>OW026452.1:74740277-79745474 GCA_932274525.1 Podabrus alpinus
AAAGTCGATTTTAAATTTTAAACGAATTATTGTTTTATTTTGTTATTGGATGTAGGTCGTGACCCCAATCGTTATGTAAAACTTCGGTGACTAATCGTGGGATATGGGTCAATGTAATAAAACAAATATGTATGATTGACTAGTTTCGTTTCTATTATGAAACTTCTTCAGAATCTACAAAAGAACAGTACAGAAACATACAGAAACAACAATAGAACAACTACTCCAATAAATTCAAATTTCAAATGACAAAGAAAAATGAAGAACATTCTGACAAAACCTACCAATTATACAGTCGTAACAGGCTAAAAATATGGTATTAATTGAATAATACACATAATAAAATATGTTCGAACGGTTAATTAACCATAATTCATAATAGAAACGAAACTAGTCAATCATACATATTTGTTTTATTACATTGACCCATATCCCACGATTAGTCACCAAAGTTTTACATAACGATTGGGGTCACGACCTACATCCAATATCACTAAGATGGGATCATTTTACCAGGACATCGCCGAGATACATGGAACGAGTACAAAGCTAGTTTTACAAGCACTGTCAAAGCAATGGAAACGTCTATGTACATTGAAGAACAAAATAGTTTTTCTGCTTAAATGCTGACAAAAAGCAGATTACCCAAAGCACATCACACAAAACATTAAATACCTATCGCCACTACTCCCCAAAAACCACCCCTATAGCACTGAAATAAACATTATCATTGACAATTTTAAGAGGTCTACCTTGAATTTAGAGATAAAGATAACAATGTGGGAAATAAATAAAACCCAAAATAATATCACAGAATTAAAGACCAAAGCACGGTCCATTGTAGGTTCCAGGTTGTTGAATAAGTTTAGCACTTTTGAAGAAATAAAGAATGAACGATATTTCAATCACATAAAGCTAAACCAAATTAAGAAAATGTGTGAACTCATAAAGGAGAACCACTACATTGCGAGTCAGGACAAAGAAGGGGAATGGTTGCTGAATTTATCTAACGAAGTTATCCCACAGACAGTAAAAATCATTCTCTCTCTTGGACCAAAGTTTGCTATTGAACATAACAACAGGGATTTCCCACTTTATAAGATCATAACTGATGTTGAATCCTGCATTAAGAACAGTGCATTCGAAATTGGAAGAAATGCCAACACACTAAGATCAGAAGCTGTCAACATTATTACAAATTACTTGAATAGGAAGAGACAGAAAATTAACGAGAATTTATTGCACAACGATTTAAAGAAAACAAGATCTTTCTTAAAAGAAAACAAGAGCATTATTGTCACAAAATCAGACAAAGGTAACAAAACGGTTATATTGAATGTAAGCGATTACAGGGACAAGATGTATAATTTATTGAACGACGAGACCACTTATATGGCTGTGAAGACCAACCGCATTAACTCGATACAAAATTTGAACAACTCGTTAATAGATAGTCTCTATATGAGGAAGGTATAATCGATAAAAATAAAAAGCGAACACTTAAAGTCCACAACGCCACAATACCAAGAGCATATGGACTACCTAAGATCCATAAACATGATGTACCTTTAAGACCTATCATAAGCGCAGTGGGAGGTCCTTTGTATGGATTAGCCAAGTATGTCAGCGACATACTAAAAAACATCACCCATAATTTCCAATATAAAATAAATAACTCCGAAAATGTAGTTGAAAAGTTGAACAATTTCAATTTCCCAAGATGTTATAGACTAGTATCATATGATGTGACATCCTTATACACCAATGTTACCTTGAACTCCATTCTGGCCTCAATGGACAGGCATTGGACCACAATAAGCAGGTTCACAGACATGTCAAGAGAACTGTTCACTAACATAGTCACAGTCCTATATGAAAGAAATTTTTTCACGTTTAACAACAAATATTATAAACAAATTTCTGGCTGCGCTATGGGCAGTCCAATTTCACCAATACTTGCAGAAATGGTGATGAACGACTTGTTAGTGAGTAGTGTGAGGACAGTTCCATTTGAGGTTCCGTTTTTAATGTTATACGTGGACGACATCATAACATCTGTTCCCATGGATCAAGAGAATGAATTATTGAAGATACTTAACAGTAAAACAGTAGGTCTATGTTTTACCATGGAAAAAGAGGTCAATGGCAGCATTCCTTATCTGGAAATAAGCTTGAATAGATCTGATGATGGACTGATCACAACGGATTGGTATAGAAAAGAAGTAAATTCCAATCGGCAATTAAATTTTAGATCATCTTGTGCTATGACACATAGATCAGCCATAGTAAAAATGTTCAAACGAAAAATAGAAAGCTTCTGCAACCAAGACAAAAAGAAGAAGAACTACGAAAAAGCCAAGGAAATACTAATCACTAACGGCTATCCAGCAAGCTTCATAAACACAATATGGAATGAAAAAACGAAGGGAAGTTGCAAAATGGACAACGACCAAATTGTGGAAAACATCAGACCAATATATAACAAGATTTCGTACATCGAGGGTCTGTCGAGCAGACTTGGAGCACTCCTGAGTCACGAGCGACTTAAAATTGTGTTCTATAGCACAAAAACCATTGGATCTTTGTTTGATTATGGGAAGGACAGAGAGGAGACACATCTAAGAAGTGGAGTTATATATAACATTGACTGCGAGTGTGGTTTCTCGTACATAGGACAGACGAGACAATATTTCCAAAATAGATTGAACCAGCATAAGAATGACATCAAAAATAAAAAAGGAAATACGGGTCTAGCAGCACACGCCTTAGAGAAAAAACACGAAGTCATATTTGATGAGGCAAAAATAATAGATAGGGAATCCAACGAAAGAAAAGGACTGATTTTGGAAATGTTATACATCAACAATTACCCCAATTCTGTAAATCTTAAGAGCGACACCATCTATCTGAGCAAAATATATGCCGGTTTATTGAACAAACAAATGGGTCCTCAGTCCGCCCCTGTGTTCGTTGATATAGTAGGGCATGACAGTTTGTGAAAGATAATTTAAAGCATAAATGTGTACATGTGCATTTTTAGACAAAAGTGAATTGTCGTTAATTTGTGGTTAATTAACCGTTCGAACATATTTTACGATATTATATGTATTATTCAATTAATACCATATTTTTAGCCTATTACGACTGTATAATTGGTAGGTTTTGTCAGAATGTTCTTCATTTTACTTTGTCATTTGAAATTTGAATTTATTGGAGTACTTGTTCTATTGTTGTTTCTGTATGTTTCTGTACTGTTCTTTTGTAGATTCTGAAGAAGTTTCATAATAGAAACGAAACGAGTCAATCATACATATTTGTTTTATTACATTGACCCATATCCCACGATTAGTCACCAAAGTTTTATATATTGCTGTGTTATTTGCACTAAAATTTTATGATCTGCAAAAGACAGCCCTTGTATTGATAGTACGATCACCTCGGCTAGCTCTAGAGTTTTTGTTTGAAACCTTTTGATATTTACTTTTATAAAATATTGAACTGTAACACTGTAACTGTAACACAGCAGCATATAACAAGCTTTTGTAATTCTAATGCAGACTTTGACTTATTTGATGCAACAAACCTGCAACTCAAAATATGAAAGTAGATGATACGTTGATATACCCCGCTTTGCTTAGTGTAAATTTCTAATACCCCTCTGTAAACGTAGCCCTCTTCGTTGAAAATAAAGAAACAAATCAATCTCTGACAAATAATTGAATTGGTTTTATTCACAATACCAGACAAATAATGATTATGGCTATCAAAGTTATGTAAATTTGAACCTATTAAATTATACAACAAATACAAAGCTTTAAAATAAAAATATTGTCCGCTATGATACGACCCGATAATATGTTTATAGAAATGTAAAACAGTTTTAATAAAGAATTTATAGGTGTTATTACCTTCGATTTGTACACCACTGAGAATTACACACTTCACAGATGTTGGGTAGAATGATTTATTTGATTTCTTATCAATTGTTCTGACAGGTTGATTGGTATATCCGCATTCGAATGGTAACGCTACGCTTGTATGACAAACTCCATTTACAAATCCTGGTACGTAAAAATTAATTCCAATTTCCAAACGAATTTTCAACTTAATTGAATAAACCAAAATTTTCTCTTCAGGTAACCTCAAACTTCCATCTAGCAATATAACGATTACAAGCATCACCTGGCTGTGGTTTACTTGATTTTAAAAACAATCGCTCCAAATTTCACTAATTATTGTGTAAATATAACTCGAACTCAGCATGAACCAATATTTATCGAATAATTAATCCAACCAATTTTTAAAGACGTCAAAAGTGAAAAAAGTTCGCCAACCATAAAAATTTTTCTACTGCATGTTACCAACTACAAAAATTAAAGTATCCAAAAATAACATTTATTGGCGATATTTACTTTCGCAAGTACGAAAATTGACTGAGAGCGTGTGAAATATTTCGACTCCTTTTATAGCCTCTCCAATCGGCCGGAAATGGTTACATTCAAACTTGAAAAAATTTAAAAATTGTTGGTGGAAAAAATTGTCATCTGGATTAGTATGGTATGCGGTAATTCTTCTTTCCATTTCCACATCTTCACAGCACTTATAATTTATTTAAAAGCACTAAATTTTAAATTTTTAGTTTATTAACTATAAACATAAACAGGTTTCGGGCGAATTTCGACCTTATGTCCTTAAATAATAATTAGCGGAAAAACTATAATAAAATACAAAATCAAGTAAAATAACAACAGTATAAATGTAAGTACAAATTTACATTCTGCTAAAATTTAAAAATTAATGAAATCTAACCATAATCATCATTTTAGGTCAATGCCCCTAGTTACAAGTTGGGTCTCTAAATTATTCATGAGAGATGATTTTTCAGATTCTAATGATCTGACTTGATTAAATAAAACAAAGCTATCAAAATGGTTTACAGAGATGCACCAGAAAATACTGAATTTTGTTCCTTTATGAACAATCAAGAACCCTTCGTATTGCAACCGAGAATGCGTTAGACCTAACAAAAACCAACTTTGATATAGACCATCTCTCCTCAAATAAAACTAATAAATTGATAAATTTGAATCATGGCATCAAATTGTTTTATTATACATACGATACGAGGTGTTTACAATCACAATTTGGAGGGTTCTGGTTAGGGTTTCTGTGCCATAATGTTAACCACCGAAATCAAAATTTGTTCTGCTACACACTAAAGAACATATTTAATATAGCAAATTGTAAAAATATTCACGGTGAAAGGGGCCCAAACTTTTGAATAAAACGAATTTGAAGTTAGCAAATTTACATGTAAAAACCGAACGAGATTCCGCGCGTCGTTTTTTTGTTGACGGTACATGTGGAATGAATGACCCTAACACTTAGCAAATTTCGCACCGGCAGATGCAGCTCGTCTCTCGTACATGTAACATCGATTTATTTTTTGTTCTGTTCGATATTTTGGGGGTGAAACGTAAAAGTTTACTGCCCCATACCGCGAGTATACTTTTTAATGCTATTTCGAGGTTCTCTCACATCCCGGTTTCATTTATCCCGGTTATCTTGATGGGTGGCGCCTTCTCGTATGTTTAGCCTAGTAACCAGAGTCAAAACCGCCCTGGAGGATTGCAACGCGGAGCGGAGCGGCGCCCCGTAAAGGTAGGTTTTGACGATGGATAAACCTCCTAATCGAATGCACACCCCAAAAATCGAATTTAAAAAAAATTTTATTTTCTCACTATTTCGGCAATACACGGGTTATTTTCCATTTTTTGCTAATATTTATTACTAATATTTACTAATCACACCCCCACCTATCCGAATTTCAAAGAAAAAATTTCACCCGTTTTGAAGGGAAAGCCGATGCATTTCATCGCGTCTGCCTGGGGGGCGCGGCCTATTCGATGCTAATTTTACGTACTTTTAAAAAGTCGATATTGGGGTTGTTTTTAAGGATTTCACCCAAAATATTTTTTCTATAGACTAATATATATAAGCATGTTCTTTAGTGTGTAGCACACGAAACTTTTTTCGGGTGGTTAACATTATGGAACTCTTCCCCTGGTTAGATTTGAATTATGCGGACAGACGGACAGACAGACACGGAGCCAGATCATAAGGCTTCTTGCTATACTTTGTATAGAAGCCTAATAGGATAATATTATCAAATATAAATCTCAGAATATTTCATTTCTTAAATCTGTGGTAATTCTGATAATCTGAAATTTTAATACCTACCAACCTAAAAAATATTCTATATAAGTAAAATTTAGTGAAAGAAATTAGTGGACGATTTAAATTACGTGTATGACAAACATAAAGAGAATGTAGATGGCTCGAAACAATATTGGATATGCGAAAATCGAGTATGTAAAGCCCGGGTGCATACCAAAACCGTAAACGATGAATACGAAAAATAACATAAAATAATGAGAAATAATAGTAAATAATATGGTAAAAGTGGTAGCAAAATCAAGTAGCGAAATGTCCCCGGTAGCGAAATAATAACTATCTCGACGACATTTTGGAGCCACCAAGCAATAGTTTATCTCCGAAATCGTTTGATTTACTGAAATATTTAGATGAAGGAAGTTTTGGCAAAGTTCTATTAGTGCGCAAGAAATATGGCGAAAATGAAAACAAAATGTTTGCGATGAAAATTGTTCATAAAAATACGGTTCTTGGAAATCCTAAAACCTTTAAAAATGCCATGTCCGAAAGCAATGTTTTAAGGTGTCTTAAGCACCCATTTATAGTAGATTTAGTGTACTCCTTTCACAGTAAACTCAAACTTTATTATGTAGTGGAATATGTAAGTGGAGGAAATTTAACACAACTTATGAGGAAGAATGGTGCACTAACTGAAGGATTGGCTGCGTTCTATATTAAACAATTAATTTTAGCTATCGAATATTTACATAGTCGTAATATTATCCATAGGGATATAAAGCCCGAGAATGTTTTAATTGATAATAATGGGTACATCAAATTAGGGGACTTTGGATTATGCAAGGCAAATGTATCCAATAGGTGTCGAACATCATCAGTATGTGGTACTCTATATTATATGGCACCTGAAATTTTAGAAGGAAAAGAGTATGGTAAGGAAGTGGCTCGTGGTCATTAGGGTTCATGTTTTACGAAATAGTGATGTATGACCGCCCTTTTCCAGATACCACAAACCCACCTGAATTTTTTCAAAATCTGAAAATTGGAGAATACGAAGCGCCTGACCACATATCCGATGAAGCCCAAAGTGTGATAAGTGGACTATTAAAATTTAAAGCGGAAGAAAGGTTGGGATACCATGGATCTGAGGAACTTAAAACACACAGTTATTTTTCTGACACTAGCTGGAAGGCAGTGTTGGAACGTTCGGAATTTCCACCACTATTTAAGCGAAAACCCGTTAGTAGGAAATATATCCTTCCAAACCCTCGGTTAGATTCCGAAAGGTCGATGCAGAAAACTGATGATGATTTATTTAAGGGATACACTTATATTAATCCTAACGCGGTTATATGATAGAAAGAAATAATAATAAAGATACATACATTATAAAAATAAATAAAATCTATAATATTTGAATAATAATTTATTAACCATTAAATTAGTAAATGCTGACCATTTTTCCCTGTCGAGGGTCTTGGCTTAGCTGTCTGGGCTACGTGGACGAGCGGGTCCGTCAACTTGGCCCCTCCATTTTTGAATTTTTAATTTTTTTTAACGCCAATCGGAAGTGCTTGGGAAGTGCTGGCGAATGCTGTAATTTATTTTGAAAGTGCTGGGATAGTTTAATTTTTATTCGAGATTGAAATATTGACGTTGACGGAGTGTCAAGTTGGACCCTGCATTTTCAAATTTTGTCAAAAATTCAATTTTTTTTATGTAATTTAAAAGCATTCTTCAAGTGCTGGCGAATTCTGTAAATCATTTAAAAATGCTACATGAGATACGCTCTTATTTTCAAACTATTATTTACGAATTTAAAGAGCTCCGAGCAAGATACATTGGAATTACATATAATGAGACCTTTGTTTTGTAGTGCCTCTGTATACTACTTACACATGGCCTATTGTTTGAAGGAACTGATCTAAAATGGACCCGTGGATTTACTATCATCCTTTGTATTGTAATAAAATGATATACAAGTTTAAAGATAAAATTGAGGGTTGCGCTTTAAACCCTACTCATGAGTAGGGTTTAAAGAAACTGTTTCGGATATGTCTCTAGCGCTTTTGTCAGGAATTGCAAAAGCATTTACAACAATGAACCACATAACGCTGTATATAAACGAATGCTATAATATTTTATTTAAGAAGAAAACACTAACATTAACAACGTTCATTAGGTGTGACGTCGCTCATGTAATTAAGATGTTCGTATCGTTTAAATGTTTTAAAACTGAGAAGAGAAGAACGAAACAGTATTTCGTTAGAACGATGGTCAAAATGGTGTTATGTTCCGATATAGCTCATTTGAAACACTTAGTATTGGCAACTTTTATTGTGTGCCAAAGTGAAGCTTACGATTCCAATTCTTATTGCGATCAAGAGAAAACCTGGCTAAAATTATTAATTGCTGATGGTAGTGAAGATACGGAAGAAAAATTTACGTTGGAATCAGAGGAGTCAAACAATATTGTTGAATCAGAGTCTTGTGAACATAATCATGAAGAATTACGTTCCAATAATTCTTTGTTCAAATAGTGGGTTCAAAATATTTTGGAAGAATCGCAACAATTCATATCCTCTGATGGCGAGGTGGATAATTTACAATATGTTCCGGGATTAATTTCTGAAATAATTCATTTGTCAAAGCTGTTACCTCTATGGATAGCTTGTTACAACACGATTCGCATCCACGACACCTTTTCAACAGATATAAAAAAGGGTGGTTAGCTCAAGTCGCGAAGGGGGGGTTGGGCTAAAAGAGCCAAAAGGGTCGTGTGACGTGATGTCGCGAGTCGTATGTCTCCAATCGACGACCGGGCAATCCTCGATCGCGATTTGAAAAATGGTCAAAATCGGTGGGGATAATATACACGAGGGGGTAGTATGTCCAAATCGGTGGGGATAATGTACACGAGGGAGATTTAAATGGGCGCCACGCGTACGAAGATATGAATCTATTTGAAGGGGACGGAGTATCACACCTTCTAAGCTGGTACGCGACAACTTGATGATCTTTCTGCTGATTGTCACCCTGGAAAAGCCTCGAAACTTGCGTTAAATACGAAGTGACTCGAATAAAGTTCAATATTTGTTTAAATAATCCTCGAAACTTGCGTTAAATACGAAGTGACTCGAATAAAGTTCATTAATTTGTTTAAATAATCCTCGAAACTTGCGTTAAATACGAAGTGACTCGAATAAAGTTCAATATTATTTGTTTAAATAATCCTCGAAACTTGCGTTAAATACGAAGTGACTCGAATAAAGTTCATTAATTTGTTTAAATAATCCTCGAAACTTGCGTTAAATGTTTAAGCAAATGCAGCGTGATTGATTTTAAATACGATGAAATAATGTTTAATAAATGCAGCGTGATTGATTTTAAATATGACGAAATAATGTTTAATAACTGCAGCGTAATTGATTTGAAATACGAGAGTATTCAAATAAAATTCAAACAAAGTTTAACGTTCTTGCGCGAATCGAAAAACATGTGTGAATATTTAAATAACTAAATGTTTATGGCGTTATCGATAATACCTGCGTATGGTGACACAGAACTTTAATGCACTACGAATCTCAGTGTATTTGTGAGATTATTTTTACTTCCGTATTATAAACGAATTCACTAAACAGACTAACAGCGATACAATCTTGAAGAGTTACATCGTAAAACTTAAATTTTAATGCGCTCGGGAGCGCCTTATATACAAAAATCCCTACCAAATGTCAACCAAAAATATTGAGGTAAGTTGTTCCATTAATTTGCAATGATTTTCTTGTTATCCAGAAAATTTTTATATGAATAGATTTTTGTAAATTACAACATTTCCATTGCATTTGTTTATGTCCTTGACATCTATTTTTAGAATCGACGTTGGACAAACGACTTCTAACCTCTCCGAAGTCAAATGAATTTGTTTAACCTCCAAATTCCGGTAAATAATATTTTTCGGAGAGCATCGAAAAATGCATGCACGCAGCTGAGTTACCAGAGGTGAACTGATTTTTGATCGAAAATCGATACAATTGGTATTCTTGTTTGAATTTTGTGAGTCAAATCCATGTATTTTTGAATTTATTTCTCTCTAATAAATTATTTTTATTCTAGATTTTTCTTCTGCATCAACCTCGATTTCCTTTGGAACATCTTCCCGAGCAGTTTGATTGGTACATTCCATTTTTATCAATTTTATGGATTGTTGATTGATTCATTTTCGTCTTTCTTGGTTGTTTACAGGGGCGTTACACAAATTTGACCCTTATTAAAATATACACATTACATGCATGAAACAATTACATAATTTTTGATATGCTTACATTTTTACAGAGAATGTTATTTGCAGAGTAAATTGGTTTACAAATTCTTAAATTTTTTAGGTTATCATGATTAATACATTTTTACAAATTTTGAGCTAATTAAGTTTTTTGTTTCATTTCTGATGTGACAATCATCAGTTTATTTAGATTTAGCAATCTTTGTCATGTTTCATTCATCCTGAGAGACTCAAATAAATTTAGAAAATTGAAATATTGAAAAATAAAAAATTTCTCGTAGAGCAAATTTTTAAAGTGTCTTTCGACTTAGAATTTTGTGCTTGTTTCGAATATATGATTCATTTTAGCATCGGGAGCCTTTCTTATTCATTTTAACACACAGCAGTAACTTATAATAGAACGAATAATTTGAAGACGGAAGAGGACGCTGTTGAAAATTGGAGAGGATAGGGCGTATTGAAACCTAAACGACCTCGTAAATCCTATTTGGAAAGACAAAAAGAATGGCAAAATGTGGATTTAAATGATAAAAGGAATTCCATCCCAATTGATTTTCTTCGAAATGGCAATTCTCCACATTTGAAACCTATCAAAATTGGCAAAAGAAATTATCTAGTCACAAACACTTGTGCATTGGATAGCTTAGTTCAAATTTTAACAACTTCGCTTTGTGACCAAGAAATGCTGGAAGACACCACAAGTTTTGAACAAAATAATGACATCTACAAAATTATCGTGAAACTATCCACCGGTAGAAATCTTTGAGGGCAAGAACGTATATAATTTAACAACAACAACAATTTCTGCTGTGTGTACAATGCGAGAATTACTTTCGAAACTGATGAATTTTCAATACTTATCGTGGTCGAAAACTGAAAAATCAATTTGTTCGAATTGTAATGTATCTGAAAACTTTTCTACACCATGTATAACCGTTGCTGGACAGAATATTATAGAAAAGTTAAATGCGTCAATTGAAGAGAAGTTATTATTTTGCAGAAACTGTAAGACGAAAACCCGGCGAAACGAAATTTTTTTAAACAATAATTAATTATATATTCGTGGAATGGCTTGCGCATAGTGGAGAAGATATGACAATTATGTTATCGAATATCCCTTCCACAATAACAGTAGGGAAAACAATACCGTTTGGGAGGAACCATAGAAAATTTTAATCCACGTAAAGCGGAAGTCGGCCATTTTATTGGATATGCGAAAAGATTGCATGGCAAATGGGAAATATATAACGATTTACAACAAAATGTTGACAAACAAATAATCCGGGGAAATCCATAGAATGTACGCTGTTGTTTTATTTAGCTAGTTAAGAACAGATAGTATCTGTAGAAATTTAATTTCTGTGCTTCGTTTTTTTTTGTCGAAACATTTTAATAAATAATATTTTTTAGTTAGATAAAACTATTTCGATTTTGATTTTGTTTCTGATATTGACTTTAGCTACATTATAATATATAGTGTACGCACACACAAAGTTAGATACCAACTTAAGGTAATCAAATTGTAAATCAATATTTTTAGAAAAGCAATACACAGGGCGTTGCAAAAAAGATAAAATAAAATTCTCATTTAAGGTTTTTTTTATATCTGTGCGACCCACGGGTCCATTTTTGATCAGTTCCTTCAAACAATAGGCTATGTGTAAGTAGTATATAGAGGCACTACAAAACAAAGGTCTCATTTTGTAATTCCAATGTATCTTGCTCGGAGCTCTTTAAATTCGTAAATGATAGTTACAAAATAAGAGCGTATCTCATGTAGCATTTTAAAATGATTTACAGAATTCGCCAGCACTTGAAGAATGCTTTTAAATGACATAAAAAAATTGAATTTTTGACAAAATTTGAAAATGCAGGGTCCAACTTGACGCTCCGTCAACGTCAATATTTCAATCTCGAATAAAAATTAAACTAACCCAGCACTTTCAAAATAAATTACAGCATTCACCAGCACTTCCCAAGGACTTCCGATTGGCGTTAAAAAAAATTAAAAATTCATAAATGCAGGGGCCAAGTTGACGCTTCGTCAACGTCAAAATTTCAATCGCGAATAAAAATTAAACTAACCCAGCACTTTCAAAATAAATTACAGCACTCGCCAGCACTTCCCAAGCACTTCCGATTGGCGTTAAAAAAAATTAAAAATTCAAAAATGGAGGGGCCAAGTTGACGGACCCTGGACGAGCACCACTATAAAAACCTCAGTCTTTAGTCGCAGGAAACCTCGAGACGCGACGGACCTCGTTGTATTTTAACTACCCATTGCATATGGGGCTCTATGCGACGGGGACATGTATTTCCCTTTTACTTGTGAGAATCAAATGAATGACCAATAAAAATTTATCTATGTACAAAACTCGGCGCACCGCGCCTCGCAAAGGGGCTCCGCCCCCTTAACCCCCGGGTTCCTTCTATTTTAGTATCCGACTAATATCTTTAACATGCAACATGTTTTTCGGTGACAAACCGTTTATCATAGTTTTCCTCGAGATTTAGGGGTGCCGCGGGTGCGGTGCCTATCTAGTTTCTTCTTCTTCTTACTGTTTTCCGAAGTGCGGCGCGTAGTTGTGTAACCGTGTTGGTTATAATAGGATAATCCCTTAATTTTTGTGTTGGTAATAAATATTTACTACATAAGCAAATTTTCTTTTTGCGATCGGTTTCGGATTTAAATTTTTGGTAATCAAAATTATTCGATAATCTACTCTAATCAAATTATAAACTGTAAATTTGAATTATACATGTGGTGCCGATTTTTAATGTCGGTTTTTGATGTCGGTTTTTTGGTGTCGATTTTTGTGAGGTAACGACCGTAAAAACATGTTCTATGTTCCTACCCAAATCTTACCTGGTGGAAAATTGCTAAACGATGGATGGGTCAGAAATAGACATTCCAGCTATACAAATTAAGTTGGAAATCCGGGACGGCTCACTACCCAGTTAACGGCTACCCTTTCTGATATAAAGAAATCCACAGAAGAAGTTTATGAACCGGAAAAGCTACTCGCATTTGTAACACACGAATTAAGTCAATTTACGGTGGGCAAAAAACACGATTTTTATGAATTTATTAGATCATTGCTGGACGTTTTAAAAGAAGAACATAAACTCAGACTTCAAATGGCTATTTCCAACGGTATCAGTTGCAGGAATTCAGAAGATAATAAAATGGTACGAAAATTTTATTTCGATCAAGGTTTGGAGATGAACTCATCGCTTACCGAAAAACTTTTTGGCGGTTCCCTTCAGAACTTTTTTTGATGTGTGGGTGCGGTAACGAAAACTATTGTCACATTAATAAAAATATTAGTACGCGAGTCGCCTATTAGTTAAGTATTAGCTTATTAGTTAAGAGGTATGTAAATATTAATTTAGAGGTACAAATAAATATATTAAAGTCCAAACCAGTTTAATCAAAATACAAGAAGATCCCGCACGATACCACGTGACATTATCGCGATGAATTCTATGTCGACTTCAGTTTACCCATTCCCATGAGTAAAGCTGATCGATCGAAAAAGTCACAAGAACCAACTTTTGAAAATCAAGTCAAAATGAGTAAAAAATTAAGCAAAAAAATTTATCATTTCTACATTTTTCGTACACATACACAATTTTCGTTACACATTTTTATTAAATTTTAAACACGTTACCGATTTTATAGACGTATTCACGTCAAAAAATGAATAAGCAAAAGAAAAAACTGCATAATAAAAAGAATACGTAATCGTCCAGGCTCCAGAACAGCAAATTAAAGGTTCTTTGGAAGACTGTTTGGGTCAATTTTTTGGCGGTGAGTTATTAACTGATGAAAATAGGCGGGTCTGTGAAGAGTGCATCAAACGTAATTCAAGCGATACTGAGATATGTACAAACACCACAATTCAACCAAAAATCAGCAATCCTCCCAAAATACTAATATTGCATTTAAAACGTTTTCAGTTTTTGAATGGCAGTTTAACGAAAATCGACCAGAATGTAAGTTTTGATGTACGTCTCGATATCGCTAAGTATTGCACCCAGGATTATCTTGATGGAAGTGGTCACAAAAACAGTAAAGTTTTCCCTATATGCCGTTGAAGAGCATTGTATGATAGGAGACGATTATCACTATATTTCGTATAGGTTTGATGATGACAGTCCAATTGAAGTAGCCAATAACAACGCTTCAATAAAAAGGCAATGGGTGCGCACCAGTGACGCGGATGTGCAATATTCCAGTGTGTATGAGGTACTCCAACCGCAAGCTTATATTTTGTATTATAAAAAAACTACTTTATAGAAATTCCCACTTTGTAAAAATCTTTTGTGTGAATAAATAAATAATTATTATAGAAAATTAATTGACGAACGCGGCGAAGCGGCCGCCATTAGCCATGTCAAAATAAGTAAAACGTAAAAAATAATTAAGACCATTAATTGCTTACCTTACCAAGGTAATGTGTAAATTATGTGCTTACTTGAGCTCCATATTTCAAGATTGAAATGACATTTTAAGCTGAAAATAGTTGCGTTGACCTAGAAATTCTCAGCAGATTCATAAAAAAAATTGTGTTCGCGAGTATTTTAGAAGGACAAATTTGGGAAATACAGTATAGACGAATAACAGGTATGTTAAATATATGCAGAATAATTTTTATTACTACAGAATGTTTGACAACAATTAAATGCTCTTATAATAATTATAATCTATTTAAAGCATGTAGGCCACATTTTACTTGAACTATGTTATAACAGTTACCATTATTATAAACTTGCAGTTTACAAAAGTTTGGTGTTGGGTAAATTAAATAAATCATACCCTGCATTTAATTACATCATGTTGTTGATTAGACAGTCCACCATTTAAAAAATATATTTCAACACAATGCAACAATTTAAGATAAAAATTTCAACATAATATATACAGACTAGTAGTTTAAAAAAATTATATTTCTTAACAATACTTTGCAACATTAGATTATACAATTTTTCTTTTCATTTTGGATTGTACGAAATTTTGTTGTATTAAAAATACAAACTGGCATGAGCCGAGATTTCTGTTTCTCTTAGATTATACAAGTTCCTCTTATCAGCTAGCAATTAAGAAAATTAGCAAATTAAAAAAATATACTCCCCTAAAAATTATATTGCTGCCTTAAGTAATTAACAAAAGCGAGGCGTTAGTAATTATAGCGGCAGTTCCATTATAACAATTCCAGCTTATGGTTTCATAAAATCACAGTAAGAATAAATACTCCTAAATTTGTTAATCAATCCTTGCCGTATCATTCCCCCTCCCCTACTGAGGTAGAGTTGTGTAACTAAATTAACTATTAGAACTACAGGTTGTGCAGGAGCACTGTCTAAAAACTGCCTTAATCTCTATCCATTTTAACCAATGCAATCGGTTCGCTAACACCCAGAACAGTTTGTACTTTATCTTCAGACAAACTAAAATAAATCAGCCTAATCGGCGGGGACGTGCTACTCACGTCAACATCAGAGAAATTTATATGATACTTAAGAGGATGGCCACTATCGGTTTCGTTATGGGGGTTCTTGGTAACAGGCACGGGACTTGAAGCCTTGTTGGCGTATTCGTAAATTATATAATCATCTAAACTCCTAAAATATTTAGAGTTACTCAAAAGATACTTTATTCAAAAATGTATTTACCTTAAATACGCCAATCTAGTCGTCCTTATACGGTGGTATTTCTTTGGTTAACTTGTACATTATAGAATTATAGAACGAGCCCCTACTTACTTAACTTAAAATTGACAGTTAAATATGTTACTGGTTATAAATAATTCTGCTTGCATATTTCATTACCAGAATTGTTTTAGAAGGCTTGCAGAAGATAAGTTAAAAATTAAAAATTTAATTAAAAACTTCAATAATGTACAATTAAATCATGTATAAACGCCTATGTACACCAATTTATATATTACAATATTGATCGCTCGTTAATCTTTCCATGCGCGTCAATCGCAACTTGACTTTATTTGAATTTTTTCAAAATGAGTAACAGCAAGAAAATTTGCAATTCAGATTCCTTTTAACAGTTTACTTGCTGAAAGTACGACGTAATGAAACTAATGCGTGATCCAGATAGTGTGAAAGTATTTTTATGGTCTCTACCTGCATGAAATTTGCTGCACAACATGTTAACAAATAACCGATTCGCCCCCATCCAGAACCACTATCGGCTTTTCTCTAGTAACTCGAAAAAGTTTTCAAAATACCCACCAAAAATTTTCAGCGTAAAAAGTTAAACATATTTCGTTTTAAACATTATTAAATAAAACCGACATCTTGTTTTTAACTCGAAGTTCTGAAATGCTATTTAAAAGTTTAGATAAGATATAGTAGATAAGAAAAATATCATTACAAATGTTTTCCGAAATTTCTGTTTATATTTAGATATAGACATGCAGTGATATCTATGTTAGAAGCAATGAAAATCCTACGAAAGCCGACCCTGATCAGTATCTGGAGACACTGATCAACAAGATGGAAATTATACAAGAGCCGATCCTGGCCAATATCAGGACGTTTGAAATGAACAAATTATCAAATGTGTAAAACTTACTTTTATCTAATTTATCAAGTTGGTAGCCTGCTCCAACTTGATGACCCAAGTAAAGAGTAAGTAAGTTCATTAAGTTTGTCAGAGAGATAGAGTGAACGTAATAAAAGTGATATTCGGTATCGGTGAGTTGTGTTTAATTTTATTTAATTTTATCGCAAATTTAAAGCTCGGGCTAACATCTGAAGTGTGGATTCGAACTCAACGTTTAACCACGGAAGATTTTTTTTTCTCCTTTACTCCGTTTGTATTGCTTGTTGAAATCATCAATTGGACATATTATGGATAGCCACCAGGATCAGATCAATACTGAGGGGCACGGTGCTGAGAGTGGTTTTATGAACTTGAACTCTGAACAATGTATGAAGACGTTTTTCAAATATATTATCAGTTTTCGTCAAAAGCCAATAATTGAAAGCGAACAACACTCATTCAATTTACCAACGCATAATCCAGACGATAGCAAGTTTTCGACGGACGAATGGATTGACCAAATAAGTGTTTTAAAGGAAAAAGCACAAGTGTCTGATCATAAATATAATGATCTTGAAAGCAGGAGACGCCCTCCAGGGAAACGGTAAGAAATTTTTTGATGGAAACCGTTCACTAGGAACTGGGAGAATTTTGTGTATGATTTGCGTATAAACTTCCCAAATCAAGTAACGTGGCACACAAAGCTAATCAAAGCCGCCACTATGGAGAGTCACGATTTTAACAGTTTATGCGAATATGCAATGGAAAAGATTCGTTGTATTTACCAATACGAGACACAACTGGCTTGGGAGAAAGTTTATGCCCCGTATAGGCGGTATTACAAATGATGCCATTCGCCAGAGAATTCGTGTAAATCAACCAAAAGACCAACGAGAATTTATGATGATGCCACTACAATGCGATAATGAAAACCAAGATGATCAACGGAGGACAACAAAGCGACCTAGGATGAACAATACGCGACCCAATTGGGATGATGAGTCTCAAAAACCTAAACGATGCTTCGCGTGCGGTAAAAGAGGACATCTTCAAGAAAACTGCAGAAGGTTTCCAAACCCCAAGAATTCGCAAAGAAGTCCGACTCGAGGAAGATGTTATAGGTGCGGGGAAACAGGTCACGAAAGAAGAGATTGTAACAATACCTCAGATTCGCTTATCTCGCAAATTCGTATGAAAGAAATTGATAATCAAAAAATTGCACCTAAATGTAACTTTTGCCAGCGACTAGGGCATTCTGAATCGGATTGTTTAAAAAAAATGGATTCCCCAAGATACGTTGTTTAAATAATAGTGGATGCGAGATCACGCCAACCGCAACAATATTAACAAACAATATGAAGCAAGCGTTTAGCTATTTGATAGATTCTGGAGCGGATCGGTCTATAATCCATCACTGGGTAGTAAAGAAAATTAATGGTAACATGAATTTATTCCCTCAAACCTTGTCTGGATTCGGAGTAGATGTGGAAGCCCTGGGAACCTGTCGGTTATATGTTGCCCTTGAAGAAGTTACTCTCGAAGTTGATTTTTTTAATTGTACCGAACAATACTATTCCTGGCGTGGATGCATTGATCGGTTGGGAAACGATTCAACGTCCCGGATTACAAGTAATCGTAAGAAACTATGGGTTGGATTTAACCCTTTCACCAATAATAACACCCCAAATTCGATGTGCACTAGATAGTAACAAGTTGTCAGGATTGGACGAGAACTGGAAAAACAAAATACAGAAGTTATTGGACTCTACTTGCGACCAGATACCGCAAGCAGTAACTACTGGGAAATTAAGAATAACGTTAAACGATGATAAACCAATAGCATTTCAACCCAGACGACTAGCACACGCGGAACGAATACAACTAAAAGCAATCATTCAGGAATTATTGGATCAAGGCATAATCAAAGAAAGTTCCTCACCCTATGCCAGCCCTATTGTGCTGGTGAAAAAGAAAAATGGATCCTTATGACTATGTGTTGGCTATAGGGAGATAAATAAGAAAAACTGTTCGAGATCGTTATCCACTACCCAATTTAAGAGACCAACTCGACGCATTAGGTAAGGCTGATTTTTATTATTACGGCGGCGAGGCTGATTATTATTATTACGGCGGCGAGGCTGCTTTTATTATTATTACGGCGGCGAGGCTGATTTTTATTATTACGGCGGCGAGGCTGATTACTATTATTACGGCGGCGAGGCTGATTTTTATTATTATTACGGCGGCGAGGCTGATTTTTATTATTATTACGGCGGCGAGGCTGATTTTTATTATTACGGCGGCGAGGCTGATTATTATTATTACGGCGGCGAGGCTGATTTTTATTATTATTACGGCGGCGAGGCTGATTTTTATTATTATTACGGCGGCGAGGCTGATTTTTATTATTACGGCGGCGAGGCTGATTATTATTATTACGGCGGCGAGGCTGATTATTTTATTGTTATTGATTTTTATTTTTGGACCATTTTATTATAGCGGAAAGGAAATAATCACATATCCATGATGACAAAACAGGTAAAATTCTGGTTCTTTTGCATATCACTAATTATTTTATATTTTCGGTAAATTCGTATTACGATGACGTAAAAATCGCAGGATGGCCGTGTTAGAAGCAATGAAAATCCTACGAAAGCCGACCCTGATCAGTATCTGGAGACACTGATCAACAAGATTGAAATTATACAAGAGCCGATCCTGGCCAATATCAGGACGTTTGAAATGAACAAATTATCAAATGTGTAAAACTTACTTTTATCTAATTTATCAAGTTGGTAGCCTGCTCCAACTTGATGACCCAAGTAAAGAGTAAGTAAGTTCATTAAGTTTGTCAGAGAGATAGAGTGAACGTAATAAAAGTGATATTCGGTATCGGTGAGTTATGTTTAATTTTATTTAATTTTATCGCAAATTTAAAGCTCGCGCTAACATCTATATGTATAGATAGGCACAAGCAACACCATTGATGAACACCCACTATTGAAACATATTATGTACACCATCATATATTCATATAATTATTATAGAGCACAGGACGATTATCTACCCAATTGGAAGGAATCGGGAGCCCTTCACAACAATTAGAAACAAAAATCCAGGCACAATACAAGAGCGGAACGATCGAAAACGAAATAAAACAGTAGATAAAAGAAGTCCATCATCGGTCGACCAATCTAACCACTGAAAATTAAATCGAAGAAATACTTACCGAACTACACGACAACATACAAAAACAAACGCAAAATTTAAAAAAAAATCTACGTTGGCCGACCCCGCTGGTGGACGGAAATCTTGAAAAAGCGCGAAAGTAATATCTGAAGCGGAAGACCACTCGATATAGAAACAAGTTCGAAAATGAAAAGAACCGATAGTATAATGAAATGATCGAATCCAATGAAGATTTTCAGGAATCACTCAAGAAAGCAAAGTAGAAAAGTCGGAAAAAACGTGAAGGACGACTTAGTCAAAAATTTCTGGGATATTACTTATAAAATCGCTACCAGAAAATTCAGACAAAAAAACATCCTCGCCACTTTCAGAGCTGAGGATGGGTAAGACACTAAAATACCGACACAGACCTCATGGTGATCGAAAATTTGATAAGGAACCACGTTTTACCAACTTTACACGTAGCATATTATAAAAGTAGGTAATTCCTACCCTCCATGGATATATTTCCTTGTTAGCACCACAAAGTGTTTTGATAGATTTTGAGCAGTCCTGTATTAATGCAGTTCATGAAGCTTTCCCAAATGCAGAGATTAAAGGTTTTAATTTATTTTATTATTAAATTAAAGGAAATTGAGTAGTGCTATGTACATTCAATAAGTAAATAATGGGATAACGACACATAATTTTTGATGTTGTGGTTTACGAAAATTCGATAATTTTTTAATTATAAATTAAAATAATTCGATCTGTTTCGCCATTTGACATAATTAGTCTTTTTTTAAAGCGAAGAACAAATTTGTACTAAAAATTATAACGAATTATTTCATCTAGTATCCACTCTATATATGGTCAAAGTAAAAATGTTTCGAGATACTGAACTATACCGATCTGTACTTCATTGTCTTAAGAAATGGAAAGAATTTACGTTGGAAAGTTCTGAAGAAATTCGAAATGGTATGCTAAATTGATAACTATTGGTTTATTACACAGAAGATCTTTTCCTTTATTACTCTTTCTTCATTATTATTAAAAGCCAAACCAAAAAGTTTTAAATCCATTAATATACATAAGTGGCGGTTTAAACTAAATAATAATAACAACATTTGTAGTTCAATGATTAGGAGTACTTTACCTATGAATCTTACACCATGTTTAATTTTGAGTAAAACCAGTACAACATTGTGTTCAGTGCTTTTCCTAATACTGTAATGGGAGTCCTGTATCTTTCTTTGTTCTCCAAAGTACAGGGCATGGACAATAAACATGGATTTGCCAAGCTTAAGCACGCAATTAATATATGTAAGTAGTTTAGGGTTATCACAGACCGATAATATTCAAATTGCAACGTTCCGTGTGCCTTTGTTCGGCAATTCTAGGAAAACCTTCCCTTTCTTCATCAGTGTATATTTTGCTGTAAAATAGTTAATTTGCCAAGTTAACATCGAAAATCAGACGCCACAAGGAATAAAACTTGGAAGAGATTTAATTTTTAACTCCATATTATACGCCGATGACAGAATTGTGATACAAAGTAATGAAGACGAACTACAAAGAGCAATATTCACACTAATTAATGTAATAACAAATACAACCTCAAAATTTTAGAACAAGGAAAATACATCGGAACAGATTTAACTTACGAAGAAAATCAAAAGTTACATGACAAAATAGCGAAATTTAGAGCAGTTTACGGCACCATCCACCACAATCTGAAAAACACCGCCAGACGAGAAACACGAATACAGTTCTATAAAACTACGCAAGTACAACATGGGTAATAAAGAAGAAATTGTTTAACAAGATCAAAAGCTCAGATATGAAATTTCTGAGAAGCACAGCTAGATATAAACTGACGGATAGAAAGAGAAATTAAGATAGAAGGCAAGAACTGGATATTAAAGAACTTAACAAACTAATAGATTGAAATGGAGTGAACATCTAAAGAGAATGGCTCCCGAAAGAATTCCCCTGAAGGAATGACGCTACAAAACGGGAGAAGAAGAAATGTCGGAAGGCCGAGAAAACGATGGGCACCGGAACAGGTCGTAGAACCCAATCCTTAAAGAAGAACTTGGGAAGTACAAACCAAGACTGGAATTGAGTCAAGATTGTGAGCCAATTGAGCAAGTACAAAGTTTCGCATCGCAAATTGCTCATTAGTAAATTTTTGTGCGTCCAAACTGCAGTTACACATTGTAAGCAATAAACAGTTTTCGGACTACATTTTGCTCATTTGTTCAAGGAGTACTTGAAGTTATTTTGTTATTCGTGGTTATTTAGTGTTGTCTTATATTAATAAAATTGTTATGAACGATCCAAAAGACGTTTAATTAATTATGGCCAAGAAGCTCGCAACACATTGCATGACAAATAAAGATAAAGGTAAAAAAGTGTAACGGCTGAAAGAATTTCAGTACCACTCAATTGATCAATAAAGGGTAGTTTTAACACAGTATATCAAATCGAGAAGAAAAATAGGTGGATAGTAACAATATTTACTAAAGTTGAGGATCAAAAACAATAATCAAAATTGATAATAGCTATAATATATATTAAAATATGCTGATTAGAATTAATCACCTATTATAGTATTTATCGCAAAACTTTTAGTTAAAATTATTAGAAAAATTTCGCTTTCTTGCAAATACGCCCTTTAAAGAAATATTAATCACAATTACTTTTGTACAAGGCATCAAACAAAAAACTTACCCACTTGTGTTGAGCCCAACTAATTTGGTCGTATGAAATTTCTGCAGTCTTTCCATTGCACTTTTAGTCACAAATAAAACACCAAACAGATGAAAGCAGTGTCCAATACAATATTCAAGCATGTCAAGACTTTCCAGATGGGTAATACTGCTACGATATCAGGAACACAATAACAGCGTTTTACACATTTTGGAAAATATATCACATCACAAAACTTGGATTTCAAAAGACGTATACATTTGTAAACATTCCAAAAATATTTCAGTAATATTAATCACCATAATGAACACGTAAAGCCTTTATATTTAATTTTACCAACACAGGTGATGATTATTATTGTTGGACAACGCATGTCCAATTCTCTGCGGCACTTACGATACTGGCGCCTGTAACGTGTTAGGTCAACAATAACGCGCGAGCGCATCTATACTATTTAACCGAATTGGCGGTGTTTTACTACTTCACCGCTAGTTGGTAACAAAAAGTTTGATTAGTAGATAATAATTGATATATTTTTTAATTCAAAGTTCATAAATCCTATTTAAAGGATAAACATCTTTCTACTGGAAACGCTGTATTAAAGAATCAATTCAATAACAATAATATTAGACGAAAATTTCCTGAGGTACAGAAGTCATAAATATATTTTGGCAGATGTACATATTGCTATGTGCCGACCTCTTATGGCGGGTCACATACACTTTTAATTGAAATTGTTTAATTTTTCCTCGTACTAGCTCTGAATTATTTGGAGTTCTTTTATTGAGCATGAAATCTCTTTCTCAGGAGCAAGTTCCTCGACGCCTTACCTTTAATTGTCATTTTTATTCTGTGAATAAACTTAGTAAAGTCGTCGACTTCAAAAATGCCAAATGAAACGTTAATTAACAAATAAATAACTTTTATTAATAACAATAATGAAACCATTAATTCTATTGACATGAAATGTTATTCTATTAAAGTTCATCAATAAAAAACTTAAAATTACCCAAAATGTTTATTTTTCGTTCGCGAAATAGTTTTTAAATTCGTAGTTTACGCGCCACGTGTATAGTTATAACTTTTATTAATTGTGTGAGCTCACCTTGGCCTTCAACACGCTTATTGTTATTTATTCTTGCAAGTTCCTCTTGTATCCGTTCCAGCATAACCTCCAAATTAAACTCGTATACTCGTTTTCCTTTCGATTTATAAATTCCCAAAAATTTATCATCTGCTCGTATTAAACTCGTTCATCAGCTATCCGTAAACCTTAGTTCTTAGTATTGTTATCCAGGTAAGTCCAAATTTACTTTTTATTTTCAAAATAATAATTTCTCTTCGCCACACACGTGGTAAAATCACAACTTATAATCGTTCTTTATCTTTTCAGATTCTCCCGGATTGAATTAAACCCGTTAATTCTTTAAATTGGACGGCACACGAAATTACACGCGTTCACCGTTTCCCACTTTTTTGGAAGAACATTGTTTATTACGTAACCTGGGTTATCCTGGAATTTTCATCCCGTTTATGCAATCCTGATTTTATATTATAGTTTAAATTGAAACAACCTTTTTCATTGGTAAATTATTTATGCCTTGTTGATTTTTTTTATAAGTTGGTTGAAACCCTTTTGATTATTTCAGTTACATTTCCGATCTACGAACCCGTTTGATCAGTGGCGCACCACTCGTCCAACCCGGCTGTCTCGGATGAAACGTATTGCTGCACTTATCCCGTTTTTATAAACACGTAAAATATCTTTTTTTTTAATCAAAATTCGCCACTTCTTAAGATTAACAAAGTTATTTTATATTACAAAATTCTTATAACTAACATTTTTATTTATTAATTAAATTGTGAACATGTTTCTTAAAAAGATAATTTGTTTCATCTGGTATTTTTGAATTATGTTACCCGTTTGTTTACCTTTAAAATTGTTTTACTTGCATTTTTGTAATGCTTTTGTGACCTCGAGAAATCTTCTCCTCAAGAAAGAACTTTCATGTGATTTGTCATTAGCGTACTAGCATATTTAATTATTAACTCTTTATCATCCATTTGGACCATAGCAATATCTATAGGTTAGAAATCTTACGCATATATTCAAAACTTCATAAAACTACAAATTTCCCCTCTTTAAGAAACTCATACGATACATTCTCGGCATTTGGCAGTATATAAAATGCAATGTGAAAATGGACAATCGTGGATCTTCCAAAGGATACGGTTACGTTCATTTCGAAACCAAATAATTTTCCAAAAAAAGGCAATCAAAAAGATAAACAGAATTATAGAGGAAAGAAAGTGTATATGGGAAAAAGTCCTTCCTCGAATTGTTCAACATCCAATCACACTTGCCAGCTACCTTCTTAAGATACTTAAACATTGTATGTATATTGCTTGTGATTCTCAAAGAAATCGATAACATCATTGCCTAAAACACAGATACAACCTCCCAAGACACCGCACCATTGTTAGATTAAACAACGAAATTTGAAGTAGAGGAAATCCATTCCTATCAACATTAAAAATTTCGAAACTCCTAAAATGATAAATAGATTACGCAACTTGGTCATAATTTAATATACTACGCTTCTCTAGGGATAACCGAGTTCCTCCCCATCATAAAGTTAGAACATTGGGCATCCTGCAAATAAATTTTGGTATTTCTATGTCTGCGTTTCCTTTATGTTGAATTTTTATTTTGTGTGCCAAAAAAAGTTATGCCTTAGCATCAACCCAAATATTTTACTATAGGATTCTTTGGAAGCGAAGTACGTCCACTTTAATTAACGAAACCAATGAAAGCGATGACGGTACAGATTATGGGAGATATTTTGCAGCAGACGATTCCAATTCACTTTATTTGAATTTTTCACCAGACGATGCAGATCTGGAATTTGACGACAGTGTTTCATAAGAAATCACTGTGAACCAGGATTGCTGTTTTAAACATAACAATTGTGAAGACAAATCCCCATATCCTATCAAGAATCGCAGACTCCTCGCCGTATCTTGGGAACCTCGGTAATGTCCAGTAAAAACGACTTGGAATAATTATTATGGGTTTTTGATAGCATGGATTTTAGGTATTATTATTTTCTATTTTATGAAATATTAATAAATTACTCCATTGCTTAAATAAAAGAAAGCAATGCATTTTGACACATTCTCAGGAAGTCCAAAATGATTTGCCAAATTGGCATCTACTGGTTTTTTCCTCTGTGAATGTTTTCTTCTATTACTCTTTCTTCAATCGATTAATACTCGTATAAGGTTCGACTTAAAAATTGGTTTTATTTAATAACTTCGTTTTTCTCATAATAATATTTTGAATTGAACGTTTTTTGGTAATAAATGAAAAACGTCACTTACAAATAAATTGTGTGGTGCTGCACTAAATAAATAATTAATGTGGTAACGATATAAAATATTTTGGTGTTTTGCTTACGAAAATTAGATACCTATCTCTTTTGTCATATTATGACATATTTTGTTTTTTTTTAACAAAACCTGCAGGGAAGTGTAGATCCCTGATTAACCAAATTTAGGTTCAAAATTGTACTAAAAATTATAACGAATTTTTTCATATGGTATCATTTTATGTGGTCAAAGTGAAAATAATTCGAAATACTGAGCTATGCATTTGGCAGAAATTCAAGAAAACTAATTCGACTGTAAGGAACTCAACGGTTACTTTCACCAAACCCAGATGCAGGAAGCTTTGCAATGATACATTTCAAATAAGCCCGACAAATATGGAATAAAATTGGTTACGATGTGCGATGCAATGACTTTCTATATGTGTTCAGCCAAGCCATATATTATGGCTTGGCCATAATATATTGTCGTATTTTTCTAAACATAAAAACATTTAAAATTCACATGAGTGAAAAGCCTTGAAAAAGTTTTGATTTTAAACAGGATTGAAGGGTGAACAATTTTCATTTAAATACATAAGCTTAAAGCACAGTTACATTTTTAATTTAAAACACTAAAAGACTCTTAAAGTAGAGAATTACGAGGTTCCGGAAAACATGTCGTTCAACCATAAAATATCCAAGTCAAATTCAGGGAACCCTGTTTTTAATAAAGTCGTCCAAGACTGAAAGATACTGTTGAAACTTGCTATTCTGATTCATCTAAAGATTTGTCATGACAAAAATCTCTAAAATCTATCAATTAAACTAGAATGAGTTAATTTGTTTACATGAAAACATAACCTATGATTTTGTAATTTTCAAACATGAATTTCTTTGTGGAAAACATAGTCTACTTAAAAAAACCATAGCAGTGGCTTTGTGTGGACGCTGGTCGAGTCACAGCGCCTAAATTCTGTGTAGAATGAGTTATGTCAAAAATTCGACCATGTATTAAACTGTAAGGTGTAATGTAATCGTAAAATTGTGTATTAGGGTTGTTTTATAACACAAGGGTCAAAATCGCAAGAAATCAGAGATCTTGAATGATATCATGTCTTTAATCAAAAGTGTTCTAAAATACGGTGAAAATTCGGTTACTGTGAACATAATTAGTGCAATCCATTTTACCGATCGAAGAGAATTGTTTGGAGGAGGAGCGAAGCGACGACTCCAATTATTGTCTAAGATAGGTAGTCCTTAATATTCGAGATGCTTATGATATTTTTTGCGCGACTAAATTTATTAAAAAACATTTAAATGTGTACTTAATAAATAAAAATATGTTAGTCTCTTTATGTCAAGTTGCCTCAATGTCGGGGAAACAGACGCGGTAAACAACCAAATAGAGCATAGTCACGCAAAAAATAATTAAACATGAATGTTATTTTTCCAAAAAAGTGCCAATATTAACTCGGTATTTCCAAATTTACGAAAATTGGAGCTGTGCGCATCGACTTTAGTTGAAGTTTTACCTTCAAGGAATGCGGACGTATTTTCGACGAGATCCCAAATTTTTATGAATGTTGTAAATTCAATAATAATCAACATGGCGGCGACATTAGTCGAGCTTCTGTAAATCCTGGATAGTAAAGGATCGACTCAACTTATGTAATATCGAATTATCAAGTAGTATAAATGTTCACTTACCTGCAGAACGTTGTCGAGGAAAATAATTAGTGAAGATTATTTAAAATCTAATGGAGTTGTGTTTCATGTTTTTAAATTACGTGCAAATGTGTTTCACTTCAACTTCTACGCAACAGCTGACTCAAGGACGTCAACATAAGGCTTAATCTATACACCGCAATGGGAATATTGGATTACCAGGTATTTTACTTATTATTTAAACATTAAAAAGTGGTCCTCAACATTTAAGACACAGGGCGTAAAGGGATTGTTCACGGACAGTTGCGATACCACCCTTTTGATATTTAAAATTTCAATAACAAAACATTTTAACATGGAACATGTTTTTACGGTCGTTACCTCGCAAAAATCGACACCAAAAACCGACACCAAAAATCGACACGAAAAATCGGCACCACATGTATAATTCAAATTTATAGTTTATAATTTGAATATAGAGTAGATTATCGAAAAACATCTTCGCATTCACAATAATGAATTTTCAATAACAAAATTTTTATTACCAATAATTTAAATCAGAAACCGATTGCAAAAAGAAAATTTGCTTATAAAGTAAATTTTTATTACCAACACAAAAATTATAAGGGATTATCCTATTATAACCAACACGGTTACACAACTACGCCACACTTCGGAAAACAGTAAGAAGAAGAAACGATATAGGCACCCCTAAATCTCGAGAACAACTATGATAAACGGTTTAGTACCGAAAAACATGTTCCATGTTAAAGATATTAGTCGGAGACTAAAATAGAAGGAACCCGGGGGTCCAGGGGGAGGAGCCCCTTTGCGAGGCGCAGAGCGCCGAGTTTTTTGGATTTATTTTGGTTTAATTTTGAATTCATTATGAAGTCGGCCCTTTAACCTAGTCAGACCCTGAATAATAGTGTGTTTTTATATGTACGACGATTATGGCCATAAAAATAAATAGCTGCTCTATCGATTTTCGAACTAATTTATCGATTATAGTCGTCATATGTTTTTTTATCCCAATCAACAATTTAGATAAGCTTTTATTACCAATCACATAAATTTGTTATATAAATAACACAATATGTAGTAATGTTATTTATTATCCAAGTTCGAAATGGCCAATACCAATAATTTGATTTTATCAGTTCCCGAGATGTACTACAAACATTTAAAAAAAAACTACACCGTCAATTCGGATACAAGACGTAGTTTAGGTTATCCATTTCAATCTGACCAATATCCTGGTAGGACAATAATAATGAAGCCCTCATTTTCACATGATGGCACAAATCTATTGATAAACGAAGGAGAAGAAGTTTGCGCTAGATGCTCGAAAATATTTTCAGTACGAAATTCTGATAAGGAAGCCTGTTTTTACCATGTAAACAAACGGCCAAGAAACGGTATATATGTGTGTTGTCATAAAAGCTTACAGTCACGTCCCTGTCGGCATGGCATATCACATGTCTGGAGTGGCTTACGCCATGGCGCTACGAATGGCCCTTACGACGACTTTATTTCGATGCCTGTTCCAAATGAAGAACCGCTAGATGGAAATTTTGAAATCTATGCCATCGCCTGTGAAATGTGCTACACCACAGCAGGCATGGAGTTAATTCAAGTTTCCGTTGCAGATGTAAATGGCAAAGTCATTTATAATGCTTACATTAAACCCGAGAATGAAGTAATTGATTATAATACTGCACATTCGGGAATATCGGCAAGTTGGTTTCGCCAGAAAAAATCGTCCAGAAAGTCATTTGCAACTATTCAAAACGATTTGAAGAAGTTAATGAATAGACATAGTATCATAATTGGACATGCCCTTGAAAACGACTTAAGAGCATTAAAAATAGTCCATGATAATGTGGTTGACACGTCGGTAATTTATCCTCACTGCAATGGGTTTCCGTTTAGGCGTTCTTTTAAGAGCATTCTCGCCCAAGTTTTAAACCGTCCAACAGAAAACTTAAAAAATGGATGGAAAAGCAAACAGAACGCTATAAATGCGATGGATCTTGTGGTGAAAACCATTGAAAATGAAATAGCTAATGGCGAAAACGAGACTTAATCTTTTAAGAACGTAAAATACCCTTCCAGGGTTGATGTAACGAGACGAAAATGCCGTGTTCAGATAATCCTTTTGACTTAAAAAAATTGTATACCTAATGTATGTAAAATATTGTATTTAAACAAATAAAAATAATTTGTGTAATTATTTATAAATTTTTATGGTAAGCATTGTGTAGTTGCAGGATAAGGACTGATTTAAGTTCTATAGGACCGACCCGAGGACTCTCCTTAGTGGAAAGTTTTGAATCAAGTATTTCACCGGAGCGGAAGTGAGAGAGACGTTTCTGTGGGAAAAATAACTCTTAATGATGACTTTAATCCAACGAGGGACTCCTTTGTTGCTCAGGGAACGGAGAGCGTGAACTACCAGAGGTTTCCGAAAGCCTCAGTTACATCATAAAGAATTACCCCGAAGAAACCCTTTGTACTTTTTATAGACATATCTTGTTTTTTTATATGGGTTCGAGGAAATCATTTCTTGCCTTAACAGTTAACTTTCTTTCCACGAAGCCATATTTTGTTAGGGGGCGATATGGTTTTTCTATTTTCATTATTCTGCTTTTTATAATTTTTCCTGTAATTTTTCCAAAGATTGGTAAGAGAGTTACCTATAGTCTTTCTTGTTGCCGCTATCTCCGGTTGCGTTTTAGGAGTATCCGGAGCGCTCCTATTTTTCTTTTCCAAAACACTTTAAATCAAACGCACTATTTCAACTTTAAAATCAAATCCTCGCTTTTTATTTACAACCAAACTCAACTGTACAAAATTTTCTTTACAATGGTCTAGCTCAAGCGTCCTATCCGCTCCACTGCTCGGCGTAGACTCCGGTTTTTTTATTATGGTTTCAACGCAACGATAACAAACATTTTAATATAAAATTTTACTCGTTAATTAGACAACGAAAAGCCTTAATGTTAATAAACCATTAAGCAGAAGAAGGAAGAATCTTCGATTTGTTTTTGATTATTTTGTTTGTAAACCTTTTGGGTACAGATTTCGATCTGGATTTAATTATTGTAAACATTTATTTGTCTTTATTGATATTGTCACATTAATAAAAATTAGTATGCGAGTCGCCTAATAAAATATGCAATTAATAGTATGAACTCATTGAACTCGCAGAAATCATGAGTTAACGGAAAATAGATTGATTTGCAGATGGTGTATAAATAAATGTGGGGACAGGAAGTTCTTTGAAAGTAATTAAACAAGGAATAAGTTAGTTACCTGTGGGTGTGATACGAGTGACAATCAAGTGCAAAGGAACGAGCCGACCATGGTCCTAACAAGAAGGCTTCATCCCCTATTTATAATGTAAGATTTAGTTTATAAGAATTAGTTTAAGGGTATATGTAAATAATAATCATAAAAGTGTAAATAAATGTATAAAGTCCAAATAAGTTTAATTTCAAAAAGAAAAGATCCCGCACATGAATAAAACGTTACAATATCACATGCGATTTATTTTGAATTAATAGAAACTTATTCTACTTTAATTACATCTTTTATTAAATCAAAGAAAAAGTAAGTTATGTATCTTTCAGAATTAGACAATTAATCATTAATCAGCTGAGTATTCATTAGTGGAATACAAAATTAAAACAACCTCCTGAATTCTCTACTAAACGGAGTCTCTTCTTTACTGAGCTAGCTAGGTAATATTAAGTAACTTTTGCAACACTCTTAGGGTGCCGCAACGTGTGGGGCAATTTAAAGGTTGATTTGTATGACATTTTAAGGCGCACCAAAACGTGGGGCGCGAAAAGGGTTGTTAACCTCGAAGGAGTTGTTAAAAAATTAAATTTCACCTCAATTTGTATGACATTTTTTGTTAGTTAGTTATATTTTTTTATCACAATGATCATAATGAATATCGAATAATCTGCACTAATTATGTTTGCAGTTGGTATTGATAATATAGTTTTTAAATTAATAATAGGTAATTAAAACTTTTCCATTTCCTTAGTTCTTCTTTATTGTTTCTTTGTTCAATTTTGTACTGCGTAGCCATTTTACAATCGGGTATATTTGTTTAAATTTTCTGAAAATCAAATGCGATTAATAAATTTTGTCAAATCACTGATGATTATTTCTAAGGCAAGTATAACCAAAAACATCATGGAGTAACGTCAGGCAGTTCTGGATTGGAAGTTATGGTATTCGTCTGCTTACTGGTAAAACCAGGTAACTGACATGACCATAGTTTTGCGATAATAGCGTTTGAAAGTCGTCGTCTGCTTCACGGTGCAGGCCTAAGGCCTATACCGTGAAGCAGACGACGACTTTTAAACGCTATTATCTCAAAACTATGGTCATGTCAGTTACCTGGTTTTACCAGTAAGCAGAATATTGTTGTATCCTGGTCCACCCTTTATAGCTCCAGGTGACGAGGAACAATAAACCTCGGGCACTTACCTTTAGCGGCTCTTAATCTCAGGTTATTTTATGCTTATCGCCTCACTGTACAAATTTTACTTAGCAACAGCTCAAAAGAAACACAATCGGTTCAGCTAACAGATTTATTTTTTACAATGAACACATAAAATGGAAATAACAAAATCAAAACTCAACACAAACATTATAACGGATTTTGGACTCTACATCCGTTATGATCAACCTTATACATCAATTTGTTTGGCCACTGCCATTTCATTTCAAATTGAATGAGATGGTGGTGTAGACACTTCCATTTTTATCATCTTTTTCCGGAACGCAAATCGACCTGCGCGCTGATCGAGAGTCTTGGGGAAAATTTCGTACGAGAAGGTGACGTCTTTTGTGCTGTGTAGTGATTAATGGGGTTGTTTTCGATTTTACTGGATATGGTTACGTTTTATGGGAATTACAGTCCGACAGTCCGAATATTTTATGGAATATGTTGTTTTCCATCCCAGTAGGGGATTTGATTCGTGATTGGAGGATGATGGGTTTTTTTGCCGTACCATGTTTCCTTGTCGGACCACCCTGGCCCATAATTTCTGGGAAGGATTCTTATCTTTTGGCATGGTGAGTTACCTAATGATTTTTGCAATTACTTCACAGCTACCTGTTAAACGATTGGTCAATATTTTTACAACAGGAGCTCGGTGACGAAATTCACCCTTGGCTTTTTAATGTTTTTTATTTTTAATTATGTGTAACATTCTGGTTTTCCTTTTGTCGTACATTTTTTTATTACAGAGTGTTGAAAGAGATTGTGATTACGGCGCAGTTGTATTTCTGCATCGTAGTGATTGGCGTATCTAATCTCTTTACGTTCGCGTACGTGGAGATAGCTTGAGGTTTAATTTTGTTTTTGGTATAATTATTCTAATTAATAATTATTTGATTTTATAATGTGTTATAATATGTATTTGAACTGAGTTTTATTTCCACGTAATAACATCGAGCGACGCTAGCATAATGCATCGGCGATCGGATTCCAGGGTGGTCGTTCTACGTTCAAGCCTCGACTTGAAATTTTATGTTCGACATTTTTTTTTGTTTAATTTTTGGTTAAATATTATTTTTATAAAGGCTGCGATGTGCGACCTACATATATACAGGGTGCGGCATTGCACCGGGGTCGCTGCCGCTTGGTTTTATCGTCGGAAGCTCGATGTGGTTACCTTTATGGGATTTTTATATGACCATTCGAGTGTTCCGTCGGTTGTTTGTTTGGGTAGCGATTCTTGGTGGCAATGTGGTCGCTACTGTGTCGATTCTGGTCGGCTTCTGTAGTGGGGCTACTGTTGTTACGTTCCACTGGCGCCATACTAACACCATAATACATCGATTTTATCACTACGCCTTTCGACAATGAACATCGTATTGTTTATTTTATTTTATTGTTTATTTTATTTCTTGTGTATGTTCGCAAAGCTGCTTCCTTGAGTTTCTCCGGGGCGTTTTTACACGACCCATGGCCCTCGCATACCGACGTTTCCATCAAAGAGCTAGTTTATCTAACACCAGGGCTCCACGCAATTTTAAAGTAGAGGGTTTTTACCTTCTGCGTGGACGTAATCTGTTTCAAGCTATCCTCTCATTAGGGATAGTGAGGAAAGATTTACGGTTCAACATCAACAACTTAAAATTAGATTAAATTTATCCACACCTTTATCTTTGGTGGTGACTCGTCTAGGCTTGTCGCACATCACTATGCGCACATACACTTTCTTCTCTCTTCTTATCGTCTGGTCCAAATTGAGTATGAATTACGATGAAGTAAAACATTTATTGCGGTGCATTTTCGTGGTAGCTCTTAATGAAAGCAAATGATCTAATTCAAATGGTGACGTCACATCTTGCGAAATTGCGAAAAGTTATTTAAAGCAGAAAATTTCTTCGCATATCGATATCGATTTTGAGAGTTTCAAAATAAACTTTAAGGAAGACGATACTAAGGAAATATTAGCCGAAAATACAATCGAAGATATTACTACGCCTGCAAGTGTTTTAGACGAAATACAATTAAGTTACAGTACTTGCTTTGAGGAAGCTAAACGTGTCGAAAATGTTGGGGAACGTGATAATTTGCAATATTCACCCGGTATTGCCAAAAAGATTCTTGAATTTACCAAATTATTACCACTATGGTCTTCGGTGATGGTACCAATCTTTAATTATGGAAATATTACAGAAACATCCGCGTCATCTGAAAGTATATTCAATGATTTAAAACATCGAGTATTTAAACATAAACCATTGCCAGTCAGAATAGACGAATTTATTCAAGTTCATTTGGAAAGCATTACAGGCTGCATGAATATTGTTTCTTCTAAATTTCAGAAAGGTTTAAATGAAGCAGAGGAAGAAAGTATGGAGGAAAATCGTGACAATGAAAAGAAGAAAAATAATGATGGAATACCTGAAACTTCTGAAGAGAACTGGGTGGAGAAGTTGTCAACCGTAAAGAAAAGAAAAGAAAACCAAACTATTTAGACGCTGACTCAACAAAATCATTATACAACGACAGTAGTCGAAGTAAGAGTTCCGTCATCGGTTTATTAAAAAATGGTACTTCTTTAGCATAAAAATGTAGTCACAACCAAATCATTCCAACAACGACAGACATGTTTCGATCTTATTAGATCTCCTCAGTGTCGTATATTTGAAATGATTTGATTATGACAAGAATTTGCTTCCCTTATATAAGATATCTTACTGGTCGGATTATCGTATTAAAGATAATCCATGACCAATAATTCGCGCGATATCTTATCTTTCTTTAGGTCTCAAAGGTGTAACTATCAAAAATCGAAATTATACTTTCACAAATACTTGAACTTTTGATACGATAACACAAATTTTATTTTCGAGTTATGCCGACAGTGACCTATACTCCAATTTTATAAATATTAATTATTCTGATGAATATCTGTTTTTCGAATTGATCCAGAACGCGATACGAGATGGAATTACAACACAATGTTATCGAAAAAGGGCGGAAATTATTTTGGAAATATTCGAAAAAGAACAATCACAGTTACTTGGAGAAGGTATAACTATCGATTCTAACTGTACTGCGAATTATTTACTCAAAAAGTTATTTATGAAGTATCCTTGTTTTACAGAAATTAGAAAATGTACATCTTGCGATTGGGAAAATAAGCGACCTGGGGAAACTGTAGTAGCCAATTAGATATAGAAAATTTTGAATTATTGCAACAAATCATGAATACTAATTATTTTGAAGATCCAGTAAAATGCGGCTCTTGTGGTGTTTCTTCTATTCCTAGAAGTTTTACGATTGGTCCTCATTTATTCATAGAACCTGTAAACAATTCGGCACCGTACGATTCCCAATTTTCAATACCGCTTTCAAATGTTCCCTTGTCTTTAAATATTTTAGAAAACCATTTTAAGTTGAAAGGAATTATTAGTTTTCTTCCACCGAAAAGCAAATCTCCGTCAGCAATAGGACATTATGTAGCTTATTGTTGGAGAGCTCATCTAAATTCTTGGGAAAAATTTGACGATCTACAAACGGAACGAAACAGGAGCATACGTTCTTCTACCGTTGTGAACTGTGAATATCTTATATATACATTGTAATAATTATTTATTTGCTAAGAAACTACTAATTTATTAATAATATATTATTTCTGTTTGCACAACAAAAATTCATATTTATTATGAACTAGATGATAGCCCGTCCGAGGACGGGTAGCTAGAAGGACGGGCAGGCAGCCAAGGTAACTTAAGTTGAATGAAGATTAAGGAAAGCTCTCAGTGCAATCCAAAAGCCATATGACCTTGGCTGCCTGCCCGTCCTTCTAGCTACCCGTCCTCGGACGGGCTATCATCTAGTCTTCTAATGTTTCACGTTGTTGACGTGTCGCATGGGATAGAGCGTTAGCAGCTTGCCGCGCTTGAGTTTCTTGTAAAGTTTCACGTTGTTGACGTATCGCATGGGACCGAGCGTCAGCAGCTTGCCGCGCTTGAGTTTGTTCCAAAGTTTCACGTTGTCGACGTATCGCATGAGACCGAGCGTCAGCTTGTCGCTGTGATCGAAGCTGTTCTTCTGTGTTATTAGCTCTTGTCCGTGCTTTTCTCTCACGATGCAATCGCCGTCGCTTTGCAGCAGGATGTTCAAAATTTTCATTATCCATTATGGAAGTTCACATAATGCTTTTTTGGAAATAGCTGTCTTATATAGACAAAATGATCCGTTGATACAATAATCCGTTGTTACAATAATGATACGATTGTCCGTTGATGCGTTCGGTTCGGTCGTGCTTCGGCCATTTACGTGGGACAGACACAGAAGGTAGGAAGGAAAGACTGATGATTATATTGTTCTGTGTTTATGTGTTTATTATTTTAGGCTTCTATACAAAGTATAGCAAGAAGCCTTATGATCTGGCTCCGTGTCCGTCTGTCCGTCTGTTTTTTCAATGCAGACCAAATATAAGTTATATTTTATTTACATAATATTTCACCTATATAGGAAATTTAAATACGTTGATCCCTTGATACGTTGATCCTATGATACGTTGATCCGATGATACGTTGATACGATGATACGTTGATACGATGTTACGTTGATCCGATGATACGTTGATCCGATGATACGTTGTGCGTTCGATTCGGTTCGGTTTGCTTCGGGTATTTCCGTGGGACAGACAGAAAGAAAGACTTGGCCTTTTATAATAAGAGATAATGCAATGTTATCAAAAAAGTATCGTATGAAGATGGCGAAATATTACGTACTTGACATCATGGCTAATATTTTTAAGGACGGTCCTGATTCATTTCTACACCATTTTTTAAATACTATTATCTATGATGTACTTGTTTTTCCTTGCATCAAAACATGGTTTTTATTGTTTTAAGTTGAAAACTATCCATATTGATAAATTTACAACTAAAATAACACCAATTTTCTTAAATAACGTAATTGCTATAATTTCGAAATGTGGCGGTTGTTGCTCGGAGCTTGACAAAAATTCATTTTCTCCCAGCTAGTTGAAAATCGATATTGAGACGACGCGACGGGAATAGAAACACAAACGATGAGTAAACAAACGATAAACACCAATTCGAGCAAAAATTCAAAATGGGCGGGGCCGGGGAAACACAAACGAAAATAATGAGCACACAAACGAACACAAACGATTGACACCAAATTCGACCCGAAATTCGCGATGGGCGGGGCTGGCATTTCCCCAGCCCCGCCAAGCTTAGAAAGGACGCGGCAAATATGCCAACTAATTTGATAAACAAGGTGGAACTCGCTTTAGCGGCAGTTCCTAGGCTTCTATACAGCTACCTTTCTGGTGTGAAAATTTGTTGTCGCTAGTTATTTTTGGTCGACATAATATTTATAATGTAACATCAGATAATCCGATAATCTGCACCAATTAAATTTTTCGAGATAGCTTCTTATTAGGGTATCAACGTCTTAAGGTATCAACGTCTTAACGGATCAAACGATCAACGGATCAAAGCATCAACGAATCCAAGGATCAACTGATCAACGTATCAACGTATTTAAATTTCCTATATAGTTGAAAAATTACCTCTATACCCACAGAGTATTTCCAACACGATTTGAAACGCTCTGTATGATTTTGAATTATGCGGACAGACGGATGGACAGACACGGAGCCAGATCATAAGGCTTCTTGTTATACTTTGTATAGAAGCCTAAAATGCATTAGAACCTATAAACATATCTGTTTATCTTCTTATGTTTACATATCTTTTTATGTTTACGATGATACTGGCGTCGTTGGATCAGAAAATATCTCCCGGCGTTGACGCGGACAACGAAATGGTTTAGACAAATAAAACCGATTGAGATTGGCGATGTTGTCATGATCATGGACGACAAGCATCGCGACTCTTGGAGAAAAGGAAGGGTATAATCGATGTTCTCAAAGGAGGGCGCAATAACCAAGTTCGACAGATCTTGGTGAGGACCTCCAAAGGTATTTGGGGGTCGAGTAGATTATATAATGTTATACAGAGAAGGCTTGATATAGAGTATTGTAAGGATCGTTTTATTACCCCGATAGCGATCTGAAAGAAACACAGAAATATCAATAAACACAAAAAATATATTGTTGAACAAAATTATACACTTGGTTGAACACATAAACTTGGTTGAACACATAAAACAAAAGAACAGTTGTGCAAAAGTAAAACATTCAAGATGGTGGTGGCGTCACTTCGCTTGTCGAAGTACTTGCTTCTTAGGCTGGCGCGTGCGTAGTTGATATGGACGCGAAGTAACATGTATACAGGGTGTTACAATCTCCCCCTTAGAAGTGGACTTACGGAGTGGTACACTTCTGTTAGAAAAGGGTGTAGTCTTCTTCGGGCGACCTCTTCCTCGTAGTGGACGTATTGGAAGTACTTTGGTGTCGGCTGCAACAAAAGGGGTCAAAGCGGACACATGATAAGCTCCGAGTGGAGTGGAAGGGTCGGACAGCAAGGATACTTGGAAACTGGTGGGCGAAATTTGTTTGAGGATAAGGTAAGGACCGTCTCGTCTAGGTGCAAATTTCGAGGAGTATCCTTGACTAGCTTTGCTCAGGACATGAGAGTTCACGAGAACTTGATCTCCAGGATTGTACATTGGGCCAATTCTTCGCTTCTCGTCAGCGTATTTCTTGGAGCGATTTTGCTGTGATTCTTGGCGTTCGCGTACTTCAGACAAAGTCTTCTCAAAAAAACGTAAGTAAGGCGTTATTTGAGCGACGAAAGGAGAATTTTCGATGATGCTACGGAGGTCTCGGCTTACATCTTCGGGAGTGCGAAGCTCACGACCGTAGGTGAGGTAAGCAGGAGTGCAGCCAGTGGTTTGCGAATGGCTGGTGTTCATGGCGAACCATATAGTACCTAATTTTTGGGGCCATTCAGAATGACAGTTCGTTGTGTGGATAGCCAGCTGAGTTTTTAGGTCACGATTCTTCCTTTCTACAGGATTGGCTTCCGGGTGATAAGCGGGTATCAGGGCTTGTTTAAAATTTAAGCAATGAGTTACTTTTTGCATGACTTCTGATACAAATTGGGTACCGTTATCACTAATAACTCGTCTTGGTGATCCGTAACGAAGGATGACCTCATCTACGAGGCATTTGGCGCAGGCTTCTGCGGTGGCTACCTTTAAAGGGAATAATTCAACCCATCGGGTGGCGGTGTCTTCTATTATGAAGATCCATCGTTCACCGTTGTTGCCTTCGGGTAGAGGGCCGAATAGGTCAATGGATAGAACTTCAAACCGTCGATTTTGGATAGGAGTTTGCAATAGTCCAGCAGGTTTCAGATTGGAGGGTTTGAACTTTTGACATTCCACGCATTTACGGACGTGGTCGCTTACGGATTTGCGGATTCCAACCCAATAATATTTTTCTTGCAGCTTTGCAAGGTTTTGTCGACTCCGTAATGACCAGCGAGTGGTGAGTCGTGGCATTCGTAGAGAATGGATGCGATTTTCGATTTAGGTACTACGAGAGCGCCTTCATCTCGGCTGAGTACTTGTAAACGTGTGTTGCGAGCTGGTATTCCTTGACTTGAGGCAGTAGTTTGTTTTTTTTTCTCCCAGTATCTCGAGTCACACCTGGAAACAAACTTGGAAGCAGATTGAAGCTTGGTGAATTGGTTGTACGTATATTTTGAACTGGTGTTCCTTGATTTGAGTACCGGAGGCGGTAGTCTCGTCGATCCTAGTCTTTCTTGGTTCAACATCTGCACGGCCTGGACATCTTTTGTTCTACTAACGTGATAAGAATAGCGACGCGTGTATAATTTGATAAACGACTGGCCGAGTGTTCATTGTGATAAACGATAACTAGGCAAAATGCCGAATACAAGAGCGAGGAAGGATGAAAATATGGATCCCCTTATAGAAATTAATGAGAAGCTGGACAGGCTGATTGACATAACGGAGAACATAAGAACACAGGTTTCTAGTAACACCCAAAAAATTAAGGAGGTAGAAAGTAAAATCATCATAATTGATGCGTTGACTGAAAAGGTGGACCTCCAGGAGCAGACTATTGCTTCCCTTATAAAAAAGAATCTAGCACTTAGTGATTCAGCGGAACAATTCAGCAGAAGAAACAACCTTCGATTTTTTGGAGTGCAAGAGGTAAATAATGAGAATACGGATGAGTTGGTTCTCGAACTTTTAAAAAACCGACTTAATTTAAACATTACAATAAATGACGTTGAAAGAAGCTATAGAGTCGGTGCGGTATCTACGCGTAGCGTTCGTCCACGTGCAATCTTGGTGAGATTTGTGTCTCAACGAACCCGGGATCTCATAATGGGAAGCAGAAGAAATCTTAAAGGCAGTGGCTTCACCATCCAGGAGGACCTAACTAAACACCGTATGGAAAGATTAATGGAGGCAAGGAAAACCTATGGGTTTGGGAAGGTGTGGACCTCGGATGGAAAAATCCTGGCCTCTACCGAGGATGGAAAGATAGTAAGAGCCGATCTTCATTGAAAAGTGTAGTATGTTTGTATTTTCTTGTTTTTGTGTCTAAATGATTATCTATTTTCAGTTCATTATGTTAATATTATTTTTACCTTATAGCACAAAATACGTTTACGTCAACAAAAATGATCTTTTTAAAAACTAATAAATTTTATTAAGTCAATAATGTAGACAGAAAAACGGAGTGTAATTGCTTTATTAAAAGTAAGAATACAACTAAACTAAACTTGGCATTGTTTCCCACCGGAAACAACTTATCTCTTATCAGTGCATTTACCTATTTGATAAAATGCACTCTAACATTCTACATAATTACGTAATATTAATACAAAGATTATATAACTGTGAGATACTTGTAACTCCTCCGTGCCCAAGAGAAAAAATTACGCTTGCTTAATTTTTTAGAGTAACTTCGTTTAAAGGATTATTAATATTTTGATTGGCTAATTTGGTCACTTTTGCTCTTAGACTCGGGTAGTAATTTTTGATTATATATAACACAACAACAATGATAATAATATATAATACAATTGTGTATAAGCTAATATTGTCATAATGGAACGGTTTAGATTTAATCGATAACATTTGCTGCTTTAATTGAAGATCTATATTTTTTAAATCGTTAAGATTTATGTCATCGAGTTGCAATGGGTTGATGTCCAAGCTGGCTCGTTGGATGTTATCGGGTATTCCGACCGTCGGTATTTTAAACTGTTTAATTAATGATTTTGAATTTTGATAAGTTTTTAACATTAATTTGTCAATGATTACATTACAATTTTTTGGTACAGTTACAAGATATGTTCCATTTAATCTTATCTTATCTATATCATTTGAACAATTACTTAAGCCTATTACACTATTTTTTGTTACTACAATCCACTTATCTTTTAGAACTTTATGAATTTTAGTTTTTGTTAACTGACTATTTTGCACTTCACAGTTTTTATAGTTTTCGTTTAAACCGATAAGGTCCACTTCACACGGGTTGTTTTTCGTTATTAACTGAGTGGCTTGTTCACTACACAAAAAGTTCATTTGCCCGATTTCTTCACACTTTTGGTTGTTTAGTCCATACTGTTCGTCGTTGATCATTAGGTAATTGGATTTTGGAATGATAATTTTGTACAAGGATTGTTCTAACACAGGTAAAGGATAAAGTTTATAGTAATCGTACTGACACAATTCTACTAACGGAACTTCTAATACAAATATTACTTGTTCTTTGCGTATGTATCCCTTAATATTTATTATTGAGTAATAATTAGCTAAATCCTCTTCGTTTAATTCATATGGCAATTTTACGTTTTTTAAATGTGCGCTTAAATTTGATAACTCTAGTTTTAATTCGGCATGATTAATTATTGATGGATGTACCGAATTTAATTTAGCAAAGGCCACCGCATTTTCCACATTGTCCGAAATTTCTACTAAGATCTCTGAGCCTGCAATTAACTGATTAAAAATGCTGTCTATCATAGTATAACTAATTATTTCGTTGAGATACAGACTAGAATTATGCATTAATTCAGTCATCTCATTTATTCTTTTTTCTAGTATTAATTGATTAGTTTGTAATTTAGTCATGGATTCATTTAACACACCCAAAGCAGTATCCGTTAAGCTAAGCTGTTGTTCTACTAAAGTTTTTAATTGGGTTTGACTTTCTGTTATTTGTGAAATAGCCGAATCATATCGATCCGCGTCGGATTGATCTAGATTTCCTGTAATGGCTTTAAAAATTGATCCTAGACCATTGATTAAACCGCGTTTGTCTCGTTTACCTTTTTCGGTAGTTTTTACAGTCATTTGATTATATTTATTTCTTACTTGCTTTAACTTATAATCTAGAAGATATTTATACGTATACATTTCCTTAGCATAATCTAGTTCGTAGTCTGAACTATTAAATGAATTAATTAACTTATTATAATTGTTTTCTAATTTATCTAATTCTATTTTTAAACTATTTAGATCATATATTTGTATTATACTCCAAGAATCAATAGAATTTTGAGCCGTACCTATTTTTAATGGTAGTAACCCTGGGTTATTGGAGATTTGGACTATTTCTACGTTATTGGTGGAACCTCTCGGGACGTAGAAGGTTGCGGTGAAGAGTAAGATGGTTCTGTAACAATTGGTTGCCTTAAGTTTTTTAAATGTACAGTCCTACCTTTATTTTTTTCAGAGCTTCCCATCTTATGGATGATAGCTTTATTACCTGGTAGCAAATTTTTTATTATAAAAGGGCCGTTAAACTTTTCACCTGTTTTGTTGCGCTTGTATTTGTAACTGGTTTCATACACTATTTGTCCTTCTTTGAATGGATTATTGATATTGATATTTCTCTTATTCGCGACCCGTTCTTTGTTTTTTATTAAATTTTCGTTGATCTTGTTATACGTTAATGCCAGTTTTTCCTTATGCTTTTGCATATAATCACTATACATTTGTTTATCGTAAAATAAGTCATAAGGATCACGTAATTTCGTATGCCCTAACGTTAGTTCTAATGGCGTTAAATTGGTGCTAGAGTGTATTGAACTGTTATAGGCAATGATCGCGTATTTCATTAAAATATTTACCGGTTCCTGGTGTATTGTTTTTAATAACCTCACATGTTCGGCTAAAGTACTATGGAAGCGTTCAATAATTCCATCAGATTCCGGGTGATGGGCCGTGGTGTAATGTATTTTTATTTTATGCGTTTCGAGTAATTCCTCAATCATATAATTATGAAACTCGAGACCTTGATCCGCGCTAATCGTTTCAGGGGTTCCGTAATACGAAAAATAATGAATTAAAGCATTTAATATGTCCACCGCATTTTTTGATTTAACTTCAATGGCTTGCCCTAATTTAGTAAAAGCATCTATTATTGTTAAAAATTTTGTATTTTCCAAAGTGTAAATATCTATGTGCAATTTTTCGAAAGGACGGTGTGGTGTATCCGTTAACATCATTGCAATTCTTGGTGGGTTTCGTTCATATTTGCTTTTCTTGCATCTTTCGCAGTTGGCTATAAATTTAGCCACATGTTCCTGCATGTGGGGGAAATAATATTTTCTTTGCAATTGCTTAATGGTTTCCGATACTCCTCTGTGATTAGTTTTGGATTCATGTTGATTTCGGATGGCTATTTCTATCAATTCCGGCTCTTCTAGAATTTCTCTTCTTTCGGTACAATAGATTAGTTCAGGACCTCTTAAATTAAATAGTTTCTGTACCACTTTGTTAAACTGTTGGAACATATTTTCCGAATCGAAATGTACATAATATTTTTTTGCTTCTGTGGTGTATTCTTTTAGAAAATTTATTATGCTTTCTTCATCATTATTATTTATTTGGACATGATGACGTTTCATTTTTCCAATGTTTTCTATTATTACCGGTTGCATTTGTGAATGTACTGTGTAAATAAAATATTGGTTGGGTTTCGAGTCAATCACATCTTGACATATTTTTATAGTAGCTATTTCTTTGTTTTGACTAACTGAATGTATCGTATCAGCACTATCCAATTGTTCTATTATTTCGTCGAAATCTCCTGTTGACATATCTTCAATTGCTGGATTCTCTTCTAATAATACCTCTTGTAATATTTTATCCACCTCTTCTTCATCATAATTATTAATCATAGATTCATTTTCCATAGCGTTTATGTTTAATTTGTTAATATTGCAATAATTTTGTTTTTCTAATTGATAATATATTTGTACATTAAATTGATTGGTAAAAATATAATTAATCATCATCCGGACTTTTTCATAATTTAACTTATCTAATCCGCATCCTAACTTGGGCATGGCTAAATTTTTTATATTATTTATCGAACAAATCTCTTTCAATTTGACTAAGCATTTAAACAGATTTTCATAGGTTGGTTTTTCGTAATACCTTTCTTTAGTGATTAAATAGAAAATATACCTATTATTTTCTTGTAAATAAACGAATGATTGTAATTTTGGTTTTTGAGATTTTAAATATTCATCTTGTCCGTACTTTTCTTTAAATTCTACCGCAATTCCGGCACTCATGCTTAAATCTTTGCTAACACAGTGGCACAATGAGAAATTATTAGGGGACTCAAATATACTTCCAATTTTTTCCGTAATGGTAGATGACAATGGTATTTGTTTATTAACTAATTTCATCTCAAAATTTTTTAAATTAATATTATCTTCGTTTTCTATTTCAATTCTGCTCAATGCGTCCGCGTTACTATTTTGAACACCCTTTTAGGCTTCTATACAAAGTATAACAAGAAGCCTTATGATCTAGCTCCGTGTCCGTCTGTCTGTCCGTCTGTCCGTCCGTCTGTCTGTCCGTCCGTCTGTCCGCATAATTCAAAATCATACAGAGCGTTTCAAATCGTGTTGGAAATACTCTGTGTGTATAGAGGTCTAAGAACTGGGTAGCCAGTGCGCTACTTTTAGGCTTCTATACAAGGTATATTTATGATTAGGGCCAATTTATTTGTCAAATCGTCTTGACGTTTCTTCGGCGAATCGCCCATGAAAGCTGCGGGTCTCGCGGAAGGAGGAACAACCGGTAAAACCGTCACGATCATCCACTCGGGTCGTGAGTATTTCGGATCAATTCCCAGGGCGCTGCAATCTGCGTCGCTAATTTGTCTAAAGATATGCAGCACTTCTTCCGCCAACAAATACTTTTTTTCTTGTGGAACCTTTCCGTCGGATTCCTTCCATTCGGCCGTCAAATCGAGACCCGATTTTCTAATTACAGGTTGATGATTTCCACATCCACCATCCGCGTGACATATTGTTTGTTCTTTGCACAAACCGTACACTAGTTCTAAGCGTTTCTTGGAATCGTCTGCAGTTATCTTCTGAGCGTGTTCGAAGTGGTTTTAGGCTTCTATACAAAGTATAGCAAGAAGCCTTATGATCTGGCTCGGTGTCTGTCCGTCCGTCCGTCTGTCCGCATAATTCAAAATCATACAGAGCGTTTCAAATCGTGCTGGAAATACTGTGTGTATAGAGGTCTAAGAACTGGGTAGCCAGTGCGCTACTTTTAGGCTTCTGTACAAAGTATAACAAGAAGCCATATTTAGGCTTCTATGCAAGGTATAGAAAGAAGCCTTATGGTCTGGCTTCGTGTCGGTCCGCATGTTTCAGAGCCAATCATAACGTTGATCAACTGAAACGTTGTTATATTGTAAATACTTCGTATATATAGTATTGCGTTAATCTGTTAATCCGTTGATTCGATTCGCTAATGCAATTTATTATTATTACAGGTTAGATGATGTTTTGTATTGCTTTCATCAGAATCAAAATCGGAATCGGAAAAGTCGCTGCTAGAATAATTGCTTGAGTTGTTCATGTTTATAAATTAGTGGTACTTGCTATATCGATTCCTTTTCAAAAGTATTACCTAAATTTTAAATACAAAGTGTAACCTATATAGTAAATTGTTGATCCTTTGATACGTTGATACATTGATACGTTGATACGTTGATACATTGATACGTTGATACATTGATACGTTGATACATTGATACGTTGATACATTGATACGTTGATATATTGATACGTTGATACATTGATCCGCTGATCTGTTGATCTGTTGATCCGTTAATCTGTTTATCCATTTATTGCATTATCTGCTTATCCGTTATTTGTATTTTTATCTTTTGAACAATATATCCACAGCGTTAAGAAATTGTATGTAAAATTACAATCATTAGCAACTTTGTGACCAATTTTTCTTCAGCATAGCGCGAAATCATATCTTTCTTCAGTATTTATCACATCGAAAGTCAGCAATTATGGTACAATCTATATTACGAACGTAACTTATATACCATGCTTTAAAAATAATATTTTCGAAGCATGTTATATCACGTTACTTGGTTCGGACGATGCTATTTTAGGGTTTTGATATCATAGATATCAAAAAACTAATATTTTTTAATCAAAATCAAATTAATTAAAAAAAAATCTTGTAGCTGGTGTGTTATGGTAGTGTTATATCTACGAGGGCTGGGAAATCGAGTATTCGAATACTCGATTCTAGGTAATTTGTTCGACAGCGTTATGTGCGACAGAAATTTGTTTGAAAATGCCCTGTCGATTAAATGTTCAGTCGTACAAATGCTGAGTTGGACGAATTTCTCTCGAACAAATTACCAACTACGGCATATTCAAACATTCGAATATCCCACTAATATTTAAGTGTTTTACTAGGTTTAAGATGATAATTTCATTATTAATAATTAATTTTAATATTATTAATAATAATTATTAATTTAACACAAGCGGCCTGCCGGTGTCGCGAGTAAACAGTCGACTAGTCCAGACGTGTTTTTGTTTTTCCAAGCAAAAATGTAATCAGTGACATTTACAGCCGTATTCACCAAGCTCTGTTAAGTTGCTAACAGAGAGTCAAGTCAATAACAGTCTGTTAATGTGATATATTTGTATTCACCAATGACTTTTAGCAGTTACCAGTCTGTCAAGTCGTCTGATAAGTTAACAGAGCAATATTGGGCTGTCAACATAGGTAACAGACTGATAAGTAATATTTTTATGTGTCAATATTGTAGGTTATAATTATTATTGACATTTGTTTTTGGTATGTATTTAAGGTTAACTTTTTTCCGCGAAATCAGTTAAAGCTAGTTTTACACGGTTTTACCAACAAAAATTCTAGTTATTTTTTACTGACCTGTGTGGGATTCGAACCTGAACCGGACCGTCCTTTTAGGCTTCTATACAAAGTACTAGATGATACCCCGTCCGAGGACGGGCAGCTAGAAGGACGGGCAGCTACCCAAGGTCATATGGCTTTTGGATTGCACTGAGAGCTTTCCTTAATCTTCATTCAACTTAAGTTACCTTGGGTAGCTGCCCGTCCTTCTAGGTGCCCGTCCTCGGACGGGGTATCATCTAGTTTAAAATAAGTAAAAAAATTTTAAATATTGATTAAGTTTAATTTAATTTAAAAAAATATATGTAAGTTTTTTGTTTATTTATTTAATGTTGTTCTCATTTCTTATTATAAAAGGCCAAGTCCTTCCTTCCTTCCTTCTGTCTGTCCCACGGAAATACCCGAAGCAAACCGAACCTAACGCATAACGGATAATTTCATAACCAATCGGATGAACGTATCATCGTATCATCGGATCAACGTATCATCGGATCAACGTATCAACGTATTTAAATTTCCTATATAGGTGAAAAATCTCTTATTATAAAAGGCCAAGTCCTTCCTTCCTTCTGTCTGTCCCACGGAAATACCCGAAGCAAACCGAACCGAACGCATAACGGATAATTTCATAACCAATCGGATGAACGTATCATCGTATCAACGTATCATCGGATCAACGTATCATCTGATCAACGTATCGCATGGGACCGAGCGTCAGCAGCTTGCCGCGCTTGAGTTTGTTCCAAAGTTTCACGTTGTCGACGTATCGCATGAGACCGAGCGTCAGCTTGTCGCTGTGATCGAAGCTGTTCTTCTGTGTTATTAGCTCTTGTACGTGCTTTTCTCTCACGATTCAATCGCCGTCGCTTTGCAGCAGGATTTTCAAAATTTTCATTATCCATTATGGAAGTTCACATAATGCTTTTTTGGAAATAGCTGTCCTATATAGACAAAATGATACGATGATACGTTGATACGATGATACGATGATCCGATGATACGTTGATCCGATGATACGTTGTGCGTTCGGTTCGGTTCGGTTTGCTTCGGGTATTTCCGTGGGACGGATAGAAAGAAAGTAAGAAAGAAAGACTTGGCCTTTTATAATAAGAGATAGCAAGAAGCCTTATGATCTGGCTCCGTGTCCGTCTGTCCGTCCGTCCGTCCGTCCGCATAATTCAAAATCATACAGAGAGTTTTAAATCGTGTTGGAAATACTCTGTGTGTATAATAGAGGTCTAAGAACTGGTTTTTTTATTTTACTTTGATGTGAAAAAATAATTTTTTATTGATGTGGTTAGTGAAGTTAAGTTGTAAATAAAAGAGAAAGGAGAGGATTGGTCCACCTCAAAAAAGGACCATACATTACAGAGAAGTAAAGTTTCGAATAGAATGGAAAAGTTTGATTGTTATTACTTATATAGTAAATGATAATTACCAACCGCAAAAAATTTAATTGGTGCAGATTATCTGATTATGTGATGTTACATTATATGGCGATCAAAACTAACCAGATAATAACAACTTTCCACACCAGAAAGGTAGCTGTATAGAAGCCTAAGAACTGCCGCTAAAGCGAGTTCCACCTTGTTTATACATAATTTCATAATCATATTCCTCCAATTTGATCTTCCACCGCTGTAGCTTTGAATTAGGTTCGCGCAATTTTGATAACCAAACTAATGGACGATGATCTGAATATATAATAAATTTCTTTCCATATAAATATGGCCTAAAATATTTAACTGCCCATATTACAGCTAATAGCTCTTTTTCAATAGTACTATACCTTCTCTCGGATTCGTTTAATGTTCTTGATGCGTAGCAAACTGGTTTGTCCGAACCGACCGTTCCCTGCGATAGTATCGCTCCTATCGAAACATTCGACGCGTCCGTAGTTACAATAAAAGGTTTATCGAAATCAGGGTATTGTAATATCGGATGATTAACTAATATTGTTTTGCATTTATCAAAGGCTTCCATAAATTCTTTACTATGCTCTATTTTGTGTCCCTTTTTTAAACAAACTGTTAAAGGTTTTGTTATTTTCGCGTAATCTTTAATAAATTTTCTGTAATATCCGGTTAATCCTAAAAATCCTTTCAATTCTTTCGTTGTTTTAGGAGGCGGGTATTTTACTACTGCGTTAATTTTAGCCGGATTAGGTTTTACTCCTTCCGGGGTAATAAAACTCCGATTTATCCATTTGGATTTTAAAGTTAGCTTCCCTAAGACGATCGAACACCAATTTCAATTTGTCCACATGCTCTTGCAGTGATGTCGAAAAAACCACTATGTCGTCTAAGTACACGATACACGCTTCATTTTGAATGCCCCTTAAAATATTATCAATAACTCGCTGAAACGTGGCAGGGCCGTTTTTTAATCCGAAGGGCATTCGTTTATACTCGTAATGTCCTCGCGGTGTAGAGAATGCGGTCTTTTTCCTATCTTTGGGCTCCACCTCAATTTGGTGATATCCCGACGCCAAATCTAATGTTGTAAAATATGAACATTTACCTAATTTATCTAAAATATCTGACACATGGGGGAGTGGATACTTATCATCTACACATTTTTCGTTAAGTAATCTATAATCAATAACCATACGAAATTTTTGTATTCCCGATGCATCTAATTTTTTTGGTATGACAATCACGGGACTACTCCACGGACTATTTGAATTTTGAATAATATCGTTAGCTAAAAGCTCGTTGACTTGGTTTTCTACCTCTAGTTGTTGTGAATGAGGCATCCGATAAGCCTTCTTAAATATTGGTACATCATCGTTGGTTTTTATTTCATGTTTCACAATATTCGTAAATGATAATGGTAAATTGGGACTGTGGAAGATATCTCTATACTCATAACAAATTTTTTTAATTGCCCTACTTTCTACTTCATTTAAATGATCTAGCCTAAGATTTCTCAAATTTTCCTTTAATATTACATCAATTTTATCATCGTAACTTAATTGATTTAATTCTACTCGCTTTATATTTTCTACTTCGATTACATGCAAAGGTTCTATGTTTATTGACGTTGCTTTTTCATTACTATTAGTAATGCTAATAATTGCTTCCCTATTTCGTACCTTAACTAAACACTGAGGGATTTCTACACCCTCTGTTATTTTTTTATATTCGATTACCCCTACATTTAAATTTGTATTAACCGGTACTTTTATTATTTGTTGCTGACGAGGTTGTAAATAAAATTGTTTTGGTTTAAGCGTTTCAAAATATATGGGTATTGGACCATTTTTTGTGTACAGCACATTTTTCTTTAAATCGATATTAGCATTTAAATGTTTAAGTAGATCCATCCCAAGTAAACCATCATAATTTGGATTAAAATTAAATAAACAAAAGTCATAATATTCTTTAGTATTAAAAATTTCGGGTAATGGTATTCTGGCAATGAATTTATGATAAGTAGTTTTGTGTGCTGTCCTAATTTTAAAAGGAGCTTCTCTAATACAATTTTTATAATATCTTTGCACTACTTTAGGGCTAATTAACGTTTTGGATGATCCCGTATCGATCATAAATTTTAAGTTATATTGGGGGATTATTACGTAGGGTAATGCGGACGTATTCATATTAGATAGATCTATTACGTCGTAACGTTGTTGGGGTCGGCTACGCGAAAATTTTGGTCATCATATTCATAATTATTATTTCCTGAATGATACAAGTTATCTGGTTGCGAATCATCGTCAACTTCTTGTTGAAATAATTCTTCCGACATATTATAATTATTATTTTGTGGAACATTATTGGTGTTCCCAGAGGACGTATCCATAGGTTCTGGACGATATTGACCCGTTCTATTATTTGTTATCCTACTTTGATTTGCATTATGCCCCGATTGATATGTTTTGTACGAATTGTTTCTAAATTGATTAAACCCAGAATTATTCGGTTTAAAATTTTGATATCTAAAATTTCCCGAATTTCGATTATTACTAAAGTTGTTATTAAAATTTTGGTTATTAAATTGAGGTCGGTTTACATTAAAATTATGTTGTCGCTGTTGTTCAAATGATGGTGCTTTAAATTGATAACTTTTGTTATAATTATTACTGTTGAATTGACGACTTACAGGTAAAGCTGGTGGTTTATGCGAGTTCAAGTTATAATTAGATTGTGATAATAAATTATTTCTCGCGTATGAAAAATTATCTTCCTCAATGTTTAAACTAATAGCTTTTTCTAAATTATCTGGTTTTTGCAAACGGATAGCCAAACTATTATTTAACCCTCTCAAATATGCATCTAAAGCTTGACTTTCATATATTTGAATTTTCACCTGCCTCGTATTTACATTGGGTTCCGTTAATTGCAATTTGGTTAATAACAAACTTAATAAGTCTTGGCACCTATTACCAAAAACTATCGCGCTTTCATTTTTTTGTTGTTTAACATGTAATAAATCTCCTAGTAAACTTTTTTCGTCGCGTGGGTCTGAAAAAAATCGTAACAATAATAATTTAATCGCATTCCATGTAGTCAAATCACCTCTAGAAGATATTATTTCTAAAGCGCGCCCTTTTAATTTGCCTATTATGGCCCTAAGTACAAATTCATTTTGCACATTATTTGCATTCGTTCTATCAGTATAATTATTCAACAAATATTCACTAGCTTGAATGAAAACTGCTAGCGTGCCTTTATCTCCATTAAATTCCGGTACGGAATCAATATGCATTTTTTCTACCCGTGTAACTGCCATTTCGTTATTGTCAATATTAATTCGACGGAGGGGACTTCTATCTCTTTCGATTTCCGTGTCTGACATTAATTTGTTAATACAATGCAAATTTTTTTCAAGTAATATTTGTAGCTTTATTTTAACTTCAATGTTAATTTTATATTGTATTTAAACTCGTTCAACCTCATATACGATTATCATAAACTTATTGGGATATTATAAGGGACTTACTTGATCAATTCAATTCTCATCGTTGATCGGGTTTGGTAGTAGATTATTGCCTTCGTGTGTGGCAGCTTTGGCAATGTAGTCCTTGACTGCTAAAGTTGTTGACTTCCAAATTAGCGATGTGGTCCTTTTTGGTTATCTTCAACTGGTGGGTTGCTCAATTCTCGGCGATGCTATCCGTGAAATGAGCTGCTTGTTGTTAACAACACTAACAATTTTGTTTAGTAGTTGATTTCCACTAACACTTAATTATTTTGCAATGGAAAAGTCCGTAAATCGTTAAAACGAACACTACTAATTCGCAATTTTGTCGAATTTTAATAGCCCGGACTATCCTACCGACTGCGCCAAATACGTTTACGTCAACAAAAATGATCTTTTTAAAAACTAATAAATTTTATTAAGTCAATAATGTAGACAGAAAAACGGAGTGTAATTGCTTTATTAAAAGTAAGAATACAACTAAACTAAACTTGGCATTGTTTCCCACCGGAAACAACTTATCTCTTATCAGTGCATTTACCTATTTGATAAAATGCACTCTAACATTCTACATAATTACGTAATATTAATACAAAGATTATATAACTGTGAGATACTTGTAACTCACATATTTTTGTAATGTAACGTACATGCGACTTTTACACAATATTAATTGAATCTTATTTTGAAATACCTGTTTATAATTTTGGGGTGGCCGGTAGTTTTGTAATTTTGGGGTGGGATGTGTAGTATTATATAACTCAGTACGTTCATTATTTGGGGTAAATGTATTCTGATGATTGAACTCATCTTGTATGTATGTATGTTATGCGGATACTGTTTGATCTAAACAAATTTGGGTTATTGTCAGTAACATGATTAATATTTATGCCAATGCGTGTCTACTATCAGAATGTGAGGGGCTTGCGCACGAAGCTGGAGGATTTTTATTTGCACCTTGTAGACGGGGAGTTCGATGCTATATGTGTCACTGAATCATGGCTGAATGCAGAGATCCTGGATGGGGAACTGATTGGCGGCGGAGCGTGGAATATTTTTAGGAGTGATAGAAGGGCGGTGCGTGCTGGGGTGGCGAGGGGTGGGGGAGTGTTTATTGTTCTTAGAAGCAAATACACTATTAGAAATATATTTTTATCGGATCACATTTTTGATGCTGTTGGAGTTACATTTGGGACGGGATCTGGGAGTGTCACCTTGATATCTGTTTATATTCCCCCTAACTCAATTGCTGTTGTATATAAAGAGTTTATCAATTTTATTAATACTAACTTAAATAAGATCGGGGACAATGTTATAATTTTTGGTGATTTCAACTTAAGCGATATTCGCGGCACTGCCTACGATGTCGGGTTCGGGGCTCCTAATACTAGATTGCTATCTGAGTTCATGGATGAACACAATCTGCATCAATTTAATAATATTTGCAATGAGCGTGGGAAAACACTAGATCTTGTCTTGGGCACTGTTAACTGTGTTGTTGAGAGGGAGGAAATACCTTTTGTATATATCGGATATATTCATGGGTAGCACTGTGCCTGACGGGTCGTATAATTTTAAAAATGCAAATCTCGAGTATCTAATTCATGAATTTAGTGACAGGAACTGGGATGCTCTTTATCGGGTTTCTGAGGTGGACGAGGCAGTGGGGGTATTCTACAGAAATATCTATGAAGTATTTGACAACAATGTTCCTAAGATAAAACACAGCAGATCAGATAAGTACCCTCCATGGTTTGATAAAGAAATTATAACAAAATTAAGACTAAAAGATAAATATCGCAAGAATAAATCTATTTCATACAGACTTGTTTCTCTATACAAAGAACAGCGAAAAGATCTCAAGAACTTGATTAGGACTAAATATAAAAAATATATTGAATACATTGAGAGTGGCATTGAACGGGACTCTAAATGTTTCTGGAACTATGTCAATATTAAAAAGAAAACGACTACAAAACCTACTGTTATGCTCGACAGCGCTGGATCTCAGATCAGTGTTGAGAGCCAGCCTGAACAATTTGGTACCTATTTTAACTCCGTCTATGGTGCTACCTCGAGTAACTATGTACTTAGTCCCGATGAGAGTGACTCTGATATACTGCCAATTCAGAATATTATTCAGGTGCCCCTCGTTACTGGGGAAGAGGTATACAATGCAATCAGAAAGGTTAAACCAGGTAAATCGTGTGGTGTCGATGGATTCCCCCCGTATATTCTAAAGATTCTTATTGGATGTCTGTGTGAACCACTTTTACATATTTACAATCTCATTCTTTGCCACCAGACGTATCCGTTGTGTTGGAAAACTGCAAAGGTTTGTCCGATCCTAAAGTCAGGGGACAGCAGTAGGCTTGAAAATTACAGACCAATATCGGTGTTGGCAGCTCCCAGCAAACTATTCGAGAGTATTATTCACAATCGGATTTATAAACATGTAAAGCTTGCTTTGGATGTTAACCAGCATGGTTTCGTACACAGGAAATCAACCACAACCAACTTATTTCTATTCACCCAATATGTCTTTGAAAGTGTCGATTCGGGTTCTCAAGTTGACGTCATCTATACCGATTTTAAGAAGGCATTTGACCGGGTTGATCATGATATTCTCTTAGACAAACTGCACAGATTTGGCTTACAGCCTATGCTGCCTCTTATTGCATCCTACCTAAAGGATAGAGCGTTTAGGGTTTCTATTGGGGGGCATCTATCTGACAATTTTGGAGTGAACTCCGGTGTACCGCAGGGTAGTAATCTGGGCCCCTTACTATTTCTATCTATATATTGCTATGTACGGAGCCTTTTAATAATGCCATACGTTGGGCTAGCCAAAAAGTGCTATGTGCCGACGTAGCTTTGCTAGGCTTGCACTCTGTATCGTTGATACCTTGAACGAGTGTACGTACAAGTACCTCGTCAATAAAAATGATTGTAAAATAATCTGACAAATTGCAATAAAATGAATTTTACCTCGGCTTTGACTATTTTCGGAGAGCACAGACTTACCTAATCTCAATTTGGGTCCCTTCCTTGACCAAGTTGTCGCTGAAATATAAATTGCTGGTCGTCGGAAAATCAGGTTGTACAAACAACTTACGCTTCGTTGTAAAAGGAATAATAATTTTATTGTAAATAGTGCAAATAAAAATGAAATGGAAATGTTTAAATTTATTGACAATATCTTAATCCTAACACTTTAAACGGACTAACGCACGCGTATTTTAGTTACGAAAAACTTTCACTAAATTTTTTATGGAATAATTTTTAATGTGCATTTACCTTTATGAATGCAGGGTATTTCTTGTTACCAGTTGTTAACAGCATACAATGGGCTCGCTTTACTTGGAGGATGACCTTCGCCTAATGATAAGAATTCAGATCGGTTTCTTGTGTAGTGCAACCACGTTTTTCTGTGTAGTTAAATTTTCAAAAATAATCACAATCACTTTGTAAATTGAACGAAATTGACTTTTTAACACGTAAGTAATTTTTCTTTTAACGATATCTTTACGTTTCATACGATTTTAAAATGATTTTTATCAATATTTATTTACTTTTAGGAGACACTAATAAAATTGCACCACCATTCAATTTCAAGCAAAATCCACTTATTATTAATCAACAATCCATTGTTTTTTCCATAGTTACCTGTCTTTTCAAGGCAATTGTGATTTTCCATTTATCGAAAATAAAATCAAATTCATTTGACGTTATAATTTTCCAGGTCCGTACTTAGCCAAAATAATTTGTAAAATTTTTAATAAAGTTTTTATGTTTCAGGTTTATTTTGAAGTACCAGCCTCTTCTGTGATCATCCAGTAAAGTTTTTGAAGAAAATGTTTTTCGCATTTATGGTTCATTGAATATCGATGCACTTTTACACGTAAAGATTTTATTTTTGATTTTAAACGTTCTACGTTTTAACACCTTTTTAGAACTAATGTTTTGAACAATTATTTTTGATTTCAAATTACATTTTTATATTACTACTTAAATTAATTTACAATTTTAACAAACTTTTTATGTTAACAGAATTAAACGTTGCATTTGAATTTACCTTGTTTTCTCGTTTCGTGACCTTTTTCTTTACATAAATTTATGACGTTAAATCAAATTCTTGGTGTCGGATGAAACCTTTACTTTCGACCAACTAAGTCATGTGCTATCTTTATAGATTAAAAAAAAAAACTTTGAATTAAAACGTGATCATTTCTATTGCCGTGGCCGTGGTACATAGCATTTGTCCCCTGTGTTTAACTTTAAATTTATTCGAAAATACCTATTTTCGTAGTGAATTTTATAGTTAACACACGTGCTTTTACTCCTAAACAAACTTAAATTTCTAATGTAACATTTTTTTTTTTTTTTTTCAAAACAGAACAAACTAAATTTATAATGTGGCGTTTAATAACCAAATTCAAAATCTACTAACTATAATGTAAAACTATTCGAAAAATTCCTAACTAATCTTTTTAACACAACTTTAATTAATTATAAAATTCAAACTAACCTACTTGTTTATAATAACTCATAATCTACCAAGATTTCCGATAACATTTTTAAATTATTGAAATTCTAAATCTTTATTAAAATTTTACCTACTTTTTCTGTTTATAAAACTTGACTCTTTATTTTAATCTAATCTTTCCATCTTTTGGCCTATTTCTTTGGGTGATTCCTACTTTCAGTCTTATAAAATTTTCAATCATTAATTTTTTTTTCATAATTCTGTCTTATTATTTACTAGTATTCTTTATCTCTTTTTAATCAATATTTTTTATATAATTCCCCATTTACTTCTTTGACCTAATTTTGGTCTCTTATAATTTATCTCATATAACTTCATAATCATTTATTTAAATTTACATCCGTGCCCTCTCATTTCGGTACATTCGGATATCCATTTATACATTTATCTATCTTTGTCATTTCATTTATTTACCCCCATTTATTTCTTAATTTTCAATATTGAATACCAATTTTTTTTTTTTATAACATCGACTTCCTTCTGATTTCTCAAATTAACTTTCTACTCACTTATTTTAACTCCCGTTTTTCTCACCCAAAATCTAAATTCAAAAATTTTCCCTATGACCAATTACAATCTCATTTTCAAAATTATTCTACAATAAAGTATCTGTCAATTAAATTCTCAATAACTATCCTTTTTATAATTTCTTGATTGTTTAAAACGTATCATCTTTTTCATATTAATTCTTCCATCTTGGTAAATTCCTGTTTTCTCGTAATTTTCTAATAACTTCCAATCATATTTACAAAGCTATTTAGATCTCTTTTGTCATTATTCGAGTTCTTAAAATTAATTTTTTTTTTTTCAGTTGTCATATCCGTGTTTGTCGTCTTCTTTTCTTGTTAACTTACTATTTTTCTGAACGGTTTCAATTTTTAAGTTGTTATTAATTATTTCTTTTAATTTATTTTTCGCCGTTGGCGTTTTTCTTCATGCTATTTTCATTGGCGGTCAATTTTTAAGTTCTTATTATATTCTGTAGTTTTTATTAATTAAGTTTCGCCGTTAGCGTTGTCTTTCATTACTATTTCTTGAGCGGTTGTTATGTAAGTTGTTATTTTATTATTGACTTAAGTTTCGCTATTATTTATTTTCACCGCTTATTGATCTCGCAAGAATGACTTTCTCTTCCAGCGAACTCTTTTAATTTTAATTTTTCTCCGCTTGAATAATAATATCTTCCTAACGTAGTCATTTTCTTTTAATTTATTATCAATTTTTATGTCGGACTCTCTTGTCCACTTCCTCTTGTAATTTCTTGTCTTTTGGTTTTTCTTATTCTTCTTGTATAAATTTATTTTTATCTTCTTGCCGATGTTGTCACGATTGGTTAATTTATTTAATTTCTTGTTTGTAAATTTGTTGTACCCCCTTGCTTTTATAAATTTAATATTGTTAACCCGTTTACCTGTTAAGTTTTTACATTTTAACTTTGTTAAGTTATGACATTTTATAATTTTAAATGTTTTGCCGAAATTTGTTAACTTATTTCTTCTTTTAAACTTAAGGTTTTTGTGTTGTACTCGTGTACCCGTTAATTTAATAAATTTTATTATTTTAAATGTAAACTTTGTAGTTCGTAAACCGCTTTGTAAAATTATTGTATCTTGCTTTTGTAAAATTTTTGTATGTGTCCGTACACCTCTTGTCTGATATTTCTGCTTTAATCGTAGTTTTTTAAATTTTAATTGTGCCCGTTTAAATGTTTTTCGCGTCTGCACCACGTATGACCGACACTTGCTTATTTCTAATGTGTTTCGCCCCCTAATTTCTAATGCATTTTTATTTATCTCTTTGACATTTTCTGTCACTACTTTTGTTGATTCAAACTCTTTTCTCAAATTACTTGCTTTATTATCCATTTCGGTTGCAAAATCCACCAATTCATTATCCCGCTCATCCTTTTCAGTGAATATTCTTTTATACGATGGAAACACTTTGGACATCATTTTATCCATCATTATTGTCGTCTGTCGTAGCATCTTCTGCTGTTCTGTATCTTGACCTTCTAGTATCCTCCTCTCACAGTCGCCTATTTTGTTGAGTATTTCTTCATTCGTCATTTTTGTTGTATCTTTTTCTGCCATCGTGTTGCTGTTTTTTATGCGTTTGATCAATTTACCGCAGGATATTATTATTAAATTGTAAATTTTCCGTACCTTTATTTTAGTTTTAAGAAAAATTTTGATGTTATTGTTAAACGTAATTGAATTGTAAATAATTTTAATGAAATTTCTCGTTGTAACTAACCTAACTGATATTTTTGATTATGATAACCTAATTGTATTCGTGGTACGAGGTTACTCGAGGTGACTCGTGCCCCACGTTGGGCGCCAAAAAGTGCTATGAGGGGTGTCGTTATTTATCGAGCCCCACGTTGGGCGCCAAAAAGTGCTATGTACGGAGCCTTTTAATAATGCCATACGTTGGGCTAGCCAAAAAGTGCTATGTGCCGACGTAGCTTTGCTAGGCTTGCACTCTGTATCGTTGATACCTTGAACGAGTGTACGTACAAGTACCTCGTCAATAAAAATGATTGTAAAATAATCTGACAAATTGCAATAAAATGAATTTTACCTCGGCTTTGACTATTTTCGGAGAGCACAGACTTACCTAATCTCAATTTGGGTCCCTTCCTTGACCAAGTTGTCGCTGAAATATAAATTGCTGGTCGTCGGAAAATCAGGTTGTACAAACAACTTACGCTTCGTTGTAAAAGGAATAATAATTTTATTGTAAATAGTGCAAATAAAAATGAAATGGAAATGTTTAAATTTATTGACAATATCTTAATCCTAACACTTTAAACGGACTAACGCACGCGTATTTTAGTTACGAAAAACTTTCACTAAATTTTTTATGGAATAATTTTTAATGTGCATTTACCTTTATGAATGCAGGGTATTTCTTGTTACCAGTTGTTAACAGCATACAATGGGCTCGCTTTACTTGGAGGATGACCTTCGCCTAATGATAAGAATTCAGATCGGTTTCTTGTGTAGTGCAACCACGTTTTTCTGTGTAGTTAAATTTTCAAAAATAATCACAATCACTTTGTAAATTGAACGAAATTGACTTTTTAACACGTAAGTAATTTTTCTTTTAACGATATCTTTACGTTTCATACGATTTTAAAATGATTTTTATCAATATTTATTTACTTTTAGGAGACACTAATAAAATTGCACCACCATTCAATTTCAAGCAAAATCCACTTATTATTAATCAACAATCCATTGTTTTTTCCATAGTTACCTGTCTTTTCAAGGCAATTGTGATTTTCCATTTATCGAAAATAAAATCAAATTCATTTGACGTTATAATTTTCCAGGTCCGTACTTAGCCAAAATAATTTGTAAAATTTTTAATAAAGTTTTTATGTTTCAGGTTTATTTTGAAGTACCAGCCTCTTCTGTGATCATCCAGTAAAGTTTTTGAAGAAAATGTTTTTCGCATTTATGGTTCATTGAATATCGATGCACTTTTACACGTAAAGATTTTATTTTTGATTTTAAACGTTCTACGTTTTAACACCTTTTTAGAACTAATGTTTTGAACAATTATTTTTGATTTCAAATTACATTTTTATATTACTACTTAAATTAATTTACAATTTTAACAAACTTTTTATGTTAACAGAATTAAACGTTGCATTTGAATTTACCTTGTTTTCTCGTTTCGTGACCTTTTTCTTTACATAAATTTATGACGTTAAATCAAATTCTTGGTGTCGGATGAAACCTTTACTTTCGACCAACTAAGTCATGTGCTATCTTTATAGATTAAAAAAAAAAACTTTGAATTAAAACGTGATCATTTCTATTGCCGTGGCCGTGGTACATAGCATTTGTCCCCTGTGTTTAACTTTAAATTTATTCGAAAATACCTATTTTCGTAGTGAATTTTATAGTTAACACACGTGCTTTTACTCCTAAACAAACTTAAATTTCTAATGTAACATTTTTTTTTTTTTTTTTCAAAACAGAACAAACTAAATTTATAATGTGGCGTTTAATAACCAAATTCAAAATCTACTAACTATAATGTAAAACTATTCGAAAAATTCCTAACTAATCTTTTTAACACAACTTTAATTAATTATAAAATTCAAACTAACCTACTTGTTTATAATAACTCATAATCTACCAAGATTTCCGATAACATTTTTAAATTATTGAAATTCTAAATCTTTATTAAAATTTTACCTACTTTTTCTGTTTATAAAACTTGACTCTTTATTTTAATCTAATCTTTCCATCTTTTGGCCTATTTCTTTGGGTGATTCCTACTTTCAGTCTTATAAAATTTTCAATCATTAATTTTTTTTTCATAATTCTGTCTTATTATTTACTAGTATTCTTTATCTCTTTTTAATCAATATTTTTTATATAATTCCCCATTTACTTCTTTGACCTAATTTTGGTCTCTTATAATTTATCTCATATAACTTCATAATCATTTATTTAAATTTACATCCGTGCCCTCTCATTTCGGTACATTCGGATATCCATTTATACATTTATCTATCTTTGTCATTTCATTTATTTACCCCCATTTATTTCTTAATTTTCAATATTGAATACCAATTTTTTTTTTTTATAACATCGACTTCCTTCTGATTTCTCAAATTAACTTTCTACTCACTTATTTTAACTCCCGTTTTTCTCACCCAAAATCTAAATTCAAAAATTTTCCCTATGACCAATTACAATCTCATTTTCAAAATTATTCTACAATAAAGTATCTGTCAATTAAATTCTCAATAACTATCCTTTTTATAATTTCTTGATTGTTTAAAACGTATCATCTTTTTCATATTAATTCTTCCATCTTGGTAAATTCCTGTTTTCTCGTAATTTTCTAATAACTTCCAATCATATTTACAAAGCTATTTAGATCTCTTTTGTCATTATTCGAGTTCTTAAAATTAATTTTTTTTTTTTCAGTTGTCATATCCGTGTTTGTCGTCTTCTTTTCTTGTTAACTTACTATTTTTCTGAACGGTTTCAATTTTTAAGTTGTTATTAATTATTTCTTTTAATTTATTTTTCGCCGTTGGCGTTTTTCTTCATGCTATTTTCATTGGCGGTCAATTTTTAAGTTCTTATTATATTCTGTAGTTTTTATTAATTAAGTTTCGCCGTTAGCGTTGTCTTTCATTACTATTTCTTGAGCGGTTGTTATGTAAGTTGTTATTTTATTATTGACTTAAGTTTCGCTATTATTTATTTTCACCGCTTATTGATCTCGCAAGAATGACTTTCTCTTCCAGCGAACTCTTTTAATTTTAATTTTTCTCCGCTTGAATAATAATATCTTCCTAACGTAGTCATTTTCTTTTAATTTATTATCAATTTTTATGTCGGACTCTCTTGTCCACTTCCTCTTGTAATTTCTTGTCTTTTGGTTTTTCTTATTCTTCTTGTATAAATTTATTTTTATCTTCTTGCCGATGTTGTCACGATTGGTTAATTTATTTAATTTCTTGTTTGTAAATTTGTTGTACCCCCTTGCTTTTATAAATTTAATATTGTTAACCCGTTTACCTGTTAAGTTTTTACATTTTAACTTTGTTAAGTTATGACATTTTATAATTTTAAATGTTTTGCCGAAATTTGTTAACTTATTTCTTCTTTTAAACTTAAGGTTTTTGTGTTGTACTCGTGTACCCGTTAATTTAATAAATTTTATTATTTTAAATGTAAACTTTGTAGTTCGTAAACCGCTTTGTAAAATTATTGTATCTTGCTTTTGTAAAATTTTTGTATGTGTCCGTACACCTCTTGTCTGATATTTCTGCTTTAATCGTAGTTTTTTAAATTTTAATTGTGCCCGTTTAAATGTTTTTCGCGTCTGCACCACGTATGACCGACACTTGCTTATTTCTAATGTGTTTCGCCCCCTAATTTCTAATGCATTTTTATTTATCTCTTTGACATTTTCTGTCACTACTTTTGTTGATTCAAACTCTTTTCTCAAATTACTTGCTTTATTATCCATTTCGGTTGCAAAATCCACCAATTCATTATCCCGCTCATCATTTTCAGTGAATATTCTTTTATACGATGGAAACACTTTGGACATCATTTTATCCATCATTATTGTCGTCTGTCGTAGCATCTTCTGCTGTTCTGTATCTTGACCTTCTAGTATCCTCCTCTCACAGTCGCCTATTTTGTTGAGTATTTCTTCATTCGTCATTTTTGTTGTATCTTTTTCTGCCATCGTGTTGCTGTTTTTTATGCGTTTGATCAATTTACCGCAGGATATTATTATTAAATTGTAAATTTTCCGTACCTTTATTTTAGTTTTAAGAAAAATTTTGATGTTATTGTTAAACGTAATTGAATTGTAAATAATTTTAATGAAATTTCTCGTTGTAACTAACCTAACTGATATTTTTGATTATGATAACCTAATTGTATTCGTGGTACGAGGTTACTCGAGGTGACTCGTGCCCCACGTTGGGCGCCAAAAAGTGCTATGAGGGGTGTCGTTATTTATCGAGCCCCACGTTGGGCGCCAAAAAGTGCTATGTACGGAGCCTTTTAATAATGCCATACGTTGGGCTAGCCAAAAAGTGCTATGTGCCGACGTAGCTTTGCTAGGCTTGCACTCTGTATCGTTGATACCTTGAACGAGTGTACGTACAAGTACCTCGTCAATAAAAATGATTGTAAAATAATCTGACAAATTGCAATAAAATGAATTTTACCTCGGCTTTGACTATTTTCGGAGAGCACAGACTTACCTAATCTCAATTTGGGTCCCTTCCTTGACCAAGTTGTCGCTGAAATATAAATTGCTGGTCGTCGGAAAATCAGGTTGTACAAACAACTTACGCTTCGTTGTAAAAGGAATAATAATTTTATTGTAAATAGTGCAAATAAAAATGAAATGGAAATGTTTAAATTTATTGACAATATCTTAATCCTAACACTTTAAACGGACTAACGCACGCGTATTTTAGTTACGAAAAACTTTCACTAAATTTTTTATGGAATAATTTTTAATGTGCATTTACCTTTATGAATGCAGGGTATTTCTTGTTACCAGTTGTTAACAGCATACAATGGGCTCGCTTTACTTGGAGGATGACCTTCGCCTAATGATAAGAATTCAGATCGGTTTCTTGTGTAGTGCAACCACGTTTTTCTGTGTAGTTAAATTTTCAAAAATAATCACAATCACTTTGTAAATTGAACGAAATTGACTTTTTAACACGTAAGTAATTTTTCTTTTAACGATATCTTTACGTTTCATACGATTTTAAAATGATTTTTATCAATATTTATTTACTTTTAGGAGACACTAATAAAATTGCACCACCATTCAATTTCAAGCAAAATCCACTTATTATTAATCAACAATCCATTGTTTTTTCCATAGTTACCTGTCTTTTCAAGGCAATTGTGATTTTCCATTTATCGAAAATAAAATCAAATTCATTTGACGTTATAATTTTCCAGGTCCGTACTTAGCCAAAATAATTTGTAAAATTTTTAATAAAGTTTTTATGTTTCAGGTTTATTTTGAAGTACCAGCCTCTTCTGTGATCATCCAGTAAAGTTTTTGAAGAAAATGTTTTTCGCATTTATGGTTCATTGAATATCGATGCACTTTTACACGTAAAGATTTTATTTTTGATTTTAAACGTTCTACGTTTTAACACCTTTTTAGAACTAATGTTTTGAACAATTATTTTTGATTTCAAATTACATTTTTATATTACTACTTAAATTAATTTACAATTTTAACAAACTTTTTATGTTAACAGAATTAAACGTTGCATTTGAATTTACCTTGTTTTCTCGTTTCGTGACCTTTTTCTTTACATAAATTTATGACGTTAAATCAAATTCTTGGTGTCGGATGAAACCTTTACTTTCGACCAACTAAGTCATGTGCTATCTTTATAGATTAAAAAAAAAAACTTTGAATTAAAACGTGATCATTTCTATTGCCGTGGCCGTGGTACATAGCAATATATATAAAATTCAATGTATGTATGTATGTATGTGTGTTTTCTATACAATTCTACACCGTTTGACCAATCTCTACCAAATTTGGTGTAGAAGCTATTTACAATGCTACGAAAAACATAGGCTACTTTAGAATCTTGCCGCGAACTTTGGTCAAGCGCTGTATTAGCTTGACCAACGTGAGTGCGGATCAACGGATCAACGTTTCAACGGATCAACGTATTAACGAACGATATCTATATATATAAAATTCAATGTATGTATGTATGTATGTGTGTTTTCTATACAATTCTACACCGTTTGACCAATCTCTACCAAATTGGGTGTAGAAGCTATTTACAATGCTACGAAAAACATAGGCTACTTTAGAATCTTGCCGCGAACTTTGGTCAAGCGCTGTATTAGCTTGACCAACGTGAGTGCGGATCAACGTTTCAACGGATCAACGTATTAACGAACGATATCTATATATATAAAATTCAATGTATGTATGTATGTATGTGTGTTTTCTATACAATTCTACACCGTTTGACCAATCTCTACCAAATTTGGTGTAGAAGCTATTTACAATGCTACGAAAAACATAGGCTACTTTAGAATCTTGCGGCGAACTTTGGTCAAGCGCTGTATTAGCTTGACCAACGTTAGTGCGGATCAACGTTTCAACGTATTAACGAACGATATCTATATATATAAAATTCAATGTATGTATGTATGTATGTGTGTTTTCTATACAATTCTACACCGAAAAACATAGGCTACTTTAGAATCTTGCCGCGAACTTTGGTCAAGCGCTGTATTAGCTTGACCAACGTTAGTGCGGATCAACGTTTCAACGGATCAACGTATTAACGAACGATATATTGAACTGTCTTCAACAAAATTACACAATTTACAAAAATTTTTCAATAAAAAATAAATTCAAAATTCAATAAAATAATTTTAACAGGTCAATATTATAATTTCGTCACACAAAAATCTTTAATAGTCAAAATTTAACAAATAAAATAATTCTTCAAATTTATTAAATTAAAAGTCTGGAGCTTGTTCCAAAAAGGACTAGATTTGTTTTTTTTTAAATGAATCAAAAATATTGTTTGTATTAAAAATTTTAAATTTAAAATGATGTGTGTAAAGTCATGCGTGAATTTAAAAAAACATAAGTGCGCGAAACGACACTCGCAGAGATTTGCAAAAATTCGATTACGTCCAGTTACCGGACACAGTTTAAAATAATGAGCCAAAATCAACCAAACCAACCAATCAGAGGGCGTAAATCAAAAATCGCGCACGCGTGGAAAAGAAATTTCGGCTTCAAAGGAGAACATGGACGTATTCGTTTCTGGAATGAAAAATCGATCAAGCGGTGATTTTTAATCAGTGTGTGGATTTTTAACAAGCGGATTTTTAAAAGTGATATCCAAAGAAAAGTTTCAAAGTGGATCCTTATATGGTTTTCCGAAGTGGAAACTAAAGAAAATTGCTAGTACGAGGAATAAAATAGTGAAATTTGATGGTTGCAAAATTAACCACGAATTATTTGAAAAATTCAACGACTGTGGATTTGGTTCATGAACAATTGGTTTGAAAAATTGGAAATCAACCTACGTATGAAATTGGTATGTTTATCGAGTGTTATAAACAAAATATTAAACAAAAGACAAGGTATTTTGCATTTTTTTTAAACATTTAAACAGTGAAAATTATTACTTTAAAAAAACATGCTACAATCGCATATGTTATTTGTAAACTAAATGAATTTTTTTATCTCTGAACAATTTTATAGAGGTGCTATTATTTCTTTATGTGTAAAAACAATATTTCATTTACTAACCCATATTTTGTATCATAAAAAAATTTTATTAAACAAAAAAATTGATAAAATTGAAGAATTGAATTATTTCAAAAACAAAAAAAAAAGGTTATCACTTATGATAAAAAACTGAATTTTGAGTGTGACGAGAAAATAAAGGTTAAAAATTTAATTTTTCAAAATTTATATCTGTCGTGGCTTCGAATTCTACGAACGGAACACCACAATATATCTATATATATAAAATTCAATGTATGTATGTATGTATGTGTGTTTTCTATACAATTCTACACCGTTTGACCAATCTCTACCAAATTTGGTGTAGAAGCTATTTACAATGCTACGAAAAACATAGGCTACTTTAGAATCTTGCCGCGAACTTTGGTCAAGCGCTGTATTAGCTTGACCAACGTGAGTGCGGATCAACGTTTCAACGGATCAACGTATTAACGAACGATATCTATATATATAAAATTCAATGTATGTATGTATGTATGTGTGTTTTCTATACAATTCTACACCGTTTGACCAATCTCTACTAAATTTGGTGTAGAAGCTATTTACAATGCTACGAAAAACATAGGCTACTTTAGAATCTTGCCGCGAACTTTGGTCAAGCGCTGTATTAGCTTGACCAACGTTAGTGCGGATCAACGGATCAACGTTTCAACGTATTAACGAACGATATCTATATATATAAAATTCAATGTATGTATGTATGTAAGAAGAACAGGAATTGGCAATATCGCTGCGTGCTTTCGAAAATTCCTTATTAGAAGACGAAGGGGAGGAGGAAAAGGAAGAACACAAAGAACAAGTGTTGTTGGCAAAAATAAAATAAAGTAAAATTAGAAATTATTGTGGTTTTTGTGAATACTTAACAGTTTTGTTAAAGTTTTTTTTATTAATCCTTGATTTGTATTCTGTATTACTTTATTTATTTAATCCTTTTTTAATACGTTTGGTATTTGCAATGACCAAATAAGTCGCAAGGTCATTATGCGGATTGGATCTAAAAAATAGATGTAGGCAAATATTGAAATTTGGGCAGGACAACGTCTGCCGGGTCAGCTAGTTATTTATAAATGACATTGGTCGCTGTTTTGAGTATTCTAATTATTTGCTGTTTGCGGACGATTTAAAGATATTTTTAAAAATTGATACTATCTGTGATTTCAACCTATTACAATCTGATGTCGATAGGGTATTCAATTGGAGTCTCAAAAACAAACTTGAATTTAGTGTGGCAAAATGTTCCGCTTTTACATTCTCAAGGTCTGTAACAATCAAACACAATTATATAATGAATGGATGCTCTCTGAATAGACCGGAGCTTGTTAGGGACTTGGGAGTTTGGTTTAATCCCAAATTAACGTTTCGTGACCATATAGCGCGTATTACAGTTAAGGCCAGGAGATTGTTGGGGTTTGTTATTAGAAATACAAAGGTATTTAAGAGGCCTGGACTAGTTTTGAACTTGTTCAACAGTATTGTACGTCCTCAGCTTGAGTACTGCAGTGTTATCTGGAATTCTTCGTTTGCGGTTGACAAAATTGGCATTGAGCGCGTACAAAATAGAGCGTTAAGATGCATGCACTACATTGAAACTGGTATTTACCCTGGCTATGATGTGAGGACTAATTCTCTAAGGCTCAAATATGATGTATTGGATTTGAACACTCGGAGGGACTTTGCATCAGCTGTGTTTTTATTTAAAATTTTAGAAGGATATATAGATTGCCCAGACGCTCTGAAAATGATTAGCATAAGAGTACCACGGTCACCCGACGCCCGGAGTCGGACCATGCTGCATGTCCCTTTTGCTAGGACAGTATATATGAACCATGCTCCGCTGTACTCAGCCTCCTCCAGTTTGAACCAACTTTTTCTATTTGCAGGTGCTGACTTTGGCATTGGACTCCTGGAATTCTACTCCCGTAGTAGGGAGTACTATCGCTTGACGAGGATGTAACTCGGTATCGTTTGTATTGACCTTTATTGACCTTCATGCTTGGTGTGTTTGGCCCCTTGCTTTTTGTGCTTACTTTTGCGTTTTACGCGGGATTGCGATGAATTTTATATTTTATATGATGTAGTTAAATAATCTGTATGTAATTAGGCTTTAGCCTGTATACAGTGTGTAATTGATTATTTGTAAAATAAAATAAAAAATAAAATAAAAATAAAATATTTGACTTCGGACGATATGAATCGACATTTTTTTCGATTCGCGCAAAGTTTAAATTGTATGAGGCGTTCGAATACGCGACGTAAATCACTCACGTGTTCTTCGAACGTGGAAGAGATGACCACGAGGTCGTCTAAATAAGCAAGTATGCAAATGTCTTGCATATCGGATCGAAAGCGGTCGATCAGTTTTTGGAAGGTTGCTTGAGCATTACAGAGCCCAAATGGCATTCGCTTCCAGCAGTAATTTCCTAAAGGGGTGGTGAAGGCCGTTTTTGCGCGGTCTTCGGGTTTTACGGACACCTGCCAGTATCCAGATCGGAGGTCGATGGTAGTCATGTATTTGGACTGTTTGGCAGCATGTAGTAGGTCGTCGATACGTGGGAGTGGATAACGATCCGCGACCGTGACACTGTTTAGTCTTCGGTAGTCTCCGCATATTCGATAGGAGCCGTCGGGTTTTTGTATCAACACGACTGGTGCAGCATAGGGTGATTCACACTCTTCTATGATGTATTCTGCGATATTGGCGGAACAGCAATGGGCGTCTCGTCGGTGAGAGTGATTGTGTGTTCTGCAAAAGGCGTAGGCGCCGAGTTAGGTGAGAATATGATGGCATACTCACGTAATAAGAGATTTGAGTTCTCTGGGTTTCGTCCAGTTCTCGTCCTTCGTTGTGCCGGAGTGTGTGGGCTACAGCGTCTAGGGTTGTAGTGGTGGCGACATCGGGCAACTCTTTGGCGAACTTGAAACGGTTGGTGGGTTGATTTCCGTTGGCAGACACCTGTGACAGCTTTTTACCAGGAATTTTTATTTGAGAAAGTTTTCATGCAGGCTTTTTTTATAAAATAAAAAAATTTCACGTTTGCCATCATGTGCACAAAAATTAATTTAAGGTACCGTTATTAATTTGAAATTAAAAAAAATTTTATTTTTGAAACTAGTATTTTTTTTCTTGTATAGTTCTCACACTATTATTTTCATTGAATAACCTAATTCACTATTATTGATTGTCCATTTTGTACTCCATGCGGTAATCTGAAAATTATTTGAAATTTTATAAAGTACAATTTATTTTTACTTATCTACTTGGGTCCTTGCTGGGATTCGAACTACCGCCTAATCGTCCTATTTGGTTTGAAGCCAATGCCGATGACCACTAAGCTACGAAGCTGCTTATGAAAAATGACAACCATTATAGTACAGAATAAGTAGGAATTTTACACGTGGTATCTACTCTATATATATAAAAAGATAAGGGTTTTTATGCAACGTTTTTATGCAACGTTTTATGCAACGATTTTATGCAACGTTTTCGATAATGGGATAATCTGACAACCAACAAAAAAATCTATTATAGTCATTGCCATGAAAGAAGACGTCTCGTCATAGATTGACTGAATATAGCAACGACGTATTGCTTATGAGCATTACCAGTCATTTTGTATTGATATGACAAAGCACGAAAATATATTGCACGTGTTTCCAGTAACGACATACGCTGTTGCGTTTGTTAGACGATAGTAAAAGACAGATATACTCATAGCATGTCGTAACTAGTACCGGAAAAAGAATTTGATTCGCGTAGTAATTTATATAAAATTTCTGTCACTTTTAGTATTTTTGAAGTTTGGAGTTTTCGTGGTTTAAGTTTTCGGTTTGTGGATTTAAGCTTGTCAAAATTAGTCAAAATACAAAATTAGTTCTTTTCAGAACTCTCGAAATGTCTAGTTCTGTACGTGGAAGAACATTAAAATCTCAATCGCAACAGTTGATTTTAAATTTATTAAATTATTTTGAACTTGAAAAACAGCACGGGGGCAGTTTAATTCCATTACAGTGTGTTCAAGAGGTGAATATAAAAAGATTACTTTACATTAATTTTATATTTATAAAATATTTTATAAATTGCAGCGTGTTGCCAATGCTTTAGGAATCAGTGTATCTTCTGTTGCCCGGATTAGAAACCGTAGTTCACTAAATCCAGAATTATCAAGTCCCGGTAAAAACCGAAAACGTAGGAAAGTTAAAACTAGCGATTTACCAGAATCATCGAAAATGAACATTAGAAACACAATTTATAACATGTACAGTCAAAGTAAGTTTCGTTGTCATTTATAATTAACACAAAATGTAATTTGTGTATTTTTTGCAGAAAGGCATTTAACCGTTGCTTTGTTAAACAAGGAGATTGAACAGCTGCATATTTTACTAAGCAACAGGAGCTTAAATCGTGTTTTGCACGAAATTGGTTTTAAATTTGCTAAAGAAAATAATCGAAGAGCATTGGTCGAAAAAAGCAGTATTGCAATAGATCGAATTCATTTTTTTCAGAATTATAGAAATAATTTAAATTCTCAGTTTCAACGTGATGTCGTGTTTTTAGATGAAACATGGATTTTTTCTAAAGGTAATCCTGGAATGTCGTGGCAAGATGGCTCTACAAAAAGCGTTAGGAAACCAGAAGGTTATGATGGAAAACGTTTCATTGTACTTCACGCTGGGTCAAAATCTGGATTTATTAATAATACCTCATTAGTGTTTGCTTCAAAATCGCAAAAAGAGGATTACCACGGTGAAATGAATGGTGAACTGTTTAAAAAATGGGTTGCTGAAAAATTAATATGCAATTTAGAAGAACCATCTCTCATAATTATGGACAACGCATCGTATCATTCTACTGTAGTAGAAAAAATGCCTACTTCGGCATGGACAAAACCAAATATTGCAGCATGGTTAACTGCAAACAATATTGAATTTGAACCGTCCTGCTTTAAACCAGAATTGCTAGCTCTAGCTAAACTACATAAAAAAGAAAAACGCTACGAAGTGGACGAATTATTAAGAAGCCACGGACATGAAGTTTTACGGTTACCACCATACCATTGTGAATTCAATGCAATTGAATTAGTATGGGCTCATTGTAAAACTTACTACAACAAGCACATTGGAAGAGATGGTTATGGTAATGAAAACGTAATTGATATGTGGAATGAAGCATTAGAAAATTGTTCTCCTGAAGTATGGAAAAACTGTGTTTGTCACACCGAAAAGGTAATACAAGATTGGTATGAGCGAGAAAAGGCTTTAGATATAACGGTCGATGAACTTATCATCCATGCTAATGGCTCCAGTGATTCTGAAGAAAGTGATTACGACTGATTGTTTCCGGAATTTTGGATTTTTGTTTTTATTTTTGTTTTGTAATTTGCAGGAGTATTTTGCATTTCTCGCTAAAAATGGTGAGAACCAAATTTGTAGAGAATTAAATTCTCCACCTTTTAGGCTTCTATACAAAGTATAACAAGAAGCCTTATGATCTAGCTCCGTGTCCGTCTGTCTGTCCGTCTGTCCGTCTGTCTGTCTGTCTGTCCGCATAATTCAAAAACATACAGAGCGTTTCAAATCGTGTTGGAAATACTCTGTGTGTATAGAGGTCTAAGAACTGGGTAGCCAGTGCGCTACTTTTAGGCTTCTATACAAAGTACGATATAACAAGAAGCCTTATTTAGGCTTCTATACAAGGTATAGAAAGAAGCCTTATGGTCTGGCTTCGTGTCCGTCCGCATGTTTCAGAGCTAATCATAACGTTGATCAACTGATACGTTGTTATATTGTAAATACTTCGTCTATATAGTATTGACAAGAAGCATAACAAGAAGCCTTATGATCTAGCTCCGTGTCCGTCTGTCTGTCCGTCTGTCCGTCTGTCTGTCTGTCTGTCCGCATAATTCAAAAACATACAGAGCGTTTCAAATCGTGTTGGAAATACTCTGTGTGTATAGAGGTCTAAGAACTGGGTAGCCAGTGCGCTACTTTTAGGCTTCTATACAAAGTACGATATAACAAGAAGCCTTATTTAGGCTTCTATACAAGGTATAGAAAGAAGCCTTATGGTCTGGCTTCGTGTCCGTCCGCATGTTTCAGAGCCAATCATAACGTTGATCAACTGATACGTTGTTATATTGTAAATACTTCGTCTATATAGTATTGACAAGAAGCATAACAAGAAGCCTTATGATCTAGCTCCGTGTCCGTCTGTCTGTCCGTCTGTCCGTCTGTCTGTCTGTCTGTCCGCATAATTCAAAAACATACAGAGCGTTTCAAATCGTGTTGGAAATACTCTGTGTGTATAGAGGTCTAAGAACTGGGTAGCCAGTGCGCTACTTTTAGGCTTCTATACAAAGTACGATATAACAAGAAGCCTTATTTAGGCTTCTATACAAGGTATAGAAAGAAGCCTTATGGTCTGGCTTCGTGTCCGTCCGCATGTTTCAGAGCCAATCATAACGTTGATCAACTGATACGTTGTTATATTGTAAATACTTCGTCTATATAGTATTGCGTTAATCTGTTAATCCGTTGTTTCGGATGTTCGAATGTTCGAAAGAAATTTACTAAGTTAAAGATATTTTCAAAGAGGTCTCCCTATATAAACTACTTGTTAGGCTTCTATACAAAGTATAGCAAGAACCCTTATGATCTGGCTCCGCGTCTGTTTGTTTATTTATTTAATGTTGTTCTCATCTCTTATTATAAAAGGCCAAGTCCTTCCTTCCTTCTGTCTGTCCCACGGAAATACCCGAAGCAAACAGAACCGAACGCATAACGGATAATTTCATAACCAATCGGATAAACGTATCATCGTATCATCGGATCAACGTATCAACGTATTTAAATTTCCTATATAGGTGAAAAATCTCTTATTATAAAAGGCCAAGTCCTTCCTTCCTTCCTTCCTTCTGTCTGTCCCACGGAAATACCCGAAGCAAACCGAACCGAACGCATAACGGATAATTTCATAACCAATCGGATGAACGTATCATCGTATCAACGTATCAACGTATCATCGGATCAACGTATCATCGGATCAACGTATCGCATGGGACCGAGCGTCAGCAGCTTGCCGCGCTTGAGTTTGTTCCAAAGTTTCACGTTGTCGACGTATCGCATGAGACCGAGCGTTAGCTTGTCGCTGTGATCGAAGCTGTTCTTCTGTGTTATTAGCTCTTGTACGTGCTTTTCTCTCACGATTCAATCGTCGTCGCTTTGCAGCAGGATTTTCAAAATTTTCATTATCCATTATGGAAGTTCACATAATGCTTTTTTGGAAATAGACTTACCTATATAGACAAAATGATACGATGATACGTTGATCCGATGATACGTTGATACGATGATACGTTGATACGATGATACGTTGATCCGATGATACGATGATACGTTGATACGATGATACGTTGATACGATGATACGTTGATACGATGATACGTTGATCCGATGATACGTTGATACGATGATACGTTGTGCGTTCGGTTCGGTTCGGTTTGCTTCGGGTATTTCCGTGGGACGGACAGAAAGAAAGAAAGAAAGACTTGGCCTTTTATAATAAGAGATACTTCGTCTATATAGTATTGCGTTAATCTGTTAATCCGGTGTTTCGATTCGCTAATGCAATTTACAAATACGCAAATGTTCGAAAGAAATTTACTAAGTTAAAGATATTTTCAAAGAGGTCTCCCTATATAAACTACTTGTTAGGCTTCTATACAAAGTATAGCAAGAACCCTTATGATCTGGCTCCGCGTCTGTCCGTCTGTCTGTCCGCATAATTCAAATCTAATCAGAACCTTCGAAATTGTGATTGTGACCGCAAAAATTTAATTAGTGCAGATTATCTGATATTACATTATAATAATATGGCGACCAAAAATAACAACTTTTTTTTCAATGCAGACCAAATATAAGTTATATTTTATTTACATAATTTTTCACCTATATAGGAAATTTAAATACGTTGATACGTTGATACGATGATACGTTGATACATTGATACGATGATACGTTGATACGTTGATACGTTGATACGTTGATACGATGATACGTTGATACGTTGATCCGGTTTTATTGTAACCACAGCAGTGGCTTGATGTGATTGGTGAAGTTAAGTTGTAAATAAAAGAGAAAGATTAGGATTGATCGACCTTAAGAAATGGATCGTACATTACAGAGAAGTAAAGTTCCGGATGGAATGGAAAAGTTTGCTTATTATTGATTATATAGTAAATGATAAATACCAACCGCAAAAATATATTTAGTGCAGATTATCTATTTTCAATGCACACCAAATATAAGTTATATTTTATTTTCATAATTTTTCACCTATATAGGAAATTTAAATACGTTGATACGTTGATACGTTGATACGTTGATCTGTTGATAAGTTGATCTGTTGATAAGTTGATCTGTTGATACTGCTGTGTACTTTTTATCATAAATTGTACACCTCGGGTTTTGTCTTGGGCGCCACTTTCAAATGAAAGAAAATTTTATAAATTAGTAAATAATTAAGTTTCCGAGGGTCCAACTTTACAAAAAACAAGGTGGAACTCGCTTTAGCGGCAGTTCTTAGGCTTCTATACAGCTACCTTTCTGGTGTGGAAAGTTGTTATTATCTGGTTATTTTTGGTCGCCATATAATGTAACATCACATAATCAGATAATCTGCACTAATTATTTATTATTTTATTTTAACAACAGCAGTGGCTTGATGTGGATAGTGAAGTTAAGTTGTAAATAAAAGAGAAGGAAGAGGATGGATCCACCTCAAAAAATGGACCGGAAATTACGCGAATTTCGAAAGCGAAAGCAAATTGCCAACATGACCCCTTCGCAAATATTACATCGTTCACGTAGTCATGCAATTCGCCGACAAAATCCACGAAGTAAAAACGCAGCTGTTCATGAAGTAGGTAACGTTGTAGAACCAAATGTCGACGTTCATAACGGTAGTTTTACACTACCAGAAAAGTACACTACCACAACTACCAGAAAAGTAGTTGTATTTTATTTTACTTTGATGTGAAAAAATAATTTTTTAATGATGTGGTTAGTGAAGTTAAGTTGTAAATAAAAGAGAAAGGAGAGGATTGGTCCACCTCAAAAAAGGACCAAACATCACAGAGAAGTAAAGTTTCGAATAGAATGGAAAAGTTTGATTGTTATTACTTATATAGTAAATGATAATTACCAACCGCAAAAAATTTAATTGGTGCAGATTATCTGATTATGTGATGTTACATTATATGGCGATCAAAACTAACCAGATAATAACAACTTTCCACACCAGAAAGGTAGCTGTATAGAAGCCTAAGAACTGCCGCTAAAGCGAGTTCCACCTTGTTTTATACGAGAAATTTTGTTGTAAAATTATTATTTATTGCTAATTAATGCTAATTAATATGTACAATTTTTATGTCCAAAACATTAATTATTTTTGTTTGATAATTAATAAATAATTAAATTACAGCGATTCTTTTTTTTTATTGTTGAAATAATTAAGACGTTGTTTAATCTTAATCATCCTACGACTTCCGAAATTCGATCATGGTCAGCGCTACGTATTCCCAAATTGAGTGTTCATCGTAAAGCTCAGGTTTCAGGTAAAGTAACCAAAAATTTTCGATTTGGTGGCAGTTAATCCGAAAAATTTCAATTAATTCAACTCTTTAACGCCGTGGGGTGTTACACAATTTTGTTTTTCTTCAGGTCTGTGTGAAAAGGCAAAACAATGTAATTGCCAAAAGTTAGTTTTGAGTAAAGCTCTGAACAGATTGACAAAGAAATTATCAACGCAACGGTACAAAAATCTCAAAATCGCAATTTTTGCCATTCATTGTTTTGCTTTTGCATTGCACAGGTGCTGTATACCTATACTTATACTGTGTCTTATTTTGAATTTGTTCATAACTATTGCTTAATAAATAAATAAATTTGGTAAGCGACAATAAAAACATAAAAGTTTCCTTTCAGCATAACCTATATTTGGTTTGACAGGTGACAAGTTCAAATTTGTTAACTAAAAGGAAAGTGAGAAAGAAAATTAAAAAAAAAAGATAACCAATATATTCTTATTTTAAAATACACTTCATTTGACTAGGGAGTATTGGCTTAGTTCAGACGATTATGCTTTTATGACGAGATGTCAACTTTCGTGGCAATGACTTTATATAAGTCAACTGCAATATAAATTAAAAACCAAAATTGGAAAACATCGATTTATCAATTTAACAAGGTAGTTCTCCAAGATTTTCTTCGTTTTAAAATATAAGGTTGGGAATCCCTTATCCATAAAAAGTTTTGCAATATCATTGGCTATTGGTTAAAAAAAAGAACCAATCATTAATTTGATTTAAAATTGTTATTCACAACCGTTCCATGAAAAGTTTGCACATAAAGTTTTATGTTTTACTTATATAGAGTAAAGAGTACGGATTATCTGACCCGTAATCAGATTATTGCTTTCATCGTATCATCGGATCATTGGATCATCGTATCATCGGATCATTGGATCGTCGTATCAAGAAGGAGAAAATTATTGACACTAATCCGCCCTGACCAAGGAGATTATCCTTATTAAAGGAGATTATCCTTATTAAAGGAGATTATCCTTATTAAAGGTGTACCAACTAAAACTAAAAACACTATATAAGAAAACTACATTATTGAACTAAAAAAACAACCTAATAGAAACCAAACCACCACGACCACTCGAATTAAACCTGACATAAAGAATTAAATCGACGTTACGTTACTTTTAGTAACATTTGCCGAATTAACTTGCGATCATATTTCATCGAAAGTGCGATTATTACCGATTTTCTTACATATATTCATATCTACTCTATATATATAAAAAGATAAGGGTTTTTATGCAACGCTTTTATGCAACGTTTTTATGCAACGATTTCATGCAACGATTTTATGCAACGTTTTCGATAATAGGATAATCTGACAACCAATAAAAAATTCTATTATATAAGTCAAAGGGAATGCAATATAAATTAAAAACCAAAATTGGTAAACATCGATTTATTAATTTAAAAAGGTAGTTCTCCAAGATTTTCTTCGTTTTAAAATATAAGGTTGGTAATCCCTTATCCATAAAACGTTTTGCAATTTCATTGGCTATTGGTTAAAAAAAAGAACCAATCATTAATTTGATTTAAAATTGTTATTCAAAAACGTTCCATAAAAAGTTTGCACATAAAGTTTTATGTTTTACTTATATGGAGTAAAAGAGTACGGATTATCTGACCCGTAATCAGATAATCAGATTATTGCTTTCTTCGGATCACCGGATCATTGGATCACCGTATCATAGGATTATAGCCTATATATATATTTATAGGACGTTGATGTCTATATATTAAGTAAGTTAAAGAAGTTGTACTATCACGATCACAATTTGGAGAATTAAGTACTATAAAAGTAATTAAAGTAAAAAATAATTTAATACTATTGTCCAAAAATTACTACCATTCTACCTTTAAATTCAATAGCTGTTCGAGAGTTAACATCTAATCATTATCTTTCAACTTTGATCATATCACAAAATTTAATGAGATCCTGACGGTTAATACATAGTTTCGGCTAGAGATGAGGACTCATTTAAAAGTTATCTTTAACCAAAAAAGGATTTTACGTTTTCCGACTGTTATAATTAGCGGAGCTTCTTTAATTCTAAGAACAGATGGAATAAAAGCAAACAAAGGAGTGCGACCACAACGGGATACATCCTCAGATACTGAAAGTACACAGAAAGAAAAAAAAGACGAAAAACATCTACTGAACGTTCGAGAAAACACAAAACTCGACAGCAACAACTACAAGAGAAATAAGAACCTTCAACAATCAAGACCACCAGCAACAACTTCAACTGAAAGAAGCAGAAAAAGAAGAACGGTACAGCAACCATCGACAGATCTGGCTACTGTTTTAGAATCGGTACAATTACAAGAGGAACAAGAACCTTCAACATCAAACCCACCAGCAAAAACTTCAACCGAAAGAAACAGAAAACGAAGAGCGCTACAGCAACCATCGACAGATCTGGCCACTGTTTTAGAATCGGTACAACTACAAGGGGAACAAGAACCTTCAACATTAAAACCACCAGCAAAACCTTCAACTGAAAGAAGCACAAAAAGAAGAGCGCTACAGCGATCATCGACAGATCTGGTCACTGTTTTGGAATCGTAACTCCTCATGATGCGGGTGAAATGACCGAGAAATGTTCAAATTGTTATGCTATTTTTTGGAAAAATGAATTTTGCAAGAAAAGTTTTTGTCATAATGGAAAAGTTAAACTGTCCAAATTATCGCCAGGATCCAAATTGGATACTGGCGATACATCTGCAAGCGGATTACCATTTGTACTACATAGACGACAATTTCCGATAGTGTTGGCATTCGCTATAACTATAAATAAATGTCAAGGGCAGAGCTTTGACAAAGTTGGTATAAATGTCGATAGGCCTTTGTTTAGTCACGGACAGTTATATGTAGCATTATCAAGATGTCGAGCAAAGGATGGAATACAAATTCAAAGTACAAGCGACATAACAAAAAAATGTCGTATGGAAAGAAGTTTTATAACTCGCTAGATTTCTCATTTATATGGAATTACGAGGTGGCGAAATGGGGGTGGCCAAGAAGGTCATTGGCCGAGTAGTTAGAGCAATCGACTACTGATGCTAAAGGCATTGGTTCGAGTCCAGTAGGAGTCAATTTTCTTTCGGACTTTCTTTCCTCCAATGAACCGTCTTCGTGCTTCGGAGGGCACGTTAAACCGGCGCGGCGGTCCCCCTGATTTGAGCTGATCTAATATGTCAAACAGGGTAATAAAAAAAAATCACCCCTACTCCCCATCGACTACGCAATCGCGGAACTTCTCAGAACTCGGTCATCGAACGGACGTCCCTGGTTCGTGGTGCCGGCCATTGTTGGGGAGTTTAGGTCGGTGGTGAGGGCGAGAGACCGCCTAACGGCTGCGGTCATACTTAGCAGTGTCGACATTGTGGGTCAGGCTGGGGGTGAGCAACAAAGTGGAAGCAGTACAATGGGTCCGGTAGAGTGGCCTAAGTGCGTGCAGGTTAATACTTGCCACTCCCCCTCCCCCGAAATCCAAAATCCAAAATCCAATGGGGGTGGTTCAACCGTAAACCGGCCGGGAATATTGGGCTGCGAAGCGGCCCAAGGGGGTTGGGCCGCCGAAGGCGGCCAGGGGGGCGGAGCCCCCCTAGTTATTGTATAATATTATAATGTTCAGATTATATCAATTACTGGTGGGAATTACGTAACCCTGGCAACTCCGAATAAATTGAAAATTTCCTATTGCAAAGAGGAAGGTTTATATAGTATAATGACATAATTTTTATAAGCGAAGATATAATCAAAATTTCGAGTAAATCGATTTTGAAAATTGCTAATTTACATGCAAAAATTTAGTGAGATTTCATTTTGTTGACGGTACGTGTGCCGTGATATAGTCTAACACTTAGAATATTTCGCAGCGGCAGATGCACCACGACTCTGGTACATGTAACATCGATTATTTTTTGTTTTTAGGCGATTTTTAGGGGGTTTCAGATCCCGGTTGCTTTTATCCCGGTGTTCTTGATCGGTGGAGCTTTCTCGTATGTTTAGCTACGCCGCGCAGCGGCTCTGAGCACGAAAAACCGCCCGGAGCCCCGGAGGGGCGTAGGGTAGGTTTTTTGATGCTCACAGCTCTGGCCAAGCCAACGTTTATTATGTTTATTTAGAGACCTACTTCTTAAGATATTTTTGGTTCTGAAAAGTACCGTTTTTTAGCGATCGTGAAAGTTACTCCAGAGCAAATCCTTCGGACATGTGCACGATGATGTTGAAGAACCTTTCCTGGACAGTTTTGCCATATAGCCCTTCCCACATGAATTGCTCCAGGTGCTCAGGTAGCAGGGTGGAAGACAATACAGCCCGTCGACGGCAGAACATCTTTAGGGTAGACCAGTAGCCCTCGACCATATTTGTACACACACCGGTAAGTGGGTCCACAAAATACCGGCTATGGTTCACCATTCTGTGGGTGTAGGGTGAAGCGCCGTCTAGAGTTTTCAGTCCAGAATAACCCCTCCATCCGTCGGTCCAAATCTCGGTACCAGGCAGCACATATAGTTTGATGAGTGACTGCAGAGTCGCGGCATCACGTTTTGCGACGTATTAGATGATGCCCCGCTTCTCTGTGCAGCTGTACATACCCAAAATCCACTTTTGGGCACGTACAGGAACCCTGCCGACGTTATATTTGCGGCGGGTAATAACACTCTCATCTATTTGCACCGTCTGGCCCGGACCACCGATCAGCTGATCCTCGGGGTTATTCTGAAACTTCCAGCTACAAATGGCGCGGAAATCCCGGTAAAAACTGTACACAGTTTTCGGGGATACTCCGCAGTTCGTAGCTGTTGCTCCAGCCGGTATGCTGCACGCCCAATCCCACAAAATCATGAAAATTAGCCTCGGGTCGAGACGCCTGTCTTCAAAAAATGATCCGGCGTTGATGGGGTAGGTTTTTCTGCAACCTGGACACCTGTAGCAATAATTCAGCCAGTAGTCAGTGCTATGATGCAACCGACATAATCGTCTACAATTTCTTTTAGTGCACCTCTTCTTGCTTTTAATTAATTTCCAGTCTTTCAAAAGATCAATTAATTCACGGTCGCTAATGTTGAAAAACCACTCCACACCTTTATAATTGTTAGGCCAAATATTAGCATTCAGAGTTAGTTTTGCCATGTTTAACGCACGAAAGATGACTTACAAATGCTGCCGCTATCGAGCGACCGTAACATTTATTTATAACCTCGCTAGGCGTGGCTTAGACTACGAGCGTCTGATGCAAAGTGACCCGCCTCCATCGCGGTTTACTGCAGTAGTCGATGCTACTTTTACGTACTTTTCAAATTGATTTTTCTAGAAATTTTGATTATATCTTCGCTTATGAAAATTAAGTTATTATACTATATAAACCTTCCTCTTTGCAATAGGAAATTTTTAAAATTTTTTGGGGTTGCCAGGGTTAGGTAATTCGCCCCCAATTACTATATAATTATGTACAGTATAAAATAAAGGAAAAATTTAGATTAATATTTTATAAATTAATTGTAACATAGCTTTTTTGGATAGCTTTAAGAAGAAATGGAAAATTATCGTTTACAAAATAAATCTAAATCTAAATGGTCGAAATAGTATATTAAGTATCAAGAACAGTAAGGACATTTTACCGATCGAGATCGGTAGTCCTTAATGTTCGAGATGCTTATGACGTTTTTTGCGCGACTAAATTTATTAAAATACATTTAGATGTGTATTTAATAAATAAAACGATTTTATTCTCTTTATATCAAGTTGCCTTAATGTCGTGGAAACAGACGCGGTAAGCAATCACATAGAGCATAGTCGCACTAATAAAATACTTACCGTCGCCATACAAATACTTACCGTCGCCTTATCCTTAGCAACTAGTAAACAAAACTTACTGTCGTGGAAACAGACGCGGTAACCAACCAAATAGAGCATAGTCGCGCAAAAAATGATTTAATAGAAGTAATGCAAAAATTTAGAAAAAGTACTACATTCAGAAGACGTGATAAAAATAATACAGGTAACCCTCGTATAGCACGCGATTAAGAGTACCTACACGGTTTCGATACTACACCATAAATTAACTTAATTAAATTAAACAAATTAAATACATTAAAATAATATAATTTTAATAAATTACGCTATTAATAGAAATAAGAACAAATTTTGTCCGTTAAGTTTTGATCTAATAGGTAAATACATTGCAAAAATTTAAACGGGTTATTTGAAAAATAATGATTGTTTTACAGAATTTTTATTTCTATAAACAAATTTTTAACAATTTTAAAAATTCTACATTTCTACTTCATTTATACGTGATTTTCTTCATTTATCCATTTTTGCGAATAATTTTTTAGCAAGTATTTCAAGAATATTAGTTAAATTGTACCGTTATATGACAATAATAGAACACCTTTTCGGTATTATATTCAGGTACCTACTTATGTGGATTAAGATTCCTTTTAAAAATATTTCTTTACATTAATTTTAAGAAAGCATTACCTACATAGTTGAAAAATAAAAAGTTTATAGAAATTTAAATTTAATTTTTTTTCATTTTGAAATTCCTCCCTGAAAAACAATTTACTATTATATAATTATCAAAAAATGGAATTCAAAATGCATTGAGAATGCATTGAAAATGCAATTGTTTTTAATAATTTGTATTAGCCCGAAAATTTAATTTTTAAATTTCACGTGACGTCATTTTAATATGAGGTTTTGAACATTTAGTTAATAGAGAAAAATTTAAATTAATTAAATTAATCAATTTAAAAAAAAGAGTTGAAATAAAATGTAGTTGTCGCAAAATTGGAAACCTCAGTGAAACTATATTTTAACACGTTTTTTTAATTTAGAAATTCCTCCCAGAAAACACTATTTAATAAATATAATCATCAAAAATTTTGCAATTCAAAATGTGTTGAGAATATGCAAGTCATGCGAGATTATAGTAACCCTTAATTTATGTAAGTCATTATGTAAAACAAGTAGACTTGTAAGTCATTGTGATTTTTAAAACATCACAATTTTAGAACAGACGTGAGTAGCACTGTCAATAAAGTGTTTCCCTCATAATCCTGAGACAAGCGGTTCGAATCTTCTGGTAGGTGATCTTTTTTTTTCGTATAACGAATCCAGAAAATATTATGAACAGATAATATCTTCAAATTTGGTTTACAAACCTTTTTCGAAATTGGCTACATCATTAAAATTAAAATTCACATTGGGTTGGTGAAGTATATTTAAAGTTTTCCTTTGTCAGTTCTTTTAAATAATTTCCCTTAGCCCAAAAATTTAATTTTTTAATTTAACGTGACGTCATTTTAATAGGTTTTGAACATTTAGTTGATAAAGAAATAAAAATGTAAATTAATTAAAATTAATTTAATTAAACAATTTAAATAAAAAGATAGTTGAAATAAAATGTTGTTATCCGCAAAGATGTCCTCTATCGACTTGCAGTAATTGAGAACTTGGCGGGATACTGTCCGAATACACTTTAGTATATAATAATTCCGTTTGCTGTCCAAAAAAGTTTATATAGTAACCTGTGAAAGAGTCTTTGCCAAGTTTTTATCACAGCAACCTTACGGTAATTTGTAAACGAGTACCTGGCAAGTGTTTGTAATAACAAGCTTATAGTATGCTGTGAATGAGTTCTTGTAAGGCCCCTGTTAAAAGAACTTTACAGCAATCTGTAAATGAGTACCTGTCAGGCCCCTATAATAACAAACGGACAGCAATAGCCCAGTAAACTGTAAACACCGCCTGGCAGGTGTCAGCCAGGTGTGTGCCAGAAAATCATAGATTTCACAGGTAATCGCCAGCAAAAATTGTTACTTGGGTATCCACCTCGAAAGATGTGATGAGGACGTTTCGTTTGATGCCATCAGCTAGTTTGATTTCTATGTGTGCCTCGGTGAAAGGGCGTCCTTCTTGAAGGAGAATTTTGTACAATTGGTTACCAGCGATGCTGCGTCTGGATCCAGTATCGAGACAGGCTTGTCCATTGCGGTTGAGAATTCGTAGTCGTACCATGGGACGTAGCGTTGCGACGGTTTTGAATTCCGTGGAAGAAAAGGTGGTGTCCACACTCTCGGTTTCTAAAGAAGCTTGAGTCGTGGTGCACGAAGGGCAGTTACTCTTCACGTAATCTGGTGTTCCGCATCCCCAGCAAGATAGTTGGGATTTTTCAACCTTGACCGTCGTTGTCGTAGGTTTTTTTTTTCCTGTTTTCTCTCAAGAGAGAGAGAGAGTATATTCATGGAATTCGATACAATCTTAACAATAAAAAAACTTAAAACTTAACAATAATTGATTAAACTAAAATGGTGGTGATGAATGTTGGTGAAATTAATGTTGATGAATTAAATATGATAATTAATAACTGGATAAATATTAAATTATAACTAGAAAGACAAACGAGCATTACAACGGCAGCGGGTAAAAGACAAAAATTAAAATTTAAGATAAATTTGAAGTTGTTTGAATTTTAATTTAAATTTAAATTTGAACTGGGTTTGGTTAGTTTAACAGTTTTTTTTTTATTTATGTAACATCAGTGGGGCATAAATCCATTTTAGACAGACTAAGGGGGGGTGTTAAATTGTTTTAGAGTGTTGATAATTGATTTACAGAAAGTTATAAAAATTTGGGTGATGAATTTATTTGATATGATTTCAGAAATTGTAAAAGGTGAAATATTTAAAAAGGAACAATGTGAAGTGTAGGTATGGCGTTGTTGGACGTATTTCGGGCAGGAAGACAATAAATGATGCAGAGTCTGCCTACTTTTTGAATCGCAGGGGCACACGTCAACAGGACTGATCTTGAATCTGTATAGATACTCGCGCGCAAACGAGTGACCCGTCAATACCTGCGTCATTTCAAAGGAGGTATCAACGGCACTTCGGAACAAGCGAACATCATGTAGCGTAGGTAAATGCTGCCGGGTGGTCGAACCTTGGACGGCATTTCTGTACTCGGTATCCCAAGTACATGCCGCCTCAAGACGAATCACCCTTCTTGCATCGCTAAGAGGGAACTGGTTGTATGCCATGCGACTGTGTGAAACAGCCGCATCTTTGGCACATTGGTCTGCAACCTCGTTCCCTTCAATGCCGCAATGAGCCTTTACCAATGCAAACCTGATGATCGTTTGGTCCTTCAGTTTGAGCAGTGAACGATGGATGGAGGTGACCAAAGGTACGGTGCTACTCCTATTAGCGATGGTAACAAGCGAAGAGAGGCTGTCGGAGAAAATACACACTGAGTGTAACCTCCTGGGGGAGATCCAAGTCAGGGCGGCGTCAATCGCATATAACTCGGCTTGAAACACGCTACAAGTACCGTTTAACCGGTACTTGTGGGTCTCTTGCCGAGCTTCACGGTATATGACGATTGCCGCGCCGACCTCCCCACCTTCCTGCTTGCTGCCATCGGTAAATATAGCAACATCGACCTGGTCGCATATTCGATCGACTTCCAGCGAGTCGTTTGCTTTTACGAAACTGATCGTTTGTCTATAGCGGGGATGTAACATCTCCGCTGGCGACGTAGGATTTTGCAAGACGACGTCGTCCGGAAGTCGATCGAAAGTAACATCCATTTTCACTTGCTCTACCCTTGCCACCTCCTTTATCCTTAGCTCGATTGGAGTAAATCCAGCTAAGGCCAACGCAGATATTGCCGAGACCGTATGAAATGCGCGCGTAGCCCTGACGGCGAATGCCCGCTAAAAACATCGCAACCAACCCAGCACGTACTTGTATCTTAGCACTCCACTCCAAATAAAAGAACCGTAAGTAATGGTCGGTTCGATGACCGCGTGGTATATTGTCTCCACATTTCGTGGATTAATACCCCACGTGGGCCGTACGAACCGACATAAAGATTTAAAAATTTTGTTGGCTTTGACTATGATGTGTTGTCGTAGGTTGGGGAACAGCTGCAGCAGCTTTTTTCCTACATTCGGTCTCCGAGTGGCCAAAGAAATTGCAAAAGTTGCACTTTGGACGGGGTTTCTTCATCTCTATGTTTCGGGTCTCTTGTCTTTTCACCGTTATCTGTGTGGAAATTTTTGCGGTTGGGGTCATCTCTCGGTTTGCATCTTCGATATTTCTTGCTGCCTCGAGCAATTCTCTGAAGGTTGTGTTTTTACCGGGTGAGAGCCTTTTCCGAATTTTCGGTTTTAATAGTCCGAATACCATGTCGAGTTGTGCTTTTGTGGCAGTTCGTATGGCAATTGTGCGATCAATGATCGAATGTGGCAAGTGAATAGTTCACTTGTTTCGTTTTCTCGCTGCTCGCGAGAAAAGATCTCTCGGAAAATTAGGTGAGGGGGTAATTTCCGTGAAAATGCGTCTTTCAAAGAAGAGATGGCTTCATCCCATGTAGTTATGCTACTTTTTACCCCTTTCCACCATGTTCCGGCGGTGCCCTCAAGGAGCATTGGCAAACCTCGTAACGCGTTCTCGTCGGTGACGAGCGTGCAATCTTTATACGTGATTGTGGCGTCTAGGAATGCGTCTACATCGCTTTTTGCAGTACCGTCGAATCGCGCAGTGCACTTTGAGAAATTTCCGGTATACGTAGGTGTGACGGCAGCTGAATGCACAGCTGAAGCAGTTGTGTGTGTTGGTTGAACTTTTGCAAGCAACAACGCGAACTGTTCACTCGTAAACGCGAGTGGTGGTGCAGCACCCTGTATATGCTCGGATTGGTTTTCTGTTGTGTCATCGAATTGCAATTTTTTCGGCATTTTGAACGGATTTGTTTGAATCGGACAAAGTTTTTTCACTGAATCATTTTGTTTTGTTTTTGCACGTATCGATTTTCGCAAATCGCGATCAATTTGTGTTGAAAATTTCGATGTTTTGCGGTATAATTTGTCAATCGACCACTTTTGTCGCGGATAATTACTCGTATTGATCACGTCGCGGATAATTATACGGGATGGCACTTTATTTTTGCGAATTTTAATAGTTTCTTTGTTTCTTACGATTCATTTATCGGTTCACGTTGGGACGCCAGATTGTAAGGATCGTTTTATTACCCCGATAGCGATCGGAAAGAAACACAGAAATATCAATAAACACAAAAAATAATATTTTCAATAACAATATATTATATTGTTGAACAAAATTATACACTTGGTTGAACACATAAACTTGGTTGAACACATAAAACAAAAGAACAGTTGTGCAAAAGTAAAACATTCAAGATGGTGGTGGCGTCACTTCGCTTGTCGAAGTACTTGCTTCTTAGACTGGCGCGTGCGTAATTGATATGGACGCGAAGTAACATGTATATAGGGTGTTACAGTATTATTTTATTTTTTTTTAAATTCTAAATATTACAAAAATTATTATTTTTTTAATTCGTCTATTCATTCCATCACCATTCTTGGACTAATATTCATAGCCATCAGTTCTTGAAATAATAATTTCGCAGCATACGGTATACCAATTTGTGAAACGTGCAGTTTATTTTTACACGATTTAAATTCGAAGGTCCTATTTTTTAAATTCGCTATTGCGATGAGGCCACAAATATCGCAAATGTGCAACCTAAAGGGATCCGATACTTGATACAATTTTTCGTGTAAAAATTGTGCTGAACCATGAGCGATTTGGCAATCACGTTCCATTTCACCAAAGCGTAACCCTCCATCACGAGATCGACCTTCCATAGGTTGTCGAACCAAAATTTGAACCGGTCCGCGAGCTGTTGAATGAATTTTATCGTCCACCATATGCTTCAAACGTTGGTAATATGTTGGGCCAATAAAAATTTGACATATTATTTTGCGACCCGTGTGTCCGTTATGCATTACTTCGTCACCTCTTAAATAGTATCCATACGATTTTAACAAAGAAGAAATTTTTTCCACGTTTATCGTATCGTTAAAAGGCGTAGCGTCCCCAATTTGTGCATTTAGAGCGGCTACTTTACTTTGTAAGCATTCGATAATATGACCGATGGTCATACGGGATGGTATAGCGTGCGGGTTTATAATAATGTCCGGTACTGTACCTTCGCATGTATACGGCATATCTTCTTGCCGATACATAATACCACAGGTACCTTTTTGCCCGTGTCGGGAGGCAAATTTATCCCCAATTTGCGGTATGCGTATCGAACGAATGCGAATTTTACAAAATTTAAATCCATCCGCATTTAGACTTACCATGCACTTATCTACTACACCGGCTTCGCTTCTTCTTAACATCGTTGATGCGTCACGTTTTGAAAATCTTTTAGTCGACAGGGTCAAATCTTCGTCGTCGTTTTCTGGTATTTCGATCGTTTTGCCTATGATGGCGTCGTCACCAGATACTCGAATACCAGGGGAAATTATACCGTCGTCGTCCACTTTATCATAATGGGCATTTCTCATACCTAAACATGTTCGTCGGTTTGGTTTCTCAAATGTTTCCGTCTTTCCTCCATACCCATTGCTTTCAGCATCTTTATATGTTCGGTAAAATATTGATCTAAAAAATCCATGATCAACGGCCGAATTGTTCAAAATAACAGAATCTTCTTGGTTATAACCAGTGTAAGATGCTATTGCGACTATACTATTTATTCCAGCAGGTAGTTCCTGAAATCTTAAAAAATCCATCGAGCGGGTAGTACTTAATAGTTTTTGGGGATAATATAGAACGTGGCCTCAAGTATCCATGCGTATGTTATAGTTCGTGGCGTACACCCCCATGGCTTGCTTGCCCATAGTACTTTGATAGACATTTCTGGGACTTTGGTTATGATCTGGAAAAGGTATGATGGAACCACATACGCCCAAAGTCATGGACGGATGAATTTCGCAATGAGTGTATGTTGAACAATATACGAATCGGACCCGCTACCTTGTCTTAAATCTTCAGGGGTCATAGCAATCATGGTAGTTTCTTCCTCCATTACAACGACATACTCTAGAACACATTCCGATATCAAGGCTTGCCAACCACAATTTCCATAATCTCCTTCCTTCAGCATGTTTATATGTTTATTTTTAAGTAGAAGTTTCGAATTTTCGACAACTAATATAGGTCTGCATGTTCTTCCCGCATCGGTTAGAATGCGTATTTCTCTTTGAGGAAAATCGCGCATTACGGAAACTTCTGAAACGATAACATCCATCGAGCGTCTCAGTTTTTTCAACGTCTTTGTTAATTCGATCGGTTCTCTGTGAATGCCCACCCAATCACCATTTACAAATATTTTGGTCGCATTACGAATAGACGATGGCGCAATCTCCTCTAAATTTTCCATCGACCACTCCTCCAAAAACTCTAAAATTGGCGACGTTGGTGATCCAACCGATATGTAAGTCATCAAGGCTAAGTTTTTCACCAAACCAACCGCATTACCTTCGGGTGTCTCGGCAGGACAAATCATACCCCATTGAGTATTATGCAATAAACGAGGACCCTGTAATTTTCCATCTCGTCTAACAGGGGAACTGATGCGCCGCAAATGCGAAAGTGTGGACGCAAATGTCAAACGATTTAAAACTTGCGATACTCCAGATCTTGAATTGTGTGCCTTTTTTTGATCACCCCAATTACCTGTTGCCAAAGAATATTTCAAGCCATCGCATCGGTTATACTTTTAGCCCTAATTGTTTCCGCCAAGTTAAAGCTTTTCCCTTTGTCGATTGCTAGATGTGCCTGGAATTTTAGATCTTTTTGGACACTTCTGAATAGTCTAAAAAAATATAAGTTAGTATTATTAAATGAAACGATTCGTTGTACAAAAAGCCTTACCCTTTAAACAAATGTGCCATCAATGAACCAGCTAATTCCAATCTTTTATTTCCATAGTGATCTCGATCGTCAACTTGTCGTCGACCTAAAGATGTTAAGAGCAATCGGTGTACCATATACCTAAAATTATAACGTTTTAGAATCGAAACTACTATGGATAAATGAAAACTCACCCTAAGAAATAGGCCTTTTTTGAATTACAAAAATTGGAAACACCCACATGTGGTAATACCTCATTTTGTAAAATGTCTCTGGCATACTTGATACGTTTTTCTTTCGTTACACCTGGTATCTTTCCCCGTGTACCAATAAAATTTAAAGCAACTTGTTGATCTTGTATAACAAAAGCTTTGTCCAACGAAGGTTTCAGTAACTCGATCATCTCGGGATAATCAAAATCATAAATTATGTGTTCCAATATATCACAATATATCGGACACAAAACCGAATGCCCGAAAGCCTGCCATTACGGGAACGTCCGCATTAATATACGGCATTTTGGTCAAAATACGTTGCCCAAGAGCGCCTCCTTTCTTTGCTGCGCTACTATGCGTCGTTAAATTTACACGCAATGTTGAAGTCGGGCGAGAACTATTTTCAACGTCGGACCGTACCTCGGCGCAGTAAGCCTATTTTCCTTCCTTCACTGAATATACGTAAACGGAATTCGAAGCAATTTTTTCTTGCGCAATCAAAACTTTTTCGGACCCGTTTATGATAAAATAGCCGCCTGGATCCATCGGGCACTCGTTTACTTCTTGTAAATCTCGATCGTTTAAACCCTTCAAACTGCAAAACTTCAATCTGACCATATTTGTAATTTTACCAATATTTACTTTTTCGTAACGGGTCACGTCGGGTCACATTAAATACATTAATGTGATATTTTCTACGTCGGACCGTACATCTGCGCAGTAAGCATATTTTCCTTCCTTCACTGAATATACGTAAACGGAATTCGAAGCCATTTTTTTATTTTTTTTGCGCAATCAAAACTTTTTCGGACCCGTTTATGATAAAATAGCCGCCTGGATCCATCGGGCATTCGTTTACTTCTTGTACATCTCGATCGTTTAAACCCTTCAAACTGCAAAACGTCGATCTGACCATAATTGGAATTTTACCAATATTTACTTTTTCGTAACGGGTCACGTCGGGTCACATTAAATACATTAATCTGATATTTTCTACGTCGGACCGTACCTCTGCGCAGTAAGCATATTTTCCTTCCTTCACTGAATATACGTAAACCGAATTCTAAGCCATTTTTTCTTGCGCAATCAAAACTTTTTCGGACCCGTTTATGATAAAATAGCCGCCTGGATCCATCGGGCATTCGTTTACTTCTTGTACATCTCGATCGTTTAAACCCTTCAAACTGCAAAACGTCGATCTGACCATAATTGGAATTTTACCAATATTTACTTTTTCGTAACGGGTCACGTCGGGTCACATGAAATACATTAATGTGATATTTTCTACGTCGGACCGTACCTATGCGCAGTAAGCATATTTTCCTTCCTTCACTGAATATACGTAAACCGAATTCTAAGCCATTTTTTCTTGCGCAATCAAAACTTTGTCGGACCCGTTTATGATAAAATAGCCGCCTGGATCCATCGGGCATTCGTTTACTTCTTGTAAATCTCGATCGTTTAAACCCTTCAAACTGCAAAACGTCGATCTGACCATAATTGGAATTTTACCAGTATTTACTTTTTCGTAACGGGTCACGTCGGGTCACATGAAATACATTAATGTGATATTTTCTACGTCGGACCGTACCTATGCGCTGTGACATTTTTTTATCACCTTAAAGTTTTGCGTTGGCAAAATCCCGTTTTGTCAACAATTTTTATTTTCAAATTAAAAATATTTTAGTTTCTGAACATCCATTTTAATTTAATTTCATTTTAAGTCAAAATTATAAATTTTAAACCCTGCATTTAATGCAACCAATTCATCATAAATTAAATTTAACAAATTTTCCTAGTACGCAGAAGTGAGGAATCACTTCAAGGAGGTTGACAATAAAAGTTCGTAATGGCAGGACGTACAAATCCTACGCTCCAACAATTTTTAATTTATCATCGATTTTAATAATTTTTCAACGCTTAAGTTTATTTTACGACGATGACGTTTAATGTGGTGTGTAGTGTGGTGGCAATCTTTTTAGCACCAAACGATTTATTCGATCAAAAATCAATTTTATGGATTTTGTAACTTCTAACAACGCTAACCAAATTGGAACATGGCGGTGCAAATCAATTCTGGACTTTCGGCAAGTCATGGCCGCCCAATTCGAACGAGGCTTTTTTTATTAAATATTTCCAACCTCGCCCGTTTGGTCAAAACCAGAGGGATGCTTTATCACCCCTAGGGATGAGTCCGCTATCCAACAGGTTCACTTGGTGCCGCCTTTAGAAAATTTTGTGATCAACTTTATTTACAAGTTGGTTTATTTCGAGGTATCATCTGGCCTGGAGATGTCCCAATATTGGCGTGCCTTATTTTAATTGCAATTTCCAACGTACAACATTCCAACAGATGTGGTCGTAAAGAAAACAAATTTTAATCAACATATTTTCTCACTTTCAAATACCAGTTATTTTTAATAATTTTTAATTAACAATTTTTAACGTGTATACTTTTCTGGAACATCTGTTTTAGGTAAAATTAAATTAGCAGGAGTTTTTGCTAATGGTAATATGAATCGAAGGCATGCCACATCGATACAACCTTTTTTTAATAAACCAACACCATTTGAATTCTGTAAGTATATTCTATGAATCGTATTTCCATGTAAAAATTGTTAAGTTTTGATAACACCTTCAGTGAAGTAATTACTTTTGAAATTTTATATGAACTAGGTTCACCAATTTTGTGACCGTCTTCAATGGCACAAAGTTTTTAACTTGCCTACCTTGAGTAGTTTCAAAGACGTATAGAACACGTCATCTCGTTACTGAGAACATTTTATTCGTATCGAAGATTGCTTCGATCCGAACGTCACGACGTCGCATTTCTGCGTCATGGATTATTTCGTCGAATTATTTTGTAAATTGAAATTTTTCTCTTTTCCTAAATTGTTATAATTATTTGATGTGTGTAGTCAAGAGTTTGTTTCCTTTGTTTTTACGAATATTAAAATATTTAATTTCATAAAAGTGTGTTATTCTAATCTCGACAAACATTTTTCATTTTATTTTTTATTTCCATTTTTGACTGGGTATAAGCTACTAGTTGATTGAAAACTCGTACCCAATCATGGCGCCCAAACTAGGTAGTGACAAATTAGTAAAGCCAGCACAATTTAAGGATCCACGAACCTCTTTGAGGTACCCACGCTCTCATTGGCTTGGTATGAGAAATACAGAGTCTAGCCGATACGTACTCTCCAGCTGCGATCACTAAAAAGGGCAAGGTGAATGCTAAAACTCTTTTTTAAATAACCACTTGCCGGGTTGTTACTTTTTGGTATTCGTTTACGAGTTTTGAGCATTTCATGCGCAGTAAGCATATTTTCCTTCCTTCACTGAATATACGTAAACCGAATTCTAAGCCATTTTTTCTTGCGCAATCAAAACTTTGTCGGACCCGTTTATGATAAAATAGCCGCCTGGATCCATCGGGCATTCGTTTACTTCTTGTAAATCTCGATCGTTTAAACCCTTCAAACTGCAAAACGTCGATCTGACCATAATTGGAATTTTACCAGTATTTACTTTTTCGTAACGGGTCACGTCGGGTCACATGAAATACATTAATGTGATATTTTCTACGTCGGACCGTACCTATGCGCAGTAAGCATATTTTCCTTCCTTCACTGAATATACGTAAACCGAATTCTAAGCCATTTTTTCTTGCGCAATCAAAACTTTGTCGGACCCGTTTATGATAAAATAGCCGCCTGGATCCATCGGGCATTCGTTTACTTCTTGTAAATCTCGATCGTTTAAACCCTTCAAACTGCAAAACGTCGATCTGACCATAATTGGAATTTTACCAGTATTTACTTTTTCGTAACGGGTCACGTCGGGTCACATGAAATACATTAATGTGATATTTTCTACGTCGGACCGTACCTATGCGCAGTAAGCATATTTTCCTTCCTTCACTGAATATACGTAAACCGAATTCTAAGCCATTTTTTCTTGCGCAATCAAAACTTTGTCGGACCCGTTTATGATAAAATAGCCGCCTGGATCCATCGGGCATTCGTTTACTTCTTGTAAATCTCGATCGTTTAAACCCTTCAAACTGCAAAACGTCGATCTGACCATAATTGGAATTTTACCAGTATTTACTTTTTCGTAACGGGTCACGTCGGGTCACATGAAATACATTAATGTGATATTTTCTACGTCGGACCGTACCTATGCGCAGTAAGCATATTTTCCTTCCTTCACTGAATATACGTAAACCGAATTCTAAGCCATTTTTTCTTGCGCAATCAAAACTTTTTCGGACCCGTTTATGATAAAATAGCCGCCTGGATCCATCGGGCATTCGTTTACTTCTTGTAAATCTCGATCGTTTAAACCCTTCAAACTGCAAAACGTCGATCTGACCATAATTGGAATTTTACCAGTATTTACTTTTTCGTAACGGGTCACGTCGGGTCACATGAAATACATTAATGTGATATTTTCTACGTCGGACCGTACTTATGCGCAGTTAGCATATTTTCCTTCCTTCACTGAATATACGTAAACCGATTTCTAAGCCATTTTTTCTTGCGCAATCAAAACTTTTTCGGACCCGTTTATGATAACATAGCCGCCTGGATCCATCGGGCATTCGTTTACTTCTTGTAAATCTCGATCGTTTAAACCCTTCAAACTGCAAAACGTCGATCTGACCATAATTGGAATTTTACCAGTATTTACTTTTTCGTAACGGGTCACGTCGGGTCACATGAAATACATTAATGTGATATTTTCTACGTCGGACCGTACCTATGCGCAGTAAGCATATTTTCCTTCCTTCACTGAATATACGTAAACCGAATTCTAAGCCATTTTTTCTTGCGCAATCAAAACTTTGTCGGACCCGTTTATGATAAAATAGCCGCCTGGATCCATCGGGCATTCGTTTACTTCTTGTAAATCTCGATCGTTTAAACCCTTCAAACTGCAAAACGTCGATCTGACCATAATTGGAATTTTACCAGTATTTACTTTTTCGTAACGGGTCACGTCGGGTCACATGAAATACATTAATGTGATATTTTCTACGTCGGACCGTACCTATGCGCTGTGACATTTTTTTATCACCTTAAAGTTTTGCGTTGGCAAAATCCCGTTTTGTCAACAATTTTTATTTTCAAATTAAAAATATTTTAGTTTCTGAACATCCATTTTAATTTAATTTCATTTTAAGTCAAAATTATAAATTTTAAACCCTGCATTTAATGCAACCAATTCATCATAAATTAAATTTAACAAAGTTTCCTAGTACGCAGAAGTGAGGAATCACTTCAAGGAGGTTGACAATAAAAGTTCGTAATGGCAGGACGTACAAATCCTACGCTCCAACAATTTTTAATTTATCATCGATTTTAATAATTTTTCAACGCTTAAGTTTATTTTACGACGATGACGTTTAATGTGGTGTGTAGTGTGGTGGCAATCTTTTTAGCACCAAACGATTTATTCGATCAAAAATCAATTTTATGGATTTTGTAACTTCTAACAACGCTAACCAAATTGGAACATGGCGGTGCAAATCAATTCTGGACTTTCGGCAAGTCATGGCCGCCCAATTCGAACGAGGAATTTTTTTATTAAATATTTCCAACCTCGCCCGTTTGGTCAAAACCAGAGGGATGCTTTATCACCCCTAGGGATGAGTCCGCTATCCAACAGGTTCACTTGGTGCCGCCTTTAGAAAATTTTGTGATCAACTTTATTTACAAGTTGGTTTATTTCGAGGTATCATCTGGCCTGGAGATGTCCCAATATTGGCGTGCCTTATTTTAATTGCAATTTCCAACGTACAACATTCCAACAGATGTGGTCGTAAAGAAAACAAATTTTAATCAACATATTTTCTCACTTTCAAATACCAGTTATTTTTAATAATTTTTAATTAACAATTTTTAACGTGTATACTTTTCTGGAATATCTGTTTTAGGTAAAATTAAATTAGCAGGAGTTTTTGCTAATGGTAATATGAATCGAAGGCATGCCACATCGATACAACCTTTTTTTAATAAACCAACACCATTTGAATTCTGTAAGTATATTCTATGAATCGTATTTCCATGTAAAAATTGTTAAGTTTTGATAACACCTTCAGTGAAGTAATTACTTTTGAAATTTTATATGAACTAGGTTCACCAATTTTGTGACCGTCTTCAATGGCACAAAGTTTTTAACTTGCCTACCTTGAGTAGTTTCAAAGACGTATAGAACACGTCATCTCGTTACTGAGAACATTTTATTCGTATCGAAGATTGCTTCGATCCGAACGTCACGACGTCGCATTTCTGCGTCATGGATTATTTCGTCGAATTATTTTGTAAATTGAAATTTTTCTCTTTTCCTAAATTGTTATAATTATTTGATGTGTGTAGTCAAGAGTTTGTTTCCTTTGTTTTTACGAATATTAAAATATTTAATTTCATAAAAGTGTGTTATTCTAATCTCGACAAACATTTTTCATTTTATTTTTTATTTCCATTTTTGACTGGGTATAAGCTACTAGTTGATTGAAAACTCGTACCCAATCATGGCGCCCAAACTAGGTAGTGACAAATTAGTAAAGCCAGCACAATTTAAGGATCCACGAACCTCTTTGAGGTACCCACGCTCTCATTGGCTTGGTATGAGAAATACAGAGTCTAGCCGATACGTACTCTCCAGCTGCGATCACTAAAAAGGGCAAGGTGAATGCTAAAACTCTTTTTTAAATAACCACTTGCCGGGTTGTTACTTTTTGGTATTCGTTTACGAGTTTTGAGCATTTCATGCGCAGTAAGCATATTTTCCTTCCTTCACTGAATATACGTAAACCGAATTCTAAGCCATTTTTTCTTGCGCAATCAAAACTTTGTCGGACCCGTTTATGATAAAATAGCCGCCTGGATCCATCGGGCATTCGTTTACTTCTTGTAAATCTCGATCGTTTAAACCCTTCAAACTGCAAAACGTCGATCTGACCATAATTGGAATTTTACCAGTATTTACTTTTTCGCAACGGGTCACGTCGGGTCACATTAAATACATTAATCTGATATTTTCTACGTCGGACCGTAGCTCTGCGCAGTCAGCATATTTTCCTTCCTTCACTGAATATACGTAAACCGAATTCTAAGCCATTTTTTGTTGCGCAATCAAAACTTTTTCGGACCCGTTTATGATAAAATAGCCGCCTGGATCCATCGGGCATTCGTTTACTTCTTGTAAATCTCGATCGTTTAAACCCTTCAAACTGCAAAACGTCGATCTGACCATAATTGGAATTTTACCAATATTTACTTTTTCGCAACGGGTCACGTCGGGTCACATTAAATACATTAATCTGATATTTTCTACGTCGGACCGTAGCTCTGCGCAGTCAGCATATTTTCCTTCCTTCACTGAATATACGTAAACCGAATTCTAAGCCATTTTTTGTTGCGCAATCAAAACTTTTTCGGACCCGTTTATGATATAATAGTCGCCTGGATCCATCGGGCATTCGTTTACTTCTTGTAAATCTCGATCGTTTAAACCCTTCAAACTGCAAAACGTCGATCTGACCATAATTGGAATTTTACCAATATTTACTTTTTCGTAAATATCACGTCGGGTCACATTAAATACATTAATGTGATATTTTCTACGTCGGACCGTACCTCTGCGCAGTAAGCATATTTTCCTTCCTTCACTGAATATACGTAAACCGAATTCTAAGCCATTTTTTCTTGCGCAATCAAAACTTTTTCGGACCCGTTTATTATAAAATAGCCGCCTGGATCCATCGGGCATTCGTTTACTTCTTGTAAATCTCGATCGTTTAAACCCTTCAAACTGCAAAACGTCGATCTGACCATAATTGGAATTTTACCAATATTTACTTTTTCGTAACGGGACACGTCGGGTCACATTAAATACATTAATGTGATATTTTCTACGTCGGACCGTAGCTCTGCGCAGTAAGCATATTTTCCTTCCTTCACTGAATATACGTAAACGGAATTCGAAGCCTTTTTTCTTGCGTAATCAAAACTTTTTCGGACCCGTTTATGATAAAATAGCCGCCTGGATCCATCGGGCATTCGTTTACTACTTGTAAATTTCGATCGTTTAAACCCTTCAAACTGCAAAACGTCGATCTGACCATAATTGGAATTTTACCAATATTTACTTTTTCGTAACGGGTCACGTCGGGTCACATTAAATACATTAATGTGATATTTTCTACGTCGGACCGAACCTCTGCGCAGTAAGCATATTTTCCTTCCTTCACTGAATATACGTAAACGGAATTCGTAGCCATTTTTTCTTGCGCAATCAATACTTTTTCGGACCCGTTTATGATAAAATAGCCGCCTGGATCCATCGGGCAATCGTTTACTTCTTGTAAATCTCGATCGTTTAATCCCTTCAAACTGCAAAACGTCGATCTGACCATAATTGGAATTTTACCAATATTTACTTTTTCGTAACGGGTCACGTTGGGTCACATTAAATACATTAATGTGATATTTTCTACGTCGGACCGAACCTCTGCGCAGTAAGCATATTTTCCTTCCTTCACTGAATATACGTAAACGGAATTCGTAGCCATTTTTTCTTGCGCAATCAATACTTTTTCGGACCCGTTTATGATAAAATAGCCGCCTGGATCCATCGGGCAATCGTTTACTTCTTGTAAATCTCGATCGTTTAATCCCTTCAAACTGCAAAACGTCGATCTGACCATAATTGGAATTTTACCAATATTTACTTTTTCGTAACGGGTCACGTCGGGTCACATTAAATACATTAATGTGATATTTTCTACGTCGGACCGAACCTCTGCGCAGTAAGCATATTTTCCTTCCTTCACTGAATATACGTAAACGGAATTCGTAGCCATATTTTCTTGCGCAATCAAAACTTTTTCGGACCCGTTTATGATAAAAAGCCGCCTGGATCCATCGGGCATTCGTTTACTTCTTGTAAATCTCGATCGTTTAAACCCTTCAAACTGGAAAACGTCGATCTGACCATAATTGGAATTTTACCAGTATTTACTTTTCCGTAACGGGTCACGTCGGGTCACATGAAATACATTAATGTGATATTTTCTACGTCGGACCGTACCTATGCGCAGTAAGCATATTTTCCCTCCTTCACTGAATATACGTAAACCGAATTCTAAGCCAGTTTTTCTTGCGCAATCAAAACTTTGTCGGACCCGTTTATGATAAAATAGCCGCCTGGATCCATCGGGCATTCGTTTACTTCTTGTAAATCTCGATCGTTTAAACCCTTCAAACTGCAAAACGTCGATCTGACCATAATTGGAATTTTACCAGTATTTACTTTTTCGTAACGGGTCACGTCGGGTCACATGATATACTTTTGTATCCACTCTCGCTCTCTCAGGTCGCTTATTAGTTAAGATTCTTCAGACGTGACACCCAATCAAAATAAGAGACAGGATACCTCGAACATAATTTATTAACAAACATTCAACACAAACAACAATACAATTAAATAATAAAATGAAATCAAGAGATAATTAACAACTTAGAGTCCCTATTGCAATTTTTGTATAATAGTGTAAAGCTTTACCTTTATCAGTTTCCTTCCGTAAAACGAACTTAATTTCGTCGCACGTACACGCACTGCCGAACTTTATACACCTTCTTTCTTTCCGCGTAATTCCGGTATTCAATGCTGGACCAAATCCACCAATTCTATTTACCCAAATTTGTCCACTTCTGCAACACTCTTTATATTCTGAACTGCAAAAGTACTATTGGTTTGCGTGTTGTATATTCATCCACTTCTTTAAACACAATTGATCTGCATATCATTAATTTAGATACTTCTTAACACGCCCGGACTGAATGTAATATTTTCCACAACTGACTCAAAAATACGACTGGTTCGTATCTCGTTTTATCTGCCACTCCAAAATAACACGACTGGTTCGTATCTCGTTCAAACTGCAACTCAAAAATACGACTGTTTCGTATCTCGTTCAAACTGCAACTCAAAAACACGACTCGTTCGTATCTCCTTCAAAACTCCACTCCAAAACACGACTGGTTCGTATCTCGTTCAAAACTCAACTCAAAAACACGACTGGTCTATCTGTCGTTTTATACTCAACTGTCTTCATGCTCTTTATTATCACTTGGCATGGTTACCTCTTGTTTGTTTTTTTCTTCTAAGAGGCCGCACTATACTACCTCTATTCCTTTTTTTATTTCATCCAAACAAAACTTAAATCTAGTAACATTTTTAATAAACACATTCATACTGTACAAATTTTAATTAAACAATGTTGACATATCCTCCCTCTTATCTTGATTGCGTATCACGTACACATTTAAGAGGGAGCTAGCATATAGTGGACACAACATTACCCCACTGAAAAGTTACAATAACTATTTGAAACCTTGTGGTAATTTTCAAATTTTTATTTTAATCTTTGCATCTGGTATGCCCCATACTGGTTCCTCAACTCATATGTAAACCGTTACTCATCTACCCTTCATCTTTCTTTCTAACACTTTCAACTGTTCCTCTAACTCTTCATTCATGTCTACCTTCATCATCTTCCTACTATACTGTCATGCTTCCATCTGCATTTATTCTTTTATCTGCTTGGACAATTTTATAAATTCCCTTCCCCTTGTGGATTGCTACATTAACAATGTCGAGACAGCGCACAGCTTGTCCTCGACTTCCCCTTGTAGACTCCTACATTCATACTGTCTAGACAGCGCACAGCTTGTCCTAGAATTCCCCTTGTAGATTCTTGTAGACTCTTGAAGATTCTTGTAGACTCTATTTAACCCCACTTTCTGCACAGCGCACAGCTTGTTACAGTCTTTCCCTCTCTATTGTCTTGTCCAAACTTGCTTACTCAACCTTTAGGTTGTTCTTTGCAGATTCCCTTTGCTTTTCGGTAAACTTATTTTCGAAGTCTTGTTAGTAAAGATGCCTGGTATTCTTCACTTTTCATACCCAGTTTACTATAACATAACCTTTCCTCAACTTTAATATTTCTAACCTAGGCCTAAACATGAATTATGCTTTTAAATCATAAATCTTCCAATTTGTGCCTAAAAATGAATTATTAAATTTCCAACTTGGATCTAAATATGAATTATTTAATTTCTAACTTGGGTCTAAAATTAAATTTCTTGCCCCCATTCGCTATTAATATTTTCTTTTATAATACTTGTAATTCAGCATTACTTCATTTGTCAACATACTCCCTCTTGCTTTTTCCCTATCTTCAACAAAACATCTATATTTCCAATTCTCTTTCCACGATCGATGTGGACTCGGATATATCTTATTTTTGAAAGATGCCTCATTCTCAATTGACAAATGATGTTCGTAACCCTCTACAACAGTTACCTTTTCATTAAATAATACCTGCTGTCTATTTAATATTTCCTTTATCTTTCTAATATGAATTTCTGTGCAATTTTCCGACGTTACAATTGAATTTTTACTGACGTCTGTCATATTTATTTTTTCTTGCTTGCTTTCTTTACTAGATTTCTCAAATTTTTGTATTATCATTTGATTATTTCCAAAATTCACCGTAATATTTTTAATTTCTAAATGATTTGAATTCAAATTCCGATCAAAACTGGACTTATTTTCACACTCCCATTCTATTTCTTCTTCAACAACCTCAATGATTTGTTTTTCCCCTTGCACGTTTACCTCCTCTGTTAAATCCTTCCTTGTATTCTCATTCTCTCTTGCACCCTCATTCAATCTTACGTTAATCTCCTTCACTACTAGACCACTACATTTTACCTCTTGTCTCAATTCATTCAACCCTTCATTCATGCTTTTAAACCCTTCATTAATAGAAGCAAAATTTTTAACTCCATCATCTTTCATGCTTTTCAATTCCTCATTAACAGAAGCAAAATTTTTACTTGACTCCTTATTAATAGCCGCAGCCAAATTTTTATTTGACTCTTCTTTCATACTTTTAAACTGTGCCATCATCATCTCACATAACCTTTCACAACTCCTCGTATTCATTATTATGTCAGCTGTTCTACTTATTGTGTCCTACTATGTATCTGCTCTTTTTGATTGTGATCACCTGATGCCCTCTCGTTGGTCGCCACGTTTTGTGTCCTCACAGTGACTTCTCGCCCCACGTTGGGCGCCACGTTTTGTATCCACTCTCGCTCTCTCAGGTCGCTTATTAGTTAAGATTCTTCAGACGTGACACCCAATCAAAATAAGAGACAGGATACCTCGAACATAATTTATTAACAAACATTCAACACAAACAACAATACAATTAAATAATAAAATGAAATCAAGAGATAATTAACAACTTAGAGTCCCTATTGCAATTTTTGTATAATAGTGTAAAGCTTTACCTTTATCAGTTTCCTTCCGTAAAACGAACTTAATTTCGTCGCACGTACACGCACTGCCGAACTTTATACACCTTCTTTCTTTCCGCGTAATTCCGGTATTCAATGCTGGACCAAATCCACCAATTCTATTTACCCAAATTTGTCCACTTCTGCAACACTCTTTATATTCTGAACTGCAAAAGTACTATTGGTTTGCGTGTTGTATATTCATCCACTTCTTTAAACACAATTGATCTGCATATCATTAATTTAGATACTTCTTAACACGCCCGGACTGAATGTAATATTTTCCACAACTGACTCAAAAATACGACTGGTTCGTATCTCGTTTTATCTGCCACTCCAAAATAACACGACTGGTTCGTATCTCGTTCAAACTGCAACTCAAAAATACGACTGTTTCGTATCTCGTTCAAACTGCAACTCAAAAACACGACTCGTTCGTATCTCCTTCAAAACTCCACTCCAAAACACGACTGGTTCGTATCTCGTTCAAAACTCAACTCAAAAACACGACTGGTCTATCTGTCGTTTTATACTCAACTGTCTTCATGCTCTTTATTATCACTTGGCATGGTTACCTCTTGTTTGTTTTTTTCTTCTAAGAGGCCGCACTATACTACCTCTATTCCTTTTTTTATTTCATCCAAACAAAACTTAAATCTAGTAACATTTTTAATAAACACATTCATACTGTACAAATTTTAATTAAACAATGTTGACATATCCTCCCTCTTATCTTGATTGCGTATCACGTACACATTTAAGAGGGAGCTAGCATATAGTGGACACAACAATACATTAATGTGATATTTTCTACGTCGGACCGTACCTATGCGCAGTAAGCATATTTTCCTTCCTTCACTGAATATACGTAAACCGAATTCTAAGCCATTTTTTCTTGCGCAATCAAAACTTTTTCGGACCCGTTTATGATAAAATAGCCGCCTGGATCCATCGGGCATTCGTTTACTTCTTGTAAATCTCGATCGTTTAAACCCTTCAAACTGCAAAACGTCGATCTGACCATAATTGGAATTTTACCAATATTTACTTTTTCGTAACGGGTCACGTCGGGTCACATTAAATACATAAATGTGATATTTTCTACGTCGGACCGTACCTATGCGCAGTAAGCATATTTTCCTTCCTTCACTGAATATACGTAAACGGAATTCGAAGCCATTTTTTCTTGCGCAATCAAAACTTTTTCGGACCCGTTTATGATAAAATAGCCGCCTGGATCCATCGGGCTTCGTTTACTTCTTGTAAATCTCGATCGTTTAAACCCTTCAAACTGCAAAACGTCGATCTGACCATAATTGGAATTTTACCAGTATTTACTTTTTCGTAACGGGTCACGTCGGGTCACATGAAGTACATTAATGTGATATTTTCTACGTTGGACCGTACCTATGCGCAGTAAGCATATTTTCCTTCCTTCACTGAATATACGTAAACCGAATTCTAAGCCATTTTTTCTTGCGCAATCAAAACTTTTTCGGACCCGTTTATGATAAAATAGCCGCCTGGATCCATCGGGCATTCGTTTACTTCTTGTAAATCTCGATCGTTTAAACCCTTCAAACTGCAAAACGTCGATCTGACCATAATTGGAATTTTACCAATATTTACTTTTTCGTAACGGGTCACGTCGGGTCACATTAAATACATAAATGTGATATTTTCTACGTCGGACCGTACCTCTGCGCAGTAAGCATATTTTCCTTCCTTCACTGAATATACGTAAACGGAATTCGAAGCCATTTTTTCTTGCGCAATCAAAACTTTTTCGGACCCGTTTATGATAAAATAGCCGCCTGGATCCATCGGGCATTCGTTTACTTCTTGTAAATCTCGATCGTTTAAACCCTTCTAACTGCAAAACGTAGATCTGACCATAATTGGAATTTTACCAATATTTACTTTTTCGTAACGGCTCACGTTGGGTCACATTAAATACATTAATGTGATATTTTCTACGTCGGACCGTACCTCTGCGCAGTAAGCATATTTTCCTTCCTTCACTGAATATACGTAAACGGAATTCGAAGCCATTTTTTCTTGCGTAATCAAAACTTTTTCGGACCCGTTTATGATAAAATAGCCGCCTGGATCCATCGGGCATTCGTTTACTTCTTGTAAATCTCGATCGTTTAAACCCTTCAAACTGCAAAACGTCGATCTGACCATAATTGGAATTTTACCAATATTTACTTTTTCGTAACGGGTCACGTCGGGTCACATTAAATACATTAATGCGATATTTTCTACGTCGGACCGTACCTATGCGCAGTAAGCATATTTTCCTTCCTTCACTGAATATACGTAAACCGAATTCTAATCCATTTTTTCTTGCGCAATCAAAACTTTTTCGGACACGTTTATGATAAAATAGCCGCCTGGATCCATCGGGCATTCGTTTACTTCTTGTAAATCTCGATCGTTTAAACCCTTCAAACTGCAAAACGTCGATCTGACCATAATTGGAATTTTACCAATATTTACTTTTTCGTAGCGGGTCACGTCGGGTCACATTAAATACATAAATGTGATATTTTCTACGTCGGACCGTACCTCTGCGCAGTAAGCATATTTTCCTTCCTTCACTGAATATACGTAAACGGAATTCGAAGCCATTTTTTCTTGCGCAATCAAAACTTTTTCGGACCCGTTTATGATAAAATAGCCGCCTGGATCCATCGGGCATTCGTTTACTTCTTGTAAATCTCGATCGTTTAAACCCTTCTAACTGCAAAACGTAGATCTGACCATAATTGGAATTTTACCAATATTTACTTTTTCGTAACGGGTCACGTCGGGTCACATTAAATACATTAATGTGATATTTTCTACGTCGGACCGTAGCTCTGCGCAGTAAGCATATTTTCCTTCCTTTACTGAATATACGTAAACGGAATTCGAAGCCTTTTTTCTTGCGTAATCAAAACTTTTTCGGACCCGTTTATGATAAAATAGCCGCCTGGATCCATCGGGCATTCGTTTACTACTTGTAAATCTCGATCGTTTAAACCCTTCAAACTGCAAAACGTCGAACTGACCATAATTGGAATTTTACAATATTTACTTTTTCGTAACGGGTCACGTCGGGTTCTTCATTAGGTTTCCTGGTCGTTGTCTACGTATAAAGGCGCTGCATAAGTTAAATTACGCAGTCGTGCATCATTGGGCATCATCGGTCGTGCGTGGCCATCGTTTTCCCAATGGCTTGGTCTCGACAAATAAACTTGTTCAAAATTTATCAAATATTGAGTCTGAAATTGAAGCGTTAATTAAAATTTGCCTAGCGAAATTCTGGATATAAAAATACATTAATGTGACGTTTCGAGTATTATTTAGTCATCCATTATGATAGATTACTTTTGCTACATCTAATCTAAATCTGAAGTAACAATAAAAGAACGAACACTTACCGAATCTTCCGCTTCATGGACAGTATATTTTTTACTTGATTGCAATTCTATATGAAGCGAATTGGTAATCATTTCTTGCATTGACGTTTCTATAAACTCGTCAAAACAATCCAGCTGATGTCGAACCAAACCTTTATCGAAAAAATATTTGGTTATGACGATTCAACAGGCTTCTTGCCATAATACTGAGTTAATCTCTTCGGTTTCGTCACAAATTTCGTACATTTTGATACTTTTTCTTTCTATAATTTTGTATTTCTAATCTTGAAGATGTGGTAGTTTATATACCTTTGATGTCCTTTATTTGCAGTTGGTAACAGTTAATGATTTCTTGACCCACATAACTGGAATTTCTTCTTACCCAGATAACTGTTTTATCCGTTAACTGTATTTAGTTTTATTCAAGCATTGCGGCATTGCACCGAAAGTTAGCGTACCCTCAGACAGTTTCAATTTAACCCCTTAACCTTTAGAATTACAATAAGTCATATGCCGAGAAAGCTGTTCTCCATTTACTGCCGACATGAAAAATCTATCACGCGCCACTTCTCCTATACTATTTCTCAACCGATCTTAACGTTTAAGGTCTCTATCTTTTCGACTCTTCGTATAGATGTGCATTCAGAAGTCAAGGCGGTTTTGTCCGGACGATTGTCCTCTAAGTTTTGTACCCGTGGAGCGTGGGTCCGGATCGAATGCGTTCTGGCGTTTGTCGAAGCTACTGCGTTGGAAGATTGGAGTCAGGGAAACGCGACCCGGGTGCGGCTCCTATCCTGTAGCATAGTGTAGCTCGTCTGGTCCACGATGACTGGCCTTGTGCATTCATGGCATTCTCTTTACGCTTCGGGACGATCTGACTCGGGCGGGACACATGAATGTCGTGCTCCGGATCAAGTGCGCTCATACACACCTGAGCATTCGCGTCCGTCAACCGAATTCGTAGCTGGGGAGCAGTCGGTTTCGGTTCGGCGTGCTCTGGTATATATTTTCCGGGGCACTTACCTGGGTGGCCGTGCCATTTTACCGATAAGGGCCGGACTCTGATAAGAGCCGCGTTGGTTTTATGAAGATAAGTCGTCCAAGTCGCGGCCAGGGTCGTCTTCTTCGATTTCATCAATTTCTTCTTCTTCTTGTCTTGGTCCCAAGTAGACTTTGACAAAAACATTCAGCTTTCCGAAACTCTACAGGGAAATTGTCAATTCCGGGGACCGGAATTCGTGGTACCCCCATTTACTGAAGGTACAAAAAAACATTGTTTTGAAAATATTGAAATGAAAAATTATTGGAATTAAAAAACAATCAATCTTCTTCTTTCACTTTTATTTACAACTTAACTTCACCAATCACATCAAGCCACAGCTGTGGTTACAATAAAAACAAGGTGGATCTCGCTTTTTGCGGCAGATCCTAGGCTTCTATACAGCTACCTTTCTGGTGTAAAAAGAAGTTGTTAGCTAGTTATTTTTGTTAGACATGTAATTTAATATATCAGATTAAATTTTTGCTATCAACAGATAAACGGATTATAGGATAAAAGGATCATCGGATAAAATTTATCTACTATACAATGGGAAACCGGCGTAGAGAAGATATACGATAGAAGGATCCAGATAATCTGCACTAATTAAATTTTTTGCGGTTGGTAATTATCATTTACTATATCTATATATTGCTATGTGCCGACCTCTCATGGCGGGTCACATACATTTTTAATTGAAATTTCTTAATCTGGTATTGAATTTTACCTCGTGCTAGCTCTGAATTAATTTTGGGTTCTTTTGTTGAGCATGAAATCTTTTCTCAGGAGTAGATTCCTCGACGTCTTACCCTTTTTTTTTTGTTCACTTTTATTCTATTGAATAAACTTATTGAAGTCGTCGAATTCAAAAATAATGATACCAGATACAACGTAATGGATAAATAAATCAATTTTATTTTTAACAGTAATGTGAAATCATGAATTATAAACATCAATTGCTATTATTATAAAAATCATCAATAACAAACTTAAATATTACCCCAATGTTTTCTTTTACGTTCGCGAATATAGTTTCTATTTGAATTCGTATTTTACGCGGCACGTTTAGTTAAATTTTTATATTGCAGGGTGAGCTCACCTAAACACGCCTTCCTGTTATGTCTTATAGCTTCCTTGATTTGTGCTTCAAGTTGACCTTCAAAGTAATCTTGTGTAGTTCATCTTTGTACCAATTTATAAATTGCCAGATTGATCATTAATTGCATTTTTCTTGTGAACAAATTGTCCATAAATCATAGTTTGTGATATTCCAAAAAGGTAAGTCAAAATTTTAATTTTTATCTCCAAATTATTTATTCCACTTTTTATTACGCACGTGGTTGGATCCCACTTATAATGTTTATTTATTTTTAGTTACTTCCGTATTAAATTAACTCGGTTAATTCTCCACATTACACGGCACACGATATTTAAACGCGTCAACCGATTTTTTACTTTTCTGGAAGAACCTCCATTATTTATTTGTAACCTGGGATATTTGAAAAACTCCCGTTTTTACATTCCTGATTTTTAAATTTTATTGGATCCATCTTTCCTATTGGTAAGTTATGTTCGCCGTGTTGATAAATTTTATCCTTTATTTATGTTTCCCAATATTGACTAATGCACTTTTGATTTGTTTTTATATAGTTGCGTTCCGATCCACACACACCTGTCCGATCAGTGACGTACCGCTTGTCTCATCGGTGAACTATTTGTTTGGTCCCATCGCGGGCCTCGGATATACCGTACCGCTGCACTATGTCATTCCGACTTTAACAAGCACGTAAAAATATCCTTTTTTAGTTATTCGGCACTTCTTAAAGTTAACAAATTTATTTTGTATTACAAAATTCTTACAACTAACATTTTTATTTATAAATTGTGAACATGTTTTAAAGAAAATAATTTGTTTTCATCCGGTACCTTTTTTTCTCATTCTTTGACCTGTTTATTTTTATGTATAAACAATTTTTATGGCATTATTATTATAAGTTCTCGTAACCTCGAGAAATCTTTCCTTTTCAAAAGAACTTTCATGTTTTTCATACTAGCCGAAGAGTAATTTCTTTCTTGTTCATTTGGATCATAGCAATATATATATTGAACTGTATTTCAATGCCTAGCCAAATTTCGATAAATTTCAAAAATTAAAATTAAAAATTAACGTGTTAAAATGACAAAATGTAACAAAAAATTATTGTAAATTAAATTTAAAAGAAGAAGGGGGAATTTGGATTTGGAAAAATGTCTTTGTGCGCAGACGAGAAACTTTTGAGTTGGAAGAAGGAAGGGGCAGTACACGTCGAGCAGTCGACTGGATAGGACGTAATTGAGCGAGTCCGTTGAAATTTTTGTAAAGTTAATTTGTTATTAATAAAATAAAATCGAAATTTTAGTTGATATTTGAAAGAGTGCGTTTCATTTAAAGTGGGTAAAAAAAGTGTTTTTGGAAAAGAAAAATAAAGTTAAAAAGTAAAAATTTTGAACCACGGAGTTTAAAAAAATAAATAGTTGATCGCTGGTCATAAAAGAACACGTCAACAATAAATTTGGCGCCGCAAGTGGAGCTCGAAACCAACGAACACGAAGATAACCCTGACATTAGGAGTAACTCATGCTCTCAACTAGAAAATTGGCAACTCAAAGTGGAGATTCGAGACACCACGACCTGAGATTAACTACCCTAAGGTAAGAGCAATTATTGCAACATTATTAATAAAGTGAATAAACGTGCATAAACAAAAACAACATTTGGTGTAAAATTTAAGGCCGTTATGATAAATAACCACATTTAACATTTGAGAACGATAATTTATAAAACTGTGGCGTTGAATATTTGAAGGCATGCAGATGTCTACATTTGGCGAACAAAATATTTGAGCACAACTGTTCGACGTTTGAAAATTGGTATGCACGTGCGTACATACACACACTGCAAGATAAAACATTTCAAAATCGATAAAAAATAACCACATGTAGATTAATATGGGAATAAAATGATTTTGTAAACAAATTTAATATCACAATACAAAATGAATTACGAGGACCGCATGATAGAAAAGATGTTCCACATGCTTGAAAGCTTAAAAGAAAAACAAGAAGAGGATACCAAAGAAATAATAAATGTAATAAGAAAACAGACAAAAGAAATTGTAAAAGTTGAACAGAAAGTAATTAACCAGACGCTACCAGAAGCAGAATGCGAAATCGTGGAAAAATTTAAGGAAACATGTAACGTTGATGTTTCGGATGAAATTGAAGAAGACATAGAAGAAACATGTAACGTTGATGTATCAATGGAAATAATTAACGAAAAAATTGAAAAAGAGAAGCCAATGGAAGTAAAAGAAAATTATAAATTCAATGTGGAGCATGCAAGAAAAAGTTTCAAACGATTGTATTTGAAGATTAGAAATTTATATGCAAAACGAAAACATAAAACTAGAGGCATAAGAACAAAGAAGAACAGAAAAAATTTAAGAGTTTCCAGATTACGAAAATTCTACAATAATAACAGAAACAAAAAGAAACATAAAAATTTGAATAAGGGTGTAAACAAATTTAAAATAAAAACAATTAACGCTAACAAAACATTAAAAGATAACAAAGTGCAAATTAAAACTACGCAATCACATTTCAATGGACAAAATAAATTAATATTACAAAAACTTCTAGTAAAGGAAATAATATTGAAAAACTTTAAATTAAAAAAACGACTAAGGGTAAAAATACTAATCAAAAGTGTACGGTTTAAAAAGAAAAATCAAAAACAATTACTGTGGATAAAACTACGAATTAAAATCATAAAGTTAAAAAATTTTAAGAAAGAAAATAGACTATTTAAAAAAGTGATATTTAAAAAACCAAGATATAAAAAAATAAAAAGTAGAGGGCTGGACAAGAATAAAAAAATAAAAACGCCCAAACAAATAAAAATGCAAGCTACTGATTGGAAATTAAACTTTGATAGTGAAATTCAAATAAAAAAAAATTGGATTATCAGCATGAATTTATACAAGCATGTACGTTTTAAACATGTTTAGGACAGAAAAGGATTGATTGATAAGAAAAAAATTAAATAACGACGAATTGTAAATATGATTTAGCAATTGCACCTTGACAAGAAAAATTATGGACACCTGAAAGTTTTAATCTGAAAAAAATAATAAAAAAAAGTTTGGTTGACTAAAAAATTTAATGGGCGTGTGAAAAATTTGAAAAATTAAAGAAATTTAATTGACTGAAAAATCAAAAATGGCGTGTGCAAAACCAATAAAAATTGGTGGATTGAAAAAACAATAATAGGCGTGTGCGAATAAAGAAAATTTTGAAAAATTGACGAAATAGAAGGCGTTTAAATTAAAACATGTATTGACAGGTGTTTCAAAAACAAAAAAATAAAACATGAATTGATAGGTGTTCCAAATACAAAAAAAATTAAAACATGGCTTAATTGATGTTTCCAAAATCGTAAAAAATTGGATAAAGAAAAGTTGGAAGAAGCTACAATCTGATTGGGTAAAGGTGAAAAATTTGAAAGCGAATGAATGGACAGAAAAGAATTATGAAATTGTAAAATAATTGACGACTAATTACGACAGTGAAGATATTTAAAAAAATTAATAATGAATGAATTTAAAATAAATGGGGAATTAATAATGATAAATAATGAAGTTTGAATAGATGAGATCAATTGAGAATTGATGAAGAATGCCATTAATAATAAATTAATGAAGAAAATTGGGGCGGGGGGAAAATTTAAAGTTATAAATGAAGAAAAATTGAAATTATTGTCAAAGAATTAGTTAAAAATTAATGATACGATGAAATATTTACAGAAAAGACGTTCATAAACGGAAGAAGGAAAACATAGAAGCCCAATGAGAAAGAAAAATATTCCAACAAAAATTTATCCAGCAAAAATATTAATCCAAATTTTAAATAAAAGTCAAAGAAAAGATAATACGCCTGAAATAGTCAATTTAGAAAGATTCAGATTAAAATGCAGTGTGCATAAAAATTTTAGAAAAATAAAATTTATTTTCGATATTATTATTTGCTATTTTTCATTCAAAAATAAAAACATTTTAGTTCAGTTAAAAATTTGTAAATAATTGATAATGACCATGTCTAAATAATACTTTTGTTAAAAATAATTTTAGTTAAGATAAAAATGTAAATTTGATAAAAATGTCCAAAAAGGTCACAAATTCGTATCGGTGTAAAGTCATTGAAATCCAATTAGAAAGATTTCCAACAAAATTACTAAAGTTAGCAATGTTACTTAAAAATCTAGAGGGCGTTGAACTGTATTTCAATGCCTAGCCAAATTTCGATAAATTTCAAAAATTAAAATTAAAAATTAACGTGTTAAAATGACAAAATGTAACAAAAAATTATTGTAAATTAAATTTAAAAGAAGAAGGGGGAATTTGGATTTGGAAAAATGTCTTTGTGCGCAGACGAGAAACTTTTGAGTTGGAAGAAGGAAGGGGCAGTACACGTCGAGCAGTCGACTGGATAGGACGTAATTGAGCGAGTCCGTTGAAATTTTTGTAAAGTTAATTTGTTATTAATAAAATAAAATCGAAATTTTAGTTGATATTTGAAAGAGTGCGTTTCATTTAAAGTGGGTAAAAAAAGTGTTTTTGGAAAAGAAAAATAAAGTTAAAAAGTAAAAATTTTGAACCACGGAGTTTAAAAAAATAAATAGTTGATCGCTGGTCATAAAAGAACACGTCAATATATATGAAAGTGGATGTAGGTACATATGTAAATATGTTCCCTATAGACTCCTAGACCGTTTAACCGATCGGAACCAAATTCGCCACAGTTATTATGTAGGTTCCTGCGCATGTTTTTGTATTGAAATAGTGCAAAAATTCGCAAAGGAAAAGAAAGTTGATTTTGAGTAGCCTGCCTTCCTTTAAGGAATCTCGATAATCCATTCATGCGCGTCCCATAGGGACGCGCATGAATGGATTATCGAGATTCTTTAAAGGAAGGCAGGCTACTCAAAATCAACTTAAAATAGCGGCAGTTCCTAGGCTTCTATACAGCTACCTTTCTGGTGTGAAAAGTTGTTATTGCTAGTTATTTTTGGTCGACATAATATTTATAATGTAACATCAGATAATCCGATAATCTGCACCAATTAAATTTTTCGAGATAACTTCTTAATAGGGTATCAACGTCTTAAGGTATCAACGTCTTAACGGATCAAAGGATCAACGGATCAAAGGATCAACGGATCAACAGATCAACGTATCAACGGATCAACGTATCAACATATTATTTAAATTTCCTCCTATACTATAGGTGAAAAATTATGTAAATAAAATATAACTTATATTTGGTCTGCATTTATCATTCACTATATAATAACTAGATGATACCCCGTCCGAGGACGGGCAGCTAGAAGGACGGGCAGTTACCCAAGGTAACTTAAGTTGAATGAAGATTAAGGAAAGCTCTCAGTGCAATCCAAAAGCCATATGACCTTGGCTGCCTGCCCGTCCTTCTAGCTGCCCGTCCTCGGACGGGGTATCATCTAGTATAACAATAGATTCCCATGTTGATCGAGCGGTTGCGGAATCTTCACTTTTCCTTAAGTGCGCAACTTTAAATTGTAACATGCTGATTTTATTACGGGATTGCCGATATCCTTCGCAACTCCAATTGGGTTGCCACCCCGGTTCGCCAAACGGATAAAGAATGCCATAAGTCATTGGGTCAAGATTTGGACTGAGAATATTGATACGAATGAATTGTTGTGCATTGTCGACGGGATTTCGAGGATAGATACGGATATCACGTTCAAATGGAGGTTCGCCGTCATCATTTACGAACACCATTGCAATTTCATTGGACGTTGGAGCATTGTAACGTCTTTGATCAGACTGCCGATCGCGCCGCATCACCATATTGACGACCGGAACTGGTTGTCCTTCTTCTTCGGCTCGTACACGCTCTTGTTGTTCAATTTCTTTCATCAGGCAATATGAAGCTGCGATACGATTGTTGACGCGGAAGAAACGATCGATTTTCTCAATCACTTCAGGTAGACAACCTCTATTCTCAGGCAGATTTACTCGTTCATTGACCGCTTCTGTCGTGTCCATTACATACAGTTGTGCAAACTTTCTTGTTTGTCCTTCAGGTGGATACAGGTTTGTGGTTCTGTGGTACGTCTGTCCATAAATTTTGAAAACGTATGGTCCGTTACCCGGCATTGAAACAATCTCTGCTCCCATTGAAGCGAAAGAAACCGAGGAATTGTAAGAGCGGATGTGCCGACGAAAGTTTTTGTAGTAAGGATTATCTGAATCTGAAAGCATAGAGCGAAGAAATTCGGGATATAACAATAGATTCCCATGTTGATCGAGCGGTTGCGGAATCTTCACTTTTCCTTTATGACAGCAGTTCTTAAATTGTTTATCAACTGGACGCTCCTTGGCGAAATTCTTGGAGCCGCAGAACTGACAGATGGAATTCATTTCTCCACAATGGTGTCGAGTAACATGAGATTCATCAAATCTCAATGCTCTTATTTGGAGTTGAATTGCTTGACTTTGGTATCGATTTTCTTTCTGTCGATGTATCGCATGGGACCGAGCGTCAGCAGCTTGCCGCGCTTGAGTTTCTTCTAAAGTTTCACGTTGTTGACGTATCGCATGGGACCGAGCGTCAGCAGCTTGCCGCGCTTGAGTTTCTTCTAAAGCTTCACGTTGTTGACGTATCGCATGGGACCGAGCGTCAGCAGCTTGCCGCGCTTGAGTTTGTTCCAAAGTTTCACGTTGTCGACGTATCGCATGAGACCGAGCGTCAGCTTGTCGCTGTGATCGAAGCTGTTCTTCTATGTTATTAGCTCTTGTACGTGCTTTTCTCTCACGATTCAATCGCCGTCGCTTTGCAGCAGGATTTTCAAAATTTTCATTATCCATTATGGAAGTTCACATAATGCTTTTTTGGAAATAGCTGTCCTATATAGACAAAATGATACGAAGATACGTTGATCCGATGATACGTTGATACGATGATACGTTGATACGATGATACGTTGATCCGATGATACGTTGATCCGATGATACGTTGTGCGTTCGGTTCGGTTCGGTTTGCTTCGGGTATTTCCGTGGGACAGACAGAAAGAAAGACTTGGCCTTTTATAATAAGAGATAATGAAGCTTTTCCATTCCATTCGGAACTTTACTTCTCTGTAATGTACGGTCCATTTTTTGAGGTGGATCAATCCTCTTCTTTCTCTTTTACTTACAACTTAACTTCACCAATTAGCCACTGCTGTGGTTAACAATAAATAAATTTAAAACAAATTATTGTTTTATTATACATACGATGTGTTTATAATCACAATTTCGAGGGTTCTGATTAGATTTGAATTATGCGGACAAACAGACACGGAGCCAGATCGTAAGGCTTCTTGCTATAGTTTGTATATAGAAGCCTTTTTAAAAGCTTTTATTATTTTAAGTTATTTTTCAGAAAAATATAGTAGATAAAATATGACAATAAATTTTATCCGTTAATTTGATAACTTAATCCGTTGATCCGTGATCTGATAACTTAATCTGTTGATACCTTGATCGGTCAAATCATCGGATTAAGTCTACTATATAGGTTGAAAATTACAATCTTAAAGCACAGAATATTTTTGTAACTTATCTTAATATTTAAATTCCGATTAGATTTGAATTATGCGGACGGACAGACACGGAGGCAGATCATAAGGCTTCTTGTTATACTTTGTATAGAAGCCTAATAATAAACAAGGTGGAACTCGCTTTAGCGGCAGTTCTTAGGCTTCTATACAGCTACCTTTCTGGTGTGGAAAGTTGTTATTATCTGGTTATTTTTGGTCGCCATATAATGTAACATCACATAATCAGATAATCTGCACTAATTATTTATTATTTTATTTTAACCACAGCAGTGGCTTGATGTGGATAGTGAAGTTAAGTTGTAAATAAAAGAGAAGGAAGAGGATGGATCCACCTCAAACAAGGTTGTCGAGAGACAATTGTAAAACCGACCTTAAGGTGACTTAACATCGCAATAAGAAATTATCACATCATCTGTTAATCGATAACTAAAACATTCTATATTATAACCGTTCTTAATTTGACACTATATATTTATATGGAATATTATACGCAATAATATATATATTTTTACTTGATTTTCAATGTTTAATTAACATTTAACGGTTGTAGAAAACCATAGAATCATAATTGGGCGGTGTTATGCAGAAAGCTACCAACCCACATTTTTTTTTCAATTATTGAAGGTACGGAGCCAGTAAGGTTCATTATACATTCTGCTGAAAACATCCAAGCCACAGGATAACTTATTAATTTCTTCAGGAAGTTACCTCCTTATTTTTTTAATTTAATACTGTACTAATTGTTAATTATCTCGGATTTATGCAGACGTGGCTTAGTAGCTTTCTGCATAACACCGCCCAATTGGTTGTACGCGTATCATCGGATTATCGGATAATCGTACCATCGGATCATCGGATCATCGTATCATCGTATCATCGTATCATCGTATCATCGTATCATGGTATCATCGTATCATCGTATCATCGTATCATCGGATCATTGTATCATCGGATTAATAGATTAATCATCTGTATATAGGTTGATCTAAATCTAACAAGAAGTAAACTAATTATTTCAAGTAGAACTCCACATATTAAAATTCAACATACCTGAAGAAGAAACTGTAAACCATCACGAGCTTCACTTGAAATAATCAGATAATCTGCACCAATAAAATTTTTTGCGATTGGTAATTATCATTTACTATATAAGTAATAACAATCAAACTTTTCCATTCTATTAGAAATTTTACTTCTCTGTAATGTATGGTCCTTTTTTTGAGGTGGACCAATCCTCTCCTTTCTCTTTTATTTATAACTTAACTTCACTAACCACATCAATAAAAAATTATTTTTTCACATCAAAGTAAAACAAGTAGTTTATATAGGGAGACCTCTTCGAAAATATCTTTAACTTAGTAAATTTCTTTTGAACATTTGCGTATTTATAAATTGCATTAGCGAATCGAAGCAACGGATTAACAGATTAACGCAATACTATATAGACGAAGTATTTAAAATATAACAACGTATCAGTTGATCAACGTTATGATTGGCTCTGAAACATGCGGACGGACACGAAGCCAGACCATAAGGCTTCTTTCTATACCTTGTATAGAAGCCTAAAAGTAGCGCACTGGCTACCCAGTTCTTAGACCTCTATACACACAGAGTATTTCCAACACGATTTGAAACGCTCTGTATGATTTTGAATTATGCGGACGGACAGACGGACAGACGGACAGACGGACAGACAGACGGACACGGAGCCAGATCATAAGGCTTCTTGCTATACTTTGTATAGAAGCCTAAAATGGAATCATTAGCCGGATTGGATTAGCGGATCGGATTAACGGATCAAACACTATATAGGACGAAGTAATTTTTACAATAGAAAAAGAACGAGCAAGAGTTACCAACTTAAAAAATATTCTATATAAGTAAAATTTAGTGAGAAAAGATTTCAATTTTCAGATTAGCATCTTTATTATAGGATAAAAATTATTTTTTCTGATATAAGAAAAAATATATAGCATTTTAAGTTCAAATATAAATCTCAGAATATTTCATTTCTTAAATCTGTGCCAATTCTGAAAATCTGAATTTTTAGACCTACCGACCTAAACAATATTCTATATAAGTAAAGATTAGTGACAAAAGATTTCGATTTTCAGATTAGTATCTTTAGTATCGGATAAAAAATATTTTTTTTCAATTCAAAAAAAATCTTAGAATATTTCGTTTCTTAAATCTGTGGTAATTCTGATAATCTGAATCTTTAGTGCCAACCTAACAAATATTCTATATAGGGTCATCTGGGGTAAATATGAAATACACAGAAATTAGGGTAAAAGTGAAACAAGCATGTAATTAATTAACAAATTAATTTATAACAAAATTGTGAATGTCATTATTTCATTGATAGTTTAATTAAATAGATACAAAAATCTGAAATATTAGTTCTCAAATTTGCACTGTCTACGGAGTGTTTTTCACAAACGGTGTAAAAATGTGCAAAATAAATTTCAGTTTTATTAGTATAACTTTGTCTATACCGGGTGACCGGCCGAAAACTGAACATAGGGAAATAACATGGGAAATAGATTTTTTCTAAATTCCTGCTTCCCATTATAACTGATATGAATAAAAAAAATACCAAATTAAAGAGATTTTTTTCCGCGCCTAAATATACCAAACACTTAATATTTTGTTCTTTAATTATTGTTAAAAAGTCGATAGTAAAATTAAGAAATAGCGCTTCTTAAAAAAATATTAGGGGGCTGGGTCGTTGCATTACGTCTTGGAATGGCAAATAAAATATTACTGAGTTCGATTTTCAGTTTTTGCACCAGAATCAAGAAAAAGTATAATTATACAGTCCACTTATGCTGTAAAAGCATTTGCTGAAGTAACAGAATGGATGTACTTCCTTACAGGTTACAATTTTGTGAGTGATGATGGATCGTTAAGCAAGAGCTTTTAAAAGGCAAAGTAACCATAAATAATAAACAGATCCTGAACCTTGACGTGGTGAGGGGGCTTGCGTGTTTCGAGGAAGCGGCGGGCGTGGACCTGTTAGGATACGAACCAGGGACTTAAAACCCCCTCGTGTTCGGTCTGTTTTGGCACTCGGGTCTGGCCGGGGCTTAAAAACCTTTGTGCCTGGCGTGGCTGTCAATGAACCGGGATGATGGTCGTCGTGGAGAAATCTGGCAAATACAGGTACCTGCGTGTTTGTGCCGTGCGCGGTGATCCGTAATGCAGGATGAGGGGATCCTGGTGGCTGAGTCAGCCTGAGGGTGGCTGTTATTCCCACAGGTCTGGCAACACTCCACTTTGGTCCGGATTTCTGCTAAAACGGGAGGTCTAGACTAGTCCACCTAGATCAATCGGCTGTGCTTTTCCGTCAGAGGATCAGCAGGACGAGTTCTTGGGGGAGGATGGAGTGTGCAAACACCTCAACTCCCTGGGGGCTATATCTCTCGGGTAGCCCTGGCGTTGTTTACAGCGTCCCAAAATGATGAGGCTCCGGTGAGGGTGGGGACCTCGGGAGATGAAAACCAAAATTTACTCCACATGGATAATTTAAATAAAAACAACAAACCAATAGCTGATTTATCAGCAAACACACAAGCGGGGGCGTCTATCCAAGACACCCTGCTCAAATCATCGGGTGCATCCATACAGGATGCACCCGATAGAGCGCCGTAGAGCGATGGATTCCTTACGCCCTCACCTCAAAACAAGGGCCTAGTGGCAACAAAGGAACTGTTCATGAGCAGGCCAGGCTTATGCAGCCTGCCCGGGACAGTGCGAATAAAATAAAAGTAGTCCCCTACCGTAAGGAAGGTCAAACCAAACCAGGGATGTGGCCGACCTCGGGAAGGGACGTCAAGAAAAGGCCGAGGTCTCAGGGGTCTCAGCCCTCCCCCTCTAACCAGGAGAAGAGGGGGAAATCATCTCACCATCGGCCCAATATCTCCAGTCGGGTGGATACTGTCTCCTACAAAGAGGCGGCTGAAAAGCACCTCCGAGTAGCGGTGATAGACCGCTCGAACCCCCTGGGCAAACTTTCGGTGGCCCAGGTGGAGATAATTGAAAACAGCCTAAATGCTGCCCTGGATGTGCTAATCCTAGAAGCAGCAAATGAGGCCAAATTAGCACCAACTTTTGGTGGCTTTCGACACTCTGGGGAGATCCTGCGGATCACCTGCAGTGACCAGAGCTCCCTTGAGTGGTTGCAAAAAACAGTGGCAGAATTCCCACCTTTGTGGGAAAAAGCCAAGCTAGACGTAGTCCAGGTGGACAACCTGCCAAGGCTCACGAAGGCAACTCTTTGGGTTCCTGGTAAACAGGAGCCCACTGAGGCTGTCATGAGGCGCCTGGTTGCCCAAAATACCTGGGCAAAACTAAAGGAGTGGTGCATCTTCCTCGATGCCGATAAGGAAGAACCGGAAGGCAAACTCCTTGTCTTTGGCATTGGACAGCAAATTAGTGCTGCACTAAAAGTAAGAGGAGAGTTGCTGAACTATAAGTTCGATCCAGCAACAAAAACAACACCAACAGCCACTGCAACAGCTATGGAGACGGAAGTGATCCAGGAAGCGGTGGTTGAAGGTGAAAGTCAACAGAGCAGTAAGCTCTCCTAAAGGTAAGCCTTTCTTCCTTAGCAGACTGGAGCTTCTTACAAGCAAACCTGCAACACTGTCGGGAGGCCGTGGCAACTTTATGCCGCCACCTAGACGTTTGCAGGGATACAGTAGCTCTGATACAAGAGCCATGGTTAGTGAAATCTGTTATATGTGGTTTCACAAAACTAAACGGTAAAATATTTACAGGCAACCAGTCAAATAAAACTAGGACGTGTATTTACACTCCTAATAATATCCAGGCCAACCTTTTGCCGCAGTACAGCGACTGCGATCTGACAGCAGTGAGTATTGGCTGCGACTTTGGGAAGGGTCAAGAGGATGTCATTCTGGCATCCGTTTACCTTCCAATAGAAGCGACGGATCCGCCTACTCAAAAAGTGGTGGATCTCGTGAAACATTGCGAGGAAAAGAAGATTCACCTCATAATTGGTTGCGATTCAAACTCCCATCATATCGCGTGGGGGAGCAGAGATTGCAACAATCGAGGTAAGTCACTATTTGAATACCTTATAGGTACAAATCTAGTCATTCTTAATAGAGGGGATGTCCCTACTTTTTATGTGTCACCCCATCGCAACTCTGTCATTGACATTACAGTAGCGACATTAGGTATTACAAACTACATTCATGACTGGCGAGTGTCTGACCAACTGACAATGTCAGATCATAGATGGATTTGCTTTAAGTTAAAAGCAAAAACAGTGGATGCTAAGCAGTACCGAAATCCGAGGAATGTTGACAGGGTAGTCTTTTTAGATCACCTGTCTAAGTTCATGGAAAATGGTATATTGCAGGCAGCATCCACAAAGGAATATCTAACAACTACTGAGGAGATTGAAATGTACGCCAATGGGCTGCAAAACTCCCTCATTAAAGCCTATGAGCTGTCCTGCCCGCTTCGAACGGCCGGAATACGGAGTCGAGCAACACCTTGGTGGTGCGCGGAACTTGACCGGCTGAAGAGATCGGTAGGGAGGCTCTATAATAAGGCGCAGAACTCTAAAAGTTGCACTGACTGGGCAGCATTTAAGGTGCACCGGTCGGAATATAAGAGTCTAATACGCCAAAAGCAACGTGAGTCATGGAGAGCCTTCTGCAGCGGCATCGGAACAACTACTGCCGCAGCAAGGCTACATAAGATCATAGCAAAAGATCCATATCAGCAGCCAGGCAGTCTACGCCGAGAGGAAAGTTCCTATACGGAAACACTCTCGCAGACTGCAGAAATACTGCTACAGACACACTTTCCCGACAGCATAACAGTTTCGGACTTTGTCTGGGTGGATATTGAAACTCAGGCACCGACTGAAATGAATTGGGAAATTGCAAAAGAGGTTGTAGATGACACAAAAACGGCATGGGCCGTTAAATCCTTTAGCCCCTTTAAATCGCCGGGGCCTGACGGGGTGTTCCCGGCCCTGCTCCAGTGGGGTTTGGGAGACATTCTCGATCACCTGGTGCGAGTGTTCAGAGCATGCATTGCGCATGGCTACACACCGAAGGGGTGGCGTGGAGTTAAAGTCATCTTCATACCCAAACCAGGCAGGAGCGATTACTCACTGGCCAAATCTTTTAGACCAATTAGTTTGTCCTCGTTTTTCCTTAAAGCGCTGGAAAAACTATGTGATAGGAAGATCCGTGATATGAGTCTGAGTCTCAGACCATTACACGCGCATCAACATGCATACGTTCCGGGGAGATCTACTGAGACTGCGCTCCATATGGTAGTGGAGCGAGTCGAAAGATCGCTGAGCCATAAAGAGTCCACCCTAGGAGCGTTTATTGATATCGAAGGAGCGTTTGACAAAACTACCTTCGACAGTATAAGTGAAGCATTGCACCGACACGGAGTCCCCGCTACCATTGTAAGATGGATAAGTTTTGCACTAAGGTGGAGGGCCGTGGAGGTGGGTGTCGGAGACATAAACATCAAGGGCATTGTAACTAAGGGCTGTCCCCAAGGAGGGGTAATCTCTCCGCTACTGTGGGTCATGGTGGCGGATAGCCTTCTGCAACGCCTGAATGAAAAAGGTTTTTATACCATAGGATATGCAGATGACTTCACCATCCTGCTTAACGGGAAATTTGAGAACATAATTTGCCAGCGCATGCAAAAAGCTCTCAAAATTATACAAGATTGGTGTATAGAGCACTCCCTCTCGGTTAATCCGATGAAGACGGAGTTAGTACTATTTACCAAGAAAAGAAAGCTAATGAGCATGATAATGCCAAGCTTAATGGGAACTCCTCTGAAACTGGCTGACAATGTCAAGTATCTAGGCATAACACTTGACAAGAAGCTAAATTGGGGGAAACATCTACAAATTAAATTAAGGAAGGCGGGAATGGCATTCTGGCAGTGTCGAAGGGCAATGGGACGATCAGGGGGACTTTCCCCTAAGATCACCCTCTGGCTCTACACAGCCGTTGTTCGACCCATGCTTTCCTACGGTGCACTTGTCTGGTGGCCTAGAACCAAGCAAGTAACAGCGGCGTCCTCCTTGCACCGGATTCAGAGAATAATCTGTCTGGCTGTAATTGGAGTGATGCGAACCGCCCCCACTGCGGCGCTTGAGGCCCTTCTCTGCCTCCCACTACTTGATCTTCATGTGCAGGAGATGGCGGTCAAGGCTGCCCTTAGGCTTCGTAGCTGGCGGCTATGGAATGATAGGAATGGAGCTGTGTCTGACAGAATTCCCCCTAAATACGTATTCAACAGGAAATTCAAAATCCTGCTAAATCCACCAGAAACTGACGGGAATGACATTTGTTTATTCTCTGACGGTTCCAAAAATAATGTTGGATCAGGGGCAGGAATCTTTTCTGCCGAACTTAATCTGAACATGAGCATATCACTGGGCAAGTACACGTCGGTGTTCCAAGCGGAACTCATCGGTATATTGCACTGTGCAAAAACAGTCTGGGACAAAGGTATCCATGACAAAAACATTAAGATATTTACAGACAGCAGGGCAGTCCTTCTGGCAGTTATGAGCCACAAGATCACCTCTGGCCTGGTGCTTGAATGCATCCGGGCCCTGAATCAGATATCAAATCAGAATGTCCTTTCTCTTCACTGGGTTAAGGGACACCAAGGCAATGAAGGTAACGAGAAGGCAGATGGTCTGGCTAAAGCCGGCTCAAATTGTCATCCCTGCGGCCCTGAACCGATGATTGTGCCAACCATCAAAACCCTAGATACCCTTCTAAAACATCATACCCTAGAACTGCATTCCAGCAGGTGGGCCAATGAAACTGAATGTAGACAAGCAAGGGCAGCGATAAAAGCACCCTCCAGTAAACATTCAAAATACTACTTCAAGTAGTCCAGAGTCAATCTACGGATAATTGCAGGGATATTAACTGGACACTGCAAACTGAACAAACACCTTAACACGCCGGGGATCGTAGATGAGCCAACGTGCCGAGGCTGTAATGAATCAGACGAAACAGCGGAGCACGTGCTCTGTCACTGCCCAGCTCTAGCGTCAAAAAGAGGTACCATGTTGGGGACTTCTGGCCTGATATGGCCAGAATTAGAGGCATCTCGCCTGCCAGAATCCTGGAGTTCATCCTTCAGCTGAGATGGCTCGAGGAATGATGGGGCGGGGGCCACTAAAATGGAGGTAGTACAATGGGCCCGGTCTAGTGGCCTAAGTGCGCGTGGGGTCTTCGACCCTACCCTCCTACCTAAAATCCAGAATCCAGAATAAACAGATCTGCAGAATGAAGAGCTGTAGAGAATTCCGCATCTAAACAAAAATATCGGTTGGAGTAAAAATTCCATTTATTCGATAGATATTTTGGATATTTATTATATTATATAATCAAACTAGAAGACGACATTTAATCAGGTGGCAAATACATTTTATTGTCACATTAAACGTTCCATGAAACTTGTAATATTAAAATTATTAACTTTAAAAGTTAACCACTTAAACTAACAACAAATAAAATTATTTTAGCATGGGGTTTCAGCAATGTTTACTGTTATAGTCAGATATCCTTTAATAGTTAAAAAATAATATTTTTTTAGAAAACGTACAATAGTGCATTATAAAATGTACTTATTTAGTTGTTTTATAATATTTGCAATAAAAAATTAATCATCTTCAACCTTTCAATCGCTAAGCTTTTGAGTAGAAACATTGCGGCATAATTGGGAACATTTACATTCCATAGAACAGAAAATCCCTTGTCTAATAAAACACAAACATATTGAACTTATCATATTTTTATTCACACAATAGGTGTATTGTTTTATTTCTATCACTAGTTTATTGAGTTTGCTTACTTTGATTAAACGGTGTTGTGTAGTTAGTATCTATCTAGTGTAAATATAAGGTAAATATACATTTTTGGCCTTAGCCATCTCTTTACTTAGAAATAGTTATAATTAAATGCGTAAATGCCCGATAAGTGACCATTTTGTTGATTTTAATGATGATAAATATGGACTATCTATGAAAATAACAACTTCAGTCGGCATTCAAACTATTTCGGAATGCAGTAAATTGCGTCATTCATTTAAAGATGAATTACTTACGAACCCTGAAAATTATACGTACCACTCTTCCTGTTGATAAAAATATTGTAGTAAAATTAATATCAATTTTACACAAATTTTTAAAACTTTCCTATTTATTATTATTAGTATTTATTATTATAGATAGCTTTACTACGTTCTACGTATAATTTAGCCGCCCTTTAAGGGCCTACAAAATCCGTTTATTGAGGTGAAGTAATCCTCATAATTACATGACATTATAGAATCTGGTGTGTTTTAGCTACTCGTATAATTTCATTCTAGGCCATGCGATCAATCACCTTCTGTCTCCAGGCGTTTTCCTGTCTTACTCCACTGTTCACCTCGAAACTGTCTATTTCTCCTTCAGCCGTTCTTACCATGGCTTTTGAATCTTCCAGGGTTACCATGAGTGGTATATTAAACTCTTTCATAATACTTAGAAATCACTTCAACGTAAAATTTGCATTGTATACGTTTTGAAAATTATCAAAAAAACCGCCTGCGGTTCACAAACTCAGCACTTTATATCTCTCGCACTTCCTATATTTCGTTTCTTCTTTAATTGTATCGCCTCTCTTTCTACAATTTTTGCAAAATAACCAACTCAAAATCTGTACACACCATGCAGAACCGTACTCCTTTCTTTCCCAGTAATTCCCGCTATTTATTCTTATTTAGATGAACTATTAGCAAATTTGTACTAAATGCATTTTACCATATAGGTACAGGGTAACACAAAAATAAATCTGCTAAATTAAATTTTAGAGGTTGGTATAATAATTATTAATTAAATAAATATATAAGTAGAATCGTTATAATTTTGATTTTAGATAGCCATTTACAAAATGGTTCGAAGTATTTTTGATACTGCTGCTGAGATAGCGGGCAATTGTAACGAAGAAACCGCTTCGCAAAATGATGAATTAAACGGTTTGGAAGAGTTTTTAGATTTCAACAGAACGCCATCCACTAACAATGCAAGTTCTTCAAACGATTCTCAAACTGGAAACAGAAGCGACGCGACGGAGGAAGGAACGCACTTTCCGATCATGTAATGTCTCGAAATATTTTTGATACTGCTGCTGAGATAGCGGGAAATGGTAACGAAGGAACCGCTTCGCGAAATGATGCATTAAAGAGGTTGGAAGTGTTTTTAGTTTTCAGAAGAACGCCATCCAATAACAGTACAAGTTCTTCAAACGATTCTCAAACTGGAAAGAGAAGCGACGGAGAAAGGAACGTACTTCCCGATTATACAATGCCTCGAAGTATTTTTGATACTGCTGCTGAGATAGCGGGCAATTGTAACGAAGAAACCGCTTCGCAAAATGATGAATTAAACGGTTTTGAAGAGTTGTTCGATTTCGAAGGAACGCCATCTAATAGTAATACAAGTTCTTCAAATGATTCTCAAATTGGAAACAGAAGCGACGGAGGAAGCAACGTACTCCCCGATTATGTAATGCCTCGAAATATTTTTGATACTGCCGCTGAGATAGCAGATAATTGTAACGAAGAAACCGCTTCGCAAAATGATGAATTAAACAGTTTTGAAGAGTTTCTCTATTTCAACGGAACGCCATCCAATAACAATACAAGTTCTTCAAACGATTCTCAAACTGGAAACAGAAGCGACGGAGGAAGGAACGTACTTCCCGATTATTCACTTGATCTCTATAACCAGTCAACATTAAATACTAACGGAAACTCATTTTCCAATACAGACTTGCCTGACGAATTTAATATATTCGATGATAATATTTCAAATTCAGATTTCTTTGAGCATTTTTAAACCTTTAAAAAGATATTCTGTAACTCGTCCTTTGAGCGTCGTTTTGTGTAAAGTTTAACTTTAAGTAAAGCATCCTTTAATAAAGGACGAGAGTTACAGAATATAGGTATAATTATATAAAATTATAGAATAGGTTTTACTTTCAGTTATCCTTTACGAGCTTGTCTTTAGGTAAAGGATACTTTAATAAAGGACGAGTTACAGAATAACCCCCTTAGTTATTAAATAAAATCAGGAAAGGATCGAAATAGAGGAACAGAAACGAAAGAACACAAAAAAGTCGGGGTGGAGCGTGGCGTACGAGTACCAACAGCCTATGGGGGACCCGCTGTTTCACTACCACTCTTTTAAGGATTGTTTTGAGGGTTAAACGTGTATTTTCCGCAATTTTTTTGTGTTTATTTCTACTATGTACTATATAAACCTTCAGCTTTTCGAATATTTATAGAGAAAAATCGAGGTTCGATATATCGTGCTATCACCATACATTCTTATAAGTTTCATTAAATTTATATACAGTTCACTCTTTAACCGTCGCGTCGTGGGACGGAGCATTGACATTTGCTAAACAAATCTATTCTCTAGCAGAATTCTTTCCTCGAGCTGTCCCTGTACAATACTGAAAGTCTTGTAAGTTTCCATTTCGAACAAACCCTGTATATCTACTTCTAAAAATAACAATACTAATCCATGCTACCAACTCCACGTTGGTGCTACGTATATAAATGCTAAAAAACTCATCATTCAAACAAGTTCATTTCGAAAAATGAATACATCAGCAATAACCGTAGAAGAAGTATGGACCGACGTACTTCCAAGTTTGACTGCAATATTCGAAACCGACAATAAAACAAATAGCAAAGAACTCATGAAAATATACACCAATGTGCAGCGTACTGTAGCCAAATTCCAAATGAAAATTTAAATACATCAGACGAGAAACTGTTCGATCTAGGTACCATAGGTTGGCTCCTTTATTTAAAGCTAAAAGATTTTCTAGTTTCCTTTTGTCAAAGCGTATCTAAAAAGAGTGCCGATCTAGTGGACGATGATTTATTGCGATTCCATCATACTGAGTGGGAAAAATATGAAAGTAAATGTAAAAAAGTAAAAATGAGACTCTGGACACCACATTTCGTTACCTCAATAAAAGTTTCGTCGTAACTGAACATGAGTTGGAAGACCCAAATTCTGAAATATATGAAGTTGGTGTGTTAGCCGTTATAACGTGGAAAGAAACGTTTTTTCAGGAGTACAATCATAAAATTGTAGGAACCGCTATCGAATTAATCAATTCTGAACGATAAGGTGAAACCATCGATTCCAGTCTTGTGAATTGTCTCTCTGCGCTTGGACTGGTATATGCGGATGATAACCATGATTTTCTGTATGTTTACAGGGATCATTTTGCAAAAGTCTTTTTGGAAGATACGGAAAAAGTTTACGTTTTGGAAAGTACGGCGTTCTTGAAAAGTAACACCGTAATGGAATATTTAAAGAAGGCCGAAAAAATATTTCAAGAGGAAAAAAGAGAGTGGGTGATTATTTGCATCCCTCAACCGAAGATCTCTTAATGAAAACTCTTCGAAATTATAGCTCATTGAAAAGCATTCGGAACTGTTTTATGCCGAATTCAAGAAATTGCTGACTTTGGATAACGACGATGACATCAGGTTTATGTATACGATTCTTTCCACATACTTGGAAGATTTAACGGATTTTGCTGAAGTTTTCGAAAACTACATTGTGGATCAAGGTTTGGCTTCCGTTGAAGGGTGTGGTGAAGTGGATCCTAAAATTTATACGGATGCTATTTTGGTGGTTTATAAGAAGTACGAAAACTTGATCAAGTTCGCGTTTTTCGACAATAACATCTTGAAGGTTGCGTTAGGGAATGCTACCAAGCGATTCCTAAACAAAAATTGTGTAACGGAAACACCAAATACGGTTCGTAAAACATTGGAGTTGGTAGCAAGATATTGTGACCAATTATTGAAATGGAAAAGTGGTTCGAGTCAAAATGAAGAATTGGAGAAAGCACTAAACGAAGTTATGATTGTGCTTACCATTATCTAGGATAAGGATGTCTTCAAAGAGTATTACACCAAATTGATTGCCAAACGATTGGTGAATAATACATCAATTAGTGAAGATTTAGAATCGAATATAATAATTAAAATGAAAGAAATCTCTGGTATCCAATATGTGAATCAATTCGAGAGGATGCTTCAAGATGTGAAATTATCAAGTGATCTAAATAAAGAATTCGCTGGAATTGATTGGGAAGTCGATAACGTCGATTTTAATATTATGGTTCTCCAATTTGGAGCGTGGCCTTTCCAGTCCACACTCTTCCATACTTTACCACAGGAACTGGAAAAATGTGTTACCTAATTTTCAGAGTTCTACAATACAAAGCATTCTGGGAAAAAACTAATTTGGATGTACAATCTATCAAAGGGCGAAATCTTTACAACCAACTATAAAATTCGTTATACCATTCAAGCGAGTACCATGCAAATTTCAGTTCTTGTATTGTTTAACGGTTTAACCGTTCCACTTCCAGGACTTTAGCCGAAATGCAGGAACAAACCAATATAGATATGAATTTAATCGTGCAAATCATTCAGATTTTGTTAAAAGTCAAATTGGTGTTTTGCAAAACTGCCGATGACTTTACTGAAAATTCCATGGTTTGTTTAAACCCACAATATAAAAATAAGAAGCACCGAATTAGCATTTACGTTCCGCTTAAATCCGACAGTCAAAAGGAACAAGAAACTGTAGATAAAAATATTGACGAACAGAGGAAGTATGCCGTGGAAGCGATGATCGTCAGAATCATGAAATCACAAAAAACGCTATCAAATGTTGAGTTAATTTCAGAAATTTTTGAAGGTCTTTCTTCGCAATTCAAACCCGAAATTAGTATGATCAAACAATGTATTCGATCTCTCGTTGGGAAACAATACATTGAACTAAGTGCAACTGATGATAATGTTTTCAATTATGTAGCTTAATTTGTTTTTATATTTTTGTATTGATTGTTTTTAAATAAATAATACTAACCGAAATTTAAAAGGAGAAAGCTCCCAAATAATCAATCCCGGTGTAACAAAACGGGATTTTAATTATTAAAAATTAATTTTCATATTTTAAATTAAGATATAATTATAAATTATTATTGCGATAATAATTGATGATTGTTAATCAACCATATTTATCAACAGCGGAAGGGATAAGTTTTATAACGCGAACGAGAATTGATAATGTATTTTATCAATATTCGTCTGCATGCGACCTGCGTCTAAAGATTACTTTTACACTGTTCTTTGTTCAGGTGAACTATTTAATTTCAGACAATAGTGGAGTATCGCCAATTTGACCGGATATTTCAATGCAGTCGACGCGATTTCATTGATGAAGCAATCAAGATTTGATTGCATTGAAGCAATCCGTAGACATTTGCTTCTCGTTAAAAAAAAGCGATAGGGATGTATCTGTCTATACGCGAAATTTGTCAGTGGTGCAAATTCTCACGCTATGGAAGGTCAACCCTCGTGATTTCTGAAAGGTATAAATATGGTCGAATTAATTAGTCGAGAGGGAGAAGTCGGGGGTGCGCCCGTAGAGTCAGAAGTCGGGGTGGGCCCGTAGAGCCGCGGACGGGGGCCATGGGCTTTCGGAATTTATGTTGATATGTAGTTGAATGACTCCAAAAAACTTTTTGAAGTAGTTACATCGAAACTCAATTGTGATATTTCTGAATTACACAGTGCTGCTTTGCAAAAATGTTTAAACCAATTTTGTTTTAATTTAAATGGTAGGTGGAAAAAAGCACATCGTACTGAACAAAATTTTTTGGAGAAAAATAATGTGTGGCTACATGCAGAGTTTCATTGGTCTGACTGCATACTTCATAAAATTAAACATTCTATAGCAAGAAAATACGAAAATGAACGAAAACCTTTTGCCTAAACCTAAGAAAATAAGGGAATTTTGTGAAAATAGACACAAACCTACTCTTGATGTGTATGCGAAAGAAAAGGCTTTGTCTATTTATACATCTATGAATCTTTCAAAGTCGGAATATAAAATACTTCAAGACTCGGTGAAACAACAAGAAGTTAATTTATTTCCATCATCTTATATGGTTCAACAAGCAAATAAGGAATGTTATCCTCCGAAAGACTCAATAACTGTGACAGAAACCGTTGCAAAAATTAATTTACAGTGTCTGTTAGATCATACCGTTAGCAGAATTTTCAAAAATCTACAGACAAATAAAAGTGGCCAATTCACTTTGATTAGCAAATGTGGCTTTGATGGAGCTTCAGGCCAAAGTATGTACAAGCAAAAATTTACTATTGAGAATAGTGACGATTCAAGTATTTTTATGTCATCTTTAGCTCCCCTAAAACTTTCTTATGAAGATGAATCGGACGCAATTTGGACTAATACTCGACCATCTTCAACTTTTTTTTGTCGCCCGATAAAATTTGAATTTGTCAGAGAGACTAAAGAAGTTATTAATAATGAAATGCAATTGTTGCACAGAGAAATAGATTCCTTAATATTGACAACATATAAAGATATTACAGTCAAGCATGTAATTTTATTTACTATGGTAGATGGAAAAATATGTCAAACTGTTACAGAAACTTCTTCCTCTATGGTGTGCTATATTTGCCAAGCAAAACCAACCGCTTTACCTTCGGGTGTCTCGGCAGGACAAATCATACCCCATTGAGTATTATGCAATAAACGAGGACCCTGTAATTTTCCATCTCGTCCAACAGGGGAACTGATGCGCCGCAAATGCGAAAGTGTGGACGCAAATGTCAAACGATTTAAAACTTGCGATACTCCAGATCTTGAATTGTGTGCCTTTTTTTGATCACCCCAATTACCTGTTGCCAAAGAATATTTCAAGCCATCGGTTATAATTTTAGCCCTAATTGTTTCCGCCAAGTTAAAGCTTTTCCCTTTGTCGATTGCTAGTTGTGCCTGGAATTTTAGATCTTTTTGGACACTTCTGAATAGTCTAAAAAAATATAAGTTAGTATTATTAAATGAAACGATTCGTTGTACAAAAAGCCTTACCCTTTAAACAAATGTGCCATCAATGAACCAGCTAATTCCAATCTTTTATTTCCATAGTGATCTCGATCGTCAACTTGTCGTCGACCTAAAGATGTTAAGAGCAATCGGTGTACCATATACCTAAAATTATAACGTTTTAGAATCGAAACTACTGTGGATAAATGAAAACTCACCCTAAGAAATAGGGCTTTTTTGAATTAAAAAAATTGGAAACACCCACATGTGGTAATACCTCATTTTGTAAAATGTCTCTGGCATACTTGATACGTTTTTCTTTCGTTACACCTGGTATCTTTCCCCGTGTACCAATAAAATTTAAAGCAACTTGTTGATCTTGTATAACAAAAGCTTCGTCCAACGAAGGTTTCAGTACCTCGATCATCTCGGGATCATCAAAATCATAAATTATGTGTTCCAATATATCACAATCGGACACAAAACCGAATGCCCGAAATACTGCCATTATGGGAATGTCCGCATTAATATACGGCAATTTGGTCAAAATACGTTGCCCAAGCACGCCTCCTTTCTTTGCTGCGCAACTATGCGTCGTTAAATTAACACGCAATGTTGAAGTCGGGCGAGAACTATTTTCAACGTCGGACCGTACCTCGGCGCAGTAAGCATATTTTCCTTCCTTCACTGAATATACGTAAACGGATTTTGAAGCAATTTTTTCTTGCGCAATCAAAACTTTTTCGGACCCGTTTATGATAAAATAGCCGCTGGATCCATCGGGCATTCGTTTACTTCTTGTAAATCTCGATCGTTTAAACCCTTCAAACTGCAAAACGTCGATCTGACCATAATTGGAATTTTACGTGAGTGGCCATCGTTTTCCCAATGGGTTGGTCTCGACAATAAAACTTGTTCAAAATTTATCAAATATTGAGTCTGAAATTGAAGCGTTAACTAAAATTTGCCTAGCGAAATTCTGGATAAAAAATACATTAATGTGATATTTTCTACGTCGGACCGTACCTCTGCGCAGTAAGCATATTTTCCTTCCTTCACTGAATATACGTAAACGGAATTCGAAGCCATTGTTTCTTGCGCAATCAAAACTTTTTCGGACCCGTTTATGATAAAATAGCCGCCTGGATCCATCGGGCATTCGTTTACTTCTTGTAAATCTCGATCGTTTAAACCCTTTAAACTGCAAAACGTCGATCTGACCATAATTGGAATTTTACCAATATTTACTTTTTCGTCACGGGTCACGTCGGGTTCTTCATTAGGTTTCCTGGTCGTTGTCTACGTATAAAGGCGCTGCATAAGTTAAATTGCGCATCATTGGGAATCATCGGTCGTGCCTGGCCATCGTTTTCCCAATGGGTTGGTCTCGACAATAAAACTTGTTCAAAATTTATCAAATATTGAGTCTGAAATTGAAGCGTTAATTAAAATTTGCCTAACGAAATTCTGGATAAAAAAATACATTAATGTGATATTTTCTACATCGGACCGTACCTCTGCGCAGTAAGCATATTTTCATTCCTTCACTGAAAATACGTAAACGGAATTCGAAGCCATTTTTTCTTGCGCAATCAAAACTTTTTCGGACCCGTTTATGATAAAAAAGCCGCCTGGATCCATCGGGCATTCGTTTACTTCTTGTAAATCTCGATCGTTTAAACCCTTCAAACTGCAAAACGTCGATCTGACCATAATTGGAATTTTACCAATATTTACTTTTTCGTCACGGGTCACGTCGGGTTCTTCATTAGGTTTCCTGGTCGTTGTCTACGTATAAAGGCGCTGCATAAGTTAAATTGCGCATCATTGGGAATCATCGGTCGTGCCTGGCCATCGTTTTCCCAATGGGTTGGTCTCGACAATAAAACTTGTTCAAAATTTATCAAATATTGAGTCTGAAATTGAAGCGTTAATTAAAATTTGCCTAGCGAAATTCTGGATAAAAAATACATTAATGTGATATTTTCTACGTCGGACCGTACTTCTGCGCAGTAAGCATATTTTCCTTCCTTCACCGAATATACGTAAACGGAATTCGAAGCCATTTTTTCTTGCGAAATCAAAACTTTTTCGGACCCGTTTATGATAAAATAGCCGCCTGGATCCATCGGGCATTCGTTTACTTCTTGTAAATCTCGATCGTTTAAACCCTTCAAACTGCAAAACGTCGATCTGACCATAATTGGAATTTTACCAATATTTACTTTTTCGTCACGGGTCACGTCGGGTTCTTTATTAGGTTTCCTGGTCGTTGTCTACGTATAAAGGCGCTGCATAAGTTAAATTACGCAATCGCGCATCATTGGGCATCATCGGTCGTGCCTGGCCATCGTTTTCCCAATGGGTTGGTCTCGACAATAAAACTTGTTCAAAATTTATCAAATATTGAGTCTGAAATTGAAGCGTTAATTAAAATTTGCCTAGCGAAATTCTTGATAAAAAATACATTAATGTGATATTTTCTACGTCGGACCGTACCTCTGCGCAGTAAGCATATTTTCCTTCCTTCACTGAATATACGTAAACGGAATTCGAAGCCATTTTTTATTGCGCAATCAAAACTTTTTCGGACCCGTTTATGATAAAATAGCCGCGTGAATCCATCGGGCATTCGTTTACTTCTTGTAAATCTCGATCGTTTAAACCCTTCAAACTGCAAAACGTCGATCTGACCATAATTGGAATTTTACCAATATTTACTTTTTCGTAACGGGTCACGTCGGGTTCTTCATTACGTTTCCTGGTCGTTGTCTACGTATGAAGGTGCTGCATAAGTTAAATTACGCTATCGCGCATCATTGGGCATCATCGGTCGTGAGTGGCCATCGTTTTCCCAATGGGTTGGTCTCGACAAGTAAACTTGTTCAAAATTTATCAAATATTGAGTCTGAAATTGAAGCGTTAATTAAAATTTGCCTAGCGAAATTCTGGATCAAAAATACATTAATGTGATATTTTCTACGTCGGACCGTACCTCTGCGCAGTAAGCATATTTTCCTTCCTTCACTGAATATACGTAAACGGAATTCGAAGCCATTTTTTCTTGCGCAATCAAAACTTTTTCGGACCCGTTTATGATAAGATAGCCGCCTGGATCTATCGGGCATTCGTTTACTTCTTGTAAATCTCGATCGTTTAAACCCTTCAAACTGCAAAACTTCGATCTGACCATAATTGGAGTTTTACCAATATTTACTTTTTCGTAACGGGTCACGTCGGGTTCTTCATTATGTTTCTGGTCGTTGTCTACGCAGGCCCGTAGCCAGGGGGGGGACACCTGGGGGCACGTGCCCCCCCCCCCCCGAAATGTTCAAAAGAAATAAAAAATTTTTTTGGAAATTAAAAAATTTAAATTTCGAAAATGAAATAGCTGTATTTTAAAGAGGGAAATTTTTTTTTCCAAGTTTATTTGCCGTAATTCATTGTTATTTACCTTGTCGGCTTATAGGTTACCCTGCTTATCCCTTTTTTTACCTGAAAGCCATGGAATTAATTTAATATAAAAACCATGTAACGGTAAACATAATAGCTGTTAAGAATAAAGTATAAACTCTATTCAGGCCTGACCAGTGCAGGATTACCGTAAAAAGTTTTTTTCCAAATTTATTTGCCGTAATTCGTAGTTATTTACCTTGTCGGCTAATAGGTCAACCCTGCTTATCCCTTTTTAACCTGAAAGCCATGGAATTAATTTAATATAAAAACCATGTAATGGTAAACATAATAGCTGTTAAGAATAAAATATAAACTCTATTCATGCCTGACCAGTGCAGGATTGACGTATAAGCTACACAAACTATAGCTTAGGGCCGGCCCCCACTTTCTTGGGGGCCCCCAAAAATTTTTTCCGAGTGAGCAATTGTCATATCAAAGATATAAGAGCTGTAAAGATAAGAAATGCAACGCAAAAAAAATATTCATCATTTTTCTCCCCGAAAAGAGTATCGCCATCTAGCGTCCTAGTACCAAAAGTAAACAATAAGTGTCCTGATTGGTTAGGAAAACAGACAAAGTTGACTTGTAACCATAAATTGTGTACGATGAAAGCTATAGATGTCCAAAAAATAAACGAAGGAAAACAAAATGACGTCTATGTGCAGCTTCAAACTAGGAACGAAAATATAATTCAAAGAAATAGGTCGGAGACTGAGACGGAGACCCTAGTAAGGGAATATATAAGATTGGACGGCGCACTGGGCTACTCCAACAAAATCGAGGCACTAATGCGGGGAAAGTATACCGCAAAGCAGATTAGAGATAGACTGGCAGTACTCCGAAACCGAGCGTATCCGCCCGCGGAACTAGTGGAGTACTACCACAAAAAGGGGACTGGAACTGAACCCCCCCCCCCCGGAAATTGACAATGAAGAAAATACTGAGAGGCCCGAGACACAGATGGGGGAAGACTACGAAAGCCCCACTAACAATAAGATGGCACCCGAGTCAAATGGAGACGCAGCCTCCCAACCGGCAAGCCAGCCGGGGGGTGAGGAGAGAGCGTCACCCAGGGTGATGCGGCCCAGAAGACGAGCCCTACACCGAAGATCCGCTTCTTTCTCAGCTATTACTGACCTCAGACCCAATATGTACATAGATATGGACATGGTAACGACTCCGACACCGAGCCCGGCAGAACTAGAGGAGAATATCCACTCCCCACAAATCGAATTTCTTTATACAAGATATCTTCAAGAGGTAGAGAAACTTACAAACTCCCCGGGCCCAACAACAATCACACAACACGAAACATATAAGACACCACAAAAACAACAAACTGATTTCGACGTCGAATCGCTCTCCGGGGTCCTAAGTGCGGACCACAAAACAGACAACGAAAGTGAGCCCACGGACGAAAACACCAGCGTCCCGGGCCCGACACCCGCCGATGAATCCGAAACGCACAGTGATCCGACTACAAAGGGGCACCAAAACTCCTCGTCGCCTGTGGCGCTTAGCAGCGTCACGGGGGACACTCACATCGAGGGTGCCCAATCCTTCCACGAGATCATGGTGGAAACCACGGCAATCAGCCATGGTATGGGAAAAGCAGCCGGGGTAACAACTTCCTCACCCGAGGTAACGCTGCTGGGGCGGGATTTGGCGGGGGGGGGGTCGCAGGGGGTCCTCGGGGGGGGGGACGAGACGATTTTGCCGACGCCGGCCAAACGAAATGAGAAATGCCTGAACTGGCGCGAGCAACTCCGCTTGGAGGTACAGGGGGACGAACAACTACTCCCTTGCGCTGGGGAACTTATGGGGGTGCTGAAACATAAAATACCGGGGGCGGATGACATTGACCGGGCGGTAGGGCTCTAACGAAGTTCGCGGGGACACGACTGGCCCCAGGGCGCAAAAAACCAGCGCGCGGTCCGCGACGCGAGAGAGACGCTGAACGTACCGTCGATAAGCGAACGCGTTATGCGAAGACGCAAGAGATATTTAAAAAGAACCCCTCTAAACTCGCGGATCTAGTAGTGGGAGGCAACTTTCACGAGCTCGCGGGCAAGGAGAAGCCGAAACTTCCGATTGAAGGGGTCCGCGAACTTTATACAAAACTGTGGGGAGACCCGAACACGGAACAACATACTCTTCCACCCCCACCCAACGACATACCCATAAACGCCATAACTATAAAGGAAATAATAAAAACTATACAACGTCTTAAAAGCAGGGGGGCAGCGGGACCCGATGGGGTTACAAAGGCGTGCCTGGGGGGGCACGGCATGGCGAGCGCATTGACAATATTATTCAACTCCCTAATCCTCTCCGGCTACTATCCGGTGGCCTGGCTTAAAAACCGGACCACCCTGATACCCAAGGAAGGGAAAGACCCGACAAAGGCCGAGAGCTGGAGGCCACTAACTATCGCGTCCATCTTTGCGAGACTCTTCAGCTCCTGCTTAAAAGCCCGCCTCGAAACCTTAACGAACATCTCTGTACGGCAGCGAGGTTTTGTATCTGGCAATGGATGCTTCATCAACGAGACTTTATTAGATGAAGCCATTAGAAGGGGAAAAAAGACACGTTTAAGCGCGGCGCAGCTCGACCTGTCGAAGGCTTTCGACACGGTCCCTCACGCGGCTGTATTGGGGGCGCTCGTCCGTGATGGGGTCCCGACGACTCTTGTTAATCTCATATTGGGAATGTGCCACTACAACATTCACGGGCACCAACGTCACGTTGCCCTTGGGTCGGGGGGTCAAACAGGGTGACCCCCTTTCGCCGTTGCTCTTCAACATGGTGATGAACCCCACCATTGTAACACTAGAAGAATCAAAAGGGTTCACCATAATTCCTAATAGGAACTTACCCGTTCTGGCCTTCGCCGACGATATCTTTCTGTTGGCCGATAATCCCAATGAGCTCCGATCGTTGTTGGACACAACCTCATCGCGTCTTGACGCGATCGGACTCAGTATCTCTCCATCTAAGAGTGCCGTTTTTGGCATTCAGGCGAGGGCCAGGACTTGGGTCACCGAGACAATTGAGGCCACAATCCAAAATGTGGCACTCACCAACTATAAAATCGACCAACCTTTCGAATACCTGGGTGTTGCCTTCACTGTGTGTGAGGGGTTCTCCAATGGGGAGCACCTACGCCAAATCATCTTGGCGTCCGAGGGGTGCAGGCAACTGCCCCTGAAGCCCACACAGTAGCAGTGTGAAGATAAAAACCATCGATATGGTTTCCGAAATACCAAAACTGAAAATCCTTGACTCAAAAATTATAATGAAATCGAGAGACAAAAGCGAAGATCCCAAATCCAAGAAGAAACCGCCAGAATCAACCAGGATGACACGAAGTCAAAGCACAGATTCGCGAAAAATCGCGAATACCAAAAGAGGTCGGGATAGCACCGACAACACCGAAGAAAGTGAGGACGAGGCCCCTTTCGTTAGAAAAGCAAAAAGAGACCGCAAAAAGATAAAAGAAATTCCCGTACTGATGGACACTACCGACCCCTCGGCAAGCGAGGATAGCGACGAATGCGATTTTGAGTCGATGCTCAAAGCCAAACAGATCGAACTCCATGCGGCCGAAAGAAACGAAAAAGAAAAAGAATCAGATAATGACGAAACCAAGAAAAATAAAAGAACGAAAAACCAGAGGAAAAAAGACAGAAAACGCAAAATCGAAGAGGAACATCAAAAAGAAGAAGAACTAAAGAAAAAGAAACAAGAGTCCCAAGAAGCCGAGGAGAACGCGAGGGCGAACACAAGCCCGGAGCAGACCGTTAAGTCTACTCCGGACTTGGCCAGTAGCCAGACGTTGAACGAAGAACTGGAAATATGGTCGGACCGCAAACTTAAGGAAGCCTCCAAAGAAGCAATGGACAACGTACACGAGGTACGTAGATTTTTGATGCGAAGCAAAGAGGCCCTCAACTTCCGAGAAGAGGCCCTCGAGAGAGTTAAAAACATAGAGGGACTTGTACAGGAGCTGATCCAAGAAGGGATCAGAAGGAACAGATTGGGGACGGGAGTGCCTTCAGCCTCCCCTCCGCAAACAAAAGAGATCATAGAGGAGGTGGTCAAAGCCATCAGCAAGACCACCCCCACTATAACGCCGACCCTTCAGGTCATAGAAAGCAAAAAAACCATAGAGAACGACAAGCAAAACCCCCCCAGGGACTACCTGGAGGCGGCTAAGAAGGTCGCCGCTGGCGGCCCTCGAAGCATGCCCACTAAAAAATACAAGGTGATAGTGTACCCTGACGAAGGGAACACTATCACGTCCGCTGACGAGACCAAAAGTCAACTCACCAGTATTAAATTAACGGACCTCAACATAAAACCGGATAGAGTATATCCAATTAAAAATAACGGAGTAATGGTCGAGTCATCTCAACCATCACTTAAAAACCTCATCGGAAATTCATTTCTCAAAGAAAAGAAATTGGTGGCCCGGGAGCCCTCAGCTACCTGGCCATCAATCTCCATACAAATGGTGGACAAATCCTTGTCCAAAGAAAGGGTGGTCGAGGAATTCTCCTCGAATTACCCTGATGCAATCAAAGCGGCCGGGATTTCCTGGCTCAGGAACATAAACCCGGTTCATTCCAAGGGAAAGACCCACAATAAGTGGATCCTAGAAGTTCACCCCCTGGTCAGGGAAGCGGCAATCAAAGACGGGAAGTTTAGGGCTTCCTGGAAGAGTTACCGCGTCCATGACCATATAACGATCACGCGCTGCTATAAGTGTCAGCGCTTCGGGCACACAGCAAAATATTGCAAAGGGAGTGAAACATGTGCGTTCTGCTCCTCCACGGAACACGCCTCACGTGCCTGTGGGGTGCAGAACGACCGGGCAAAACATGTGTGTATAAACTGTGTCAGAGCCAAATACAGCGATGCCAGTCACACCACGGGATCTAACTTGTGTAGGGTCTACAAAGCAAGACTCATGGATTATGCCCATTCAGTTTTGACGCTTACCGACATCGCCAATGAGTAAGCCACTAAAAGTCTTGCAGGTAAACCTAAGGAACTCGGAGGCCGCCACGGCCGACGTGCAACGCTTTGTTGCTCAGGAAGACATTCTATTGGCCATTCTTTCGGAACCCTACTGCTACCCCGCGGCAGCAGGAGGGTTTCGTCTTCCCTTCTCTCCGAACACACGGACGGCAGCAATCTTCAGCGACCACTTCCGAACTTGTATTATGGTTAACGATGCGGTAGGAAATGAATTCACGTTCTCCTTCCTCCCACAAGTTTCCAGCAAGTTCGTAACGGTCGTATCAATTACCTTCAGTAGCAAAGTGACCTACTATTTTATAGGCACGTATTTTCCTCCCTCAGAGGATATACAGGTTCCACTCGAAGACCTCCGGAAAGCACTGGGTGTTTGCGGAAAAGGGAAGACATACATTTGCGGAGATTTTAATTGCCGATCGAAGGTTTGGTATGACACCGTGGATTCCGACTCCAGGGCACAGGCACTGGAGGAATTCATTGTACAGCACGAGCTCTTCGTGTTCAATCGACCAAACAAACCGCCTTCATTCGAGGACTCCCTCGGCAGGAAGAGCAACGTAGATTTAACGTTGGGCACTTGCGACACCGTCAATATAACCCACTCATGGGATATTGCGGAACACGTCATAATCACAGACCATAGAACAATCACTTTTGAAATAGGTGCACCTAATAATCCCATCAGGATTAGTAGGAATAGAAACCCAGATACAATCCAAGCGGAAACCATAGAGACAGAGTTAACTCGATGGGTAGAGGAAAACGGCCCCAGGTCGGACAATCTAACCACCGAAAACGAAATCGAGGACATGGTTTCCGAATTGCACGGAAAAATCCAGGATCTAATCAATAGGAAAGCCCAAATGAAGAAGATCTACGTTGGCCGGCCTGACTGGTGGACCGACAATCTCGAAAGAGCGCGAAAGAAATATCTCTCGCGGAAGGCGGCCCTGTATAGGAACCGCATTGAGAACGAACAGAACGGGCTGTACATTGCAATGATGGAATCCAAGGATAAATTCCTGGATATACTCAAAAAAGCAAAACAGGAGAGTTGGCAAAAGTTCGTCGAGGACGACCTTGTACCCAACCCCTGGGGGGTTACCTACAAATTAGCGGCAAGGAAGTACAAAGGCAAAAATATCCTCACCACCTTCAGCGGTGGGGACGGGAAGGTAACGGAAACGCCGGAAAAGACCCTAACCTACCTCATGAACGGTCTACTCCCCGACGACGATCGAAACTCCGATGCAACGGTGGATCACCAAACCATGCGGTCGGATTTCGAGAATTTAAGGGGCGTACCGGACATGGCGCAGGTTAGGGAGGTCGAAAGCGACGAGCTGGATGACCTAATCAGGACGACACAAGCCAGAAAGGCACCGGGTTTTGACAACATTCAGGGATCTTTTCTTAAAAAACTCTATGTTGTCATCAAAAACGTGTTAATGGGTATATACAACGCGTGCATCAAGGTTGCTTATTTTCCCAAGCTGTGGCAGAAGGGGGTCCTCAAGAACCCAGATCGGGAAACAAGCAACGTTAAGAATTACAGGCCGATCACCCTTTTACCGGTGTTCGGCAAAATACTTGAAAAAATCATGAAAAAACGAATACTAGAAAGTAATACCCCTTACCACGATCGGTGCCAATATGGCTTCGTGGAAGGTATGAGCACCACAACAGCCCTTAAGGCGTTTTACGAAAAAATAGATACTACGGAGATGAAGCGAAAGAAAGCCAAGGGTTTTCTCGCGGTAATCTTTTACGACATCTCCGGAGCTTTTGATAACATGTGGTGGCCGGCTCTCTTCCGCTCGCTGAGCGAAAAGGGGCTCCCACACAGGTTAAAGGTCATGATCAAAAGCTACCTTTCAGCTCGGGAAGTGACTCTCACTTCCGGGGTCTCAAAGGTAGGGAAAAGATCCACGAAGGGATGTCCCCAGGGCTCGGTCCTCGGTCCGATCCTGTGGAACTCACTTCTGGATCACTATCTAAAGCAAGAAAAACAAGAGGGTACTCATACCTTCGCGTACGCGGATGACATCGCGACGGTCGTCACGGCGTCTTCCCGAATCGAACTACAAAGAAAATTACAAAAATGCGTCAATCAACTAAGCGGATGGTGCAAGGACATGAAACTCGCTCTCTCGGAAACGAAGACGAAGATCATGTGCTTGTACCCGAAGCGGGTTCACAACTACGACCTAGATGTAAAATTAAACGGGAAAAAATAAAAGGTGGCAAGGGAATACAAGTACCTTGGGGTCCTCATTGATGAAAACCTATCGATGCAACCGCACGTAAACTACGTTTGCGGCAAAGCCAGCAAACTGGTCCATGCGCTGCATCGAATGGCAAAAAGCGGTTGGAACCTGGACACCTCGAACTCTATGCGAAGGATCTACCAGGGGGCTGTAGTCCCCATCTTGGCTTACGGAAGCGAGATCTGGATACATAGAATAGGGGATAAACACACGTTGGCCCGGCTGATATCGTGCTATGGATTTTGCTGTCGGGTGATAGCAAAATGCTATAGGACTGTGTCGGCCCTAGCCGCGGGTGTTTTGGCAGGTATCCATCCCATCGATTTAGAACTCTTGCGACTACTGTCATGGCGCGAAGTCAAAAACAAGAAAGCAACCACCTTTCTAGGGGTAAGGATCGACCCAAACAATTTTAAATACAGAGTGGAAATAAAAAGGATTATGGACGACCTGATAGAAGAAGAATGGCAACGTAGATGGGAAAATGGATTGGTGGGTAGAATTACTTACCAATTCATCCCCAAGGTAAGGAATCAAATAACAAGAAATTCATTTCAGTTGACACAGATGCTAACCGGACATGGCGAGTTCGGCCGACACCTCAAGAGATTGGGGAAATCGGAGGACGGACTATGCCCGGAATGCAATGTTCTCGATGAGCCTACCCATCGGATACGGGAGTGCGATTTGTACATGCAAGAACAGTTGGAGCTGGCGGCCTATCATGGCATCCATCTCCCTGCACAACTGAACGAGCTGTACGAAGAAACACCACCCGACCTGATGTGTAAGTTCCTCGAAAACAAGACCGTAAACATAACCGAGGACTAATCACGTAAACCAACAACCCGACACGAAATAAAGTCTGGGTGCAAAAAAAGAACGAATTATTGAAACTGAAAAGAAAAAAATATACTTACCATGACACATACCAAACAAGTGAAGAGGAACAACGCCCATACAAACTGGATCTGGAAAAACCTGAAAAAAAAAAAACAAAAAATCATTAGAAACTACACATAAAAAAAATCATCATGCAGATTAATTGTACGTTACAATAACCAACCAAAGAATGTGGTTTGAAACCCCGCCAAAATTCATACTAAAAGTATACCCGAACCAGCAACAATTTTGAAATTTTTATATCTTATTTTTTTATGACAACATGAAATCTCCGCCTATTTGCGGATTAAGTGTGATTGGCAATGCTAATCTGTTATTTTATTCTATATAATAAAACAAACTTCAATTGAAGCCCACACAGTAGCAGTGTGAAGATAAAACCCAACGATATGGTTTCCGAAATACCCAAAATTAAAATACTTGATTCGAAGATAATAATGAAATCAAGAGATAAAAGTGAAGATCCCAACCCAAAGAAGAAACCGCCAGAGTCAACCAGGACGACACGAAGTCAAAGTACAGACGAGTCGCGAAAAATCGCGAAAACCAAAAGAGGTCGGGATAGCCCCGATAATACCGAAGAAAGCGATGACGAGACTCCTTTCGTCATGAAAGCCAAAAGAACACGTAAAAAGAAAAAAGAAGTAACCGAACAAATGGACACCACCGACCCCTCGGCGAGCGAGGACAGCGATGAATGTGATTTTGAGTCGATGCTCAAAGCAAAGCAGATTGAACTTGACGTGGCCGAAAAAAATGAAAAAGAAACAGATAGCGATGAAGTGAAAAAGAATAAAAGAACAAAAAATCAAAGGAAAAAAGATAGAAAGCGAAAAATCGAAGAAGAATACGAAAAAGAAGAAGAAACAAAGAAAAAGAAAAAAGAAACCCAAGAAGCCGAGGAGAATGCGAGGGCGAACACAAGCCCGGAGCAGACCGTTAAGTCTACTCCGGACTTGGCCAGTAGCCAAACATTGGACGAAGGTTTAGAAATATGGTCGGACCGCAGATTAAAGGAAGCTTCGAAAACGGCAATGAACAACGTACACGAAGTGCGTAGATTTTTGATGAGAAGTAAGGAGGCCCTCAACTTCCGAGAAGAGGCCCTCGAGAGAATAAAAGACGTAGAGGGACTGATCCAGGAGCTGGTCCAGGAGGGGATCAGAAGGAATAAAATGGGGACGGGAGCGCCTTCAGCCTCCCCTCCTCAAACAAAAGAAATCATAGAGGAGGTGGTCAAAGCCATCAGCAAGACCACCCCCGCGACAGCACCGACCCTTCAGGTCATTGAAAGCAAATTAACACTAGAAACGGACAAGCAAAACCCCCCCAGGGATTACCTGGAGGCTGCTAAGAAAATCGCCGCTGGCGGCCCCCGTAGCATGCCCACCAGGAAATTCAAGGTAATAGTGTACCCTGACGAAGGGAACACTACTAAATCGGCGGACGAAACCAAGACGCAATTAACCAGTATCAAATTAACAGATCTTAAAATCAAACCTGATAGAGTATATTCAATAAAGAACAACGGAGTGATGGTTGAGTCCTCTCAGCCGTCGCTCAAAAACTTGATCGGCAATTCATTGCTGAAAGAAAAGAAATTGGTGGCCCGGGAGCCTTCAGCTACCTGGCCCTCAATCTCCATACAGATGGTCGATAAGTCATTGACCAAAGAAAGGGTGGTCGAGGAATTTACCTCGAACTACCCCGAAGCAACAACAGCGGCCGGGAGCTCCTGGCTCAGGAGCATCAACCCGGTACATTCCAAGGGTAAGACGCACAACAAGTGGATCCTGGAGGTTCACCCCTTGGTCAGGGAAGCGGCTATCAAGGACGGGAAGTTCCGTGCTTCCTGGAAAAGCTACCGCATCCATGACCACATTACGATCACGCGCTGCTACAAGTGTCAGCGCTTTGGACATACAGCGAAATATTGTAAAGGGAGTGATGCATGTGCATTCTGCTCCTCCACAGAACACGCCTCACGTGCCTGTGGGGTACAGAATGATCGGGCAAAACATGTGTGTATTAACTGAGTCAGAGCTAAACATAGCGATGCCAGGCACACTACAGGATCCAATGTGTGTAAGGTCTACAAAGCAAGACTCATGGATTATGCCCATTCAGTTTTAACGCTTACAGATATCGTCAATGAGTAAGCCCTTCAAAGTCTTGCAGGTAAACCTGAGGAACTCGGAGGCCGCCACGGCCGACGCGCAACGCTTTGTTGCCCAGGAAGAAATTCTCTTGGCCATTCTTTCGGAACCCTACTGCTACCCCGCGGCAGCAGGAGGATTCCGTCTTCCCTTCTCCCCGAACACTCGGACGGCAGCAATCTTCGACGACCACTTCTGAACCTGCATCATGGTTAACGATGCGGTAGGAAATGAATTCACGTTCTCCTTCCTCCCGCAAATTTCCAGCAGTTTCGTAACGGTCGTGTCAATTACCTTCAGTAATAAAGTGACCTACTATTTTATAGGCACGTATTTTCCTCCTTCAGAGGATATACAAGTTCCACTCGAAGACCTCCGGAAAGCACTGAGTGTTTGCGGAAAGGGGAAGACATACATCTGTGGAGACTTCAATTGTCGATCAAGGGTGTGGTATGACACCGTGGATTCCGACTCCAGGGCACAGGCGCTGGAGGAATTCATTGTACAGCACGAGCTCTTCGTGTTCAATCGACCCAACAAACCGCCTTCGTTCGAGGACTCCCTCGGCAGGAAGAGCAACGTAGATCTAACGTTGGGCACTTGCGACACCGTCAATGCAACCCACTCATGGGACATTGCGGAACACGTCATCATAACAGATCATAAAGCAATCACTTTTGAAATTGGTGTACCTAATAATCCCATCAGGATTATTAGGAATAGAAACCCAGATACCATCCAAGCGGAAACCATCGAGACAGAGTTAACTCAGTGGGTAGAGGAAAACGGCCCCAGGTCGGACAATCTAACCACCGAAAACGAAATCGAGGACATGGTCTCCGATTTGCACGGAAGGATCCAGGATCTAATAAATAGGAAAGCCCAAATGAAGAAGATCTACGTTGGCCGGCCTGACTGGTGGACCGACAATCTCGAAAGAGCGCGGAAGAAATATCTCTCGCGGAAGACGGCCTTGTATAGGAACCGCATTGAGAACGAACAGAACGGGCTGTTCATTGCAATGATGGAATCCAAGGAGAAATTCCTGGATATACTGAAAAAAGCTAAACAGGCGAGCTGGCAAAAATTCGTCGAGGACGACCTAGTACCCAACCCCTGGGGGGTTACGTATAAACTAGCGGCAAGGAAATTCAAGGGCAAAAACATCCTTACCACCTTCAGTGGTGGGGACGGGAAGGTAACGGAAACGCCGGAAAAGACCCTGACCTACCTCATGAACGGTCTACTCCCCGACGATGATCGAAACTCCGATGCAACGGTGGATCACCAAACCATGCGGTCGGATTTCGAAAATCTAAGGGACGTGCCGGACATGGTGCAGGTCAGGGAGGTCGAAAGCGACGAGCTGGATGACCTAATCAGGACGACACAAGCCAGAAAGGCACCGGGTTTTGACAACATTCAGGGATCTTTTCTTAAAAAACTCTATGTTGTCATCAAAAACGTGTTAATGGGTATATACAACGCGTGCATTAAGGTTGCTTATTTCCCCAAACTGTGGCAGAAGGGGGTCCTCAAGATCCTACTCAAGAACCCAGATGGGGAAACAAGCAACATTAAGAACTACAGGCCGATCACCCTCTTGCCGGTGTTCGGCAAAATTTTGGAAAAAATCATGAAGAAACGAATAATCGAAAGTAATACCCCTTACCACGATCGGTGTCAATATGGCTTCGTGGAAGGTATGAGCACCACAACAGCCCTTAAGGCATTTTATGCAAAAATAGATACTACGGAGATGAAGCGAAGGAAAGCCAAGGGTTTTCTCGCGGTAATCTTTTACGACATCTCGGGAGCTTTTGATAACATGTGGTGGCCGGCTCTTTTCCGCTCGCTGAGCGAAAAGGGGCTCCCACACAGGTTAAAGGTCATGATCAAAAGCTACCTTTCAGCTCGGGAAGTGACTCTCACTTCCGGGGTCTCAAAGGTAGGGAAAAGATCCACGAAGGGATGTCCCCAGGGCTCGGTCCTCGGCCCGATCCTGTGGAACTCACTTCTGGATCACTATCTAAAGCAAGACAAACAAGAGGGTACTCATACCTTCGCGTACGCGGATGACATCGCGACGGTCGTCACGGCGTCTTCCCGAATCGAATTGCAAAAAAAATTACAAACGTGCGTCAATCAATTAAGCGGATGGTGCAAGGACATGAAACTCGCTCTCTCGGAAACGAAGACGAAGATCATGTGCTTGTACCCGAAGCGAGTCCATAATTACGACTTAGATGTAAAACTGAACGGAAAGAAGATAAAGGTGGCAAGGGAATATAAGTACCTTGGGGTCCTTATTGACGAAAACCTATCGATGCAACCGCACGTAAACTACGTTTGCGGCAAAGCCAGTAAACTGGTCCATGCGCTGCATCGAATGGCCAAAAGTGGTTGGAACTTGGACACCTCGAATTCTATGCGAAGGATCTATCAGGGGGCGGTAGTCCCCATCTTGGCTTACGGAAGCGAGATCTGGATACATAGAATAGGGGATAAGCACACGTTGGCCCGGCTGATATCGTGCTATGGATTTTGCTGTCGAGTGATAGCAAAATGCTATAGGACTGTGTCGGCCTTAGCCGCGGGTGTTTTGGCAGGTATCCACCCAATCGACTTAGAAATCTTACGACTACTGTCATGGCGTGAAGCCAAAAACAAGAAAGTAACCACCTTTATGGGGGTAAGAATAGACCCAAACGAATATAAATACAGAGTAGAGATGAAACGAAAAATGGAGGAGATAATTCAACTAGAATGGCAAAAAAGATGGGATGATGGAGTGGTAGGTAGAATTACCTACCAGTTAATCCCCAAGGTAACTAACAAAATAACAAACAATTCATTTCAGATGACACAAATGCTAACCGGTCATGGCGAGTTCGGCCGACACCTCAAGAGATTGGGGAAATCGGAGGACGGACTATGCCCGGCTTGCGACGTTCTCGATGAACCTACACATCGGATACGGGAGTGCGATTTGTACATGCAAGAACAGTTGGAGTTGGCGGCCTATCATGGCATCCATCTCCCTGCACAACTGGACGAGCTGTACGAAGAAACACCACCCGACCTGATGTGTAAATTCCTCGAGAACAAGACCTATAATATGACCGAGAACTAATCGTATAAACCAATAACCCGACATGAAATAAGGTCTGGGTGTGAATAAAAACGACATACTAGAACCGAAAAGAAAAATGTTTTAATACTTACCATGATACCTACCAACAAGTGAAGAATGAAAAACGCCCATACAAACCGGATTCGGAAACCTGAAAAACAAAAATCATTAGAAATAACCTATAAAAATCATGCAGATTAAAATGTATGTTACAATACCAACCAACGAATGCGGTTTGAAACCCCATCAAAAATTCATACCAAAGAATACCCCGAAACAGCCAATTTAATTTTGATATAATTTATTTTTATGACAACATGAAATCTCTGCCAATTTGCAGATTATCTTTTGTTTGGCAATTGCCAACCTGTTTTTTATTATCTATATATATAAAATTCAATGTATGTATGTATGTATGTATGTATGTATGTATGTATGTTTTCTATACAATTCTACACCGTTTGACCAATCTCTACCAAATTTGGTGTAGAAGCTATTTACAATGCTACAAAAAACATAGGCTACTTTAGAATCTTGCCGCGAACTTTGGTCAAGCGCTGTATTAGCTTGACCAACGTTAGTGCGGATCAACGAATCAACGTTTCAACGGATCAACGTATTAACGAACGATATCTATATATATAAAATTCAATGTATGTATGTATGTATGTATGTATGTATGTTTTCTATACAATTCTACACCGTTTGACCAATCTCTACCAAATTTGGTGTAGAAGCTATTTACAATGCTACAAAAAACATAGGCTACTTTAGAATCTTGCCGCGAACTTTGGTCAAGCGCTGTATTAGCTTGACCAACGTTAGTGCGGATCAACGTATTAACGAACGATATCTATATATATAAAATTCAATGTATGTATGTATGTATGTATGTTTTCTATACAATTCTACACCGTTTGACCAATCTCTACCAAATTTGGTGTAGAAGCTATTTACAATGCTACAAAAAACATAGGCTACTTTAGAATCTTGCCGCGAACTTTGGTCAAGCGCTGTATTAGCTTGACCAACGTTAGTGCGGATCAACGAATCAACGTTTCAACGGATCAACGTATTAACGAACGATATCTATATATATAAAATTCAATGTATGTATGTATGTATGTATGTATGTATGTTTTCTATACAATTCTACACCGTTTGACCAATCTCTACCAAATTTGGTGTAGAAGCTATTTACAATGCTACAAAAAACATAGGCTACTTTAGAATCTTGCCGCGAACTTTGGTCAAGCGCTGTATTAGCTTGACCAACGTTAGTGCGGATCAACGAATCAACGTTTCAACGGATCAACGTATTAACGAACGATATCTATATATATAAAATTCAATGTATGTATGTATGTATGTATGTATGTATGTTTTCTATACAATTCTACACCGTTTGACCAATCTCTACCAAATTTGGTGTAGAAGCTATTTACAATGCTACAAAAAACATAGGCTACTTTAGAATCTTGCCGCGAACTTTGGTCAAGCGCTGTATTAGCTTGACCAACGTTAGTGCGGATCAACGAATCAACGTTTCAACGGATCAACGTATTAACGAACGATATCTATATATATAAAATTCAATGTATGTATGTAAGAAGAACAGGAGTTGGCAATATCGCTGCGTGCTTTCGAAAATTCCTTATTAGAAGACGAAGGGGAGGAGGAAAAGGAAGAACACAAAGAACAAGAGTAATTGGCAAAAATAAAATAAAGTAAAATTAGAAATTATTGTGGTTTTTGTGAATACTAAACAGTTTTGTTAAACTTTTTTTTTTATTAAACCTTGATTTGTATTTTTTATTAATTTATTTATTTAATCCTTTTTTAATACGTTTGGTATTTGCGATGACCAAATAAGTCGCAAGGCCATTATGCGGATTGGATCTAAAAAATACATGTAGGCAAAAATTGAAATTTGGGCAGGACAACGTCTGCCGGGTCAGCTAGTATATAATAAATTAACTTCAATTGAAGCCCACACAGAGGGTCACCCTCATCATGCAATATATTATCCCTAAGTTCTTGCACAGATTCTCGATCGACTCGCCGTCGAAGACCACTTTAACTGGAATAGATGCCGCAATTCGCGGAACATACAAGCAGATCCTTCACCTTCCTGCTTGCACAACGGACCATCTATTCTACTCCCGGAAACGTGACGGCGGGTTGGGTCTACCAAGGTTAACCAATATGGTTTCACTCAATTCTATAAAAGCCCTATCCAAACTCAGTAAGGATAGGGACCCCATGTTACGTCAATTGGCGCAACAAAGCGACTTTGGCTCCCGAATAAGGCGCCATGCCAACCAAATGGGACTAACCATACCTGCAGGTCGCTTAGAAATACAAAAAGCCAAACTGAACCTCAAAAGAGATGAAAACAACAAATGGACCGGTCAGGGTTCCCAGGGAAAAGGCATCGCAACCTTTCGCGATAGCCCCCTGGCAAACGCCTGGCTGCTGAACGATGCCATGTTGCGACCAGGCCAATATATTGACCTCCTCAAGATGCAGACCAACACCTTCGGGGTCCGTGAGGTGTTAAAAAGATCAGGATTCCCTGGGCTGGAAGCGACCTGCAGGCGATGTCATCTAAAGATTGAGACGTTGGGACATGTGCTGGGGGAGTGCGTAGCGGTGCGAGACCTACGCATACACCGCCACAACGAAGTGGTTCGTACCCTCGCCCGTCATCTAGAGGGCGAAGGCTTCACAATACTCGAGGAACCCACTCTCCGCGTTACGGAGGGCATTTTTCTAAAGCCAGATCTGATCATTCACAACCAAAACCGTGCCACGATCATCGATGTGACGGTGCGGTTTGAAACTGAGACCTCTCTGCGGGATGCTGCCGGGGAGAAGATCGCAAAGTACGAGCCATTAAAAGCTCTTTTGCGTGAATCTCTCGGGGTGCAGTCCGTGGAGATTCTTCCGGTGGTGCTGGGCTCGCGGGGCGCGATTCCCCACAGCACACATAATATATTGAAAAAACTGAAAGTCCCCAGAAACATCATCATTGATATCATTATGGGAGTGCTGAGGTCGTCCGTGTCATTGGCACGGTCACATCTAGACTATAATTAAACGAAGAAAACAATCATAGCACTCCCCAACAACATTTACACCAACATCATTCACACCAACGAGGTTCCAACTCACATAACAAATCTAAATCCGATCCTATCCATCCCCATTCGCTAATTGTAATTTCAGATAGAATGGCGACAAGGTTGGAGGAATCAATAAGAGAACAAAAGGAAAAGACATCAGAATGCGCCAAAGCAGACCAACAACGAGAGCATAAAATAAAAAAGAATCCCATACAGGGAATTAAAATGGACGATGGGTCAATTCCCTAGGAAATTTCAACCGACGAAGGATGTCCGACCCCTCAGGACGAACATCAAGTTTCAATATGAATCAATGCCCAGCCCATTAGGGCGAATGTCTTAAAGAAAAATCTTTATATTCCAATGTAACCAAGAGCACATTTGCTCAGTACTTCCTACCCTATAGGGGAATAAATGTATTAATGTTGTAAATATGTTAATTGTAAAAGAAAAACGATACCTTGTGAAAGGAAATAGAATGTATACTATTATTGAATATAATATGTTTTGAATAGCCAAATGCCTCATCTAATTAGTAACGCGCATGAATGGATTAACGAGATTCCCACTGTCCCTACCTACTGGGAGCCTGCCCAGTCGACGCAGTGATATCACTGTGATATCACTGTGACAAATATTTTTGATGCAGTGATATCACTGTGATGTCACAGCCAAGTATTAATGTCCGCCTCAGTGATATCACACTGTGATATTGCGATATTTTGTGACGCTATTGTGATACGCTGGCTATACTCATGCGAACTTTTGTGATTCTCTGGTGATATACATGTGATTTCTAAATAATTTATTATATTCGTAATAAACAAGGTGGAATTCGCTTTAGCGGCAGTTCTTAGGCTTCTATACAGCTACCTTTCTGGTGTGGAAAGTTGTTATTATCTGGTTATTTTTGATCGCCATATAATGTAACACCACATAATCAGAGAATCTGCACCAATTAAATTTTTTGCGATTGGTAATTATCATTTACTATATAAGTAATAACAATCAAACTTTTCCATTCTATTAGAAATTTTACTTCTCTGTAATGTATGGTCCTTTTTTTGAGGTGGACCAATCCTCTCCTTTCTCTTTTATTTATAACTTAACTTCACTAACCACATCAATAAAAAATTATTTTTTCACATCAAAGTAAAACAAGTAGTTTATATAGGGAGACCTCTTCGAAAATATCTTTAACTTAGTAAATTTCTTTCGAACATTTGCGTATTTATAAATTGCATTAGTGAATCGAAGCAACGGATTAACAGATTAACGCAATACTATATAGACGAAGTATTTAAAATATAACAACGTATCAGTTGATCAACGTTATGATTGGCTCTGAAACATGCGGACGGACACGAAGCCAGACCATAAGGCTTCTTTCTATACCTTGTATAGAAGCCTAAATAAGGCTTCTTGTTATACTTTGTATAGAAGCCTAAAAGTAGCGCACTGGCTACCCAGTTCTTAGACCTCTATGCACACAGAGTATTTCCAACACGATTTGAAACGCTCTGTATGATTTTGAATTATGAGGACAGACGGACGGACGGACAGACACGGAGCCAGATCATAAGGCTTCTTGTTATACTTTGTATAGAAGCCTAAAAGTAACTACAATTTTTGTTGGTAAAACCGTGTAAAACTGGCTTTAACTGATTTCGCGGAAAAAAGTTAACCTTAAATACATACCAAAAACAAATGTCAATAATAATTATAACCTACAATATTGACACATAAAAATATTACTTATCAGTCTGTTACCTATGTTGACAGCCCAATATTGCTCTGTTAACTTATCAGACGACTTGACAGACTGGTAACTGCTAAAAGTCATTGGTGAATACAAATATATCACATTAACAGACTGTTATTGACTTGACTCTCTGTTAGCAACTTAACAGAGCTTGGTGAATACGGCCAAATACATACGGCTGTAAATGTCACTGATTACATTTTTGCTTGGAAAAACAAAAACACGTCTGGACTAGTCGACTTTTTACTCGCGACACCGGCAGGCCGCTTGTGTTAAATTAATAATTATTATTAATAATATTAAAATTAATTATTAATAATGAAATTATCATCTTAAACCTAGTAAAACACTTAAATATTAGTGGGATATTCGAATGTTTGAATATGCCGTAGTTGGTAATTTGTTCGAGAGAAATTCGTCCAACTCAGCATTTGTACGACTGAACATTTAATCGACAGGGCATTTTCAAACAAATTTCTGTCGCACATAACGCTGTCGAACAAATTACCTAGAATCGAGTATTCGAATACTCGATTTCCCAGCCCTCGTAGATATAACACTACCATAACACACCAGCTACAAGATTTTTTTTTAATTAATTTGATTTTGATTAAAAAATATTAGTTTTTTGATATCTATGATATCAAAACCCTAAAATAGCATCGTCCGAACCAAGTAACGTGATATAACATGCTTCGAAAATATTATTTTTAAAGCATGGTATATAAGTTACGTTCGTAATATAGATTGTACCATAATTGCTGACTTTCGATGTGATAAATACTGAAGAAAGATATGATTTCGCGCTATGCTGAAGAAAAATTGGTCACAAAGTTGCTAATGATTGTAGTTTTACATACAATTTCTTAACGGTGTGGATATATTGTTCAAAAGATAAAAATACAAATAACGGATAAGCAGATAATGCAATAAATGGATAAACAGATTAACGGATCAACAGATCAACAGATCAGCGGATCAATGTATCAACGTATCAATATATCAACGTATCAACGTATCAATGTATCAACGTATCAATGTATCAACGTATCAATGTATCAACGTATCAACGTATCAACGTATCAAAGGATCAACAATTTACTATATAGGTTACACTTTGTATTTAAAATTTAGGCAATACTTTTGAAAAGGAATCGATATAGCAAGTACCACTAATTTATAAACATGAACAACTCAAGCAATTATTCTAGCAGCGACTTTTCCGATTCCGATTTTGATTCTGATGAAAGCAATACAAAACATCATCTAACCTGTAATAATAATAAATTGCATTAGCGAATCGAATCAACGGATTAACAGATTAACGCAATACTATAATATAGACGAAGTATTTACAATATAACAACGTTTCAGTTGATCAACGTTATGATTGGCTCTGAAACATGCGGACCGACACGAAGCCAGACCATAAGGCTTCTTTCTATACCTTGCATAGAAGCCTAAATATGGCTTCTTGTTATACTTTGTACAGAAGCCTAAAAGTAGCGCACTGGCTACCCAGTTCTTAGACCTCTATACACACAGTATTTCCAGCACGATTTGAAACGCTCTGTATGATTTTGAATTATGCGGACAGACGGACGGACGGACGGACAGACGGACAGACACCGAGCCAGATCATAAAGCTTCTTGCTATACTTTGTATAGAAGCCTAAAAGTAGCGCACTGGCTACCCAGTTCTTAGACCTCTATACACACAGAGTATTTCCAACACGATTTGAAACGCTCTGTTTCAAATGGATAATGAGATTAACGAATAACAAATTAGTGAATAACGAGATCAACATATCAATATATCAACGTATCATCGTATCAACTTATCATCGAATCATCGGATCATCGGGTTATCGGATCAACGTATCAACGTATCATCGGATCAAAGTATCATCGGATCAACGTATCATCGGATCAACGTATCATCGGATGAACGTATCATTGTATCAACGTATCAACGTATCATCGGATCAACGTATCATCGGATCAACGTATCAACGTATTTAAATTATATAGGTGAAAATTTATGTAAATAACACGATTTGAAACGCTCTGTATGATTTTGAATTATGCGGACAGACAGACAGACAGACAGACGGACGGACAGACGGACGGACAGACGGACGGACGGACAGACACGGAGCTAGATCATAAGGCTTCTTGGTATACTTTGTATAGAAGCCTAAAATGAATTTTAGCAAATTTTAAAAAATATTTTTATACAATTTTCAAATTATGTAAATTCTGTATTAAAATATATAATTACGTCTATGGTATAATTATTATCTAATGGTATAACATCGCACGAAATTCTACACCAATTTTAAATGTTCTGGAAATAAATTATTTGTAAATTTCATAATTTTAATACTAATTTTTTTTTTAAATAAAACTTACCTGAACAGAATTCGAACCCAACATCAATTTTCGTCCCTGGTTGATAGTTCTCAGCTCTAACCACTTGGCCACAAAGGCTGTTACCATTAATTACAAGTTCAACTACTTATAAGATCGTATATATTTATTTCATATCAATAAATTATACAATTGAAGTACTTTAATTTTTACTTTAATTTAATATGGAAATAAGTTTTTTATAATACAGAAATTGGAATTTTTAATTTTTTAATAGTATTAGTGACTTTTTGAACATATTCATTAATTCTTAGAAAATATAACAAAAACATTATCTACATAAATAATGCGAAAATATTAGAATTTTAACTATAATTTTAATAAATATACGAAGAAATTTTATTCAAAAATTACTTCAAAAAACATTAATGAACTGGTTTATGTTCTTGTTTTTTTCTGTTATAATAATTCGCTGTGGAGAAAGGTTGTAGATCTTTCAAAAACCACGTGGCTTATTTTCAGAAATTTCAAATTTCTATGTAATCATACCTTATTTCTCTAATATTTTTTAATTTATAAACTTACTAATAGGTATTCTTGCTGTGAACAATAATATTTTTAATTTTTTTCAAATATTCGGAATTTTTTTCCAAAAACATCGTGTGTTATAATTCCGATGCTTCACGCGTATCTATATCATGTAAGCATGACTTATTCCTCTAATATTTTTTAATTTGAAATCTTTCTAAAATATATTTTTGATATTAACAATAATATTTTTTAATAAAAACAACTATTTAAAAAAAAAGTTTATTCAATTATTTTAAAATGTACATATAAGTTTCTAACTAAAAACCAAATAATATTATGTGGCAAGTGCAACGGTGAAACGAGTGGGTATATTCTTATTAAATTTGGATTTATGTAAACCGAATTCAATTTTTAAATTTAATGATTAATCCACGATAGGTATTATTAAAAAAGTAACAAATATCAAATCTTCAAGAATGTTTTGGAACCACGTGGTTCATTTTCAGAAATTTCCAATTTATATGCAATCATACCTTATTTCGCTAATATTTTTTAATTTATAAACTTACTAATAGGTATTCTTGCTATGAACAATAATATTTTTAATTTTTTTCAAGTATTCGGCATTTTTTTCCAAAAACTTCGTGTTTTATATTCCGATGCTACACGTGTCTATATCATGTAAGCTTGACTTATTTCTGCTTATTTCTCTAATATTTTTTAATTTGAAATCTTTCTAAAATATATTTTTGCTATTAACAATAATATTTTTTAATAAAGACAACTATTTAAAAAAAAGTTTATTCAATTATTTTTTTAATTGTTAATTCTTGGTGTAATTTATGATTATTCTATTGTACCTACATCTAAAGAACAATTAAGTAAAAAGTTAGTCTAATCATACTTCTAATTAATAAATTAATCTAAATTCGTTTAATTAAAAAAATTGAAAAACTTCAATATAAAAAATTGAATTCAATATTTACACTTCTTTCGTGATAATATTGTAAAACTACATTTACTAATATATTACACTACGGTATTACGTAAGACGTTTTTTCCTACTTTTGGACTCCCCCCTCCCCCTAGTAAGAAAAAATACTAAAAAAACCCCCCCACACTAATCTTACGTAAGATAAATTATTACCCAATGACAAGCCAGATATTAAACATTAAAAGTGAAATTAATGAAGATATTATGTTTATTTTATATTAAAAATAATGTTATTCAAACAATAATTTACTTTATAGTGTAAGAAAATTGCGAAAAAAATCCAAAATCGGTCTAAAAAATAAATAATTAATAGTATTGTGTTTCACATTAACATTAATACCAACAGCACTTAAATTAGATTAAATAATTTTCAAAATTTGAAATTTAATTAAAAAAATAAAATCTTACGTAAGAAATTGTCTTGACCCCCCTGCCCCCGAGTAAGAAAAAATAAGATGCCAGCTACCCCCCCCCCCCCCCCCCTAAACGTCTTACGTAATACATGAACGGCCCCTAATTCTTAGTGATAGAATGCACGTGTATATTAAGATGATTATATAAATTCATAATATTTTTTTAATATCCCTTCTGTGTCACAAATGAAGCATCGATGCGATATCACTTGGTGATAAATCACCCGACCGTCACAAAAAGTGGCACGAATATCACCTAGGTGTAACAATATGTCACATTTCAGTCACATTAGGTAGCATGAGTAGCACAAGGATCAAGTATTGCTATCACTCCACTGTAACAAAAATAAGTGGCTAGAATATCACCTTCGTATCTCAAATTGTCACATTTAAACAGAAAATTATCGCAGGAATGTCCAGCATATTACAATAACGCCATAGCGTTTGCTGTGGAGATTTATTTATTATAAAGTTTCTTTATAACATTTGCAATAAATTATTAAAAATTAAAAATATTTAATATTACTATTATTATATATACAAAATAATGAAAAATAAATTAAAACAGTAGTTATTTTTTGTAATCTTATATTTAATATTAATTTTTAATGGCTAAATAATCACATATTGTAGAAAGTGACTAGAAACTTATAATATGTTCACATCGTTATACTAATTTTTAGGGATGCGATTATTTAAATTCATAATATTTTTCAATATCACACCTGTATCACAAATGAAGCATTGGTGCGATATCACATATAAGGTGATATATATCACTTTGGTGGTAAATCACAATAAGTCACAAAATATCACATGAATATCACATGGGTATCACATGGGCATCACACTGTGATATCACAACTGTGACACAAATGAGGTATCACAGTGATATCACTGTGATACCTGCGTCTACTGGGTGGGTGTGGCTAGGACCTTTCTGTTGTGTTTAACGACCTCATTCTGTGTGTTGTGTAAGCCTCCTCGTGGCGCTCCCGGATACATGTACTAGTGTACCTAGCTTAACGGCATTTCGATGCCAACTGTTTTAATTATGTTGCTCCGAGCAACAGACGTTAAGGCAATAAAAGTAGGCCCATATCCGCATGCATTACATGTAACCAATTGCACAAACGATAGGCGAGATTAAGTGAAGAACGCTTACGGCGTAACGTAGCCTGAACAAGTCTTGATGTCGGTCAGACTTACGGAGACTAATATTCCGACTCTGCGTAGACTGGCGCTACACAGCCGGAAATTACTTTCATAGGCAGTTACAGTCTGGAAGTCCTTCTTCGAATTATCGATTCCTAACCCGCGAAGCAATGCACTTGTGCAACCTGAAAGGATGATTGCAGATCAAAACAGGCCGACAAACCTGCTAGACTGCTTCTCCTAACTGGAGCTAAATCGCAAAGCTTGGAATAGCTCAAAAATTCCAAACAGGTATCGAGGACAGTGCATGATAAATCACAACACTATACTGTGTGTGTAGTCACGTGAATAAACATGCATCCAGAACGCGAAACTGGTGTTAAGATGCCCGCCTTGGCGAGCGAATCGTCAATAGTACTAATGGCAAGCGGAGGAAATGCGCCCACGAACATTGTTCAATGTCACCTGCTGGGTTGCACTAATCCGCCCATGATTGTGTTAAAGGCTTTGGAGGCCTAAAACCTTCTGGAGCCGGGTACGCACCTTACAGGTTTTGCATATCCCTTCAGGGTATCAAGATCGGAGGCTCGGGTTAGTAGTCACCAGGGGAGAAAACCCTCCCAAAAATCCGTCAATCCTACGGTGCACACGCCTAAGGGATGGGTGGCCGGGTGCGTGTAACTCGGTTACTAGTGTGAACCTCTAGCGACCCAGGGGCCAGCGCTAGTTGTAAGACTAAGTCCTCTTACCTGGCTTCTGTGATGAGTCGGGTGGACTGTTCATGAATCACACCGACTCGTGGGAACAGAATGGGAAAACTTTTATCAAATCGAAGGGCGCAGGGGCGGGCGCGAGGAAGGGGCAGGAGAGGCGCGTACGGTAACGTGAACGCGAACGCGGATAGAATTAGGGAGACCCCTCAGGTCACACTTAATCCAGACCTCCAAATCGAAGCAGAACTCGATTCAAATAGACTTGCTAGGGATTCAAACAGGGTCTTTGTGCCGGTAGCGGGATCCAGCAGGGATCAAGGCGCCGGAGGTTTCTGGACGGACATAGGCGCGACAACGGTACAGCCGGCTGTACAAGAGAACGATGAAGACTCACAGGGGACAGAACACACTGATAACACACAAACCACATTTCAAACACTCAAGATCCTTCAGATCAATTGTCAAAGATCATACGAAGTTACCGCGGAAGTTTGTACTTTTGCATTAGATCGTAAGGTCAATATAATCCTCTTGCAGGAGCCTTATAAGAACACTAAGTCTGGGTTAATTCAAGGGATTCCCGGTAACTTCAGAGTATTCGCGGCAGCCCATGCTTGGGCTGCCATTGTCGTTATAAATAACGACTTTACTTGTCTACACATCACACACTGCGGAGACCCCGCACACACTTTACTTTTTATAAATAATAATCATTTTGAACTCTACTTAAGTAGTATGTATTTCAAGGGGGGCGAGGACATTAATACAGATATTCAATTCATTACAAAGTACATTTCAATAGTAGGTAACCACCCGTTGCTAATCGGGATGGACGCAAACGCACAATCACCGGCCTGGTTTAGCAAGCCAACGAGAGACGGTGATCCCTCGGTTGTTCGGGGATATATACTAGAGGAGTATATATCAGCCTCTGGCCTCATAATTCATAACGGGCCCAGCGAAAGCTCCACTTTTGAGGGGGGAAAAGGCGTAGGCGGAAGGGGTTCATCAGATATTGACGTTACCCTCAGTAACGCTCTATTTGATAGAACCTACACCACTCACTGGGAATTACTGGACGGACACGGTATAAGCGATCACAATCCTATTCTCATCAAGATTGGATTGGCTAGACAGGGGTCTGTGAACCCAAACGAAATACCCATCAGGTACAAAATCGCCTCAGCTGAGTGGAATCAGTATAGGGACGCATTAGTGCTCCACGCGACGGATGTCAATCAATTCAAAAGTCAGAGTATAAATGACATGATTGACACAATAGAGTCCTGGGTGGCCGATGCGAACTCGGAGGTGTTACAACCTACACGGGTCTCGAATCGTCCACGGGTGTCTTGGTGGACCCGAGAGCTTAGGCAGGAAAGAGCGGCAGTTAAGACTGCTAGAAAGAGGGCTCAGCGTGCCAGGAGAGCCGGGGGCACTAATGCGGAGGCTTTAAGCCTTGAGTTTGCAAGGCTAGCGAGCCATTATAAAAACGCCATAAAAGAGGCCAAGCTAAAGGACTGGCAGGAGTTCGTAGCTAGAGGTAGTTCCGAACCGCGGGGCGCAGTATATAGGATTTGCAGGGGAAAACGAGCTAAAACCGAAATCGCGGACGTTCGGTTTAAAAGGAATGATGGCACCGAAGCGCATTCCAGCACTTGGCAGGAAAGTGCAGGTCTCTTCCTCAATAACTTCTTCCCGGACGGAGAAGCGGGGGTGCTAGATTTGAACGTCGGCTTGACACCTAGCCCAGAATTCAGTAGGGAGGAAGTAGACAAGGCCTTCAGCCGAGTTAAACTCAGAAGAGCCCCCGGACCGGATGGGGTTCTTCCTGTGATGGCCAGGCAGGTCTGGAAAGCTATTCCGGAACACTTACAAATGTTGTATAACAAATGCTTGGAGGAAGGGTACTTTCCAGACAGGTGGAAAGAAGCCAATCTGGTCGTGATATTGAAGGCCCCGGATAAGGTTAGATCCGAGGTGACTTCATACAGACCTATCAGCTTATTGCCGGTGATGGCAAAGGTGCTAGAGCGTATGATGATTGCTAGACTGAATGATCTTGTCGGCGAGGGACTTCATACTGATCAGTATGGGTTTACCACGGGTAAGAGTACCGAGGATGCCTGGTTCAGGGCGGTAACCGCGATAAGCAATGCGACGGATAAATATGTCCTAGGCATATTTATAGATTTTACTGGCGCATTCGATGGCCTCCTATGGTCTAGAATAATAGAAAAGCTCACGGAGCTAAGGTGTCTAGAATTGCGACTGTGGGCAAGTTATTTTCAAAACAGAACAGTCGCAATCAGGGGTAGGTCAGATAGAATTAACCACCCCGTCAGACGGGGCTGCCCGCAAGGTTCCATAGCAGGTCCGTTCGTATGGAACCTTATGATGGACGAGTTACTTGTTTTCCTTAGCGAGGATCAAGGAACCGTCATCGCGTACGCGGACGATCTGCTTATCCTAATAGAGGGTAGCAGTCGTCAAGTAATAGAAAGAAAGAGTCGGGAAGCTCTAGAAAAGGTCATAGATTGGGGAAACCGGATGGGCGTCAGGCTCTCGGAGAAGAAAACTGTGTGTATGATACTCAAAGGATTCTTCTCTAAGAACAGGAACCCTACGGTTAAAGCACACGGATTAAAAATCAAACTAGTAACGAAAGTTAGATACCTGGGACTAGAGGTAGGAGAACGATTGAATTTCAATCCTCACTTGCACTACCTCGGGTCGAAGATCAGTTCGCTAGTTGGATGTTTAAGACGAGTACTAAAGAGAGAATGGGGACTAGATAAGGCGGCCTTTAAGGCAATTTACAACGGCTTATTAATCGCGAGCATGGCATACGGTGCCACTGTTTGGGGTCACACTATGGCTCGCTCGACTTATAGAGACAAGATAAACCGCGGTCAAAGAATTGCATTATACGCGGCGAACAGGGTATGTAGGACTGTCTCTACCGAAGCGATGCAAGTCATAGCGGGCGCCCTCCCCTGGGATCTCGTCGTTAAGATGCGTCGGGAGCTGTTTCTAAGGAAACGGGGGTTACAATCGCGCCCAGGGGACGTAACCACAGATGTAGAGCGAGGTCTCTCCAAGCTCCGGTACAAAGAGCTTTTGTTAGAAAGACTCACTAACCAGTGGAGTCAGAGATGGGACGTGTCAAGTAAAGGGGCGGTTACGAGACGTTTCGTTCCAAATGTGGGCTATGCTTCCAAGAACGAGTGGTTTGAGCCGAATACACAACTCGGCTTCTTACTTACCGGTCATGGAAGTTTTAACCACCATTTGCACAGGTTAAACCTTTCTCAAACAGATGAGTGCGATTGCGATATGGGAGTTGCGGAGACCTGGGATCACGTACTCATAGAGTGCCCCCATTATACGGATATAAGGGTAGCTCTAGGCCCGGGCCTTAGCATTGATAACGTTAGAGATCTTATAGCGACGCGCGAAAGCTATGAGAGGCTTCAGACGTTTGCAACTGAGGTCTTCAGACTTAGGCGAGAACGAAACGCTCAGAGAGACCTCGACGGGAATTAAAAGCGCGTTCAAAATTAATTCCTTGTAGACTTGATTGATTCGAATATGCTAGTAAAGTAGACTCAGATCGCCTAGGACGATCAAAACTTAAACATTAGCTGGTTAAATTATTAATGCAGTTAGGCTATGTGTCGCCAACTAAAACTTAATCTATTAAGTTATTGAATAATACTATCTAGAAAACAGGCGGGTACAACCTGCCTGAAAACCGGACTAAGCACGGTTTCAAGCTCTAAAGTTCATTCCTCTGTGATTTAAGATAGCTATATGGTTAAGACATGCAAGATCTTGATCCACGTATGTCGACTATATACAAACTTCAAAAGAACCTGCTTAGCAGCTGCGTTCTGAAGTAATGCCTTGAGCGGATATTGCCTCCGAGCCATAACCACAAGTGCATAACCTTGGTTTACGTACTTGTCACAATAGGTAACGTTGCAATAACTGACCTCAGGCGCGGACAGAGAAAGTAAGTGCAAGATTCGGGTGAAGGATACTACGTACTTACAAGTTTTGCCTGCTTAAAGTGATTGATAAAGTGTATCAACCACTTAGTCTAATTGATGCACTTAAAAACGGCTTGGCAGGCCGCACTTTGTCAATGCCCTTGCGGACAGAAGTCCGATATGACGGGGTGATGTTGGAATTTGCTACGCGGAAACCTTCTCGCCTAGGACTTGACATATCCTCTAGTGTAACGGTTTAAAATTTGCCGCCGGGTTCTTTGGGTTTTGGAACCAGTGACCGTTGGTACGAGTGAGGGAAATGCGCAGGAGTCGGTACGGGACTTGACTTGATACGTTTGCTCGAGTAAGAGGTGATTTTGTGTGTTGTGCAAAAATTTTGTGAAGCCGGATTTTGGAGAAGAATTGGTTAGTTAATACCATCCAGTAGCGAACTGGGATTATCTTCTCGAATCCGTAGGATTGGGAAGCTCATTTTTTTTGATTATTTTACCGGGAGCTCTCATCCGCCTTTATGGGATTCGAAGCTGAACAAGTTTTGCATATGCCGCAGATCAACGAAATTTGAGGTATCATTTTTTTTGGATGGTAATTTATTGTAATAATTATTTGATTGATTTGATTCTCAAAATTTGTACATTTTGTATAAATATTCCGTGATTTCGGTTGATAATCAACATATGGTTGATAACATTTTTGTGTGGTCCGCCATTATTTTGTTAGTTCTTTGCGGGACTGCGCGTAAGATATTTGCGCTTTATATTTGAGCAATTATTATTTTCATTTACAAAATTTCTTCGTTGTTCAAAATTTTCCGTATGCCCTGGACTCATTGCTGGTTTTTTTTTTGTTTAATTAATTATCTTCCAAGCTAGCCGGCAAGATTTACAAAGATAGCTCGTAATTTCTCGATTTCCCCTTTAATCGAGTTGTCTAATCTTTCATAACGACGTCTTCCTTTTTAACCGAAATCGAGTGGCGCCTGTTCCATCTTTTTTTTTTTTCGTCGTTTTAATTAACACCCCTTTGGTTAGAAATTAATGTAACATCAATTATTCACGCTAAAGTTCGTGAGGAATTTTAACCGTGGCAAGTGGCGACCAACGTGGTTTGGTGTGATCGCTGGTTGAGTTGCGTTGCGGAAATTGTGGGTTCGAATTGCGGACTTCGCGAAATTGCAGCAACATTTATCGTAATTTAGTTGGTTAAGCGTGGCACTAGCCTTTGTCCAAGATCGGCGTCGCAGCCCTAGAGCCTTTAGGTCGGGCGCCGAGGGGTGCAGCGGTGAAGCTCCTTAATGCATAATTCCTGAGCAATCCGGATTTATGCATAATACCGTTACTACGGGAGACGGGGGGCCCAAGGGCATTGAAAATGCTCTTCCCCGTCATTTGAGGTTGGACTCGTAGTGGCTGTGGTTAGGGCGATATTCTGCCAACGGTGGGAACCTCTTGTACTTGTACAAGTGGAACCTGCGACAGTTTACATGGTGATCAAAGTAAACGGCGCCTGCCTGTTAGCAGGAAGCTCGAGACCGAACTAGAAGGTGTCTTGAGGCCCTCACCTAGGGCGATGTTCAACTGGCTCGTTGACGTCCGATAGGTACCCTTTAAATAGGGCGCGCGTCGCCGGTGCAACCTTGTTATGAAACTTCCAAAGCGTAGTAACAAGTGAGGCGGCCCACAGGTCCATGGGGATCCGTGCTGGGTATGTCTAACGACGATCCTAACACGTTAAATTAAACGACTTCATTGTCCCTACCTACTTTCTCTCTCTTAACTTCCTTCTGGCCGAGCGGTTGTGTTTTATGCCGCTCCGCAACTTCTGCGCATAATTTCTGAACGCGAAGTGATAAAAATAAAGTGAAGTGCGGGTTAGATCGGGAGCGCGATTCTGCTCCCGACAAAACCTTTTGTGCTGTTATCGGACTACCCACTGATTTTATATCAAGGAAAAACTGATTTTTCAACTTTGAACCGCGATAACACGCGATAGGAGCGACGCCGCGAGGCCCAAATCAAAGAGAAAGTGTACCGTGCCATCGATCAACACCAACGGGGGCACCCACGGACCTACCGAAGGCCAGCAAAGGGTAAGATAGCCACTGCGGAAGATCTTAGTGTGCGATAACGTCGGAACTTATATAAACTCCAAGTAAATTAAAAACCATCGCGACTACTTTTTTTCCCGAGCTTATCGGAGGAAAAATAAGGACAATAGTTAATTATCCGGTCTTATCTTTGCGGCTTCCGTTTATACATGATAGGGGCATAATAAACTAACTCCGATTGGACCCAAACAGGTCCCAAACGACAGCCAAGGGGATTGTCCGCAGATTTTGTGGGGGCTGAGAAGGCGATTATCATACGGGGGAGCCACAAGAGCAAAAATAGTGCGAAAATTTTCAGAAATTGTTTTTATACATAGACTATTAAAATCATTAAATTTCACAAATCCACTATCGCTATTATTACATACGGGGTGTTCTATTCTTATTTACAGGGTGGCCAAAACATCACATCTACAGGGTGGCCACCGAATACATACAGGGTGTTACAAAAATCATATATATAGTGTGAACCAGCAAAAATATACGGGGTGGGCAAACGACAAGAATACGGGGTGGGCCACTTTCCTATATACAGCGTGTCCAAACAAATCATTTATCTCAGATTTCGATCTAACAGCCATATCTCGGCAATCTAGCATCGCAAAATGTCGGGAAAACTGCCAAAAAATTCAGCCAAAAGAGGCGGTCCTAGGACACGCAAACCCCCACCCCCTGGGTCTCTAGAGAGACATTTCCCCCCTCCCCCCTCGAACATATCTTCGGATATCTCGAGAACGGGGCGGCGGAGGGACGCCGTTCCAACGGCAATAGAAGCCCTCCGGGAGGGCGCTTCTTCTGAGCCGGGGCCCCTCTCGGCTCAACCCCCAATCGAACTTTTCCGCCCCACAAGCCAAAACGGCTAAAACAAAAGCAGCTGACGGTGCATCATCTAAAGGCCCCGTAACAGTCAAACGAAATAGGCTAGGTTCGGCTTCGGCCACCCCCCCTCTTTCGATACTATCTGGGAAAATCTCTAATTCTGGGCGCACTGGGGACACAGGGGGAACGCCAGGGGAAAGCCCAATGGGAGCCACACCCAACAATATAGTGGACCTAACATCTACACCTTCCGACTCGCAGCCGGGGTCGGCGGCAGCGACTATCACAGACGGGTACTATATGCCATACAAAACCACTAAATGCCAGAGGTGCCGACAGGCCTTCAATAAGCCCATCATACTGGCGTGACAGTACTCAACACACCATCCGGCGAACCAAATCTCATTCTCGTGCTCTAAATGCCAAAAATCATTCGCGAAGCACCACGCGGCGACGTGCCATATGGACAAATGCCCGGGGCCGGCGGCGGCGCCGACAGATAATCATATCAAGTGCCCCCACTGCGAAAGGTTCTTCGCAACCAAAAGTGGACTCTCCACTCACACGCGCCACGCTCACCCAGCAGTCCGCGACGAACAGCGAAGGGAACAACTTGCCCCAAAACCGCCCAAACACGTGTCGCGGGGGGTGTCCAAATGGGGCGAGGAGGAGACCGAGCTGCTGGTGCGGGAGTACATAAAACTAGATGGTGTGTTGGGATACTCAAACAAATTAGAGGCCATTATGAACATGGGAAGACTGCGAAACAGATCAGGGATCGCCTGGCTGTTTTGCGCAATCGTGCATACCCCCCTGAAACCCTAGTAGAATACCTTAATAGTAAGAGGGCAAGGAGGGAGGGGATCGCCCCCCCCCCCGACGACGCCCTCACGGACAATAATGTGCAAACGTCCCCGCAACCCTCCACCTCTGCGGGCGGGACGGGGATATATGAATTGACACCCCAGGCTAGACCGCCCACGATGAGGAGATCAGCCACCTGGAGCAACATTAATTTGGGAACGCCGGGTGACTCAAGCTCCTCCTCCAACGTAAGCACCCCGAGTACCACTCCAGAAAAACTCGGGACCGAACTTCTATTGGCGGAGGAGGACAAGATCCTCCTCAATTGTGCCCAATCCCCCAAATCGAACGGTTATACGCCGACTACTTGGAGGCCGTTGAGGAACTTTCAAGGGACTCACCCGCCCACCCAAACACCCAGAGAATGGCAACGCGAAGCGGCGATAAATTGCACCAATCACAAATGACGACTACACCCGTCAACGAGGGCCCGGCAATCGAACCGTGCCCCGTAACCCAACCGCACCTAGAGGCGGTGAGCGCATCCCCAACGCCGCCCCCGGAATGTAGCAGTGCCGGGGGGGCTCCACGCTCCGGGGCGTCTCGCCGTCAGAATCCTCTACAGATCCCGATGATTCCCTGCACAACCACCGCGGGGCGGACGAAGGACCAGACGAACTGATAGCTGCTCCAAAAACACCGGGAGCGGTATCATCATCTGATAACGGCCACCACAAACCTTATCCGGATCGCGTGTCAGATGCTATCATGAAAACGACGGACGCGCCCTCTACGCCGCCCGCGGCACTTAGCAATGCCGCGGGGGGCTCCATGGACAACGGCGCTCCGCCGTCCGCGTCTCCCATGCTTCCCGACGATACTCCACGTGATATCGATTCAAACGCTGCGGGACAAAACTGCAAAAATGCCACAAGGGCGCCGCCAGCGGCGTCCGATGATACAGTAGTGGGGGAGGGAACGGGGTGGGGCGCCGGGGCCGCGCCGGTTCTGGCCGGGGGCCCCGAAGCGCCTGGGGACTAGCGTTACAGCCTCAGAGAGGAGATAACCGCATATCCACAACATCTGCCTTTCGCGAAGAGACTCAGGGAGGCCTGCGTGGGGGGAATACCCTCCCTCGTAAGAATACGAAAAAGAAGAAGAAGCTAAAAAGAAGAAAAACGATACCCAAGAAACCGAAGATGCGAGGGTGAACACAAGTACGGAGCAGACCGTTAAGTCTACTCCGGACTTGGCCAGTAGCCAAACATCGGACGTTGACTTGGATATATGGTCGGACAAGAAATTGAAGGAAGCCTCGAAAACGGCAATGAACAACGTACACGAAGTACGTAGATTTCTGATGAGAAGTAAGGAGGCCCTCAACTTTCGAGAAGAGGCCCTCGAGAGGATAAAAGACGTCGAAGGACTAATTCAAGAACTAGTCCAAGAAGGAATTAGAAGGAACAGAATGGGGACGGGAGCGCCTTCAGCCTCCCCTCCTCAAACAAAAGAAATCATAGAGGAGGTGGTCAAAGCCATCAGCGAGACCACCCCCCCGGCAGCACCGACCCTTCAGGTCATCGAAAGCAAGTCTACACCAGAAACAGACAAGCAAAACCCCCCCAGGGATTACCTGGAGGCTGCTAAGAAAATCGCCGCTGGCGGCCCCGTAGCATGCCCACCAGAAAATTCAAGGTCATAGTGTACCCTGACGAAGGGAACACTAATAAATCGGCGGACGAAACCAAAGTACAATTAACCAGCATAAAATTAACAGATCTTAAAATCAAACCTGATAGAGTATACACCATAAAGAACAACGGAGTGATGGTTGAGTCTTCTCAACCGTCGCTCAAAAACTTGATCGGCAATTCGTTGCTGAAAGAGAAGAAATTGGTGGCCCGGGAGCCCTCAGCTACCTGGCCCTCAATCTCCATACAGATGGTCGACAAATCATTGACCAAAGAAAGGGTGGTCGAGGAGTTTACCGCGAACTACCCCGAAGCAACAACAGCGGCCGGGAGCTCCTGGCTCAGGAGCATCAACCCGGTGCATTCCAAGGGTAAGACCCACAATAAGTGGATCCTGGAGGTTCACCCCCTGGTCAGGGAGGCGGCTATCAAAGACGGGAAGTTTCGTGCTTCCTGGAAGAGCTACCGCATCCATGACCACATTACGATCACGCGCTGCTATAAGTGTCAGCGCTTCGGACATACAGCAAAATATTGTAAAGGGAGTGATGCATGTGCATTCTGCTCCTCCACAGAACACGCCTCACGTGCCTGTGGGGTACAGAATGATCGGGCAAAACATGTGTGCATTAACTGCGTCAGAGCTAAACATAGCGATGCCAGGCACACTACAGGATCCAACGTGTGTAAGGTCTACAAAGCAAGACTTATGGATTATGCCCATTCAGTACTTACGCTTACAGACATCGTCAATGAGTAAGCCCTTCAAAGTCTTGCAGGTAAACCTGAGGAACTCGGAGGCCGCCACGGCCGACGCGCAACGCTTTGTTGCCCAGGAAGAAATTCTCTTGGCCATTCTTTCGGAACCCTACTGCTACCCCGCGGCAGCAGGAGGGTTTCGTCTTCCCTTCTCTCCGAACACACGGACGGCAGCAATCTTCGGCGACCACTTCCGAACTTGCATCATGGTTAACGATGCGGTAGGAAATGAATTCACGTTCTCCTTCCTCCCGCAAGTTTCCAGCAAGTTTGTAACGGTCGTGTCAATTACCTTCAGTAACAAAGTGACCTACTATTTCATAGGCACGTATTTTCCTCCCTCAGAGGATATACAAATTCCACTCGAAGACCTCCGGAAAGCACTGGGTGTTTGCGGAAAGGGGAAGACCTATATTTGCGGAGACTTTAATTGTCGATCAAGGGTGTGGTATGACACCGTAGATTCCAACTCCAGGGCACAGGCACTGGAGGAATTCATTGTGCAGCACGAGCTCTTCGTGTTCAATCGACCTAACAAACCGCCTTCGTTCGAGGACTCCCTCGGCAGGAAGAGCAACATAGATCTAACGTTGGGCACTTGCGACACCGTCAATGCAACCCACTCATGGGACATTGCGGAACATGTCATTATCACTTGTAACGGGCCAAATTGGTTCCGTCAACAAACTGTGATCACACAGGTGAATGTGTGTCACCTACCTGGATTTGTATTGGATGCCGCTAGCTCAATCGCGTGGGTCGTGGTGCTTAAATCACTCCAATAACAATCCGGGACGGCAAAATCAAGGGAAGTCACAATCGGGTATTAGGGCGCCACTGAATTTGTCATAAACTTACCCCAAAAGTAATTCAGAACTTACCTATATAGAAATAGGGGGGGGAGTCGAGAGTGAAATAAAATATATCCAATAACGAGTAACAATATTTTAATTAAAAGACTTAATTTTGGTGAAGCTAATAAACTAATATGTGAATAATAATGACGGCGATTTTGACAATTTATGTAGATTAATAATAATAAACGTTGATAAGATTGTAAAATAATGAAATATGAATACGGTAAATGGTTGTCGGATTTAAATACTAATAATACACAATAATAAAATAATGATATAAAGAATAATAATACTTATGCTAAAGGTGAACATAAAATGTTCAACACACTGTATATATAACCTAAACACATAAAAGAACATAAATGTAATATAAACAAGGTTTCGGTCAGTCGAATCGAGATGAAAATTGACTCGGGTAGTATCCCACTAAAACAACACCTCGATTCCACGTTAGAGAACCAAAAAAAAAGGTTAGTACTTAAGATTATAATTAAATATATGAACATTTGATAAAACAAATAATGTTGAAAAGTTTGACGTGAAGATAACTAAAATGTTTAAAATATCGAATTACACAATGCACTACACCTGGGTACGGACCACAAGTGTTCACGAGATTTATGCTGAAGATGAACTCAAAATTGTTTGAATAGCAACTCCGAAACACAAAAACTAAAGGGATGGGCGAAACACTTCATTCGGAGTTCAATTGTTTAAAACCGGTAGAATAAGTGATGATTAATTTATATTTAATTTGACGTAATTTAATGTTTGTAATATTTAGAATCGGTAGCGGGGTTAATTAAAATAAACTGATAAAAAGTACTTACGCAAAATTTAACTTAAACAATAAATACACATTGACGATGGGGCGAAATACGGTCCTGCATTCAGGAATGTGCGAACAAAGGAATGGCGTCATCAAAATACATCAGCTTCGAATACCACAATATTTAAGGAAGAGATCGAACCTAATTTTGTAGCAAAAACTTCAACGGATTGATTGAATTGCGTGGTGATTGGTTTTGTCGTTAAAACTCCAGTAAGATAAATTTGCATAAAGCTGTTGATTACATAAAACCAAATATGCATTCAATATAACCAAGTATTGGCGATCGTAATAATTGTCACAAGGACGGCCTTTTTCATTAACACCCAGATGAACGAACAAAGGAATTACGCCAATTCGGTAATTTTTACTAAGTTTTCAACCACACACAAATCACAAGCGTCCTTCCTACTACGCCATTTTCGTCAAGCCCCGCTTGTAGTTGTGCGCGCGCCACATGACACTAAACAACTACTCTAGTCAACGCTAGATGGCGGACTTTTGAAATTTAAAAATTATCGCGGGAAAAACGTAAATTGAAGGGAAAAAGTAAAATATCATTACATCACCCGGGCTGGAAGAACAAAAGCCTCTTTTGTTCTTACGAACCAGAGCTTAGCAAACAGTATCATGCATCGCCAATATAACATAAGCACTTAAAAGATAAAAGCTAAAGCACATAAAACACAAAATACATAAATATTATTATACAGCGAAAGGTTTCAAAAGCTTAAGCGGAAGCTAAAAGAAAAAAACAAAAAAAAAAAACAAGTTCATTTATCTGTCGGTATGGCCTAACCGCATCGGTCCACGAAGCGAATCGGTTTCCCAATTCAAATCTCATCAAATTGGTCAAGAACAAAACGTAAGATAAACAAGTCAAATCAGGTTTAGCAAAACGCTCTCTTCGTAACGCAAGATACGTTTACTAAATGATAGTCGCAGTTGGGGTTAGTTAACGCCCTCTGCGTAACTCAAGGTACGCTACTAATATGACTTACTCGGGAGCGGATTTAAGATCTTTGGCATTCCACACACCTTGGGAAGTTCCAGATTCATCAGAAAGCTCATAAGTGGCATAAGAAACTTTCTTTCTGATATAAAAGGGTCCACGAAATTTGGGAGCTAATTTCGCCGTAAAATATTTTGACGCGTCAGATAACACATAATTGCGTCGCCACACCGAATCTCCTACTTCGAAAGTAGCAGCTCGACGTCTTAAATCGTAAGAACACTTGTTCTTTTCATAGGCTATTCTAAGCCTTTTGACAATGTCCTCATATAACTTATGGAGAGCCTTAGGTTTACCTTGTAGGTATAACCTATCTCCAAACGAAATATCCGCATCTCCTGTCAATTCAGAAGAGCCTACGGTACCTCCATCTAAATTAATTTCTCTACCAAAATTCGCAAAATAAGGCGTTACTCCAGTTACTTCGTGTACTGCTGTGCGCATGGCGCAAGCAACACGGGCTAAATATTTATCCCAATTCCTATGATTGTCCGCTACATAGGAGGACAACATGGTCTTCAAAACTCTATTAACCCTTTCGACCGGGTTAGCTTGAGGGTGATAATTGGCGTTATAAGTAATTTTAACATTATACAGGGAATTCATGTTTCTAAATTCACGGCTACGGAATTGTACACCGTTATCACAAAGTAAAATTTTGGGAGCACCATAAACTAAAATTACGTCTTCTTCGATTTTACGAGTAACAGAGGCAGCAGTGGCAGAACGTAAAGGAAAACATAAGGAATACTTAGTAAAATAATCTGCTACAACTAGGATATACACGTAGCCACGGGTTGAGCGTGGTAAGGGACCTACTAAGTCAACAGAAATCATCTGCCAAGGACGAGTTACATTGGGATGGGAAGTCATAAAACCAGCGGGCTTTTTCTGTTCTGGTTTGTGGGCAATACAAACGGGACATCTATTTACATAACGGGATACTGAAGATTTCAACAAAGGCCAATAATATTTTTGAGTTATTCTACTTAAAGTTTTGCGAATTCCGAGATGACCAGCAGTAGGTTCATCGTGACAAGATTTTAGAATGTCGTTTCGTCGAGAATTTGGAACCACTTCCTTCCATTCCGCCTTCTCACGAAGTTCAGGATAATCGGGAGTTACATATTTAAACAAAAGGTTGTTTTCGATTCGCCATAGGGGAAATTTATCTGGTTTGTTCTTAACCTTACTTAACATGGACTTATACCATTTATCGTTAAGGTTACTTACAGGATTGGGATTGGAGTCATGATCATCATCATTGGACTCATGAAGAAGCTCATGATCCTCGTCGTTATTATCACCGGAATGATCGTCGGTTATTTCACCAATCTGTATTGTTTTAGGAGCATTAGGGATATTATTTACATTCTTATTTTGACTACATTTGGGAGTAATCGAAACATTATCAATCACGGGAACGGATCTTGATAACGCATCCGGAACTACATGATCTTTACCTTTTCTATGCGTAATTTCGAAGTCGTACTGTTGTAATCTTACCATCCATCGAGCTAATCTACCACTTGGTTGAACAAGATTATTTAACCAAATGAGACTATAATGGTCAGTGATTACACGAAAATGGGAACCTTCCAAATACGGTCTTAGTCTCTCAATGGCCCAAAGAACCGCGAGACACTCTCTTTCCGTAACAGAGTAATTTCTCTCTTGACGCGTAAGTGAACGACTTAAATAACATACTACATGTTCTACACCATCAATTTCTTGAGTGAGGACTGCAGCGATGCCAAAGCCGGAGGCATCCGTTTGAACAACAAAAGGTACATCAAAATTTGGACAAACTAAAATAGGAGCATTAACCAAACTATCTTTAACCAAGCTTAACGCAGTGTCACAATTTTCGTTCCAAATAAATTTTTGATTCCTCTTTAAAAGAGCGGTAAGAGGTGCAATGATTGTTGAAAATTCAGGTATAAATCGCCTATACCAAGATGCCATACCAATTATGGTGCGTACATCACTAACGCTTTTGGGCGTTGGTATTTTTAAAATAGCTTCAACTTTACCGGGGTCAACCGCAATACCTTGTTGATTCACAACGTAACCGAGATATTTGAGCTCAGGTTTACAAAAATAACATTTTTCCCTACTCAACGTAAGACCTGCATCTTTTAATCTCTTTAAAACATCCGTAAGGATTTCAATATGTTTGTCGAAAGTTGGAGCACAAATAATTACATCATCTAAATACACAAATACATAAGGTTCTAATTCTGGGCCAAGAATTTTGTCAATAAAACGCTGAAAGGTCGCCGGGGCATTATGTAAACCAAATGCCATACGGGTGAATTGAAAAAGACCTCTACCAGGTACAGTGAAAGCAGTGTAAGCTTTCGATTCTTCAGACAATGGGATCTGCCAATAAGCTGATTTTATATCCAAGGACGTTATAAATTTTGCATCGCGCAGGCGATCTAATATAGCGGAAACATAAGGTAAGGGATATGCATCACGTTCAGTAACTTGATTCAATTTTCTAAAGTCTATACAAAATCTAAATTTTCCGTCTTTCTTCTTAATTAACAAAACGGGATTCGACCAAGCTGAATGACTTTTTTCTACTACACCAGACTTTATCATTTGGGTTAATTCTGCGTCTATTTGAGCTTGAACATTAGGGTTCACCGGGTAATATCTTTGCTTAATAGGAGGGGACTTTGTAGTAATAACATGTTCCACACCTAAAGCACATCCTAAAATTTCTGACTTACTAATATCTTTAAAATTAGAATTGATTAAACCATTTAAAATGGCTCCCTGCTCACGGGTTAAACTTTGTTCAGAAACCAATTGTGTTTGTTCGTCCTCTAAAGACACCAGCGACAAATGTTCAGGCTTCGAAAAATTCCACTCACCACGAATAACATTAGGCACAAAGCCAATAGCCCTCCAAAAGTCTATTCCTAAAATTACCGTGTGCGTAACATCAGGCACTATCAAAACATTGATCACAATGGTTTTGTGACGTAGCTTAATCGGTAACGAAACCGAACCTAAAATATTTATTTGACTGCCATCAGCCAAAGCGCAATTCGACTTAACATTATTTAAATGAAGGCCTAGATTAGAAATTCGATTCCAACCTTCAATTCCTAAAATTGTCCTAGAGGCACCGGAATCTAAAAGTGCTGCAAAAGATTTACCAAAAATTTCAACTGTTACATAAGGACGTTCGTCATATTTGGAATTTTCCAATATATAGTTTAACATAATTTTATTTTTATCATAAATTAAATTTCGATTATCGACAAGATTACTTAAACAACGGGTGGAATTATAAAAAATCTTCGAGGTAGCAATCCCGTCTTTTACTGACCTCGACGCTCGTTTCCCGAAACAGAACATTTGGGACAAGTACGTGTCGTAATATTGGGTTTCCCACACTTAAAACAATAGTTTCCTTTCTTCGGAACGGTACATTCTTTTGAAAGGTGTTGGTTTGAATTACAATTCCAACAGTTTCTAAAATTTAGACTAGCATTATTGGTAGGACTTCGAGAATTTTGAACATTATTATTAAATTTCGTAAAAGTACTAAAGCGTGGATTATTATGATCGTTAGAACGAGAATTCGTAAAAGTATTTGAACGATAATGGGAATAACTATTTTCATTTGACGAATTTGCCTTATAAGGGTTTGAATAAGATTGACTCATTAACGGGGTAGGTTGTGAAGAATTTTTCTCAACTTCTTTGACAGTCTCAACGTTACATGAAACATCAACAAAAGCTAATTCAGGTTCTAAATCATTCTTCTTTTTCACAGGGGGAACGTAATTATCAATCGCAATCCTTCGTTCTTCGATGATTTTGCAATACTTAATTAATTCGGGGATAGACGTAATTTTTGCAAGGCCTAACTGAGTTTGATACGACGGATGTAAATTTTTATTTATAATTTTTAATTGTTTGGCTTCAGATAATTTTTCAACTAATCTAGAAAATAAACTTTTCATGACTGCAACAAAAGTACCAATCGATTCCGAAGAAGCTTGAGTTCTTCGTTCAATTTCTCGAATTAAAACATCATCATAATCCGGTGGTAAATATTCTTCTCGTAAGGCCGATTCGATATCACTCCAAGTATTAAAATTTTCACGATTTGCCCTAAACCAAATCAAAGCCTTCGAACTGAATAGTTCGTATGATTCGCGAAATAATTGTATTTCCGAAACATTTCTGGTAATACTATACTCCCTAACACGTTCTAAAAATGCATTTAACGATTGGGTTTTGTCACCCGAAAAAGTAAATCCCCATTTAAAAACAGGTACAGATTTCTGTACGTGCGACCTAACATTACTCATTCTTGAGTTAACAGTAACAGGGGGAGTCAAAATTGTAGATGGAACACAATAAGTACTAGCTGGCATAACATTTTGCAAAGCAGAAGTAGAAGCAGCAAGCGTTAGAGGGTTAATAGCATCATTTTCTAATTTTAGATTAGCAATTTTTAACACAGGGGTTTCACTAGCGGTATTTATCACGGGTGCATCTAGCGAGAGTTTGGAAGCTTTCAACGCAAGTTCATAATTTGCTATCAAATCTTTAACAACATTCATCCAATCTAATTTTATGTTATTTTCCTCATCATTGCTGGGATTTGAATTTTTAATGCGATGAACTAAATGTAAAACTTTTGTTTGAATTAAAGGGACCGATTTATCTAAATCGGAAGTCTCGATTAAGGAACTAAGATTTTCGATCATAAGATTGATGTAAACTGAATCATTCGAAAAGATTTTAGAATAGGGGGGGCGAACAAATTTTGGGTCGGTCATTTCCTTTTTCAGGACTTTTCTTAATAAAGTTCGTAGGGCTGGAACATCACCTACTGACTGCGAGCCTCGAACCTCGAGTTCATAGATTAATTCTGTCTTGATAAGTCGTTCTACAACCAACTTATAACTGGCAGTTAAATTTTCAAATTCGCACTCCATGGCGTAAAAGTAAATAATCGTAATAAAAATAAAAAAATTATAAAATCAAAAAGGGACTAAAATAACCACAATGGTTTCGGAAAGCTTGACGATGACTTAACAAAGCCAACACGATAGGGGTCAAATTTTGTAGTGGTCGGGCCTAAACGTCGGCCTAAACGTTGGGGTCAAATTCTTAATCGAGGCGCCCCACGTTGGGCGCCAAATTTTGTAACGGGCCAAATTGGTTCCGTCAACAAACTGTGATCACACAGGTGAATGTGTGTCACCTACCTGGATTTGTATTGGATGCCGCTAGCTCAATCGCGTGGGTCGTGGTGCTTAAATCACTCCAATAACAATCCGGGACGGCAAAATCAAGGGAAGTCACAATCGGGTATTAGGGCGCCACTGAATTTGTCATAAACTTACCCCAAAAGTAATTCAGAACTTACCTATATAGAAATAGGGGGGGGAGTCGAGAGTGAAATAAAATATATCCAATAACGAGTAACAATATTTTAATTAAAAGACTTAATTTTGGTGAAGCTAATAAACTAATATGTGAATAATAATGACGGCGATTTTGACAATTTATGTAGATTAATAATCTACATAAACATAAACGTTGATAAGATTGTAAAATAATGAAATATGAATACGGTAAATGGTTGTCGGATTTAAATACTAATAATACACAATAATAAAATAATGATATAAAGAATAATAATACTTATGCTAAAGGTGAACATAAAATGTTCAACACACTGTATATATAACCTAAACACATAAAAGAACATAAATGTAATATAAACAAGGTTTCGGTCAGTCGAATCGAGATGAAAATTGACTCGGGTAGTATCCCACTAAAACAACACCTCGATTCCACGTTCGAGAACCAAAAAAAAGGGTTAGTACTTAAGATTATAATTAAATATATGAACATTTGATAAAACAAATAATGTTGAAAAGTTTGACGTGAAGATAACTAAAATGTTTAAAATATCGAATTACACAATGCACTACACCTGGGTACGGACCACAAGTGTTCACGAGATTTATGCTGAAGATGAACTCAAAATTGTTTGAATAGCAACTCCGAAACACAAAAACTAAAGGGATGGGCGAAACACTTCATTCGGAGTTCAATTGTTTAAAACCGGTAGAATAAGTGATGATTAATTTATATTTAATTTGACGTAATTTAATGTTTGTAATATTTAGAATCGGTAGCGGGGTTAATTAAAATAAACTGATAAAAAGTACTTACGCAAAATTTAACTTAAACAATAAATACACATTGACGATGGGGCGAAATACGGTCCTGCATTCAGGAATGTGCGAACAAAGGAATGGCGTCATCAAAATACATCAGCTTCGAATACCACAATATTTAAGGAAGAGATCGAACCTAATTTTGTAGCAAAAACTTCAACGGATTGATTGAATTGCGTGGTGATTGGTTTTGTCGTTAAAACTCCAGTAAGATAAATTTGCATAAAGCTGTTGATTACATAAAACCAAATATGCATTCAATATAACCAAGTATTGGCGATCGTAATAATTGTCACAAGGACGGCCTTTTTCATTAACACCCAGATGAACGAACAAAGGAATTACGCCAATTCGGTAATTTTTACTAAGTTTTCAACCACACACAAATCACAAGCGTCCTTCCTACTACGCCATTTTCGTCAAGCCCCGCTTGTAGTTGTGCGCGCGCCACATGACACTAAACAACTACTCTAGTCAACGCTAGATGGCGGACTTTTGAAATTTAAAAATTATCGCGGGAAAAACGTAAATTGAAGGGAAAAATTAAAATATCATTACACACTGATCATAAAGCCATCACATTTGAAATAGGTCCACCTAATAATCCCATCAGGATTAGTAGGAATAGAAACCCGGATACCATCCAAGCGGAAACCATCGAGACAGAGTTAACTCGGTGGGTAGAGGAAAACGGCCCCAGGTCGGACAATCTAACCACCGAAAACGAAATCGAGGACATGGTCTCCGATTTGCACGGAAGGATCCAGGATCTAATAAATAGGAAAGCCCAAATGAAGAAGATCTACGTTGGCCGTCCTGACTGGTGGACCGACAATCTTGAAAGAGTGCGAAAGAAGTATCTCTCGCGGAAGAGGGCTTTGTATAGGAACCGCATTGAGAACGAACAGAACGGGCTGTACATTGCAATGATGGAATCTAAGGACAGATTCCTGGAAACATTGAAAAAGGCTAAACAGGCCAGTTGGCAAAAGTTCGTCGAGGACGACCTTGTACCTAATCCCTGGGGGGTTACTTACAAATTAGCTGCAAGAAAATATAAGGGGAAAAACATCCTCACCACCTTCAGTGACGGGGACGGGAGGATAACGGAAACGCCGGAAAAGACCCTAACCTACCTCATGAACGGTCTACTCCCCGACGACGATCGAAACTCCGATGCAACGGTGGATCACCAAACCATGCGGTCGGATTTCGAAAATCTGAGGGGCGTGCCGGACATGGCGCAGGTTAGGGAGGTCGAAAGCGACGAGCTGGATGACCTAATCAGGACGACGCAAGCCAGAAAGGCACCGGGTTTTGACAACATTCAGGGATCTTTTCTTAAAAAACTCTATGTTGTCATCAAAAACGTGTTAATGGGTATTTACAACGCGTGCATTAAAGTTGCTTATTTCCCCAAGCTGTGGCAGAGGGGGGTCCTCAAGATCCTACTCAAGAACCCAGATAGGGAAACAAGCAACATCACGAACTATAGGCCGATCACCCTCTTGCCGGTGTTCGGCAAAATATTGGAAAAAATAATGAAAAGAAGAATTCTAGAAAGTAATACCCCTTACCACGATCGGTGCCAATATGGCTTCGTGGAAGGTATGAGTACCACAACCGCCCTTAAGGCATTCTACGAAAAAATAGATACTACGGAGATGAAGCGGAAGAAAGCCAAGGGTTTTCTCGCGGTAATCTTCTACGACATCTCCGGAGCTTTTGATAACATGTGGTGGCCAGCCCTGTTCCGCTCGCTGAGCGAAAAAGGGCTCCCTCACAGGTTAAAGGTCATGATCAAAAGCTACCTTTCAGCCCGGGAGGTGACTCTCACCTCCGGGGTCTCAAAGGTAGGGAAAAGATCCACGAAGGGATGTCCACAGGGCTCGGTCCTCGGCCCGATCCTGTGGAACTCACTTCTGGATCATTATCTAAAGAAAGACAAACAGGAGGGTACTCATACCTTCGCGTACGCGGATGACATCGCGACCGTCGTCACGGCGGATTCCCGAATCCAACTGCAAGAAAAACTTCAAACGTGCGTCAACGAATTAAGCGGATGGTGCAAGGACATGAAACTCGCTCTCTCGGAAACGAAGACGAAGATCATGTGCTTGTATCCGAAGCGTGTTCATAATTATGATTTAGATGTCAGACTTAACGGAAAGAAAATAAAGGTGGTAAGGGAATATAAGTACCTTGGGGTCCTTATTGACGAAAACCTATCGATGCAACCGCATGTAAACTACGTTTGCGGCAAAGCCAGTAAACTAGTCCATGCGCTGCATCGAATGGCAAAAAGCGGTTGGAACCTGGACACCTCGAACTCTATGCGAAGGATCTACCAGGGGGCGGTAGTCCCCATCTTGGCTTACGGAAGCGAGATCTGGATACATAGAATAGGGGATAAGCACACGTTGGCCCGGCTGATATCGTGCTATGGATTTTGCTGTCGCGTGATAGCAAAATGTTATAGGATTGTGTCGACCATAGCCGCGGGTGTTTTGGCAGGTATCCACCCAATCGACTTAGAACTCTTACGATTACTGTCATGGCGTGAAGCCAGAAACAAGAAAGTAACCACCTTTATGGGGGTAAGAATAGACCCGAAAGATTACAAATACAGAGTGGACATCAAAAGAAAAATGGAGGACATAATCCAAAAAAAATGGCAACAAAGATGGGACGATGGACTGGTAGGTAGAATTACCTACCAATTCATCCCCAAGGTAAGTAATAAAATAATGAACAATTCCTTCCAGATGACGCAAATGCTAACCGGACATGGCGAGTTCGGCCGACACCTCAAGAGATTGGGGAAATCGGTGGACGGACTATGTCCGGCGTGCGATATTCTCGATGAACCTACACATCGGATACGGGAGTGCGATTTGTACATGCAAGAACAGTTGGAGCTGGCGGCCTATCATGGCATCCATCTCCCTGCACAACTGGACGAGCTGTACGAAGAAACACCACCCGACCTGATGTGTAAGTTCCTCGAGAACAAGACCATCAACATAAGTGAAAACGAAGATCTAATCATATAAATTAACAACCCGACAAGGAAAAAGGTTTGGGTGTAACCGAAAAATCGATAAAAGTGATTAAATGAAAAGAGAAAAAAGACACCAAACCAATACATGAAAAACTTATACTTAACAAACAAGTCACGATGGAAAAATGCCCACGCAATCCCTGAGAAGTGAATTACCTCTCTCCCGCGGATGCAGGATCGAGAAACTTCCTCCCACGCGAAGTGGAAAACCACCTCACTTTTTTAACGTGGGGAGCCCTGGATGGAATTGACTAGCTCCTCTGATGGTAACGTCGGTCTGCGAGGGACGTGGGTCCAGATCTCTATATCTCACTAAAAAGGTTATAAGTATCCCCTCTTCCAGGGAAATAAAAATTCGGTGTAATAATAATTGATTTAATAACACACCACAATCAATACACAACAAAAATACAAATGGCAACAACCTTTCGGTGGCGAATATAAAATGGATTGCTGGCTTCTGACGGAAGCCAGCCAAAATACAATGCGTGAATCAATCCTCCTGTGAAGAAGGCTCGGCGAACAAAAAAAAACTGAGGTGACAAAACAAGACACCTCGTTGTGACGTTAATTAAACAACTCGTAATTGAGATTATGCAATCACTACCCAAAACAGATCAGAAAAGTAAAATTGTCTTACCAAGTACTCAGCAAGCTCACAAACTGATGGTGACAGGTACCCCCAACCTGCTTGGATGGATTGCACACGAGAATTGATGTTGATGCACTGCTCGCCAGGTCTCGGTTCTCCAGGAAGGATTGCACGACTCGAGTGATGAATCCTCAGCGACCCCACGACTCGGCAACAGGACAATGGCTGGACAGATGTGCTCCAAAAGGTAACTCCAAAATCGCTAGTACGTCGGACGCAGGCTCGCTTGGCTACTCGGTGGATCGTGCCACAACAAACATTAACAGTACGACGAAACAATCGGCAACGGACACGACGACAAAATTGACTAATTGCACTAACCGACAAAAGCGGGTTGGTAAATAAATAATTCGGTGCGCTATGTTGACAACTTGTCACTTTCCAAAATCCCAATAGAGGGCGCAAGAGCATGCACAAAGTGCAGTTGGAATAAAATACTCGAGCACACAAAAAAAAGATGGCGATTGACTTCCAGATGTCAAAACGAAAAATGTGCTACGGTAACTTCCGTATTCAAAAAATTATGTCAGCCTCACCCTCGTGTACTCGATGTAGATCTTAGTTAACTCGATTGTATTAATCTTCACTTGCAATAGCAATAAAATGAACTTATACTGCAGCAGTACACACACTCCGAACTATATGCTTCGACGGTCAGAACCAAAAGTGAAGTTCCATCCAACATGGCCGCCTGACATGCGTATTCACGGAAGAACGAAAAATGCGAGTGGAAGTGTGTATGGACCCGTCTCAATAATTTTGAATAAAATAGGAAGTGGTCAACAAATTATTGTCTTAGGTTGATCGATAACGGATATAAGATCCAAAAATCCGTTATACACCCCCCCCTTAAGCGTCTTTGCCGGTATGAATAGGGCTAAAGGCTCAAAAAAATCGCCTGTGGCTCAAAAAAATCAACCGGTCTCAAGTGTCTTCCGTGAACGCAAAACGCGCTCGCTGAATGCCAAAGAAGAATGTCTTCGAAAAAAAGAACAAAATAAATATCTGTGGTTGTAATAGGTGATCTCTGATTTCATCATGGCAGGGACAGAGGAATAAAAAAATATTCCCACACGAAAAAAAATGATAAGAACTTAGCTCAAAAAACAACGACACGTTGCCTTAAAAACCGCATAAAGCGTGAGCTACTGGTCAAGCGAATCGCTATAAACGACCAACACGGAGACAGAGGGAATGAGTGTACGACTCGCATCGGACCCGCACCAACTCACCCAAAGGCTGAACAGCAAGCACACACATCGCTTGACTGTCACCTATAACAGAAGGGCTCACATCGGGCCCCCCCCCTCTCAATGAAAAGACTAGACAGCAAGGCTCCAGCACTTGCACTGTCAGCCACTCTGAAGGGACCACATAGGACCACCCCAACAAGGGAAAAGACTCCACAGCAAGGTTCGCAACACTTGCACTGTGAGTAAATGAGAAGGGACCACATAGGACCCCTCCTAATGAGACGAAGGAACGCGCACGCTCCCCCCAGACTCCTCAAGGGTTCTGATGCAGGGCAATCTTCGTCCCTGACATACAGACCGGAATAAAATAAAAAATCAAAACTCGGTTAATAAAAACCAACAGAAACGCTACCATGATAAAAACAAGAGATCATTCTCAGAAAAGATGGTATAGCTAGCATCTAGATGGTCTGATGACTAGCTATGTTACATAAAACATGAAACAGAAAAACATAAAAACGAAAAAAAAAAAAATATGATCAGGATGTTATGGACCATAATAGAGACGACATTACTAATGTAATGTATGATGTTATGTAATGTATGATTCAGGATGTTATTGAACCAATAGGATACAAACATTTACTCCAACCTACCCCCCGTATGTAATGAACAGTCACACAATTAAAAATAATTAGTCAAAAACAATTAAAAATCGAACCCACAGATACATGCTAAAATGGTTCTTCGCCACCATGATTTTTTATAAATACTTCATAGTGCAAGGTGTAAGTATCACTAATTAAGAAAAAAAAAATCATATATAACATGCATGCACCTAACCAGGACAGAAACACACCCCACACGGTACGCAAACCCAATAAGGTCACCCCCGACGACACTCGGTATGCTCTGCAATGGTTTCTCGCCAGTTCGATATCGACGTAAAATTAAAATTATTACACCAACCCAACAACAGGACTAATTAATTAAAAAAATAATTAAAATCCCACCAAATGCACACCTTGGCAACAGCCCGGGTAATCGCTATAGCCAGTGACAGAACCCACAAACAAAGCTAGCCAACACGCAGCTTACAATGGTTCTTCACCGATAAGACGACTCGTGATATAGCAATACACGAACCCCGATTTGCCAAGTGCAATAAAAAGGTGTAACAATATATAAAATAAAATATGTCGTGCCGTATAATACTGCCTTTGCTTCGCATAAACCTGCAAAATTTGTCGCACAAAAATGACAATATAACCACAATAACCGTACGTAGCGCAGCCTTCGTCCGACGTGACTAGTATCAAAAAACACAAAGCTTACTAAGCAGTCCAGCCAAGTCCACACCGTCGAACGGGTCGCTGAAAACAAAGTTATTACACACACTTATAGAAGTCGCCACCTGTGTCACCGTATGAGTGAAAAACCTTTTCAGCTCGAAGTTTGAGATCACGAACCCTCGCCAACAATCAACTAAGGGTGCCACTGAGACAACCCCAAGTGAGACAAAGCAATACAGGAGTCCCCTAAAAACGTTGGGCGCCAGTGAGAAGTGAATTACCTCTCTCCCGCGGATGCAGGATCGAGAAACTTCCTCCCACGCGAAGTGGAAAACCACCTCACTTTTTTAACGTGGGGAGCCCTGGATGGAATTGACTAGCTCCTCTGATGGTAACGTCGGTCTGCGAGGGACGTGGGTCCAGATCTCTATATCTCACTAAAAAGGTTATAAGTATCCCCTCTTCCAGGGAAATAAAAATTCGGTGTAATAATAATTGATTTAATAACACACCACAATCAATACACAACAAAAATACAAATGGCAACAACCTTTCGGTGGCGAATATAAAATGGATTGCTGGCTTCTGACGGAAGCCAGCCAAAATACAATGCGTGAATCAATCCTCCTGTGAAGAAGGCTCGGCGAACAAAAAAAAACTGAGGTGACAAAACAAGACACCTCGTTGTGACGTTAATTAAACAACTCGTAATTGAGATTATGCAATCACTACCCAAAACAGATCAGAAAAGTAAAATTGTCTTACCAAGTACTCAGCAAGCTCACAAACTGATGGTGACAGGTACCCCCAACCTGCTTGGATGGATTGCACACGAGAATTGATGTTGATGCACTGCTCGCCAGGTCTCGGTTCTCCAGGAAGGATTGCACGACTCGAGTGATGAATCCTCAGCGACCCCACGACTCGGCAACAGGACAATGGCTGGACAGATGTGCTCCAAAAGGTAACTCCAAAATCGCTAGTACGTCGGACGCAGGCTCGCTTGGCTACTCGGTGGATCGTGCCACAACAAACATTAACAGTACGACGAAACAATCGGCAACGGACACGACGACAAAATTGACTAATTGCACTAACCGACAAAAGCGGGTTGGTAAATAAATAATTCGGTGCGCTATGTTGACAACTTGTCACTTTCCAAAATCCCAATAGAGGGCGCAAGAGCATGCACAAAGTGCAGTTGGAATAAAATACTCGAGCACACAAAAAAAAGATGGCGATTGACTTCCAGATGTCAAAACGAAAAATGTGCTACGGTAACTTCCGTATTCAAAAAATTATGTCAGCCTCACCCTCGTGTACTCGATGTAGATCTTAGTTAACTCGATTGTATTAATCTTCACTTGCAATAGCAATAAAATGAACTTATACTGCAGCAGTACACACACTCCGAACTATATGCTTCGACGGTCAGAACCAAAAGTGAAGTTCCATCCAACATGGCCGCCTGACATGCGTATTCACGGAAGAACGAAAAATGCGAGTGGAAGTGTGTATGGACCCGTCTCAATAATTTTGAATAAAATAGGAAGTGGTCAACAAATTATTGTCTTAGGTTGATCGATAACGGATATAAGATCCAAAAATCCGTTATATCCCGATATGGAAACCTAAAAAAGAAACATTATTAGAACCACAAACTACACAAAAACCAGGCAGATTAATTGTTAGTTACAATAGTAAATACGATACACGGTTTGAAACCCGGAGAAAATTCATACAGAAACCTACTTGAACCAGCAATATTAATTTTGATAAATTATTTTTATTTTTATTATGACAACATGAATGTCCTGCCAATATGCAGGATTAAGTTTTAGATTGGCAATGCTAATCCGTTTTTTATTCTATATAATAAATAAACTTCAATTGTATAAAGCCCCGCCTTGAGGCCGCAGTGAACATCTCTCTGCGCCAAAGGGGGTTCGTCGAGGGGAACGGGTGTTTCATCAATGCCACCCTCCTCGACGAGGCCATCAGGCGGGGGAAAAAGTCTCGCCTAAGCGTTGCGCAACTAGATTTATCAAAGGCATTTGATACTATCCCACACTCAGCGGTGATGGAGGCGCTCGCCAAACATAATGTTCCCGGAACAATCTCGTCTCTGATCCGGGACATGTATACGAATGCTTATACGAAATTCACCGGCACCAACATCTCCCTACCTCTGGGCAGGGGAGTCAAGCAAGGCGACCCCCTCTCGCCCCTCCTCTTCAACCTCGTAATCGATCCTACCATCACGGCCCTGGAGAACTCTAAAGGGTTCTCGATCCTGCCAGGCCGCAACTTGCCGGTCCTCGCCTTTGCCGACGATCTAGTCCTTATGTCGGACACCCCGGAGTCCCTGCAGTCCCTATTGGACGTCACTACGCAGGGCCTCAATCGTATCGGGCTTCAAATATTAATCAATAAAAGCGCTGTCTTCGGCATAAGGTCGGGAGCGAGGACCTAGGCCACAGAAGACATATATGCGACAGTGCAAGGTACCTGCCTGCGCAATTACCGCATCGACGAAAAATTCGACTACCTTGGGGTCTCATTCACTGTGTTCGAGGGGTTCTCTAATAGGGAGCACTTCGGCCGTGTCATCTTGGCGGCCGAAGGGTGCCAGAGATTGCCTCTGAAGCCAACACAATAGGCCAACCTCTTAATGCAATACGTGCTGCCGAAGTTCACCCACCGCTTCTCAATCGATTCTCCCTCCAAAACATCTTTGGTTCAGGTGGACGCCGCGATCCGCGGAGTCTGCAAAAAGATCCTCCATCTCGTGGAATGCGTTACCGATCACGTTTTCTACGCCAGGAAGCGGGATGGGGGACTGGGGATGCCGCGTCTTGCGCATCTTGTATCCATAAATTCTATTAGGGCATTTTCTAAACTATCCCGCGATCGGGACCCTCTAGTAAGGGACCTAGCCCAGAGGGGGGATTTCGGGGGTCGGATTAGGCGGCACGCCGAGCAGCTGGGACTGTCGATCCCAGCAGGTAGACTAGAAATCGGCCAGGCCAAATTAAAACTAAAACGTGACGAACATCAGGAATGGTCCGGCCAGGTCTCGCAGGGTAAGGGTGTCGCAGCCTTTCGTGACAGCCCCCTTGCTAACACCTGGCTGCTGAATCAGCATACCTTGCGACAGGGAGAATTTATAGATCTTCTAAAAATGCACACCAACACCTACGGGGTGCGCGAGGTCTTGGGGAGGTCTGGATTCCCCCAAATTGACATAAATTGTAGAAGATGCCACCTTAAGGTGGAGACATTGGGGCACGTGCTGGGTGAATGCACCGCGGAGCAACCAATCAGAGACGAGGGAGTATCGTATCCCGACGCTGCGTCCAACAAAAGGCGCCAACCACTATTAAATGTTAACCGAGAAGATGGGCCCAAAACCCGAATATTTTAAAATGTAATGTTTGTAACCCCCAAGGGGTGAATAATTTAACCGAATTGTATGAAACAAAACCTAAATGTGACAATTGTCATTAATAACCACCCTCTTGGGGAATATGTGTGTATCTTTATTTACTTGTAACATTGACTGTGTACCTATAAACCTTGAAAAAGGAAATAATGTATCCATGAATTCTATACTGGATTAGTTAGATTCCCCTAATCCATATCTACTTTCTAGCGAACGCCGTGACCTCGCTCACGATTCGCGTATTGCGATCGTGTTCTGCGGGTCGGCGCGCACTCAATGCCGAACGAAATTCGAATAACCTTACTAATGTCTGTATTCGGCCCGTCGAGGGTCGAGACCTCGCATCGTTTCTTATCACCACTGCGGAAATGCCCTGTCGAAGGCCAAAGCCCAGTTAAAAAGAAACAGACTTAGTAAGGTAAACATCTGGGAAACATCTCGTGACCCGGGGACCGTGTGAGAGACCAGCTATCTCCCCGGCCGCCCAAGGGAGCTGAGCCAAATTAAGACGTCAAGATGACCTCTCCCTATCGAGATGTTTTCACTCTGGTGCCCGGTTTAAACCGCGCACGGCCTACACATGCTTTCCTAACCTCATGAGTAAGCGGCGTGTGAGTTCGTACAGTAGACGTACTGTACGAGCCCCGTCATCAGGTCGTGCGCAAACCAAACCGGACCATGCACCAACCAATTTTTTTGAGCTGTTTCATTCGGCTACCTCCTTTACTCGCTCATAAACCCATATTTGCCCTCCGATGTGTTCACTCGTGTCGGGTGGAAAAACGGCTCATATCCGCCCCCCTCATGTGCACGCATGTAGGGTGGACTTAGTGTCGGAGACGAACCTAGTTCGCGAGATCCGGTTAGCGGAGATTTATCGAAGCAGCCGGAAATCGAGCATCTTGGCCTTCATCAAACGATGAAGGCAAGTAAATCCGTTCCGAGCAATTTACGAGGCGACGAATATTAATTAAAGTTTTGAACAAGCCCGAGGGCGTGCTATTGCGCGTCTCTCGGGCTTTTTCCTTAAAAAATTTTAGAACCTCGGTTCTACCGAGGTTCATTTTCATTGGTCTGACTGCATACTCCATAAAATTAAACATTCTATAGCAAGAAAATACGAAAATGAACGAAAGCCTTTTGTTACTTTATGCAAGAAACAGAAGAAAAATAGAACAGAATTTCTTCAATATAAGAATAAGGACGAGCTCATGTTAGCCACAATAAGAAGTATGTACAATGGTGGATTCGACGATATTGCAAAAATTTTAGAACATTTACAATCAAATCCCGAAGATGCTAAGAAAATAAGGGAATTTTGTGAAAATAGACACAAACCCCCTCTTGATGTGTATGCGAAAGAAAAGGCTTTGTCTATTTATACATCTATGAATCTTTCAAAGTCGGAATATAAAATACTTCAAGACTCGGTGAAACAACAAGAAGTTAATTTATTTCCATCATATTATATGGTTCAACAAGCAAAGAAGGAATGTTATCCTCCGAAAGACTCAATAACGGTGACAGAAACCGTTGCAAAAATTAATTTACAGTGTCTGTTAGATCATACCGTTAGCAGAATTTTCAAGAATCTACAGACAAATAAAAGTGGCTAATTCACTTTGATTAGCAAATGTGGCTTTGATGGAGCTTCAGGCCAAAGTATGTACAAGCAAAAATTTACTATTGAGAATAGTGACTATTCAAATATTTTTATGTCATCTTTAGTTCCCCTAAAACTTTCTTATGAAGATGAATCGGACGCAATTTGGACTAATACTCGACCATCTTCAACTTTTTTTTGTCGCCCGATAAAATTTGAATTTGTCAAAGAGACTAAAGAAGTTATTAATAATGAAATGCAATTGTTGCAAAGAGAAATAGATTCCTTAATATTGACAACATATAAAGATATTACAGTCAAGCATGTAATTTTATTTACTATGGTAGATGGAAAAATATGTCAAACTGTTACAGAAACTCCTTCCTCTATGGTGTGCTATATTTGCCAAGCAAAACCAAGCGAAATGAATAATTTCGAAAAATTAAAAGAAAAAGTTTGTAATGAAGACAATTATAGATTTGGAATTTCACCTTTACATGCTTGGATACGATGTTTTGAGTGTATTTTACACATTTCGTATAACCTTGAATTTAAGAAATGGTCGGCAATAACAGAAGAACAAAAACAAATGAAAAAAGCTAAAAAGAAAGAGATTCAAAATCTTTTTAAAACTAGGCTTGGTTTACTAGTTGATATAGTAAAACAGGGAAATGGAACAACGAATGACGGAAACACTGCGAGAAGATTTTTTGAAAACGCAGAAGTATCAGCGGAATTTATTGGCGTAGATCTTGGTCTTATCAAAAAATTCCGTACAATTCTACATGCGATGGCATCTGGTGCAAAAATTAATACCACAAAATTTAAAGCTTACGCAGAAGAAACAGCGAATTTATATGTTTCGTTGTATAAGTGGTATTACATGCCAGTTACAGTTCATAAAATTTTATTTCATGGTGCGGATATAATTGAGTACGCTCCTCTTCCTATTGGACAGTTATCGGAAGAAGCTTCGGAAGCACGAAATAAAGATTTTAGAAGGTATAGAGAAATAAGTTCACGAAAATGTTCCAGAATAGCAGCCAACGAAGATATTTTGAATAATTTGTTAATTTCTTCTAATCCTTTTATTTCGAGTATTCGACCTTATAAAAAAAAAGGAAAAAAATATGACGTTGAAACGTTGGATTTATTAGAGCTACCTCTAGAAAATGTTTTATGAGACGCAAATCAAAGCGACACAGATGGAGAAATATAATAATATAGAATATTCAATAAAATAATAATATTTAATATAATTTAAAAGATTAAGGATTAAAGTATCTATTTTGAGGGGAAAATTTTTAAATGTTAATATCTCGTAAACGGGCAAACATTACCGAGAGAAATTTTAATATGAAGTAGATATGTAGCTAAGAAGTGCGCATACAAAATTTCACGTATGTGTCTTTTGTAAAACTCGAGAAAAATTCATTTGAGCATAAATTTAAAAATCATTGTTTTACGTATTACATCCATAATGCGCCTCCTAAAATTAGTACTGTGCGTTTCGTTTAACAATTTTTAATATAAATATGTCCTTTGTAGGCAAGAAAACCTACTAGAACATGACTTTTTAAGCTTTTTTTAGACCTCACCTTTCAAATTTTTTCAAAAATTTACCAACCACAAATAAACAGTATATAAGGAATATTGAAAAAATAAACAGGAAATTTCCACTCTTTTGGCAAATCGTTCCACTGTGTGACTGGTGGACCGAAAATCTTGAGAGAGCGCGAAAGAAGTATCTTTCGCGGAAGACGGCCTTGTATAGGAACCGTATTGAGAACGAAAGGGACGGGCTGTACACTGCAATGATGGAATCGAAGGACAAGTTCTTGGAAACCTTAAAAAAGGCAAAGCAGGCCAGTTGGCAAAAATTCGTCGAAGACGACCTTGTACCTAATCCCTGGGGGGTTACCTACAAAATACCGGCTAGAAAATACAGGGCAAAAAACATCCTCACCACTTTCGGTGGCGGGGACGGTAGTATAACGGAAACGCCGGAAAAAACCCTAACCTACCTCATGAACGGTCTACTCTCCGACGACGATCGAAACTCCGACGCAACGGTGGATCACCAAACCATGCGATCGGATTTCGAAAATCTGAGGGGCGTGCCGGACATGGCGCATGTTAGGGAGGTCGATAGCGACGAGCTGGATGACCTAATCAGGACGACACAAGCCAGAAAGGCACCGGGTTTTGACAACATTCAAGGATCTTTTCTTAAAGCTTATTTCCCCAAGCTGTGGCAGGTAGGGGTCCTTAAGATCCTACTGAAGAACCCGGATGGGGAAACAAGCAACATCAAGAACTAAAGGCCGATCACCCTCTTGCCGGTGTTCGGCAAAATACTAGAAAAAAATATGAAAAAGAGAATTTTAGAAAGTAATACCCCTTACCACGATCGGTACCAATATGGCTTCTTGGAAGGTATGAGCACCACAACTGCCCTTAAGGCATTCTTTGAGAAAATAGATACTTCGGAGATGAAGCGGAAGAAAGCCAAGGGTTTTCTCGCGGTAATATTCTACGACATCTCCGGAGCCTTTGATAACATATGGTGGCCAGCCCTGTTCCGCTCGCTGAGCGAAAAAGGGCTCCCCCACAGGTTAAAAGTCATGATTAAAAGCTACCTTTCAGCCCGGGAGGTGATCCTATGGAACTCCCTCTTGGATCACTACCTGAAGCAAGAGAAACAGTGTGGGACTCATACCTTCGCGTACGCGGACGAAATCGCGACCGTCGTCACGGCGGCTTACCGAATTGAACCACAAGCAAAACTGCAAAGATGTGTACACCAACTAAGCGGGAGGTGCAAGGACATGAAACTCGCTCTCTCGGAAACGAAGACGAAGATCATGTGCTTGTACCCGAAGCGCGTTCACAATTATGATTTAGACGTGAGACTCAATAACAAGAAAATAAAGGTGGCAAGGGAATATAAGTACCTTGGGGTCGTTATTGACGAAAACCTATCGATGCAACCGCATGTAAACTACGTTTGCGGCAAAGCCAGTAAACTAGTCCATGCGCTGCATCGAATGGCCAAAAGCGGTTGGAACCTGGACACCTCGAACTCTATGCGAAGGATCTACCAGGGGGCGGTAGTCCCCATCTTGGCTTACGGAAGCGAGATCTGGATACATAGAATAGGGGATAAGCACACGTTGGCCCGGCTGATATCGTGCTATGGATTTTGCTGTCGCGTGATAGCAAAATGTTATAGGACTGTGTCGGCCATAGCCGCGGGTGTTTTGGCAGGTATCCACCCGATCGACTTAGAACTCTTACGATTATTGTCATGGCGTGAAGCCAGAAACAAGAAAGTAACCACCTTTCTGGGGATAAGGATCGACCCTAACGACTATAGATACAGAGCGGATATAAAAAGGAAAATGGACGACTTGATCCAACAAGAATGGCAACGCAGATGGGACAATGGATTGGTGGGTAGAATTACCTACCAATTCATTCCCAAGGTAAGTAACAAAATAACTAATCATTCTTTCCAAATGACCCAAATGCTAACCGGGCATGGCGAGTTCGGCCGAAACCTCAAGAGATTGGGGAAATCGGAAGACGGACTATGTCCGGCGTGCGAAATTCTCGACGAACCTACACATCGGATACGGGAGTGCGATTTGTACATGCAAGAACAGTTGGAGTTGGCGGCCTATCATGGCATCCATCTCCCTGCACAACTGGACGAGCTATACGAAGAAACACCACCCGACCTGATGTGTAGATTCCTCGAGAACAAGACCGTCAATATAACCGAAAACGAGACCTAATCATAAAAACTAACAACCCGACAAGAAATAAGGTTTGGGTGTAACCGATGGTTTTGTGTGGAAACCTGAAACAGAAAAAAGTAATCAGAAAACATCTTACTAAATTAGGCAGATTAAATGTACGACACAATACATCAAAATGAGACCCGGTTTGAAACCCGATCAAAATTCACAAAAACGACCGGAACTAGATAATAATTTTAAGAAAATTTTTAATTGTAATGAAAACATGAATGTCCCGCCACTTTGCGGGATTAAGTTAGATTGGCAACGCTAATCTGTTTTTTATTGTGTATAATAAATAAACTTCAATTGAATAATCGAGCAAGTGCAGTGCAAGCCTCCTCGCGGCGGCCCCTGGAAACGGAAGTGGTGCACTTCGTTACTAATTGCACGCGCGACTTTGAGGAGAGACCGTAATTGGCTCCTGAGGACGAGCGGTACAACTCCATTTCTAGTACCGTGGGTAAGCCCGGTTCCTATCATGGTTTCTTGGCTTCCCCCAAAGGTCTTCGACCGGGTTCGGGCTTTTACTCCCTGCGGAGTCTTATCAATTTCCGCGGCTTTTCATTTTCCGATTTTCAAACTGCGGAGTTTTTAATTCCCGCAGCAGGCGCCGAACGATACTGATCGCCTGCCATGGTGGTTTGTGTGTGCGATCGGATCTTCGGGACCGACGCAGGCCACAAGCAACACTTGAGGCGGAGATACTGTGGGGGGTGAAGCTCCCCAGATGAGCATGCGTGCCCTATATGCAAGAAGAATTTTAAATCATACATTGGCGTACGTCAGCATGTGAAGAAGGCACACCCCGTAGAATACAATGCTGATATGGAGGATCATGTTTTAAATCCAATAAGAGCTGTCGGTGCATGGACGGGCGAGGAGCTCCTTCGTATGGCGAGGGCCGAGGCGGTTTTCAGTGGACGCTTCGTGAATAAGCACCTTGCCACGATCATGAATGGGCGGACCCAAGGAGCGATCAAATCTCGACGGGCCAACGAAGATTACAAGCTTTTAATTGCCGAGCTTCGATCCGGCAGCGGCTTGGCCGTCCCGTCGGGTGACGTTGAGGAGGAGGTCGAGCAAGAGACTCACACCGCCCCCCATTCCCCCGCGGGGGAGATCGAGGAAGTCTCCATATTAAGGGATAGCACTCCCCAGGTGTTTGCTGGGTGGCGATCCTGTCGCTTGCCGGATCCTAAATTCTGCTTGACCAGGATGCAGCTCTTGACTCTGGGATTATCCAACTGGTCCATAGTTTCTCCAATCGAAACGGAATTGCACATCGAAAATTTAGAAAATCCCCAACAAAAGACCACATTATCGCTAAACGTCCACGGCTTTCGGCACGAATCTGATAATGGTTCCGAACATTCGTTTACATTAAAACGATCCGTAGTGCCCAAAGATGCGGGTGGTTGGTTGAAAAAGTTTCAGAGAGTGTCCTCAGAAAAAAAAAGAAAGATGGAGATAGAACGTTTGGCATGTTCTATTTATCAGAGGTTTTTCAAGGCCTAAGAAAAACGTTGTGATTCAAATTAAATCCGAAAGTTCTGACGAAATTCTGAAAAACTCGTTGGATGAAGTGACTCAGCTTTTGATGGACGACGATGGGGTTAGCGTTTACGAATTGCATAATTCGGGTTTTGTTCAAGCTTTTTTGTTGCTGTTGGAGCAACAGAAGGGTGTCTAATTTTTTCGGCAATGTTTCGAAGAGAAATCGACCAATGGGAATAATATGTTTGCACTTTTGGTTCAGAAATTAATTGCTGTGTTGGAAAATACTGAGAAGTTGCGTGTTAGTTTGTATCATTCACAAAATACAGTTGGTTACGGTATTTTAAAGGCACTTTTAAATCCCTTTGAGTTAGTTTTGGAAAGAGAACCTGGCGAAGATGATCTAATTGATCGCACAAATGAACGATGTCAAGCCGAACCCTTAAGTACCGTGAAAGAATTGGAAGAATATTTATCTAAAATGGTAATTAAGCGAAACTCTTCTGGTGCGCTCAAGAAAGCATAATCGGCGGTCGCATCTGGATCTGATGTAACAGAATCGGCAGTGTCATCAGAAGTAATTAATTTGGATACATCTGCGTTGGAAGCGAGAATCGTTTTAGATACAACCGCATCGGGATCAGGCACAGTTGCACCAATTGCAGGAGAAATGGCTGATTTGAACCCACCTGCATCCGACGCGAGCGATATACCAGAATCGGTAGTTACATTGGGAGAAGTAATGGATGTTGATACGCCTGCAACGGAATCACGAGAACCAAGAGATTTAGATACACTTGGAACGACATCCGGAACAGAACCAGAATTAGCTGTTGCATCAGGATCTGCAGCATTGGATCCAAACATACCCAAGTCGGAAACGAGCGCAGTACCGGAATCGACAGTTTCCTCTCCCATTACATCAGGAGAAGTAATGGATTTAGATACACCTGCGTCGGAATCACAAGAAACCAGCGTTTCGGATACGCTTGGAATAACTTACGACACAGTACCAAAATTAACAGTTGCATCAGGATCCGAAATAGTGGATTCAAACATACCCAAATCGGAATCGAGCACAGCACCCGAATTTAGTGAAACAGGGGATTCAGATACAGTTTCAACCACATCCGGCGCAGGGCCAGAATTAGAAGTTGCATCAGGATCTGCAAATGGGAGATGTATAATGATTTGTTAAGAAGTAAAGAAGTTGTTTCACTTAGTCACGGCGTTAGGAGTCATTTCGTTGAGTATAGTCTTTAATACACTATGCAATATCTGTTGTGATGGTTTTATGTAACTTTGTTTTGGTTTTTCTTTTAAATACAATCAATAATAAAAAATATATAATAAAATAAATACTCTTTTTAATTACGGATAATATGAACTTTACGAGAACTCCGAGCAAATTACGCTTCGGACTTCGTACCAATTTCAGATGGAATGTACTACCAGGGTTGGGCACAATGAAATTCATGTATTTTGAAATACGTATTTGAAATACATTTTGTATTTCAAATACAAATTGCAAATGCATTTTGTATTTCAAATACATTTTTATTTGTATTTTGTATTTTGATAATGTATTTCAAATACATAAATACAAAATACATTTTTAAAATACAAAATACAGGGTTTCTTTTAAAATTTAAAAACAAACTTCTTATTGGTAGACCCTGTAGTTACAAAATGTAACTACAATCCTATAATCAAAGGATTATAGGAATATCTTTTTTAATTTGTGTTTTGTATACTATATAAGTATAGACTTTTGTTAAATAAAGACATAATTCTCCTCACTTAATAACCGCTCCTAAACATTCGTAATGGCTTCATCAAGTAACATTTTTGAAAAGGTTGAATCTTCCGAAAGTTCTGTTTTGCCAGCAATTTTAAACGGAACATATTTTAAAGAATCTGAAGAAGATCGGGGTAACGTAAAGGCCGTTTGCCAAATTTGTTTAAAAAATAAAAATAAAAACGTGACAATTAGTGGAACGATGAAAGCAACTACAAATTTTGAAACTCACTTGAAGAGATTGCATCCAAATGTTTTGGAAGAATATGAAAAATTCAAAATTGACAACAAAGTTTCTGGCAACAGAAATAAAAGAAGACATGACGAGGATCCCAATGATGGTAAAATATTAAAAAAATCAAAGATCGAAGACTATTATGAATGGTCAATGTACAAAACAAGATGCTTTTGATCAAAACGTTATGGATTACGTTATCAACAGCATGAAACCGGTGTCAACCGTTGAAGATAAAAATTTTATAAAACTAATTAAAGATATTCGACCAGATATAAATATAATGTCGCGACGTACGATAGTAAGAAACATTGATGTTCAATACCTGAAAATTCATGAAAAACTGAGAAAAATCCTGAAGGATATCCAATACATTTCGACAACCGCTGATATTTGGTCGACAAAACATAGAAGTTTCATGGTCGTAACTTCTCACTGGATTGACTTTGAAACTCTTGAGCGGAAAAGCTGCGTGTTGGCCTGTCGAAGATTTAAAGGAATTCATTCCTACGAAAAAATTGCTGAGATGCTTTTTGAAATTAGTTCGGAATATAATTTAAAACAGGAACAATTAATATCGACAGTAACAGATAATGGATTCAATTTCGTAAAAGCGTTCAAGGAATTTGGAGTTTGTTCATTGGATGAAGATTTACATGAGAATGCCGATGTTTGTGATGATTTTCATTTTAAAGATATAGAAATTCAAGATTCTCCAATAACTTTACCAAATCATTTGAGATGTGCAAGTCATACCTTAAGTTTATTGGGGACAACCGATTTACAAAAAGCTTTAGTGAAATCTAAAGCTGCCAGAACTCATCATCCTATTCTTGCTAAATATACGACTTAATGGAATTCATCGCGACGACCAAAAAGTGCTGCAATAATATCCGACGTTCTTGGATGCCAATTGATATATCCTTGTCCAACTAGATGGAACTCAATGTTTGACTCTCTTAACCATCTTTTAAAACACAAAGAAAAACTTAACGAAGCAATAGAGCTACTTAATTTAAATACGAAAATCAAAGACTTGGAAATGGTATACTTGGAAGAATTTATTTTGTTGCGTAATGAAACCAATAGCATCTGCGTTGGACTGTCTGCAGGCACAAAATAACTGTTATTACGGACAACTACTTCCAACTATATTCTCGTTAAGAATTCGAATGCAGAATGTAATCGCAGGTTCCAATGTGTTGCCCATTATTGCTGATTTAATAACAGAATTAATTACTCATTTAGAAAGGCGTTTTGATAAATTTTTTAATTTATCAGAAGAAATTAATGAAGCCATTATAGCAACATGTTTGCACCCTAATTTTAAACTTCGGTGGATACCTGAAACGACAACTGATGACCAAATAAAAGAAATCAAATTTCTTTTCTGCAAAGCTGTAGAAGCGGTGAGATATGTTATTTTATGTTATTTACCGACATTCCACACGTTTGTCTCTCTTCACAGTCTTGAAGATGAAGGCCTAATATACCTTCGAAACGTCGACGAAGTAACCTAGTTGTTTTATTTGGTGTCCGCACCCGATACTTCCTTTTTTCTACTAATATTACCATCGGACGAGAAATTTCATTTATAGCAAAAAGAAAATTTGCTAATTTAGTAAATTTTTATTACCAACACAAAAATTAAGGGATTATCCTATTATTTTATTCATGTTTTCTTTATAAATATTAAAACAGTGTCAAAATTGTCAATTAATGTTCCAACTTGTCATCGAGATTGCAACATTTTAACTTAGTAGCCTTACGAGATAACAGTTTTTCGTGTTTTTCTCAAAACTACTTTATGTGGACATGTCTGCTTTTGAATGAACGCTCCTCAAATACAGATGATGGTAAAAAAGTGCGTCGGCTGAAAAAAGTTGCGTACCAATCAATTGGTGAATAAAGGGTAATTTTAACACAGTATATCAAATCGAGAAGAAAAATAGGAGTGATAGTAACAATATTTCCTAAAGTTGAGGATCAAAAAATGTAATCAAATTTGATAATGGCCATAACATACATTAAAATATGCTGGTAGAATTAATCACCTTATCGCAAAACTTTTAGTTAAATTATTGGAAAAATTTTGCTTTCTAGCAAATACGCATTTTAAATAAATATTATACACAATTACTTATATACAAGGCATCAAATAAGAAAGTATCAGAACTTACCCACTTGTGTTGAACCCAACTAATTTGGTCGTATGAAACTTCCGCAGTCTTTCCATTGCACTTTTAGTCACAAATAAAACACCAAACAGTTGAAGGCAGTAGCGATTATAATATTCAAGCATGTTAAAACTTTCCAGATGGGCAATACTGCTTCGATTATTCGCCTGATCCATATTTCTAATCAGGAACGCAATAACAGCCTTTGCGTTCATTTAGAAACATGTTCCATACTAAAACACTTCCTATACGCGCACCAAGGTCGACATATTATTATGTTAGATGCTGATAGCAAACATGTGCATCAAATACAAATAACTGCACATTTTGGAAAACATATAACATAATCACAAACCTTTTTTTTTCGAAATACGTATACTTTTTGTAGAAATTCCAAAACTATTTCAGCAATATTAATCACGTTAAATCTTCATATTTAATTTTACCAAAACAGGTAATAATTTTTGCGCCCGATGTAATAACACACTACATGTCCAATTCTCCGCAGGACTGACGATACTAGCGCCTCTAACATGTTAGAAGGTCAATACTAACGCGCGAGCGCTTGTATATATACTATTTAACCGGATTAACGGCATTTTACCACCTCACCGCTAGTTGGCAGCAAAAAGGTTGATTTAGTAGAAAACTGATATAATCCTATATAGGACAGGCTTTTTATCATTTTAATATTAAAAAGATAAAAAGCCTGTCCCAGAAAAACATTATTACAAGTGTTTTCCGATAGATTTAGAGTCTTCTTCTTCTAGTGCCTATCCGTTTTGAATGTTGGCGATCATCACAGCAATGGGGCAAAGGAACGCTGGCCCCCCTCCAGTTGTTATTTTTTTTCTGAAAAAGCTAGCTGCAGATTGTACATCGATACATCCTCGATGTATGGGACAAGTTGTGCAATGCTAAGAAATAGAAGATTTGAAATCATTGTTGGACGCTATATTTACCGTTGCTTATTCCGATACAGAAGGACACTACGATAGGAACTCCACAATTTGCGAAGTTAATAAGCAATGGCTTATTCAACGAATATCTACAGGAACGGTTGAAGTTAACGAGATTACAGATACGGCACATAATGACTACGACATTATTTACGAAATCCCAACAAACCACATAAATGAATTAGTTAAAAACGATTTGCCAAAAGTATCGATAACAAACGAGAGTTCAAAACCCAATAATACCATGATGCCTGATAATCGATGTGCTTCTTGTCAATTGTGTAATATATTATTACATAAAAACGACAACTGCACGGTTTTATATGAAAACGAAATATTTTGTAAAGAATGCTATGGTAGGGGTACCGAAAATCAAATATTATCCGAGAACGTCGCAGAAGAATCTTGGATGGGAAAGAACGTTCCCTCCCCCCCCAAGAAGATACCTCAAAAATCTTACTTGAAACCGCAATCTGAAATGGCCATCGTTGATTGGACACGGTAGAAAACTGTTTCTACAATAGGGCTTTTACGAAATGGAACCATAGTCCACATCAATCCTTTAAAAATTTCGAAGCAGTTGATAACTTTACGAAACTCCTGTGGTTTGGATTCTCTAACTCAGATTTTTTGTATTGGTTATTGTAATTTTTCGGCTGTAAAAGAATACATTAACTCCATTAAAGAAACGTTTGGTTTTGCAAAGTTGGTGGAAAAAGTTGTAAGTAAAGGTATATGATATGAATGCCGGTAAAGAGTTTGCGAAGAAATTTAAGGAGTGTAGTTATTAATTTAACATTAGAATTAAAAACAACTTTAGAAGATATTCTTCAGAATTTGCCAATATATGGTGATATGTATGTTCGCCGTGGTATTATTGCATTTCAGGGATCTACATACACAGCCGATTTCAAATTTTATGGGGCACTTTATAACCTATGGAAGACGTCATAATAGCAAATGGGAGATGTATAATGATTTGTTAAGTGGATGTTTCACTTAGTCACGGCGTTAGGTGTCACTTCCTTGTGTATGGTCTTTAATACACTATGCAATATCTGTTGTCATGGTTTTATGTTACTTTGTTTTGGTTTTTCTTTTAAATATAATCAATAATAAAAAAAATATAATAAATACTTTTTTTCATTACAGATATATGAAATTTATGAGAACTCCGAGCAAATTGCGCTTCGGAATTCGTTCCAATTGCAGATGGAATGCACTACTTACCTGTGCTACAAACTTCTCAAACTGCATAAAGTATGTTTCACACATTCACTAATTGGTTTCTATGTTACAAGCGGCCAGATATTGGTCAGGCCCGCCTTTTGTATAATTTCTATCTTTGTTGATCAGTATCTCCGGATACTGATCAGGGTCGGCTCTTGTATGATTTTCATTGTTTCTAACATAATATAATTTACAAATAATCCCTCCCCGTGTATGCCCTGAGTATGCATATGAGTTTGAGGTGGTACCAACCATACTGTTGTGTCCACTACAAGCAATCTCCCTCATAAATGTGTACTGTATACACAATCAAGATAAGAGGGAGGATATGCCAATATTATTTTTATTAAAAATTGTTCAGTATGAATGTGATTATAAAAATAAAAATGTTACTAGATTAAAGTTTTGTTTGTAACGATATAAAAAAAAGGAATACACGTAGGATAATGCGGCATCGTTAGAAGAAAGATAATAAAACATAATCAGGAAAAATGTGAGTGGTAACCATGCCAAGATAATAAAGAGCTGTAAAGCAGTTGCTGAATAGACGACACGCAGACCAGTCGTATTTTGGCAGTTCATAAATAAAGTGAGTCTCAGACCAATTGTGTTTGAAGCGAATAGATAGAAGGAGAATTAAGTGGGTTGCAGTTCCAAAAATAAAGAGAGTCTCAGACCAGTTGTGTTTGAAGCAAATAGATAGCAGGAGAAATAAGGGTGTTGCAGAATTGGTCCATTTTGAATTTACAAGAATTGGTTAGATTGGTCCAGAATTGGAAAACGGAACGCGAGAAGTTAGTACGTGGAGGAGCAGAGGTGAAGGAAGAAGTTGTCTAAAGTTCGTCAGTGCGGGAAAAATACGTGTGGCGAAATTAAGTGCGTTAAACGGAAAGAAAAGATAAGGTAAAGCTTTACGATATTAGGTTACTCTATCACTAACTCAGCCACTCGAAACTAAATTTCTTCTGCTACACACTAAAGAACAGGCTTATATCTGTCTATTAAAACAATAAAAAATGTGAACATGGTCAAAACCGTTTCAAAAATCGATTTTGAAAATCGTTAATTTTACATGTTTCACTGACGCGCGGTGGAAACTCACCCATTCTGTTGGCGGTCCGCGCACTGAGATATACTCTTACACTTAGAAAATTTCGCACCGGCACTTGCAGCTCGGCCGTCGTACATGCAACATCGATTATTTTTTGTTTTTAAGCGATTTTTTGGGGGTGAAACGTAATAGTTTACTGCCCCATACCGCGACTATACTTTTTAATGCTATTTCGAGGGTCTCTCACATCCCGGTTGCATAGATCCCGGTGTTCTTGATCGGTGGCGCCTTCTCGTATGTTTAGCCTAGTAACCAGAGTCAAATCCGCTCCGTAGGGATGCAGAGCGGAGCGGAGCGGAGCGGCGCCCCGGAGGAGTAGGATTTGACGATGGATTACCCTCCTTTTCGAATGCACACCCCTAAAATTCGAAGGCAAGAAAAATTTAATTTTTTCACTTTTTCGGCAATAACCGCCTTATTTTCCATTTTTTCGCGAATATTTATACTAATATCTACTAAGCACACCCCCCCCTACCCGAATTTCAAAGAAAAATTAAAATCGGACCGAAAAAATTTCACTCCATTTCAAGGGACTGTAACCGGATACATGTGGGAGACCCCGTGTTCGACCGGCTACATGAATTTACTTTCCCTTCATTTCAAAAGTCGATATTTTTTTTATTTTGACCATGTTCACATTTTTTATTGTTTTAATAGACAGATATAAGCCTGTTCTCTAGTGTGTAGCAGTCGAAAATTTTTTTCGACTGGCTGAGGTAGTGATATAGTCCCCCGATATTATATCAGAAAATAAGTAGGGATTTTAAGTTGTTTGATTGTATTTTGATTTTAGTTAGAAATTTATTTGTATTGTTGGTTGTTGTTAAATGTGAATGTTGTTAATAAATTGTGTTAGATATGTCCTGTCTCTTATTTTGATTGTGTATCACGTCTGAAGAATTTTCTCTAATAAGTGACCCTGAGCACCGTGAGGACACAAAAATACATATTATTTAACTTTGCTATATAGTAAGTGTTACTTCTATAATAATACGCACATTTATTCAACAAAATTAGAATATCACGATAGCAGCACCCCAACATACATTTTAGCTGTAAAATGGCTATTCAGCAGCAAAAGCATACTATAAGCTCGTTAATAGCCTATTTACAGCTAAAATTTTTGTTGGGTACAAATACTCGCTGTAATAGGTACCCCGGAAAATCAAAAGGTGAAGAAAACGAACCAATTAAAATTTCTAAGAAATCTGCTAGAATAAATAATGAATAAAGACTTTACAACGGAATTTTTGTCTTTCGTACAGAATGACAATGTTAAACTCCCAATGGATTTAAAAACGGTTCAGTTACGAATAAAGAATAATTTTTATATACGTGGAAGAGATTGCATCAAAGATATTTATCTGATATTTTCAAATGGCTGCATACATTCTGATCCCGAAGCAGTCACGTTAATAACGTGAAAACATTAGAAAATTTTTTCTATGAAAAGTTGGACGATTTACCAAAACCAGAATGTGAACTGGCCGTTATACTCGATAAAGGTAAGAGAAATAAATATAATATCTGGGTTGATCGTAAATTGTTCAATATGATGCATTTTTAGATTCAAAATCTGCTAAGGTAGCAAAGCAGGAAAAGGAGAGATCCAGAAGCCAAAGGGAAACACTTAGATAAATCTAGAATTTTAAATTCAAATTATACCACAGTTAGGAAAGAAACAAAGAAAATTGTATACCTCAGGGTGGAAGGGGTAAAATGTCGGCCGTAAAAAAGGAAAAAAATTTGTCTAAATCACAAAACCAAATAACAAATCGTGAAAGAAGTAAGTTAAAATAAAATAATATTTTCAAATGTTTTTCAATTCTCAAATATTTCAATATACCATAATTGGTTGTTTTAATAGTAAGGTATAGGGTAAGTCTGTATTTATGAAATATAATATACCTAAGGGGAAAAAACGGATACAGTTTTGTAACCAATCAGAACATTTAGTTTTTACTTTCCGTACTAATCTTTTTCGTACCATTTTTCGGGGAGAAATATGATTCATACAAATTTGTACAGCATTTTATATTTTAACAGTTTTTATAGCTTTGGCTTCACCCCGTCAGAGGGGGACCACTCTTGTTCTTTGTGTCCCAAAAAGTTTGCCTCCAAGAGTGGCTTATCTACTCATATTTGCGCTGCCCATCCCGCGTTGAGAAATCAGCAAAGGCTTGGGGAGCTTCCCAAACCCAAGTCACATGTACCTTTATTCCTTATCTACGTTCTAGCGAAAGCTTCGATCTCGCGTTCTGCGGGTCGCCGCGCAAGCAAATCTCAATGCCGAGCGAAACCAAATAATGCTTTACTAATGTCCGTAATTCTTTCTGTTGCAGGTTGTTTTTCGTTCCAGGGGATTCGGTCCGTCGCGGACCAAAACCACGCATCGTATCTTATCCCACGGGGACTCGCTCTCTCGAAGGGCAAAATCCCGTTACAAGAAACGGACTAGGTGAGGCTTAACACCTTCAGTGTAACATCTCGTAACTGGGGGCCGCGTGAAATATTTGCGAAACTAACCAACCTACCCAAATCTTACCTGGTGGAAAATTGCTAAACGATGGTTCAGAAATAGACATTCCGGCTGTACAAATTAAGTTTGGAAATCCGGGACCGCTCACTACCCAGTTAATGACTACCCTTTGTGACATGAAGAAATCCACAGAAGAAGTTTATGAACCGGAAAAGCTACTCGCAGTTGTAACACACGAATTAAGTCAATTTACGGTGGGCGAAAAACGCGATTCTCATGAATTTATTAGGTCATTACTTGACGTTTTAAAAGAAGAACATAAACTCAGACTTCAAATGGCTATCTCCAACAATATCAGTTCCAGGAATTCAGAAGATAATGAAATGGTACGGAAATTTTATTTCGATCAAGGTTTGGAGATGAACTCATCGCCGCTTACCGAAAAACTTTTTGGCGTTTCCCTTCAGAACTTTTTTCGATGTGTGGAGTGCGGTAACGAAAACTATCGCGATGTGCAAAAACCCACAATTACACGTCAGAAAAACCTCCAATAACACATTAAAACGTTTAAAACATAATAAATTACTTAAAATTATATAAAACCAATCATACAATTTGCTCACCTATAGATCAACAACTTGCCTCACAAACAAAGAGAGCTGTGCAAGCCAACATCATCGGTACAACATACAATCAGCATCCCAAAAACCCACAATTACACGTCAGAAAAACCTCCAATAACACATTAAAACGTTTAAAACATAATAAATTACTTAAAATTATATAAAACCAATATGATTTTTTTCTAAATAAAGAACAAGTTTAGTCCTGAAGAAGCCGTGAGTGACGGCGAAACGTCGACGATAGATTAGACGAGTGTTTCATTTTTGCCAGTCCTATATCCCCATTAATACTAACATTTCTCTCCCTCTCCCTTTCTTTATCAGTGTATATTTTGCTTTAAAATAGTTAATTTGCCAAGTTAACATGGAAAATTAGACGCCACAAGGAATACAACCTGGAAGAGATTTTATTTTTAACTCCATATTATACGCCGATGACAGAATAGTGATACAAAGTAATGAAGACGAACTACAAAGAGCAATATTCACCCTAATTAATGTAATAACAAAATACAACCTCAAAATTTTAGAACAAGAAAAATACATCGGAACAGATTTACCATACGAAGAAAATCGAAAGGTGGATAACAAAATAGCGAAATTTAGAGCAGTCTACGACACCATCCACCACAATCTGAAAACACCGCCAGACGATAAACACGAATAAAGTTCTATAAAACTACGCAAGTGAAACATGGGTAATAAAGAAGAAATTGTTTAACAAGATCCAAAGCGCAGATATGAAATTTCTGAGAAGCACAGCTAGATATAAACTGACAGATAGAAAAATAAATTAAGATAGAAAACAATAACTGGATATTAAAGAACTTAATAAACAAATAGATTGAAATGGAGCGAACGTCTAGAGAGAATGGCTCCCGAAAGAATTCCCCTGAGGGCATGGCGCTACAAACCGGGAGGAGGAAGCAACCTAGTGTGCCGTTAAATTTTCAAAGCTTAAACATTGGTTTAGCTCCACATGTTAAGCCGAATTATGATGCAGAGAAACCAAGGAACACGTGTAACTGCAGTAAATCGCATTGTCTGAAATTGTATTGCGAATGCTTTACAATAGGCACTTTTTGTGGGAATTGCCATTGCATTGATTGCCTCAATAATGCCGAAAATGAAACCATTAGAAATGAAGCTGAAAAATTTTTTGCTTGGAACGTAACCCGAATGCGTTTTTATCAAAAGTTGGTAAACCTATAGGTCTCTACAATAGAGGTTGTAATTGTAAAAAAAGTGGATGTGTTAAAAAGTATTGTGAATGTTTTGATGTGAGTAGTAAGTTGGTAATTGATTAGTGGTGAAGTAATAAAATTGTTGTAGGCCAACATTCCGTGTACAGATAAGTGTAAATGTGCGGGTTGTCGAAATTGTCCAGACGATGAAGACGAATCGCTGGAAATTGGTGATGAAGAAGAAGAAGAACCGAAAGCTGAGAATACTGTTCCAAAACAAAAGAATAAACACGAGGAAGTATGTTGAATCTTGTGAGGTCCGAATTAATCTTTTATCGAATATATCCTATTATAATCTTAAGTAAAATTTGAATGAACTCCAGACACGTGCTTTCAAATAATTTAATCTCATCATCAAACACTTGAAAGTGTAAAAATGTTTTGGCTACTTGTTTCAAACGAATGTGTCAAACACTCGACACTTTAACGTATAGGGGAGATCAGCAGTATGTAAATGATAACTTTGACGTTCAAAACAAGATTAAAACGCTTGTTATAAATTAAACCATAATACTGTTTATGTCTGGGTCTGTTGAGAAATAAAATTTTCGACGTTAAAAGGAGTACCTATTTTCACTTTTCTCTATCTGGACAAGAAAAGTGGAACACTAAATAAGGTGAAATGATTAAACTTCGATTGGTTTTGCAAAGGTTGTTATCGTGTAATATGACGTCTCTTTCAACCAGAACGCCTTATGTACTTTCTTGTATAAATATTATTTTACGAACACTTGTTACTTTTGTACTATGTGGTAATAGAAGAGACCTTTTTGTGAATTAACATCAGCATATATAGGGTATTTTTTTAGCTGCATGAGATAACTTTTAGGATAATAATAGGGGACAACTTTTTATTTTATTTATTTTTATTTTTATTTATTAATTTATTAACAATAGGGATAACTTTTGAATAAAGTTTGTCAAAGTGACAGTTCTTTGACATTTGTGTTCAGAAAGGTTTGCCATTTAATCATGCATAAATTAACACTTGAACAAGTCAGAGATCCGTTCGCGAAACTTATAGAGCTCTTCGCCCATTTTATGGTAGAAGAAACTATCGCTTCTGTGAGTGAAAGTGTGCAAAAGAACCCAAACATTTCAATTCGCCATCGTGCTCAATAACTTGGGCGTTGTCAGGAATTAAACTGAAGCCACAATAACAAAAACAAATATTTTGGGACTTAGTCGTACAAGTTCAAGGTACGACTGTGGTAATTAAATAATACCACAGGACTGCAATCTTAGAGCTTCGTGTACATTTTTGATTATTAATTGTATGCAAATAAATTGTGCTAAAATAATCTGAACATGTCACACATTATTCCTTTAAAGAGAATTCCCCATCATCTTTCAATACCAACTGTTTGAAAACGACTAAAATAAAAATATAAAACTTTTACACACATCAGAGACGATGTCGTGACAAACATTTGATAGTTATTAGTTTAATTTTAGCTCATTTGCATTTTAAGTAAAAGTATGAGCGACGTGCATTGTTGTGGCTAGACGTTAGTTTATTACGATATTGCTTGTAGAGTCTAAAATATTAAAAATAATACAAAATAAGTCAATACTAATTTAATAAAAAGTATTAATTTGGAGTACTAGTCTTGTTAGCGAGGAATTTGGAGGATTATGATTGGTTTTAAATTAAGCGTACAGACGGACGCAGAGCCAGAAAGCTTTTTGCTACACCTAGTATTGCCTTGTCGTAATGGCACTGCAGAGTTTTGGCGGGTTTATGACAAACACCTCTTTCATTAGGTTAAAGTAATCCTGGAGCGATGGTTTTGATAATTTTGGGACTCGGCGCTTGTAATGCTGTCAATGCAGGTCAAGGTTGTCCGACGCTCTCGGCATCGGTTAGATTGCGACGGTCTATAGTAGCGTGGTGTTGGCACTTTCGTCGTGCGTATTTATATTTAAAAACATAAAAATACTAAATAAAAGTATTATATATCTCGGAAGGCCGAGAAAAAGATGGGCACCGGAACAGGTCGTAGAGCCCAATCCTTGAAGAAGATGAACTTGCGAAGTACAAACCAAGACTAGAATTGAGTCAAAATTGTGAGCCAATTGAGCAAGTACAAAGTTTCGCATCGCAAATTGCTCCATAGTCAATTTTTATGAGTCCAAACTGCAGTTACCCATTGTAAGTAATAAACAGTTTTCGGACTACATTTTGCTCATTTGTGCAAAGAGTATTGGAAGTTATTTTTTATTCCTGGTTATTTAGTGTTGTCTTGTATTAATAAAATTGTTATTATCGATCCAAAAGAAGTTTAATTAATTAAAGCCAAGAAGCTCGTAACACATTGCATGACAAATAAAGATAAAATTAAAAACATTTAAGGGTTGAAAGAATTTCAGTACCACTCAATTGATGAATAAAGGGAAGTTTTAACACAGTATATCATATTGAGAAGAAAAATAGGAGGATATATTTACTAAAGTTGAGGATCAAAAAATGTAATCAAAATTGATAATAGCTATAATATACCTAAATTATACATTAAAATATTATGCTGATTAAAATTAATCACCTATTATCGTATTTATCGCAAAACATTTATGTAGTTAAACTAATTGGAAAAATTTCGTTTTCTTGCAAATACGCTCTTTAAATAAATATTCAACACAATTACTTTTGTACAAGGCATATCAAACAAGAAAGCATCAGAACTTACCCACTTGTGTTGAGCCCATCTAATTTGGTCGTATGAAATTTCTGCAGTCTTTCCATTGCACTTTTAGTCACAAATAAAACACCAAACAGATGAAAGCAGTGTCCAATATAATATTCAAGCATGTCAAGACTTTCCAGATGGGTAATACTGCTACGATATCAGGAACACAATAACAGCGTTTTACACATTTTGGAAAATATATCACATCACAAAACTTGGATTTCAAAAGACGTATACATTTGTAAACATTCCAAAAATATTTCAGTAATATTAATCACCATAATGAACACGTAAAGCCATTATATTTAATTTTACCAACACAGGTGATGATTATTATTGTTGGACAACGCATGTGCAATTCTCTGCGGTACTTACGATACTAGCGCCTGTAACGTGTTAGGTTAACACTAACGCGCGAGCGCATCTATACTATGTAACCGAATTGGCGGTGTTTTACTACTTCACCGCTAGTTGGTAACAAAAAGGTTGATTAGTAGATAATTGATATATTTTTTAATTCAAAGTTCATAAATCCTATTTAAAGGATAAACATCTTTCTACTGGAAACGCTGTTTTAAAGAATCAATTCAATAACAATAATATTAGACGAAAATTTCCTGAGGTACAGAAGTCATAAATATATTTTGGCAGATGTATCATCTATAGGTTCGAAATCTTACGCATAAATTTAAAACTCCATAAAAATACAAATTTCCCCTCCTTAAGAAACCCAAACGATACATTCTCGGCATTTGGCAGTATATAAAATTCAATGTGAAAATGGACAATCGTGGATCTTCCAAAGGATACGGTTACGTTCATTTCGAAACCAAAGAATTTTCCAAAAAAAAGGCAATCAAAAAGATAAACAGAATTATAGAGGAAAGAAAGTGTATGTGGGAAAAAGTCCTTCCTCGAATTGTTCAACATCCAATAACACTTGCCAGCTACCTTCTTAAGATACTTAAACATTGTATGTATATTGCTAGTGATTCTTAAAGAAATCGATAACATCATTGCCTAAAACACAGATACAACCTCCCAAGACACCGCACCATTGTTAGATTAAAAAACGAAATTTGAAGTAGAGGAAATCCATTCCTATCAACATTAAAAAATTTCGAAACTCCTAACCCGATAAATAGATTTCGCAACTTGGTCATAATTTAATATACTACGCATCTCTAAGGATAACCGATTCCCATCATAAAGTTGGAAAATTGGGCATCCTGCAAATAAATTTTGGTATTTCTATGTCTGCGTTTCCTTTATGTTGAATTTTTATTTTGTGTGCCAAAAAAAGTTCTGCCTTAGCATCAACCCAAATATTTTACTATAGGATTCTTTGGAAGCGAAGTACGTCCACTTTAAGTAACGAAACCAATGAAAGCGATGCCGGTACTGATTTTGGAAGCTATTTTTCCGAAGACGATTGCAATTCACTTTATTTGAATTTTTCATCAGACGATCAGATCTGGAATTTGACGACAGTGTTTCATAAGAAATCACTACGAACCAGGATTGTTTTCTTAAACATAACAATTGTGAACACAAATTCCCACATTCTATCAAGAATTCCAGACTCCTTGAAGTATCTTGGGAACCTCGGTAACGTCCAGTAACAACGACTTGGAATAATTATAATCGGTTTTTGATAGCATGGATTTTAGGTATTATTATTTGCTATTTGATGAAATATCAATAAATTACTCCATTGCATAAATAAAAGGAAGCAATGCATTTTGACACATTCTCAGGAAGTCCAAAATGATTTGCTAAATTGGCATCTACTGATTTATTCCTCTGTGAATGTTTTCTTCTATTACTCTTTCTTCAATCGATTAATATAAGGTTCCACTTAAAAATTGGTTTTATTTAAAACTTGGTTTTTCTCATAATAATGTTTTGAATTGAACGTTTTTTTGGTAATACGATAAATGTAAAACGTCCCTTACAAAGGAATTGTGTGGTGCTGCACTAAATAAATAATTAATGTGGTAACGATATAACATATTTTGGTGTTTTGCTTACGAAAATTCGATACCTATCTCTTTTGTCATATATGACAAAATTAGTTTTTTTTAAACAAAACCTGCAGGGAAGTGTAGATCCCTGATTAACCAAATTCAGCTTCATAATTGTACTAAAAATTATAACGAATTTTTTCATATGGTATCTTTTTATGTGGTCAAAGTGAAAATAATTCGAAATACTGAGCTATGCATTTGGCAGATATTCAAGAAAACTAATTAGACTGTAAGGAACCCAACGGTTACTTTCACCGAACCCAGATGCAGGAAATTTTGCAATGATACATTCCAAATAAGCCCGACAAATATGGTATAAAATTGGTTACGATGTACGATGCAAAGACTTTCTACATGTGTTCAGCCAAGCCATAATATATTATGGCTTACACTGTGGATAACTCTGGTTTAGCTCGTATGAGGTTGCGGAAATATTGTTAGAAAAAAATTAACTATGGTCGGAACCATGAGCAAAAATAAGCCAGATATACCAATGCAGCTAATGCATACAATAGGAAAGGTTGTTAGTTCTGTATGTGCAAGCAGTAATCTGGTCTCATACATAAAAAAAAAGTGATATTTTAATTTCAACAATGCATACACGAGCTGATGTAGACGAAGAAACAAAGAAACCGTATATACTTTTGATTTATAACAGTACGACAGGAGGTATTGATACCCTCGAGAAACTGCCAAGAAAAACTGAAAGATGGCCACTTCGAATATTTTATAGCATTATTAATACCGCTGGAATAAACTCCTACGTAATTTATAAACGTATTGCTATATCGAGGTACCGCGTCAATAGAAATACGTCTATTAAGATTCGGGAATATTTTGTTTTTAATAGAGCATGTGACTTATCAACGTAATCAGAAAAACTTCGTCCGATACCAAGAAATTGAGTTCAATGTCAATTAATTTGTAAAGAAAGACAGGAAGCAGGTTTGAATAAAATAAATTGATATGTAACATTTAATAATTTTCTTTGTTGTAAAATGTTTATTTATAGTAAATGAAAGATTGTTTAGTGATAAGAAAGGTATTTCAAAAGTTAGAATATTGTTAATTGATTGATTAATGTAAAAAATTTGTGTTAGCGTTAAATTTTAAATAAGTTCTTAAATCATTACGTGAGTTCGACGTGTCATAAGTCAATGAACTGTGAATGGAAATTTCATGTCCAGCATCTTTATCAATCCAACCACGAAGAAATTATGAAGAAATCAATCCAATCTAAAAATATAAAAATTTTACTTATAAAATTCCAACGAGTCACATTTGTGCTTAATACAGACCTGTAACCTGAAAATTTCAATAATATTGATTTTCCAATCAACCAATACGAATGCGTTTACGCAAATATCAAGATTGCTATGAATTTCGAGATGAAAAATAATAAAAACAATCGAGGAGGTCCTTGTGTTAATTTTGGCATGTAATGGTGGCGAATTTGATCGTCCTAATAAAAATTAATTTTATTGTGAAAATAATTGGTGAATATTAAAAATACAAGTGTGAAAATCAGTAAATTAATTACTTACCTACGTATAAGTAAAAATAAGTTGAAAATCGTAAAGGATTGTGAATATTTTTAACGAATTAAAAATCGACGTTAACGAGGTCATCAAAGTGCATCTTGGAATATTTTCATGGTAATAAACCCATCGAGTGGAATTTCGTGCGCAATTGTACCATACAAAGTAAAAGTAAATAGAAGATTCCTGTACTTTTCTAAGGTAACGTGTACATTAAATACAATTTATAATTTAACTAAGTGAAATTTCCGGACATCATACGACGCGTGCTTTTTTTGCATTTAACGTTCAGAATTTCGATAATTAGAATTAATAATAAGAACTTTTTATATAATAAAACCTTTAATTGCATTTTTGTGTAAAATAAAAACATCATTATCTTTGTAACGAAGGATATTTATTTCGACCTGTTCCGAGCCCATAAATTTGTTTTCAGTATAGCAGTATTGGTCACGGAACGGACTCACCCTGTACAAGGTAAGGCACATGCACTACGAACAGCTAAGCCGAGGCATAATAATTTTAATATTTTGTTATTTGTGTAAAGTTTTATTATTTCTATTAACAAGGTACCTTTTACGTACACCCATACAAAACATTAACATTAAAACGTTTAGCTCAAGTGAGGCAAAGACCTACATAGCAGTATGTATTGCCATGTGCTACTGTTCATGACACTTTTTAATGCACCGGCCAGCTGATGAGCTCTTTTCAGGGTCAAAGGTGGATTCCTATACTCAATTGCAACACTCATACGTCGACTTACTTTAAATCTTTCTTATAAAGATTAATTGATAAAAAGAAAATATCCAAAATTGTATCTGTTTTCTTTCCTGATCTATTACTGCGAAAATTGAAATCAAACTCATACGCTGTTAAGTGAAAAATAATGTAATTTATTAAACATAATAGAAATTTAAAGACAAATATTGGCTTTTCTCATTTCTAACAAATCAAATCGTACAGGAATAAAATTTATAATTACAACCCCCAAAAATGTTTATGCGCAACCGAACTAGTGAAGTAAATGATTCGTCTATACGCGGATAAAAATGCAACGCACAAAAAAAACTCTTACCGGAGTGTTTATGTTCTCTCGCACTCTTTTTCTCTCTCGGAATGGTCGCACGTGAAACGTTGATATCACCGTGGTTGGGTACAGCTTCCAATTTCGACTCGAACAAACCAAACAAAAGAACCAATAAATAGATTTTCTGCGTTGGACCATACAATTAATCGAAGGTAAGTAAATTTGAATTTATTAGCTTATCAATTTCCATAAAATATTTGCAGTCTACTAAATTTACGAATGATTGCAGTATTACTTAAATCAACTTTCAAAAAAAATACGTCGTCCTTATTAATTGACGAAAACCAACTCTAATCAAAATTACGTCTTAACGTCACCGTGGACGTCGGCCAACTCTCTAAATACGTCGTCCCTGTTTCGTGGACGAAGACCCACTCTCAAAAATACGTCGTCCCCATTTCATGGACGAAGGCCAACTAACTTCCTCCTTCCTTATCCATTTTCCAAAATTGTCCCACCAACGCAACGTTTCCATTCGCGCATGCACTTTTCCGCGAACCGCCACTTCACTTCAAAATTCAAAATTCTACATGAACCACTAAAAATAATTGATTTGATTTGTTATTTATTATTTTAATTGATGAACACAACAATAACCAATATTTATCCCTTCACAACTTATTCTTATTTTCCAGGGTTTAACAGCGGATGTATCTTTCATCTTACTGAAGCAAAGCAGTTATTTAAATCTCCAGATCAGGGAAAATTCTGATACAACTATTTAAATGACAATTTTAGTCTGAACCAATGAAAGTACTTTATGAGCGTTGCAATCTTTGATTAAATGACATAAAATCATCCCCTGTACCAAGCAGATCATGACATCACCCCCTAAAAGATTGCATAAAAAGATAAGAAAGTGATTGAGCTAGATTTTTGTGGAATCTTTTCAATAAATACCACAAATTTTACAAAAGTAAGTGAGATAAAATTGGCAACTTGCTTCAAAATCAAAAAGAAATAATTTAAAAGCTGTACAAAATTTTCAGTTAACCCCCTATTTACAACAAACCCCCTAATATCTAATTCATAACCAAATTAATCATGTAAAATTATCAAAAAAAAATCAAAATTCAAAATTTTTTTAAAACCCTTTAATATTTTATTAAGAAATGAATTTTATCAAAACAATGTCAATTTATCATTTATAAGCTGGGTCATACAAGTTCAACTATTTACAAAGTTATTATTTACAAATGAAAACATTAATTTTTGAAATTGTCGTTTTTATCATCTCTTTCGATAGCTCAAATACTGGAGTGTGATGGACTGATAACAAATCAATATCATCAAATTCGTCATTCTATGTTATATGAAATGTTTACCTTAATTAACGATTGGTTTGTGAATGTGAATTTTCTCAATGCTTGCCTTATCATTCGTAAGTGATCAATACTCTCAAAAAAAATTTTAATAATCAATTAACTTTACATTAGAATCAATATTAAACCCCCCCCCCCTTTTTCTTAATTTTCCCATTACTAAATTAATTAATAAATTTCCCATTCAAATTATCCCCAATTATTCTGCTTATTATTCACTTTATTAATAAATTTCTATTTAAATCATTCCCTTAATTAATATCATCAACATTATTTAATATCATCCCCTTATTATTATTTTTATTTATCTAAACCCAATTATTAACTTTTCAATACATCTAATTAATTGTTTATCGATTTTTGATTAATTTTTCTTTCGTATTTATCATTTTGAATTTTCTAATTATATCCATCTTAAAAATTACATTCCCATTTAAAATCATTTATAACTAACTGTATCTATCTGTACCCACCCAACCTCCGATAAGCATAATTTTTCTAATAACATTAATGTTGGACTCGAAAACTTTTCATAAATTGCTCAGTCATCCAGTATAATTACGAAATCTCCAGATCCATCTCCGCGTTTTAACAATTCTTCACAAATAATAATTTTCATCTTGTCCAAGTGCAATTGCCAATCACATCTACGAATTTCCAAAATTTCTTTTATCTAATAATTTAATTAATCCGACTTTTACTCGCTTTTTGATTTTAAACGTACTCGTTTATACCAAGACATTCTGATTAAATAATTATTTGTTTTAGTTTTAATTACCGTTCTTCTATTTATTTTAATCATAAAATCAGCTTCTTTTATTTTTATCACTTCATTTAGTGTTTTTATCTTTTTACTCTTCTTGCGCGACTTACGTTTTGTTTTGTTATTGTCTTTATTTCGCGGTTTTATAATCACCATGTTTTTAAATTGTATATCGCCTTCCTGCAGCTGTTTACGGTTTATTTCTTTAAATTTTAATTTAATTAATTTCACTATCTTGAAACGTAAATTTTTATTTTGAATCCTCACGATTGAAAAGTTTTTAAATTTTTCGTCTTTAAATATTCTTATTTTCCGTAATACGCGTTTTTGTGATTCTATATTTTGATGTCCTTTTGAAATTTCTTGTTTGGTTTTAATTAGTACTCTTTCATATTTGAATGTTCTGTTAATTTTAATTGTTTTAATTTTCACATTATTTACACTGTGAATGTCTTTGAAATTTTTATGTTTCTTTTTATTACGTTTTTTGTGAAATACGCGAACTTTAAAAATTTTGGTTTTGTATTTTAGTTTTGCTTTAAATTTCTTAATTTTTCTTCTTTTCCGATTTTTAGTTTTTCTTGTATCAATTATGTAATACCGAGCTTTAATTTTTATTTCTTCTGTTGGAAATGGGTTTTCTACGTTTTCCTCCTCTAGTTTGACGACTTCTTTTTCTGATACAACATTACCGATCAACTGCTCGTTTGATTTTTCTAGTAGCCTTGGTGCATTTGTTTTTATCCATCTTGTTAAATCTTCTACTATTCTTTTATATTGTTCATCCCTTCTTGGTGAATAAAAATTAATTTCTTCATCTTTTGCTTGTGGGTTTGTCTTTTTAACCATTACCCTGAGTAATATTCTTCTCCGTTTGAATGATGTCATTTTCATCGTTTCCATCAATAATTGCAACAATACAGTTTCTCTTTGTTCTATTTCTCGTTCTTTATCTTTCGCAAATCTTACTTCGCCCAATCTTTTGAATCCCTCTAAAATTTTTTGTACCATTTCATCTTCGATTTTCATTATTGTTTCCTCACTAATTCCCCATGTTTGTGCAATATTCTCATTAAATTCATGCATCATTACTAATATCATCTGCATTTCGCTTTTTTGTGTATGCTCTGGTCCTTGATCCATTTTTAATTAAGAAAAAATATTTTTATGTTTCAATAAATAATTCAAATTAAGTTGAATTGAATCTGCCCCAAATGTTAATTGATATCTCTATCACCAAAACCAAATTTTGTAATCTACCAATAATTTTTAATTTTTAGAGCAAATCTTTTATTTTTATCCTTATCTATTCAGAACAAATTTTTCATTTTTAGAATAAATTTTAATTTTTATCAATTATCTCTAAACCCAAACTTAATTTTTGAAACAAATTTTACGATTTATCAAATTTTTATTTTTATCTCTTTTCAAATACAATTCTTTTAATTTAAAATGTCCACACTTTATTTTTATTAATTTAACTAGAAAAATTTTTATTTTCAAAACTTTCTTTCCCCATTAATTCAATTCAAACAGAAGCAAGCAAGTCAATTTAAGTTTTTGCTCCCACTTTGTCAAATAAAAACTTTGCAATCTTAAAAATTTTATAGTAGCTATTTCCCCGATCTTATCTAAACAGTAGCAGTAGCAAAGCAAACAGTAGCAAGAGAGCCCCACGTTGGTTAAGCCAATTTAAGTTGCCATGTGCTACTGTTCATGACACTTTTTAATGCACCGGCCAGCTGATGAGCTCTTTTCAGGGTCAAAGGTGGATTCCTATACTCAATTGCAACACTCATACGTCGACTTACTTTAAATCTTTCTTATAAAGATTAATTGATAAAAAGAAAATATCCAAAATTGTATCTGTTTTCTTTCCTGATCTATTACTGCGAAAATTGAAATCAAACTCATACGCTGTTAAGTGAAAAATAATGTAATTTATTAAACATAATAGAAATTTAAAGACAAATATTGGCTTTTCTCATTTCTAACAAATCAAATCGTACAGGAATAAAATTTATAATTACAACCCCCAAAAATGTTTATGCGCAACCGAACTAGTGAAGTAAATGATTCGTCTATACGCGGATAAAAATGCAACGCACAAAAAAAACTCTTACCGGAGTGTTTATGTTCTCTCGCACTCTTTTTCTCTCTCGGAATGGTCGCACGTGAAACGTTGATATCACCGTGGTTGGGTACAGCTTCCAATTTCGACTCGAACAAACCAAACAAAAGAACCAATAAATAGATTTTCTGCGTTGGACCATACAATTAATCGAAGGTAAGTAAATTTGAATTTATTAGCTTATCAATTTCCATAAAATATTTGCAGTCTACTAAATTTACGAATGATTGCAGTATTACTTAAATCAACTTTCAAAAAAAATACGTCGTCCTTATTAATTGACGAAAACCAACTCTAATCAAAATTACGTCTTAACGTCACCGTGGACGTCGGCCAACTCTCTAAATACGTCGTCCCTGTTTCGTGGACGAAGACCCACTCTCAAAAATACGTCGTCCCCATTTCATGGACGAAGGCCAACTAACTTCCTCCTTCCTTATCCATTTTCCAAAATTGTCCCACCAACGCAACGTTTCCATTCGCGCATGCACTTTTCCGCGAACCGCCACTTCACTTCAAAATTCAAAATTCTACATGAACAACTAAAAATAATTGATTTGATTTGTTATTTATTATTTTAATTGATGAACACAACAATAACCAATATTTATCCCTTCACAACTTATTCTTATTTTCCAGGGTTTAACAGCGGATGTATCTTTCATCTTACTGAAGCAAAGCAGTTATTTAAATCTCCAGATCAGGGAAAATTCAGATACAACTATTTAAAAGACAATTTTAGTCTGAACCAATGAAAGTACTTTATGAGCGTTGCAATCTTTGATTAAATGACATAAAATCATCCCCTGTACCAAGCAGATCATGACAGTATGTATATTCGGTTATGAACGTCTTGCGACATTTTCTCGATACCTCCCTGTGTCTGCTCGTTGCGTGTTGAAAATGTGTGATGAGCACAGAGGACCTACAGTTTAACGTGGATTCCGAACCACGGGAATAGACGATTTTTACACCGCCTACTCCATCAGGGAAGTTTTTTAGCCATAAATAATGTTATCTGGGGCCAGCAGATAGACATTTGGTGAGCGAAAATTTCTTCTATAGATAGCACCTCACAGGATTTGAACCCTTGAATCTTGACTTGAAAGCGAACACGCTAGCATTTCAGCCATTCGCTCACTTATAAACGTTATTTAAATAAACAAAAAGTGCCTAAACAAGACCGACATTTTGCAAGAGTTCTCCTTCTCGCTATAAAGGACGATCACCTGAAGCAAAGAATGACTAATAGTCAACTTCCTAGGGAAATGAGGAGCAGCATTCCCCAAATTTTAAAATGTGAAGAAGAAGTTTTAAGAACAGCTGATGTCATTTTTGTCCAAGAAAGAAAAACAGAAAAGCACGAAATAAGTGTGAACATTGCTCTAAAAATGGGTGCGCTGAACATCGCCTTAGCATTTGTGTTGATTGCAAGTAGAGGACTTTTTTTTTGTAAATAACAGCACATTATTAGACCATTGTCTTGTAACTCAAGACAGAATCTAAAATATCGAAAAGAAGGTCTCATCGGACACCTTTTCGGCATGTGGCAAAGCCTGTCCTCCCCATAAGGGAAATTACGGAGCTCTACGGCGGACTATGGGGCGTGACAGATGAGATGGAAGACCGTCTCCCGGCTACAGAATACGACGCGCCCATATCTTTGATCACCGTGGACGAGGTCGCGAAAAGAGTCCAAAAACTGAAAAACAGGGGCACGGCCGGCCCAGATGGTATTATAAAATTAGATCTCAGAGCCCCTATGTAATAAATGCCCTCGCCCTCAACTACAACGCCCTTCTGTTAACTGGCTACTACCTCCGCGAATGGTTGTTGAATCGGACTTACATGATCCCCAAGGCGGGGAAAGATCTTAAAAAGCTAGAGACCTCTGACGATCTCCTCCATCTTGTCGAGGATCTTCAGCTCGTGCCTCCGGGCTCGCGTAGAATCGGGGGTTGAAATATCAAACAGGCAGCGTGGCCGTTTGATATTTCGGCCTAATTGTCCTAGACCCCTTTACGAGTTCCGCGAGTCGAAAGGCTCGAAAAAACGTTAGGTTATTAGGCGGTCGTCGTTCGCGGCGGCCGTCGCACGAGCCCTCATTGCCGCACGGGACGTCGGGGACGGTGGCGGAATCTCTCGAGCCACACTCAGAACAGAAAGATTATTTATGATGGTACATTAGATTTAAGCAAAATAACCTATTACTATTTTTTTAACAATCGCACTTACAAGCGCACCTGCATAAAGTAAGATTTGTATTGCTATGTCTTCAAATTCGTACTAATTATAGGTGCATGGAAACTTATTGGAATGTTACAAAGTATTTATAAAAATGCCAAGAATCGAAACAGTTGCCACGTATGGGGCAATAATTGGAAGGGGTGAGCACAGTTTTTGCTCAAAATTCAGTGTTTATTAAGGGGGCGCACATTGTGACATTTTTTGACTAGCCATTAATAAAATATTATTACCTTAGGTACCAGATTTGATTTGTGAACCGTGCACAACAACAAACGTTACTACTTAATTCTCTTGAAGAAATTCCGGCGCGGGAAACATTTTTATTAAAGATTTAGGCAAAAATATTGAGAATAAGGTCTCATCGGACACCTTTTCGGCATGTGGCAACATATTAAATTGCAAGGTGGCAATGGACGATCTTGGATCTCTGGATCTGGATTCTGGATTGTTTGGGGAGGGCAGATTACACTGCTAGCACTCAGGCCACACATCGGGCCCATTATGCTACCTCCAGGTAGCCCATCGCTCCTCTAAGTCTCAAGCCATTCCACATTTAGGATGTACTCAAGTATCTTCGAGGGAAATGTGCCACCAATACTGGCCATGCTAGGCCAGTAGTCCCCCAGCATGGATCCTCTTTTCGAAGCGAGGGCAGGGCAGCTGCAAAGCAGGTGCTCCGCCGTTTCATCTGCTAAGTTACATCCCCGACAGGTTGGACTGTCCACCAGTCCCATCGTGTGAAGATGTTTATTTAGTTTGCAGTGTCCCGTTAGGACTCCTGCAATACTTCTTAGTTTTTCTCGCGATAGTTGCAAGTAATATTTGTGGTGCTTACGCAAGGGTCCACGTATAGCTGCCCTTGCTTGTCGGCAGCCTTTGGTATTTTTCCATCTACTGGTATGCAGTTTGAGGGTCTCTTCTGTAAGAAGGGTGTTGAAGAGCTCAATGGTCGGCGTTATGAATGGCTCAGGTCCACAGGGTAGCTTAGCAGAGCCAATTCCCGCCAGAGCATCTGCCCTTTCATTGCCTTCGTTTCCTTGGTGCCCTTTGACCCATCTGAGTGTTAGGACATTGTTGTTTGTCGATACTTCATTTAGCGTCCGTATACATTTAAGTACCAGATTTGAGGTGATCCTATGACAGTTGAGTGCCATAAGGACCGCCTTGCTGTCAGTCAGTATCTGTATTCTTTTGTACCGGATGTTCTTTTCCCGGACTGTATTTGCGCAGTGAAGTACGCCCATGAGTTCCGCTTGAAATACAGTGGCATATCTTCCCAGCGATAAGCTTTCGTTTATTTTCAGTTCAGGAGAGAATACTCCCGCACCCGAGCCAACTTTATTTTTGGAGCCATCTGTAAACATAGTTATGTCTGACTCGAAGGTTTCTATTTTGTTTAATAGGATGTCGAATTTCCTATTAAAAATATATTTTGGAGGGGTACTATCGGTCTCAAGGTCCAGCAGAGGCATCCTCTTAGAACAGTCCTCTAGGATCCTCGAGTGTCCTCTTTCACCCTGCCTATGCGTCCACGTGTCCCAAGTTCGCAGCCTAATGGAGGCCCGTACTGCACATTCCTCCACATAGATATCCAGTGGAGGTAGGCAGAGGAGAGCCTCCAGAGCCGCAGTTGGAGCCGTTCGCATCACACCCGTCACCGCTAAACAGACCGATCTCTGAATTCGGTTAAGGGATGACGCCGCTGTCATTATCTTGACTCTACACTGCCAAAAAGCCACGCTTGCTTTCTCAGTTGTAAGGCTGACATGTTTTCCCCAGTTCAGTTTTGCATCCAGCACCACTCCCAGATACTTAACCTCTGGAGCCAACTTTAGGGGAATTCCCTTTAGAATAGGCATTCTCATGCTTTGTAGTTTTCTTTTTCTGGTGAACAGGACGAGCCCAGTCTTAGTCGGATTGACCGAAAGGGCATGTGTCGTGCACCATTCTTCTAGTATTCTGAGTGCCCTCTGCATCAGAATACTAGAAGAATGACGATCTTTCGCTCATTTCTAAATCAAAGAAATTGTCAAAAAAGGAGCAAAGAGGAAACGGAATCTTAGTGGAAAGAAAATGTATATGGAAAAATTGCTCCCTCGCGTGGAACGCGAAAGCGACCTGGGAAGTATGCACTAGACAAATATTTGATGTGGATATCCATTACTTTCCTATAACTACATTGTTCTAATATGGATACTTTGCATCAAAGTACTATATGTCGTTTATATTTTCTTACATTAACAATTTTCTTTTCGTAATTTCCCTGAAATGCAGGAGAGCACAGATTACATACATAAATGTAGTGTTATAATAATAGTACAAATTATAAATGAATTCGAAATATTTCACTCAGAACAGAAAGATTATTTGTGATGGTACACTAAATTTAAACAAATAACCTATTACTATTTTTTTTAACAATCGTACATACAGGCGCACCTGCAAAAAGTAAGATTTGTATTGCTATATCCTCAAATTCTTACTAATATTAGGTGCATGAAAAAGTATTGGAATGTTACAAGGAATTTATAAAAATGCCAAGAATCGAAACAGTTGCCATGTATAGGACAATAATTGGAAGCGCATACGTTGTGACATTTTTTGACTAGTCATTAGTAAAATATTATTATTTTAGGTACCAGATTTGATTTGTGAACCGTGCACAAAAAGCAATGTCCTTACTTAAGTCTCTTGAAGAAATTCCGGCACAGGAAACATTTTTATTAAAAATTTAGGCAAAAATATCGAAGATAAGGTCTCATCGGATACCTTTTCGGTATGTGGCAACATATTAAGTAGCAAGGTGGCAATAGGCTGTCATTTGCTCATGTCGAAATTGAAGATATTGTCAAAAAAGCGATCAAAAAGGTTAACGGAATATATTTATATTTCTCTAACAATCGCACATACAAGCGCAACTGCACAAACTAAGAATTGTATTATTATGTTATGCAAAGCGGAGTGTTATATTATTAATTGGATATCTCAGTACTTTCTCCGCGGATTAAAACAAAATTCTTTAATCTTGCTACTAGTTTCGCGATTTTATTCAATAACCTCACAATAACCAATCCAGATGGCGGTTTCGAATTCGATATATACCGAAAGCCAACGCTATGCGATTCACTAATCCCCTATAATTCCGGACATACCTTCAACCACAAAATATCAGCCTTCCGTAGTTTGATTAATAGAATGTATAACTTGCCCATCACTCCCAAAAACCGAAACAAGGAAATTGAAATAATCCATCAACTAGCGACCGCAAACGGCTTCCCAATAAAAACAATAACAAAATTACACGAGAAGAAGAAACGTGAAATTGCATATACATTTTTTCCACAAGAAGTGAGTAAAAACAAAATATATCTCGCTCAATTGGTTTTCACGGTAACATAGACAAGAAAATCACCAACATCCTCAAAGACCACAATATTGTGACAGTCACACGAACTAACAACAACATAAAAAGCTTATTAACATCATAAAGATCCCAGAAAACACCCTCAATTGCAGTGGAGTATACAAAATTCCTTGTAAAATTGCAATGCAGTTTACATCTTGGAAACAGGAAGAAAATTGAAAACCCGCCTTTCTGAACATATACGAGGAGTAGGTGACTCACAAGTGGCGAAACATATTATGAGAATGCACGACCACCTTATAGACGAAAACGAAGTAAAAATTCTGCACGAAGACGTAACACCATTAAACGAAAATTGTGGGAGGCTTATGAAATAAAGATAGCACTAAACAACAACATCCTACTACTAAACATACAAGAGCCGACCTTCGGTTCACCATTATACGAGAGCGTCGAATAATCTTGAAGCGATAAGATATCTTTTAATTTGGATTAGATAGGTTCATGCTAGAATTTTATAGTATAATAATTTTTGTGCCTGTACATTTTATTTTCATTGACTTTGCTCACGCAATTTAAATACATGTGTAAGTTGATATTTTTATGACAAGATCATTACGAATGTTAATGTGATTTATACTGGTAAGTCACAATAGTTTTAGTCGTTTTTAAAATGTTGTTCTCATGTAGTGTATTTTATAGTTTTTGCCTGAGGATGCGAATAAAATCGCGAAACTAGTAGCAAGATTAAAGAATTTTGTTTTAATCCGCGGAGAAAGTACTGAGATATCCAATTAAGAATTTATTGCTGTGTGCGACCTGTCCAATTGCCATCCATATGGTAGTCAAAGTGGCTGGAGATTCTTGGCTAAATAATATCGATCCCATCCATACCAAGGAAAGTCGGAAAGACATTGGAGAGTATGTGCCTTGCTAGCCAAAAAATCTGAATAGATGTATAATTGTTTATTTTTAGCTTTAAAAGAACTTCAGCCTGGACTTCAACCTTTGTCAATTATGTTCCAATTCGAAGTAGCCACAATGAATGCATGTCGCAACGCATTTCCCAATATTAGAATACGAGGATGATTTTTCCATTTCACGTAGTGCATACTCGTCATTCGCAACAATATGAACTGCAAAATCGATATTCAGAATATGCAGATTTTGCAATGAATATACGAATACTTGCAGCTCTTACATTTGCACCCGAGGAAGACGTCGTTGAGTCGTGTCAACCATGGCTTGATAGCAAATTTTGCACTCAAAATAAAGTGTTGTTAACGCGATTGGTAAATTATTTTGAAGACACATGGATAAGTCGAACAGATAGAAGAGGAAGGAGGCGTCCCCCATTATTTGCAATTGATATATAGATTTGCTACGAATAAGCTGTTTTAGAAAATATTCCTCGCATGAACAATGCTGTTAAAGGGTGGCACAAAATAGCTTTACGTCTATAATTAACGCCACCCATCCCAGCTTGTGGAAGTTTGTGAATGCTATTTAAAATGTGCAAAATTTAAATAGATTAAAAATAGAACAATTTGTAGCTGGAAATGAAATACAACAGAAAAGATTGTACAGAGACACTGCCACAAGAATAAAAACTGTAGTTGAAGATTACGCTAACAGGCCAATTTTAGATTTTCTTCCGAGGTATAGCTCATAATTACTAATTACAATTATAAAAATATCAGTTGTTTCTAATCAAAACTTATGTAAGTATATATTTTAATAGTTTTAATTAATCTAAATTGCGATGAATTCACGGTACAGCTTATTAAGTATGGAAAATTGAGAGTAGCCTACATAAGCATCATCGTAGCTTACGTAGCTTATATAAACATATTGTACTTCGACACAACACGACCCAAGTGCCTGTGGAGTACACAGAACGATTACCTTCCAAATTGGAAGGAATGCAAACCCGGTTCGGCGTACCGTGGTTTTGGAGAAGGTATTGCAATGTTATTGACTTTAACAGCACGAGTGATCTCATACCCAGTAGAAAGTCCCTGAATGATACGCACAAAGAAAATTAAAAGAGCATAAAAATTTTAATACACATAAAATTTGTTAATGGTAAGAATTTCTAGTTTTAATAGAATTGTATGAATAGGTAGAATTAAGAAGTGCGTTGACAATATAATTATATGATTACGTGATTTAATAAATCGACGGGACACAAAAATTGCAGCGTGTGATCATCCGAGACATTTCGATGTATTGTGAACAAACTATTCTCGGAGCGACAGGTAGTACAAACAGCGAACGCTAAAACAATGATAAAAAAAACGTGTAAATAATTTAATGACATTTAAATTAATTAATAATTTTATCAAAAGTGCGACATGGTCTTACCTTAAAAAGAAAGATCCAAGTAAGAAAAAACAGGAAGGTCGTCAAAGAACCTTGGAAACGGGAGAAAAATAAAAAAAGGCTCTGAACTGCGTGCGATTGAAAACGGATGCGAATTTAAGCAGCTCCAGAGAGAGAGTCGGTATTTTGGTGAAAAAAAAACAACGCGAACAGTTAAAGAGTCCTAGAAAGGAAAAGTTATTGAGAATTATAGTGGAAAGTGAGGTTAAATATAACCAAAATTGCAATAAAATTGACTTACCGCAAATTTATCGAATGTGATTGTGAAATATGGGTTTGGATCAAAGCAGAATTGGTCACTGGTAACAATTTCCAGGAATAAATCGATGATTTGCACGAGACACGTGGAATCAAAATCAAACTACCAAGCACGAAAAGGAACATAATAACCTCCTCCTTTTTTGAAGTCGGTTAAAAAGTGAGACATCTGCCGACGGTAAGAGAACTAAATATATTAAAAGAACCGCGAGTGATAAAATTCAAAATATAACAATTAAAAGTTTTAAAGCGTCACGAAAAATTAACAATTGGGGAAAATCTGGGTAGCATTAAGTTTTGTTTGATTATTAATTTTGAATGTTTATTTTTATTAGAATAAGTTGTTTTTGCATGTTGTTTGAAAATTTACTTTTATGTGTGTTAAAAATTAAACAATTCATTTCAAAATCCAAAGGCGTCTCTCTCTCTCTCTCTCTCTCAGTATCCATCGCCCTGCGGAAGGACATAGTGGTATTATGATGACAGCGTCCTCAAAGAGTTGTTCCACGCTTCCCTATCATGCGCTGCATGTGTTGCTTCATGTAGGGTTTGTCCAGTTAAAGGTTTTATTTGGTCCACCCATCTTGTAGGGGACCTTCCTCTCGGCCTCTTTCCTTCGATTTTCCCCTGGATCATCAGCTTCTCCATTGCTTCAGATCTTCGAGCAATGTGGCCGAAATATCGCAAGTAGGACTGACTGATTTTAGTCGACAACCGTGTTTCGATCTTCAGCTCGTTTAGAATAGACACATTTGTGCGGTGTGCCGTCCACGGGATTCTCAGCATTCTTCTATATGTCCACATTTCAAAGGCCTCCACTCTTCTTCTATCGTCCTTCCTCATCGTCCATGTCTCGGCTGCATATGTGGCCACTGGGAATATTAGTGCAGTCAGAAGCCTCATCTTTGTTTTTTTAGTAACTGTCGTGTCCTTCCATATGTTGACGAGTTTTGTGGTTGCTGTTCTTGCCATGGCCAGTCGTCGTCTTATTTCTGGCGTACTCCCCTCAGAGTTAGAAATCAGAGAGCCCAGGTAGTTAAAGTTGTGTACTACTTCGAACCCCATGGATGTGTGTATATTGGGGGAATTGTTATTGACGCGATCCACTATCATGACTTTTGTTTTATTGTGGTTGAGCAGTAGGCCATATTGACTGCTTACCGTGACTAGTTTACTAATGATGATTTCCAGTTCTTCTTGGCTCGACGCAATTATTAATGTGTCATCTGCATATCTCAGATTGGAGATTTTTCTACCGCCTATGGTTATTCCGCCATTCCATCCGTGGAGGACCTTTCGCATAACATATTCAGAGTAGATATTATATAGTAGTGGCGATATAATACATCCTTGTCTTACGCCGGCACCTATTCCAAATTTTTGCGAATACGTCTTTTCTATCCGTATTCTTGTCGAGTTTTTTTCATATAAACCTTTTATCAGTTGTATTAGGTGTCGCGGCGTACCCATCTCTTCAAGTATCCTCCACAGTTTAGTCCAATGCACAGAGTCGAAGGCCTTCTTGTAATCCACGAAGCACAGGACCATTGGGACACAGAACTCACGCGCTTTTTCAATTATTTGGCGTATGTTTAATATATGCTCTCTTGTTCCTCTTCCCGGTACAAATCCCGCCTGTTCGTCAGAGATTTGCGGCAAAAGGAAACTTTTCAATCGTTCATTGACTATATGGAGCATCACTTTACTTGCGTGGGGAATCAAAGCAATAAGCCTGTAGTTATTACAGTCTGTTGGTGAGCCTTTTTTATGTATGGGGATGAATGTTGACTCGCACCATTCCTCCGGCCAATTTCCGGTTTGCCATATCATTTCACATAATGAGTGGATTGCTTGTATTCCACCTTCCCCCATCGCCTTAATGAGTTCTCCCGCAATTCCGTCCACTCCAACAGCCTTCCGATTTTTCAGCTTGCCTATCGCTTTCTCTACCTCTGATTTCAGGATGCGCGGTTCCATGTGCTCAATTCCATCCGGCCCGTTTGTATCTCTTCGTGGTACATCTCCAAATAGGCCGGCACAATACCCTCTCCATACTTCGACTATTTCGTTGGCGTTTGTACAGATGTTCCCATTTTGGTCTTTTATGATTTGCGTTCGGGGCTTAAATTCTCGCGACAGATATTTAACCTTCTTGTAGAGTTCCTGCTGTTCATGTCGATCCGCGTGAAGTTCTAGTTCCTCACAGATATCATTGATATGTTTATTTTTGTCACGTCTGCATGACCGCTTTATTTCTCGGTTGAGATATTCCAGTGTGCGTATTGTTCCTGGTGATGATGCTTTTTTGGTTTTTTGATCTCTCCGTTCTTCTAATAAATGGATTGTTTCATCTGACATCCAATGTTTACGTTTTATTGAAGGTTTTGGTGGTGCGCATCTCTTTGCAGTCTCAGTCATCCACTTTTTAATAGACATCCACATCTTTTCCGGGTTTTCCTGTCTCGTTGGTATCTCGGACCCTGTGAGTGTTTCTTCAATTGTTTTAGTATCTGGGATGCTTATTCTTTGGTTTGTGTTAAGTGCGCTTATATTATGTAGCTTAAGCCTGAAACTGACATGCAACATCCTGTGATCAGATCCGCATTCCGCGGAACGCTTCGTCTTGATATTATATATGGCAGTCCTCCATCGCTTTTTTATCAGTACGTAGTCAATTTGATTTTTGTGTTCACCGTTGGGAGATGTCCATGTGTGGAGGCGTCTAGGGTGGTGTTTAAAGCAGCTGTTCGTGATAACCAGGTTGTTATCTAAAGCGAATTGTATGAGCCTATTCCCTCTTTCATTTCGCGTACCTAGACCGTATTTCCCCACAACGTTACGCAGATGGTTATCGTTAATCGTACTTCCAATTTTCGCGTTGAAGTCGCCCATGATTATCACAGGCTGTTTACATGGGATGGCCGCCATTGCAGTCTCCAGCTCCGCATACACTCCTTCTATTTCATCGTCTGAGGCAGCTGTTGTAGGCATATATACTTGTAATATGTGGATTTTGTCAGGTATAGCATTTAATGTGATTATCATCAATCTGTCGCTAACGCATTTGTAACTTTCAACATGTTCTGCGATTTTGTTGTTTACCATAAAGGCGACCCCATTTCTGCTATACACTCCTCCAGAGATATACAGCGTATGGTCCAGTGTTTTAAAGTGACCCTGTTGCTTCCAGTGTGTTTCGCTTATACCACATATTTGGACCTTTGCCCGAAGAAGCTCTCTCTCCACTATTTGCAGTTTTCCGGCCTCCATCAATCCTCTCACGTTCCATGTTGCCATTCTGAGTTTATTTCTCAATCTAATAGCTGAATTACCAGTCGCCCTTTTCGCATGTGTCGCCTGGTCAGCCGCATCCACATGCCCGGTCGCCCATTTCACACCTATCGGCCCGGACCCAACTAGGCGCCGGTCGCTAACCGGATCGCATGGCACAACAATATCGTTTACCGTACTCATCATAATACACTCTCGGGAAAATAATCGGGTGGTTTCCCCTTGCCTGCCCGATTCTATGCCGTTGACCGTAGCTTATTTATTTATTGGTTCATCCGCCTTTGGAGGGGGTTTCTCCCCTCCAGGACAAGAGAGTGCCCTTCTTCGTCAAGACGAAGTTGAGTACTTATCCCGATACTCACTCGGTCCCTGTCTACGTTAGCCATCTTAGATGTTGCCCGTCTAGTACCACGTGGAGGTGTAGATCAGGAGTTTCCCTTCATTGTTGCCAGGACCTTGCGGCATTTCCTGCCAACTCCAGTACTTTAACTAGACAAGTTAACTAGACAAAGGCGTATCATTAGGGAATTTTATATTCCCAAGAAACAATTTATTTACAGAATAAGTTTACAGAAGCCACTCTAGAGGTAAGAAGTCAGTCTTGCTCGATAAAACAGATTTAAAAAACTAAGCTAGACAAGGGAACATAGCAGTATCTTCACATAATTGTTCCTCAACTGATAACGGCTGTGATGATTGAAGTTCTTCAAAATCCGAAATTAAGGGAGCTGTTTTTCTACTGAATTATTCTTAGTAAAATTACATTGAATTGACGTAAGGCCAGTGGGTAACATGTGAGACATTGGTCCAACTATGATCCAATCGAAGAGGTTTTTTTTGCGAAATTGATTTGTCGTTGCCTATTTTGACTTGACCGATACATAAAACATTCCGAAATATATCTGCATCCAGAAGAATGTCTATATCGCTCGATATATGGAAAGTCGGACCTGCCAATTTTATGCCGGTGGGAATATTTAGATGTGACGGCCCAAATGTGATTGCCGGAATGCTGTCAGTCATCCATCAGGGTAATACGAAACAGTTTACATCTATAGCAAAGGCATTGCTGCGGGATGAAATGTTCGCAGAAGTTTTCGAGAAGGGCAAAATGTCGACAATTAATTATAAAACAAAATATTTTAGAAACTACCACCCTTTCATAAATAAATTACAGCAAATGTTCAAAATTAACAAACAAAAACGGAAGAGAATAAGTATTTAAGTATTTAAAGAACAATAATAATAGGTATTATTGTATACGATTTCAAGCAATTATTAATATAGTAGAATTTATTTAAAAATTCCAGGTTTTCAAAATTCAAAATAGTATTTAAAAGAAAACAACAAACTTTTCAGATACTTTATAAACTTTTAACAATAAACATATGCTGACCAAAACGTTCTATTAATGTTATAAAACTGTTTAATCAATTTAAAGAAATTTCAAATTAAAATAAAATTTTCAAACATGCAAATAATAAAACCCAAAAATTACTTACACCAAAAATACACTTCATCCCAATTTTACATGTAGGTATTATATTGTATATTCAGTTTACATTTTCTTTACGTTATTTACACTTTTCAAATTTTTCTTTAGGCGTACAAACAAGAAAAATTATAATAGTACAAACTTCACTAAAGAAAATTTTTTTGATCCAAATCACAAATTCTTGAAATGATAAATTAGCAAACATTCATTTGAAAGAACTGAAAATACCAAATTTGATTTTAGAGGTTTCTGGCTAAATAAAATTGATAAATACACAAATTTTACAAAGCAATCCTTCGACTCCAACAACATTAAGAAAGCAAAAACGCGGTCGTATTGATGGATTATGTTACAGGCCAGAACGGCACTAAGACCATTCCGGAGCTATTAATTTAACAATACGACGAAATCGAGAAACAGTCGGTTTGTTTCAACGGCCTCCCCGTTAAATAAAGTTGCCCAACTTTAACACAGCCTGGGATGGTTCGAAGCTTAGCTAAGGACCGCCAAAACTAAACTGACAAAACGTCATAATAGTGAAAAAGGCGCCAACTTCCATATCATCGGCAAAATACTTATATAATTTGGGGACGTGGAAGTTCGTCCTCAATGCCCTTAAAAGTGAGTGTTACATTAACGCAGGTTTACTTGACTTAATCGGTAGATTCTTCAGCATATTTGGAACATTTCGCTAAATCCTTGACAAGAAACACAATAAAAAGAAACACAAATAACTAGGTAACATAATAATCAAAAATAATAATACACAAAAATTCACCTTCAATTTGGTGTCGTTGATACGGTACAAAACTGGAAATTCTTATTAATAAAATGGTGCTTACTTGTTCAATTTGAATTTAACGTTATTTGAAAAAAATGATCAAGCTCTCATCATTGTGTAAAATTAATCCTTACGTTATTTAAATTTGGTCTCACAGGACCCGAAAATTAATGACATAAAATGTAATAATGGAACATATCCAAAAAACATAACTCCTTAAAATACGAAAAAAAGAAATAATCGATGACGATCATTATTGGTGCAGTTACATTTTACAATTTTACATTAACCATACACATGGATGTAACGAGTTGCTCAAATATTATGTCAGTTGGGTGACTCCAACTCTGGTGATAATCTGAACTGCGGCATTGAGTTGACATACGGAGAGGATGGCCTGGAATCCTTCCTTAGAAGCGTCAATGGCTTTATACCCTCCCATAATCACAACTGGATGTTGAAATGCGTGAACGAAACACCAACTAGCTGGGTTATTTCCAGCGGGAAATAACGCGTACTACCCAAAAACAAATATTCACTTAAGCGAGAGCGAAATAGCGGTCGTATTGATGGATTAGGATCACTAATCAAAATAGTATCAGGATATTTAGACAATGAAGACGCAATACATTTTGACAACGCATTTCAAAATTTAAATCAAAATCAAAACAAAATTAAAACTATTATCAATTACCAAATAACGCTAATGCGAAACTGCCATTTCAAAATTATCAACAATTTCAGAATTGATAATCACCTTTCAAATAATTAATAACCTATAAAATAATTTTAAAATAGCAATTAGGTTTGCAAAAAGTAATGTTTTCCATTTAAACCTATTTTAAAAAATACCTTACTTTTTGAAAAAATTATTAAAATCAAAAGTTATACAAAATTCAACCAAATCGTTTTTCTACTTGATATTCCAATCGTCGGAAAGAAAAAATACGACTATTTCAAATTATACCCTTTACCAATTTCCACAAATAAAAATAAGTATGAAATAATCCTACCCAATTCAAAATTCCTTATATTAAATGAGCAATACTATTCAAATTTCCAAGACAACTGCAGAGAAATAAAATACGACGAATATTTGTGTGAAGAAAACATGTATCCGAAATCAAGAAAGATGAAGATACCCCATGTAAAGTGCAGCTTTTAAAATTGTCAGAAAACGTAACAAATTGCAAACAAGAAACCATCAAACTAAGTAATTTCAAAATTCAATAGGTCGAAAATCGAAGATGGATAGTGATATCAACAAACCAACTTTTAGGCCGACAAAATTATAAACGCGAAAAGGAAAACATTCCATTAAAAAGTAAATATGTGATTGAACTACCAAAATTTTGTGAATTAAAACTAAAAGATATTTAGTAAGGAATTTTCGAAACCAAAAACAAAAATCAATATTCTTCAAGATATCCAACATAAAATTTACCAAAAACGAAGGGACAAGTAATAAATTTGAAGTGAAACTGTCTACGCTAGATTTGAGTGAATTTAATAAAATACAAAGTCAAGTAAATGACAAAAAATGCAACTAAAAGATAAAACAGTGATTCGTTTTAATAAAAACAAGTATTTGAACAATTTATTTGATCATCTTTGTAATAACAATTTATAATATTTGTATTTGCATTAGCAAACATAAAAATTTTCAGTTTGAAAACAAGCATGTAAACAGAAATTCTGCATTTCCCATGATGTAACAAAATCTGTCTGGTCAAAAAACCAAAGGAAATACGAGTATCACTGAAAATGCTGATACAAGAAGAGTCAAAACGTTGGAAAAACGGGGATGAGGGCCCTCTTGATCTACTAAAACTTATTCAACAGTATAGATTAGAAAATTGTGTGCCCAACATTGTAATTTTGATAATAATTTTTTTAACAATTGCTATCAGTGTCGCTAGTTGCGAAAGGAGCTTCTCTTAATTGAAGTTGATAAAATATTATCTTCGTTCCACAATGAGTGATTTAAGACTACAAAATCTTGCAATATTGTCCATAGAACAAGAAATTACAAATAATATAAATTTTGAGAGCACTATACAAGATTTTTCCACTATGAAGGTTAGAAGAGTAAATATATAAATATGTTTACATACAGATATGTGTACAATTTCTTTGTTTATTTAAAAGAAATGAAATTATATAATTAGTATAAATATGAAATAAAAAATATTTAATGGTAATTTTGTTTCGTAAATTAGGTGTATGTTTTCTCTCATTGGTGGGGAAGTGCCACCTTTATTTATGTTTATCAATTAATAAAAACCAACAATCGGTTGACTTTAAAAGGGCGGCAAATTTTAAACCGCCCCGGACGGTAAAAGTTCTAGGTACGCCACTGCTTCAAAGTTATGCTAAAAATTATAAAATATTCTAATATTTTATTCAGAACATAAATATTATTTATAATGGTACTCACGATTTGAGTTTAGCCTAATTTTTAAGCTATTAAATATGCAAACCCAATCGAAAGTTTAGACACTGCACCAAGTAAGAATTTTTCTGATATGTTCACAAATTCGACGAAACGCCAAAGAATTGCGTCATTGGTTCTTATATTCAAAGATTATGCAGGGGAAAGAATATTTGTATACCTACCGTAAAACATTGTTTTACTCCTTCTTCAATAAATTAATAAAAGTAAAATATAGCTTTTTATATCGATTAATACAAGCTGTGATTTAAAAAAAAGGCATGCAAATAGTTTTTCTTTAATTAGTTTTTTAAATAAGTCCATTTTTTAGTTTATTTCATTTTGGTATCATAACCTTGTTTTTTAGTACGGAAATGGGGGCATAATATATGGCTTTTATAGCCCGAGGGCCTATAAAGTTGCTAAGCAATGACAACAATATCAAAACAAAAGAGTTAGTCCAGACTCTGTTTTTTTTTGCGCGATCGATCTGAGGTAGTCCCAATAGTACCTGGCCTTACATATAGATGGCGTTAATTGGTTGAAAAAAATTTTTTTTTTCGAAAGTACCAACCTTATAAAGCTTAAGTTTGAAGTTTGACAGCGATACGTTGTTTAGTCTTTGATTGACAGTCATCAGTAGTGAACGCTCTCAGTGAATTTATAAACATGGAAAAAATTGGTTGTCGTTATGTGATACAATACTTTCATTTAAAAGGTCTCAGTCCAACCGACATCAAAGACGAGCTAGATCCTGTTTTGGGGGAGTCTGCACCTTCATTTTCATCAATAAAATTTTGGGTGGCAGAGTTTAAACGAGGTCGTACGAGCTGCCAAGACGAACATCGCAGTGGTTGACCAAATGAGGTGACCACTCCAGAGAATGTGAAAAAAGTCCACAAAATTGTATTGGGTGATCGTCGATTGAAAGTGCCCGAGATAGCAGATATAACAGGGATTTCAAAAAGTGTTGTACATCGCATATTGAACGAAAATTTGGACATGACCAAGCTCTGTGCAAGATGGGTGCCGCGTTTGCTCACAATGGAACAAAAACTGCGTCGTGAGGATGTTTCAACCGATTGTTTGGCTATGTTTCAGAGCAATAAATCCGAGTTTTGCGTCGATTTATAACTATAGAGACACCTGAGACCAAGGAGCAGTCAAAACAATTGACTCAAAAGGGAGAATCGCCTCCAAAGAAGGCAAAAACCGTTCCATCTGCTGCCAAGGTCATGGCGTCAGTTTTTTGGGATTCGCGTGGCATAATCTTCATTGATTATCTTAAAAAAGGAAAAACCATCAACGGCGAGTATTATGCGAACTTGTTGCAGCGTTTGAGTGATGAAATTAAGAAAAAGCGGCCACATTTGGCGAAAAAGAAAGTGATGCTTCATCACGACAATGCCCCTGTTCACACATCCCTTATCGCGATGGCCAAAATCAATGAATTGAAGTTCGAATTGCTTCCTCACCCACCCTATTCGCCAGATTTGGCCCCTTCGGATTATTTTCTCTTTCCAAACTTAAAAAAATGGCTTGGTGGTAAAAGATTTGCCAATAATGAAGAGGTAGAATATGCGGTTGATGCTTATTTTGAAGAGTTTGACGGTTCTTACTATAAAAAGGGTATCAAAGCTTTTGAACATCGCTGGCAAAAGTGTATACCTAGAGCTAAATGGAAACTATGTTGAGAAATAACAATATTTTGTTCCAAAATTTTTGTGTCTTCTTTGTTAGGCCAGGTAATTATGGGACCGCCGTATGTACCACGGGCGCAATCAGATTATAGCCTTGATACATAAATAACTATTATTGTAACTAAAATGTCCTTCTTCAATTTTGTTATCAATGAACCTTATACCAAGGTTAAATTTAGGTAAAGAATTGCGTGACAAATAAAAATGAAGGTAAAAATGTGCGACGGCTGAAAAAATGTGCGTAATAATTTTAGTATATCAAATTGAGAAGAAAAATAGGAGTGATAGTAATAATATTTACTAAAGTTGAAGGTCAATAAAGTAATCAAACTTGATAAAAGCCATAGCATACATTAAAACTTGCTGATTTGAATTAATCACCTATTATCGTATTTATCGCAAAACTTTTAGTTAAAATTATTACAAAAATTTAAAAAAAATATTAAATACAATTATTTTTGTCCAAAGTAAGAAATAATAAAGTAATAGAACTTACCCACTTTTGTTGAGCGATCCTGTGGAATTTAAGCAGTCCTTCCATTACACTTTTAGTCACGAATATCACACGTCACTATTTCTCGTCAGCATAATTTTTAAGTGGTATTTAAAATAAGAAAACTTAAAAGCTGAATGTATAAAAAGACCATGAAGTTAGGAGAAATCCAAATTGAAACGACGGGTGAAATACGAAGAACTTGAAGACGGTCGCATTACAATATTCAGGATTGCTAAGTTTCGCCCACATGGGGAACAACACTGCTATTATTTGTAGCCCGATCCATATTTCTAATCAGGAACGCAATTACCGCCTTTGCATTCTTTTAGACCCATGTCCCACGCTTAAACACTTCCTACACGCGCACGAAGGTCGACGTATAGGTTTGTTTCATCGACGAGTTCTCGTTAGTTCTAGAGCTATGCGCATGCTCTTTAACTAAAATCTGTTTCATCAAACGTTAAAATATGAACTGCTAGTTCTACGAACTACTAGTCCGCTATTTCATCAGCCTAATTGTGAGTTATAGAACGGTTCAGAACGGTTCAAATCAGTACTTGTTCAGAAGCAAGAACCAGCAAGAACTAGTAGTTCTAGACCGCCCATAATATCCTGACTGAAGACGTACTAGTACGAATACTTGTTTTAACCGCCAATAATGCATAAACAAATTATTTTATTTTATTAATTTTTATAATTAAAAATTATTTTAACTCATTACGCACTTTTGTGCTAAATTGTACAAGCATAATTTCCTCATCACTAGAGACATTGTCAATATCATCATTGAAATTACTGAAACCTGAATTACTCATTTTTTCAACTTAAATGTTTATTATATCAAAAATCATTTTATTTTTCCCAATATTTTTGGAGTTTTGTAATAAATTAAAATTAGTCTTTTTCTCCAAATTCTTTATTAAATGACGAGACGCGTTTCGTTTATTTTTATTTGATATACTAATGACCGACTCTTATTAATTTAATTTAATGTATAAAATTTGACACCTCTTACGTTTTTGTCCTTTAATAACGACCGATGATGAGAATACATTAGATTCTCGAAACGCGTCTCGTCATTTAATAAAGAATTTGGAGAAAAAGACTAATTGTAATTTAAATGTTTATAATTGAATGTAAATAAATGTACGTTTCTGCATGATTTGCAACAACAAATTTAGGTTGGGTTTTCCCGAAAAATTAGAACTAAAACTGTTTCATCAAACTTTTTTCTTACTACTAATTCTAAAGTAGTTATTGCAAACGCATGCGTATTAGAACAATCTGAAGTAGAATCGGTAGTTCTAGAACTGTTCAATTTGTTCGCGATGAAACAAACCTATATTATCTTGCTGGATACTGATTACAAACATGTGCATCAAATGCAAAAACCTAACTCTATACACTTCACAAAAATTTGCTTTTAAAATACATATTCCCAGGTAACACACTGCCGTCATAATGTCGTCATTTATTGGTCATTATTCGTCGACGACGTCATAGTGCCCAATAACTGACATACAAATGACGTCATTGACGTCAGTGTGTTACCTGGGATTTTATGTATGTATACTTTTGTATAAATTCCAAAACCATTTCAACACCATTTCAACACTATTTAGCACCATAATAAACACGTCAAGCCATCATATTTAATTTTACCAAAACAGGTGATGATAAATTTTGCGCCCGATTACAAGAACACAATGAACATATCCACAATTCACCGCGGTACTGACGATACTAACGCATCACATGATAGTTCCTGGTATATGATAGTTTCTATTCTCTAATTCTCCTTTATAAAAAAGGAGAAAAAGAGGACAGAAGCAACTATCGACCTACTATATCGATACTACCTATATTGTCCAAAATATTCGAAAGAGTACTATATGACAGGAGAGTACGGACCTGTGTATTGAATACAGAGATAGTATTGGAATTGTGAGATTTTTCGGGTTAAATAGCGATTGTTTTGGATATTGTTTCGATATATGAAAGTGGAACAGTGAAGAAGAAGGAAAAAGTGTTTGCGGGCCGTTTGCAGCACCAGGAGAAGCTTTTAAAGGAAAACAGGATACTTATCTTTGAGGTTATTGTTGCTTTTCGGATAGAAACATTTTTGCTGTGAAGGTGCCAACCTTTGCAATTGCATAGGAACTAGTTATCATAGTGGCGAGAAGCGGGTAACGATATAAATAAAAACGTTTTTGTAGCAAAAGGGTATCTCCGAGGAGTGGATCCGGATACCGTGCTGTACGCAAGCAAAACACAATAATATAAAAGGCCGCGATCTCCGAGAGGTTGACAAAGATCCTAGCAGCCATACGCGAGAGAAAAACCATCCACACACAGGCACTAACAGAGGTGAGCGGAAGAAAATGGAGAAAGCAGAAGACAAGCTTGCTAGCGAAGGCACAACAACGGATGAAGGCAATAAGAAAAGAACAGCCAGTTACGATATCTTCAGACGGAGTAAAAAGATAATTAGATCTCCGGTTCAAAAAGAAGGCCCTGGGAGCGAAGAAGAAGGAGCAGATATTGAAAGTAGCGACCCCGCTAGATACACCAAAAGAAGTAAACAACGAAGTGATACGAAAAGGCTTGAGGAACAAATTAGTCAGCTAACAAAAATGATGGCTGGCTTTGTCAATGACATCAAGACAAGCGTCGCTGATATTAAGAGTGAAATGGGTACTTTAAAAAAGACATACAGGAGGTCAAGAAAAGAGCAGAAAGGACCGAAAGCGACCAGCTGCTCATGAAAAGGGAGAACGAACAAAACACGAACGAGATGAAGGAGAAAATGAAAAGGCTTGAGAAAAGGAATAAAGAGCTGGAGAACAAGATGGAGAACTTTGAGAGAGAAAATGTACGAAACAACTTAATACTGAGCGGAATATCCATAGATGAACGAGACACGCGCAAGTTGAAGACAGCGGTGAAAAACCTTTTTAGCGAGAAAATGGGAACGCAAGTAGAGATTAAGAATGCATACAAAATAGGAGAGAAGAGATGCGTAGTCGAGATGTACAGTTTCGAAGATAAAATGCAGATATTTAAGAACAAATTCAAGTTAATGGGATCCGAGATGTACATTGACAGCGACCTCACACCAATGGAGAGACGCATTATGAAAGAAATAAGAGAAAGAGCAAAAATCGAGAAAGAAAAAGGGAAGAAAGTTAAAACAGGCCATCTAAAGCTGTTCATGCCCGATTGCGTTGTGGTATGGGATCCGAACGAAGGAAAATTAGTAGAGAAGAGGCTAGAAGCCCCTGACCCGTTACCAAAAAACTAAATGCATACGGATTGAAAAGTGTAAATTGGACGGACCGGCGAGTAAAAGGAAGAACGAATAATGGAAAATGGAAAACGCAAAGGACGATGACACCGCAAAGAAAAGGAACAAACGAACAAATTAATACAGACGCAACAATGTTGACAACCGCGAGAACAAGGCTAGCGACCAATGGTAACGTAACAGAAAAGAAGCAAAGGAATAAAAAACGGAAAAAAGGTGTGCTTAAAATCGGAACGTGGAACGTCAGAACGCTGCTGAGGCCGGGTAAAATGGAAGAGGTGGCAAATGCGATAATACGATATGGGGTGGATGTGGCGGCAATACAGGAGATGAGATGGAGAGGCGAAGGCGAAATTAAAAAAGAAAAATACACGTTGTTTTACTCAGGGGATGATTCCCAAGGTAGAAATGGTACAGGCTTCATAGTCACGAGAAAGATGAGCAATAGTATTATAAGTTTCAAACCAATAAACGGAAGGATGTCACACTTGAGATTCAAGGCAAAAGTAAATGTATCAATTGTGAACGGATATGCACCTACCGAAGATAGTAATGGAACCGAAAAGGACGAATATTATGAACAACTGAAACTTATCTGCGAAGCCGTGCCCAAAAAGGACATACTGATAGTGATGGGAGATTTCAACGCCCAAATCGGAAAAGAGAGCTACGTAAGATCAGTCGCAGGAACACATACAATCCATGAAAAAACAAACGACAACGGGGACAGACTGTGTAATTTTGCGGAAATCACGAATATGGTAATATGTAGCACAATGTTTCCACACCGGAGAGTACATAAAATAACATGGGTGTGGCCGGGCGGAAGCAATAACGATGGAAACCAGATTGATCACGTAATGGTCTCAAAAAGAGCAGAAAATACAGTTAACGACGTGAGGACATATAGAGGAGCAAACGCGGACTTGGACCACTATCTGTAAATCGCCAAAATAAAACAAAAAGTGCTAACATTTAATACACGTGAAAAACAAAACAAAAGATTTGCAACAGAAGATCTCAACAATACTGACCGAAGAAGAAAATACGAGGATAGATTGGAAAATGAAATAATAAATAGAGAAAGAAACAACGACATAGTACAAGAATGGAAGAATCTTGCATCGAGTGTGAAGGTATGTGCAGAAAATGAAATCGGGTACAGACAGAAGAAAAAAAAGAATAAGGCATGGTTCGACGACGAGTGCATTGAGGCGAGTGAAAAGAAAACAGATACAAGACAAAAATGGTTAAAAAGCGGAAAACAGGAAGATCTCGATACATTTAGAAGAAGGATAAACGAAGCGAGTAGATTGTACAGAAGGAAGAAGAACATATGGATGGAAAATGCAATGAAAGAAATAGAAACGAGTAACAACAAAAATAAATCGCGAATGTTTTATCAACCAATAAAACTGCAGAAACCAGCAAGAAGGATCAGTCCAAGAGGCCTAAAAGACGAGAATGGAGTGGTAGAAAACGATGCTGAAAAAATCGGACAAATATGGAGGAGACATTTTAGCAAGCTATTAAACAGAAATTATAATGACAGCGATAATCACAGCGAAGCGCAAACGACCGAAAACGAACTAGAAATACCAAGTCCGTCTTACAACGAAATCATGAGGGCAATAAACAAAGTCAAAAATGGGAAAGCGCCGGGAGTGGACGGAATTGGTATAGAGCTGATAAAATATGGAGGAAGTTTGCTACATGAAAGATTAAGTGAGCTTATGAAACAAATATGGGAAAAAGAGATAATGCCCACAGAATGGTATGAAGGAGAGATAGTACTACTAAAGAAGAAAGGCAACGCGGAAGAGTGCAAGAACTATAGAGGCATCACGTTACTAAATTCGGCATATAAAGTATTGACAACACTGATTCACGGTCGACTGATTGCACACACGAAAGGCTTGCTGGAGGAGTGCCAATATGGTTTTATGACGGGGCGATCCACAGTAGATGCAATATACATAGTGAAGCAGACAATTGAGAAATCTTACGAGCATGACATAGCCTTGCATCTGCTGTTCGTCGACTTCCAGCAGGCATTTGACAAAGTGGACAGACGTGAACTATACAAAGCATTAAGGGAGGGCGGTACGCCATCAAAACTGACCCGCTTGATTAGGATGACGTTGGAGAATACAACCGCATGTGTTAGAACAGAGACAGGAGTAACTGAGAAATTTGAATTGAATAGCGGAGTGAGACAGGGCGATGCACTTTCAGTGACCCTCTTTAACGTGTTGATAAGCAGAATAATCAAGGAAGCCAACTCTAAAGGTACGATAACAAACCGGGAAGGTCAAATATTGGTATATGCGGACGATGTCGTATTGATAGCTAGATCACTGGGGAAGATGAAAGAACTATTTGAATCAATAGCCAAAGCAGCATGCGCAGTGGGTCTGGTGGTAAGCGAAAGTAAGACCAAGTACATGAAGTGCGAAAGAAATAAACACAACATGCAACGAAGCCTCAACATTCAAGGGTACAATTTCGAAGAGGTAGACAGTTTCAATTACCTGGGAGTGTTAATAAACGGAAAAGGCGAAAGGCACGCAGACATAAAACGAAGGATAATCACTGGCAATAAAGCGTACTATGCAAATAAAGCTATGTTAACAAGCAAACAACTGACAAAGAGAACTAAAATGAAGATATACAGAACCCTGATTAGACCGGTGGTCACTTACGCGTCGGAAACAATGTGTATGTCGGCCGATGAAGAGGAACAACTGAGAGTTTTTGAACGAAGAGTTATGAGAAGCTTGTTGGGACCAAGGAGGGAAGCTGACGGAGAGCAGAGAGCCTTAATGAATTACGAAATCCGGGAGATAATGAACGGAGAAGATATAGTCAGACACGTGAAGTCGCAGCGAATTAGATGGATGGGACACGTAATGAGAGCTGAAGACTCGGCGGCTATAAAGAAGATAACACTGTGGAAACCAGGTGAAAATAGACCTCGAGGTAGGCCACGGATTAGATGGTGGGACCAGGTCACGCAGGATCTGAGAGAGATGGGGATCGCTAACTGGAGGGAAAAGGTACATGACAGACAGAAATGGAGGGACATAGTGGGGAAAGCAGCAAAACATCCAAAACTATAGAAATAGCCATAGAGAACCAAACATGCAGGAAGACAACAAGACAGAAAGAGAAGTAACAACGTAAAGTAACTAACTATCTGTAACATGGGGAGTGATTCACCCCAACAAACGAATTTGTAAACCTCGGAAACGAGGTAGCGATATTCTCTTTAGAATGTAGTAGCTGTTAATAATAATAACTATATGACAGACTCACAAAATTTCTACACAAACATGAAATTTTTTCGGACAAGCAATTTGGGTACCAACAGGGAAAAAGCACCGTTGATGCGATAATAACATTCACATCTCACATACACAATATGCTGGAGAAAAAACAAAAATGTCAAACAATATTTTGTGATTTATCAAAAGCATTTGATATGATGGACCACAAAACATTTCTAGAAAAAATCAAATATTATGGAATCAGAGGAAAGGCATATGATATAATTAAATCCTACCTCCATAACAGAACACAAATGGTATTCTGGAATCAGGAGTACAGTGAAGAAATGCAGATCACCTGTGGAATACCGCAAGAAAGCATCTTGAGTCCTTTCTTCTTTGTTCTCTTTATAAATGACCTCCCACTAAACATGGAAGGTGATATAGTTTTGTACGCAGACGATACCGCTTACACGATGAAAAAAGACGAAACCCTACAAGAAGGTCTACGCAAACTGGCGGAATGGTTCTCATCCAACAAATTATTATTAAACCCCGACAAAACACAGCAACTAAACTTCACAGCAAATAATAGAACCGAGCAAGAAGAAAGGAGCTCCACAAAATATCTAGGCCTGATCCTGGACACTTTATTAAACTGGAACGACCACATATCCTATCTAATCAAGACATTGACGAAAGCTATCTATGCGATACAAAGGAAAAAAAACGACCGGAGAGGAAGCAGCAAAAATCGTATACTTTTCTATGTTTCACGCTAGAATGGTATACGGTCTTCTAATATGGGGCAATGATGCACAAATCAACAAGGTGTTCACCATACATAAATGAGCAGTACGAACATTGCAAGGAGTACAGAGTAGAACACACTGCAAGCCTCTATTCCGCTCCCTTAATATAATGACTCTTCCATCAGCATACGTATACACAAGTGTACTGCAAATAAGATGTGACCAAAAAACGCAACAAAACACCGCCACACATGAATACAACACGCGACAATGTAATGAGATCAGAACCGAAAGATGTCGACTAAAATGTTCCAAAAATAAAAACATGAGAATAAAACTCTACAACAAACTGGCCCCAGAAATAAAAAACCTTACATTGCCCAAATTCAAAAGGAAAATGAAAGATATATTGGTAGAAAATGCGTTATACAAAGTCGAGGATTTTCTTGAATGAAGAAATGGCGCTCTTGCGTTGAGATGAAAACCGGTATAATATGCTGATCTCCACCATTTACATCTAAAATAAATTTGTAGAATTTTCTTTGTTTATTGTGGTGTAATAAAGATTTTATTATTACTATTATTATTGTAAAAATAAACCCACGCGCATACGATAAGCCCATCTCTCTCGCACGCCTGACGTCAATTGGTGTTAACTGGGTGACTATTTCCCCAGCAACGGGCAATTTTATAATGCGTTTAACGGTTTTGGTGTGTGGGTCATTCCATCTCAAATCGAATCATGAATTTACTTGACAAAGTATGGTACACACCATCTTAGTAAGAAATAAAAATTACAGGATTTGCCCAAAAGGTACTTGTTTCCTTGTTTTGGTCCTTCAAAAAGTTGGCGTGTAGACTTGTAGGAAAACGACTGTAACTTCATCCACGGTGGTCTAAATTTAAAAATAAAAAATGTTCTGTAAAGGTAAATGAACATTCTGTCCAAATATTTAACTACGTTTTATATTTTCAACACCTAACTGTATTAATTTTTTAATACTAACCCTATTTCAACCCCTATTTTTAAAGGGGTCTTTTATTAGGTTAATTTTTCTACAGTTTTTTTGTACAAATGTGCTGAGCATTCGTACCAAATTTTATCATGGGATAAACATGGGTTCGGTTACTAAAAATTAATTAAGTACAGACAGAAACGGAGAAAAATCAGTTTTTCACCGATTTCTCTAGTTTCTTTGAACTTTATGACAAAATAGTTTAATATAAAATTAAAGCTAATTAAATTCTCTACAAATAAATGTTTATACATATTTTTCGTTAGATTCGTATTCATATAGAAATAACAGCTCAAATTATAGCTAAGTTGCGCGACCACCGGTATATTTATTTAAAAAGATCGGAATCGATTTTCAATGAATTGTGCAGATTTTCATCATAAATATTTATTATCTGAATATAAGTTGACCACGCCATCCCTAATTTTGATAAAAGGTTTAGCATAATAATATGACAATGCAGTTAAACCAAAAATGCATTATTTCATTTTTTTGTAAACTTAATTCGTTTCCATGTTAAGGCCAGCTAAATGTGATACTTTTCAGTTTACTTACTACTTTTACTTTTCGTCTAACCACAGCTACAGATAGAAATTGTCGTCTCTTTCCCTCATTAACAGAGCCCTAAAAGTCCCCTTGCGTGCGGACAGCAGAGCTAGAGAGCTTGACATTATACGCCAACTCGCCACCACTAACGGTTTTCCAAAATAAAACATACATACCCTCAGTAAGAAAACCCAAACTAAACTTACACACCCATATTTCTTCACACAACCCGAAGAAAATAAAAAGAACACATTCTGTAGTACATTCCAAGGAAATATGAGCATACGTTTAGAAAATATAATGAGGAAATACAACGTCACTTTAGACAAAAAAACTGCTAACAAACTCGTAAATATCTTGAGCAATGCCAAAAATAGAAAAGCACTAACAGAAAGGAGTGGCGTTTATCAGGTTTTCTGCTCAAAGTCCCAGCAACTTACATCAGGGAAACTGGAAGACAAATTGGTACCAGAATCGAGGTGCACGGGAGGCACAAAGGCAACTCTAACGTTGGATTACATCTGCTCGAAAACGGTCATCAGTTGGACATGGATGGAACTCGTCTTCTGCACAGCAGCGGAAAGGGGCATAAACAAAAACATTTAGAGTCATACCAGAAAGAAAAACTCTTGCAGAATTTTAACTAATATTGCAGTCCCTTTGACTTATATAATAGAATTTTTTGTTGGTTGTCAGATTATCCGATTATCGAAAACGTTGCATAAAATCGTTGCATAAAAATGTTGCATAACAGCGTTGCATAAAAACCCTTATCTTTTTATACATATAGAGTAGAAGTAGATTTGATATATAGGGTAAAGGGAGTATAGTTGGACCAGGTGGAGAGACGGACCACTTGAAATATCTCGCAAACTATCGCGATAATTATTGCTATTTTCGGCTGTATATATTGCGATGATACCCGGAGATCAAGGAATCAATAGCAATTAAAAAAATCGTTTATTAATTTGAACCACGAACGTGCATGAAATTTCACAGCCAAAAGAACGGTACATAAAATTAATTAAGATCGGGTATGAGAAATACATTTTAATAAAGAGATAAATACAAGGAATGCAAAAGTTCAAATATTAAATGTAAACAAAAACCAAATGAGATCCTTAATATTGTAAAATTGATTAGTTTGTAAGAAGTTTATAAAATTGTAATTGTTATAAAGTTTAAATTAGTTAGTAATTGTTAAAGTAACGTCGTGCACACAAAAAGGTAAACATTACATCGGTGGAAAAACTTGTTTAAATGTGAGGGACCGATACCTCGGGAAACGTAAGTGCCTACATTACGAGATTATGACAATCGGGTGCCGCAAATAATTTCTAACCGGAAACAAAAACAATAGGTATTAGTGAAATGACATATGAAATTTAGGACAAATAAGAATTAAAAATAGATACTTACAAATACAGATTTTAATCAAGTGGTGATGTTTTTATGGTATCCAGGAAAAACGAAAACAAAAGAGAGTTCTCCAAGAAGTTGGAAAGCGGGCAGGCGTGTTAATTTGGCCCCCGATTTAATTAATTATATAATTTGCGAAAGTGCAAATTTAGAGAATCTAAAAGGTGCAAATTGATTAATCACGTTGTCAGACGTGCATATTGAGTGTAATAAGGTAAATATTACTTACCAGTGTAAACAAATTGGCAAAAAAAAGTGTAATTAGCACGTGGAAATTGTGAAATTATTGGAGATTGGATTTACAATCAAACATAAAATCGATAGCACGAGATCACCATAAAAATTGCTAAATCTAGAAGAGAGGTTATACGCTTGGATATGAACATAGGCCTGATTAATACCAACAGACTGGTAAGCGAAAAAAAAACTATTTTTCTTAAACGAAATACCGGGTGTAAACGCGGAGTGCGGCACTTACACGACGTTACATATTAGAGTTAAATTGTGGGGTAATTTTAATTACAAAACATTTATTTTCTATGCCTTTATTGATAATTTGTTTAATAAAATACATAACATTTTTGTGCAAACTGGATCATTATTTGGGAATTTTTTTGTATTCCCGATTTGTTAATTCACAGGATAAGATTAGGAGAAATTTTCCTACAGGACCTACTCTTAAGGTAAGAAGTTTTATGCAAATCGAACCAGAGTTAGCCGTGGCAAAGTTAATTTTATTTAATAGTACAATTTTCCGACAACGGAAATTCAGTTTATTTGTACAGGTAATAAGAATTGCTATTCAAGTAATATGTAGTTGCATCAGTTGAAGGTGATATATGCAAGTAATATGTAATTAAAGTGTTGATTTTTGAAATATCACAAAAAATTTATTTCGGTGACTCGAAAAATTTTTTAGATGTATTTTCTTTGTTGAGTTTTTGTGTGTTCAGGTAAGTTTAACTTGGGGATTTAGGTGTGATATAATTATGTATGTATTGCGGTGTTGCGAAGGGCGCTCGAGTAGGTAATAAACACCTTTTGGTTTAACAACAAAAAGGTTAAGATACCACTTTGGAATGTACTTGAGTCAACAAATACGTCTATTATTTTTAAAAGCTGTTTGACCTCAAATCTGACCAACTAAATTAAGTCTCCCCAAAAATCAATTAATTGCTAAAAATGTAAAGATACAAAGTTATGAGTATTCATGAAAGAGTTCAGTTAGTTGGAAAACAAATTAAGTACTAACTTCAAAATTGTTAAGTTAGGTAACGTGATAATTAAAATGTGTGATAAATGAAAGAGAAGGTAACTGGAAAAGGACAAAGGTGGTGCTGTCAAGTTTTGAAAGTTGGTAAGGCGCGCCTGCTCATGAATTTTGGAAAGGGGAGATTTGTGGAATGATTAGGGGACTCGCGGTGTGTCCGTCGAGACGTGAGGACGTATTTTCAGGATTCGCTTGATGTCCGTTGAGAAGTAAGGACGATTTTTGGTTTTTGGGAATTAAATTTGGAAAAAAAGGATTTGATTTGTTACGAGTAAGGAGTATAATTGTGGTGATTGAATATTAGTACGAGATTAAGACAACAACGGATATTAATTTAAAAAAATTTTTGGTACCGCTGTGAAATATTTGTTGGTTAGAATTTGGAGTATGGTTAGAAGTTAGTAACTGGGGAAGATTAATAATTAGCTGAGAAAACGGACAGAAGATTAATTTTTTTGAAAACAAAATATCTATGGTCGTTGATTCCTTCAATAATTTGAGCTGTGAATGGATAAATTGGATGCGAGATTCCGTCAACATCAGCGAATTCTACAAACAACAGTACTGGTTCCTTTCTTCGACGGTGGACAGTAAAGCCGGTAAGAAAATAAATTGTGAGCGCACCGTTTTGATTTGTTTGACAAAATTTTTTAAAATTAAATTAGTGCGAATAAATCGGGTGGTACCTAGTTAGAATATTAAAACGTTATAGTAACTGTACACTCAATTTGTTTAACTTTGTAGATAACTTTGTTTCTTCATAAATTTAATTTGTGTTAATAAATGAATCGATTGTTTTTTTTTTTAAAGGGGAGATTTATTTGAGTTTTTATTTAAAGTTTGATACAGCAAAAGAGGTACGAAGATTCAGGTATTCATAAGAGTTCGTTTCTAATTTGAATCAGTTGTAATTAGCGAACCGATGAGGTGTTTAATTACTTTCAATCGAACCATTGTTACGCCCACAAAAGCTAGCCGGAAGTCGAAGAAAGAGCCGTTGTTTTTCCCCGCCATATAAATTAAATTAAGTTCAGTAGCTTATCACCGCAGTATATTAGTGTAAATATAACCCAAAACCAATAAGTTATCACATACGGCTACGTGGGTATTTCCTGGTCTGTCTATCCTCTCGTTTGAAAAGAGATGGACCAGAAATGTACAGGAGAGATGGACCTATGATTTTTGTTACAGAAAAATGCCTAGACTACAAAAGGCGGAGATGATTTCTGTTGCTATAGCTATAGGAATGTCGGGGGATGCTATAAATCAATATTTTAAAGATGTTGAAACAGTTTTCACTGAGAATGCCCTTTTTAATAAACTAGGGAACATTTTTAACTCCGATAAAGCAGGAATGCAATTGAATCTTCATACTCTAGTCCCTATGGAATGCAGCAGCTATGCCAGACTAAGAAAGACTCAATGTAGGAAAATATATTACATCAGGAATAGCACTTGATGATATTGCACCTGTACCTGTGATAACACTAGCTATTAAAATGCGTCAATCTGGCCGGCGTTATAACTTCACCGGAAAACATACGAAAGAGAAAAGAAATAGATGCAAGGAAGAAGAATCAGAAACCAAAGAATAAATCCAAACGCGACAACTTTTCTTCTTCAAACTCGTCTAAAGTAGTTTTAAAAGATTATTCCAGCAATGACGAGAACAATTTGAGTGATGTGGAAAAGAATCCGTTGGCTGCAACGAAGATTACCGCTTTACCGAAAAAAAAAATGACTGGATAAAGTGTATATTGTGTTCCCGATGGTTACATGCAGGTTGTACCTCTTATACCAATGTTTGTCAAATTTGCGGTCCTAACGCAACAAAGAAAAATTCGAAAAAACTGTAGGTCCATCTCTCCTACCACACGTGGTCCATCTCTCCTATGCTAGGTAGGAGAGATGGGCCAATTTAACTATTCAATTTTTTAATTTTAATAATTTTACGGCATTATTTTTGGCTTATTAAAGTTTACCAAAAGGACAAACAATGTATAATGTATGTACTGTAAAACATGCATTTATTTTAATCAATAAAGAAGTTATTAACTGTTTTTCAAAAGGTGGTCCAACTATACTCCCTTTACCCTTAATATATAGAAAATAATATAATTTCTTAAGCTGGTATTATCTTTTTAATTTACTTGAAAATAATTAAAATTCATTTATAAACAAAATTTTTCTGACAATTCGATAATTTTCGACAAAACTTTACGTAAAGTCAAACTTTTCTGCAAATGAAACCCGAAAGTAAACCTTTAAGAAGCTATTCTGTAACTCGTCCTTTGAGCGTCGTTTTGTGTAAAAGTTTAACTTTAAGTAAAGCATCCTTTCATAAAGGACGATAGTTACAGAATATATGATATAAAATTATAGAATAGGTTTTACTTTCAGTTATCCTTTAAGAGCTTGTCTTTTTAGGTAAAGGATCCTTTCACAACGGACGAGTTACAGAATAACCCCCTTAAACACTAAAGAGAGCTATAATAGTAGTTTACACAGAGAAATAACGCACACAAGAAAAATAAATTAAGGAAAAAGACAAAAAATCCTACTAAATTTTAATTGTTTTATTATTCAAAAAAAAAATTACTCCATAACAACTCGGTATTTACAAATTGCAAAAAAAGTTTCATCACTTTTTTTTCAAAGTATGATTAAAACGGACTGATTAAAACGGAAATATTGTAAATATCCGCTTTAACTTTTAGGTCAGTTGAGCCTTTGCCTTTCGAACGTAGTCCGCCTTTTTGTTTTTAATCCAATTCCACACTTGTTCAGTTTCAAGATTACACTCTAATGCCAGTTCTTTTATGGCATCCCGTTTTTCGTCCTTCTCCATAACGATAATTGAGTGGTATTTTTTTGTAAACTTGTAAATTTGCTCCGTTGTAAAACGCGATCGGGCTTTCCTTTTCGGCCTGCGCGATTTCTTCGGAAGCGATTCAACTAGGTTATTTGTTGACGGATCAAACAATTTCCGTATTTTGGAAGGTAAAACTTTACAACAAGAGATACGTTTCTCACTATCTCCTGAAGAAGTTTCGACATAGTAATAACCTGATTCCAACTGAAAAAATATTAGCATATCTATGTTACGCAGTGCAACAGGTATCTCGACTATCTGTTGATGTGATGACGGGTTAGGCATTATTAAGTGTGCCTCTGCTTTTTGGTTCTTCATGTTGCCAACACTAACGTACTACATACCTACTTTATTTTTTTGTTGTTATATAATAAACGTTAATTACCAACCGCAAAAATTAACTCCGGATTAAGAGATTTGCCAATTTTCGCTATATATTAATTTATTCCTAAAATTTCAGATTTTATTAAGATATTTGTTGAAGCAACCCATGTAAGATGTTCCACAGCAATGGGCCCAACACTGAACCCTGCGGGACGCCGCTATAGTCATGTTTATGCGGCCGGTGTACATTTCCTCTGTGATTAGCAATTCTCTCTCCGACAGGTAGCTCTTTATTATTTCCACCAAGCTGGGGTTTAGCCTTCTGTTGTTTATCTCCTCCACTATATTTTAAGTCCCCAGTTCGCCGAATTGAACGAATTTTTTACGTCTAAGGTGATCAAGGCCACAAGTTTCCGCTTTCGCCATGTCCCGTCCACGTCCAGGGACCAAATGTAAAAAATAGCGCCATAAGCAGACTCGCTTGCGTCTAACCAAAGAATTTGCATTTTTACAAGCTACTTGACGCGGAAACATAATCTCGTTTATGACGCAAAGTTGATCATAAAGTATGATCCACATTGAATGAATAGTGAGGTATGGATTCGTCCCAAGATAGCTTGCTTTCCCATAATTTTTGCAACACAATTTAATAGGCCTAATGGATCATAGATTTTTGTTTGTTATATATTAAACGTTAATTACCAACCCCAAAAATTAAATCCGTATTAAGAGATTTGCCAATTTTCACTATAAATTGATTTATTCCTAAAATTTCCAATGTTATGAAGATATTTGTTGAAATTGAACAAAATACGAAACACACATTTTAGCTATAAATTAGCAGTAAAATGGCTATTTAACGGCAAAAGCATACTATTAGCTCGTTAATAGCCTATTTACAGCTAAAATTTTTATTAGGTATGGACAAATAATGGAATAGTATTAAATAAACAGTAATGCTGACAGCCGCCAAAAATGCAGTGGGACTCAAAAAGCGAACCAATACTAAGAAAAGGTTTGATGAAGAGTGCGAGGAAAAATCGGAAAACAAGAGAAAAGCAAGATTGTCAGGTCCATGTCACTGGCGCCCCCCAAATCGATTTTTAATAAAATTTTTGTGTCAATCGTTAGTGCTTCGTTAGTGCCTGTTTGTGCTTCCATTCCCGACATTTGTGCCTCAACGGTCGCGAAGTTATTCGCGAAACTTGTTGGGGGGCGCTGTTGACACGATGCCCCCCCCCCAATCGATTTTTAATAAAATTTCTGTGTCAATCATTAGTGCTTCGTTAGTGCCTGTTTGTGCTTCCATTCCCGACGTTTGTGCCTCAACGGTCGCGAAGTTATTCGCGAAATATTTGATTTCCGTGAACTCCGAGCAAGTTGCGCGCGAATACATAGATTTCAAATGTGCAGAACTTAACAAATAATAAATATAAATATGTGTAGCTATAATATAATAAACCACAAAACTATATTTATAAAGAAAATATTTTTATTAATAAAATTATTACAAACAATATTTTTAAAATATATTAAAAATTGGAAATATTTTGATTTTTAAAAGCTTTTTATTAAAAAGCGTGTTTTTATTATAAAAATAAAAGCGTGTGGCGTAAACATTTCTGCATAACTGCAGATTTCGCTTAACTTACAGACAATGCAAAGCTGGCGACATGCCCCCCAAAGTGGGTAAATGGGACATTATCCGCGAGGCGCGGAGCGCCGAGTTCTTGTTAATCGATCGGTTGCCGAGTTATAGTCTTCAGAACTATTTGCCAATCTTCCATTTTGAAATTCTGTGTTCTAAAATATTCCGATTTATACGAAACTGGGATATCCATAAAAATGTGTGTTTTGACGGGGTTTTTCCAATAGGCGGCCAAATCCGGGGTTTAAACAAATGGATTAAAAAATATTTTAGGACACATAAAATCTCTTATTATAAAAGGCCAAGTCTTTCTTTCTGTCTGACCCACGGAAATACCCGAAGCAAACCGAACCGAACCGAACGCACAACGTATCATCGGATCAACGTATCATCGTATCATTTTGTCTATGTAGGACAGCTATTTCCAAAAAAGCATTATGTGAACTTCCATAATGGATAATGAAAATTTTGAAAATCCTGCTGCAAAGCGACGGCGATTGAATCGTGAGAGAAAAGCACGTGCAAGAGCTAATAACACAGAAGAACAGCTTCGATCACAGCGACAAGCTGACGCTCGGTCTCATGCGATACGTCGACAATGTGAAACTTTGGAACAAACTCAAGCGCGGCAAGCTGCTGACGCTCGGTCCCATGCGATACGTCAACAACGTGAAACTTTAGAAGAAACTCAAGCGCAGCAAGCTGCTGACGCTCGGTCCCATGCGATACGTCAACAACGTGAAACTTTAGAAGAAACTCAAGCGCGGCAAGCTGCTGACGCTCGGTCCCATGCGATACATCGACAGAAAGAAAATCGATACCAAAGTCAAGCAATTCAACTCCAAATAAGAGCATTGTGATTTGATGAATCTCACGTTACTCGACACGATTGTGGAGAAATAAATTACATCTGTCAGTTCTGCGGCTCCAAGAATTTCGCCAAGGAGCGTCCAGTTGATAAACAATTTAACAACTGCTGTCATAAAGGAAAAGTGAAGATTCGGCAACCGCTCGATCAACATGGGAATCTATTGTTATATCCCGAATTTCTTCGCTCTATGCTTTCAGATTCAGATAATCCTTACTACAAGAACTTTCGTCAGCACATCCGCTCTTACAATTCCTCGGTTTCTTTCGCTTCAATGGGAGCAGAGATTGTTTCAATGCCGGGTAACGGACCATACGTTTTCAAAATTCATGGACAGACGTACCACAGAACCACAAACCTGTATCCACCTGAAGGACAAACAAGAAAGTTTGCACAACTGTATGTAATGGACACGACAGAAGCGGTCAATGAACGATATAAATCTGCCTGAGAATAGAGGTTGTCTACCTGAAGTGATTGAGAAAATCGATCGTTTCTTCCGCGTCAACAATCGTATCGCAGCTTCATATTGCCTGATGAAAGAAATTGAGCAACAAGAGCGTGTACGAGCCGAAGAAGAAGGACAACCAGTTCCGGTCGTCAATATAGTGATGCGGCGCGATCGGCAGTCTGATCAAAGACGTTACAATGCTCCAACGTCCAATGAAATTGCAATGGTGTTCGTAAATGATGACGGCGAACCTCCATTTGAACGTGATATCCGTATCTATCCTCGAAATACCTCGACAATGCACAACAATTCATTCGTATCAATATTCTCAGTCCAAATCTTGACCCTATGACTTATGGCATTCTTTATCCGTTTGGCGAACCGGGGTGGCAACCCAATTGGAGTTGCGAAGGATATCGGCAATCACGTAATAAAATCAGCATGTAAAAATTTAAAAATTTAAAGTTACAATTTAAAGAAAACGATTTCAATCCGATCATGAGTGCGGGAAAACTTACGCAACAGTGGATTGTCGACTCATATTTGCAAGTGGAAGCCAATAATTTGAACTACATAAATACCCGAAGCAAACCGAACCGAACGCATAACGGATAATTTCATAACCAATCGGATGAACGTATCATCGTAGCAACGTATCATCGGATCAGTTAATCCGATTATCATACTCAAAATTACTATATAAGCAGAATTACATTATAAAGAAATAATAAGTGTTGAACGTCAACGAAAAATGTTTTCAGGTGAATTAATAAAGGATGTGGAACAGGCGCTAAAGAGGGCCTTATATCGTTCGGAAAATACGAAGATTTTAAAGTCAGAGAAGAATTCAAACGAGCTACTATTAATTCGTTAAAGGAGGCACTTCGTGAGTTTTTGAAAATGTGATTTTGAAAATTCCTTACTCGAAGAGGAAGGGGAGGAGGAAGTAGGAAGTAATAGTAAAACTTAGTTTTATTATTAGTTATTAAATTATTATATAAATGTTTTATTAAATAAAAAAAAACTTCTAAATACATAAATGTTTCATTAAATAAAAAAAACTTTCTAAATTCGAATAAAAAAGTTAAAAACGAGTTGTAATATTAACTAGATGATACCCCGTCCGAGGACGGGCAGCTAGAAGGACGGGCAGCTACCCAAGGTAACTTAAGTTGAATGAAGATTAAGGAAAGCTCTCAGTGCAATCCAAAAGCCATATGACCTTGGCTGCCTGCCCGTCCTTCTAGCTGCCCGACTTCGGACGGGGTATCATCTAGTATTAAATAATGATATTACCATGTGCTCTGATGGCTGTATTTTCCTTTTTCGGCATGCCTTGTGCATGCCCTTGGCATGCCCAAAAGGACATTGCAGTACCAACCTAAAAATAATAGATTTTATCTATATAAGTGTAAGTAAATTAATCAGTATCCAAAAAAAAACATATTCCATGTTAAAAGTTCATTAAAGTTATTAAAGCTATTTTAGCCCGCAAGTCTATAAGAGAAGAAACAGAATGCCAATAACATCTACAGTTAATTTCGAGCAGCTCCATGTTATTATCGTTGCAAAGAAAGAAATAATATTTGATCCCATCGATAAAAAGGTTTGGGGTCCATCGCACGCTTGTTGGAAAGAAATATCGGAAGAATTTGGTAATACTACTGCTACTGCAAAATACATATATAGCCATGTAATTACGAACCGGCATAATATTATGGGAAAATTAACTGTTAACTGTTAATCTATGGTCTATATCGAATAGGTAAATTGAACACTACCACAGTTAATTTTTATAAAACTATATGAGTAGTGTTCAATTTACCTATTCGATTATTATTATTATTATTTTAATATTACCTTCTGTTGTATTACCTTCTATTTTATCATATTCTGTTGTATTGTATTTGGATTCAGTAAGAATCGTGGATCCAACAATATTTTTTATGTGAATATCCAAAAAATCATCAATTCTTATTGGCAGCGTTTTATGCTGAAAAATACGATTTTTTAATTGACTAAACAGACTTTCGTATGTTGAACTGGTTTCGGTAAGATTTCGATATTCAAAAATGGGGATCATAACGGCGGACCAACACGGGAGCAGTTTACAAAACTTTAACAATTTCTTAGCAATTGCAGGGCTGTACTGCATATTATCATGATCTCCTTTGTTGAACGCTGTTGTACCGCCAAAAATTGTGGTAACCGATCAATCACTGGCTTTGATGATGGCGACAACAAAAACTTTTACTCAATATTCCAAGCTGTCGAAATACATAAGTGTTTGCTCCGATTTAATAAAAAAGTAACCAAATGTTGAAGTACCATTGTGTATGCTTCGAAACGACTTCAACCACGTGATGCATTTGTTTAGTGGTTGGCCAGAAATTAAGTCCGCCACAAAACGCATCAAAAATTTTTATTTACGGTCATTTGGTTTGCTGGTCGTTAGCACGAATTTTCAAGATATCAAGAAATTGTTGTATAATATGTTCACGGTGGCTTTACACGAGGAAGATGGAAATAATGATGAAGGTCCTACAAGTTGTGAAACGGCGAAAAGATATTTAAAAGGAAGAATAGCAACTCACGAAACTACAAATGAAATATGGGCTTGTCAAATGAACGATGAAAATGGTGGTATAATTGAAGAAATGGAAGATAGTGATACTGAAGCTGAAGTAATGTCGGATATTTTCGAAGAAATTGAAGCTATTTATGATTCGTGTTTAAGAGAATCAAAAACTACATCTTACAAAGGAGATCATGATAATATGCAGTACAACCCTGCAATTGCTAAGAAATTGTTAAAGTTTTGTAAACTGCTTCCGTGTTGGTCCGCCGTTATGATCCTCATTTTTGAATATGGAAATCTTACCGAAACCAGTTCAACATACGAAAGTCTGTTTAATGAATTAAAAAATTGTATTCTTCAGCATAAAACGCTGCCAATAAGAATTGATGATTTTTTGGATATTCACATAAAAAATATTATTGGATCCACCATTCTTACTAGATCCAAATACAATACAACAGAAGATGATAAAACAGAAGGTAATACAACAGAAGGTAATATTAAAATAATTATAATAATAATCGAATAGGTAAATTGAACACTACTCATATAGTTTAAAAAAAAATAACTGTGGTAGTGTTCAATTTACCTATTCGATATAGTACATAGATTAACAGTTAACAGTTAATTTTTGCCATAATATTATGCCAGTTCGTAATTACATGGCTATATATGTATTTTGCAGTAGCAGCAGTATTACCAAATTCTTCCCATATTTCTTTCTAACAAGCGTGCGATGGACCCCAAACCTTTTTATCGATGGGATCAAATATTCTTTCTTTCTTTGCAACGATAATAACATGGAGCTGCTCGAAATTAACTGTAGATGTTCTTGGCATTCTGTTTCTTCTCTTATAGACTTGCGGGCTAAAATAGCTTTCATAACTATAATGAACTTTTTTGGATACTGATTAATTTACTTACACTTATATAGAGAAAATCTATTATTTTTAGATTGGTACTGCAATGTCCTTTTGGGCATGCCGAACAAGGAAAGTACAGCCATCAGAGCACATGGTAATGTCATTATTTAATATTTTATGTGTCCTAAAATATTTTTTAATCCATTTGTTTAAACCCCGGATTTGGCCGCCTATTGGAGAAACTCCGTCAAACACACATTTTTATGGATATCCCAGTTTCGTATAAATCGGAATATTTTAGAAGACAGAATTTCAAAATGGAAGATTGGCAAATAGTTCTGAAGGCTATAACTCTGTAACCGATCGATTAACAAAAACTCGGTGCTCCGCGCCTCGCAAAGGAGCTCCGCCCCCTGGACCCCCGGTTTCCTTCTATTTTAGTCTCCGACTAATATCTTTAACATAGAACAATTTTTGGGTACCAAACCGTTTATCATAGTTTTCTTCGAGATTTAGGGGTGCCTATCTCGTTTCTTCTTCTTCTTACTGTTTTCCGAAGTGCGGCGTAGTTGTGTAACCGTGTTGGTTATAATAGGATAATCCCTTACTTTTTGTGTTGGTAATAAAACTTTACTATATATTACGATGATCAGGTACGGATGGACCCCGTCAATCGCAATATCTAAATTCAATAAAATTTTTGTTGTCAATGATTGTCACGGCTAGCTAGGTTTTTCTGCATGGAGACTTACTTACCTCAAGAGTGGTGTCTTTAGGAAATTTTATGTTGATTCTTTTTATGCTGCAAAATAAATAACCGGGAATACAAGAATCCCCAAAAATAATCCGTTTTGTAATGACTGAATTTTTATTATTATTTTTTTTATTATAGTCGGTTTAAAACGTCTTGCGACGTTGTCCGATGCCCATCTTCCAACCTCGTCGGTCTTCGCAATCTTCGTCCTTGAGGTTTCTTATGCTCATCGCCTTTCTTATTCCCTCACTCCATGATTTCCTCGGTTGTCCTCTTTTTCTTTTCCTTCTTGGAAACCAATCCATGATCTTCTTTGGCAATCGCTCGTTGTTCATTCGTTTTATGTGCCCATACCAAACAAGTTGTTTTTGTTCGATATCTTGAATTATTGTGCCCTCAATACCCATCCTTCTTTTTACCTCATCATTTCTTATTCTGTCCCGGCGTGATATTCTTGCAGCTCGTCGCAACGCATCCATTTCTGTTGCTTCTAATTTTCTTTTACTTGCCTCGGTCATCCTCCACGTCTCCGATCCATATAGCAGACCACTTTTTATTACAACTTCGTACATCTGTATTTTTCGTTTTTTTCCTATTTCCTTGCTCCATAGTATTCCATTAAGGACTGCAATCATTTTTCTTGCTTGGATGTTTCGTGCTTTAATCTCTATTTCATCTGTGCCCTGTTTGTCAAATAATACTCCAAGATATTTATACTGGTTACATGATGTTATACTTTCTTGATTTTCTAATTTAATATCTGTAGTCTCTTTTCCTATACACAAATATTTAGTTTTGTCTAGATTCATATGTAGACCCCAATGTTTATACTCCTCTATTAGTTTGCGTGTCATATACCGTAAATCATATTTGTCACCTGCACATAAAACCTGGTCATCTGCAAACTGTAGAGTATACAAACACAGTTCATCGTTTATCTCGATGCCCATTCCTCCACACTTTCTTTTCCATCCCTTTAAAGCGTGATGGATATATATTTTGAATAATGTAGGTGAAATGCAGCAACCTTGCTTGAGGCCTTTGTTAACGTAAAATGGCTCGGAGATGGTATTTCCAATTTTTATTGAGGCTTGTGAATCTTTGTATAAATGTTGTATAGATTTTATTAATGTATGATTAATATTTGTATTCTGGAGCACTTCCCATAACTTGACAATAGGAACACTATCATAAGCTTTATGCAAGTCGACAAACATAAGATGAGTTGAAATATTAGTGGCCATTCTCTTTTCTATTATTTGTTTAATACAGAATACGTTATCTGTGCAGGATCTACCCGCTCGGAAGCCGCTTTGCTCTTCTTCTTCGTCGTTTTTGTATTCTTCTTCTAATAAATCTCTTAACACTCTACCATACACTCTACTAAGGGTGCTCGTTACAGATATTCCCCGGTAATTGCCACATTCCTGTTTGTTCCCTTTCTTATAAATGGAGCTGATATACGACAATTTCCATTCTCTTGGGACCTCGTGCCCGTTTATAAATTTTTGGAAGAGATGTGTAATTATATTGATTAATTTCGATGTTCCGTATTTTAATAATTCAGCATTTACACCTTCTGGTCCGGGAGATCTACCATTTTTCAGCTTACTAATGGTTTCTTGTACTCTTTCCTGATTTATTTTTATTTCTTCTCCTTCCACTATGATTTGTACGTCCGCATTCTCACATTCGTTTCTTGTTTCTGTTAGAAGGCTTTTGTAATGCTGTATCCATCTATCTACTGGAATTGTTTGTATATTAACATTATTATTCTGCGCGGACTTGACTTTATTAATGAATCTCCACGATTCCGTGCATCTTTTCCCACCAATATAGGTGTCTATCTCTCTACACTTTCTATCCCAAGATTCTCTCTTTTTCTCTATAACCCTCCTACGAACTTCTCTCTTAATTTCATTGAAGGACTGCAAATCTTCGTTTTTATTAGTATTTAGCCACTTTATGTACAATTCTTTCTTCCTTCCAACAAGTTCTTGAATTTCCTGATCCCACCAATACTTCTTGCTATGAAGCCTTTTTTCTTTTACTCCAAGTGCTTCTCTGGCGGCCTCCTTTATACTTTTAATCATATTATCATATACTTGTGTTATTGGTGTTTGTTCTGTTATGTTTTCTAGCTTATTATCGAGTCTTTGCTGATACAGTAGTTTTATACTATCATGTTGCAGGCTTTCTAAATTGTACATATTGCGATCTCCAGTTTTGATATTCGGTGTGACTTGCTTTTCGTTGTTCTTATGTATATAGGGAAAGAAAATTTTTAATTTTAACAGGTAGTGGTCTGATATTTTGGAAGCTCCTCTATGGACTCTAACATCTGTAGCATATATTTTACTTGATTGATTCATAATGGCATAGTCTATTATTGATTTCAAATTCCGTGTATGTTGGATCCATGTAAATTTATGTATCTCCTTATGTGGAAAAAATCCATTTACAATTTTTAACTTATTTTGTTCGCACAGTTCGATTAAGCGTTCTCCATTGTCATTCCTTGTTACTTCTCCATAGGGACCAATCACTCGACTATTCAATGAATTTCCCGTTCTACTATTTAAATCCCCTAAGATTATTATCTCTCTACTGTTTCCTATTGCCGTTATCTCGCTATTAAGTTTATTGAAGAAGATCTCCTTATCTAAAATTGGTGTATCTTCCGACACTGCATATACGCCAAATATTGTCATTCTTGATTGCATTATGTTTAGATTAATATTTATTATATTTTCGCTGATTGCCTCCCAATCTGTAATTCTTTGTTTTAAATTTTTGTGGATGAGTATAGACACTCCTCTCTTGGCTCGTTCTTCTTTGGGCACTCCACTGAACAGGTGTATGAAATCGTCTATAATTTCGCTTCCTTTGCCTTTCTTCTTTGTTTCGGTGAGTATTCCTATATTGATGTCAAAATTTTTTAGTTCTTGGGCGATTTCGCGTATTTTTCCTCTACATCCTTGAGCGTTCCATGCTCCAAAACTCATAATCCTTTTCCTTTGCTGTAGTCGTTTCCGTTGATTTCCATCCGTTCCGAGGCTATTTTGATTAGGCTTTTTGGTATTGTACGTTTTTTTCCGAGTGCCAGGGAACCGGCCTGACGCCTCAACCTCCAACCTGGAGGACCGGGTAATTTTTAATCAAGGTATTCTTCCTTTAGCCTTTAGCGATTCAGCGCTTCACTGCAAGGCAGCAGCTTGTTGTTTGCCTGTTGGTCCGCGGGAGCTATTTCATTTCACTCCTACCACTCATATCTGAGAGGCATTCCCCTATCCGCCACCTGGGGACGCGTTCTCTAGAGGTTACAGGCTCCCCCGAGAATTTTTTATTTTTATTATTTTTATTTTTATTTTTATTATTATTGTTATAAATAATTTTGGTGTAAATAAACATGTACAAATATCAATTTCTTATTATCTAAATCCCCACAATTAAATCTAAAAAGCGCGGCGTCGTATTTTCGTATTTCCCGCTCTAGTCGCACAAAATTGAAGTTTTTGTAAAATTTACGCTTACCTCGGTATAAATTTTGATGTGTCCACCTTCTTGGTGTCGCGCATGTGCCGTGATCGTTGATTCCTTGTGTCGATCGTCTCTCACTTGCATTGATTTTTCGAGATCAATCCTCGCTTCGATAATTTTCAATCTGTAACATTTCAAATGTTACTACTCCGTCCCTGACGTCGCGGCTTACGATCAAATAACACCTTGATCAAATTTATTTTGAATTTTATATTTTATTTATCAATTTTTGTCGCGAGACCACTTATTCATTTTTCTATTTTGTAAATAATAATTATTTTTTGTGAAAAGATCTAATTTATAGCCCCTACACACGATCCGATCTGGTTGGTACTAAAATCCAATCTCGTCGGTCGGGTCTCAAGTTGGACCGTGTGGAGGCTTGTCGTCCTACAAATTTCGCAACATTTCTTTGTAGGAAATGTAGTCACCGATGTAGCCATCCGACCGCGTTGGAATTTGGCGAGATCGGACCGTGTGGAGCGTTGTCGGATCGCAGATAAGGCGAGCTAAACTTGATAAAAACTGTTTTTTATGCCATTCCTTGTCGGATCATGTAGGAAGCTTCAGACCCACCAACCCAGCCGACTTGTTATCTACCTACTTTATAAAAACATATTATTTTTTTATTAAATACCTTCAAAATATCACACGAAATATTAAAATTATAATGCATAATTATAATTATAATGAAAAGTGGAGGTAATAATCTGACCAAAATCTATGTTTTAAATAATCATTTAAAAAAATTTAGGATTTCAAAATGTAATTAGGTGACAATTTCGTTCATAATAATTCAACCAATAGGATGTTACAATCTCATCAATTTGAACCAATCATAATCTACTTCCTTTGACAATACAGACCACGGTGCTGTATTGTCGCGGCAATACGACCACCGTGGTCTGTATTGTCAAATTTCCATAGTAACGATGGAAACTACGTGAACGCATACTATAAATTATTTGTTGTCAGAAAAAATTGAAATTTTATTTACGAAATTGTCAAACGAATTCCACACGATACTATAAAATTGTCGGTTAATTTTTAAACCATGGAATCTTCGTGTTTGTCGCCATTTAAAATCACCATTCGTGCTAAAGCACTCATGGTGATTTTAAGGGCGACAAACACTCAGTTCCAGTTTCAAAAATTATTGCCGACAATTTGATAGTCTCTTGTGGTATTATATATGATAATTTTTGTAGTTCTCACGAAAAGATATGAAACGTCTAAAAGGGTTTCTCGAATAATATTTAAATATTTTCACTTTCAGTTCATATAAAATATTTTTATAATAACTCGATAACAAATTGAAAATTATTTCATGTCAAAATATAACATTTTTATAGTTTTCTATAGAAAGCACTTGTTATATATTTGATTGATGAACATAATACAAAATTTAAAAAATGCGTAACTGTTTGTTATTATCTCTATACGCTGAATTTTTGTCGATCGCGTAACGATTTTTTGACCATAGCCTTTTTGTACTGCTTGTACTATTAGTGTTTATTGGTGCCGCTAGCGCAATTCCTGCTATACTAAATTTCGATAAATTCGGAGCCATGTTAATCGGTTCAAAGCTTTAAAGAGAATGAATGCCGTGGTGTTTGGGAGAAAACTGATAAGTTTAAACATATGGTACAAATATGACAGTTATTAATTTCAAAAAATTACTGGATTATTAAACATTATTATTACATTCTAAGTATATAATTAATAAATGAATAAATAAAAATAAATTGCTCTTTTATTGATATTTTACTATTTATTGAACGATATTGAACTTTACTATATTGAACAGCTATAGGTACTGAAAAACATTACTTTTGCACGTATCAGTTTTCTCCCAAACACTACGAATTATTTAATCATTATATTTAATACAAGAATAAATTTTAAGTTCTAAATAATATCAGGCGCAGCTGGTGTCGGGCCGACGAGATTGGATCGTGTAGAGGCAAACTCCAACGCAGTGGGATCGTGTGGAGGCAATCTCCAATCTGGTCGGGTCGCAAGTTGGACCTAGAAATCGGATCGTGTGTAGGGGCTATTAAACAACTATCATTTAATTTATGCAAGTACTCTCTGTATCTGCGTATTTTTACAGCCAAAGTTACTTGTCACTGATTCCTACTCAAACCAAGAAGGTTACAGTTAGATAGTCAAACCATTAACACGCATTATTTTCGAGCTCCAGTTTATTATCAAACTTCAAGTAATTAGTGAAACTTACGACCAGTTTTTGTGACGATACGTTTATCTAATGTCCAGTGACAGTTTTAACATAATATTTCTAACCGGCGATTTTTTATCAATCGAAAGTATTGATTTATAAAAATCGAAAATTTCAATACCGACGCCATCTAAATTATCAATCGTCGCAGAAACGAACGGAATTATCCCGACCTGTGCGCAATCAAATTAATGGTGGTACGTTTGAATCAAACAATAACAAATTTTGGAAAACGAGAGATCGAGAAAGAGCTGACGAGAGAAATCATTTTCAGTACTTTAAGATCAACACCAGGTCTATTTATCCATCCAATAGGAGGACAGATACATCAAAACGAACGATTTACAGTATCATATTTTATTATTATTTAGTTGTCAATTTTCAGATAAGAACTTTTAAGTTCAGTGTTTTGTTTGTTAACGATTTGCTTAACAGTTTGTATATGTGTTGTATTCTTTTAGTATCAAATTCAGGAATTAAGTATACCGAGAGAGGAATCAACAAGCTTGTCGATGTCCAACTACGTATGTTTGTAAACATCAAAACCGTGAGTAAAAGTTTTTACTCGCTATTCGAATTGTGTCGCATTGAGTTAACAAAAATTATTTCTGGTAGTTTGCTAACACCTTTTTCTATTGCTTCCGTATTGTATCATTGTTTTGGGTTTTTGGTAGCATAGTTAATAATTTATTATCTGTTTACCAGTCCGTTTTAGTGAATTTTCACGACTTCGCAACGACGAGGCAAAGGTCTTTTCACACAACAATTTGTTTATTTGTAAATATTTCATTTATGTTAGTAATAAGTTATTCCAATTGTTCAGAGAGATTTCGTTATGTTCTAATTTTATCACATTAAGATACACAAAGTTGTACATTATTTTGCTGTTCACTCACGAGTTTTATTTTATGTTTTTATTATTAAATGATCAATGAACGACTAAGCATCGGTGTTTGTTTATTTATCCTTTTGGCGCCGCGAGCATTTAGTACCAGTAAGCACGAGAAATTCGAACCCCGACAACTCAAAAAACACCAGAGTAACCTTCGCTCTACGGCTAGGCGTAATAACCAAGAGTTAGCCAACTTGTTGAATAACTACAGTTGCAAAAGAGGCCTTTGTAACCATCTACGAATGGAAAAGTGGTCACCATCAAAGTAGGTTATGAAAGAAAGTGGCGCCCAACGTCGAAGCTCGACCACTATATAGAAAGAGTCGACCATAACGAGGGTGATACTACGTGCAGCTACGATCACATGCTCTTTTACTATTTCACTACTAAACTTTCAAATATTCTCACTCACAGTATTAAATATCAAATCATTATTTCATATTACGAGGAACAGAACAGAACTAACGAAATCTCTTACAAGAATATCGCAGCGATCTTTCTCAATCTTAACAAACTCTATTTTATAAATATTTTAACGACTTTATTAACATCATACATCTCTCGTCATTTTATAATAATTGCATTACAAATTTTTATAATAATAATATTAACACAATGAGGTATTTAAATCGTTTATCCGCTGAAGAGCTATCTTTTGAGCTCGAGATACGAGGTAAAGGTTACCTGCATCTCAATGTGCAGCAAAAACTAGCATTCTTAAGAGCAGCCTTAAGGGAAACGAAGGTAGAAACCGCACCACCACGGGTGGAGTTAAATGTCAATCTAAAAATGACAAGTATGTCAATCTAAATTAGCCGTTACTGAACAGTCCGTTCAGGATCTTATTGATTCGCCTAGTACAAATGACTGCGAGAAATGTTTAGCGAGACTCGACCACATAGTCGCAAGGCTCGACTACTGTTTATTAAATCTAGAACCTTCGGAAGAGCAAAAGCTCGAAACGAATAATCTCAAAATAAAATGTAACCAATTAATCGAGAGAGCATAAATTATGATAGACTTCCCTGCAACAAGAGAAAATGACATCTCAATGGCATTTGAACATATTCAAATAAATCAGTCACTGCCAAATCTCGAAATGGACCAGCCTTCAGCCGTCCAAGACGTTCAGTTACAGGGTGAGCATAGCTCCACGCCCGTCAGGCAAGGGGAAAATTTAAATCCAATTATAAATCACTGTCAAAACACCAATATTAATCCGAATACTCAAACTGATCCACAATACTCGCTTACGCCGCCAAATCCACAATTTAGTAGTCACGAACTTCCACAAATGCAATCAGCACAACAACGACCCATTTATTATGCTCCTACCAAACCTGACACTGTCAGCCGGTGGAACGTAATATTTTCAGGAGACTCGAAATCTCTAGGAGTGAACGCTTTTCTGGAACGTTTAAATGAGCTACGTATCTCGAGACATGTCTCGGAAGCTGCGGTTTTCGACAGTGCAATAGACTTATTCGAGGGTACTGCCTTAACTTGGTTTAGATCAATTAATAAGTATGTACATACATGGCGCGATCTTGAATATCAGATTAAACGTACATATTTGCCGACGAATTATGATGAATCGTTGTGGCAAGATATCATTAATAGGAAGCAGGGTAAAACGGAACCGATACGCGACTTCATTGCTGCCATGACCAATTTAATATCCAGGTTATCATACACAGAAAGTCCTCATAGAGAACTTTATTACATTAAAGAAAATTTATTACCCAGATACCAGAAACAGCTCCTTTTTCGTAACATTAATAGCGTGCTTGAACTAGTTGATGCTTGCAAAGCAATCACCGAAGTGTATGATAAAGAGGAAACTCGCAAATATCACGTGCCCACAGTCCGTCCTCTAGAATCAGAGTTAGCCATGCCCGGCAATTATAATATTCGTCCACGCGCACAAAAACATGAAGTTCATTCCATGCAAGCGCAAGGTAAAAATCATAACTCCCGAACATTCGGAAAGCGAGCCGTATCGGCCAACGCTAAATGCTTTAATTGCCATGGAACGGGACATTTTTATCATACCTGATAATTCACTGACATAGGTCATGTCCCATGACCTATGGTCATCTTCCACGAAGGAACGAAGACATGTCCCGATTACTCGGTTTGTCCGTTCGACAGAGTTAGCCTGGGGAGAATAGTTTGCCGTTGGCCAAACTTTCTGTACCTTATATATTCTGCCATTAGATCTTGGAACAGTTTGCCGGCAAATTGAGGACCATTGTCGGTTGTTACGACTTGAGGAACACCGAAAAGAAGGAAAGTTTCCTCAACAAATTTAACTACGGCCGCTGCGGTGGCTTGCCTTAGGGGCTAAAAACGAATTTCGTGAACCAGTCAGATATCACTAAAAGAGATGTATTGCCTTTTTTAGTCCTGGGAAAGGGTCCCATAAGGTCAATAGAAACTATCTGAAAGGGGTACTTAACTCGTTTCTCCTTTCCCATAAAACCTGGCCTTAGCAAGTTCGAAGCTTTGCTGGCTGTGCAAATTTCACACCGTAAAACATATTTGGTGATATCCGTTTTCATACGGGGCCAATAGTACAATTCATTGATCTTATTTAGCGTCTTGAATACACCAAAGTGTCCGCTCAAGGGATTATCGTGGCAATCCACCATGATTTCACGACGACGTGATTTCGGTACGAGTACTTTCCACTCGACAAGATTCGAAACTAAGTTGTGCTTGTTAGCAACATACTTGTAAACTAAGCCGTCCTCGATTTTAAAGTTAGGATATTTATCTGGGCTAGCTTGGATTTTGTCGATGGTTTTCTGGTACCAATCATCGATATCGGCGGGTGCAACTGAAATCATGTGAATATTTACGGGGGCTCTAGATAAAGCATCCGCCACTACATTAAATTTACCCTTTCGATGGATTATGTTGAAATCGTACTGATTTAAGCGTACGCTCCACCTAGCGATTCTGCCTAAAGGGGACTTGACAGTACCAAGCCACTTTAGCGCTTGATTATCTGTGATAACGGTGAATCGGGCGCCTTCTATGTAAGGGCGGAACTTTTCTATGCCGAAAAGGATGGCACAACACTCCTTTTCCATGGCGTGATAGTTTAACTCATTGCGGGTTAGGGTGCGGCTCGCGTAAGCGATTACTCTTTCATCTTCACCCTCGCGTTGGACTAGAATTGCTCCCAGTCCAAAATCACTTGCGTCGGTCTGGATGACGAATGGAAGAGCGAAATTAGGACTTGACAGAATGGGAGATGTAGTTAAGAGATTTTTTAGATTATTAAAGGCTCGGTGTGCGTCCTCATTCCAAGATATTTTTTGACCCTTGGCGCGTCGTTTCAGAAGGTGCAAGATAGGAGCGGCCTGGGATGAAAAATTGGGTATAAACCTCCTATACCACCCCGCCATGCCTAGAAATCTTTTGATTTCGGTGGAAGTCTTAGGTACGGGGTAATTATTAATTGCCTCTACCTTATTGGGGTCGGTTCGAAGACCTTTTTCGTCGATAACAAAGCCTAGGTATTTGAGTGATTCTCGGCAAAATTCGCACTTGTTTAGATTTATCGTAAGCCCTGCCTTTTTTAAACGTTTAAACACCTCAGTTAAAAGTTTCAGATGTTCTTCAAAACTTTCGGAGATAATAATTATGTCGTCTAGATAAACGAATACGCCGGTAAATTCTGGACCGAAAATGGAATCCATGAGTCTTTGCAACGTTTGGGCACTATTATTAAGACCGAAGGGGAGAACATTGAATTCAAACAATCCGCGCCTTGGGATGGTGAAGGCGGTTTTTCCGCAAGATTCTTTAGACAAAGGAACTTGCCAAAACGCTTTGCGTAGATCTATTGATGATAGATATCTAGCATCACGCAAACGATCTAGTATGTCATTTATGAAAGGTAGTGGGTAGGCATCGGGTTTGGTCACTTCGTTCAACTTCCGACCATCAAAACAAAACCGGAGGTCTCCGTCTTTTTTCTTCACTATGACTATCGGCGAATTCCAACTGGAGTGCGACTTTTTGATGACGCCTAGGCGTAGCATCTCATCCGCCTCCGCATTAACTCTCGCTAACATAGCCGGTGACAGGGGATAATGGCGTTGCTTGATTGGAGTGGCCTCTGCCGTGTCTATGACATGTCGAACCATATTGGTTCTACCTAACTCTGCTGGAGCTAGTGTTTTAAATTTCAAAATGACTTTATCGAGCTGTTGGACTTGCTCATAATCTAGATCTAGTCGAGAATGTATTATTTTTTCGGTGTTTAAGGCATTTAATTCTGACGGAATGGTGTATGAATCTGCGCCGAAATCTGTTTTTATTTTAAAAAGTTTGCAAAACTCATACCCTAATATTAGCGGATAATCAACGGTGTTAGTGACTATTGCAGTTATATTTTTTGTATGGCCTTCTAATTCAAATGGTAATACTACTGTATCTAGCACTTTTTGATATGTCCCGTCTGCCGATCGCAGCGGTATTTTGTCGTGATCATTAATTTTTAAATTTAAAATATTTAGTAAATATAGCCCTTTGCGGCCTAATACGGATTGATTCGCACCAGGATCAAGAAAAGCAAGCAACTTCTTACCAAGAATATTGACGTATAAGTACGCTCGATTAACAAAAGGTCGATGCGTGAAAAGTGTCTCTACCTTAGCTTCAGGAGCTTTGCAGAATGATTTGATGTTTATCAACCACTGTTGCCACTCGGCGCTATTAGCCTTCATTAAAAATGGGCTGGAAGTGAACTGGCTACGGTTCATTCCGGCCTTCCGGCGTTTTTTGAACACTTGGGGCAAGTAGGGTAGGTGACATCGGAAGTAACACAGATATAGCAGAAAATGCGTCGTTCTTTTGGACAGGTATGATAAAAATGTCCCGTACCATGGCAATTAAAGCATTTAGCGTTGGCCGATACGGCTCGCTTTCCGTATGTTCGGGAGTTATAATTTTTACCTTGCGCTTGCATGGAATGAACTTCATGTCTTTGTGCGCGTGGACAAATATTATAATTACTGGGCATGGCTAACTCTGGTTCTAGAGGACGGACTGTGGGGGCGTGATATTTGCGAGTCTCCTCTTTATCATACACTTCGGTGATTGCTTTGCAAGCATCAACTAGTTCAAGCACGCTGTTAATGTTACGAAAAAGGAGCTGTTTCTGATATCTAGGTAATAAATTTTCTTTGATGTAATAAAGTTCTCTATGAGGACTTTCTGTGTATGACAACCTGGATATTAAATTGGTCATGGCAGCAATGAAGTCGCGTACCGGTTCCGTTTCACCCTGTTTCCTATTAATGATTTCTTGCCACAACGATTCATCATAATTCGTCGGCAAATATGTATGTCTAATCTGGTATTCAAGATTGCGCCATGTATGTACTTTTGTGTCCTCAACCGAGTGACTTCTCGCCCTCTAGTTGGGTGCCACGTTTTGTGTCCTCTTTCGCTCTCAGGTCGCTTATTTTTGAAGATCCTTCAGACGTGATACACAATCAAATAAGAAACAGGATACATCAAACATAATTTATTAAAAAACATTCTTCTTTTATAACACACAACAACAATTAAATTTCTACCTCAATCAACATATAACTAAACTACTTAACATCCCTATTCGTTAATGATAATGTAAAGCTTTACCTGTTAGTGATCTTTTTGTCGACCGACCGTTATTCCGTCGCACGTTATCTATCGCACTGACGAACTGACTACACTTTCTTCTTTTATCTATCTTCTTCACGTACTAGCTTTTCGCGTTCCTGTACTCAACTCTGACCCCAATTCGCTCCACGTACTAGCTCCACACGTTCCGTTATCCACTTCTCCTATCTCAAATTGGTCCAATTATCCAACCCTCCTATACTCTTATACTGCACCACACTTCACTCTTCTTTTATCTTACACCAATCAACTTCTTTGAATATATCCAGTTTGCGTATCGTTCATCAATTACAATATTTCTGTACACAACGATTTTCCATGTCGTTTTCTATTCGACTCGAGACTCTTCTAAACACGCCCGTCCACGTATTATTTATTTATTAATTGCCTCTAAATACAACTGTACAAGTATTCTCCAATTACTGAGCTCTCTAAACACAACTGATCTGCGCTTCATCTAATTTGGAACTGTTCTAAACACGCCTGGTTCGCGTATTATTTATTTAGGAACTCTCCTAAACACAACCGATCTGCTGGTCATCTAATTTTTAACTGCCTTTATACACGACTGGTACACGTATTATTTATTTAGGAACCCTTCTAAACACCACCGATCTGCGGGTCATTTAATTTTGAACTGTTCTAAACACGACTGGTTCGCGTATTATTTATTTAGGAACTCTCCTAAACACAACCGATCTGCTGGTCATCTAATTTTTAACTGTTCTAAACACGACTGGTTCGCGTATTATTTATTTAGGAACTCTGCTAAACACAACCGATCTGCGGGTCATTTAATTTTGAACTGTTCTAAACACGACTGGTTCGCGTATTATTTATTTAGGAACTCTCCTAAACACAACCGATCTGCTGGTCATCTAATTTTTAACTGTTCTAAACACGACTGGTTCGCGTATTATTTATTTAGGAACTCTGCTAAACACAACCGATCTGCGGGTCATTTAATTTTGAACTGTTCTACCACCCTTTATTATCTATTGGCCTGGTTACCCTTGCATCTTCATGCTTCTGTTTTTCGTTTGTTCTTCATACGATACCGCTTTGTCCTACGTGGTTCCTTTTATTAGCAGCATCAACAAAACTTAAATCTAGTAACATTTTATTTTTAATCCACATTCATACTGTACAAATTTTATAAACACAAACAAAACTTAAATCTAGTAACATTTTATTTGTAATTCACATTCATACTGAACAAAACTTTATCAATAAATTAGACATATCCTCCCCCTTATTTCGATTGTGTATCCCGTACACATTTATGAGGGAGCTTGTGGTGGACACAACAGTACATACTTCTTAATTGATCTAAACCAAGTTAAGGCTGTACCCTCGAATAAGTCGATTGCACTATCGAAAACCGCAGCTTCCGAGACATGTCTCGAGATACGTAATTCATTTATACGTTCTAGGAACGCATTCACTCCTAGAGATTTAGAATCTCCTGAAAATTTTATATTCCACCGACTAACAGTATCAGGTTTGGTGGGAGCATAATAAATAGGTTGATTTTGTGCTATTTGCATTTGGGGAGGTTGTAATTACTAAATTGTGGATTTGGCGGCGTAAGCGAGTGTTGTGGATCATTTTGAATATTTTGATTAGTGCTGATGTTTTGACTTTCATTATGATTTATGATTTAAATTTTCTCCTTGCCTGACGGGCGTGGAGCTATGCTCACCCTGTAATTGAACGTTTTGGACGGCTGAAGGCTGGTCCATTTCGACATTTGGCAGTGACTGATTAATTTGAATATTTTCGAAAGCCATTGAGATGTCATTTTCTCTTGTCGCAGGGGAGTCAATCATAATTTCGGCTCTCTCGATTAATAAATTACATTGCGTTTTGAGGTTATTCGCTTCGAGCTTTTGCTCTTCCGAAAGTTCTAAATTTAATAAGCAGTAGTCGAGTCTTGCGACTATGTGGTCGAGTCTCGCTAAACATTTCTCGCAGTCATTAGTACACCGCGAATCAATAAGATCCTGAACGGACTGTTCAGTAACGGCCAATTTAGAACGACATACTTGAAATTGCTCCGAAATATTTAATTCCACTCGTGGTGGTGCGGTTTCTACTTTTTCCCTTAAGGCTGCTCTTAAGGATGCTCGTTTCTGCTGCACATTGAGATGCAGGTAACCCTTGCCTCGTATTTCGAGTTCAAAAGATAGCTCTTCAGCGGATAAACGATTTAAATACCTCATTACGTTAATATTAATATTAGAAAGATTTGTAATGCAATTATTATAAAATATAGAGATGTGTGATATTAATAAAGTCGTTAAAATATTTATAAAGTAGAGTTCGTTGAGATTGAGAAAGATAGTTGCGATATTATTGTAAGTGATTTCGTTAGTTCTGTTCTGTTCCTCGTAATATGAAATAATGATTTGATATTTAGTACCTTGAGTGAGAATATTGGAAAGTTTACTAGTAAAATTATAAAAGAGCATGTGATTGTAGCTTTGACGTTGAATTTTACTTTTTTTTCGTGAAGATCGAGCTGTAATGATCGGTTGTAACTTTCTTTTGTAGGATCGTGCTTCAACGGTGGACGCCATTTTCTTTTGTAAAAAGACAGTGGGATTCGAGCTTCCACGGATGGGCGCCACTTCTTTTGTAACCACTTTACTTAAATAATTTACCTAAGGATAACCACTTCCTCGTTAGTTGTTACAAAGTCCACTTTGATAACCGTAGATGTTGAACAGGTTGGCTAGCTCTTGGTTTTTTATGCCTTAGTCGTAGAGCGAGGGTTACTCTGATGTAATTCGAGTGTTCGGGGTTCGGTATTCTCTTGCTGCTGATACTAAATGCTCGGGGCGCCAAAAGGGTTAATAAACAAACACCGATGCTTAATCGTTCAATAACCATTTAATAATAAAACATAAAAATAAAATTCTTGAGTGAACAGAAAATAAAATGTACACTTTGTGTAACTTAAAATAACAATATTTGAACTTAACGAAATCTCTTGGTACAATTTGAAAAACTTATTACTACTGTAACAAACTTTTGTTACATTTTGGCTTGCGCTGGCAAATTTTAATTGTCAGCAAATTTTATTTCTTTTTTTAAGTAAAAATTTAATTTCCGGCATGGCATAATTTTCCTAACGTCAATCTTTTTATTTCAATTCGATTTTAAATCGATATTTCAAATTTTAACGCCCGCAGTTAGGCAACCAACACACCTGACATTTTTATAAGGTCGAATTTTCATTCGCAACCAATCGGTGCGAGCCGAGGTTGTGAAGGCAGAGGCTCGTGGTTCAAGCGGTCAGAAGGTTAGCAAACTGACACCATGACACCATGACGTGAATTTTATGCTTGGTCAAATTTTTATTATTTTTTGAGTTTTTCTGAAGCCACGCCGCTTAAGAATGTTAATAAGTAGTGCGAGTGGTTATCGTGAAGGGTGTAACCCTATTTTTTTAACACCCAATGTTTAAACGAAGATCGAAAATCGAATTTTATGGATTCAAAAAAATTTCGATGCAACAACGCCATTTTTGAGAGGACATTGATGATTAAAATTTTATAAATCTGGTATAAGGCAAGTCAGCGCCTACCATAGGCCGAGGTTTTTCCTAGAGAATCTTTCGACTTCAGCTATGGACAACCCGGAGAATTTTTAAATAAATTCCAAAAGAAAATTAACGCCACCTTTTAACTTCAATATGGGCAAAACCAGATGTCATCTAATTTCAATCTTTCCATGAAGTACAACATGTTTTGCAAAATTTTACAACAACAATTTAAGCACCTGGTGATATTGTCGAAATTAATTATTTTTAATTCAAAAAGCTTTTTGCTATTTTTTTGGTTAATAACATTCGTACATTTGTGTTGTTTTGAATGCTTTTAGGAAGGTCAATTTTATTAAAGGATGTATCCTAATACTTCCTGCGGAATGAAGGCTAGCCATCGTATCCAATTTTTTATTTAAGAATATTACCTGAAATCGTAAGTAATCCAAAATTTCACTATAATGTGCTATTTGTTAAATAACCAATTTTTATAAAACGTCAATCATAATTTTTCAATAACCTACTTGTGTTTTGCCTACCTTCAGTAGGACAAGTAGTGTAATCCTTCTGCTGATTTTTATTCAGAGAAGAGCGTCATTAGTACGCCGACAATTTTGTGTATTAATTACATTTCGTTATTACACCAGCTAACGTTAATGAATCCTGTTCGATCGACGACCGACTTAATCACGATAACCGATTTTTCAGAAATTTTATTTTTTTGTAAAATTTAAATTCTTTAAATCTTTGTAAATAATAATTGTATATATATGTGAGATCAGGAATCTGTTTATTTTGTTAGTAATCAACTTCATCTTTTATTTTTATTAAAAGTGTGCATTCAACGTGTCAAGTTTTATTTCATTTTAATTTCTATTTTTGTCTCAACGGAGATGACTAACCAGTGAAAGTTTTGGTTGAGGCTGGCGCCCCAGGTAGTAGTCTATTGTGCAGGGAAAGTTTTATTTAAGGATCCACGAACCTCTTTGAGGTACCCACGCTCTCATTGGCTTGGTATGAAAAATACAGAGCCTAGCCGTTACGTATCCTCCATCGACGAACAAGAAAAGGGCAAGGTGAATGCTGAAACTCTTTTTTTAGATGACCATTTGCCGGGTCATCACTTTTCATATTCGTTTATGAGTTTATGAGCATTCTACACTACGATAATTATAATATACACAAATAATTGAATGCTCGTCTGAAAAGATCGTAGCCTCGTCTTGACGAAGTCGTGACGATTCACTAAAATGAATGGATACACAGATCATATATTATTTTGACTATGCTACCAAAAAGCAAAATACAGATAGCTACAGAAGCAATAGTAAAAGGTGTTAGCAAACTACCAGAAATAAAGGTTGTTAACTCAAAGCAAACCAAATCTATATAGTGAGTAATGCAATTACTCACGTTTATGATGGATACAAATGCACGTAGCTGGAATCCACAGATCTGTAGGTTCCTCTCTCGGTACATTCAATTTCTGAATAAGGTTCTAAAAGAATACAACACATATACAAATCGATAGGCCAATTGTTAACAAGCAAACAATGAACTTTAAAGTTCTTCTCTGTTTGATTAATAAATAATAAAATATGATACTGCGTTTTGTTGATGTTGATTTTCCAATTGGATGGATGATTGAAATTAGCTTCAGCTTCAATTGATTGAAATTGATTGTCGTCAACGTCTTTCTCAGTTTTTAAATTCCAAAAGTTTGTTATGGTTTTAATTTGACAGGCCACCATTAATTCGACTGCGCGTAGCCAGGATAATTCCGTTTACTACTGCGTCTATCGATGAAAATTTTGATGGCGTCTTTATTGATTTCCAATTTTTATAAATCGCTATTATTGATTATAGAAAAATCGTTGGTTCGAAATAATTTACTCGAATTGTCACTTGACATTCGGTGAACGTAATACACAAAACTTGGTTAGTAATTTTCACTAATTACTTTAAAAATACTCAAAAAACTAGGAGCACAAAATAGTACGTGTAGTGTATGCGACTTCTAGAACGCGAACCTAGATTCGGCATAAAATCTGTAGGCGAGTAACTTCGACGTATTAATACGCCGTGTCGATGGAAAAACTAGTACTGATGTAAAATTGGTGGCATTTGTTTAAATCGATCTTTTCATACTAAATAATAATTATATACATGTTAGGAAAACTAAAGAAAGGTCTTTCGACAAAAATAGTTAAATAAAAATATAAAATTCGGAAATAAATTTGATCTAGTTGTAGTTGATCATAAAATTGACGGCAGGACCGGCATGGTGACATTTTGAAATGTTACATCCGCGCTTGCGTCAAGTCATACGGCACGGTGCGCGTCAGTTCCTTTCGGGAGACGAAGTACGTAGATCGACATTTTTGGAAAAGACCATTTTTGGATAGTATTATTAATTATAATTTTTTCCGTTGTGACTACTCTTCGATTAGTTATTGTTAAATTGTTCATCGTGTTTTCTCTCGAAGCTGCTCTAATTAATTACGGATTTAGAAGCAGTACTGAACTTCATTTTTATGGTTATCTTTTTTCACCCACGTGGCGAGTTCATCATATCACGTATAAATTTTGTCGTATGGAGTACGCTACCTATTTTCAACCATAAGATATCATTCGTTGCATCAGTAAAACTTTGCAACTTTTGATTTTCAATTAAAGAAGATTTTGTTAATGCGTTCAATTGTTTCTGAACGCCTGGTAACTTGTTACAAGACGAAGTGCATTCTGAGTACCTACCTTTCCATCAATTACGACGGGTTATTCTCGCGGGGCCAGGAAATCATCAACATCCGGTTCCAAATTCAACATTCATCGAGCTGCCGAAAATCTCACCAAGTGCCTTGTGTTCATTCAAGTTCTACGCCACGTTTTGCTAAGAAAAGAGATATCCGTTGTCACCTGTTATTTTGTAAGACATATCAATATTGGTAAGTCAACTTTTTATTTCTTTTCAATACAGCGAAACAATAGGTGGTCATATTTTGGTAACTGTAAATTTTATTGGGTTACTTGGTGTGACAAATTATTTAAACCAGCTATTCATTCTTTGTTAATTTCAAACGTACAGCTGTTTGATAATTTTATATTGTGTGTGTTCATATTTGTAATAGCTTCATACAATTATCGTTTTATTAAATTTGTTGATATTACATTTGCAATTTTATTTTTTTGAAATAAGCATTACTCGTATGGCATTGCAGGCTATCCACGACCCAGCCTCCGCTAATAAAAACATAGCTAGCCGTATAACGAACACCAAAGGCTTAACCGAAAAGAAAAAGATAAACTATTTCTCAAATAGTTTATCGTGAACCTGGTTTTGGTTTGGTTCAGATCAAATTCGGTTTAAAGCTACACGAGGATCATCCGAGTAATTACACCGGTTCGCTAAAGCAAATTATCATCAAGCTCCTCAACACCGTTGAAATGTCAGCACAAGAAGGCACGTGGTACTTGCTGCGTCAACCAATGAGCCACTGCAGTCGTATGGTGTCTTTTATTCCCACCATGTGGCCACACGGGAGACAGAAAATCTGTTGGAGCAAAGTTTCAGCAAAGTATACACAATGTGTAGTACAGAAGAGAATGTAAACAAAATATCTTGCAAAAAGTCGTGTCCAAAGAAACAAAAACGGAGGAGATGATTGTGACGGAAAAAATTCTTTCATTAAAAGAATACATTATCCATTTATTGCTAAGCTGTTTTCCACATTTGGGTGGAAGAAACCTAATAGAAATAATGTCGTTAGGAATTGTCAGTATACGCTGCATCATTTTATATGAAAGATATTATTTTAGCCTTAGATCACATACACAGTTGTGCTAAAGGTGGGAATATTTTGCTTGATGGTGATAGGCACGTTAAACCAACTGATTTTGGATTAAGCGAGGCAAATATGTTGTATGGAAAATAAAGCTACAAATGTACCGGAACACATGCATTCATAGCTCCCGAAGTTTTAAACGGAAAGGGTCATGGAATTACGGCTGATTGATGGTCATTGGGAGTCCTATTTCATTTTGGAAACTGGTGAGACAATTATGAATGGAATATATTTTATGACAAGCTATATTTCGTTTTATGCTAGAAATTTAATAGACAAGTTATTAAGAGTTGAAGAAAGTGAGAGATTGAGCTCAATTAAAGTGGGAGCCATTAAATTACACAGTTATTACAGAAATACAGACTGGGATTCTACGGCGTTTGGAAACTCCTTCATTCGTAACAAACTCTGATGACTACTAATTTCTTACCAATTTTAGTTTAATTTATTGTTACTTATGTGGCGACCTCCTAGAGTTAATCCTGTAATCTTATTTATATTTTGTATTGTGTATTATTAAGTTGGTATACCTGGTAGTTGAAGGCATATGTATATAAACAGAAGCTTTACAACTACCAAGAACACCTTTGAACCAAATAAATTAATATAACCTAAATGACGTTCCCAAATTGGTGACCCCGACGTGATTTGTGATTCGATTTTTTGCTTCGTCCACTTTGTCTGCAATTTCGGCTAGCTTTCCCAATGCTAAATCGGTTTGGGCCACTACTATGATTATGTCCATATTGTCCTAATCTTCTTCGGTCACTGTGGCCCCTTCCAAACTTCCTAGGTGTCTTAGAAATTGCGATGGAGTTCTGTCACCTATTTTTTCATCTTCCAGGAGCGCAATTGTTTTCTTTTCTTGAGAAACTGAAAATCTATTCATCATTACTTTTTTTAGGTGTTCGTACTTGCCAGTGCTTGGTGACCCCGAAAAGTACTAAAAGCAAAAGATAAAGATTTCAAAGTTGATAAATATGACAACCCAATCGGAAAACGAACAAAGTCCAACATCGCGTCCAACATATATTAATATTTATGAAGTGGTTGGCCAATGGATTGAGAAATGGAAGAAGGGCAGCCTATCACCCGAAGACATTAGAGAAACATGGCACATTTGGTTATCGAAAATAGTGAATAGTTCTAGAAGAAATGAGAATTGGAGTCACAAAATTGATAGAATGGAAGAAGTTTCTAATGATCTATGGGAAAAATTCATTTTTAGCGGATACCAAACCGATTACGCCAATCAGATGACGAAACATGCATAAGCCATAAGTTGTTGCAAAGTTACTTCTCCGTTCAATAGATTTTATAACTGTGAAGATTGCGAAGTTACTACGAGAAAGCGAGTTTTATGTTCGGAATGTTTCGTGGAGTCTGAGCATCGCCAAGATAAGTATCGGATGTATCAAAGCGCCGGTTAGTATTGTTGTTGTGGAACAATGGAAAGTGGGAAAATACATGGCACACACATGTACAAAACATTCGGCTCCAGCTCGCCAGGACGAAGAAGTTAATCGTTTAACCGCAGATTTAGAGAGTCGAGCACGCATAGCTATGGAAGCCATTTTATTACAAAATAAAATTCAAGACGAAAAAACTAATGTAGATGGAACTGATGACAAGTTTTGTGTTATGTTGTACACCGATTTGAATTTCAAACCTGAGCACCTTTACCAATTGTTCGAAAATGTCAGAATTATTTCTGACGAAGAGTGTGATCAATTTTGTCAGGAGTTAATTAGAGACGGTAAATTTACGATAGAACTACCCACAGAACTCTGTGATGTTGTGAAGGCCAATACAATGAAGGAAGATTCATTCTTTCGAGCAATAGTTTTGAGTTTAAATTAAATTATAAATCAAGAGTTTACTTTCAGAATGCTGCGTTACCTGCAAAAGTTTTTAAGTATGAAATCAAGCTTAGCGAAATATTCACGGAAATTGTTACCACACCATCTCCGTTATCTGATCGAAGTGTTGCCGAAAATCTTTTAGTTTCTTCTAGATTGTTACCTAAAATATATCGAGATATTGTAAAGAATTGCTAATATTTGGAAATATGACACAACACGTTACTAAAAAACGTCTAACGAAAAGAATTATTGAACAGTTCGACCTTTTATACAAGGCATGGAAATACATGATGAGAAGCACTCCGAATTTATAATGGAAATCCTTTGACAGTTGTTTGGAGTTACAGATACGCTATCGAGACTACAAATTGAAGAAGTAAACCCAGAACAGATCGTAATAAAATTATAAGAAATAATAAGATCATTCCGGTATCGCTAGATCGTGTTAAACCAACATACACAATGGCGACAGAACCAGGCGAGGAAATATCAAGACCCCAGCGAACACCGAAACGCGCAAACACAGATTCACGAATTCAGAAACCCGAGAAGAGTAGTATAAAGAAGCAACATACGCAAGGTCAGGTAGAACGGTAAAATTTCCATACAGATACGAGGATCTAGTTCAAGTGCACAATATCAAATAGTATCGCAAAATGTCAAACATTTATACTTGGAGGGGAGTACTGTGGCGACCTAATAGAGTTACTCCTGTAATCTTATTTATATTTTGTATTGTGAATTATTAAGTTGGTATACCTGGTAGTTGAAGGCATATTTATATAAACAGAAGCTTTACAACTACCAAGAACCTTTGAACCAAATAAATTAATATAACCTAAATGACATTCCCAAACTTATATGCACCTGGCCATTCGAATAACGATAACGATACAATGGCGCCATAGCACGACAGTTTACACTATTGGATTTTAATCTATACGAGTATAACATATTTATGATCACCAGTTAATCAAGTTTGATATTTTCAGGTCGATTTATTACTTGACTGTATTTTTATAGTCCATCGTTGATTCGATGCCTCGGTTTGACAAGAAAACCGACATCTTAATATGGTGGACATTCAACTCTGCTTAATTTCTAATTATGAGTTGTATGGCAAGGGGCGAACCTCTTTAGCATTCCATCAACCTCCGTTCCTGCCGAAATACTGTTTTTGGTTGCATTTAATTTATTATTTATATAAATTTACACTGAATTTAAGGCAAGTTCTCAATACCATAGCAACAATACCCAAAACCGTTTTTACGCGCACGCTGCCTGAGCTGCAGTCTATGGGCCCCCACCACAGAAATAACTGTTTGAAAATTTAAATTTTGAATAGACTAAAATAGAAGAAATGTCCACTGATGTAACCTAAAAATTTGCTTGTTTGTTACAATCCTTTTTAAATTGCATTTACCCAACATGTTAACTTAAATCAGAATTAATTCTCGAAAAAATAAAACCGTTAGGGACCTCACCACAGATTCAGCCTTGGAGTCTACAGATCTTAAATAGGGCCCTGAAATGCCTACTTCCAATTAAATTTTATCTGGCAAGACGAGACTCGGAGTTTGCGAGACGAGACACAACGAGAAGTTACTAAACTCTCGTCTCGTTGATCTCGTGGGTATCACTACCAAATTTGGCACTGCAGCTACACAAAAGCTACTTGCAGTAAAAGATTTTGAATATTAAATCCGCCCAGAAAATAAGCAATCGTTACTTTAAAAATGCTCAAAAGCTTACCACAAAACAAGTGACGACCAAACCAGAGTTGTGCTATGATTAATCCCAAACAAAATATTGGGTTAGAGTAAAAAAATTACACTAATTCACTGTAAAGACACCCGCAATTCAAAGACAATTTCAATAACGCAAAGCAACTATAACTATCGATTTCAATGAAAAATGTGTTCCATATCGCTCCTATCAACTCAAGGTCGCCAACAAAATAGAATTTTTCGGAAGACCGTTAGAATAAGGTTTGCACTGCAAAATAACACAATCAACCCATGACTGCTGAAGTTGGCTCATACGACCATTACAGTTTATCTTTGCCACCAAGAGCAAATCGAACCAATCCCATCACGAGCTGCTCCTCAAATTTTAAATTGTTACAATACCCTCTTAAAAATTTCTTAGCACCAACAGGTGCTGCTGAGACACTTATTTATCAATATATCCCACGTTTCGGTGTTCCTTTAAGAATCACATCAGATCAGAGATCACAGTCGCGATGTGAAATTTTCAACGACTTAACAAAATTACTCGGTGCTCACAAAATAACTTACCATCCACAGAGTAATGATTTAGTTGACCGCTTACACTGTCAATTAATAGGACCTATCATCATAACTTGATGAAGCTACATTTTCTTCAAGTAAGTTACCATCGACATTTTGTTCCTTATAGTAGACTTTTTGAAAAATCGTCCTCCGTGAGGACCTTGAATTGACATCGTTAAGAAATAAAAGATTCATGGAAGTACTAATGCTTAGAAGGAAGAGAGGCTAGAAAGATATAAGACCATACTGGTCTTATTTAATATTATGGTCTAAATAAGCAAGTTCAACAGATTTCAATTCAAAGAAGTACCAATTGCCTTGAGCTTCAAGGAGATTATGTAGAGATATAAAATTTATTTCATTGCAACAATTGATTCCTTATACCGGGTTTATCGAACTTCTTAATTTCTCCTCGTACGTACAAATTGTGAATGATATATAAATTTGAAAATCGACATACAAAATTTAACAAAGCTCAAGAACATGATGTGTTCCATAGACAAAGTGCAAGTGGAGGCGTGTTTAATTTGGGAGGCCACGGAAGTATGAATTCAATTATTAATTACCACAAGACCTTTTGAATGAGAAATAATTTCAATGTTGTCAAATACGAGTTAATGGGCAGATGACCCCAGATTCTATGATGCTCTGAATATAGGCTGAATTCTACGACATACCTCGATATTAAATTTCTTAATCTTTGGTTTATCAAACTAAAAAGACTCATATTTAGTGTGCAAACCAAGTTTTTCTTATTGAAATATTCATTCCCAGAATTCTAAGCAAATACCCTGAGCACGCGACACAAAGGATTGCTATCTATTTTGCAAAATATTGGAAAATGTGCAAATAATGCAAAATTAACATCTGCTGTCCGAAATTACAAACAAAAACCAATATTTAGAATAATAAAATAATTTGTTTCCTGTGGTTCCAGCCCTAATAATTTCTAAAACCCACTCAGGTTTGTCAATTTGATACTACCTAATCAAATTTAAAATATACAAAAAGTATCATGCTTCCTCACCTGCAATTTATCTTCAGCTGATTCACACGTAATAAACCACTTGTTTTCTCCATATTCACGCACTTTTCAAAATTTCATTTTTGCTGATACACACAAATACACAATATTTCAAAACTAGATTTGGCGAAAACCATTTCACTACAACGCGTTTTATACAGGTTATCAACTCTTATCAACCGAAGGTTCCGTTTATACCAACAATTTGACAATTTTACTCAGGGGCGTAGTTGGGTCAGAAAATTATAAAATATCAACTGTTTAATAAAAGTTTAGCTATATTTATCAAAAGAAATAATGTTTCTCTCGTATTAATTAATGAGAAGTAACAAGAGGATTTGTCGATGGTTAATTTTTTGGTGGCACTACAAAGTGGATTTACAAATTATCATTGCTATTATGTTTGTGGGGTACTCAGTGAAATATTATTAACGAGACTCTGGTTTCCAAAAACAAAATCATTCTTCCACCTTTACATATTAAACTAGGACTGAGGAAACAATATTTAAAATGGTTTAGACAAAGATGGTTCATGGTTTGCGCACATAACTCCAAAATTTCCTGTTTTTTAAATAATTTACAGAAAAACTAAAAGCCAGTATTCTCGACGGCCCTCAGATAAGACAGCTGATAAAAGACTCATATTTTGCAGATTCTATTATCAAAATCGAGTTGTCTAAGGTATGCCACAATCAAGACAAAATTGACAAGTCCATAAGGCAGGCCCGATTTTTGTTTGAGTAACCGAAATATTTCACAGAACATGTATTTCGACGTCATTAGAGGTTAGGACCCAATTGTTAGTTGAAGTCAAAAATTACAATAATGAAGAACTTCGTGGATTCTCTTTTTTTTTGTGCTATTTTTAGTATCTAGAGGTATCATCAAATCGAAATTCATCCGAGACTGAAAAAATAAAGGATTTTCGAAAAACGGGGAAATTGTAAAACTGCTATGCCATTTTTATTTTTGCAAGAACTACATCATTGCAATATAACGCCATTGAAAAATTGGGACTAACTGTAAAATATTAAGATTATATAAAGGATTAGTTAGGGATTCCCCTAATCCCACTACTTACTTTCTAGCGAACGCCGTGACCTCGCTCACGATCTGCGTACTGCGATCGTATTCTGATGGGTCGCCGCGCACTCATTGCCGAACGAAATTTGAATAGCCTTACTAATGTCTGTATTCTTTATTTTTTCAGGTTCGTTAACTTTCCCTGACGATTCGGCCCGTCGAGGGTCGAGACCTCGCATCGTATCTTTTTCACCACTGTGGAAATGCCCTGTCGAAGGGCAATTGCCCAGTCAAAAAGAAACAGACATGGTAAGGCAAACATCTGGGAAACATCTCGTGACCCGGGGACCGTGTGAGAGATCAGCTATCTCCCCGGCCACCCAAGGGAGCTGAGCCAAATTGAGACGTCAAGATGACCTCTCCCTATCGGGATGTTTTCACTCTGGTGCCCGGTTTAAACCGTGCACGACCTACACATGCTCGCCTCGAGGTTTTGCTAACCTCATGTGTGAGCGGCGTGTGAGTTCGTACAGTAGACGTACTGTTCGAACCCCGTCATCAGGTCGTGTGCTAACCAAACCGGACCATGCACCAACCAATTTTTTTGAGCTGTTTCGTTCGGCAGCCCCTATTACTCGCTCATCAACCCATATCCGCCCCCCAATGCGTTCATTCGTATCGGGTGGAAAATACGGCCCATATCCGCCCCCCTCATGCTCACGCATGTAGGGTGGACTTAGTGTCGGAGACGAACCTAGTTCGCGAGATCCGGTTAGCGGAGATATATCGAAGCAGCCGGAGATCGAGCATTTTCGTTTCTTCGAACAATCTGCGAGGCGACGAATACTGAGTAAAATTTGAACAAGCCCGAGGGCGTGCTATTGCGCGTCTCTCGGGCTTTTTCCTTAAAATTTTTTAGAACCTCGGTTCTACTTTTTGATGCGCGCTCCCGCGCGTAGTCGCCTCGCCCACAATTTCTCCGTCTCCGACACGAAAACCCCACCTCGTAGCGGTCCCTGTCGGTCCGTCCACCATAAATTGTGTGCCCGGGAGTATGCGCAAGCATGCTGCCCGGGCTTTTCTACGAACCGATTTTTGGACCACCCGCTGCGAGGGCCCCGCCCATCTCTCTTCTATATACACCCCTCCCCCCTCGGCGGTCCCCGTCGGTCCCTCCACCATAAACGGTGTGCCCGGGAGTATGCGCAAACGTACTGCCCGGGCCTTTCTACCAATCGGTTTTGTACCACCCGTCGAGAGGGACTGCCCTAGTTCTTCTTAGCCCCACCCTCACCCCTTCCCATACGATGAGCGAGTCCCCATGCGCGACAAACCCGAAAAACACCAGTCATAGTTGCTCCACCCATCCCCGGTGACGTCGGCATACATCTTCTATCGCTGACGAAGCCCGGGGGGGTCCAAAGGAAACGGACGGTCTGACCATCCGACCGTACCGTAGCCAGGCTTAGGCAAGACCGGACTCGGCGCCTTCACGTGGCGGCGCTGTTTTCACTAAGACCGGGACGGATCGAACAGTGGCCGGGCAGCTGCGAATGTCCGGGAGCGGCGTGACGGCTCGCCGTGGAGGGGGCAGCCCCCCCAAACCGTCTAGCTCGCCTCGGCCAACCACCGGGGTAAGCGAAATTCTGGTTAGTTGGCAGCTCTTACAATGAAGCCTCGGATATTGGACTGTTTTCTGTTGACGACCCTGCGTGTCCCGGACCACCAAACGTGACTAGCGATCCTGACAACGCCCCGCAAGGGGCGGCTAGCTCTGCCACGGCATATGAGATCCCATTTAAGGCAGGTCCCTGCGTCATTTGCGGCAAAGGGTTCACCAAGCCAAAAGAACTTTCAGACCACTATGCCACACACCATCCCAATACCGCCGTAAACTACTTCTGCGGCAAGTGCGATAAGCGTTTCCCCGGTCATAGACCGGCAACCTGCCATTACGCCAAGTGCAACGGTCGCATAATTACGCCTTCTGAGGGACAATTTCCTTGCACGCTCTGCCCTCGTAAGTTTGCCACCAAAAGCGGCCTTTCAACGCACACCCGCGGTGTCCGTCCCGCACTTAGGAACGAACAGAAGATCGCGGAACTTCCGGGTCCCAAATCACATGTTTTCAGAGGATCCTCTATTTGGACGGACGAGGAAACCAATCTTCTGGTCTTCGAATTCATAAAAATAGATGGCGAACAAAATTATTCCCTGAAACTAGCCGAGTTCTTTAAGGGCCGCAAAACGGCAAAGCAGTGTAGAGACAGACTAGCGGTATTAAGAAAACGCGCTTTCCCACCTGAAGCGCTGTTGCGGCATATGGAAAGACAAGGGGATGATCCCGATACCCCCCCTCCCGAGGTTGCCGCCCGTGTGACTCGTTCTGGGCGCACGAACCTCCTTGATCTAGACAGGGAGGCCAAGTAGGAAGAGTCTGGCGTCGACTCGACCGACAAGGCCCCCCTAACCCGGCTTAGACTTCGCTCAAATCCGACGACTTATAAGGGCAAGGATCCGATCCCATCTTCTAGGGACGGAACCAACTACGCACGTCCTAGAACACCCGTCGAAGTGGGTGCGCCCTCCCAACGCATTAGTGCGAGAAGGGGGGCAACACTCAAGGTGACCATTCCTGACACCACAACGTCCGCCTGTAAAACCCGAACCAGCTCCGGCAGTGGTGCCGGTACTCCTATTCCCCGAAAAACTAAGAGTAGCAAAAATGGTAATAAACACCTATCCAGTAAAAGTCCTCTTGCCCCAACACTCCTACCACCAAATACGAATACTCCACCACCCGTTCCAAAGCCGCACACCATCCAAAAGGCGGCCCCAATACATACTGTGACGCAGCATAAGGCTGCCGACGCTGAGTCCATCGTCGGAGAGTCTTCTGCGACTCTCGACGCCACGTTGACCACAAAAGCGATTGAGACGGGACCTTCTAACGTCCCGCACAGTGTAGATTTGGGGGGGATAGTGAAAGGGTAGAGACAATTCTGACAATAAATACTCCTCCTTCGACTGACCAGCTCCCGCCGCGATTAGACTCGTTTTGCGAACCAAACGAAAAGAAGCGGCGGAAATTAGCGGCTCAGGCACATACGCTGACGCAGCATGAGGCTGCCAACGCTGAAAGTAACGTCGGAATTGAGTCTACTGCGACTCCCGACGCCACGTTGTGCGGCAAAGCGGTTGAGACGGGAGCTCAGGCTATCCCCAACAGTCCTAACTCGGGGGGTAAAGAAGCAACAGTTAAAACACCTTCGAAAACTGACACCATTGCTACTTCTATAATCGAACAATCCCCTACGGTAGACTCACCTATTAATAAGAACACTCAATCCCCAATAGAACAACCCTCCCTAATGGACCCACCTTGCGGGATAGACGCACCTTTCCTAGAACGCGGTTGGAAAGAGTTACTTCTTATAGATTGCACCAACGTCCCGCAAAAGCTAGGTAGCGCCGAAAGATTTGCCACCATCTGTCAGAGTAGGACTCCCACGCGCAACGAAATAGATAAATACGTGGAAGAATTGGTCACATCATCTAGAACCGAGAAAGTCGCGAGATCGAAACCGACTAGAACCAAAACGATCGAATACTCTAAGCGCACCGCGGATAAGAAGTCCCAATACGCCAAGACCCAGGAATTATATAAACACAACCCCAGCCAACTGGCCAACCTTGCCATAAAGGGAGGTTAAGACGAACTAGGCAACGGTAAGAGACCGCAGGTGCCCTTTCGGGAGGTCAGGGATCTGTATGGGGAGCTATGGGGTGGGAGCGAGATACGGGCGGACGAAGGGGTGAACATGGTACTAAACGATACTCCTATTGATTTGGTGGCGCCCAAAGAGATAGCATATAAAATTCAAAAACTCAAAAACAAGGGCGCGGCGGGACCCGACGGAGTCACCAAACTTGACATACGATCGGCCGGGTACAATGAAGCCCTCTCCCTCCTCTTTAATATAATCATCCTAACGGGACACTACCCAAAAGCATGACTAAATAACCGCACTACATTAATTTATCCCGAAAGAGGGGAAAGACCCATCGAAACCAGAGAACTGGCGGCCGTTAACCATTTCTTCCTTACTGGCGCGACTATTCAGTTCTTGCATAAAAACTCGTCTTGAGAAATCCATTGACATATCTCTAAAACAACGTGGTTTCGTTAAGGGTAACGGCTGCTTCATCAATACTATCCTGCTCGATGAAGCAATCAGGAGAGGCAAAAAGAGCAGTCTCTGTGCCGCCCAGCTAGATCTCTCTAAGGCATTTGACATGATCCCCCACAACGCCATCACTGGGGCGCTGGTGGCTGCGCGAGTCCCAAAGTCATTAACTACACTGATCATGGGCATGTATAACGGAGCCCAAACCACCTTTACGGGCTCTGACATAACTATACCCCTGGGTAGGGGGGTTAAGCAGGGTGTTCCTCTGTCCCCGACCCTCTTCAACATGGTTCTGGACCCGGTCATCCAATCAATATCCAACTCTGCGACGTTTGAAATCACAGCTGAAAGGGGACTATCCATCCTAGCATTCGCCGACGACATCTTCTTGTTGGCGGACAGTCCCTAAAACCTCCAGCATAGCCTCGATAAGACTGCAAACGGACTAAACAAAATTGGGCTTAAGATCTCGCCAAGCAAGAGCGCAGACTTCAGCGTTCGTAGCGTGAATAAGACTTGGGTCGCGGAGGAAATCAGAGTTGGGATACAGGGGAAAGAGCTGAGAAACTACCAAGTAGATGAGAAGTTCCAATATCTGGGAGTATCCTTCACACTCTTCGAAGGACTCTCCAATAGGGCCCATTTGGAGGAGCTTAAGTTGGCTTCCGAAAGATGCGGCAAGCTATGTCTAAAACCCACTCAGAAGGCCACACTTCTGGGTCAGTACATACTCCCGAAATTTCTTCACCGTTTCACAATAGACTCCCCGTCGAAAACCTCCCTAATACATGTTGATGATGCCATCCGTGGAGCGTGCAAACGCTTCCTTCATCTCACGGATGGCACATCCGACCACTTGTTCTATTCAAGAAAGCGCGATAACGGTTTGGGCTTCCCACGCCTCGCGCATCTAGTCTCACTTAACTCGGTCAGGTCGCTTCATAAATTGAGATTTGACGGGGACCCTCTGTTGAGAGAATTAGCCAACAAGGGCGACTTCGGGAACAGGATCCGAAGACACGCAAATCAACTTAACTTAAGCCTCCCAGTAAAAATGGCTGATATCCGTGCCAAGAAACTCCAACTCAAAAAGCAAGAACACGCTCAATGGTCCAGTCAGGTCTCGCAAGGAAAAGGTGTTGCACACTTTCGCAACAACCCCCTTGCGAACACCTAGCTATTAAATATCAACACCCTTCGCCCCGGAGAATTTATAGACCTCTTGAAACTCCGCACCAATACTTATGGCGTAGGAGAAGTACTGAAACGATCGGGGGGGGGGGCACCTCGACGCAAATTTCCGGCGTTGCCATGAGAAGATTGAGACCCTCGGACACGTCCTGGGCGAATGCGTCGCGGGAAAGAACACCCGAATAAAGAGACATAACGATATTAACGCAGTAATTTCAAAGCATCTAGAAACTAAATTCACTATCTATGAGGAGCAGTCATTTAATCTTGAAGATGGTTCTTGTCTAAAACCCGACATCGTGGCCATAAGCACGGGTCGGGCTATCATAATCGACACAACCGTAAGATACGAAAATGACCAATCACTTAGTCAAGCCTCCTTAGAAAAGACCACCAAATATGCCGTGCTCATAAATAAAATCAAACAAGATCATAGGGTAGGAAAAGTTGACATTATGCCCATCGTTCTGGGTTCCCGTGGTGCCATTCCGCATGGCACGGAAAATCTGTTAGCGGGGTTAGGATTTACACGAAAAGTCATGCGAGACATTGTCCTCAACGTCATACGATCTTCCCTGTCAATCGCACGCGCTCATCTAGACTACGGTTAGCTTTAACAATAATATCTGTACTTACTTGCGGCGCGACTTCATAACATCCTGTCGCCATTGTCGTGTGGTGTCCTCACGGTCTATTCGGTTCCATCTGAAAGAAAGAAAGCTCATTAGTCACGGTAGAGTTCGCAGATTCAATAACAACTACTTTCCTCGGTCGCGTGAAATTATTCACAATTATAACACCTATCAAATGCATCTTTGTACAATATTATGTTTCAAATACACTCCAAAAAGGGATGCATGGAGAGGCGACGGAGCGGCTCGGGATCTGCGAGGCTGAAGAAAAAGAAGAAAGAAAAATGAACTGCCAACTGAAAAGAGAAGATAAAACTCAAAGAAATCTGTACATTGTGTATTATTTGTAACCCCTCGGGGAAATTGAAATGGATACCTTTATTATGGATACCTTACTGCGAATCTGAAACGTAAACTTCAAGTACTTCAAAACTCCTGCATGAGGTATACTTATGACATTGACTACAGCAGCCACATTACACCCTACTACAATAAATTTGGTATCCTCAAAATCCAAGCTCGTTTTGAACTTCTCTTCGCCATGTTTTTATACAACATACATAAACGTGATAGTCCAAGTTATCTACTCGAAGTAATGAAGAAAAGATCTGATCATCATCAACTTAACCTTCGCAATGTCGTGAGCCTCAGTATACCTCACCACAACACATCGAAATTCAAGGGTTCCTTCGAATACCGCGCATCAGTTACCTACAACAAGTTTGTTGATATATTTAAGACCACCGGAACAAGCTACACTATTAGGAACAAGATAAAAACTATTTTATTGGACGAACAAAATGTGATCTAACCGGGTAAAATTGTATAAAAACTATTTTATTGGACGAACAAAATGTGATCTTACCGGGTAAAATTGTAAAACAGCTCTGCTGAATCTTTACCCTTTTACTACCTTTGCTGTTTACTTTGTTTTTTTCCCCTTTGTAAACTTGAGCTAGTAAATAAAAATTATTATTATTATTATTATTATTATATTTATATTAAAATTGTAAAAATTTATGATATACTGAGAATTGTCTGTAAGTGTTATATAATTATGAATTATGACTATTGTATAGATGACTTGTTAAAGATACTCTTGAAACCTTATAAAAGGGAAGAATTTTATATTTATGTATGTATAATGTATGATAAATATATGTATCAAATAGCCAAATGCCTCGTCATCTAATCAGTGACGCGCATGAATGGATTAACGAGATTATTCCCACTGTCCCTACCTACTCTGGGAGCGGTACCACCCGGAAGGATGAAGATGTCTTAGACAACTGCTCTGGAAGGTGGAACTGAGCGTCCTAGGAAAGGCGCGACTTTACTAAGCAACGCTAACGAGACAACGTGGCTCGAACAATGGACAGGGACCTTGGCCCTATCCAATAGAAGTATCTCCTCCCCAGCTGCACAAATTCTGTCCAGCAAGAGGAGAACATCTGAGTTCCTGAGCAGTTGTTAATCGGGAGAAAAGCCAGTAAAGTTGTTTTAAGCTGTAGGCGCGTCCCTGCTAAAGTGCCTAAACGAGATAATGTAGCTCGAAAAAGGGACTACGATCAAGATCTAGTCCATAAGAAGTATCTCCTTCACAACTGCACAAACGGTCCAGTGGAAGGAGAACATCTGAGTTCTTGAGCAGTTATCAGCCGGAAGACAAACCAGCAGGAACGTCCATATCCGTAGGCGCGACATTACCGAGCGATACTAACGAGATAATGTGGCTTGAATAAAAGACATCGACCTCGATCTTGTCTGAAGTGACGTCTCCTTCACAACTGCACAAACGATTTGTCCAGTAGAACACTTCTAATTCCTAAGCAGTTATCATTCCGGAAGAAAAGCCGGCAAAGTTGCTTAAAAACAATAAGCCTCCAAAAGGATCTGCACATGCAGATCTTCAGGAGCAATGCCGCTAATCTACCTAGAATAGCGCACATACTAAAAACAGCCAATGCAAGATCACTTAGATCCACGTATAGCGAATTCAGTATGTTAAAAGTGACCACAAGGTATAGTGTACAGACTCGTCTATGCAATATGCTCCAAGGCCTGGAAAGCCGCACTAAGTGGTACCCTAGCGGACAGAAGTCCGATATGAGGGGGCAAAGCACGAAACCGTCTCTGCCCGGGACATGGCACACCCCCTAGCCTTTGTCCAAGTACCGGTGCTACAGCCCTAGAGCATTCTTAGGTCGAACACCGGGGGGCGTAGCGGTGAAGCTCCTCAGTATGCAACTCTTGAGAAATCTTGACTGCTATACAAAACCGTTACCACGGGAGATGGGGGGCCCAAGAGTATTCAATGCTCTTCCCCATCAGATGAGGAAGGACTCGTGGTGGCTGTGGTTAGGGCGAGATTCCGCCAACAGTGGGAACTACCTAAAAAGTAGAACCTGCGACAACTTACATGGTGATCAAAGTAAGCGGCGCCTGCCTGTAAGCAGGAGGCTCGAGACCGACTAGAAAGTGTCTTGAGGCCCCTACCTAGGGCGACGTTCAACTGGCTCGTTGACGTCCGATAGGTACCCTTTAAATAGGGCGCTAGTACCCGGTGAAACCTCGCTAGGAAACTCTAAGGAGCCGAATAACGAGCGAGGGGCCCGACGGTTCATGGGAACCCATGCTGGGCATGACTCCAGTCGAATCCTAACATGTGAATAAAATCAGACGTAATGTCCCTATCTACTGGGGGCACGGGCTGTGTGTGCGAACGAGCGGTGTGCGTCTAGGATTCGTCTCGGGCGTACATCGTCGCTAGTAACCACCAGTCAAGTAATGTGTAAGCCTCCACATGGCGCCCCTGGACATTAGACGAATTGAAGGGCCTAGTGGAAAAAGTAGTTAAGTCACTTTTTTTTCAATTTGTAGTTGAGCACATTTTCACATTGCGGCATTTATTCTCTACAAATTAGTATAAAAATCACATCTTAAATTTTTTCCTTTTGTTTCATTACTGTTTTCACTTAGCGTTTCTGTCTCTTGTTTTTCATGTTTTTCTTTTTCTTGCTTCGCCAATCTGGCACGTTTCCTTTGGTTTTTGTTTGGTTTCTTTTTTGCTTCCTTTTGAATTTTTCCTTGTTTTTCGTTGTCCGAGCTATTGTTTTCTTCATTTTCAAGTGTGGACCATTCTTTGGGCCACTCGTGGGGACTTTCTTCTTCGTCTGTCTCAGGATTGTTTCTACGTTTCTTTTCATTTTCTTCGATTTTTGCTGATGAGGCCATATTAGACGATTTCGACTTTCTCTGTTTCTTCGCCGACCGAACAATTGAAGTTTATTTATTACTAGGGGGGCTCTGCCCCCCTGGCCGCCTTCGGCGGCCCAATCCCTTGGGCCGCTTCGCAGCCCAATATTCCCGGCCGGTTTACGGTTGAACCACCCCCATTGGATTTTGGATTTCGGGGGAGGGGGAGTGGCAAGTATTAACCTGCACGCACTTAGGCCACTCTACCGGACCCATTGTACTGCTTCCACTTTGTTGCTCACCCCCAGCCTGACCCACAATGTCGACACTGCTAAGTATCGCCCTCACCACCGACCAAAACTCCCCAACAATGGCCGGCACCACGAACCAGGGATGTCCGTTCAATGACCGAGTTCTGAGAAGTTCCGCGATTGCGTAGTCGATGGGGAGTAGCGGTGATTTTTTTTTATTACCCTGTTTGACATATTAGATCAGCTCAAATCAGGGGGACCGCCGGTTTAACGTGCCCTCGGAAGCACGAAGACGGTTCATTGGAGGAAAGAAAGTCCGAATGAAAATTGACTCCTACTGGACTCGAACCAATGCCTTTAGCATCAGTAGTCGATTGCTCTAACTACTCGGCCAATGACCTTCTTGGCCACCCCCATTTCGCCACCTCGTAATTCCATATAAATGAGAAATCTTGCGAGTTATAAAACTTCTTTCCATACGACATTTTTTTGTTATGTCGCTTGTACTTTGAATTTGTATTCCATCCTTTGCTCGACATCTTGATAATGCTACATATAACTGTCCGTGACTAAACAAAGGCCTATCGACATTTATACCAACTTTGTCAAAGCTCTGCCCTTGACATTTATTTATAGTTATAGCGAATGCCAACACTATCGGAAATTGTCGTCTATGTAGTACAAATGGTAATCCGCTTGCAGATGTATCGCCAGTATCCAATTTGGATCCTGGCGATAATTTGGACAGTTTAACTTTTCCATTATGACAAAAACTTTTCTTGCAAAATTCATTTTTCCAAAAAATAGCATAACAATTTGAACATTTCTCGGTCATTTCACCCGCATCATGAGGAGTTACGATTCCAAAACAGTGACCAGATCTGTCGATGATCGCTGTAGCGCTCTTCTTTTTGTGCTTCTTTCAGTTGAAGGTTTTGCTGGTGGTTTTAATGTTGAAGGTTCTTGTTCCTCTTGTAGTTGTACCGATTCTAAAACAGTGGCCAGATCTGTCGATGGTTGCTGTAGCGCTCTTCGTTTTCTGTTTCTTTCGGTTGAAGTTTTTGCTGGTGGGTTTGATGTTGAAGGTTCTTGTTCCTCTTGTAATTGTACCGATTCTAAAACAGTAGCCAGATCTGTCGATGGTTGCTGTAGCGTTCTTCTTTTTCTGCTTCTTTCAGTTGAAGTTGTTGCTGGTGGTCTTGATTGTTGAAGGTTCTTATTTCTCTTGTAGTTGTTGCTGTCGAGTTTTGTGTTTTCTCGAACGTTCAGTAGATGTTTTTCGTCTTTTTTTTCTTTCTGTGTACTTTCAGTATCTGAGGATGTATCCCGTTGTGGTCGCACTCCTTTGTTTGCTTTATTCCATCTGTTCTTGGAATTAAAGAAGCTCCGCTAATTATAACAGTCGGAAAACGTAAAATCCTTTTTTGGTTAAATATAACTTTTAAATGAGTCCTCATCTCTAGCCGAAACTATGTATTAACCGTCAGGATCTCATTAAATTTTGTGATATGATCAAAGTTGAAAGGTAATGATTAGATGTTAACTCTCGAACAGCTATTGATTTTAAAGGTAGAATGGTAGTAATTTTTGGACAATAGTATTAAATTATTTTTTACTTCAATTACTTTTATAGTACTTAATTCTCCAAATTGTGATCGCGATAGTACAACTTCTTTAACTTACTTAATATATAGACATCAACGTCCTATAAATATATATATACTAGGGGGGCTCCGCCCCCCTGGCCGCCTTCGGCGGCCCAACCCCCTTGGGCCGCTTCGCAGCCTAATATTCCCGGCCGGTTTACGGTTGAACCACCCCCATTGGATTTTGGATTTCGGGGGAGGGGGAGTGGCAAGTATTAACCTGCACGCACTTAGGCCACTCTACCGGACCTATTGTACTGCTTCCACTTTGTTGCTCACCCCCAGCCTGACCCACAATGTCGACACTGCTAAGTATGACCGCAGCCGTTAGGCGGTCTCTCGCCCTCACCACCGACCAAAACTCCCCAACAATGGCCGGCACCACGAACCAGGGACGTCCGTTCGATGACCGAGTTCTGAGAAGTTCCGCGATTGCGTAGTCGATGGGGAGTAGGGGTGATTTTTTTTTTATTACCCTGTTTGACATATTAGATCAGCTCAAATCAGGGGGACCGCCGGTTTAACGTGCCCTCCGAAGCACGAAGACGGTTCATTGGAGGAAAGAAAGTCAGAAAGAAAATTGACTCCTACTGGACTCGAACCAATGCCTTTAGCATCAGTAGTCGATTGCTCTAACTACTCGGCCAATGACCTTCTTGGCCACCCCCATTTCGCCACCTCGTAATTCCATATAAATGAGAAATCTTGCGAGTTATAAAACTTCTATCCATACGACATTTTTTTGTTATGTCGCTTGTACTTTGAATTTGTATTCCATCCTTTGCTCGACATCTTGATAATGCTACATATAACTGTCCGTGACTAAACAAAGGCCTATCGACATTTATACCAACTTTGTCAAAGCTCTGCCCTTGACATTTATTTATAGTTATAGCGAATGCCAACACTATCGGAAATTGTCGTCTATGTAGTACAAATGGTAATCCGCTTGCATATGTATCGCCAGTATCCAATTTGGATCCTGGCGATAATTTGGACAGTTTAACTTTTCCATTATGACAAAAACTTTTCTTGCAAAATTCATTTTTCCAAAAAATAGCATAACAATTTGAACATTTCTCGGTCATTTCACCCGCATCATGAGGAGTTACGATTCCAAAACAGTGACCAGATCTGTCGATGATCGCTGTAGCGCTCTTCTTTTTGTGCTTCTTTCAGTTGAAGGTTTTGCTGGTGGTTTTAATGTTGAAGGTTCTTGTTCCTCTTGTAGTTGTACCGATTCTAAAACAGTGGCCAGATCTGTCGATGGTTGCTGTAGCGCTCTTCGTTTTCTGTTTCTTTCGGTTGAAGTTTTTGCTGGTGGGTTTGATGTTGAAGGTTCTTGTTCCTCTTGTAATTGTACCGATTCTAAAACAGTAGCCAGATCTGTCGATGGTTGCTGTAGCGTTCTTCTTTTTCTGCTTCTTTCAGTTGAAGTTGTTGCTGGTGGTCTTGATTGTTGAAGGTTCTTATTTCTCTTGTGGTTGTTGCTGTCGAGTTTTGTGTTTTCTCGAACGTTCAGTAGATGTTTTTCGTCTTTTTAGGCTTCTATACAAAGTATAACAAGAAGCCTTATGATCTAGCTCCGTGTCCGTCTGTCTGTCCGTCTGTCCGTCTGTCTGTATGTCTGTCCGCATAATTCAAAAACATACAGAGCGTTTCAAATCGTGTTGGAAATACTCTGTGTGTATAGAGGTCTAAGAACTGGGTAGCCAGTGCGCTACTTTTAGGCTTCTATACAAAGTACGATATAACAAGAAGCCTTATTTAGGCTTCTATACAAGGTATAGAAAGAAGCCTTATGGTCTGGCTTCGTGTCCGTCCGCATGTTTCAGAGCCAATCATAACGTTGATCAACTGATACGTTGTTATATTGTAAATACTTCGTCTATATAGTATTGCGTTAATCTGTTAATCCGTTGTTTCGGATGTTCGAATGTTCGAAAGAAATTTACTAAGTTAAAGATATTTTCAAAGAGGTCTCCCTATATAAACTACTTGTTAGGCTTCTATACAAAGTATAGCAAGAACCCTTATGATCTGGCTCCGCGTCTGTTTGTTTATTTATTTAATGTTGTTCTCATCTCTTATTATAAAAGGCCAAGTCCTTCCTTCCTTCTGTCTGTCCCACGGAAATACCCGAAGCAAACAGAACCGAACGCATAACGGATAATTTCATAACCAATCAGATAAACGTATCATCGTATCATCGGATCAACGTATCAACGTATTTAAATTTCCTATATAGGTGAAAAATCTCTTATTATAAAAGGCCAAGTCCTTCCTTCCTTCCTTCCTTCTGTCTGTCCCACGGAAATACCCGAAGCAAACCGAACCGAACGCATAACGGATAATTTCATAACCAATCGGATGAACGTATCATCGTATCAACGTATCATCGGATCAACATATCATCGGATCAACGTATCGCATGGGACCGAGCGTCAGCAGCTTGCCGCGCTTGAGTTTCTTCTAAAGTTTCACGTTGTTGACGTATCGCATGGGACCGAGCGTCAGCAGCTTGCCGCGCTTGAGTTTGTTCCAAAGTTTCACGTTGTCGACGTATCGCATGAGACCGAGCGTTAGCTTGTCGCTGTGATCGAAGCTGTTCTTCTGTGTTATTAGCTCTTGTACGTGCTTTTCTCTCACGATTCAATCGTCGTCGCTTTGCAGCAGGATTTTCAAAATTTTCATTATCCATTATGGAAGTTCACATAATGCTTTTTTGGAAATAGACTTACCTATATAGACAAAATGATACGATGATACGTTGATCCGATGATACGTTGATACGATGATACGTTGATACGATGATACGTTGATCCGATGATACGATGATACGATGATACGTTGATACGATGATACGTTGATACGATGATACGTTGATACGATGATACGTTGATCCGATGATACGTTGATACGATGATACGTTGTGCGTTCGGTTCGGTTCGGTTTGCTTCGGGTATTTCCGTGGGACGGACAGAAAGAAAGAAAGAAAGACTTGGCCTTTTATAATAAGAGATACTTCGTCTATATAGTATTGCGTTAATCTGTTAATCCGGTGTTTCGATTCGCTAATGCAATTTACAAATACGCAAATGTTCGAAAGAAATTTACTAAGTTAAAGATATTTTCAAAGAGGTCTCCCTATATAAACTACTTGTTAGGCTTCTATACAAAGTATAGCAAGAACCCTTATGATCTGGCTCCGCGTCTGTCCGTCTGTCTGTCCGCATAATTCAAATCTAATCAGAACCTTCGAAATTGTGATTGTGACCGCAAAAATTTAATTAGTGCAGATTATCTGATATTACATTATAATAATATGGCGACCAAAAATAACAACTTTTTTTTCAATGCAGACCAAATATAAGTTATATTTTATTTACATAATTTTTCACCTATATAGGAAATTTAAATACGTTGATACGTTGATACGATGATACGTTGATACATTGATACGATGATACGTTGATACGTTGATACGTTGATACGTTGATACGTTGATACGTTGATACGATGATACGTTGATACGTTGATACGTTGATCCGGTTTTATTGTAACCACAGCAGTGGCTTGATGTGATTGGTGAAGTTAAGTTGTAAATAAAAGAGAAAGATTAGGATTGATCGACCTTAAGAAATGGATCGTACATTACAGAGAAGTAAAGTTCCGGATGGAATGGAAAAGTTTGCTTATTATTGATTATATAGTAAATGATAAATACCAACCGCAAAAATATATTTAGTGCAGATTATCTATTTTCAATGCACACCAAATATAAGTTATATTTTATTTTCATAATTTTTCACCTATATAGGAAATTTAAATACGTTGATACGTTGATACGTTGATCTGTTGATAAGTTGATCTGTTGATAAGTTGATCTGTTGATACTGCTGTGTACTTTTTATCATAAATTGTACACCTCGGGTTTTGTCTTGGGCGCCACTTTCAAATGAAAGAAAATTTTATAAATTAGTAAATAATTAAGTTTCCGAGGGTCCAACTTTACAAAAAACAAGGTGGAACTCGCTTTAGCGGCAGTCCTAGGCTTCTATACAGCTACCTTTCTGGTGTGAAAAGTTGTTATTATCTGGTTATTTTTGGTCGCCATATAATGTAACATCACATAATCAGATAATCTGCACTAATTATTTATTATTTTATTTTAACAACAGCAGTGGCTTGATGTGGATAGTGAAGTTAAGTTGTAAATAAAAGAGAAGGAAGAGGATGGATCCACCTCAAAAAATGGACCGGAAATTACGCGAATTTCGAAAGCGAAAGCAAATTGCCAACATGACCCCTTCGCAAATATTACATCGTTCACGTAGTCATGCAATTCGCCGACAAAATCCACGAAGTAAAAACGCAGCTGTTCATGAAGTAGGTAACGTTGTAGAACCAAATGTCGACGTTCATAACGGTAGTTTTACACTACCAGAAAAGTACACTACCACAACTACCAGAAAAGTAGTTGTATTTTATTTTACTTTGATGTGAAAAAATAATTTTTTAATGATGTGGTTAGTGAAGTTAAGTTGTAAATAAAAGAGAAAGGAGAGGATTGGTCCACCTCAAAAAAGGACCAAACATTACAGAGAAGTAAAGTTTCGAATAGAATGGAAAAGTTTGATTGTTATTACTTATATAGTAAATGATAATTACCAACCGCAAAAAATTTAATTGGTGCAGATTATCTGATTATGTGATGTTACATTATATGGCGATCAAAACTAACCAGATAATAACAACTTTCCACACCAGAAAGGTAGCTGTATAGAAGCCTAAGAACTGCCGCTAAAGCGAGTTCCACCTTGTTTTTCTTTCTGTGTACTTTCAGTATCTGAGGATGTATCCCGTTGTGGTCGCACTCCTTTGTTTGCTTTTATTCCATCTGTTCTTAGAATTAAAGAAGCTCCGCTAATTATAACAGTCGGAAAACGTAAAATCCTTTTTTGGTTAAAGATAACTTTTAAATGAGTCCTCATCTCTAGCCGAAACTATGTATTAACCGTCAGGATCTCATTAAATTTTGTGATATGATCAAAGTTGAAAGGTAATGATTAGATGTTAACTCTCGAACAGCTATTGAATTTAAAGGTAGAATGGTAGTAATTTTTGGACAATAGTATTAAATTATTTTTTACTTCAATTACTTTTATAGTACTTAATTCTCCAAATTGTGATCGTGATAGTACAACTTCTTTAACTTACTTAATATATAGACATCAACGTCCTATAAATATATATATAGGCTATAATCCTATGATACGGTGATCCAATGATCCGGTGATCCGAAGAAAGCAATAATCTGATTATCTGATTACGGGTCAGATAATCCGTACTCTTTTACTCCATATAAGTAAAACATAAAACTTTATGTGCAAACTTTTTATGGAACGTTTTTGAATAACAATTTTAAATCAAATTAATGATTGGTTCTTTTTTTTTAACCAATAGCCAATGAAATTGCAAAACGTTTTATGGATAAGGGATTACCAACCTTATATTTTAAAACGAAAGAAATCTTGGAGAACTACCTTTTTAAAATAATAAATCGATGTTTACCAATTTTGGTTTTTAATTTATATTGCATTCCCTTTGACTTATATAATAGAATTTTTTATTGGTTGTCAGATTATCCTATTATCGAAAACGTTGCATAAAATCGTTGCATGAAATCGTTGCATAAAAACGTTGCATAAAAGCGTTGCATAAAAACCCTTATCTTTTTATATATATAGAGTAGATATGAATATATGTAAGAAAATCGGTAATAATCGCACTTTCGATGAAATATGATCGCAAGTTAATTCGGCAAATGTTACTAAAAGTAACGTAACGTCGATTTAATTCTTTATGTCAGGTTTAATTCGAGTGGTCGTGGTGGTTTGGTTTCTATTAGGTTGTTTTTTTAGTTCAATAATGTAGTTTTCTTATATAGTGTTTTTAGTTTTAGTTGGTACACCTTTAATAAGGATAATCTCCTTTAATAAGGATAATCTCCTTGGTCAGGGCGGATTAGTGTCAATAATTTTCTCCTTCTTGATACGACGATCCAATGATCCGATGATACGATGATCCGATGAAAGCAATAATCTGATTACGGGTCAGATAATCCGTACTCTTTACTCTATATAAGTAAAACATAAAACTTTATGTGCAAACTTTTCATGGAACGTTTTTGAATAACAATTTTAAATCAAATTAATGATTGGTTCTTTTTTTTAACCAATAGCCAATGATATTGCAAAACTTTTTATGGATAAGGGATTCCCAACCTTATATTTTAAAACGAAGAAAATCTTGGAGAACTACCTTGTTAAATTGATAAATCGATGTTTACCAATTTTGGTTTTTAATTTATATTGCATTCCCTTTGACTTATATAATAGAATTTTTTATTAGTTGTCAGTCGGTTGGTTGGTTGTCGAAAACGTTGCATAAAATCGTTGCATAAAAACGTTGCATAAAAGCGTTGCATAAAAACCCTTATCTTTTTAGGCTTCTATACAAAGTATAGCAAGAAGCCTTATGATCTGGCTCCGTGTCTGTCCGTCCGTCTGTCCGTCCGTCCGTCTGTCCGTCCGTCCGTCTGTCCGTCCGTCCGTCCGCATAATTCAAAATCATACAGAGCGTTTCAAATCGTGTTGAATATACTCAGTGCGTATAGAGGTCTAAGAACTGGGTACCCAGTGCGCTATTCTAGCTAGCTAGAAGGACGGGCAGGCAGCCAAGGTCATATGGCTTTTGGATTGCACAGAGCTTTCCTTAATCTTCATTCAACTTAAGTTACCTTGGGTAGCTGCCCGTCTTTCTAGCTACCCGTCCTCGGACGGGCTATCATCTAGCTCTCAGTGCAATCCAAAAGCCATATGACCTTGGCTTCCTGACCGTCCTTCTAGCTAGCCGTCCTCGGACGGGCTATCATCTAGCTCTCAGTGCAATCCAAAAGCCATATGACCTTGGCTGCCTGCCCGTCCTTCTAGCTACCCGTCCTCGGACGGGCTACCAGCTAGTTGTTAAATTGTTTATCAACTGGACGCTCCTTGGCGAAATTCTTGGAGCCGCAGAACTGACAGATGGAATTCATTTCTCCACAATCGTGTCGAGTAACGTGAGATTCATCAAATCTCAATGCTCTTATTTGGAGTTGAATTGCTTGACTTTGGTATCGATTTTCTTTCTGTCGATGTATCGCATGGGATCGAGCGTTAGCAGCTTGCCGCGCTTGAGTTTCTTCTAATGTTTCACGTTGTTGACGTGTCGCATGGGATAGAGAGTTAGCAGCTTGCCGCGCTTGAGTTTCTTCTAATGTTTTACGTTGTTGACGTATCGCATGGGACCGAGCGTCAGCAGCTTGCCGCGCTTGAGTTTCTTCTAAAGTTTCACGTTGTTGACGTATCGCATGGGACCGAGCGTCAGCAGCTTGCCGCGCTTGAGTTTGTTCCAAAGTTTCACGTTGTCGACGTATCGCATGAGACCGAGCGTCAGCTTGTCGCTGTGATCGAAGCTGTTATTCTGTGTTATTAGCTCTTGTACGTGCTTTTCTCTCACGATTCAATCGCCGTCGCTTTACAGCAGGATTTTCAAAATTTTCATTATCCATTATGGAAGTTCACATAATGCTTTTTTGGAAATAGCTGTCATAATTTTTCACCGATATAAGAAATTTAAATACGTTGATACGTTGATCTGTTTTTTCAATGCAGACCAAATATAAGTTATATTTTATTTACATAATTTTTCACCTATATAGGAAATTTAAATACGTTGATCCCTTGATACATTGATCCGATGATACATTGATACGTTGATACGATGATACGTTGATACGATGATACGTTGATACGATGATACGTTCATCCGATTGGTTATGAAATTATCCGTTATGCGTTCGGTTCGGTTCGGTTTGCTTCGGGTATTTCCGTGGGACAGACAGAAGGAAGGAAGGAAGGACTTGGCCTTTTATAATAAGAGATAACTTTTATTATAACTTATTTATTTATTTTAACTTTACGTTATTATGGAATATCAATTAACCGACGACGAAGATTTTAAGGACTTTATCGAAATTTTAGCTGAAAGCATTCAAAGAAACTCTCAAGTTTTTCGTGATCGTTCAAATCATTTTGTTAGTTGGTCAGATAAGGAAAGTTTTGCTAGATTTAGATTGACGAAACATTCGATTCAAATAATATTAAACCAACTAAATCTTGATTCCCAGGCAATAAGGTATAACTTTCAGTTTCAATCTAGTATCATTGAATGTCAAATGTTAAAAATCATTGTTTTTCTAGGGATTTATGTCTTGTTCAGGAGTACCAACATAAATTTTAATGATAACTCTCGGATTAGTTGACTCGCCCTACATACAACCGCATTGGCGTTGATCCTGGTTCAACACTTGAATAAGGTTCGGCTAATCCTCGAGTTAAACCACTGACATACAACCACCCCCAAGTTTAGGAAGTTGATGGTATCGATGTCAAAAATATTCGCAAAAAGAATTTAATTGCAATTTGTATTATATAGTATTTTAGTAGGCAATGATCACCAACTTAAAAAACAGATTATCCGTTAAATATTTTTAGGGTTTTATACAAAGTATACACCGAGAAAAAAATTAAGTAGGAATTTGTCTTGCAACAATTTGAAATAATTTCTCTGCACAGAGAAAAAATTGTTTTGATTTGAAGTATTTTTTACTTCAAATTGAAGTGCAATTTCGTCTCGCATCAATTTGATGTCAATTTTACAAGAAATGAAGTAAATTTGACAACAATTAATGTAATAATTATTTCAAACTGTTGCAACACAAATTCCTACTTAATATTTTTCTCGGTGTGTGTAGAAGCGCGTATGGGGTTGAGTCTTGGACTTTGACAGAAGCTGTTTGCAAAAAATTGGCAGTATTTGAAATGTGGTTGTACCGACGTATACTGAAGATACCATGGACAGAACGTGTTACCAATCAGACTGTTCTAGAAAGACTGGATAAGAAGAGAGCCTGGGGCATATTATGAGAAATAGTCAACGATACGGATTGCTATAAATAATTCTACAAGAAAATGTAGAAGGAAAGAGAGGACCGGGAAGAAGAAGAATATCATGGCTGAAGAACTTGAGAACATGGTATAATACAACAACAGTGGGTCTTTTTAGAGCCGCAGCAGATAAGGTACGCATTGCTATGATGATCGCCAACATTCGAAACGGATAGGCACTAGAAGAAGAAGAAGTGTAGAAGCGATAGAATCAAAGTATAGAATCTTATTAACGTATCATAGGATTAGCGCATCATGGTATCATCGGATCAGCAGATCACGGGATCAGCGGATGAAGGAATCAGCGGATCAACGTATCAGCGGATCAACGTATCAGCGAATCAACGTATCAACGTATCAGCGGATCAACGTATCAACGTATCAGCGAATCAACGTATCAACGTATCAGCGGATCAACCTATCAACGTATCAGCGGATCAACGGATCAACGTATCAGCGGATCAACGTATCAGCGGATCAACGTATCAACGTATCAATGTATCAACATATCAACGTATCAACGTATCAACGTATCAACGTATCAACGTATCAATGTATCAACGTATCAACGTATCAATGTATCAACTGCTGTGTCTCAAAATGAATAAGAAAGGCTCCCGATGCTAAAATGAATTATATATTCAAAACAAGCACAAAATTCTAAGTCGGAAGACACTTTAAAAATTTGCTCTACGAGAAATTTTTATTTTTCAAAATTTCAATTTTCTAACTTTATTTGAGTCTCTCAGGATGAACGAAACATGACAGATATTGCTAAGTCAAAATGAACTGATGATTGTCACATCAGAAATGAAACAAAAAACTTAATTAGCTCAAAATTTGTAAAAATGTATTAATCATTATAACCTAGAAAAATTTAAGAATTTGTAAACCGATTTACTCTACAAATAACATTCTCTGTAAAAATGTAAACATATCAAAAATTATGTAATTGTTTCATGCATTTAATGTGTATACTTTCAAAGGATAAATTAACAATTTAGTAAATAAGGATCAAAATTGTGTAACGCCCATGTAAACAACAAAGATAAACGAAAAGAAGTCAATGTAGAATCCAAAAAACTGATGGAAATGGAATGTACCAGTCAAACTGCTCAGGAAAACATCCCAAAGGAAATCGAAGTTGATAAAGAAGAAAAATCTACAATAAAAATAATTTATTAGAAAGAAATAAATTCATAAATACATGAATTTGACTCACAAAATTCGAACAGGTATGCCAATTGTATCGATTTACGATCAAAAATCAGTTGACCTCGGGCAGCTCAGCCAAGTGCACGCATTTTTCGATGTTCTCCGAAAAATATTATTTACCAGGATTTGGAGGTTAACCAAATTCAGTTCGACTTCAAATAGGTTAGAAGTTTCCGTTTGTCCAAAGCAAAGAAAAATAAAAGATTTCCCAGAAGCTCCAAACAAAAGAAATTTAGCAACAAACATCAAAATAAAAGAAAACACAAAAATGTGAAGAACCATAAAAGTGCAAGAAAATTTAAAATAAAGACAATTATTAGAGTCAAAAGAACATTTAAAAGTGAAAAAGTGCTCACAATAAACAGAAAGAAGCAGACTTTCATAAAACATAAACATCTTAAATTACATAAACTTTTATTAAATAAAACAGTGAAATTCGGAAACATTGTTCAATTCAAAAATTTTTCACAAACAAAAATACAAAACAAACATGCACGGTTGAAAATTATAAAGTTAATGAAAATTCGGTACAAACGGATAAAATTTAAATTACGGTACAGTGATAGACAGTTGAAAGTTAGAACATTTAATAAACAGTGCAATCACAAAACCAAAAAGACAAAAACGCGAAGACAAATCACAGCAAATAAAGAAGTGAAATGGATAATGGACTTCAACACAAAAACAGTAATTGGTACAAATGCTGAAGATTACATCATGAAGATGGAATTATTCAAACGGGTCCGCTTAAAAATCAACACATAAAAATCGGAAACTTTGATAAAGAAATTAGGATGCCGAAACTTTGTAAATTTGATTAGCGAATGAAATGGACAAGATTAAAGTGAAAAATTAAAATTTATAAACATTGAGAGATTTGAACTCAACATTATTAATTATAAATAAAAATTGTCAAGACTACAACATTTTAAAAATCTGAAAATTATGAGAAAACTAATTGACTACGAGAACAAAAATAAGCGTACAAAAATTTCGAAGATTCGAGATGACAACAAAAATTTTAAAAATTATAAACATGGATAAATTAGTGACGATGCGAAACAATTAATTGAAAGAAACATTTTGATGAAGAAAGATTGGTGACAAGAACATCATAGGATGGACCAAAAGGAAGATTTGCTGTAGATGAAGTAAAGATAAATAATTTTTGATAATAAAAATAATTGACGATTGATTATGATGATAAAAAGTTTATTGATGATAAATAAATGGGATAATGAATTAATGCTGAAATTGCAAGAGACAATTTGAGCAGAATAGTTAAAAGTTGCGTGAAATAGTTTGAAAAATAGGGCACATTGACTAAAAATATTAAAATGGGGGGATAAGATTTAAAAATTTAAAAATTAATATTAAAATGATCAATTAGAGAGAAAATAAACAATCAGGAATTAACAAAATAATATTCAAATGCAGAGGTTGTGAATTAAAATCCATCGTATTGAAAGAAAGAAGCCAATTAAATATTTATCACAGTAGGAAACAGTTAATCCAAACTTATAATTAAATAAATAGTTGAAACATCAACAAAACGCTTAGAAAATAGTCAAACTTAAAAAAATTTCAGAGAATAGTCAAACAATTAAAAAGTCGGATGGACAATTTAAAAATTTAGATAATTTAATTAGTTACAATTTTGGTTTCACAAACAATTTAATTTAAAGGGAAAATTTAACGACAAAAAATTTGAGTTTATTTTGCAATCAAGTTGATTTATAATTTAAAAATTTCAATTTCAAGGGATATAAAGTTTGTAACATTTTAAGAAAGTCATTGAAGGAAATCACAAGAGTGAAAAGCCATTTGCACAACAGAAAAGATAAGTAAAATTTGAAATGGAGGAGATTGACGTAAATAATCTTGCAAAATACATTTAGGTAAACAGAATCAAAATAGGTCAGTCACAAACATCAAAAATCAGAGAGGTACTTGAAAAATTTATTACATTTTGAACATGAAAACTTTGGAAATTGAATCTTCAATCTAAATAAAATTTATCTTTTGATGCAATTTGAAATGGAATATGCTGTGTCTCAAAATGAATAAGAAAGGCTCCCGATGCTAAAATGAATTATATATTCAAAACAAGCACAAAATTCTAAGTCGGAAGACACTTTAAAAATTTGCTCTACGAGAAATTTTTATTTTTCAAAATTTCAATTTTCTAACTTTATTTGAGTCTCTCAGGATGAACGAAACATGACAGATATTGCTAAGTCAAAATGAACTGATGATTGTCACATCAGAAATGAAACAAAAAACTTAATTAGCTCAAAATTTGTAAAAATGTATTAATCATTATAACCTAGAAAAATTTAAGAATTTGTAAACCGATTTACTCTACAAATAACATTCTCTGTAAAAATGTAAACATATCAAAAATTATGTAATTGTTTCATGCATTTAATGTGTATACTTTCAAAGGATAAATTAACAATTTAGTAAATAAGGATCAAAATTGTGTAACGCCCATGTAAACAACAAAGATAAACGAAAAGAAGTCAATGTAGAATCCAAAAAACTGATGGAAATGGAATGTACCAGTCAAACTGCTCAGGAAAACATCCCAAAGGAAATCGAAGTTGATAAAGAAGAAAAATCTACAATAAAAATAATTTATTAGAAAGAAATAAATTCATAAATACATGAATTTGACTCACAAAATTCGAACAGGTATGCCAATTGTATCGATTTACGATCAAAAATCAGTTGACCTCGGGCAGCTCAGCCAAGTGCACGCATTTTTCGATGTTCTCCGAAAAATATTATTTACCAGGATTTGGAGGTTAACCAAATTCAGTTCGACTTCAAATAGGTTAGAAGTTTCCGTTTGTCCAAAGCCGATTCTAAAAATAGACGTCAAGGACATAATTAATGGTGATAATGGATAATGTTGTAATTTATGAAAATCTATTCATAAAAAATTTTCTGGATGACAAGAAAATCATTGTAAATTAATGGAATAACTTACCTCAATATTTTTGGAAATTCTTAATAGGAAGGATGCAACAACGAGCACAAAATTTCAACACTAGTCAATGTAAGATACCACTTCAAATGACATCCAACAAGATAATGACAACTGGAATGAAGTTGAATCATTGCATATGGGCAAATCTAAAGTAGGGCACACACAAACAACAACTAAATGATATCCTTTTTAAAAAATGAAAATTTCGTTACGTCAAGGAGACAGGTACAGTGAATTAATGATTTCTATAATTTGTTAAAATTTGCCTTCAGCGTATTAAAAATAGGATTTGGGGAAAAGACTTCTAACAGAGTGCATTCTTCGATACCCTCAGTGATAAGTTAAAAATTAAAAAGTTTTCTAATTTTGTTAAAAATATTTTAAGCTTTAAATAAGCGACAATTTAAATTTATAAACATTTAAGCCCGCTAATGTAAAGCGAGAGACTTGATTGGCTTAATAATCAAGCAACTTGGGACGAAGAGTGGAAGCCTCTTTGTTTCGAATCATTCTTTGTATTAATTGTAAAAATTTTAAAGGTTCTTTCACATTGGATAAAAATCCAAGATTTATTTTTGTATTAATATTCTTTCATGAAAGACAATTTGACAGGTTTTCCTTTTTGTTATAATAAAATTTGTATGGGAGCTGATGAAAGTTTTTTTATTTCTTTTTTACATAAAAAAGGAGAGCAAAGTTAAATATCCTGAGAGAGCCAATGAGCATAACAAGATGGCCTCTAATAATTATTTCGAACCATAAGGGACCCACTCCCTGAACGACTCATCCCGAGAGCATAGTAAGAAGGGGCAATAATGTGTGTACCTTCCTGTACTTAACATTTATAGGCAGAGGGACATAGCACAACGTATCAATGTATCAACGTATCAACGTATCAACGTATCAATGTATCAATGTATCAACGTATCAACGTATCAACGTATCAACGTATCAACGTATCAACGTATCAACGTATCAACGTATCAACGTATCAATGTATCAATGTATCAACGTATCAACGTATCAACGTATCAACGTATCAACGGATCAACGTATCATCGGATCAACAAATGTTATATAGGTTGTCGTCGATAATACAAACGGTATATTAAATCTTCAAGCTTATTATTTATATAATATAAAGTAGATAAAACCACACAATTTCGTAATGCCTAGAAAGCAGTTGACACCTGAAGAGCGAAAAGCAGCAGCTGCCCGTCGACGCCAGAAGGATGCTATGAGGAAACATACTATTAGACAAGATCCTTCGTTTCGTTTACAGGAACAAGTTCACAACACCGAAAGCCATCGTCAAGCCCGTCAAGATCCTTCGTTTCGTTTACAGGAACAAGTTCACAACACCGACAGCCATCGTCAAGATCCTTCGTTTCGTTTACAGGAACAAGTTCGCGACACCAAAAACCATCGTCAAGCCCGTCAAGATCCTTCGTTTTGTTTACAGGAACAAGTTCGAGACACCAAAAACCATCGTCAAGCCCGTCAAGATCCTTCTTTTCGTTTACAGGAACAAGTTCACAACACCGAAAGCCATCGTCAAGCACGTCAAGATCCTTCGTTTCGTTTACAGGAACAAGTTCACAACACCGAAAGCCATCGTCAAGCCCGTCAAGATCCTTCGTTTCGTTTACAGGAACAAGCTCACAACACCGAAAGCCATCGTCAAGCCCGTCAAGATCCTTGGTTTCGTTTACAGGAACAAGTTCGCGACACCAAAAACCATCGTCAAGCCCGTCAAGATCCTTCTTTCCGTTTACAGGAACAAGTTCACAACACCGAAAGCCATCGTCAAGCACGTCAAGATCCTTCGTTTCGTTTACAGGAACAAGTTCACAACACCGAAAGCCATCGTCAAGCCCGTCAAGATCCTTCATTTCGTTTACAGGAACAAGTTCGCGACACCGAAAACCATCGCCAGGCTCGTCTTGATGAAGACGTGCGCATCCACGAACATAATCTCCGTAGAATTCGCGAGCAAGGCTCATGGCAAGATGAAATAAATCGATTTGAAGCTGAAATTCGCAAAGGCTGCACTCACGTATGTCATTCATGTGGGGGACTTTTTTTTCACTACTCCATTAAAACTCACAGCATGACCGAACTCCTTTTAGCTGGAAAGCAGCAATCCTTCATTGACTCAGTAATTATAGTCCCACCCACTTCAGACCTCGCTGAATTTTGCTCAACTTGTCACAGATCTATCCAGCAAAACCGGATTCCACGTCTCTGTCTCTCCAACGATCTGCAGTTTCCCTATGTTCCACAAAGTGTAAAGAATCTGACACGTTTGGAAGCCCGTTTGGTCTCAGCTCGACATGTGTTTCAGGCCATTTGGGCTATATATGGAATGCATGGACAGATGAGAACAAAAGGACGAATTATTAACGTCCCAGTCTCCATAGATAATACCATTCAATCCCTTCCTAGGCTTCCGAATCAGGACGATGTTTTACACATCCGACTCGCCCGTCAAATTGAAGTTCCGAGAAATTATACAGCTGGTAACATTCGTCCGGCTTGTGTGATGGATGCCGGTAAAATTCTTACCCGATCTCCGCTTTACCGTGAATACGGAATCACTCTTTCAAGCAATTTGACCGAGATATGTCAGCATCAAATTGATGTGGCATTACACGAAAACCCAGAAGAAATTGTGATGGATGTTCAAGAGGAAGAGGAAGTCGATGACGTAAATCCTGGTAGAGGAGAGACTTTAATTACTAGTGATGAGGGAATCCGGATGGCTCCAGCGGAAGGGAACCAACCAATCTCTATTCTATATGATCCTGACTCGTATTTTCTTACGTTTCCCCAAATATTTGCTGGGCACCGAATGAAGCCATCCGATAGTAATGGTAAATTACTAAGCCGCTCCGAATTTGTCAAATCAATGGCGCGTAACAGTGATCGCCGTGCCGTTGAAAATGTCGATTTCTTACTGTTTTTGGCCAAATCTCTCGAAATTCAGAGAATTTCAGATAATCGCAAGGTGTGTCTTCGTAAACGAAGACGCAATGGAGAGTTAATCCGAGTCACTGCGGAACAAGTTAGTCATTCTAATTTTGTGGATGGGTTAGTTAATGATGATAATGCTTTTAAGGTTTTACAAGGAGTACGAAATTCATGTCATCATTGGCATCAAGAAGGCCTTAAAGTCCGAAGGATGGTCAGTCAGTTCAATTTGCCTCATCTCTTCATCACTATTAGTGCCGCTGAGCTAAAATGGAACGAGTTGATTGTGATTCTCAAGCAAATTCTTGACAAAATTACAATTTCTGAAGAAGAAGCACAAAATATGTCAAAGATTGACAAACAATTACTTATTCAGCGCGATCCCGTGACTTGCGCTCGATATTTTGAACATCGCACTTCTGCTCTTTTCAAGACCTGGAAAAACTCTCAAGGCCCATTTGGAAACCGATCCATTAAGCATTCCTATCATCGCATTGAGTTCCAACATCGAGGAAGTCCACACGTCCATATGATCTTGTGGATTGATGGCGCACCAAACTTTGATGCTTCGAACTCATCTTCTACTCAAGATGTTTGCCGGTTTGTTGACGAAATTATAACTTGTTCCACGGACTGGCCTGAATATGATCCCATTCACCAGCTTTTGTGTCTTCAAACTCATCGACACACCCACACATGTAGAAAGAAAAGCCACAAAGGAGTCAAATGTCGGTTTGGAATTCCATTTTTCCCAATGGACGAAACCACTATTCTCCATCCATTCGAGGAGCAACAGGAGGAAATTGAGATTTTCCAACGCGATTACAAAAAGATTCGTGACTATCTTGATACGAATGAACTGCCACTTTCTTCAGATATGACATTTGCGGGGTTTCTACAAGAATTATCCATGACACGAAATCGTTACATTTCTGCTATTCAAAGCTCCTTGAAAAAACCTAAAATCATCATTCGGAGGCGGCCATGTGAGACTTACATAAATCCATACAGTGAGAAAATCCTGAGATTCCAGAAATCTAACATGGATATTCAGTTTATTTTAGACGCCTATGCTTGTTGCTGTTACATCATTGACTACATTAACAAGAGTGATCGTGGAACTAGCGACCTCTTGCGTAAGGTTCTTGAAGATGTCAGAAGCGGAAACAAGTCCTTGGCTCAGCGTCTTCAGGCTCTTGGTGCGGCTCATCACATGAACAGTGAACTCTCTGCTCAAGAGGCTGCTTACAACGTGCTTCAGATTCCAATGAGCCGATGCACAGAGGCATGCATTTTTATACCAACAGGTCCAGCCGATCAACGAACCAGAATGATTAAAACTAATATTCAATTAGAAAATCTCAGTCCGGACTCTGAAGATGTCTTTGTAGACGGACTTTTACAACGATATAGTTCACGACCAGAAGCATTATCTAACCTTAATCTTGCCCAATTTTCAGCTTGGTATGAATTTTCATTAAAACGAGGAAGTACACAGATGGCCCAAGAAAACGATGATATTGTAGAAACTGAAGACGTACAAAGTATCGATAAATATTTTCCGCTAAAGAATGGCAAACCTGGATACGTTTGGAAGCGAACATTTCCAAAAATTATTCGCCACGTCCGCTACAACAAGAATAAAGATCGCCACAACTTTTTCCGCGAACAAGTGATGCTCTATATTCCTTGGAGGGATGAGGAAACCGAAATTATAAATCAAGATTGCGAGAAGATAGCGACTGATAATATAGAAGCAATTTCTGCCAATCGTCGCGAATTTAATGCCTTTCAAGAAGATATTCTGGATGTCGCTATGGATAGCGCATTGAGTGTGGATCGTCAATCTGACGATGACAAATCTGATAGCATACCGGAAGAGATTCAGGAGGAATTCGAATTAATCGACCCCGTTGCTGCTGGTGCCATTGACTTTGGTGGTGACGTGATACGCCCAATGTCTGAAAAGTTTACGCTTCCTAATCGAATTCCCAATAAAGAGTTTGAAGAATTATTCTCATCGCTGAATACTCAACAACGGGATTTTGTAACTCACCTGCTTGATCACTTCAAAAGGTCTCCCGATATCCCCATCTACACCTACTTAAAGGGAGGTGCCGGTGTAGGAAAGTCCCTAGTAATTAGAACTCTATACCAAGCATTAATTAGAGTGTTCAATGATAAAGTTAATTCGAATCCTGATAAACCTTCTGTCCTTCTGACGGCTCCTACCGGATTAGCGGCATTTAATATCTTCGGACTCACAATTCACAACGCATTCCAACTTCCCGTGAACCAAAAAGAAGCTAGCAAGCTCTCAGACAGCGTCTCTAATACAATGGCCACTCTCTATTCAGAACTTCGTGTTCTTATCATAGACGAGATTAGTATGGTTGGTCAACATATTTTGGAAATGATCGACAAACGATTGAGAGACCTCTGTGACGGATGTAAACCTTTCGGTGGTATATCGGTCATAGCCGTTGGCGACTTCAGGCAGCTGCCACCTGTTATGGCAACATCCCTTCTAGCTGGAACAATGTCGAATTCGATTTCGTCGCTTTTCAACAAACCCTTATGGCACATGTTTACTGTTCATGAACTGACCATAATTATGAGACAACGCGATGATGCAGCTTTTGCTCTTGCATTAAACAATATGGCGTCAGGGACGATGACTGATGATGATTTGAAACTGTTCAAATCCCGTGAGTTTCCAACTACGCCTGAAGAAATAGTAAGCCGACGCCCTATTCATCTTTTTTACACGAATGAAGCAGTTGATGCCCACAACAGTTTTGCGTTATCCTGTTTGCCAGGAAATCAAGCCATCTCAACCGCCAAGGATTCCCTTTCTGCTTACACGAGCGAGGCATCCAAAGTTGCACTCCTCAACTGGATAGCATCTGCACCTCTATCTAAGACACAGGGACTTCACAGAAGCCTCTTTCTCAAAGAAGGTGGACGTTATATCATGACAGTGAATGTAGACACAAGTGACGGTTTGGTTAACGGTGTGGGATGCATTCTGAAAAGAATTGACTTTGGTATTAGTACTTTGGATGCATCTAGACAAAAGCCTCTCCGTCTCTGGGTCAAGTTTGAAAATTCCCGAAGTGGACAGAAGCTTCGTTTGCGCAATATTAACCTCAGTCGGCAACTTCAAATTGATTCGGAATGGACTCCCATCTCACCATGTACGGTCGTCATCCAGCCACGATCGAATTCGGTCACAAAGGTAACAAGGACGCAATTCCCACTTAATGCAGCTGAAGCTCAAACTATACATAAATCCCAAGGATCCACATACGAGCTCGTTGTTGTCCATTTTACTCCTGGAATCAAGCGTGCTCTTCTGTATGTCGCATGTTCACGAGCAACAACGGCATCAGGATTATTTCTTATTGGAATCGTTAAAAAGACAAAAATGCCACAAGAGAATGATCCCATATCTATTGAATTCAAACGACACCAGGAGATGAAGCTAATTCCTTCATTTGAACATTTGCGAATTAGGGATGATAGCAACAGACAAATACAAGTCATCTTTCACAATGTCCAGTCACTTCCTGCTCATTATAGTCTCTATGCATCGGATGAGGTCTATAAGAGTTCGGATATCATCCTTATGGCGGAGACATGGACGCTCTCAAGTGACAATTTTCCGCTAGGAGATCATCTTCTTGCTGCATCAATAGATAGTAACGATGTGCGTCGACCGATTGGTGTACGTGTGTATTGTTGTCCGTCTGTTCATGAATGTATTATAGACACCAATTCCGAAATAGAATACGACTCCCAAGGTTCCTGCAGTGTTTCTTCTATTGTCTTCTTTAACATCCGAATAATTGTCGTTTACAAGTCACCAGGGTTTAATTCCAACACAATTATCTCTTTAATAAAAAAGCAGATGTCTCGCTTATACTTAGTACCACGTACTCTGGTTACTGGAGATTTCAATGAGGATTTCAGCAAGGAAGAAAGTAATGGCCTACAACATGCTCTTAGAGAACTAGGACTCCAAATTCGGTCGCCAGCGATACCCACTACGCGGAATGGCACGCAAATTGATGCGATTTTTTCCAACTTCGAAGTGTCAGCTACTGGAGTCTACACATCGATTTCCTCTTACCATGAGCCGCTTTGGGCCAGAATTAACTTAAACTAATTTGCGACAGACATCTTTGGACGTGGAATGGATGTTGTTGGTATAAACACCGTCATCAATTACTATATGCCATCCGATGCAGATAGTTATTTACATAGTGTTGCTCGTGCAAGTCGTTTTGACTCTGTGGGAAGAGCTATCACGTTTGTTTTCAGCGATGAAGATGCCAAATTATCGAACAAAGTTCAAACTAGGTTCCAAGTGAAAATTATCAAATTTTCGACCTACCCTATCTATCTTTTAATCAAATATATATTTTGATTCTAAATATTTCTATTCAAACTTATTTCTATTTATTACCTTATCCAGGGGGATAAGGGTAAGGGGTGTAGGGGTTATGCTGCAGAGGTAGTACCTTTTACCGGGACGGTCACATCGAGCGTGATAACAGAAGATGGTCCTTGATGGTAACTGGTCCTCGCAGGATACCCAACTCTCACTTATGGCTCCACGTGCCACACCCTGGGAACTGCGTTGACCCGCAGGCGAAACTAAGTGAGGGGCCAGATATGGCAATAACCGAGTGGTTGCCGGTATAAGCAACTTCCTTAATTGTATTACCGATAGCTTCGGATGGATGAACAAGCAAGTATAGGGCACTTTCTTGTCCTTGGATAGAGAAATCATTCCTAAACGCGGACGAATCCAGCAATATGGTCAACGGCATGGAATGCAGATGGCAACGGAAAACCTTCTTCTTCTTCACTTCGCGGTGTAGGCGTTATTGCTTGTTCCGGTACCCATCCTTTTCTTGCTCCTCCCACACTTGTTTTTCCCGGTGGTTTATATCGCTTGGCTGCTAGTGGCAGTCTCCCTTCTGCCATTCTTTCGAGGTGTTCACTCCATGTCTTGTTACTTGTCCGTCCGTCTGCCTGTCTGTCCGCACGTTTCAAATTATTTTCTATTAAATTGCTAATGATTCAATTTTAGGCTTCTATACAAAGTATAACAAGAAGCCTTATGATCTGGCTCCGTGTCCGTCTGTCCGTCCGTCCGTCCGCATAATTCAAAATCATACAGAGCGTTTCTAAGAACTGGTTTTTTTATTTTACTTTGATGTGAAAAAATAATTTTTTATTGATGTGGTTAGTGAAGTTAAGTTGTAAATAAAAGAGGAAGGAGAGGATTGGTCCACCTCAAAAAAAGGACCATACATTACAGAGAAGTAAAGTTTCGAATAGAATGGAAAAGTTTGATTGTTATTACTTATATAGTAAATGATAATTACCAACCGCAAAAAATTTTATTGGTGCATATTATCTAATTATGTGATGTTACATTATATGGCGATCAAAACTAACCAGATAATAACAACTTTCCACACCAGAAAGGTAGCTGTATAGAAGCCTAAGAACTGCCGCTAAAGCGAGTTCCACCTTGTTATATTTTAATTACAATCACCAAAATTGAAATTCTGCACGCTACTTGCTCGGAGCGATGTTCTTTAAAATTTACAATTTCACAATCTGTAAAACGTTCTAATTTTTTTACCTTTAGAGTTAAAACGATGGGAATAAAAGCTCAAACGATTCTCGATCGATTGACGCCAATTTTATTAAAAAATTTAAAAATTCGTGACTAGAAAAAATCGGGAATAACCCAAACCAGTGTTACGGATTAGCAAATTACTTTTATCGGCGATGATGCTTGCTTTCTTTTTTAATATTAAAAAATAAAAACTGCATTATACCATACCTTTGAATGAATAGTTGTAAAATAGAAACAATTGCAAAATTGCAGAAAAAATAAGATAACTGAGTCTAAAAATAGATTGCGGTGTTGCCATTTATGACGCAATATTATTTGTAAAGTATCTATAGCATATACGTATCAAGCATAGTACCGTATACTTATTTTACGCTTCTGCGGAATTTTATTGAACTAAAATTATACGTTTATGCATATATTACTAACATTGTTGCATCCAATGAAATCTACTCATATCACGGTAATCGTAAGAGATGGCGTGACGATTTAAAAAGGTAATATTAACCAATTGAAAATGAACTAAATCGTCAAAGTATCGCAGACAAAAGTGTACTAGATTTTATAAAAATCGTGCTTGACATTACTGCGTCCGGTATGCGGACGCAATAACATGCAGGACGCAATAACCAATGTAATTTTGCAATGTATGGACGCTGTAATGTTAGCGAGATAAACATATATATTTTGAATAGCCAAATGCCACATCATCTAATTAGTGACGCGCATGAATGGATTAACGAGATTCCCACGGTCCCTACTGCAATGATATTTACTTTGACGCATTGGCAATTCAAAGGTGTGAACAAGCTTTACAGATCTAAAGTTAATTAAAATTGAAATAATGAGAAATCATGGAAATGCGACGTAACGATTGATTGTAAATTTATATCATTAAAATTGTTTTAGTTGTTTATAATTTGTAATTAGTTTAATAATTTGTTAAAACTAGATAAATTAGGATTAGAAATGTTACGCATAAAAAGGTTCTCTGAAGACACTTATGTGACGGTTTGATAAAGTTGATAAGAACAAATCTTTGCTACAATGTAAACAATAACAGTGCATCGAAATTACAATTAACATTTATTAAAAGTGCTCGTGTAACCAAATAACAATTTTCCTGAAAAGGACATAAATTTAAATTAAATTTAAAGAAGTGGGTAAATTTAAAACTTGACAATTAAAGAGAGACAAGCACCATAAAAAAAACGGATATGCTTTGAAAAACAACAAAATGGATGTTTTTCCTGGGTAACAAAAATTTTGACAAGAAAAACAACAACGGTAGTTTGATAAAATGAAAAACACACGTGAATTTGTGCGAGGATAAAATAATAATGTAACAATTTGGGAAAAAATTGTGTTAATAACAAGAATTAGGGTTAATCGAATTCGATTAAGGCTATAAAAGGTAAAATAGAGATAAATGGAAAATAATTTAGATGAATTATAAAGCTGGTTAATAATTTATGGAAAAATATATGGTTGAGGAATATAATTTGGACCAATTATAAAGCTGGTTGATAATTTATGGAAAAATATATGGTTGAGGAACATAATTTGGACCAATTATAAAGCTGATTGATGGTTTATGGAAAATATATGGTTGAGGAACATAATTTGGACCAATGATAAAGCTGGTTGATGATTTATGGATAAAACATGGATGTTTCACGATTGAAGTAAATAGGAACGATGTTTGTTGGTATAAGTAAATGATTTGAGCACGCAGAGAAGGAATTTGCTATGAACTGTTGAAAAGTGGGTAAGAGACAATTTTAGACTATTCAGAGATCGTTATTATTTGTATAAACATTTATTTCAATCATAATTTAAATTAAGAAATTTGTTAAAATTAGTTTATATTAATTGAATGCATGTGGTAATTATTTAATTTGTCTCCATGACAACAAATTGTTTACATTTATATTTTTATATTAAAAGAACATTGCCGTGATAAATTTTTTATTGAATTTAAAGCAAGTTTACCAAGGTGTAAAATTTATAAATCTTGTTCATTGTGGAGATGCGCAAATGCGTTAAAGGAAAGTCACAACAGTCAAATCATTTCTCTCATCAATTTTGGGCTAGCTGAGGTCAAGTACGATTTGTTAATTGTCCACGTAAGTTATCATTGTGATATAAGCATTACAGGTAAGGGCAAAGTTCATCTTAAGCGTAAACTAATTAATAAAGGTGAGGGAACATCGCATATTTAATTGGCGACCAACGAGTGGGCGTTTAGAAAACGAGACAAAGCTCGAACCCACGACTTGAAAAGGGGTAGGTTAAAAATTTTATACGAGGGTAATTAAATAAATAGAATGGAGACTAGGCATAGTAAAACAGGGGAGGAAAAAGAAAGTGAGATGACGATGTTTATGAAAAAATGGGAACAAGCTGATAAGAAACGAGAAGAAGCTGATAAGAAACGAGAAGAAGCCGATAAGTTACGAGAGGAAGAAATGTTAAGAAAGATCAATGAAAGTTTTGGTAGCAAAATGGAAGAAGAAAAATTAGAACGAATAGAAGCTGAGAAGAAAAGAGATGAAGAAAATAAGTTACGAGAAGATAAACGAGATGTGGAAAATAAGAAACAAAATAAAATATTCCACCAGATGATAGAAACAATTAACAAAATGACAGAAGAAATTAAGCAAAAAGCGAATGAAGATAAAAAATTATTGGACGACAAGCTCAATGTAGTGGAGAAGAAGATGGAAGAATGGGACATTGAAATAAAAGATGAAAAGGTACGCATGAAGAGTAAATTTGGAGAAATCAAAAGAGAAATACAAGAAGTAGAATCTAAATGTGAGGAGAAAAATAGAAGAGTGACAGAAAATATAGAAAATAAGATAACGGTAGAAGGGGAAAAGATAAAAAAAGATGTAGCGAAAATAACGGGACAATTACAAAATAAATTAGATGAAAGAATAATGAAAGAAAGAGAAAAGATGAAAAAAGATGTTGAAGAAAAGATGGACCAAGCGTATAAGAAAAGAGAAGAAGAATGGATAAGAATAAATGAGATATTAGAGTCGGATAAAAGGGGAAAAGGGCAAACAAGAAAAGCCCAAAACTACTACGGGGCCAGATGCAGATGCTTCAACATCTGCAGCAAGCACCTCCACTTCACTCCACTCTGCCGAAAGAGGGCAGCAGGGAAGCTCCGTACGCGCCCCAAAGTGCCCAAAACGGGCAATAGGGGAAGTGGGCCGGGCACTGCTGCAAACGCCAAAAAACCGCTGAAAGTAAGCGGTAAAAAGGAACGTCCAAAATCGGAGCAGAAAGGGGCGAAAAAAAAGCCCCCAAAGTGAAGTGCATCCAAATAAACCTCCAGCACTCAAAGGCAGCTTCGAGTGCCTTATACTGCAGGTTTATAAAGAAACAAATCTCCATAGGGCTAATACAAGAGCTCTGGATAAATGGAGACAAAATCAAGGGACTCCCTGAAAGGACAGCTAATGTCCTTGCCGATTACAGGTATGGAAATCCAAGAGCAGCACTATTGCTCAGGAAAGACATTAACTTTGTTCCCATTCCAGAATTCAATACCAGGGACCTGGCATCCGCCGTGGTCGAAATTCCAACGGAGGGGGGCAAGAGGAGCATAGTAATAGCCTCGGCCTACTTTCCAGGTGATGAGACCAAGGTTCCACCAGAGGAAGTACAACGCCTCATAAGCTGGTGTCAAAAGGGGAACAAACACCTACTTCTGGGCTGCGATGCAAATGCGCACAATGAGATCTGGGGCAGCACGGACACTAATAACAGAGGTAAGGGTTTACTCGATTATATTTGTTCTAACAATCTAGACATTATAAACAAAGGTAAAAAACCAACCTTTATAAACGCGATTCGCCAAGAGGTTCTTGACCTCACATTGGCCACTGTGTTTATAAGTCAAATTCTAAGAAATTGGAAAGTGATGGAGGAGGCATCCTTCTCAGATCACGCCTCGATTACATTTGATATAGAGAGCAAAAAAGTGGAAGTAGTGAAATGTGGGGTGCCCAAAAAGACGGACTGGAATCTCTACAAAGAGGTACTAAGGACCGAGCTAGAAGGCATCCAATACGAAGTAGCTACCACAGAGGAGTTAGAAACAGCCTCTAACCACATAAGTCAGTGTATAACGAACTCTTATGAGACTAGTTGTCCACTGAAGAAAAGAACTGTCTCTCGAGACGTACCTTGGTGGAATGCAGAACTGGAGAGACTAAAGGTCACAGCCAGGAAAGCATTCAATAAGGCCAAAAGAACAGGCCTATGGGAATACTATAGAGAAGCCCTCACAAAGTACAATATGGAATTGAGGAAATCCAAAAGACAGTCATGGATGCGCTTCTGCGAGGGGATCGATAAAACGGCCCCAGCAGCGCGCATTCAGAAGGCTCTGTCTAAGGACCACTCTAATACTATTGGACTTATAAAACAGTCCAACGGTGCTTATACTGAGAACATCGGGGAAAGTTTAAATGTGTTGCTAAAACACACTTTCCTGGATCCACGGTAATGGCGACAACAAACCAGATGCATGAAATATCCCCAGCTAATGGAAATCTACATTCCAGCAGTGATAGCAGAAGGTTAGCAAGAGAAATCTTTACTTTGGAAAAAGTAAAATGGGCAATAAATAGTTTTCAGCCCTACAAATCACCTGGATGGGAAGGAATCTTTCCGGCTCTGCGGATCAGCTCAACTAAGCCGATGCTCAGCTGAACCTCACCTAAACAGGTCAGATCAGTTTTACAATGTGCGGTTCAACTAAGCTTTGGTTTACCTATAACACAATTTGGCAACACAGCAAAAACGTAATTGACCGTGAATTGTCAAACGATTTTCGTATTGTTGGTATTAATTTGGTAGTGGTACTCTATGTAGGTACATAACCTGGCAGGCACATGGTTTTACTTTCAAAACAATAAAATTATTGTCGTTGAATTTTTAAATTATTAATTACAATTTGTTTTAAATACGAATTACTTTGGTATGTATAATTCAATCACTTATGTGGTGGTATTAATTTGGTAGTGGTAAACTATATTATTTTTTCTTGTAGGTATTCAATTATTGTAGCTAGGTATTTTACTTTTAAAACAACAATGAATTTTGAAATGGAAACAAAAAAACGGTCTGTGAATTTCACACAACAGGAAGAGTATCTGCTCATGGCTGTAACGGTTTGAAATTTGCCGCCGAATTCTTTGGGTTTGGAACCAGTGACCGTTGGTACGAGCGAAAAATGCGCAGAAGTAGGTACGCAGGGACTTGACTTGATACGTTTGCTCGAGTAAGTCGTGGTTTTGTGTGTGCTGTGCGAAAATTTTGTTGAAGCCGGATTTTGGAGAAGAATTGGTTAGTTGTTACCATCCAGTGGCGAGCTGGGATTATCTTCTCGAATCCGTATGTTTGGGAAGCTCATTTTTTTTTTGATTATTTTACCGGGAGCTCTCATCAGCCTTTATGGGATTAGAAGCTAAACAAATTTTGCATATGCCGCTAATCAACGAAATTTGAGGTATCGTATCATTTTTGGTTAGTAATTTATTGTAATAATTATTAATTATTTGATTGATTTAATTATCAAAACTTGTACATTTTGTGTAAATATTCAGTGATTTTGGTTGATAATCAAACATATGGTTTGATAAAATTTTGTGTGGTCCGCCATTATTTTGCTCAGTTCTTTGTGGGACTGCGCGTTAGATATTTGCGCTTTCTATGCGCGAGCAATTATTATTTTTGAGTTTATAAAATTTCTTCGTTGTTTCAAAATTTTCCGTATGCCCTGATCTCATGCTGGATTTTGTTTGAATAATTATCTTTCCAAGCTAGCCGGCAAGATTTACAACGATAGCTCGTGTTTTCTCGATTTTCATTTGGATCGAGTTATCTATTCTATCATAACGACGTATGGAACATTTGAACGAAATCGAGTGGCGCCTTCTCCATCTTTTTTTCCTTCGTCGTCTTAATTAACACCTATTGGATAGAAATTATTTCAACATCGAGTATTAACGCTACAATTCGTGAGGAATCTTTTTTTCTTACGTCACATTTAGCGTCCAACTTTCAAACGTGGCAAGTAGCGCCCAACTTTTAACGTCACATTTGGGGAAAATTCTTGAGGAATTTTAACCGTTTCATCTTGGCGCCCAACGAAAATTTTTTTTGAACAACGTCGATTATATTTTGAAGTGTGTTTTGTTTTTGATTTGGTTTATTTAAATTCCTAACATATTAGGTGTAAAATTTAACATTTATTTTATCTTTTCTTGGGTTACATTTTGTAATCGTTTTATGGTTTTTTGTGTACAAATAAATTTATATATCACCGTGGCTCTGTGAAGTCGCCCGATATTACCTTATATTACTATACGAATTTTCTGGGTTCGTTTCACTGTTGCAACAAATTTTTTTTTATCTTGTTATTAATATTTGGTGTTCTTTACTTATTTTCCTGTTCTCTAGGTTTAATTTTTTTGTGTATTAAGAAAATACACACTTATTTGTTGCATTTTTATTACTTAAAATAAATTATCTGTGTTTTATTTTTTTTCGCAATTTGTTTTAGGAAAATTTTTTTTTGGCTAATTAGTTAATTCTGGCTTAGCTAATTAGTGGTTATAATATTTGTGTACCTGTTTTTTTAATATTATTGTGTTTTTGGTAAAATTTTGGTATTTTTATTGTTTTAAAAACGTTTTATTTTATACGAGCTTGTGTGCTCTAGTGGTTAAACCACGGGCTTCGCCACAGTTACTTTACGTTCGAATCTCGTATTCGTTATTTTTATTTTTTTTATGAATTGTTTTGGGATTATTTTACGAGTTTTTTTTTGGATATGTTATAAATTTTTTTTTAGCATCTAAAATTTTCTACTGCGCTTATTATCCATTATGGAAGTTCACATAATGCTTTTTTGGAAATAGCTGTCATAATTTTTCACCGATATAGGAAATTTAAATACGTTGATACGTTGATCTGTTTTTTCAATGCAGACCAAATATAAGTTATATTTTATTTACATAATTTTTCACCTATATAGGAAATTTAAATACGTTGATCCCTTGATACGTTGATCCGATGATACGTTGATCCGATGATACGTTGATACGATGATACGTTGATACGATGATACGTTGATCCGATGATACGTTGATCCGATGATACGTTGTGCGTTCGGTTTGCTTCGGGTATTTCCGTGGGACAGACAGAAAGAAAGAAAGAAAGAAAGACTTGGCCTTTTATAATAAGAGATATTACTATACGAATTTTCTGGGTTCGTTTCACATTTGCAACAATTTTTTTATCTTGTTATTAATATTTGGTGATCTTTATTTATTTTACTGATTTCTAGGTTTAATTTTTTTTGTGTATTAAGAAGATACACCCTTATTTGTTGCATTTTTATTACTTAAAATAAATTATTATCTGTGTTGTATTTTTTTTTCGCAATTGGTTTTAGGAAAATTATTTTTTTGGCTAATTAGTTAATTTTGGCTTAGCTAATTAGTGGTTATAATATTTGTGTACCTGTTTTTTTTAATATTATTGTATTTTTGGTAAAATTTTGGTAATTTTATTGGTTTAAAAACGTTTTATTTTATACGAGCTGGTGTGCTCTAGTGGTTAAACCACGGGCTTCGCCACAGTTACTTTACGTTCGAATCTCGTATTCGTTATTATTTTTTTATGAATTGTTTTGGGATTATTTTACGAGTTTTTTTGGATATGTGATAAATTTTTTTTAGCATCTAAAATTTTCTACTGCGCTGGTAAAATATTAATAAGGTAAAATTTAATACCTATTAATTTGGTTCTCGAGTCGAAGTAAAATATTTTTGTTGCAAATTGCTCATTTCTTTTTTTTAAGTAGTTTTCTGTTTTTGGTTTTTCTACCCTATACCATTTTTTTTGGAGGGGGAAGGGAAATTTCAAGTTGAAATTTTTTTTGGAAATTTTCTTATTGTGTTTTTTCAAATCTCATCCAACATGAAAGTGGATAGATTATTAGGAGATGAACTCTCCTATGAATTAGAAGTGAGAGGGAGAGGCGGAAAGCCTCACAGTGAGCAAAAAGCGTTCTTTGCTAAGAGATGCCATTCAAAAGAATGTGCAAATTATTCGTTTTGTGGGTGATGTAAACACCGAATTAGGTATTTCGTCTACCAAATTATCTGAATTGGCTAAGGAAATTCAAGCGCTCGATCGAGCAAACATCAAAAATGACGAAGAACGAATAAGAGCACGTCTCTTGCACGTCCAGCGTCGCTTGGTGAATATTTTCTCCCCAGATTATCAGTCCGAGGTAAATCGTCTTTCTACAATAGTAGGCGAATTATTAACGAACCTCACTCTCGCATGTAGTGCTGAAAATATTTCGGACGATCAGGAAGTCGATTTAATATCACTCTCTGATTCGATCCTGGATGAACCTATTCCCTCCGAGATGGACGTCACGAGTCCACCTCTTGATTTTTCGGTCCCCAGAGCACATTTCACACCACCTTTGCCCAGGGTGACAAATTCTCAGCTGATTGATTTGGAATCAAACACGAATTTACCTAACGGTTCTCGTGCTACCTCAGTTATTCAAACCCAATCTGTTCCAGACGAACAAGTACATCAAAATGTATAATCGATTATTAGGAGGTTGAGCTCAGTTGATATGAGTACCGTACATAATTCTACCGCACGGCGAGTCTCTTTCAATGACCGTCAGGAAACTCGAAATACTAGTTTTAGTTCTCCTAAAGAGGCTAAACAATTTACCGACCCAACAACACAAAATTTTGGGAAAATTCCACCTATTTGTCGTTGGAACGTCCAGTTCGACGGAACTAGTGGTGTAACTACCGTTTTAGAAAATATTGAAGAGCTTCGTGAGTCACGGGGTGTTTCAAAAGCCCAGCTCTTTCAATCTGCTATCGAACTATTTAAAGGGGACGCTCGAACTTGGTTTCGACCCCGCAAACATTTATTTAAAGATTGGGATGACCTGGTTTTTCAACTAAGGAAGTCATTTTTACCGCCTGGCTACGAGTCGCGTCTCGAGTCACAGATTAAAAAAAGAACACAAGGCTCCGACGAGAAATTAGTGTTGTTCATTTCTGTCATGGCGAACTTGTATAGTAAACTGTCGAATATTCCATCTGAAAATATCAGAGTCGACACGATTAGGGGAAATTTGCTCCCACACATCCAGCGAGGTATGGCATGTCTAACCATCAACACGATTGAACAACTGATCGATTGTGGTCGAATGGTAGAGGAAAGCGAATACCGCGCACGATTCTATTGCCCACCTTCGGGAGTAAAATGTTTCACAGTGGAACCTGAGTCTGTCTATAAAAGGTGTTCCAGTAACCAATCTGGCCGAATAAACGTTATTTCAGACCAGGTCACCCACGGTACTTCGACTACTAACACTCCTTCCTCGATAGATAGTAAGTGTCGGAATTGCGGGCGATCAGGCCATCAACGGTCGTCCTGCAGGCAACAAAGAAGAGTTTTGTGTTTCCGCTGTGGTAAAGTAGGATTTACCGTTGCTTCATGTCCTACGTGTTCGGAAAACCGAAACGCGAGCCACTAACTGGTCGGTTAGTGTCTCGTTCCTTTAATCCGACCAAACAAAAGATTCTATTGGATTATATCCTCTCACATGGAGACAACGATGACAGAAGACCACACTTAAAGGTCACAATTTTTGGTCGAGTTATGTTAGGACTCCTGGATTCGGGTAGTTCACTTACTGTGGTCGGTCAGTCTGGCCTAGCTACATTTTTAGGTTTGGGTTTAAAGTTGGATACTTCCAAAAATTTATCGTGTGTGGTAGCTAATGGTTAGGACTGTCGGACCATTGGGATGTTGAAGGTCCCTATGTGTTTAATGGGACGAGTCAGGGTCATTGATGTGTATGTGTTAGAGAATCTGTCATCGAAGCTCATATTAGGTATGGACTTCTGGAGAGAGATGGATGTCTGGCATTTCGGCGATTCTATTGCTCTATCTTCCGTTTCGGTTTTAGGAGAATTATCAACTCTCTCTTCTGAGCAAACTTCTCTGCTAAATAAGTTGCTCGAGGAGAAATTTTCGGAAATGGGTACCGGTCTCTGTGAGCCCATCTTCACGAGAGTACACTGCTTTCACCGTGCCAGGTAGAGGTTTGTACCAGTTTAAAAAGATGCCATTTGGGCTAACGAACGCACCTGCCAGCTGGCAGCGGCTAATTGATACGGTACTAGGTGTCGACCTCGAACCCTTCGTCCATGTTTACTTGGACGATATTATTGTTATTTCCCCCGACTTTAACTCACATCTAGATATTTTAAGAAAAGTTTTTGATAGGCTTACTGCCGCTGGCTTAACTTTAAGTCAGGAAAAATGTAAATTTTGTCGTCCGTCGTTAAAATATCTAGGGTATGTAGTCGATTCGAACGGTCTACGAACCGATGTGGAAAAAGTCGAGGCGATTATGAATGTCCCGTCTCCCGCTAACCCTACCGAGATTAGGAGGTTCCTGGGCATGGCCAGTTGGTATCGGCGGTTCGTGGCGAATTTTTCAACCATCATTGCGCCCATGACCCGGTTGATTCAAAAGAGAGTGCCGTTTAAGTGGGATATTTGTTGTGAGCAGGCCTTTAACCAGCTTAAGAGCTACCTCGTTACAGCTCCAATATTGACCTGTCCCGATTTCGCTCAGCCTTTCACCCTGCAGTGCGACGCCTCAGCCTACGGCCTCGGCGCAGTACTCACACAGAGTTTCGACGGTGTAGAGAAGGTGCTTTGCTTCCTCTCTAGATCGTTAACTAAACCAGAGCAGAAATATTCCACCACAGAGTGAGAATGCTTGAGCGTTATCTGGGCAATTGAAAAGTTGCGCCATTATCTTGAGGGTACCCACTTTACGGTCATCACCGACCATGCCTCCCTAATCTGGCTGAATAATTTGAAGGACCCAACTTGTAAGTTGGCTAGGTGGGCGTTGCGTCTCCAACCTTTCGATTATAACATAGTCCATCGAAAGGGGAAAGACCACGTCGTGCCTGACTTTTTGTCGCGTTCTGTGCCGGTGGCACCTATTCAGGTGGCCCCTCCGGTCGACGATTTTAGTGGCACAGAGGATGCCTGGTATTTGAGAATGCGACAACGGGTTGAGGAACACCCGAACAGGTACCCCCAGTGGAGATTGGAGGACAATCGTCTTTTCAAGTATGTCAAGGTCCGTATCCCTGAGTTGAGTCAGGAGGCGGAGAACTGGAAAGTGGTTGTCCCCAAGGAAGGTCGTCGGGTTTTTCTACGACAGTGCCATGATGAGCCTACCGCAGGTCATGCGGGTATATACAAAACCTACTGGAGGCTGCATCATAGGTACTACTGGCCTAAGATGAAGAACGATGTGGCCAGGTACGTCAGATCTTGTCGGGTTTGTGCGGAGCAGAAGCCCGAACAGAAAGCCCCTGCCGGGTTAATGGGTTCTAGCCCCGAGGTCACCCGCCCTTGGCAATCCATCTCGTTGGATTTCGTTGGTCCCTTACCTCGTTCCTCGTCTGGTTACACCCACATCTTGGTAGTGACCGACTATTTTAGCAAATATGTCTTACTATTTGCAGTTCGTACCGCTACCGCACGGTCACTAGCCAAGAATGTGGAAGAGGGTGTCTTTTTAGTGTACGGCGTACCGGAGACTATCATCTGCGATAACGGCGTGCAAATGCGCAGTAACGAGTTTCGTCAGCTTTGCGAGCGCTATCGTACTAAGATCCAGTATACAGCTTTGTACTACCCTAGAGCTGACCCCACGGAAAGAGTGAACAAGGTGGTGAAAACCATGCTGTCCTCTTACGTGAGGACAGCTCACGGCATGGTTTCAACTAAATCGAAACGATGTGACAGCTAATCAGTTTCTATATACAGAAATTCCGTACCATTATGTATTCAATAGAAGTACATGGACAGCGCGGCAGCGTGGAGGCGAAAAAATAGTAACTCGCATGTACACGGTGGGAATAAATGATTTGGAACGATTCCATCTCCGATTATTGTTGCTTCATGTTCCGGGTGCAACAAGCTATGAATTTCTTCGAACAGTTGACTATGTCCAATATGCAACGTTCAAAGAAGCTGCATTTCATCGAAATCTTCTTTCCTCAGATGATGAATGGGAGAGATGTCTGGACGAAGTTGTTATTTTCCAGCTGCCACCACAAATGCGGCAAACTTTTGAATTTATCTGCATTTATTGTTTGCCAGCAAGACCTTTGCTGCTGTGGGAAAAATTTAGAGGACACATGGCTGTCGATTTCCTCAGTAACCATGATGAAGGAATATCTTTTAACCTGGCTCTAAATGATATCGAACATGTTTTTCAGCAACACGGAGTGTCTTGCTCTTTTTTTGGACTACCACAACCGACTGCATTACCTGAACAAGCAATAACTCAACAAGAAGAATTCAATCGGGAAGAAGAAGCAGTACAAGCTCAATTGCTGATCGCGACATTGAATCCTCAACAACTTATTGCGTTCCAGAGCATAATAGATGGAATTGATTTAGGGGACAATCACCGACTGCATTACCTTAACGGTCCAGGTGGTTCGGGGAAAACGTACCTCTATAATACTTTAATAACCTTCTTAAGAGGGCGTGGTCAAACGGTGGTCGCTTTTGCCTCAACAGGAATTGCTGCAACACTAATGAAAGGTGGACGCACAATCCATAGTGGATTTAAATTGCCTGTTCCGTTGGACGATACATCGGTCTCCAAAATGAAGCAAACAACAGCTGAAGCCAAGAAAATTAGAGAAGCCGCGCTTATCATTATGGATGAGATAACAATGTTGCCAAAGGATGGAATTCGAGCCATTGATTTATTATTGCGGGAACTCATGAATAATAACAGTCCAGTTGGGGGTAAATCTATTGTTATTGGAGGTGATTTCCGCCAAACACTCCCGGTGATGCCAAAGAGAAAACGAATTGATGTTATTGAAGCGTGTTTAACGTCGAGTCCATTTTGGAAATACTTCAAACAATTGTCCTTGATTTCCAATATGAGAAGTGAAGACCAAAATGAATTCAACCAGTGGTTGCTCAATATTGGCAATGGAAGTTTGCCATCCGTTGAGGGACTCCCGGAGGACGCCATCCAGATTCCGACAGATATGATTGTTCAATGCGACATTATTTTTAAGATATTCGGAAACTCGATCGCGAAACTCTCTGTTGATGAGCTTTCCAAGCGGGTGATTCTTGCAACCACCAACAAAGAAACGCTCGAAATCAACAACAATATCATTCGGCAATTAAATGGGGAGAGTCAGATTTATCATAGTTCGGACTCGATCATTACAGAGGACAGTAATGATCTTATTAATAATTATTATCCTCCAGAATTTCTCAACAGCCAAACGCCATCAGGAGTACCTCCACATGAATTAATATTAAAACGCGGAGCTATAGTAATGTTGATTCGAAATTTAAATCCCGGAAAAGGGCTCTGTAACGGTACCAGGATGGTCGTTCGAAATATGCATCGGCGTTCCATTACGTGCAAGATAATTTCAGAGTCGCACAGAGGGCAAATTGTTATCCTTCCTCGAATTGACATTGCACCTACAGACAGTAATTTGCCCTTTACTCTTAAAAGACGCCAGTTTCCGATAATTCCCGCTTTCGCCGTAACGATAAACAAGTCGCAGGGGCAAACATACGAACATGTCGGAATTAGTTTGACTGAACCGGTATTTTCACACGGACAACTCTATGTAGCTATCTCGCGATCTCGACTTCGACAAAATATAAAAATCCTAATTAAAGACAATTCTAGACAAGGACAACTTAGAGCTACAGACTGGTTTACACAAAATGTAGTGTTCCGGGAAGTTTTTGAAAGACTTTAAAATTAAGCATTAATTAACCATACGTTTTCAAAATTCATGGACAGACGTACCACAGAACCACAAACCTGTATCCACCTGAAGGACAAACAAGAAAGTTTGCACAACTGTATGTAACTAGATGATAGCCCGTCCGAGGACGGGTAGCTAGAAGGACGGGCAGGCAGCCAAGGTCATATGGCTTTTGGATTGCACTGAGAGCTTTTCTTAATCTTCATTCAACTTAAGTTACTTTGGGTAGCTGCCCGTCCTTCTAGCTACCCGTCCTCGGACGGGCTATCATCTAGTAGTTATATAAAATTATAGAATAGGTTTTACTTTCAGTTATCCTTTACGAGCTTGTCTTTAGGTAAAGGATACTTTAATAAAGGACGAGTTACACAACAACCCCCTTAGTTATTAAATAAAATCAGGAAAGGATCGAAATAGAGGAACAGAAACGAAAGAACACAAAAAAGTCGGGGTGGAGCGTGGCGTACGGGTATCAACAGCCTATGGGGGACCCGCTGTTTCACTACCACTCTTTTAATGATTGTTTTGAGGATTAAACGTGTAGTTTCCGCAATTTGTTTGTGTTTATTTCTACTATGTACTATATAAACCTTCAGCTTTTCGAATATTTATAGAGAAAGATCGAGGTTCGTTATATCGTGCTATCACCATACATTCTTATAAGTTTCATTAAATTTATATACAGTTCACTCTTTAACCGTCGCGTCGTGGGACGGAGCATTGACATTTGCTAAACAAATCTATTCTTTAGCAGAATTCTTTCCTCGAGCTGTCCCTGTACAATACTGAAAGTCTTGTAAGTTTCCATTTCGAACAAACCCTGTATATCTACTTCTAAAAATAACAATACTAATCCATGCTACCAACTCCACCTTGGTGCTACGTATATAAATGCTAAAAAACTCATCATTCAAACAAGTTCATTTCGAAAAATGAATACATCAGCAATAACCGTAGAAGAAGTATGGACCGACGTACTTCCAAGTTTGACTGCAATATTCGAAACCGACAATAAAACAAATAGCAAAGAACTCATGAAAATATACACCAATGTGCAGCGTACTGTAGCCAAATTCCAAATGAAAATTTAAATACATCAGACGAGAAACTGTTCGATCTAGGTACCATAGGTTGGCTCCTTTATTTAAAGCTAAAAGATTTTATAGTTTCCTTTTGTCAAAGCGTATCTAAAAAGAGTGCCGATCTAGTGGACGATGATTTATTGCGATTCCATCATACTGAGTGGGAAAAATATGAAAGTAAATGTGAGACTCTGGACACCACATTTCGTTACCTCAATAAAAGTTTCGTCGTAACTGAACATGAGTTGGAAGAAGACCCAAATTCTGAAATATATGAAGTTGGTGTGTTAGCCGTTATAACGTGGAAAGAAACGTTTTTTCAGGAGTACAATCATAAAATTGTAGGAACCGCTATCGAATTAATCAATTCTGAACGATAAGGTGAAACCATCGATTCCAGTCTTGTGAAATGTCTCTCTGCGCTTGGACTGGTATATGCGGATGATAACCATGATTTTCTGTATGTTTACAGGGATCATTTTGAAAAAGTCTTTTTGGAAGATACGGAAAAATTTTACGTTTTGGAAAGTACGGCGTTCTTGAAAAGTAACACCGTAATGGAATATTTAAAGAAGACCGAAAAAATATTTCAAGAGGAAAAAAGAGAGTGGGTGATTATTTGCATCCCTCAACCGAAGATCTCTTAATGAAAACTCTTCGAAATTATAGCTCATTGAAAAGCATTCGGAACTGTTTTATGCCGAATTCAAGAAATTGCTGACTTTGGATAACGACGATGACATCAGGTTTATGTATACGATTCTTTCCACATACTTGGAAGATTTAACGGATTTTGCTGAAGTTTTCGAAAACTACATTGTGGATCAAGGTTTGGCTTCCGTTGAAGGGTGTGGTGAAGTGGATCCTAAAATTTATACGGATGCTATTTTGGTGGTTTATAAGAAGTACGAAAACTTGATCAAGTTCGCGTTTTTCGACAATAACATCTTGAAGGTTTCGTTAGGGAATGCTACCAAGCGATTCCTAAACAAAAATTGTGTAACGGAAACACCAAATACGGTTCGTAAAACATCGGAGTTGGTAGCAAGATATTGTGACCAATTATTGAAATGGAAAAGTGGTTCGAGTCAAAATGAAGAATTGGAGAAAGCACTAAACAAAGTTATGATTGTGTTTACCATTATCTAGGATAAGGATGTCTTCAAAGAGTATTACACCAAATTGATTGCCAAACGATTGGTGAATAATACGTCAATTAGTGAAGATTTAGAATCGAATATAATAATTAAAATGAAAGAAATCTCTGGTATCCAATATGTGAATCAATTCGAGAGGATGCTTCAAGATGTGAAATTATCAAGTGATCTAAATAAAGAATTCGCTGGAATTGATTGGGAAGTCGATAACGTCGATTTTAATATTATGGTTCTCCAATTTGGAGCGTGGCCTTTCCAGTCCACACTCTTCCATACTTTACCACAGGAACTGGAAAAATGTGTTACCTAATTTTCAGAGTTCTACAATACAAAGCATTCTGGGAAAAAACTAATTTGGATGTACAATCTATCAAAGGGCGAAATCTTTATAAACAACTATAAAATTCGTTATACCATTCAAGCGAGTACCATGCAAATTTCAGTTCTTGTATTGTTTAACGGTTTAACCGTTCCACTTCCAGGACTTTAACCGAAATGCAGGAACAAACCAATATAGATATGGATTTAATCGTGCAAATCATTCAGATTTTGTTAAAAATCAAATTGGTGTTTTGCAAAACTGCCGATGACTTTATGAAAATTCCATGGTTTGTTTAAACCAACAATATAGAAATAAGAAGCACCGAATTAGCATTTACGTTCCGCTAAAATCCGACAGTCAAAAGGAACAAGAAACTGTAGATAAAAATATTGACGAACAGAGGAAGTATGCCGTGGAAGCGATGATCGTCAGAATCATGAAATCACGAAAAACGCTATCAAATGTTGAGTTAATTTCAGAAATTTTTGAAGGGGTTTTTTCGCAATTCAAACCCGAAATTAGTATGATCAAACAATATATTCGATCTCTCGTTGGGAAACAATACATTGAACTAAGTGCAACTGATGATAATGTTTTCAATTATGTAGCTTAATTTGTTTTTATATTTTTGTATTGATTGTTTGTAAATAAATAATACTAACCGAAATTTAAAAGGAGAAAGCTCCCAAATAATCAATCCAATTACAGGCCTATTAGTTTGCTACCAGCATTTTCAAAGATTTTTGAATTGGCTATGTGCAGGCAAATCACAAAGTTTTTGGAAGAAAATAATATAATTACTGATATGCAACATGGATACTTAAAAGGTAGATCTACGCAAACGGCAATATTTCAATTTATTGGAAAGGTACTACATGCAGATGAAGAAGGTGAACTAGCACTGGGAATGTTTCTCGACATGACAAAGGCATATGATTGTTTAGATAGTGAGATACTTTTTAAAAAATTGAAGAATTATGGAATAGTAGGAAATGCATTGGATTGGATTTTGTCCTATTTCGCTGGAAGAAGACAGGTTGTCTCAATAACGAGAAATGGAGAGGAATACATTTCGGAGAGCAAGCAAATAACAAATGGAGTACCACAGGGCAGCATTGCTGGGCCATTGTTTTTCATAATATAAGTACATGAACAAGCTACTACAAGCGATAAGCAGAGTGAATCAGCATATTACAAACTATGCTGATGACTCTAATTTGTTAATATGTGAAGAGACATGGCCCGAAGTAGTCGTTTCCACAAATGAGCTCCTCGAAAACGTAGAAAGGTGGTTGTCTGAAAACGGCATGATATTGAATAAACAAAAAACAAATGTAATGTTATTTAAAACAATTCATTCTAGAATAGACCCACCAGAGATGGTAAAAATAAATGAACAACTACATGAATTAAAAAACAGTACTAAATTCCTAGGAGTACATATTGTCGTGTTTTGCTGATAATAAGAGATGATATGACGTAGTTAAGCCAAGGATTGCGTGGTCCAGAAAATGTGTTCAATGTGGAGATTTAACACAATTGCAATTTTTCATCTTTTCATTATGATTTGGTCATTTTTGCTATGCCAGGATTTCGGATACTTAAAAATTATTAAAGTGCTGTTGCCTCAGATTTGTTTTTGTACTCAGGGTAAATTATTTTAAATGAATGCCGTCTCTGTAAAAAGAAAATATTAATGTGAGAGACAAAAGCATAAAATAAAATATTAGTAATTAAATAAAATAAGGAAACAAATTGGGTAATTTTTAATATTTGTTAGAGTTAGGAAAAGTGAGATGAAGTGGTAATAATTAAAATGATTAGTGATTTGGAAAAGGACGGGCTGATATTTCGGAAAAGAAAAGGATGAAATTAAAACGCGCCTGCTCGTGCGAAATTTGGAAAGAGATAAGTTGGTAAAATTTTGGACTCTCCTCACGTCCAGCAACGAGAACGGACGGATTTATTTTGTTTTTGGGTCCATTCCGAGAATTGCGAACGAGTTAAATGATTGGGAGAGGATAGTATAATTGAGAAACAAACGTTTGGAGATTATTGAAAGTTTTATGGAAAGTGGATCTAGAAATTTAAAGTAAAAGTGATAGTATAATTAATCAAAAAAGTTCTGGAATTTATTAGAAAGTGATGAATTTTGGGGACCACTGGAGATTATGGAATTTGTTGGTTATGGTACAGAGCGAGAATAATAATTAAAAATTTGTAAATACTTACGAAATTCGAAACTGGTTACCACTTTGTTAATGGGAATCCATGATTTATTATCATCTTTAAGCATCACTATATCCAAAGAAATAAGCAGGCCGTTTTTCTACAAGGCGTTACTCACGGAAGCACGGGTCGCTGATGAACTTCGTCTGCCGACGATTGCCGGTAAGACTGTTAAAGAGCTCTTTTTTCTTTTATGCGGTTAAAAACATTGCTAACGCGTATAGCTTAATTAAAAGTGCGATATAATTTTTATTTAAAAAGGGGTAGTTATATTTTTAGTTTTTAAGAAAATAATTTGTACACTTAATTTGTTTCTTTTTGATAAAAATTTTATGAGTTGTCTTGAAAAATTTAATAAACAAAGGTTTTTTTTTTAAATTGGTTTATTTTGAGTACATTTTTGATTTACATTTTACAGCATATGAGTGAAAAAGGTTTTGGTATAGCTTAAAGTTTTGAATTTTCTCAGTAGTTGGACCCAATTTTCGACCCAAAATCATAGTCTCATTGCCGAGTAGCTGAGGATAGATAAAAAAAAGTGCCGTTTATTTACCCTCGCTATAAAAATAAAATTCAGTAGCTAAACACGGCAATATAGATAGTGAACTGACATGGAAAGAACACACCCGGGAGGTAGCAAAATGTCTAAGTGCAATTGTTTACGGTTTGAAGGTGATATCAAACTGCATCAGTTTATAAATTTTAAAAACTGTTTATCAGGGGACGTTCGAATCAAGAATAAGATATGGAATCATCTTTTATGGAAGCGGCCAAATTGGAAAAATTTTCATGATGCAAAAACAGGCAATAAGAACATTACTAAAATTAAGCTTTAACGAGACATGCAAAGGAAAATTTAAAAAACACAAAATATTGAGAGTACATGCCATTTATTACCAAGAATGCGTCTTGTTCATGTATAAAAATAAACATTTGTTCTCACAACACTATAACGAAAAAAGAAATTTGTTACGGTCCTGTTTTCACACAGAAATATTTTTTCAAAAAATTGAAGATTTCTTCAAATAGTTTAATGAGAATCTCATATGCGGCATTAAAATGCAAGTTTTCTATTTAATTTGAACAAATTTTACTATCACGGGCGATTGTGATAAATATGGAGATGGTTAATTTTCAGATTTCGAAAAGTGTGTTGTGTTCGAATTTTTGAACAAAAGTCTATTTTTTTGGACTTTCCAGTGACTAAATTATTTATTGAACTTCGAGTTTTTTTCAATCCAATTATTTGGGATATATTTTGGTCATTTGGTTTTGGACAATTTTCTGTACCGGCTTAATTTTGTAAGCATTTGGGAGAATTTTCCGTACTTCATTTGAAGGATTCATTTCGTCCGAATTTTTAACATCTTGAAGGAAATTGATTACTTTCTGAAATTGTTAAAACCCTCCAACAACATCTTTGAGATCAAGACCTTACCGCCTTTGATCAGTATTTGTTTGGGTTTTGGAATCCAATGTTTTAAACCCTACTTCCGAAGCCATCTGGTAAGCATTCTGTGATCCACCATTCCATTCCATTCCGACTACCATTCTGCTTGGGACCAACATCGTTATCGTGATACTAACTGCTCGTCCCTTCAACATCGAAGACTCCATCAACTTCACATATAAGATCTTTGTTTTATTTTGTCAGATTTGATTTGTTATATTTTTGGCTATCTAACATTATTGCGCGGATTACATTTGTTGGGCCGTTCTTTATGAACGCATTTACGTTTTTGTATCGGGAAACAAAATTTATTAAATTCTTTATTTTTATTATCTCTGTGACCCAGTTACAGAAGCGCGTAGTTATCTGTAAACTGAGTATACGTATACGCGGTAGCTACAGCTACCGTGAATGAAAAATTGAACGATTTTGAAATTTAATAAGTCACAGTTATTTTTATTTTCTTTCAATAATTTTATTTAATATGTTGTCCTTGATTCCTGTACACTTGAAGACAACGTTTTGGCCACGATTTTAGCGATCGTTGTATCATTTCCAGAGGAATGTTTTCTATCTCACGTTTTATTAGTTTTTTTAGCTGTTTAAGGGTTGTAACTTTTGACTTATTTAACTGAGATTTTAAATAGCCCCACAAAAAATAATCACAGGGTGAAAGGTCCGGTGATGATGGCGTCCATATATCCGGATGAATAAAAGATACGCCGTTCTGTTCAAGAAAATTTAAAGTCTTCTTAGAAGCGTGAGCTGGTGCCGAGTCTTGGTGAAATATCCAATCACCAGCAGGATATAATCCTTTTGCGTCAGTCAAAAGTGGCTTCAAACAATTCTTAATGTAATATTCCGAGTTAATTTTAGCACCAGGCTCAACAAATATTGGCGTTGTGGTTCCATAATTCGATATTCCCATGAACACCATAACTCTCTTCGGACGGGACTGTTTTGTGAATACGTCCAATTCTTTTGCCGATTGCTCACGTCTCAAGTACTGAACTTTTCGTTGGCCATCAGCATTTGTTAGATGGAACCATGCTTCATCGACAGTGATGTATTTTTGCCATTTATCACAATTTAGTAAGTGATACAATCCTAGTGAGCGCTGGTGCCGTTTAATAATTGTTTCTTCAGAAATATGATGTCTCCTTGGTTTCTTCATTAATTTCAGGTTTAATTTTTTATTTAGATTATACCGAATGATATATTTAGATGTTTTGAAATGATTAGCCATATGTTGTAGTGTCGGAGGATTCGTTTTTAATGCCATTTTCTTTAAATTCGATAATTGTCGATTTGTCAGAGTTGGCTTCTTTCCGCTGCCTTTCTTCCGAATTTTGGATTTAAGTTCTGGGATTCCATTTTTTTGTAGTTAGAGAGTGTACCTTTCGAAACACAAAAATGTTGGTCTTTACACCTTTTTTGTATCATAGCAAAACTACATTGTTGTTTTAAAAGCTTAAAAATTATGATTTGTTGCTCTTTAGTTAACACCATGTTTGTAACTGACATTAGAGAAAAACAAAATTGACATCGATAAGTTCATATCGCGTGCTCTATGGAATACTTTGAATTTTGTTTAAAAAAATAACTCTTATTGGTGAAAATTGAATTTAAATTCGTTCAGTTTTTCAATCACGGTACCGGTACATTACGAACGCTAATAACTTATATTATTTCATAATTGTTTGAATTATTCATTATTTCGAGTTTAAAAGATTGTCCCAATATTGCGCTTAACTGTATATATTTTAGTTTATCAACGATTAAATCTGAAGTTAGAACTGATTAGCGCTATTTTTGATCCTGAAGCATCAGACCCGAAAAGCCCTTTACCTTTTTTGCAGAAACACTTATTCCGCAGTTTTGCTAGTGTTTGCTGCATTTGTTTACAGGGTGGTTTTAAACTGCGTGGCGCCCAAACTACATCTTTCTCGATTGCTCTTTGGAGCTCATCTTTTAGCGCACCCTGTATAACCCCCTCTACATCTATAGGAAGTATCGGCTCTGTATGTTACTTTTTTCGTAAGCGTCGCCTGCCCTGCTGTTGTGAGCTAGCATTAGGGGCAAGCCTTTCTTTTTTTGCCCAGCCACCCCTGAGATAAGCGGCTGCGCGAATTTAATACACCACGATTGAAATTTCATAACAAATTATCCAACAAGAAGTGTAGATTATGCAATGCCAAAACATAGATTAACAACAACAGAGAAAAACTGTTACTATTCATGTATAAGACATTACAACAGTCTGCCAACTGAAATAAACACAATAAGCACCCTATATGAATTCAAAAAGGCAGTGCATAAATTATGTATTGAAAAGGAGCCATATAACACTGAAGAATGTAAATAACCTTGTATCTGTGTGTAATTTGTACGGGGTTCTCACATGATTTTGAGAGTTTTGATTGATTTGCAATGGCTTTTCGGATTGCGGACTTTCGAGATTTTGACATTATTTCTATTTAATGTGTACGATTTTTGTACATTTTCTTAGAAATAAATTTTCTTTATTATTATTATTATATCCTTAAACGCGATAAAATCCTTATTCAACTTAACCCCGATCGAGATCCGCTCATAAAAGAACTTGTCCAAAGAGGGGACTTCGGAATGCGTATAAGGCGGCACGCAAGGCATTTCGGTGTAGTACTACCCGCCACAAAAAGAGAACTTCCTATAATGAAAACTGAATAAAAGAAAGAAGAACATCAACGGTAGAGTGGCTAGGGTTCACAAGGAAAAGGCGTCGCAAATTTCCGCGATAGCCCCTGGCGAATGCTTAAACGATAATATACTCCGGCACCGGCGATTATATCGACATGCTTAAGATGCGAACTAACACCTATGGCTGGGGTCCGCGAGGTTCTCAGGCGATCAGGTTATCCCCATATTGAGCCGCAATGCCGTAGATTAGACTTAAGAATCGAAACGCTCGGGCACGTGATGGGGAGTGTATAGCGGGAAAGGGGCTCAGGAGTCAGGTTCGATTCAATCCCGTTTCCATGTGAATTCACACGGCTCTGCTTCCTTACTGCTATAGATATTAGTCCGACTTTTCTTAGTATGCTAGTATCGGTGACGAAGTAGTTGCCCGATTGTCTCTCGCTGATCTCGAATAGTAAGTTGAAAACGAAAAGTAACGGTATGGTTCAAGAAATACCAAAAATCAAAATCCTCGATTCCAGAATATTAATGAAAAGAGCGGATGTGAGTAATGACCGAAAAACAAAAAAGATGATACCAAAAGCACCACCAGAAGTCAAAGCACTGACGATGCAAGAAACCGAAAAACCAAGCGCGACCGAGAACCTTCGGACGATACAGAAAATAGTGGGGATGAACAACCGTTCATCCCAAAAACCAAAAGAAACAAAAAAAAGAAAAAACAAGTTGTCGAAAACATGGAAACCAGCTCATCTGGAGAAGACAGCGAAGATATATTGAAAGAAAAACAAAAAGAACTAGATATGGAAAATGACAAGGAAAAAGCGACGATACAAATAATAAAAAGCGAACGAAAATACAACGAAAAAAAGACAAGAAACGAAGAATGGAGGAGGAACATCGAAAAGAGGAAGAAAAACGAGAAAAAGGAAAGAACGAAAAAGTAGCTACCGTGAACGAAACCCAGGAGTCGACCGTTAAGTCCACTCTTGATTTGACAAGTAACGTGGAAACTGACCCGAAAATTAACGAAACGATAACATGGACGGATGAAAAATTGAAAGAAGCGACAAAAAGAGTAATGGAGGACGCTCACGAGGTGCGTCGATTCCTAATGAGGAGCAAGGAGGCCTTGAATTTCAGAGAGGAAGCCCTCGAACGGGTGAAAAATATGGAAGCGCTAATCCAGAACTATGCTTGGACGGGATCGTAAAAAATAAAATGGGAACGGGAGTGCCTTCAGCCTCCCCTCCCCAGACAAAAATAATAATAGAAGAGGTGGTCAAGGCCATTGCCAAAACCACCCCTTCCATAAATGCGGCACCGACCCTTCAGGTCACCCAAGGGAACAATAATACAGGGGCTCCGGAAAGCGACAAGCAAAACCCACCTAGGGACTATCGGGAAGCTGTACCTCTTGGTTTACTCTTATAGGCAGTGCCTCGGTTTACTCTTGTAGGAAAGCCCGAAGACGATCTAAATAAATTGAAGCGCGTCGCTTATAAGTATTTTATTTCTTCGAGTAAGTGCAAAGACACACATATTAATTACTGGAAGCTTAGCTGCGTAGATACTTTAAGTTATTTCTGTTCGTAAGAAACACCTGAGGTTTTCCTCCACACTAAGCAACATCTTGAATTATCAGGAAGATGATTTAACCGTATCATCCTTATAAATATTTAAAAAATGTCAGCATGTAAAAGAGCCGAGGGTGGGATAACAAATTTTGTAAAAATGTCGAGAATGAAAATTAATTATGCTAATAAGGAGACGTGGTTTGTGAGATATAAACAAACAACAGAAATCTCCTACTGTCGTTTGCTTTGCTGACGAATCTGCACGTGGGAATGTTTAGTTTAATTTATGTCAATCAATTAAAGCAAGGGTATTATCCTTTGACACTGGCAAATCCAATTTTAACTTGGGGCTTTACTTAACCGACTGCGATAGTTGTGGCTTGTGGTGGATGCGATTTATTCTGTTTTTATTTTATGAGCGTCAAATTATTAAAATTAATGCTATTCACCTTTATTCCTTTAGGGGCGAGAAAATTTATATATTCCTGTGAAAGTTGAAATGTAATTTTGAACTTTTTGTGTTTGTCTTCAGTGGCCTGAAAATAAACAAGAATTTTTTACACATTGATATGTACTCCGAGTGAGTAACATTAAAGAGAACTAAATCAGCTATGTGTTCATATATCAACGTTTTATAAGGACGAAAAAAAAATTGAATTTAATTAGAATTTTCCACAAGCCGGTGTGTTCCTATCCCATTTATTGGTTTCGCAGAACCGTTAAGAGGGCCGTTTGTTTTGCAATTTTACCTAATACAGGATATCGTATTCTTTTTTAATTAATAAAAAAAAACTAAATTAATAAACGATTTTAAAATTAAACCGTCCGATTGCGGCCCAAAATTGAAGAAAACTTGAGAGTTTGAATGTGAGCAAGGAAACTCCTACCCTGTTAGGTATAAAAATGTTTACCGACTAAAAAAAGGTATATCGACTTTTTTTAAGTTAAAACTTCGGCATTCAGCAACTAACGTGCATAAAGGAATTTCATTTTGTAATTTACAAAAGTAATTTGAAAGGAACTGCATCAGAGTGACTTCAATATTTCGGTTTTCCGAGTTGTGCTATTTGTTAACATTTCTCTCGATGCAAATAATTCAACGAGTAATTAGAAATAACATATTGCTACGCCGGGAATGATCTGTCGCAAAACTTTGACATAACAAAAACGTAAAAACATGTTCCATGTTAAAACATTTTTATTTGCATCGAAACAAGCAAATACTGCAGTCTATCAATTTGACAGACAAAATGAATAAATAACGTAACCTTTGTTCTCTAACGTTTACTAACTCCCTTAATCCCCACACGATTGTTTTAGCTTTGGTAACGTGAAAACTAATTGGGATGTTTAATTTAGTTGACTCTCGGGTTTAAGGACTAAAAGGATAATCATATGCTTGATTGTGGCTTAGTCTATCAAAGTAGAATTCCGTTATTAGATTTCGTATGTGATATTGCTTTATTAAATTACTCGAATCGTCTTAAATAAAATCCCCAAAAAACGGAGGAAAACTAACAGAATTAGAAAAACCTCTTTACTCAAAGAAAACAGATTTTAATTAGCTTAATTACCATTATCTCTCAGGATTAGCAAGAGGTATTTTCGAGTAAACAACATAGATAAAAATGTACCTTGCCTGCTAAATTTAGCTGTGAGTGAAATTCCAATTATATTAATAAATCTGATAATGTCACGGTTTACAAGGTAACAACAAACGATTTATTCAATACTGCCGAAGAGTTACCTTTATCAAATTTGCTTGGTCATCTCCTTCGTATCTCGTACTATTAATTTTGTTTTCACCATGTCGACGAAACTACATCATGGCTATTCTAATTAGAGGGTAGGAGATCTTAAAATACATTTTCTATATTCTCGAGTGGTTTGACTATTGTAAATTAACTGTTACGTTGAAACCGAACCGAGTCAATTATTTCAGAACAAAAATGATTTATCAATCCGATAATTTGAATAATTTCTGTTTAAGTTGGCAATTGTTTTTCTTCCCAAATATACTATAAAAGAGTTCAGAAATAAATGAACCCTGGTAAACAGAAAGTAAATATGTAAGAATAGGTACCGATTTAGAACTGTCAAAAAATTCACCCACGTATTTTGCACCTCTTGCCGAATCCCCCCAAAAGAACAAAATGGATGAGAGTTCGCGTTGTTCTCTATCGCCCATCGTCAATGATCAAAGTGATGATAACAAATCGTTGGACACAAAGATTGCTCAATTTAAGCTCTCCAATAATTCTTGTTTGTTTAACTCGAGCAATAGCAGCGATGACTACCGATAGTGAAAGTTCAGATAAGGACGAAGACGGCAGTATCGATGAAGATGATGATGTGACTGACGAGGAAGACGTAGTAGATTATTATAAACCTAGTTTTGCAATATATGAAGATGAAAAAGGATCTAGCGAACAACGAGAAAGGAACTTGACCAGTAAAGTTATGCAATGCAAGTTGCCAACTGAATCGGAGACCGATAGCTTCGAACCTGCGCAATCTACTTCTGGTAAAAGAGTTCGGATTTCGGAATTTCCAACTATGTTCATGTTACTCGATACACCTGAACACAAGGCAGCTCGAAAAGGCCATTGGATGGAAGTGGCACGAGATAACGAGAGGTTCAAGATGAGGATAGTACGATGCGCATGTGTGCTAAATCAAGTATTACAACAACTCCACCGGGAAAACTTTGCCTGCTAAATTTAGCTGTGAGTGAAATTCCAATTATATTAATAAATCTGATAATGTCACGGTTTAAAAGGTAACAACAAACGATTTATTCAATACTGCCGAAGAGTTACCTTTATCAAAATTGCTTGGTCATCTCCTTCGTATCTCGTATTATTAATTTTGTTTTCACCATGTCGACGAAACTACATCATGGCTATTCTAATTAGAGGGTACGAGATCTTAAAATACATTTTCTATATTCTCGAGTGGTTTGACTATTGTAAATTAACTGTTACGTTGAAACCGAACCGAGTCAATTATTTCAAAACAAAAATGATTTATCAATCCGATAATTTGAATAATTTCTGTTTAAGTTGGCAATCGTTTTTCTTCCTAAATATACTATAAAAGAGTTCAGAAATAAATAAACCCTGGTAAACAGAAAGTAAATATGGAAGAATAGGTACCGATTAGAACTGTCAAAAAATTCACCCACGTATTTTGCACCTCTTGCCGAATCCCCCCAAAAGAGCAAAATGGATGAGAGTTCGAGTTGTTCTCTATCGCCCATCGTCAATGATCAAAGTGATGATAACAAATCGTTGGACACAAAGATTGCTCAATTTAAGCTCTCCAATAATTCTTGTTTGTTTAACTCGAACAATAGCAGCGATGACTACCGATAGTGAAAGTTCAGATAAGGACCAAGAAGGCAGTATCGATGAAGATGATGATGTGACTGACGAGGAAGACGTAGTAGATTATTATAAACCTAGTTTTGCAATATATGAAGATGAAAAAGGATCTAGCGAACAACGAGAAAGGAACTTGACCAGTAAAGTTATGCAATGCAAGTTGCCAACTGAATCGGAGACCGATAGCTTCGAACCTGCGCAATCTACTTCTGGTAAAAGAGTTCGATTTTCGGAATTTCCAACTATGTTCATGTTACTCGATACACCTGAACACAAGGCAGCTCGAAAAGGCCATTGGATGGAAGTGGCACGAGATAACGAGAGGTTCAAGATGAGGATAGTACGATGCGCATGGGTGCTAAATCAAGTATTACAACAACTCCACCGGGAAAAAATATATGCGGAGAAATTTGCCGATAGGATAAACCATCCTTAATAATTTTGTTTTATGTTTTGTTTTTATTTTTAATAAATGTGTGACATGACAATTCAGTTTTGTGAAAATAAATATTATGTCGACCAAAAATAACTAGCAACAACAACTTTTCACACTAGAAAGGTAGCTGTATAGAAGCCTAGTTTTTTTATTATTTTCTGTAAATTTCTAGCTAGTTTGCATCTTCATTTTCTGTGATCAGGAAAATATAATTATTTGGCTTGATAATTGCGCAGGACAAAATAAAAATTGGTCATTGTTCTCTTATTTAGTGTATATAATCAATTCAAACGATATTTCAGCTGAAAAAATAATATTTAGATATTTTGAAACAGGACATACGTTTATGTCAGCAGACAGCTTTCACCACCAGGTTGAGCTGTCTTTACAGCGAAAGAATAAGGTATATGACTTTGCTAACTCTGGCAAGGTAGTTGTCAAAGAAATGAAACAAAAAGATTTCTTTGTTTGGGCTGATAACTCCTCACCTTTTAAAATAAATCATACCAAACCTAGACCATATTATATAAAGGACATTGTTGAAGTTGTGGCCAAGAGAGGTAACCATTCGTTATTTTACAAAATAGATTTCTCTAATAACGAAATTGAGATAAATTTTTTAAAAATGAAATCATGCAAAGGAGGCATGTCAACACCCCTAACAATTCCTCAACTTAGAGGATTTAAGAAAGAGAGGAAAGGCATGATTTTGCAAAATTTAATAGACTTGATACCTACAAATAGGCGAAAATTTGTCTGTTAATGATGAAGCTGTCGATTTAAGAATCGATATTGAAAACGTGTAAGAGCTAAAATTTTTTATATTTTATACTCTATATATTTTGAAATTTTGTATATTTTGTTTAACACGTATTTTGAAAAATAAATTTTAGTTTTCTGACGTTTCAGTTAATAATGTTGGTCTTTACTGCTATTTTGCATTTTCTTCTAGAGTCAGCCAAGAACAATATGCTCGACTAAAAAGCAGTAAGCGCCATTTTACTAATATTTAAACAAATAAAAATTGTTATAATATATCGTTATTGAAGTATGAAACCTAACGTTTTATATGCCTAGCTAATTTCAAAATTAATAATTTATTTCTTGGTGGCCCAACCATAAATATCTAAATGCGTGTTTTCTCAAAACAACGATTTTGGAGATACTGCTCTTTAGCGTAGGACGGCAGTATATAAGTAATAACAATCAAACTTTTCCATCTCTTTCTCTTTTATTTACAACTTAACTTCACTAATCACATCAAGTCACTGCTATGGTTAAAATAAATAACAAGGTGGAACTCGCTTTAGCGGCAGTTCTTAGGCTTCTATACAGCTACCTTTCTGGTGTGGAAAGTTGTTATTATCTGGTTATTTTTGGTCGCCATATAATGTAACATCACATAATCAGATAATCTGCACTAATTATTTATTATTTTATTTTAACCACAGCAGTGGCTTGATGTGGATAGTGAAGTTAAGTTGTAAATAAAAGAGAAGGAAGAGGATGGATCCACCTCAAAAAATGGACCGGAAATTACGCGAATTTCGAAAGCGAAAGCAAATTACCAACATGACCCCTTCGCAAATATTACATCGTTCACGTAGTCATGCAATTCGCCGACAAAATCCACGAAGTAAAAACGCAGCTGTTCTTGAAGTAGGTAACGTTGTAGAACCAAATGTCGACGTTCATAACGGTAGTTTTACACTACCACAACTACCAGAAAAGTAGTTGTATTTTATTTTACTTTGATGTGAAAAAATAATTTTTTAATGATGTGGTTAGTGAAGTTAAGTTGTAAATAAAAGAGAAAGGAGAGGATTGGTCCACCTCAAAAAAAGGACCAAACATTACAGAGAAGTAAAGTTTCGAATAGAATGGAAAAGTTTGATTGTTATTACTTATATAGTAAATGATAATTACCAACCGCAAAAAATTTAATTGGTGCAGATTATCTGATTATGTGATGTTACATTATATGGCGATCAAAACTAACCAGATAATAACAACTTTCCACACCAGAAAGGTAGCTGTATAGAAGCCTAAGAACTGCTGCTAAAGCGAGTTCCACCTTGTTTTCATATCTATGATATCAAAACCCTAAAATAGCATCGTCCGAACCAAGTAACGTGATATAACATGCTTCGAAAATATTATTTTTAAAGCATGGTATATAAGTTACGTTCGTAAGATAGATTGTACCATAATTGCTGACTTTCGATGTGATAAATACTGAAGAAAGATATGATTTCGCGCTATGCTGAAGAAAAATTGGTCACAAAGTTGCTAATGATTGTAATTTTACATACAATTTCTTAACGGTGTGGATATATTGTTCAAAAGATAAAAATACAAATAACGGATAAGCAGATAATGCAATAAATGGATAAACAGATTAACGGATCAACAGATCAACAGATCAGCGGATCAATGTATCAACGTATCAATATATCAACGTATCAACGTATCAATGTATCAACGTATCAATGTATCAACGTATCAAAGGATCAACAATTTACTATATAGGTTACACTTTGTATTTAAAATTTAGGTAATACTTTTGAAAAGGAATCGATATAGCAAGTACAACTAATTTATAAACATGAACAACTCAAGCAATTATTCTAGCAGCGACTTTTCCGATTCCGATTTTGATTCTGATGAAAGCAATACAAAACATCATCTAACCTGTAATAATAATAAATTGCATTAGCGAATCGAAACAACGGATTAACAGATTAACGCAATACTATATAGACGAAGTATTTAAAATATAACAACGTATCAGTTGATCAACGTTATGATTGGCTCTGAAACATGCGGACGGACACGAAGCCAGACCATAAGGCTTCTTTCTATACCTTGTATAGAAGCCTAAAAGTAGCGCACTGGCTACCCAGTTCTTAGACCTCTATACACACAGAGTATTTCCAACACGATTTGAAACGCTCTGTATGATTTTGAATTATGCGGACAGACGGACAGACGGACCGACGGACAGACGGACAGACAGACAGACAGACAGACACGGAGCTAGATCATAAGGCTTCTTGCTATACTTTGTATAGAAGCCTAAAAGTATTTGTTGGCGGAAGAAGTGCTGCATATCTTTAGACAAATTAGCGACGCAGATTGCAGCGCCCTGAGAATGGATCCGAAATACTCACGACCCGAGTGGATGATCGTGACGGTTTTACCGGTTGTTCCTCCTTCCGCGAGACCCGCAGCTTTCATGGGCGATTCGCCGAAGAAACGTCAAGACGATTTGACAAATAAATTGGCCCTAATCATAAATATACCTTGTATAGAAGCCTAAAAGTAGCGCACTGGCTACCCAGTTCTTAGACCTCTATACACACAGAGTATTTCCAACACGATTTGAAACGCTCTGTATGATTTTGAATTATGCGGACAGACAGACAGACAGACGGACGGACAGACGGACGGACAGACACGGAGCTAGATCATAAGGCTTCTTGGTATACTTTGTATAGAAGCCTAAAACGTGGTCTGCCTCACGCTCATATTTTACTAATTGTGAAAGAAGAAGATAAACCCAAGGATTCCGATGCCATCGATAAAGTTATTTCAGCAGAAATACCTAATGTTGTAACTTCCTCAAGGTTGCATGCAATTGTGACGAAACACATGGTTCATGGACCATGTGGGGTAGAGAACTTAAATTCCCCCTGTATGGTTGACAGAAAATGTTCTAAAGATTTCCAGGAAGAAACATTAGCAAATTCAGGCGGGTATTCTAAATATCGCCGCCGAAACAATGGCAGCGAAGTGATTGGCAATGGAAAGAAAATTAATAATTCCTGGATTGTTCCATACAATCCATATTTAAGTTTGAAATTTAATTGCCATATTAATGTTGAAAGTTGTGCCTCCGTCAAAAGTGTGAAATATCTTTTCAAATACGTGTACAAAGGACATGATCGTGCTAATGTTGCAATCGAAGAGCACAACACCTTACACCATGATGAACTTCAAACTTTTATGGATTCCAGGTATGTTAGTGCTCCAGAGGCAGCATGGAGACTCTTTACGTTTAAAATGCATGACCAATCGCATACTATCGTGCGACTTCAAGTTCATCTTCCTAATGAGCAAAGTGTTTATTTCACCGAAGACAATATGGAGGCCGTTGCAGAGAGGGAAGCCACACGCGATACTACCCTAACTGCATGGTTTAAATTAAATCGGGCAGATGAAAATGCTCGAAAACATTTGTATATCGACATTCCACTATATTATGTATTTGACGAGAAAAAACGTCAGTGGACGCTTCGGCGAAGGGGCAAGGAAATAACGATTGGGCGTATGTACACCGTAAGTTTGAACGCAGACACAATAGCGATTTTGTTTACGAGTCCTCTTGCTGCATATCCCTGGAGCTACTTCTTTTGAAGATTTAAAATCCGTTGACGGAGTTTTATATCCAGATTTTATTACGGCAGCCCAAAAACGAGGACTATTTAACACTGAAGAAATTTGGGACGATACCCTATCTGAGGCGGTGGCCGAAAAAATGCCCCGACAATTAAGAGAACTGTTCGGTTATCTTTGTGCCCTTGCTGCACCGCCAAATGTACCCGAACTTTTTGCTAAGTACAAGGAAGATCTTTGTGAGGATTTTGTAGGGCAGCATGATATCCATTTAAATGACTGTACCGATTGTGAGAATTTCGCCCTTAAAGTTATCGTTCACGGTAAAAAATGTGCGGACTTCGGACTGCCCACTCCTCCGGCCAATCTTCACGTTACTCATGTAACTCACTATGATGCCCAGCAAGAAAGAGAAAAAAAGGTGGAACTCGCTTTAGCGGCAGTTCTTAGGCTTCTATACAGCTACCTTTCTGGTGTGGAAAGTTGTTATTATCTGGTTATTTTTGATCGCCATATAATGTAACACCACATAATCAGATAATCTGCACCAATTAAATTTTTTGCGATTGGTAATTATCATTTACTATATAAGTAATAACAATCAAACTTTTCCATTCTATTAGAAATTTTACTTCTCTGTAATGTATGGTCCTTTTTTTGAGGTGGACCAATCCTCTCCTTTCTCTTTTATTTATAACTTAACTTCACTAACCACATCAATAAAAAATTATTTTTTCACATCAAAGTAAAACAAGTAGTTTATATAGGGAGACCTCTTCGAAAATATCTTTAACTTAGTAAATTTCTTTCGAACATTTGCGTATTTATAAATTGCATTAGTGAATCGAAGCAACGGATTAACAGATTAACGCAATACTATATAGACGAAGTATTTAAAATATAACAACGTATCAGTTGATCAACGTTATGATTGGCTCTGAAACATGCGGACGGACACGAAGCCAGACCATAAGGCTTCTTTCTATACCTTGTATAGAAGCCTAAATAAGGCTTCTTGTTATACTTTGTATAGAAGCCTAAAAGTAGCGCACTGGCTACCCAGTTCTTAGACCTCTATGCACACAGAGTATTTCCAACACGATTTGAAACGCTCTGTATAATTTTGAATTATGAGGACGGACGGACGGACAGACACTGAGCCAGATCATAAAGCTTCTTGTTATACTTTGTATAGAAGCCTAAAAGTAACTAGAATTTTTGTTGGTAAAACCGTGTAAAACTAGCTTTAACTGATTTCGCGGAAAAAAGTTAACCTTAAATACATACCAAAAACAAATGTCAATAATAATTATAACCTACAATATTGACACATAAAAATATTACTTATCAGTCTGTTACCTATGTTGACAGCCCAATATTGCTCTGTTAACTTATCAGACGACTTGACAGACTGGTAACTGCTAACAGTCATTGGTGAATACAAATATATCACATTAACAGACTGTTATTGACTTGACTCTCTGTTAGCAACTTAACAGAGCTTGGTGAATACGGCTGTAAATGTCACTGATTACATTTTTGCTTGGAAAAACAAAATCACGTCTGGAATAGTCGACTGCCCAGGTAGCACAAAATATTGCGCAATATCGGCGCAACATTGTGCCAATATTGGAAAATTGTGCAATATTGGCAACGACCAGTCAATATTGGTGCAATATTTATTATCATTATTGCGGCGATAATGGCTAACATTATTGGTGCAATATTGGTTGCTGATATTGGGGCAATATTGTATGTCCATGTTGGGACAATAATTATTAAAAACTTCATTAATATCTAAACACTACTGAATATATTCTCCCATATAACTTCAAAGTTATATTATTAGTGATTTTCATCATTGAAAAATGCATTGCTAACACGTAGCTAAAATTTTCATGTTTTATTGATATCCAATATTGGTACAAAATTGCGTAGCCAATATTGCGGCATTATTGCGCAGCGATATTGGGATAATATTGCACAGCCATATTGCTGCAATATTTATAATCATTATTGCGGCGATAATGGCTAACATTATTGGTGCAATATTGTTTGCCTATATTTGGGCAATATTGTATATCCATGTTGGGACAATAATTATTAAAAACTTCATTAATATATAAAGAGTACTGAATATATTCTCCCAAATAACTTCAATGTTATATTATTAGTGATTTTCATCATTGGAAAATGCATTGCTAACACGTAGATAAACTTTTCATGTTTTATTGATATCCAATATTGGTACAAGATTGCGTAGCCAATATTGCGGCATTAGTACGCAGCGATATCGGGACAATATTGCTTAGCAGTATTGGAGCAATATTTACTACCATTATTGCGGCGATCATGGCTAACATTATTGGTGCAATATTGTTTGCCTATATTTGGGCAATATTGTATATCCTTGTTGAGACAATAATTATTAAAAACTTCATTAATATATAAAGAGTACTGAATATATTCTCCCAAATAACTTCAAAGTTATATTATTAGTGATTTTCATCATTGGAAAATGCATTGCTAACACGTAGCTGAACTTTTCATGTTTTATTGATATCCAATATTGGTACAAGATTGCGTAGCCAATATTGCGGCATTAGTGCGCAGCGATATCGGGACAATATTGCTTAGCAGTATTGGAGCAATATTTACTACCATTATTGCGGCGATCATGGCTAACATTATTGGTGCAATATTGTTTGCCTATATTTGGGCAATATTGTATATCCTTGTTGAGACAATAATTATTAAAAACTTCATTAATATATAAAGAGTACTGAATATATTCTCCCAAATAACTTCAAAGTTATATTATTAGTGATTTTCATCATTGGAAAATGCATTGCTAACACGTAGCTGAACTTTTCATGTTTTATTGATATCCAATATTGGTACAAGATTGCGTAGCCAATATTGCGGCATTGGTGAGCAGCGATATCGGGACAATTTTGCTTAGCAGTATTGGAGCAATATTTACTACCATTATTGCGGCGATCATGGCTAACATTATTGGTGCAATATTGTTTGCCTATATTTGGGCAATATTGTATATCCATGTTGGGACAATAATTATTAAAAACTTCATTAATATATAAAGAGTACTGAATATATTCTCCCAAATAACTTCAAAGTTATATTATTAGTGATTTTCATCATTGGAAAATGCATTGCTAACACGTAGCTAAACTTTTCATGTTTTATTGATATCCAATATTGGTACAAGATTGCGTAGCCAATATTGCGGCATTAATGCGCAGCGATATCGGGACAATTTTGCTTAGCAGTATTGGAGCAATATTTACTACCATTATTGCGGCGATCATGGCTAACATTATTGGTGCAATATTGTTTGCCTATATTTGGGCAATATTGTATATCCATGTTGGGACAATAATTATTAAAAACTTCATTAATATATAAAGAGTACTGAATATATTCTCCCAAATAACTTCAAAGTTATATTATTAGTGATTTTCATCATTGGAAAATGCTTTGCTAACATGTAGCTAAAATTTTCATGTTTTATTGATATCCAATATTGGTACAAGATTGCGTAGCCAATATTGCGGCATTAGTGCGCAGCAATATTGGGTCAATATTGATAACAGACGTACTTCTACCAGATCTTGATTTAGGCATACGGAAATCTATAAAATTATATATTAGTATTAAAATTATTTAACCGAAAACCGAAACCGAATTAAAAACAAATAAGCAAACCTTTTACGCATTTATTTATTATTTCAAAATTAGCAACATTGTGTAACCAAAATGTTATTTAGTTACTATACAACACCCCTATATAATTATCTATTAATCTATTAATATTAATAATATATTATAAAAAAATTAATAATATAATATATAAAAATGGATGTATGTTAGACCGTTCTACCGATTTGGGCCAAATTTTGCACACTTACTCAATAAGGGTCAGAATAGGTTTCTGTGAGAAGAAAACTTTACTTCTCCCCCCCCCCCCAAGGTTTTTCGCCAAAATTACGCATGGAGAACTGATTTTAGGTATACACACAGAGCATCCTATGACACTGTTATTTCACCATTTTACCTTCCACCCACTACCGCCCCCCTTCCTTCCCCCCCCCCAAGGTTTTCTCTTAATTGCTTAAATATTGTCGCAGAAACTCGAAATTCGATTGTTACCTTGCGCACCTAGATCAACTTTTAAATTCCCAAAGATTTCTTCCCACCCCAGGTTTTACATGTAGGTTAGTTAAGAATACTATTTTTTTATTAAAATGTATTGAGATAAATTTAATAGTAAACATAAGCAAAAAGCTTATGTAAAGGTTTTTAGCTTTTTAGATAGACCAGTGTGACATAAAAATTAATTTAGGGCAAAACAGTGTTTGCCGGGTCAGCTAGTAATTTATATTAATAAGTTTTTTTTTAATTTGAAATTCAAGAAAAATCAAAACAGAATTTAATATTACAAAAATATAAATTTTGATCTTTGCAATAAAACTTTTTTATATTTTATGATGGTGTCACCCGGAGTAGTACTACCCCCCCCCTCCGTTGCTCACTTGGTGAACGCATTTTAGACTCTGCCGCGCATGACATCACTGAGTTGCAAAAAATACGTCAATACGCGACGCGTGACGTCACAATTTTAAAACCCCCCACCCCTATGGACGTAAATAATCACGCAGGTGATTATTAACCCCTCCTTAATAGGGGTTAATAATAAACCCCCTTAATATTAAAAACAAATATTGTACAATTATAATTTTATTACTAGGTACTTTATTATCATTATTTTATTATTATTATTATTATTTATTATTTTGATGTTTGGCCTCTCGGTCCATCCTTCCTCCATCCCAGTCTCCAGCAGTGGCCAGAACGTTACCTAAATCTTTATTGATGTCGCACTGGGTAGCATTTGTGTGGATTTTTTGCACACTTGCTGAAGCAAAAATTAACAGTTAACATTTCAAAACAATAAAACCAAAAAGTACTCACCAATAAAAACTTTGTATAATTCCAAATCTACAAAGGGTTTTTTGTGTTTTCTGCCTTTCAGAGAAAACAAAAGAGCCACATCTTTTGTTATCACCTTTCTTACAATTGTAAAAATTGTAGGACGCAACTTGCACCCGCCTACAGATGCCAAGACCTTAAACTAAAATTATATGAAAAACTTCCGACTCTTCGAGCTCCAAATTATAATTACCAAATTTAGTTTGCACTCTTCTGTCGATTTTAATAGATGTTCCATCTCCATAAGTTCATCTATACTGCTTATGGGCAATGAAAACTTTAAATTCGTTAGAACGTCATCGTTGTTAACGAATTGAGGTGCAACTGTAATCAATTCGATTGCATTTCGATTAGCAATAATTTGATTTTCCATGCCAATCATGCGCTGTTTCAGTTGCAACAGCAATCGTATCACTTGTTCTTCAAACGATTTTTTCGGAACGGATTGTGGAATTGATCGGTCTACATAAATATAAATATTAAAATAAAAATATTTAAAGAATCGGTTTTATAATAATTTAATTTTAAATACCTGCTTCATTAATATGAGTAATTTGGTCTTCATGTGATTCATTCTCCGATGAGGAATCTAAATTACTTGTTTGCTGCCCTCGTTCTGCAAACTTTTCCGCCTCGCTAAGAGAATTCACTGTTTTTTTAAAAATTACATCGTATTCAATATAATTTTTCGAACTCTTTGGTTTCTCACAATTTTCAATGTGAGCCTTTAGTTCGCTCCTATTCATCTTTTGTGGATATAGGTAGCGGCTTTTTTCCTTATTTACGGCCCAACTTGAGGGCACGTAATCGGAAGATTTCTCTTCCACCCAAAATACGACATCCCAACTGCGATTCGACCTTGAATGAAGTTTTTAAATTAATTAATGACAAACACCCAAATAAAATTCATCAAAATGTTATCATTATAACATGATGAAGTTAAATAATAAATTTGCTACTTACATTTTATACAGGAATTGCGGATGCCGGAATATTTCGAACCCTTAACGCGATATTTCGATTCTAACTTAGTACTACCGTTTTACTTCACAACTTATTTATTAATGGTAGCGGTTATGTATTATCAACGGTAAAATACAAGTAAATAAACGGTAAATACTACATAACTAGAAACTAGAAACGGTTTTCTTTGGCGGGTAAACAGGTCCGTACTGGCGACAAATCTATCAACTAGTCAGGGCTGGAGTTTATGCGACAAGTGGATTAATGTTTTGTACAGACGTTTAAATGAAGTTTTCTTAATTTTGGGACGTTTATTTTACCTCCCCCCCCCCCCCATGTTATGTAAATAAACGTTCCAAATTTAAGGAAATTTCATTTAACCGTCTTAATTGGTTAAAAGGTTTATTTTACCCCCCTCCCCCCATGTTATCTTGTATGGTATAATTCACGTTATATTATAAATATGTCCTTTACAGGCAAGAAAACATACTGTTTAATAATAATAATATAATATAGTTTAAGAATTTTTTTAAACTGAAAAACTTCTATCCATGGCAATAAAACCAAAATCAGCACTAACTCGTTCCTGGTTTCTGCATATTGTTATTTGTTGTAACTGTTTATTTGGAGTTCTGTAACCAAATAAATTTTCAAACGGAAATCAACTTATCGCTTATAACTTTAAATTTGAGTTGGCGAAATCTGAAACTAAATTTTATGGAATGAACGTTCTAAACCATTTCACATAAAATATTTTTGATTATTTTCTACTTGTTCGTGGGCGGTGACTTGTTAATTATTTATTTTAAATCTTATTTTATGCGGGTCATCCCTAATTTTTTTACAAACTTATCATTAATATAAATTATAATTATATAGGGGCGTTGTATTGTAACTAACTAAATAAACGTGTTTAGTTACATTTTGTAACTAAACACGTTATTTTAGTTACATTTTGTAACTAAACACGTTATTTTAGTTACACAATGTTACTAATTTTGAAATACTAAGAAAATGCGTAAAAGTTTTGGTTATTTATTTTTAATTCGCTTTCGGTTCGGAGATGCTAAAACTATACAAATTGGGGAAAATCCAGAACAGAACGCATTATACGGAGTTCGATCGAAACCTACATTCAATGTAATAATAAATTTTAATTTAAATATTCATAATTATTTTATTTAAAGTTGTAAGATTCCACAAAAAATGATTTTACTACACGGTTCCTCTACCTCTAGATTCAATGCATCTTGTGTTCTTGGGGGTGACAAGAAAATTAATAAATTTTTGGATTAAAACATCATCGCAGTTTAGACTTAGTCCAAATCTTAGAAAAATTATGTCTGAAAGATCAGCAAGTTATGCTGAAACTGTTCCAAAAGAATTTAACAGGAAACCACGAACATTTGATGAAATAGATAGATGGAAAGCTACCGAGTTCCGTTTCTTTTTATTATACAGCGGTCCATTAATTTTAAAAGATTTAATATGTCCTGAACAGTATATCAATTTTTTACACCTAAATATTGTGTTCCGAATGCTAAGTACAGGAAAATACGAAAAGCAGATCAAACGTCAAGACGCTAATGAATTAATCAAAAAGTTCAGTCTGAAATTTGAAAAACTTTATGGACTTTGTGAAATGGTTTACAATGTTCATTCCATAAAACATTTAGTTTCAGATACCGTCGATTCAAATTTAAAGTTGGAAGCGATAAGTTGTTTTCCATTTGAAAATTTACTAGGTTCATTATTAAAATTAATAAGAACTCCGAACAAACAGTTACAACAAATTGTATGCAGGATCCAGGAACGAGGTAGTGCTAATTTCGATTTTATTGCCACTGACAGAAGTTTTATGAAAACAATCAAACCGGACAAAAAACATTGCTTCATATTAACGCACCATAATAAGATTGCGAAAGTAATAAGAATTAAAAATGAAATTTTTATAAGTAATTTTATGTTCTCTAGTACAACTAATTTTTTTACTAAACCTTTTCCATCAATGCAAAAGTTGGAATTTATAAAATTTTTAATTTAGGCCAATATGAATATGACATACCATTAAAAGAAATAAAATCCAAATTTTGGGTAACACCATATAATGATTACTTTGTTGCGGTGGAGTTATTACATCATGTTTAACTTTTTTCTTAAAAATAAAATATAATTTTTGTTAATAATTTAATTTTTAATTTTTATAAATAAAATATAATGTAATCATACATAAAACTTTAATAAGTTGTCATTATTTAAGGTAATTGATAAATTATCAATTATTTACTATAATTTGTTAATAATCTCAATCTAGAAATTAAGTTTCTACAAGAAGGCGTCGTAGGTCCAACGGTAGAGCGGAGGGTTTCAAATCCAAAAAGGACGGTCCGGTTCAGGTTCGAATCCCACCCAGGTCAGTAAAAAAAAGTGTAATTTATATTTCAGTTTAATTTCAGATTTAGATACTGCTCCGAAACTACAACATTGAGAAGAAATAACTAAGCCAATATACATATAAATCAAATTTAAGGAATAGAGAAGAAATAAGTATATATAAATATAAAATTAAGGAAGCAAATTTGTAAATTAAAATAATAAATAATTATAAAAAATTTTTTTTATTTGCAATCGTGGTAAAATATTGGAAGCGATATTGAGCAATATTGTCTGCAATATTGAACAACATTGCAAATTGTTTTCATGGCAATATTGCGCTATATTGGCATCAAGATTGTGCAATATTGACTACAATATTGTGCAACATTGCAAATTGTTCTCATTCGTATATTGCGCTATATTGACATCAATATTGCATTCATATTGCTATCAATATTGCGCAATGTTGACTGCAATATTGTGCAACATTGCAAATTGTTCTCATTAGTATATTGCGCTATATTGACATCAATATTGCATCAATATTGGGCGCGATATGGCCCCAATATTGAAGGAAATATAGCTTCAATATTGCTAGCAATATTGCGAAATATTGACTGCAATATTGTGCAACATTGCAATTTGTTCTCATTAGTATATTGCGCTATATTGACCGCAATATTGGGCCAATATTTAAACTATGAAGGACCAATATTGCCTCAATATTGCGTGCTACCTGGGTGTTTACTCGCGACACCGGCAGGCCGCTTATGTTAAATTAATAATTATTATTAATAATATTAAAATTAATTATTAATAATGAAATTATCATCTTAAACCTAGTAAAACACTTAAATATTAGTGGGATATTCTAATGTTTGAATATGCCGTAGTTGGTAATTTGTTCGAGAGAAATTCGTCCAACTCAGCATTTGTACGACTGAACATTTAATCGACAGGGCATTTTTAAACAAATTTCTGTCGCACATAACGCTGTCGAACAAATTACCTAGAATCGAGTATTCGAATACTCGATTTCCCAGCCCTCGTAGATATAACACTACCATAACACACCAGCTACAAGATTTTTTTTTAATTAATTTGATTTTGATTAAAAAATATTAGTTTTTTGATATCTATGATATCAAAACCCTAAAATAGCATCGTCCGAACCAAGTAACATGATATAACATGCTTCGAAAATATTATTTTTAAAGCATGGTATATAAGTTACGTTCGTAATATAGATTGTACCATAATTGCTGACTTTCGATGTGATAAATTCTGAAGAAAGATATGATTTCGCGCTATGCTGAAGAAAAATTGGTCACAAAGTTGCTAATGATTGTAATTTTACATACAATTTCTTAACGGTGTGGATATATTGTTCAAAAGATAAAAATACAAATAACGGATAAGCAGATAATGCAATAAATGGATAAACAGATTAACGGATCAACAGATCAACAGATCAATGTATCAACGTATCAATATATCAACGTATCAATGTATCAACGTATCAATGTATCAACGTATCAATGTATCAATGTATCAACGTATCAACGTATCAATGTATCAACGTATCAATGTATCAACGTATCAAAGGATCAACAATTTACTATATAGGTTACACTTTGTATTTAAAATTTAGGTAATACTTTTGAAAAGGAATCGATATAGCAAGTACCACTAATTTATAAACATGAACAACTCAAGCAATTATTTTAGCAGCGACTTTTCCGATTCCGATTTTGATTCTGATGAAATCAATACAAAACATCATCTAACCTGTAATAATAATAAATTGCATTAGCGAATCGAATCAACGGATTAACAGATTAACGCAATACTATATAGACGAAGTATTTACAATATAACAACGTTTCAGTTGATCAACGTTATGATTGGCTCTGAAACATGCGGACCGACACTAAGCCAGACCATAAGGCTTCTTTCTATACCTTGCATAGAAGCCTAAATATGGCTTCTTGTTATACTTTGTACAGAAGCCTAAAAGTAGCGCACTGGCTACCCAGTTCTTAGACCTCTATACACACAGAGTATTTCCAGCACGATTTGAAACGCTCTGTATGATTTTAACTTATGCGGACAGACGGACAGACACCGAGCCAGATCATAAGGCTTCTTGCTATACTTTGTATAGAAGCCTAAAAACTTGTTTTCTTTCACATCAAAGTAAAACTAGAAAGTCCATTTTAAATTTAAAACAAATTTTATTTTATTATACATACGATGTGTTTACAATAACAATTTCGAGGGTTCTGAATAGGTTTGAATTATGCGGACGGACAGACAGACGGACAGATGATCCAGATAATTGGCGCCCGATATCCATCCCGTGTGCCATGACAAAACTAATTCATAAAATTTTAGCAAAACGTTTGGCTGCCCTGCCAATCCATCCAAACCAACGAGGTTTTACAGCCCAGAACGGTGTATTTTTAAATAACTTGGCCTTCGACACGATCATTAGGAATCGTCGTCGTGTAGGGGGGCAGTATCATCTTTTGTCTCCCGATTTGCAAAAGGCGTTCGATACTGTCTCACATTTGTCTATTAGTCACAAGGGCCCTACGCCGTTTTGGGGTCGACCACCGCCTAATTTCATTCATTGAGGAGGGATACAGGAAGGGTCAGACCTTCCTGAATATCCCCAATTCTAAGGACCATTCAGACCCAATCAGGGTCACAAGAGGCGTAAAACAAGGGGACCCTCTGTCCCCTTTTCTATTCAATTTAGTGGTCGACGAGTTGGTGGAGGAATTGGAGGGCACCGGGTTAGGTCTACCCGTAAATTCTAACTTAAAGATGGCTTGTCTGGCATACGCGAATGATATGATACTCGCGGCTGAATCCTTTAAGGGGGTACAGCGACTCCTAAGGGTACGTTTATGTTGGAGCTGCGATAAATGATAAGAGCGACGATACTAGCGAAGCTAAGAAAATAAATGTCATTATTTTATATGCAGTTGTTTATATAGTAGCGTTGCGTTGATATAAACACCTGCATATAAAATAATGACATTTATTTTCTTAGCTTCGCTAGTATCGTCGCTATTATCGTTTATCGCAGCTCCAACATAAACGTACCCTACAGCACTCAATTGATTTCTTCTCTGCTAGAGGTCTGAGTTTGAATGCATAGAAGTGTTCTTCAGTGTATTGCCGGGTGGTTCCTGGAAAAAGGTGCTTTACTCCGCTACGACGGCCAGGTTCCACGTTGGTGGTGTTTCCATTGTGGCCCTTCGGCCCGACGAGCTGATAAAGTACCTCGGAGTACAGTATAATCACCTCGGATAGGCAAAGCCTTTCTGTGATGATCTCAAGTCGCAGCTGTCAAGTCTGTCCGCTGCCGCACTCAAACCCCAACAAAAGCTAACCATTTTGAAGGTTTATCTGGTCCCAAAACTCCTTGCGCGTCTTACGTCTGCGCGCATAACGAGAGGGGCTTTAAAAGGTGCTGACAAACTAATACGCATTGGTGTCCGCAAAATCTCACATTTAAATCGTACATGCTCGGACGCCTTCATTCACGCCCCAACACGGCTAGGGGGATTGGGGATCCAGTCGTTTTTAACCTCCATCCCCAATATCATTTACCGTCAATTTGCAGATGCCATGGTCAGCGAAGACCTCCTGACCGTCGGCATACTCGCATCGGCAATAGGCGAAAAGTTGTGGTAAAATGTCCAAAAATGGACAGCCGCGACCGGGCGTAGTTACAAAATCATAAAGCGTGCTTGGGGCGAACTATTGGAGGCATCATACTCTGGCAACGGGCTCATACAGGGCTCTCTGGTCGGGGGCAGATTTTGTGAAGGCTACGCAACTTAGAGGCAATTTATTGCCTACTAGAGGGATACCTTCGAACCCGCCAGTCCAGCGTAAATGTAGGGCCGGGTGCAACCGTACAGAGTCACTTTCACATGTTTTACAAGGTTGCCCCATGACTCATTGGCCCAGGATCCGGCGTCATGACCAGATCGTTGACTGCCAGGCGAAAAACTAGTGGAGAAAACACCCATTCTTAAACTTCCACCCCAAAAAGAACCTGAGTCGGGTAACGAAACTCCTTCCCCAGAAGGTTATAAGCAGACCCCCACCGCTGAGTTGTCTAGAAAAGCGATTGAGATGGGGTCCTCCGAGACCCCCGACGTGAGACGCAAAAGTGTAACCCGCATATTAACACCTCATAACTCCATCTCCTCCGACGGCACGAAACAACAACAGTCGACTCTAGATAGGGAAACCCCGGGGAGGGTAGAAAGTGGTATTGGTCTAGGTTTAACATCAGGTACCCCTGAAATATCAATAAGTATGTGCCCCATTGATAACTCGGAATAGAGAGTGACGCTTAGACGCGCAATGCTCTAACCGGAACAAATTCTCGAATGTGCAAAGCGGTATCGCGAAATACTCAAAGAAAGAACTCCCTTAACCTCCGAAACGGACGAATTTCTTGCTCAATTAATTAACATCGCTAAAACCAACAAACTCGAAAAACCTAATAAAACTAATAAAAAATTCTCGGAAAGAACTAAAAAGGAAAAAAGCAGATACACCAAAATACAATAACTCTACAAACATATCGCCGGTCAGCTGGCGAACCTAATCGTCCAGTGGAACCACGCTGACTTAACGGGGGCTTCTAAACCTTCTATTCCATTCCCGGAAGTCCAAAAGCTCTACACGGACTTATGCGGCCGTCCTGACCAGAACCACGATTTACCAAGAAACCATCTTGATTCCAGCTCCGACGCCCCTGTATCAATAATTACCCCGACAGAAGTCGCTATGAAAATCCAGCGACTTAAAAATAAGGACGCGGCGGGTCCAGACGGGGTAACGAAAGTGGGGGATTAATGATGGGGCTTTCTTTGCTCTTTAACCAAGTAATACTTTCGGGATACTATCCACAAACTTGGCTAATAAATCGCACCACCCCAATCCCGAAAGAGGGTAGAGACCCAGGTAAGGCTGAGAGCTGGAGGCCGTTGACCATATGACTCTTCTGGCGCGGCTCTTCAGCTCATGTGTTAAAAGCCGAATCGAAGGAGGCGTCCAAGTTTCAATTAAGCAGAGGAGGTTTACTGAGAGGAACGGATGCTTCATCAATTCCGTTCTCCTCGATGAGGCAATCCGGCGGGGCAAGAAAACCCGGAATGGGACGTTTCGGCGCGAGCCGGTTTGGCGCGGGGCGGTTCGGCGCAATGCCGGTTCGGCGCGGAGACGGTTCGGAGCGAGCCTTATTTTATTTGTAGCACTTATATTCTATATTGAATATTGCTATCCCAATCTTTCGGATTGGGAGGATTGGAAGGGGAGGATTACATTTTTACAAACATCTCTTCCATTTTCTTACGGGACCTCGCCATTATTTTCTTCCTTACGCCTTTTGCGCGTTTCAATTTCTATTCGTATATAGCACAAGCACCCGGCTCAACGCCTCGCAGTTAAAAGATTAACTTGAATTTTCATCAGGCATACATTAGGAACCACCACGTTATCAATAGCAAATTTTTTATTAAGCCGGCCCCTAATCTGATAATCCTAAAATTTTCTTGGATTGGTATTTCTGATAAAAAATTTAACTATATAAATTTTGCACCACACTATGTCAGTATCAAAATTTTTATAAAACTGTAGTGACACAAAATATCATTTTGATCTTTTCGCTAATCCAAAAATGTTAAATATTGTAAGTAAACGCCAGAAGGAAAAGTTCACGAATAATGGATTCATATATATCTTTGATCGTATGAGCGCTTCCTGATCGAAAATATTTTGGCGATGTGAAAGGAAAGACTCTTGTAAAGGTCGAATTCACACTGAAAATGGCATTGTAGTCAAAATGGTTAATGATCATTCTCATGACTGTTCGGCAGCTAAAGTTGAGGTTGATGTAGCTGTATCTGCAGTGAAGCGAAGAATTGAAGAAGATGTTCCGGAAAGAACTTCGCAAATTATTGACGCTTGCCTCGGCGAATTATCCGAAGGCGCTTTAGTCGCTATGCCAAACCACGCTACATTACGAAAAGTAATCCGAAGGACAAGAAATGTTGTGCAAGCTGTTCCCCCCGCGCCTGAAAATGTACAAGATTTAACAATTCCTGAAAAATATAATATTTACGATCTCCAGCCCGGTATTCTAGAAAACTTTTTACTGGCTGATAGTGGTCAAGTTTCCGGAAGAATTCTTATTTTTAGTCGTGAACGAAACCTTCGTATTTTTAAGCGAATGTGACCATTGGTTTTGACCATTTTATTGATTAGTTAAATAAACAAGTAATTAACCATGATCAGATAGAAGTCAAATAATAAAAAAAAAGAAACTACTTCCATAACGATTCTTTTCTTGCGCCGAACCACCCCGGCCAAACCGACTGCGGCGAAACGGTCGCGCCGAAACGTCCTAGACCGACCCCAAGCACTTCACCATCTTATAAGAGAGATGTATACAAATGCCCAAACAACATTCACGGGCACTAAAATAACTATTCCTATTGGCAGTGGCGTCAAGCAAAGCGATCCCCTTTCCCCACTTCTCTTCAATATGGTCGTAGACCCCATTATCCGCTCCCTAGAAGCCGCGAATTGATTCCATATAGCAGCCGGCAGAAACTTCGCGGTGCTCGCCTTCGCGGACGACCTTTTTCTTTTTGCGAACGATCCCGATGCCTTAAGAGCTAATATAAATCTGTGGCGTACCTCGTAGAGAAACACCTTTATTTATATTTATAATGTGATTTATTACGTCGGTTTAGATAAGTACATAAACTTGGATAGTTGGTATTAACAGCTACTAGTTTTACCTGTATAAGCCGACGTAAGATGAAAAAATTGAAACTTGATGCTTTCGAACCCAAGAAAACCTTACACTATGGCGAATTTGACAGATTTTGAGTCTTTGCAATTTTTGGGAAAAGGCAGCTTTGGAAAAGTAAAGAAAGTACGAAAAATTAATGGCGATGCTTCCAGCAAAGTGTACGCTTTAAAACAAACAAAGAAGAAACATGAAGACACTTTTCAAAAGAAAAAGGAATTTTAACCATAACTACCCATCCATTCGTGGTCGAGCTGTTTTATACATTTTCAAATGAAGAAAAGTATTTCATGGTAATGGAGTATCTGTGTGGAGGAACCTTCTGGTATATTTTACAGCGTACGCCTATCCTGTCCGAGCAACATGCGTCCTTCTACATTAAAGAATTAATTGTGGCATTAGAATATTTGCATTCGGAAAAAATTGCCTACAGAGACCTGAAAGACTCCAACATTTTGCTAGATGCAACTGGGCATATCAAAATAATCGATTTTGGTTTAAGCATTCAATTGGATGGACACCTCAGTTACGATTACTGCGGTACCATTGATTATATGGCTCCGGAAATTGTTAACAAAACAGGGCATGGAATGCCAGTGGATTGGTGGTCACTCGGCGTACTTCTGTACAAAATGACAGTAGGAACGCACCCTTTTAAAAAAGTGCCACGACAGCCATTCGTGACGCTATTATGATTGGAGGGTATTTTCTACCGGAAAATTTATCCACCGATTTACAAGATCTCATAACAAAATTATTAACAAAATTACATAACAAAAATAACTAATACAAAAAGAGGTTGGGGTACAACGGAGCAGAAGAAGTAAAAACACATAAATTTTTTCAAAATATCTGCTGGGAAGCTGTTGGGAAGCTATGACAAGCATAGGAAGTGGGATGTAATGCTACCAGAGATCCAGTTTGCTCTGAACACGGCCCAACACGCGTCCACTGGATTCTCTCCATGCCTGCTGAACTTCGGGAGGGAGCTATACTGCTCTAAAGAACGGCCTATCTACGAGGGGCCACGAGAAGTTGAACAAACTCTACGCCAGTTAGCCGATTTACGCGAGATTGCCCGAACCAACCTCGCCACCGCCTTCAGCATCCAGAGTCGCTATTATAACCGCCGCCGACGAGATCGACTCCCACAAGTGGGAGACATAGTCTACAAAAGGCAACGGACCTTATCGAATGCCATAACAGGAGTAGTCGCCAAATTAGCTCCCAAATTTCAAAGCCCATTCATCATCGACAGGGTGTTGTCACCGGTGGTAGTGGAATTAGTAACCCCCGAAGGGGCAAATCGCGTCTGGACTCATGTCAAGGACTTAAAATGGGGAAGATTATCCCGAACCCCCATGGGTCCATCGCCGCTCCCTGAGACCCCCACGGAAGACGATTTTCCATTGCGGAGATCTACTCGCGACCGAAAAGTCGTTAAACTAAATCCGATTGATTCCCGACCGAAAAGTCGTTAAACTAAATCCGATGAGAATCTGACCGCAGACATTCCCATTCCGACAGGTTCCCCGTGACACCGAAAGAGCAAAACCGTCATAGAAGTTGCATTGCCACCCCGTAAGGCCGACCCGTCTCCGAGTTACATATCCGGATTCAATCGACAATCTTCCGCCGGTTCCGTTTTGTCGATGAATCACCCGGTAACAAAGACGAGAAGACCCCCGAGGAAGTGCAATGGATAGGACCACCGCCGCTCGAATCAAATTTTCCGGAGACAACCCTGTTTGAATATTGCTAAATTATCTTAACACCTTTCATGATAGCAGAGGCTTATCTACCAACAAATTTTAAAATTTTCACACATTTAGTGTTTCGAATTTTACCTCGAAAGTTTTACGCCGCATTATGCCGTCAGTGAAGTCAGAAACTATGAGGAAACGTGACGCCGAGGTACAACGCCGGAGGCTACAGGTCAATCCTCCCGTAGGAGCATCATGGGGGCGCCAACCTACCAGACCCACCTTGGTTACCAGTAGGGTAACTACTCCCGTAGCTAGGCCCAGCTTTGAAGAGGTGCTGCTAGGTATGTCGAAATTAGATTTAACCCCATCTGTTTCAGCACCTCCCGGAAGAAGGCGAGTAGCTCCACCACGTACCCACCCTATGGTGACCACCGATAAACCCGCACAGACCGCTACAACTAAATCAGGTAAGAGCCCTGTGGGTAATAAACGAAAGTTTAGTGTTGTAGTTCTACCCCGGGAAGTCCGAGTGGTGCGACAAATTCGACAAACCCCTGAGGATAGGACAGCCGACCTCACCATCCGAGAGGTTCCCGAGTCCTCAATACCTGACTCCTGGATTTTGCCGACCATCGAAGACCAGCCAGGCCCCAGTCGATTAGACGAATCTAGAGCCATCCCGGAGGAATCCGTTCCAACTTCGCCTCTGGAAGCGTACATAATTACCTCTCCCCCCATTCCCACCTCAATTGGGATCATTCAGAGGATTCTAGATGATGGGATGAAAAAAAGTGGTCCATATCGGTCCATCGTCTTATGTGATGGGAAGCCCAAGGAGCTCAGAGCCAAACGGTTGAAGCGGTTGCTCAAGCGCGCTGGGTATTGAGCCCAATGATTGATCATTTTTTTTGTTATCACTGGTGAGACGGAACATACATATGCATTTTTTTTTCAATTTTTGCATACAGTTCGCGGTTCTTCACGGACCCCCCGAGCTGTAAAGAATTATTATGTTTTAATTAATTTATTTTGCAAAATATTACATTTTTGAAAATTTCATCACATAATGTCCGGTGTATGATATGCCAAGTATTATTATTTGCATATCAAAATTACAGGTAACTAGTTCAAATATAAACAAACATTTGAAAGCTGCAAACAGAGGAAGGTAGTAAGGTAATTGATTCCTTAAGTTTCTGCCTTTTCTACACGAACGGCTGACTGAAATTTCGAGAAAGCGTCATCGAATCAGTCGAATCAACCGCCGATCCGGTCAGTCAGAGATCGGACCTCCGATCCGATCCGATCCGAGCTCCGTTCCCGATATATCCTGTATGATTCATTGCTTACGTTTCTAGGCAATAATCGAATTTCCGAAACTGTTCTTGGTTACGTATCTAGCCAAAAACAACAAATTCCTCCGTCGAGATTAGCAAAAAGCTTACGTTTCTAGGCTTTAGCTGAAAAAGAACATCCGAGTAGATAATTCTCATCAAGAATTATTACTTACCCGATTTGCAGATTCGATAACCTTCCGTATAAGAAGTCACCCCCTGATTTCATCCATCCCGTAATCACAGTTGAATTTTGCTAATCGAAATTTCAGTAGTTGTAAAAATCATTAAAAAAAATAAAAATAGTTATAAAATTGGTGTTTAGATTCAATTAGTCAAACATTATTCTCCACCTGTTTTAGTAGCTGCTACTATTTTAGAAGCAGTAGTAATATAGTAACCGTAATTTTGAATTCACTTGCAAATACATTCAAGTCAATATAAAAGTCAATATTATTCACAGGTTATGTTATGTTCTAGACACCAGTGCCGTACTCATTAATTTTTGATAGTGTAAATATTTAAATATTAAAATCATTTTTTTCTCTAAATTATTAATTATGCACTTAACTTGTAAATATTTATTTTTTTTAATAAAATTTTTGTTAATTTACTCAGAATTCTTTATTTTGTTTTACAAGTTTCAAAGTTTTCCCTTTGAAAAAGCTTTTGGCACCCGAGTTTAAAATAAGTGTCAAACCGAAATCGACAAGACGTCCTCAGATCCTGGCTACCCAAGGGGCAATTTTTGAACGAGGCCAAAAACCACGCTAGAATATTTTAAAAATCGCTTATAGGCCATAGTTTATGTTAACACGTTTAATTTATTTTTCTTATTCCATGACTACGGATGGTACCAAAAAAGTTGTCGGCAGGATCCTGATTAAAATTCGTAAGGCAGAAAAAATTAAAATTATTCGCACCAAGTTTTGTCCAAATATATTTAAGACCTTGCAGAGTAAAAATCCAATTATTTATTGTTGAGAGGCACAAATTCTTTATTGCTTTTCTGATTACAGAATTTGATGCTCACCAACACACTGATAGCGGTTTTAAAAAATTCTAAACATGAACCTCTTGTACATAATATAACACCTTTGCATTTTCCGTTTTTAATTTCTTTACTTGTACTGTCGACAGTGTCAAATAGTTGATCGACAAAAAGCAGAAAATCAGCCGTATGGGTATTTTGTTATTCTTTACAACCTAACATAGAAAAATTATAATAAACCATTATTACTTCTAAAAATTATTGTATATACAATTTGCAGTCAATATCTTCTTCTTTGACAAGTTCTACAATTCAATTCTATTAGGTATTATTGCAAATAGTTACACAGAAATAAAATCCGACCACCTTAAAAACTTGCATTTCACAAAAATAAATTACACAAAAATTAACCATTTTGTCGGTTTTGGCATTTTTTGAGGTTAAAAGGCTAACCAACTTAGAAAAATAATTTATTTGCAAACATTCAAACTAACCACTACAACGCCAAATGATCGCTTACGGTCGGTGTCCCAACTAAAACGGGTTTAGAAATTTTGAATAGATGATAACCTACCCTGGATACGCTATCGAGACTACAAATTGAAGAAGTAAATCGGGAACAGATAGTAATAGATTATAAGAAAATAGTCAGTGAACAGGAGAACGATAGCGAATTGAAAGTGTTTTATAAAAAGAAACACTCGTTGCAACTTAAGAAACGATATTGCCCGGAAATAGAAACGGAATTGATATGTGATACTAGTACCGGTACGATTCGACCATGGATTCCAAAAGAAATGAGATTTATGATATCCAAGAAGTGGCATGGATTGGCGCACGTGGGAAATCGAGCGACAGCAAAATTAATAACGAACCGTTTCGTATGGCCCTCAATTAATAAAGACGTTAAAAACTGGTGTAGAGAGTGCATTCCTTGCCAAAGAACAAAGGTTCAGAGGCATACGACAGCACCTCTCGGAAAATTCGTAGCCCCTACGAAAGGTTTTGAACACATACACCTCGATTTAGTCGGTCCACTCCCACATTCCAAAGGTTTTACTTACTGCATGACGATGATCGATAGATTCACGAGATGGATTGAAGTGGTACCAATACAGAACATTACAGCAGAAGAAATAGCCCAAACACTACTAACATCGTGGATATCCAGATTTGGTGTACCAGCACGAATAACAACCGTTCAAGGCCGTCAATTCACATCAAACTTATTTAGGAATTTATCCAAACTTCTAGGAGCAGAACACATTCAATCGACCACGTACCATCCAATGGCAAATGGAATGATCGAAAGAGTGCATCGGCAACTCAAAAGCGCAATTAAATGTCATGCCTTGGAGAACAACGAAACTTGGGTGGAAGCACTACCGGTAGTCCTGTTGGGTTTGAGAACGGTTTTTAAAGAAGATATCAACGCTACATCATCAGAATTGGTTTTCGGTGAAAATCTCCGTTTGCCAGGGGAAATATTTCAAAACAGCTCCGTTACGAACGATCCTGCCGATTTTGTATCACAATTACGCAATCATTTTAAAAAAATAAGACTAACACCGAGCAGCAACCATGGAAATAAGAAAATATTTGTGCATAAAGATCTAGCTACCTGCACACATGTCTTTATAAGGCACGATGCAATAAAAAAGCCTTTACAATCAACGTATGATGGTCCGTTCAGGGTGTTGACGAGAACAGAAAAAGTATACCAAATTGAAAGAAATGGAAAGAATACATAAATATCCATAGACCGCTTAAAACCAGCATACATGATGATACATGAATCCTCGAAGACAGAGAGCCCACCCCCTTTGAGATTGAGGTCACAATAACGCTTTTCGTAAGACATCTTAAAAGCAATCACACGGATTCCAAACAAGCTAGAAACGCAAACGCGCGCAAATTCGCGAAACGAACCGCGGAAAAAAAGACGAGATACGCGAAGACGCAGTTCCGCTTGTATATATACAAGCGGAACCACTCCCAGCTCGCTAATTTGGTCGTCCTGGGGAACGCGAAAGATTTCACGGGGAAAAATAGACCACCCAAGTAACATTTTTAGCCTGCAAATAGCCGGTAAATAGCCTCTACCTGACACAGGCCTGTGTCAAGCCTGCAATTTGTCTGTGCCTGCAATTAACCAGTAATTTAGCCTGTGTCAGCCCTGCCGTTGGGTTATTTATCTGTGCCTGTAATTAGCTAATAATTTAACCTGCGTCAGCCCTGCCGTTATGTTATTTATCTGTGCCTGCAATTAGCTAATAATTTAACCTGCGGCAGCCCTGCCGTTAGGTTATTTATCTGTGCCTGCAATTAGCTAATAATTTAACCTGCGGCAGCCCCTGCCGTTAGGTAATTTATCGGCATAAAATAACATAACATTTTTTTGAAAAAAAAATGTAATTGTAAAAATTAATCAAGGTAAATTAACGGTATCTTGGAATATATATTTTCTGAAATTGAAAAATGCATATTCATTATAATAACCTGGTATAAGTGTGTACACGTGTTGCTCGGAGTTCCAATATTAAACATTTAATAATTATCGGCGTTTGTTCTTTTTCCGAATGCTGTTAGGAAAAATTCTGTTCACACATACAGTGGAAAGTGTATTTTAATAAATAAAATTTTTTAATAAGTTACATATAAAACTTAATACACAAAAGTGTAAAAAAAAATTGGGGGTTTCTGAGATTTGAACCCGGGGCCTCTAGGTCTAAAATATCGTGTGAGGTGAACACACTCCTTTAAATAGTTTCGTAACATTTTTCGTACTTGATTTGTCGATTATTTGAGGTTATATTTATTTGACATCTTATCCCAAAATACGTGTAGTCAAGTTCATGTTAAAATATATAAATTTATGTTCAAAATTAAAGTAGTCTCTGATAGCAGTTGCGTTGTTATTTATATTATTCAATCCGGGCTCTAATTATTAAACGTAAGACAACAGCTAAGAAAAGGTAATTAAAAATAATTTTAAACTTTTGAAAGTTTGCAAGTTCCATAACCTATCAATTTTATAGATGTCTTTCAAAATTGTGGAAACATTTGAACGAGGGAAGCAGGTCATTTCCACAGTTCCTGAAGCATGGGAAGAAGGTGGTACGTTATGGTGCCCAGTACGTTGTGAATCGTTGTCTATAACCACGTTACAAGAGGACCCTAAATCTGTGCCAGATAAGCGGACGTGGAAAAAAATGCATTGCGTTGTAAAACGTCAAGGCATTGTTTCTTTTAGGGAAGCCCTACAATGTGAGATGGACATGTCTGGGTTATCTGAGACAGAGGACGATATCATCAGCGATACCCAAATTCGCAAAAAAATTAAATTAAATGATACACCTAAATCAACCGAGGTAAGTTAAGAAGTTAATAATAATAATAATGTATTGCACCATTGCTAAGACTTGCTGAAAGAAATAGCGGATCTTTACAAAAAGCTTTGGGGGGAAAACGATAGAACGAAAAGCCCAAGATCTAGTCCCGAAAGCGACGAGCCCGTGGAAACAATTACACCAAATGAAATCCAAGTTAAGATCTAAAAATTAAAAAACTAATGCGCGGCCGGGCCTGACGGCATAACGAAGCTAGATTTGACAACCCCGGGAACTAATAGCGCGTTGACATTAATATCGAACGTCCTCTTGCTAACTGGCTACTACCCCCGCCGATGGCTTAAGAATCGCACCACCATGATTCCAAAGGCGGGGAAAGATCCGACTAAGCCCGAGAGCTGGAGACCTCTGTCAATATCTTCTCTTCTGTCGAGGATCTTCAGCTCTTGTCTAAAAACCCGAGTTTTTATTTTTAATTTTTTTAATTTAATTGTGAAATATCCGTCAGGCAAAGGGGCTTCGTTGAGGGAATGGCTTTTTCGTCAATGCCACAAAAGAACAAATATCTGTGCCGCCCAAGTTGATTTGGCAAAGGCGTTTGATACGGTGCCACACCACGCTATTCTACTACAAAGAAACAGGGTACCCAGGGCCCTATCAACTTTAATCCTGGGGATGTATCAGGGTGCCACAACTACTATCACCGGCACAAACATTTCTATTCCCCTGGGCAGAGGGGTCAAACAAGGTCACCCTCTCTCGCCCCTGTTATTTAACATAGTCATAGACCCGACCATCCGATCCCCGGATCGAAAATATTTGGAAACGTTTTGGTCAGTTCTAGTACGGATTGCACGTTGAAGGTGTGGAATATCGAGCAAGAAATGTGTGTTCACTCCAAATGGAATGGCAGGGTTGCGAGTGCAAATAATAACAGCAGTATAATTGAAGTTTGAAGAGCAGACACTGGAGAAGTTCTATTTCCTATCGAAAATCAACACCCCATATCCTGATTCGTCATTCATGACGACTCCATCGTAACTGGATGCATAGAAGGAGTAGTTAGGATTTTTAGTCTGGACGATGGTATTTTGCAAAATTTTATGCGAATCAATCGTGGTAAAATTACACAAATTATGGTGTAGCAAAGTGGTAGATCGAGATGAGCGATATGATCTCATCAGGAAAAATCAAAGTTATCGAAAATCGAACAGTGAAAATGGCCGATAAACCTAACGATGACCCCAAGACAAGTGACCAACCTAAAAATGCGCTGAGAAGCGCGAGTATTAGCGAAGAAGTGAATGAAAAACGCGAACGAGAATCCGACGAATAAGAAGGAATATTTGTAACAGCGAAAACGAGAAAAAAGAGGAACAGGAAAACCGTGGAAAAGATGGAAACTGATAGCTCGGAAGAAGAGGTGGAAACGGCGAGAAAAAGTGACAAAAAATCCGACAACGAAGAAAACGTGGGAAAAAAACTTAAGCGGACGAAAAATCAGAGAAAACAAGACAGGAGAGCCAAAATCGACAAAGAATACCAGGAATCGGAGCAAAAAAGACTTGAAGAAAGTGCCGAAAGTGGAAATGGGCAAAGTGAAGCTACCGTGGAAACGCCAAACACGGAGCAGCAATCCGTCCTGACTAACGTTGAATTAAAAAACCTTACCAAGAAGGTCATGGAAGATGCGCACGAGGTGGGGAGATTCCTCATTAGGAATTGCATCAGGAAACAGAAGCCTAGCTGCACTAAACACAATTATTACAGGAAAGTTGCTGTCTAGAGCAGTCAAGTCGCGAGTGTATAAGACAATAATACGCCCAGTGGTGACTTTTACGCCAGTGAATTATGGACCCTGACGAAGAAAGACCAAATGGCACTCGAGGTGTGGAAGAGGAAAGTGCTAAGAAGGATATACGGGGGAGTACTGGAAGCAACAGAATGGCGGACACGAACCAATAATATAACATCCCAAAACCTGAACAAGATTGGCCTGTCGATATCAATTCCAAAGAGTGCAAACTTCAGCATTCGGAGTATTGGTAGAACGTGGGTGACGGAGGAGATCGAGGTCTCTGTACAGGGCGCAGCTATACGCAATTACAAAATTGATTAATCCTTTTCTTACCTGGAGATCATGTATACACTAGTATATGAAGATATGTCCAACAAGGCACAACTCGGCAGAATAACTGCAGCGGCGGAAAGGAGCAGAAGATTAGCACTAAAGCCGACGCAAAAGGCCACTCTTCTGGCACAGTACATTTTGGTCAAATTTGTGTACAATTTTTCCATAGACTCCCCTTCCAAGACAACTCTGGACAACGTCGACGATGCCATTAGAGGACGAAGAGAATAAAGAAGAAAGCAAAGGCTAATAAGAAGAAATGAAATAAAAGTAACCCAACTAAATATTATGTATAAACTAATGTATAAGTTGGGAATATGTCAGTGAAGCCCACCAGACCTTTCTATAGATATCTATCTATATTCGGTTATGAAAGTCTTGCGACATTTTCCCGATACCTCCCTGTCTCTGCTCGTTGCGTGTTGAAAATGTGTGACGTGCACAGAGGACCTACAGCTTAACGTGGATTCCGAACCACGGGAATAGACGATTTTTACACCGCCTACTCCATCAGGGAAGTTTTTTAGCCATAAATAATGTTATCTGGGGCCAGCAGATAGACATTTGGTGAGCGAAAATTTCTTCTATAGATAGCACCTCACAGGATTTGAACCCGTGAATATTGGCTTGAAAGCGAACACGCTAGCATTTCAGCCATTCGCTCACCTATAGATATACTTAGTATCAAATGAAGACTACCTTGTTATTCGGCTTGGCTCGAGGTAGTGGGTCATTGACTTACACACTGGAGATACTTTAACCTGTGATACTTTGCTTCCCTCTAGCAGTGATGAAGCTGTAACTCTGTATAACCATTTGTAAGTTTTTTTCTTAGAAGTCGCGTTATTTGAAGTTTATTATAAATTTATGTAGACTTGCGATTGATTGCCGTTCCTACGGATTTCATATTTACAACCTCAAGTCTGCAGTATACGAATATAATGCTTTCGACACCCGCAAAGGTTATAGAATTGAAGGGAAAATAATCATAGAATTACATAACGGCAGTCTCAAGATTTTAGATTTAGAGTATAAATCTCTAATGATATTAAAATTCTGTGAAAACGATGAACCACAGGCAGTCAAAGTAAAATTTTATTATTGCAATCTGAAAAATATAGGTTTTCACTTTTTTTTTGTTATTAGGGGAATACTTAATTTATTGTGCACAGGAATGCATTCATGTTTAGGATCTCACAACCAAGGCTGAGTTATTTACAATATGGGAACCCTGGGTGTTCGTAAGTAGTTTAGGTGGCAACAAACTGATTTACATGAATAGAAATGAAGATTTGAAATTTCATGTGTGGAATTATGTTACTGGGAAAAGCATTTTAGAAGTTTGTAAGATTGATATTTCCCCTAAAATTTCCAAAAAATCATCCCACTTCTGATATTTATGAAATAATTATATATTAAACTTTCAGATACCGGAAGTGTCATTTTCAATCATTTCACAAATGGGCAATATATTTTTACCATAAGAAAGTCATCAATAGAAATTATCATGTGGTGTCGTAAACATTTTAGGTGACAACAAACTGATTTACATGAATAGAAATGAAGATTGGAAATTTCATGTGTGGAATTATGTTACTGGGAAAAGCATTTTGGAAGTTTGTAAGATTGATATTTCCCCTAAAATTTCCAAAAAATAATCCCACTTCTGATATTTATGAAATAATTATATATTAAACTTTCAGATACCGGAAGTGTCATTTTCAATCTTTTCACAAATGGGCAATATATTTTTACAATACGAAAATCATCAATAGAAATTATCATGTGGTGTCGTAAGCATTTTAGGTGGCAACAAACTGATTTACATGAATAGAAATGAAGATTGGAAATTTCATGTGTGGAATTATGTTACTGGGAAAAGCATTGTGGAAGTTTGTAAGATTGATATTTCCCCTAAAATTTCCAAAATATAATCCCACTTCTGATATTTAAGAAATAATTATATATTAAACTTTCAGATACCGGAAGTGTCATTTTCAATCTTTACACAAATGGGCAATATATTTTGGCTAGTATTTATTTGGTCAGTATTTTTATCATTAAATGGTCAGTATTTTTATTGAAGTGGTCAGTATTTATTAATAAATGGTCAGTATTGCATTGATCAGTATAAAAACTGTCGTGATTTAAATAATATGCATATTACTATTAGCCCATGTCCCGGGTGATTTTTTGCCACTGTTGGTTCCAATAATTGCCGGAGTGATGAAACTTCCAGAGATGGTGTTTTCCGATGTGAAAACAGGTAATTCATGTTTTGCATACAAAATTTTGATCGGGAACGGTCGCCATATTGAAAAAACCGGGGGGTGAATCACTGTGGCAGTATAGTGTACACTTAAGTAGCAGTACAGGCAGTATCGCCAGTATAAAGCTGCATGCGGACTGATAAAGCAAAACGTTTTAAGACAAATCATTTTGTTTTATCTAAAAACAAATGTTTTGTTTTGTCTTACAGTGTTTTATTTTGTCTTAAAACGTTTTGCTTGATCTGAAAACAAACTGATCAAAGCAAAAAAGTTGTTTTCAGATCAAACAATATGTTTCATGATTAAACAAAAAGCTTTTTAATGCAACAAAAGTTTTGCTTTATCAATCTGCATGCAGCCTTAGGCAGTATTTATAGCAGTATAGTGTACATTTTCAAACCCAGTGATTCACCCCCCGGAAAAAACGTTGAAAAATTCGTTTATTTTGGAGTTATCCGGAAATAGCTCTAAAACTTTTCATTTTTCGAACTTGGACGTTAAGTACGAAAATGTTGGTGCTGAAATTCTGCACAATTTCGTTTTTTATTCATCTTTCTACGACTAATAGAACCGAAGATAGAATTTTTTGAAAAATGGTCAATTTTTGAAGCTACCTGGGAGACCCTCACAGTACGCGGTGCCCAGCGGTGCCACGCCGCAGAGGGAACATTCTACCATTTCTCGAGTAATATCACCTCGAAAAATCTGAAATTGTGGCAAATGTATCTCAATATTATATAGATTGAGTTCCATACTTTACATTTCCAAAAAAAAAATTGTTATGTTCTTTTTTTAACACTTTCGTACGTGTTAAAATTGTGCAGTAAAAATCATCGGAAAATATACTTCTGTTGCACGGCTGTAGCTCATCAGTTAAGTACGGAAATTAAATGACACAGGGACTATTTTATCGGAAATTTTCTAAGCTTCAACTTTGCTTCAGAGCATTTTTGACGTAAACCTCATAGAAACAGAGCTATATCGAAAAAAACGAAAAAATATCCGGTTTTTTAACAATTTGGCCAAAAAGTGGCATTTATTCAATGACAATATGTAAAATCCGATTACATCTGGCTCGTTTTAAACTTCGGGGTCGTTTAGACAGTTGTTTAAAGTAGTAAAAAAGTATAGAACATAATTTTTCCAACGACATTATTACACTTTATTTTACAGATGACTCCGTTTTTGTTAAATGTATTAAAGAAATTAACGAATTTGTAAAGGCTATAAATCGACAATATTCAGACGTAGACGGTACTACAATTTTTTTTTACTTTTGTACATTTAATATTATGCAAATATTCAATTTGCCATTTAAATAATCACCCGAATGTAAATAATTGAATATATACATAGGGATAAACCATCGTATTTAGCTAATGTAGGTACATTTCGGAAATATACGGCTAAGCAAAGAAACGTGACAGGGCGCAAAATGTAGCAAATTTAAATACCTTTCGATTATCTAAGAATGATTTGTGCCGTAGAAGTAGCCGTTGTCCACTTTTTACCAGAGGAAATGAAAATTTTTCATAAAATTTTGCGTCAAAATTTGTTCCAATCGGCCGTATCTCAGCAAGTTTTGGTCGTACGAGGTTGTATAAAAAAGCATTTTGTAGATACATTAATTTTCCATCGATGTTATTGAAAGCATTTTTTGCCTACGAGCCGCGATCATACAGTAATTTGCGCGTAAAGAGCAAAGAGATCGCAGTTGTTCGAAAAGTGAAAAAATTGACCATTTTTCAAAAAATTCTATCTTCGGTTCTATTAGTCGTAGAAAGATGAATAAAAAACGAAATTGTGCAGAATTTCAGCACCGACATTTTCGTATTTAACGTCCAAGTTCGAAAAATGAAAAGTTTTAGAGCTATTTCCGGATAACTCCAAAATAAGCGATTTTTTCAACGTTTTTTCAATATGGCGACCGTTCCCGATCAAAATTTTGTATGCAAAACATGAATTACCTGTTTTCACATCGGAAAACACCATCTCTGAAAGTTTCATCACTCCGGCAATTATTGGAACCAAAAATCACCCGGGACATGGGCTATATATACGGGTGGCGCAAAACAATCATTACAGTTTGAATGCTAAACAACTATTTTATTTTAGATCAGTATATCTGACAACAATTGTTTTTCGTTTTCGCAAAACAATCGTTATGTTTTGAATGCTTAATAACTTTTCTATTTCAGATGAAATATTTAAATAAGTTAGCTAATGTAAAGACAAGTGCTTGGACAGTTATTTGAAGTATGAGTGTTAGTTAATACATATTTATTCGGTATTTCAGTAAAATACTGTAATGTATGTTCAAGTTCCGATAATGATGATGATTAGTTACCAAGTAAAATATAGACTTCTATATAAGTTGCAAGAATTATTAAGAATTAAATACATAATGCGTTCCTTTAATACAATGACAACAAATATAGAGAATTATACATCAGACGATGATGAAAACGAAACAATTGAGTCAACTTCTAACAATATTCGAAAAAGGAAAAGGCAACGTATCTGGACGAAAACTACTACATTTATTAGTAAAGAAGAAGTAATAAATGCAGTAACTGCAGAAGAAGTTTGGAATTTCCATTATCGAAATAATACTGCAGATGGTGAAAAAGCTTATTATCGCTGCAAAAAAGTAAAAAGACGGGCAGAACAATGTAATGCTGGATTATATTTATTGTATAACAATAAAGAAGAAAGTGTAACCATGTTCAGAACCGATGAAGAACATTCTCATGAAGATCAACAAACGATAAAACTTTCAAATGAAATGAAAAAAGAAATTCAATATCTATTTCACTTAAAAGTTAAACCCAAATAGATGTTCGAAATTCTAACTGAAAAGGGTTTAAAACCTAAAAACAACATACAGCTATATAATTATTTATCCCAACTAAGAGAGAAGAATTATGGACCATCTGAAATAAGTTTGGGTGAATTTGAACAGTGGTGTTTGGATCATAATAATTTGCCTGAGTCCGATGATTTGGCTTTTGTGGTATCACATCAAGTTAGATATCCTGACGAATTAGTTGACGAAGAGGATCAAGACGATGACGCTGCCACTGGTTCAAGTTTCAGAATTTTAATTTCAACCAAACGTTTACTTAAAAACGGTACGAAATCAAACAAAATTCACGCCGATGCCACTTACAAACTAATATGGGAAGGTATGCCTGTTATGCTTGTTGGAACAACAGATTCTGATCGTCACTTACATCCGATTAGCATGGCAGTATGTTCAAATGAAAAAACTGAAGATTTTAAATTCATTTTTCAGTCAATTATTGCCGGCTTAAATAGAATAAACGAGAAAATTGATCCCGATTACTTAATATCCGATGCCTCAAATGCAATTAGAAATGCATTCCTTCAAACATTCGGCGATAATAAGGTATTAATTATGTGCTGGGCACATATGAGGCGCAACGTTTCGAAAAAAGTTGAAGCGTTGGTGGAAAGAAGCTTGAGAAAAGAAGTAATGAATGGCATAGATGCATTACAATTATCTCCAAATAAAGAAGTATTTGATAAAGCCGTACTTCTATTTATCAAAAAATGGCTTCAAAAAAAGCAAACAGCATTTATTGAATACATGAAGTTGCAATGGCTCACATCCCATCAAAATTGGTATGAAGGTATTGCGCATCATACTCATTCTACAAACAATGCTTTGGAGTCTTTCAATTTAGTAATAAAAAAAGAAGATACGTTTCGTGAAAGGTTAGCTATGGCAAGATTTCTTGAATTAACCATTAATACAGTAGAAAAGTTGTCAAAAGAATATTCCAGTGCAAGTCGAGTATTCAAAACTGCGATAACAGTTGAATTACAGCAATGGACGAATGGTTATCAATGGGCAAAATCAAACATTACTATTTCATCAATGGCATGCGAAAATTCAATTCAATATTTTTGTCCATCTAATGAAGAACCAACTGTTACAGAGGAAGAAATGGCAATCGTATCAGAAAGGCGCTGGAACACCTTTGACCAATTTAAACGAAGAGCATTCAAAGTGTGGTTTGTGAATCTTTCAGAAGAAACAGAAAACTGGATGCATGGCCGCTGTACTTGCCCAGAATTTTTCAAGAAATATATATGCAAGCATATAATCGGCTTGGCTATTCGCTTAAAATATGTCAAACCTCCTCCTGCAGCTAAACAAATACCTATAGGAGGAAAGCGTTCAAGAGGAAGGCCTAAATTAGCTACTCGAGCTCATATAATAGATTAATTATTATATTTTATTTTTTGTATATTATAATTTTAAAAAATAAATACTTATAATATTTATACTGACCATTTATTTAAAAAAAATACTGACCAAATATTTAGTTATCTTACCCTCTCCACCATATTAATACTGACCAAAATATTATTATATACTGACCATGTATTTAAAAAAATACTGACCATGTAATGATAAAAATACTGACCAAATATTTAGTTGCCATATATTTTTACAATACGAAAGTCATCAATAGAAATTATCATGAGGTGTCGTAAGCATTTTAGGTGACAACAAACTGATTTACATGAATAGAAATGAAGATTGGAAATTTCATGTGTGGAATTATGTTACTGGGAAAAGCATTTTGGAAGTTTGTAAGATTGATATTTCCCCTAAAATTTCCAAAAAATAATCCCACTTCTGATATTTATGAAATAATTATATATTAAACTTTCAGATACCGGAAGTGTCATTTTCAATCTTTTCACAAATGGGCAATATATTTTTACAATAAGAAAGTCATCAATAGAAATTATCATGTGGTGTCATAAGCATTTTAGGTGACAACAAACTGATTTACTACATGAATAGAAATGAAGATTGGAAATTTCATGTGTGGAATTATGTTACTGGGAAAAGCATTTTGGAAATTTGTAAGATTGATATTTCCCCTAAAATAATCCCACTTCTGATATTTATGAAATAATTATATATTAAACTTTCAGATACCGGAAATGTCATTTTCAATCATTTCACAAATGGGCAATATATTTTTACAATAAGAAAGTCATCAATAGAAATTATCATGTGGTGTCATAAGCATTTTAGGTGACAACAAACTGATTTACTACATGAATAGAAATGAAGATTGGAAATTTCATGTGTGGAATTATGTTACTGGGAAAAGCATTTTGGAAGTTGGTAAGATTGATATTTCCCCTAAAATTTCCAAAAAATAATCCCACTTCTGATATTTATAAAATAATTATATATTAAACTTTCAGATACCGAAAGTGTTATTTTCAATCTTTACACAAATGGGCAGTATATTTTTACAATACGAAAATCATCAATAGAAATTATCATGTGGTGTAAGCATTTTAGGTGGCAACAAACTGATTTACTTGAATAGAAATGAAGATTGGAAATTTCATGTGTGGAATTAGGTTACTGGGAAAAGCATTTTGTAAGTTTGTAAGATTGATATTTCCCCTAAAATTTCCAAAAAAATAATCCCACTTCTGATATTTATGAAATAATTATATATTAAACTTTCAGATACCGGAAATGTCATTTTCAATCATTTCACTAATGGGCAATATATTTTTACAATAAGAAAGTCATCAATAGTAATTATCATGTGGTGTCGTAAGCATTTTAGGTGACAACAAACTGATTTACATGAATAGAAATGAAGATTGGAAATTTCATGTGTGGAATTATGTTACTGGGAAAAGCATTTTAGAAGTTGGTAAGATTGATATTTCCCCTAAATTTTCCAAAAAATCATCCCACTTCTGATATTTATGAAATAATCGGGCTGCTAGCCCGACCCTGGTGTATGAAATTCCCTTCAAGGCGTGTCCCTGCCTCTTCTGTAGTAAAGGGTCGCCAATTTAGTGCTCCAAAATAACGGAAATTACTTCACGGAGGAAAATTATTTAAATTATTAATTCGATTTATGCTAGAAATTTAATTGTCAAGATATTGCGAGTTGAGGAAAGTGAGAGATTTGGCTCAACTAGAGCGGAAGCCATTAAATTACGCGGTTATTTCAAAAATACACCCTACGATAAAGTCGTACGGCGCGGCGTTTGGAAACTGCTTCATTCGTAGCAAACGCTGATCACTACTAATTTTTTTCACCTTGATGGTGATGGACACATCAAACAAGAGGATTTTGGATTAAGCAAGGAAATTATGTTTTATGGTAACTTCCCGAATTTTTCAGCGGAAAGGGTCATGGAGTTGCGGCCGTTTGCTGATCAATGGGGGTACTATTTTGTTTTATGCTTGTCGGACACGTTCATTTGGAACGTTTTGGATATTTTATAACAAGTAATATTTCGTTTTATGATAGAAATGTAATAGCCAAGTTATTGAGAGTTGCAGGAAGTGAAAGATTGAGCTCAACTACAGCGGGAGCCCTTAAAAAACACAGTTACTTCAGAAATACAGACTGGGATAAAGTTCTACGGCGTTTGGAAACTCCTTTATTCGTAACAAACTCTGATGACTACTAATTTCTTTCCAATTTTAGTTTAATTTATTGTTACTTATATGCACCTGGCCATTCGAATAACGATACAATGGCGCCATATCACGACAGTTTACACTATTGGATTTTAATGTAATAACATATTTATGATCCCCAGTTAATAATGGTTGAAATCTTAAGGTAGATTTATTACTTGACTCTATGTTTATAATCGATCGTTGACAAATTGTTGAGATGAACACAAGCTAGGTAAAATGTAACCACATCATAATTCCACACGTCGCTGCACTAAGGGAAATGGTTGTGACCATTTCCAAACTATCAAACTGATTTACGGATTGAGAACATTCTTCATGAAAATTTTTTGGAACTTTTTATAGATATAAAACAAGACGTTGACATAGTAGTATAGTACGAAGGACTTTTATTCAAAATTAAACACGCGGTGCCTTATCATTACTTTCATATCTTAAAATCCTATTTGTATACTAAATTAATCTCATAGTACCAGATAGATCACAAGAACTATTAGTAGACGATTGCGATTTCAGAGTAGGGTAAAACACAAATTCACTTCTAATCGAAAAGTTATACAAATTTTGTTTCTCTAAAAACAATATTAAATTCACAGAAATATCGTGTTTGGTACGTAAACCCGAAGACAATCCTGTCCCGACAAGGCTGCCTCGGAGGATTACACCGTTGCTCAAAACACGCACTTACAGAGGTAGTGATGCAAATAACCCCCACGGCGCGGCGGAGATATCGATAAATCTGTTTTTAGACAAGCTAAAAAGCAAAATATTGGAGTGGGATACAAAATCAATTCGAATCACTGCAGTGAAAATTTTATTATCGTTTTTCAAGCTGCAAGTGATAAGATAATAAAACACCACCGTAAAACAAATTGGGTTTATGCAGCAGTCTTAATTCTAGATCTACGACTTAATTGGAAACGTTTAATCTTACAGCCTGGGGCCAAGAACTAAAAGCAGCATCGGTTCAAAATTTTGCGAGTATTTATAGAACAACGCTCAGAAATGCGAGCAGAAGATAGAAGACATCCCGAAAATGAAAAACCAGATTTCGATATCTTGTACGAAATAGAATCAAAGTCTGCAGAATAAGAATGGAGGCATGAGCTGCGAAAATATTATTCGATGCCTCTGGTGTGGAAATTCAACTCTGCTGAATTTCTAATTATGAGTTGTTTGGCAAGGGGACCTCTTTAGCATTCCATCAACCTCCGTTCCTGCCGAACCGTTTTTGGGTGCATTTAATTTATTATTTATATAAATTTACCTACACAGAATTTAAGGCAAGTTCTCAATACTAGCAAAAATACCCAAAACCATATTTACGCGCAGGCTACCTAGGCTGCAGTCTGTGGGCCCGTACCACAAAAATAACTGTTTGAAAATTTAAATTTTGAATAGACTAAAATAGAAGAAAAGTCCACTGATGTAACCTAAACAATTATTTGTTTGTTACAATCCTTTTCATATTGCATTTACCTAACATGTTTACTTAAAATCACAATTAATTCTCAAAAAAATAAAACCGCTAGGGACCTCACCAGAGATTCAGCCAAGGGGTCTACAGATCTTAAATACGGCCCTGAAATGCCTACTTCCAATTAAATTTTATCTGGCAAGACGGGACTCGAAGCTTGCGAGACGAGACACAACGAGAAGTTACAAAACTCTCGTAACGTTGATCTCGTGGGTATCACTACCACATTTGGTACTGCAGCTAAATTCTAAAAACTTTATGGCATATATTTATTGAGAAACTTTTACTTTTGGCCACGACAATCAAGAGGGCACTCGACTTGCTTATACTATAGATATTATGTATATCTTGAATATAACTTGTGTCGCTGCGCTAAACTACGGTTTTAAAACAAAACCGTTTCCAAAAATAATCAATAATGCGTATAAAAAAATAGATCCTAAACAACACAAAACACTGACCTTATGTTGGCTTCTTATGTTCGTCGTTGAGGATGACAGCAACAATCGGCTACCAAAATGCAGCGGATTACTAAGCGGCAAACAAAGAGTCACTAACCAATAGTCGTTACTAGAAGTCGCCAACAGAACCCTACAAGAGATTGCTTTTAAAATAATAAAATAATGCTGGAGACCAATTTTTACCTCGTAGATGTTGTGAGGGTAACGAACACAAGTGTAAGGCGTTATCTACAAGTAAAACCATAGACGGTCGTTTGTTTACATTAAAATTGACAAAAGCTACTTACAGTAAAATATTTTGATTATTAAATCCTCCCAGGAGAGAAGTAATCGTCACTTTAAAAACGCTCAAAAGCACACCACAAAACAAGTGACGACCAAACCAGAGTTGTGCTATGATTAATCCCAAACAAAATATTGGGTTAGAGTAAAATAATTACACTAATTCACTGTAAAACCACCCGCAATTCAAAAACAATTTTTATAACGCAAAGCAACTAACTAACTATCGATTTCAATGAAAAATGTGTTCCATATCGCTCTTATCAGCTCAAGGTCTACAACAAAATAAAATTTTTCGAAAGGCAGCGGCGTTCTTAAAATTAGTTAGAATAAGGTTTACATTGCAAAATAACACAATCAACCCATGACTGCTGAAGTTGACTCATACGATCGTTACAGTTTATCTTTGCAACCAAGCGGAAGTCGAACGAATCCCCCTCACGAGCTGATCCTCAAATTTTGAACTGCTACACTACATTCCTAAAAATTTCTTAGTATCAACAGGTGCCGAGATACTACTTTATCAATATATCCCACGTTTTGGTGTTCCTTTAAGAATCACAACAGATCAGAGATCACAGTCTCGATGTAAAAATTTCAACGACTTAAGAAAATTACTCAGTGCTCACAAAATAAGTTACCATCCACAGAGTAATGATTTGTTTGACCGCTTGCACTGTCAATTAATATCACCTATAATTGCTCGACTATTATTGCTAAATTTAGAGAAATACAGTGTGACTATTATATACTGATACAAAACTTGCTGAAGCTACTTTCTTCAATTAAGTTACCATCAACATTTTTTTTCCTTGGTAGACTTTTTGAAAAATCCTCCTCCGTGAGGCCCTTGAATTGGCAACGTTATGAAATAAAAGATTCATGGAATTACTGATTCTTAAAGGGAAAACAGGCTAGAAAGATGTAAGATCATACAGGTCTTAGACCATAGACTCCATACAACATCCAAAACGATCGAGTATGGGTAGCTACATAATATGCTGATATTTTTTAGAGAAATAAACATAATAAAGAATGTATCTTGGGTTGTGGGGAAAGAAATAAAACTAGGTTTGTTTTGCCGACGTTTCGAAGGATTTATTCCTTCATCCTCATGGCTGCAATGGAAGAAAAATACAATTAAGCGTCGGTCATGGGTTGTAGGGAGGCTTACCTGACAAACGGATGAGAAGAATTTTGAAAAAAAAAGGTCAAATGTATCAATTAGTTGTGTGAATAACCAAAATATTTAAAAATTCCACCAACACAATAACTGTGTCAAATGAAACGTTATCTGTTATCTGAAAAACTGACAGTAGCGCACACCTTGACTGATAAAATTGCAAGGAATAAATCCTTCGAAACGTCGGCAAAACAAACCTAGTTTTATTTCTTTCCCCACAACCCAAGATACATTCTTTATTATAACGTTTGGGAAGTGATTACTGTTTATTAGAAATAAACATGTTCAACATATTTAAATTCAAAGAAGTAGCAATTAATTTGAGCTTCAAAGAGATTATGTCGAAAAATAAAATTTATTGCATTATAACATATTGATTCCTTATGCCGTTTCTATCGAAATTATTGATTTCCCTTCGTACCTACAATTGTGAATGATATAGTATAAATTTGAAAATCGACATACAAAATTTAACAAAGCTCAAGAACATGTGTTCCATAGACAAAGTGCAAGTGGAGGCGTGTTTAATTTGGGAGGCTACGGAAGTATGAATTCAATTATTAATTACCACAAGATCTTTTGAATGAGAAATAATTTCAATGTTGTCAAATACGAGTTAATGGGCAGATGACCCCAGATTGTATGATGCTCTGAATATAGGCTGAATTCTACGACAGACCTCGATATTAAATTTCTTAATCTTTGGTTTATCAAACTAAAAAGACTCATATATAGTGTGCAAACCAAGTTTTTCTTATTGAAATATTCATTCCCAGAATTCTAAGCAAATACCCTGAGCACGCGACACAAAGGATTCCTATCTATTTTACAAAATATTGGAAAATGTGCAAATAATGCAAAATTAACATCTGCGTCCGAAATTACTAACAAAAACCAATATTTAGAATGATAAAGTAATTTGTTTCCTGTGGTACTAGCCCTAATAATTTCTAAAACTCACTCAGATTTGTCAATCTGATACTACCTAATCAAAATCTAATCAAAAATATACAAAAAGTATCAAACTTACTCACCTGCAATTTATCTTCAGCTGATTCACACGTAATAAACCACTGGTTTTTTCCATATTCACACACTTTGCAAAATTTCATTTTCGCTTATACACACAAATACATAATATTTCAAAACCAGATTTGGCGAAAACCATTTCACTACAACACATTTTATACAGGTTATCAACTCATATCAACCGAAGGTTCCTTTTATACCGACAATTTTGCTCAGGGGCGTAGTTAGGTCAGAAAATTATAAAATATCAACTATTTAAGAAAATTGGAAATAAAATCACGTCCAAGTATATGATAATGGATTAGGATAACGGGTTTGTGGACTCATAAATGAAACAATAGCAATAGAAGATGGCTAGCATGCTGCGGCCGAAACGTCGACTTTGAAAGCTAGTGTTTCATTTATGAGTCCACAAACCCGTTATCATAATCCATTATCATATACTTGGACGTGATTTTATTTCCAATATTACACCATGGGTTTTTTCCAAGAGATGAGTGAAAGATATGGTTCCCAGACAGTTCATACAATGAATTCGGTAAAAACCTCCTACTAAAAATTGGCCAAGTTGACCAATCGCAAGGCATTCCTTCTCCGCTGTAGGGCGTTTTCCCTGGCTTTATCCAGCGGAAATTGGCATGTGTGTTCAATGAGATGATTCCGGACAGGACAATCGCGGGGGAGGCGCATGGGTTCTTCCGAAAGTTTAAGAAGAAGATCTTGAACTTGCATATAGAAGTGTTCATCGCCAATGAGACAAGCATGATTGACAGAAGCGGTGAATTAAATGACAAATTAAAGAAGTTGTTGCCTTGTAGAGATGCCGAAAAGTTCATTGAAAATTCGAGAGCTTCCCATCAAAGGTGGTTCACCAAAATTCGTGGTGACATGTGCAGAAAGTTTGGAGCCCTTTTGAGTGGCCAACATGAGAACAATACATTGGGGAACGAACAATGGGTAAAAAACCTCACTCCGATCACTTTGCCAAACACTGTAGCACGAACTCTTTCATTGGGTCCTAAATTCGGGATAGTCCCATCACTAAGATCATTTCCGATGCACAAATTCTTAGCTGAAGTGGAAAGCTCCATATCTAACATCACAGTTTCGACCTCCGAGAGAGACCTGCTTAGATGTAATAAAGAGGAGGTAAACCGTCCCATCAACAAACAGGTGTGGAGCACTAAGAAGTTCCTTACAGACCATTCGGACTTGCTAGTCCTCAAAGTTGACAAGGGTAATTCCACTGTTGTCATGAACAGAGATGATTACCACGAGAAGATGCGCGGATTGTTTGATGACCCAGTTACCTACAAGAAATTAAACAAGAATCCCACTAACAACATACAAAACAAATTCAACGAAGCTATAAAAAAGCTATACGAAAGTGATTTAATTGATTTGGTTACAAGAAAATGGCTCACTACTTACAATGCACAGTTTCCGAGAGCCTATGGACTTCCCAAGGCACACAAGGCTGGCTCCCGCTCAGACCTGTGATAAGCTGTCTGTGTTCGCCGTTGCTGCAACTGGTGCATTTCTTGGTGGACATCCTTAAGAATGTTACCCCCCTCCTTTCATTTATAGTGCAGAATACCGCAGGAGCTAAGAACAAGATAGTCAACAGTAGGATCCCAAGGGGCCATGCTCTGGTCTCCTTTGATGTGAACTCTTTGTTCACCAACGTGTCTAAGGAGTCCACCTTGCGTGCATTGGAGAATAATTGGGATCTTATTGAACAATTTACAAACATCCCCATGACCCGGTTCTTGCAGTTGGTCGCATTAATTTTCGACCACAGTTACTTTTCATATGACCATCAATTTTATTCGCAGAAGGTTGGAAGTGCAATGGGGGACCCGTGCTCACCAATTTTTGCGTCCTTTGTTATGAACGATTTGCTGATAAATTTTTTTGGCTCGGTGGACTTCAGCATACCCTTCTTACTCATCTATGTAGATGACATTTTGACAGCTGTACCGGAAGAACGAATAGAGCATTGTCTGGGTATACTAGAGGAATACGACAATTTGATTACATTCACTTATGAAAAAGAAGCAGATAATAAGATCTCCTTCTTGGATCTGTCTATCGAGCGATCAGGGGATGGATCGTTGTCGACTGATATATACAGAAAACCCACGTCCATGGACAGGATGCTAAACTTCTATTCCTCCCACCCGCTTAACCAAAAGGTTGGGTTGATAAAGACGATGAAGAGAAGAATCGAGGTATGTGTGTCTGATGATATCTTGAAAACCCGCTTACAAGAACTAATATCTCTGTTTGTCGTGAATGATTATGCCTCCCATCTGCTCGACCGTGTTCTCTTTGATAGGGGGACAACCCCTACTCGGAGGTCCTCCCTGGATAATAGTCTTGAATTTGCTGAGGGGAGATACGGGGAAATTACTTTTCACCCGAGGCTGGCTGACAGGATAAAAAAGCTGGTCTACAAGGTGGTTGATCCGGAAATATTTCAGCTTGCTTTCCACAACCCCTTTACCTTAGGTAGAATCCTTTTCATCGACAAAGGACAAAATACCCACTTTGGAAAGAAACAATGTAGTCTACAGAGTTAATTATCATGAGTACAATATGGCATATGTGGGTCAAACTAAGCAACACTTGAAGAAGAGATTAGATCAACACAAAAGAGACATTCAGATAGCCAGAAAAACAACCGGCTTGTCGGAACATATGGTGGATACATCACATACATTCCTCCCAAAGGAGGTGGAAATTCTTGACACCGAGAGCAACTGGAGGAAAAGATTATTTCTGGAAGCCGCTTACATTGCAACGACCGACAGCAACATAAACAAGGTGACTGATTTTGATTACATAGCGGGTGGCTACTCCGGTATTCTCAAAGTATTTGTTGATAAGACGATGGATGTCACCTGATCTATCGCTCCTTACCTGATATATGACGTGACGCGGTGCGTCTGCTATGGATATTTTTAATATATGGCTGGACTACTGATTTCTTTACAGTTCTATGGTTGGGGAAAAAAGACGCGTTCCGTCTACTGGTTACACCCTTTCGAAAGGCATATACGTGTGGGGCTCCTGCAGCTATTTGGTGGACATCTTGCAGAGCGGTGTTAATTTTATACTCGGTGAGAATTGTGTGGTGATTGCTTATCCGTATCATTTCAGATTGTGTGGCTCGTTATCGTTCCACATACTTTACAAGGTCTTTCATATTTTAATTTGCATGATTTTGTGTTAGTTTTACATTGTGCAGCATTCTGTTTGAAATTTTAATGTACATGTTATATAATTGTTTTAAATGTTTTATAATCCACGACAATTTCTCATTAGAGATATGTTATATTGTAACTGATGTACGCCACCGAATATGTAAGTGTCATCTGTTTGCGGACACCATTGCTTTCGAGGTATGCTAATGCTGACCTCTGCACCATGTATCTTACGCTCCTTTCTTTAATATAGTCTTGAGGATGGCTAGCATGCTGCGGCCGAAACGTCCACTTTGAAAGCTATTGTTTCATTTATGAGTCCACAAACCCGTTATCCTAATCCATTATTTAAGAAAATTTTAGCAATATTTATCAAAAAAAAAAAGATTCTCTCATTTATTAATGAGAAGTAACAAGAGGATTTTTAGATGATTAATTTTCTGGTGGCACAAAGTGGATTCACAAACTATCATTGCTATTATGTTTGTAGGGTACCCATTGAAATATTATTAATGAGACTCTGGTTTCCAAAGACAAAAACATTCTTCCACCTTTACATATCAAACTAGGACTGATGAAACAATTTTTAATATGATTTAGACAAAGATGGTTCTTGGTTTGCACACATATCTCCAAAATTTCCTGTTTTCGTTTAAATAATTTACAGAAAAACTAAAAGCCCGTATTCTCGACAGCTCAGAAGATAAAGACAGCTGATAAAAGACTCATATTTTACAGATTCTATGAACGAAATCGAGTTGTCTAAGATATGCCACAATCAAGACAAAATTGACATGTCCAGAAGGCAGGCCTGATGTTTGTTTGAGTAACCGAAATATTTCACAGAATATGTATTTCTACGTCATTACAGGTTAGGACCCAATTGTTAGTTGAAGTCAAAAATTACAATAATGAAGAACTTCGTGGATCCTCTTTTTTGTGCAATATTTAGTATCTAGGTATCATCAAATCGAAATTCATCCGAGACTGAAAAAATAAAGGATTTTCGAAAAACGGGGAAGTTGTAAAGCTTCTATGTCATTTTTATGTTTTCAAGAACTAAATCATTGCAATATTATAACGCCATTGAAAAATTGGGACTAACTGTAAAAAATTTCTAACATTCGGCAAAGAGCAACAAACATAAATCTTCCGCTCTGCAATGCAGAGCTAGCTATAAACCCAAACAATAAAGATATTTATAGTGTCAAAGCTTTTAAATTCCGTCGTAAAAGTTGAACTCCCACACCCCAAACGAGAAGTATTTGAATGTCTTCTAAATGTAGACTAAACCCGTCGATGAATCCTGATTTGTTGGGGCCCCAAACACCCCCAATTTTGTTACCGTCATAGTAAGCTGCCCCCTTTTTTTTCCATTATACCCACCATTCTTTTTGTTCATTATACCCACTCCCTTTGAGATTTGAGCTGTAGGAAAATTCTTTAATCTGTTGAAGGGTGTATAAAGTCAAAGTTTAACATAACAGCGTGGATGGTACTTTTTGTCCTTCGGAATCCATACTGATGTTCATGTGGGAGGGAGTGATGTTCCAAAAAGTATGTAAAGTCTAGATGTTACTATTTTGCCTAAAACCTTTCCTAAGGCTGGCAACAGAGTTAGTGATCTAAAACCTCTTCCTGGTTTATGTAGCTATACTAGTTTGCCTCATTTCCACACCTCTGGAAATACTTTCTTTTTTAACAAGGTACCATAAAATGCAAAAATCCATTGTGCATTGGCAAAAGTAAAATGTCGCAACACCATCATAATAAGGATTCCATCTGCACCACTGGTTCTTTGTGGGTTTATACCATTTATTGTATCCGGGTAATCAAAACCTGCTTCTTGTATGTTATCGACCTCTACCACCGGTGTTGGTTTAGAACCCCTAAGTGTTCTTAGTGGGAATTTCCACACATTATGGTCGATGGAGGCACAATCTTTATTAGATGTTTTAAATCGTTCATAGCTATTTGAAAGAACTCTCTCTTAGTCTCTCGTAAAACAAGATCATTCTCACTCTAAAATTCCTTGCATTTCCTACTGGCTTCAATGCGTGTATCATTTAGATTCTGGTTCCACCAAATATGTTTCCTCTCTATTATCGTACATTGCTTGAATGGTATAGTCAACATACAACATTCTTCAACCCGTTGGAATTCCGATGCTGTGACTTGTAAATCAGTATTAACAAAATAATTTTCGGTGAATAATTGGAATGAGAGGTAAAGTTCTCCTAACTGGCTTTAGCAAAGTTTAGAGATACCACAATGCAATCGCACAAATCAAAACTATTCACATATAAGAGGCAAGGTTCATGCAAATGGTGAACAATTATTCGCGCGCAAACGAGTGACCCGTCAATATCTGTGTCATTTCAATGGAGATATCAAAGGCACCTCGGATGCCAATAGGGGATCCCAATGCGAAGATAAGGACGGACACTGAGTCAGAGAACACGGTCTTGGGCTACGAAATAAAAGGGGAGATCGGCTATTGCAATTATGTCAAGAAAACTATATGATCAACATGAATACTTATTTCAAGTTACCAAACAGTCGTGTGTATACTTGGAGATGTTCCAAAGCTGGAGAAAACAATATCGTACGGAACCAGATCGACTATTTCCTTATCGGAAACCGCTACAGAAATAGTATAAAACACGTAAGGACATACATTTATCTCCTTTGGTTTCTGCAGAGTTTAGCGATTGGAAATAAGAAAGTTGAACTGTACATACAAAGAGTGTAATTATTTCTAGTTTTGTCCGAATTTTGGTTTTTCAAGTTATTTTTTTGCACCCACGCCTGAAAACTCGTGTACCACAAAGAGCTGACAAATTAAAGTAGTAGCTAGGATAAGTATACACAAAAAATCATAGCAATATGTAATGATCTAATAATAATAGTCCTAAAGTAGTGCGAAGATATAGAAATTGTATTGGAGAGGTACCTCTTAAAATTAGGGCAACACATTAAACTACATATCACAAATTAGTTTCAAGAATCCCATTACCCGCATTTTTTAATACTAAGGAATGTTAGGACTGTTGCTTATTTAACTTTAATCCAAATTATGGTATACCATAAGTGCAGCAGTTGATTGTAATGACGTTCCTAACCAGTGTGAAGCAGATTGTGATGACTCTGATAAAAACAATACTGATGAATTAACCAAGTTTGGTCGAATACTGACAAAAAGAAGCGAGAATATAAGAAATAAAGACTCCGGTAGGAAATACGTAACCTGTAAAAGGAATGTAGTGGAAAAAAGTGATCAAACCGATTTCCTGTAAAGGGCAAAGATGTAATAATGACTATTACGGCTTTTTAGCAGGTTACCTTAGGAAGAAATTGCAAGTCCTTCAAAATGCTTGCCTTCGATACGCTTACAACATTGATCGCTACGATCACATCACAACTACCTACAACTCGTTGGGTATCCTGAAAATCGAATCTAATTGCGAATTACAATTTGCTTTAGTATTGTATAGCGTGTACCATTCTGGACTACCAAGCTACCTACAAGATGTCCTTAACCGAAGATCCGAACGACATAATTTGAACCTCCGCTATGGCGAAATACTATCGGTGCCTACACATAGCACTACCAAATTCGAAGGGTGCTTCCAATACAGAGCATACTGTACCTTCAATAAATATTCAGACCTGTAACTTCATAATTACACGAAGCGTGCATTCAAAACCAGAGTTAAAGAACGGCTGCATGCCGCCCAAATGGAATAATTTCCGTAGGCACTGGTTGAAAATCAGCATGCTGAACCTGTGTCCTTTTAAACTTTTTGTAACCATCTACTTTCTGTTTAATAAACATTATTATTATTATTAAATGGAATACTGCAAGGAAGTGTGCTGGGTCCGTTGTTATTCCTGTTACATGTAAATGACATTGGTAGAATATTCGTGAAGGCAATGTTCCACCTGCTTTCAGATAAAAACATAATATACGCGACGGAGGGGGGAACGGTCAAAGTCTAGTTGAAGAGCTTAATCGAGAATTGGAGAGGTTGGTGAATTGGTTGAATGGTAGCAAGTTGAGAATTAATATAATAAAGACCAAAGCGATGGTGGTGGGGCGAGGGGGGTACGTGGATGATGTAAATAATTGCTGAACGGATTAAAGATAGAAGGAGTGGTAGTTGAAGTACGGTTGAATGGACCGCACGAGACAGTGGAAATTTGTAAATTATCGCGAGCTAATCTGAGAAGTCAAGGTAATACTTTAATTGAATGTAATGCTGCCACGGGATCAGAAACTAATTAGGACATACTAGTAGCAATATCGCATACATCAGAAAAATAATCATAGAAAATCACAAGACAACACAAACTGCTCCAATCAAAATCGAATTATATTCCTTTGGCCCATTGGGTTAACCGCCCAAAGTATAATTCATTGCTAATGGATTGTTCTTTTTCTTGTTCGAACAAGAAGATTATTTACGCGAGGCGATTGCGGAGAAGAAGATAAGATATTACAAACTCCTGAATAAACTGCACAACGATCTACTACAAAGGATCACCACCATATACAAACCAGCTACTAGGTAAGGTAATTAGTACTTCGATAAGAATTTTTGGCGATTCATATTCCTTTAATAAATTTAACCAATTATTCCTATCCAAAAATATTAATCTAATACACCAAATATTATCCTAAAAATATCCTAAATTCTATTAATAAACTTGAATCATTTCTATTAAGTATGAGTGAACAACCGCAACCACCATCACTACCGAAAATCGAGGATAAGAAGGATAAAGAAACCGATAAATCACGATTATACAGGGAGAAGCGTATTAAAAAAGAGGAACTCAAAATAAAGAAAACTAAACACAAACTGAGCACCTCTCCAATGCCATCGACATCACTATCAATAACTTCAACCGTATCCGTTTCGGGAAGAGTACCATCACATAAGGAATTAAAGATAGTGGCCATCCACCCATCATTACCATTAAATTTCCAACCCATTCGAAACCTGAAAAGTGCACTAGTACATCTCTGTAACATTGCTGTGAACGAGCAAGAGCGAACGACGAGATATCGGATAACACGACCTTCATTTCGTAGCGTTTATTTGTAAAGTAGGGAAAGAGGATGAATGAAGAAGCCTTGAGCCTGAATGGACTGCTGAGCTAAATTTTAAAATATTGGTCTAAAAACTCCACGATCTACAGGTGAATTGTTCAAAATAATAGAATCTTCTTGGCTATAATCAGTGTAAGTAAGATGATATTGCGACTATGCCATTTATTCCAGTAGGTCGTTCCTGAAATCTTAAATAATCCATCGAGCGGGTAGTACTTAATGGTTTTTGTGGATAATATAGAACATGGGCTAAAGTATCCATCCATTTATGTCAGTAAATTATAAACTATCAATAATTTCATAGCATATCAGAAATATTTATCAAAAGAAATAATGTTTCTTTCTTATTAATTAATGAGAAGTAACAAGAGGATTTGTTAATGATGGTTAATTTTCTGGTGGCACAACAAAGTGAATTCACAAACTATCATTGCTATTATGTTTGTAGGGTACCCAGTGAAATATTATTAATGAGACTCTGGTTTCCAATGACAAAATCATTCTTCACCTTTACATATCAAACTATAGGACTGATGAAACAATTTTTAAAATGCTTTAGACACACATATCTCCAAAATTTCCTTTTTTTTAAATAATTTTCAGAAAAAGCGTATGCGTCTTGTGCGTACGTATGTACTACTGTCCACGGTATTGCTTCAGGTTTCGGACAAAAACAAGGTTGTATATACTATTAGGGCCGTACTCGATTTCGGGTCGCAAGCGAGTTATATAACCGAAAATTTATGTAAACGGTTAGAATTAAAAACCGAAAGTACATTTATATTGCACTGTCCATTTATAGATCGATTGAATTCCTGGATGATTGCTAGAGCTGTTCGATTAACCTGCTTCGTAACATTGCGTCCATCACAGATTGTCAATTCCAAGGTAGCGAATGAAAGCAAAGCTCATATGTATTTTTATTTAATCAAGGTCCAGGATTTATGAACCTGAGAATTCAACGCATTAATTTTGAATATTAAGCCCGCTTTTTGTAAAAAGGGTTTACATAATCTAAAACAAACATTTCAGAATTTCTAGGTAAATAACAATTTTTCACATAAAACCTTATAAAGATACTTACAGCTTTTATAATGCGATCTTGGCGTTTGTTATAATTTCGCATCAATTAGGGAAGATTTTGTCAATAAGGGCCCTTTCCTCAAATCACCAATTAATAAAAGTTAATTGACTCATTTAATTAAACAAGGTGGAACTCGCTTTAGCGGCAGTTCCTAGGCTTCTATACAGCTACCTTTCTGGTGTGAAAAGTTGTTGTCGCTAGTTATTTTTGGTCGACATAATATTTATAATTATAATGTAACATCAGATAATCTGATAATCTGCACCAATTAAATTTTTCGAGATAACTTCTTATTAGGGTATCAACGTCTTAAGGTATCAACGTCTTAACGGATCAAACGATCAAAGGATCAACGAATCCAAGGATCAACGGATCAACGTATCAACAGATCAACGTATTTAAATTTCTTATATAGGTGAAAAATTACCTCTATACCCACAGAGTATTTCCAATACGATTTGAAACGCTCTGTATGATTTTGAATTATGCGGACAGACGGACGGACAGACAGACGGACAGACACGGAGCCAGATCATAAGGCTTCTAGTTATACTTTGTATAGAAGCCTAAAATGCATTAGAACCTATAAACATATCTGTTTATCTTCTTATGTTTACATATCTGTTTATGTTTACGATGATACTGACGTCGTTGGATCAGAGAATATCTCCCGGCGTTGACGCGGACAACGAAATGGTTTAGACAAATAAAACCTATTGAGATTGGCGATGTTGTCATGATCATGAACGACAAGCATCGCGACTCTTGGAGAAAAGGAAGGGTATAATCGATGTTCTCAAAGGAGGGCGCAATAACCAAGTTCGACAGATCTTGGTGAGGATCCCCAAAGGTATTTCGGGGTCGAGTAGATTATATAATGTTATACAGAGAAGGCTTGATATAGAGTATTATTTTATTTTTTTTTAATTCTAAATATTACAACAATTATTATTTTTTTAATTCGTCTATTCATTCCATCACCATTCTTGGACTAATATTCATAGCCATCAGTTCTTGAAATAATAATTTCGCAGCATACGGTATACCAATTTGTGAAACGTGCAGTTTATTTTTACACGATTTACATTCGAAGGTCCTATTTTTTAAATTCGCTATTGCAATGGGGCCACAAATACCGCAAATGTGCAACCTAAAGGGATCCGATACTTGATACAATCTTTCGTGTAAAAATTGTGCTGAACCATGAGCGATTTGGCAATCACGTTCCATTTCACCAAAGCGTAACTCTCCATCACGAGATCGACCTTCCATAGGTTGTCGAACCAAAATTTGAACCGGTCCGCGAGCTCTCGAATGAATTTTATCGTCCACCATATGCTTCAAACGTTGGTAAAATGTTGGGCCAATAAAAATTTGACAAATCATTTTGCGACCCGTTGTGTCCGTTATGTATTACTTCGTCACCTCTTAAATGGTATCCATACGATTTTAACAAAGAAGAAATTTTTTCCACGTTTATCGTATCGTTAAAAGGCGTGGCGTCCCCAATTTGTGCATTTAGAGCGGCTACTTTATTTTGTAAGCATTCGATAATATGACCGATGGTCATACGGGATGGTATAGCGTGCGGGTTTATAATAATGTCCGGTACTGTACCTTCGCATGTATACGGCATATCTTCTTGCCGATACATAATACCACAGGTACCTTTTTGCCCGTGTCGGGAGGCAAATTTATCCCCAATTTGCGGTATGCGTATCGAACGAATGCGAATTTTACAAAATTTAAATCCATCCGCATTTAGACTTACCATGCACTTATCTACTACACCGGCTTCGCTTCTTCTTAACATCGTTGATGCGTCACGTTTTGAAAATCTTTTAGTCGACAGGGTCAAATCTTCGTCGTCGTTTTCTGGTATTTCGATCGTTTTGCCTATGATAGCGTCGTCACCAGATACTCGAATACCAGGGGAAATTATACCGTCGTCGTCCACTTTATCATAATGGGCATTTCTCATACCTAAACATGTTCGTCGGTTTGGTTTCTCAAATGTTTCCGTCTTTCCTCCATACCCATTGCTTTCAGCATCTTTATATGTTCGGTAAAATATTGATCTAAAAAATCCATGATCAACGGCCGAATTGTTCAAAATAACAGAATCTTCTTGGTTATAACCAGTGTAAGATGCTATTGCGACTATACTATTTATTCCAGCAGGTAGTTCCTGAAATCTTAAAAAATCCATCGAGCGGGTAGTACTTAATGGTTTTTGGGGATAATATAGAACGTGGCCTCAAGTATCCATGCGTATGTTATAGTTCGTGGCGTACACCCCCATGGCTTGCTTGCCCATAGTACTTTGATAGACATTTCTGGGACTTTGGTTATGATCTGGAAAAGGTATGATGGAACCACATACGCCCAAAGTCATGGACGGATGAATTTCGCAATGAGTGTATGTTGAACAATATACGAATCGGACCCGCTACCTTGTCTTAAATCTTCAGGGGTCATAGCAATCATGGTAGTTTCTTCCTTCATTACAACGACATACTCTAGAACACATTCCGATATCAAGGCTTGCCAACCACAATTGCCATAATCTCCTTCCTTCAGCATGTTTATATGTTTATTTTTAAGTAGAAGTTTCGAATTTTCGACAATTAATATAGGTCTGCATGTTCTTCCCGCATCGGTTAGAATGCGTATTTCTCTTTGAGGAAAATCGTGCATTACGGAAACTTCTGAAACGATAACATCCATCGAGCGTCTCAGTTTTTTCAACGTCTTTGTTAATTCGATCGGTTCTCTGTGAATGCCCACCCAATCACCATTTACAAATATTTTGGTCGCATTACGAATAGACGATGGCGCAATCTCCTCTAAATTTTCCATCGACCACTCCTCCAAAAACTCTAAAATTGGCGACGTTGGTGATCCAACCGATATGTAAGTCATCAAGGCTAAGTTTTTCACCAAACCAACCGCATTACCTTCGGGTGTCTCGGCAGGACAAATCATACCCCATTGAGTATTATGCAATAAACGAGGACCCTGTAATTTTCCATCTCGTCCAACAGGGGAACTGATGCGCCGCAAATGCGAAAATGTGGACGCAAATGTCAAACGATTTAAAACTTGCGATACTCCAGATCTTGAATGGTGTGCCTTTTTTTGATCACCCCAATTACCTGTTGCCAAAGAATATTTCAAGCCATCGGTTATAATTTTAGCCCTAATTGTTTCCGCCAAGTTAAAGCTTTTCCCTTTGTCGCAGGCCCGTAGCCAGGGGGGGCACCTGGGGGCACGTGCCCCCCCCCAAAATGTTCAAAAGAAATAAAAATTTTTTTTGGAAATTAAAAAATTTAAATTTCGAAAATGAAATAGCTGTATTTTAAAGTGGGAAAAAGTTTTTTTCCAAGTTTATTTGCCGTAATTCATTGTTATTTACCTTGTCGGCTTATAGGTTACCCTGCTTATCCCTTTTTTTACCTGAAAGCCATGGAATTAATTTAATATAAAAACCATGTAACGGTAAACATAATAGCTGTTAAGAATAAAGTATAAACTCTATTCAGGCCTGACCAGTGCAGGATTTACGTAAAAAGTTTTTTTCCAAATTTATTTGCCGTAATTCATTGTTATTTACCTTGTCGGCTTATAGGTCAACCCTGCTTATCCCTTTTTTTACCTGAAAGCCATGGAATTAATTTAATATAAAAACTATGTAATGGTAAACATAATAGCTGTTAAGAATAAAATATAAACTCTATTCATGCCTGACCAGTGCAGGATTGACGTATAAGCTACACAAACTATAGCTTAGGGCCGGCCCCCACTTTCTTGGGGGCCCCCAAAAAAAGTTTTCCGAGTGAGCAATTGTCATATCAAGTCATATATACTTAAATATATTTATAAAGGGCCCGGTATCTCAAATAGCTTAGGGCCTTATCAAGTATAAATCCGGCGCTGGGCCTGACTCTGTTTAAAATTTATTTTTGGAATGTTCCACATTTTTTGTAATTATTTGGTTGGTATTTGTAACATTATAATATATATAAGTTAGCGCTATTACAACTTTTAGTTAAGTTTGACCGATTGACTTTTCAGCGACAAAGTTATAACAAAAGGAAAAAATTTAACAAGGTGTGTGTGCGAAATGAGTGGAAAAAAGAGAGATGGTACTTTGTTATCTTTTTTTAGTAAAACCTCCAAAAGAATAAAATTAGATGACGACGTTAATACTAATAATGCAGTGCCTCTTGCAAGTGAGCACATCAGTGAAAATGAAGTGGAAGAAGTGATTGACAGTGGCCCTAGTTTTAGTGGAAATATTCTCAACCTTAATACACAGCGCGCAGAGCAGACCCGTAGCTAGGAGGAGGAAGTACAGCCAGAACCAGATCAAGTAAGTACTAATAAATATGATGTTGGTGCGTATATTGCTAAAGACACTGTAGGAAATCTGAATAGTGTTGAATTACTCGATTTGCTTAAAAATGTTTGGAAGCCTAATTCTGAATATAAATTTGAAGTTAAGAAGTTTGGAGTGAAGCAACGAAAATTTAATTTATCATGGTTAGAACGTTGGAAATGGTTGGCATATTCTGACATCGCAAAGGGTGCGTTTTGTAAATATTGCGTTCTATTTTGCAAACAAGAAGGAGCTGGAAAAGGAAAGCATTCGCTTCTTGCATCACTAGTTACTCAACCATTCAGTAATTGGAAAGATGCAATTGAACTTTTCAACACACACGAAAAGACCCAATACCATAAATTGTGTACGATGAAAGCTATAGATGTCCAAAAAATAAATGAAGGAAAACAAAATGACGTCTATGTGCAGCTTCAAACCAGGAACGAAAATATAATTCAAAGAAATAGAGAAATGTTACGAGTTATTATCAAAACAATTGAACTTTGTGGGCGTCAAGGACTAGCTCTTCGCGGTGATCATGATTGGGGTGAGTTGAATTTGGAAACACCAGTCGATAATGATGGTAATTTTAGAAGTTTCTTGCGCTATCGGATTTCAAATGGTGACGAATTGTTTTTAAACCATCTAAAAAATTGTGGCAAGAATGCTACATATTTAAGTAGTGCTATTACAAAATGAATTAATCACCATTATCGCCGAGTACATTCAACGTCAGATATGTGATCGAATAAAGAAGGCTAAACATTTTACAATACTGGCAGACGAAACAACAGATATTAGCCGAATAGAGCAATTCTCTTTGTGTATTCGATACTTGTGCGCATCTGATGAAGACAACAACAACATAAGAGAAGATTTTCTGCAGTTCGTTCCGGTTCATAGTACAACAGGGGTTGATTTGACGAACACAATTATCAGCACCTTGGCAATCTTAGGAATAAATATGGATCATGCGCGAGGACAAGGGTATGATGGTGCAGCAAACATGCGATCTAACTTTAGAGGTGTCCAGGCACTTATAACCAATAAATATCCAAAAGCTTTATATACCCATTGCTTTGCACATTTCTTAAATTTATGTATTAACGATGCTTCAAAAGTACAACAAATAAGAAACGCTTTAGGAACAGTGCAAGAAGTAAGTTCATGTTTTCGTATGTCCGCTAAACGATCAAACATATTACGAAAAAAGTTGGAATCTAAATCGTTCTCTGGTTTGAAAAAATTTTGTGAAACTAGATGGGTAGAAAGACACGAATCTATTTCAATATTTGTTGCAGGTTTCTTTGAAGTTGTAAGTGCTTTGGAAGAACTCATATCAGAAGAAAAAGATAAAGGTGCTTATTCTTTACATAAATCCGTGTGCAGCTTTCCATTTTTAATAACCGTTTGTATAATGGAAAAAGTTTTAGGAATAACGTATTTTATTTCAAAACTTCTTCAGACCGAAAATATGGACATAACGTCCGCTATGAATTCGGTAGAAACAACAACGCAAAAATTGCAAAGTATAAGAAATGAAGAGGAGTTTGCGTTAATTTTTGACAAAGCATCAGAAATGGCTGAACAAGTGGGTGTATCTCCGATTGTACCAAGAATAGTTGGGACACAAAGGCATCGCGCAAATTATAATGTACAAGACGGCGCTGGCGGTTGTAGTGCTTATTATAGGCAGTCAATTTTTTATCCATATTTGGATGATTTACTTGCATCTTTTAATGAAAGATTCAAGTCTAATTCGAAAATTGTTACTTCTCTTTCTGCGTTGTTACGATGTCGAATTAGCAACTCAACATTTAATGATGTCAAACCAGCCTTTGAGTTTTACAGAGAAGATTTAAGTGGAGAGGCGGTATACCCAGCAATTCTTGAAGCAGAATTCGGTTTCTGGAAACAAAAATGGTTAGATGTGAACGATTTTCCAAAGAATCCATTAGATGCATTGACAAAATGTTCTGAACAATTTTTTCCCAATGTCAGAATCTTATTAAAAATATTTGCAATATTACCAGTCACTACAGCAACTGCCGAGAGAAGTTTTTCTAGTTTAAAGCGAATAAAAACTTACTTAAGAAATTCTACTGGTGAAGAAAGGCTAAACGGTCTAGCACTCATGAATATTCATAGGGATATAAATATTGATACTGATATTATAATAGATAATTTTGCGATTAAAAAAGAAAGGCGCTTAGAGTTTAAATTATAAAGTAGAGAGTGAATAAAGTCTTCATGTAATGTTTGTTTTAGATAAAAATAAATTTAATTTTTTTAAAATAAATTAAGATAAATAAAATATTGAAAAAATTTGTTTGTAATAATATAAATTCCCGGAAAGGGAACCCCCGAAAATTTTACTGTTAAAATTTTTTTTTAAAAGTAGTTTAATATATAAATAAATAAAACTTAAAAAAAATGCAATAAAAGGGGGAACCCCCAAAAATTTACTTTTTACAAAAGACTTTTTACAAGTGCCCCCCCCCCCCCCCCGAAATGAAATCCTGGCTACGGGCCTGCTTTGTCGATTGCTAGTTGTGCCTGGAATTTTAGATCTTTTCTGAATAGTCACTTCTGAATAGTCTAAAAAAAATATAAGTTAGTATTATTAAATGAAACGATTCCTTGTACAAAAAGCCTTACCCTTTGAACAAATGTGACATCAATGAACCAGCTAATTGCAATCTTTTATTTCCATAGTGATCTCGATCGTCAACTTGTCGTCGACCTAAAGATGTTAAGAGCAATAATTGGTGTACCATATACCTAAATTTATAACGTTTTAGAATCTAAACTACTGTGGATAAATGAAAACTCACCCTAAGAAATAGGCCTTTTTTGAATTAAAAAAATTGGAAACACCCACATGTGGTAATACCTCTTTTTGTAAAATGTCTCTGGCATACTTGATACGTTTTTCTTTCGTTACACCTGGTATCGTTCCCCTTGTGCCAATAAAATTTAAAGCAACTTGTTGATCTTGTATAACAAAAGCTTCGTCCAACGAAGGTTTCAGTAACTCGATCATCTCGGGATCATCAAAATCATAAATTATGTGTTCCAATATATTATAATCGGACACAAAACCGAATGCCCGAAAGACTGCCATTATGGGAATGTCCGCATTAATATACGGCAATTTGGTCAAAATACGTTGTCCAAGAGCACCTCCTTTCTTTGCTGCGCTACTATGCGTCGTTAAATTTACACGCAATGTTGAAGTCGGGCGAGAACTATTTTCAACGTCGGACCGTACCTCTGCGCAGTAAGCATATTTTCCTTCCTTTACTGAATATACGTAAACGGAATTCGAAGCCATTTTTTCTTGCGCAATCAAAACTTTTTCGGACCCGTTTATGATAAAATAGCCGCCTGGATCCATCGGGCATTCTTTTACTTCTTGTAAATCTCGATCGTGTAAACCCTTCAAACTGCAAAACGTCGATCTGACCATAATTGGAATTTTACCAATATTTACTTTTTCGTAACGGGTCACGTCGGGTTCTTCATTAGGTTTCCTGGTCGTTGTCTACGTATAAAGGCGCTGCATAAGTTAAATTACGCAATCGCGCATCATTGGGCATCATCAGTCGTGCCTGGCCAACGTTTTCCCAATGGGTTGTTCTCGACAAGTAAACTTGTTCAAAATTTATCAAATATTGAGTCTGAAATAGAAGCGTTAATTAAAATTTGCCTAGCGAAATTCTGGATAAAAAAATACATTAACGTGATATTTTCTACGTCGGACCGTACCTCTGCGCAGTAAGCATATTTTGCTTCCTTCACTGAATATACATAAACGGAATTCGAAGCCGTTTTTTCTTGCGCAATAAAACTTTTTCGGACCCGTTTATGATAAAATAGCCGCCTGGATCCATCGGGCATTCGTTTACTTCTTGTAAATCTCGATCGTTTAAACCCTTCAAATTGCAAAACGTCGATCTGACCTTAATTGGAATTTTACCAATATTTACTTTTTCGTAACGGGTCACGTCGGGTTCTTCATTCGGTTTCCTGGTCGTTGTCTACGTATAAAGGCGCTGCATAAGTTAAATTACGCAATCGCGCATCATTGGGCATCATCGGTCGTGCCTGGCCATTGTTTTCCCAATCGGTTGGTCTCGACAAGTAAACTTGTTCAAAATTTATCAAATATTGAGTCTGAAATTGAAACGTTAATTAAAATTTGCCTAGCGAAATTTTGGATAAAAAAATACATTAATGTGGGATATTTTCTATGTCGGACCGTACCTCTGCGCAGTAAGCATAATTTCCTTCCTTCACTGAATATACGTAAACGGAATTCGTAGCCATTTTTTCTTGCGCAATCAAAACTTTTTCGGACCCGTTTATGATAAAATAGCCGCCCGGATCCATCGGGCATTCGTTTACTTCTTGTAAATCTCGATCGTTTAAACCCTTCAAACTGCAAAACGTCGATCTGACCATAATTGGAATTTTACCAATATTTACTTTTTCGTACCGGTCACGTCGGGTTCTTCATTAGGTTTCCTGGTCGTTGTCTACGTATGAAGGCGCTGCATAAGTAAATTTACGCAATCGCGCATCATTGGGCATCATCGGTCGTGCCTGGCCAACGTTTTTCCAATGGGCTGGTCTCGCCAAGTAAACTGGTTCAAAATTTATCAAATATTGAGTCTGAAATTGAAACGTTAATTAAAATTTGCCTAGCGAAATTCTGGATAAAAAAATACATTAATGTGATATTTTCTATGTCGGACCGTACCTCTGCGCAGTAAGCATAATTTCCTTCCTTCACTGAATATACGTAAACGGAATTTGAAGCCATTTTTTCTTGCGCAATCAAAACTTTTTCAGACCCGTTTATGATAAAATAGCCGCCTGGATCCATCGGGCATTCGTTTACTTCTTGTAAATCTCGATCGTTTAAACCCTTCAAACTGCATATCGTCGATCTGACCATAATTGGAATTTTATCAATATTTACTTTTTCGTAACGGGTCACGTCGTGTTCTTCATTAGGTTTCCTGGTCGTTGTCTACGTATAAAGGCGCTACATAAGTTAAATTACGCATCATTGGGCATCATCGGTCGTGCCTGGCCATCGTTTTCCCAATGGGTTGGTCTCGACAAGTAAACTTGTTCAAAATTTATCAAATATTGAGTCTGAAATTGAAGCGTTAATTAAAATTTGCCTAGCGAAATTATGGATAAAAAAATACATTAATGTGATATTTTCTACGTCGGACCGTACCTCTGCGCAGTAAGCATATTTTCCTTCCTTCATTGAATATACGTAAACGGAATTCGAAGCCATTTTTTCTTGAGCAATCAAAACTTTTTAGGACCCGTTTATGATAAAATAGCCGCCTGGATCCATCGGGCATTCTTTTACTTCTTGTAAATCTCGATCGTCTAAACCCTTCAAACTGCAAAACGTCGATCTGACCATAATTGGAATTTTACCAATACTTACTTTTTCGTAACGGGTCACGTCGGGTTCTTCATTCGGTTTCCTGGTCGTTGTCTACGTATAAAGGCGCTGCATAAGTTAAATTACGCAATCGCGCATCATTGGGCATCATCGGTCGTGCCTGGCCATCGTTTTCCCAATCGGTTGGTCTCGACAAGTAAACTTGTTCAAAATTTATCAAATATTGAGTCTGAAATTGAAACGTTAATTAAAATTTGCCTAGCGAAATTCAGGATAAAAAAATACATTAATGTGGGATATTTTCTATGTCGGACCGTACCTCTGCGCAGTAAGCATAATTTCCTTCCTTCACTGAATATACGTAAACGGAATTCGTAGCCATTTTTTCTTGCGCAATCAAAACTTTTTCGGACCCGTTTATGATAAAATAGCCGCCCGGATCCATCGGGCATTCGTTTACTTCTAGTAAATCTCGATCGTTTAAACCCTTCAAACTGCAAAACGTCGATCTGACCATAATTGGAATTTTACCAATATTTACTTTTTCGTACCGGTCACGTCGGGTTCTTCATTAGGTTTCCTGGTCGTTGTCTACGTATGAAGGCGCTGCATAAGTAAAATTACGCAATCGCGCATCATTGGGCATCATCGGTCGTGCCTGGCCAACGTTTTCCCAATGGGCTGGTCTCGCCAAGTAAACTGGTTCAAAATTTATCAAATATTGAGTCTGAAATTGAAACGTTAATTAAAATTTGCCTAGCGAAATTCTGGATAAAAAAATACATTAATGTGATATTTTCTATGTCGGACCGTACCTCTGCGCAGTAAGCATAATTTCCTTCCTTCACTGAATATACGTAAACGGAATTCGAAGCCATTTTTTCTTGCGCAATCAAAACTTTTTCAGACCCGTTTATGATAAAATAGCCGCCCGGATCCATCGGGCATTCGTTTACTTCTTGTAAATTTCGATCGTTTAAACCCTTCAAACTGCATATCGTCGATCTGACCATAATTGGAATTTTATCAATATTTACTTTTTCGTAACGGGTCACGTCGGGTTCTTCATTAGGTTTCCTGGTCGTTGTCTACGTATAAAGGCGCTACATAAGTTAAATTACGCAATCGCGCATCATTGGGCATCATCGGTCGTGCCTGGCCATCGTTTTCCCAATGGGTTGGTCTCGACAAGTAAACTTGTTCAAAATTTATCAAATATTGAGTCTGAAATTGAAGCGTTAATTAAAATTTGCCTAGCGAAATTATGGATAAAAAAATACATTAATGTGATATTTTCTACGTCGGACCGTACCTCTGCGCAGTAAGCATATTTTCCTTCCTTCATTGAATATACGTAAACGGAATTCGAAGCCATTTTTTCTTGAGCAATCAAAACTTTTTAGGACCCGTTTATGATAAAATAGCCGCCTGGATCCATCGGGCATTCTTTTACTTCTTGTAAATCTCGATCGTGTAAACCCTTCAAACTGCAAAACGTCGATCTGACCTTAATTGGAATTTTACCAATATTTACTATTTCGTAACGGGTCACGTCGGGTTCTTCATTAGGTTTCCTGGTCGTTGTTTTACGTATAAAGGCGCGGCATAAGTTAAATTACGCAATCGCGGATCATTGGGCATCATCGGTCGTGCCTGGCCATCGTTTTCCCAATGGGTTAGTCTTGACAAGTAAACTTATTCAAAATTTATCAAATACTGAGTCTGAAATTGAAGCGTTAATTAAAATTTGCCTAGTGAAATTATGGATAAAAAAATACATTAATGTGATATTTTCTACGTCGGACCGTACCTCTGCGCAGTAAGCATATTTTCCTTCCTTCCCTGAATATACGTAAACGGAATTCGAAGCCATTTTTTCTTGAGCAATCAAAACTTTTTCGGACCCGTTTATGACAAAATAGCCGCCTGGATCCATCGGGCATTCTTTTACTTCTTGTAAATCTCGATCGTGTAAACCCTTCTAACTGCAAAACGTCGATCTGACCATAATTGGAATTTTACCAATATTTACTTTTTCGTAACGGGTCACGTCGGGTTCTTCATTAGGTTTCCTGGTCGTTGTCTACGTATAAAGGCGCTGCATAAGTTAAATTACGCAATCGCGCATCATTGGGCATCATCGGTCGTGCCTGGCCATCGTTTTCCCAATGGGTTGGTCTCGACAAGTAAACTTGTTCAAAATTTATCAAATATTGAGTCTGAAATTGAAGCGTTAATTAAAATTTGCCTAGCGAAATTATGGATAAAAAAATACATTAATGTGATATTTTCTACGTCGGACCGTACCTCTGCGCAGTAAGCATATTTTCCTTCCTTCACTGAATATACGTAAACGGAATTCGAAGCCATTTTTTCTTGAGCAATCAAAACTTTTTCGGACCCGTTTATGATAAAATAGCCGCCTGGATCCATCCTTCTTGATAAAAAAATACATTAATGTGATATTTTCTACGTCGGACCGTACCTCTGCGCAGTAAGCATATTTTCCTTCCTTCACTGAATATACGTAATCGGAATTCGAAGCCATTTTATCTTTCGCAATAAAACTTTTTCGGACCCGTTTATGATAAAATAGCCGCCCGGATCCATCGGGCTTTCGTTTACTTCTTGTAAATCTCGATCGTTTAAACCCTTCAAACTGCAAATCGTCGATCTGACCATAATTGGAATTTTACCAATATTTACTTTTTCGTAACGGGTCACGTCGGGTTCTTCATTAGGTTTCCTGGTCGTTGTCTACGTATAAAGGCGCGGCATAAGTTAAATTACGCAATCGCGCATCATTGGGCATCATCGGTCGTGCCTGGCCATCGTTTTCCCAATGGGTTGGTCTCGACAAGTAAACTTATTCAAAATTTATCAAATATTGAGTCTGAAATTGAAGGGTTAATTAAAATTTGCCTAGCGAAATTCTGGATAAAAAAATACATTAATGTGATATTTTCTACGTCGGACCGTACCTCTGCGCAGTAAGCATATTTTCCTTCCTTCACTGAATATACGTAAACGGAATTCGAAGCCAATTTTTCTTGCGCAATCAAAACTTTTTCGGACCCTTTTATGATAAAATAGCCGCCCGGATCCATCGGGCATTCGTTTACTTCTTGTAAATCTCGATCGTTTAAACCCTTCAAACTGCAAAACGTCGATCTGACCATAATTGGAATTTTACCAATATTTACTTTTTCGTAACGGGTCACGACGGGTTCTTCATTAGGTTTCCTGGTCGTTGTCTACGTATAAAGGCGCTGCATAAGTGAAATTACGCAATCGCGCATCATTGGGCATCATCGGTCGTGCCTGGCCATCGTTTTCCCAATGGGTTAGTCTCGACAAGTAAACTTGTTCAAAATTTATCAAATATTGAGTCTGAAATTGAAGCGTTAATTAAAATTTGCCTAGTGAAATTATGGATAAAAAAATACATTAATGTGATATTTTCTACGTCGGACCGTACCTCTGCGCAGTAAGCATATTTTCCTTCCTTCACTGAATATACGTAAACGGAATTCGAAGCCATTTTTTCTTGCGCAATCAAAACTTTTTTGGACCCGTTTATGATAAAATAGCCGCCCGGAACCATCGAGCATTCGGTTACTTCTTGTAAATCTCGATCGTTTAAACCCTTCAAATTGCAAAACGTCGATCTAACCATAATTGGAATTTTACCAATATTTACTTTTTCGTAACGGGTCACGTCGGGTTCTTCATTAGGTTTCCTGGTCGTTGTCTACGTATAAAGGCGCTGCATAAGTTAAATTACGCAATCGCGCATCATTGGGCATCATCGGTCGTGCCTGGCCATCGTTTTCCCAATGGGTTGGTCTCGACAAGTAAACTTGATCAAAATTTATCAAATATTGAGTCTGAAATTGAAGCGTTAATTAAAATTTGCCTAGCGAAATTCTGGATAAAATAATACATTAATGTGACGTTTCGAGTATTATTTAGTCATCCATTATGATAGATGACTTTTGCTACATCTAATCTAAATCTGAAGTAGCAATAAAAGAACGAACACTTACCGAATCTTCCGCTTCATGGACAAGATATTTTTTACTTGATTGCAATTCTATCCTAGGCGAATTGGTAATCATTTCTTGCATTGACGTTTTTATAAACTCGTCAAAACTATCCAACTGATGTCGAACCAAACCTTTATCGTCAAAATATTGGGTTATGACGATCCAACAGGCTTCTTGCCATAATACTGAGTTAATCTCTTCGGTTTCGTCACAAATTTCGTACATTTTGATACTTTTTCTTTCTATAATTTTGTATTTCTAGTCTTGAAGATGCGGTAGTTTATATACCTTTGATGTCCTTTATTTGCAGTTGGTAACAGTTAATGATTTCTTGACCCACATACCTGGAATTTCTTCTTACCCAGATAACTGTTTTATCCGTTAACTGTATTTAGTTTTATTCAAGCATCGCGGCATTGCACCGAACGTTAGCGTACCCTCAGACAGTTTCAATTTAACCCCTTAACCTTTAGAATTACAATAAGTCATATGCCGAGAAAGCTGTTCTCCATTTACTGCCGACATGAAAAATCTATCACGCGCCACTTCTCTTATATTTATCAATCGATCTTAACGTTTAAGGTCTCTATCTTTTCGACTCTTCGTGTAGATGTGCATTCAGAAGTCAAGGCGCTTTTGTCCGGACGATTGTCCTCTAAGTTTTGTACCCGTGGAGCGTGGGTCCGGATCGAATGCGTTCTGGAGTTTGTCGAAGCTACCGCGTTGGAAGATTGGATTCATGGAAACACGACCCGGGTGCGGCTCCTATCCTGTAGCTCGTCTGGTCCACGATGACTGGCCTTGTGCATTCAGGGCATTCGCTTTACGCTTCGGGACGATCTGACTCGAGCGGGACACATGAATGTCGTGCTCCGGGTCAAGTGCGCTCATACACTCCTGAGCATTCGCGTCCGACAACCGAATTCGTAGCTGGGGAGCAGTCGGTTACGGTTCGGCGTGCTCTGGTATATATTTTCCGGGGCACTTACCTGAGTGGCCGTGCCATTTTACCGATAAGGGGCGGACTCTGATAAGAGCCGCGTTGGTTTTATGAAGATAAGTCGTCCAAGTCGCAGCCAGAGTCGTCTTCTTCGATTTCATCAATTTCTTCTTCTTCTTGTCTTGGACCCAAGTAGACTTTGATAAAAACATTCAGCTTTCCGAATCTCTACAGAGAATTTGCCAATTCCGGGGACCGGAATTCGTGGTACCCCCATTTACTGAAGGTACAAAAAAACATTGTTTTGAAAATATTGAAATGAAAAATTATTGAAATTATAAAAAAATCAATCTTCTTCTTTCTCTTTTATTTACAACTTAACTTCACCAATCACATCAAGTCACTGCTGTGGTTACAATAAACAAGATGTAAAATCGTACAGAGGGGCCAATGCGGACACGGATCACTTCCTTGTGGTGGCTGAAATCAAGCAGAAAACAATGATCGGGGAAAGACGACATGAAACAAGAAGGGGAATGGCAATAGAAAAATTTAATAGCGAATCGTATACCATGCAATACCAAGAGATGTTAAAACGTCAGATAAAAGAAAACAGAGAAGATGACATTGATGTGTTATGGAACAATATCGAAGAAACATTAAAGTAAGCGCAAGACACATACTGGGATATAGAAATAAAGGAAAATGGTAAACATGGTTCGACGATGAATGCGAGAGGAGTAATAGGAATAAGAAGGAAGCAAGACTGAAATGGTTAGCAACCAGCAAACAAGAAGATCTGAAAAGGAAAAAGGAACAAGGAAAAAAGAAGAGAAGCAAGTCAATTATACAAGAGAAAGAAAAACGAATGGATCGAACGAAGAATGAATGAAATAGAAGAAAATAGAACCAACAATGTGAGAAAATTCTATCAACAAATAAAGAACAGCAGAAGGTCATGTAATATAAAAGTAAGAGCACTAAAGAATGAAGAGGGAAGATTAGAAAGCGGTGCAGAAAACATTACGAAAATATGGTTGAATCACTTCCAGAAATTATTAAATACGCAGTAAGATGACTACACGAGATCGAACGTACTGGAAGACTCGGTAAATGATGATGAGGTGCCAGAACCGACAATCGAGGAAGTTACCGACATGATAAAGAGATTAAAAAACTAGTTATTTTTGGTGGACATAATATTTATAATCCCAGTCGACGCAGTGATATCACTGTGATATCACTGTGACAAAAGTTTTTGATGCAGTGATATCACTGTGATGTCACAGCCAAGTATTAATGTCCGCCTCAGTGATATCACACTGTGATATTGCGACATTTTGTGATGCTATTGGTAGTGATACGCTGGCGATACTCGTACGACCTTTTGTGATTCTCTGGTGATATACATGTGATTTCTAAATCATTTATTATATTCGTAATAAAATGGGAAAATGAATTTTAGCAAAATTTAAAAAATATTTTTATACAATTTTCAAATTATGTAAATTCTGTATTACGTCTATTGGTATAATTATTATCTAATGGTGTAAATAGCGCACGAAATTCTACCAATTTGATATGTTCTGGAAATAAATTATTTGTAAATTTCATAATTTTAATACTAATTTTTTTTTAAATAAACTCACCTGAACCGGATTCGAACCAACGTCAATTTTCGTCTCTGGTTGATAGTTGTCAGCTCAGTCCACTAGGCCACAAAGGCTCTGCTATTATTTACAAGTTCAACTACTTATAGGGTCGTATTATATTTAAATTGGAATTTTTAATTTTTCGATAGTATTAGTGACTTTTTGAACATATTAATAAGTACTTAGAAAATATAACAAAGACATTATCTAAATAATGCGAAAATATTAGAATTTTAACAGTAATTTTAATAAATATAAGAAGAAATTTTCTTCAAAACTTCAAAAGACATTAATAAATGGGTTTATGTTCTTGTTTTTTTATTTTTTATGTAGGATAATGCAAAATAATAATAATTATAATGGTCGTATGACACGTTACTTATTTTTCCCTGTGGAGAAACAGATCAACGTATCAACGGATCAACGTATTTAAATTTCCTATATAGGTGAAAACTTATGTAAATAAAATATAATATTTGGTCAATTTCGAAGGTTTTGATTAGATTTGAATTATGCGGACAGACAGACGGACAGACGCGCAGCCAGATCATAAGGGTTCTTGCTATACTTTGTATAGAAGCCTAACAAGTAGTTTATATAGGGAGACCTCTTTGAAAATATCTTTAACTTAGTAAATTTCTTTCGAACATTTGCGTATTTATAAATTGCATTAGCGAATCGAAACAACGGATTAACAGATTAACGCAATACTATATAGACGAAGTATTTACAATATAACAACGTATCAGTTGACCAACGTTATGATTGGCTCTGAAACATGCGGACGGACACGAAGCCAGACCATAAGGCTTCTTTCTATATCTTGTATAGAAGCCTAAATAAGGCTTCTTGTTATACTTTGTATAGAAGCCTAAATGTAGCGCACTGGCTACCCAGTTCTTAGACCTCTATACACACAGAGTATTTCCAACACGATTTGAAACGCTCTGTATGATTTTGAATTATGCGGACAGACAGACAGACGGATGGACAGACAGACGGACGGACACGGAGCCAGATCATAAGGCTTTTTGTTATACTTTGTATAGAAGCCTAAAACTCAATGGATCAATATATCAACGGATCAAATAAAGAGATCAACAATATATTGTTATGACCTTAGCCTCGCGTTGGGCTGTCAACTTGCTATGTCCACCGTGAATCGTTAACACGACTTGCTCTTATCTCAGGATGGCAGGTTCTTTGGACTTTTACGATGGAATTACTTTAATCACACAGTCAAAGAAAATACGCAAGTCTAATTTTTAAGAACATTTAATGAACAACTAACATAAGATTAACATAAACAATTTACAGAAACAATATAGCAACTCGACAAACATAAACAATAAACAGAGATTTAAAGTTACCTTTCTTTTCTTCTTGTACGCACACGCACTGTATTCGTCGCACAACACAATCCTAATTTCCTATTTAATTCTTGATGCAGGGTTTAGTCACCCCTCGCCTTACACCTTCTTTCTTTATCCAGATAAACAGCGCTTATCTTGACCAATAAACAGCTCTTGTCTTATAACGGATTTTTATATCTTCTATCCGTTATCAATCAACCTAAAACAATAATTAGTTGACCACTGCCAATTTTATTCAAAATTATTGAGACGGGTCCATACACACTTCCACTCCCATTTTTTCGTTCTTCCGTGGATACGCATGACGAGTCCGCCATGTTGAATGTAAGTTCACTTTTGTTCCGACGGCTGAAGTGTTTAGTTCTAAAGTGTATGCATTGCTGCAGTCTAATTATTTTTATTGCGATTTCAAGCGGAAATAATTACATCGAGTTATTGAATATCTGAACCGAGTACACGTGGGTGAGATTGATATATATTTTTTGGATACGGAAGCCACCGTAGCATATTTCACTTCGACATCTGGACGTCAATCGCCATCTTTTTGTGCTTGATTAATTTTTTTCGTTCGACTGCACTTTGCGCATGCTTGAACGCCCTCTAGGGGATTTTAATGGTGACAAGTTTTGTCAACAAAGCGTTCCGAATTATTTTGAGATACCATCCTCCTGCTTTTGCCAGTCGTGCAAAAGTCACATCGTCGTGTCCGTTGCCATTCGTTGTCGTCGTACTGCGTTAATTTTTGTGACACTTCCTGCCGATTAATCGAGCGAGCCTGCGTCAACCGTGCTAGTGATTTTGGATTTCATTTTGGAACCCAGCATTACACCAGAGTATTTTGGAATAACTCTTTGGGGTGGAAGAGACCAGAGTATTTTGGAATAACTCTTTGGGGTGGAAAAGTCCAGCCATTGTCCTACCACCGAGTCGTGGGGTCGCTGTTGGAATCATTCGAGGCGTGCAATTCTTCCTGGTGGACCGAGGTTTAGCGGACGACAATTCAACTTCCGTTCTCGTGGGCAATCCATCCAAGCAGGTTGGGGTACCTGTCATCTTCGATTGTGTGAGCTTGCCAAGTACTTAGGTAAGACAATTTTACTTTCTAATCTGTTTTGGGTAGCGATTGCCTTGTTTACATTACGAGTATTTTAATTAACGTCACAAAGAGGTGTTTTATTTTGACACCTCAGATTTTTTTGTTCGCCGGACCTCCCCACGGGAGGATTGATTCACGCAATTGTTTTTTTATCTGGCTTCCTTCAGAAGTCAGCAATTCTTGTATTCACCACCGAAAGGTTGTCGCCATTTGTCAATTGTTATTTTTTTGTGTAGTGTTTTTGAATATTGTTGTTCATTAAAACTAATTAAAATCAGACCGATTTTTATTTCCCTGGAAGAGGGGATACTTATAACCTTTTTAGTAAGATATAGAGATCTGGACCCACGTCCCTCGCAGACCGACGTTACCATCATAAGAGCTAGTTTATTCCATCCAGGGCTCCCCACGTTAAAAAAGTGAGGTGGTTTTCCACTTCGCGTGGGAGGAGATTTCTCGATCCTGCATCCGCAGGAGAGAGGTTTTTCACTTCTCACTGGCGCCCAACGTTTTTAGGGGACTCCTGTATTGCTTTGTCTCACTTGGGGTTGTCTCAGTGGCACCCTTAGTTGATTGTTGGCGAGGGTTCGTGATCTCGAACCTCGAGCTGAAAAGGTTTTTCACTCATACGGTGACACAGGTAGCGACTTCTATAAGTGTGTGTAATAACTTTGTTTTCAGCGACCCGTTCGACGGTGTGGACTTGGCTGGACTACTTAGTAAGTTTTGTGTTTTTTGATACTAGTCACGTCAGGCGAAGGCTACGCTACGTACGGTTATTGTGGTTATATTGTCATTTTTGTGCGACAAATTTTGCAGGTTTATGCGAAGCAAGGCAGTATTATACGGCACGACATATTTTATTTTATTTATTATTACACTTTTTTGTTGCACTTGGCAAATCGGGGTACGTGTATTGTTATATCACGAGTCGTCTTATCGGTGAAGAACCATTTGTAAGCTGGTTGGCTTTGATTGGGGTTCTGTCACTGGCCATAGCGATTACCCGGGTTATTGCCAAAGTGTATATTTGGTGGGATTTTAATTATTTTTTTAATTAAGTATTCCTGTTATTTGTTGGGTGTAATAATTTTAATATTTGTTGAGATCATACTGGTGAGAAACCATTTTTCTTATAATTATCGATCAGTCTTTATTGTGCATGAGATACCGTGTTGTGACAATTCTTTATTCACTGTGGGTTCGAATATATATTTTAACAATTTACCAGGGTTTAACGAAGCGATTTATCGCGCTTTATTTAGAATTCGCATCGGCGAAAAACCTTTTACCGTGTTAATTTTCAATTTCATTCATCATGCCTAAGAGAGAGTACGCTATGAATTTGCGAGCAGAGGAGCTCGATATAGAATTCTTTATGCGGGGTCTATCCATTGATGCAAAAACGGTACCGGAAAAGCGCCGAGAGCTAGCGATTATTAATCGGTCCGAGCTGTGTACATCAAGGCCTACCATTTTAAAGAACAAACCCTTAGATATAGCGGCAGAAATAAATTTGTGTAAGGGAAACATTGACGAATTAATGGGTGTGGTAACACGTCTAGAGACCTTGCCTAACCTCGATCTGTTGCAAAAGACATTCGATAGGATGGCGCATTATTCTACTCGCTTAGAAGCCCTAGAGGAATCGGCTAATGAAGCGCGACAACCGCTTTTACATATTTTAAAATTAATGCGTGAGAAACTTGAGTCAATTTTGCAAAAACAGTCGGTGGGGGGCGAAGTTGAACAACCGGAAGTCGAGGAACCCTTGCATAATCAGCTGTTAGGCACTCCTAGAGGACAATCCTCTGTAATTTCACCTAGAGCTGATGTAGAAATTGATAATGACCGGCATAACGCCGAATTAACAGCTATTTTAGATCGGTTGGTTGACCGCGATGTGGGTACCGCAAAGCAAGTACCGGTATACAAGTGGAACCTTAAGTTTCATGGTACTGGGGGGTTTGCGGAAGTGTTCGAGTTTTTGGACCGCGCTAGCGAGTTGTCGAGGTCGCGGAACGTTTCGGAACAACAACTTTTCAGCCATGCGGTTGAGTTTTTCTCCGGCGAAGCACTACGTTGGTTTCGAACAATAAATTCAAGGGTTAATAATTGGGCAGAATTGCTCAATGAGCTTAAACTTCGTTTCTTATCGCGAGATTTTATGTCTGATTACGAAGATCAGATAAGGAATAGGAAACAACAACCCAACGAGTCAGTGTTTTCTTACTTAGAAGTCATGTCCGAAATGTTTTCGCGATTGTCGCCCGTACCTGCGTTAGCTAAGCGTATTATAACAATCCGAAAGAATATGCTTCCGAATATTTCTCTTGCAATGGGTACCAACACCATTTTAACGATGGAGCAATTGTCCGAGGCTGCCGTTTCAGCCGAGGAATTAATAAAATGGACCTCTACTTTCGAGGCCACGACTTCAACGCTAGAATCTCCTGCGGCGGCGACGGTTACGCCCGGACCCTCTAAAAAGAAATACCCCGGTGCTTGCTAGAATTGCTCGGGTCCCCATCGATTCACATATTGCGATAAACCCTTGGGAACATTTTGTTTGAGATGCGGACGTAAGGGGGTCACAACGGGTAGTTGCCCGAGACGGCATTTAAAAAACGCTTAGGGGCGAGGCGATGTCACGGCGCATCCCTCAGGCGTGCCCGAAAAGCCGATGCTTTAACATGGGAGAAGTGGTTGGGGCGTGTTCGCGATTTTTGCAGATCGGATCCGCGCGCTTCCGCCATATTTTCTCATCCTACATCAGATGCACGACCTTTTGTCAATTTGACGGTGCGTGGGATCACCTTGACTGCTCTTCTTGATTCAGGAGCTTCACTATCCGTTTTGGGTACGGAAGCTCATTATATAATCGACCAACTCGACTTAAGTTTTAGGCGTGGTGCGGCGCTTTCACTTCGTTCGGCGGACGGTACTCCTCAAGATGTGTTGGGCCAAGTTAATATACCCATCACGATATGTGGGGTTACAAAAAGCCTGAGCGTGGTGGTATGCCGTAGCATTAAAGTTGGCCTGACTCTTGGAGTCGAATTTTGTAAACTTTTTGGCGTACGCGTTGATTTTAGACGCGACGAATTTTTAGTTGGAGAGGTTAATTCATTGGAGGCAATAAAGTCTCATCATGACCTCGACGTTGAGCAGCAAGTTGTTCTCACTGCACTCAAAGAAAAATTTAAGGAGATAGCTCATGACAGGTTGACACGTACCAACAAGGTCGTGCACATAATCGACACGGGGGATGCGCGTCCCATAAAGCAACGTTTTTATTCCCTTTCACCTGCTATGCAGGAAATTGCGCACAAAGAGCTCGATAACATGCTCGCGATGAACGTCGTGCTACCTAGTTCATCTGGTTGGAACTCACCTATGCTTTTGGTTCGGAAATCCGATAACACTCATCGTTTATGTTTTGACGGGCGAAAATTGAATTCGGTGACCCGTAAAGACGCTTATCCCTTGCCGAGATTACAGGACATTTTAATGCGACTTCAGGATGCGCGATTTTTAACATCCATTGACTTAAAAAAGGCATTTTGGCAGGTTCCTCTCTCTCCGGATTCTTGCGAAAAGACAGCGTTTACCGTTCCGGGTCGGGGTTTGTTCGAATACACGGTCATGCCATTTGGTATTTCGAATGCTCCGTCCACGCAGCAGCGGCTCATGGACAACATTTTTGGACCTCTCATTGGAGAGAAAATTTTTATCTATTTGGACGATATTATCGTCGTGTCAAACTCGTTTGACGAGCACATGAGTCTGCTGGAAGAAGTCCGTGAACGACTCCGGGACGCCAACCTAACTGTCAACTTAGACAAGTGCGAATTTTGTCGGTCCAGTTTAACTTTCCTGGGTCATGTTATTGACAAGTCTGGACTCCACACTGATCCGGCCAAAGTGGAGGCTATCACCAGACCGACGAAACCATCTAACGTCACTGGCGTCAAACGATTCCTTGGGATGGTGGGGTGGTACCGTCGTTTCATCCCTAATTTTTCAACTTTATCTGCTCCCATTACTGAGCTTACCAAGGGTCGCATTAAGCGCCAGACCGTCAAATGGACTCCGGAAGCCGAAAAATGTTTTGATGACCTTAAGTCATTGTTGGTTTCGGCTCCCATTTTGGCTAGTCCTGACTTCCAGGAAAAGTTTTTCATCCAGTGTGACGCATCAGACCTGGGGTTGGGTTGCGTTTTGACGCAGGGTGAAGGGGAGAGAGAGCGTGTCATAGCCTATGCGTCACGTACCCTGAATAAAGCCGAGAAAAATTATTCGGTTACCGAACGGGAATGCCTCGCGGTTATCTTTGGGATAGAGAAGTTTAGACCATGGGTGGAGGGTACAGTTTTTACGGTTATCACCGATCATTACTCCTTACTCTGGCTCATGAACATGAAGGATCCCAAGAACAAGCTTGCGCGTTGGTCAATCCGTTTGGCACAGCATTCCTTCGATCTCCGGCATCGTAAAGGGAAATTAAACGTGGTCCCCGACGCCTTATCTCGCGAACCATTGAGCGTTTCATCTTTGGTATTGTCCGAGGGCGACTTGGATAGGTGGTACCGGCGCATGTTAGCGAAAGTAAATGAAACGCCAGATAATTACCCTGATTGGCGTATCGAATCAGGTAGGCTCTTCAAGCTGGTTGCCAATAAACACGATATTGCTTCTAACCTAGTTGAATGGAAGCAACTCATACCCAAGTCTCGTCGGAAGGACATTTTAAAACAATGTCACGATGACCCGACTTCAGCTCATTTGGGTATTTATAAAACTTTTTGTAAGGTTGGCGAACAATACTATTGGCCTAAGATGCGCGCTGATATTGCTCGCTATGTGCGTCGGTGCGCTGTGTGTTTGTCGTCCAAAGCTTGCCAGGGAGCTCGTTTTGGGTTAATGGGACGCGAAAAGAAAGTTAGGTTTCCGTTCCAATGCATATCCGTGGATCTTATGGGTCCCTTTCCTCGTTCGGCGAAGGGCAACACCATGCTTCTTGTAGTCTGCGACTGGTTTACGAAATTCGTGCTGGTTAAACCATTGAGACGGGCAACATCTAAGTCGGTATGTGAATTCTTGGAGAACGACGTGTTTCTTTTATTTGGCGTTCCCCAGATTTGCATGATGGATAATGGTGCTCAATTTATAAGCGCGGAGTTTCGGGAACTCATGACTAAATACAAGGTTTCTCATGTCTGGAGAAACGCTAACTACCATCCGCAGGTCAACTTCGTCGAGCGTTACAACAGAGTTATCGGGACGGCCATGAGGTCTTATGTGAGAAGCGATCATCGTACCTGGGATGTCGAAATATATAGAATCGCTCACGCTATTAGAGCCGCGACGCACGAAGTTACTGGGTTCACTCCTTCGTTTCTGAATCTGGGGCGGACCGTTCCAATTAGTGGAGATTATTACGGACGCATAAGGGATTTAGGGGAGGGTGACTTGGCTTTCGATGGTCGCGAGGGCGTTGCATTGGATATGCGTAAACTGAACGAGGTTTACGAGGACGTGACCAAGCATTTAAACGATGCGTACAAAAAGAACGCCGAACACTACAACTTTCGAAAACGGCCTGTTAGTTTTAAGGTCGGCGACGTAGTCTGGCGTCGTAATTTTGTTTTATCCAACGCTGGCGAAAAACGGTGCAGTAAGTTGGCACCTAAATATATTAAATGCAAGGTACGCGAAGTCACGGGTCCTCTAACCTATCGTTTGGTGAATGAGCGCGGTAAAGACGTGGGTATATTTCATGCGAAAGATCTCAAGCAGCATCCTGAGGGCGATGACGTTGGGAGCGTACAAGAGTTGAATAGGGGGTAGATTCACATTGCTTAGGGGGGAGGTTGGTGTAATGTATGTCACTAATTGGTCTATAAACATCTCAGATCATAACTACAGCGTGTTTCCTGTCGTCGATTCAATTTTTTTTTTCCAACTTGCGTTTTGAATCGTCTTCGTGCGGCCTCGGGGCGACATTTTAACTTGTGATCGCTTTACCACATGATCATGGTTTTATTTGTGTTCCGTGTATCCCGTAAGTCAGTTTACTGACTCACCATTTCCGTGGGGTCAACAAGTCCCGACCCAAATTAGTTTTCGGTCTTGGCGTTTATGGGGGCCGTCGGACTCCTTGCCTTGTGCAGGAACAAAGGGAGCTTGTTCGGTTGCTTCATCGGTGGGATTTGGCTATACCTGCACGCCCTGCCTAGGTTAGGCGTGCCGTTGCACTGTTGGCAGTGGGGTTTGTCAATCCTTGCTGGTTGGTAGTCGGCAAGTCTTCCTCCTGTTACGGGTAGGGGGGGGTCGTCGGTCGTATTTTCGTCGAGACCATAGTGCCTTCAGCCATTCCCCAACTGTGATCCCGGTTTTGAGAGAGAACCGGGTGAGTTTTTCACGTCTCTCAATGACATACTGTCATTCCCCGGGGTTAACCCTTCCTCCCATCCTCCAAGATGGCCTGGTGCCCGCTGTCTTCTCGCTTCGGTGGTGTGCGTTTGTTAGCTGGCGGTCCACGACGCGTTGTTTTCACCCATACGCGAGGACGAGCTATCGCTCATATCATCGGGGTGGGGACGCATCGGCCATTAGGGTTGTTTATCCTTTCCCACAATTCCTTATTTCCAACTCCACTTACCTCAATCCTACCAAACATTCCTTCCTCTTTCACATTGGGAACCTTTTAAATTTTCCAGGGTTGGGTTCAGGGTATATTTTGTTTTTTTCTCCTTGGTTTTTACAACATAGCTAGTAATCACAACATCCAGATGCTAGTTATACCATCTTTTCTGAGGATCATCTTTGTTTTCTCATGGCAGTGTTTTTGTTGGTTTTTATTAACCGAGTATTAGATTTATTAGCTTCTTTTCTGTATGTTAGGGTCGTTGAGTGCCTTGCATCAGAATACATAGTAAGTCTGTGGGGAGCGAGAGCGTTCCTTCGACTTCATAGGAGGGGTCCTATGTGTTCCCTTCTCTTAGTTGACAGTCAAGTATTGTTTGAATCTTGCTGTTCAGCCTTTTTTGTTTTGGTGCGGGTCCGATGCGAGCCGTGCGCTTATCATTCAATGATAATTCCGAATGGATGCGTCTATGCCATCGGAAAATTACATACAATTTTTTTGTGGTTTTCAATAGCGATTTACGCTTAACCCTTAGTTCACGCTTATGCGGCTTTCAAGGTGATGTGTCATCACTTTTGAGCTAAAGTATATGATATTCTTTTGGAATTTTTTTTATTCCACTGTCCCTGCCATGATGAAATCAGAGACTACCTATTACTACAGATTTTAATTTTATTACGATGGGAATTTTTACATTGAGCGAAACGACATTCTTCTTTAGCATTCAGCGGGCGCGTTGCGTTCACGGAAGACACTTAGAGATCGGTTGATTTTTTGAGCCACAGGCGATTTTTTTGAGCCTTTAGCCCTATCTATACCGGCAAAGACGCTTAGGGGGGGGTGTATAACGGATTTTTATATCTTCTATCCGTTATCAATCAACCTAAAACAATAATTAGTTGACCACTGCCAATTTTATTCAAAATTATTGAGACGGGTCCATACACACTTCCACTCCCATTTTTTCGTTCTTCCGTGGATACGCATGACGAGTCCGCCATGTTGAATGTAAGTTCACTTTTGTTCCGACGGCTGAAGTGTTTAGTTCTAAAGTGTATGCATTGCTGCAGTCTAATTATTTTTATTGCGATTTCAAGCGGAAATAATTACATCGAGTTATTGAATATCTGAACCGAGTACACGTGGGTGAGATTGATATATATTTTTTGGATACGGAAGCCACCGTAGCATATTTCACTTCGACATCTGGACGTCAATCGCCATCTTTTTGTGCTTGATTAATTTTTTTCGTTCGACTGCACTTTGCGCATGCTTGAACGCCCTCTAGGGGATTTTAATGGTGACAAGTTTTGTCAACAAAGCGTTCCGAATTATTTTGAGATACCATCCTCCTGCTTTTGCCAGTCGTGCAAAAGTCACATCGTCGTGTCCGTTGCCATTCGTTGTCGTCGTACTGCGTTAATTTTTGTGACACTTCCTGCCGATTAATCGAGCGAGCCTGCGTCAACCGTGCTAGTGATTTTGGATTTCATTTTGGAACCCAGCATTACACCAGAGTATTTTGGAATAACTCTTTGGGGTGGAAGAGACCAGAGTATTTTGGAATAACTCTTTGGGGTGGAAAAGTCCAGCCATTGTCCTACCACCGAGTCGTGGGGTCGCTGTTGGAATCATTCGAGGCGTGCAATTCTTCCTGGTGGACCGAGGTTTAGCGGACGACAATTCAACTTCCGTTCTCGTGGGCAATCCATCCAAGCAGGTTGGGGTACCTGTCATCTTCGATTGTGTGAGCTTGCCAAGTACTTAGGTAAGACAATTTTACTTTCTAATCTGTTTTGGGTAGCGATTGCCTTGTTTACATTACGAGTATTTTAATTAACGTCACAAAGAGGTGTTTTATTTTGACACCTCAGATTTTTTTGTTCGCCGGACCTCCCCACGGGAGGATTGATTCACGCAATTGTTTTTTTATCTGGCTTCCTTCAGAAGTCAGCAATTCTTGTATTCACCACCGAAAGGTTGTCGCCATTTGTCAATTGTTATTTTTTTGTGTAGTGTTTTTGAATATTGTTGTTCATTAAAACTAATTAAAATCAGACCGATTTTTATTTCCCTGGAAGAGGGGATACTTATAACCTTTTTAGTAAGATATAGAGATCTGGACCCACGTCCCTCGCAGACCGACGTTACCATCATAAGAGCTAGTTTATTCCATCCAGGGCTCCCCACGTTAAAAAAGTGAGGTGGTTTTCCACTTCGCGTGGGAGGAGATTTCTCGATCCTGCATCCGCAGGAGAGAGGTTTTTCACTTCTCAGTCTTCCTCTCCTATTTTAAATATCCACTCCACTCGGCATTACTTAATTCAGGCCTATATATTCTTGGTTATCTTGGTTGGTAAACGGTTTGCCGTTTTATCAACGCCTTTATTTATTCCAATGACGCACTTTCTCGTTCACTTGCCCGCGACTTAAATCCTTGTTTCTCAAGATTTTTATAGATAGATTTTAACACGTTTTATCGGTCCTGCGTCTGATAACGTCTTGCCTTTTTATCACCGTTGTTTATCTACCTCTCTTACTTTTTTTATCATTTCTAAATTTGCCTACTAACATTTTTATAATTAAAACTAGCTGACCCGGCAGACGTTGTCCTGCCCAAATTTCAATATTTGTCTACATGTATTTTTTAGATCCAATCCGCATAATGACCTTGCGACTTATTTGGTCATCGCAAATACCAAACGTATTAAAAAAGGATTAAATAAATAAATTAATAAAAAATACAAATCAAGGTTTAATAAAAAAAAGTTTAACAAAACTGTTAAGTATTCACAAAAACCACAATAATTTCTAATTTTACTTTATTTTATTTTTGCCAATTACTCTTGTTCTTTGTGTTCTTCCTTTTCCTCCTCCCCTTCGTCTTCTAATAAGGAATTTTCGAAAGCACGCAGCGATATTGCCAATTCCTGTTCTTCTTACATACATACATACATTGAATTTAATATATATAGATATCGTTCGTTAATACGTTGATCCGTTGAAACGTTGATCCGCACTAACGTTGGTCAAGCTAATACAGCGCTTGACCAAAGTTCGCGGCAAGATTCTAAAGTAGCCTATGTTTTTCGTAGCATTGTAAATAGCTTCTACACCAAATTTGGTAGAGATTGGTCAAACGGTGTAGAATTGTATAGAAAACATACATACATACATACATTGAATTTTATATATATACTAGCTGACCCGGCAGACGTTGTCCTGCCCAAATTTCAATTTTTGCCTAAATGTATTTTTTAGATCCAATCCGCATAATGGCCTTGCGACTTATTTGGTCATCGCAAATACTAAACGTATTAAAAAAGGATTAAATAAATAAATTAATAAAAAATACAAATCAAGGTTTAATAAAAAAAAAGTTTAACAAAACTGTTTAGTATTCACAAAAACCACAATAATTTCTAATTTTACTTTATTTTATTTTTGCCAATTACTCTTGTTCTTTGTGTTCTTCCTTTTCCTCCTCCCCTTCGTCTTCTAATAAGGAATTTTCGAAAGCACGCAGCGATATTGCCAACTCCTGTTCTTCTTACATACATACATTGAATTTTATATATATAGATATCGTTCGTTAATACGTTGATCCGTTGAAACGTTGATTCGTTGATCCGCACTAACGTTGGTCAAGCTAATACAGCGCTTGACCAAAGTTCGCGGCAAGATTCTAAAGTAGCCTATGTTTTTTGTAGCATTGTAAATAGCTTCTACACCAAATTTGGTAGAGATTGGTCAAACGGTGTAGAATTGTATAGAAAACATACATACATACATACATACATTGAATTTTATATATATAGATATCGTTCGTTAATACGTTGATCCGTTGAAACGTTGATTCGTTGATCCGCACTAACGTTGGTCAAGCTAATACAGCGCTTGACCAAAGTTCGCGGCAAGATTCTAAAGTAGCCTATCTTTTTTGTAGCATTGTAAATAGCTTCTACACCAAATTTGGTAGAGATTGGTCAAACGGTGTAGAATTGTATAGAAAACATACATACATACATACATACATACATACATTGAATTTTATATATATAGATAGATATCGTTCGTTAATACGTTGATCCGTTGAAACGTTAATCCGTTGATCCGCACTAACGTTGGTCAAGCTAATACAGCGCTTGACCAAAGTTCGCGGCAAGATTCTAAAGTAGCCTATGTTTTTCGTAGCATTGTAAATAGCTTCTACACCAAATTTGGTAGAGATTGGTCAAACGGTGTAGAATTGTATAGAAAACATACATAATACATACATACATACTGTTGTCCACAACATCTCTTAAGATCCGCGATCAACAACGATCGACACGGACGGGATGTGTTTTCAACATGCCATATTTTAGTTTAGTTATGGTAGTATTGTTTAGATCGTTGCATAGAATTGTATTGTTAATTTTTAAGTTGTTGTTTATTGTTTGGTTGTTATGTTTTTGAGAGACTATGACATGCGCGTTTGGTAATGTTGATTTAAAATAAAAACAAAAAAAAGGAGGAGGTAACGAAGGAGATAGAGAAAATAAACAAGGAGTCCGACGTGAGTTTCCAAACAGAAAAGACTTCAATTAAATTCGTCTAAATAAAAAGATTCGGAAGTGAGTTTCCAAACAGAAAAGACGTCAATTAAATTCGTCTAAATAAAAAGATTCGGAAGTGAGTTTCCAAACAGAAAAGACGTCAATTAAATTCGTCTAAATAAAAAGATTCCGACGTGAGTTTCCAAACAGAAAATACGTCAATTAAATTCGTCTAAATAAAATTAGAAATTTAAAATTGTTGCAATCAATGCAAAGGAGTCGATACGATTGTGCGTAATAGAACGGAGGTTTTTGGTCCTCTCGTTTCAAAAGTGATATTTTGGATTAAATCTACCTCAAAGTGTGGTAATCTGAAACAGAACGAGATTGTTATTGGATTACAAGAATTGATATTGAACTTTGCGAGATTAAATTGATAAACTAAGTAAAATCAGGTACTTACCTCAAAATAAGTGACAAAGTGACTACGATTGATTGGAATCAGCACTACAATAAAAGAATTTTTGGAACAAAGAAGTTTAAACGTGTTGATAATAAAGAAAAACCATGATCCAGCATCGAGCGTGGATGACTTGACATTACAAAAGAAATTAAAAGAAAATACGGCGCCACATGTGTGCGGTAAGCGAAAAACTTATTTAACTTTTTGCGCGATATTGGTGAATGATTTAAAAATTAAAAACAATTAAGAACATCGCGTAATAACGGGAAGTAAAACTTTGATTTGCGATTTATTTATTAAATGTTGTATTACAATTTTTGTAGGATTAGTTTGGATTTTTTTATTTGTGTGTTATTGTTCAATAAATATGAATGTTGAAATTACATCTTTGTCTGTGTTGTTCTTTGTTCATCGTGACTCTTAAGCAAAAGACGGACCCTGAGATTAAGTCAACCAATAGGTAAGTCTGCTCATATAAGGGCTGAGCGCAACAATACATTGAATTTTATATATATAGATAGATAGATATCGTTCGTTAATACGTTGATCCGTTGATCCGCACTAACGTTGGTCAAGCTAATACAGCGCTTGACCAAAGTTCGCGGCAAGATTCTAAAGTAGCCTATGTTTTTCGTAGCATTGTAAATAGCTTCTACACCAAATTTGGTAGAGATTGGTCAAACGGTGTAGAATTGTATAGTAAACATACATACATACATACATACATACATACATACATTGAATTTTATATATATAGATAATACATCTTTTTTTTTAAATTGTTTTTGACAAACTTTTCTCATGCCATATTTTCTCTGACTGCACGACAAACAATTTAATATCGCAACAGCCAAATATTGATGGACACAACAATATAGATAAACCACTCAGTTATGAATATTTCAGCAACCTTCTTCACATATCTACTCATTTTCAGAGTGTTTCCCAACACAATTTGGAGCGCTCTGTATGAATTTGAATTATGCGGACAGATGGAGACGGAGCCAGATCGTAAGGCTTCTTGCTATACTTTGTATAGAAGCCTAATAGCGCACTGGGTACCCAGTTCTTAGACCTCTATACACACTGAGTATTTTCAACACGATTTGAAACGCTCTGTATGATTTTGAATTATGCGGACGGACGGACAGACGGACGGACGGACAGACACGGAGCCAGATCATAAGGCTACTTGCTGTACTTTGTATAGAAGCCTAAAAAGGTGAATTATCTAAAAATAAGTGATGGTAAAATTAATCTAAAATTTATGAATAAATTGTCACGTGCTTAAAAGTATCTGAAGTTCATTCAATTAATTCAAAAATAATTGGAAAGTTGAGTCAAATCCGAAGAGATAAACGATTTCATATAAAAGCCGCTGAATTTTATGAAAAGGACAGTCTTGTTTCAATAGTCCATTGGTACGCTATTTGATGTCAAAGTTATTGCCAACCATTTCGGAAAAGTTGAGAGGTTATGTTTTTGTTGGATCGATATCAACAAGTGAGGTGACGTCGAGCATCGATTTTTTTGGATTATTCTGCAATAAGATTTCTTTGAAAAAGTTTCAACCATTGTTAAATATTTGGATTGTTTATTTAAAAGTTTGCTTACCTGAAAACTTGAGCGAAGATAAGGTGTTACAAGATAATTTTGTGTCAATGGTCTTACACTACAGAGCAGGTCAACGATCGAATGGACAGCTTTTAGTTCACCTACACCCCAAGGCAATAGGATTTACCAACGATTACCTTGAAGTCAGCTGGAGTCATAAACAACACGAACCAACAGGTATTGACTTAGATAATAATAAAACTGTTTGTTGCGCAAATTTTAAAACTTTGGTGTCGCGAAAGAATCGATTCTTAATATTTTTTAGTTTTAGAATATATAATTATTTAATAAAAGCTGTAATATCAGGATCAATTAATAGTCTGAATGTTTATTTGAGGTCGATAATTTCTGTGAATAAAATTACATTCATTTTTCATGCCAAGTTGAGTTTGAATTTATTTAACATCAAATACATAAAGAGCTACATATTCTATCTGGAATTGATAACCACGTACTATCAAAAAAAATTTTTTTTTAAATTAATTTAGATATTACCGATACGCTGGTAATTATAAGGTGTAACATTCGCTACATACAGCGATTCAATCGATCTGAGCTAGTCGAGGAAATTAGAGTTGTGTTAAGTATTTTCCATTTTAAATTTAGCATCGTCATACGGGAAGATATCACATCTAAATTGTCGCATCAACGTGAGGCAAGAAAAAGGTTTTCGACAACATCAAAATTGTCACACGATAGAATTCAACCGACAAAAACCCTGAGAACAGAGAAATTGAATTAGTAGTAATTAAAGTAATATTTGGCGCAAATACAAAATTAATTTATTTAATTGGATTGCAAAGAGACGTCGGGCGACCGAGGAAGCGATGGACGCCGGAACAGGCTTTAGCCTAATCCAGGAAGTAATGATGATGATGAATTGCATTGATTAAATTCGGGGGGGAAATTATTCAGATAGGTTTAGGAATTAGGTTTGAATTATTATTGGGGTGTAGGTGTTTTAAATTAGGGAATAACTTTCTTAAACCGTTGAAACCTATTAAAGATAAAATGGATATAAAAGAAGACGATAAAATCAATAAAAATGGAGAGAAGGAGAAAGAAATTGTGCAAGAATTTGACGTGCAAAAAGCATTGTTTGACAGTGCAGAGAAAAGCCCTCCATTTTCAAGCACGAGGATAGGTTCGATAGATGAAGAGCCTCCATACAAGATTATGTTTGATAGATTAATAGAAGAAATGAAACAAAATAGAGAGAAATTAGAAAACAGTATTGAAAGCAAGATAAAACAATCCAAAGAAGAACAGAACCGATCAAGTAAAAAAATCATGGCAGGACAGACACAGATGAGAAGAGATATAAATGAATTGGAGAATAAGATTGAAAGGAGATTTGAAAATAAAATGGAACAGAGCAGAATAGATTTTGAAAATGGAATGGAAAACTTACACAAGGCATTGGATGATTTGAAGGTGAAAGTAGTTGATCAAGAGATGATGAACGAAAGTATCACTAACCTAAGAAAAGATCTGCAAGAAGAAATAAGAAATGCTATACAGATGAGTTCTATGGGGATTTCACAAATTGAAGAAGCAGTTATGGAAGAGAAGATACTGCAAATTACTGAAAAACAATTTATTACAAAATTGGAAATGGACGACCTTAAAAATGAGCTAAAATTAAATATCAGCAACGTCTACAAAAACCAAAAAGAAGAAGAAAGGTTGAGATTCCAACAATCCGAGGAGAAGGAGAAGATAAATAGAAACAGATTGGAATGCGCGGAAACCCATAAGAAATTAGCACAGGAGCTGACACAAATTAAAAACCGTTCAATGAATGCTGGTTTGTTCAGAATCATCGGAAATGTGGCAGGAGATGAATCTTAAATTTCAGTGTGATGCTAAAATTAAATTTGACGAAGACATTGGTATAAACCCGTAACAATTCATAAAGAACCTGGAACAATTGACCAACAGATATTGCCCGATTAAAAACAATAATTCATGGTACTGTGAAAGGAAGGGCTGAACAATCGTATGGCGTTGTTTTTGACAAACTTTCAACGTTTAATGAATTCAAAAGTATGTTCCTGAGAAGATATTGGGGCGAGGTGGAACAAAGCAAGGTGAGAACGGAATTCATTGCAGGCAAATATCGAGGAATGATCGACCAGGATAGAAAGACTTATGCCGAATCTAAAATAAATGCAGCGCAGCAATTAGATCTGCAATTTTCGGAAGCTGACATAGTACAATGTCTCTCTACACATTTTGAGGAAGAGATTATAGATCGGGTAGCAATAGAAGATATAAAAACATAGAAAGATTCATCAATTTGTTAAAAAGATTTGATGACAGCGCACACCTGATTTCACCTAGCTATAATAGACAAAACCAAAGACATGTTTTTCGACATTATCAGAATGATTGGAATCAAAATAGAAGTAACCACCAGCAACAAGGTCAAAATTTTAACAACCAAACTCGTTATCCAGTCAATCAAATAAATAATTACGGTCATGAAAGAAATAATTACAACGCGAGAAATTTTAATAATAGGAATGGCAATAGAATATATCCAAATAATTATAATGGAAGAGGGCTAGGTAACCGGTATGGACAAAGCCACAATCAAATACTGAATAGCGGTAGAAGCCGAGAAAATGGAGGATTTAGAGATGAGGGTAATGGGCGAGAAACAATGGGGAGACCCGAAAATGCACAAGTCAATGCTCAAATAAATAACGTAGTGCTCGACAATCAAGAGATCAATGAAACTCGGGAAGCTAAGGTTAATTTTTTTTTAAACGAAATTAGGAGAGAATTTTTCATAAGTAATTATCAGCTTCCTCGGGAATTCATTAATGAGGAAAATATTAGAAATACACAATTAGACAATTTAAAAAATTTACCTTTTATACGGGTCAAGATAAATAACGTAACGGTTAACGCTTTAATAGACACGGGTGCGGAAATTTCTTTGATCAATGAGGAGATTGTTGAAAACAATCCAGAAGAATTTAGTGAATGCATAACCAAAGCGAAACCTATTAATTTAATTACAGCTAATAACAAGCGTTTCACAACAGTCAATCGTAAAGCGTTGTTGAAAATAAAGATTGGGGGAATAGAATCACTAGAGGGGATCATGATTATCCAAGGGTTAAAATTGGAGTGTATCCTGGGTATGGATTTGATAAAAAAGTTTGATCTAGTGATAGATGTTCCCAATAGAATAATAAAAATCAAAAATGTAAATATTTCATGGATAAAGGAAAAGGTGGAAAACCCGGAATATTTTAAGGATGAAGAGGAAGCCGTTATCGTTAACCAATTGAATGTTGAGCAAGAAGAAAATCGACAAATAACACCCGAGAAATTTAAAGATTGGAGAACCATCGAATTAAATTGCGACCCTAAATATCAACAAATAGCAAGACGACTTTTGAGCGAACACGAAACATTGATCAACCAAGAAACAAAGGTAGCAAGGGGTTACGTACACGAATTACATGTAGACACTGACAAAACATTTAAGTCAAAAAGTTACCCAGTTCCATATGCGTATCGGACTATAGTATGGAAGGAGATTCAAAAAATGAAAGAAGGAGGAATAATCGAATCGGCAAGTACCGCTTATGTTAATCCCATGGTAATAGTAAAGAAAAGAGATGGCAGTTTAAGGTTATGCTTGGACGCAAGAGGATTAAACGCAATAGCCCGGCCACAAAACTAGGCTCCGCAGAATATTGATTCGTTATTAGCTCAAATGGGAGATAGGCTTATATTTACGAAATTAGATCTTCGGAATTCATTCTGGCTAATACCACTGAATATTACCACTTAATACCACTGGCCAATACCACTTAAAAAAGAATCCAGACAATACACAGGTTTCAGCATAGATGGACATACATTTGTGTTTAAGGTAGTACCCTTTGGATTGGCGTCGAGTTGTTCGGCATTGGTAAGAGCAATGCAAGCAATATTAAAAAAATTCGAGGATTTCTGCATACATTAAATCGATGACATTTTAGTGTTTAGCAAAAATGATAAAGATCATGAACAACATGTTAAAACCATTTTAATTAATTTAGAAGAAGCGGGGTTGAAGTTGAACCTGGAGAAGTGCGAATTTTTCAAACGGAAGGTAACGTATTTGGGGTATAAAATATCCCAAAACCACATAGAAATAGATAATAAACGATTAGTTTATAAAAAAGGTACAAAAAAAATTAAAGATAAAAAGAGAAAATTATTTAAAAATAGCAAACGCCCGAATAAAGAAGAGATGCGTATCAAAATTGAATGACATGGTAATAATTCGAAGTTTACGGGTCGGAAAGAGATCGGCAAATCAATGTGCGAAGTTGCAGCTGCCTTTTGAGGGACCGTATAAAATTGTTAGAAAATTCGGAAACTCTACATATGAGTTAATGTATCCAATTTCGGGAAAAATAAGGGGTCGATTCAATTTATGCATACGATGACTTAAACTATCGAGAAAAGTTGCCCGAAGCAACAGAATAAGAATGTACGATATGAAGAATTAATTTTATATTATTATTTTTGTGTGTGATCGTCGTATTAAAAGGGAAGTTACAATTTGTTGTGAAACATGAATTTTATGAATGTTGAAATGATTAATCTGACATAGAATGTGAAATAATAATTACTAAGGAGAATTTATGGCAAAGAAATAATTTAAGTTAATTGGTAATGAACTCGAATTAAAGATAAAATACACCCGACCGTCATCCAGCGACTTGTCTAAAAATGTTGAAAACAAAACGACACAGAGCCAGGTGGGGGCCCAAATACCTGCCAAAATAACGAAGGTTATCCCTGTGGTAACCCCAAAAACGGGAGTAATCCCATCACTCAACCAAAAGTCTGTGCGGGACTATAATATTATCACCAAGCAGATACAGAATATCACAATAACGAATGTACGAGTCAGGAAGGGAGCAGATTATGGATCGGATCACTACTTGGTAGGGGCAAGGATCGCCATACCTCCTAGATGGAATGATAACAACGATATGGAAAGAGATAAAGAAATAACTGAGAGAGCTCAACGAGTGAGATATAAACTGTATTTACCATACCAAGTACAAGACAGTTGTATTCTAATAGATCGAGACTTCAACTGCAAATGAAGAACAGCGCAGACAATATAGAGAATGACCACTTAAACCTAACACAAGCGATACACCAAGCTGCAAAGGAGGCTCTGGGTACGGTGGTAAATGTTAATGATAAGCGGTTCCCATTTTGATGGAATGACGATATCTCTGATCTTATAGCACAGAAAAATGGGACAAATCATAGGTGGCTCTCTCAAAAACGACCAGCTCTCTGCAGATATAATTCTATAAGCAAATAAATAGAATGGTAAAAACACATCTAATCCATGTTTTTGTATGTTTTACAGTTCCACTCAATTCTGCCACACGGGCAGGTCAATACCTGTTTCAAACGTTCCCGCGCCTACCACCTCCAGGTTGGGAAGGAGCGACGGTACAATTGTATTAACACAGTCCACTAGAGAATGTCAACGCAAGGAGACGCTTGCATTTATGTAGAAGATAAATTCAAATAGATAAAGTCATAGTCAATAGATAAAGTAAAGATAAAGTCAAATCAGTTCAAATATAAAATATAAAACAACATTACGGTTATGCTCATACGATAAATCATACAAGGTGGAAATTAATTGTTTTGTGGTTGATAAAATAATGGAAAATATTCCATCAACCACTCACGATGTTACGTTGTTTAAAATACCAAGTCATATCAAATTGGCGGACCCTGGTTTTTATGAAACTGAAAAAATTGAAATACTGTTGGGTGCTAACATTTTTTAGGATTTAATCTGTTTAGAAAGAATTCATTTAGGACGTCAACAGCCTACTTTACAGAAAACGTTATTAGGGTGGGTTATTGCAGGGCCTTTTGTTAATAAATACGGGGGGAGTCGGCTAGCGCCCGTGACCCGAAATCGATTGAAAATTTCCTATTGCAAAGAGGAAGGTTAATAGAGTATACTGTAAAAATTTTATGTGATAATGTATAGTCAAAATTTTGAGAAAAATCAATTTGAAAGTACGTAAATTTAAGGAAGAAAACGTTCGAATAGGCCACGCCCCCAGGCAGACGCAACGAAATGCATAGCGTTTCCTTCAAATCGAGTGAAATTTTTTCGCTCCGATTTGAATTTTTCTTTGAAATTCGGATAGGTGGGGGTGTGATTAGTAGATATTAGTAATAAATATTATCAAAAAAATGGAAAATAACCCGTGTATTGACGAAAAAGTGAAAAAATTAAAAAAATTTTTCTTCGATTTTTGGGGTGTGCATTCGATAAGGAGGGTTATCCATCGTCAAAACCTACCCTTTCGGGGCGCCGCTCCGCTCTGCACCCATCCTGGGTGGTTTTGACTCTGGTTATTAGGCTAAACATACGAGAAGCGCCAACCATCAAGTCAACCGGGAGCTTAGAGACCCTTGAAAAAGCATTAAAAAGTACAGTCGCGGTATGGGGCAGTTATCTTTTACGTTTCACCCCCTAAAAATCGCGTAAAAACAAAAAATAATCGATGTTACAGGTACGAGAGACGTGGTGCTTCTGCCGGTGCGAAATACTCTAAGTGTTAGGGTCATTGATTCCACGCGTACCGTCAACAAAATGAGCGACGCGCGGAATCTCGTTAAGTTTTTATAAATTTGCAAATTTCAAATTCGATTATTTCAAAATTTTGACTATACATTCTCACATAAAATTTTAACAGTATACTATATAAACCTTCCTCTTTGCATTAGCAAATTTTCAAATTATTTGGAGTGACGGGCGCTAGCCGACTGCCACCATAAATACAATATCAAGGGTGACAAAAATAAAACCATTTGTAAGCTATCAGTAAATATTGACGTTCAACAATAATTAAAAACATTCTGGGAAGTAGAAGAGTATGAAAACTATAAATGTATGAGAGTTGACGAAGAACTTTGTGAAACAATATGATGGACATGGAATATGGGCGAGAGGTTGCGATGACCATGAAAAGCTCCATGAAAACTTTACGTAGGCTTGCAAAGGCAAAAAACAGGCGAATTTTCCTTCGTCGCTGCAGAACAAGAAACGTGTCCCCACCGTTCATACAGCTCAACGTGGCCTGCGTATCTAGGAAACTTATACCTAATCGTGCAGTACTCCACAGTGCTGAAACATTGATCAAACGCTTCAAAGACGGTATCCTGGATATCCACATACGTATGGCCTGCGTAGAAATCAGGTGTCTTAATGAAGAACTTAATAATAACAAAACACATCTTACCTCCAGCATGCCACAATATCTGGTTAAGAATTTCTTTGACATTAACCACCGCGCGATCCAACCCCTGTTCGTGACTGTTAGAGGTAACAATACCCATAAATTCCACAGGCTCATCCAAGAGAGAAGATCGGATATGTTAGGTGATGCCTCCTGGGTTCTCAACCAATCGGTTGTTGATATACCCGATGTCGTCCTAAACACAGTCTCCCTGGGCCCCAAATTTGCGTTGACGCCTCGACTCAAGGAGTTCCCTATCCACACCTTTCTGTCAGAAATAAACCATACAACTAATAGTTTAAATACACCAGAAAACAACAGAAATGTGTTGAGGAGCAAAATCTTGAACGTCACCCAGAATTTCTGCAATAAAAAAATCCTTAACCGCAATAGAAGTAATATAACGGAACAGGTATTCACCACAAAAATGTTTCTTAGACGAAACCCCGACATCTATGTGCTAAGGGCAGACAAAGGGAACTCTACTGTCATCATGGATAAACAGGATTATAGGTTAAAAACGACTAACCTCTTTGACAATGTCACCACTTATAAAGTTTTAAAGAGAGACCCTACCAACTCTATCCAGTCCAAGTTTAACCACATGATAAATAGACTATTCGATGGTGGTTGGATCAGCAAATCTGAGAAGAAGAAGTTAACTATTTATAACGCACGGCCTCCTCGTGCATATGGCTTACCAAAAGCCCACAAACCGAACATCCCTCTACGCCCTGTGATTAGTTGCATCGCATCGGTTCACCATCAATGCCGCTGGCAAAATTTATAAACTCGATCCTCGACAATGTGATTCCAACTTTTCCGTTTAACGTGGACAACTCAAGATCGGCAATGGAGATCGTCACCAACTCCACTCTACCTGCTGACTACGTGCTGGTGTCATTTGACGTTACCTCCCTATTCACTAATGTCTCCAAAGAGGCGGTTGTCGCCCCCATGTCTAACAACTGAGACCTCATTTCCCAACACACATCCATCCCGAAAGATGTTTTCATGGATATGATAGCGATGATATTCAATAATAGCTATTTTCAATACGATGGACTTTTTTACTCTCAGCTAGTCGGCTCTGCAATGGGTGACCCATGCAGCCAAATATTTTCCAACTTCGTTATGCATGACCTACTAATGAACTTCATGGGCTCCATCGATTTCACGCTACCTTTTCTGATGCTGTACGTGGACGACATGCTGTTGGCGGTACTATCGAATAAAATACAGACTAGCCTTGAGATATTAAGTAGCTACGATCCTCTACTTAAATTCACCCACCAGTTGGAAAATGATGGAAAGATCCCGTTTCTGGATCTGCTGGTTTGAAGGGGAGAGAATGGAACATTATACACCGATCTCTACATCAAACCGTCGTCGACCGACAGGCTCTTGAACTATAACTCTTCACATACCCTAAACCAAAAGGTAGGAGAAATAAATACACTTAAATTGCGGATAGTTACCTGCGTCAGCCCGAAATTTCGAGGCACACGCCTTGTTCAACTTCAAAACCAACTATTGAAAAATGACTACCCCCAAAGACTAGTCCAATTAGCCCTTTTTGGTCGAGGAAGAGAGATGACGCCCAAGCCACGAGTTCCAGATCATTGTACACCCCCGATTGTCACACGCTACCACAAATTGACGCACCACCCTAGTTTATCTAGCAAAGTTAAGGAAATTTTGAAGGAGTTCATCGGGAAAGATGAGATTCGCCTCGCCCTCTATACAAACTTCAAGCTAGGTAATTTACTCTTTTCTAAGGTAAAAGATCAGGTACCTAACAAATACAAAAGTGGTGTTGTTTACAAAATAATTTGTGAATGTAACAAGACTTACGTGGGACAAACTTACCAGCTGTTATCCAAACGCCTATCTCAACACATCGGAGACACAAAGAAGGGCTCCAACAAGACTTGAATATCCGAGCATTTGAATAAATCTAACCACGTATTCAGCGAGAGCGATGTCACGATATTAGCTGAGGAACTGTATTTCCCAAAGAGAGCCTTCCTGGAAGCGGCTTATATTGCAGAAGAGACCAACAACGTCAACAAAGTCACCGACTTTGAACCTATTAATGCGTCGTATAAAGCTGTCCTGAAGATTTACAACAACAGAACTGGAGGTCGTTGAACTTTTCTACCTTCTTTTTCGTGTGGCGTGGGTGACACTTGAACTATGTTAATGTGTTCTTTGACTACGATTTAGTTGAACTAAAAGATACGGCGCGAAGTTTTAAATATTTTAAGACGTGTGATTGGTTATTTGTGTTTGTTTTTTAACTTTTTTAACTTTTCAACGTTGTTGACACGTACGACCAGTGTAATTTCGATTTTTACGTTTTGTATAACTTACCTGGTTGTTACTGTTCTTGTCTAATTTTTTACTATTCTGACATTTTGCTGCGCTTTAGCCTTTGACTTTTAATATCACTATTGTTTGCGTTTATGTTGTACTTTGTACAAAATTGCCTTGCTGGTAGCTACTTGATGTTTCGACTTCTTGTCCCATTACTACATGTCGTACAATATACGGAATTAACGCTAACATCCTGTTCAAGAGGTAAAATAACAACACTTAAATTCTGTAAACGTTATAATTTTATTAATTATTGTATACAATTTTTTAATTTTTTTTTCACATTTTTTACAAAATTGTATGACACAGTAACACAGTATATATTCATTACAGTCCTGAAGATGGCCAAGAGTTTGGTTCGAAACTAGTCGATTGAACAATTGCGTTTTATTTAATCCGTCTCCTTGTACCCAAGATCCCCAAATTGGAGCGAGATTCATCCTTCACTCCCCGGTGTGGCACGAGGCGACACTCGTCGTGAGGAACGCGAAGAGACTCCTGTCGGTCCAACGGTAGATGGCGTTGCGCGTAACGTGCGCCTACAGGACCGTGTCAGGCGAGGCGGTGCGACTGCTGGCCAGCATGCCGCCGATAGATCTCCTGGCGAAGGAAAAAGGCGGCAAGCAAGCAGAGCCAGACCGAAGGAGGGCAACCCTCGACGAGTGGCAAGCACGATGGACGGCAGGAGCAACCGGAAGCTGGACGAGACGACTCGTCCCCAGCGTCGAGCCATGGGTCGCCAGGAAACATGGAGAACTCTCGTTCCACCTCGCCAAGTCCTGACGGGGCACGGGTGTTTCAACGAGTCCCTCCATCGCTTCAAGAAACTGGACGACCCAACCTGCTGCCACTGCTACTAAGAAAACACCGCGTGCCACACCAACTTCAGATGCATTAGATGGGAGCGTGAGCGAGTGACGGCATCGCTGTACTTCGGGGAATCCCTCACCCCGGAGAATTTGGTCCTCAAGATGTTGGAGAACGAAGAAGGCTGGAAAGTCATCACGGCCTTCGTGACCTCCAACATGAGGACGAGAGAACAGCTCGAGAGGGAAGCGCAACAATGACGATGAAACGCGCAATAGCCGCGACTCCCGAAGTAATGCCCAGACGGCGAAACCGGGAGTCGAGGATAGGGGTGAGGATTTAGTCAGTGGTTTTAATCTACCGGCTTAGATTAAGCCGGTGTCTCGCACGAGATTTTCTCATCCCAGCGTATAGCTAAAAAAAAAGGTTACATACTGTGACTTACGGGACGACTCGACTGCAGCTCCCTATTTAGCAATAAGAGCTTTACACGAAATCGCTTATAAATATAAGGAAAAGTATCCTAAAACAGCTAGTGTTATTTTAAACGATTTCTATGTGGACGATTTGCTTACCGGAACTGATACGATATCACAAGCTATTCAATTGCATAACGAAATAGGAATCATCTTAGAGTCGGCATGTTTTACTCTTAGAAAATGGGTGTCAAATTGTATAGAAATTGAAAAGACAATTCGTTGGCTTAAAGCTGGTTCACACTATGCAACTTCTCACGTGACAAGTCATATGACTTCTCATATGACTTCGATTTTTACGTTCAGACTATATGATTTTATGTATTATTGAAGTCATAGCTAAAGTCATAAGCTCGGTCATAGCAAAATAATAAGTGATTTTCAGAATAGAACCGTGTCTATTTTGCTTTGACTTTTTGTACGATATTTTGGAATAAACCGCTTTTTTTAAGATTTTAACATTATATGGTTGGTATTTTTAATATTATGGTTAGTAATTCAGGTTTGTTTATTCCGTTTATTCTATGTTTGTCAATACGACAGAAAATAATTTGATAATTTAAAATTTTGAAAATTTCAAATCCTTTGAAAATTTATTATTATGGTAAGTTAGTATTATTTAATTGTTATTTTATTTAATTTCTGTTAATCAAAAAATTAATTTTATAATTACAATTGATTTTTTAGTATGAATGGACTAAAGAAAGCTTACAACAGCTTATAAGTTGTTATGAGCAGTATCCCTGTTTGTATGACCCAAAAAACAAATTTTATAATAATAAGCATGCTAGAAACGATGCTTTAGGAAAAATTGCAAAGAACGTCGAAGATAATTGCAATGTGGGTGTTACCCCAGAAGATGTGAAAAAAAATTAGTACCCTAAGGACACAATTCAATCACGAATTGATGAAGGTGAAGGATAGTATTCGAAGTGGAACGGGCAGTGATGATATTTACGAACCATCTGTGTGGTGGTTCGAATCACTCAAATTTTTAAAATCATTTATAAAATGTCGTAAAGGGAAAAGTTCCTATATGCTATGGTAATTTATAAAATAACATAATCGTATTATAGTATTTAACTAATAAATTAATTACAGGACGACAACGAAAATGTAGAATCTTTGGTGATCGAAATTCCAAACTCTCCATTAGGACCTTCAATTTCAATCTCTCCATTAGAATTTTCAAATTCAAACTCTCCATTAGGATCAGTGGAAATCCAAAAAAAAAAGAAAATTGAAAGGAAGCGAAGAACAGGATGCTGTGATGATGAGCACATTGCAAATTTTAAACAATATGCAGAAAGATAATGTTAAAAAAGAAAGTCTCAACGAAGAATTTGCAAAGTATATTCAAAAGGAGTTGGACCAAATTACGGACTTGGAAATGGTAAACGACGCCAAACATGAAATACATAATATTTTGTATTCATATAAAAAAAAACCTTAAAAAAGTGGAATTTGTGACATAATGTATGTTACTTAGCAATGTATGTTACTTAGCAATGTATCAAGGAGTCATTAAACTAACTTGTAACTGAACGGACGTATTATTCAGCGGCGGCTCGTGACTTTTCCATTTGAGGAGGCTAATTTTACAGCTTAACTACCTTATAAAATAAAACTTTAAAAAAATAAATTTAATAAAATATTATTTAATCTGCGGTAGACACATGTTTCGAGCTCGTTGGCTATCTTCAGTACTGTGTACAATGGAAAAATTGTTCGATGAGTGCAGACTGTTTTTTGGAAAAAATGCTGTACAATATACAGATTAATATTATTTTAAGTCATTCGAAATGTATGAAGCTTTAAACGTAAGAGGTATACCGCGATTTTTAGTATTCGCGAAGTGATCGATGATATTCTCGTAGAATTCATTATTTCGAGACAATAAGGTAACGAATTCCTTTTCAATAGACATCACCGCGACATTACTTAACCGATTTTGATTCATCGTATTACGAGTGTAAGTTTTAATACGTTTTAGTGTGGAAAAACTTCTTTCAACGGAAGCCGATGTTACCGGTATGGTGACGACCACACATAAAAGTTTGTAAAATTCAGGCATACAACTGTGTAAATCATTTTTGAAAGTAAAATCTAATATCTCTGATGGAGTCCTACATTGTTCAAACATTTCGGGGTCATTATATGCTACCGATAATTCATTTTTGAGTTGGATTTGATCAAAAAATGGATACTGCTCTAATAGACTATCTAATAAATTTTGAGGAAAGTTTTTCCTATAATCTGAAAATTTAGCAAATGTTAATAGATCAAAAAATTTTAATTTATGTAAGTCTGCAAATCTAACTTCAATTTGCACGATAACCGTATCCAAAATTTCCGCAAAAATTTGTTTATAATTTTGACGCATATCTGATAAATCAAATGTGGTTTTTCGTTTTTTGCTGAGCCGGCTAGCAATTTAATTCTAAACTGTTAAATATGTTGTCAAAATACAAATCATCAATACGGTATCTGAGAGAAGGGAATATCAGGATATTGGATCGCAATAAAACAAAAATCAACTGTCGGTCGACGTTTCGGCCTATTTACTAGTAGCCATCATCAGGACTAAAATGGGGAAAAAAAACGACTACTACATCACTAATGTATTGCGCTCCTGTTGTTATTTGTATTTTGTTTTAATATTGTAATATTTTACATTCATATACATACTGTTGAGTTTTGTCGGTTGGTTCTCACACCCCTGTTTCTTAACCTGATACAATTAATTTTATTAGGGTTTCTATTAACTTATTTCGGAGGAAGGCAGTTATTTGGGCTGTTACGCATTTTTGTTAATACCATGTATATAGTATTTGTACCTGTTATCAACTTGTAGGTTGATAACCTGATTATATTTTTCTATGTTAACGTGACGAGTGTATTTGACAAAATTAGTGTTATTCATTGGTGTGATTTTCTAAACCAATTTTTTATTATCTTACATGTTTTACAGTTTTTACAACTTTTTATACCATTGACGAGGTTGTATGTGTTGCCCGAATGACCGTGGTATTTTCTTCCACCGAATTATATTTCGCTAAAACAGTTTTTTACCATCCTAACTGTTAGGTGAGTGTGAGAATACAAAATTGTTAGCGTTTTGCGACTTATTGTTTTTTTCCCATTTTAGTCCTGATGATGGCTACTAGTAAATAGGCCGAAACGTCGACCGACAGTTGATTTTTGTTTTATTGCGATCCAATATCCTGATATTCCCTTCTCTCAGTATTGCATTGGACGAGATTTTGCATTCTAATAATACGGTATCTGTGCCGAGTTTCGATTAATTTTGTTAAACGACATTTGGCGAAATTAATATCGGTAAGTTTACTTTGTAAAATTGAAAATACTACGTCTGTCTGTTCAAAAATTAATTTAAAAGTTTCTAATAAAAAGCAAAATTTCTATTCATTTAAATTGTCTTAAACCAGCGCTTCTCTAATAGTTTGAGAGTCGTTTTTAAAATCATCGCTGTCGATTATAAAATTAAATACGTCAATTAATTGTTGTTTTCTTAATTGCACTGTAAATACTGCTCGCGAGGTAAAATTCCAACGTGTAGCAACGTTTGTCGAAATTTACTGCCACAAATTTCATTTCAAACATCGGTTCGTTTGGTCTTTGGTCGATTTTGAAAAAAATGTGGAAAATCCGTTCAAATTTGAAAAAAAAATTCGGGAATCCTTATTCGAATTACCTACATGATTATATTTAGAACATACAATTATTATGCATGATAATGCAAAGAATTGCAAGCGTCTCGATAAGAGGCCCACGCATATAAGCTCAGCCTCCAACACATGTAAAATTACTATGTTCGTACATTTAGTAAGATAACACAGACTAGTATGCGCTTATGTTACAAGCTTATTACTTAGAATTAATCTGTTATTCGCTCATGTTGATACTGAAATTTACTAACGAGTAGCCTCTATGACGTATCTCGGACGTACTACCGTATTCTGGGTTGCCTAACTCTGTGCTAATGAACCAATAATATAAAGAAAGGCTAGCCGCTGGATATGTACTATTTAGAATTTATTTCAGGCGTAAGTCAAGTTCTTAAGTTAATTTCATTAATAAATTGAATTTTGTTTTAAACAAATTCAAAAAAAATTAAAAATTGGAGAAAATACTAATTTAGAACGAAATATAAATAGCAAGTCCGTCCAACAATTTGAGAGGAGGCTAAGCCTCCCTTGCCTCCATTGACAAACCGCCGCTGGTATTATTATATTACATGGTGGCAGCAGTAAAACAATTCAATACCAATTGACACGGTAACTAAAAACAGTGAAAATGCAAGATACTGGTGCTAGAGTTCCTGGGGAAATGATCTTCGAAGGAAACATAGCAAGCAATTGGGAGAAGTTCAAGAGGAAGTTTAACTTCTACTTGGAAGCCAGCGAAAAAAATGGAAAAAGCGATAAACAAAAAATTGCGATCCTCATGAACGTAATGGGTGATGAAGCAGTCGACATATTTGAAACGTTTCAATACAACGCGGATGAGAGTGAAGAGAAATTTGACGACGTTGTCAAAAAATTCGATCACTACTGTCAGCCGCGTAAAAATGTCGTGTTTGACCGTTTTAAATTTTTCTCGAGGTCCCAAAAGCAAGATGAACCAGTCGATAAATACGTGACCGAGTTGAGAAAACTCGCGGCTCAGTGCAACTTTGGGGAACAAACTGAATTTTTAATTCGCGATAGGTTAGTGCTAGGCATTAAAGACAAAACTGTGCAAGAACGTTTATTGCGAGACTCAGATTTGAAATTAACAAAGGCATTAGACCATTGTCGTTCAAGTGAAGAAAGCCGCAAGCAAGTAATTGAAATTACGAGCGCGAGTGCACAAGAAGTCAGCATCGTGAGTAAACAAAAAACAAAGTTTGTGAACAAAAAACAAAGCGCAAAAGTTAATCTTAAGTGCAAAATGTGCGGTTTCATTCACAGTGGTGAGAAAAAGTGTCCTGCAACGGGGAAAACATGTCTCAAGTGCAAGGGGAAAAATCACTTCACCAGTGTTTGCAGAAACCAGAAACGCGTCAAAGAAGTATGCGAAGGCAATAGCTCGGACGAAGAAGAACACATTTTGGCAGTAAGAAGACGGAACAAGACAGTTAGTAGTATCACATGGCGAGAAATTTTAAAAGTAAGTGGAAAACCCATTTGGTTTAAAATAGATACAGGGTCGGAAGTCAACATAATTTCAGAAAAGATTTACGAATCAATACCCAGTAAGCCGGAAATGACGCAAACAAAAACAAAGTTAAAGTCATATTCTGGACATGCTATTAAAATTAAAATAAATTATTGCTATTAAAATTAAAAACCTGATAAAGGCGGCGAGTGTATACTAGGACTAGATGACACAGCTGGATTTGGTTTCATACCTACCACAAGTGTTAATGTTATTAAAAATAGTAAGGCGTCGGAAATCATAGCTAGGTACGAGGAAGTATTCGATAAAAAAGCTTCGCGAATTAAAAGCAATCCTTATCACATCACGTTGAAAGAAAACGCGACACCAACGATAACACCAGCCAGAAGAGTTCCTTTGTCTCTAAAACAAAAATTAAAAGACGAACTAGAAAAAATGGTAGAAAACCAAATCTTGGAAGTTGTAAACGAACCAACAGATTGGGTTCACCCAATAGTGATCGTTAACAAGCCCAACGGTTCGATAAGGGTATGTATGGATCCGCGACCCCTAAATAAAAATATCAAGAGAGAGCACTATTCACTCCCTACAGTAGATAGCGTTTTAGCGGAATTGAACGGAGCAAAATACTTCACGGTATTAGATGCAACGACGGCGTTTCTACAAGTACCAATCGAGGAACCAAGTTCGAATTTATGTACGATAACCACTCCATTTGGAAGGTATCGATACAAAACTATGCCTTATAGTGTAAACAGCGCGCCAGAAGTTTATCAAAAACTAATTAATAGGGTTTTTGAAAACCTAGATGGTGTAATACCATACATAGACGACGTGCTAATTTTCGGAGGAACCGAAGAAGAACACAACGGAAGATTAACAGAAGCGTTGAAAAGAGCAAAGAAATTCAACGTGAAGTTTAGCAAAAGCAAGATGCAGTTAGCTAAAACGGAAGTTAAATATTTGGGACACAGAGTATCGGAAAATGGAATTTCGATAGAAAGAACGAAAGTTGATGCAATTAATGCATTGCAAAGTCCCGAAAATAAAAAAGAATTACAGAGGGTACTTTGGCTTCAAATAATTAAGTAATAAAATTAATTTAAAAACTGTTTAAAATATATTTATTTCTAAAATTTAAATTTTTTAACAGCTTCCCATTGCCATTCAACAAATCCTTCATTATTAAACTATTTTGTGAAAGTTTCCCTGATATCTGATGGTGCCTTTGCAGTTAGATTAATTCTGGAAGGTTCTAAATTAGTTAAAAACACTTCATCTCTCCAACTTCCTCTTGACATAATAACTTCTTGTGTATTTTCATGATCTATCCCAACATTATATCTTTTTCCTTCTTTGCTTTTTATATAGTTATGTAACGCACAAGTTAATGTTATTTCTTGTACTTTATCAACAGACAAGTTAATATCTTTTTGTAAAATTTGGAATCTATTAGCTAGAATACCAAAAGCATTTTCGACCACTCTACGTGCTCTGCTCAGTCGATAGTTGAAAACCTTTTCAGGTACAGCAGATCGTTGTCCCCATGGTTTCATCAACCTTTCTTTTTATTTTTTGTCGATTACTTAACGGTTTCTTCCTACATATTGCAACTAATAATAAGGAAGCCACTATTTGGTAATCACTCATAATTTTTATTCAATAGTATAGCAATTCAAAATCAACCACACACTAGAGACTTCAAACTGCTATAAACTTAGGTTAATTACAATATTTTTGACAGTAGACAGTATTTTGACAGTTTAAATCATACGAAAAGTCATAAGCAATATTGTATAGTGTGAACTTAAAAGTTGTTGGTCATGTGATATTAGAGTTTCTTATGATTTTAGATATGATTTTTCTTATGATCAAGTCACATGAGAAGTTGCATAGTGTGAACTAGCTTTAAGGCCCAGTCGTTCAGTTTATGGTTATTTTCCATAGAAATGATTGTTTCAAGAATTGTTTCCATGGAAAATAATTCAGGTTAAAAGATAACCTAATACTGAACAACTGGACCTTAGAGTGTTAACCTGCTAACTCAATTTTTCAGCAAAATAGCGTTTTTGGTGTCATTTGAAAGATAAAAAAATAATACGTCGCGTGTGAAAGCGGCCAACTCCAAATCCAATTTGAAATGCTTTATTTTTAACAATATGAATACTTGCTAACTTCCGGCGTTCAAAAGTCAACCTCGAAAATACAGCATGCTATTTGTATCAAAATTGGAAAATCGACATGTAGCTGACAAGGTTAGTGAGTTAGTGCGAATTCGACTAACACAATGTGGATGGAGAGATAAAGTGAAATTAAAATGCCGTCAATTAGTAGAGAACTCCGATGCTTTTAAAACATTTGACGAACTAAATAGCGCAATGCTTCTGGAAGCATGTGCTATGGTGCCCGCATCTGTTAAAGAAGATTTGTTACGGGAGCTGAAGGTTATGTTAACTGACGTCGTTAAGTCAACTCCTAAAGGAAATTGATGCTGGACGGTCCTAACTAAATTATAGTATTTCCTATGTCCTACAGGGAATATATTCCATTAACTGTGATTTCACTTTAAAGTTCCAAAACTAAATATTTACTCAAATGGGTTTTTATATTATGTACTTACACGATTCTAAATTTTTACAGGCAAGTCAATTCATCCAATGATTATAAAATATTTTTCATGAAGTTATTGTTTTTCATAAATACATTAGTATTAACCACAATTAGGCATTTCCAAATACGTCACAGTGTTTACGGACAAGCTGTCAAGCTGTCCGCGTACTTATACAAGTTTGTGATAAATCGTGTTTTTATAGGTGAAAATTGAATTTTTTTACATTTTATAAACCGTAGAGAGTGTAGTGTAAAATTATTACTGTAAGTATACCTTCCGTTTATTTTATTTGCCGAATTAATCGTAAACCTAACCTAAGAATTTTACATTCGTGACGTCATCGTCACATGGAAATGCCCTATTAACCAGAAGTGTATTACAGTACAAAATAAATTTGTAATTACAAAGTGCGCTTTTAATTGTTATAACATGTATAGAAAAAATTACTATAGTGATATTTAAAAAGTAAAAATATATAAAAAAGATATATAGAAGATATATAAAAGATATAAGATATATAAAAAATTATTTCACTTATTAATAAAATTTTATTTTATCCCATTATTTAACCAAATGATCTTGGTGGTACTGTAGAAGAAAATATTTAAATATTTTAGAATGTACGTATATGATTGTAATATCTTACCTCTCGATGAGCAAATATTATATGGTGACCTAATACAGGAGCAGGAAAATATCTGATGCAATAATTACATAGTCTCCAATTATGATAACCGATTAAGTGGTTAACATAATCACTCCATCGAAAAAATACCTGTAAACAAAATTGGCAATGGTGAAGCCTTACGCGCAATGAAGGATTTGGATTTTCTTGATCCATATTGGTCAATTTTACCTAAAACAAAAACTCAAATTAAGAAAATTTTATTAATTCAAAGTAATTTAGTTGAAGTTAAATCAACTAATAATCTCAAATATTTATATAAAATATTTAAATATAAGAATCGTAGAAGATAAAATAAGGTTTAAAGCAGCTCAAGCAAAAGTATGAAAATATATCTGTCAAAGGAAAAATTAGAGCTGGGGAAAAAATTGCAACAAGATCGATACATAACTTGTGGTATTACAATTAAGCCACGACTTTAAAACAAACATGTTTATACTATTTTTTTTATATGTGTTTTTTAAGGTGCATCAACATCTCGGTTATTGTTTTTTTTGTTGGTAAGGGTTTATTGTAAGGGTTATTTTTGGTAGGGTTTGTTTGTTTAGTATGGTATGGTTTTCAAGTTGCACAAAGACAAAGTATATGCCGGCAACTTCTGGCCTGCTGGTATTCATTACGCTCGTTTTGATTTCAGAAAGGGTGGTAAACTCCTACGTAATACTCAAGGAGTAAACAATCTACAACCTTTGAATTCACAGGATTTTACACAGGGTCCCCCTCAAGTAAGGCAGTAGCCTCAACTCGCCCAAGTAGTGATACGCTCTGCAATCGTAAACCCAATGTTAACCGGTTCAACAAAAATGGCACGTCTATATCCACCAAGAATTCGTTTTTAGTGGGTCATGTTAATATTCGATCGCTCCTAAATAGTTTTGACGATTTTAGTGCTATCACCGTTACAAAAAACTTTCAAATCTTATCAGTCTCTGAGAGCTGGCTTTCACCTGATCTTCCATCAGCATTGGTCGCCATACCCGGTTACTCGCTTTTTAGAAAAGATAGGCCTACCAGGGGCGGTGGTGTTTGCTGCTACGTCCACGACTCTATTAAATGCAAAATCATTTCATCGGATGTCATCAACAACGGAATGATTGAACAATTGTGGTTGTCAATGGTCATTGACGGTAAGTCGTTTGCGGTTGGTTCTTTGTATCGACCACCCCAAGCCACTTCTAACTGCCTTCAGGAACTCGAGCTAACTCTATCAAAATTCTATGTTGAATATGATTATGTTATGGTTCTAGGTGATCTTAACGTGGATTGGCTTAACAATAAAAGCAAGTTAACTGATACCCTTAAATCCATTCTCGAATCATTCAACATGATCCAAGTTATTGACCAAGCGACCAGAATTACCGATCAGTCAGCCACTCTAATTGACCTGATTTGCTTCAATGTCAATCTACCCTACTCCGGAAGCAACACCTTTGATATGTTTGGCATTTCGGATCATAAACTTGTTTACTGCTATCTGGACCTGTACCTCAGTAAACCTCAGGCCAACCCTGTATGGTGCAGAAATTACCGTAACATTGACCAAGATGCTTTGTATTTTGACGCCAGCAATACCAACTGGCTCCGGAGCGTTGAAGAAACGAACATTAATACAAAACTTCAAATCATCTCATCAAACATCACCTCGCTTTTCGACTCCCATGCTCCTTTACACATGGTCAAGGTAGGAAACTCCAAACCAGGCTGGCTAACGGAACCCATCTTGCTCATGATTAAGCTTAGAGAACAAGCGTACAAGAAGTATATCAAAACGAAGAACATGACTCAATTTTTATCATATAAAGAGCTTCGTAATCTAGTGTCCCAAGCCATCAAAAACGAAAAGAAAGCTTTCTATAAATATGAAATTGATGCATGCAACAGTAATCCTAAGAAATTGTGGAAATTCTTCGAGCGTGGCAACATCCATCGCAAACCCAGGAATACAGTCGAGTTAGATAAGTCGAATCTTAATGCTCTGAACAAGCATTTTGTTAATGTAGCTCCCGATACGACTGTCGATCAATTCTACATGGACTTCTTCACCACTAATAAATATCCGCTTACAACTAACGAACTGGTCTTCCACAGGGTCTCTACTGAAGAGGTAGCCAACATCTTATGCAAAATTAAGTCAACAGCTACTGGTGTGGACAACATTAATGCCAGTATGTTAAAGCTAGTTCTTCCCTACATTCTCATTAGTGTAACCGATCTGATCAACTCCTGCCTGGAAAATTCAACTGTACCTGTTGTACGGAAAAAATCGACGATACATCCCATACCTAAAGTGCCCAATGCCAGCAAATTCTACGAATTACGGCCTATAAACATTTTGCCGACCCTCTCCAAAGTGCTGGAAAACATTATGCACCGCCAACTTCTCGAACACGTAACAGTGAATAAAGTGTTACCCGAGCTCCAGTCTGGATTCCGGAAAATGCATAGTACAGCCACCGCTCTGTCTAAAATTACAAACGATTTCTGCACCAACATCGATGACTCGAAGGTAACTGTAGCCTCGCTCCTAGACTATAGTAAGGCATTTGACGTTATTAATCACAAATTATTAATTGCAAAGCTATCCTACTATGGTTGTGGTGCCCTAGCACTGGACCTGCTGGCTAATTATCTATCGGATAGAACCCAACGTGTCAAATGGAATAACGACCTCTCGGATGAACTTACGTATAGCAAAGGTGTTCCGCAAGGTAGTATACTAGGCCCTTTACTGTTCTCGATATACACTGCCGACCTGCCTTTGGTTCTTACGCAGGAGTGCAGCTTTCACATGTATGCAGATGATACTCAACTATATGTATCTGACTATCCTAGCAACATAAACGAAATCATTGGAACTCTAAACCAAAATCTGGATTCGGTGCTCAAATGGTCAACCAAGAACGGGCTGATTCTGAACCCCACCAAAACCCAATGCATCTGCTTTGGTAGCTCCAGTGGATTCAAAGCAGCGATGGACATGAGATCGGTAGAAGTGAAACTCAGCGGGGGTGTTGTTAACTTCTGTCCAAAAGTAAAAAACCTGGGCATGACATTGGACAACAATCTCTCTTTCACCGATCATATAAATAAAATTACCAGTACATGTTTCTTCAAACTGAAGTCATTGTATAGATTTAAGAACCTTCTTCCGTCTGATACCAAGTGGAACCTGGCAGTAATGCTGGTACTATGTCATATTGACTACTGCATTACTGTCTATCACGGTTTCCTTACCGAACAGGCAAAGAACAGACTGCAGATCATCCAAAACGCTTGTTTACGATTTGCATACAACATCGATTATAGGGAGCATGTGACTCCCTTCTATAATTCACTGGGAGTGCTCAAAATGGAAGCACGGTTTGAACTGCGGTTTGCCATGCAGCTATTCACAATTTGCAAAACTTCACTTCCAAGTTACCTGAAGTGTCTAACTACCAGAAGGGGCGATTGTCACAACCGGGAATTGAGAAGCAACCAGTGTCTGTCCGTTCCTATCCACAGAACTTCTAAATTTAAAGGATCATTCCAGTATATTGCATATACAATCTATAATAGGCACCTAGATTTGTTCTTGATGTCTAAAACGAAGGCTACCTTTAAATCTAAGTTAATGGAACGCCTTCTGAAAGACCAGTGATCCTTCCTCGCTTCTATGGGTATCTGTCGAAAACCAGCTTTGCTGAACTTTTACCATTTATATTAGTTTTTTAATTATTGTAATTATTTAACCGATTTAATAAATAGATATTATTATTAATCCACAGTGTGTGCATGATGCATACCGGGGAACTGAGTAAGCAATTCCGCGAGGTCCGTTATTCGAACCCGAAATTACCGCTCCGAATTCAACCAGTATGCACTCTAGCCACAGCTGTGAACATACTATATTTAATATTTTAACAAATAATATCTGGAATTTTTTCTGGTACATTAGTTCAATACGATATAGTAGTAATTCAATAACTCATATAAATTATTTGACATAATTTGAATTAAACGTTATAAATTCGAAGATTAAGTCCAATGCACTAGAAGCTCGCTGGCATTATAATTAAGCCACCTTAAATAATAACAGCATTAAAACACTATTAGTAATAATATTTGTATGTTATTTACAATTTTAATTAATATTTGGTCGGATATTCTTTTGAACGTAATACTTCATATATATATATTGTGGTGTTCCGTTCGCTAAATTCGAATCCACGGCAGATATAATTTTTTTGAAAAATTAAATTTTTAACCTTTATTTTCTCGTCACACTCAAAATTCTGTTTTTTTTTATATGAGATAATTTTTTGTTTTGAAATAACTCAATTCTTCAATTTTATTAATTTTTTGTTTAATAACAAATTTTTTTAATACAAAATATGGGTTAGTAAATAAATTGTTTTCACACATAAAGAAATTAATAGCGCCTCTATAATAAATTGTTCAGAGATAAAAAAATTCATTTAGTTTACAAATACACATGTGATTGTATAATGTTTTAAAGTCATAAATTTCACTGGTTAAAATGTTTCAAAAAAATGCTAAATACCTTGTCTTTGTTTTAAATTTTGTTTATAACACTCGATAAACATACCAACTTCTTGTGTAGGTTGATTTTCAATAATTTCCAAACCAATTTTTCATGAACCAAATCCACAATTGTTGAATTTTGCAAATAATTCGTGGTTAATTTTGCAACCATCAATTTTCATTAACATTGACCACTTTTTATTCCTCTTACTAGTAATTTTCTTAAGTTTCCACTTCGGAAAACTATTTAAGGGATCCACTTTGTATTCCACTTAGAAAAATCCGCTTTTTTTAAAAATAAACTCATCGATTGAAAAATCACCGCTTGATCTATTGTTCGTTCCAGAACGAATACGTCCATGTCAACTTTGTTGCCGAAATTTCTTTACCACGCGTGTGCAATTTTTGATTCAGGTCCTCTGATTGGTTAATTTTGTGGATCTTCGCTAGCAATTTTAAAATGTGTCCGGTATTGGACGTAATCGAAATTTTCCAAATCTTGCGAGTGTCAGTTCCCGCACTTATGTTTTTTAAAACTCACGCATGACTTTAAGCACATCATTTAAATTTAAAATTTTTAAATACAAATAATATTTTTATTTGTTTTAATAAAAACAAACTAGTCTTTTTGGAACAATACTCCAGCCTTTTAAATTTAATAAATTTGAAGAATTATTTTGTTTAAATATTGACCATTAAAGATTTTTGTTTTAACGAAATTATAATATTGACATTAGAAAAAAATTATTTTATTAAATTTTGAATTTATTTTTTAGAAAAAATTTTGGTAAATTGTGTAATTTTGTTGAAGACAGTTCAACGCCTTCGTGGAATTTTAAGAATTAGTAAAGTATTGGATAATTATTGAAATTTCTAAAATCTGGCTTCAATGAAATTGTATGGTTATTTTGCTAGTATGAATTTTCATATTCCGAAGAATATCCTTTTTTATTATTTATTATTTTCAAAAATTAAAAATAGAATTTAAGTTTGCATGGTATTATGATTTTTTTTTAACTTACTGACTAAAATTTAGAATTTATTTACAACATTAACTTTAAATTAAAGGTTTCTTGCCTCTCTGAATTTTCAAACTAAAACTTTTATTATTTTTAACGAAAACATGAATAGTTAACTGTTTTTAACTTTTTAAAATATTCTGAAATTTAAACTAAACATAATTTATCTCAATTCAAAATTTTTATGTACATTTTTATATTAATCGGTTACATTATTGCACATTCTTTTTTTATGCGTTCTTCTGTGTCAATTTTGTTCGTAGCAGTATTTGGTTTAAACGTTTTATCCCATCTTTGGATACTGGTGTGATAAATTACGGACTTTTTATATCTTATTTTCTTAAATGTAAAATTTCTTCTTTTCTGTTCATTTCCTTGGTTTTTCCTTATCTTTTCAAATTTAACCATATTACCAATTTTTTTTATTGAATTTCTTATTGCATTTGGTTTTATTCTTCTTCCTTTCGCTAATCTTTTAACTTTAGAGATTTTTTTATTTAGTTCCCATTTTGTTTTTCTTCCTAGGCTAATGTAGTGCCTATACTTTTCATTTATTAAATTTATTAAATTGTCGCCTTCGTTGAGTTTAACTATTTTAACCGTTGTTTCGTTGTTGACCTCTTTTCTGTCTTTCTTATCTGAATCTTTTTCTATTTCTATCCATTCCATCTCTTCCTCACGCATTTTAATTTTCTTGTTTGGTACGTCGACCACTATTTTAAATTTTTCCAGAAGATCCATTCCAAGGATACAATCTATCTTCATGTTCGGCATAATCATTATCCCGCAATTGTTTTTAAATTTTCCAATGGTTATATTGGCGTTTAAATTTTTATTTATCACTGTGAAAACTTTATTGTTCGGAGTGATTAATCTTATTGGCGTAGTTTTTATAATTCTATCTTGAAATTTTTCTGGATTCATGACTGTTATCTTCTCATTTAACAAGGATATTTCCGCACCGGTATCGATTAATGCCCTTACAGTAATCTCATTAACGTTCATTAAAATATACGGTGATCCAATTAAATTATCATTCTCTGCGTCGTTATAGCATATTTTTATGGGAACATCTACGTTACATGTTTCTTCATCTAACTTCATCTTCTTGAATGTAAAATTTGCAAATTGTTTATCTATTTGTCCAGTATTTTTATTTTCCGATTCTTTAAATTTTGTAGACAATTCAACTCCCGTTGAATTGTCTTCTAGTGAAAATTTTGGACTTCATTATCAGAATCTCCACCATGTTCTTCCACTACTGTTACAGCATTTACATGTGCGGTGGTGGCATTATTTACTCTGTTTGTACGATTAATAGCATCTGTATTTTCATTCTGGGAATGTTCGTTCCTCTCTTGATTGTTCGATTGGTTATTGTGCCAATTATTTCTATTTGATTGGTGGTTATTCCAATTATGATTTCCTTGATGATTATTTTGATTATTTCTGTTCCAATTATCTTCTCTTCTACTCTGTTCATTGTAATTATTTCTGTCCCAATTATTTTTTCTTCTGTTTCCATTATGATTATTCCTGTTATTGTTGTTAAAATTTGGGTAGTTGTTATTTCTGTTGTTATTAAAGTTTGCATAATTGTTGTTTCTATTTTGATTGTTGTTAAAATTGGAGTAGTTATTATTTCTGTTGTTATTAAGGTTTGCATAATTGTTGTTTCTATTTTGATTGTTGTTAAAATTTGAGTAGTTATTGTTTTGATTCCTGTGCCAATTATCATTTTGGTTCTGTATTCTATGTTGGTGATTAAAATTTTGATTTGCATTATTATTATTTCTGATATTATTGTTATTTATACTTTCTCTTCCGCTTGTACTTTGAATCGTGTCAAAACGTTTTAATAAATTTATGAATTGTTCAGTACTTTCGATATTTTCTATAGCTACCCGATTTATAACTTCATCTTCATAATGATTTGCTAAACTCCTTATGATGTCTATCTCAAACATTGGCGGATCCAATTGTTTTGCCTCATTGATGTATTTGATGGCGTAACTCTCTTTTGTTCTATCTCTTCTACCGTCATACTTCCCATTGTTGAGATTTATTCTAACCTTTCTTTGCTCTGATATTCCCCAATATTGTCGAAGAAATAGTTGTTCAAATTCAGCGAAGTTTCTGTAATCGTCCTCAATTATTCCTAACCAATTTTCTGCTTCTCCTTTTAATGAATGTCTTATTATAGATTTTAATCGAGACAAGTCATTTATTTTATTTGTAACGTCCCTTAGATTTTTTAGAAATAAACGAGGGTTTCTCTGTCCATCTCCTTGAAATTTCATAATCTTGTCGGAATTGAATCCAAATTGGATTTCCTGCATTATGCTTTTGATATTGCTCGCTTCATTTTCCTGTCCAGTACTTTGGTTTCTGTACAAGCCTTGTTGCGTCATCCATATGGAATTATTGTTTATTGAACTTTTTATTTCTGCTATTTCACCATGCACTTGTTCTATTTACTATGACTTTCTTGATTATTTTCTTCTATTATCTTGTTTGTCTCTATTAGTTTAGTTCCGATTAAAGTTATTCGATGAACATTTTCTATTACCTTGTTATTTATTACATTTAAATTTTCTGTTATTACATTTTTTTCAACATTAATATTTTCTATTTTGTTGTTAATAGATTTCATTTGTTCCATATTAACCTGTTGTGTAATTGAAACGATTTGTTTTTCAAAATGTTCTGGTTTTGTCTCAACTATGACCCCGCTTTCATATAATTGGTTAATACGACCGTTTACTTCTTCTTTCATTTCTTTTATGGTTTCCTTAAACTCTATTTTCTTTACTGTGGTATTATGTAGATCCTTTATCTCCCCATCCATGTTCCACATATCTTGCCACATATTCTGTAGAGTCAATTTAACTTCATCAATATTTTTCTTTAATTCATCTTTTATTTCATTTTTTATTTCCTCTATTTTTATTGCGTTTTGCTCAAATTTTTCATCTATTTTTCTTGCATTTCCTCTAATTTCCATTAATAATGTCAACATGTCTACTGTTTCTGTTCTTCTGTTTGTTTTTCTTGACTCGTGCTTTGTTTTTCCTCGACCTTTTCTTCCATGCTTTTCATTATTTCTTCTTTAACTTCGTCGACTATAGGATTTCTTTCTACTATGTCCTTCGGCTCTGGATCTACTTCTATAGGATTTGCATCTATGAATGCTAACAGCTGTTTTTTCTTACTCATATTGTCGTTTGTTTGATTTAATTGTCAAAAGAAAGCTATATTTCACACAGATAATCTGAACGTTCAATTGATTTTGTCTGATAATCAAACTCTTTTATCAGATCGTACATAAATTTTATTGAATTTGTCGAATAAAATGTTTTTATTGACCTTAGAAAAATTTTTATTTATCGTAAAATTGTTTTTATTTGAATATTCAAAATAGAGCATGTGAAACTTAATATCAGGGTTATCGTGAGGTTTCGAGCCCCACGTTGGGCGCCAAATTTTATATGCTGTGGTGTTCCGTTCGCTAAATTCGAATCCACGACAGATATAATTTTTTTGAAAAATTAAATTTTTAACCTTTATATTCTCGTCACACTCAAAATTCTGTTTTTTTTATGAGATAATTTTTTGTTTTGAAATAACTCAATTCTTCAATTTTATTAATTTTTTGTTTAATAAAACATTTTTTTAATACAAAATATGGGTTAGTAAATAAATTGTTTTCACACATAAAGAAATTAATAGCGCCTCTATAATAAATTGTTCAGAGATAAAAAAATTCCTTTAATTTACAAATACACATGTGATTGTATAATGTTTTAAAGTCATAAATTTCACTGGTTAAAATGTTTCAAAAAAATGCTAAATACCTTGTCTTTGTTTTAAATTTTGTTTATAACACTCGATAAACATACCAACTTCTTGTGTAGGTTGATTTTCAATAATTTCCAAACCAATTTTTCATGAACCAAATCCACAATTGTTGAATTTTGCAAATAATTCGTGGTTAATTTTGCAACCATCAATTTTCATTAACATTGACCACTTTTTATTCCTCTTACTAGTAATTTTCTTAAGTTTCCACTTCGGAAAACTATTTAAGGGATCCACTTTGTATTCCACTTAGAAAAATCCGCTTTTTTTAAAAATAAACTCATCGATTGAAAAATCACCGCTTGATCTATTGTTCGTTCCAGAACGAATACGTCCATGTCAACTTTGTTGCCGAAATTTCTTTACCACGCGTGTGCAATTTTTGATTCAGGTCCTCTGATTGGTTAATTTTGTGGATCTTCGCTAGCAATTTTAAAATGTGTCCGGTATTGGACGTAATCGAAATTTTCCAAATCTTGCGAGTGTCAGTTCGCGCACTTATGTTTTTTAAAACTCACGCATGACTTTAAGCACATCATTTAAATTTAAAATTTTTAAATACAAATAATATTTTTATTTGTTTTAATAAAAACAAACTAGTCTTTTTGGAACAATACTCCAGCCTTTTAAATTTAATAAATTTGAAGAATTATTTTGTTTAAATATTGACCATTAAAGATTTTTGTTTTAACGAAATTATAATATTGACATTAGAAAAAAATTATTTTATTAAATTTTGAATTTATTTTTTAGAAAAAATTTTGGTAAATTGTGTAATTTTGTTGAAGACAGTTCAATATACATATAGGTATTGTTGTGTCCACAACATCGCTTAAGATCCGCGATCAACAACGATCGACACGGACGGGATGTGTTTTCAACATGCCATATTTTAGTTGAGTTATAGTACGTAGTATTGTTTAGATCGTTGCATAGAATTGTATTGTTAAATTTTAAGTTGTTGTTTATTGTTTGGTTGTTATGTTTTTAAGAGGCTATGACATGCGCGTTTGGTAATGTTGATTTTAAAATAAAAACAAAAAAAAAGGAGAAGGTAACGAAGGAGATAAAAAAATAAACAAGAATTCCGAAGTGTGTAGCGTCCAGATAGGACGTATTTTTGGAGTTACAATTATAGTATAGCGTTCAGAGAAGACGTGTCGCGTCGCGAATTGAACCAAAGTAACCATTAATATAGCAGCCAGAGAAGACGTGTCGCGTCGCGAATTGAACCTAATCAAGTAATTAAAATTATTTCATCGATAGTCGACAATTAATTGAGAGAAGACGGGCTATCGTTTATTCAGAAGCGAGGTGAATCGATCACCCAAGTAAATAAATCAATTTACATTTAATTTGATACGGACGTGTAGCCAATGTGCTACAGCATTCCCCACAAAGGGATCATTACGTGTGTGTCCTCTAAGGAGGAAGAATAATAACGGCCAGCATTTGGACTGTAATCGTGACAGGTCTGGAACCAACGAGTATAGGCAACAAATTGGACCAGGCGATCACAAGAAGAAGGAAGAAAGTGAAATAGTGTTGTGCAACGCAAGCCACACGTTACCACAACAGGTCATTAAGGTTAGCATTAGTTTGATTAATAATCTTAAGTTTTTGTTAGAGTTGATTGTCATTGAGTTGATTGTTAAATTTCCATTTTTAGTTTTATGTGTTTCATTTTGTTAGTTTTAAGTTTGTTTAATAAAAATGAATTTTGAAATTACATCTTTGTCTGTGTTGTTCTTTGTTCATCGTGACTCTTAAGCAAAATACGGACCCTGAGATTAAGTCAAACAAATAGGTAGGTCTGCTCATATAAAGCGCTTAACGAAACAAATTGTCAGCCCAACGTGTGGCAAGTGCGCTTAACGCTACAGTATATATTGCTATGATCCAAAATGGGCAATAAAGAATTAATCACTTAGATGGTACAAAACGCATGAAAGTTCTTTTGAAAAGGAAAAGGTTTATCGAGGTTACGAGAGCTCACAAAAATGTTAGTAAATCGTTTGCAAATAAACAAACAGGTCAAAGAATAAAAAGGTACCAGATGAAACAAATTATTTTTTTAAAACATGTTCACAATTTTATAAAACAAAAATGTTAGATTTAAGAATTTGTTAATATAAAATAAACAATTATTAGTTAAGAAGTGATGCGGAAATAATAAAAGGATATTTTACGTGGTTGTTAAATCGGGACGACGTAGTGCAGCGGTACATTTCATCCGAGGCTCCGGAGGGAAGCCCAACAAATAGTCCACCGTCGAAACAAGTGTGTAAATCGGAACGCAACTAAAACAATCAATTTATAAACATTTAAATAAAGGATAAAATTATCAAAAAGGCGTTTGGAACTTACCAATAGGGAAATCCAATTCAAATAAAAAGAGAAATCAGGATGGCAAAAACGGGATAATTTTGAATAACCCGGGTGACGAAAAATAAACAAAAAGCTCTCCAAAAAGTGTGATACGGAAACGGACGTATAAATTCCGGGTTCCGTAAAAATTTAATTAATTAATGAATGTAATTCAAAGATGGAGACCTGAAAAGTATAAAGAAAGATTAGAATTTGTGATTCGAACACGTGCGTGTTGAAAAAGATAATTATTAAAAATAAAGGTAAAAATTTGGACTTACCTGTGGAGATATTCGAAGTTATGGGTTATGGGCAATTGGTTCACTATTGAAATACAATTTGATGATAAAACTGGTAATTGGTAAATCAAAAGAAGCACGATTGAACAAGATTAATTTCAAGGTTAACTTGGAACGAAGAACGGAGGAATTATAAACGGTGACCAAAGTAGGCGTATTTGACGATAGGTGAGCTCACTCTACATATTAAAAATAAAACTAACAGTGGCGCGTAATTACGAAAACGAGTACTTCGCGAATAAATAACAATTGGGGTACAATTTAAGTTTATTGATAAACATTGAATTTTTGTTACATTTTATTAGATTAGTATTTATGTTCAGAATTGGTATAAATAAAATTTGTTTATTATTCAATATTTCATCTGGTATTTTTTTGAATTCGACGACAACATTAAGTTTATTCAGAGAATAAAAGTGAAAAATCAAGGTAAGGCGTCGAGGAATCTGCTCTTGGGAAAAAGAGATTTCATGCTACATAAAAGGAATTACATCGAGCTAGCAAACGGGAAGATTAATAATAAAAAAAGATTAAAAATTTTACTTTAAATTTCAATAAAAGTGCGTGTGGCCCGTCATTGAGGACCGGCACAGAGCAATATGTACCTATCTAATATGCATTTCAAATTGTTTAAAATTGGCACAAATGTTCAGCATATCCTTATAATTATGTTTTTGTTAATTTTTGTTTCTTAAATAAACTATGAAGTTCTAAAAAAAAAGAGGATGCCCATCATCCCTCTTTGTCTTTCGCGGTTAGTGTCTCTGGCCGTTTGCCTGCGCAATTTCGACCCGAAGCATTCCTGTTCTAGATATGATTTTAAGAAGGCTAACCTCCCATTATGGTACGAATTGTAGGATGAAGTTGACTGGTCGTCAGTTCTGAACTGCTCGGAAGTCAATCTTGCGTGCGGTGAACTATATATGTAGCTGTATTTATGATACCCTAGATGTTGATGTCCCCACTTTTAAAACCACAACAACCAAACGGTGTTATCCACCATGCTTTTCAAGAGACGTTATTGCATTAATTCGCCAAAAATTAGGGCTCACAAACTTTTAAAAAAATATAGAACGACCCATCATTATAATACCTTTAGTTGCTTGAGCCGGAGGGTTAACGATCTCACTAACGCCTGTTATGTGGAGTACTTGCAGCACACTGAGCTAAACGTTAGAGCAGATCCCGCCAAGTTTTGGGCATTTATCGGGAGTAAGCGCGGTGCATCTAGAATACCGGGCAATATTACTGCAAATGGTACAGATTATAATCATCCTAAGGATATCGTTAATGCCTTTGCAACATATTTCAAAAGCGTTTATCGCGATAATGAATCACTTAGTACCCGAAAATTAGATGTGGGGGGTTTTGGCACTAGTGCGGCGAGTACTGCGCATATAAGATATGAGGAAGAGACTGCAAGTTGTAGAGATTATAGAAATTTGTAATTGGCATTCACTAGTGCAAAAAGCACTACACTAAATGTTCCTTTGTAATTATAAAATACCGATCCACTTTCTGGGGGTTTTCTGATCAAAATATGTTTACCGTCCATGGCACCTACACAATTGGACCCCCTTCTGCAATAGGGAACCAACCAGTTTTCAGTATCTTCAGTATAAAGGTTTCAGTATCTAGCAAAACACATAACAAAACGTTGGTTCCCATGCTCAATGAATGCCTTTAAAATGGATTTATATTCTGGTTCTCTTTTGTATAATGGAAAGCATCAAAATGATTGTTGGAAACAAATGATTGGAAAATGGCTGGTTCCTTATTGCAGAAGGGGGTCCAATTATTAAACTGCCACATTGTTGTTTGTATGCATTCATTCGTTTTCTGTTGCAGGTACGTGAAGCACAAACAAATAATACCATTACAGAAAATCAACAGCAACGAAATAAACGTGGTTGTCCCTCAAACTTGCAAAGAAGCAAGAAGAACTGCTAGACAAGCCTCAAAGTTTGCTAGGTGCTGAAGAAAGTGCAGCTCAGACATATGGGCGGGCAGTAGGTTCGCAATTAGAAATGACAGCCATGAAATGCTGAATAGCGGAGAAAATAATATCGGAAGTGATATTTTATGGAAAATTAGATAAACTGTCAATAACTACTACTATAGCTTTAAATGGGATGTACAATAATTATCCATTAACGTCGCCACCGTCTTCAGTAGCGAGCTACAGTGAAGCAAGTGGTAATTAGTCATTATCATTACACACACGCAAGGCCATACAGTTTGCTATAAAAATATGTCATACTTATTATAGCATATTATCTGGTGTTGATTTTAAAAGTTTCTGCCTCAAATATTTCCTATACAAATAAGTAACGAACGAACGGCTAATTTTAATTTTTTTTAAGGATAGCATTCTTTTTATATTAGCTTTCCTGTGACATAATCTTGAACAGGGTATTGGGCTATATATAATATTTTTAATTTTAAATAACCAATTATTTTTGTATACATTTTCTTTGAGTTCAGAAATATTTAGAGTAGAAACATTTGAAATAAATACTCGGTATATTATACAGAATAAAGACTTTTATAGTATGTAAAAAGATTACATATTTTTACAAAGGTTGTAAAACTACTACAAAGGTTGCATTGTATAGAAATATCTCCAGAAGAGAACTTATTCGGCCTTAAGAGAAAAAAACCCATCCAACTATCGAACCCTGTAAAGAGTATCATAAATAATCATAACTCAAATATCCATAATAATCCAAACTCATACGCAAATGCAACAACAGAAATCCAGCAACCTCAAGTTCAAACAATTTTTAAAATTAGAAAGTGTGATGGAGAAAATGGATACTCTTCTTAATCTCCTCCCAAGTATGCTCACTAAAATGTATTGATGTACAACTCAAAATAGTGGTCTGGAATGCCAACGGATTAACCAACCATAAAGAAATCAAAATATTTTTATCCATCCATGATATTGGCATAATGCTAATTTTCAAAACGCACTTTACGGCCAAGAATTATTTTAAGATACCAAATTATAAAATATACTAGATGATACCCCGTCCGAGGACGGGCAGCTAGAAGGACGGGCAGGCAGCCAAGGTCATATGGCTTTTGGATTGCACTGAGAGCTTTCCTTAATCTTCATTCAACTTAAGTTACCTTGGGTAGCTGCCCGTCCTCGGACGGGGTATCATCTAGTTAATATTACAACTCGTTTTTAACTTTTTTATTCGAATTTAGAAAGTTTTTTTTATTTAATGAAACATTTATGTATTTAGAAGTTTTTTTTTATTTAATAAAACATTTATATAATAATTTAATAACTAATAATAAAACTAAGTTTTACTACTACTTCCTCCTCCCCTACCTCTTCGAGTAAGGAATTTTCAAAATCACGCAGCGATATTGAAAATTCCTCAGCTTCTTCTTTTTTCTTTTTCTGTTCGGCAGCAATCAGTTTCTCCACTCTTTTTCTGTTTCTTATACGTTTTGCCGCCACTTTTTTTTTCGCAATATTTAAATCAATTTTACGCATTCCATTGCTGCTAAACTCACGAAGTGCCTCGTTTAACGAATTAATAGTAGCTCGTTTGAATTCTTCTGACTTCAAAATCTTCGTATTTTCCGAACGATAAGGCCCTCTTTAGCGCCTGTTCCACATCCTTTATTAATTTACCTGAAAACATTTTTCGTTGACGTTCAACACTTATTATTTCGTTATAATGTAATTCTGCTTATATAGTAATTTTGAGTAGGATAATCGGATTAACTGATCCGATGATACGTTGATCCGATGATACGATGATACGTTCATCCGATTGGTTATGAAATTATCCGTTATGCGTTCGGTTCGGTTTGCTTCGGGTATTTGCATTGTCGACGGGATTTCGAGGATAGATACGGATATCACGTTCAAATGGAGGTTCGCCGTCATCATTTACGAACACCATTGCAATTTCATTGGACGTTGGAGCATTGTAACGTCTTTGATCAGACTGCCGATCGCGCCGCATCACCATATTGACGACCGGAACTGGTTGTCCTTCTTCTTCGGCTCGTACACGCTCTTGTTGCTCAATTTCTTTCATCAGGCAATATGAAGCTGCGATACGATTGTTGACGCGGAAGAAACGATCGATTTTCTCAATCACTTCAGGTAGACAACCTCTATTCTCAGGCAGATTTACTCGTTCATTGACCGCTTCTGTCGTGTCCATTACATACAGTTGTGCAAACTTTCTTGTTTGTCCTTCAGGTGGATACAGGTTTGTGGTTCTGTGGTACGTCTGTCCATGAATTTTGAAAACGTATGGTCGGTTACCCGGCATTGAAACAATCTCTGCTCCCATTGAAGCGAAAGAAACCGAGGAATTGTAAGAGCGGATGTGCTGACGAAAGTTCTTGTAGTAAGGATTATCTGAAAGCATAGAGCGAAGAAATTCGGGATATAACAATAGATTCCCATGTTGATCGAGCGGTTGCGGAATCTTCACTTTTCCTTTATGACAGCAGTTGTTAAATTGTTTATCAACTGGACGTTCCTTGGTGAAATTCTTGGAGCCGCAGAACTGACAGATGGAATTCATTTCTCCACAATCGTGTCGAGTAACGTGAGATTCATCAAATCTCAATGCTCTTATTTGGAGTTGAATTGCTTGACTTTGGTATCGATTTTCTTTCTGTCGATGTATCGCATGGGACCGAGCGTCAGCAGCTTGCCGCGCTTGAGTTTCTTCTAAAGTTTCACGTTGTTGACGTATCGCATGGGACCGAGCGTCAGCAGCTTGCCGCGCTTGAGTTTCTTCTAAAGTTTCACGTTGTTGACGTATCGCATGGGACCGAGCGTCAGCAGCTTGCCGCGCTTGAGTTTGTTCCAAAGTTTCACGTTGTCGACGTATCGCATGAGACCGAGCGTCAGATTGTCGCCGTGATCGAAGCTGTTCTTCTGTGTTATTAGCTCTTGTACGTGCTTTTCTCTCACGCTTCAATCGCCGTCGCTTTGCATCAGGATTTTCAAAATTTTCATTATCCATTATGGAAGTTCACATAATGCTTTTTTGGAAATAGCTGTCCTATATAGACAAAATGATACGATGATACGTTGATCCGATGATACGATGATACGTTGATCCGATGATACGTTATGCGTTCGGTTCGGTTTGCTTCGGGTATTTCCGTGGGACAGACAGAAAGAAAGACTTGGCCTTTTATAATAAGAGATGCCACACAACATCTTAGTGGTAGGGTTAGAGGCGGTACAGCCATCTTCATCAAAAATACCATTAAACCAGTTGCGATAATGAAGTAAGTGCATAATAATTATTGTTAATGTACATAGGGGAGGAGGGGGCACAGGGAACCAGCAAGGTACAGAGGTCCACTCAATTTATTTTAATACTAGAGGTGCCACATTTTGGTTTATGTCAAAATTAGCAATCTATAGATGTAATGTGTGCTATGTTTTAGTAACACGGATGTATCTAGAACGTGACGGATTCTGTGGATAAAAAACAAGTTTTAAAGGTAAGTGATGTTAAATTTTACATCTAAATGAAGTGTGATTTTCACGTAGTTGTTAGTGTAGTGTTATGTTTCATTGTTTCCATCGAGAAGACGAATATTGCGCGTTGAAATGAGCAAGGTCATATAGATGTAAACAAACATGACTTCGGGTGACGTCAATTTTAAAATCAGTTGTGGTGCTGGGGCACAGAGGACCGTAAGTGGGCCGATGAATAATTTCTTCCTGAAGAAGTCGCAGATGATGCAGAAGTCGTAGATTTTGCAGAAGTCATGGTTATTTCAGAGGAGGAAGAAACTGAACAACCTATGGTCGCGGAAAATCTCTCTAACAACTCTCAACGTGACACTGAATTAAGATCCACAGCCAAGTTCCAGTCACGCTTTTAAGGATATTCTTTTTAAAATTTCCCCTAAACCAAAGTCAAAGGCCCGTAAAAAAAGCAAGGAATCAAGCGAAAGAGTTAATAGAGCCCAGCATGCTGAAGAATTAACAAGTTCTCCATTTAAAGATGAGCTTATCACAAAGGAATCCAATAAGAAACAAAATGTCAAAATGAAGAGAAAATTAACTGAAGCCGCCCCGGAAAAAATAAAGTAAATCAGGCAAAAAAACATTGTGAAAGTTGCAAGTAGTGTTAGTGAAGACAAAGAAGACAGCGATACCATATGCAGTTATTGCTGTAGTAAATATCGTCAATCAAAGGCAGGGGAGGGATGGATACAATCCTAAGATTGTTTTTTTTTATAAAAATAAAGTATTGGAAATTAATTAAATGTGCCTTCTTTATGTATTAACCCCGAAATATATTTCACTACATATGGTCCTCTTTGCCTCATTATATGGTCCCCTGTGCCCCAGTAGTAAGGGGCACATGAGACCATTGCATTGATCTCCAAAATTGCGAATAATTTTGTGTGTGCCTTTTTAAAATCAATTTCGCGGTGTGGAATCAATGGACTAACATACATACTTGAAGTTGTTATGAGTATTCGTTTTTAGCTATTTGTTTTTAGGAAATGTAAGCAATAATTGCTTAAGCGGTCCTCTGTACCCCCTCCACCCCTACGTCCTCCTTTCTATAGTTTTATTACGTATACAGGGATACAATTTTTAAGTACTTAATAATGCAAATGGAACAATTGAAGTAATTGAACAAAATACAGATTCTAATAATGTAAAAAAAATTTATTTTTGCCCACAAAAACAATATAATAATTATATTTTACTTGGATAGGAATTTGTTCAAAATCTTGAAGGTAAGCAGAATATTTCAGATTCAGGCGAATTCGCAGATTACAGCAGCGATGATAGTGTAGGTGATTATGAATCCTCTTATTCAAACAATGATGCTATGAGACCTCTAGATAATTTACTTGACGACTCCTTACTTGAATCAGACAATAAAGATGAAGAGGTGTCCAGAGAAGAAAAAACCTGACAAGAAAACGCCTTAAAAATTCTGATAACTGGAAGGAAAATAAAGCAAAGAAGTTGAAAAATGCAGAACATGACGACGTTAATTCAAAGGGTCAAACTATAAAAGCTAAAGTGCCTTAGGTTAGGTTAGCCACCGGGGTAATAGGCGTCCCTAGTGGTCCCCCAGGTTTGGCGGCCCTGGCCTAAAAAACCCCAAACCTCAAAAAGAATGGAAGTACAAAAAGAAGAGAATACGTTTACGGTGCAGGGGCTCGGAACCCCAGTGCCGGTCGGGGAGAGTGGTGATGGAGCAGGCCACACCCGACCGTTATCCAGCGACTTCTCCGAAAAAACTAAAAAAATCGAAAACGATGAAAAAAAATTAAACGACGCTAGGCCAGGCGGAGGCCCAAATACCCGCAAAGAAGACCATAACCCCGAAAACGGGGGTAATACAAAAGCCAAGAACGAGAAGTATCTCGAGCACAACAGACACGGCGACCATCATAGAAGAGGCCATAACAAAGATAAACGCAACATTAAGTGCGCCCCAATGCAAATCCATTTACGTCCCCCTTCGAAATGAAGTCCAGGCCTATCTGGGACTCATAAAGAAGGCGCACGACACGGAGGTGAAGGCAGCCAGTGTGGCTGGAGGTAGCAAAGAAATGGAGGCCGTGCTGGAGCAGGTCAAAAGCCAGCAGGCACAAATGGCCCAAAAAGAGGCCAAACTCGATAAGGTGATCAAGACGCAACAACTACATGCCGAAGCAATGGAGAAAATCTACAAAGGCAACGGTCAGATTCTCGGCGAGGTGGCCAACGTGCGAACCGAGGCCACCAAAAGCAAAGAAGCGGTTAGAGAACACAAGAAGACCGGATTTGAACTAAGCGAGCTTATAAAAGAAGAAATAAGGAAAATAAATAAGAAGATGGAGGACCTCATAGAGAGGACCTTCAATATCGAAACGACGATATGCGTCTAATATGCGTACGACCACCATAGAGACGTCCTTCTCTAACGAGCAGATGGGACGTCTAGACCAAATCTCCAGTGATCTCAATATTATACAGGAGAGGATGAAAAAGGTGGCCGCCGCGCAGACTAGCGACGAAGTCTCTAGAACCGTCGAAGAAAAAATGAAAAGCATTATGGAGAAAAAAGAAAATAAAGACAAAACACAGAAGAAGCCGGGCAACGAAATCGGCAAAAAAGGGGACGCCCTTAAAGCCGAGGAAGCTGCCCAGCTGAAAGTGATGGAGAGGGTCCTAGATCTCGGACGAGACGAGGTGAAAACCACACCTCGGACCGAAGACTGGCAGAAGATCGAGAATAAAAATAAAGCAAAACGAACCAGACAAAATCAAAAAAAGCTGGAACAAAAGGCCCTGGCGGAGGGTCCGGAGAAGGTCAAAAGGCCGACGAGGGGGAAGCCCCCGGCGGTCATTATCAAGGCCACGGATTCTCTGCCCTACTTGGAGGTCCTTAAAAAAATGAAGGCTTCCGGAAGGGAAGCCATAGAAAACGTGAAGAAGATCAGGCCAACTAGGGGGGGGGGTGACGTGTTGGTAGAGTTTATCAAAGACGACCCCGCCCTCGTGGAGAGGTTAGCGGCTACCCTAGAGCCCGACTCCATGAGGAGCCTGGAAAGGTCAATGACAATCCAGGTTAGGGATATAGATGAGACGATGGAGGAACAAGAGGTGGCGGTAGAGATAGCCAGGTCCGTCGGAGGGGAGGAAACCTAAATAAGGGTGGAATTCCTAAAGGAGGCCCCCGGAAGGACCAAGACCGCCACCATAAAGGTAAGCCAGGCGCTGGGCAAGAAGATCCTCGGCGGAACGATCCGTATCGGTTTTAACAGCTCATGCCGAAAGACACAAGCACTCAGGTGCTCCAGGTGCTGGGCCTCAGACCACGAAGAAGGTCAATGCGGAAAAGGCGCCCCCGACAACAGCTCCAAATGTTGGAACTGCTGCAAAGAGGGCCACAGAGCAAGCGGCTGCCAGGCGGAACCCTTCTGCCAGGAGTGCAAGAAGAGTGGGCACAGGGTGGGCAACCGAACCTGCCCACTATTCAAGAAGAAAAAAGATCCCCCAGACACGCGCGATGCAAATCTGGTGTGCTGGGGGTGCAAAGAAAAGGGGCACAGAGAGAGACGGTGCCCCGGGTTGGCCTCCCAGAGGCAGACCCCCAGGATGAACACCGGAGCTTACCGGAAATACACCGAACCACCGGACAAGAACAAGAATAGTTGTAACAGATGCGGCAACGAAGGCCACGAGGAAGCCGGCTGCATCCTCAAGCCGATAATTGCCCCAGAGAAGGAGCCGAACAAGGAAAAAAAATCGAAAAAAGTCCAGAAATGGCCGAAAACCCTTCAAATTTTCGATCCCAACTTTTATAGATACGACGCACCCGGTTTCTCACTGGGGTAGCACTCGGGTCCTCCAGGCAAACATCAACCACGCCAGGAGGGCCCAGGACCTCCTCCTGCATAACTTCCAGCAGGGGGAATACAGGATTGCCCTGATAAGCGAGCCCCACGCCGAGAGGCCGACCAACTGGCACCAATCACCTGATGGTGGGGCGGCAATCCTGACGGCGCCAGAGTTTGTTGTGTTGGGGGAGGGCGGAGGAAGAGGTTTCGTGTGGTGCGAGACGTACGCCTTCGTGGCGTACTCGTGCTACTTCTCGCCCTCTTGCAGGAATTTGAGGAAGACATCAGCGAAATGTCGGAAAGCATAAGAAGGCACCGGAAGCCGGCTCTCGTGGGAGGCGATTTTAACGCCAGGTCTCCCGAGTGGGGACCGACCGACGCCGACCCCAGAGGCCGGATAGTAACGGAGATGGCGGCCGAGCTCGACCTTGTGGTGTGTAACGAGGGGGCGGAGCCCACCTTCGAAAGAAGAGGTGCGACCTCCATTCTGGACCTCACCTTCGCGTCTGCAGAGATGGCGGGTTGGGTGAGGGAGTGGGGGGTTCTCGGGGATGTGAGTCTGAGCGATCACAACTACATAGAGCCTTCGTAATCCGGCGGGCCTCGACAGTCCAGACCCAAACCATCACGGGCTGGAACTGGAGGAAGTTCGACGCCGAGGGCTTGGACGAGCATCTCCGAGATGAAGATGCGTTCAAGGAAGAACGCCGGAACAGAGGATTCCGGGGAATGTTGGAGAGGCTCTGCGATGCGTCGATGCCCCGACGGTGAGCCATGAACAGAAGACCGGTGTACTGGTGGACGCCGGAGGTCTGCGAAGCCCATCGACAGTGTTCGAAAGCCAGGAGGCAGTTCACCAGAGCGAGGGGCTCGCGCACCGCAGAAGAAGCCATAAAACAAGAGCTACAACGGGCATACATGGAAAAAAAGAAGCAGCTGGAATACGCCATAACAGACAGCCAGCGGCAAAAGTGGAGGGAACTCGTCGACGAAGTGGACAACGACGTGTGGGGGAAAGCGTATAGAATCGCCATGAAAACCCTGGGAAGAACACCCATCCCAGGTCTCACAGAACAAGGGATCAGGGCGATAGTAGAAGTGCTATTTCCCCGGCACCCCCCCGTCGTCTACCTGGTCCGGCCGGTAGAGGATCCACCCGAGCCCTTCACTTGCGAAGAACTAAAGCTTGCTGTCGAGAAGATGGCAGCAAACAAGGCGCCAGGGCCAGATAACGTCCCGGCCATCCTAATAAAGGAACTGTATAAGAGAAGACCCGACCTCCTTCTGGACGAGTACAATAGGTGCCTGATCCAGGGCACGTACCCGGAGGAGTGGAGGGTGGCCAGACTGGTCCTCCTGAGAAAGGGGGGAAAGCCCCTCGAGAACCCGTCCTCATATCGCCCTTGCTTGACCATGTGGGCAAGCTTTACGAGAGACTCCTGGCGGCCAGATTGCTTCGAGAGGTCGAAGCCGCGGGAGGCCTTGCGGACAACCAGCACGGTTTCCGCAAGGGGAGATCCACCATCGGGGCGGTAGAGGGAATGGTGGAAAAGATCAGGAGGGCCAAAGAAGGAACCCGACATACTAGAAGAATTGCGGTCCTGATGACCTTTGATGTGAGAAACGCGTTCAACACAGCAAGGTGGCAGGCGATACTCGACGTGGTTGTCGAACTGGGGGTCTCCGCCTACCTCACCAACCTACTGGCGGAGTATTTCAAAACCCGAGCCATACTGATCGAGGAACGTCTGCTACAAGATAGAGTCGAGGTCACCGGCGGCGTACCGCAGGGATCGGTCCTCGGGCCCCTGTTGTGGAACGTGATGTACGACGGGGTGCTGAGGATCCCCCTGCCGCCGGCAGCGAAAGTCTTCTGTTTCGCGGACGACATTACTCTGGTGGCAGAGGCGAAGACCGAAGACGAAATAGAAGAAATAGTAAACACGGTTGCGGGAGATATTAAGAAGTGGCTGGAAGCAAAAAAGTTGGAGCTGTTGCCCGAGAAGACAGAGGCGGTGGTCGTCTCCGGCAGGAGGGTCCTGAGGCCGATGTCCTTCAAGGTGGGCGGGCGTGCAGTAGAACCGCAAAGACAGGTGAAGGTGCTGGGTCTCGACATAGACAAGAACCTGGCATTTGGACCACATATATCCAGAGTGGCCAAGAAGGCGGCAAATATAACTTCTATGCTGTCCCGGTTGATGCCAAATGTCAGAGGCCCAGCGGAAGAGAAACGAAGACTGCTGGCCAGTGTGGCGGAGTCCGTCATGCTGTTCGCCGCGCCCATCAACAATTACGTGCAGAGAGTCCAAAGAGTGAACGCTATCAGGGTCTGCCGGGCCTACAGGACCGTGTCGACGGACGCGGCCCTGGTGCTTACCTCGATGGCCCCGATCCGCTTGTTGGCCCAACGAAGAGCCAACAGATACCACGCGGGAACGGCGGAGGCCCTGAAATAAGCAGAAGAGAAAACCCTGGACGACTGGCAGCGAGAGTGGGGGTGTTCGGACAAGGGAAGGTGGACGGCCAAGCTAATCCCCAACATAGCTAAATGGGTACAGAGGAACCACGGCCGCACCACGTATGAACTTACCCAGTTCCTGTCCGGACACGTCTGCTTTCAGTCGTACCTCAAGAGATTTGGCAGAGCGGCCGCAGAGGGGTGTGTCTACTGCGGGGAAGTGGATGACGCGGAGCACACCGCCTTTGCGTGCCAGCGATGGAATACAGAACGACAAGACATGGCGGCACACTTCGACGTCGGCATAACAGCAGCCAACGTAGTTGAAGTGATGCTAACCAATGAAGAAAATTGGAAAGTGGTCGCCAACTTCATCGAAGGCATAATGAAGACGAAAATCGGAGAGGAGATCGCTAGAGAGGCAGAGCAGTAAAAAGAAAAAGAAGAGAAAAGTCCCGAAACGGTGAAAACATCACACGTGACGGTAGTCTGACGTCATACCTTGTGTTCCAGCTACCGTCAGAGGCGGGGTTTTTAGTGGGTAACATCTTTCAACAGCATGAGATGAGTCGCACACTCCCGGTCTTAGGCAAGGCCGGGGTTACTACATAAAGTATTTTCCCCTCCTTCAACGCACAAAAAAAGGGTTAGGTTAGCCAAGTTAGGTTAGTGGTACTCCAGGTTTGGCGGTCCTGGATAAAAAACCCCAACCAAGGAATAAAAAAATGGATGACAAATAGAAGGAAAAGTTTACGGTGCAGGGGCCCGGATCCCCAGTGCCGGTCGGGGAAGGTGGTGATGGAGAAAGCCACACCCGACCGTTATCCAGAGACTTCGTCCACAGAGTAAGTGATTCTCCAGAACATAGGGAGGCAATGAGGATATTAGAGAAAGAGGCTCTTAAATCCCCAGACCCTGAACAAAGGGAGAGGGTAAGAAAGATAATAGCAATACCTGCTGCACGCGCTGAACGTGAATCCCATGAAAAAATGGGGGCAGCAAAGAAGATACCAGTGAAAGCTGACACGAACGTAATAACACCAAAAACTGGGTTAACAGTAAGGGGTAACCCCAAAGTAAGGAGCCTATCGAGCTGCACGGACACAGCCTCGATTATAGACGAGGCAATTGCTAAGATAAATGAAACACTCCGGGGACCCCAATGTAAGTCCCTGTACGTGCCCTTGAAGACCGAGATACAGACGTATCTCGGTATGATCAAGAAGGCCCACAACACTCGAGGTACTGGCGGCGGGAACAGCGGGGTGGAGTAGTGAAATGGAGGCCGTGATGGAGAAGCTAAAACTCCAGCAGGAACATATGGCCCAACAAGACAAACAGATAGATAGAATGACTAAAATGATTAAAGCCCAAAATGAAGCTATGGAGAAATTATACGCGAAGCAGGGGGCCATACAGTCCGAAATCGAAAACGCCCGCCTTGAAGAGCGGTGAGGCGGCAAGGGGGGTGAGCAGTATGGTGGCCCTGCAAGAAAAGTTGGAATAAGACCAAAAGGAACAATACTTAATATTGAACTCAAAGATGCAAGAATTACAGGAGAGGTTCTTCGTGGTGGAGACCGTCATGGCTGACATTAACACCACGGGAGTCGAAACGACATTTTCTACAGGCGAACTAGCGAGACTCGACGAGCTGACGCGTAACCTGACAGAAATAAATGAAAAAACCAAGAACATCGCTGGGGCGTATTCCCACGCGGAACTCCTCCAGCTCCTAGAAAAACAAACAATGAAAATAACGGAAAAAATAGAAGAAGCAAAGCCAAAAGCCGCAGGAATCGACAGAAAGGGGGAAACCCTGGAAGCTGAGGAATGGGCCCAAAAAGAAACAATGAAAAGAGTAATAAGCTACGCCGACACAGAGAACCAGACAACCTGGAAAACTGTGGTCGACAAAAAAAAAGAAAAACGTGAAAGAAATAAACAAAAAAAGATCGAACAAAAGGCCCCGGCGGAGGGTCCGGGGAAGGTCCAAGGACCGACGAGGGGGAAGCCCCCGGCGGTCATTATCAAGACCACGGACTCTCTCCCCTATGCGGAGGTACTTAAAAAAAAGGGAAGCCATAGATAATGTAAAAAAGGTCAGACAAACCAGGGGGGTTACAGCGACGTACTGGTACAATTTATCAGAGACGACCCCACCCTCGTGGAGAGGTTAGCGGCTACCCTAGAGCCTAACGCCATGAGGAGCCTGCAAAAGATAGTAACCATACAGATAAAGGACATCGTACCCAATATGGAAGAAAAGGAAGAGGCGGCGGAGATAGCCAGGTCGATCCGAGGGGAGGAGACCCAGATAAGGGTCGAATCACTGAAAGAGGCCCCTGGTAATACCAAAACCGCCACCATAAAGGTCGAGGAGGCTCTGGGCAGGAAAATCCTGTCGGAAAAAATCCGCATAGGATTCAACAGTGCCTGCAGGACGAAACTAGCACTCCGGTGCTTCAAGTGCTGGGCTACGGACCACGACGGAGGCAGATGTGAGAAGGATGCCCCCGACAACAGTTACAAATGTTGGAACTGTTGCAAGGAGGGACACAAGGCAAGAGAGTGCGAGGCGGAGGCCTACTGCCAAAAATGTCAAGCCAGCGGACACAGAGTCGGGAACCGAACGTGCCCGGCAAACAAAAGAGACACAAATGCAAGCTCTGCATGGAGCTTAAATTAAGAACTAGAAGATGATCAAGAACAAGAACAACAAGACGGCTGATGCCAGCGGAAGAAATACCATAGGTGAATCCCGCTGACATCCGGGAGGGGGTTTTTAGTGGGCAGACCCCACACTACCACCCAGCACGGGCTGGTGGTGTCTTTATTAAGATTTTCCCCCTTCCGACACGCATAAACAAAAGAAAAAGTTAGCCGAGGTGGAGGTTAGGTTGACAAGTTCCACGCGCAACACGTGTTTTCTGCTCGGCATCAAAATTTTACAATTTTTGGTCGAAATAATTATAACAAACTATCAAAAAAGTGCCGGTATACATCCTTATCAGTGCTCCTGGTGTAATTTGGAAGAAATTTCATCAAAAAAGGCGTTTTTGGAAAAAATTAGAAAGCACATTTTGACGTTTACAAATAAATTTTAAAATTGGTTTAAAAGCATTAGAAACTCAACGAAATAGCACCGAGTCATCACTATAAAGGTATTTATTGTTGTGTCCACTATATGCTAGCTCCCTCATAAATGTGTACGTGATATGCAATCAAGATAAGAGGGAGGATATGTCAACATTGTTTTCCGGAAATCGTCATTGAAACAACATTTCCCTGCTTATGCACGCGCAGGGAAATTGAACTTTACTGACTAGTCCGGTAATAATTAGTAAGGTTAATAATAACAAAATAAAATAGACAAATGTCAATGTCAAAAAATGTCGTTCAATTAGTGTTTTAAAATTTCGATTTTTTACGATTTTCGGAAAAATTTAATACAAAACATGTCAGTAAAATGTCTCACTTGACTCGGAGCTCTAAAATACTCGGCACGAAGTGCCTCGTATTTCAACATTGCCCCTCGTCAGTAATATGTCATTTTCCTGACTTTTATGTAAATAACTATTAATTAAAATTTGTTCAGTATGAATGTGTTTATTAAAAATTGAAAAATGTTACTAGATTTAAGTTTTGTTTGTGATGAAATAAAAAAGAATAGAGGTAGTATAGTGCGGCCTCTTAGAAGAAAAAACATAAGAAAAGAAAAGCAAGTGGTAACCATGCCAAGTGATAATAAAGAGCATGAAGACAGTTGAGAATTAAACGACAGATAGACGAGTCGTGTTTATGAAAGTTGCAAAATAGAGGACCTACAGACCGGTCGTGTTTAGAAGTTAATAAATAATCGACATGCAGATCAGTTGGGTTTGAGGAAATTAATAAATAAATGATATGCAGACCAATTGTGTTTGAAGAAGTGGATGAATAGACAACACGCAAACCAATAGTAGTTTTGCAGTTCAGAATATAAAGAGAATTAAGTGTTTTGCAGGTCAAAATTATACAATTGTGTTGGAATCACATAAATATAAGGAGAGTTAATTGGATAGCATTTCCAAAATAAAGGGTGTTGCAGTATTGGACAAATTTGAATAAATAGAATTGGTGGATTTGGTCCAGCATTGGATAACGGAACGCGAGAAGCAAGTACGTGGAGGAATATAGGGGAAGGAAGAAGGTGTATAAAGTTCGGCAGTGCGTGAGAATACGTGCGACGAAATTAAGTTCGTTTTACGGAAAGAAACAGATCAAGGTAAAGCTTTACAATATTATACAAAAATTGCAGTAGGGATTCTAAGTTGTTAATTATCTGTTGAGTTTATTTAGTAATTTAATTGTATTGTTGTTTGTGGTTTTATGAGAATGTTTGTTAATAAATTATGTGCGATGTATCCTGTCTCTTATTTTGATTGTGTGTGTCACGTCTGAAGAATCTTCACTAATAAGCGACCTGAGAGAGCGAAAGAGGACACAAAATTATATACATTTTAGCCGATTAAACCTTGCAAAAACCGAAAATTTGGATATACTTAATTCAGAAAATATTTAGAATCTTGTGGTGTGTATCCACCTTTAGCTAAGAATAAATTAAGATTAAGCATATTATTATTTAGCGAGTAAGCAAGATGGTTAGTATGAACGACGAACGGATGTATTGTTGTATGCATGAAAGACAGTAGTGATCAGACTGTCTTAGAGTGTAGAGTGATTCCTTAGTATAAGAATGTAAAGTGTATATAATGTAAAAAGGGGTAATAAATAAAATGTAAATAGTAATTCAACGGAGTTATTAATAAATACAAAGCGACCCAAAGTGACCCCATTACAAAGAGCTTCTCACATGAGGGTAGGAAGTTCTCACATGGCGACCGTGACACGTGACACTCGTTAAAAATAAAGAAAATTAAGTGGAAAAAAAATAAAAATTTTTAGTTTTGGAAAAAGTGCAAAGTAAAAATGGGATCTACAAAATCAAAGAAATAAAAATGACAGTGACACGTGATTGTGACCGTGCCAAAAGGACACGTAAAAAATAATGGAAAATAAGTGGAAAAAATTTTAGTAGTGTAACCGAAAGTTCAAATAAATAATATTAAAAACATGGGAACGGTGCTACATAATTTGGTTGACGAAAATGCACCGAATTTACAAATTTACTACATAGAAACGTATTATATGGAATTTACAAATTTGTTACAAGTTTAATAAAGTGCTGAAAAATCGACAATAAAATTTAAAAAATTGTGTAAAAAGTGAAAGTTAGGTTTAATCAAAAATTCAAAGTTAAATAAGTGCATCGAAATGGTAAAAAATTTTCCAACAGGAAGTGCATCGCAACGCAACTACAGTTCAGCCAAGGGTCAACAGGATAGGAAAATTTCCGAGCAACGACCAACATTCTGCAAAATAAACAATTTCAACAGGATGTCGAAGTGTGACTTCGCAAGAAAAAATTATAGGTAAACGAACTTTGTTCATTTGTATGTTTCCATGCAATTTTTGTCATTCGACACAATTTTATATTTTACAAATTATGTAATTGTAGCATAAGTATGATTTTATTTAGCAACTTAATTAACTTAACCAATTCAAGCATTAATTTAAATTAATTCAATTAACAAGTTTTTCAATTTATTTCAATAATTTTAAAAATTAATTAAGTTGCATACGTAAGAAAATTATTAATTTTAATAACCATTGTTATTGGTATAAATCTTAATTAAATGACTTTAGAACAACTGAAACTAATTCAAAAGGAGTTGTCCGATATCAAAATATATCTTAGGAAAGCTGGTCCAACTCGTAGAGCCAAAAAATCAGCCCAGTTGACAACTAGATTTGATAAAGCTAAGGCATTATATTCGGATGCTAGTAAAATAATTAAAGTTATTAACGAATCACTTTTAGACAAAAAGATAACCGAAACCGAATTAAGACCAGTTTTAGAAGTAAAAGGAGCCATTCAAGTTTTATATTCCGACATTTTAGAGTATTCGAATTCAGAAGTAGAAATTAAAATGGGAAACTTTGATTTAAAGGTAGCGGTTTCACTTTTAACCCCACTAGACGGTTCAGAAGACAAAACAATACAATTAATCGACGCGATCCAATTGTACGAATCAATGTTAGATGCAGCTGTACACTCGAATTTGATAAATTTTGTTTTAAAAACGCGTTTAGACCGTAGTGCAAAATTAAGATTGTCTCAAAAATACAATACGGTCAAAGAATTAATTGCGGATATGAGAAAACATTTGCTAACTAAAAAATCGGATACTGCCTTGCAATCAAAATTAACAAACATTTATCAAGGTAATAAATCGATAGAACATTTTGGTAAAGAAATCGAAGAACTGTTTATTGATCTTACGATTTCACAAGCCGAGGGTAACGATAACGCGTATTCTGTTTTAAAACCGATAAACGAGCGGAATGCTATAAAAAGGTTTGCTGACGGGCTCAGAAACAAAAAACTAAGCACCATAATCTCAGCTAGAAATTTCTTATCGCTAAAAGATGCAATTAGATCGGCGACGGACGAAGATTCGGTCCAATCTACTCAACACAACCAACAAGTTATGTCTTATTCAAGATTCAATCACAGGGGTACAAATTACCGGTCGGGTAACAATTACAATCAAGGCCGAATTAACAACAATGTAGGGACCACATATTTTAGAGGTCACAACTATACAAATTCAAACAGATCAAGAGGATATTTTCCGAGTACATACAGGTCAAGGGCAAATAACTATGTTAATAATAATAGAAGGCAGAATTTTACACGACACCGTGGTAATTCTAGAACCAGACGAAATCACGTTAATTTCGCGGAAGTAGAACAAAACAAACCAAATAAGGACGTCTTGCAGTTTTTTCGAGAGGACAGTAATTAATCAAATTTATGCAATCGAAAATATGAACCGCGTTAAATTTCAAGGTAATAGTCAAAATTTAGATTTTCTGGTAGATACAGGAGCTTCTCTATGTGCTATCAAATTACAGAGTTTAAATAAAGAAATCAAAATTCAAAATAAACGTTTAAAAATTAAAGGCATAGGCGGACATTTAATTTCAGAAGGTTTCGTTTACATAAGCTTGAAAGTAAATGATAATAGTTATTTTGAACAAAAATTTTACGTTTTTAAAAATTTACCTTGTGCGGCAGACGGAATTATCGGTGAGGATTTTCTCAAAAAATATAAAGGGAAAATTGATTACGAGAGAGATTTATTAACTTTAATAGGAAATAATACGGAAAGCGTGACTTTAAATTTACATGCGGGATCAACAAATAACATTTTAACCATACCAGCAAGATCGGAAAGTATTCATTACGTAACAACCGAATTTAAAAAGGATTGTATAGTTTTAGCCGAAGAATTATGTGAAGGAATTTTCTTAGGGAGTGCTGTAGTTAGACCGAAAAAAGGTAAAATTCCAATTAAAATTCTCAACACAAGAGACAGCCCGGTAGTGCTAAAAAATTTTTCAACCCATACCCACAATTTAGACAATTATAACATTTGTAAATTTGAAAGAAATGCAAATGTAACGGTAGATAGGGTAAAGAAATTGTTAAATTCACTTGATTTAAAAGATATGACATTGGACGAGCAAATTTCAATAGAAAATATATGTGCAAAATACGTCGATATTTTTCACATGCCAGGAGATAAGCTGACATCAACAAACATCTGCAAAGAAAAAATAAGATTGAAAAAGAACGCTACGCCTACGTATATAAAACCATACAGGTTGCCACACTCACAGAAAGAAGAAGTCGAAAAACAAGTCCAAAAAATGCTAGAAGACGACGTAATAGAGGAAACCAGATCCGAATGGTCAGCGCCACTTTTGATAGTACCGAAAAAAGAAGACGAAAAAGGTAATAAAAAATGGAGAGTGGTAATTGATTATCGACAGTTGAATACAAAAATTGAAGATGATAAATTTCCACTACCAAATATTACGGAAATCTTAGATTCGTTATCAGGAGCAGTTTATTTCAGTCATTTGGACCTAAGTCAAGGTTACTATCAAGTGGAATTGGAGCAAGAAAGTAGAGCGTACACTGCATTTACGACCAACAAAGCGCAATATCAGCTTAAAAGGCTTCCGATGGGTTTAAAGATCAGCCCACGTAGTTTCTCCAGGGTAATGACCGTTGCAATGTCCGGATTAAATTACGAAAAATGTTTTATTTATTTAGATGATTTAATTGTTTTTGGTAGGAATTTACAAAATCACAATGCTAATTTAATAAATGTTTTTGAAAGGTTAAGGAAAGTAAATTTAAAATTAAATCCGTTAAAATGCGAATTTTTAAAGAAGCAAATACTTTATTTAGGTTTTATTATAACGTCAGAGGGTATTTTACCAGACCCACAAAAAATCCGCGTATTACAAGATTACCCAATACCAAAAAATGGTGACGAAGTAAAACGCTTCGTAGCTTTTGCAAACTATTACCGGAAATACATACAAAAATTTGCTGAAATGGCAGCACCTTTAAACAAGTTGACTAGAAAATATGCAAATTTCGAATGGACAGAAGAATGCCAAAAATCTTTTGAGTTTCTGAAGAATGCATTAACAGAGCCACCAGTACTAGCGTATCCAGACTTTTCGGAGGAGAACGAATTTATTTTGAGAACGGACGCATCAGGAAGCGCCATCGGAGGAATCTTATCGAATAAGGACGATAAACCAGTAAGTTTTGCAAGTAGAGGACTAAACAAAAGCGAATTGAATTACGCAACCATCGAACAAGAACTTTTAGCAATAGTATGGACAATTAAATATTTTCGGCCTTATTTATTTGGCAGACATTTCAAAATTTTAACAGATCATAAACCATTACTATATTTGTTTAACCATTCAAATCCGTCCAGTCGATTAACAAAATTTAGGTTATTATTGGAAGAGTACGATTTTCACGTCGAATATGTGAAGGGAAAAGATAATGTAACAGCGGATGCATTATCTAGAATAACTTTAACATCTAAAGATTTGACAGAGATGAACAAAAATATCCTGAACGTAATCACAAGAGCGCAAAGTAAGAAGAAAGGAGAAGAAAAACTTCGTAGCAAGGAAGTAAAGTCACCAAATTCAAATATTTCTATAAAGGATAGGCGTCCGGAACCTAAACTCGTAGAAATACTTAAGAAACCAAAGGATAGCGTAGAATTCGTACTGGAAACGGCAAGGAAAATGGAAAATTTAAGAAAAATGGAGCACATCAGCACAAAAAGAAATACATTAATATTTTTGTGTCCTCTTACGAGTGACTTCTCGCCCTATAGTTGGGCGCCACGTTTTGTATCCACTCAGCGCTCAGGATCGCTAGTAAAGACGTTCTTCAGACGTGTTACACAATCAAAATACGAGACAGGACATATCTAACACAATTTATTAACAAGATAACTTTTAACAACATAACAATACGAATAAATTACTAACTAAAAACAACTATTAACCAAACAACTTAAAATCCCTACTATTTTTTTATTTAATATCGTAAAGCTTTACCTTTCTTTCTTTTTATCTGTCAAACGCACTTAATTTTTCCGCACGGACGAATTTTAGACAATTTCTTCCTTCACCTCACTCCTCTACATACTAACGTTTCACGTTCCGTTTTCAATTCTGCAACACCCTTATCTCTCCTGCAATCTCTTTGCTTCAAACACAATTTGTTCGAGACTCTCTTTATCTGGGAACTGCAACACTCTTAATTCTCTTCTATCAATTTGCTTCAAACACAATTTGTTTGTAACTCTCTTTATCTGGAACTGCAAAAATGCTACTAGTCTGCTTGTCGTCTATTCAGGAACTTTTATAAACACTACTGGTCTATATGTCGTTTAATCAGCAACTTTTATAAACACGACTTGTCTGTATGTCGTTTAATTCTCAACTCCGCAAAACACAACTGGTCTACAGGTCATCTTTTCTGTAACTGTCTTACCGCTCTTTATTATTTTTGGCATGGTTACCACTCGCTTTTTCTCTTATGTTTCATCTTCTAAGAGGCCGCACTATGCTACGTGTATTTTTTATTATCTCGTTATAAACAAAACTTAAATCTAGCAACATTTATAATTCACATTCATACTGAACAAATTTTAATTAAACACAAACAAAACTTATTCAATAAATTAGACATATCCTCCCTCTTATCTTGATTGCGTATCCCTAACACATTTATGAGGGAGCTAGCATATAGTGGACACAACAATATATATACCGTCTCTAGAAACTATTTATATGGACCCAAAAACCTACTCAATGGCAACACGAGATGTTCTATTGAAGGATTTAGATATTCTATGTAAAGAAGCAAATATTCCGGAAATCGTAATAATCAAAAATGAGAATAATGGAAAATTCATAAAAGAAATAAGCGCTAAAATAAAAAGCAACTCCACTGGGGCCGGACGCGGTCCTCGAATTATTATAGTACAAGGAGTGCAAAGAATAAAAAATAGAGACACAAAGAAAATAATTTCCATTTATTACCGACCGCAGGTCATTGTGCTTTCTAAAGAATGCTGAATAACATTAAAAAACGATTTTATTAGCCAGGCATGGCAGAAGATGTCAAAAATTATGTGAAAAAATGTGACAGTTGTCAACGACAGAAACACACCAGGCATATTAAAGAACCAATGGTTATCACGAGTACAGCAAACTCGGCATTTCAAAAAATATTTTTAGATCTAGTAGGTGCAATAGAAACAGATTGCAATGGATTTTCATATATTTTAACACTGCAATGTGATTTAACAAAATTCGTAGAAGCGTATCCCATTAAATCAAAAGACGCGTTAACCGTAGCAAAATCGTTTGTAGACAATTTTATTTTGAGGTACGGAATTCCTAGCGAAATCGCGACCGACAGAGGAACCGAGTTCATGTCATGTACGATGCAAGAAACTTGCAAATTATTAAAAATAAATCAAATTTCGAGTACTGCTTACCACCATCAAAGTATCGGTAGTTTAGAAAATTCACACAAAGTTTTAGGCGCATTTTTGAGAACAGTTACCAAAAACCAAAGTTTTTCATGGAGCGAATGGCTTCCTTATTATTCATTTGTTTATAACACGACAGTGCATACGGAAACAAAATACACTCCTTACGAATTAGTCTTCGGTAAAATTTGTAATATCTATATTCGGTTATGAACGTCTTGCGACATTTTCCCGATACCTCCCTGTCTCTGCTCGTTGCGTGTTGAAAATGTGTGACGAGCACAGAGGACCTACAGCTTAACGTGGATTCCGAACCACGGGAATAGACGATTTTTACACCGCCTACTCCATCAGGGAAGTTTTTTAGCCATAAATAATGTTATCTGGGGCCAGCAGATAGCCATTTGGTGAGCGAAAATTTCTTCTATAGATAGCACCTCACACAGGATTTGAACCCGTGAATATTGGCTTGAAAGCGAACACGCTAGCATTTCAGCCATTCGCTCACCTATTTGTAATATGTAATATACTTACATATTAATATGTAATATATATTAAATAATATATATATATTAAAATATGTAATATAAAATTTGTAATATACCAGGTAATTTAATAGAAACAATTGAACCATTGTATAATTTTGATAACTACCCCCTAGAGCTAAAATATAGATTACAAAGAGCTCACGAGGACGCTAGACAAAATTTAATAAATAGTAAGATAAAAAGAAAAATTGTGTACGATAGAAATGTTAACCCAATTGATTATAATAAAGATGACCTAATTTTAATTAAAAGTGAAAGTGGGACAAAACTAAGCGAAATTTTCAAAGGACCTTATAAAGTGATCGAAGACATCCCTCCAAACGTGAAAATTTTAAATAAAAAAGGTCAAGTGGACATAGTGCATAAAAATAGAACAAAACGTTACTACGAGTGAAAATATCACATTTCCAAGTTTACGTTTGTTTATATCCAGTGATATGCTTAGTTTAAAATTTCTTTTAATGCAGTTTGTGCATATTATTATGTTTATGTTTTTACTATTAATAATTATGTTGGGATAGGTTAAGTAGCTTTAAGTTATAATTTGGTATTAGTAACAGGTAATTTAAATAATAAAGTTGTAATTTGGTATTAATAAAATTTAAGAAAAAAAAAAAAGAGAGGTGGAGAGTTTAACCCAACTCTAAGTAAACATTACAAGCATCTCAAATATTTGTTAGAGGAAAAGAATTTAAATTCCAAGGAGATAAAATTCTTTTACTTGCCCAGGGAGATGTGGTGTGTATCCACCTTTAGCTAAGAACAAATTAAGATTAAGCATATTATTATTTAGCGAGTAAGCAAGATGGTTAGTATGAACGACGAACGGATGTATTGTTGTATGCATGAAAGACAGTAGTGATCAGACTGTCTTAGAGTGTAGAGTGATTCCTTAGTATAAGAATGTAAAGTTTATATAATGTAAAAAGGGGCAATAAATAAAATGTAAATAGTAATTCAACGGAGTTATTAATAAATACAAAGCGACCCAAAGTGACCCCATTACAAAGAGCTTCTCACATGAGGGTAGGAAGTTCTCACAATCTGACATTTAACAAATTCACCATAAATTTCGATTTAAAGGCAAAATAAGTATCGAAAGAACACTGTGTCATACACAATAAGGTATTTCTTAAATATTTAGAAAGAATAAGCCTTCAAAAGATCGAAAATTTCACAATTTTGGTTAAAATTTGGAAGTGTCACACAAACCGTCAAAGTACAAAATTTTAATATTATATTATTATTATTATTATATCGTTAAAATCGATCAATTAGTGTCGGGTCGTATAAAATTAAATCACCTTTTAAACATTTTCGAAATTAATCTTTACAAATTATAAATTTTGGACAATCATCATGGAAACGATGAATCATCTGTCTCCCTCCTAATCCAAGGTGGAGGAACCGCGCCGATGGCTGCATGGCGTCCGGGAGTAAGCGGGCGTCCCAAGTGGTTCCCCAGGTTTGGCGGTCCTGGTAAGAAAACCCCAACCCAGAAAAAAAAATGGAAACACGAACAAAGGAAGTAGAATTTAAGGTGCAGGGGCATAGATCCCCAGTGCCGGTCGGTGTGGATGGACCTGGAATGAGCCTTCCCCGATCGTCATCCAGTGATCATTACAAAACTAGAACTAAAACCAAAACGACTACGACCTTGTTGAGTAACCAGACCGAGGCGTCCCCACAAGTGACTGAAAACAGAACTTGCAAAACACCCGAATCCAAATCAATACCTAAATCAATACTCAGGATCCAAGCCAAGGACACGGTGGAGAAAAAGATTGCCGAACACAGGGCAATAGTGACCGATTTGTTCAAACAACAAAGCCACAAAAGCACATCTGCGGCTGTCAAAATGGCATTTACTAACTTCGCTAATGAAGTCCTAAGGACATACATCACCGAGAAAGAAAAAGGGCAAATCACTAAGCCCCAAAAGTATATCCAAAACCTCTACCAAGCTATAAGCGACCAAAACCAACTCCTTAAAGCTGTCCAGGAAAAAGTAAACGGCTTCAACGAGGAGATCGTAAAGGTCAAGGATGACATGATAAGGCTCCATAACAAGGAGAGCGAATCCGGCCCGCCGGATCAATGCGCACAGTTGCGGGAAATGGCAGCGCAGGTAAAAAGCCTTGGGCAAACGATAGCCGAAATGCAGACCGTAATCGACAGAGTGGGAGAGACAGGCCAAAGGGTGCTCCTGCCGCAATCGACGAGCACCACAGACCCGGAAGGTCACGCTCAAAGGAATAAAAAACACCAAGAGGCTATTACCAAGAGGAGTTATGCCACGGCAACACATCCGTCGACCGAAAGCACGCGTCACATAATGGAAAAAATTATTAATTTAAACCAGGATCTAGTGAGCGACAAATCCATTTCGTCTGAAGATGTGGAAGGCTGGAGGGTCCACACCAATAAAAAAAAGGAAAGGAAAACCACACAAGCGGTCAATATAAGAAAGAGTGCGGAGCGCAAAAAGGCCCAAAGAGAGAGAAGGGAGGTCAGACCCAGAAGGGGCAAGACGCCGGAAATCTTGATCAAGGTGACGTAGACATACTGAAGAAGCTCAAGAACACAGAATAGGATGTGGTTGACAACATCAAGAAATGTAAAAATGACCAGGAATGGAGACGTCCTGGTCGAACTAGTTAAAGAGAATTCAAGCCTCCAGGAAAAATTGGCCGAGAAATTGGGCGACACGGCTATCCGCTCAATGACAAAAATGATCAACTTGCAAGTCAGAGACATAGACGCCATCACCACCTTGGAGGAGGTGAGAGCGGCGATTTCTACAGCACTAGGGGGGGCAACAGAGGAATTCCATCTCGAGTCCCTCCGAGAAGCACCAGGCAAGACCCAGACTGCCAAAATCAGGATCAGCGAGCCCTTGGCCAAGAAGCTGCTAAACACCAAAGTAAAGATAGGATTCACGAGCGCCTGTAGAGTCAGACAGAACTACAGGTGTTTTCGGTGGTGGGCCACCGACCACGACGGCGGGGGCTGCAATAAACAGGGCCCAGACCGCAGCTCCAAATGCTGGAACTGCTGCGGAGAGGGACTCAGGGCCAGAGAGTGCCGCGAGCAGCCCTACTGCATGGAGTGCAAATCAACCGGGCACAGGGAAGATGCCAAAACAAGGGTGCTCCAAGTCAATTTCAACAATTGCGCAGAGGCTCAGACGCTCCTCTGGCACACGCTGGAACAGAGGAGCATTGACATAGATAGATATGTTTGGGTCGTGGAGAGGGGGCGGGTGACATACTTTAGTGCATACTACTCACCAAACCAAGAAAAATGAATACGAGATGAAGCTGGAACACCTATTCCAAGAACTCTACCAAGAAGAAAAAAGTCCCGAAAGGGCAGAAAAAATACCATGAATGGCTGATGCGAGCGGATGAAATACCAATGGTGAATCCCGCGGACATCAAGGAGTGGGGTTTTAGTCGGTAAAAATCCGACACTACCACCCAAGAACATCGGGTGGTGTCTTTTGAAGATTTCCCCACTCCCAGCGAACGCAAAAAAAAGGTTAGCCAAGGTGGAGGTGCCACGCCAAAGGCTGAATGGCGCACGGGGGGAAAGTGCGTCACGAGTGGTCCCCAGGTTCGGCGGTCCTGGTCAAAAAACCCCGAACCCAAAAAGAAATGGAACCACAACCAAAAGAAGAAACGTTTACGGTGCAGGGGTCCGGATCCCCAGTGCCGGTCGGGGAAAGTGGTGATGGAGTAGGCCACACCCGACCGTTATCCAGCGACTTCTCCAAACATGAAGAAAAAAAGAAAGTACAAGAGAGTGCGGAAGTAAAATCCAAAACCACTCAAGGACAGGTGGCGGCCCAAATAACCGCCAAAAATCCCAAGAAGACCACAACGGGAATAACAAAACCAAGAGGCAGAAGCATGTCCAGTTCTACGGACACGGCATCGCTCATAGAAGAAGCGATAACAAAAATAAATGCGACGCTCAGCGGGCCCCAGTGCAAATCCCTCTACGGTCCCCTTCGAACCGAGGTCCAAACGTACCTGGGCCTCATCAAGAGGGCGCACGATACGGAGGTGAGAGCAGCCGGTGCGGCTGGATGGTCAAAAGAGATGGAGGCCGTGCTGACACAATTGAAAAGCCAGCAAGAGCAGATGGTCCTCCAAGACCAAAAAATAGACAAGTTGATCAAGACGCAAAAACTCCATGCCGAAGCAATGGAGAAGATTTACAAAGGTAACGGCCAGATTCTCACCTGCAGAGGCCTACTTGCCTTGATAAATACCGATTGAAATGTAAAACTAATATTACTGAGAATGAAAGACAATGCATTTTTAATTCATATTGGAAATTGCAAAGCATTGAAGTCCAATGAAATTTTATAAAGAACTGTATGACGGGAATTTGCCCATCTTATCGCAATCCAAAACCTAAATTGCCGAGATCAGTTGAGAAGTCTGTCATTGACCACATTTGTTTTTATTGACTCCACATTTACATTACCATCTGTCCATATAATGGACGTCCTCACACAAGTTGATGCTAATGTAGTCATCCAGATACTTTGTTGTGAACATAAAACCGAGCAGTGTTTACTACGTGAATGTGTAGAGTTCAAGAGAAAGAAAATCATTTTCGAACCTTATGACGAATTAAGACTTGCACGTTTCTTCAAATGGGGTGCGAAGAAGGAAACTTTTTTCGGTAAGAAATCTCAGAGAGAAAAATTTGTTGTAAAAACCACTAAACAAAAGTTTATCAGGCCCATAAGTTGTAACATTTAATTTATTTTGAATTTTATATTTTATTTATAAATTTTTGTCGCGAGACCACTTATTCATTTTTCTATTTTGTAAATAATTATTATTTTTTGTGAAAAGATCTAATTTAAACTGCTATCATTTAATTTATGCAAGCACTACTTTTTATCTGCGTATCTTTACGGCCCAAGTTACTTGTCACTGATTCCTACTCGAACCAGGAGGTTAGAGTTAGATAGTCAAACCTATGGTCAAACCATTAACACGCATTATTTTCGAGCTCCAGTTTATTATCAAATTTCAAGTAATTAGTAAAAATTACGACCAGTTTTTGTGACGATACGTTTATCTAATGTCCAGTGACAGTTTTAACATAATATTTCTAACCGGCGATTCTTTTATCAATCGATAGTATTGATTTATAAAAATCGAAAATTTCAATACCGACGCCATCAAAATTATCAATAGGCGCAGAAGCGAACGGAATTATCCCGACCTGTGCGCAATCAAATTAATGGTGGTACGTTTGAATCAAACAATAACAAATTTTGGAAAACGAGAGATCGAGAAAGAGCTGACGAGAGAAATCATTTTCAACACTTTAAGATCAACACCAGGTCTATTTATCCATCCAATAGGAGGACAGATACATCAAAACGAACGATTTACAGTATCATATTTTATTATTATTTAGTTCAATACAAAAACAAATACAAACAAAGAAACTAGTTAATAAAATAATACAACAACAAAAAGAAAAATAATAATACTACAACAAGCACCTATATGCGCAGATAGCATCTCGTCTTAGATTTGAACTGCGCCAGAGAGTTCGTAAAGAAGTCAGCATCGGACTTGTTGGCAAGATTTTGTATTGCCGAAACAGGCGAGTGCATCCCATAATTCGTCCTGTGGAAATCCGTCAAGAAAAGGTCTGGGTTCCGAACCACGCAGGGATGGGCCCAAAAATTAAATTTGAGCAGCAAAGCCGGACAATCAATTTTGTTGTTCAACAATTTAAAGAGGAAGCACAAATCTAGATACTTCCTTCTATTATCCATTCGAGACAATCCAAGATAACTCAGCAGCAGGTCATAATCCACATCAAAAGAGATGTGAAACCTGAAGCAAAGAAATTTTACGAATTTTCTTTGGAGTTTCTCGATCCGAGAAATATGGTTCAAATGGTACGGATGCCAGACCGTAGAACAGTATTCCAAATGCGATCTAACATAAGCAGCAAACAGTAAATTTAAAACTCTCAAGCTGGTAAATTCGTAAGCATGTTGTAACATAAGACCCAACAATCTATTACTTTTATTAATTGTTTCATTTATGTGTGATGCGAAGCTAAAATTAGATTCGACAGTTACACCTAAATCTTTGAAATTGGAAACAGCTTCAATCGAAGTTCCTGACAATTGGTATGTACGATATGTGCGGCTAAGCTTACGTGTAAAGCAAAGAGATTTGCATTTCGCAATATTTAATTGAAGAAAATTGGCGCTACACCATGACTCGAACGAGCGTAGGTCAGTAGAGATTTGACTGAATTCATAAGCCGAATTAGCGACCTTAAAGATTTTTAGGTCGTCAGCGTATAGTAAAAATTTTCAATACTTGAAGACTGATTTAATGTCGTTAATATAAAGAATAAAAAGCAACGGACCCAGATGTGAACCTTGAGGAATTCCGGATTTTACGAATATATTCCGAGAGTAGGAGTTGTTAATTTTAACTCTTTGTTGACGATTGGTCAAGTAAGAAGAAAGCCAATTGAGTAAGTTGGCACCTAAACCAAGCTTGCCCGACTTAAATATCAGCCTATTAATGTGTACACGGTCGAAGGCTTTAGTGAAATCTGTGTATATAAGGTACAATCAACGCTCGAGCCAGATTCCAGATTGTTTATAACATATTCAGAAAATGTGCATAAATTTGTTGCGGTCGATCGGTGTTTGAAGAAACCGTGTTGCTCGTCAATTAATTCCTTTAACTGCCCAATAGCGCTTATCGGTAACGATCCATTCAAAAAGTTTGGGGATCACTGATAATATGCATATCGGTCTATAATTACCAGCATGTGAGCGATTTTTACCCCTGAAAATGGGAGTAACTGATGAAACCTTCCAGGCACTGGGAAAACTAGAGGTCTGCAGAGATTTATTAAAAAGTAGCGTTAAAGGTCTTAGAAGACTTTCGCCACAATTTTTAACGAAGATTGCAGGAATACCATCCGAGCAGGGGTTTGAGGATAACTTAAGCAAACATAATTTATCTGCCACTTCCTGTTCGGTGATGACGATATGCGACAAATCAACACAATCAACTAGATGAGAGTCCCATTCAGCATTGCATATCTTTGCTGGATGTTCACAATATGCATTCTCGAATGAGTTGGCAAAAAGATTGGCTATGCCGGTGGCATCAACACAAACGTTTGTGTCATCATGCATTTTTGAAGGGTAGTCACTATCACTATACACAGACTTTGATTTCATGAACGACCAGAATTTCTTGGGAGAATTGTTTAATATGTTGTCTTCAATATCTATAATATGGATTTTCGTCATGATCAATAGCGAGTTTGCAGTGTTTTCTTGCTTCTGTAAAGTTTCGATACGAGACATCATCTAGTGAGTTCTTGTACAACTTGTGTAGATGTTTCTTGTTAAAAATTAACAGCTTGGTGCTTTTGCTTATCCAGGTAGGGAAAGCATCACATTTAACCTTCACTTGCTTTTTTGGTATGAACGATTCAATCATAAGATGAACAATTTCGTTAAATTTACTAACACAGTTCTCGATGGAGGAGAAATCTTCAATAAACTTCCAATCAATTTGATACAAGTTTTCATTAATAATGGAGTAATGAGCATTTTTGAAATCTGAATAGTAGTAATTGGGGCACTCCTTCTGGAGGAGCTCAATGCCCAAATCTGAGAAGGAGACTAGCAATGATGGGTTATTAATATCAGCTGGTGTGATTAATGGCAAAGTTTCTTCGACTAACAAGTGTACACGATTGTAAAAAACAAGGTCGAGTATTACCTTATTGCTATTACGTATCGAGTTAAACTGGGATAAGCAATTAGTGGAAAGCTCATCGCAAATGATTTCCTCAATTCGAGAAGATATATTAACTGCTGATAATGCCGCACTAAAGTCGTGTGACTGCCAGGATAATTTAGGTAGATTATAATCGCCAACGATACACATTTTATGATTCGGAAACTGTTGAGAAAAGTTATTAACTTGGGTGAGATGATTAATGTACACATGTTCGGAGGAATGAGGAGGGATGTAAGTAGCACAAAGTAGTAATTCATCATTACACAATTTTATGGAAACCCACACTTCCTCACGGTGTTTGATTAAAGAGGGAATCTCATTTGATAGAGATTTTAACACGGCAATAAACACACCACCACCCAGTAATTTATGGCTAGTATCGCTAGATCTGTCGTTGCGGTAAACTATGTATCTACTGTCGATAAACTCGTTGTTGTTAAAATTAGGAGCCAACTATGTCTCGGTTAAGACGATTATAGGATAATTTTCATTTAAGATGCTTACGTATAAATTATTGAGTTTAGTACGCAATCCACGAACGTTTTGGTAAAATATCTTTAATTGTTGTTGGAAGACTGCAGGTGATTCTGAAAATTTGCTGTGTTAGTTTGACGATGACCATTATTAGCGACATTCCTTTCAAAGAACGTTTTTACCGCCATGCCATTTGGCCAGAATGAAGAATTCAGCAGTTGGTTGGAGTACGTCGAGTCTATTGTAATTTTAAAAGAGCTGTAATGTTCCGGGTACTTGGATTGTAGTTTCACGACTGACAGTTTTGGCTGGGTATTACCTACAATATTACCTAATTTCAACTCAATATATTCGTTAACCTGCGATTCATCGACGGAGGGACTTACTCGAGTAAGATGAATTTTTGCGCTGTGCACTCTTCTAGTTATAGCAGTAAAACCATTAGCTGGAGTTGCATCAGTAGGAGTTTAACTGGACCCTATTATAAGATCACGTTTCTTCGGTCGAACAGAAACGTGATCTTTGACTTTATTCAGACCATCCGTTGATAACACTTTATATTTGTCCTTAACCTCACTTACAACGATATCTGCAACTATGGGTGGGTTCATACGTACACCACGTGCTTCGTTCAGGGTGAGCGAATCGGTCTGCGTCGGCGACGATTGACGCGAGAACGCGTTTATTTTTTCAACCAATAAACTATTATTTAATGATTTTTCGTTAATAAGTTCCTTCAAACCTTGGATTTGTTGCTTCAATGAATCAATTAGATCATTGTAAATCGTCGAAGAGCCTTCGGAATGCCAGTTAGATAAAATAACATTATCCTAATGTTCCTCCGATAATTTCTTGGTGATTAGCAAATCAATCAACTCGTCTTTCTTTAATCTGCGTAATTCCGCGATTAACTTCGAATTCTCAAAAGCCATATTTAACGTTTATCGATATAAACAACAAAAAACAAACAAAACCAAACAAATTAACGGTCACGAAATTTCCTAATGTTACACTTTTTGAAAATATTAAAGTAATTATTACCGTACAAAAAAGGAACCACCTAAAATCGATGATGGTACAGATGCCTGAAGATGAAAGGGTATTTTATGATGTTTTGTTAGCAAATAATAATAATGCAAATGGAAATGAAACAAAAGCAAAAGAATTAAAGAAAACCAAGAAACTAACACGACCAAAGAAGTGAAATTTTTCAAATTTTTATAAAAATATTCCAAATTTTGTTCAATGTTTATAAAATTCAAAAAAATTATTAAATTAAGAAAATAAAAACCTTGAAAATAATTAGTGTTTATTTTATTATTGTTCTATATAACTTAAACACCATGTAATCTTTAATCAACTGTAATTTGTTCTATATCCGGTGGAAATGTTCAATATCCCTTAAAAAAAGAAAAAAAAATCTTTTTAAGCATTCTTGTTCAATATCCAAAATTTTAATAATTAATTACGAAGTTATTTGTTAGAATTTATGACCTGCATTCGAACTTAAGGTGTCCAGTATGGTAATTTATCAACAACAAAACAATAAATCTAGCTAAATTAAAAAATTACATAATAATCGTCTTTAAATACTAAAATGTCAATTTCCCACATTTTAATATGATTTGCAGGGTCGCTTGGGGGCTCGCAGTCTCCGGTATGGATGACGGTCGGCTCGGCCTTGACTTTGTCGCCGGAATTTCCGCCTATTAAGTTAATGACGAGTGGACTTACACCTATACTGACGATCACGGACCACTAGGTGACCCGGTGAGACGTGTTGGATCGCGGCGAGCGGTGTGTCCGGTTCAATTTAAAAAGTAGAATCAAGTGATAGTGCCTGACCTCCCGGACACAAACTTTCGTGCTAAACCGGGAGGTCATCGGGAGCCTGCATCATCGATGCAGCATGGAAGATCGCAGACAACAGCGGAAGTAATGCCGAGAAGGTAAAGCCCGCTGTCGTCGGGGAGGGGGTTTTAGTCAGTTAGAATCTGACACTACCATCCCTGATGGGGTGGTGCCTATGAAGGTTTCCCCCTTCCCTGCAGGAAAAAAAAAAATTTTTAGGACGTAGAACAATATAATTCTGAGGTGACAAAATGGCAATCCAGTGCGTTTTAAAGCTCGTTTAGTGGAGCGAGGTTTTTCACGACATAAAATTTCATTTTGTGCGCGATAAATGTTTGTTAAATGAAATGCTCGAGCTACTTTCCGTTAGTATTAATTTGCAAAATTTGCAGGAGATTCATTTATGACAACAACTTCTAAAGCCATCGACTTTCGTGTATTTTTGTACGCTCTAACCGTATCGAAGTTTGAATTATTTGTAGACGTGTTAGTTCAATTTTCTCACTCTTTACGAGTTAAAGATTCGTGGAGCCCGTTTTGGAGGTGCAGGCAAAGATTTGCGTGTAGCGTTCAAAAAAATACTCGAACATGAGAAAGAAGGTGAAGATAATGTATCATCAGTGTATCCCTTTACCTTTGAGGAAGACGTACTCGTGTTAGAGGGTCGGTTAACAGTAATCCATCAAACGACTTAGAAGAGATTGAGTTCAATCACCAAATAGACCTTGACCCTGCCATCTGCATGTCAAATTATCAGTTGTTATTAGGTAAGGCAGCCGTATTTAAAGTAGGTACAAGTAGAGAGCCGGTACTCAATCGGTTAGCTAACATGCATACTGTAGATATGTTTTCCATTATTTATGTAATTTTCAAGTCCCATGAGTTAATAACTATTTAATTGCAGCAGGAAAGTATTATCGGAAATATAACGACGAGCCAGATGATACCATCAATATTCGAAAGCAACCATTGTAACTCTTTACTGAGCTAATGAGCATTGCAACCTATTTTAATGTTTTAGCATGCAAATACCGTAGATACCACGTTTTGCTTTATTCGCGTCAGCAGCCATAAAACAATCAAAGGAAGGAGAATGCTAAATCTAATCAGCTAGAAACTATTTAATAGCCGCAGGTAAATATTTTTGTAAATATAGTGTGGAGACGGAGGATCCCGTCAATAATCGAAAATAACTTTTTTAAGTCTTTACGGAGGCAATGAAAATTAAAACCCATATTATTATTTTAGTATACAATATACTGTAGATACGATGTTTTCCAAAGTTTCAGAATTGTTAAGCCTAATGAGCAAATAAATACTTAATAGCTGCTGGAAAATATTATCGTAAATATAACAATACATAGGATCCCGTCAATAGTCGATGGACACCTTTTTAACTCTTTGCAGAGGTAAAGAAAACTACAACCTTATTTTATGTCTGAGCAAGTTATACATACAATGTTATCTAATATTTCTGTAATTTTTATGTCCAATGAGAGCTAATAACTACTTAATTGCTGCTGGAAAATATTATCGTAAATACGTACAACGACGGGACAGAGGATCCTTTCAATATTCGAAAGTAACCTTTTTAACTCGACAATAAAAAGATATCAAAACCTTCATTAATCCTATAAAATAAATAAATTATGTCAAAATGTATTTTTCATCTGTTGAGGATGATGCAGCGATTGCATTTCTTGCATTTACTGGTCTGCTGCAATTTGAGGTTAACACTTCTTCCTTTCAAGGTATAGGCGGTGTTTGCTTGTTCCGATTTCATTGATCGCTACGTTTCCTTGGGCGGCCGACATGTCTTCTTCCCTTTCGGTTAGAAGCTTGAGGATATCAAATGTTACGAAAATATCGCAATTAAAACTCCTTAAAGTTTAACTTACTATAAGAAACATATACCAATACAATACATTAGTCAAATTATTCTGTCATTCATTCTCAAAAGCTCGAGATACGACGTATCGAAATGGACTTAAATGCAGACACTCTAGGTAAATTGAAAGAGAAAGTAAAAAAAAAACTCCGGTAGCAACAGAACAAGTAGAAAAAGTTCTAGATACGGTAATTGACAATATTGACATGTCAGAACAAGATCTAAATGACACCACGGAATCAAGTCAAGGAAGAATAATGGACACTAAAAAGAAAGAACAAGAATAGCTGGGAGAAAAAAGTTATGTGGAAATAATGTTGGAACAATTAATGAAGTCCAACAAGGAAATACAAAATGAAATAGCTTCATCAAAAGAAGAAATGGGTGCAAAAATGGATAAAAATCAAAGTGAAATGTCCTCCAAGATAGATGTAATTAATCATAACATAGATGCTACAAATAATAGAATCGATTTGACTAATGAGAAAATTGAATCGGGGAAATGCGAACTAAAAGGCGAAATTACTGGTTTGAATACAAAAATGGATGCTGGATTTAAAAATCTGGAAACTAAACTTAAATTGGAAATTGATGCACATGATGGAAGAATCACTCTATCAGAAACGAACATTGAAGAAGTCAAGTCCGATATAAAATGTCTGAACAAGAAATTAGATCGAAGCATCGATGGTGTCAAAATACAATTGGAAGAAACCAACATTCGTGTCGATAATTTGGAGGTAAACGTAAAGGAACTTCAAGATGCGGTTACAGGAGAACAAATTCACACAAAAATTAAGAATGGGATACAACTTATCCACGCAAAGGTCGAAAATTCAATAACGGAAATAAACAAAATAAAAAATGATACAATCAACATCAACAAACATCAATTAGAAGTTATTGGAAAAGAAACGAACGACAAAATCATCAATTTGGAACAGGTCGTAACGATCAACAAATTTAATCAAGAAAAATCCGTAAAAGAAGTTCAAGTCGATATTGAAGAATTAAAGACACAATGGTTACAAAACAAAACAAATGACCGTACATTTAAATTCGATTCATTATCGGAACAATGATCAAAGGCAACGCAGAAGAATGGTATGGTATCATACAGGACCAGTTTGAAACTTTTGCAGAGTTTGAAAATTTATTCTTGTCGAGATATTGGGATGACCAAGCGCAGGAGAAAGTCCGAAATGAACTAATGACAGGTAAACATCCAGGCGTCGGCAACAGAAATGATTATGCTGAAAGGATAATCAACCAAGTACTGCAGCTAGATCCGCCAATCACGCAAAAAGACGTGATTAGGTACTTGTCGAAACATTTCGATCGCGAAATAATTAATAGGGTCACAATAGAAAATATTTGCACCATTCAGGAATTTAGTGGGCTACTCCGCAGATTCGACAGTAATTACTATGTTGAAAGTCGTAACCAAAATCGTGAAAAATTACATTTCCAAAGATATTCAAACTACCCCGAATATCCAAATCGTAATTTCTATGAACGCGAAAGTATTATAAACGAAAATCGTAACAATCGGAGCGGTGAAAATCATGATCAATGCGCGAATTTGCATCATTCATCGGATAACGATAGGCACACGGGTAATAACAATTATCGACAAAACAACGGAATTAGGAACGGTTCTTATAATAACAATAATTTTACTCGAACAAATAGAAGATACAGAAGGTACGACTCTAGACCAAATTACAATCGCGAAAATACAAATAGCCCACGAGATAATCGATACGTGACAAGTAATGATACAAATAGTAATGGAAATAATCGTATAAACCGAACTGAAAACCGTAATGTAAACGTTAATAGCATAACCACTGCGATAACGCAAGAAGCGATAAATCTTGTTCCGGAGACCCAAAATTTTTAAGTTTAGACAAATCAAATGCATCGTTGGTAAATTCCTACCAACACCCACGCGAGTTTATCGACGATGAAGAAATCGCTCAATCGGAGGGCGAAAGCTTTGAAACACTACCTTTTATAAGCGCGAAAATAAACAATGTTTCTATTAAATGTCTACTGCTAATAATAATAATAGTAACGGCTAATAATAAAAAATTCACAAGCATTAATCAAAGTTTAATGGCAAAGATTGAAGTAGGGTTAAACGCAGTATACGATAACATTTTAATTATGAAGGGGCTAAATATAGAATGTATCTTGGGGATGGATATAATAAATCAATTTGGTATAATCATAGACACACCTAACAGGGAAATCAGAATTAAACAACAAAACTTTAAATGAATCGGTCATTTCAAAAACAACATAACGATGGTCTAGCGTGCAAATGTGTTAAGTACCAAATATGGATTAAATGAGTACGTTAGCGAAGTCGAGCATTTCTACACTTTCAATGCAAGCAATTGTGTTAAGTAATATTTAAATATTATACTAGTAACACCATCTCTAACAATTGGACTAACTAATTTTGGAAAGAAGATTTCTACTTCATCTGTGTCAAGTACACTTAACACATTTGTACTACAATAAAAATTTATTCATAGTGGTTTAAGTAACTACTTAACACATTTGTAAATTTGAGGTTAGTTCAAGTTAGACTATGAATGCTTGTTGTTTTGAGCTGTTAAAGTGTTAGATGTCTGCTATCATTTTACAGTGATAATGAGTTCAAGAGGTCATCAATTAGTGCAATTGACTTTATTAAACTGAGAAGGTTGGTTAAGCATTTTAAATTTAATAATTTCAATTTGTAAATTAATTGTATTTTAGATAACACGTATGATCAGACTACTGAAGATCATCATGAGGGTAAAATAATTAATATTATTTCTCAGCACATTATTGTAAGGGAGCAGGGTATACCAACTCTTCAACCGGCTGAATATAATGCTGAAGGTACGTGGGAATTTCATAAGTCGAATATTGTTAATTATTGATTATATTACTAACTACAACTACTAATTTTTGTTTCTTTTTCAGGCAGTAGTGCTAGACAAGATGATCACAACATATACAAACCGCTTGTCCCTCCGGATTCTGGGTACTTAGATGTGATTGTTACTGACACCAGTAACAACAACAATCTCCCTAACATTAGTGATGTGGAGTCAGAAGATGCAGATGATCCTTGTGAAGCGTCATCTAGTTCTTACAAACCTTCAGATACTTCAGATGATACCGACACCGAAAATAGCGATCAGAAATGTCAAGAGAAACAGAAGCTTGAAGAGCAGGATAAAGTAATGAAATCAAAATCGGTAAAAAAGAAAAGAAGTAGAAAAGCTAAAAAAGAAATGTGGAAGCAATCAGTAAATAAAAAACTTCGTCTAAGTGGGAAAAATACATAAACAGAAGTGGAAAAGAAGTACAGGAAAAGAGGGCGCAAATAGTTGATTGTACTAAGTGCCGATTTAAATGCCAAGAAAAAATTTCAGAAAACCAAAGAGAAACATTGTGTCAAGAATATTACAATCTGGCAGACGATATGAGGCAAAAATATTGCTTTTATCAATTCTTATGCAAAATGTTTCAGTAGTTAAGAAGAAAAGCAGTCCAAAAACTAAAAACAGGGAAACTTCAAGAATCTTATTTCTAAAAGATTCAAACAGAGAGTCACAAAGAGTTTGTAGAAAGTTTTTCTGGAAAACATTTGCAATTTCCCGCAGGATTGTGGAAAATTGTGCAAAAACCACCAGTAATGAATCTGGAGTGTATATAGGCTATGACAAAAGAAAACATACTCGTCCTTACCATGCTACTCCAGATGAGGCAAAAGCATTTGTAAGGCAACACATAGATTCATTTCCCAGAATTGAGTCGCATTATTGTCGGATGGACACTCGAAAACATTATTTATCACCGAAATTGAATATATCAATTATGCATAGGCTGTACGCAACTGACTTTTGCACACAGAAAAATGTAAAACCAGTTTCGTTATTTGTATACCAAAAGATCTTTCACGAGTACGAACCCCGTTTGGCATTTTATACTCCCAAAAAAGATCAGTGTTCCCAGTGTAATGTATACAAACAGGCCTCAGATAAAAGTTCATTAATAGAAGAATACGATAAACATAAAGAAAGAGAAAAACAGTCCATGGATATGAAAGAAGAAGATAAGTAAAGAGCTGCTGGTGAAAATGGACACACCTTTCGATCTATATCTTTTGATCTCCAAGCTATTTTGTCTGTCCCACATGCAGGAGATAGTCAAATTTATTATAAACACAAATTAAATGTATATAATTTTACCATCTATGATGCTTCCACATCTGATGGTTACTGCTATGTCTGGGAGGAAACCCACTGCAAAAAAGGAAGTGCCGAAATTGGTACATGTATGTATATTAAAATATCTATTTAACTTACCTACAACTGTTACACATGTGGCATCATTTTCTTTACTATAAGATAGTAAATGAATCGAGTGCAAAATTTTCCATAAAAGAGCTTCTAAGAGACGAAGTAGTATATGAATACCATTCAAAAAATGGTGGACATCCCATTATAAAAAAAGTTGTCTCTCCGTTGAATCGTACGGCAAAAAAATTCCAAAGGACCAAAAATACACTTTCTCTTCTTCTTCTTATATGAGTTTCGAATATGATGCAACAAGGAAAGGTACTGTAGTTACCCATGATTTTATCGATGGTTTGATCAAACACACATTCCAACTATTAAAAAATTCCTCGGTCAATGTATCACTTGCTTCCATTAAAACCTACAACAGCAAAGTGCCAGTAAATTCTAAAAAAAATGATAATTTAAAACAAGCTGAAGATAGCATCATCCACGAACATAGCCAGTTCTATCAAGAAATTTTTAACTGGCCTACTGAAGAAGATGAAACACAAGGAAGAAACGTAGAATCTGATGGGGAATACGATTACGTACCGTAATAAGTAAAAAATGTAATGTATCTGTCTTAATTTAGTTTAGTTTGTTAAAGTAAAGTATCCTGTACTGATAAGGTAAATAAAAATTGTCTAATATAATTTATTTCTTTAATAATTCCACTTTCATGACGTAATTAATGAAAAATTAATTTTGTAGGACAATGCTTGGAAGGAGGTGTTCTTGGAGGTGTCTTCGTACAATGCAAAAAATATACATACACAAGAGAACGGAGCAACAAATAAAGGCAAAATATGACAATTTAAAATCGAAGGCACGAAAGACGGTTGCCGATCAAAAAACATATATTAAAGGAACAGGCGGTGGGCCTTGCAACCTCGATTTAAAACAAAATTAAAAATTCGTCTAAAGCTGCAGTATCTCTGATGATGTGTGGGAATGCCAACGGTGAACTTTGTCCACCTTACGTAAAGTACAAAGCAGAGAAAATGTGGGATACTTGGACGGAAGGAGGTCCTGATAATACAAGATACAACCGCAATAAGAGCGGATGGTTTGATGCTAGTAGTTCTGAGGACTGGTTTATCACTCTAATGTTGTCTATTTTGAAACGTATTGAAGGAAAAAAGGTTTTAATCGGAGACAATCTCAGCTCTCACATAAGCCTCAGGGTACTGCAACTATGTAAAAATAACAATATTGCGTTTGCTGCGCTTCCACCAAATGCTACACACTTGACATAATTTTTTAGACCGTTTAAAATCCATTTGAGGGCGGTATTGGATGAATGAAAAGGTACACCAGCAGGAAGAAGACATCCAACTGTCCCCAAAGACGTATTCCCTTCATTATTGAAAAAGTTAATTGACAAAATTAAAGTTAATTGTGAATCTAATCTTAAAGCTGGATTCAGAAAGACTGGAATATATCCGCTTAACAGAGAAGAAGTGCTGAATAAAATACCTAGTAATCACAGAATCCATAACGATGACAACAGAGATTTTACTACTGTAATCAAGGCCTTTACAGATCACCTACAAGCAACCAGACTCTCTGTAACCGCACCCCGGACTTCAATGATGTAGATGACACACTAGAAATACCTAATGATCAAAATTTAAGTCGTGATTTAACTTTAAATGTAGGAAACTATGTCATCGTGAAATACGAGGGGGGTTACTGGCAGGACATATTGAGAATATTGAAGAAAACGGCGCCACAGTATGCTGCATGAGTAATGGTCAATTTATGCACAAATGTAACGGAATATAACGTAACGTAGTGAGGTAATGTAAGAGATGGGCTTATGCACTTCCATATAGTTGTCTTTGTCGTTGTCTGACAAAGCCTGAAGAACAGGCAGAACACAAAGTCGAGGTAAGTTTTAACGAAAATTGAATAAGAAAAATAGTGAAGTGATCTTTGTAAATCCAACCATAGATAAAGAGTACAATCAGTGCATTAAAACCTGCAGCCGCTTAATTAAAGAAATTGAGACATCTCTTCAATCCAGTTCTGTTTCTTCTCAAACTCACAACATGAGTTATGATGCTAGTCCATTTGTCGAGCCTAGGGCAATGGCAGAAGTGGTGTTCAAGATAACCAAAACTAAAAGTTTCAAAGATTTTATGGACACTACTAAATATACTGGTTTTAGCCCTGAAGAGATTTATGAAAAGGTCAAAACAGTAGAACCAAACAACGATGCTTTGACTGCTGACATGACCTTCTTGATCCAACTCTTTCTCAATAGAGGCAACAATATTGACAAAATTAAAATGAAATGTACTAATAAAGGAAAAACGGACATAACAAATAGAACAGCAAAGTACGGAGTATTGTCATCAGTCAAGGGTCAAGGAGCTCGTGCGATTAATTTGAGCAGATTAGCTGCAACATTCCCGGTTATTACTGCCCATGTCTTAACAACAGTCAGCGAAAAATATATGGATCGATCCTTTGCTCCATCCAAAATGGTTGAGATCATCCCTGGATATCCGATAGTTTTGATGTGCAATGCAATAGCTTCATTGATCCCGACTGATTTTAAAGAGTTTCAGCTGGTTTTAGATGCCATTTGCGCTTATACTGCACATGAAACTACAGTGATCAATAGAGAATTCAAAGGGAAATTGAAAGCCGCTGGTGCTGATTGTAGTTCTTATGTAGTGGCTGCGTTCAGATCTTCACTGATTAACGATGAAAACAGACATAAAATCTGTTGTGACGATATCTTTAAAAATGTTTTTATTTTATCTGATGATGGAACCAGAGTCGAAGCCATCACTCAAGTGGTCAAAACTGCGGCTGAGTACTATAATAAAACCATTATGGGTAATATACAACCCTAAGATGGTATCCATTCAGAGTGGCTTAAATAATCTTAATTTTGTATTCATCATTTAATATTTTAACCTTAGTTTTAGTTTCTTTTATCCCATTTTATTCTATTTCTTATTATTCTTTATCACTTTTATCCTATAATATCTTATTCGCCTTTATTTTATCTTAAGTTTCATCAATTTGTTTCGTGTTGTCTTCCTCTTTAAATATAGGATCATGGCTGTGCAATATGGAACAATGTGATTTAGATCATAGTTATAGTTTAAGGTAGTTTAGTTTGTTTGTACATATTAGGTTAAGGTTTTTTTCCCATCTCTTACATTAGCCCATCTCTTACATTACCTCACTACGTTACGTTATATTCCGTTACATTTGTGCATAAATTGACCATAAGTGTGGAAAGTTATGGAAATGGCCTGACCACCACAAAGACACCACCCTTCACTATGATAAAGAAGACATCGTGATGTTAATTGGTGCCCCCAAAGAAGGCTTCTAACTCAAGAGAGATCTATTCTGTGCCAGAACTTAACAACTTTGTATAAGTGTCTTTAATTCTTGTTATTATGTAAAAATAAAAATTTCAACATTTATCTATACGAAAACTACGATAGATTATATATTTAAAATTAAACTACTAAAATGGCCCTCAATTCCGTTCGCAATTATTTCCATGAAAAGTTGGTCCGTCTTCGTTATGAATGGCAACAATACCAAACTTTCGACTCCCATCCAGATCGTGTTTCAGATAAATTTGAAACTAAAGATTTTGTCAGAATTTACCTTGGATGCAGAAATAAAGTCACTGAAAGACAGAATTAAAACAAATATTTATAGGAGTTGCACCAAACCCTCAGGGCAGCTTATGGAGATCGACGTCACCGTAATGAACTCACGTCCGAAATTCATATACCAACAGTTGAAAATAATTGCCCGCCCATGCCTAGATCCTGGTGTGTCCGCCCTTGCTTTAATCAAAATATAGAATTCCATGTCCCTATCGAATTCCAAACAATGGCCCATTACCTTTACTATCTTTGGATGGCTAAGATTCAATATTTGATTAAATGTCTAATTTTGTCACCAAAAATTTATTTTTAGTTCACGGAATAGTGAATGCGGTAAATTTCGTGGGAGGAATAATTCTACTGGACACAACCGTAATCTTGTTCAGCATTATTTCTTCAGTGTCAGATTCGTTTGGGATATCATCTGGGGTCGGCCAGGGTACCCATACGGGACCGGTATTATTTTCACTTTTTATTAATGATGTCAAACTTGTATTTAGGCATTGTAAATTTTTATTGTTTGCCGATGACTGTAAGATATATAGTGCGATTAGAGAGAGTGGGGATCGATATAGAGTTCAGTCTGATCTCAATAGTTTCACTTGCTGGTGTAAAGAGAATGGCTTAAATGTCAACATTAAGAAGTGTAAGAGAATGCTATTTTCCAGGCAGAGGGATCCATTTATAAACTTTAATTATTATATTGACGGTATCCTAATTGATAGTGTAACCCTTATGAAGGATCTCGGTGTCATTCTCGATGCCAAATTGTCTTACGTTGCCCATATTGATAGCATTGTGTCGAGATCAAGCAAATTACTTGGATTTGTTAAGCGATCTACTGAGCAGTTCTCTAATCTAAGAAGTATTAACTTATTATTTGTAAGTCTGATAAGGCCAATTCTAGAATACTGTTCGATTATATGGTCACCCTCGTATGACTGTCATATTAAGCGAATTGAAAAAGTACAGAGGAAGTTTATCAAGTACCTGTGTTATAAGGCTGGTATGGATTACGATTCAGATAGTTACTCATTCCTAAATAGTTATTTTTCACTACCTGAATTGGAAAAGCGTAGAGATTATTTCAGTGCTATGTTTGCATTCAAAGTATTGAATAATTTGATTAAATGTCCGCAGATACTTGATTGCTTCTCATTGAACACTCCCACTCACTTGTTGAGGTCGCATGATTTATTGAATGTTGCATATCATCGCACAAACTATGGTCAGAGGTCATCTTTGAATAGGGTAGTTGTGGCGACAAATAGGATTGTAAATTGCGATATTTTCTGTGATTCTTTGATTAGTTTCAAAAACAGACTAAGATCTGGAATGTAATTATGATGCCATGAATTTATGAATTATGTATTTAAATTTCTCTCCTGTTTTTTTTAAATGTAATTACAAGATATATTAGTCGTATATTAGCATCCAAAGGCGTAAAACAAATCGGAAGTATGACTTCAGCCGAAAGGGGAACAAATATCACAGTAATATCAGCCATTGCCATGCCATTGGAAATACCATACCCCCTGTATTCGTTTTCCCACGCGTTAATTTCAAAAACCATATGCTAAAAGGTGCTCCCATTGGTAGCGTAGGAACAGCGAATCCCGGTGGATGGTCAACTTCCGACATTTTTATAGTTTTTTTGCGTCATTTAGTATGAGGCGTTGCTTACAAAAACAACCATAGTCCAAAAATTCGAAAATCGCGATTAATGTCGAAATTTATGTTGTCGAGGACGCCCGATCGATTGGTGAACTCGGTTTCTGCAAAAAGATCCATAGTCCGAAGTTATAGTACAGGAAAGATTAGGTAGTTCTACAAAAACAACCATAGTCCATTCGAGTTTCTGCAAAAACAACCATAGTCCTGGACAATGGCTGTTTTTGCCGGAAATTCATGTACCAACCTATCTTGTCACATTTTGAGGTTATGGGTTTATTCGTTTGTAATAATTATGGCAGAGTTTTGTGATGAAAATAATGCGACAAACTGGAATAAAAAGAAGGAGAAATGCGTGAAAAAAGAATTAGCCATCAAGAAAAAGAAAATCAGCGGTGTTGAACATATAAATCATGTGGGAAATCTAGTACCTGGCAGACATACAGGTCCAGATTGTAGGTGGGTGTAAAATAGAAAATAATACGTTGGATTAAAGTAATGACAGTTATATTTTTTTATTACAGATGCTCTCGTTTTAAATGTTTCACAATTGTCAATTAGAACAGTTTAACTCGATGTCATCGAAGGATGAGCAAGATGCTCATTTGGTTGGTTTAATCGCCATGAGTGCTCCGCAGCGTCGTAGACCAAGAGTTGTACGTAATGAAAGCGACAGTGATTCAAGTGAAGAAAACAATAACATTGATAGAATTAAACAATTTAGCAACAATGCAGTGTATTCTTACAAGGTTAGAGCAAATGGTGATGAATATCCAGTATGTTTTAAGGCATTTTTAAGTATCTTTGGTGTCACAAGATCAAGAATACGGAGATTACAAAATCATCTCCTACTGCAAGGGAGATCTCCGAATGACAGAAGAGGGAAACATAGTAGTAGGTTTAAAAAAACACCCGACGTAGTTCTGAATTTAGTAACGTCGCACATTCAATCATTTAAAGCTCGGCAGTCGCATTATTCCCGAAGAAAAAATCCCGATCGTTTATACCTGCCTGAAACGCTTTCGATTAAATCCATGTATAAGATGTTTTTAGACAAATATCGGATCAATGTTTCTTACAAAACTTACTGGACAGTTTTCACTTCGTCGTTTAATATTAAGTTTGGTTTACCAAGATCTGATACTTGCACTATTTGTGATCGATTGCTGTCAAAACTAAATTTAAGTACTGACTTACAAGAACGTCAAAGTATTGAAACAGAAAAGAATCTTCATCTGTGTAAGGCAGATAAATTTTACGAGATAAAAAGACAATGCAAACTTAAAGCGCAGCAAGGGCTTATTCAATGTATAACTTTTGATTACATGCAAAATTTACCTTTGCCTCACATTCAATCTGGTGATGTTTTTTTTGCAAGTCAGCTTTGGTATTATGTGTTTGGATTGCATGATTTAGCTTCTAATGATGCGAGTATGTTTGTTTATGATGAAACCATCGGAAAAAAGGGCCAAAATGATGTGACATCGTTGTTACTAAATTATTTTAATAACACAGATATATCCAAAGAAGACCTAGTACTTTTTAGTGATGGGTGCCCGGGACAAAACAAAAATTATTTAATGGTTAGATTTCTTTATGCGTTAGTTCACATTCTTAAGCTTTTTAAAACCATTACATACTATTTTCCTATACGAGGACATTCTCGATTACCAAATGACCAAGACTTCAGTTTGATTGAGGCCAAAAAAAGAAAGAATATGGCAGAAGTTCAATCGGACTGGGACCGTTTAATATTAGCCGCAAGAGAAAAGCCTTCTCCATTTAATTTGGTAAAAATCAAGCAAGAAAACTTTTTCAACATATCTGAAGCTTTAAAATCATACTTCATGCCAAATCCAAAGCCACCTATGAAAATAAAACAAGTTCGAGTCATTAAAATATCTGCTAATATGGACTACATCCAAACAAAGCAGAGTTACACGGGACCCTGGGATACTATTCATCTGCGAAATAGAAAAAAACTGCCCAGTGAACTGACACTGTCTCCTTTGTATCAAGGACAAATTCAAATAAAACCCCAAAAACTAGGTTTTCTGAGAAATCTGGCTAGGTGTTTGAAAACTCCTGACAATGTTCAATACTATCTAAACATACAACGAAATTTTGAACAACCAGGTACTAGCTCTGAGCCCCGTGAAGTGGAAATCGAAATCGACAATGACGACAACAGCAGTGGCGCCGAAGACTAGACTGCCGAAGGTCATAATATTATGTATTATAATATTATTATAATATTATGTCATAATTATGTAAGCCTAGATAGCTTAAATAAAGTATTGTTCCAGTTCTTACCTGTAGTTATTTTTTATTTTATAAAGTTTCCTGCAAAAACAACCAATGTCCGTAACATGAAATTTACTTCTTTTTTTTTGAGGAAATGATCGGAAATTTTAAAATACCGTTTTTAGTAAGATACTATTTAAACATGAAATAAAAGGTTTTCATTATAATAGTTACAATGTAAAGACATCTAACATTGGTAGAACGTTTTTTTTAATTTCCCACAAAAGCTAAATTTGGACTATGGTTGTTTTTGTAAGAAGCGCCTCAGTTGAACATTCACACTCAAGTAATATCAATAAAATATTGCTTATCCTAGATAATCACGAAAGCCACATCTCAGTAGAAAGTTTGAAATATGCAAGAGATGGGAATCATAATGCTGACTCTGCCTCCTCATACAAGTCACAAATTACAGCCTCTAGACCGGACCGTATTTGGTCCTCTCAAGAAGTACTATAATACAGCATGCAGTGAGTGGCTGCTCAGTAATAATGCAAAACCAATGACTATATATCGTCGTATGACAACAAAAACTCATTAAGTGCAGTTTTTGCAAAAACGAGATTTTTTCTCTCCAGATTCAGATAACGATCCTACATACGAACCATTGTCACACAGGGATGAATATGACATTACTGATTTCTCAGATTATTATATAAATGAAACTACAGTCGAAACTAAAACAAGACGTAGAAAAAGCAATCCCAAAACATGGAAAATTAATCAAACCAAATCTGACCGAGCACACTGTAAGCCATATAAAAATCAAAAAAAAGAATGCAATGCAAAGGTCTCAATACCTATTGATTGTGGACATTGTAAATTCAAATGTACTACTTATTTTACAGAGGATGAAAGAAGTGCAATTTGTAAGACTTATTGGGGATTTGCTGACTACCGTAGGCAAAAAGATTTTATTTTGAAGTACATATATCCAAACAGAGCTACCAAAACGCCGTAAATTAAGTGCAACCAGTGAAAAAGCTCGTCATGTGTCAAAAGCATATTTTTTAGAAAATAGCAGTGGTAAACATAGAGTTTGCGCAAAATTCTTTGAAAAAACACTATGTATTTCGAATGGGCCAATTAATACAGCAATCAAAAGTGCAAGCACAGTTGGCTGCTTTTCTGGAACAGATAAGAGAGGAAAAAAGGTACCAGCAAATAAAACTAATGATGCAGACATAGCTATGGTAAAGAAACACATTGAGAGTTTTCCTGCAATGGAGTCTCACTATGTGAGAGCATCTAGTAAGAAGCTATCCTTAGATAGCGGTTTGTCAATTTTTAAAATGCACGAGCTATACAGAACTTTCTGTGAGGAAAATAATTTACAACCAGTTAGCGAAAAAACGTACAGACATATATTTTGTAATAATTATAATTATTCATTTTTTAAGCCAAAGAAAGATTTATGTGCAATGTGTTCAAAGTATGACAATCAACTACTGTCCAGAAAAAAGAGTTGGAAGAGGAATATACTTTTCACTTGATTAGAAAAAATCAATGTAATGAGGCCAAGGAAAATGATAAGCTGCGATGCAAGGATGATCCATCATTCGTTACTTGCTCGTTTGATTTACAGAGTGTACTCCAGTTTCCATTCTCTGGTGTGTCTTTGTTTTACTATTCGAGAAAAATTTGTGTATACAATTTAACAATTTATGTGGGATACGGAGAAATGGCTCACTGTTATACATGGAATGAGTTGAACGGCAAGAGAGGAAGCAGCGAAATAGGGTCCATATTATACGATTTTCTCAAATCACTGCCAATAACAGTTACGGAAGTTTCACTTTTTTGTGACACCTGTGGAGGACAAAACCGGAACCAACAGGTTGCTGCCATATTACTTCATGCGGTAAAAGACATTACTCACATTAAAAAAATTGAGCTAAAGTTCTTGGAGTCAGGGCATTCGCATATGGAATGCGACTCAATGCATTCGGCCATTGAGTCGGCAAAAAAATACAAGACTGCATTTATGATGACAGATTGGGTAAACATATTTAAATCTGCCCGATCATTTAATAGAAGATCCAAGAAAAACAAATCGAATGGAGAATATCAAGTCCATCTTCTTAAATTTACAGATTTCTATAATCTACAAGAACTAGCGTCAAATACAATTAGAAACAGAAACAAAGATGAAAATGGGGATAAAGTGTCATGGCTAAAAATGAAATGTATTAAATTTGAGAAAGAATATCAGGAAATTTTGTTCTACAGGTATGACCACACATCAGATTATAAAAAAATTTATGTTGTTGGTAGAGGCCGCCGAAGAGAAACTTTTATAGAACTGAAACCTGCATATTCCCAATTGATACCCATCACAGAGGCAAAGAAAGCAGATTTAATAAAACTAGCAAATGCTGGCCACATACCTGAAGAACTGACTCCGTGGTATAAAAGTTTGCCATCAATTGATTCCAAAAATCCAGATCGGTTGCCAGAGCCTAATTATGATGAAATCGATGAAGATGAGTAATCAGTTTCCTCACAATTGGCTTCTGACTACAGATATTTTTATATTTTATATTATTATTAAGGATATTTTATATATTTTTTCCAATACATTATGAAAATAAAAAAAGTCTCTCATTAAGTACCTTCTATCATTTTAGTGTATTGCATGTAAAACTCACTAAGTGCAATTTTTTCATTTTATCCTGAAACTATTCAATTATTAAAAAAAAATTATATCCCAATTTATAATATGAATGACGATTTATAATCATTTTTAATTTCAAAACGATTGCTGTTAAGTACGATTTATCCGACATAAAAAATGTTTAAACCTCATTATCTCAGTTGTCTCAAAATGTTACTTAATGAGTTTTTGTTGTCATACGACGATATGATGTGGCAGAATGTGTAGGAAAGGATTACCCAAAAGCTTTCACTTCACAAAATATTCAATCAGGGTTTAACGTAACAGGCATTTATCTTATGAACAGAGACGTTTTTGCTGATCATGAATTTCTAAGTTCTTACGTAACAGATACACCGCTTATAGAACCATCTTCGCATAGCAACTCGACTCTTTCAAGATTACAAGATGACAAGCCATCTGCTACAGATGCAAAGCCCTCTAACTCAAGACTACATCAAGATGCGCCATGTACACCGGATATAAATATGTCTTCAATATTCGTGAGTCCTGAGCAGATACGACCTTTTCCAAAAGCAGAGGCCAGAAAGACATCTAAACGTGTAGGCAGGAAACCGGGGAGGTGCAGAATATTAACCGATACACCGGAAAAGGCTGAAATCGAACAACAAGCGGAAATGAGAAAGCAGAAAACGGCATCAAAAAACATAAAAACAGTGAAAAGGCAAATAGCAAGTAGTAGTTCAGAAGAGGAAGATGAACCAAATGTTGAATCAGATGATAGTTTACAAGATGTAGAGTTCGGTAGCGCAGAAGAATTCGAAGAGGATACTAATGAAGAATTGAGTGTTAATGATTTCATTCTGGTCCGTTTAGCCAGCAAGAAATTATACAAATATTATGTAGCTCAAATAATACAAACGGAAGAAAATTTGGAAATCAAATACCTCAAGAAAGTAGGAATGAACAAATTCATCTGCTGCGATGAAACTGTTTATGAATTACAAAGTTCCGAAGTAATTATGAAGTTGCCATGTCCTATTATAACTGGAGGAACGGAAAGAACACGCCGAGAGATGGTTTTTAATGTCGATATGACATCTTATAATGTGGAATAAAGTGTATGTTTTTGCGTTCCAAGGTACACTATATTATGTCCCAAAGTACACATGATTATTGTACCTTGAGACATTTCTCAATTTTCAAAGTTCGGTTAGAAAGTATATCAATTCTTGGCAAGAATTAGAAAATATTTTAAGAAAACATTATCTACCTTGTAATTACGACGAAGCTTTATGGCAAGAGATAGTTAATCGGAAACAAGGTGAATTTGAACCCGTGCGCGATTACATAGCTGCGATGAGTAATTTAATCTCGAGATTGTCATCTCCAATGATTCCAGAAAGAGAGCTTTATTATATTAGAACCAATTTACTCCCTGTCTATCAAAAAGAACTTTTATTCAAGAACTTAAATACGGTGTTAGAATTAGTCAATGCTTGCAAGCAAATAACAGAATTTTTCGAACTCGAAAATATCATATTCCTACCGCTAATCCCTTGGAGCCCGAACTAGCTATGCCTAGTATGCACAACCTAGATCTTTGTCCGCAAACGAGCAAGCGCGAGGTACACACTATGCGATCCAACGTAAAGAACTTTAATTCCCGAATGTTTGGAAAACGAGCAGCACCAGCTAATGCTCGGTGTTTTAATTGTCGGCAAGCAGGCCATTACTACCACACATGTCCATCAGACAGGCGTGTATTTTGTTATATTTGTGGAACACCCGAGATCACTTATCCCAACTGCACGAGATGTTCAAAAAAACGCATAAAGGCGGGAATGAGAAGTAGTCCTCTCACCCCTAGCCCTTTTTACATGAAGGCTACCTGTCCTGAGTGGCAATATTGGTTGGCACACGTCAAGTCCTTTTGTAGAGACAAACCCTCTAAAGTTGAGACTCTTTTTGCCCATCGTCCATTTGACAATAGGGCGTATTTGCACGTCAATATTTTAGATATTGAAATTTTAGGTTTTCTTGACTGGCGCAAACCAACCTGTTTTAGGCCGCGACGGACTGTATATTTTAGACCATTTAGATTTAACTGTAAATAATAATTGTGATATAGCATTGAAATCCGCTGACGGCACCCTACAAAACATTTTAGGTAGTTACTTTACCAATAACTATAGACGGCGTTACCAAAAATATTTCAGTCATCGTTTCGAATACCGTGGAATATCCACTTATTTTAGGGTATGAATTTTGTAAAATTTTTAAAATAAAAACTGATTTTGGTACCGATTCTTACACGATCCCGTCAATAAATACTTTGTCTACCGAAAAAATAATTCACTCGCGATTAGACCTAAATTATGACCAGATCCAGAAATTAGACCAAGTAATTTCTCAGTTCAAAAAGCTAGCACCTAACAAGTTAGGAAGGACGAAGTTGGTTGAACATGTCATAAATACCGGGACAGCGACCCCTATAAAACAGCGTCATTACCCTCTATCACCGGCTATGTTGGCTAGAGTGAATGCGGAAGCCGATGAAATGATACGTTTAGGCGTTATCAGGAAGTCCTATTCTGCTTGGAACTCACCGACAGTTATGGTGAAGAAGAAAGATGGCAGCTTGCGTTTTTGTTTCGATGGGAGGAAGCTGAACGAGGTTACCAAACCTGATGCTTACCCGTTACCTTATATCCACGCCATTCTAGACCGGTTACGCGATGCCAGATATCTGACATCCATAGACTTGCGTAAAGCTTTTTGGCAGATCCCTTTATCTCCCGAATCACGAGAGAAAACCGCTTTCACTATCCCAAGGCGTGGTCTTTTCGAGTTTAATGTTCTTCCGTTTGGATTAAATAATAGCGCGCAGACATTGCAGCGGCTAATGGACTCAATTTTCGGTCCAGAATTTGATAATGTCTTTGTCTATTTAGACGACATAGTTGTAGCGTCGAGTAATTTTGAAGAACATTTAAATACATTAACTCAGGTCTATGAACGACTGAAAAAAGCAGGTTTGACCATCAACCTAAACAAATGCGAATTCTGTAGGGAATCGTTAAAGTACTTAGGTTTTGTAGTAGATGAGAAAGGTCTCAGGACCGATCCCAGCAAGGTAGACGCTATTAACAATTATCCAGTTCCGAAGACTTCGACAGAGATCAAAAGATTCCTCGGTATGGCAGGGTGGTACAGGAGATTTATCCCCAATTTTTCGTCAGTGGCTGCGCCCATATTGCACCTTCTTAAGGGTAAAGCCAAAGGTCAGAAAGTTTCTTGGACCGAAGACGCCCACCGAGCCTTTTGCGATCTCAAAAGTCTACTGACCACATCACCGATCTTATCTAGCCCAGACTTCACACTCCCGTTTATCATCCAAACCGACGCGAGTGACTCCGGTCTCGGAGCCATCTTGGTCCAAGGGGAGGGTGATAACGAGAAGGTGATAGCCTATGCAAGCCGTACCTTGACACGCAACGAGTTAAATTACCATGACATGGAGAAGGAGTGTTGCGCCATTCTTTTCGGCATAGAAAAGTTTAGGCCCTACATTGAAGGAACCCGATTTACGGTTATAACTGACAACCAAGCGTTGAAATGGCTGGGAACAGTCAAATCTCCGTTAGGAAGAATCGCCCGGTGGAGTGTGCGGTTAAATCAGTTTGGTTTCAGTATAATCCATAGAAAGGGGAAATTCAATGTAGTGGCCGACGCCCTTTCTAGAGCTCCCGTGAACATCCACTTGATTTCAATTGCACCCGACGACATCGACCCATGGTACCAAAAAGTCCTGGATAAAATCCAATCAAACCCAAATCTTTATCCCAATTTTAAAATTGAGGATGGGTACATTTTTAAGTTTGTGGCTAATAAGCACAACATTGTTTCTAATTTAGTAGAATGGAAACTCTTGGTGCCCAAGTCACGTCGTCGTGAAATTATGATGGACTGTCACGATAATCCGCTTAGTGGACATTTTGGAATTTTAAAAACGCTGAATAAGATCAGCGAGCTTTACTACTGGCCTCGCATTAAATCAGACATCGCCAAATACGTTCTGAGGTGTGATGTTTGCACTGCCCGCAAGGCAACCAATCAGTTGAGACCAGGTTTCATGGGCAAGGAAAAGAAGGTCAAATACCCTTTTCAAATAATATCAATTGATCTTATGGGACCTTTTCCTAGGACTAAAAAAGGTAACACCTCTCTATTGGTTATTTCAGATTGGTTTACCAAGTTCGTTCTAGTCCAACCCTTGAGACAGGCCACAGCGGCGGCTGTAGTAAAATTCGTTGAGGAGACTTTCCTACTCTTCGGCGTACCGCAGATTGTAACGGCAGACAACGGTCCCCAATTTACAGGCAAATTGTTTAAAGACCTAATGACGGAGTACAAAGTTCAAAAAGTTTGGCCTACGGCGAACTACCATCCACAAGCGAACTCCGTCGAGCGAACGAATCGTGTTATTGGCACATGTTTACGATCATTTGTGGAAGACGATCTTAGATCGTGGGATATCCATATCCACAAAATAGCGCACGCGATTAGGAATGCCGTACATGAGGTGACCGGTTACACACCTCGTTGTTAAATTTCGGTAGGTCGGTACCTAACAGTGGCGAATACTACGGAAAATTAGACTTGGCTGAGCCAGATGATTTTACCGTAGAAAACCGCGAACAGTTGATTACCGACGTCAACAATCTTAGCGATTTGCACCTTAGAGTAGTAGAAAAAATTAAAGCTGCATACCAACGCAATAAAGCTCACTACGATCTCCGTAAAAGACCTTTATCTTTCAAGCGTGGGGCTACTGTCTGGAAACGCAATTTCGTTTTATCAAGTGCACCAGACAAGTTTTCTAAGAAACTAGCCCCGAAATTTGTGAAATGCAAAGTCGCAGAGGTGACAGGCCCCCTTACATACCGTCTTAAAGACGAAAGCGGCAAAGATCTGGGAATCTTTCACATTAAGGATTTGAAACCAAATCCTGCCTAATTAACCTTTTTTTATTTTCTTATTTCCCTGTGTAAATTTTGTACTTGGCCAAACGACCCAATTTTGTTATAGTGTGGGAAGTCATTAATTTTAGGACTTTGAGAATCCGCTAGCTTCCAAACGGATTCAAAACTTTCGATTCACCCCAGATGATCCATTTTGATATTTTCATATCAGGAGTACCAGCTCCCATCTACCATTTTCCCACGACGCTAGATGTTTTTGCCTCAGAGCAAAATAGCGGCCTTTTTTCTTGTGACCCAGTTCGACGCCTATGGCTTCAGGAACTCTCACGTTGCTTCCTGATTGTCCAGTCGAACCGTCATGACTTCACGAGGAGTTTTCCCGGAAGTAAAATATTGATCAATTAGTTTTGGTCACAAACTACGTGCCTCTTTATAAGGACTGGAACTTCCTTAGGTCCCTAGATGAGTTAACCCTATTTTTTAGATTTTTGAGACAGTGCGCTTCGCTCTGCCAAATAACTCATCGAGCATTTTCTTTCACTAATCCAGCTTTAGGCGTTTTGGAAAAAGTTTTTCTTTGTCGGTTGTGATTCTTGCCGATTTTCCAAAACAAGCCGGGATAGTGCCCCGAATCGAAAACCATAATTAATTCCTACACCACACTATAGCCCATTTATGTTTTTATTTTTTCATGTGTGCGTTCTCTAATTTTACGAAGTAGCGGTAGGGATGATAAAAGTCCAAGAGGATTTTAACCCCGTAATAACCTTCTTATTCTTTCACCACCGCCAATAGTTTTGAGTAGTCAACTATTCAAGAAAGATAATTTTGAATATATTCTAATTGAGATTTCTCTATATTTTAGTTTTCCATTTCCTAATTTAGTTTTCTTTACAATAGCTTTAGGCAGCTATTGATTTGGGGAGGGGGGTATGGTTCCGGTACCGGGCCTCACCTGGGGAACCACTGATGTAACGTTAGAAACTCGGAAGCGAAAATGACGTAGAGATGGTAAATTCCAAGCTCCTAGTTTCAATTGCCTCTTTTATGCTCGTTGATGTACTAACGAAGCGGCTTAGCTTTGTATGTCTAATACTAAGTACCGAGAGCTGGGTAGCGACGGATTGCTATCGTGGATTCTTGGATGGGCTCTTCTTTGCGTAGTAATCTTTTCCGGAGGGCGCCAGAATCGAATAAGGGCTTTAGGAGACCTTAGTCACCCTTATCGAGACAAAAATCAACTCAAAATAGCAAATAAAAAATACTCGTTTTGAACACACACTTTTAATATAAATTAATATGAAATCAATCGTAAATAACATAAGCGAATTCTTGTTTACACAGATTGTTTGAATTATAAATGTTTGTATTAAAATATAAAAATTGACAATTATTTACAAATGTTGAACACAAGTACATAGATACACAAAATATGCGGAGCGAATCTATTGACGTCGCTATATTGAAGCCGGGTTGTATTGGAAGATGAACCTTCGCACTTGGATGGTGTTGCTACGAATTTGATTGTCTTATAAAATGCTAGCGATAAAAAATTCACTCTAAAACTACCCAAAAAGCAGGAAATTCTAGCTACGTCTACTGAAGGTAGATTATTTACAGATAAGCGGGTTGACAAAATGTTAGCTACGTGCTTAAATACTTGGTTAAACAAATCACACAGTAGGAACCTTTTAAAGCTACTTACGGTTTCGTCAAAAATGATAAATTGATTACGCACGATCAGATCTGATTGGACGTCATTTATCCTGGTTAAAATCGTCAGGAGTTTGATGGTGAAATGTCGACCTAAAACGTAGTTAAAAGAACACAATGCATGATTATGTAAAACACAATTAAAGCGTAGCGATTTATCTGAATTATTATTAGAAATAGCAATTACATTCGTATTATCGTCACCAGATTTGCGTTTCGTTCCCCCTGCTGTATTTGAAATAAGGTTTGTTGTTGCACACATGGAAGTCTTTGGAACGCTTGAACAAATGCGTACTTGAACGAATGTTTTTGAAATTCCAAATTGGATGGACAATATTTTGTTGGCGACACTTTTCTTAATTGGAATTAATAGTAAATTCTCCGGGTTGCCCATTAACATCAAGAGTGGATCGGATAATAAAATAGGTCACCTCAATATTGATGGTCGCTGTGGTTTGCAGTTGTTCCGGATTCAAAGAATGGGGTCGCATCAGCTTTCCACACGTGGCGAAACAATGATTAGAATTGTCTAACATAAAATCGATTTTCTGATCAATACTGATCTTGTCACATCTAAAAATAACACTACCCGGAATGATACGTTCTTCGTCCTAAACTTGGTACTTTGTGCGATGAAACTTAGTCGATTATTAATAACTTAATATGTAGGCGAAATAACTTAATCGATTTATATGGGTTCATAAATGTGAAAACAGAAAAACTATACCTCACGTTTGCTCGCATAGGTTTGATTTACTCGAACTTGTAAAACTCAGTTCTCAAAACGGCTTTATCACTATTAAAATCGTAGAAATTGTTTGTTTGTAAAATTGTACCGCTGCCATTTTTGACTTGGCTTGCTAGACCTCTTGTAAAACCTACGCGCAGTACGTTTATGACAAAACTTGATCAAAAATCGATTCTATTGGTCGAACAGTTGTAATGGATATTATCGAAATATAAAATGAAAATAAAGCCGAGGCTACGGAAAATTCTTAAAATTAAAAGCGAAACTTCGTGTGACGATTTTGATCGTTACAAGTTACTAATTACTGAACATTTAGGTCAACTGTAAACTTCTTTATTATTATAAAATCAATGCTTAATATTAATCTTCCTTGCGTTATTTATGTTATATTCTATCGTCTTCCATTGATTTAAAACTAAAACGGTTTAAACAGTTTCAACATGCGACATTTACCACATTGTTAAAAATTTATTTTTTTAAGTGCCAGCCATAGCCCCCGAGTTTTAATCGAACATTTTTTTGAAATGTCCCAATGAGCTAATAACTACTTAATTGCCGCTGGAAAATATTACCATATGTACGTACAACGACAGCACAGAGGATCCCTGCAATATTCGAAAGTAACCTCTTTAACTTTTTACGAAGGTAAAGAACATTGCAAGACATTTAAGTGGTCTACCATGTATGTAGATCACCGTATATATCATGTTTTGCATTATTTCAATAACTTGTAATGAACATAATACTGCAAGTTTAGTTGGGTATAATAATACAGACAATTTATTGCAGCGGTGCCCAAGGTACTTTTAAGAACCTAGGTATAGCATTGTTGCTGACGTCGCACCGGTGGCCATCAAAATAACCAAGAAGAAATGAAAGCAAAGTTCAATCAGCTAAAAACTATTTAATTGCTGCCGGTAAGTATTATAGGAAATAACAGGTATTTTTTTTAGAGTTTCACAACTTTGAGTTGGCAACACTGCTTTATTTGACAACCGATTTAACAGCTGATAGTTGCTTTTTGTTTAGTTTGGTTTGGCATTTCATTATGGATAGACTTACACCAGGGCAACGCTTGCAAATCGTTATATTAAATTAAATTACATGCAAATTACTCAAAGAAACTTTTGATGAACGAATAATTTCACGTAATGGTCCTATTAATCGGCCACCAAGATCGTGTGATTTAACCCCATTGGATTATTTTCTTTGGGGTTATGTAAAGTCACTTGTCTACGCCGATAAACCAGAGACAATTGAACACCTGGAAATCAACATTCGAAGAGTTATTGGCGAAATACGGCCGAAAATGCTGCGAAAAGTGTGTGAAAATTTTGACTTCGAGATTGCGCCTCGTACGCGCCAGCCGTGGCGGCCACATGAAAGAAATCATATTTAAACATTAATGCCATAAAATTATCTATTAAATACAGCCAGTTTAATTGATATGAAAAATATTTTTCTTTGTTTTATTTTAATTTAAAGTTGTGTAACTCTAAAAAAAACACACGTTATAATGAAAATTTTTCATTTCAATGAACAAATAAGTATTGAATAGCGGCTGGCAAGTATTACCGGCAATATAATGACGAGACAGAGTATACCGTCAATATTCGAAAATAAACGTATTTAACTCTTTACAGAAACAAATACCATTGCAACACATTGTAGTGTTTTAGCATGTAAAATACTGTAGATGCCATGTTTTGCATTATTTCAGTAATTCATAATGAAAACAATTCTACAAGTTTCGTTGATTATAATAAGTAGCCAATCGGCAATTTTTTGTAGCATTGCCGAAAGCACATCTTCTAGGTATGGCGTTGTTGCTAACGTCAGGTCGGCGATCATCATAATAACCATAAAAACAAAGTGAACGCAAAGTTCAATCAGCTAGAACCTACTTGATTGCGGCCGCCAAGTATTATAGGAAATATAATGAAAATTTTTCAGTTCAATGAACAAATAAGTATTTAATAGCTGCTGGCGAGTATTACCGGAAATATAATGACGAGACGGAGGATCACGTCAATATTTGAAAGTAAGCTTTTGAACTCTTTACAGAGGTAAAAAACGTTGCAAGCCATGATTTTGTATGTATATATTTTGCATGTAGAATAACGTAGAGGCCATGTTTTACATTATTTCAGTGATTTATTATCATAACAGTTATAAAAGTTTCTTCGATTATAATAAAGAATTGAGAAAATTAATAGCGGCGTTGCCATAAGTAGTTCTAAAAAGCGAGGTATACATAGCGTTGTTGCTAACGTCGCGTTGGCAGCAAACTCATAATCAGAAGAAAGTCAGCGCAAAATCAAATCACCTAAAAATTATTTAATAGCCGCTGGTAAATATTATCGTAAATATAACGGGGAGACGGAGGATCCCGTCAATATTCGAAAGTAACCATTCTAACTCCTTACGGACGTAAAGATAATTACAACCCGTATTAAACTGTTAGCTTGTAAAATACCGAAGATACCATGTTTTGAACCATGAACGCAAAGTTCAATCAGCTAAAAACTATCTGATTGCCGACGGTAAATATCATAGTCACATCACAGGAAATGTGAAGTTATAAAAAAGGTGGCAGTAAAAGAAAAACGGAGTTAGTCTACCATAAGAAATGAATCAATAAAAATCAGTTTGATAGAAGTCATTAAGTTAATAGTGCATTGAACAAGCAACGCCACAAGATGTCCAGTCCGATTTGCTTAACACCGCTCCAAGCTATCCTGATTTCAATGATAATATTAGGGTAAGAACTTTGTTATAAATAATTATGTTCTTAATTTTTATGTATAAACATTTGTCCTTGTAATTGATTAAATTAATTCAATATAAATCACAATTAAATAGAATGCAAGTTTTTCAATTATCTGAACTACAACCCCAATTACACGATTAAGGGTGAATTAACCCCTTACGTGACAATAGTCGTAAAAATAATCCTAACAAAGTGTACACTGATCACGATTTATCAGTACCATCTCTTTGTAGATTATTACGTTGAATGGTGTAAGGAGAAAAAAATAGAACAGGTATCTGAGGTTAAGTACAGGCGCATTTTTTGTAAGGAATTCAATATTAGGTTTAAGTTACCTAAAAGCAACATGTGATAATATTGTTAAACATGTGATATGTTACATGTTCAAATAGGGAATTAATTCAAAAAAGTTTAATGGCAACTATAAAAATCGGATTAAATGTAGTTCATGACAATACATACTGTAGATACGTATTCCAATATTTCAGTAATTTTTAAGTCCCATGATTTAATAAGTAAATAGGTACTTGATTGCAGCAGGAAAATATTATCGGAAATATAACGAGACAGAGGATACCATCAATATTTGAAAGTAAGCATTTTAACTGTTTACTGAGCTAAAGTACACTTCTTCTTCTTTAAGTGCCGTGCCTGATTTAGACGTAGGCGACCTCTCTCCTACAGAACACTGCAACCCATTTTAATGTTTAGCATGCAAAATACTAAAATGCATATTCATTTTAAAAATTAAATGATTCCAAAAATCAATATGAGCTAATAACTACTTAATTGCTGCTGGAAAGTATTACCGCAAGTACGTACAACGACGGCACAGAGGATCCCTGCAATATTCGAAAGTAACCTCTTTAACTTTTTACGAAGGTTAAGAACATTGCAAGACATTTAAGTGGTCAACCACATAGAATACCGTATACGTACCGTATATCATGTTTAGCATTATTTCAATAACTTGAAATGAACATAATTCTGCAAGTTTCGTTGGGTATAATAATATAGATAATTTATTGTAACGTTGCCCAAGGTACTTCTAACAACCTAGGTATAGCATTGTTGCTAACGTCGCACCGGTGGCCATCAAAATAGCCAAGAAGAAATGAATGCAAAGTTAAATCAGCTGAAAACTATTTAATTGCTGTCGGTAAGTTTCCTTTATAGGAAATATAAAGAAAATTTTTCATTTCAATGAACAAATAAGTATTTAGTTGCTGCTGGCAAGTATTACCAGAAATATAATGACGAGACAGAGTATACCGTCAAAATTCGAAAATAAACGTATTTAGCTCTTTACGGAAACAAAGAACATTGCAACACATTTTAGTGTTTTAATATGTAAAATACCGTAAATACCATGTTTTGCATTATTTCAGTAATTCATAATGAAAACAATTCTACAAGTTTTGTTGATTATAATAAGTAACCATTCGGAAATTTTTTTGCAGTTGCCGAAAGCACAGCTTCTAGGGATGGCGTTGTTGCTAACGTCGCGTCGGCGATCATCATAATAACCAAAAAAACAAAGTGAACGCAAAGTTCAATCAGCTAGAAACTACTTGATTGCGGCCGCCAAGTATTATAGGAAATATAATGAAAATTTTTCAGTTCAATGAACAAATAAGTATTTAATAGCTGCTGGCAAGTATTACCGGAAATATAACGACGAGACGGAGGATCTCATCAATATTCGAAAGTAAGCTTTTGAACTCTTTACAGAGGTAAAAAACGTTACAATCCATCATTTTGTATGTATGTATTTTGCATGTAGAATTCCGTAGATACCATGTTTTACTTTATTTCAGTGATTTATTATCATAACAGTTATACAAGTTTCTTCGATTATAATAAATAATTGAGAAACTTAATAGCGGCGTTGCCATAAGTAGTTCTAAAAAGCGAGGTATATATAGCGTTGTTGCTAACGTCGCTTTGACAGCCAGCTCATAACCACAAGAAAGTAAGCGCAAAATCAAATCACCTAAAAATTATTTAATAGCCGCTGGTAAATATTATCGTAAATATAACGTGGAGACGGAGGATCCCGTCAATATTCGAAAGTAACCATTGTAACCTTTTACGGACGTAAAGAAAATTACAACCCGTATTAAACTGTTAGCTTGTAAAAAACCGAAGCATGTTTTGAACCATGAACGCAAAGTTCAATCAGCTAAAAACTATCTGATTGCCGACGGTAAATATCATAGTCAATATAACGACTAGATAAAGGATCCGGTCAATATTTGAAGGACACCTCATTAACTCTTAACAGAGCTAAAGAGAATTACAACCGATTTTAATGTTTTAGCAGCTATGTGTAATACATATAGGTACTGTAGATATGTACGTTTTCCAATATTTTGGTAATTTATAAGTCCAATATTTAGTTGCCGCTGAAAAGTATTATCGTAAATATAACCACGACACAGAAGATACCCGCAAAATTCAAAATGGCGTAGATACCATGTTTTATTTCAATAATTTGTAATGAAAACAATTCTACAAGTTTCGTTGATTATAATAAATAATTCAGAAAATTAATTGCAACGTTGCCACAGGTCTTGCAGAAGGCGAAGTATAATGTTGTTGCTAACGTCACGTCTAACCAAAAGAAAGTGGACGCACAATACAATCAACTAAAAATTATTTAATTGCTGCAGGAAAATATTTTCAGAAATATAATGTGGAAATTGAGGATCCCGTCAATAATCGAAAGTAACGTTTATTAAAACTCTCTACTGCCTCATGTTACGTGAGCGTAACATTAGGTAATTTATTTTATTTCTTATTTAAAAAATAATATTTTTACATCAATTCCCAACGTTACTCATAAGTAACAATATGGGAATCATTGTAGATGTATCACATGCGCCATCTATTGCAATTTCTTACAGTCAAATCAATTTTAATCCTGCAATGTTCATTTGAGCGTGACAGATAGATTGTGGCGGGAAAATAATTTACTCGGTGCTTTCTGTCGATAAGTTCTCCAAAATAAAAATTATAGTTTACATGATCAAGTTGTAATAAGGTCTCTAAAAGAGAGAAAGAATCAGTTTTGTCAATTGGACCCACATTTTTCACATAATTAGGTATGTTACTTCAGCGTAACACTAGGCAGTTACTTACGCAATATTCTTGTAGGCATGAATCCTTGTAAATTTTATGGGGACACTTCAAAAAATAAGTATCCAAGTTATATGACGAAAATTTTGCAGAATCCAAATGATTCTGAAATTTCGGATCTATCTGATAGCGATTCCGATGAATTACTTAAAGATGTTGCAATAGACAGACAAGTTTATGAAATTATCAGGACACTTGATAATGAGACTTTAGAGGATGAAACTAGTGAGCATGATATTGCATCCAATCATTAAGAAGAGGAAATTATAGAAGACGAAGAAAATTCTGACAATCCAGAAGCACAAGCAGGACCATCGTCTAATAAGCGGAAAAAAAAGTAACTAGACCGAAAATTGTTTGGAAACAACACAAAGTAAAACAATGCCACCCGACGCCACCCTGGAAAGGTAGTTTGCCAGATGGACCAGACGACCCTCTAACACCGTTGACATATTTCAAAAAAATGGTTGACAATAATCTATTACAACTTATGGTAGAAGAATCAAATCAGTACGCTGCCACTAAAAATCCAGAGAAGTCGCATGCTCTATCGGTAGCCGAGTTAGAAAAGTTCATAGGTATCTGCTTTCTAATGTCAATTTACCGTTTGCCCACCTCCAAAATGTATTGGAAAAAAGATACAGATGTGAATCGAGTGTCAGATTGCATGTCCAGAAATCGCAAGGAGGAAATCAAAAATAATTTGCACTTTAACAATAATGAACATCACAATAATTCAACAGACAAATTATTCAAACTTAGACCCTTCTTACGGTCTAACACGGACGCGGATAGGATTAGGGAGACCCCTCAGGTCACACTTAATCCAGACCTCCAAATCGACACAGAACGCGAATCAAGTATAGTTGCAATCGAGTCAAATAGGGTCTTTGTACCGATCGCGGGATCCAGTAGGGATCAAGGAGCCGGAGGTTTCTGGACGGACGTAGGCGCGACAGTACAGCCGGCTGTACAAGAGAACGACGACTCACAAGACACAGATCACATTGAACACACACACACTACACGTCAAACACTCAAGATCCTTCAGATCAACTGTCAAAGGTCATATGAAGTTACTGCGGAAGTTTGTACATTTGCATTAGATCGTAAGGTCGATATAATCCTCTTGCAGGAGCCTTATAAGAATAACAAGACAGGGTTGATTCAGGGGATTCCGGGTAACTTCAGAGTTTTCGCGGCAGCCCATGCGTGGGCCGCCATTGTCGTTTTAAATAACGATTTTACTTGTTTACACATTACACACTGCGGAGATTCCGCACACACGTTACTTTTTGTCAATAATAATCATTTCGAATTCTATTTGAGCAGTATGTATTTCAAGGGAGGTGAAGATATTAACTTAGACATTCAATTCATTACAAAATACACTTCAGTAGTAGGTAACCATCCGTTGCTAATCGGGATGGACGCTAACGCACAATCACCGGCTTGGTTTAGCAAACCAACGAGAGACGGTGATCCCTAGGTTGTTCGGTTGTTCCACTTTTGAGGGGGGAAAAGGCGTAGGCGGAAGGGGTTCATCGGATATTGACGTTACCCTCAGTAACGCCGTATTTGATAGAACCTACACCACTCACTGGGAATTACTGGACGGACACGGTATAAGTGATCACAATCCTATTCTCATCAAGATTGGATTGGAGAAACAGGGGTCTGTGAACCCAAACGAACAACCCATCAGGTACAAAATCGCTTCAGCTGAGTGGAATCAGTATAGGGACGCATTAGCTCTCCACGCGACGGATGTCAATCAGTTTAAAAAACATAGTATAAATGACATGATTGACACAATTGAATCTTGGGTGGCCGATACGAACTCGGGAGGTGTTACAACCTACACGGGTCTCGAATCGTCCACGGGTGTCTTGGTGGACCCAAGAGCTCAGACAAGAGCGGGCAGCAGTTAAGACTGCCAGAAAGAGGGCCCAGCGTGCCAGGCGGGTCGGGAGTGCTAATGCGGAGGCTTTGAGCCTAGATTTTGCGAGACAGTCGCGACACTACAAAAACGCCATAAGGGAGGCTAAGCTCAAAGACTGGCAGGAGTTTGTTAATAGAGGTAGTACCGAACCGTGGGGCGCGGTATATAGGATTTGCAGGGGTAAACGCGCGAAATGCGAAATCGCAGACGTACGATTTAAAAGGAATGATGGCACCGAAGCGCATTCCAGCACTTGGCAGGAAAGCGCAGGTCTCTTCCTCAACAACTTCTTCCCGGACGGAGGATGGGTTTTAGATTCAAACGTCGGCTTGGCACCTAGCCCAAATTTTACTAAGGAGGAAGTAGACAAGGCCTTCAGCCGAGTTAGACTCAGAAGAGCTCCCGGACCGGACGGGATTCTTCCTGAGATGGCCAGGCAGGTTTGGAAGGCTATTCCGGAGCACTTGCAAATGTTGTATAACAAATGCTTGGAGGACGGATACTTTCCAGACAGGTGGAAAGAAGCCAATCTGGTTGTGATATTGAAGGCCCCGGACAAGATTAGGTCTGAGGTGACTTCATATCGACCTATCAGGCTCTTGCCGGTGATGGCAAAGGTGCTAGAGCGTATGGTGGTCGCTAGATTGAACGATTTTGTGGGCGAGGGACTTCATACTGATCAGTATGGGTTTACCACAGGAAGGAGTACGGAGGATGCCTGGTTCAGGGCGGTAACCGCAATAGGCAACGCGACCGGGAAATATGTCCTGGGCATATTTATCGATTTTACGGGTGCGTTTGATGGCCTACCATGGTCAAGAATTATAGAAAAGCTCACGGAGCTAAGGTGTCCGGAATTGCGACTGTGGGTAAGTTACTTTCAAAATAGAACAGTCGCAATCAGGGGTAGGTCAAATAGAATTAACCACCCCGTCAGACGGGGCTGCCCACAAGGTTCCATAGCAGGGCCGTTCGTATGGAACCTTATGATGGATGAGTTACTTGTTTCCCTTAGCGAGGATCAAGGAAACGCGATAATTTTGGAAAAGTTCAGGAGGCTTCGTCTAAGGCAGAACCAACTGCCTTACACGAACGACCGATTGGTATAGGTCGTTCGAAAAAAATAGCCAAGCAAGATGCAGCTCAAAAAGCTTTGCATCTATTTGAAAGGTTAGATGAAGATGTCGATAAATCGGTCATTGGCGTTAAAGTAGAGCAGAAGACTAAAGTAACATCACCTGTAAAGTGGCTTGCAATTCAATCGGAATGTTATCGGAATTATGTGTGATTAATAAAATTTGTCCACCAAAGTATGAATTCATGAAGTCGTTAACTACCAAGACTGCGACGACTTGATACACCATGTAAGATTGGGAAAGAATCGAATCCTCCGTTATTTGCCACACGGAGACAGACGGCTACTCCAAATTCATAGCTCCTGGGGAGGAGCAGCCGACATTCGTGGAGTTGAATGCATTCCCTCGACAAGAATATATAACGGTATATAATAATTTTAGTGGTTCTAAATATCGTAGATACCATGTTTTCTTTTACTTTAAATAATAAATTGCAATGAAAACAATTCTACAAATTCCGTTGATTATAATAAAGAATTCAGAAAATTAATTGCAGCGTTTCCAAAGACACTTCTATAAAGCGAGGTATAACAATGTTGCTAACGTCGCATCGGCAACTATTTAATTATTACAAACTATTTAGTAGCTGCAGGTAAATATTATCGCAAATATAACGTGTAGACGGAGGATCCCACCAATATTCGAAAAGAACCTTTTTAACTCTTTGCACAGGCAAAAAAAACTTATAAGCTATATAATTTTTTAGCATGTTAAATAACGTAGATACAATGTTGTGCAACATGGTCAACTTTACCAAACAGTTTGCAAAGGCCCAAACGACGAAATAAGACAGTTTCTTTGAAGGGATACTCGAGGAGCTCCCAATGGGGCAAAGCGAGACCCAGCGGGAGCTGTTGGACTATCTAATTGCTGGTGGTAAATATTATAGTAAATATACGATCCGTATATTTTGATATTCGAGCATCAGTATTGGCGAATAGAGCGAATACTGTCATTATTATTCACCGTGTAGGGAAGCAGTTCTTAATTGAATCAGTACTCCATCGTATATTAGCGTGACGGTGTTTTTACCTCAAGATGGACCTGAAAAATGGGGTAAGTGCTAAAAACAAAATTCGGGGGTTGTTTGATGGGGTTGGAAAATGTGTCATAAAACGCGAAATAATTAAAAAAAAAGGTATAGCGATGTTGCTAACGTCACGTCGGAAACTATTTAGTAACTGCAGGAAAATATTATCGTAAATATGACGTACAGACGGAGGATCCCGTCAATATTCGAAAGTAACCGTTTTAACTCCTTACGGCCGTAAAGAAAATTACAACCCCAATATGGTAGATAGGTACCATATTTTGCAATATTTCAGTAACATCCAGTTTGCTGAATCTGCTGGGAAATACAAAGAATTTGAGACAAGTAAACAGCAAGTTAAATTTTGTACTTAAAAATATGTTGTCATATGTTGTCGTTTATAAATTTCATCATCAGCAATCAGTATTGGCGAATAGAGCGAATACCGTCATTATTATTGACCGTGTAGGGGAGCAATTCTTAATTGAATCAGTACTCCATTGTATTTTAGCGTGACGGTGTGTTTCTACCTCAAGATGGACGACAGTGAAAACATGGGCAATAAAAGCAGCCAAGAAAGTACAAATGAAGACCCTCAAGACGATGCAGATCCTATAAACATAATGTCATTAGTAACTTTATAGAAATGTATGAAACTCTTCCAGAATTGTGGAAGTAAATACATAAATTAAATACAGGATAAAAATTTCAAAAACCTGTTAATTATTTTTACACAATTGATATAAAAGGGGGTCACAGGAATATGATGTAGGATAGGGTGGGAAATTACCAGTTGAGTTGTCAAGGTAACACTCGTACCGGCGAAAAACCTTTTTACTTTAGAAATTGTGTTAAACAAGCCTTAGTGGTCGAAGGCTCGATATATCCTTTTGTTGTGCTCTCGCCTTGTAATTTTTGCAATTTATATTTCTTTTTTAATTATTGCTTGCGAGTAGCGTATATTGGCCATTTCGCGAATTTCACCGGCGAGAAACCATTTAAGTACTGGAATTTGAACGACCTACTAGCTGCGTTCTCTTACAATTGCTAGTCGACGTTATTTGTTTAGTCGCGCAATTTTGTGGAGTTTTTTTACGTTAGTAAACCGTTATTCAATTGTTTCTGTACTGCGTTTTGGGTTATTTTTCGAGCGCTTAAGATTTTACTTCGTCTTTTCATTTTATTGTTATTATGTCAGAGAAGGCTTACGTGGCAGCCCTATCAAGGGAAGAAGTTGCCGTTGAGTTACAACGACGTAAAGGCAATGAATTGCCCGGGATTCCTGAACACCTTGTTAGTCGTCGCAAGTTATTATGTCAGTTAATACGCGACGAGAAACATAATTCCTCATTAGCAATGAGCAAATATAAACCCGATGATATACCATCCGAATTCGATATATGCGAAAAGTCACTCAAAATTATAGGTAAACAAATTGATGAATTGTCAACTAATTTTGATGAAAAACAATTAGATTTATTAGATCATAGGCTGGCGCACTATAGCAATCGCTTAGATTTGATGGAAGGTGTAGGTTTCGATGATCCTAAGAGAGGTTCATTGATAGTTACGTGTAAAACACTACGTGAGCGTCTAGAAGTCTTTATAAAGGACCACGATGCGCAGGAAAGCGACGAGTTTTTATCGGTCGCGAATCCCCCGGTTCACGCACTAAATTTTACTTCTCATCGAAAATCTGCCGTTGTGAATCCATCAACGACTAGTCCGGAGATGACGACCGCCTTGACTAATATTCTGCTAAATCAATCTTATAATCGCGTGGCTGTTCACAAGTGGCAACTCAGCTATGATGGAAAAGGTGATTTCAAGTCAGTATTTGATTTTATAGAACGAGCTCAGGAACTTGCACGTTCTCGAGGGGTAAGCGAAGAACTGTTCAATAAAGCGGGTGAATTTTTTTCTGACGAGGCTCTAGTTTGGTACCGTTCATTGGGTCCTAGTATTACTAATTGGTCTCAATTAATCGACGCTTTAAAGATTAGATTTTTATCTTTGGATTATAGTCGTGAATATGCTGAACAGATCAGAACTCGGAAACAGTCACCTAGCGAGTCGGTTCTTGGTTTCGTTGAATCCATGATCTCGCAGTTTTCTCGCTTAAATCCGATTCCTTCGGAGGAAGAACAGTTGTGGGTCATTAGACGAAATATGTCACCTCAAATTTCACTGACCATGGGGTCAAATGACTGTAAATGTAAAACAAGGGATGAATTCATTGCGGCCGCTCAAGCACCCGAAAGAATCATAAGGTGGACTACTCCACCTGAAGCCACTTGTTCCATGAGTTCAACTCCCATTTCTGCTTCTCATCCTCCACCAAACCCTCAATCAACCAACTCCCTATTGCGGTGTTGGAATTGCGACGATCCCGAGCATGATTATGAGTTTTGCCCTCAACCCTTAACCGTTTTTTGTTTCATTTGCGGTACTAAAGGGGTATCTGCCACGAACTGTCCTAAAAGGCATTCAAAAAACTTGCGAAAGCGGAGGGGCGTTTCGGCTCGCCCGGTAAACCCGCGTTAAAGGCCGACAAAAGAAGAAGAGCGAGATGGCATCACGGCGTGCGTCTCAAGAAGGCTCTTAGAAGGATGGATATAATAATTACAATGAAGGGAATGTCCAAAGAGACAGATTCCCCGCCCCAAGAGGGCGAAGTTCCCGTGGCCAAAGGCGCGGGAACAGGTCGGGAGGACAGAGTAACTGGCGTGATGACCCAGTACCGCCCCCACCTCGTCAGGCAAAACCGGCCCAGCCACCGCGCACACCACGTAAAAGTGGTGTTCCATCAGATGGCCCTCCCACAGGTCAGTTTTTATCAAAAACAGCCAGTGAGGAAAAGAACGACCCGCTCTATAGAGAGAGCGTGGTGCCGGAGGGTACGGTTGACTTCAAGCCCATGCCAACAGACCCTACCCACTCTAGTGGAATGGAGGGTTTAACAGAGCTTATAGCTCAGTGTCACACCCAACTCAAAGCCAAGAATCCTGGCTACGCAAAGAAGGTTCCTTACGACGCCTTTGCCATGTACATCGCGACTATCGCGTATGCACGGATACTTCATGTGCACGAAACTAATTCGTACGAGATAGGTACTATGGAAAGTGAATTTTCTAAAGCAGTACGACAAGCAAACTACTGCGTACCCGAGCCTATACAGATATACCTCCAAGGATTCGGAAATACGGAGGAGTCAAGCAGCACAAAAAAAAAAAAAATTTTATATGGGAGAAATGTAGTGTTACGCCACTGGCAACATTGTACATAAGGATAATATCTTTAAGTTTTTGACAGTACAGAATATACGTTATAATCAGCACAACTTGCTCGTGTATTATTTAGTATTTACCTCTAAAAGAACCTGCATAACACAACATACTGGCGACGAGGATGATGAAATTGATAAGATACGAATATCTACAATAACGGGGTATATGCTAAACGTAAAAAACATAAATAACAGGTTAGTTTTTTAGAATAATACAATCAGTAAACTTCAAGGACATTTTACAAAAATGGACACCACACAATTTAAAAAATTCCTGGAGATGCAAGAAGCTCAACAAAAACAAATAACACAGATGCTACAATTGATGACTTCACAAATGACAGCTACTACAAAAGCTACAGACACAGAAGAAGAAGACATTCTGATCATATTCGTCAACGCGATGATAATGCACCCTACCTCGAAAACCCTATTCATATTTCTACGCAACCGAATGTTAACGTAAGAAATACAGTTTTAAGCGACCTTCCCGAAAAGACGACGATGCTTGAGACAAGAGAGGAAGAAGGACATGGATTGGAAATGAAACCAACATCGGATGAACAAGAAGTCGTACCTTTGAGACGAAGTAGCCGAATTGCAGCGTACAAAAACGCCAAGGAAAATCAAAGATCATAATTTTATGTTTGTTTTTCTTTACGGAAGTCAAAATGTTTTATTTAATGTAATAATAATGTTTTAAAAAATTTTATATGGGAGAAATGTAGTGTTACGCCACTGGCAACATTGTACATAAGGATAATATCTTTAAGTTTTTGACAGTACTGAATATACGTTATAATCAGCACAACTTGCTCGTGTATTATTTAGTATTTACCTCTAAAAGAACCTACATAACACAACAGAGCCGATTCCTTGTTGTGGAAGGGGTGGTTGAGTCGCGTGCGCTCATTTTGCGGATCATCGCAGACTACTTCTGCTCTTTTTACACATCCTGCGTGAGACATAAGACCGTATGTTAATTTAACATTGGGGGAGGTACCACTTACAGCTCTTCTTGACTCAGGCGCATCAGTTTCTATTTTAGGAAGTGATGCTCATTATTTGATAAATCAATTAGATTTATGTTTTACACGCTGCACTAGGTCACTATTGCGTTCAGCGGATGGTACTTCGCAGGAATTATTAGTTGAAGTTATGTTATCGATAACTATTAGCGGGGTCACCAAAATGTTGAATGTTATCGTATGTCGTAGTATAACAACCGCATTAACCCTTGGCGTTGATTTTTGTAAAATGTTTGGCGTCAAAGTTGATTTTGGTGTTGACCAATATTTTGTTAGCCAGGTTAGCGCCACGGAATTTTTGCGTTCCGCTGCTGAATTGTCAATAGAGCAACAGGTTTTACTTTCCTCCATGAAAGAACGATTTCAAGATTTAGACCGTGATGTGTTAACAAGAACTAACAACGTAGTCCATGATACTGATACGGGTTCTGCCGCTCCTGTCAAGCAACGGTTTTACCCTCTCTCTCTCCACCCATGCGTGCCATTGCTCATCGTGAGTTAGACGAAATGCTTGAAATGAACATCGTAGTCCCTTCGAAGAGTGCTTGGTCGTCAAACGCTTTCGTAAAACAAAATTCGGATAAAGGCAGGTGGACAGCGACGTCGATTCCTAAAAATCAGCCGTAGTTTCGCTGGAAGTGCAGCGATTTAACATATGAATCCACCCAGTTTCCTATCTTTTGCCCGAAAGATAAAAACAAATAAACGTGGTAATTTTCTAAATGAAATTTATAATCCTTTGGTCTAGCAAGCAATTTATTATATACATAAACTGTAGTTTTGGACAGTTTTATTAATCATTTTATAACAAATAATACAGACAATTTATTACAGAGTTGTCAAATGCACTTCTAAGGTCATCAAAATAACCTAAGAAAAATTAAAGCAAAGTTCAGCGAGCTAAAAATTACTTAGTTGCAGCAGGAAAATATTACCGAAAATATGAGGACGACACCAATGATGCCGTCAATATTCGAAGGCAACCTTTTTAACTCTAATTATTGTAGTTTAAAGGTCCGATTATATGATTTATGAAGAAATCCGTGAAACCCTTCTTTAAAGAGAGAGAGGTCTGCTCAGTAGTAGGAAAAGATGGCTGCAAGTGAGGACACAGAGTTAGGTCCAATTGCTAGTTGAACTCAAATTTAATATTATAACGACGATTCTATTTTCCACGCTAGATTTAATATGCGGGTATCATGAAATCGAAATGCATCGACGAAGCGGCCACTATTGTTGTGCTTAAAAAGGCTGCCGCCACGTTTTAAGCTGGTTGTAAACAACATTTTGGCCGGAGTTCATCTGAGCTTATAAATCCTGACGTGCTTATTCGTTAATCCTTACAACTGACGGACGGATGATGAAATAAACGACAAAGATTAGGAACTTCCAATGTGCTGGACGCGACAAAAGGCGGCTTTACCATCCATAAGCGACAAGCTCTTTCGGCGTAGAAAAAACTGAACGTAAACACTTCTAGAATTTAGACCGGCCAAACAGATTTCGTGCAGCTCGACGGCCTCGCCGTTGAATACATTAGTCAATTTATCGCTGCGTTGTCAAAGGACTTCTGGAAAAACACGGTATAGCAAAGCCACTGGCATGGGCGACCATCAAAATAAAAGTAAAATGAACGTAATGTTCAATGAGCTTGAGCTAAAAACTATTTCATTGCTGCAGGAAAATATTGCCGTAAATATAACTACGAGAGAGAATCCCCCGTCAATATTCGAAAGTGATGAGAGTGGGCGAAAACCACCATTGAGGCGATCTGCGCATGTATGGATCGGTAAGGTCTCCAGTTGGTGCCGGAGAAGATGGAGTCGGTCGTGACTGCAGAAGGATTGCACCATTTCCTTCCTGGTGAAAGGCCAAACCATGGTATTACCTTGCAAGGGTCTCCAACAAGGCAGCGGTACTGGTTTAAATGTTCCATAAACTGATGTCCAACTTTAGGCCACAATGTGCGGAATAGCCGACTCAATAATCCATATGATGCCCCAATCCACCCATCTGGGTGGAAGCTTCAAGTAAAATGTGAAATAAATAATGTAACAAAGAAATCTTTTAACCATTCATTTATCTGTTGCATCAGAAAATAAACAGGTGATAAAACGAAATTCGGATAAAGGCAGGTGAACAGCGACGTCGATTCCTAAAAATCAGCCGTGGTTTCGCTGGAAGTGCAGCGATTTAACATATGAATCCACCCAGTTTCTTATCTTTTGCCCGAAAGATAAAAACAAATAAACGTTGTTCTTTTCTAAATGAAATTTATAATCCTTTGGTCTAGCAAGCAATTTATTACATACATCAACTGTAGTTTTGGACAGTTTTATTAATCATTTTATAACAAATAATACAGACAATTTATTACAGAGTTGTCAAATGCACTTCTCAGGTCATCAAAATAACCTAAGAAAAATTAAAGCAAAGTTCAGCGAGCTAAAAATTACTTAGTTGCAGCGGGAAAATATTACCGAAAATATGAGGACGACACCAATGATGCCGTCAATATTCGAAGGCAACCTTTTTAACTCTAATTGTAGTTGAAAGGAATATGATTTATGAAGAAATCCGTGAAACCCTTCTTTAAAGAGAGAGAGGTCTATCCACCCAGTTTCTTATCTTTTGCCCGAAAGATAAAAACAAATAAACGTGGTTCTTTTCTAAATGAAATTTATAATCCTTTGGTCTAGCAAGCAATTTATTACATACATCAACTGTAGTTTTGGACAGTTTTATTAATCATTTTATAACAAATAATACAGACAATTTATTACAGAGTTGTCAAATGCACTTCTAAGGTCATCAAAATAACCTAAGAAAAATTAAAGCAAAGTTCAGCGAGCTAAAAATTACTTAGTTGCAGCAGGAAAATATTAACGAAAATATGAGGACGACACCAATGATGCCGTCAATATTCGAAGGCAACCTTTTTAACTCTAATTGTAGTTGAAAGGTCCGATTATATGATTTATGAAGAAATCCGTGAAACCCTTCTTTAAAGTGAGAGAGGTCTATCCACCCAGTTTCTTATCTTTTGCCCGAAAGATAAAAACAAATAAACGTGGTTCTTTTCTAAATGAAATTTATAATCCTTTGGTCTAGCAAGCAATTTATTACTTACATCAACTGTAGTTTTGGACAGTTTTATTAATCATTTTATAACAAATAATGCAGACAATTTATTACAGAGTTGTCAAATGCACTTCTAAGGTCATCAAAATAACCTGAGAAAAATTAAAGCAAAGTTCAGCGAGCTAAAAATTACTTAGTTGCAGCAGGAAAATATTACCGAAAATATGAGGACGACACCAATGATGCCGTCAATATTCGAAGGCAACCTTTTTAACTTTAATTGTAGTTGAAAGGTCCGATTATATGATTTATGAAGAAATCCGTGAAACCCTTCTTTAAAGAGAGAGAGAGAGGTCTGCTCAGTAGTAGGAAAAGATGGCTGCAAGTGAGGACCCAGAGTTAGGTCCAATTGCTAGTTTAACTCAAATATTATAACGACGATTCTATTTTCCACGCTAGATTTAATATGCGGGTATCATGAAATCGAAATGCATCGACGAAGCGGCCACTATTGTTGTGCTTAAAAAGGCTGCCGCCACGTTTTAAGCTGGTTGTAAACAACATTTTGGCCGGAGTTCATCTGAGCTTATAAATCCTGACGTGCTTATTTGTTAATTCTTACAACTGACGGACGGATGATGAAATAAACGACAATTAGGAACTTCCAATGTGTTGGACGCGACAAAAGGTGGCTCTACCATCCATAAGCGACAAGCTCTTTCGGCGTAGAAAAAACTGAACGTAAAGCACTTCTAGAATTTAGACCGGCCAAACAGATTTCGTGCAGTTCGACGGCTTCGCCGTTGATTACATTAGCCAATTTATCGCAGTGTTGCCAAAGGACTTCTGGAAAAACACGGTATAGCAAAGCCACTGGCATGGGCGACCATCAAAATAAAAGTAAAATGAACGTCAAGTTCAATGTGCTTGAGCTAAAAATTATTTCATTGCTGCAGGAAAATATTGCCGTAAATATAACTATGAGAGAGAATCCCCCGTCAATATTAGTGATGAAAGTGGGCGAACACCACCATTGAGGCGATCTGCGCATGTATGGATCGGTAAGGTCTCCAGTTGGTGCCGGAGAAGATGGAGTCGGTCGTGACTGCAGAAGGATTGCACCATTTCCTTCCTGGTGGAAGGCCAAACCATGGTACTGGAGGGTAGACATCGGCAAGGCACTCGTGTACAGGTATTACCTTGCAAAGGTCTCCAAAAAGGCAGCGGTACAGGTATTACTTTGCAAGGGTCTCCAAAAAGGCAGTGGTACTGGTTTAAATGTTCCGTAAACTGATGTCCAACTTTAGGCCACAATGTGCGGAATAGCCGACTCAATAATCCATATGATGCCCCAATCCACACATCTGGGTGGAAGCTTCAAGTAAAATGTGAAATAAATAATGTAACAAAGAAATATTTTAACCATTCATTTATCTGTTGCATCAGAAAATAAACAGGTGATAAAACGAAATTCGGATAAAGGCAGGTGGACAGCGACGTCGATTCCTAAAAATCAGCCGTGGTTTCGCTGGAAGTGCAGCGATTTAACATATGAATCCACCCAGTTTCCTATCTTTTGCCCGAAAGATAAAAACAAATAAACGTGGTTCTTTTCTAAATGAAATTTATAATCCTTTGGTCTAGCAAGCAATTTATTACATACATCAACTGTAGTTTTGGACAGTTTTATTAATCATTTTATAACAAATAATACAGACAATTTATTACAGAGTTGTCAAATGCACTTCTAAGGTCATCAAAATAACCTAAGAAAAATTAAAGCAAAGTTCAGCGAGCTAAAAATTACTTAGTTGCAGCAGGAAAATATTACCGAAAATATGAAGACGACACCAATGATGCCGTCAATATTCGAAGGCAACCTTTTGTGACATCCGTTTGAATTTGTCATATTTTCGCAGTTCTAAAATAATATTTTGGTAAAAACTTATTTACAAAGTATTCAATTGTTCTTCTTTGTAATAAAGGGTGATTCATTTAGAGGTACTTTTTGTGGGGGGGATTTAATTGCAGATCGCGCATGCGTCGTGTCAACTGAAGCGGCCATCTTGTTCAGTAGTGTTTGACATTTCATAATGGAAAGACTTACGCCTGAACAACGTTTACAAATCGTTCAACTTTTGTGACGATTTTTTGGCTTTGAGATCGTCACGTATCAACCTTAACAAATTATTTTCACATCGACCACTTCCATTTATATTTGAAATAATTTAGATGGGAGTGGAGACACTTCCTTTGGGAAGTTGGTATTCTTGCCGCAGGATGCGGGCTGGAAAAGTCACTTTTTGGTTTGGAAACCGTGTGAGAGTATCGTCTAGTCGCGCGTGCTTTTAGTGAATAATTTAATTGCCTTAGGCATTAGTATATTATACCATCTTTGTACTAAAGATTCGCCGGTGCGTTGGAGGTAGGATTAAGCCTGTTCTCTGCGTTTACAGAAGTAGGTGCACATTTTTTCTTTATCTCCCTCGTGTCTGGGGATCGCCATCTTGTATCTGCTCGCTGATTATAGCTTGTTGCGCGCGCGACGTCAGACGCCCTCTATGGGATATTGATTGAAGTATTTTATGTCAACAATCTGAGGGTTACTTACTGCTTTTACCCTCATCCAACTTTAATCATCGCTCATTCCGAGAGTCACTTAACGTTGTCAGGTCTGTCCGTCTTTGTGCCTGTCCGATTAATGGTTGTTGTTGAACCACGACATTAGAATTTTCCGTCGGCGAGAAGCCATTCGAAGCGTTATCAGTCTGTTGGAATACCAGTCCAGTCCAGTGTTCCGGCGCCAGTCGAGGGTCGCTGAGGCATCGTCAACCGAGAGGTGTGCAGTCGTACTTCCTGGGGAAGCCGAGTGAAGGAGTTCAAGATCGAATTCGTAGGCAGTCCGCCTGAAGGTTGCAGTTGCTGTCTCCAATATTGTGTAACTCACCGGACGTCTAGGTGAGACAAATTTTGTATTCTTTTGGGTGGGATTGCCATTTAATTATTTACGAATAATATTAGTAACGTAATAGTTGTGCAATTTTGTTACGCACATAGTTTGTATATTACCCGTTCACGAGGTATTCTCGGGGAGACGATTGTTTCACGCCGAAGATCAACTTGGCTGGTTTCCTTCAGAAGCCAGTAATATTATTCACGACACCATTTTGTCTGTCACCTGTCTTGTTTTGTTGTGTAACATCTATACGTTATATTAAATACAGTAAATCACATATCGTATTTTATTTCCTCGAGAGAGGGGACTACTTTATAACCTTGCAGGATAAGCTCGTGACCTGGACTTGCGGCCCTCGCATACCGACGAGACCATCAAAAGCTAGCTTAAAAGAACATCTAGGGTACCCACGTTTGAAAAGTGAGGAATCCTTCTTCACGTGGAGGAATCTTTTGCTCTTCGTTAGGCACCCTCCCATTAGGGGTGCGGATCAGCGGAAAATTCTAACACTGGCGCCCTTTAACGTGGTAGATATTACGGGAATTATTTTTGAGTCTAGTACTTGCAAAAATTTAATCTAGGTTACGAGCATCTTGTAAGGCTTTTCACTCGTTTGGTGATTTGACAGTTGGCAGAATTTGTGGTGTTCGTGTAATTCTTTTATGTTTCAGCGACTCTTTTGGCTGTGGGAAACTACCTGGACTGGTTAGTAAGTTTATTTTTTGTGTAAACGCGAGGGGTTGCTCGTTGAGCGGGGAGTATTTGCAGCGTGTTGTCAATTTCATTTGTATCGCAAAATTTTTTGTGCGATAGAAATTTTGATAGTGGGTTCGAGCGAGACGGGTTTGACACGATATTTTTATATATTCTTTTCCTTTTGCACTCGGCAGAGCGGGGTCCGTGTGTTTGACTCGGTCGTTTCAGCGGTGAGAAACCATTTATAGATTGTTTGAGAAATCATTGGGTTTGTCTACCGGATATAGCGATTGCCCTTGCTCTTGTTATATAGTGTAAATAGATAGATAATTTTTATATTTTAAATTTCTTGTTGTTTGAGTATCGAGAAATATTTTATTTGAACATCATACTGGCGAGAAACCATCGCAGAGCATACCAAGTGTAGTCGGGGGTGACCTTTATTGGGTTTGCGTACCGTGTGGGGTGTGTTTCTGTCCTAGATGGGTGCATGCATGTTTTATATGATTTTTTTCTTTTAATTAGTGATATTACACCTTGTCCTATGCAATATTTATAAAAAATCATAGTGGCGAAGAACCATTCTAGCATGTATCTGTGGGTTCGATTTTTAATTGTTTTTGACTGTTTATTTTAATTTGTATGACTGTTTTTTTTTAAGATACATTAAGGGGGGTTGGTTGGAGTAAATGTTTGTTCACTAAATGGTTTAACATCAACTTAAATCATACATAACATAACATCATGCATTACATTAGTAATGTTTGTCACTAATTTGGTCCATAACATCTTGATCATATTTTTTTCGTTTCGTTTTTTTGTTTCATGTTTTCCAGGAATAACTAGTCATCATAACATCCGGATGCTAGTTATACCATCTCATCTGAGGATGATCCCTTGTTTTTATCATGGCAGCGTTTCTGTTGGTTTTTTTCAAAACCGAGCTTTTATTTTTATTTTTCTGTTCTGTATGTCAGGGACGAAGATTGCTCTGCATCAGAACCTTTGAGGAGTCTGGGGGGAGCGTGCGCGTTCCTTCGTCTCACTAGGAGGGGTCCTATGTGGTCCCTTCTCATTTGCTCACAGTTCAAGTGTTGTTGAGCCTTGCTGTGTAGCCTTTTCCCTTGTTGGGGGGGTCCTATGTGGTCCCTTCATGGCGACTCACAGTTTAAGTTGTTTGCGGGTGCGAACCTTGCTGTGTAGTCTTTTCCTTGAGAGGGGGGGGGGTCCGATGTGAGCCCTTCTGTTATAGGTGACAGTCAAGCGATGTGTGTTGCGTGCTGTTCAGCCTTTAGGCGAGTTGGTACGGGTTCGATGCGAGCCGTGCACTCATTCCCTCTGTCCCGTGTTTGGTCGATTAGAGCGATTTGCGCTTGACCTGTAGCTCACGCTTATGCGGTTATAAGGCAACGTGTCGTTGTTTTTTTGAGCTAGTTGTATCATTTTCTTTCCATCTGTTCTTTTGGGAATACTTTTTATTCCGCTGTCCCTGCCATGATGGATTCAATGATCATTTCCTATCACCACAGATATTTATTTTTTTCTCACAATGTTTAGAACTATATTTGCACTTACGATACTGGGGTTGTGTTCGGTTGATTTTATCCTATGACCACCTTTTCTTGAGCCTTTAGCCCTATAGGCCGGCGGCAAAGACGCTTTGGGGGGGGGGGGGGGGGGGACGATTTTTTGGCTTTGAGATCGTCACGTATCAACCTTAACAAATTATTTTCACATCGACCACTTCCATTTATATTTGAAATAATTTAGATGGGAGTGGAGACACTTCCTTTGGGAAGTTGGTATTCTTGCCGCAGGATGCGGGCTGGAAAAGTCACTTTTTGGTTTGGAAACCGTGTGAGAGTGTCGTCTAGTCGCGCGTGCTTTTAGTGAATAATTTAATTGCCTTAGGCATTAGTATATTATACCATCTTTGTACTAAAGATTCGCCGGTGCGTTGGAGGTAGGATTAAGCCTGTTCTCTGCGTTTACAGAAGTGGGTGCACATTTTTTCTTTATCTCCCTCGTGTCTGGGGATCGCCATCTTGTATCTGCTCGCTGATTATAGCTTGTTGCGCGCGCGACGTCAGACGCCCTCTATGGGATATTGATTGAAGTATTTTATGTCAACAATCTGAGGGTTACTTACTGCTTTTACCCTCATCCAACTTTAATCATCGCTCATTCCGAGAGTCACTTAACGTTGTCAGGTCTGTCCGTCTTTGTGCCTGTCCGATTAATGGTTGTTGTTGAACCACGACATTAGAATTTTCCGTCGGCGAGAAGCCATTCGAAGCGTTATCAGTCTGTTGGAATACCAGTCCAGTCCAGTGTTCCGGCGCCAGTCGAGGGTCGCTGAGGCATCGTCAACCGAGAGGTGTGCAGTCGTACTTCCTGGGGAAGCCGAGTGAAGGAGTTCAAGATCGAATTCGTAGGCAGTCCGCCTGAAGGTTGCAGTTGCTGTCTCCAATATTGTGTAACTCACCGGACGTCTAGGTGAGACAAATTTTGTATTCTTTTGGGTGGGATTGCCATTTAATTATTTACGAATAATATTAGTAACGTAATAGTTGTGCAATTTTGTTACGCACATAGTTTGTATATTACCCGTTCACGAGGTATTCTCGGGGAGACGATTGTTTCACGCCGAAGATCAACTTGGCTGGTTTCCTTCAGAAGCCAGTAATATTATTCACGACACCATTTTGTCTGTCACCTGTCTTGTTTTGTTTTGTTGTGTAACATCTATACGTTATATTAAATACAGTAAATCACATATCGTATTTTATTTCCTCGAGAGAGGGGACTACTTTATAACCTTGCAGGATAAGCTCGTGACCTGGACTTGCGGCCCTCGCATACCGACGAGACCATCAAAAGCTAGCTTAAAAGAACATCTAGGGTACCCACGTTTGAAAAGTGAGGAATCCTTCTTCACGTGGAGGAATCTTTTGCTCTTCGTTAGGCACCCTCCCATTAGGGGTGCGGATCAGCGGAAAATTCTAACACTTTATTACGAAAATTCGCGTTCTGTGAGGAATGTGTTTCGTGCACTTCGCTCAACTTATGGTCAACATAATCGGCCTACTGAGCGTACTATTCGCAACACCATCACCCATTTTGAGACCCAGCATTCATTATTGGATAATATTCGACCGAATAGACCACGTCCAGCACGCTGTGAAGAAAATATAGCGGCCGTAGCTGAGAGTGTACACGAAGACCGTGGAGAGTCGATTCGGCGCCGTTCGCAGCAACTCGGACTGACGTATGGAACGACTTGGCGCATTTTACGTCGAGATCTTAAATTGAAAGCATACAAAATACAGCTTGTGCAACAACTGAAACCGCTCGACCTTCCCAAGCGACATCGCTTCGCTCTATGGGCTCTTGAAAAGTTCCAAGAAGATCCGACGTTTTCGAGGAAAATTTTGTTTAGCGATGAGGCCCATTTCTGGCTCAATGGGTTGTAAACAAACAAAATTGCCGCATTTGGAACGAGGAGCAACCTGAAGAGATTCAAGAGCTGCCACTTCATCCAGAAAAAACAACGGTTTGGTGTGGTTTGTGGGCCGGTGGAATCATCGGTCCATATTTCTTTAAAAATGATGCAGGTGCGAACGTAACCGTCAATGGCGACCGTTATCGTGCCATGATAACCGACTATTTGATGCCTGAAATTGAAGCTCGTGATCTCGGCGACATTTGGTTTCAGCAAGACGGCGCCACTTCCCACACATCGCATCAATCAATGGATTTATTGAGAGATCATTTCGGTGAGCACATAATTTCACGTTTTGGGTCGGTCGATTGGCCACCAAGATCGTGTGATATCACACCGTTAGACTTTTTCCTGTGGGGATATGTAAAGTTTAAAGTTTATGCGGACAAACCCGCTTCGATTCAGGCCTTGGAGGAAAACATCACGCGTGTCATTCGCCAGTTACCAGTCGAAATGCTCGAACGAGTCATCGAAAATTGGACTCAACGGATGGACCATCTGCGACGTAGCAACGGCCAACATTTGATAGACATAATCTTCAAAAAATAAATGCCAAAGAATGTTCTTTCAAATGATGATAAACATTCTCCATTAAATTTGAATTTTCTGTTTTTTTCTTTAAAAAAGTAGGGAACCTCGAAATGGATCACCCGTACCCGGAGGTACGTAACGACGTACTTGAAACGTTAACTGGTTTTGGTTCTGTGTTAGTTTATTGTGTTGCTATAGAAAAAAACTATGTGAGTAAAGTTATTGATTATCATTGTCATTTTTATGTTAAGTATGTCGATGAATTTTTGATTTTGGATCTTCAAAATTATTTACGGGCTTGTTGGCCTGATTGTCATTTGGACATTCAGCCGTGTAAGTCAAGTAAGGGTGCTTTGCGTTATATTAGTAAGGAAGATAAAGAGTTGTTGTATAATTGTAGAGTGAGTGATTTATCATTTTTTTATCGTGTGTATCATTGGGCTGTAGTTACTCCTTCTTTTAGTTTTGCAGATCCGTTTGTGTGTGAGCATGTGCAAAAATATCGGTTTTTGTTGAAATTACATGCCGAAGTACGAGCGCAAGTTGGTAATAAGTTTGTTGGGTTTGCTCCTCAAGTTTTTGCTCCTGCTTGTGGTTGGGCTTTACGTTGTGTTCAGTGGTGGAACAAGCGAATATCTACTGTCGGTTTTAGACGTAATCAATTGTACCTTTACGGTCCAACAAAGATTGGTAAGACAACTTTTGTCGAACGTCTCATTGGTCGAGTAAATCGTCCTTATATATTTTATCCAAGTGTAGGTAAGTTTGCATTTATGGATTTTATATCAGGTTTTCATCAGGTTATATTATTTGAAGAGTTTGAATTGAAATTTCATTGTCAGAGTATGATTAAGAGGTTGCTTGAAGGTCGTCCGTTTTCAGCTCCTGTTAAGTGTGAATCTGCTCAAATAATTAAATTTTATGGGCCTATTATTTTTGTCAGTAATTATTACGATATTCACGATGAGGCTTTGATAGATAGATTGGAATTAGTTCAGTGTGATGAGACGCCGTTTTTTGAAACGCCATACCCCTGCAACCAACAATACACGCGGAGGGCGTCAGCCCGGAGCTCCTAGAGTCAATAGTCCACGTGGTTATTGGTGTTAACCATACTGACGTCACCACAATTGGACCCCCTTATGCAGAAAGGAACCAACCCACAAAATTGCAAAAATCAACAAAATGTATTTACTGGTATATATAAATTTCTTCTTTTTAGTGAATTTTACAGAACCCTCTTATTTAATTATTTAACATCATTTTTATCAATCTAAAGAAAACATGAAATCCGTAACCCTTATTCGACAAATTGCAGAAAGGAACCAATGGATAGTTCTTTTCTGCAAATTGAAACTGATGCTTATACTAATGTGTTTATACTGTTGGGTTAGTTCCTTTCTGTAAAAAGTAGATAATCATAACCTATAAAACGTATTGTTATTGTGTATGTTGGCTAGTTAGATAAATAACTGGAGAAAGTATTAATTGGCTAAAGACCAGAGAAATTACTTTAAATAAAAATGAGCCGTTTACTCTGAAAATGAAGAGAAGTTTTGAGGATGATGATTTAAGTTTTAAATATTGAAAAAAGAGGAACTGGAAGAAAACCAGATCCAAAAAAATTCCATGAATTTCTTGAGCCATTGTGGCCTCATGGTAAAGCAATCAATCCTCAAAAACTTAAAAATCTACAAGAAATGCTACACTTGATTAGCGAAGATGCTAAACCATTCTATATGGCTTTATTGGCTTTGGTATCTGATAACCAAGTAGAGGATGATTTAGATGGATTTGGAGTACCACCTGATTTTGATTTATCTTTTGAAAATGAATAAATTAATGAATTTTATATTAATACTTTTTAAATAAGTTTTTAACAATAAAATAATTAGAAAAATGAATCGTTGTTTAAAACATAGTTTAGAACTAACCAGATAATTCACAATTTTCCAAAAAGCAGAAAAGAACCAATCCACATTTTTTCGAAAAAAGAGGTTTAAATATAATTTTTTCTTTGGGCTATTAGGTTATCTAGATTAACTAAAGTGTCTTTTAAATTATAAACATGAGCAGTACCCTTCATCTTTAGATTTGTAAAAAACATACATCTCAAAAGTTAATTGCAATTTACTCAGTTTCATGATTTTATGGTTGGTTCTTTTCTGCATAAGGGGGTCCAATTAATATAGTGTTACGAAATAGTAGATTTTAAAGATTAGATTGTTATCAGGCCGTACTATACTAGAATTTTCTTTAGTACGGCCGCTGTAAGGATTTGTGGGAACTTAGAAAAGTTTTTAGTTGTTATGGGTTATATGAAGGATTTCTTGTTATGTAATGAAGGTTATTTATGTATGTCTTGTTTGGAAGTGTTTAATGCTAGGCAGTATATTTGTGTAACTTATTTTTATGACGCGGATTGGTTTAGTGGCGAAGATAGTAGTGTAGAGTCCAGGTCGGAAGCTTATCTTTATCTTTTGTATGATAACCCCATCGGTCCGGGTGATATTGCAAGGAGGCAGATTAGTGGGGTCAATTTAAGGTTATTGTATGATAACCGATTAGCGTATATAAGAGGTGAATTTATGAGATTATGGAAAATGATACAATTTCCTGTATCTAAAATCTTAAAAATACACCAAAAACACTTAATACTTAAAAATAATAGTCCTATAAAATTTTAATGTATTCTAAAACCATAAAAAAATAGCTACATTGTACCGAAACTAGATTTAAGTTAATTCATAGGGAGCGGCTCTACCAATCCTTGAAGTTTACTTAAGTCTCACGGTGGATTTTTTTCAGCATGCTTCGTTCACATTTCTTTTCTTACTTAGTAACAATTTTTTGTACTATTTAGTAACACCATTCAATTTGATATTTTTATGATTTTGTTTTTCTCAAAACTTCCTTCCTCATACCACCTACACATAATGCGTTTCACGTGTCCCGATATGGCATAAAAACAGGGAATCCAGCGGGAGGAAGTCATCAGTGTCAGCCAGTTGTTGGTCAGTGGTGGTCAGTTGTTGTTAGTTAATTGTTGACTTCAGTTGTTCAAAGGAGCAACAAGACAAATCCGTTTATGTAGTGAAAAGTTTGGGTTTTTTTTTTGTATATTCGGTTATGAACGTCTTGCGACATTTTCCCGATACCTCCCTGTCTCTGCTCGTTGCGTGTTGAAAATGTGTGACGAGCACAGAGGACCTAGTTTGGGTATTTTGGGTATTTAACCTCCTTTATCGCTTAGGCGGATCATAAAGGAATCGGTTTAAGTTCGATATTCCCGTCGTTAAATTAGTAAATTTCGTTTAATGATATCCATAATTGATAAATAATAGTGACGGTTTTGAACATTTAAAAACACAACTTTTGAGTAAACGTGATACGCAATTTAAATGCAGTTTAGCACTTTCATACAGTGGCAGTTTCGTTTAATTTCGCTAAAGATTGACATATTATGCAATTACACCAACTTAATTTGTGGAACCTACTATCGCTTTACCGGATTTTTGCCAAATAATCAAAAATCAATATAATCTCGTGGAGGAGGATTTAACGTTTTGGAACCATATAAAAAATTAAGGGGTAATCGACGCTTGGGAATGTGCTTAGAGTGTCAATTCGTTCAAGGAACGGTTTATGAATTGCCTAGAATCTGCTACTGGGAAGACACCGGTCATTTCTACTACAAACCCTGGTTACATCACTCACGGAGGTCATCAGCGGTTTATTGGGTGGAAACGCCGTAAGTGTTTTATATTTTTATCGTTTTTGTTCAACACCATTTTGACGGTCAAAAACAATTATTGTGTTTAAACCGAAGAGTTGTTTCACGTTTCCTTTTTTTTTAATTTACTTATCATCAATTCACAACCAATTTTATTATTAGGCCAACTTGGGCCACATTTAGTTTGTTAATTTAAATTTTAACGTAGTTTTAATATTTTATTTTAATTCAGAGTTTAAGTTGTCTCAAATCATTGACGTCAGAATTCACCTTCAGTGATAATAAAAGGCCATATTTTTCTTTCTAATATAAGGTTGATATTTGTAATTTTAGGTTTTAATCTGTTCTATTTTTTTTAATAATATATGCTTATTTGTGATTATTGTCTTATTTCTGTGTTTATGTTGTATTACTATTTAGGTTTAAGACCGCTCTTCTGAGATGCCTTAGTGGAGTCCGGTGTAACCAGATTTCATTTGGTTGTAGTAAGTTTTCCCAATTTTTGACACTTTTACACAGGCAGTGCGTAATTCAAAAACTGGGTGGCGCCTATTTCATTTATTTATGGTTTCAAGTAGGATTGACTCCGTCCCCTGAAGTTAAGTTCCGCGACAACCTTAAAATTCAGTTTTTAACCCACCCCACAACTCCCTGAGCTGAGCCGCCGCACCATTTCCTATTACGGGTTGTCTTAACGACGCGGAAGATTGTAATACTTTTTAACTCTAATTGTAGCTGAAAGGTCCGATTATATGATTTATGAAGAAATCCGTGAAACCCTTCTTTAAAGAGAGAGAGGTCTGCTCAGTAGTGGGAAAAGATGGCTGCAAGTGAGGACCCAGAGTTAGGTCCAATTGCTAGTTGAACTCAAATATTATAACGACGATTCTATTTTCCACGCTAGATTTAATATGCGGGTATCATGAAATCGAAATGCATCGACGAAGCGGCCACTATTGTTGTGCTTAAAAAGGCTGCCGCCACGTTTTAAGCTGGTTGTAAACAACATTTTGACCGGAGTTCATCTGAGCTTATAAATCCTGACGTGCTTATTCGTTAATTCTTACAACTGACGGACGGATGATGAAATAAACGACAAAGATTAGGAACTTCCAATGTGTTGGACGCGACAAAAGGTAGCTTTTCCATCCATAAGCGACAAGCTCTTTCGGCAGCACTTCTAGAATTTAGACCGGCCAAACAGATTTCGTGCAGTTCGACGGCCTCGTCGTTGAATACATTAGACGGCTATACGAAATATTCCAATAAAATCGTGAGTTGTTTATTAAGTTTAGTTGTTATTAAAAATGCAGAACAACCCTCAGGAAGACCGGTTATTGGCACGCACGAGCCTACGGTATCGCAAGAAAACGTCTTCAGCGCTCGCCAATGAAATGTTGGACAGTGGAAGGTCGTCAATTTCGTCACAGTGAGGAGAAAGCTCAACGAAGCTGGCTGGAATGAAAGCAGACTGGAATGGGCCCGGCAACGACGAAATTGGACAGCTGCAGATTGGGATAATATAATTTGGTCCGACGAATCAAACTTTGAGGTAATGTTAAAAAAAGTCTTTCTTTATAAAATTAATAATTAGAATGTAATTCATCTTCATCACTAAATTAAAATTTTGCAAATCTTGATGTCGCTTTTACGATGGTTATTTTTTCGATTTTTCGGAATCCGTCGAGTTGGGAAGAGTACCATGTCGATTGTGTCGTTCCTACCATCAAAAATGGGCGGTAGGAGCGTGATGCTGGTATGGGGGTCCATGGCGTCAGCAGGGGTAGGAAGTTTAGAACCCATTTCGATAGATTCCTATCAAAAAATATTCCCTTGCAAGGACCTCCGGACAATAATTTTTCAGTAGGGCAGCGCTCCTTGCCACACTTCAAGAGCGAGCAGGGGTTGGTTCGAACCATATCAACTTGTAACATTGGCCAACGTAATCGCCGGACCTCAAGCCCTTAGAACATTTATGGTCATTGGTAATGCAAAACATTAGTAGATAGTACGCCAAGAATTGTGGCAGTCATTAAAGCCAAGGGCGGACCGAACAACTATTAAAAATTATATTGAAATAAATGTTTTTATAAAGCTGGAACGTTTTTAAATTTTAACATGGAACATGTTTTTAATTTTTATTTGATTACTAAGGTATAACACATTCATTAGGGTATTCCACTATTATGGCCAAAGCTGTAGGTATTGCCTAGGGAGAGCCCCACCCGAAAATGCATATGAAGTATGTACCTACTAAAATTTAAAATACCTTCGCGGAATGGGTCCGAAGAGCACATCCTATTTCATAATAAAGCTAGTGTTCAAGATAAGGCTGAAAATCGAAGAGTCGTCGGTGCATGGACGTTTTGCCCAAGCAATACTTACATCAAAACTTTAGTTCAGCAAAATAATAGCGTAATTGCAAATAAAACATGGTACACCGCCATTTAAAAATTTCGGCAGCAAAATGTTTGTAAATTACACACCACCACCACCATAAAACGCATAAATAAAACAATTAAACTTTTTTTTAAATAATTTATTATTGTTAAGTTATAAATTATTACTAACAACGTAATTATTTTTTTATTAAAAGATTATGAAACTGTTCTGAACAAAAATTAAAAACAACTGCTAATCATTCAAAACATAACAAATCAATTTAGGAAATACGATACATGTAACTTTGTAATATTATTTACAATATGTAATATTGTTTACCATTCCGCATCACCGTTTGCCTTTTGAAAGACGTAATCTTGACCATCAAGATTCATAATTCCATCTTTGAGGTGGAACTTCCACTTGTTACGACTTCTCGTAATTTTGTCGTATTGACACACAATCACATTATCGGTATCAAATGTCTCGGTGGGATTTTCTTCGGTAATGTCATCTTCAGAATTTAAAGGTTCTTCTTCTGCTCTTTCTTCGTCCATTTCTTGGTCATCATCATCTTTATCGTCATCGGCCTCGTCCGAACCTTCATCATCGTCCGTTCCATCATCGTCATCATCTGACGTATCATCAATACCATCAACCTGTTTCACCTTCTTATGTGGTGATTTACACTTGATTTTGAATTTTTTTGGATTTACTTTTTGTATTATAAATTTGGAAGCACTGCCGCTACCACCGGCCACATTACCATCATCATCATCATCTACACACCCATCGCTTTGCTGGATCACAGACTTATTTACAATTGTTCCAATAGTCACATTCTGCTGTTGGCTGTTTAAAGCAGCATTTACATGTTGCTGTAACATGGTTGAAGCCAAATGTGGTGGTAAGCTCATCGTTGCTGTGATGACAGGACCAGTAAGTACTTTATGAAGTTGATTTCCTTGCAAAGCTGTAGCAGGTACTTGAATTGTTAACACTCGTTGACCACCTTCAGTTCCTGGCTGAGGTGGAAGCGTTATTTGAATGGGTACCATTTTGGTTTTGACAATCTGCGCAATTGGGGTTTGCACATGATTATTTGGAGGTACCTGACCTACGACTTGTTTCAGCATTTGAGTTGGCTGTTGAACTTTTGTAAACCCATTAGCACTATTTAGAACGTCATTTGCTTTTCGTATACCAGTTTTGGTATCGACTTCACTGTCTACAGCCTTAGTTGCTAGCATTTTAGTTTCCCAACTTTGTTTTAACTCCTGTAACACTTGTTCATCTACACCTTCTTCCAAGAACAATTCCCGAACATTATTAATAACATCATCCATCACTTCCTGGTAAACTTTTAACACCGTTAATTTACACAACGCTGCAGCCATTTTCGGAAAATGTTGTCCTCGGTTTAAGGTTCAACACTTTTGAGCTGCCTTGAAAAATAAATGACAACCCTTATCTTTTGTACATTTTAAATGCTAAGTTTTTGCTGCGTTTTAAAATTTCGGTTATAGCGCAAAATTGGTTCGAGATATTGTAATGATTTTATTTTAAAGTAAATTGCATAACTATGTGAATGTTTTGATATATTTTTCAATAAGTTTTGACTACGTACATACATTTTGCTCTAACCCGTAACTAATTAGCAATGTTCCAGCAGTAAGTTCTGTATAAAATGTTAACAAAAATTGCACTTATTCATTGTAGTGTTTTACTTATTTATCTGAATTTAATAAATAAAATTAATACGAATTTCATAATTTATCATTACATGGATATTTCTGCAAGTCTAAACTAATTTTTGAATTAATGAATATCTATATCGTGTTAAAATATCCCAAGTGAATTTTTGCGGTATATAAATAATACGATGATGGGGGCAGCATTTGACTTGATTTTTTTATCTCAGTTCATACGAACGTTTGATGACATAAGTTTCAAAATTAATAAATACTACAGATTCGACATATTTAACCGTTAGTTGCTTAATTTAATTTATAATTCGAAAACTGTCGATTCTAAACAAAAAATAATTATAGTGAATCTTGTTGATATTTTAGTATAAAACGTAGGTATTCAAAAATATATGGAACCATTCACAAAATTATATCTTTATAGCAAAAACAAAATTATTGCATAATCTCGATGCAGTTTTTGTAATAACTGAAGTTTTGAAATGCATCAACAACCACAGCTGGACTTCCACAACAAATTAAAAACTCGTAAGTTGCGTTCAACGCATGAATCGATTCATAGGTATCACTTTGTTTTCACGTCTACTGAATGCTATTTTGAGCGGGTTTGCAGCGGAAAATTAGAAATTTAGAAACTTCTCATATCATCCAGGAAGGTGTATGAAAATTCTAAATAGTGTTGGTTGAATTTTATAAATTGAATCGTACTACTATGCTCCCGTGATGGTAGAGTTAAGAGGGGCGCCGCTGTGATTTGTCCCGACAGGTGCCGCAAGGTTAGAAAAACAATCAAACAGTTTGTGAATCAAACTATTTTTACCAAGATAGAATTCATATAAATCATAAAATTAAATGAAAATTAAAATTTAGAAAGAGGCTTTTTGAGTTTTAAATGTTGAATATTTTAGAAAATACAAGCATGTAAACGTGCCCAATTCATGACCAAACAAATTAACCGATTTTAATGAAACTAACTAAATTTTATACATTACTAAACTCAAAAACAATTCTCGAATTTTAAGATTGTACTAAGAATATTAGTACAATAGAATATATTAGGTTATAGTGTGGATACTATTGAACAGATCGTGCTGCGCATCAACGTTTATTTTTATAACATGTAAAATTTCTTTTCTAATTATGTATATCAAAACCTACCTTCCACAAAAAATATTACAATCAATTTTTTTTAATAACGAACGGTTTGCGCACCACATATAAACATGTAAACAGTAACTAAATTTTTTTTTATTGAATAACATATTAAGGTATCAACTAACTGTTACCATTACGCCCTCGACCGTTTAGTACTTTTATTGCTATTTTTAAATATTTACAGTTAGCGTTTTTCTACCCCCATTCCAGGGGTGGCCCTCTTAAAGGATATTATCTACTCGAGGAAATTACCCCTCTAGATTTATGGCGCACAATAACACCCCTATTCTCTAACTTCTAAATGTTATCTTTTGGATCGTTAAGAACCGTAAAGTTCGGTTTACACCTAAAATTTCAGTGCAAACAATTGAATTTGAAGCTGTACTTTTACGTGTAAATCGAACTTTACAAATTTTAACAATCCGAAAAATAACGTTTTGAGTTAGTGAATAGGGGTGTAATGCCCGTATGCACCAACTACAAATAAATCTGCAAATAACTATTGGATGAATAAAGTTTATTCAATGAATAACTAATGTTGGTATTCACCAACCACTTGTCAAGTATAAATAACTATTTGTAGAATAAATTTAAAGTAGGTCAAAAGTAGTAGGTTAAATTAAAGTAGGTCATAAAATTACTAGGTAAATTTAAAATCTTAACCTATAAAAGTTGAAACATACTTCCTTGTGTTGTATTTTGGGATGAACTCTGTGTTAATCCGGGGAATTGGTAATGGTTTAAGCTAATAGATTTCTATATAAGTTGTAAACAAACATGCTTTTGTGTACATCATAATCATAATATTCATAATTTGAAAGAGAAATGGACGATTTAAATTTAATGTAAGTACATAATATTATTGTAATTTATTGTATAATAAAATTTACTTTGTTTTTAGCTACAATTTATTGCCGCCTCTACATTTTATTCCAATTGAAAATGAAAATAGAAATTGCCGACGTTCCCGAAATGTTCGTCCCAGAACTAATAATAATAAATAATTCTCGAAAGCATCTGTGGAAAATATTTTAAATTTAATTGGAGTGAATTTAAAAGCTACAAGTTTGAGAAAAGATCCCATATCGCCAATTAATCAAGTGCTGATAACCTTACGATTTTATGCTACCGGGTCATTTCAACTGTGTACGGGTGATAATTTTTTAGTACCACAAAGTAGTGTGAGCAGAATTATTACCAAAGTATCGCACTATATTGCATTAAAAGGTCATATTTATATAAAAATGCCACAAACTCGATTTGCAATAGATAAAATTAACAGTGACTTTTATCAAATTGCAAACTTTCCCAGAGTAGTAGGTACGATTGATGGGACGCATATAAAAATTCAATCACCCGGAGGAGATACTGCTGAATTATACCGGAATAGAAAAGGATGGTTTTCCATAAATGTTCAAATGGTGGCAAATGCAAACCTTAAAGTTATGGATATAGTAACCTCCTGTCCCGGTAGTGCTCACGATTCAACAATTTTTAACGAATCTAGATTAAGAAGTCGGTTAGAAGAAAATGCTTTTGGGGATTCCTATTTGCTAGGCGACAGTGCTTATGCTTGTAAGAAGTATTTATTAACACCGTTACATAATCCAACAACTCGTGCAGAAATGCGATACAACAGAAGCCATATTCATACTAGAAACACAGTGGAAAGAACTTTCGGTGTTCTCAAAAGAAGATTTCCATGTCTTTCTCTTGGACTTCGTGTTGCTCTTGATCGAGTGGACTCGATAATTGTAGCCACAACAGTGTTGCATAACATTGCCATAGATAGAAGAGATGAAATGCCACCTGATGAAAACATCGTTCACAATGAAATACAAGAAATTTTTAACATTGGAAATGAAAATATTGTTAATCAGAATTTTGCAATAAGAAATGCTGTAATCAATACCTTTTTTAATAGATAGTTTTATTTAAAAAATAAAATACAAAATATTTAAATTACTGTTTTTTTATTTTTAAGTTAAATTCTGCCAGTTCCTTCTCAATTGCAGCCTTTTCCTTTAAAACTTGAAGAAGTTGTAACTGAATGGCATTTTCAGATTTTATTTTGTCAGTTTCTGCAATATTTTAAGGTTATAAATCGACAAATAAGGACTTTATTCGACCAATTATTGCGAATAACTTATTGGAAGTTTATTCGATGAATAAACCTTATTTTATGTTGGTGAATACCAAATAGTGACTTTATTCTATGAATAGTGTTATTTGTTGTTGGTGAATACGGGCATTAGACAATCAAATATTACCTTGTCAATACTCGAGTATCTATTGTCAAATAATGACTTCAACTTTATTATTAATGGAAATATAAAATTGTCAAAATGAAGTTTATCAACGAGTTAAAGAAGAAATAGAAATTAAGTACAAATGTTTACCTACGTAGGTATGAGCCGCCCCTAAAATCCCATGCCAGGGTCTCCCTCAACAAGAGGTCCCTGTTACGGTATCCGTTAAAAACCATATAAAATACCTAATATTTCAAATTACCTTGTATAAACTATTCTCTTATCCTCGCTACGAAATAATAATGTCAAGTAATAAGTTTATTAAAGAAGAAATATCTATTTTTATTACAAAGTATCCACAAAGTTTCGCTCCAACTTTTTATTACGCATTGCAATATAGTGCTTATTTAATAATTTTTGTAACGCTCAAACTAAAAAATGATGTCATTAAATATAATCAAGTAATTATTGCCATCTTCGTTAGGCTCATTAGTTTCCTTCTCATACTAAAAACTATCGAAGCAACTTAAGAATTCTCTAATTGGCTGCTCCGTGTTGTCAAGGACAGATCTGCAGTTAATACGCGAGAGGGGAATTCTAATCACCTAGCGGGGGACAGTGTTTAACGATCCATCAAAACGCTCGCATCGGATTAAGAACGCATATCCGAAATAAATGTAATTATTTTAAAGTTAAATAGTTTTACAAAACTAATAAGATGGTAATGCAAATACCTATTAATTCCAATGAAAAGTGCAATGTTATCGAAATCACTCTAAAGTTATTTTCAAGTAAAACTAATTATCGCAAATCCGTTAACATCGACTTAATCAAAGTAAGAATAAGTCTTTTTATTAGTCAAATCAATTCAATATTAGTACTACAATCTTATTTTTATAATATTTGCGTCGAAATGCAAATTTTAAAGACAGTAATAATCAACGTCTAAAACATGTGCGTCTCAACAAAATAAACTAGAAGTGCACGTGTAAGTTCGATTACGCGAATAAATACCAACATTATTGTAGGACAAACAATACTCGAAATAAACTTGTACCTAAAATAGTGAAAACGGGCAATAACTATTTGAATATGACAATTTATCAGTAAAAACTATGGCAACACGAAATTTGTGAATAATATGCGCGTTTATAAATCAAACAATCGAACGGTAATATTCAACTAATTATATTCAAATTTACTTCATCCCAGAAGACTTGAAGAGTCGCTGTAGCATGCAAGATAATTTCATCATTCCCATGCAACACTTCTTCATCGTTCCGTCTACGCGAAGTAATATCAGTGCATTAGCGTGTCACACCATCCCGAGCACATATGTAAACCCCATAAAGGTACCATATTTAATATTATTTTGTTGTATGCATTTTTATAATATGTTATTAATTTTAAAGAAGAATGAACGAGACGAATGAATCTTAATTTTAAGATTTTATCGCATATTAATTACATTGCAAAATTTATGTACAGAGTAAGCCAAAAATATATGTATAAAGTTGATTTCTTGTTTTCGTTCGCCGTACGTTATTCTCAGTAATTTTTCGTAGCAACCCAACTCCCTGAGAAAGAGAAGCCAGTAAGTATCCTAAAGACGACGCTCTGAATCGCCTACGGACACCAATCGCAATAAGTGGCGCCCATCTTGAAGGCTTCGATAATTCTATTGAAAATCGAACGAAATTATTGAGAATAAATGTGCGAGAGCAAAAACTCGATTCTGTGTTTTATGCATTGTTTTATTGTAATTGGCCTTACATGCAATGTTATAGAGTTTAATGTTAATAATCTAAAGGTATCAAAAATCTGTGCGTTTATCGTGAGTACGGCAAAATAACACGAGTGTGAATTATTATTAAAGAATAATTAAAAACAACATTCGCGAAAATGGATCCGAACCATTTGAACAACATGGAATTAAAATTTGAAATATTATGTATAGGGGCACAAATACACATTACGCGGTTGGCCAATGAGCAATTGTTGATAAATCTAATGGAACAATTTGTTCCAATCACGGAAATACCCTACACATGGAAATTAAACGTAGAACAAATTCACGAAACTTTAACGGAACTAAATATATTGATTCAAAACGGATTAAATAATAATAATATAAATGAGATTAAAGCAAGTCTTCTTCATGTAGACCAACGCTTTACTGTTATGTGTAAAGAAACCGTAGATAAAGACGACGATGAAATAAAAATAATTGAACATATGATTGAAAAAATAGAAACGGCTACGTTAACTTATTCGAATCAAATAAAATTAAATAAAACTGCTAATGTAAAAATCGCGAAAGCAAATACAAGTACAATTAAAAATGTACCAATATACAAATGGGACATTAAATTTTCGGGTCACTCTTCCAAAGAAGATCCTATGGGATTTTTGGAAAGAGTTGAAGATTTGCGTGTAGCTCGTCAAGTAACAAAAGAGGAACTTTTTACCTCAGCACACGATTTATTCACTGGCGATGCAATCAAATTTTGTAGAAGTGCAAAAAGTAAATGTAATACATGGGAAGAATTTATTAAATTATTCAAAAGCGAATTCTTACCCTCAGACTATGAATACCAATTGCTAAAACAAATTCACAAACGAGTTCAAGGTACTAACGAAAATGCATTAGCGTTTATCGATAATATCCAATCATTATATGAAAGATTTGAAAATCCAGTAATTGAAAGCGAAATGATCAAACAAATAAGTAGAAATTTAAATCCGTTCTTTGCGAATCACGTAATTTCGCAGCAAATTGATACTCTATCAGAATTAAAAATTAAATGTAAAAAGATCCAAGAATTGCAAGACCAAAATTTGTCATATGCGGCACGACCTAACGAAAAAATTAATTACTTATCTAAAAGAATGTCACAAATGCGCGTAAATCAGCCAGAAGCAAGTACCTCTAACTCAACGCCAGTAAATATTGAAAAATCACCCCTTAAATGTTGGAATTGTAAAAAACCAGGGCATGCCTTTTTTCATTGCACTGAACAAAGAGGTGAACCTTTTTGTTTTGGTTGTGGTTCCCCAGGCATTTATAAAAAAGATTGTGTTACTTGCAAAAATAAAATATTTAACCCTATGTTGACAAAAAACGAGAGACTCGAGACTTCAAATCGGGGCGGAAGTGTCGAACAACCACCTTTAATAAGCCCTACACGGCCATTCGAACAGTTACAAACGCGGATCACACCTTTCAGGTTTACGCGGTCCACGCGAGGCCGAGGCAGGGGACGCGGCCGACGAGGCATAGCGTTCGACACCAAGCAGTAAAATCAACGGCTCGCACTTTTAAACATGACACATCGCAATGGAATAATTGGTTACGAAAAATAAATTCTTTTTTTAAAAATAATACGAATAAAAATCAAAAAATAGCTGCAACCTTCTCTAAAAAACCGTATGATAATCGACCGTATTTACAAATTAAATTATGTAACCGAAATTTTATGGCTTTAGTAGATTCTGGGAGTAACGTATCCATATTGGGAAAAAAAAGTATCGATCTAATTAATAAATCTTCTATAAAAATAAATACATCCACGAGTAAAAGTATTTGTGTTGCTAATGGGTCGTCAGCCAATATAATTGGGGAAATATATCTCGCCGTTACAATGAATAAATTAACCCGAAACATTAAATTTTATCTAGTGCCAACTATTGATGGTTCAATAATCTTAGGAACCGATTTCTGCTCCGCTTTCAATCTAACAATTAATTTTGCCGATTTTTCGTGGAAAATTCCAAAGCAAATAAAAATTAATAGTATAAACGAAACCAAACAAATTTTATTAACGCACGAACAACAAGATCAATTAGAAAAAGTCATATTAAAATTAAAAACCATTTCCAAAGCTGCGACTGGATGTGTTAAAGGTATTACGCATCATATCAATACTGGTGATTCTCTTCCGTTCAAATTAAGGCAGTACCCCCTTAGCCCTATGATGAAAGGTCATCTTACTAAGGAAATAGATAAAATGTTAAAAGATAATGTTATCCAAGAATCACATTCTCCGTATTCTTCTCCAATTTTACTAGTCAAAAAGAAAGACGGCGAATTGCGTGCTTGTTTTGACGGTCGAAGGCTTAACTCCGTAACTGTAAAAGATTCTTATCCGCTACCTCGAACCGATAGTATTTTAACTCGGTTACGTGATTCAAAATATTTCTCATCTATCGACTTAAGGAAAGCTTTTTGGCAGATTAAGTTGGATGAAACAAGTAAACAAAAAACCGCTTTTTGTATACCAGGTAAAGGATTATACGAATTTGTAGTCATGCCGTTTGGTCTTTCTAATTCGGCACAGAGTCTCCAAAGAGTCATGGACAAAATTTTAGGGCCTATCCTACATAAGGAGGAAGCCTTTGTTTATCTCGATGACATTATTGTAGCGTCTCCGACGTTCGAAAAACATCTAGAAACGTTAACCGATATTTTTGTAAAACTAAAGGAAGCTGGATTTCGTATTAATTTAGAGAAATGCAATTTTTGTCAGAAGTCATTAACTTTTCTTGGTTTCATAGTGGGAGAACACGGTTTGCAAACCGACCCTGCTAAAGTTTCAGCTATCAAAAAGTTTAAAACTCCTCGAACCACTACGGAGGTTAATAAACGGTTAATTGGTTTAGTAAGTTATTATCGAATTTTTATGCCTCAATTATCAACTATTTCATCCCCTATTACAGCACTAATAAAAAATAAGAAGAAAGGTCAAACAGTAGTTTGGACCCCAGAAGCAGAAGCATCTTTTGAACAAATTAAAAAGTTAATTTCAGAAGCTCCAATTTTAATTTCACCTGATTTCGAACAACCCTTTTTTGTACAGACAGACGCAAGCGCAGTTGGTTGCGGCTCTCTCTTGTTTCAGCGAAGGGATGGTTTAGAGCACCCTATAGCTTATGCCTCTCGTGCGTTAACTACCACTGAACAAAAATACCACGCTACTGAGCGAGAATTATTAGCTGTTTTGTTTGCAATTAGTAAATTTCGAGGGTACATCGAGGGTTCAAAATTTACATTGATTACAGATTGCTCAGCATTAAAATGGTTAAAACAATTCGATCAATCTACTGGCAGATTAGCCCATTGGTCTTTAAAATTGGCACAATATGATTTTGATATTCAACACAGACCCGGCAAATTAAATATTGTACCGGATATGTTATCTCGTGATTCTTGCGGGATAAATCTAAAAACTTTACAAAATGATCAACTTAAAGGTATTCAACAAAATGTAGCCGACATAATGGTTGAGGTTGAAAAATTTACTGGTACTATAAATGATAAACAATATATTTACCTTGAAGAAATGTTGTCTAGAAGTTTACTAGAGCTAGGTGGAATTGAAATCGAAGGTGAAAATAATATAAAACAGGCTCAGCATGAGTTTGCAAATTATGTTCAATCGTGCATTCCTAAGCTAGAAATTAAAGCATCTAACAAAATTTCCAAAAGTAGTTTAATAAATTTAAAAACTTTACAAAAAGACAACTGGTATAATGATTTAATAGAGAAAATAACTTATACTCCGAAAGATTATACCTCTTTTAAAATACAAGATGATATTATTTATAAATTTGTCCCCAATAATCTAGTAAATTCCGCCAATTTGTCAGATTGGAAAATAGTCGTTCCAGCGGCGCACCGAAAGGAGATTTTAAATACGTTGCATGACCATCCAAAAGCTGCACATTTAGGTATTTTTAAAACAATAGCACGAGTTTCTGAACTTTACTACTGGCCAAAAATGGCCAAAGATATAAAACAATATATTCAAAATTGCGACATTTGTAGCTCACAAAAGTCTTCTCAAAGTGCTCGACCTGGCTTAATGGGCCAACAAAAAAAAGTTTCTTATCCGTTTCAGGTAATTTCAATGGATTTACTAGGTCCGTTACCTATGTCAAAGAAAAAAAGATATCAACATCTTTTGGTAGTCACTGACTATTTTACAAAATATGTAACTGTGTGTCCTTTGACAAAGGCCACTTCATCAAAAATTATCGAATATTTAAAAAACTACTATTTTACTACTTTCGGGGTACCGCAAATGATCATCTGTGACAACGGGGTACAATTTATATCAAAAGAATTTAAGGAATGTTTAGCAGAATTTAAAATTCAGGCAACTCTTTATAATGCTAAATACCATCCCCAAAACAATCCAACGGAACGAATTAATCGCATACTAGTAACTTCCATCTCGTCGTATATAAAAAATGACCACACTGAGTGGGACCAATATATACAATCTATCGCATTTGCAATAAATACAGCTAAAAGCGAAGTTACAGGTTTTACTCCCGCTTATCTCGTATTCGGTCGGTATGTACCCATAACTGGAGATTACTACGGTAATTCTTTACCAGAAGTAAATACAATTGAAAAGGATGCACAAATCCGTTGGGATTATGAACAGCAACAATTACCTTTAGTGTTCCAACAGGTACGACAATCTTTAGCTAAAGCTTATAAAAAAGCCCAGCATCATTACAACCTAAGAAAGCGCATGTTATCTTTTCAGGAAGGTGATTATGTGTGGAAACGTAATTACGTATTATCGAATGCAGGTAATAAATTTATGGCCAAATTAGCCCCTAAATATATTAAGTGTAAAGTAATAAAGAAAGTAGGAAATTTGACTTACGAATTGCTCGATGCTCAAGGAAAAAATATTGGTAATTGGCATATTAAGGATTTGAAAAAGACCAATTCCAATTAAATATTTAAATCTAAATTAACGGTCCTGGAATATGACCCTAAACTATACCACTACTAAATTTTAAAACAACCCTTGAGCTAATAATTAAAATAAATTTTGAAAAATTAAAAGTTTCTATTTGTATTGTGACAATAAATTAAGATTTGGTAAATATTACCAATTGTCGTTTCAAATAAGCAAGTGGTAAAGGAATTATTAATCTAATAAGAAAAATATAATATCCCTATCTTGTTTAAATTTTAAAAAAAATGAAAAAAATCGACAATAGATAATTTTGAATAAGTCTAATTTATCTTTACACCTGAGTCATTATCTTTTAGATAAATAACGTTAAAACGTAAGATTAAATTTTTTATGATGTTAATATGATTTTTTTATGAAACCCAATCGGTATTATTTTGAAATTATTTGACGTTTCCAAAGGAAATAATTATCTTGCAATTGAAAAAATTTGCGTTGTTTTTAGGTAAACAAATTTATTAAAAGTTGGAATATTTTTGGGTAATTCTAATAAATTACCATACCATGTTGTGAAAATTAGAATATTTTCAACGAGATTTAATAATAAAATCTGAATATTGTTTTCGATATTAAATTTAAAATATTTCAAAAAGAAATATAATTTTATGCTAGTAATACTAAAAGATAAGAATCCGTCACCCGTCTGCAGCTCGTGGCGACAATTCAATCTAGTACGTTACCTTGAACTTAGCTTCAATGCAATAAGAAAAAATGTTGTTTTTTTAATTAATTTATTTAAGGAACTGGCACTTTAAAAAACTATAAATTTTTTAAATACGACCAGTATTCCCCATAACTTATCTGAAAGATAGAACAATGGGTCCTGAAGATTTTCATGAAATAGCTAATCATGAAAAATCAAGATTCATTTAGTGTATTGTCAAAAATATTCGGAAATAGCTAATCCGCCTATTTTAAATAATACATGACAATCTTCAGAAATTAAGTTTGATGATTTAAATTAACAAACCATTTTAAAATTGATTTTGCCTTAATAAGAAAATTGAAGCCAAGATTTAAAAAGGAAATTCTTTTTGATTGAAAGTTAATTTTGTATTTGCAACGTTTTTTTTTGATATTACATTAATTATCAACTTACGAGTAAAATTAAATTAGTAAGAGCGTGGTAAAAATGTCGTTCCAAAGAATTCATATGTTTGTAGGATGTATACACTACAGCTGTGATTACATCATACTTGAATGACAGTAACCTTGTAATAAAAGTGATAATTTCTCTAAGGCTAAAAATTGTAGAGTAAATTTAACAAATTTATGTAACATTTTTATTTAAAATAAATTAGTAAAAGTTTCGATTTATAAAGTCGAATTTAAGGTCAATTTATTGTAAGGCATTCAGTTGTAAACAATATTTGTTGTACTTGACAATTACGATCGACATAGTAAATTTTAATCAATCAATCGCTTAATAGAAAAAAGAAATAATGAGAAAAATTTTGAACGTACAATTATTATAAATCTACTTAAATATAAAAACTAAAAATGAAGATTATTCTTGTTAATAATAAACTTGGTGAAATAATTCTAACGAGTCTTCGTGTGTTGAAGTGACACTCGGAAGCAAAAATACTTAGGTGCAATTGAAGGTCGCTGCTTCATTCTAAGAATTAGTACACTCAAATGATTCAAGATAAAAAATAATGCAACACTTTGTTTTAAGTTCTTTTACATTTGATTAAATAATTTAAGAATACATTCGAATTAAGCAACCTTTTATTAGATAAAAGTAAATAATGAGAACCACTTCGACACGGTAGCAATTGTATTCAATTACTAAAAAAAAAAAAAAAAAGATACTAATTGATTTTATTGTGACATTAATAATTTTTGTTAAAAGGTGATTTTCTAACTATGGGATAGACTCCGTCGAATACGAGATATACGGTTTCCCTGATTTACCCAATATAATTATATTTGCATATTAAAACCAGATAAAGAAATTTTCTAGTTGGTAATCTCATCCTGAAGCCACGTAATTATGAGTCATACTTTTTACAAAGAATAGTTAACAGTGTATGATAATAAAGAAAAAAGTTTGTTGAAATGTTAACTATATTTTTTATTCTCGAAGTCTTATTTGCGCTAACGAAAAACAAAACTGATAGTGTTTTAATTACAATCGAATAAAATACAATTATTTTATTTAACAATTCCATTTCCTTTTAATATTTTATAAAAGATAAAATTTTAATTTACAAAATAAGTGATCGTAATTAATAAAATTTTTTTACTGTCGAGCAATGATTAACAATTACTGTCGTTAAATGAAAGTTTTTTTTCTCTCAAATAAATTTAAAATTGAATCACTTACGATTAATATCGATTAAAAAATTTTTTTTGATAAAGACCTGATTAAAAAATGTAGATTTTGTCGTTTAAAAAATAAAATTTTCCTTAACATCCAAATTTATGAATGAAAAAGATCGAACTTCTCAATATTTGTTTACAAATAAATTTTGGTAAATCTAAATCTTATGTTATCATCAAGTGAAAAATAAGCAAAAACCAATTTTATCATTCCAGCTAATAAAAGACTCGCTATTACGTATAAATGAGTTATCATCAATAATTTCATTAATAACCCGAACTAAGGCTCGCCACATAATGGTCAGCATATTACTACTTGAATTGGTTTCATAATAACTTCACTTGTAAATATGATCCGTGTCTTTATTATTGGATCCAATTGTTAAGTATTCAGTTGATTAGTTATTTAGTTAAAATGATACAGTTAATAATATAATTATTCTATCTACATATTAATTTTTACAATAAATTTAAAATATTACTCTTACATTATAATAAGCATCTTGTATAAGAAATTTCTTGTCATCTTTGTGTAATGTTTTTACAGTAGACACGGTAACCGATTGTCGTGAATCCAATTCAATATCCAGCTGTGATCAAAATCACTGGATTCAACAAGATGGATTAAGACGATTCCTGGTGTGATCAACTATTTCTATTTTTTTTAAATGTTTTTTCGTAGAAAAGGAAACAATATCCGCTTCGTAAAACGAAAAAATAAATTGTTAATCCGAAAAATTCTTTTTTAAGAAATCCTATAAGATGTGATGTTCAACTTGGTTGTATACTCTTCAATTAAAATAAAATAGGGGAAACTAGGTCTGTACGGTACACCTAATGAGATGATTCGGATTCTCACCAAGGCCCGTTCTCGCTGAAATCTTTCCTTCCTTAAAAAGTTGGGTGAATGTTTACACCATTTTGGATAGTTTCATCTTTGTTTTTTTAATAAAAGCAACAAAATAGAATTCCTTAATTCACTCATTAAATTTGTTTTACTTTTAAAACTACGAGGTTTCAATTTGTAAATATGATTCTTTGAATACCAACCAACACAATTGCTTCAACTTGTAAATATGATCAGTTGAACAAAAAAACCCCCTAATATTTTAACTTGTATATATGATTTGTTAAAATATGACATCTTATAAATTATTAGTTGTTAGAAAATAATGTCCTCGTTTAAAGTCGATCTCTCTCTAGTCCCTGCTTAACCTGTGTGATAACTCTAGCTTGATGACCCGAATTCTCGCCAAGACCCATTCTCATGAACGCAGTGTACTTAGTTTGATTTTCTGAAAACCAAGGATTAATTTTCAATAATAGCTTTAATTTATAAACTCCACACAAACTCTTCTAGAGATTTCTTGTTTACTCTAAAAGATCAAAACTAAAACAAGTGGCGTCCAACAAACAATTACTGCCGTTGTCCTTCAAGTTAAGTCGAAGGCAATGGGTAGTCCTCAATTTTTTATATTATAATATTATTAATAACTCTTTTCAACGTACACTGTATCATTTCTATCCTGTCTTGTAATTTTAAAATAATCTAAGTGTAAATATATCTAAGCAATCTCTTACCTCTAACTTAAGGTTAGGTGTACAAGAAATCATTTTTTAAATTTTTTTTTGTAACAAGTTAGCGTGTTACGGTATCCGTTAAAAACCATATAAAATACCTAATATTTCAAATTACCTTGTATAAACTATTCTCTTATCCTCGCTACGAAATAATAATGTCAAGTAATAAGTTTATTAAAGAAGAAATAGCTATTTTTATTACAAAGTATCCACAAAGTTTCGCTCCAACTTTTTATTACGCATTGCAATATAGTGATTATTTAATAATTTTTGTAACGCTCAAACTAAAAAATGATGTCATTAAATATAATCAAGTAATTATTGCCATCTTCGTTAGGCTCATTAGTTTCCTTCTCATACTAAAAACTATAGAAGCAACTTAAGAATTCTCTAATTGGCTGCTCCGTGTTGTCAAGGACAGATCTGCAGTTAATACGCGAGAGGGGAATTCTAATCACCTAGCGGGGGACAGTGTTTAACGATCCATCAAAACGCTCGCATCGGATTAAGAACGCATATCCGAAATAAATGTAATTATTTTAAAGTTAAATAGTTTTACAAAACTAATAAGATGGTAATGCAAATACCTATTAATTCCAATGAAAAGTGCAATGTTATCGAAATCACTCTAAAGTTATTTTCAAGTAAAACTAATTATCGCAAATCCGTTAACATCGACTTAATCAAAGTAAGAATAAGTCTTTTTATTAGTCAAATCAATTCAATATTAGTACTACAATCTTATTTTTATAATATTTGCGTCGAAATGCAAATTTTAAAGACAGTAATAATCAACGTCTAAAACATGTGCGTCTCAACAAAATAAACTAGAAGTGCACGTGTAAGTTCGATTACGCGAATAAATACCAACATTATTGTAGGACAAACAATACTCGAAATAAACTTGTACCTAAAATAGTGAAAACGGGCAATAACTATTTGAATATGACAATTTATCAGTAAAAACTATGGCAACACGAAATTTGTGAATAATATGCGCGTTTATAAATCAAACAATCGAACGGTAATAGTCAACTAATTATATTCAAATTTACTTCATCCCAGAAGACTTGAAGAGTCGCTGTAGCATGCAAGATAATTTCATCATTCCCATGCAACACTTCTTCATCGTTCCGTCTACGCGAAGTAATATCAGTGCATTAGCGTGTCACACCATCCCGAGCACATATGTAAACCCCATAAAGGTACCATATTTAATATTATTTTGTTGTATGCATTTTTATAATATGTTATTAATTTTAAAGAAGAATGAACGAGACGAATGAATCTTAATTTTAAGATTTTATCGCATATTAATTACATTGCAAAATTTATGTACAGAGTAAGCCAAAAATATATGTATAAAGTTGATTTCTTGTTTTCGTTCGCCGTACGTTATTCTCAGTAGTTTTTCGTAGCAACCCAACTCCCTGAGAAAGAGAAGCCAGTAAGTATCCTAAAGACGACGCTCCGAATCGCCTACGGACACCAATCGCAATATCCCCCACACACACGTGATTTTACGCATACAGCTCGCTTATTTTCACTTTTAGAGCAAATTATTATTATTATCAGACCAAACTTTAAGAGCACAAAATTCGCTACAAAATATATTTTTCTATGACATAAGGTTAGATGGGGCAAGAGCATTTACGGGGCAAGTGCAGTATTTGCTAATAATTTTCACATAGCTGAATAAATTGATCTGCCAGCTGTGAATGTTACATTTAATTAACATATATTCCCTAACTAACCCACTGAAGATAGCATGGGACCGTTAGGTTTGAAAATTAAGCATATTAAATCGTTAGTCGTATTTGTGGTTAAGTAACGAGGTGATGCGTGTTTTGTTATCTGTGTATATCTCAGCTATTTTTTGAGTTTTCGTTGCGATAGTTGGTAAGTATATATGTTTTTACGATATAATCTTCTTAATAACGTTATTTTTGTTCATATTTATTTTCAACTATATTTTTGTTGATGGGCTGCACTTGCCCCTTCAATTTTGTCTACTGGGGCTAGTGCAGCTTATTTCTATGGGGAAAGTGCAGACCATAGTTCGATGAGGTATCAGAGCCTGAATTTGATGAAGAAACGAATGATCAAGACTACAATTTGCATAACAGAGGAAATGAAGAAATTGTAGCTTAGTGAAGAAAATATAATATTAAACATTCAACCCGGTAACTTCATTTTGGCGAATTTTTTTGGAAAAAAGAAGACTTACAAAGTAGTATAGCTATACGGGTTTTGGAACAATAGAATCTATTGTTATGCGCATTTTGCTACTGCGCATGCCCCAAGCACCCAAAAGAAGCCCCAGAGGGGCCCCTGGTGTCGATGACTTGTGTTTACATAAGCTCGGGTGACATCATGTTTACATAAACATGGTCGTTATTATGTTTACATTATAAGAGGTGATATCATATGATGATATCATGTTTACATAAGCAAGAAGGTAAAAGATTCGAACACGTGACAGGGACAAATGACGTCAGCGGGGTTCGTTACACTTAAGGCCGTTTTGGCTTGCAGGGGGTGGCGGGGAATTATAAAGTTTTAAATAATGTCAGCGGGGATTTGGTACACTTACGACCGACTCGGCTCGCGGGGGGTGGCGGGGGATTATAAAGTATTGTTAGAAGCAGTTTTAAATAAGTTTAATTTTATATTGTGTATTTTAAGAATTGTTTATTGTATTATGTATATGTAGACATACTTCCGGTCGTCTTTTCCCCGGGTACCGCAAGGGGGCGCACTTCCCCTTCCGACCGGCTCGGCTCGCGGGGGGCGGCGGGGTATTATAAAGTTTTAAATAACCAAAGCGCATCGTACATCAATTTATTACTACAGTTGTTTTTGTTATTATCAGAAGCACTTTTAAAAAGTAAGTTTAATTTTATATTATGTATTTTAAGAATTGTTTATTTTATTATTTTATTCTTTTATTTGATAGTGTCATCTTCCTATGGTCATGGCCCACAAAACGCAAAGAAAATTCGTTTTATTTACCAAAATTCATTTTGGTTAAATAATTCTAGAAGTAAATATTTAACAATAGGCATCGATATTGACAACGGTTTTAAACCGGCAGTAAAAATCGGATCTCGTAATGGTATCGAGTTGTTATTAACTCGAACGGAATGGGATGATTTAATTTCATTTCGAGAACAAATATATGAATACTACTTCGAAAGCGATATTTTAAATACGATATATTTACCTAATTTACAAATTAATGGTGAAACATACAATAAGATAAGATTGATAAAAATGGAAAATTACTACAATGAATTTATTTGTATTGCAAAAGAAACTCTACACAACCTCTTTTTGTTAAGTGAAGTAGTGAATTCGAGATTGAATATTTTGGAAAATTTGGAATTACAACATTTTTTTACAAGCTGTTTGTCCTCAAGTATTAGAATCGGAGGAGGTGATCACTTTGAAAATTTTCAAAGTTTGATTAAACATGATAGCATATTTAAAACACAAAATGGCTATTGTTTGTTAAAAATGCATTTGAAGAACACTCATATTTAAAAATGTAATAAAAATTGATATGTAAAAACATAAAATTATTTAGAATTACCATGTATATTATTTTATATAAATTCAAACAAGAAAATATTGTGTATATCGAAATGTATGACCTCGTTTCATTAAAACCTTTTAAATATAGATTGTATATTATGATAATTAATTAGTAAAAATTTATAAAACAAATTCATCCCGAATTAATTTTTAGTTGCTTATAGTAATTCTTGTTGTTAACAAGAAGTGTTTTGATTCGTGTTTCTTAAAAAAAGTTTCTGAATAATAAATTCGCCATGACTGATATAATAGTAAGTGAGATTATGTCTACGTCGCGTCGCATAAGAGAAATAATGCAAAATGCATTATTGCTAATTTCAAATAACCCCAATGTTAAACATGAAAAATATTTCTTATTAAATTTAAAGTAGGCGATGTTTATTTAACTAATTGATCGCTTCATATTTTTATTTTGTTCATCAAATATTATAATTTGATGCCATATGCGTACTAAAAATAATTTATTTTGATACCATAGGCGTAGGAAAAATAATTTATCCTTTTAATTAATAACTTAAAAATAAATAACCATGATAATTTTTTATAATACGCTCAATGTATTTCTAGTTATATTCTCATAAAGAATTATGTAACCGGGTAATTTTCCGTAGTATGATGTAATAAGGAAATGCAAATATTATAATTATTTAATTTCATTGCTGGTTTAGCAAATAGGATTCTCGAACATTCTAGAATAATATTCGCTAAATAAACAAATTTTGCAGAACACATAAAACCTATGTCAGTTAGATTTCAGTTAGTATTCTACGAGTATTCATTAAGTAATCATAATGTAACGTTAAATTATTATTCAATAAGTTTATGCTAAGGTGTTATTATGTTAGTTTGTATTTTTAATAGTTAAGCAGAAACTCTGCTAGTTAAAATCATATTGTGTGGAAATTAATATTCAAGAAAAATAAATTAATAAAATTTGAAAGTGTTTTTTTAAAAATTAAGTGTTACAACATAGAAGTTAACTTTTCTAATATATTGTACCTAATCTTTTTGAGTTCATTTAAAAAAATGTTTACTTTAATTTAAAAAACTTCCGTCGTTATTCTGTTTTTGGCATTAAATTTTTTAGTCATACTAGGTTAATTTTTATTTTGTGTTGTAACAACATTCGAGAACTATTTTAGGTTATCAAACCAAGATTAAAAATATACGACATCGTGGAGCCGGAATTAACAGCGGTAAAAAACGCGGTGATCGTGTGCGCTGGGAAGACGTCCAATCGGCCTTCAAAGGACGGGTTAGGACGGGGGTGGTTATCAACCTCAAACACAAGGACCACCTTCCTAGAGGATGCCCGATTCCTAGTTGCAATTCGAGTAAAGAAACTTTTAAAAAAGCATAACATGCTCAAAATTAATGTGGACTTTGGATGTAGTTATACAAAAACAGGAGTCGAGGAAGTAGACGTGAAACACTTTAAGTAAAAACTTTATAAATTTTATATAACTTGTTTTTAAAAAAATTATTTTTCAGCACCCGAAATAGCGTAATCGATGGCGCTATGGATTTAAAAAGATGGTGGGAGGAGCACGTGCGAGCAGCCGTGATGACCCAAATGGAAGAGTTTCAATTCCGGGACAGCGGCTGGACCCTCGATGCTGTAGTAAATTTAGCAGTAAACATCAACAAATACGAACCTCTGAGGTGGTCCTCCTATATTCCGCTACCTGAAGATATTGAGTCCAAAAAAGCGTGCATCAATGTACAAAATGCGGACAACGCGTGCTTTTATTGGTCCATTGTATCGGCATTGCACCCTGCTTCAAGGAACTCTTATAGAGTGTCGTCCTACCCCCATTACTCTGAAGTTTTAAACTTGGAGGGTTTAGAGCTCCCCATGGCGTTTAGACAGGTTAGTAAATTCGAGAAATTAAACGACATCTCCGTCAACCTCTAGTCTTGGAAAAATCCGGTAAACATCATCGCGTCCTACCAGTCCTCTTGACAAAAAACAAACGAAATCGTCACGTCAACTTGTTAATGGTGCAGTCCTCCTATAAGGAACCTACAGATGATACCCCCGTTAGCTACCATTTCTGCTGGGTTAAAAATCTCAGTAGATTGGTAAGTAAGCAAACGACTGCTTACAAAGGTTTGATTTTCATATGTGACAGATGCCTGCAATATTTTTATACGAAAGAAAAATTGCAAAGACATGAGGTGGATTGTATCGGTACGAATGAGTGTAGGGTGACGATGCCTAACAAGGGGGAAGTGGTAAAGTTCACAAACTATAATAATAAAGAACGGGTACCGTTTGTAATTTATATGGACATTGAAAGTTTGCTTAAACCCGTGGTCAAAAAACGTGGTGAAAAGACAACAGTATATCAGGAACATGAGGCCTTCAGCCTTGGCTACTATTTTAAATGCGAGTACGACCAGAGCCTTTCTTATTACAAAAGTTACCGCGGATTGGAGTGTGCGAAATGGTTCGCTTGCGAGTTAAGACAGATTGCCGAGGATGTAGAGTAGAGCCCGTTTATTGGGCGATGCAGCCGATGAAATTAACATTACAGGAAGAGCACGATTTTCAGCAAGCCTCAAACTGCCATATTTGCAATAAACCTTTTTCAGAAAAAAACTTTAAAGTTCGCGAGCATAATCATATTACAGGCGAATTTCGTGGGGCAGCACACAATTCTTGTAATTTAAATTAAAAAGACCGCAAATCTATACCGGTAACTTGTCATAATTTAAGCGGCTACGACGCACACTTTATCATAAAGAATATAGCACAAGAAATTGAAGGATCAATATTTATTCTTCCCGTAAACAAGGATAGATATATATCCTTCACTAAATCGCTTGAAGGTTCGGCAATTACATTTAAATTTATAGATTCCTTCAAATTTATACCATATGCTCTAGACCAATTGGTCTCGTATTTAGACGATTTGATGATCGTTAGGAGCGAATACCCGGACGAGCGACAATTAAAATTGTTGAGACGTAAGGGTGTTTTCCCCTACGATTACGTTCAATGTAGAGCAAATTTAGAATAGTTAAAATTACCCGAAAAATCAGATTTTTATAGTAAATTACGCGAAGAAGCAATATCCGACGAAGATTATAATCATGCGCAGAAAGTCTAGACCGAGTTCGCAATCACAACTTTGGGGGAGTACTCGGACTTGTACTTAAAAACCGATGTGTTGTTGGCAGATAACTTTTTTTGTGTAAGGTGAGATGGGGCAAGTGCTACCCAAAAAATGAAAAGTTGGTTTTAGAACCGTTTAAGATACTTATTAAGTTTGTCTAAAAAAGGTTTCTCTTGGCAGTCTAGTAGCTTAGAGTATAATCTACATGATACAATATATTGTATGCACAAATCCCAAAAATGAGCATTATTGTGGGGACGTCACATTTTTGCCCAAACCGTTCTTCCACGTCGTGTTTGGACGACCACCTTATCGAAGTTTCAGTGTACTAAAAAATAAGTGACTTTAAAAAAAAACTTAATTTCCATAATTAGCTACCGTAACAACTATGTACAATACCGGTAAGCAATTCTAAATTAAAAGAAAATTCTGTTTTCACTTATAATATATTAAGTGCATTTTTGATTATCGGTAACAATTTGACTACGTTGCTATGAAAACTTTGTTGTCAAGTAAATGTCCGAATGCGAAGCATGAGGACATTTACTAATGACAACAAAGTTTGAATATAGCAAAGGGGCGACTGTTCCGTTATTCTGACAGGCTGAAAAAAAATTTCTTCAGCTACACACTAAAGAACAGGCTTATTTTATGCTACAGAATTAATATTTTATATGAATCCAGTAAAAACAACCCCAAAAATCGAATTTTGAAAAGTACGGGAAATGTAGTGTACATTATGCAAACGGGGGCGTGTAAATTGCATCAGACGCTCGTAGTCGAAGCCGCGCCCACCGAGGTTATAAATATATAGGTGGGGACAGGCAAACTGTAGTGCATTTCGTTACGTACATTCGACGAGTAAATATGCCTGACCCAAATTTAAATACTGACAACGATGTTTTACGCCTTTTCGGTGGCGACGATCGTGAATTAGACGAGCGTCTGCAATTAATGAAATTAATTCCGTCCAAACGTAAATGTTCGACGACGACCTGCAGACGTCTTTGTCGGATTACACATTTCAAGGGGTTCTGGCTGAACCATTGTTTTAGATGTCCGCGTTGTAAGAGGGTCTATGCACTTACCAAGGGAACATTTTTTGAGCACCGGCCGCGCCTCCACCCGAGGCTTGTGGGTAAGGTTTTGTGGATGTGGTGTACACATATGCGGGCGGGGGTGGCAAGTGAATACTCTGGGCTATCCCGTAAGGTTGTACTCAACCTGTACGCGGATCTCCGAGCAGTATGCACCTGGAAGCTCCAGAATTACCCTGAAGATCTAGCAATCGGTGGTCCGGCACAAATAGTGCAGATCGATGAGAGTGTAATCACGCGGCGGAAGTATGGTGTCGGCCGTATACCCGCACGCGCCCAAAAGTGGGTGGTGGGGCTGTATAGCTGCACTGAACGGCGTGGCATCGTCAAGTACGTGGAGAAGAGGAATGCCGCCACGCTGAATGCACTCATCGAACACTATGTACGGCCTGGCACGGAAATATGGACCGATTGTTGGAAGGGTTATTCGGGGCTGAAAACCCTCGGTCGTGTATCTCCCTACATCCACAATACCGTTAACCACAGCAGTAATTTTGTGGATCCTGACACTGGAGTGTGCACAAACCAGGTGGAGGGGTATTGGTCTGCTCTCAAAACTTTTTGCCGTCGACTGGGTGTGATGGGTTCCCGCTTACTATCCGAGCATCTAGACCATTACATGTGGTTATCCATATGGGGAGGATGTAAACAGGACAGATTTTTAAACATCCTACGTCGAATCCGGACCGCACTGCCGCAGAAATAACTGATTCACGATCGTCAAATCGGTTCTTTTCAGAACCAAAAATATCTTAAGAAGTAGGTCTCTAAATAAACATAAATTTTAGGGGTGTGCATTCGAAAAGGAGGGTAATCCATCGTCAAATCCTACTCCTCCGGGGCGCCGCTCCGCTCCGCTCTGCACCCCTACGGAGCGGATTTGACTCTGGTTACTAGGCTAAACATACGAGAACCGGGATGTGAGAGACCCTCGAAATAGCATTAAAAAGTATAGTCGCGGTATGGGGCAGTAAACTATTACGTTTCACCCCCTAAAAATCGCGTAAAAACAAAAAATAAGCGATGTTACATGTAGGAGCGTCGAGCTGCATCTGCCGGTGCGAAATTTTCAAAGTGTAAGAGTATATCCCAGTGCACGTACCGTCAACAAAATGCGCCGGCCGGCCGATGAATGTGGCATCACCGGGGTCTACTGCATGATTTATGCTACTTTTCCGTACTTTTCAAATTCGAATATTTCGGTCATTTGGACCCGATTCATATGTTTTACTTTTACAATATGCTAAAATAAGTGTGTTCTTTAGTGTGTAGCAGAAGAAATTTTGTTTCGAGCTGTCATAACAACTGCACAGTAACCAGCAAAGGAGTCAAATTGGACGATAATCAATAATGCACGTAATAAATTCGGTAAGACTATTGCACACATTAGAATTAGACACAACGTAACAGTACATGATATTTAAAAAATATAATTTATAAATGTAGGTGCCTTGATTTGGTAACTATGACAACAAACAAACGTCTGAAAATAATAACGAAAAATTAATATTGTATTATGTGAAATTGTTTGCATTGCAACGGTTTGGCGATAAATCTCTAAAAGATATAGAACAGGAAGTAGAAAATACGGTTCCAGTGAATACTAAACGTTCACAAGCTTCAGTTTGGAAGCAGTTTATGAAATTTTGCAATGAAAAAAATTTTACATTGCAAGAATCGACATCCATAGAAGATGTAAGTAATATTTTACAAAATTGGGCGTTAAACATGAAAAAAAATGATGGGAAAGATTATAAGGAAAACGTTGTAAAAACTATGTGGAATATAACCGCCAAACAGTTGCAAGAAAAATTCTATAATGAATTCAACATTAAATTTGATCCATTCAATGACATAGTTTTTAAAAAAGCTAGAAACGCTAGAAATGCCAAACGACGCGAACTGCAAGTCGATCCAGAAAAAAGGAAAACTAGTTCGGTAGCATTGTCAAATGATGAATACACGAAAATTATCGACTTATGGAATGAAGAAACTCCTTTTGGATTACAAAAAAAATTGTATCACGTAATTGCGTATGAATTAGCGTGGAGAGGTGGAGAAGCTGCAACATGCCTTACTACTTATTTTAAGCAGGAAACAAATAACGAAGGAAAGCCAACTGGTCGGTTAGAATACAATCCAATATTTACTAAAACCACCCAAGGAGGTGGAAAAAACATTGCAGAAAGCAAGTGGCTTACTACAAATTATGCTAATCTAAAGAAATGTCCTGTAAGGTAACTTTTCCAAATTTTTTCCCGAGTAATAATTTTATTGATATTCTTTTTATTATTTCAGATTGTTCAAGAAACTGATAAGTAAGAGGGGTGGCGAAATTAAAACGGACCGTCTATTTTTAACAGTTAATCCTTATTGGGAAAAATCAAACAAATGGTACAAAAATATGCCTGTAGGACGCAACGAATTAGCTAAGTGGATGAAGTATGCGGCAGAAAAAATTGGCCTGGATACAATAAATAAGAAGATTACGAATCATTCAAATAGATCTACTGCTGTATCTCATCTTGCTAAAGCTGGTATTGCAGAACAACAACTGATCAAACTAACGGGTCATAGTAATACCAATTCATTAAAACCATATCTGAATTTAGATGCAGAGCACCATAGCAAAATTGTAAATGATCTAAGAAAAGGGAATACTTCTTCTTCTACTATTACTAACGAACTGAGCACTAAAAGTGCTAATGAAACTATTACCTCTAATAATGGGCAAACAATTCATAATTTTAATTACTCAAATTGTAACTTTACATCAGAAAATTTGCACTGTTCAAACTTTAACTCGAAGTTAATTTAAATGTGTTGGTTTTGTTATATTATACTTCATTAATAGATTTAAACAACTTTTTGAATTATTTTGTTCTATTGTAAATAATAAATTGGAAAAAAGAGAAAAACTTTTAGTTGTATTTTTACTTCAATAAAAAATCCGAAAAAATCTATCACATGATATAAAGTAACGTACACAATTATCAAAAATTATCAAAAAGAATATGTGCAATTATCAAAGCAACTTGAACAATTGTCAAAGCAACTTGAACAATTATCGCGTAATTCTAACGCCATTGGTTAGAATTGATCGGATCCCTAAATATCATTGGTTGATGTTAGTCATGTGACACATGTGTGCAATAGTCACTATTATTTATCCAAGTTTTATGAAAACAACATTAAAAATTACAACTAAGTCGGAGGAGATGGTACGTCCTAGTACACTTAAATGAATTCCATTGTAACTAACCCGACTAGTTTGTACTAATCATTAATTTGGTCCGACATAACGGCGGATTTCCGGGGGGGGGGGGGGGATAGAACCCATGGTTCCAGCAAAGAAAAAAATTTCCCTTAAGAATAGATATTCATAAATTAAAAATTATTTTGTGTTTAATTTAAAAAATATACTTTCATTCTTCTCCTTACGATGCAATTTTGTAAATTTAAAAACTGGCAGAGGGTACAGGTTAGATTTTTTTGGAAAAAATTTAAACAGTGAATCCTTTACGCCCAGTATTACCAACTTTGAAGTCTTAACAAACTTAGGATTAGTCGTAAATAAATAAAATATATTTTACTGAAAAAAGTGGCAGATTTATTGTGCTGTTGGCCTCCCCCCCCTTGACTCAGCAAGAGAAATAAAATTTTTATGGAAATTTATATGGCTTTTATTGTTTCCGATACTTCAAAAAGTTGCCTATAATTTTTTTGCAGTAGCCACGTCGCCCTTCTAAAATATTTTTATGCCTGCGGCTTCATTTCTGCCCCCCCCCTCTTTGGGTCAACCTTGGATCCGCTACTGGTCCGACAATAATTTTACGTAAAGATGAAAATAAAGGAACTACATGCGAAAAACCGCGTTGGAGGGGGGCTAAAATCTCTGGCATGGGATTTTAGGCGAGTTTTGGGCGGTCAACACTTCTATATTGTCATGATTTTTCCGGAAAACATTTGAATTTATGATAATGCGATTAATTTTGTTTGTTTGAATTTAAAATTTGTCATTTGAGGAATTTAGTCTTAAAAATTGGTCAAGTGTTTTCTTGTCGAAGTACGCGTGGACTTGAGCGAAAAATGAGAGCTACTGTGTGGTTAGAATTCGACGAGTAATCAAGTTGTAAAAATTTGTGAGAAAGATAGTAATTTTTGAAAATTATTTAGGAGTTTAAAAGTGTGTGAAAATAAAGATTTGGTTTATGAAAGGCGTTTTATTGAAAAACAAAAGTGAAAAAGGTACAAAGTTTAATATAATCACAATTAAAAATTTATGAAATTGAAAAAAACATGCTACTTGCTCAGCTTGCCCGGATGCAACAGACTTCAAAACTTAATTACTTTATTACAAGAAAAAAATTCTTTTTATTTAAAAAAAAATTGTATATTGTAGTGGCAAAAAAATGGAATATACCAATCACTTCCAGCATGCCGTTTTTTATTCTAAATTGTGATATTGTATTAATAGCCCAGGCAAGGAAGGTTTTTAGTTTGCAAAAAATCCGGGCAAGCTGAATTTTGGCAGAGATGTACATTGGAGTGTTCTAATGAACCCCCCCCCCAAAGGTCCTATAACATCCCACGCCGGCGTCCCCCACAATCGGGGGTTTTAGCTCCCCAACGCGAATTTTTGCCTATAACTCGCTTATTTATGCTTGTATGAAAAATTATGATCAGACCATAATTGAAGAGCATAAAATTCTTTATAAAATAGTTTTTTTTTCATATTTTTCCATGGCACACTAATACTTAAATTACTGACCGAAAAAACGACCCACCCATAAAATGGCACAATATTGATTCGTTGCAGGGGGAGGATGTTTTCGGGCACGGGAAATGCTTTTAATAATAAATTAATTGAAATTGTGGCCAAGGTTGGAAAATGAAGAGAAAAATAAATATTTTCAAAATTTGCCCAAGTTATAGTATCTTCCAAGTAACGAAACCAAAACTTCTGAAAACTTCAGATACTTCGCTCAATGACTAAACAGCACCAACGGATATTCACACTTACCGAGATAACTATGAACTTAATTTACAAGAATGGAATTTCAGAACAAAGCATTACAGCACATGATGTGGCATTAACTAATATGACGGTTGGGGTTTCCGAGACCCCGTTGTACCATTTCAGGGTTAAAAGGATGTATCACCGAGATAGTTGCAAAATTATTTATTTATATAATTTATCACAAGTTGCAATATCAAATTTCACCAATCACATACCGAAGTGTCGAATACAAAATAAGATTGGAAGTACGGAATATTTAAGTTATTTGTTTACAGTGAGTAAATAAATGATTCGGCCGTATCAACCGGGCTCGAATTTCATGTACATTTTGTTAATCGCATTTCAAAATAGTTCTTCAAATTTTGGACTATGAACTTATTGATCGCCTTTAAAATTATGGATTACATAGTTACACCAAAGGACGATATTAATTTTATTCAATAAAATTTTTCATTGACCTCACAAGGAAAAGATCCTAGGTGTATTGCCAATTTTTATAATTTTTAAAAGAACCCTAATTTATTTAGAAGCGGAATAACGGTATTAGGGAGTGCGCCCTTTGAAATTATTTAATAAAAATTTTGTGTTCAGAAATTGTTTTGTCGCAAATGGTGCACATTTTGTGTGATCACGTATAACATTGCAATGCAATCATTTAAAAAGTATCCCTTAATGGTAAAACAAAAATCTCGCCCTAAATATAAGAATCGGAAAGTAAGTTAACAATCATATCTTTACTATTAAAATACAAAATTTTCTAAAAAAAAGTTCTTTTTTGGCACAATATTATCTTTTTTCATAATGTATTTAGTAATTTTACTAATTACAAATTTATATTAATTATTAATTTATTACAGTACTTATGCTTAAACAGGGCGAGTTGGCACTATCTGAGAGTAAAAAATATTTGAAGGGAGAAAACAACAAAAATTGGCCAGTAACAAAACGGAAGACTAAGAGCCAAACAAACTTCTAGAAAAGATTAAATTACCTATAAGCATTACATAAATAAAATCTAGAATCCTTAAAAAAAAATTACATGGATAAGTAGCAAATCAAGGCTCACACATTTCTGCACAAAATGTGAAGAAACGATTGTAATTTCCAACGGAGCCCCTAGAAAGCTTAAATGGTTTTGGGTAACTATTTTATGGAGTGACGAAAGTAAATTAGGGTTAAAATTTTAAAAAGATTCTTTTCAAAGTAGAAATAAAAAAATAAGTTAAGAATTTTTTTAATATTTTGAACTGGAAAAAAAACAAAATTTTTAGAAGTAATAAAAAGGGAATTTTTGGGCTATAGTCCGGAAGTAATCTCAAAATTAATAGAACCCATGCTAGCAGTACTTAGAAAAGTTAACCAAGCCAAAGGATACCAAAAGTCTCATACATTTTGCTTATTTTTTAAATAATTTTTCGTTGCATTTTTGTTTTGACTTACTTTCCGAATCTTATATTTAGGGTAAAAATTTTTAACATTAAGGGATACTTTTTAAATGATTATAATATATTTATTAGTGCTGAGATAATTATAAGTTGTAAATAAAGTATATTATTTTTTCAAAACTATAAATTAGCGTTTTAATTACTTTAAAAGCAATAAGAAGCAAAGTGAAGCAAAGTGAAGCTTGTTAACTTATACAGTGATCACTTAATATTTTATAAACTAACCCCCCCCCCCTTTCCCAAAGTTTAAAAACGGCATAAAATGTCCTAAATGCTTACAAATTTTTTCGAAAAAAATATTTATTGAAAATAAAGAAAAAGGTAAGTTGAGTATTTTTGCATTTTCGCCCCAAAAAGAATAAAACATATAAGAAAAGTTTTTACAATTTCACCCAAATTTACATTTAAAGAGGTAACGGCCCTCATCTTAATTATTGTGCGATGTATCCATTTCCAATCAAAGTTTGTAAGTATTTTATTAAAATATGGGTTTGATATCTATTCGATGCAAAATTTGTTAAATATACATAGCGGGCAATGCCACCCCCAAAGGTTTTAAGCTCGTCTTACATCAGGACATTTCTGGCGTCATTTCTTGCGCCATTTCCAGAGACATTTCTGGCGTCATTTCTGACGCCATTTCTTGCTCCAAAATAAAGCCTGTATTATATCAGGCCATTTCTTGCGCGGATTTTGCGCAGTAGGTAATTTTAGCAAATTACGTGAAACATTTTGTAGGCCAAATATATAGAACCTGTTCTATTTTGAGGCAATTTTCAACGCAATTTGCCTGCGAGCGTGTGCAGTAAGATTAAACGAAGGATAATTTAGTGTTGTAAATTGTGAAAACTGTGCTACACATAAAAATTGAAATGGATAAAGAAAGCGATTTAATTGCAGAAAATGTGATTGTAGCAAACATAATAGTATTAAAAAAATTACTGAAAAGACGTTTGAAAAACAAACCAAAACCGAGGGTGCGAAAGAATTGGCAGGAAAAGTGGCTACATAGAATTTATATTGAATAGAATTGTATTTAATAATTAACTGATTATATAAATTTGTTTGCTAGTTTACACGGAAAAAAATGGTTTTAGAAAATATAATGAATTTTTGTAGCAAACTGGTTAATTCAAAAAATGTTACATTAATTACGAATAATTAAAAATTTTGTCGTACATTCTTTTGAAGTCGTGTGTATTTTGTTCCTCAGGTTTGTAGCAACTTACTTCTTTAAATTTTCATATATTTTGTAAGAAAATGTGGTATAAATTTTAGTAGGTTGTGATGAACTAAATTGCTGAAGTTATTTAAAATATATTCTTACTTTAAAAATCACATAATGCTACAAAATTGTAGTAATTGCATCAATATAATAAATTTTCTTAAACAATTTTGTAAGTATTCCTACAATTTGTAGGAAAAACTGGCGGTAAATAATTGCACTATTGCAACTATGGTACCCAAGTAACACACTATTGTTTATTAGACGTTTATATTATCAAATTCTCTATTTGATAATATTTGACTCTATTTTTAATTTTTAAATTTATTTAAAAAATTTTTATTTAAAAAAAATTAAATAAAAAACTTACAAAATGAATTATATGGTTGACTTTATAAAATATTTAAAAGTAATTTAGATTAACATCGTTTTAATATGGTACTTCTAATAATACTACTTATAGTTTATGTAAGGTGGGTATATAATATACGACTACATGGCGAAATGCTAAAGTGTTCAGCTACAGATCTAGAGGTAATGGGTTCGAACCCCAGAGGAAACCAAAAAAGTAAGTAGGTATTTCTTAAATATAAATTTAAAATTATAATAAATGTATGACTTGTTAATTACAGATATAAACATACAAAGGCGCAGTCTAAAAAAAGTAGTATATTCATCAAGCAAAAGAATATTTGAAAATAATTTTTTATGGGCCTTTTATGTTACTTGGGTAGCAATGTTCTTTAAAAAGGTTCTGCACTAACTGCTACAAATTTGTAGGGAGTTTCTAGCTACAATTTATAAAACATTTTACTACAAAACACTCGCTAAAATCCTGTAGCAATTTATGTTAGAAATTGCGCTTGGAGCATGTAGTACTGCAAATTGTAGTATTTAATTCATTATTTGCAGCAGATTGTATTACTTTTATTTTCCGTGTATTTGACAATTCACATTTGACAATTACTACCAGCGCATTCAATCTGTACTGCGCACGCTCGCAGGCAAATTGTTCAAGAATAGAGCACGCGCTAAATATATTGCCTACAATCCGAGCTAGGACATTTTCCAAGACATTTGCTGTTTTAAACTAGGCAATTTATATTGCTCAAGAAATGGCGCAAGAAATGACGCCAGAAATTTCCTGATGTAAGACGAGCTTTAAAGACCATATTAACACAGTATTTTTAAATATGCTCGTTCAATATAATATGTATCATGAAGTGGCCAATATAAACACCACCACTATTAAATTCAAACCCTACTTCAACCCCTATTGAGTTGAACGTGTTTTGACGACTGATTTTGATAATTTTTGATTATATGGGAGGTAATCTATAAAATCAGTTAATACATATTTGGTGCGGAATATTTCGTAAATTAAAAACAAAAGAAAAGTAATAAATTAATACAATAAAATAATTACATTGAGGTAATTATTTATACCATATGGACAAATGTTTACTCAACAGTAATATCACTTGTGATCATGATTTTACCGGTACTTTTTGCTGAATAGGATCACGATTGATCTCGTGATCATTGATCAATCATATTTGAAATTCTTTTTGACAATTTATTGTATGCATGTATACAGCGTGTAAAATAAAAACTGTCGCACTTGAAAAGTGAATCTATACTTCAGTGTCAACATTCTGATAAGTGAAAAATTCTGCTAAGGGGCCGTTCATGTATTACGTAAGACGTTTAGGGGGAGGGGGGGGTAGCTGACATCTTATTTTTTCTTACTCGGGGGAAGGGGGGTCAAGACAATTTCTTACGTAAGATTTTATTTTTTTAATTAAATTTCAAAATTTGAAAATTATTTAATTTAATTTAGGTGCTGTAGGTATTAATGTTAATGTGAAACACAATACTATTAATTATTTACGTTTGAAATGAATAAAATCACATTTTCGGGAGTAGCACGAATTTATTCACCTGAAATCGACAAATTTCCTATAGAGATTTGGAAAGCTGAACGTTTTTATAGTAGAATTGAAAAAGACATATTTTAATAATTTTTGGTTACTCTCTCTAAAAGAGTCTATTATATGATAAAGTCTATTATTATATACCTACTCTATATATTATTATAAAAAATATGTAAAAAAAATTTTTATTATAAAAAAGTCAGGTCAAAATCGAACGTCATTGAAATTTTCAAAAATGTGCTCTATTTAACAATGCTGACGCTCAGCAACAAACTATTAGACTTATTAGTTAGAGTAAAATAACTTACTTAGATAGAAGTTGTAGTAAATTTTATTCTCTGTAAGATTTATGGAAGTCATTTTCGTCCTAAAGTCAACTGGTAAGGAAATATTGCGAGGAAACATTTCGCTTTCGCCATTTTTTTTAAATGGCGGCACTTCCGGGCGCTCGCCGAAGTCACTAACCCAGAGTTTTTATTAGGACCACAAACCTTAAATATCCAAAAATTAGAACCCCCTGACCATTTTTAGGAAGCTCTTCTTTTCATGATTTCGAGGATGTTGTTAAAATATTTTAAGGCTGCCGTCCTAAGCGTGGGCGATTGAAAATACCATTAGACAAATGAGCAATAAACCGTAAGAAATAATTCTGATATAGATTGGACAAACTATTTTAACCGAGATCCAACACTTGCTGCTCACCATTTCAAAAAAATCGTTCAAAACAAGAAAAAATTATTATTATTTTCGGACGCAGCATCTTCTAGAAAAATGCATATAATTCTACTAAATTTTTTTTCAAATTAGGTCAAGCATTTGTCCTGGATGTGAAACACTTTTCAAGATTGTAATTATAACTGTAATGATTATAAAAATTATTGCACGGTCACATTTTTGCCCTGTGAATAGAGCATCTTTACAGCAAAAATTTCAATATTTCTAATTGGAATTAAAAATTTATCAGATCCAAGGGCCACGTTTTAGCTTTATAATGATCATAAAATGGTTGCCTAAAAGTGCATACTTTTTTACCTAGTGCGTCCGCAATCTCGACAAATTTCCCATATTATATTAAACACTGCCAGGACAGCAGCCTTAAGTGTTTTAAATTTTTTTAATGAGTTATATGATATAACAATATAGCTGAAATAGAAATTTGTTTAAAAATATTTTGCCAAAAAACATAATTTTCACTCCTTCATAAAAAAATTTCAACTGCAGACGAAGAATTCGGTAAGAAGCTCAGGGTTCCTAGAGGACGTTTTTTATTATGCAATTACCTAACGAAATCCGTCGAAAAATCGCAGAAGACCGATTTTGGATTTTTTTTGCAATTTTCTTACACTATAAAGTAATTTGTGTGAATAACATTTTTTTAATATAAAATAAACATAATATCTTCGTTAATTTCACTTTTATTAATGTTTAATATTATCTGACTTCTCATTGGGTAATAATTTATCTTACGTAAGATTAGTGTGGGGGGTGGGGGTATACATTTTCTTATTTTTTCTTACTAGGGGGTAGGGGGGAGTCTAAAAGTAGGAAAAAACGTCTTACGTAATACATGAACGGCCCCTAACGACAATTGCATCATCTATTTATTATGTCTCCACACTGTAATCAGTATTTAATTACATTCTGTAATCAGTATTTAATTACATTCTGTAATCAGTAAAACATTCCTCAATAAAATTTCTGTAACGATAGACGTAAAACGCGAGCTTGTTCTAAAATTACACTTGAATGGAAAGAAAACTTGTGAAATTGTGAAGTTATTAAAAAATCAAAAAATAATAGACACTCTTTCAGCACGTTTTCGGGTACAGTTAAAATTGAAAAAAAAACATGGTCGATATCTCGGCCGAAATCGTACCATTAGAACAAAAAAAACAATAAAAATTGTATGGGGACAAATTCGCAGAAAATGTGCAATTGACTGACAAGAAAACTTGGCCAGAGCCCCAATATGAGTCACCAGTCAACCTATTTAATTTTAAGAGAAGATCTGAGGGGTCTAAAGGCATATAAAAAAAGAATTCATGGTCTTGCACAAAAACAAAAAGAAAGTAGACAAAAAATATAACCATTGTTATGGTGGCACGGTGATTGTGAAATTATTTTTTCAGATGAAAAACTTTTTATACTTAAAAACCCACACAACACCCAGAATGACCGTTTGTATAGTACTATTAGTATGCTTTTCCAGAATATCGTCGATAATGGTTGGGGGGGGGGCATTGACAAAGGTGTGAAAATCAATGCTTCTTATCGTATTACTTGAATAATATTTTAATTGATCATCTACTACATTTTGCTAAAATCTTTTTTGGCGTTAACAAATTTTGTTTCCAACAAGATTCACCCTCCGTATCTGAAATTATTAGCGTTGAAGAATGGCCTGCAGCATTCCCAGAGCTCTTTAGATTTTTGTATTTTAGGGCAATATGCTTAGCAAATTGGGCAATCTAAAAATATATAAATTTGTGTAATGATTTTCATAAGCAGCGTTTGAAGGAAATTTCTAACCAAAATGTTGAAAGAATTGAATTAAATTGTGCAGACTACTTTACGAATGTATACTACCTAGTCGTGCCATAAGTTCTGATACTCAGGTAATACTGTTAGTATTTACCGTAAACATTAAGGGAGAGGGTTGATAATGGTATTTTTGGAAAGCTCATTTGAAGGTGTGTAAATGGGTAACAGTTGAATTTTGGAACTTAAATAGTAAACATGGAGTGGGGTGTCAAAGAAAACCGAGATGCTGTGATTGCTTTGCATAAGTGTGAAAAAAATGTTAGTGAAATTTATAATTTGTTAAAAAAGTTAAAAATTACAAAACTTTTTATAACCCGTACTATTAAACGGTATACTGAAACTTTGGCAGTAGGTGACCGAAAAAGAAGTGGTCGCCCACGCACTGTAAGGACTCCTACAGCCATTAAAGCAGTTCGTGAGCGAATTCGTAGAAATCCTTTGAGGAAGCAAAAGATTTTGGCTAGGGAACTTCAAATTTCCAAAAGGTCAATGTCTCGCATTTAAAAAAGTGACCTGCAACTTGGGGCTAACCGTAGGACAACAGCACAGCGTCTTACAATCGCTCTAAAAAAAATTAGGCACGAAAGAGCAAAACAACTCCTACATCGGCACACTAATAACGATCACCACAACATTTTGTTTACCGATGAAAAAATTTTCACGGCGGAGGAAAAATTTAATAAACAGAATGATAGAGTGTATGCCCACAGCTCTAAGGAAGCCGCTGAAAAAATTTCTAGGGTTGAAAGGGGCTATTTACCGGCATCTGTAATGGTTTGGTGAGGTGTATCGTATGAAGGAGTGACTCAGCTTCATTTTTGTGAAAAGGGGGTAAAATCGTCTGCTGTGGTGTGTCAGGAAATGCTAGAAGAGGTTGTTAAGCCTCTAAACAATACCATGTTTGATGGAAACCGTTGGGTGTTTCAACAAGATTCGGCACCAGCACACAAAGCAAAATCCACACAACGATGGCTTCAAGAGAATTTACCTGAGTTTATTTCTGAGGAACAATGGCCCTCAGGTAGCCCAGATTTAAACCCATTAGACTACAAATTGTGGTCGATTCTTGAGCAGAAAGCTTGTCGAGTACACCATAAAAATATTGACCTATTAAAACGAGATTTGATAAAAGCAGCGGCATCGATGTCGATGGAAGTAGTGCGTGCCGCAATTGATGACTGGCCGCGGCGTTTAAAGGCCTGTGTAAACGCAAAAGGTGGCCATTTCGAATAAATCCTATAGAAATGAATTCGTTACAATGTCCTTAATAAAATAGAATTTTAATATAACAGTATTTTTATTTTCAAATCCTTTAAATAATAATATGAACGTATATCAGAACTTATGGCACGACTAGGTATAAAGAATTTCTAATAAAATTTCTGTAGGTTTCTATACAAAGCTTTCTTTTCAATTTGTTGTTTTCAATGCGACAATTATGATTTTGCACCCTGTACATCGGTTTTTACAACGAACATCAAAAGCTAAAAACATAAAGTTTTCAGTTTTTAGTTTTAAAAATTACTGTAGTAATATTCGCTAGACGCACAAAACATCTATTTTATAACTAATAAAAAAATTTTTTTTTCAGTAATTAAATATTTTCGGGGGTAAACCAAATCTTATAAGTTTGAAACCTGCATAGAATATCCTTAATGGCACCGATTTTTTTTACAAAAATTGATATCACAAAGGAGAGAAAATTGGATATTTAAAAACTTCGGGGTGAGGGTAGAATTGACCCTTATGTAAGTGTGAGAAGGACATTTAGCAAATTTTCTATCTAATAAAATTTTAATTAGAAGTGATCACTTTATCGCACAAGTAAGATGAGAGCTGTTACCATTTTACGTCATTTTGGGTGAAAATGTAATATTTTATGCGGGTTTCAAACTTTTTGGGAGTGGCTTGCCTCCGTAAATATTAAGTGAACGTAGTGTAAAACGTATGTTTATTTGTTTAAAAATGAAGTGTTTTGATGTTGGTTTCATTCAAATCGAAAGACTCAATCTTTACAATTAGAAAATTCGTTTTTACTCTAATGTGCGAGGACGATTACACTCCGTAAAACCGATTTTCTGCGTCAAAAAACTTGGATCTCTTATTTTTTGATGGTCTAACACATGCAAAATTTATCAAAATCGGTGTGATAGATACACCGTTAAACTTACTTATTAGTTAAAAGCTATTCACTCACATAAGGGTTGAGGTAGGATTTGAAGATATTATCGATGAAAACTTAAATATGCTTCAATTTAAAAGTGATTGTCTTCATATTAAAACGTATTTGAAAGTTTGTGGTTTTTTTATTTCGGGGGGGGGAGGGGGAGAACAAACCCCTCTGTAAGTGTGAGAATTACATTTAATATAGATACCGTACGCATATTTTATAAAAATAATTAAAATAATTTATTTGAAAGTACCGACTTATCGCGCAATAAAGATTAGGAACCTCATTAAAGGTCATTTTATGTGAAAATTCAAATGCACTTCATTTACATTTTTCTTTTGTTTACAACATACATTTTTTACGAAAAAATTTGAAAGCATTTCGGATATTTTATGCCGGTTTTAAACTTTTGGCGGGTAATTTACCCAAAAATATTTTTTATTAGTTATAAAATCAAGTATTTTGTGTTGGTTTAATTTAAATCGCAAAACTCCTATACGTATATTAAGATTCGTTATTTTTCCCTAATTTGGAAGGGCGATTAGATCCCTTAAAAATGTTCCTCCGCGCCTAAAAAAACCAGGGGGTACATTCCGTTTTATATCGACTGAAAAAGTGGCTTAACCTACACTAAATTTGATGAAACTTGGTACACACCATCATAGTAATAAATAAAAAGTTTAAATTCAATTGTGCCAAAGCGTTTTTTTTTCTTTTGATCCTTTAAAAAGTCGAGAAGTTTGTGTGTACACTTGTAGGGCAACGACTGTAACTCCATCCACTGTGGTTTAAAAGTAAAAATAAAAATTGTCTGTAAAAGTAAATGAATATTCTATTTAAATATTTAACCCCTAAATGGGGTAATTTTCTAATATTAACCTTATTTGTAAACGGGTTTTATTTCTGCATTTTTGTACTCTATTTTTGTGCTATTGTGTTGATCATGTTTACAAAATTTTAATGTGGGTTGCGGTTGGGTTTGGTGATTAAATATAAATTAAGAATGTAACACTGTAAAATTTAATTTTTTTTATTAAATAAAACAAATTTCCAAGGAAAAAATGAAAACACATTCCTTTAGCTATATAATTGATTGTTTTTATTTGGAATATTTATGTTTTTGAACTGATTGAAATTAATATTTAACTATTTTATTTTCAACCTAGTAACCTAATTTATAAATAAAATAAAAAAAGGAAGAATTAAAAAATTTGGCTGGTGAAAATGACTGTGGTAATTTTTTTTAGGTGATTGGTAGTAATAACTATACAATAATTTCTGTACATGTAATTTCTTTAGTTTTCGAAACCGACAGAAGAAGTTCGATTGGATTATAATAATATAACAATTTAAATTCGTAATAAAAAATTTTGTATTCATCGTTATCTTCTTATTTACATAAATATTTTCGGTTAGGATTGACCCCCATAGTAGAGATAATGGGCAAATTCTTCCAACTTACTGATTAATTCTTGCTATTAATTTTTTACATTTTTATAACTTGTTATTTAGGTAAACGGATTGTTAATAAAATTTTGTCTAAACGAAAAAAAATTGCTATTTGTATTTGAATTTGGTATTATTTTATTAAATTTTTGTGAATTTTTAATGGATGTCGATTTTTGTATTCTTAAGGTTTTAATTCAAGTTGTTCAGTTTATTATAATTTATTTTTGTTTATTAAAATATAGTATTATATTATGTTCTAATAATTAATTATGTAAGTGATTAATTTTCTATTTTTATCCTCAAAGACGAAACTGGAAAGTTCAATGCTATAACAGTTAAAAACATCTACCAGGAAAATTTACATTTAACATAATAAGTAATATTAACAAATCTCTTTATTTAGTAATTATTATGCCTGCATATTCAATAAAAAACATTTCTTTTTTATTACTGTGTAATACATCGTGTATAACAATTTTACATATAAAATATGCAATTTTGCACAAATTGTGGCAACGTTTACTTACATAACCGCTGTGTGAATTTAAATTTATACAAAATTTTGTGTGAATAAGTTGCCACAACATATTCTAAAATTGTGAAAGTCTCGACTAAAATTAAGGCGAATTAAATTTTATGCAAAAAAACTTAGATTCAATATGACTTTTTCGGCAGATTTGTAATTCACATAGTAATAACCGCCAAAAAGTTGAAATTGAGATCGATTTTTAATTAATTGTATAGATTTTCAGCATAAATATTTTTATTATCTGAATGTAAGTTAACAAATTCGACGTTAGTTGGGCATTACACAACGATCTATGAAAGATTCTGAAAGAGCCATTTGTGCATCTTCGGTGGTGTTTATATTGTTAATTTCGGTTGGTGAGGCGTCCACAGTTTTATCATCATTTGATGTGAAAGAGTGTTGGAATTCCGCTTACAAGGGGAAGCCCAATGTAAGATTCGGCAATCAAGATCCCAATTTTGAAAACAGGATAATTCCACCTCAAATCAACTGAAGAATTTACTCAACCCTTGCCAAATTTAATGAAACTTGGTGCACATCATCTTATTAGTAAGAAATAAAAAATACAAATTTGAGGATTTGTCCAAAAAGGAATTTATTTCCTTGTTTTAGTCCTTCAAAATAAATAAATTTGTAAATGTAAATGAACATTCCATTCAAATATTCACCAAATTTTACTTTTTCAACCCCTAACTGGATTACTTTTCTAATATTAACTCTATTTCAACCCCTATTTCAAAAGGGTCTTATTTTTTGTTAAATTTTTTACTGCGTTTTGTGCAATTGTGCTGAGCATGGACCAAATTTGATCATGGCATGAGCATGAATTCGATTACTAAAAATAAAGAAAACCAAAGCCCTTTGGACAAATCTTTAAATTTAAATGTTTTATTTCCTACCAAGATGGTGTGTACCCAATTTCGTCAAATTTGGTGGGAGTAAATTCTTTAGTTGATTTGAGATAGAATTACCCTATTTTCAAAAATTCAAAACTCAAAAACCAAGCAACATTGGAACAAATCCAAACACTGGCATACTTGTTTTGGCTTTTAGAATCACGAAAAAAATTGGAATCTTGATTATTTGTCCAGAAGGGGATTTATTTCCTTGTTTTGGTGCTTCAAAAAGTAAAGAAGTTAGTGTGTAGACTTGTAGAAAAATATTGGTCTAAATTTAAAAATAAATAATGTTCTGTAAATGTAAATGAACATTCCATTCAAATATTCCCCAAATTTTACTTTTTCAACCCCTAACTGGATTAATTTTCTAATATTAACTCTATTTCAACCCCTATTTCTAAAGGGTATTATTTTTTGTTCAATTTTTTACTGCGTTTTGTGCAATTGTGCTGAGCATGGACCAAATTTGATCATGGGATGAGCATGAGTTCGGTTAGAGGCCGTCCATTAATTACGCAAGGATGATTTTTGTAATTTTGGAACCCCTCCCCCTCCCCAAGTAAGGGTACGTAAGATTGCGGCAACCCCCCACATCTTGCGTAAGGATTATTTAAAAGTAAATTAATTTTGACTCCCTCCTCTCCACTCCTTATATTTATAAAATATGAATAATAATATATTATAGGTATAGACTATAGATAATAATACAAAAATTTAAATTAAATTTTTATTTTTATATTATTTGATTTTTAAATTTAATATAAAAAAATATTTTAGAAACTTACGTAAGGAATACGTCGGACCCCTCCCCTCCTACGTAAGGGTCCGTAAGATATCCAATACCCCCCACCCCCAAAACCCTTACGTAATTAATGGATGACCCCTTACTAAAAATAGAGAAAACCAATGCCCTTTTGGAAAAATCCTTAAATTTAAATTGTTTATTTCCTACTAAGACAGTTGATTCGGATGGAAAACCCTGTTTTCAAAAATTCAAAACTCAAAAACTACGCAACATTGGAACAAATCCAAACACCGGCATACTTGTTTTGGCTTTTAGAATCACCAAAAAATTGGAATCTTGATTGCTGATATCGTACATTGGGCTTCCCCTTGTTAGTTGAGTCTTGGTGATAATTCCACTCAGGGTCATATTAGAGTGACATATTAAACTTTTTAATTCCGAAAAACAGGTATAGAACCTTTTTTGTAAAAGCTTTAATTTTGTATTTAAATATTTTTGCCATTAATTCCAATGAGAAATCAACGAAATACTGATTTTTGTCTTTTCCCCACCCCTCAGGGGTGGAACCCGACTTGGTTGAACGGGGGAATTTTTTTTTGCATTACTTAATGACACCCTAAAGAACCATTATATAAAAAATCACGTTAAAATTTTTGCTAACTTTTTAATTTCGTAAAATAGGTATAGAACCTTTTTTGTAAAAAATTTAATTAGCCTTAATTTTGTATTTAAATATTTTTGCCATTAATTTTGTATTTAAATATTTTTGCCATTAATTCCAATGAGAAATCAACGAAATACTGATTTTTGTCTTTTCCCCACCCCTCAGGGGTGGAACCCGACTTGGTTGAACAGGGGAAATTTTTTTGCATTAGTTAATGACACCCTAAAGAACCATTATATAAAAAATCACGTTAAAATTTTTGCTAACTTTTTAATTTCGTAAAATAGGTATAGAACCTTTTTTGTAAAAAATTTAATTAGCCTTAATTTTGTATTTAAATATTTTTGCCATTAATTTTGTATTTAAATATTTTTGCCATTAATTCCAATGAGAAATCAACGAAATACTGATTTTTGTCTTTTCCCCACCCCTCAGGGGTGGAACCCGACTTGGTTGAACAGGGGAAATTTTTTTGCATTAGTTAATGACACCCTAAAGAACCATTATATAAAAAAATCACGTTAAAATTTTTGCTAACTTTTTAATTTCGAAAAATAGGTATAGAACCTTTTTTGTAAAAAATTGAATTAGCCTTAATTTTGTATTTAAATATTTTGCCATTAATTCCCTTGAGAAATTAACGAAATACTAATTTTTGTCTTTTCCCCACCCCTCAGTGGTGGAACCCGACTTGGTTGAACGGGGGAAATTTTTTTTGCATTAGTTAATGACACCTTAAAGAACCATTATATAAACAAATCACGTTAATATTGTTGCTAACTTTTTAATTTCGAAAAATAGGTAGAGAACCTGTTTTGTAAAAAATTTAATTAGCTTTAATTGTGTATTTAAATATTTTTGCCATTAATTCCAATGAGAAATCAACGAAATACTGATTTTTGTCTTTTCCCCACCCCTCAGGGGTGGAACCCGACTTGGTTGAACGGGGGAAATTTTTTTTGCATTAGTTAATGACACCCTAAAGAACCATTATATAAAAAAATCACGTTAAAATTTTTGCTAACTTTTTAATTTCGAAAAATAGGTATAGAACCTTTTTTGTAAAAAATTGAATTAGCCTTAATTTTGTATTTAAATATTTTGCCATTAATTCCCTTGAGAAATTAACGAAATACTAATTTTTGTCTTTTCCCCACCCCTCAGTGGTGGAACCCGACTTGGTTGAACGGGGGAAATTTTTTTTGCATTAGTTAATGACACCTTAAAGAACCATTATATAAACAAATCACGTTAATATTGTTGCTAACTTTTTAATTTCGAAAAATAGGTATAGAACCTGTTTTGTAAAAAATTTAATTAGCTTTAATTGTGTATTTAAATATTTTTGCCATTAATTCCAATGAGAAATCAACGAAATACTGATTTTTGTCTTTTCCCCACCCCTCAGGGGTGGAACCCGACTTGGTTGAACGGGGGAAATTTTTTTTGCATTAGTTAATGACACCCTAAAGAACCATTATATAAAAAAATCACGTTAAAATTTTTGCTAACTTTTTAATTTCGAAAAATAGGTATAGAACCTTTTTTGTAAAAAATTGAATTAGCCTTAATTTTGTATTTAAATATTTTGCCATTAATTCCCTTGAGAAATTAACGAAATACTAATTTTTGTCTTTTCCCCACCCCTCAGTGGTGGAACCCGACTTGGTTGAACGGGGGAAATTTTTTTTGCATTAGTTAATGACACCTTAAAGAACCATTATATAAACAAATCACGTTAATATTGTTGCTAACTTTTTAATTTCGAAAAATAGGTATAGAACCTGTTTTGTAAAAAATTTAATTAGCTTTAATTGTGTATTTAAATATTTTTGCCATTAATTCCAATGAGAAATCAACGAAATACTGATTTTTGTCTTTTCCCCACCCCTCAGGGGTGGAACCCGACTTGGTTGAACGGGGGAAAATTTTTTTGCATTAGTTAATGACACCCTAAAGAACCATTATATAAAAAAATCACGTTAAGATTTTTGCTAACTTTTTAATTTCACATTTACATAGTGAAGGAAAATATTGTTATCATGTTAAAAAAAATTTGAGGTAGCATTTTTCCCATGGTCTATGAGTCCCTACGAATCGTTGAAGACCAATTTATAAATTAAATTTGGTAACTTCGACATGTCAAAGTAATTTGTGTATTTCATAAAGTTTAAAAAAAATTATTAGTACACATTTATACATTAATTTTTAAGAAAATTAAAAAAACCCGTTTGGGAAAGGGGTGGAAAAATGAAAACAGAAAGTGTTGCATAATTACAACTTTTGTTTTTAAATTTGACCTAATTGGCAATTTTGGTGTACATAATTTTACTAATAAGTTTTACTAATAAGTACCTCAAGGGTATACAAAATATTTTAAAGAAAAACCTTGAATTAATAAATTACCTATTAATTTATTGAATTAAACAATGCAATAAAGAATAAAATAAATAATATTAATTTTTTATAAATTACTTTTTGGCCCCAGCTAATATTTGATTCTGTCCCACTTTTAACTCATTTGTAGCATAAATTAATTATCATCAATAAATTCTATATAAATTATTTCCAACTGTTAATTACATCGACGATAATTATGCCTATGTAATTTTGTCCTGACGTTTTATAAAAATTAACATTATGATTTATTCTCCACGTCTCCCCCAAAAGGTTTCCTAAGCCCTTAAAAAAAATTAGTCAAGACGTTTCTGTCGAATGGTACATAAATTCCTTCGGTGACCTTCACTAGGTTACCATGGTTTACAAGTTACCATTAATTAATTTTAACTTCTTTTTAAGATTCGTTAATAGGGATTAAAATATAACAAAATGTTATAGGATTAGAAAATAATATAAATCTCTTTGTAGCAAAAAAAGAACCAACTTTTCAGTCTTATTATTCGTGAGGTCGCTTGAACTCGTTGAACGAAAGTGATACCAATCGATTCGTATTGCATCGTACGTTGAACACAACCACATTCTAGCAACTCATAAAATGATAACCGCATACAAATATTGCATGTTCTTTTAGCAATCAATTTTATAAAATTTGTAAAAATGAAAAAAAAAATTACAACATTGATCACCTACCTGAAATTTCTCTTCAATCAAATCGGTTACGTCACACACCTGTTGGAATCACTTCTGCGGTTGTTTTCTGCATGTTGAGGGTATTTTTCAGATTTTCTTGTGCACTACAATTAAATTTCAATAATTAACACACTAACACACACCATTTTGTTCTGCAAATAAGTGAATAACAATTATGTACTAAAATTCCCTACTTTACCGGCGAGATAAACATTTTAATGCAGGGGCGTAGCCGGATGTGGAAATTTAACACATTTATGTCAAAACATATTGATTTAGTATTCATTTTTGCGATCAGTCAAATTATTTGACTGTAATTGTGTAATTATTTGTTAAAAGTAGTAAAACAACTTGAAGTAGTTCGAAAATCGCCAACTGGACACTTAAATGGTTTTTCACCTATGTGAATTATTAAACAATTATTTGCAATTTCCGTCAATTTAGCATTGAAAAACGAATCGAGATCAAAGTAACTAATGATATTTTTTGTATGTTGTTCTCATCTTCCACTTTAAATAATGATCATATGTTTTGGGCAGGTAACGTAACGTTGCAAAATTTTAGTAAAATAAAGAACTTAAAATTACCTTTTGATTCCAAACTTATCAATCAACTAAACAAAATAGTCTGAAACACGTTCGGCTTGAATTTTTGTCTTATATAAATTACTGCAATCGTAGACTGGCCCACTGCGGAATATTACTATTCTCATAAATTCCTGCAACCTACAAAATTAAATACACCATTAATAATGTATACAAAGGGGAAACATCTTAAAAATTGAATTACTTTTGTAAAACGAGGATGGCTTACCAAATTTGTTTTTCAGATTCGTTCTATAAAGGCAAGGTCACGTCGCCGCTGTCAACCATTTACTATTAGGTTAACCACAATAAGCAGTGACGTACCAATTCAAGAATCAAGAGTTCAATACCGAAAAAACAGTGGAAGTTAAAATGTTTTTAAAAATGTTAAAATGTAAAAGCAAAATCTGATGTGACAACATATTACTTTCCCAATCAATAGATTCCATATAATTGTGTATAATTTGATATCATCGATATCACAAAAGCTTACTTATTTTTCAGCTAAATTTATGACGAAATGGCAAGTTCATCAGAAAAAAATAAATAATAATAATAACAAAAATTGTAGATAATATTATGTAAAATATTTCTCAATAAATCTTAAAATGCGATTTTGATTGACATTTTCCACATTGCAAGGTGAATAGCTTGCCATAGAATATTTAAAAAAATTATATATTGTAAAGAATTTCATGCTCATTAATTTGATCTCATAATAATTTTGGAAAAAAGATGGAATGAAGAGAGACACGCAATGAAAATAGAAATACAGGATCTGGAAGAAACAGTCGTAAAACAAGATGAAAGAATTATAAAACTCGAGAGTCAAATCGAAAAATATGATAAAGATAGAAACGGAACCAATATTGTTATAAAGAGCTCTCCGTCATTGGGAATAACAACAAAAGAGAATGTCGAGAAGTTTCTGAAAGAGGAACTGAAGGTGAATCAGCGGCGGTTCTAGGGCGGAGCGACCGGCGCGGTCGCGCCGGGCGCCGTTGTAAGGGGGGCGCCAAATTGAGAAAATATGCTGAAAAAATTTTTTTTTAAATATTTTCAAAAAATATTTTGACCGCGCCGGGCGCCGTTGGAAAGGGGCCAAATTGAGAAAATATTTTGAAAAAATATTATTTAAAAACACAATTCATTCAGTAAACAATGTAACTATATTTAAAATAATAGAGTTGCCAATATAATAAAAAATATTTTTTTTGTTGGTAGACAATCTGTCCGCCATACCCACATACCTCTATTTATAATAGGAATGGACAAGCAAAGGTGTCAAAAGAAAATTTACCATTACCAGTGCATTATTTTAAAAATATCCTCACCACGCTGCCGTAGAAATTTTATTAACAATGTCCCCACCTGCAAAAAACTATCCGGCGCTCAAAACTTGAAAAGAAAACGAAAAAAGCAAGACGAAAGTGAAAAGGCTGCAAAATTGATGGCAACTTTTTTTAGAGTTGAGAAGTCATCTGAATCGGCATCATCAGAACCAGTTCAAAACGCGACGGAAGAAGACCTATATAATAGAAGTTCTTCAGATGAAGCCCATGAAGATGAAGAGCAGTATGCACAAAATAATCTAACTATTTCTGGAATTTCCTCTGAAGTTCAAAATATTACAGAGAGTACACCAGACATACCATCTCTGTCACCTCTTCAAAATCAAAATACTAATTGTGAAATTGATGATATTTCGAAATGGTCATTCGTTAACTCTAGAACCATAGATGAAATAATTATTCGTGGTCCTGTTAGTAACGAAATGAGCAACGACAAGTATCCAAAAAAAACTGACGGACGTCATTTTTCGAATACGCATTTTCAAAGGGTGATGCCAAATGGAGAAACTTATAAAAGAAGATGGCTCGTTTACTCTAAATCTGAAAATAAAGTATATTGTTTTTGTTGCCGTTTATTCAACAGAATGTCCCACTCTAATTTAGGAAAAGATGGATTTGACGACTGGTCGCACTTATCAGTGCGTCTCAAAACTCACGAAACTTCCTCACATCACCAGCACGCCATGAACAGTTGGATAGAAGCGTCGAGTCGATTAAAGAATTTTAGTGGAATTGACAAGCATTTGCAAAAACAGATTAAAGACGAGAAATCACGGTGGGTTGCTATCCTCGAACGAATGATGTCCATAGTATTCTTTTTAGCAAGTAATAATTTGCCTTTCAGAGGATCTGGATCTGAGGCACTATATACTCCTAATAATGGTAACTTTCTGGGTTTAGTGCAACTGATGGGAAAATTTGACCCTGTGATAATGGAGCACCTCCGCCGTATTGTTAATAAGGAGACTAATGTTCACTATTTTAGCAAACATATTCAAAACGAGTTGATCGGCTTACTTGGAAGTGAAGTTCGAAATACAATTTTGAGTATGGTAAAATCATCGAAATACTTCTCCATCATACTGGATTGCACTCCTGATGTCAGTCACATTGAACAATTATCTTTAACATTGCGTTTTGTTGACACTAATGAAGATGAAGTCCAAGTGCGCGAGTGTTTCATTGCTTACAAGCCGGTAAGTGACTCTTCGGGAGCTGGACTTACTGGCCTCTTTCTTGATGATATTGTGCAAGAGTTTGATTTAGATATGAATGATTGTCGCGGTCAAGGATACGATAATGGATCTAATATGGTAGGAGTAAACAAAGGTGTCCAAAGCAGAGTTTTGAAGCAATATCCACGAGCATTTTTTAATCCATGTGATTGTCATAGCTTAAATTTGGTAATAGCAGATGCCGCCAAAACATCTGTTAAATCGGTTTCTTTGTTCGGATTTCTTCAAAAACTGTTTGTTCTATTCTCTGGATCAACAAAGCGATGGGAAGTGATATCCAAGCATGTAGAAGCACTATCGCTGAAAAAAGTTTGTGAAACTCGTTGGGAGAGTAGAGTTTCTAGTCTCGCTGCAGTTCGTTATCAATACTCTTCAGTTCGTGACGCCCTTCTGGAACTTCACGAAGAAACAAATGACTCAGTTGCAGCATCAGAGGCCTTGTCCCTGATTCAGAATATGGAGCAATTTGAGTTCATAATAACAATGGTGGCTTGGTATGATATATTGTTTCAAGTAAACATTGTAAGTAAGGCTATGCAGTCTAAAACAATGGATATACCAAACGCTTCACGATTGCTGAAGAAGTGCTCGGAATTTGTAAAAGAGTACAGGGATTATTCGACTGCTCTGATAACAGCTACGGAAATTGCTTCTCAGGCTGGGATAGATATTATTTTTAAGCCAGTCCGCATCCGAAGAAAAAAGAAACTATTTGAATACGAAGCCGCTGATGAGACACCAACGGATCCCGAAAAGTTGTTTAAAATAAGCGTCTTTTACCCCATGATCGATACAATTGAAAATGCGTTGGTTAATAGATTTTTACAACTATCGAAATTTAATGATGTATGGTCATTTTTGTACAATATCAAAGAAATTCCTGAAAAGACAAAATTGGACAAAGCATGTGAGAATTTAGAGATAAGTTTAACCGATGGGGAAAAATATGACATATCTGGTTGTGAATTGGTTGAGGAACTTTTACACCTGAATCCACTGTTGAAAGACATTGAATCAGCAGAACCAATAAAAGTTCTTCAACTTATTAAAACAAATGGTTGGCAGGATATATTTCCGAATGTGTGGACAGCACTTCGGATTCTGTTAACCATACCTGTAACGGTCGCCAATGGAGAACGAAGCTTCAGTAAATTAAAGCTGATTAAAACTTATTTACGTTCGACTATGTGTCAGGAGCGACTTTCAGATTTAGCAATTTTGTCCATAGAAAATAATATTGGCAAGGACTTAATATTATTCCGAACTAATAAAAAAATTTGCAGGTGCAAAAGCGAGAAAAGTGGCTTTGTAGTTAATTTTTTTATTTCTTAATTTGATTAAATAAATCTTTTTAAACACATATTATCGTATCTTTAGTCTAAAAACTCTCTGCTGCCAATAAATAAAATTTAAAATTTCTTTTTATATTTTTTTTTTTTTAATTTTTTTTTGAAAAAATTTCATCAAATTAAAAAAAAATGGGGGGGGGCAGTGGGGGAGGGGGCGCCAAAATAAGATCTCGCACCACCTGAAAATCTTGCTAGGACCGCCCCTGAGGTGAATGTAGAGGCAACGGAGTCATTCAAAATAAACAAGGTACCTGGGAGAGAAGTGGTGGTGGCAAAGTTAAAAAATCAAGACCAAAGGAACAATGTAATGGCAAACAAATATAGATTAAGGGGAAAATATGTTTACATTGAAAAGGATCTGACTCACCAAGAAAAGGAAATTCAGAACAAAATATGGGGAATTGCCAGAGAAGAAATTAAAAACGGAAACAAAGTTAAAGTTGGATTCCAGAGAATGTACAAACAGGACAAGACATATATATGGAACAGGACAGCGAATAAGCTGGAATTGGCTGGGAACTTACCACAAACGACAAAAAACTGATAAAAGAGAAGGAAGGGGCAACTGGATCGTTCCAACCAGGTGCTCCAAATGAAGATGTTGGAACGAAAACGATGACAATGCAGAGAAAAAGGATAAACAAAAATAAAAACAAGAAAAAGAAAAAAAATACGAGTCGCCACGTGGAATGTTAAAACTCTCTTGAAGGCGGGAAAAATGAACGAAATAGCCAGAGTACTCCCGCAATATAAAATAGATGTAGCCACGGTTCAGAAAATTAGATGGAAGGGTCAGGGAGAAATTGTGAAACCTGAGTATGTAATGCTGTATTCCGGAGAGGAGGAACAGGGAAGGAAGGGCACGGGGTTTATGGTAACGAGTACATTGTATAGCAACGTGATACAGTTTAAGCCAGTGAGTGGGAGAATGGCGTATATCAGAATTAAGCAGAAACCCACATTTATGTCGATTGTTAGCGTGTACGCCCCCACAGAAGATAGCAATGAAGTGGAAAAACAGAACTTTTGTAATGATTTAGAAGAATTGTGTGATACAATCGCTAAAACAGATTTGTTAATGATTGACAATTGTATCTTTTCAAAAATAATTAAACAAATTACGACTTTCTGGTTTTCACCATGTGAAAGAGTGTCTCAAACTCTATCCGAATCGACAAAAAAGTGGAAAATGATTTTTTGACACCTAAGCCCCCTTTTCATAAACCAGGTCACATATATTGAATAGGTCTTTTTATGCGCCCCAAAACAGATTATATATTATCTTTATTATACTTTGGGCTACTTGCGTACCAAATTTTAGAGTGGGCACGCTTTTGGTTTAGGAGTGACAACTAAATGAATGATCGTGGTCATAAATTGAAGCACTTTACAGAAAGTATTGCGATGTTCTTTGCTCTGCTGAATTGGCAAATCAAAAGAATGAACGAGTTTTAAGTCAAATTTGAAATGAAAGTTGAATTATAGAGAGATCATGGCAAGGCGATATAACGATTGACTCGTTATAGAAATTATAAAATTTATATCATCTTAAAAATTATTTGTTAGTTGTTAGTTATAATTATATTAGTAAATATTGTTTTTAAAACTAGGTTAATTTAGAATTAGTTGTGTTAAGCACACTGAAAAGGTTTTCGTGATGATATTTGTTATAACAGCTTGGTGCGATAAATTAAAAGGACGATTATATTCGCCTCAATTTAAACTTTAAAGTGCATCGTGTCTCCAATTTACAGTTCTTTCCTAAAAAACATTATTTAAATGAAGATTAAGTGTGGTAAAATTTATTTAAAGTTACCGGCCAATGAAAACTTGCTGCATCAAAAACAGGCATGCGTTGAAATATCAACGAAAACTTATATCCTTGGCGACGAATTTGTTTACCTTAACAACAAAGAAAACAACGATAAAATAATCCAAAGTGAATGGACGCAAATTTTGTGTTGCTCCAGAAAATTTGTGAAAAATGTGTTTTTAAAACCCAAGTAGGGCAAAGTAAAGTTGATTTATTCTGGAAAAGGTTAAATTATATTGAAAATGTTAAAAAATATTAATACACTCACAAAAAACTCAAAATTTGGTATTGATGGCCGAGGAAATATTTGGATGATTGATGAAAATTAACTGGATGATCACAGAAAAGTAAACTGGAGCGAATTCTAGGTGTAAACAACCGGTACACCCACGCTTAGGAACGAACTATGATGCAATTCGGAAGTGGGGTAAGATTTATTTAAATATCCAAGTGCGGGAAATTTAAAACATTAAAAATCAGCAAATCTTTTTTATTTACAAACATTTATTTAGATTTATCAGTTAGAATTAAGAATTTGTTACATTTAGTTTTAAAGCACATGGTTAAAATTTTCTTTCGTCTCCATGACGACAATTTGTGCAAATTTATTAATTTTATTAAAAAATCAAATTGCCATGATTCTATTTTATTTGAATTTAAATCAAAGTTATAAACAGTGTGAAAATATGAATCTTGTTCATTCTGAAGATGAGCGAATGCAGTAAGGTAAATTTTACAAACAATCAAAAAATTTCTTTCACTTTTGAGCTAGACGAGGTAAATAAATCGCATGTTTAGGCCACGACCATTACCGAGGTTATAAATATAAGTCGCGCTCGCTCGGTACGGAGCGCATTTGCCAGTCTACTGCCGTGCTTATAACATCGCTAGCACGGTCGCCAAACTGAATTTAAAAAACGGTTCTTTTCAGAACCACAAATATTTTAAGAATAAGGTCTCTAAATAAACATAAAAAACTATGGGGAAAACCTAGGCCTTGCGGGGCTCTGCCCCGCGGCCAGTTTTGATGGTGCAAATTACTTTTTAGGGTGAATCCGCCCCGGCTAGAATTGTGCGCATCAATAAACCTACCCTACGCCCCTCCGGGGCTCCGGGCGGTTTTTCAATCGCGTGCGCCGCTCCGCGGCAGAGCTGAACATACGAGAAGGCGCCACCCATCAAGAACACCGGGATGAAGGCAACCGGGATCTTAAACCCCCAAAAAATCGCGTAAAAACAAAAAATAATCGATGTTACATGTAGGAGAGACGAGCTGCATCTGCCGGTGCGAAATACTCTAAGTGTTAGGGTCATTCATTACGCACGGACCGTCAACAAAATGAGCGACGCGCGGAATCTCGTTAGGTTTTTACATGAAAATTAGCTAACTTCAAAATCGATTTACTCAAAATTTTGATAATACATTCTCAGAATTTTTTTGTAGTAGGGGCCTACGAGTATATAAACCTTCATCTTTCCATTAGGAAAGTTACAAGTCAGTTTGTAATGGCAATCATTAAGACACTCTCACCGTAATCTCCTTCACCTGGTTTTGGTATGAATACAATTCTGACCTTTCGCCATCCCTTAGGGGTATAGCCATGCGCAATGCATGCCCTAAACACCCTCACCAAAGGCTGAAGCAGGCTATCCAGTCCCCACTGTAGTAGGGCCGGAAACACCCCATCCAGTCCCGGCGATTTGAAGGGGGCGAAAGATCTGATCGCCCATGAGGTTTTGATCGGATCTACGATCTTTTCTGCATTTTCCCAATCTGCCTCGGTCGGTGTCCGAACTGTGTGTTCAGTCCACGCATAATCCGTGGCAGTTTTACTTCCGGGAAAGTGTGTTTTTAGTAGTATTTCAGCAGCCTCCTCTGGACTTTCGGTATAAGAGCCGTCATCCCGAAGAAGACTGCCTGGTTGCTGATGTGGATCCCTAGAGAGAATCTTCTTAAGTTTGGCAGCATCCGTTGTGGACGCTACTCTACTGCAGAAGTCCCTCCAGGACTTCCGCTGCTTTTGGCGAATCATCTTTTTGTACTCAGACCGACGCTCCCTAAAAGCGTCCCAGTCTGAAGTAACTTTGGAGGCTTTCGCCTTATTGCACAGTCTCGTGACCTCCTTCCTCATCCGCTCTAGCTCGTAACACCACCAAGGGGTGGTGCGATCTACAGATCCAGCTGCCTTTAGAGGGCACGAGAGCTCGTACGATGTTGTGAGGGATTTTTGTATCGAGTTAGCGCATATCTCAATCTCCTCAATGATATGTAGCTCATTTGTGGTTTCCTCAGGCATGTCGGTTTCCAGTGCACTCGAAAGCAGATCTAGAAAGATCCGCCTGTCAAGCTTCCTGGAATTTCTGAACCGCCTGGGTTCTATTTTTTTGGCTTTAATTTTAAAGTCAATTCATCTATGATCGGACATTGTCAGTTCTTTCGACACATGCCAATCATATATTTTATTTGATATATTTATCGACGCTAATGTGATATCAATTACAGAATAACGTGTTGGTGACACATAGAAAGTTGGCGTGTCACCTCGATTAATAATCTCTAAATTTGTACTAATAAGATACTCAAAAAGTGACTTACCTCGTTTGTTGCAATCTTCACTTCCCCATACAGTGTGATGGGAATTGGAGTCGCATCCTATAACGAGATGTCTTCTATTTTTCTCGCAATAGCTCACTAGGTCCACTAGCTTCTGAGAAGGTGGCAGATCCTGGTAGTCGATTGGGAGGTATGCAGACGCTAGAATAACATTTTCCAGGCCATCACCAAAATCACAGCTTAGCCCTACCACTGTTAGGTCGCAGTCACCAAACTGCGGAAGGGGATGAGCCTGAAAGTTACTAGGTATGTAAATACATGTTCTAGTTTTGTTTGAGAGATTACCTGTGAAGATATTTCCTCTGAGTGTTGAAAGGCCAGAAATTCTAGCCTTTGTTATATATGGCTCTTGTATAAGAGCTATCGTGTCGTTGCATCTGGACAGACGGCGACACAGAGTTGCTGTAGCCGCCCGCCCATGGTGCAGGTTAGCTTGTAAGAAGCTAACCTTCCATTAGGTTGGCCATCAGACCATCCTGTTATAGAGCTTCTTTGTTGCTTTGAGGATTTGCCGCTTTGTGATTGTCCTCATCTATTTCCATGAGGCTCAATATGTCTGCAGCCAATTCCTCTGCTGTTGGTGCTGGCACGTCGTCGTCAGTAACGACTCGCTGCACCTTTATTTTTAGGATGGAAAATCTGTAGTTCACCCTTCCTTTTCTAGCTATAAGAGCGGCTTTGTCTTCTTCATTAATGCCAAAGACAATAAGCTTCCCCAAGGGGTCACTTCTGTCAGTTTCATGGAAGATGCACCACTCGCTGGTTTTTATCCAGGTTTTCTGTGCCGTTAGCCATTCTATGACCTCCCCAGTGGGCTCGGGGTTCCCCGGAATCCAGAGGGTAGCCTTAGTCAGCCTAGGCAGATTGTTCACCTGAACAACATTTAATTTTGCGTTCTCCCATAGAGGCGGGAGAAATTCACGAGTTGTTTATAGAAACCCGCGATTTGATGATCAAAAAGTTGTACGTCGACTGTGCCTTTGTGTTGTTCAAAATTAAGAAGCTAATCGAGAATTTGCCTCAGGACGAGTTATCAGTTTTAGTGTCTTTAAAATCGGAGTTGGACTTTAAGGTGGTGGAATGTTTGTGTAAATTAGAAGAATGTTATCTAGAAAATATAATTATCGATGATAGGGTGGTGGAAAATGTTATGATCAATTCGTTAGAAATTAAAAAAGACTTTGATTTTACCACTTTGCTAAATGCTTTTGTTTACTTAAACGGTGAACATTTAGACATTCTGGTTGATTTGTCACAATTTATCTTTCAATGTTTTTGTCAGCCCGTGATCAAGAGCATCACAAGTGTGAAGGTTGAACGTGAAGAAACTTTTAACATTCTAACGATCTCGATTAAGAAAAATTCCATCAATAAAAACTACAAAGATATTTTTGATAAGTTGAAAGAGATTTTTGGATTTTTAAACGAAAGTTTTAATTGCACATTTGGCGACTTCACCACAACCACTTACATTGCCGAGCAATTAAATTTGAATTTATCCGATGTTCTAAAAGAACACTGCCTCAAGTTAGTAATAGCAGAATTAAAAGCAAAAGGGGATGTCAAGAAAATACAGGAGTTTGTTGCCGGTATGAGATCCTTCATAGAAGAAATGCTCGATTTTGAAATCCGAATTTCCAACTCGATGTTGGACTCTTTAAACAATTTGGAAACCTTTTTGATTAATCAGAAATGTGACGAGTTTTTAAATCGTTCCATCATCATAATGAAAAAAGATTTGCATGACCTCATCGAAATCAGCGACACCGGTGACAGTTTAAATGAATATCCTAAATGTTGCGTCTCACGGAGCGCGCTCGAATTATTAAATCTCACCGAAACCTTGCTTACTCAAGCCAAAGACGAATCCGACGCTTACATCAATAATCTTATATCCACAACCCAGAGCATCTTTAATCGGTACGGCGATGTTATGTACACACATCACGAAAAATTCCTCAAAAGTATTCCACAGCAAGTGGCGTTGTTCCGTAACAATTTAATGTACGTCGCATTTCGTTTAAACAAATTCTCAGACACTTTCAAATTTCCCAACGTCAAAATTACCTCTCTCTTTGCCGAACATTCCATACAACTCAAAAACATGGCCAACAAAATATTTGCTGAATACGTCGAACAACAAATCAAGCAAATGGAAACGACATTGAGCGAATATCGTTTCGACTCGCAACATTTATCCGATACTTTACACCCCGAAACGGATAGGTGCATTGAGACAAAAACTCCTTTCCCACGAGATGTAGGACCGAAAATTCTCCTCCCACGTGAAGTGGCAACCACCTCACTTTTCAACGTGGGGAGCCCTAGGTGTTTTTGACTAGCTATATGATTGTAACGTCGGTATGCGAGGGACGTGGATCCCAACCACGAACTTTCACTGAAAAGGTTAGAAAGTATCCCCTCTCTCAGGGAAATAAAACACGGTAGTGTAGTTAACAGTTTAATTTGACACACAAAATTATCAACAAAATAATACACAATTACAAGTGGCAACAACCTTAGGTGGTGAATATATAAATGCTGGCTTCTGACGGAAGCCAGCCAAAATTAACAAAAGCGTGAAGCAATCCTCCCCGTGGGGAGATCCAGTGAACTACAAAAAAAACTAAGGTGTCAACAATTACACCTGTCTATGACATTAATCAAAAATACTCGTAAATATGTAAAGAGCAATCACACCCAAAAAAGATTAGATTAAAAGGCCTCACCTGAGCGCTTGGGAGTTCACACAATCTTTATGACAGGAACTCCAATCAATTCGGATGGACTGCTCACGAGATTGTAGTGCGGGAGCCCACTGCATAAAAGTCTACGTCATATAACTGTCGGATGAATTGTACTTTATTTGGAAGGTTTTATAGTGAGGAATAATAAACCGTCGGTGTGCCTAGGTCTATCCTGGCGGGGCATCCTTAATTAAGGTGATTTACCTGGCGTAAATGGGTATGTCACCTACGTGACAGAACATGCGGCTCAAATTTATACAGAATACGCAGAAATATCAGTTATTTGAAAATATATTGGTGTGCCTAACTTCACCCTGGCGGGAGTGCCCGGCACACCACCCTGAAAGGGTGCATTGCCGGTATGTCACCTACGTCACAGAACATACTTTTTTTTTTTTTCATTTTCAAGTTTTAACCGTCTACTATCGAAATCTACTATGAGGGCGCTCACTAGCGTGCGCGTACTGCGATCGTCTACGATTGTGATAACTAGAGATGAGATTTTTAGGTCGTATAAATGTTATACCAGAGAGCGTTAAAGGGTTAATTGATACTCGGCCCCGTTCGAAAGTTATGCTGTATGAAAAAGAAAGAAGAAAGGGGGCCGTGTATCAATTAACCCTTTAACGCTCTCTGGTATAACATTTATACGACCTAAAAATCTCATCTCTAGATAACCAACACAAAATATGGCGGTGGGACAGCAGATGCTGATAACGTAAAATTTGGTACGGAACTTCCGTAATCGAAAAAATTATGCTGGCTTCACCCCTACGCACTAGTGGTTATTCGAGAAAAAGTTAGACGTTCTTGAATCCAATTACAACCGCAGAAATCGAATATGACCGCAGCACACACACACTCTCGAACCTCTCGCTTCAACGTTCCGAACAAAAGTGGATGTCTATTTCCTCGCGGTCAGGTCACTAAAGTCTACACGGTGCGGGCCGTTTTGCTTCCGCATGCGCATTATACATCATGGTCGTGATTGCTTTGTATTGCATTCTTGTTTGTATAACCTCAAAGCATGCCACAAAATAACACTAATTTTTATTTTTAAAAAACCCCGTTTATTAAAAGGAACAGTTAAATTACTTGCAAAATAGAACCATTACCATTTTCAGTAAAAAAAAATCGTTTTAAATAAATAAGAGATCATTTCAAAATATTTATTTACATTATTATAATTAAATCGTAATAATACTAGTAAGTGTATTGAATTAGTACTTGAAGCAATCCTCTGTGACTCCTCACGACTTGACATTTCAACAGAACTTTTAATTGAAAACAATCTTCGTTGAGGTACAATTTTTGTGTGGCTTCCGATTGTTTCATTCTCTGGTGGAACGGTTAATGTAGTATTTCTACTTCTTACAGCCGCTAAAACAGGACCCATCGTAAACCCATTTTCAGTAAAATACATTAAAATAAAAATACATTTAAGAACTCATACCGGCGAGAAACCATTTAGTTGTTATATTGTGAGTGTACTTTTGCAGATAAATCAAACTTGCAAAGATATTTAAGAACTCATACCGGTGAGAAACCGTTCAGTTGTTATAGTTGTGCCTATAAATGTGCACAAGAACAAACAAGAAGAAGAATTCTTCAACAAATCTTATAATTATTATGTTGAGGTTATACAAACAAAAATGCAATACAAAGCAATCACAACCATGATGTATAATGCGCATGCGGAAGCAAAACGGCCCGCACCGTGTAGACTTTAGTGGTCAGGTCCCGCTCACGAAAATGACAGCTCTGGCAGTGGCTACACTACCATCCCAATGAATTTGAAATAATTGGCAGTGGCCAACACAATTAATTGCTGTAGGTTGATATATGACGAATAAGAATCCAAAATTCGTCATAGCATCAGGCAGTGCATCCGACAATACGAGCTGCTTAAGACTGTTTGGATAAAAGTGCTGCCTCTCGATGTGTATAATCAGGCCTTAAGCCAGCTGTTGAACAATTTTTGTAAAAAGTTGATCGACATTGTCATCTCGACCGAAGATTTGCCTTCCAAAAATTCTAAACAGTTGGTAGATATGTTTAAAGTTATCTTAACAAGAGGTCCAAAATTGTTTGATGAAGCATACGAAATTAATTTGTATGTTAATAATTGGCGGAAACTAAATGACGCAGGCCCGTAGCCAGGATTTCATTTCGGGGGGGGGCACTTGTAAAAAGTCTTTTGTAAAAAGTAAATTTTTGGGGGTTCCCCCTTTTATTGCAATTTTTTTTAAGTTTTATTTATTTATATATTAAACTACTTTTAAAAAAAAATTTAAAAGTAAAATTTTCGGGGGCTCCCCTTCCGGGAATTTATATTATTACAAACAAATTTTTTCAATATTTTATTTATCTTAATTTATTTTAAAAAAATTAAAACAAACATTACATGAAGACTTTATTCACTCTCTACTTTATAATTTAAACTCTAAGCGCCTTTCTTTTTTCATCGCAAAATTATCTATTATAATATCAGTATCAATATTTATATCCCTATGAATATTCATGAGTGCTAGACCGTTTAGCCTTTCTTCACCAGTAGAATTTCTTAAGTAAGTTTTTATTCGCTTTAAACTAGAAAAACTTCTCTCGGCAGTTGCTGTAGTGACTGGTAATATTGCAAATATTTTTAATAAGATTCTGACATTGGGAAAAAATTGTTCAGAACATTTTGTCAATGCATCTAATGGATTCTTTGGAAAATCGTTCACATCTAACCATTTTTGTTTCCACAAACCGAATTCTGCTTCAAGAATTGCTGGGTATACCGCCTCTCCACTTAAATCTTCTCTGTAAAACTCAAAGGCTGGTTTGACATCATTAAATGTTGAGTTGCTAATTCGACATGGTAACAACGCAGAAAGAGAAGTAACAATTTTCGAATTAGACTTGAATCTTTCATTAAAAGATGCAAGTAAATCATCCAAATATGGATAAAAAATTGACTGCCTATAATAAGCACTACAACCGCCAGCGCCGTCTTGTACATTATAATTTGCGCGATGCCTTTGTGTCCCAACTATTCTTGTTACAATCGGAGATACACCCACTTGTTCAGCCATTTCTGATGCTTATGCATGCAAATCCACGACCGGTGGGATGACGGTAAAGGGCTGCTAACTTTGTATTTTAAGGCAGAAGAAGTTAGAAAATTGATTAAAGCTCTATTTCAAAATTCACAACGACGGGATGCCGTCTTAAATAGAATAATTAATAGTTAACTTTTGTAATTTTAAGATATATTTTTTGTATAATAAAGATTTAAATTGTGTAAATAATCGTGTAAATTTAACCCTTTTTTAATTGCATTTCAGAAGTGCTTTCAGTCTAGTGGAGCAGATCAAACCTCTTAAATCCATACAAATTTCACAGGGTACCCGGAAGTTGATAGGGGTGATAAAAAGACATTAAAAATTTGTCATTTGAAAAACAATTTCCACGTCGGTCGGAAAGTTTCAGAACCTCTGCTTAAAACAATTGAAACCTTTCTCGACATTCAAAAATTGAATTTGTTGTTACAAAGTGGGGCCAAGCAATTTCGGCTACTTAAACGTGGAAAATGTTCACTCTAATTAATGGTAAAAGTAATTTAATATTAAATAATACCAATTTTAAATGCAAAACTCCTGCCACGATAGGTTACGAAGAATTTCTTATAAATTCCTTTTCCATAGCATGTTTGTCTATTTTCTTGAAGATCTGTTTTGAAATATTATTACACAAGTTCACAAGACGCCAGAATAATTGGACGAGCCTCGACTTACATAGAGCAGTGTTTGTAAGTACTAATTTCAAATTTGATGCGATGCCGCGACGTTTAAAAAAAAGTTAGGTTAAATGTCAAATTTTATGCAAATTTTCATTTTAGGGAAATGATATTGTGAAAAGCATCGAAATTAGTGGCAAAAAAACGCAATTTATTAATCAATTTCATGCTGCAGATGGTTATACCCCTTTTATGGTAATTTACACATTTTAACAGTGACGTAGCATTCACAGGGCAGGGAGGGTTGAACCATTCCATTTTAAAAATATCTCATTAAATTTTATTTTAGAGAGCTTGCTTACATGGTAACACGGTGCTGGTAAAATATATGTTAACATGTTGTTCGTAAGTTTCGTAAATGCGTTTGGATAAATAAATTCCACATCTTTTTTCAGGAGCTCATATTTTGCTTAAATCCGCCAATGGGGCAACCCCGTTATACCTATCCACTATCTATTATATCCGAAATCCTCAAATAGTCGATGCAAGCTGCATACGTACTGCTGTGATTTAAAATGTTTAATAAAGGCTCCAAATATAAAAATGAATATTAGATTAATAAAAAGCATAAAAATCTAAATCGGTAGACACTTTAAAAATTTGCTTTACGAGAAATTTTTATTTTTCTAAAATTTCAATTCCCTAACAAAATTTGAATCTCTCAGGATAAAATAAAGATTATAAATATTGCTAAGATTAATTAGATTGATGATTGTCACATCAAAAATGAAACAAAAGATTTAATTAGCTGGAAATTGATGAAAAATCATTTTTGTTTATACATGTTCATAACCAATAAAAATGTAAGATTTTGTAAACTGAATTATTTAATAACCAACATGTTATGTAAGAATTTGTTCACATCAAAAATTATATAATGATTTCATGTATCTGAAGTGAGTGTTTTTAAAAGGTAAATTGACAAAGTTGTGAATAAAGGTCAAAATTGTGTAACATCAAAAATTGATAAAAGTTAGAGAAGATGAGTCAACGAACTGTCCAACAAAGAACATAAAAAGGCAATATACCAGTAAAATTGCATGAAAAACACCTCAAGGAAAATCAATTTCAATGTAGATTGTGTATCTGCAACAAAAACGAATTATTAACAAGGTGAAAAACATAAAATGTTTAAATTTGACTCACTTTGACTGTACAGGCATGCCAATTCCATTGATTTTCGATCAAAATTCAGTTAACTTCGGACATCATAACAGAGTGCACGTATTTTTGTGTTCTCCAGGAAACTTTATTTACAAATTTGGAGGTTAACCAATTACCAATTGTTTACAAATAATTGGAGGTTAGGATTTTTCAGTTGGATTCGAGCAACACGATTATAAATAGATCCAAGGACAACTATGAACGCTTGGATGGTGATTCTGCAAATGTTATAATTTACGAAATTAACTCAATTCATTCACTGGATCCTGAAAATATTGTCAATAAGATGCAACTTACCTGGTTCAATTCTAAAACATCAACAGATTGGAAATGTAATAGCCACAACACGAAGTTGATCCAAAAAAGCAACACCGAAACAAGTTTACGTGAGGTCAATCAAATAGCTACTGGCGTAATACGACAAAGATGCTGATGAGTCACTCTATGTGGAACTAACTAAAGCAGGGCACAGACAATATCCTTTTTAAATTTAAAATTCCAACTTGTCAATGTGAAAAGGTACAGTGAATTTTATTATTTCTTTTATTTATTATAAACTTTTGCCATAAGCGTGTAAAATATAGGATTTGGGAAAAGACTTTTACGAAAGTGTATTCTTCATTACCCTAATTGGAAGGTTCTTCATTCAAATTTTATTATTTAATTATTCAAGGTTAAGCTTTAAATAAGCACAAATATTATTTAAAAACATTTAACACCGCTAATGTACAGCGAGAGACTCGGTTAGTTTATGACTAATCGAGCACGTCAGGACAAAGAGAGGAAGCCTCTTTGTTTTGAAAACATTTTTGCATCAACTGTTCTTATTTGTAAAATTTAATTAATTTACAATTTACAATTACAATTATTTCAATTTGTTTAATATAAAACATTTCTTTCAAAGCTACTGAAATCTTTTTATTTTTCACTCAAAGAAAGCAATTAAGTATCCCGAGAGAGCCAATTTACATACTCAAAGATCGCCTCTAATATTGACAACTCACAAGGAACCCACCCTTGTGCGTATCATCACCGGAGCTTAGTGAGAAGGGGCAGTAGTGTTAAGCATCCCTTAGCTAAAAAAAATATTTACCGAACCATTTTACCTGAGCATTTTTGCTAGCAAATTAAGGGCTGGCGCCATTGAAAATTAGTTAAGGGAGGTCACAGCAGTACTTTGTTTTATGCAGGAGCAGATATTAATGAACCTAATGCAAATGGACACACTCCGTTGGATTGTGCAGCTATCTTTGGTCATGTTAATTTGTGTGTATGGCTGTTAGATAAAGGTGCCAATATTGAAAATTCAACTAAACCCTATTTTTTGGCCAAATATCAGGGGCATCAGGAGGCTGCTAGAATCTTAAAATCGAAATTAGTGAATTAGGAACGACATTGTGTTTTCAACTTTGAAGTAGATTAAGTTTAAGTTAGAAATGGAAAAATTTCCATTGAATTGTATTTATGTTAATAAAAATTGTGCTTATTTAAATCTTAAACTCTTTCCTGAAATAAATGTACAGCGTGCATGTTTTTTGATCATATAACTAGTGATGGGTACTATCGAAATTTTTTGACTATCGATAGTTAGTAACTAAAAATGGAAAATTTTAAATCCACATTTAGGCGAATCCCACATTTAAAATACACGTACAGAATGATGTTGTAAATCACCTGATAATTTAATGCTAGCTTAGGGTTGGTTGAGTTAATGAAAAACCATGTATTTTACTACACTTTTAAATAATGCTTTTCTAAGGGCCCTAGTATTATTTAACCGCAAATTTTTAAATGCACTATAAAACGTTCAGTTTTCCGAATCTCTATAGGGAATTTGTCAATTCCGGGGACCGGAATTCGTGCTACTCCCACAAAGTGGAATATTCTTAGTGTATTAATTTTAAATAAATAATCATCTATTTCTATACTATTAATATTAACAATGGGGAAAAATAAAAATGCTACGTCGTTTGAACGAGAAATTATATGGCACAACTTTCAGAAAAATAAAAGTATTAAAAAAGTGATTGACCAATTGGGATTTTCTAGAGGTAAAGTCAAGAAAAAACGCAACGAGCACAAACAGGGAAATCGGAAGACCGCGTAGAACGTTATAAACCGATGTATGAATGAAAGTCAAAAATGTGATTAATCACAGTAATTGTGACCCATTCCTTACTTCTTCATAAATTCGTGCAAAACTGAAAACAGAACAAGGTATATAATATCTTGCAGCTAGAACCGTAAGAAAGCGTTTAAATGAAAATAATCTTCGTGGTTGTATTAGTAAGAAGAAACCACTTGTAACCAAACGGAATATAAAGAAAAGAATTAAATTTGCTAACCAGTATCAAAGACAAACCTCAAAAGTTTTGGGATCTCGTTGTGTGGAGTGATGCATCAAAATTTAACGCGTTTGGTAACGATGGAAGACCATATGTACGACGACCTCCACGCAAAGAATTGGATCTAAAATACACAAAAACAACTGTTAAACATGGCGGTCCATCAGTAATGGTCTAGGGTTTATTTTCTTCATTTGGGATTGACCGAATAGTAAAAATTGAGGGTAATATGAAATTGCTACAATAGCGGAATAATCTCCGTCTAAACTGTTCTTTAAACATCGTTGTATCCAGATACAACGAGATCCCAAAACTTTTGAGGTTTGTCTTTGTACTGGTTAGCAAATTGAATTTTCTTCTTTATATTCCGTTTGGTTACAAGTGGTTTCTTCTTACTAGTACAACCACGAAATTATTTTCATTTAAACGCTTTCTTACGGTTCTAGCTGCAAGATTTACACCATGTTCTGTTTCCATTTTTGCACAAAATTGTGAGAAAATAAAGAAATGGGCCACATTTACTCATACGTAACAGTATGCGATCTTCAGCTACTGTCTTTTAGGGCTTTTTTCTCGGTAAATTATTTCTATTTAATTTAATATTTTCTTTTTTAAATCTACTATACAAATGTTCAGCTTTCCGAATCTCTATAAGGAATTTGTCAAATCAGGGCACCGTTCTACGTGCTCTTCCCCTTAAAGATATAAATCTGAAAATCACGTAATCCCGACCGCAATGTTTTGTTTAAATTTTGACAGAAAACCCGGTATAATTATAAAATTTAAATAAATTTGCAGACTCGCCACGGCTATCAGCACAATCGGACCGCATGGACTCAATAATGCAGACGCGCTCCATATGTGAATTTTTGAAACTGAAATGTACAACTGATAATTTTATTTACCATTAAAATAATTTAAACGCGAACATGTTTTTTCCAAATGTAAAATGCAGAACAACAAAATGCAAACCCATTAAATTATACTTTAAACTCCTATACAAATCGAATTTACAATCTAATAAGAAGTTTTGTTATAATAAATCAAAAACTTTAATGTAGTATTTTTAAGTTGCGCTACTGTTCAAAGTTAAGCTGCTGCGTCGTTCAGCGAACAGCTGTCGTTTGCAATATTTCTCACAATTAATTATTGGTAATATTTCTTATGCCCGCTGTACACTCTCGCCGAGACAGGGCGAGAACAGGAGTGTAAATGGGAGCTCTCGCCCCGCTTCGTAGGACTCGGGGTGTCTCGCTAGCTCTCCATCTCGAGTCGGTATTTTAGGTCCGTATCAAAGGGTCTCGCCTGACCTGCGAATGTGTACCTGTACACTCTCGCACCCCTCAGTCTCGTTTGTGCCTTATTTTCCTCATTTCACCATTGTTTTCTTATTTTTTTTGTTATGCACAGTGTGCATAACAATATTTACTATTTTTATTAAATTATTAACAATATTTTTATTAATTTTTAATAATTTTAATTTTTAAAAATAATTTAAAAAATAATTTTTTATAATTTTTTTAAATATTATATTTTATAATATAGTGTTGTGATACGCTCTATCCACGTTGAGGATAGGGTGTAACCAACAAGGAGTGAACAACGATTGGAAACGGTGAGTTCAAACACATTGTTGACATGTGTTTGTTTTTTTTGTCATTAAGTAATTTTAAGTTTGTTCGTGTTGTATATTTTATGTAAACGTTATGTACAACATGCGGAAAATCAAAGGTGCAGATAACCGGCGGACATATGTAAACAAACCGGAAATTATAAGAAGCTCCGGTTTGAAAACAAAACGGAAATGGTAACGAAAGTTACGAATGATAAATAAGGGAGTAGCATCGTGATTCCTGAACGGAATAGTCGCATCAAAGTTACTGCAAGAAGCAGTCGTTTGAATAATTGCTTTTCAATTTAGATCTAATTGAAATAGATTATATTGGCGAGTTATAAAGTGGTGCTACATAGGGAGAATAATTTTCCCAGGCGATTGAACTTCCCTGAAATAGTGGAAGTCGGGCGTGTTCGGCAACAAAGAATATTGTTGATCGAAAATCCCTACGGTACGGGTAACGTACGTGAAACCCTGATAAAACATATCAGGTCGAGTGAAAGAAATTATTGGAATAGAGTGGAACGAGAATAGTCGAACGAGCGTGGATTGTGGAGTCCAGATTGGGAGAAGAATAGAGATTGGAAGAAGACAAGAGAGAAGAACCAAGATTGTGCGCACTGTGCGAAATAGCAGGTTAGCTTATATCAATTATTTCAGTGCGTAGAATTGTAGTATTATAAAGATTGTTTTGAGTTGCGTTGATTGAATGTTAAAGTTTGTTAGATTATTAAAAAACTTGTTAACCAGATCCAATCGTGTTTTGTCTTTGTTGGTATCGAGAATTTGTCAATTCATAAGCTCGTATATTAAAGTGTCGTTATTAGAGTCAGACCCCGACGTATTTACCCTGAGAAGTAGAGTCGAGTTAAGGTAGGTGACCGAAAGCTATTGTGTGTGTTCTCGTGGACTTCTCAAGTACACCAGGCACTACAATAGATTAACAATATTTGTGCATAATAATATTTATAGTAACTGATGGCACATAGAGCAACAGCAGCAGCAAGTTCAATTTCTTCAAATTTTCTCCCCTGAGTTCACAATTACAACTGAACTAGGCGAGAGTGTACATCAGTGGTTCCCAAAGTGGTCCAGGTGGACCCCCAGGGGTCCATAGGAGACCACACGGGGGTCCACTTAGACGTGAAAAGAAAACAGGGGTTCACAAAGTGGTCAAGGTGGACCCCCAGGGGTCCATAGGAGACCACACGGGGGTCCACGTAGACGTGAAAAGAAAACAGGGGTTCACAAGTTGTAAGTGGGGGTCCACGACGAAAAAAGTTTGGGAACCATTGGTGTACATGGTCGCACTCGGCCATAGGCCTCCCGCTGAGACATTCGGACGAGAGCACTCGGGCTAGAGTGTACAGCCGACATTACCAGTGTACAAATTTTCTGTTACTTCCCAATAGGGGAGAACCGCAATGAAACGGACGGGCTATGAAACGGACACTGCCATTATCTCGTGAAAAAAAATGTATATAAATCTGATATTTTTATAGATGCAACTTCGCATATCGACGAAGATATGTAGATATATACAGATATGCGAAGTTGCATCTATAAAAATATCAGATTTATATACATTTTTGATCACGAGATAATAGCAGTGTCCGTTTCATTGCGGTTCTCCCCTACGTGAGTATGACTATCCCAGGATCCAATTATTTTCAATTGGTTGAACATAATCTTTCAATTTCCTCGAGGTATTCTTCTTCCACAACTATCACACGTGACCGAATTAAACCAATGGTCCTAATTTGGACCAACTCTCACAAAAACTAGCGGAAACCTACGTTAAACGCAAAAATCTCTCGTTGAATTCTAATGGTCAACCTCGATCTTATCTGGCCGCGACCGCCAGTGCTTGGCTTGCACGATTCTCTTGGACCTGGACGTTTTTCTTTCCACCCTCATTATGTCAAATGACTCATTAATTTTTTTAGTAGGTTATTTATTAATCTTTCTACTCACATCACATTTCGGCACTTATAAATTTATTATCACTTGACGATTTTAGGTGGATTCAATTATTTACATATTATACGCAAAATTAATAATTTTCCCTTTCATAAATTAACAGCAAAGTAATGGCGGTAAATTTAAACTTATTAATAGCAAGTTGGTCTATTTCATAAAAAGGATGGTCGATTTTATCCATCGCACTGGGTGTCGCAAGTATAACATGAAATACACTACGTTCTGCTTCATTTAAATCGCTCTAAGAACACAAATCCAGTGTGCAAAAAAGGTGCTCATTAGTGAGTAATTTCAATTTAGGATTACCGTAGCTCGGACTTTGAATATTTGCAAAATCTCAAGGAAGAAACTGACGTTTCAATATAACACTCGTACACAACTCAATCTAGTACAGATTATACAGTAGATATAGGCAGTGTTCGACTTGGGCGCTTACGCGCTCTTTGGTATCAACGCTAATGCTTTTAGGGTTCGTTTTGGAAGCTTTGACGTTTTATCACGCTCACGACGCTATTTTCATTTGGGTAGTGCAGCAAAGCGCGGCGCTGCAGTGCTAAAAATTTATAAATATAATCGCCTCGAGGTCAAAGTTACAAATTTTTATTTTGGTTACACCACGTTTTAGAACAAACCGAAATTAACAAGGGCATAATATAAATCGAACATAGAGCGTCGATGTACTACCGTCAATACGGCTACGTTACGCTAGTGAAGATTAGTAGTGATTATAGTAAGAGAGTGACGATAAAAATCGAAAAAAGTGATAAACTGGAAGGAGAAAGTAAAGTAGATGAGGTTTTTCTATAAGTTTTCGGGAATATTAAAGTGGTAGAAGAGTATTACTAGTACACAGTTTTTAATTAGTGAAATTTGTGGAGGTTAGAATTTGATAAGAGGTGAGAATTTTAAAGTACGTTGGGTTGCATATAGTACAGCGAAAGTTTTCTGTTGATAACAGTAAACAATTGGTGCTACAGAAAACACTTCTGAATTCGGTTTGAGTTTAGTTGGTTGGGTTTATTGCTTCCGAAGGGTCGACCTGAGCAGTAAGCTTGAGCGCGGTTCCAATTGGTATGTTTGCAGAAGATAGGCAATACGATAGCGAAAGCTCTACAGCGGAAGAGAGCTCCAGAAAAAGGCAGGCGAGCTTTGAAATTTTTAATAGAAGTAAGAGGACAAATAGGACCCCTCCTAAGAAACCAACAAAGGAAGGAGACAAAATGGAGGAGCTTAAAGATATGATGAAGCAAGTCCTAACTGAGATAAAAGAAATTAAGGAGGGACAAAAAATATACGAAGGCGAGATCAAGACCCTGAAAGAGGAAAATAAGGCGCTGAAGGAGAGGGTAGAAAATCTCGAGGTGAGGCTAAATCTTATGGAAAAGAAAGATAAGAAAAACAACATAATTCTGAAGGGGATGCAAATGGTTGGAAAAGACACCAAAGAAGAGGTGGAGACTTTCCTAAGAGGTAAATTGGGCTTTGAAGTAACAGTTGGCACTGCCGAGGTGATCAAACCAAAGTCATCACAGCCATTTGTATTAGCAAGGATGAGTTCATGGCAGGACAAGGTAGCGGTTATGAGAGAAAAAAATAAACTGAAAGGTACCAACAGCTTTATTGATGATGACCTGACATTGCAAGAACAGAAGATGCAAGCCAAGCTGAGAGAATACGCCAAAAAGGAAAAAGGAAAGGGTAACGAAGCAAATGTGGGATATGGAAGAATATATATAAACCGAGACCGATGGGACTGGGATCACCAAAAGGAGGATATTGTGAAGAGCACTTTACCCCCTATACCAAAAAACTAGTAATGGAAAATGCCGGACAGAAGAACGATGCAAAAACGAATGAAAAAGGACAATCGAATAATGGACAAATGAAAGGAAGAGATGTTATGTTGTTTGCAACTTGGAATGTGAGAGGAACTTTTGTGGGGGGGAGCGTTAAAACAGTTAATAGCGGTGATGAAAAAGTACGGGGTAGAAATCTTAGCATTACAAGAGACAAAACAAAGTGGCGAAGACACAATAGACATAGGGGAGTTTACCTTTTTCAAAAGTGGAGGGAAAGACAGAAGGTTGGGAACTGGTTTTATGGTGAGCGAAAGTGGGAAGGAAATGGTGATTGGTTTCAAGCCGATATCGGATAGGATGTGTGTACTGAGAGTAAAGAGAAATAATAGGAAAATAAGTATAGTTAATGTACATGCACCTACCGAAGAGAAGGATATAGAAGTTAAAGAACAATTTTACGAGTTGTTGGAAATGGAGTATGCAAAAATACCTAAACATGACATTAAAATGATAGTGGGGGATTTTAATGCGAAGCTGGGTCAAGAAGAAACATACAGACCCACAATTGGCCAGTTTAGTTTACACAGTGAGAGCAATGAAAATGGAAGATTTCTTGTTGATTTTGCAATGGGAAACGAAATGAAAATAAAGAGTACTCACTACGAACATAAAGACATACATAAAGCAACATGGATAAGCCCAGATGGAAACACAGTAAACCAGATAGATCACGTTTTAATAGAGAGTAGGAGCGAAAATATTGTTAGAGACGTCAAGACTTGCAGAGGAGCAGACATGGATTCGGACCATTTCATGGTGAGGGTAAAGATGAAAATAGCAAAGATAAACACAACGAGAATGAGAAAGCAAGTAACAAAACAGAAAAATAGAATGCAAGTCCAACTCAAAACCGAGGAACAGAGAAGAAAGTATAGAGAAACAATGGAGAAAATTTTGGAAAAGACAGAAGCACAACAAGATGTAGAACATATGCAGATAACAATTGAAAAAAGTATAATCGAGGCAACAAAGACACAAAACACAGGTACTACAAAGAGAAAAAATGAGTGGTATGATCAACAGTGTGAAGAGGAAGTTGGGAAAAGAGAGAAAATAAGGCAGGTATGGCTGGCCAATCGAAATGATGAGACGAGAAGGAATTATGAAAGACAAAGACGGGAGTGTAAAAGAGTTATAAGAGAAAAGAAAAGAGAACATCAAATAAAGAACCTGGAAGAACTGGAAGAAAAATACAATAGCAAAGAAATAAGAAACTTTTACCAGGGAGTTAAACGAATAAAGCAAGGATATCAAACAAGCACAACATTTTGCAAAGATAAAGACGGCACACTGTTAGGATCAAAGAAAGGAGTAACGAAAAGATGGGCAGAATACTTCCAAGAGTTGTTAAACGGAACAGAAAAACAAAATAAAGAGAGAGAACATGTAGCAACCGAAATGAACGACGAAAATGAGGACAGTGTGGAAATACCAAATGAAGACGAGATAAGAAAAGTGATAGCGCGGCTGAAAAATAACAGAAGTGCTGGTGAAGACGGCATACAAGCAGAAATGTTAAAATATGGAGGTGAATGTTTGCAAAAATTAGTCATCGACATGATACAGAAAATTTTAGTCTACAAGAATATGCGGAGAAATTTGTAGGAGAGTACCAATGTGGGTTCAGAAGAGGCAGATCGGTGACGGACCAATTGTATGTTTTGAGAGAGGTTCAGGGAATTAGCCATGAGTTTGGTCTGGAAACACACCTAATGTTTTTGGATTTTAAACAAGCATACGACAGTGTTAAAAGAGAAGAACTGTATAGCATTATGGTAGAGATGGAAATTCCTCGAAAATTGATAAATTTGGTAAAAATGACACACGAAGGATCTGAGAACAAAGTAAGAATTAGGGGCGAGTTGTCCGACAGTTTCACAGTTGATATAGGACTGAGACAGGGTGACCCGTTGTCTGCGCTCTTGTTTAACTTTGCGTTGGAAAGTGTAATACGGAAGTCGGGTTTGAACAGACATGGTACAATTTTTAGAAGACGACAACAGGGCTTAGCTTTTGCGGATGATCAAACAATCATGGCAAGAACAAGGAAGGACATACAAGAATTCACAAGAAAATTGTTAGAAGCTGCTAAGAGAATTGGTTTGGAAGTGAATGAAAACAAAACAAAATACATGAACTGCAGTGATAGAAATTTCGAGGAAAAGAAATATATAAGCATAAGAATGGAAGATAAAACCGTAAATTTTGAAGAAGTTTGCTGCTTTACGTACCTGGGAACGGTGATAACAAGAAAACCGGGACTCGGCGAGGAGATCAAAGCAAGAATGGCCGCGGGCACAAGAAGTTTTTTTGCTTTGAAGTCGATCTTTAATAGTAAAGTGTTTTCTAGGTCAGTGAAAGTAAGAATATACAAAACAATCATAAGACCATCGGCTATGTACGGATCGGAGGTGTGGACACTGAGAAAGAGAGAACAAATGATGCTGGAAGTGTGGGAGAGAAAAGTATTGAGGAAGATTTACGGTGGAAAGTGCGTGGGCGGTCAATGGTTTATACGGTCAAACCGAGAACTAGCTGAGATGTACGGTCAACCAAGCATAGTGGCGTGTGTGAAGGCACAGAGATTGAGATGGTTGGGGCATCTGGTGAGGATGAATGAGGACAGAACCCCAAGTGAAATTTGGAATTTGACATTCGGAGGCACAAGAAGAATGGGTAGACCGAGGAATCGTTGGAAAGATGAAGTGCAGGAGGATCTGGATGTGATTGGTATGGAAAATTGGAGAGAGTGTGCTCGTGACAGGAGAGAATGGAAGATGATGATTGATAAAGCCATGGGCCTCCTAGGCCTGTAGGGCTAACATACATAATATAAATCGCAAACAAAACTTTGTAAACTTTGAATTTATACCAGAGCAACAAATCAGTATGGAAAATAGAAAAAGGTACTATTCATTTTAATTCTTTACAAAAAGTTTATCATCTGCACTAATTTAATTTTTCATAACTCTTTTCAACTGACGTTTCTTTAATCAGTCATTCAAAATTCCAGGTAAAAATAATTTTAATGTTAGTAATTTGAATATTGGATTCAACACTGAATAACAATTTTAAAAGTGCACTACAATGGTGTAAAACTAAGCATGTTTTAGAAGAAGCGAATTTATGGTGCCCCAGTTCCTTATGCTCCATATGCTTATGCCTTTGTATATTAGCATATAGGGAGGCAATTTTCGTTGATTTTGTAAATTAGCTTGGTTATTAAAAGAAAAATAAATAACGCCTACTAATGGCGCACAACTTGGTAACAATAAATGACAATCTAAATTTAACTCAAGAATTATTGTGTATCATATTTTCCAACTTCAATAACAACCAATCTAGTCTAGGCAAACGACAAAATTTACCCACCCCATACGTTCACAATATTTGCGTTAAGCCCGTCTTACATCAGGTTATTTCTGGCGCCATTTCTTGATCCATTTCTTGAGCCAAATAAATTGCCTAGTTTAAAACAGCAAATGTCTTGGAAAATGTCCTGGCTCGAAATGTCCTGACACGTGCTCTATTTTTGAACAATTTGCCTGTGAGCGGCCGCAGTACAGATTGAATGCGCAGGTAGATTCTGTGGCAGGTAGTAATTGTCAAATGCAGGGCTAGGAATGAGTTGCTTTTATCACTAAATGTTACGTATTTTTAAATAATCGCAAATGTTTTTGTTTTTCACTGAAATTAAAAAATCAAATTTGAAAATTTAATAACCATTGAAAATTTAATTTTTTTAAAAATTTTTTTGTGTTGGTAAAAAAAATAATACTATTATGTTTGCTGCAATCACATTTTCTGCAATTAAATCGCTTTCTTTATCCATTTCAATTTTTCATGTGTAGCACAACTTTTCACAATTTGACGTTCGTTTAATTTTACTGCGCACTCTCGCAGGTAAATGGCGTTGAAAATTGCCTCAAAATAGAACGGGTTCTATATATTTGGCCTACAAAATGTTTCAGGTAATTTGCTAAAATTACCTACTGCGCAAGATCAGCGCTAGAAATGGCGGATGAAATGGCCTGATATAATACAGGCTTTATTTTTGGATCAAGAAATGGCGTCATTTCTGGCCCAAGAAATGGCGCCAGAAATATGGCTCAAGAAATGGCTCCAGAAATGACCTGATGTAAGACGGGCTTAAAAGTTTTGAAGATACCCCCCATAGAAAAACAAACTTTCTCCGGTAAAAATTATGTATACATCGCGGAATAAAATTCTTCACAACTTTTGTTGATCGCTTTTATTCATAGAATCTCAGGAAGAACATTAGTTCTAAAAAAACCACTAAAAAACTAAATTTCTAATTTTAGTAAAAGTTGACTGAAAATTAGGGTTCTTTGTTATCGGAAATTATCGATATGATTGGTTTCGAGTTGTATTGCTCGATCATGATCAGCGGGATATAGTCTACAATATTGATTCGATCAACATTTATTATATGTCAGTCGTTTAGCTTGGACGCGTCGTCAAACTGTGAAAGTGGGATTCCGAAAATTGTCGATTTCATTGTTTTTTTTTATATTACGCCGGTAATATTTTTCGGTCATTTAGACTGAAATTCAAAAAATCCCACATCATCTGAGAACTTCAAAGAACACTTTTAAAGGTATAACCAATTTTTAGACTTTTCTTTGTTTATTTACTTAAGCCCAGTTGCTCAGTATTAGATTATCTTTTAACCTGAATTAATTTCCATGGATACAATTCTTGAAACAATCACTTCTATAGAAAACAACCCGGGTTAAAGATAACCCGAAACTGAAAAGCTCTATAAAGCCCGTCTTAAGCCCGTCTTACATCAGGTCATTTCTGGCGCCATTTCTTGAGCCAAATAAATTGCCTAGTTTAAAACAGCAAATGTCTTGGAAAATGTCCTGGCTCGGATTGTCCTGGCACGTGCTCTATTTTTGAACAATTTACCTGTGAGCGTGCGCAGTACAGATTTTTGAAAAAAAATATTTTTTTAAATTTTTTTGTGTTGGTAAGATTTTGTGTAAGTCTAATAATGGGTTCAATTATATTCGTATAAAAATAATGCGATAAATGTAACAAACCTTTTTTCAGCCGATATACACTCACGGAACACAGTATCTTTTCTTTTAATTTTATTTTGTATCTTCGACAATAGTTGTTCTTCAAAAGTTCTATCATCCATTCGAAGGTAATTCTTGTATGAATTTGGATCTTCGCTTGCCAATTCATTACGAAGCATATTCAATGTTCCACGTCCTTCATCTCTTCTATGTAGCCACTTTTCCTGCCAATTCTTTCGCACCCTCGGTTTTGGTTTGTTTTTCAAACGTCTTTTCAGTAATTTTTTTAATACTATTATGTTTGCTGCAATAACATTTTCTGCAATTAAATCGCTTTCTTTATCCATTTCAATTTTTATCGTTCGTTTAATTTTACTGCGCACGCTCGCAGGTCAATTGGCGTTGAAAAATAGAACAGGTTCTATATATTTGGCCTACAAAATGTGACAGGTAATTTGCTAAAATTACCTACTGCGCAAGATCGGCGCAAGAAATGGCGCGTGAAATGGCCTGATATAATACAGGCTTTATTTTTGGAGTAAGAAATGGCGTCATTTCTGGCCCAAGAAATGACGCCAGAAATATGGCTCAAGAAATGGCGCCAGAAATAACCTGATGTAAGACGGGCTTTAGAGAAGAAACCGGAACTAATTTTTTTCTCAAGCTAAATCACAGCAGTTTAGCTTAGTTAGCCCCGTAAGTTTATTCTTATTTTCTTCCCTAGTTGATTATCTGATCAACATGCTTTACGAATCATGGTCCTAAAGTGAAAACAAACAAATTTTCCAAAGATAAGAAAAGTTCTACTGAGGTAATAAATCATCTTCAAGTAATTCGTCACCAAAATCTTCATAATCCAATGGTTTACCGGCACCGGTCCTTGGTCTAATAGGCAAAGGGCCTAATGGATCCGAATAACTGGCATCTAAGAAATAAATTGTAAAATACTTAAGACCACAAAAATTAATTCAAATAAACTAACCTACAGTAGGTTGAACAAAACCAGAATCTGTGCTTCCAGCACTATTTTGTAAGTTGTGCAATCTTAAAGACCTTAAACTGCTGCTACGATTTGACTCGTGAGGAGTACCAAGACGAATGTGTTCTGGTACCGAATTGAAACCAGATCCACCTCGAGATGATAATCCACTGCGAGTTAAGCGAGAACCTACGGCAATGTTCATTTTACAATTCAACGAAAAATTGTAACTTATTTTTCATTACCTGGTCGACTACTACCGACGCGATCACGCACCTCTTTGGTCTTTTCCAGTTTTTTCAGTTCTAAAACATATTCTTGCGCTTCGCGCATACTCAATTCGCTGCATAAATGAATTAGGAAACGTAAACATTCGACATTTTCGGGAAACTTTTTATAGATTTCCTGGTACAAGGTTAACGCTTTATGCAGATTTCCCGTTCGGCGATGGCATCCGGCAACCATCATATGCCATTTAGGTTCGTTAGGTTGCATTAGGCTTGCTTTCTCAAAATACACCAGAGCTTTTTCCACAACTTGCATTTCGATATAATAAGAACCCAACCAATCGATAACTACCAAATTAGAAGGGTTATACCGGAACGACTAGAAAATCAAATGGTCAAGTGGGACATTATTTTGTGGGACGTGGGACGTCAAGTGTAAGGATGTCTTGTACCTCTGCGTGATAATGATGTGCCTGTTGTTTATCGCCTTCATGATCATACAGTTCTCCGATTTTTTGTAACACAGTCGCATCGGTGGGTACCAGTCCCAACAGCTGTTGATACGCCTCAGCGGAAGCCTCGATATCACCAACTCCTTCAGAAACGCTTGCAATTTGATAAATAACTTCTGGAATTAAAGATAACGGCCCAGAAAATTTTTGAAAACACTCCAAAGCGTCTTCGTAATTGCCTTGTAATTTTAAAACCAGACCTGTAGATTAAGCAGGTAATAGGACACCACTTAAAAACTAAAAATCGTCAAACCTAAATTGTATAAAGCTTCGAAACAAGACGGATCTAATTCCAAAGCAGTCAACAAATAATTTTTAGCTTCTTCCAATTGGTTTTTTACTATGCAACAAGCACCCAAATTTACAAAACCTGATGCATTACAAGTGTCTGCAGTTTTAACTATTTCTCCATATCTTTCCGCATTTTCATATTCTTTTTGCTAAAAATAAATGGTTATGCATTAACCCATTTGTAGCGGATCTATTGACCATCATAGGGTCGTACACGAAGAGGGAAAACCTCAGAGGAATTTTGGTGTCCAAGATCGAGGAATTGGTAGGAAATTGCAAAGAAATTTTAGGAAATAGTGAAGGAGTTACCGTGAGCGCATGTGCGCTTTCTAAAACTGAATCTTCTCTGCAATAGTACAAAAGTTACATGAAATGACAATAACAACAAATAAAATAAAATGCTTCTGATTAAGCTACCTGAAAATAAATGAAACTTAAATTAACTGCTGCACTGCTTGCTATAGGAGACTCTTTACTAAACGCTTTCAGGGTATCAATTGCTTCCACCACTTGTCGCTGTTTTAAAAACATGACAGCTTTGTTGATTTCCAAATCTCCAGCTAAACGAGCGTATTCTGAAGATTTTACTGCAGATACGCACCAATCATAGCCTTAAATAGAAAAATATTGTTACCAAAAAATCGAGCTGGTTACTCTATCATAAGAGCGTCATTTTGGGGGGTACTGGGTCTGCAAACAAAAGTCAAATCAGATACAAGAAAAATTTAAACTGTTTAAATTGATCGATTTTCGGGAACTGTGCCATAAGTATCCCCAGCCGAAAAAAATTTTCTTCAGCTACACACTAAAGAACAGGCTTATTTTAGTCTATAGAAAAAATTTCATGCGAGAAATCTTTAAAAACAACCCCAAAATCGACTTTTTAAAAGTAGGTAAATTAGCATCGAATAGGCCGCGCCCCCCAGGCAGACGCGATGAAATGAATTTCCCTTAAGATCGAGTGAAATTTTTTCGCTTCGATTTGAATTTTTCTTTGAAATTCGGATAGGTGGGGTGTGATTAGTAGATATTAGTAATAAATAACCCGTGTATCGCCGAAAAAGTGAAAAAATTAATTTTTTTAATTCGATTTTTGGGGTGTGCATTCGATAGGGAGGTTTATCCATCGTCAAAACCTACCCTTTCGGGGTGCCCGAAAGGGTAGGGTGCTCTAGGGCGGTTTTGACTCTGGTTACTAGGCTAAATATACGAGAAGCGCCTTCCATCAAGAAAATCGGGTATTAAGGAAACCGGGAGCTTAGAGACCCTGAAAATAGCATTAAAAAGTATAGTTGCGGTATGGGGCAGTACACTTTTACGTTTCACCCCCAAAAAATCGCGTAAAAACAAAAAATAATCGATGTTACATGTACGAGAGACGAGCTGCATCTGCCGGTGCGAAATACTCTAAGTGTTAGGGTCGTTATAACTGCACGGACTGTCAACAGGATGAGCGACGCGCGGGAATCTCGTTAATTTTACATGTAAATTTGCAAACTTCAAATTCGATTTACTCAAAATTTTGATAATACATTCGCATGTTTAAATTATATTAGTAAACTATATAAACCTTCCTCTTTGCAATAGGAAATTTTCAATTTATTTGGAGTCACCAGGGTTAGGGGACCGTACCCGAAGTTTGTGTTAGATGCTCTAAAACATTTGCAATACAAAATTATGGCGACTGTGAAAACTGTTATTGCCATATAAACAAATTTCCAAGAAATGACACGTACGTTTGTTGTCCAAAAGGCTTAAAGTTACGTGCTTGTGGTCATAGCAAATCACATATCTGGAGTGACCTACTACCCCCGCGATGGTGCTACGAACGGATCATCTTACAACGATTTTATTTGGATTCCTTTTCCAAACGAATAACCGCTAGATGGCAGTTATGGAATTTATGCTATCGCTTGTAAAATGTGCGCGACTACAGCCGGTGTACCCGGGAATATTTTCCCCCTTATATTTTACCCCCCGGTAAAAATTCCCTAGTGAATATTTACCCCCCGTGATAAATATTAAGGGGGTAAGATTTCCCTAGGAAATTTTTACCGGGGGGTAAAATTATTCAAAATATCGTCAGTGAATTTTTACCCCTTTGAAATTAAATAGCTGTTGTATAAAAATTTTTATTGCTATTTTGTATCAAATTCGATAATATTTCACTATGTAAGATGTTAAAATATCCTCCGTGGGTTTTTGACGAAATTTGATAGTTAAATAGTTATACATGAAGAGGTCTCAAAGTGCGAAGATGGCGAAATTATTTTATAAGGGAAAATTTATTCAAAAATTAAAAGAGTTTAATATTTTTTTGTCTACGAGGTTTTTTTTACTGAAACTACAGTTTCATAATGGTTAGAATTTTTGTGATTTAAATATATTGCCGAGCTTTTGTAATTTGCTTCATCGGAAAGCTGCATTGAGCTAGGAAATCTTAGCCATGCAGAAGGATTCTTTGAAATTTGAGTGTAGAATATATATCGGCGCCTATGAGTGCTGCAGTGAAAAATATTTCTACTTCCGTTGCCCACACTGCATTTGTATCCATTTGCTTGTTTTCCATATTGTTTGTTGCGCCAGAAAACCGATCAACCTCTTTTGTTTTGATTTTCATGTAATCTGTTACAATCTTCCTCACTTGTTCATGCTCATTTTCACTTCCGGTAATGCATAAAGATATGCACCTAAAACAACAATTGCCGTCTGCCTTGACGTCTACAACAGTGTGTGGTGGATGAAGCAACGAATTCCTTGTTGATATAAAATTGGAATTAATGTGGAACTCATGTCCAAACTTCTCACAAAGTCGCTTTTGCCATTTTTGATTTACAGGACAAAAGCGGAATTTTAATTTTGTTGGAGTGGAATCGATTACTTCGAGAGAAGATGCATCTTCTTCGATAGTAGTAGTATTATCTTGGTCTACGCTACAATAAATTTTACCATATTTCTTTTGCGAACCAATGTTATGGTAATGTTTTAAATTGCTAGCAGGATACCGTGTTTTCAACAACTTCCCTTCTTTCGACCGTAGAATGCAGTTGCCATTGCTTTGAATTTTTTCAATATCGTATGGTCCTGTATAAGATAAGGTGATTTCGTCCAACCACCTTTCCGATCGTCTCGTCTACAATTTCGTATCAATACTGATTCGCCAACTTTGAATTTCACTTGATTTGAACGACGCACAGTGGGCTATTAGGCCTCAAAAGGTGGCATTAAAACAAATACTATTCCAACGGATTTCTAAGTAGGATATTTATTTTCAGGGCTCTTAGTAGTATCTAAAAAATACTTTGCATAATTCTGGTACATCTATTTATTAAGAAAATGAATTTATTTGAAAAACTTTGAAAAATTGACATCAGCAAAAAACACAGAAATAGTTTTTGGAAGATATGTATAAATATACACTTATCCGAAAATATAGGTTGTGATATCACAATACAACAAATATTTAATGGATACGAATTAAAAAATTCAGAAGAGAAGTAGTTAATAATTTCTATATTTATTTTTCAAGTAATAGCGTTAAAAGTAAAAATAAAGCAAAAATTTTAAATAATGTCTTGGTCATCTTCTTCGTCATCATCCATCGATCGCATCGTCACGCCATCGTCACTCTCGGAAATCTGATTATGATCATCAATGACTTGGTCAGTAGGGGGTTTTAATAAATGTAATACCTGCTGAGATAAGTATCGAAGGTTTTTTTTGGGTAATTCTCTTTTGTTTGTTATAACAGGGTCAGAGGTTAAAAGAAATCTGTTTAGAACGTCTCTGTTTGAACTTTCGCGGCTACATTTTCTCGAGTTATGTTCACGATATCTCTTGAAATCTTTATTGCAAGCTTCCTGTGCTTCTTCGCTGAACTGACCTATAGGCAGCAACGCAAATTGAACTATTTCTGGGCCATGAAATAAATATTTGTGTATGGTAGGTGGCATGCAGTACCATGGGTATTTATGAACAAAGTACCGGGCAGTGCTGTGGCAGTGTTCCCGAAATCTTTTAACATTTATTTCGTGACCAGAAGCCACAACTATTAATATCACTTGCATTTTTCTAATAAGTTCTACATCAATTGCAGTTATTTCAGCAGAGAGTTCAGGATTTTCAAAAAAGCGTCTTGCCGTATTTCCATCATTAGAATTGGCAAAACCAGGTTTAGGTTTATCGATAAAATGCTTATGTTAATCCCGAGCACGAAGTGATTGATACCAATACTGCATATTAAGGAATATCATAAAGTTGGTTCTAACAAAGAAAGTCTATAAAACTTAGTAGGCTAGAAAAGAAGTGTTGAATCGTCAGTATTATAACTGGTCACGCGCTCGGAAGCGATCTTAGAGTATTAAAAATATTGCACGAAAAAGTGGTTGACACATTGGTGATATATCCGCTTTAAAATGGATTTCCGAACAGACGTTCTTTGAAGAGTGTTGTTACCCAAGTTTTAAAATGTCAAATAGAAAACTTAATAAATGGACATAAAACCAAAGAAAACGCTATGAATGCCATGGATCTTGCTATAAAAACTATTGAAAATGAATTAAATAATGGCGTCAAAGAGACAGTCATCAGCTTAAGCGGTTAATGGCATTGCTGCTAATGCTGAACACTGAATTACTTTAGTATTTTTAAACCCGTAATAAACACATTAAAAAAACCTTTTTAGTCGGTTTGTTTTTTGTTTGCTGTTAACTTTGGTTTTGCTAGCAATGAAGAACTATGATGGATATATGAATCAGCTTTAAGCGACAGGTCTGTCTGTTCTATTGGTTGGTTTTCTTCTTTCGTACTGAAACAATTAATACTAATTTTAAATCGCTACTGCTCTTCATTCCGAAGACGCCATGCATTCAACGTCAACAAACGCCTGCAAAGAGAATGATAAATATAAAGACGATCATCTAAAATAGTGGTTCGATAACTTTACACTTAAACAAAAAAAACTCGGTGCCCCGCGCCTCGCTCCGCCCCCTGGACCCCCGGTGTCAACATGAATTTTTACCCCTAGAAATTTTACCCCCGGTAAAATATCCCTAGCGAAATTTTACCCCCGGTAAAATATCCCTAGCGAAATTTTACCCCTGGTAAAAATTCTTTAGGGGGTAAAAATTCCCTAGTGAAATTTCACTAATGAATTAGTAGTTTCAAATTAGTAGAGTAGAGGGAGTAAGAGTCCGCATGGGGCAAGAGTCCTAAATTCAAATATCGTGCCGCAGTTAAAATATTTGCATAATTTTGTGCAAGGTTTAGTTAGTAGTTATCAATTATAGTGTGTGGAAGAAATTTTATCACGCAAAGTTGGCTTACTGGAGAACTATGAGATAACTACGATTTTGGTTATGTCTGATGTAAAATTAGCTCTTGTAGAAATTACGTTCAAATGTAGAAAATGAGTAGTAACCATAACTAGTAGTAACTAGTTACTAGTAGTAACATAACTAGTCTGGGTACTTGGGGCAAGAGTTCTCCTACAAAGTGGGGCAGATGTCCGCATGCGGACTTATGCCCCAATAAGCGAACTTACAGCAGCGCTCACAAGTAAGGTGCCACTCAATTTTTTAGCAAAAATTAATAAAAGCAAAACTTATTTCGCGAATTGTTGTATCATTCCTAAAAGTAAGTAGGCAAATACAGATTTTGACGTTTAATATTTAATATTGGTAATATCGCGAACAGTATATAAATATAATTATATTTTATTCAGCGTCCAAAAGTAAAGTGCCATATTCTTTAAAACGTCAAAAACTGTAAATAAAATTAATTTTTTGGAAATAAACTTGTTAGAGTAGTTGCTTAAACAGTAAGAATCAGGGTAAAGATGAAAGAATATTCCGAAGATCTGAAAATGCGATTTTGAAATCATGGAAAAATGGAGACTCATTAAGGACAGCAGAACGCCGATTTGATGTACCACATCAAACTATAGGCCGTTGGATTCGTAAAATAAACCAACATGGATCAATGGCCAATCAACCACGAACAGAGCGACCACGAAAAACAACCAGACGGGAAGATAAAATGATCGTTCGTGATGCGGTAAAGAATCCTCGTTTAACGGCTACCGAAATTGTTCGTGATTTTAACGAGAATCGCGAAGATAATATTAGTGTTTCGACAGTGAAACGTCGACTGAAGTCAGCTGGACTATTTGGTAGGCGTCCTTCTAAGAAACCACTAATTTCAAAGAAGAATCGGATAGCCCGATTAAAATTTGCCAAAGATCACTTAAACTGGGGAGCTCAAGAATGGTCTAAAATTCTTTGGAGCGACGAGAGCAAATATAATTTGTTTTCCTCTGATGGTATTAAGTATATTTGACGTCCAAAAAATAAAAGACATGACATTAAGTATCAGGTTCCTACTGTAAAACACGGCGGTGGAAATGTCATGGTGTGGGGCTGCTTTTCCCGTGATGGTGTTGGACCTATACACTTAATCGATGGTATTATGGATCGGTTTATGTATGCTGACATATTAAAAGATCACATGCTACCACATGGGAAGAGAAAAATTCCACGCAACTGGATATTTCAGCAAGATAATGACCCGAAACATGCTTCAAAGCATGTGAAAGGTTACATGGCGAAGGCTAATATCCGCCTACTTGAGTGGTCTAGTCAGTCTCCAGACTTAAATCCTATAGAGCATTTGTGGGAAGAGCTCGAGCGACAAATTAGAAGTAGGACATACCAAAATAGGAGTCAGTTATTGGAAGCTTTAAGGAGAGAATGGCAAAAGATACCATTGGAGCGTTTAGTCAAGCTTGTTGGCTCTATGCCTTCTCGATGCAAAGCAGTTATAGCCGCAAAAGGTTATGCAACGAAGTATTAATTGTTTTTAATCTTTATATTTTCAATAATGTACTTTAGATTTTGTTTTAAGTGCTTTAAATAATACTTTATTATAAGCAAATATTTCCTATTTTTTGATTTTTAAATTTTTACTTGTTTATAAAATTTTCCAAATAATTTTAATTATGTGTTATAATTCCAAGGTATTTAATGAATACATTTTGAAAAATTAAACAAAAAATTTTGAAATTTAAAAAAGTTATTACAAAAAAACGAAGTGGCACCTTACTTATCAGCGCTACTGTATATGCCGACGTGTTTTTATTTCAAAATAGGTAGATAGATAAGTGATCAGTTGTGTCAAAGACGATTCTTAGACAATAGGTTTACAATTTTCGGTACTTTTCAGGGTCTATAAACGAAAAACAGATAGGAAAAATTGCACAGAGGACATGCTAATTGTAGCTAGACAAAGAAGAGAAGAGGGTATTTCAAACAGACAGATTGCAAAGGAATTGAAAATTAACGAGTCTACTTTAAGAAAAAGGTTGAATAAAGGATATGGCGCATCAAAGCTTGGACGTTTCACATACATATTTGACCGACAACAAGAAGAAGAGTTAGCAGAACATTTCAGGCAGTTAGGTCTAAGATTTTATGGACTAACGTTCAAGTCTTTGCAATGTTTAGGTTTCGAATTTGCACAACGAAATAATTTAAATCACCACTTCGACGTCAGGAACCATCATGTTCCAAAGGTAACTACAAATCGCCAATGGAGATTTTGCCTTTACCAAGAATATCCAAACCTCGAATGAGATCAAATAGAGCCAAACAATCTGAAATATTGTCCAGCTCCCCTTATAAAGCTAAACTTGAGGAGCAACACCGAGAAAAAGAAGATAAAAGAAAAGAAAATAAAGCATCTAGAAAGATATTTAAAGCTGATAAAAAGAAAGTTTCTCAACCCACGCCTAGCAAGAGTTTGATGAATCGTAAAAGGCAAGAAGTAACCGATGGCGAAGTGCTTTGTTTAGGCTGCAGTGAACAATATGAGGATCCACCAACGGTGGAGTGGGTTCAATGCAATAGTTGCAAACAATGGTGACATGAAGAGTGCACGAATTACGCAACGGCCAATTTATTTGTGACCATTGTTGAATTTTTTCTACATTTGTTCTTTTTAAAATTTTTGATATCTTATACGTTTGTTGTTTTTGCTTATTACTTTTCTTTTGGAATAAATGCTTCATTTTGATTTGACTTAAAATAGTGCGGAATTTTACCCCACCATTGGCGGACTCTTGCCCCACCTATGGGGCAAAAGTCCCATTTTGCCGCAACATGTATGTTATTTTTTTCAATACACGCCGTTTTCAAATCATGGCACTACTATTATTTATAACAAAGTAGAAGTACTGTACAAACTTCTCATGCAAATATTCAACTGATGGAGTAAAATATATAAGCGTAAAAAAAATACAACGTACTAAGTGCGGACTCTTACCTCCCTCTACTCTAATGTTGTAAAATGGAAAGATATCTCTCAGAACCTATTTATGTAACCAAGGGTCTATGACAGGGTTACAGTATTCCTCCATTGCTATTTATTTAATGTGTATTTAGAAATAGCGCTTAGAAGATGGAAACAAACATTTCCGAAAGCACCTTAGTGGATGTATGTGGAGAATTGGATCTTTGGTTGGATACGTTTTCCCAATACACTGCAATATTATTAAACGAACTCGATTACTAGCCAGCTTTGTATTTAAACCATAAAAATGAAAATCATTTTGAGGTCGTAGTTAAGGTAACAAACTAGCCAAAGATAAAGGACCACATCAAAAGACACAAAAAAAAGAGAGTTGATCTTCAATTGATATGAACAATTTTTTTTAAATTTAATAAAAAATATTATTCTTAATAGTCCACTTAATTTAGGTTTTTGCCTTGGTTTTTGATTCGGAATAATTTTTAACGTGGGTGAAAATTTACCTCCTCGATAAATATACCTTAGTGAAAATTTACCCCCCTGGGGTAAAATATTCCCAGTGAAATTTTACCCCCGGGGTAAAATATTTTATTTTATTTAAAGCATTACATTCTTTGTAGAATATTGCTATCCCGTTACCAGGATTTACAAATCCATTTGAAGGGGAGGATTAGCCCCCGTATAACATATTTTGGTTTTGTCTTATTTGTTTCTTCTTTCCTAGTTTGTCGTTTATAATTTCGTATGCGCTATCGCGTTCCTGACTACTTCTTTCCAGTATTTCCGGTCCTGAACCTTTATCCACCATTCACTGATCTCCATCTTTTTCAAGTCGCCCGTCACCTGGTCCCACCATCTCGCCCTCGGTCTTCCTCGTGTTCTATCGTTGTTCGGTTTCCATAATGTTATTATTTTCTCTATGCTATCTTCGTCACTTCTCATGACGTGACCCATCCATCTTAATCTCTGCGACTTTACGAACTTCACTATGTCTTCGCCTTTCACTGCGTTCTTGATTTCATGGTTCATCATTGGCCTGTATTCGCCGTTTTCATCTCTTCTAGGACCCAGGATCTTGCGCAATATTTTTCTCTCCAGTATCCGTAGTGTTTCTTCTTCTAGTTGTGACATGCACATCGTTTCCGATGCATATGTAATCACCGGTCTAATCAGTGTTTGGTAGATTTTCAATTTCGTTCCCTTTGTTAGTGTCTTATCTTTAAGTAAGGTTTTGTTGGCATAGTAAGCTCTATTACCTGATTGTACTCTTCTTTTGATTTCTTCCATCCTGCTTCCGTTCCTATCTATATGTATTCCCAGATAATTGAAACTTCTCACTTCTTCGAATGTATATGTGTCTATCTCCAGGTCCTTCATTCTTTCTGTTGCGTACTTTGAGCATTTCATGTATTTCGTCTTGTTTTCGTTGACCCTAAGACCCATTTTCATTGCTGCCTTCTCCATTACTTTAAACATTTCCACCATTCTTTTATGTGTTCTTGTCATAATTAGCATGTCGTCTGCGTAGGCAATTATTTGCCCTTCTCTAGTGGTTATAGATCCTTTTATATCCATTTCTCGCGTGATTCTTTCCAGGACGATGTTAAAAAGCAACGCCGACAGTGCGTCACCCTGCCTCACCCCGTTGTTTACTTCGAAACTCTCCGTCTCTCCTTCCACTGTTCTGATGCTTGCCATTGTTTGCCTCATTGTCACTTGTACCAATGTAATCAGTTTGTTCGGGATCTCCATCTCTTCCATCGTTTTAAATAGTTTCTTTCTGTCTATCTTGTCGAAAGCCTGTCGGAAGTCCACAAACAGCATGTGCAGACCGATGTTATGTTCCAACGCTTTTTCCATTGTGCGTTTCACTGTATGTATTGCGCCCACTGTTGATTTTCCTTCTGTGAATCCAAATTGGTATTCCCCTATTATCTTTTTCGCTTGCTCTTTTAGTCTTCTATATATTAGTGTTGACAATATTTTGTATGTCGCGTTGAGCAGCGTTATACCTCTGTAGTTCGAACATTCTTCGGGGTCTCCTTTCTTTTTTAGAGGTACTATAACACCATCTCTCCATTTTGTAGGCATATTTTCTTCTCTCCACACCTGCTGAATCAGTCCGCACACCCTTTCGTGGACCTCTTCCCCTCCATACTTGACAAGTTCTATTCCCACTTCGTCTCTTCCGGGCGCCTTCCCATTTTTCATACTTTTTATTACGTTCATTATTTCTTCGTGTGTTGGTGAAGAGACTTCTTGATTATCGCCTGTCACTGTTGCATTTGCTGTTATACGTTCTCCTTGTTGACCATTTAGCAGTTTTTGAAAATGTCTGGTCCAGATCTGTTTTATTTTCTCGGTGTCGTGTTGTACTCTGCCTTCCTCGTCTTTCATGCCTCGTGTTTTTACCCTGTTTGTTGGTTTCTGGTTTTTTAACATTTGGTAGAAGCTTTTTGTGTTATTGAACTTGTTGTTACTTTCGATTTCTTCCATTTTTTCCATAAACCATGAGTTCTTTTTTTGTTTATATTTTTTGCACGTTTGTCTATTGTATTCTTTATAGCTGTCTAGGTCTTCTTGCTTTCCTGTTCTTAACCACTTAGTTCTTTTCTCTCCTTTTCTTTTGCTATATTCCATACACTCGTTGTCAAACCATTCCTTGTTTCTCTTTATTTTTCTATATCCTAGTGTTTCACTTGCTGTTTTGTGTATACTTGTTATGATGCTGTCTAATTCTTCCTCCATATCATTACTTTTCTTTTTGTTTCCTAGTTTCTCTCTTAGACTTTCTTCGTATCTTTTTCTTTTCTCGCTGCTTTTAAGTTCTTCGGTCGCTATTCTTCTGTTAAATATTCGTATTCCATTATATTCCGTAATTTTTTGCTTCATTGTCGCTACCACCAAGTAGTGGTCGGTGTCCGCGTTGGCTCCTCTATATGTTCGTACATCTTTTACTGTGTTTTCTTTGTCTTTCGATATCAGTATATGATCGATTTGGTTCCCATCTTCACTTTTCCCTCCTGGCCACACCCATGTGACCTTATGTATCCTCTTGTGTTTGAATTTGGTACTACATATCATGGTGTTCGTTGCTACTGCCAGGTTGCATAACCTTTCTCCATTGTTGTTTGTTTCTTCATGTACTGTTTGTTTTCCTGCTACTGAGTTTATGCGGTCTTCCTTCCTTTCCGGGGTAAAATAACCCTAGTGAAATTTTACCCCGGGGTAAAATTTCACGCCTGTGGTTCCCCCGGAAAAAAGACGAAGAAAAGTAATGATGGAGGGCGACTTGGCAACAAAATTTCTGTGTTTATTGGAGAATGACAATATTAATATGGCAATGGCTTTGAAAACTGTTCAGCTAAGGCTAAAAATAATTTTGTCCGTGGAAGAGAATGTATAAAAGATATTCATCTGATATTTTCAAATGCCACCAAATTAATATTATGCAGTAAAAAAAGAAAAGGTCTACATCGCAAAAATATTGGAAATTAGAAAACCGTAGCAAGTTGGGGGAAAGGCCAAAATTGGAACATGAACGAAAACGGGAGAAACGTAAGTAAAACTAAATTAATTTTTCAAGTGTTTTTGAATTCTCAAGTATTTCAATATATTTTGGCTTTTAGAATTCTTAGCAACCAGGGTTAATTTCCCCAGTTAAAAAATTATTTTAAAATCTAAGCAAGTTCTACAATATTAAATAAATTTATCAAACCTACCAATTTGGTAGTGACATCGCTTAATAATTTTAGACAATTTTTTAGAATATAGTAAATGATAGAACTTCTCAAAAAGAACAAGAAAGTCTACTTCAATTATTATTAAATCGGTTACAGTTTATTTGTTCTAAAATCGGCGAACTAAATAATTGATGACCTATGTCCTTCATCAACAATTAGTTTGCTGGTAAACCGCCTCACAGTTTACTGTATCCTTTTGTTTTATCAAATCAGTCCGGCCGGGGATGTATTTCCTCGAAGCCCAAACGGAAATTAATGAAAATTTACACTGTTTCAAAGTCAGCTTCTCAAGCACCCGATGAAAGGAGTAAGGCGGGCTTAACTCGCAAAATATCCTACAATCCCACCTAAAGCAAGCAATTAGAAAATGGGATCGCTTTTACCAATGCGTGTAAGATACGATCCATGTCGATCCAAAAGTTCGTCGTTTCAATTTTTTCGTGGACCAAAGGAACTTTGCTTTTAGCACCCTAATGTTTATAATACTGATTCCTTTCGTGATATACCTACTGATCGTAATGTTCTTAGTGACCTCTTAGATCTTTTAGCACAACAAACATTTTAATTATAAATAAGCTATCAGCTATGTTAAGCTAATAAATGGCAATTTAACAGCCTATTTAGACCTAAAATATATGTTGGAAGTGAACTTTAAGTTCTGGTAAATCTTTTTTGACTGACGCTGTTACAGGGTTGCCCAAAATTAGATTTACAGGAATTAAATATTTTTCGATTGGTAACGCCAACATCATATTTTTCCTATATAACAGCACAAAAAAACACACACAAATAAAATGGAAAAGTCTGACGATTATGTCCAATGTGAAATTTGCTTCAAAAGGTTTACGTCCCTTGCTCGCTTGAAAGTACATCAAGATGTACACAACAAAAATAGACAGCGTTTATTTATATGTAATTTATGCCAAAAATCATTTTATGATAAGCAGACTCTTCAACAACACGAAAAATGTCATATTGACAAGGTTGAACATCAGTGTCGCGTATGCAAAAGATTCTATAAATCTTACAGCTCTTTCAGGGCTCACTATAACACAGTGCATTCGGAAGGAAAACAATTTAAGTGTAAATTATGTGTCAAAGCATTTACTAGAAAATTGGAATGTCAAAACCATGAGAGGACGCATACTGGAGATCGACCATTTCCCTGTCCAGAATGCCCGAAAAGATTTGCACAACGTTCAAATTTACGCACCCATGTAAAGACGACGCATCAAAATGAAAAGAGGTTTCAGTGTCCAGAATGTCCCGAAAGATTTACAAGACGGAGGTTGGCTTATTATCATATATGTTCAAAACACACAAAAGAAAAACCGTTAAAGTGTACCTATTGTAATAAAAAATATGTTTATCCACAACTCTTAAAAAAGCATACACTGCGTTGTAAATCAAAGTCGAAGAATGAGTATTTTATAATGATAAGTCCCGAAGATGACAACTACCTGGTAGAGCGTATCGGTTCGGATTATTACATAATCAATTCGGATCCCAATCTTGCACTGATCTATACAAATGTAGAACAACCATCAATTCAACCTGATGATCAAAAAGATCCTAACGAAGAACCTCATCAGTCCGAAAAAGGCCCGACAGAATGTGAAGCAAGTGATATGGTCAAAAAAGCAATAGGCAACATTCGTCCTTTGAGTAAAGAAGCAGTATCTCAAATTTTTTTAAATACTTTATCAATGGAGGAACCTAACATTTTCCCCCCTGAAGGAACCCCTATGCAGTCTGAAAAGCCAAATGAAGTATATGAGGTTATTTGTAGGGGTTCAGATGGGCTTTTGTACTTTTCCGATTACGCTAAGGAAACAGGTTACGTGTTGATTCCAGAATCAGAGCAATTTGCAGCACCAAATATTACAATTAAAAATAAAAACGACTAACACACAGAAAGTATGGATTTTGCGACTTAATCTTCAATTTATACAGATGAAACAAATTTATGAATAAAGAAATTTAATGCGACTAACTAACAAATAAACACACACACCAAGACAGCGAAGAACGAAGAATTAACAACACCTTGCTGATAAATAATATAAATAATAAAATGATAAATAAACAATATTTATACCAAATTTACTAATTATAAAATTGATTTAACATTAACACAAAAAACTTACTGCCTAACGATAAGGGGTTTTACGATTTGAAACAATGTATAAATTTGGTAGTTTTACTTTTTTTTCCTGCAGGGGGGAAGGTCGAATATGAATAATATTTAAAAGGTCTGACTTCGAAATCAATGTGCAGATTTAAATAAAAAAATATAGTAGATAAAATATTACAAAAATGTATGACTAAGCAGCAGTGTTAGAACCAAAATTATACAGATATGTTCAAATACAAGGGGGGGGGGATGGTAACTAAATTTATTAAATTGGACAAATTGCGGTTATATATCTTAATACCTATATTTAATCATATTTTGTAATGTTAAGCAATTTCCATTTTTTCCTGCCTTTGTATGTTCAAAATGCATGATGAGCATAGCCCAACAAACATTTTTTAGCTATAAATAGGCAATTAACGAGCTGAAAGTTAGCTTTTGCTTTTAAATAGCCATTATACAGATAATTTACAGCTAAAATGTTTGTTGGGAGGGGGACCTACAGCTTAACGGGATGACAATTCCAGACCTGGTGAACATTTAAATCATTTTCAATATTCCCAAGGCTCATCCTTACTCCATAAATCTGTTCATCATCCTCAATCCGTAAATCTGAATAACTAAAACTTAAAAAAATGATATTTAATCCAATAAGAAACTTTTATTTTATTAACATTTATATTTTTTTAATTGCAATAAGAAAAATAGTTGCGCCATACGATTGGGTCCTATATTTGTTATTTGCAACTATCCAAAATATTAATATCCATTCAAATTTATAGGAGATATGTATTTCAATCATGTGGCGCAAGCTCAACTATAGCAGGATGATTTAGTGCTTCTTCAGGGGTAATTCTCCTGTTGGGATCAAATTGGAGCATTTGTTCGATCAAATTCACAATTAGTTTTCTGCCCAACATCTCATATCTTAAATCTTCTCCTTTAAAACGTGAAGAGATATTCACTTGGGCAATATCGTCCAGACAATTGCCCAAGTAGCATTTTTAGCTAAATAGCAACTACGAATTTCAATAGCTGGCTATTAGCTAGTTGTTAGCTAGCTAATACATCTATTTCAATAGCAATTGGTTATGACTAGCTAATAGTTGGCTAATAGTGCTTAATAATAGTTGGTTTTTAGCTACACAGCTAATAGTTGGCTAATTGTGGCTAATAATAGTTGGTTTTTAGCTACACAACTAATAGTTGGCTAATAGTGCTTAATAATAGTTGGTTTTTAGCTACACAGCTAATAGTTGGCTAATTGTGGTTAATAATAGTTGGTTTTTAGCTACACAGCTAATAGTTGGCTAATTGTGGTTAATAATAGTTGGTTTTTAGCTACACAGCTAATAGTTGGCTAATTGTGGCTAATAATAGTTGGTTTTTAGCTACACAACTAATAGTTGGCTAATAGTGCTTAATAATAGTTGGCTTTTAGCTACACAGCTAATAGTTGGCTAATTGTGGTTAATAATAGTTGGTTTTTAGCTACACAACTAATAGTTGGCTAATTGTGCTTAATAATAGTTGGTTTTTTGCTACACAACTAATAGTTGGCTAATTGTGGTTAATAATAGTTGGTTTTTAGCTACACAACTAATAGTTGGCTAATTGTGCTTAATAATAGTTGGTTTTTAGCTACACAACTAATAGTTGGCTAATTGTGCTTAATAATAGTTGGTTTTTAGCTACACAACTAATAGTTGGTTTTTAACTAACAGCTAATATGATGATTTGACTAATTATTTTATTCATATAGTTTTTAAAAATAGCTAAGTTATAGCAACTTTATCTTCTAATATTATGTAAACGAACCATGATGCACGTTTTAATGTACAGAATCAATTTATTAAATTTAGTATATTACTCGTTTTCACATCTACGATCAAAACTACGGATGTGTTTCTGCTAGCGTTCCTGCAAACCGTTTGGTGTAATGTTGCAAGCTATTTGAAGAGAGCTTTGAAAATTAATGGGATAGTGACAGTTAAATACCTAGGGAATGAAATTACAAGCGTAATTTATAGCGTATCTTCAATCTGATGATAACTTTTGTAAAATTTTTATTACCAGTCAAGTAGGCCGAGCAGTCGAAGGCGGCAGATTTAACTTTTGGTTCACAAAACTGTTGGGTTTAAACCCCATACCTATCCAATTGTTTGGATAGGTATGTTACATTATTATTTTGAGTTTTATACAATTCCAACAAGGAACCGCGTTAGCAGAGTACGTAGAGTGGTTACGTCGTATTACGAGGGTCCCGGGTTCAAATCCCAGGCAAGGACGGTAAGTAAAAAAAAAATTACATTTAAAAATAATCAATTTAGTATTACAGTTATTAATTAATAATTAAGAATTTAATGTTACAGGTTTAATACATCAGGATAATCAAGTTAAATACATCATTAATGAAAAAAACTCGGGGATCCATCAGGACGCGCATTACAACCCGCATTTATAATAATAATACTAAATGTATCAAATAAAAAATCGAGTAAAATTACAAATTAAATTTTTTTATTATAAAAATTTATATTTAAATTAATTGGCGAATTCAAAATTTCGAATTTAGCGAATTCAAAATTTCGAATTTTGCGACTAGCAAAATTCAGAAATATTTCAACCAGTCATTTAATTGCTTAATGGCTGGCTTTTTTGCTAACTAATGACGCGTTATTTAGCTAGCTATTTGCTAAGAAAAAGTGGGCCACTTTAGCCATATTGCCACAATATAGTCACATTTTAGCTACTATTTAGTTTCTTGCCACAGCTGATGCAGCCACCAACCACAGCTATTAGCCAACTATTAGCTGTATTTTTGCACTAGCTTTTTTGCTAACTAATGACGCATTATTTAGCTAGCTATTTGCTAAGAAAAAGTGGGCCATTTTAGCAGTTTTGCCACAATATAGTCGACTTTTAAACACTATTTAGTTGGCTGTATTAGTTAATGTAGCCATTAACCATAGCTAATAGCCAACTATTAGCTAGTTTTTAGCATCAAAATGCTACTTGGGTGAGTGCGTATTTGCGATCGTCGTAACACCTCTTCCCAGTTTTTCTTTCGTACTCTTTTGCACTTTTAGGTTTCTATACAAAGTATAGCAAGAAGCCTTATGATCTGGCTCGGTGTCTGTCCGTCTGTCCGTCCGTCTGTCCGTCTGTCCGCATAATTCAAAATCATACAGAGCGTTTCAAATCGTGTTGGAAATACTCTGTGTGTATAGAGGTCTAAGAACTGGGTAGCCAGTGCGCTACTTTTAGGCTTCTGTACAAAGTATAACAAGAAGCCATATTTAGGCTTCTATGCAAGGTATAGAAAGAAGCCTTATGGTCTGGCTTCGTGTCGGTCCGCATGTTTCAGAGCCAATCATAACGTTGATCAACTGAAACGTTGTTATATTGTAAATACTTCGTCTATATAGTATTGCTTTAATCTGTTAATCCGTTGATTCGATTCGCTAATGAAATTTATTATTATTACAGGTTAGATGATGTTTTGTATTGCTTTCATCAGAATCAAAATCGGAATCGGAAAAGTCGCTGCTAGAATAATTGCTTGAGTTGTTCATGTTTATAAATTAGTGGTACTTGCTATATCGATTCCTTTTCAAAAGTATTACCTAAATTTTCAATACAAAGTGTAACCTATATAGTAAATTGTTGATCCCTTGATACGTTGATACGTTGATACATTGATACGTTGATACATTGATACGTTGATACATTGATACGTTGATACATTGATACGTTGATACATTGATACGTTGATATATTGATACGTTGATACAATGATCCGCTGATACATTGATCCGCTGATCTGTTGATCTGTTGATCCGTTAATCTGTTTATCCATTTATTGCATTATCTGCTTATCCGTTATTTGTATTTTTATCTTTTGAACAGTATATCCACACCGTTAAGAAATTGTATGTAAAATTACAATCATTAGCAACTTTGTGACCAATTTTTCTTCAGCATAGCGCGAAATCATATCTTTCTTCAGTATTTATCACATCGAAAGTCAGCAATTATGGTACAATCTATATTACGAACGTAACTTATATACCATGCTTTAAAAATAATATTTTCGAAGCATGTTATATCACGTTACTTGGTTCGGACGATGCTATTTTAGGGTTTTGATATCATAGATATCAAAAAACTAATATTTTTTAATCAAAATCAAATTAATTAAAAAAAAATCTTGTAGCTGGTGTGTTATGGTAGTGTTATATCTACGAGGGCTGGGAAATCGAGTATTCGAATACTCGATTCTAGGTAATTTGTTCGACAGCGTTATGTGCGACAGAAATTTGTTTGAAAATGCCCTGTCGATTAAATGTTCAGTCGTACAAATGCTGAGTTGGACGAATTTCTCTCGAACAAATTACCAACTACGGCATATTCAAACATTCGAATATCCCACTAATATTTAAGTGTTTTACTAGGTTTAATATGATAATTTCATTATTAATAATTAATTTTAATATTATTAATAATAATTATTAATTTAACACAAGCGGCCTGCCGGTGTCGCGAGTAAACAGTCGACTAGTCCAGACGTGTTTTTGTTTTTCCAAGCAAAAATGTAATCAGTGACATTTACAGCCGTATTCACCAAGCTCTGTTAAGTTGCTAACAGAGAGTCAAGTCACAAACAGTCTGTTAATGTGATATATTTGTATTCACCAATGACTTTTAGCAGTTACCAGTCTGTCAAGTCGTCTGATAAGTTAACAGAGCAATATTGGGCTGTCAACATAGGTAACAGACTGATAAGTAATATTTTTATGCGTCAATATTGTAGGTTATAATTATTATTGACATTTGTTTTTGGTATGTATTTAAGGTTAACTTTTTTCCGCGAAATCAGTTAAAGCTAGTTTTACACGGTTTTACCAACAAAAATTCTAGTTACTTTTAGGCTTCTATACAAAGTATAACAAGAAGCCTTATGATCTGGCTCCGTGTCTGTCCGTCCGTCCGTCCGTCCTCATAATTCAAAATCATACAGAGCGTTTCAAATCGTGTTGGAAATACTCTGTGTGCATAGAGGTCTAAGAACTGGGTAGCCAGTGCGCTACTTTTAGGCTTCTATACAAAGTATAACAAGAAGCCTTATTTAGGCTTCTATCCAAGGTATAGAAAGAAGCCTTATGGTCTGGCTTCGTGTCCGTCCGCATGTTTCAGAGCCAATCATAACGTTGATCAACTGATACGTTGTTATATTTTAAATACTTCGTCTATATAGTATTGCGTTAATCTGTTAATCCGTTGCTTCGATTCACTAATGCAATTATAAATACGCAAATGTTCGAAAGAAATTTACTAAGTTAAAGATATTTTCGAAGAGGTATCCCTATATAAACTACTTGTTTTACTTTGATGTGAAAAAATAATTTTTTATTGATGTGGTTAGTGAAGTTAAGTTATAAATAAAAGAGAAAGGAGAGGATTGGTCCACCTCAAAAAAAGGACCATACATTACAGAGAAGTAAAATTTCTAATAGAATGGAAAAGTTTGATTGTTATTACTTATATAGTAAATGATAATTACCAATCGCAAAAAATTTAATTGGTGCAGATTATCTGATTATGTGGTGTTACATTATATGGCGATCAAAAATAACCAGATAATAACAACTTTCCACACCAGAAAGGTAGCTGTATAGAAGCCTAAGAACTGCCGCTAAAGCGAGTTCCACCTTGTTTAAGATACACATGTCATTATCCATATCGATTTTGAAATATTTAGCACTATAGGAACCGTCAGCCAACATTTGTTGGGGTGGTAATCCTTGTGTTTCGCATATATTGCGAATTTGTTCATATGCATGTCTGCCGGAATACAATGGTCTTCTTAAAAACAACTCTGCAGCTATGCACCCCAACGACCACATGTCAATTTCTTCTCCGTAGGGCAAACCCAAAAGTATTTCCGGCGAGCGGTAATATCTGGTTTGTACATAATCGTTACAAACCGCCTCCGAGGTTTTTCGGGCAGAGCCAAAATCGATAATTTTTACTCTACACCATGGAGCAGTGGGATCCACCACCATTATGTTTTTTGGTTTCAAATCCGTGTGGATCACACCGAGTTCCTTCAGTTTTGATAAACCGGTGAGCAATTGTTTTAAAATATGGCTCATGTGTTCGGCTGATAAACTGTTGTACAGCAGAAAATCGTCCAGACTTTGATCGAGAATTTCGAAAGTCAAGCAAATGTAACTTTTATGCATAAAAAATTCCACCGCTCGAACAAATCCAAATTTATCCACGTCTTCTTGGTTAATAATCGATAATATCTCCATTTCCCTATAACCTTGTTCCTTAAACCATTGCTCATTTTTAAGGATTTTGAGAGCTACCAGCTCTTTTGAATTTCGTTTCCAACATTTGGCTACTTGTCCAAATGAACAGCTTCCGAGAAACTCTAGGACATGATATTTGTCGGTAGTGGATTCTATCAGTTCATGACGTTGTAACTGATAAATTTCGTTGTTAGAGTACAGCAAAGTAGTTCTTCCATATTCTCTGGATGGTTTCAATCTATTTCTGGCTGGTCTTTAAAATCTAAAGATACTTCAGGAACACCAGATAAGATATAAGCCAAATCAGCTTTAGCAAAACAATGCCAAATATAATTAAAAAAGTAAACATTTCCAGAAATTGGGTAGTTTTGTCCTGAGACAAAGTTTGAAACTGACATGATTTTAATGTCTTTGATAGATTGGCCAAAAATATAAACATAACATTAAAACCTTAATGGATTCTCAATTTAGTTTAGTTACTACATTCTAGAAGAATATCAGTATCTTGTTACCAAGATTTACAAATCCATTTGTTAGGATGGATTAGTCCCCATGTTACAATTTTTGTTTTCGGTGCACGTTCGATTTTGCTTTCATAATTTTGGATGGTTCATAGCTATCGCGACGATTTTTCTCCATTCCTATCTGTTTGCGACTCTCCTCGTCCGACCCTCTATCTTCATCTCTTTAATGTCAATCGTGACCTGTTCCAACCATCTAATCTTCGGTCTTCCTCTAGGTCTACTCTCACCAGGTTCCACATTGTGATCGCTTTTATAGCCCGAGCATCATCAGCTCTTATGACGTGCCCCAACCATCTGAATTTTTGTAACTTCAGGTATCTAATTATGTCCTCTTCTTTCGGTAATCTTTTAATTTCATGGTTCACTAGTACTCTTCGTTTTCCGTTTCCTCTTTGGCTCAAATATACACCTCATCACCCTGAGCTCAAAGACACTAAGCATTTCCTCCTCTTATTGTCTCCGAAGAGTATGCAACCGCTGATCTTACCAATGTGTTGTAAATCTTTATTTTGGTGCTTGTTGTTTGCACGTCAGAAGGGTTTTGTTCGCATAATAAGCTCTATTGCCTGCATTTATTCTTTTTTTCATGTCTTTAAACCTTTTACCCTTTCTACTTATCAGCAACAAGTAGTTAAAACCATTGACCTCTTCGAAATTACATGTCTCAATCTTTATAATTCGTCGCATGTGAAAATCACATTTCATGTATTTGGTCTTACTCTCACTCACCATCAGCCTCATCTTACATGCTGCTCTCTGGATTGCAACTAATACTTCTCAGTGACCTTGAGAGCACCACAATATTATCTGCATATGACACTATTTGACTTTCTCTATTTGTTATTAGTCCTCCAACGTTGGTCTACTTACGTAATTTGTTTACCACTATAGTAAATAAGGTTGCCGAATGAGCATCACCCTGTCTCATCCCGCAGTTTGTCTCGAAACTCTCTGTTATCCCGTCTATGTTCTAATGCAGGCTTTTGTGTTTAACGGCGTTATCTCTTTCAGACGTGTCAGTTTTGATGGTATTCCACTTTCTTTTAAAGCTTTGTATAATTCTCGTCTGTCTACCTTATCAAAGGCTTGCTGAAAATCAACAAACAGCAGATGCAGGTCGATGTCGTTCTCATAATATTTCTCAATTGTTTGCTTCAGTACATGTATTGTATCGACCGTTGATCATCCCTCAACAAAACCATATTGACACTCTCCCAGCAACCCTCTTGTATGTTCTATTAATCTTTTATGAAGCAGTACTGTTAATATCTTATATGCTAAGTTCATCAACCTAAGGCCTTTATAGTTTTTACATTCCTCGAAGTTACCGTTTTTTTTTAGTATCACTCTATTTTGCCTTCGGACCATTCCGTTGGCATTACTTCTCTTTCCCTCATTTGGTGTAGGAATTTGCACAATTTTTCTCGTAGTCTTTCTCCCCCATACTTCACCAGCTCTATAAAAATTTCATCCTCTCCCGGCGCATTTCCGTCCTTAACCTTGTCAAAACCCTTTATGCTCTCGTCTCAGGTCGGGCCTGGTATCTCTTATTTATTTTCAGTTATTTTTGTTTCTTCAACATTTCGTTCTTGTATTCTCTATTTAGTAAAATGCCTAACTTCTCATTTTCAGACCTCTTGTGCATTTTGCAGTTGATTAAACATTCTAGATTTGTTATATTTATTACTATTTTACTGGCTCCAACACATTCCTCATCAAATCACTCTTTTCTCCGTATTGCATGCCGTTTATACCCAATGGATTCTCAAGCTTAAGCTAAAGAAAGAAAACGTACTTACGTTTCAAAGGAAGTAATTACAACTCATTTCCACAAGTTTTAAAACGCTACAATACGTTTTAACAATGTTTTAACATTAAAACAAATGCTATAAATCAAATTGAGATTTTTAGTAATTATGTGAATTTATATTTTTTACCTACACCTTGTTCATTATTTTCAGAGTTTCTGTGAAAACGGTTGGTTGCCCAAAAAAATTTATTTGACGAAAGTTGTAGCCCGTTAAATTCCCTATCCGGTTTGGGCCATTAGTTTTTCTCTTAGACGTTTCGTTTAAGAGATACGGGGTTCGCAAGAAAATTAAAAAAAAAACCTGAATTTTTTAAACATTTTTTCCCTTAATTTAATTTATAACTCGAAATCCGTTGATTCTAGACGATAAGGGGTTATAACCTAATTTGTAGACAAGCGATTGATCTTTAAAAAAGTTCTAATCCATTAACCTTAAAAAATCAATAATATCGGAGCTATGGCCGTTTGAAATCAGAAATTCAAAAAATTGCTTTAAAGCAGTGGTTCCCAAAGTGGTCCAGGTGGACCCCCTGGGGGTCCATAGGAGACCACACGGGGGTCCACGTAGACGTGAAAAGAAAACAGGGGTTCACAAGTTGTAAGTAGAATATGTATTCTATTCATATTATTCTACATACAGTAGAAATGTAGCAGCAGGTGGGGGTCTACGAAAAAAAAGTTTGGGAACCATTGCTTTAAAGGGAGGTACCCCCCAAGGGTTTGGACTTTCTTGGTTTGGAAAATTTGTCTTAGAAAAGTATCCTTTATCACCACCTCAAAGGTTCTCCACGGTCACGGGGACACCCTGTATATATACAAAGCAATCCACACTCTCAAAGTTTATTACTTTTTGGCGTATTCCACTGAAACCGTACCCCCCCCCCTCCATTCAATGATTTCCTGCACTTGCACCCATGCCTATATATTTTGCTAGGTCTTCATTAATTTGCAGCCCCATTGTTTATGCTTCCGTAATGACATTCTTTACAATATTTGTACTTGTTGACTTCTTGCTATAAACGTCAAGCCATCCGCGTAGGCTAAACACTGGCGATTTGTGCTGAATATGGTTCCCATTGTGTTAGTAAATATCTGGTCTCTGAAACCACATTAATAATCACCAATATTTTTCGCCTACTTATTTTTTTATTTATGTATGTATGTATGCATTGGTTTTTATAACGTTCTACGTCTTCCGATTTCCCTGTCTGTGCTCGTTGCGTGTTGAAACTGTGTGACGAGCACAGAGGACCTACAGCTTAACATGGATTCCGAACCACGGGAATAGACGATTTTTACATCGTCTACTCCGACCAGGGAAGTCTTTGAGCCATATATAATGTTAATGAGGTGTTTTCCAGAACCCCATTTTTATTTTCTTCACTTCCTGAAGAAATTTTTCAATTTTTCCTCCAAAACTTTTATTATATTCTCATATTACTTCCACTTTGCCCTTCTACATATTCGTTTTGCTTCTCTTCGTTGGTTTTTATGTTGGTTTTTGCTTTATAAAGTATTATATTTATTTATAATCATGTTTCCTCTGCATCTTTTCCTTTCTTCAACTGCTCCTATATTATGTTTGGTAGGTAAATATCTGGTAAATTAAAATAAAATTTTTAAATATAAAAAATACTTCAACTAATCGATAATATATTCTCCTGCATTATTTATGATTGACTCCCAACGTTCTGGCAGTTTTTCGATTCTACGCCTGAAGAAATCCGGTGGTTTGGAGGTGAAAAAGTCGTCAAGCCAGTTTTGAAAAGCAACGTCGTTATTAAATGAGATTCCGCGGAGATTATTGGATAGAGTTTTTCGGTAAACAAGACACACTCGACCCACCAATGCTTCAGGTTGACGAAGCATTTGGTCCAAGACGATTCTGTATGGCGAGTCGTCGATTTCCCAGCCAAGTGTGTTTTCGGCAGACAAGACACGCCCATCTTGCTTAGGTTTTCGGCAGACAAGGCATAGTGCTCCGATACGTTTGGCTTAGCGAGACATTCACCTTAAATTTCCACCAGACGATTCTGCATAGTGAGTTGTCTGTTTCCCGTTCAGGAGCGTTTTTGGTCATACAAAACGTGTCCTTCCTGTTGCATGACAGTACAGACGAGATAAGCTTCCGTATTTTAGTCGATCAGAAATCCGCTGGGGGTTATTTTATGATCCACGCGATTTCGACAGGACACTGGAAAGAAATCTGTTGTTAATAGATAAGTATTCATAGAATTAGGCAGGTAGAAATTCCTTATCCTGGTAAGAGATCTGCACCCGATTCATATGGGTACGTCTGTCCCATTAAAAATCCTCTAATCTTCCACAATAAAGATTATGATCACCGTTCCATTCCCGTATGTAAAGACTTAGTAGCTTCTGTTAGTTGTCGTGAAAATGTTAGGATATATCCCCAACAACCTGTGTAGGTAAATCCTATCAATTACCTTCAATAGTTTCCGTGTGTAGTTATTTTGTATATAAAGCAATTGTAAATAACCCCCTTTGGCTTCCAACCGAATGGTTTAATTGTAAGTCAGGGACACCCACGCGCTGTATATTTGATAAGTAGTTGTAATTATCAAACAGGCTCAGAAACAGGAGAAATTAATTTTAGTTGAATGTAAATTTTCTCCAATCAAGGTTGTGTAACTATAATTTTTTTAAAAACCCCTTGGTTTTATTTACCTAAAACACCCTTCTGAATTCTCTTGTATAAGACATGAGTAGCGCCCGAGCAAAAGTTCAAAAAGAACCGGGGTGCTTTTTGCCTCAACTGAGCAATCCCGTAGCATTAGAAATACTCAATGCAAGTTGAGTCAAATTTAGCTCGCTACATTACCAATTTATTCGTTACTATTGGGAATTTACATCACCGATGAGGGAGCTAGCGTCGCCTTCAAAATGGCCGTTCTAATTAGTATATCACGATATTGACATAAGTTATTATATGCGTATTGTACGGTTTTGTGTATTAGGAGTTTATTATTATTAACCATGAACAAAGAAAACGTTTGTAACATCAATTGTTGTGTGTATAATTGTCATTCCAAGAAGGGGCGAGAACAACATTTAAGTTTTCATCAATTTCCCAAGAGAAACGAAAGATATGTTTATATAACCAATGCATTTGGCATTAAAGGAAAAGTGGATCGCAGAAAGGTTTGGGAAATGAAGCTTTTAATTGGAAAACCAACCGTTTCCATGAAAGTATGCTCATTGCACTTTAAAAATGATGATTACATATTACCAGGTAGATACTGTTGTGTCCATCAATATTTGGCTGTTGCGATATTAAATTGTTTGTCGTGCAGTCAGAGAAAATATGGCATGAGAAAAGTTTGTCAAAAACAATTTAAAAAAAAGATGTATTATTGTAATTATAAAAATGTTAGTAGGCAAATTTAGAAATGATAAAAAAAAGGTAACCATAGAAATAAGGGAAGATAAACAACGGTGATAAAAAGGCAAGACGTTATCAGACGCAGGACCGAGAAAACGTGTTAAAATCTATCTATAAAAATCTTGAGAAACAAGGATTTAAGTCGCGGGCAAGTGAACGAGAAAGTGCGTGATTGGAATAAATAGAGTCGTTTATAAAACGACAAACCGTCTACCAACCAAGATAACCAAGAGTATATAGGCCTGAGTTAAGTCATGCCGAGTGGAGTGGATATTTAAAATAGGAGAGGAAGACAAGAGCTGTTTATTGGTCAAGATAAGCGCTGTTTATTTGGATAAAGAAAGAAGGTGTAAGGCGAGGGGTGACTAAACCCTGCATCAAAACGTAAATAGGAAATTAGGGTTGTGTGGTGCGACCGTGATTACAGTGCGTGTGCGTACAAGAAGAAAAGAAAAGGTAACTTTAAATCTTTATTTATTGTTTATGTTTGTCGAGTTGCTATATTGTTTCTATTAATTGTTTATGTTAATCTTATGTTAGTTGTTCATTAAATGTTTATAAAGATTAGATGTCCGTATTTTCTTTGACTGTGTGATCAGAATAATTCCACCGTAAAAGCCTAAAGAACCTGCAGCCTGAGTTTAAGAGCAAGTCGTGTTAACGGTTCAAGGTGGACATAACAAGTTGACAGCCCAACGCGAGGCTAAGGTCATAACAAGTTGGCGACCAACGAGAGGGCGATTTACGAGTGGAGTACGGGTTTTTTTTTTATTAAACCAAACGGTGAAGCCAAAATAAATCACACAGTTATAAGAAAATAAAAAAAATTTGCACACAAAAATAAACAATTTAAAATGAATACGCGCAGTAGAGTTGTGAATGCAAGTGGAGACAGAATGAATGAAAACATAAGTGAAGATGAAAGCGTCGAGGGAGAGGTAGAAAGAGCAGAAGTACCGGACGTCCAGACGATCCGAGTACAGGAAAATCAAATGGGGGAAATGATGAGAATGATTAGGGAAATGAACGAAAAGACGAATGAAAATATGAAGGAAAGTTTTGAACAAGTTAATTCTAAATTTGAACAAATTAATTCTAAATTTGAACAAATGAATTCTAAATTTGAACAAATTAATTCTAAATTTGACAACCAAGAGGCTAATTTTGCACAGATGAATGTAAAATTTGATGCAAAATTAACCGAAATGAATGGAAGTTTGACGGAAATGAAAGAGAATTTAGACAGAATGAATGAGAAAGTGGATACCAAAATTGACGGGGTGTTAAAAACGCTCGATAGTCGGGTGAAGGAATGTAGAGGAGAGAATGAAAAAAAATTAAATAGTCTAGAAAAAGGGGTTAATAAACGGTTTGATCTTGTAAATGTCAAAATGACAGATCTCGATGTGAACGTGACGGACGGCATCGTGTCAACGGGAGATGATCGCAAATTGGAAAGCGATAGGAGGGAAAATGTCTTGCCGGTTAATGCGAAGAACCAGGTGAACGAAACGGGTACGGATAAGCCAATAGGAGAACCAGTGGAAAAAATGGAAAACCACAGTTTTCGAAATGGGGGCAACCAATTAGAATCCGAAAATTTCATTCAAAGTTTGGGCGATGACCTAAATGAAATAGAATGCATGATTGGGCAAACAATCATACGGGAGGCTATAAAGGGAAAAACTGAGGTATGGCTCAGCAGGAATAAGAAAATTATGGTTTCTGGTAGCATAAATTATCGTTTGACAGATGACATAATGATGAATTATAAATACTACAAAAGAAAGGTCAAATGGAGTTAGATTTTGCATCAGAGCAAAATGACCAGCAAAATAATGCACCAACGCATTTCATCATTTGAAAGCGAATTGGGCAAACACAATCATTTTTAGGCCCAAGTTGGAAATTTAATAACAAGAATCATATTTAGACCCAAGTTTGAAATTAAATAACAATTCATTTTTAGGCCAAACTTTGAAGATTAATAATTTAAAAGAATTCAATTTTAGGCAAAAGTTTGAAAATAAAAATATGATAAACGAGATGTGTAGGGGACAAGGTAATAGTTAAAAGTTTACGCACTTCTAATCGGGCGCACAACATTTGTGCAAAATTGTCATTGCCGTATAAAGGACCATACTGGATAGAACAGGTCGTCAACGACAACGTATATGTGTTAGCATACGAAGGGGGTGAAATAAGAGGTCGATTTCACATAAATCTTTTATATCCATTTGTGAATAATCCACAAATGGACACACAAAATTAATCAGCACCAAAGAGTTGTTACCAACAGTATTTCGGAATTAAAACGGTACCACGAAGAAGAAAATTATACAACGCACAGCAAGGGTCGATAAACGTTGGAAAGAAGGGGGAATAAGAGTCGACAAGAAGTCTTCATGAATCTCCAAGTCTACAGGGGTTTATTGTAAGCTATGCGCTACAATAATAAAATGAGAATCAAATACAAGCTGAGCGCTGTACTGATTAAATTAATCAACGGAGTCGACAAAATATGATAAAATAAAGTTGTGATGTATAATTGTGATAAATGCGTGGAACAACCACAAACAGTACTGTATGGGTTTGTGAAGTCTGGAAGAATTGCTGATGAAAGAAGTGTGAGGAATGAAAGATGTTTGAAAATGTGATGAAAGACAAGTCCGTATGAAGTGCATGAAGAATGAGTAATGCAAAGATAAACAAAATTTTGAGGCAACCTTTTGGTTTAATAAAAATTTATTTTACTTTGCAAAGGGGTAAATGTTGAGTCCATCAATATTTGGCTGTTGCGATATTAAATTGTTTGTCGTGCAGTCAGAGAAAATATGGCATGAGAAAAGTTTGTCAAAAACAATTTAAAAAAAATATGTATTATTGTAATTATAAAAATGTTAGTAGGCAAATTTAGAAATGATAAAAAAAGGTAACCATAGAAATAAGGGGAGATAAACAACGGTGATAAAAAGGCAAGACGTTATCAGACGCAGGACCGAGAAAACGTGTTAAAATCTATCTATAAAAATCTTGAGAAACAAGGATTTAAGTCGCGGGTAAGTGAACGAGAAAGTGCGTGATTGGAATAAATAGAGTCGTTTATAAAACGACAAACCGTCTACCAACCAAGATAACCAAGAGTATATAGGCCTGAGTTAAGTCATGCCGAGTGGAGTGGATATTTAAAATAGGAGAGGAAGACAAGAGCTGTTTATTGGTCAAGATAAGCGCTGTTTATTTGGATAAAGAAGAAGGTGTAAGGCGAGGGGTGACTAAACCCTGCATCAAGACGTAAATAGGAAATTAGGGCTGTGTGGTGCGACCGTGATTACAGTGCGTGTGCGTACAAGAAGAAAAGAAAAGGTAACTTTAAATCTTTATTTATTGTTTATGTTTGTCGAGTTGCTATATTGTTTCTATTAATTGTTTATGTTAATCTTATGTTAGTTGTTCATTAAATGTTTATAAAGATTAGATGTCCGTATTTTCTTTGACTGTGTGATCAGAATAATTCCACCGTAAAAGCCTAAAGAACCTGCAGCCTGAGATTAAGAGCAAGTCGTGTTCACGGTTCACGGTGGACATAGCAATACTTTAATTGATTTTTTAATTACATTTACAATTATTATTAATTTCTTTTAGAATATAAGAGCAAGAAGCCACAGTTGAAGAAGACTACAGTACCCTCGGAAAACTTGCCAGTAAAAAGTTTTACACGACCAAAGCCTAAATGTAGATCCCAACGTTGCTTAAATAGGGTGACAAAGATTACTCCTGAAAAGGTATTGCCTTCTGAAATTGTTCAATCTGATGAGGTAAACCCTCCTTGTTTATCAAACGCAGAACAGCTAGCAGTAGATGGTTTACTTTTTGTAAATTAATGTTATGCAAATATGTATAAGCATTCATTTTTTAGGTTAGCATTAAACCACCAAAAAAGTAAACTAATACTTACATATTGCTCTAATGTGTACGATAAATTAATAGTATGTTCTTGTTTTACTAATATAGCTAGTCGATTGCGTTGTAATAGTGGTAAAATTGAAATTCTAACACAAAATTAATCAACAAATACACGTCAAAACTGCAGTAATATTTGCGGGTATACTTAACGGAGTAGTTAATATTATGGACGCGTGGTGGCGCATGGTTAATGTAAATTTCCAATAATGGAAAGTGTAAGAAGTGGCAACATCCGGCTAACATGCGATATTCAAGACATCGTAAGATGAATAGGAGAAAGAAGGAGTCAATGGAGAGACCACGTAGAAAGAATGGACGAAAACAGGCTAGACAAAAAATAGCGATGACAGGTAAACCCCTCTCCGAAGACATACAGTACGGCAATCCAAACGGTAGCACAAGAGTTAGACCCCTGGATCTGAAGATAATCCATAGCACAAATTGGATAATGCAGGACTTAGTCGTAAATTGGCATGACGAAGAAGAATGAGAAGATTCGTTACTTTTACTTTGCAATTTTCAGATGGAAGTACATAAAGGCAAATAATAAATTTACTATAGTCAAGAACATGTTTACATTTATTTTTTATATAGTAATTCATTAAATTAATTAATAATAAGAAATAATATACCATCTACAAATTATTATTAAATCACTAATTTAAATGACTTAGAAGAAGTAAATTAAGCTAATTGGACGCATCTCCAGCTTTAAGATAAATCGTTAAAACTGAACTATTTATAGCACAACAAAACGTATGGTTTTGAACGTATGGCATATCATTGAACGTATAAATATCTGGTATGATCAGGTTCTTTTCCTTCATCATTTGTTCTATCTTTTCTGGTGAGAAAATATTAAATAAGTAGTTGCAACCAAGGAACACATCATTTTTGCATGTAAGTACTTACGGTTGTTTGCAAGTTTAAACATACATAACGGATCTTTATAATTTCCACATGAATAAAACGAATCGCGTGGGTTTTCTGTTAAGGAATTTATATTTAAATCAGATCTCTTTCCATATCTATATTAAAGTAATTTTTTAGATTATTAAAGTATCTGTATAAAAAATTGTAGATTTACCTGGAAGATGAAAAGAATTGATAAGTTCGAGGTGTACTAACTAGAACATGGTTTCTAACATCTCCTCCGTCGCCTTCAGACCTTCCGTATCTCGAAGATGGAAAAAATGGTCTCTCTAGAAAATTTTTATAAGAATATAGCTATAATTTAAAAAGAGTAATTCTGAAAACCTATTTGTACTTTCCCATTTACGTAGTCAAGTATTGTTATCGAGTTAAAAAAAACTTTTTGAGGTAGCATTTTTCCCATGGTATATGAGTCCATACGAATTGTTTAAAACCATTTTTGGAATGATGTCTGGATGTGTGTGGTGTTTTTTTCGACAACGATTACAGACATACGCGTGCACCGATTGAGTTGAAATTTTATATACTAGTTTAAAGCAGCTGTCTAAAGATATGATCAGATTTTGGTTCAAAACCGTCCGTTTTTAACCCATTCTTTAAAAGAATGAAAATTGCTAAAGAGTAGTGCTGCTTCCCGATAGAACAAATAAGAATTAAAATGGCAGCAATCGAAAGAGATTATTTTTCTGAGTTTTATGATATCCAACACTTGATATTTTTCTCTTATATTATTTTTAAAATGCAAAAAATAAAATGAGCGCTTTTAATGGGAAAGTAATGTGTTGTCACATCAGATTTTTTTCCGTTTGTATTGAGGAAATTTATTCCAAAAACAATAATTAAAAATGATTTTATATATCCTGCAATTTAATAAAAGTGCTTTTCCTTATCTTTAAATTTTAGAATCGATGTTATATTTTATTAAAATTATTATCATGCAATCTAATAACGTCAATGTTATTAAAAATGTTATCTAAATTCATCAATGTTATAAATTTAAATTACATCTTTTTAAATATTTCTTATAATTTAATTTGCATTTGTTCAACTTGCTCGTAATGAAAACTTCTTTAATTAATTTTAATAAATGCAATAAATATTTTATCTTGACGTGTGTTCTTTTTAATTTGATGCATTTCTGGCAATTAAACTGCTATTTAAGTCCCTTTAAATAGGTTGTTTTCATGATGACCGTATGTCACTTGATTATTGAAAATGTCAAACTGATATTTAATTTGAGAGGGTTAAGCTGGAATTACAGCATGAATGGTATGAATTAATTATAAATTGCCAATGAAGTCCACGAAATGCATAAAATAATGTATATGTTACACTCAATAGTCGAATTCGGGCAATGCCCGAAAAAAATGCGCAAAACTAGTTTTTAGCAACGAAGATATCCCAAGCCCGAAATTTTACTTTTATACGGTTATTGAGCGTAACAAAATAAGCAGAACTAGTATTGCGCATTTTGAATTGTACAAAACTAGTTTTGTACGTTTCTGAATGACCAGCACTAGTTCTGCTTGTTTTATTTAATTCTAACGCCTGCCGCCCGAACCCAGATAAAAAGTAAAAAAAGTTTTCGCTCCGATTTGAATTTTTCTTTGAAATTCGGATAGGTGGGGGTGTGATTAGTAGATATTAGTAATAAATATTATCAAAAAAATGGAAAATAACCCGTGTATTGCCGAAAAAGTGAAAAAATTAAATTCTTTTTCTTCGATTTTTGGAGTGTGCATTCGATAAGAAGGGTTATCCATCGTCAAAACCTACCCTTCCGGGGCGCCGCTTCGCTCCGCTACGCTCTGCACCCCTCCAAGGCGGTTTTGACTCTGGTTACTAGGCTAAACATACGAGAAGCGCCTACGATCAAGAAAACCGGGATCTAAAAAACCGGGAGCTTAGAGACCCTTGAAATAGCATTAAAAAGTATAGTTGCGGTATGGGGCAGTAGACTATTACGTTTCACCCCCTTTATGTTTATGTTATTTATTTTATTCGGATGCTGATTAAATGAAAAAAGCAGAACTGGTGATGTTCATCCATAAACGTACAAAACTAGTTTTGTACAATTCAAAATGCGTAAAACTAGTTCTGCTTATTTTGTAACGCTCAATAGCCGTGTAAAAGTAAAATTTCGGGCTTAGGAAATATTCGTTGCTAAAAACTAGTTATGCGCATTTTTTTCGGGCATTGTCCGAAATCAAATATTGAGTGTAACATAATATACACTATTATACAGTTCCTTCGGATTCGGAAAAAATCTCTTTCGGTCAACAAAATCTTACCTGGAGAGCGTTTGTCCATTGCATAAACATCATTCGCGACTACTACTGCCAATAAGACTGCGATAACATAAATTGCAAATAAGGTAATTTTTGTGGCGTTCATCTGAAACAAAAGTTAACTATATATTTATAACGTCTACATTATTTTGTGAATTGTACGAGAAGCCTCAGCAATAATTTTTTATTTATTAATGCATTTAAAAAATATAATAAACAGAAAGTTCTCTATAGCAGTTATGTAATTTCTGATTGTTTGGCAAATAGATTATGAATACTTTACTTGAATAAATCTGTAATAGCTTCTGTTCACGAAAAATATCGACACAACGAAATGAAAACTTTTGGTTGAAGACTTGTGCAGTACAACGGGTTTTATATTAAATCTAACAAAATGAGATAAACATAATTGATTTAAAAGATTAAAGTATTAATAATATTAATTTTGTTACGTCAAGAGGCAATACTTTTAATGAAATAATTTTTAAGGTTCAATTTTTCAGAATGATAAATAATTTTTATTTTCCTAAATTTCGATTAATGTCCAAATTCTAGCCGCTAGCTTATTCTAAAATTTAAATCTTACATAAATACGTACCATCAGAAAAACGCATAGACATCTAATCATAAAGATTTTTTGTAAATAATCTTTACTTATAAGGTCCCATATTCTTCTTGGAGTCTTTGTTTTAACACTTGCACAGTATTTATTGGGCTTGTATGAATTTTTCGGTCTAATTCTTCCCATAGATTTTCTAATGGGATTTAAGTCTGGGGATTGGGGTGGAGGGTGTAACACTTTTGGGCACTTATAAAGGAGATATTCTTGCACTATTCGCGATTGGTGCTTGGGATCATAGTCTTGGTAGAACTTAAACGTATCATAAATGCCCATTTTAGCAGCACTTTGTAGCAAATTGTTTTTTAAAAGATCTAAATATTTTTATTTGTCCATAATTTCGTCTATAAAAAATACTAGATTTCCTACGCCTGCACTTGAAATGCGGGACCGAATCATAGCACTTTTTCTACCACTTTTTACGCTACCTTGCAAATTCTTTGCATGAAGCTGAGTATTTGGCTTACGCCATACCATAATTCGTCCATCATAGCCTGAAATATTAAAATTGCTCTCATCAGCAAAAATAACATCACTCCACCAACTTTGATCTTTAAGATGGAATTCTTTTGCATAAGCTAACCGTTTCTTCTTGTTAATATCACTTATATATTTATGGTTTTTTTCGGGCAACTCGACCGTTATATCCACTTTCTTTTAGCACTCGCCGAATTGTTTGTGGATTAGCTTCTTTTCCTGTGTATTTTAATATCTCACTATAGTTAGTTTCGGCGCACTTAATCTTGGATATTTTTGTACTTTTATTACAATTTGTTTTCGGTCTCTTTCATTAAATATTCGTGGACGCCCCGATTTTGGTTTGAAATCGATCCTATCTTCATTTTTAAATCGCCTAACGATATCTCCTACTGTACTGCTGCTTATGTTTAACAATTTTCCGATATTTCGCTATGATTTTCCTTTTTCACGGTGAAAAACTACAAGTTGTTTTAAATCAAAACTATATTTATTTTTACGGTCCATCTTCATAGAAATTCAATATTTATTATTAGTTCAGTCAAATTAGCAAAAATAGAAAAAATAATTGGTAAAAAGCTATAAATTGGTGGAGGCCTTCACCTCGGCATAGTATTGAACATACTGAAAGTCCTGACGTCTACATGCAGGGCTCGATCCGCCATCTTGGAAAGAAGTGCTCCAAGTCAGGTTTTTTCTTCATATCTCGATAATCGTTGGTCCTATCGCATTTAAAGTTATTATAAAAAATAAAGCTCATTAAATTGTCTATAAAAAAGGTTCAATAAACTTTTTTTATATCTTTATTAGTTTCTCTGTAATACACAGTTGAACATATAAAAATCACTTCCAGTGTAAAATCTGCAAAAAAAATATAAAAAGACATAATACCTATGAAAATTTGGCAACTCTTTACTGTTTAAAGTTGTAGTACACTACTAGTACTGGGGGTGGCGTCATCTATAAAATTCTTCCTAACAGGGCTATCATCTCGATCTTCAGCATCGGAATCATTTTTGTCAAACTCCCTCTCAATGGAACTCTCCTTATCTTCGTCAAGAGCAGAATTTGAATTTAGGCATGACGTACCATGACAGTAGCCACATATAGCCGCGCAGTTCAGTCCTGCTTTTCTACACCCACAGGATGAAGTGCAGCCTTTTTTACAATTGCACGAGATTAATGTAAGCAATGAATCCGGAGCTGGTGCCTTGAGTGTCAGGTTTTAGAAACTCATTGATATTTTTTCAACCCCACAGCTCAGGGCATTTCTCATTACCGCGCCACTTTTGTACCTGGTAATACACGCAAAACGAGTCTTGTTGAGCTGCTGCAGCTGTAGGAGGCAACGAAGCTAAATTCGGTTTACTCTTGTACGCTGATTTTCGAAAAACATTATACCGATGTCGATTTAAAGATGTCTCAATTGCAGGTGCACCGTATATAGCCATAAAAAAACGTTCTCCAGCTAGAGTAATATCATCATGAGAAGCGTTGTTGTCATTAAATGTTGTTACGATATCACGTAAATCTTCTCGTTGCCTCATTGGTTGAAAGCATTTTAGTTTGCCCTTTTGGAAGAGACACGATGTTGTATCACAACCACTGAAAGCGTGTGCAAATAGTATTCTATCTCGAAGTCCTCCATGTGATTGTAAAGTACGAGAACAGTATATTTTACGTTCGGACTTTCCTCTTCCTGGTTTTAGGAAATAAATATTCCGTTTCTGTGGAGCTAGAGCAATTAGTAAAACGAGAAGGTCTATATCCTCACCGACAATCACAGCCTCTTCGAAAGAAGATACTTCTATCGCTGTTGTGACGATAAGAGTATCAGCATCGTCTTTAGCCTGTTTAACGATAAAACCTTCGGCCTCAAATATTTTCGATAACATTGATATCAGTCGAGTCTTATTTTTTGCGTTGCCTAGAAACTTTTCCTGTGTGACTGTGGCTATCATTGTGTCTTCAAAGAGTATGTCAGCACTCATTTTTATATTTTGTTATTAATATTTTTACATATTTAATTTCGTTTCGAAGTTATGACGCATAATGTCGTAATAGCTCCAGGTAAACCCCCCTTTCCCGTTACACGATTTAATTTATTTTCATCTGGCTTCGTCCTACGACAGTAAAAAGCTTATATGCAAAATTTGGAACGATTTGCTTGCTTCGTTTAGACGCTATCGTGTTCACAGACGTACATACACACACACATACATACAGACATCCTTCCAAAAATGATAAAAATGGATTCAGGGGACCTCAAAACGTGAACATCTGTAAAAAAATTGGGGGGTCAAATTTTGCCTGATAACAATACTTTCCTTACCTAGGGGTTCGGAAAGTAAAAATTATTTACGTATTCACTGATGTATTACAAAGAAACTATTAAACATATGAAAAAAATGTATTGAACTATTTTTATAGAGAATTTAATGAGCTTTATTTTTTATTATAACCTTAAATGCGATAGGATCAACGATTACCGAGATATAAGAAATAACCTGACTTGGAGCACCTTTTTTCCAAGATGGCGGATCGAGCCGTGCATATAGACATCAGGACTTTCAGTATGTTCAATAGTATGCCAAGGTAAAGGCATCCACCAATTTATAGCTTTTTACCAATTATTTTTTCTATTCGCTATATTTTAATCTAATTTGACTGAACTACTATATACAAACTGTTATCCTTTTTACTGTTAAAGTATGACCGAATGATTTTTCTTACTAGAAAATTGCAATTTTGCGTCTAGTCATAATATAATCTGGTAGATTATTATGTGGCCGATGTCTTTTGTAACCTTAGAATAGTGCAACGTTTTATTTAATTGTAATAATTTTTAGAAGTGTGCATATTATACGAAAAAAATGATATGTTTCGGTTAACTAGACAATCACTTTCTTAAACAAAATTAGAAGAAAACAAAATTAAATGTATAAATGAAATACAGGCGATTTATTTAAATTATTACTACTGATCGAAGACTTTTGTGAGTCACTACATACATGCAGATGGAATAATATGCTGTAATAAATTGCAAACGTAGTCACGATACAAAGAATTATATTTATCTCTTATTAAAAAACATCCAAATAATTTGTTTCGATGAAAAATATTTTTAATTAAAAACTTTTTTATCGTTAAGAGCAGCTATTTCGAATTAATGAAGGGCCTAATTATAAATTACTTCAGGTATCCTTTGCTTTTGAAGAGATTAACATATGTCACCAAAATAGTATTGTGGTAATCTGGCATGCTTTTCTTATCATATAATCACAATAATTTTAATATTGGATAATTTTGTTCATAAACAATAATGAAAGTAATTTGCATTTCTGCTTCAATGCCAAAAATTATCGCAAAAAAAGTTTTAAAAATCTTTTAAATATATTAACCATCATTAATTCATTTAACAATAACAAATCATTAATTCATTACATATTAACGTAAGAATTACGAAATCTAATCATTTTGTCACATCATTCATATCCACCTAATCTTTTGGATATACATTTTTTCTTCTTATTTAATTTTATTTTTCTTCGTAATAAAACATAAATAAATCAGGGTCAGTTTATAAAAGTAATATTCTCATTATCGATAGCCCGTTTAGTCCAGTCAAATTACGAAATCTTCAAACATAAAATTATGTAGTTTGGCGATTGTTAAGGATCGATAGGGGGGTGCATTCTGAGCATACATTTCAATTTGAGGGGTTCTCCGAAGGTCAGCTGTACCTCATTTCGCTAAAAACGCGTTTAATTCTATATCTCGAGAACGGTTAGTGTTAGGCAAAAAATTGTAGAGACGTTTTCTCTTTTAAATTAAATTTACTAACTTTTTTATCTAAAACTTTTTTCTCTACTACCAATACCTTCGGAGTTATACCTTACTTTACCGAGCGAAATCCGCGCCATTGTCACAATATCATCGACACATCGACATCAGTGGGTATTCAGTATTTGAAAGAAATATTAAAGTATTCCATGATCATTTATTAGCTAACTTACCTGTATAAAAAGGTGAATCGATTAAACCATTTAAATATTGTCCTTCATTTAAATATTAAATATTGTAATCATTTAAATATCATTTAAATATTGTACTTCTTCAATTTGGGTATTTATTGTTGCATTCAATGGGATAATAATGTGAATAAGGATTAGAAAAAGAAGAAAATGAACAATTAAAACTGTTCCACACATTTATTGATAAAAAATAGAATGTAAAATTCGAAAAATAGGGAGAAAAAAAGGAAAATTTTTGCCTTTCGGAAGTAATAAGTTGAAAAATATTGATGTTAAAAAAAAAGTTTCAGATAAAAAAGTTAGTAAATTTAATTTAGAAGAGAAAATGTCTACAATTTTTTGCCTAACACTAACCGTTCTCGAGATATCGAATTAAACGCGTTTTTAGCGAAATTAGGTACAGCTGACCTTCGGTGAACCCCTCAAATTGGAATTTATGTTCAGAATCCACCCCCCTATCGATCCCTAATAATCTCCAAACTACATAATTTTATGTTTGATAAACCCATTTTGAGCCGTAATTTGACTGGACTAGTTGGGAGAACATTATTGAAGCAAATGGATTAAGATACCTGAGCCGAATAAGGCCCACTTAACATATTTAAATTCTTTATAGCTCTAATTATGGAGATATTGAAATACACAACTAATAAGAATAAAATCTTTCTTTCATACTGGAACGAAAATAAAACATTTTGTTCTCGCAGAATTAATATATTGAAGTGTGTTTTGTAATATTGACTTTTGAAATTAATTTATATTTTAAAGTTACCGCTTGTTTTTTTAATATAATTTTTAAACGTCCTGTATATTCACAATCTTAAATATTTTTGTTACGACATCTTTTGGTAAAATAAGATAACAGCTTCTTGAAGGTCAATTTTGCATAGTACACGTGTCTGGGGTTTCCGTAACAAGCGTCACTTGTGGTAAAATCATTGAACATATCAGTTGTTTCGACATTTCTTTTATTTTGAATACAGATAATTTTCTGAAGTGTTAACTTTCATTTAGTGTTGGTGTTTAATTAACAGGTATAAATTTATGCATTATTTTAATCAGTTTTCTGTACAAATTTGTGGCAAAATTACTTTAATTTAATTGTTTCGTGTTTTACATATTTCTTTGTTTAAAACAATAGGATTTAAAAGGTGGTTTTAAAAGATTTTACATTATATTTAAATTCGGTTTTCTAAATGCAATTTTAAAGTTTTTATTATCAAGGTTAGAATTCAAGGTTAAAACTAGACCGTTGCCACGTGTTGGGGTAAATTCATAACGGGATACGGTTAAACTGCAAAGTCAACTTTCTATCGGTAACTTGTTTTATTAATACAAAGTATGCTAACAATAATTATATATAGGATGTTTTTAATTTCAAAGGGGTTTAGATTTATAAATAAAGAAGTTTCATTATTTAAATAGGTAATCTGTTATTAAATTATATATTTATATACAGGGTGTTGGTCAAAGTTATTGCTAAATTGTTTGCAAGTTTAAAGAATTGATTGGAGGAATTTAGTCATACATTAGGGTGGCACAACATTTTAAAATATGATGAAAAATATGTCCGCAAATCTTTCTATCTTGGTAAATAATTGACTTATTTAAAACAATGATTTTGGTTTCGTTACGTGTACATTTAGCTTCACCGAATTTGGGTAAAAGATTCTAAACAACCCCTTATTAGCTTGGAAAATAAATTACTCAAAACTAATACTGCTTAAATGCAAACCATAAAGCAAATTACATTGAACTGTTCCCAAAGATTTGTTGTTAATTTAGTTATCATAACTTACAGTGACGCGCATGAATGGATTAACGAGATTCCTTTAAGGAAGGCGGGCTACTTAGATCGCGGTTTTAATATTGGTAATTAGGTATCTTATGTATTCAAATACAGGATGGTTGAACTTGTTTGAATTAGGTAGTAAATTGTAATTAAAGGGTGGTTATTTAAAGGTAGATTAAAATGTATTTGATTTTATTAACAGCTAGTGTTTCTATAAAACACATAGCTTCCCTCAATCTTCAAGGAATGTACTAAGTACATGAAGAAAAGATTATAAACAATCCAAAGGATTGAATCTAAACAAGTAATTTAAAAGTTATCGAAATCATTAAAGCGATTTAAAACAAATCGACTTTCAGGGTAATTAAATCTACAGATTTATTAGGTCACGATTTAGGTAAATCTTTGCTTCAGGTTAAATTCCTCAAATAAGAATATTAAAGATAATTAAAGAATTGACATTGCCCAGATTTGGTTGTTTTATTTGTGTTGGAAGTTAAAGGTTGTCTCTCTTTCGGAGCAATCATTTGTTTTGTTACAGTTGTTTTTGACATTATGTTTTGTACACCGGAAGAAAGAGTTTGGTTACTAGATGGCGATCGTAGGTATTTTCACAACGTGGTGGTCCAGGTTATTTTCCGTGTCGTCGAAGAAGTGTGATTTTAGATTTGAACTTTGTTAGTTCTCAATACATGGCGCTTTCTGGAGAGGATGTTGGCGCGAAGTTCAAATTCAAAAGTTGCATCTTACAGTTTTCAAATGCACAAAATTAAATATTTAATCTATTATATAAAAATGAATGTTTGTCTGTTCGTATGTTATAGGCTCCTAGACCGCGTGACCGATTGCGACGAAACTTTAGGGAGTTGTTGCGGGTACGCCCGCGAAGGTTTCTGTAAAGTTTCATCGCGATCGGACGAACGGCATAGGAATGCGGGACCACCAGCGAAACATTCAACTAATGCCGTCAATAGATGGCGCGACAATTGAAAAACTGAAAGTGCGTTATATATCGTCAACAGGTGCCGCGGCCTAAACATGTCGCTAATTATGTTTCCACCAGTAGTTATGAAAACCTAGAAATTATTTTTAAATAAGTAAAATCAGCTAAAAATAGCTTCCCAAGATTTAAACACGGTCATGGACCAGGTGCTACAGAGGGCTTTGTCGTTTGCCAAATATAAAAATAAAGTCCGAATACAATGTCTTAATCAAAAGTGATTTAAAATAGATACTTCGGAAATTTGGCAGAGACCTTAACCATCAAACTACATTACGATCAGCAAAGAGAAAAGTCGCGGCCAAATGCATGAGGCGAAAGTTTTTGTAAAGTTTCATCGCGATCGAACGAACGGTATAGGGATGCGGGACAAAACAGCAAAACGTTCAACTAATACCTTCAACAGGTGCCGAAGGAGAACATGATTAACACTAAACGCCGGCCCTGACTAACCATGAATAAAAGATAATCACCACTGATTATCTCTGAAGAGATTAAGTCGATAAGTTGGTATTAAAGTATTAAAGTAATACCAACTTATAATGGAATACTATATAAAACAACATTAACATTAAAACATCACAAAAATATAATATCGAACAACACGGAACGAAGAAATAACTGAAGATAATTTAATAAAGTGGCAATCGTTCTTACATTTTTATAATTATTTTTAAGTACGGTGAGTTTTGAAGTGACGAACGGCTAGATAGTGCTCCTAATCTATCATATAAGTGTACTGATTGGTGGCCAAAAATCTAAATATATTTTTTAAAATCCATCAGTTATCCCACCCTGTAGTGTACGGAAAGTAGTTGTATTTTTTAAAAGCGATCAGTTATCACACCCTGTATGTACGGATTATCAGATAAATCCACCCAGATTATCAGATTATCCCTTTTTTTTTACTATATAATGAAACTTATTCTAATTATGAAGTGACGAACGGTTTTATTTGTGTAAGTATTATTTGTTTTTACCTTTATTTGTTTTATCTTTTTATTTTATCTGTTTATTTTATTTTATTTACTTTTTGTAATTATTATTTACTTCACTGTTATAATTTGAATCCAACACACTGTTATGCCTAAACGCGCACGTGCATCACTTGGTATATCTACCAGCGGAGCACGCAACATTCGGCGATTCCGAGCTTCTCAATCAAGTGAGGAGCGACAAGCGAGCAATGAAGCTGATCGTTTACGACTTGCTCAATCGCGTGCGTCAGAATCGGAAGACCAACGAACAGTAAGAGTCAAAGCAGATCGTTTGCGACTTGCTCAATCGCGTGCGTCTGAATCAGAAGAGCAACGAACTGTAAGAGTCGAAGCACAACGTTTACGAAATATTCAATCTCGACGAACCATATGTACTGACTTGAATCTTGGTGCATTCCAGTACAATGTCAATTAACTACAGTCTACATCCAAATGTAGTCATCGGCAAAATGGATAAGGTGTGTGGGCATTGCGGTGCACGAAAGTTCAACAATGAAACACTAGGAATGTGCTGCGCAAACGGCAAAGTTAAACTACCTACTTTGCGTTCACCGCTTGAACCTCTGCTGTCATTGCTTTCGGGCAACTCAGCTGATTCGAAGCATTTTTTGCATAACATTCGCAAATACAATTCCGCGTTTCAAATGACATCTTTTGGAGCCGATAAAGTATTCCAGGACCACTATATGCCAACTTTCAAAATCCAAGGGCAAATATATCATCGCGTAGGATCACTTTTACCAGTTCCCAATGCGGAACATAAATTTTTACAAATCTACTTCATGGACGACGATGATGTGCAAGCTAATCAGCGATGCCGTGCGATTCCAGGTGTCAAACGTCATATTATATCAACTTTGCAAACATTTTTTCACCAACACAACGCCCTCATAAAGTTGTTCAGAACATCAATTGATAACTTGCCGGCGGATGATTACGCAATCCGTATAAGAGCATATAAAACACCAGTCGGACAGCATGCCGGATGCTACAACGCACCTACCGCCAATGAAGTAGCGATTGTTATAGTTGGAGAAGAACGTGATACGCGTGATATTATTCTTCAGCGACGGAATGACTCAATTGTACGTGTTGCTGAAACGATATTGTTACTAAAAATATGGTGCATGGGCCATGCGGTGCTATGAACCCACATTCACCATGTATGGCTGATAACAAATGCACGAAAAAGTATCCCAAGGAATTCATTAATGAAACTCGCACTGGTGATAACGGTTATCCTCAATACAGACGCCGTTCACCAGATGATGGAGGTCGGACAGCTACAATCAGAACTAGAAATGCCGATATTGAAATCGACAACAGATGGATTGTGCCATATTCGCCTTTGTTATCAAAAACATTTAAAGCGCATATCAACATGGAATATTGCAATTCCGTCAAATCAATCAAGTACATATGCAAATACGTCAACAAGGGCAGCGATATGGCAGTATTCCATGTTGATAATTCCGATGCGCGCACGGATGAAGTTATTCAATTTCAGACAGGTCGATATATCAGCAGCAATGAGGCTGTGTGGCGCATTTTGAGTTTCCCGATTCACTGTCGGCATCCCACTGTTGTTCATCTTAGTGTTCACCTTGAAAATGGACAAAGAGTGTATTTCACGGAAGAGAACGCACGAAATGTTGACGCTGCACCGGCGCACAAAACACTGACAGCATTTTTTGCGCTGTTTGAAGAAGATGTATTTGCCAAAACATTATTGTACGCGGAAGTACCAAAGTACTATACCTGGAATGCCACATCGAAAAAATTTCAACGGCGTAAACAAGGCGCGCGAGTTGAAGGCTATCAAAATATGTATTCGTCTGACGCATTGGGCCGTATTTACACAGTACATCCAAATAATTCCGAATGCTATTATTTAAGAATGCTGCTGATTAATGTCAAAGGTCCAACTTCATTTACAAATTTGAGAACGATCGATGACGTAGAATGTCAAACATACAGAGAAGCTTGCCAAAAACTGCATTTACTCGAAAATGACCAACATTGGGAAATTACATTGATGGACGCCTCAGTCGGCAGTCATCCTCGACAATTACGAACATTATTCGCTATTATTTTGACTACATGTTCGCCATCCAACCCTAACGATCTGTGGGAAAAATTCAGGGAGAACTTGAGCGAAGACATTTTGCACCGTATTCGTACCGTTTGCAACGATAATACCATTCCATTTTCGAACAACATTTTCAATGAAGCTCTGATAAAAATCGAAGATATGTGTTTAACCATCAACAACAAAACGCTTCTTCGACTTGGGATGGTTGCACCACAACGTTCTACGTATGACCTTTGTGATGCCGATGTACTGAGAGAACAACAATTCAATGCTGATGACTTGCGCGCATTTGTCGAAGCAAATAAACCACTCTTAGTTGCAGATCAAAAATTAGCTTATGACACAATTACAAATGCGGTAGCCAATGGTAGAGGAGGTCTTTTTTTCCTTGATGCGCCCGGCGGCACAGGAAAAACATTCGTAATCGGTTTGCTATTAGCTCAAATTCGCTCGAAAAATGGAATTGCTTTGGCTCTTGCGTCATCAGGTATTGCAGCTACATTAATGGATGGTGTGGTCGAACAGCGCATTCGGCGCTAAAATTGCCATTGAATATACAATTTTCCCAAGCTCAAACATGTAATATTTCCAAAGGTTCCGGCATGGCAAAAGTGCTGCAAACTTGCAAATTGATTGTTTGGGATGAGTGCACCATGGCACATAAAAAATCACTTCAAGCGCTTGATCAAACTCTTCAAGATTTACGAGCAAATGCAAACCCATTTGGTGGAGCTCTCATTTTATTATCGGGTGACTTTCGACAGACTCTACCAGTCATACCAAAATCAACACCAGCTGATGAACTCCACGCTTGCCTCAAAGTGTCGCATCTTTGGAGACACATGCAGAAACTCACATTAAAGATAAATATATCTCAATGGCAAGTCAAAAGGGGAAGATGTGTTAATTCCACGTATTCCCATTATTCCCACCGACATGCCTTTTGATTTTAAACGACTGCAGTTCCCCGTTCGCCTTGCATTTTCAATGACCATCAACAAGGCACAAGGTCAATCGCTTCAAGTGTGTGGTTTAAATCTAGAAAATCCATGCTTTTCGCATGGTCAATTATATGTTGCATGCTCACGAGTGGGACAGCCAAAAAATTTATTTGTTTTTGCTGAAGATGGAAAGACCAAAAACATTGTTTATCCGAAAGCACTTCAATAAACTTTTATGTACTTATCTGCTATGTTTTATATATTACATCAATAAAAAGTTTTAAATATTATTTCATAATCGATTCTACCCGTTTTAGATTGCAAACAATTGTTGCAAATGTTGCGTTGAATATACTTATCGGAGCTGCTAATTTAATAAAAATATTACATTTTAATACATTTCCTCCATATATCCATTTTAATTTTAATAAAAAAGTTTATAAATATTATTATAATTTGATAATCCATTCTACCCGTTTTAGATTGCAGACAATTAAAATTCAAATTTTTGATATTCTCTTTTTCAGGCAAAACAACGTTTGCCGGGTCAGCTAGTTGAAAATAAAAACGACTAACACACTAACACACACAAAGTATGGATTTTGCGACTTAATCTTCAATTTATACAGAAGAAACATATTTACGAATAAAGAAATTTAATGCGACTAACAAACAAAAAAACGCGCACACCAAGACACAGCGAAGAATGAAGAACGAAGAACATGGTCGAATATAAACAACACCTTAAATTATAAATAAAGAATATTTATACCAAATTTACAAATTGTAAAATTGATTTAACATTAGCACAAAAAACTTACTGCCTGACGATAGATTATAACAATGTATAAATTTGGTGGTTTGACTTTTTTTCCTGCAGGGGAAGGTCGAGTACGAATATATCTAAAAACAAGGTGGAACTCGCTTTAGCGGCAGTTCTTAGGCTTCTATACAGCTACCTTTCTGGTGTGGAAAGTTGTTATTATCTGGTTATTTTTGGTCGCCATATAATGTAACATCACATAATCAGATAATCTGCACTAATTATTTATTATTTTATTTTAACAACAGCAGTGGCTTGATGTGGATAGTGAAGTTAAGTTGTAAATAAAAGAGAAGGAAGAGGATGGATCCACCTCAAAAAATGGACCGGAAATTACGCGAATTTCGAAAGCGAAAGCAAATTGCCAACATGACCCCTTCGCAAATATTACATCGTTCACGTAGTCATGCAATTCGCCGACAAAATCCACGAAGTAAAAACGCAGCTGTTCTTGAAGTAGGTAACGTTGTAGAACCAAATGTCGACGTTCATAACGGTAGTTTTACACTACCAGAAAAGTACACTACCACAACTACCAGAAAAGTAGTTGTATTTTATTTTACTTTGATGTGAAAAAATAATTTTTTAATGATGTGGTTAGTGAAGTTAAGTTGTAAATAAAAGAGAAAGGAGAGGATTGGTCCACCTCAAAAAAGAACCAAACATTACAGAGAAGTAAAGTTTCGAATAGAATGGAAAAGTTTGATTGTTATTACTTATATAGTAAATGATAATTACCAACCGCAAAAAATTTAATTGGTGCAGATTATCTGATTATGTGATGTTACATTATATGGCGATCAAAACTAACCAGATAATAACAACTTTCCACACCAGAAAGGTAGCTGTATAGAAGCCTAAGAACTGCCGCTAAAGCGAGTTCCACCTTGTTTATATCTGTGGTAATTCTGATAATCTGAATTTTTAATACCTACCAAGCTAAAAAATATTCTAGTATAGTATAAGTAAAATTTAGTGACAATAAGAGATTTCGATTATCAGATTAGTATCTTTATTATCGGATAAAAAATTATTTTTTCACATAAAAGCAAAAGAATAGCATTTTAAGTTCAAATATAAATCTCAGAATATTTCATTTCTTAAATCTGTTGTATAGAAGCCTAGGAACCGCTGCTAAAGCAAGTTCCAACTTGTTTCTTTTTCTGTTCGGCAGCAATCAGTTTCTCCACTCTTTTTCTGTTTCTTATACGTTTTGCCGCCACTTTTTTTTTCGCAATATTTAAATCAATTTTACGCATTCCATTGCTGCTAAACTCACGAAGTGCCTCCTTTAACGAATTAATAGTAGCTCGTTTGAATTCTTCTCTGACTTCAAAATCTTCGTATTTTCCGAACGATAAGTCCCTCTTTAGCGCCTGTTCCACATCCTTTATTAATTCACCTGAAAACATTTTTCGTTGACGTTCAACACTTATTATTTCGTTATAATGTAATTCTGCTTATATAGTAATTTTGAGTAGGATAATCGGATTAACTTATCCGATGATACGTTGATCCGATGATGCGTTGATACGATGATACGTTGATACGATGATACGTTCATCCGATGATACGTTGATCCGATGATACGTTGATCCGATGATACGTTGATGTTCGGTTTGCTTCGGGTATTTCCGTGGGACAGACAGAAGGACTTGGTCTTTTATAATAAGAGATTTGGTATGCATTGAAAAAAACAGATCAACATATCAACGGATCAACGTATTTAAATTTCCTATATAGGTGAAAAATTATGTAAATAAAATACGTATAACTTATATTTGGTCTGCATTGAAAAAACATGCGGACGGACACGAAGCCAGACCATAAGGCTTCTTTCTATACCTTGTATAGAAGCCTAAAAGTAGCGCACTGGCTACCCAGTTCATAGACCTCTATACACACAGAGTATTTCCAATACGATTTGAAACGCTCTGTATGATTTTGAATTATGCGGACGGACAGACAGACAGACAGACAGACAGACGGACACGGAGCCAGATCATAAGGCTTCTTGCTATACTTTGTATAGAAGCCTAAAAGGGAGGAAAAATTGGCTGCTGCCTATATGAAGAAGAAACAGAAAGAAGAACAGGAATTGGCAATATCGCTGCGTGCTTTCGAAAATTCCTTATTAGAAGACGAATAATAGTTCATATTACAATATCTTAATATATAAAATGCCAGCTCTCTCCTGCGGCGTGTCAAAACCTAATCTCATTGGTCCAAATTTGATACCAACATAAGCACTAATCGAAGTTATGGAAGGGGAAGGATCTGAACGGAACGAAAAGAAGAAACAAAAATCGAGGAGATAGAAAATAACGGTTATTAATGATTAACTTAAATCCGGATTAACGGATTAACGTTAATACGTTAATCCGTTAATATTTAATAAAAATACTATATAATCCAAATGATTTATTATGACTTAAATGTGTTGAACGTGAACTAAAAATGTCTTTACAAAAAATGGCTTTGCGAGAATTAAATAAGGTTGTGGAAGGGGCGCTAAACAGGGCTTTATCGTTCGCTAAATATGAAGATTTAACATGGAACCTGTTTTTCGGTACCAAACCATTTATCATAGTTTTCCTCGAGATTTAGGGGTGCCGCGGGAGTGGCGCCTATCTCGTTTCTTCTTCTTTTTACCGTTTTCCGAAGTGCTGCGTAGTTGTGTAACCGTGTATTACACGTAGTTGTGTTACACGGGGGATAATCCCTTAATTTTTGTGTTGGTAATAAAAAATTTACTATATAAGCAAATTTGCTTTTTGCGATCGGTTTCGGATTTAAATTTTTGGTAATGAAAATTTTGTTATTGAAAATTCATTATTGTGAATGGGAAGATGTTATTCGATAATCTACTCTATTCAAATTATAAACTATAAATTTGAATTATACATGTGGTGCCAATTTTTGGTATCGATTTTTGGTGTCGGTTTTTGCTGTCGGTTTTTGGTGTCGGTTTTTTGGTGTCGATTTTTGCGAGGTAACGACCGTGAAAACATGTTCCATGTTAAAAAACTCAATGGATCAATAGATCAACGGATCAAATAAAGAGATCAACAATATATTGCCATGTAATCCATGTCCGTGAAGTTGGCCCCCCTTTTTTGGAAAATCGAAAATTTTTTTTTTGTATTATGTTGTTTTCAATTTGTATTGCGTTGTATCGTAAATAAAAAATTCATTTCGCGAACGGTTCCACTAAAAATCGCGAAAAACGGGTTTTTGAGCTGGTCCCCCTTTTTTGGAAAATCAAAAATTTTTTTTTTGTATTATGTTGTATTCAATTTGTTTTATGTTGTATCGTTGAAATTAATCTCATAAATTTAATATTAACCGCGTAATCCGCAAAATAAAAATTCGCGCTGGCCCCCCTTTTTTGGAAAATCGAAAAATTTTTTCTTGTATTATGTTGTCTTCAATTTGTTTTACGTTGTATCGTTGAAATTAATCTAATAAATTTAATATTAACCGCGTAATCCGCAAAATAAAAATTCGCGCTAACCCCCCTTTTTTGGAAAATCGAAAAAAATTTTCTTGTATTATATTGTATTCAATTTGTTTTACGTTGTATCGTTGAAATTAATGTCATAAATTTAATATTAACCGCGTAATCCGCAAAATAAAAATTTCAGATCGGATGTAACGATACTCAATGTAAATACTCGTATTATAGGCGTTGGTATGTAAGTTACAATGTAACCAATAGATGGCGCTACACTTGTATGTCGCTGGTTATCTTATTATACCTGCAGGTAATATAGGAAGACCTGCTTGTGGTCGTATACCCAGCCAGTCTAGCTCAGCGCTACTTCGCGAGGCCCACCGGCCTCCATAATTTCCAATGTCACTAATGTATGCTTTCAGATGAAGGAGAAGGCCGGCTACGCCGGGATGCTCCATTTTGGTCAGTCCAGAAAATCGAAAAAAAAAAAAATCGTGGTCGTATATGTGTCGACTGTGTGTTAACTCACGTACACAAGCAGGTCAGTGTTCTATATTTTACTATTATGTTTTATTGTTGTACTTCTTATTAAAATGTAAATTTATAATTTAAATGTATAAAAAATGGACAAAAATTTATATTTCTACATAAATACATAAATGAGGATTTTTTTCTCTTGGCTGATTTGGTGGGCATGCAGGTTTCTTTAACATGTCATCGAATTCCATCCAATTCGTACCTCTTTTTATCCACGCTGTGTAGTGTCCAATTGATGTAATATCAATGCCACCTTTATACATAACTATTCCAGCTAGTAGATATTGTTTGTTATGTAATTCCATTTTGTCTGGAAATTCGTCCACTAAAATTTCTTTATCCAATCCACATTCAATAAAAATATGGGAACCGTACGTGACACTAACATCAAATAATTTTCCACAGCATCTTCTTGTAGAAAGTCCACCGTATTTCAACGCTTCTTCCAATTTTTTAACACCATGTTTTTGAACGATTTCTATGTTCATAGGGGCGATGGTTTTTTTAAATATTTTAGGTTTATGGCATATATCACACGTAAAATTATCCATAATGCTCCAATCCTTGTCAAATATATATTGACATAAGTTTACGATATTTGAAGCTGCGTCGATATTAATAACACCTGCAGTTTCTTTGCTGTTCACAAAATGTTTCACTTGTTTCAATACCTTAGCGCGCATTTTATATATTTCCATCTTTAAGGAAACATTTTAGAAATGAAAACGTAGTTGTTTTCCTTTCATTAACAAATTTAAAGAATTTTTCATTCTTGCACGCCATGGCTAATATTTGTATAATGCTATCGAATCCACATGTATTTTTTACAACAGTATTTTATACCTTCCTTTAATGATAGGGCATATATTTCCGTTAAGCAATAAGCCAATATCTAATTGCTTCTTTTTATGGTGGATAATATCCCAATCAGGATAAGCGTCAAGGTATGAACGTTTTTTCGATTGTCCAGGGTTTTTGTTTCTCCAGTTTTGTTCTTCGGTTAACTCTAAAGTTCCTGAAGCTACGTCGATAGCTTCATCAATATCTTCGGAGGAATTTACCACTTCGTTCACATTTTCCTTATATGTAGTACTCTCACTATTTTCATTCGTACGTTGAGCAAGTACATCTGTACTTGCGACTGCTAGTTTGGCTTTGCCCGAGAAGGATCGCATATGCATGACTAAGAACTTATCGACACGTAGGGGTAAATTTTCATTGCGGAACAGCCTGTGCTTCAAGTCATTAAACTCGCTCTCTACTGCCGCCGAACTTGCATTTATTTTTCCATATCCAAATAGTGAAATCATTACTCCGGAATAAAGCGGGAAATAAGGCAGCATATATTTAAGTTTTTGAGCCATGGATGGACAGTAATACGCATTAATACCAACCCCAATTGCTGCCGATTTCGCATCATCGACACAATTTTTACTTATTGTCATGATTCCTGGAAGGTGGATCGGGGCATTTTCTAAATGGGCTGAATTGTTAACTTCAGCCCTCAAAAGGTGCATTTCCACAGTCACGAATATTCAGCTGAACTGAACACAACAACAAAATAACATTTTAATAAGAAGTACAACAATAAAACATAATAGTAAAATATAGAACACTGACCTGCTTGTGTACGTGAGTTAACACACAGTCGACACATATACGACCACTTTTTTTTTTTTTCGATTTTCTGGACTGACCAAAATGGAGCATCCCGGCATAGCCGGCCTTCTCCTTCATCTGAAAGCATACATTAGTGACATTGGAAATTGTGGAGGCCGGTGGGCCTCGCGGAGTAGCGCTGAGCTAGACTGACTGGGATATACGACCACAAGCAGGTCTTCCTATATTACCTGCAGGTATAATAAGATAACCAGCGACATACAAGTATAGCGCCATCTATTGGTTACATTGTAACTTACATACCAACGCCTATAATACGAGTATTTACATTGAGTATCGTTACATCCGATCTGAAATTTTTATTTTGCGGATTACGCGGTTAATATTAAATTTATGACATTAATTTCAACGATACAACGTAAAACAAATTGAATACAACATAATACAAGAAAAATTTTTTCGATTTTCCAAAAAAGGGGGGCTAGCGCGAATTTTTATTTTGCGGATTACGCGGTTAATATTAAATTTATGAGATTAATTTCAACGATACAACGTAAAACAAATTGAATACAACATAATACAAAAAAAAAATTTTTGATTTTCCAAAAAAGGGGGGCCAGCTCAAAAACCCGTTTTTCGCGATTTTTAGTGGAACCGTTCGCGAAATGAATTTTTTATTTACGATACAACGCAATACAAATTGAAAACAACATAATACAAAAAAAAAATTTTCGATTTTCCAAAAAAGGGGGGCCAACTTCACGGACATATGTAATCCTGTTTAATTGTAAACTGTAATAAACAAAATTACAATGACACTTATTAAAAATGCACCAGCTAGCAGATGAGACAGTCAGGGTCAAAAGTGAGTTCCTATACTCAATTGCAACACTCATAAATCAACTTACTTTAAATCTTTCTTATAAAGACTATTAGATAAAGAGGATACGAAAAATTGTATATGCCTTTCTCCGTGATCCAATACTGCAATTTTGAAATTAAACGCATACGTAGCCAAGTGAAAAACAATGTAATTTATTAAACATAATAAAATTTAAAAAAACAAATATTGATTTTCATTATCAACAAATTAAATCGCACAAGAAAAATGTTTTAAAATTATAAACCCCCAATGTTTGCGCAACCGAACTAAATAGCGTAATAATTCGTCTATTTTGAAATAAGAAATTCAACGCACAAAAATTCTTACCCGAGTATACTCGTTTATTCGTATTCGCACTATCTCGGAGTTGATACACGTGTCGTTGGTGCTCTCGTCTTGAATACAGTTTCCAATCTTGACTCAACCAAACAAACAAAAGAAAAATTGTTGAACGAATCTTCGATCTCAGGTCGTCTAATTAATCACAGGTAAGTTGATCTCAATCTCTTCCAATATTAATCTCATAAAACTTCCATAAAATACCATAAAGTTCTCAATGATTCCAAAATTTTATTATCCTTTCCTTTTTGTTCCAATGATTAAATTTCCAATTATAAATTATCACGACCGGCGAAATAATTATTTTATAAACCTCCAGAATATTTTTTTCTTCTACAAATTAACTTGACAATTCCAATTGTATTAATTAATTCTTCAATTCAATCTTCTAATTTCATCAATTAACTTAATGTATTCGCACTCTGAACTTGCTGACTACCGACTTAAACACGTCTTTTCGTCACCTTGTACGAGACGCAACTCCATACACGTCTTTCCGTCGCCGTGGGCGAGGCTCGACTCTTTTAATTTTCCAAAATTGTTCCAACGCTATCACTCGCGCCTGTCCTTTGCGAACCGCCACTTATTTCAAATTCAAAATCCTATCCTTACAAATAATTTAATTGACTTAATTTGTTATTTAATTTCCTTGAACAAACTCTTTACAATATTTATTTTTTTTTACATCCTGTTTTTATTTTTCAGGGTTAGCAGCGTATGCGTCTTTCGTATCTCTGAGGCAAAGCAGTTAGTTATAATTTAAGGATCACGGAAAACCCAGATACAACTATTTAACTGACAATTTTAGTCTGACCCAATGAAAGTACTTTATGAGCGTTGCAATCTCTGAACAAATGGCCCAAAAATCATCCCCTATATGAGCAAACCATGACAATATAGGTAAACCACTCAGTTATGTATATTTCAGCAACCTTCTTCACATATCTACTCATTTTCAGAGTGTTTCCCAACACAATTTGGAGCGCACTGGCTACCCAGTTCTTAGACCTCTATACACACAGAGTATTTCCAACACGATTTGAAACGCTCTGTATGATTTTGAATTATGCGGACGGACAGACAGACGGACGGACGGACAGACACGGAGCCAGATCATAAGGCTTCTTGCTATACTTTGTATAGAAGCCTAAAACAGATATAAGTCTATATAAGACAGCTATTTCCAAAATAATAGCGCACTGGGTACCCAGTTCTTAGACCTCTATACACACTGAGTATATTCAACACGATTTGAAACGCTCTGTATGATTTTGAATTATGCGGACGGACGGACAGACAGACAGACGGACGGACGGACGGACGGACGGACAGACACGGAGCCAGATCATAAGGCTTCTTGCTATACTTTGTATAGAAGCCTAATAGTAGGTCTGACTTCTAAATCAATGTGCAGGTTGTTTTGAAATACAAGGGAGGGGGATCCCAACAAACATTTTAACTGTTTTAGCTTGTTAATAGCTTATTTACAGCTAAAATGTTTGTTGGGGATGGTAACTAAATTTATTAAATTGGAAAAATTGCGGTTATATATCTTAATACCTATATTTAATAATATTTTGTAATGTTAAGCAGTTTCCAATTTTTGCTGCCTCTGCATGTTGAAAATGCATGATGAGCAAAGGGGACCTACAGCTTAACGGGATGACAATTTTTATCACCACAATTCCAGACCTGGTTTGCATTTAAGTCATTTTCAATATTCCCAAGGCCCATCCTTATTCCATAAATCAGTTCATCATCGGCAATCCGTAAATCTGAATAACTAAAATTTAAAAAAAATTATATTTAATCCAGTAAGAAATTTTTATTTTATTAACATTTATATTATTTTAAATACAATAAGAAAAATAGTTGCGACATACGATTGGGTTTTATATTTGTTATTTGCAACTATCCAAAATAAATCTATTCACATTTATAGGAGATATATATTTCAATCTTGTGGCGCAAGCTCAACTATAGCAGGATGATTTAGTGCTTCTTCAGGAGTAATTCTCTTGTTGGGATCCAATTGGAGCATTTGTTCGATCAAATTCACAATTAGTTTTCTGCTCGACATCTCATATCTTAAATCTGCTCCTTTAAAACGTGAAGAGATATTCACTTGGGCAATGTCGTCCAGACAATTGAGTACATATTTGCGATCGTCGTAACACCTTTTCCCAGTTTTTCTTTCGTACTCCTTCGCACTTTTTAAGATCCACATATCATTATCCATATCGATTTTGAAATATTTAGCACTATAGGAACCGTCATCCAACATTTGTTGGGGCGGCAATCCTTGCGTTTCGCATATATTGCGAATTTGTTCATATGCATGACTGCCGGAATACAATGGCCTTCTTAAAAATAACTCTGCAGCTATGCACCCTAACGACCACATGTCAATTTCCTCTCCGTAGGGCAAACCCAAAAGTATTTCCGGCGAGCGGTAATATCTGGTTTGTACATAATCGTTACAAACCGCCTCCGAAGTTCTTCGGGCAGAGCCAAAATCGATAATTTTTACTCTACACCATTGAGCAGTGGGATCCACCACCATTATGTTTTTTGGCTTCAGATCAGTGTGGATCACACCGAGTTCCTTCAGTTTTGATAAACCGGTGAGCAATTGTTTTAAAATATGGCTCATGTGTTCGGCTGATAAACTGTTGTACAGCAGAAAATCGTCCAGACTTTGATCGAGAATTTCGAAACTCAAGCAAATGTTACTTTTATGCATAAAAAATTCCACCGCTCGAACAAATCCAAATTTATCCACGTCTTCTTGGTTAATAATCGACAATATCTCCATTTCCCTATAACCTTGTTCCTTAAACCATTGCTCATTTTTAAGGATTTTGAGAGCTACCAACTCTTTTGAATTTCGTTTCCAACATTTGGCTACTTGTCCAAATGAACCGCTTCCGAGAAACTCTAGGACATGATATTTGTCGGTAGTGGATTCTATCAGTTCATGACGTTGTAACTGATAAATTTCGTTGTTAGAAGTCTCAGATGATGCGGATGACATATTGGTGCTTGTAAATAATTCGTATTGTAAGATGCTTTTCTCCCTGCTACTTCTTGACTTATATAATAAAATTATATCCGTTAATCCTTAAATCGGATGATCCGTAAATCGGTTAATCTGTTGATTTATATATCCGTTGGTACGTGAAAATCCAATAGGTTTTTATCCTTCGACATCGCTTGCAGACTAAATATGACCGCAGCAGTTAGGCGGTCTTTCGGCCTCACCACCTAATCAGAACTCCCCAACAAAGGACGATTACGCTCGATGACCGGGCTCTGAGAAGTACCGTGATTTACACCCCACCAGTGCTAGGTGCAGTCGATGGGTGGTTCGTGTACCAGGACCAGACCAACTTTTGACGTGTCCTGGAAGACGGCTCATGTCGATTGCTTCTTGTTGTAGGCCAAGGTAACTTTTTCGATGAGGCGCAGAATCTGTTGGGTGGCGGAATCACCCGGGCGAAAGCCGAACTGCTTGTCCTGGATGACTTCTTTATCCTCTGCTTCATGATTAATCTTGGTTAGGCTTAACTTCTCTACCAGTTTCCCGATAGTGGGGAGCAAGCTGATGGTCCAGCAATTCTATGGAAAAGTTTTCGACTTCCCGTGCTTGCACAAGACGACCACATCGGCCGTTTTCCACCTATCCGGTAGATAACTGCTTTGCAGTGAGCTCCAGTGGTTCGTAAAATTTCTTTGATAACTTTTCCGTCGAAATAAAATGTTAAAAGGGTACAGATCCGTATTACGTTTTTTATTATCACCTTTGCAGATGTTTATTAAATTTATTCAATTCACTTAGTTATTTTCACAGAAAATGTTATTAAGAATAAATTAATGTTTACAAAATTAGACACAGTTTGATACAATTTTCATTTCAGATGGTTAAAATTTTTGTTATGATAAAAATGATTTGTTATGATTTAGTACAGATTTCACATAAAGTGTTTTTAATCTCTCTTTTGATCAATTCTTTGTTTTTCTAAATTTTTATACTGACTAATTTGGCATTCTTTCATTGACGTAGAGCTCATTCAACATTTATTTTTGTTTTTAAAGTACAAATTCAATTTTATGTTTTTGTGACAGATGTTTAATTGCGTCTACTGAGATCTCTCTAAACTGTCCTAGCTCTATGATATTCAAAACACAGCAATACATATACGAATTTGAGTTTTCTGCGTCGATTTTTAGGGTTATTGACCTTTGAAACTATCTCCACTGTAAGTTTTCTAACAGAGGCGGTGCAAGGAAATTTAGTGTGATGGACTACAAAAAAAAACGTAAAGAGACGTGCATGTATTTTTCTATAATACTTATTAGAAAATCAACTTCTGCAGTTGAAAAAACCTTTCCTCTCTTTAAAGCCCTTCGGAGTATTTGGTGTTGACATATGTAACTACAATGATTAACCAGTAAAAACTTACTCGAAAAACATGGTGAATTTAAAACAAAAAGCAAGGTTAGGAATACCTTATGAAGACTAATGGTAGTGAAAACCCTCCTCGATGTACCTAACCTTGACGTGGTGAGGGGGCTTGCGTGTTTCAAGGATGCGGCGGGCGTGTACCTGTCAGGATTCGGGCCAGGGAATTAAAACCCCCTCGTGTTCGGTCTGACTGACCTGCTGGACTGGGTCGGGACTTAAAACTCTTTGTGCTCAGTACCTGGCTTGTCAAAAACCGGGATAATGGTCGTCGCGGAGAAACCAGACTAATAAGGTACCCGCGTGTTTGTGCCGTGCGTGGAGACCCGTAAAGGGGGATGAAGGGATCCTGGTGGCTGAGTCAGCCCGGGGGCGGATAAGATCTCCTGGGTCTGGCAACACTCCACTTTGGCCTGGATTTCCACTTAAACGGGTCGTCTAGGCTAGTCCACCTTAGATCCATCAGCTGCGCTGCTCCGTCAGAGGACCGGCTGGACGAGCCCTTGGGGGAGGATGGAGTGCGAAAGCACCTCACCTCCCTGGGGACTATATCTCTTGGGTAGCCCTGGCGTTAATGCAACGTCCCCGAAATGTGTGGGCTCGAAGGAGGGTGGGGAGCTCGGAGAGATGAAAATGTGTTCTTCTACATGGATAATTTTAAAAAACCAAAAGAAACAGCTGATACATCAAAATTACAAGCGGGTGCGTCCACTCAAGATACCCCGTTAACACAGGCGACTGGACCTGGCAAAGATACCCTGCCTACACAGGCAGGTGCGTCTAACCAGAGCCCACCTCCCTCTGTCGGCGCCGAGGATGCGTTTATAAAAAAGCGTAGAGTCTGTGGTGCTGAAGCCAAAAGGCGAAGAATGGCCCGATTAGCGGCGGAGGCTACAGCTACCTCCACTAAAACTGGGCCTAAAATCTGTGGTACTGTTCACGAGCAGGCTAGGCAATCCAAGCCGCCGGCTCGTGACAACACAAAGAAAAGATTGAGATCCGATGACTCACGGCCGTCACCCTCGAGCAATCGGGGGAAGAGGGCTAGGGGTCCCACGATCAAGACTACCCAAAGCGCTGCAAGATTGAGTAACGTCACCTACAAAGAGGCTGCCAAAAGACACCTCCGAGTAGCTGTGATAGACCGCTCCAACCCCCTGGGCAAACTCACTGAGTCCCAGGCAAGCAGCGTGGAAGAAAGCCTAACCGCGGCCCTAGATGCTTGCATCGAGGTGCCAACGGAGGGAGCTAAACACGTACCCACTTTTGAGGGGCTCCATCACTCGGGGCAGGTACTTTGGATCACCTGCAGTGATAAGGGGTCTCTCGAGTGGCTAAGTACGACGGTAGCAGTGCTTCCACAACTGTGGGAGGGTGCTAAGCTAGAGGTTGTCCAGGTGGACAGCCTCCCCCAAGCTGGCGAAGATAACCCTCTGGATTCCGGGTGAACCGGGACCAACTGAGGCTGTCATACGTCGACTGGCTGCCCAAAATTCTGGGCACAATTAAAAGAATGGTGCACCTTCCTCGACAGGGACAGGGAGGAGGAGCCGAAAGGTAAACTTCTTATCTTTGGTGTCGGGCAGAAGGATAGCGATGCCATCAAAGGGAAAGGGGAGAGGCTGAGCTACAAGTTCACCACCCTCAAGGTCAAGATGCAGAAGTTTGAGGACACTGCACCTGAAGAAGTGCCAACGGTTGCAGGAGTTCCGATGGAGACGAACGTCACTCCAGAGGCAGCAACTGAAAGCCAAACCGAGCACTAAGCTTCTCAAGGTAGACCAAATGGCCTCCTTGTCACACTGGAACTTTGTGCAAATCAACGTGCAGCACTGTCGGGAGGCCGTGGCAACTTTATACCGCCACCTAGACTGCTGCCAGGACACATTCGCTCTAATACAAGAGCCATGGTTAGTGAAATCCAATATACGAGGTTTTACAAGACTAAATGGTACTATGTTTACAGGTAGTCAAACTGCAACTAGGACGTGTATATACACACCTAGCAACATTCAGGCCAACCTCCTGCCGCAGTACAGCGACCGCGACCTTACAGCGGTACGCATGAGCTGCGACTTTGGAAGTGGCCAAAAAGATGTCATCCTGGCATCCGTTTACCTCCCAATAGAAGAGCGAGAACCACCTCCACAGAGGATGATCGATCTTGTGAACTATTGCGAGCAACAAGGGAGGCACCTCATCATCGGCTGCGACTCCAACTTGCACCATCTAGCATGGGGTAGCAAGGACTGCAACGATCGAGGTAAGTTCCTATTAGAGTATCTTATTAGTACAAATTTAGTAATTCTTAATCGAGGCGGTGTCCCTACTTTCTATGTGTCACCCCATCGCAATTCGGTAATTGATATTACCCTAGCGTCATTAAGTATTTCAAATCATATAAGTGATTGGCAAGTGTCCGAGCAACTGACAATGTCTGATCACAGATAGATATGCTTTAAGCTAAAAGCAATCAAAGTTGAACCCAGACAATATAGGAACCCGAGGAAGACTGACAGGGCGGTCTTTTTGGACCACCTGTCGTCGCCTATGGAAACCGAAATGTTGACAGGGATCTCAACTAAAGAACAATTAGAAACTACTGAGGAGATCGAACTGTACGCAAACGTGCTGCAGAACTCCCTCATAGAAGCTTACGAGACTGCTTGCCCCCTTCGGACGGCTGGACTGCGGGGTCGCGCAACACCTTGGTGGTGCAGAGAACTTGACCAGCTAAGGGAGGCCGTAAGAAAACTCTACAACAAGGCGTATAACTTGCGGCCTGCGTACTTAGCCCAAGTACCAGTCGACAAAAAGCTAATCAATCCTACGTTGACTTACCTTGCTCTCAACGATTATTGGAAGCGACGCTTCGGCAAGCTCAATTGAAGAGCAATTTATGGGGGGGGGGTCAGGAAGCTAGGAGTGAATACCTACTTCCTCGAACTGAATCCAAATAAAAGGCGCCACACCCTTATCGTCGCTAAAAAAAGATGTTCTACCTGAAAGGGTGAAAGCTAGACTAAATAAAACGCCAGAGCTAAAAGGTAACGTATATTGATAGCAGTGGATTCAATAATAAACAAGCACGGCACTCGCACTGTACAAGTGGTTACCTTAATGTTGTGGATAACCAAAATTATCATAAAAATATAATGCAGCAAAAACCAATCAAATCTATTTTTAAAACAAAATAATTTGATATCAAAAATACTTAATCTAATCCCCAAATTAACATGGGAGATTTACTCCTCTATCTAACAAACAGTTATAGTTAGGTTGCAATCTTCGCTTCTTCAGAAGCCGAAATAATATCGTCAGCGCACTGCACACCACGAAAATAACGAATACTAGCGGCGGTATCACAAACCCCGTTAAACAATGATAAATATAAAAAAAAATCGCTCACCCTACCAATCTTGTTATTAGTACGCTCCTGGTTTGTTGACAGGCAATTCGATGGGTATGTAAAACTGATGTAAAATCGATACCTCGAGCTGACGGATTAGAATTCGAACTTCGTTGATTGAATTTTGAATTATACAGGTGTTCTAATAAACAGTAGCGGTAAACCAGGTTGAAGATAAATATCCAAAATGTAACGATCTACTTGATAAAACTCGCAGTAAGGTGCTTTTCCAAATCGAATAATTATTGATTAAAAAAAAATCTTTAACCGCTTTTTAGGTTCCCTTCGGAAAAAAATCGTAATCGGATACGTTGCAACAACACACGTTATTTCCAAATCACAAAATAAGCAGCTTCTATCACTTGATACCGGCTAACCGACTTTTGATAAATTAAAACAATAATTTATATCTCCAAAAAAATAGTGAATAGATGCCTCGGTTGATTTTAAAAATCAATTAATTACTCGAAAATTCAAAACTACTTTTCGCAAAAATGTGCACTCTCGCTCTGGCTATCAACTTGTTCCTCGATAATCGTCGCCCTTGCCAAGTTATCAAAATTTAACAAATTTTGAAATGCAAACAATATACAGGATGGTCTAAGAGGTAAATAATTAAAAACTGAAATACTACTTTAAAATTGTAAATTTTTGGTCGAACAAATATAAAGAAAAGTTTCTGTAGCTCCAAATGTCGCAAAGAACAATTTGAACGCTACAAACTCTAAAAGTAATACCGATTGGGCAGCATTTAAAATGCGCCGATCGAAGTACAAAAGATTTATACGCCAAAAACAACGTGAATCATGGAGATCATTCTGCAGCGACATTGAAACAACGGCAGCTGCAGCACGAATAAAGAAAATCCTAGCCAAGGATCCACATCAGCAGCCAGGCAGCCTATGCCGAGAGGACGGCTCATACACAGAGAACCTCTCGCAGACTGCAGAAATACTGCTACAGACACACTTTCCCGATAGTAAGATAGTTTCAGATTTCGATTGGCATGATATTACGACTCAGCCACCGACTGAAATGAATTGGGAAACTGAAAAACAGGTCGTAAATGAGGCCAAAACGACATGGGCCGTTAAGTCCTTTAGCCCCTTTAAATCGCCTGGGCCTGATGGGGTGTTTCCGGCCCTACTTCGGTGAGGCCTGGATAAACTGCTCCATCACCTGGTGCGAGTGTTCACGGCGTGCATTGCACACGGGTACACACCGAAGGAATGGCGGAAGGCCAGGGTCATTTTCATACCCAAGCCAGGAAGGAGTGATTACTCACTGGCTAAATCCTTTAGGCCGATCAGTTTGACCTCGTTTTTCTTGAAAACGTTGGAAAAATTGTGCGACCGAGAGATTCGCGGAACGGTTCTGACTCACAGACCATTACATGCGAATCAACATGCATACGCTGTAGGGAGATATACCGAGACGGCGCTACACAAATTAGTAGAGCACGTCGAGAGATCGCTGAGCTTTAAAGAGTCTACCCTAGCAGCGTTCATTGACATCGAAGGAGCTTTTGATAAAGCCACCTTTTACAGTATAAATGCAGCACTGCACCTGCATGGAGTTCCCATAACCATTGCAAAATGGATCAGGTTTATCCTGAAATGGAGAGCTGTGGAGGTGGGTAAAGTCGAAATCGTCTAATATGGCCTCATCAGCAAAAATCGAAGAAAATGAAAAGAAACGTAGAAACAATCCTGAGACAGACGAAGAAGAAAGTCCCCACGAGTGGCCCACACTTGAAGATGAAGAAAACAATAGCTCGGACAACGAAAAACAAGGAAAAATTCGAAAGGAAGCAAAAAAGAAACCAAACAAAAACCAAAGGAAACGTGCCAGATTGGCGAAGCAAGAAAAAGAAAAACATGAAAAACAATAGACAGAAACGCTAAGTGAAAACAGTAATGAAACAAAAGGAAAAAGTTATGAAACTGAAAAGACACAAAGTGAATACAATTTGGAAACATCCACAGAGCTGATCGAATAAACATTGTCCAGAATCCTACAGGCGATGCAAGAAAATAAAGAAGAACATGGAATAGAAGAAACAGAAACACCAAGTGAAAGCCATTTGGGAATAACAGAATGGACGAAAGAAATATTTTCCAACATATCGAACGCCGCGCATAAAATAATGAAATTCATCATATTAAGCAAAGAAGAACTCGACGAAAGGAAAAACACACTAAAAAATTTAGAAGATATGAAAGAAAGCACCTTTAAACTTCTACTATTCATATTGAAGGGCAATAACAACTAACGAGGGACGGGTGAGCCTTCAGCCACCCTTCCTCCGTCCAAAGTAAATACAGCAGAGGCGGTTCCTGCCCCTGCCAACCCCGCGAACCTCCTCAAGGTCCGGGAACTCAAAGAAACAAATTCTTCCCCTCAGGAAGAACCCAAAAAGCAAAACCCACCTAAGGAAAATCTGGCAGAGTCCAACCCCCCGAACCTCCTCAAGGTCCGGGAACCCAAGGAAACGGATTCCTCCCCTAAGGAAGAATCCACGAAGCACAACCCACCCAAGAAATACCTGACAGCAATGAAGAGGGCTGCCATCAGCAACCCCCGGAGCACACACAAGAAATACAAAGTAATTGTCTACCCTGGAGAGGGTAGCTCATTCCAGTCAGCAGAAAACACGAAATCCGCCCTGAATAGCATCAGAGCGGAAGACCTTGGCATAAAAGCAGATAGGCTCTATCTGACGAAAAACAAAAGTGTTGTGGTGGAATCCTCCCACCCTTCCGTCAAGAAACTAGTAGGCAGCACTCTACTAGCGGAGAACCAATTGATGGCCCGGGAGCCTTCAGCTACCTGGCCATCAATTGCTATACAGATGGTAGACAAATCCGTCTCTAAGGATCAAATCACAGCGGAAATAGAAAGGAGTTTTCCCGAGGTGGTCAATATGGCCGGGATTTGTTGGCTCAAAAGAGCCAATCCCGTACATACCAGAGGAAGAACTCACAACAAATGGATCCTGGAGGTTCACCCCCTGGTCCATGAAGCAATAATAAAGGAGGGTAAATTCAGAGTGGCTTGGAAAAGCTACCGGGTACGGAATCACATCGGAATTGTCCGATGTTATAAATGCCAACGTTTTGGCCACACAGCCAAATTTTGCAAAGGAAATGAAACATGCGCCTTTTGCACCTCAACAGAACACGCTTCACGTGACTGTGTAGTGCAAAAGGAACTTGCTAAGCATGTATGCGTCAACTGTGTCAGAGCGAAGCTCAGTGACAACAAGCACTCCACAGGATCAATCCTGTGTAAAGTGTATAAGGCCCGCCTTATGACCCTTGCACTATCCATAGCAACCACTATTGACAACGAGAGAAATAACCGTGACCAATGAGATCTAATCTTAAAAACTAATAACCCTGATAAGAAATAAGGTTTGAGTGTACCCAAAAAGCCAAATAACGATCTAAAATGAAAAACAGACTCCAAAATCAAGAAATGAAAACGAATACTTACCAACATTGATGAAATAAAAACGCCCACGCAATCCAGTATGGAAACCTGAAACATAAAACAAATCAGAAAACAACATATCAAAAATAGGCAGATTATATGTATGTCACAATATACCGAATGACACGCGGTTTGAAACCCGATTAAAAAATTCATAAAAACGACCAGAACTTGATAAAAAATCTCTAAGAATGATTCTATAATTGTAATGAAAACATGAACTCCCCGCCAATTTGCAGGGTTCATTTTCTGATGAGGTTGGCAACAATCTCAAAATGTTTTTTATTTTTATAAATAAATTAACTTCAATTGTGGAGGTGGGTGTTGGGGACATAAAGGTTAAAGGTATTGTTACTAGAAGCTGCCCACAGGGAGGCGTACTCTCCCCGCTACTATGGAACATGGTAGTCGACAGCGATACCATAGGATATGCAGATGATATTACCATACTACTAAAAAACGTGAATACGACATATGTCTGTTCTCAGATGGCTCTAAAAACAATGTAGGAACAGGATCAGAAGTCTTTTCGGCTGAACTTGACCTAAACATAAGCATATCGCTGGGCAAGTACACCTCGGTGTTCCAAGCGGAACTTATTGGTATACTTCACTGCGCAAAAACAGTCCAGGACAGACGCATCCAGGACAAGACCATACAGATATCTACAGACAGTAGGGAAACTCTCCTGGCACTCGACAGCCAGAAGATCACCTCTGGACTGGTTCTCGAATGCATCCAGGCCCTGAACAAGATATCAATGACAAACGCCCTTTTCCTTTGTTGGATAAAAGGACATCAAGGCAACGAGGGTAACGAAAAGGCGGATGAGCTAGCAAGGCTCGGATCAAACAGCCTTCCCTGCGGCCCCGAGCCTATTATAGTGCCGGCAGTCAAAACCCTAGATACCTCCTAAAACATCCTACCCTAAAACTGCATACCAGCAGATGGGCAAATATATTTGGATGTAGGCAAGCAAGGGCGGCAATAAAAGCACCCTCACGCAAACACTCCAATTATTATCTGAAGCTGTCCAGAGATAATCTACGAAAAATTGCAGGAATCTTAACTGGACATTGCAAACTATACAAACACCTAAACACACTGGGGATAGTAGATGACCCAACGTGTCGAGGGTGCAACGAAGAAGACGAAACGGCAGAGCATGTGCTTTGTCACTGCCTGGCCCTAACGTCCACAAGAGGATCCATGCAATCTATTATTTTGGTAAAAATTTTTAAGATGTGTAGTACCAAACTTGTACAGTATATGATTTGCAACTATGATGTGTTGGTTAACGTAACTACAGGTTGTCAAACAATTGAGGGCCTTAGAATATAAGGGGTATAAGTGCACTTTTTTTAAATTTGAGATTAATACACAATATGAAACCTTAATGTTCATATTTGTTGGTGCAAAACAGATGCAAGTGATATATTGATAATAAAGGTATAATAATAAAGGTATAAGTACTTTTTTTAAGTTTTGGCACATTTATGATAAAGTTTTTTTTTCTACTTTTATATTATTAAAATTTATCATTTATTAAGGAAATAATAAACTTTAAATAAATATCTCAGCTTTTTCTGGGAATTTTTACCCTGACCGGATTCCCGCATTAGCAGTAGACGCACTTAACCTAGTGAAATAACACAAAAAAAAGACATTTTGTTTAACTTTGAATGCAAATATATCACAATAATGTAAAATGCACTTATACCCCTTTCATTCTAAGGCCCTCAATTGTAAAACCGGCCGCGGACTACAATTACTAGTTAACGTTAACCAATAGTCACGTTAACTAGTAATCAGCAGTAAAATGGTAAAACCGACCCTAATTATCTCGACACTATCGTTTTTGAGTTGTGATAGTTTGCACTGGGTGTGCGATATACACCTGCTTATGATTCTTAAACAACCAAGTATACGAGTAATAAACCAGGCATTCAAAATATTTTATTATTAAAATCATTGATGATTAACGCGGAAATATTTGCGATAAAATCACCATGTTATTGTTATGATTCAGGTGTGATTGATGCATTTTTATGTTTACTTATCGACTAATCTGTGCAAGTTATGGGATTAAATAAAGGTATGGCAAAAAGTAAATGTGTCCAGTTTGTCGTTAGAATTCGCTCATTTTTGTTTTGTTTCCTTTTCTATCACCGTTGAAAGGTTTACCTAGTCGAGTTATACCGTCGTCAGTTTTAGAAGTAGTTTAAATGACATCACGCCTAACAGGACCTTCCATATCACATACAATGACAGGCAGGAAAGAAGGTGGGGTGAAACTATTAAACATTGATGATCAACCGCTTGGCTACGTTGCAGAAAAGAAACGTAAAAAGATGCAGGGTGCGTTTTTAAGTTTTTTTTGCGATTTATTTGTTAATTGATTTATTTGTTTAGATATGGAAGATACGAAGGCTACGGAGACTCCGTTACAGAGTCCGCCTGTTATCACCAGCCCTACTCCCGATTATGCAGCTGGACTTAATGCGACGCCTACGTTTGCGCCAGCTACACCCGAACCTTCTACGACTCCTGCGGGTAAGAGGATTTTATTTTTCAGCAATAATGTGATTTAATACTTTAAATTTCAGCTCCGGTTGTTACAACGGTACAAACTCCTGTTCAAGTGACTACCATTGCTACCACCACACCAACAACGGTAACCAAGGCGGTGGCCACACCACAATATACGACAGTTGCATTTGCGTCGCCTCTTATAACGACAACATCAACCGGACAAGGAACGGCTGTCGTTACCGATCAACCCAGCACCAGCGCAGCGGTACCAATCGATACTCCGGTGGTACTCACGGCAAGTTAAAATAGCCGGGTTTTTGATACACTTTTAATTGCACTTTTTATAAACAGGTAGAACAAATCTTGGAAGCTCATGACATGTTCAGAACTGCGAACAAAGTAACCAGGGAGGGGAAGATGGTAATATTACGTTTCATGGCGGGTTTGTGCGACAATCCCTGTCCCCATTTGGGTAACATTTACACAATAAAATTGTCTGAACATCAAATACACGTCCTGCAACCAGACGAAACATTTTTGACGATGTTGGTTGAAACTCACTTCCATATGAATTACAATAACGGCGAATGGAAGCTAATCAAAAAGTACAGACACATCGAAAATGTGAATAGCGATCAGGCAATCGAAGTTTGATATATTTAGTAAAGAAAAGCAGAACTTATAGTATGCCGTTGTATCTCTTATTGCTTTGTGATTGCAGAATGTTAGTTTTATTACTGTGAATATTGGAAATATATTTGTGTAATCAAAGATTTCTTTATGTCCGTAACCCTCCCTTTATATAATCTTATTGTTTTATTACTCTCAGTTCTGTGATAAGAGTAGCGGTAAAATTTAAAAGGAATTCTAGGGCAGGAATAAAATTTTAGCAAGTCCCCATTCAGTAAGTATAACGTATAACATTACATATCCTTGTCGATAAGACGTAAGTGCTAGTTACATCACGGCCCATCGCATGTTATAAATAAATGTGGTCCAGACCTTATTGTGTCGTCTAGGGAAATAATGATTGAAATATTAAAATTCCTGAAGCAGCCCTAGTGAGTGTAGTCTCATATAAGGGTCGTCTCATGCAATATTTATTTATATTTGATTCCGAATTAACATGATTAATAAACTTTAACTAAAATAAACTTCAATTACTTGTTATGGTTGGTGCCCATTCTGCAACTTCTTTTTGGCGAAGCCAAAATTATAATTTAAATTTTTAACGTCAAGTGTTTTGAAACCCCTAGTTTTTATTTATCGTTTACCTAAAAGAAAGCATGATGTCATAATTTACAGTTGTTATCAAAGATTGTTTATCGAATACACTTTTATTTTTATTGAATTTCTTAAAATTAACTTTGTTTTGATTTCTTTTATTTGAATCTCTTCGGTGAATTTTTGAAACTATTCGGCGTAAATCATAAAAAATAACTGTGAGTATGTAAACACTTCAGCGAATATTAAGTCAAAGATCTAACATTTCTTCTAACTTCAATTAAATTAAACCAATTTTTGTTTTCTTTCCCATCAAAATTTTCTTACATCTCTCCAGTGCAAGAAAAAGTTTCTTATTTTATGAAAATAATTGTCAACTGTGAGGGCAAGTTATTTGTTCCTATTTCCGGCAGAAATATTTTTCAATATTCGTCCGTTTAATGAACCCAATAAAAATATTAAGTCTTAGAATCACCCATTTTTTCAACCTTATTTAATTTTTACGACACGTGCCCAAAGCTGATAAAAGGCGAGATTTCTTTCCATAAAATTCGGTTAAGAATCTAGTACCTTATCACCTTTATCGTGATTTTTTGTGCCAAATCTATTTGTGAGGATTCTAATACGAAATTCCGTCGAACTATTTAATAAGTGATGATGTAAAACTAAACAATATCGAACTTTTTAATAAGTTATAACTCAAAATTAAACAAAATCGTACTTTTTAATTGTTTTGCCGCACATAAACAATTTTACATAGTATCAAATCAATTAACTAATTATGTTTTCCAATATCTCAGTGTAATTATTCAAATTTTTTGCAAAGAGCAAATAACAACATTCGAATAATTATTGTGTAAAACAGTCTATGTTTAAACAAACAAACTTCCCACACTGAGAGTGACGAAATCTATGGACGTCTGAATTGAACTTGTTTCGACAAACCCACATTGCACTATTTGTTTATTTATTGATAAATTCTTGGGGTAAGCCTATACATATTTATACTATGTAATTGTTTTTAAGTTTTTGCTTATTACTTTTAAATTTAAAATTTCTTGATTATTTGTACCTTGATGTAATTGCTAATTTATTCCTTGTAATTATATGATTTTCAATATATTACGTATTTAAACTATTTTTGTGTTTTAGGCTTCTATACAAAGTATAGCAAGAAGCCTTATGATCTGGCTCGGTGTCTGTCCGTCTGTCTGTCCGTCCGTCTGTCTGTCCGTCCGCATAATTCAAAATCATACAGAGCGTTTCAAATCGTGTTGGAAATACTCTGTGTGTATAGAGGTCTAAGAACTGGGTAGCCAGTGCGCTACTTTTAGGCTTCTATACAAGGTATAGAAAGAAGCCTTATGGTCTGGCTTCGTGTCCGTCCGCATGTTTCAGAGCCAATCATAACGTTGATCAACTGATACGTTGTTATATTGTAAATATTTCGTCTATATAGTATTGCGTTAATCTGTTAATCCGTTGCTTCGATTCGCTAATGCAATTTATAAATACGCAAATGTTCGAAAGAAATTTACTAAGTTAAAGATATTTTCGAAGAGGTCTCCCTATATAAACTACTTGTTTTACTTTGATGTGTAAAATAATTTTTTATTGATGTGGTTAGTGAAGTTAAGTTATAAATAAAAGAGAAAGGAGAGGATTGGTCCACCTCAAAAAAAGGACCATACATTACAGAGAAGTAAAATTTCTAATAGAATGGAAAAGTTTGTGTTATGTCCAATGCAACGCCACTGGAAGCCCAGGCAACGCCAACCAGCGCGCACGCCCATGGGCCATGCCGCCATTGCATTATGATACTCATGTACAGTTTTTACATAACAGTTTTGTTAATAGTTTTCGAATTAATTATTTATTTAATAAATGAATGCAAATAACGGTTGTTTAATTTACAAGCATATACAACAAATTGGCGACGAGAAGGAAGAATGGCAGAATTACAAGAGGTATTACAAAACATTGCGAAATCAATTGCATCGCAAAATGCGGCGTTATCTCAAATATTAAAAACCCACACGCAAAAGGAAACATTGCAAAATGTGAGTACACCATTTATATTCAAAGATAATCTACACCCGTATGAGGAGGATAATGAAACTTTCGACTCATATCTACAACGCCTCGATAATCATTTAAAATTAAAGAATATGGATGATAAAACCCCTGATAGGGACAAAATTTGCGTACAACTTTTAATAGGGTGCCTCAGTCCTAAAATATATCAAACATTGCGAAAGTTAACGGCACCCGAACTACCGATTTCAAAAACATACAAAGACTTAACAAAAATGTTGAAAGATTATTTATCTCCTCAAGAAAGCGTTATCGCAGCACAACACAAATTTGTTTCAAGATTACAATCAGATGGAGAATCTGTTGCAGAATACACAGCTGAACTGAAACAGCTGACCACCAACTGCGATTTTAAATGTGAAAAGTGTTCGGCATCTACCATCGATACCCATCTACGTTCGCAGTTCATTAGAGGAATCAGAGACGACGAAATTAGGCAGAGATTATTGCAACAAAAAGCCAGTGCATCGTTCAAGGAAACCATCCAGTTAGCACATTCAATAGAAATTTCAAAACAAGAATCCAACCAAATCCGACCAAGTAACATCGGTATAAATCGTATAGAAGAAGGATATGGAAAATCTAAGTACAGACAACTACGAAAGGGCACACAAATACAAAATTTATGGGGTAAATGTTTCCGCTGTGGTAGTACAGAACACAAGGCTGACACATGTTACGCAAGATCTTTTACATGCGGGAAATGCAACAAAATTGGACATTTACAAAAGGTATGCATGTCAAAAGCGCAAACAGCGATGTCCAGGCAACCGAGAAAGAATTTTACAACCACGAAGGTAAAGAAAATCGACATGGAAAGTGGAAGCAGTTCAGAAGAGGACGAAAATCTCCAACTTCATAAACTGGTAGCTATAAATCTAATTAATAGTGACAAAATCATTTTAGAAATCCGAATGAAAAACCAAATTTGCAAGATGGAATTGGACACGGGTTCCGGAGTATCAACCATTCCAATAAAAAGATTCAATCAAATATTCCCCGAGAAGAAATTGAACGCCACTTCAGTAAAACTACGAACATATACAGGGGAAATTATCCATCCCTGCGGTACAGCAGATATCACATTCAATTACAAGGACCAAGAAGCCCAAGGCCGTTTATACATCCTACCAAACCATGTAGGTATTAGGACGAGATTGGCTCAAACTAATCAAAATAAATTGGAACGAAATTAACATGATCAACAACAGTGCACCATTCCCAATTTCAATCGAAAAGGAATTTACAAAATTGCAAGAGAAATATAAGGACGTTTTATCAAGCGAATTGGGGGAAATTCCAGAGTATACTTATTCTTCCAAATTAAAAAATCCAAATATCATTCCAAGCTACCTAAAACCAAGAAAAGTGCCATACGCTTTAAAATCCAAAGTTGAAGAAGAACTAGACAGATTAGAAAGTTTAGGAATAATAGAGAAAATGGTTCATTCACAATGGGGAACTCCTGTAGTACCAATTCTACGTAAAGACGGCCGAATTCGGTTGTGTGCAGCTTACAATGCTACAATTAATAAATTTATTCAAGACGATTGCTATCCTATACCTGTAATCGAAGATATTTTCAACCAAATGAAAGGAGGAGTTTACTTTAGTACTTTAGACATACAAAATGCATACTTACACATGAAAGTCGATGAAGAAAGCGCTTTAATGCAAGCCATTTCTACACACAAAGGAGTTTATAAGGTAAAACGTTTAATGTATGGAGTCAAAACTGCTCCGGGTGCATGGCAGAGATTTATGGATCAAACGTTACGTGATCTCAAAGGAGTAACTTGTTTTTTCGATGATATTGCAGTACAAGGTAAAACACCGGAAGAACTGTTACAACGATTAGAAGAAGTTTTTGGAAGATTACGAAAGTACAACTTGCACCTCAACAAAAGTAAATGTAAATTTTTTAGTAATCAAATTTCATACTTAGGGCACAAAATTGATGGCAATGGACTACATACACTAACGGACAAAGTAGAAGCCATTAGCAACAGCCCGCAACCGAACAACCTCACAGAGCTACGCACATTCCTGGGGTTAATACACTATTACCAACGATTTTTACCAAATCTAGCATCAAAACTACATCCATTATACGAACTATTAAAAAAGGGTACTATTTTCAAATGGACGCCAAAATGCGAAAAAGCTTTTACAAACATAAAATCGGAAATTACAAGCACTAAAGTACTTACACCTTTTGATGCAAACTTGCCGTTAATTCTAGCAACCGATTCATCCCCGACAGGTTTGGGAGCAATTATTTCACACATGATGCCGAACGGATCAGAAAGACCAATTGCATTCGCATCAAGATCACTAAATTCAGCAGAACGCAATTACAGCCAAATCGATAAGGAAGCCACAGCGATTGTTTGGGGACTGAAGAAATTCTTTCAATACTGCTACGGTCGGAAATTTACATTAATTACAGACAATCAAGCACTGACCAGAATTTTTCATCCAGAAAAGGATTTACCAGCTTTATCAGCCATTAGATTGTTACATTACGCCAATTATCTTTCAGGTTTCAATTACAATATTCAATATCGAAAAGCAGCTCTCCATACCAATGCAGATTATTTATCAAGAGCACCACTCCCAATTACAGTCAAAAAGCACGATGTTAACGAAATATTTCAAATTAACCAAATAGAATATTTACCTATTACAAGAAGAGAAATAAAAAAAAGAAACAGTAAAAGATCCAGAATTAAGAAAAATTTATTTAGCTGTAGAAAGTGGTGATAAGTTACCATATGGATTAAACGAAACAGAATTTTCGATTCAGGATGGATGTTTGTTAAGAGGTATACGAGTAGCTATTCCAAAACCTTTACGAAGACAAATATTATCAGAATTACACAGTGCCCATACCGGCATCGTTAAGATGAAATTACTAGCAAGAAGTTATGTTTGGTGGCCTGGAATTGATAGCGACATCGAACAAATGTCCAATGAATGTTTAGCCTGCAGTAAAACGCGTAACAATCCGGCGAAAATTGGAACGCACCCGTGGGAATACGCGACAGTACCTTGGCAGAGAATACATATCGATTATGCTGGACCATTTTATGGAACATACCTCCTAGTTTTAGTCGATTCGTATACGAAATGGATTGAAGCTATTCCGACCAAATCAATTACTTCCACTACAACTATTAACATTTTAAGAGAAATATTCGCTAGGTATGGATTACCCATCACCTTGGTGACCGACAATGGCACAAATTTTAAATCGTTTGAATTCAAGAAGTTCCTTACATCAAACGGAATTAACCACAAAACTACGGCCCCGTATCATCCTGCTACCAACGGCCAAGCCGAACGCTACATCCAAACGATCAAAAGAAGCCTTAGGAACTCACTATCGGAAGGAGGGGATTTTAAGTTAAGTCTATTTAGATTTCTAATGCAATACCGAAAAACTCCAAATATAACCACGAATACAAGTCCAGCCGAATTGATGTTTCACCGAACCATACGTACGAGATTCGACCTGATAAGAAGAAATCTAAAAAACGACATGTCAGAAAAATCTTCAATTGAAAATAAAATCCCAAGAGTTTTCGAAGCTGGTGAAAAAGTCCAAATAAGAAATTATTCATCACCTACCCAAAAATGGAAGTGGGGCACTATTGTGCGAAGAAATGGAAATTTACATTACGATGTTGACGACGGACAGAGAAGATTAAGTAGACATGTCGACCAAATTCTACCACATGCGGGAGACTTGCCAAATCAACAGTCGCAGGACCAATTTACAGAAGAGGATGATTCACAAGTCGGAAATCCGGAATCGTTTTCAACGCCAACCTCTCCAATACGACCACCACCAGTTCATCCACCTGTTCAAGAGGAAACAGCAGCAACAACTCAGCCAGGGTCACCAGCGGCAGCACCTACGGTGGAGCCACCAACTCTGCGGAGATCCGAAAGGATACGGGGGCGGCTAAATCCGAAATTACGGGGGGGATGATGTTATGTCCAATGCAACGCCACTGGAAGCCCAGGCAACGCCAACCAGCGCGCACGCCCATGGGCCATGCCGCCATTGCATTATGATACTCATGTACAGTTTTTACACAACAGTTTTGTTAATAGTTTTCGAATTAATTATTTATTTAATAAATGAATGCAAATAACGGTTGTTTAATTTACAAGCATATACAACAGTTTGATTGTTATTACTTATATAGTAAATGATAATTACCAATCGCAAAAAATTTAATTGGTGCAGATTATCTGATTATGTGATGTTACATTATATGGCGATCAAAAATAACCAGATAATAACAACTTTTTTAAGTTTGTAACTCTCGGTTCCGAATTATCGGATTATCTGATATCACATTATAAAATTATGGCGACCAAAAATAACAACAAATTTTCACACCAGAAAAGTAGTTGTATGTATAGAAGCCTAGGAACCGCTGCTGAAGCACGTTCCAACTTTTTCTTTAATACATTTAGCTAATAACAGCCTACGCCCAATAATTTTTTTTTAATATTTGAGAACCTCTGCTTAGCCGGCAAAAATGTTTTAAAAAATAACGTAAAGTTATTTAAGTACTACATTGTTTATTTAAAAGTGAAAGTAGTTTTTTATTGTAATTACCTTTAATTAACCGTAAATGGATACTTCGCGGCTTTTCAAAAACTATGTATTGAACGTTAAGCCCGCATTTCATTGAGGCTTCTGAAGCCGAGCTGGTGAAACCCGGCTTGTAAAGCCAAGTTTGTAATGCATTGGCTTATATGAGACTGCAGATATGAGGCTTATATCGAGTTTCACAAGCCTGGCTGGTGAAATGCTAAAAAGCAATATAAATTCATCTTCTATGCGAGTCCACGTGGACCCGTATACTTCCCTTCATAAAAGATGAATTTCTATACCAGCCCGGCTTCTGAAGCTGGAGTTGTAAATTTTTACATAATCTTATCCCAAATGACTAATACTTTTTTTTCCTTTCCAATAATAACATTTACAGTACTTCCTTCATGTTTTGCCGTTATAAAACTGTAATTTTAGACGCCTAGTATTTATTTTACACGTTCTTGTTCTACTGTGTCAATCATCGTAAACAATACAAACAATTTTGGTTATTGGATGTCATCGTTAATTAGATATTTATACTACTAGCTGATAGCCCGTCCGAGGACGGGTAGCTAGAAGGACGGGCAGGCAGCCAAGGTCATATGGCTTTTGGATTGCACTGAGAGCTTTCCTTAATCTTCATTCAACTTAAGTTACCTTGGCTGCCTGCCCGTCCTTCTAGCTACCCGTCCTCGGACGGGCTATCAGCTAGTTTCGTTATAATGTAATTCTGCTTATATAGTAATTTTGAGTAGGATAATCGGATTAACTGATCCGATGATACGTTGATCCGATAATACGTTGATCCGATGATACGTTGATCCGATGATACGTTGATACGATGATACGTTGATACGATGATACGTTCATCCGATTGGTTATGAAATTATCCGTTATGCGTTCGGTTCGGTTCGCTTCGGGTATTTGCATTGTCGACGGGATTTCGAGGATAGATACGGATATCACGTTCAAATGGAGGTTCGCCGTCATCATTTACGAACACCATTGCAATTTCATTGGACGTTGGAGCATTTTAACGTCTTTGATCAGACTGCCGATTGCGCCGCATCACCATATTGACTACCGGAACTGGTTGTCATTCTTCTTCGGCTCGTACACGCTCTTGTTGCTCAATTTCTTTCATCAGGCAATATGAAGCTGCGATACGATTGTTGACGCGGAAGAAACGATCGATTTTCTCAATCACTTCAGGTAGACAACCTCTATTCTCAGGCAGATTTACTCGTTCATTGACCGCTTCTGTCGTGTCCATTACATACAGTTGTGCAAACTTTCTTGTTTGTGGTACGTCTGTCCATGAATTTTGAAAACGTATGGTCCGTTACCCGGCATTGAAACAATCTCTGCTCCCATTGAAGCGAAAGAAACCGAGGAATTGTAAGAGCGGATGTGCTGACGAAAGTTCTTGTAGTAAGGATTATCTGATTCTTATTATCTTATATTTATATAAATAAGGATTCGGGATATAACAATAGATTCCCATGTTGATCGAGCGGTTGCGGAATCTTCACTTTTCCTTTATGACAGCAGTTGTTAAATTGTTTATCAACTGGACGCTCCTTGGCGAAATTCTTGGAGCCGCAGAACTGACAGATGGAATTCATTTCTCCACAATCGTGTCGAGTAACGTGAGATTCATCAAATCTCAATGCTCTTATTTGGAGTTGAATTGCTTGACTTTGGTATCGATTTTCTTTCTGTCGATGTATCGCATGGGACCGAGCGTCAGCAGCTTGCCGCGCTTGAGTTTCTTCTAAAGTTTCACGTTGTTGACGTATCGCATGGGACCGAGCGTCAGCAGCTTGCCGCGCTTGAGTTTCTTCTAAAGTTTCACGTTGTTGACGTATCGCATGGGGACCGAGCGTCAGCAGCTTGCCGCGCTTGAGTTTGTTCCAAAGTTTCACGTTGTCGACGTATCGCATGAGACCGAGCGTCAGCTTGTCGCTGTGATCGAAGCTGTTCTTCTGTGTTATTAGCTCTTGTACGTGCTTTTCTCTCACGATTCAATCGCCGTCGCTTTGCAGCAGGACTTTCAAAATTTTCATTATCCATTATGGAAGTTCACATAATGCTTTTTTGGAAATAGCTGTCCTATATAGACAAAATGATACGATGATACGTTGATCCGATGATACGTTGATACGTTGTGCGTTCGGTTCGGTTCGGTTTGCTTCGGGTATTTCCGTGGGACAGACAGAAAGAAAGAAAGAAAGACTTGGCCTTTTATAATAAGAGATATTTTATTAATCATTCTTATACTACAACACGCAATAAAACGCAATAAAAGAAGGCGATTATTTTTTAAAGAAGCTTGTCCACGAAAAAAACCGACCACCTGTATTGTTGTGTTAAATGAAAAACTGCAAATATTTTGTAAATGCAATTTATTATTAGTTATTTACCGGGTACTATTTAACATAAAAAAGCAATTTTTGAAAGGTCTCTAAAAAATGCTCTCACCTTCCGTTTTATCGCACTCATGCATGAGAGTTTGCAAATCATAGATATCAATAGAATCGGCGGCTTTCATTTTTTTTTTAATTTATCGATATCAGTTGTGTGTCCTTTGGATTTTTTCAATTTCATTTTAATTTTCGCCCAATATTTTTCGATTGGTCGAAGTTCCGGACAATTTGGTGAATTTTCAATCTTGGGTACAATGTTGATTGCATATTCTGTTTAAAATTCCAAACACCATTTTGTATATCCCGGGACTTTACACAGCTTTATTCTTCAATCGGAAAATAAAATTTACCATAAATTTATTCCTAATAACTAATAATTTTGTTTCCTCTCGGGATTTACAAAAACTTTAAAAATTGGTACAGAACGACATCGAAAGAATTTCGACACCAATATTCTATTTTTATCATATTGCTTATCAATCAGACAAATATATTATTATTAAAGTAATAACTATTGTTGTGATACGCGCTATCCATGTTGAGGATAGAGTCGTACCAACAAGGAAAGAATTACAGTTGGAGACCGAAGGTTCAAACACATTTGTTTGCATGTGTTTGTTTTTTTTTTTTGTCGTTTGAATTTAATTTTAAGTTGTTCATGTTACATGTTGTATGTAAACGTTATATACAACATGTGTAATTTAATCAAACGTGCAGAGAACCGTCGGCCATGTACAAACAAACCGAGAATATAAGAAGCTCCGGTTTAAAAACAAAAAATTATATAGTAACGCAAGTTACATAAAAATAAATAAAGGGAGTATCATCGAGATCACGAAGCGTGACGGTCGCAAATTGAGTACTGTGAGATAAAGTCGCGAAATCAAGTGAGATTCACCTAAATATACTGAAATAAATTATATTCGTGAACTAAATACGGTGGTGCTACCAGAGAAAAATAATTCCTTGGAGAAATTAAGATTCCGTGAGATAGCGGAATACGAAAGGTGTTGGCAACAAAGGTTGTGGTCGAGATCGTGTCATACAGATACGTAGGGGAGATCCGGTGATACAAAATCTTTCCTTACTGCTCTAATGAGAAGCAGCTTGGAGAAGATAAAGTCCACGCAGAAGGTAAGAACCTCCTGCTTTTAAATGCGTGGAGCCCTGGTGTTAGGTCAACTAGCTCTTTGATGGAAACGTCGGTATGCGAGGGCCATGGGTCGTGTAAAAACGCCTCGGATAAACTCAAGGAAGCAGCTTTGCAAACACACACAAAATAAACTTAACATAAAAATAAACAATACGATGGTCATTGCTTAAAGGCTTAATGATAAAGTCGATGCTTATGGTGTTAGTATTGCGCCAGTGGAACGTAACAACAGTAGCCCACTACAGGAGCCGACCAGTGAAACTAAACAGTAGCAGCCTCATTGACGCCAAGAATCATCACCCACACAAACAATCGACGGAACACTCGAATGGTCATATAACAATCCCATAATGGTAACCACATCGAGTTTCCGACGACCAAACCAAGCGGAAGCGAACCCCGGTGCAATGTCGCACCCTGTATATATGTAGGTCGCACATCGCAGCCTTTATAAAAATAATATTAAACCAAAAATTAAACAAAAATAAGTCGAACATAAAATTTCAAGTCGAGGCTTGAACTTAGAACGATCATCCTGGACTCCGATCGCCGATGCATTATACTTACGCCGCTTGATGTTGTAACGTGGAAATAAAACCCAGTCGAAGTACACATTATAAGACAATTTTATATCAAATAATTATTAATTAAATAATTATACCAAAAATCAATATTCAAACTTAAATTCATTTCCACGTTTAGCGAACGTAAAAGAGATTAGATATTCCAATCACTACGATACAGGTATACAAAAATGCACCGCAATCATAATCTCGTATAACATTCTTTAATAAAAAAATTGAACGACGAACAGAAAAACCAGAATGTTACACATAAATAAAAAATAAAACACATTAAAAAGGCCAAGGGAAAAAATACGCCATCGAGCTTCAGATGTTAAAATATTGGCCAATCGATCGACAGGTACTGTGAAGTAATAGCAAATAAATCGTGCTACTCACCGATGCTACCGGATAAAAATCCTTCCCAGGAATTATGAGCCAGGGTGGTCGGATAGGGACACATGGCACGGCCAAAAAAAACCACAATCCTCCAATCGCGGATCAAATCCCCTACTGGGATGGAAAAACAGCATATTCCATATAATATCCGGATTGTCGGACTGCAATTCCCACAAAACGCAACCATACCCCGCAAAATCGAAAACCAACCCCGAAAATCACTTCACAGCACAAAAGACGTGACCTTCTCGTCCGCCATTTTTCCCCAAGTCCTTGCAGCGCGCAGCTCGACTTGCGTTCCGGAAAACAGATAATAAAAATATCGAAGTGCTCAATAAATTTGATGTAGATGGCAGTGTCCAACAAATTATTGTACCAGGTTGATCATAACGGATGTAAAGTCCAAAATCCGTTATACCGGATACCAAATTATCCGATCTATGAGAAGCAGATTGGAGATTGGAAATTAGAAGAGAGAAGAAAGAAAATTGTGCGCACGAAAGATTAGCAGGTTAGCTACCATTTATTTATCAGTGCGTAGAATAGTAGTTTATATAAAGATTGTTTGATTGTTTGGGTTCTATGTTATATGTTGGAATTTGTTTATTTGATTAAAAATTTGTTAACGGAATCCAACTGTAGTTTTATCTTTGTTGGAATCAAGAATTCGTTCGACATAAGCTCGTATAAAAAAGTGTTGGTTGAATCAGATCCCGACGCATATTAGCCTGAGAAGTAAGAGTCGAATTAAAGGTAGGTGACCATAAACCGATTGTGTGTGTACTCGTGCATCTTCAAGGCACCAGACGCTACATAAAAAGTGGCACCTCAACGATAAGGGGCCTGAATTCAACTCAGTATACGACAGCTTAAGATCCAACAAAGATTAACCATGAATACGCGCAGTAGAAATGCAAGGGGGCGAGTAAATGTTGGGAATGAAAGCGACGAAGATAGTGAAAATGTTGGGTATGAAAGCGAGGGAGATAGGGGAGACATGGGAAATAATGTACCGGAAGCTTCAACTGTGATAGAAGTTCCGATGGTGCCAGTACCCGAGGTGAACCCGGTGATGGAAATGTTGAGAATGATGAATGCAAGCATGGGGGAGATGAATGAAAAGGGGGATAAGAGGGATGCGAGCATGAATGCAAAAATGGAGGAGATGAATGCCAAGTTGAATGAAAGTTTGAGTGGAAAGATTAATGCTGGAAACGCAGGTATGAATGAACGATTTGATAGACAGGAGGTGAAATTGACAAGTATGAATGATAATTTAGAGAAAATGCAAGGGGAAATTGAAAGAATCAATATCAAGGTTGATACAAAAATCACCGAGGTGGTAAATACGATGGATAAGAGGTTCAAAGAATGCCGGCAGGAAAATGAGAAGGGGGTGATCAGTTTAGAAAAAGGGGTAAATAAAAGATTTGAGACGGTGAATGTGAAAATCACGGAGATCGAGACAAAGGTGACAGACGTGTTTGTGGCAAATGAGAATGCGATCGGCTCCATGAGAGAGGAGGTAAAAAATATGAACCGTACGCAAAATGACAAATCGTTGGGGGACCTGGTGGAAGAATTAAAAGGTCATAGTTACCGGGACGGCGACATGGACAAGTACACCAAATTCTATAATGACGGAAAAATTAATCCCAAAATTTTCATCAAAAATTTAGGAAATAATTTAATCCGCATTCGGGATGAAGTCCGGCAAAAGAATATTATCCGTGCAACGATGAAGGGTGATACAGAAATTTGGTTTAGTATGGTAGAGGAGAAAATCAAAAATTTCGATGATTTTAAGACACTCTTCTTAAAAAAATACTGGGGCGATATGGACCAAAATAAGGTCAAAGAAAAAGTTAATGGGGGTAAATACCGAGGAGGACATGGGGGCACTCGGGAGAATTATGCGGTAAGTTTGATTAATCAAGCACAACAGGTCGAGCCACGATATGAGGAAGTGCTGTTAGTCAGAGCAATCGGGGGGCATTTTGAGAAAGATGTCAAAGCCCGGATTGGGATAGAAAAGGTCGAGACGATTGAAGGTTTCCTCGAGCTCTTAAAAAGATTCGACGAAAGTGTCGATTTGAAGTACGAGGAAACGCGACAATCAGCGGTCCCATATGTGCGATGGGAAGAACTGGCGGGCGTCACCAAGACCCGCGGGTAAAGGGGAACGAACCAGCGAGGAATGGTTTCGAGAATACGCGAAGGGGGGGATACCAGAATCACCGCGGGATAAATCGGAGAAGCTGGCCACAACGTAACCAGGAAGACGCGCCGCGAAAAAACAATGAGAAGGATATAAACCGGATAGAGATCGACACCACGAACCGACCGACGGCTACCACGCGAGCCACGGTCCATTCACGTTCGGGGTCGGATTTTCCGTAAGCGGCAAGCAAGTGAGGGGGGTTAACACCTATGTACACCCGCGAGAGTACATAGAGGAGAGTTTGCACGACGAGGCAGAGTCCGAAGAGGAGGTTTGTTTGCCATATATTCAGATAAGTTTTAATGGGGTAAAATTAATCGCGCTAGTTGACACGGGTGCCGAGATATCCGTGATCAACGAGGAAATTGTTCGGGAACATGCGGAGGTGTTTAAGAAGGGGTTATTGCCGATAAGGAGCGTCAACTTAATTGCGGCGAACAATAAAAAGATGACCAGCCTAAACCAGATGGTGGTTGGCAAAATTCTTATCGGGCAATATGAAAAGACGGACGGATTCATAGTCATGCCCAAGTTGAAGGGACAATGTTTGTTAGGGGTCGATTTGCTGAAGGCCATGAAGATAACTATCGACGTCCCAGTAGACGCAGGTATCACAGTTATATCGCTGTGATACCTCATTTATATCACAGGTGTGATATCACAAAGCGATATCCACGTGATACCCATGTGATACAGATGTGATATTTTGTGACTTACTTGTGATTCTTGTTGATTTATCACCAAAGTGATATCGCTGAGATATCTGATTTGTGTCAGAGATGTGATATCACACTGTGATATCCACGTGATACCCACGTGATATCCATGTGATATTTTGTGACTTATTTGTGATTGTTGCTGATTTATCACCTAAGTGATATCTTTGTGATATCTTATTTGTGTCAGAGGTGTGATATCACAATATGATATCCGCTGCGATAAATCCGTTGCTGATTTATCACCTAAGTGATATCGCTGTGATACCTCAGTTGTGTCAGAGGTGTAATATCACAATGTGATATCTGCGTGATACCCTGTGATACCTCATTTGTGTCAGAGGTGTGATATCACAATGTGATATCCATGTGATTCCCGTGCGATATTTTGTGACTTTTATTATACTTTATTTATGATTGTTGTAGATTTATCACCAAAGTTATATCGCTGTGATATCTCATTTGTGTCAAAGGTGTGATATCACACTGTAATATCCACGTGATACCATTTTAGTGGTTTTAAATATGAAAACTACATGCAAAAAATTAAACAACAGTTAAAGCAAAGTAACCGACTCCTTGAACAAGTATATAATCGTATAATGGAAGCACGGGCTAATAATATAAAAGTTGAAAGAGTAAAATACCCGATAATTAATTTTGATCGATCATCATCATTATCTGAGACTTCTAAAAGATTTGTTAAAACTGTAGAATACAATGGTTTTTGCATATCTAAGAAAAAACCCAATAATTGCTGCACTGTAGCATTTATTTTCAATTTAAACACCTCGGAATGCTACAAAAGACATCAACATCATCAGGCGACCTAAAAAGACCAACATTAGTTTGTTTATTAATTTCAATTTATTTAATCAGACTTTCGAAGTACCCTGTACTTAACTTTGGCATTTTCAAAATTTAAAAATTGATAATTTGGCAAGGTCGTCCTGACAATCAGAGAGAGAGGTCTGAGATAAGCAAGCAGACAAGTGCGTTTTACAAAAATTTCGTGGTAGTTTTTCGAAAAAGTTTACTAGTTTTTAAACCGATCTGGGTCTTTTCTACGACTTATTGAGTAATTTGTAATTTGCTTATTCGGTGTTGTCCGGTATCAACGTAGAAGGCCAGTAATATTTAACTTGGTGGAGTACGCGAGTTATCGGTACCACACGTTAATTTTCCTATTAAGGAAGCTAAAAGGATCATTGTTTAAAACGACGTTTTCAATCGATCAATTACTTAACGCTATTTCGAACACATCTTTCGATCTGTTATTTTTGGATGTTATCATCGATTTGATTTACCGCTACTGTTTGTCACCTGTATTGCTCATTCAACTACGTTATCAACCGTTGATTTGCCTGATTGCTGTTCCACTGCTACATGCTGCTACATACCTCTGCAGCGACGTGATTTCAACATCACCACAAAATTGGTTCGCCCAGGTCCGAACTCCAGTGCCGTCCCGACACGAGTTTTGTTAAGGGTGAGAGTTTTTTGCTATATTAAATTTTCGTGTGGGGTTTGCGATACCGCCACAATTGTTTTCGTCGTGTATTGGTGCGCCGCCGACTATCAACCTAATTTATAATTTGTTTGCTTTGATAGGGGTGAATCCCCCATGTTATTTTTGATATTTTGGTATATGATTTAATGATAACAGTTGTTATCGACGCCAACACAGATAACCACTTGTACGGTGCAACTATTTATATTTTTTTGTACTGTGCGATTATTTTTGTACCGAATTCGCCTAGTAATTATATGTTTATTTGTGCTCCGGTGTTTTATTTCACTAGCATTTGCCCTTTCAGGAAAACATCTATTTATAGCGACATAAAGGGTGTGGCGCCTTTTTTTTTGAATTCAGTTCTAGGGAGAGGGTATTCATCCCCTGCTCGCCTGACCCCCCCATAAATTGCTCTGCTGCTGAGCTTGCTGAAGCGTCGCTTTATTATAATCACCGGGAGTACAGGTAAGGTCGGCATATTTTTATTTAGTTTTGACGACTGGTGCTCAGGTGGAGTACGCAGGTCGCAGCACTATTAAAGGCAACAACGTAATTATCATAACTGATATATTTTATGAAGAAAAAATATTATATTTCAAAGCACGACGGTACATTAAAAAAGAGTCCTATTTTAAGGAACCTTGTGATTCTCAAATATTTAGTGCATCGCTAGTTAATGACTCAAATTTTTCCGATATTGAAATCATTCCCGCATTACAGATTATCTGTAAATGTATTAAATTCCCTGTGTCGATGTCGGCTAATAATGAATTTGAAAGTTCAGATCATGTTATTATTCCCCTAATCCACAAAATGAGATAAATTAATAAACAAATTGTTAGAACGTTATTTCTGCACGTGTTTTTGTAACCTGCATAACCTTACTTTTGAAATAAAGAAGTTATTTGAAAAGAAATAATAAGAAACAATAATAAGATACACTTTTGTGCAATAAGCGTTACCGTTCTTGGAAAGATTTAATAATCCAATGTTGGAACAAACATGTGCTTTTAGAACACACATGTTGTTTACTTCATGCAGTAGCGGCTCGTGATATTTTAACAGGAGGGGCGCATTAAATAAATTTTGAAAATAAAATTCTTGCCCTACAAGAAACTTTCTCTTTACATTTGTTTATTTTTTATGTGCACTCTCTCTTAATCTTACATTAATTAGGGGTCGTCGTAGGATGCCCTGTATTATGTTTTATAATTTAAAATTCGGATTGTAAAATAGGATTTTTAAGACTATTTAAAATGACAGTAGTCAATAGCCCTAGATAGCACAGATGTTAGGGGATGTCCATAAATCACGTGAGGTGTTTTTTTTAATTTTGACCCCCCTCCCCCTTGGTGAGATGTCGTAGGACTCCCCCCCCTATCTAAATCTCACGTGAGATTTTCCTTATAATTTTTCAATTATTAAATTTACTTGATAATATGTTATTGTATTTTGCTTTATTATACCACTAATAACTACCTAAGCGTTAATACTGATATCTTCTATGTACTACAGTTTTTCTGTGAAATAAGCGGAGAAAAATGAGGCTACTAATATACTTGCTGAATTAAAAAGTTGACGTGAAATTTTCTTTAAGCCCAGCCCCTCCCCCTTGGTGAGATTTGGTGAGATTTTGCCGGACCCCACCTCCCCCATTTTACCTCACGTGATTTATGGACGTCTCCTTACAGCGTTACACTCAATACCTGTAGGTCCTAGGTTCGAATATAATAAAATAAATAATAAAATATTTTAAATTAACAAAAATTATTAATATTTTTGCTAATATTACCATATAAACATGAACATTTGGGCATCCCAGTTTAGGCAAAATTTATCCACGAGACAGCGCTTCGTATGCTTTTGGGAGATACGCAACTAGCGTATACTTTTATTTTAAATAAAATAGGTTTCATAAACACGAGTGCAATTATAAAATCAAACGTCAAAATTTTCTTGTAGAGGCCATAAGCTTTCGTTTTTAAATAAAAACGGGCCGGCCCGACCCTGCAAACACGTGGTTTGTTGTTTAAAAATTTATATTTACTATAGCAAAACCGTGTTGTAGTAAAGCAATTTTTGAGGAATCTTACAACTTTTAGGACAGATATTTGTCCTTTATAATCGCGGCCCTAAATAAAATAATTATGAATACTTAAATTAAAATTTATTATTACATTTTACATTGAATATTGGTTTCAACAAAAGCAAAACTTTTACGCATTATTTAATTATTTCAAAATTAGTAATATTGTGTAACTAAAATAACGTGTTTAGTTACAAAATATAACTAAACACGTGTTTAGTTACAAAATATAACTAAACACGTTATTTTGTACGATTTACCATTTTGTACAGTGCAGTCATTTATAGTACTCTGCCGAGTGTGAGTCACAATAGCAAGAATGCTGAATGCAGTAATGATGAAAATAGTTGCATCAATGGTAAATATAAAGTGTTTTAAAAAGTTTTACATTGATAATATTCAACATTATTTTTTGCAGAAATCTTGCCATCGTGGTAGAACAAACCGAAGGCCAAATCACATCCCCGGTGCAGGGAATATCTATGGAAGGTAATATTATATTTGTGAATTAAAAGAAATTAGACATTTTTAACCTCTTAATATTTTAGAACATTTAAAATTAATTTATAAAGCGCTTGCGGACATTAAATTACAAGTAACGTCAGTGCAAGAGCAACTGCACGTTTAGAACGATACCAAGCCACGGAGAAAGCACATCAACAAAATTTTTTTGGTGAGTAATATTTATAAACTATGATTATTAGTGACTAGTGAGGCAACAAGTGGAATAATTAAAATTTTATTTTATTACAGATTCGGTGAAAAGCAGATTTCCAATTACTGACGATGAGTTGGAAAAAGAAACAGCTAAATGGTTTCGGTACGCGCTTCAAAGGAATCAGAGCTGAATCTCGAAGTGTCAAAAATAAAAATACCGATGAAGTACAAAATGTGCAACATTTATAAATTTTTGCAGTTAATAAAGATTTATTAGATTAATCATAAAATAATTGTCATAAATTTAACCTTTCTCCTAATTATTGCCCAAAATCAGTGTAATCCTTGAAATAATATGTCGGTCGTGTGATAGCAATACAACGTGTTTGCGATACTTCTGCCACTTTTTGTTATGATTAAAAAAGTCGCAACAGTATCACAAACACGTTGAATTGCTATCACACGACCGTCACAAAAAGTCGCCCGAATATCACCAGAGAGTCACATGCGTATCACATGAACAATCACAAAAAGTCACAAAAGCGTTGTATTGCTATCACATGACCGTCACAAAAAGTCGCCCGAATATCACCCGAGTCTCACATGCGTATCACAATAGCGTCACTAAAGCATCTCAATATCACTGAGGCGTGTGAATGCGTGTCACAGTGATATCGCTAAGGCGGACATCGATGCATACTGGTAATGCTACGGTGACATCACAAATATGTGTCGCAAGGATATCACTGTGATTTAACAGTGATATCACAGTGATATAACAGTGAAATCACTGTGATACTACACTGTGATATCACTGTGATATCGGTGAGGCTGACATTAATCCATACTAGTGATGCTAGGGTGATATCACTGCGTCACAAATCCATGTCACAGTGATATCACAGTGATAACTCTGCGTCGACTGGGGTGGACCATCAGCGGATCACGGCCAACGGGAACGAGATCGAGTGGATAAACAAATCAATTTTAGATCCACATTTGAATTCAAATATAAACAAACCAATTTTAGGCCAACCTTTGAAGTCAATCATTAACAATTCCATTGTCGGTAAAACATTGGAAAATAATCAAACCGTCAATAAAATGGAAAAGTCAAATGAACAACCAAATTTAGGCACACGTTTGAAATTATGTAATAAATTAAATGTCACTGTCAGCGGCGATATACAATGCAACGAGAAATTTAAACAACAAGTCAGGAGTAATTTAGATAAACATACCAGGTTGTTTAACGAGGTAGTAACCGTCGCGGAGGGGTATGCACATAAACTACACGTAGAGAATGAAGCATCATTCAGTTGCAAGGTTTATCCGATACCGCACAAGTATCGAAAGGAAGTCTGGGGGCAAATTGCACAAATGGAAAAGGATGGCATAATTCAGCGAGCGAGTACAGCGTTTATCAACCCACTAGTGGTAGTAAAGAAGGCAGAATGAAAAATTCGTTTATGTCTTGACGCTAGGAAGTTAAACAGCATCACAAAGCCACAATTCGAACAACCTGAAAATATCAATAGTTTATTTGGAAAAATTGGGAACAAAACGGTATTTACAAAATTAGATTTAAAGAATTCATTTTGGCTTATTCCATTAGAACCGGGGTCACGTCCTTATACAGGATTTTCTGTGAATGGTGTGACGTTCCAATTTAAGGTAGTCCCATTTGGGTTAAACACAAGCAGCGCCGCACTCTGTCGAGTCATGCAAACCGTACTCAAAAGGCACGAAGACTATCTTGTCCACTATGTTGATGACATGTTGATATTTTCGGACAACGAGGAAGATCATTTACGACAGTTGGAAGAGGTATTAAGCACGTTGGAACAAACAGGGCTTAAACTAAATTTATCAAAATGTCAATTTATGTTGAATCAAGTAAAATTTTTAGGGTTCACGGTAGACCGAGTAGGAATCTCAGTCGACAATGATAGATTGGAGGAGATTAAAAATTATCCGCGACCACGGAATTTACGTACTTTGCGAGGTTTTTTAGGAGTGTTGAACTACTATAAGAAATTCATTCCGGAATATTCACAAAAGACGTTAGGTTTGTTAACGTTACTAAAAAAGGGTACCCGTTGGAATTGGGGGCAGGTACATGAAGATAGCTTCAACATTTTAAGGGAAATGTTTCACAAAAGTTTATCGTTAATACATCCAAATTTCGATGAACAGTTTATATTGCGTACGGACGCAAGTGATTTTTCAATTAGTGGGGTATTGATCCAGATAAAGGATGGGGAAGAAGTTCCGATCCATTTTATATCGAGAATACTCAGGGGAGCAGAAATCAAGTATACGATATCCGAAAAGGAAATGTTAGCAATTGTGTTCGCACTGAACAAGTTACAATTCTATTTAGTAGGAAATAAATTTTTGATTGAGACGGATCACTCCGCGTTAACTTTCATGATGCGAACGAATTTCAGCAACCAAAGAGTGTATCGTTGGTCACTGTTAATACAGGAATTTTCGTTCGACATTAAACATAAAGCTGGTAAAGATAATTTGATCGCGGATGCCTTAAGCAGGAAAGATGAGGAGGAGAAGAAGAAGTTGAAGGACATTTTAGTCGCGCAAATAAATGTAAATCAAGGACACGGGGTTTATTCAGAAGAAAATATTTACAGGAGTCAAGGGAGTCCAGAATTCAGTCTAATCAGGGATAAAATTGCAGAACAGGGAACATTTAAAGGATACAAAATCAGGGATCAATGGCTTCTTAAAAGCATAGGGGCAAATGAGCTGTACGTGGTGAATAAAGCTACCACCATACAAATTGCGGGAGAATTACATGAACGTTTCGGACACGTAGGCATTAGAAAAGTATTTTTAATATTTAGAGAAGTTTTCTTTTGTACACGGGATTTGTCGATCATAAAAGACACCATCAACCGATGTGCATTATGCAATCTGGCCAAATACAAAAATCACGTAAACCAGAATAGCATTAAAAGCATCAAAGTAAATAGACCAGGAGAGCTGGTGGCTATAGACTACCTCAGTAATCTAGTTCCGTCAGAGGACGATTACCGACATATTTTGGTGGTGTACGACGTATGCACTAAATATGTGAGATTATACCCGACGAAGAGTTGTAATACGGACACAACCATCCACTGCCTAGAAAACTTCGCAAACGACGAAATCAAACCCGAGCGCATATTAGCAAACAATGCGACTTATTTTAACAACGATCGTTTTGTTGATCATTTCAGGGGAAAGGGCATTGAAGTGTGTTATAGTTCCATTAGACATCCGCAAGGAAATCCGAGTGAACGGATCGTCCAAAAAGTCATAAAGTTCTTAAGGATCTTAATCCATGACAGACATCCGGAGAGGGTCGACAAGGTTGTCTTGGCGGAAAGGTTTATAAATTGGTGTCCGAATGTTCGGACAAAGTTCTCGCCATGGTATCTGATGAAGGGTACGAGTCCTCATCGACCATGGACGGAGGACGTTACCGAAAGGAATTTTCTGCACGACTGTAGAACGGCAAGAGAAAACGCGCATCGCAGTTCGAGGAAGTATGAAGAACGGATGAATAGAAGAATCCGAAAGCGACTGTCATTCAATATAGGGGACAGGGTAGTAGTTAAGAGTTTGAGAATCTCAAACCGGGCGCAGAACATCTGTGCAAAGTTATCGTTGCCATACGAAGGACCTTTTAGGATCCATGAGGTGGTTAACGATAACGTTTATATTTTGGCACATCAGGGCGGAGAAATTCGGGGAAAATTTCATATTAACCTGTTATACCCATACGTTGCGGACCCGCAAGAAGAAGAGTCACCATAAGGATAAATTGACTGACTAACAGTACCTCGTACATATAAGAAGATAATTTTACACGGGTAATCTCGTGGGCATTCTCAAATTATGTTTACAAACCACTGACGCTACAAGGGAAGGGAAGGGATAAATGTAAGTGACTACTGTAGGATATGCAGGTCCATTAAGAGGGAGGTGTACGCACCAACATAGCCCGAGGGTATGTTAGGGTAAGACGGCACAGTACAGGGAGAACGTAAGAGGCTTGGCTAAAGCCAGTCCAGTTGGGAATAAGACATCGCTGAGTTTGAGGACCCTAAGTCGATGCAAAAGAATAAAAGCGTTAGGAACAGGTGGTGATTGGAGCAAGAGAGAGAATGAATGAAGATGTTAGAGGGAAGTCAGGGTCAATTGAATGGTATGAAAGGGGGTCATGTATGGAAGAAGGGTGTGAAGAATGAATGAAGATGTGAATAAATGCAAAGATTTACAGTTGCACCGCACTACTGTGGGTAAACTTGGCAGGGGGCATTTGTTGTGATACGCGCTATCCATGTTGAGGATAGAGTCGTACCAACAAGGAAAGAATTACAGTTGGAGACCGGAGGTTCAAACACATTTGTTTGCATGTGTTTGTTTTTTTTGTCGTTTGAATTTAATTTTAAGTTGTTCGTGTTACATGTTGTATGTAAACGTTATATACAACATGTGTAATTTAATCAAACGTGCAGAGAATCGTCGGCCATGTACAAACAAACCGAGAATATAAGAAGCTCCGGTTTAAAAACAAAAAATTATATAGTAACGCAAGTTACATAAAAATAAATAAAGGGAGTATCATCGAGATCACGAAGCGTGACGGTCGCAAATTGAGTACTGTGAGATACAGTCGCGAAATCAAGTGAGATTCACCTAAATATACTGAAATAAATTATATTCGTGAACTAAATACGGTGGTGCTACCAGAGAAAAATAATTCCTTGGAGAAATTAAGATTCCGTGAGATAGCGGAATACGAAAGGTGTTGGCAACAAAGGTTGTGGTCGAGATCGTGTCATACAGATACGTAGGGGAGATCCGGATACCAAATTATCCGATCTATGAGAAGCAGATTGGAGATTGGAAATTAGAAGAGAGAAGTAAGAAAATTGTGCGCACGAAAGATTAGCAGGTTAGCTATCATTTATTTATCAGTGCGTAGAATAGTAGTTTATATAAAGATTGTTTGATTGTTTGGGTTCTATGTTATATGTTGGAATTTGTTTATTTGATTAAAAATTTGTTAACGGAATCCAACTGTAGTTTTATCTTTGTTGGAATCAAGAATTCGTTCGACATAAGCTCGTATAAAAAAGTGTTGGTTGAATCAGATCCCGACGCATATTAGCCTGAGAAGTAAGAGCCGAATTAAAGGTAGGTGACCATAAACCGATTGTGTGTGTACTCGTGCATCTTCAAGGCACCAGACGCTACACTATATAACATATTATTTAATAAGTACATGGTTCCAGGTGGACTTGCATAAAAGATCTACTTATTTGAGATATTATCCAATAATAAGTGCTAATTATAAATATTATCCAATAAGGAGTACACGGGTCCGGTCCGGTCTGTGAGGCCGAAGGCCGAACAACTATGGCCTTCACGGATCTATTATGGTCCTCCCCCTGTGAGGCCGAAGGCCGAACAACTATGGCCTACTCGGATTTATTCTGGGTCTAGATGGCTAAGGGCGGCGGATGCCGCCCGTGCCAGCTAGTAAAATATATAAATGGTGTTGTTCAAATGTACAGATTCAAATTAAAAATCATGCAAATTGCGCTCACCCAAAAGTACTTCTGTGATCTGAAATAACTTTTCGAAAATGAAATCACAAGTTTGACAAAAAATTTAATTTGTCAAATAATTAATCTGACGTACAGTCAGTGATTCAAAATACTGTCAACAGATGGCGGGGATGGCGGCTTTAATTCGAAAAATGCAAACCACTAACAAAAAAACACTAACAAATTATTCTGAAAATACTGTCAACAGATGGCGGGGATGGCGGCTTTAATTCGAAAAATGCAAACCACTAACAAAAAACCACTGACAAATTAATCTGAATGCCGCGAATAAGACCGGAGCACTTTATATAGGTCGCAGAACGTGGAAGATCCACCTCTTTGCGGAAGATTTAACTTTACATGAAGATGTAACTTTACGTGAAGATTATGTATGTATGTATTGTCGTGTTCCGTGGATGAGAGATAGGGGTCTGGTGTAATTGGGTGTTATTTTGGTAAATGCTCATGTCGTGATTATCACTTTAAATACCATATGATAAAATAAAACTTGCACCTAAATTTTCTTCATGCTTCGATAGTAACTGCTTGCTTCATTGACCTGGATAAGAAAAAGATGTAACTATTTTGTAACCACAAGGATTGTCAGAATTTGTGTAAGGGACAAAGGGAGATTTAATTGTTTTGACTTTAAATAAGTTTGGATTGAATCAAAAATAAATTTTTATTTGTAAAAGTGTAGGGGATTATTAAAATTGTTGTGATGTTTGAAGCGAGTGCGCGAATTGATAAGATTTTGGTGGGGCCAGAAAAGAAGAATTTTGGAGTCTCGTTCCGCCCACGAAATAGGGACGACGTATTTTTAAAAGTCGAGTTTCGTCCGGTAATAATAAGGACGTAATAAATTTGAGTCAGGTTCCGAAGGTTGGAACGTGAACACATAGTTGGAGAGAAGAAACGTGATTTTTGATTGAAAAATTGGAAAAGTTGGGGACGATCTACACGTCCATAATAAGATTGGAAAATAATTAATAATTAAGTTGAGAATGATATTGAGTGTTTTCGCATATAAATCAAGATTAATTAGCTCAGATTACAAATATTAATAGTGAAGTAAAAGTAAAATTGCAATTGTTGAAATTTATGAAAATTTTGGAGTTCACCCAGTCAATTGGCGAGTTTCGATCGATCAACTATACACCCTGGAATTCTTCGTGTTATGGATCTGGTTTTACACTTCAACACATCTTCCTGGTTGCCCGTCGTACGTCTTACATCGAATGTGCACAAACAATTGGTAAGAGTTGCGTAACATTAAATTCGCGCGTGATTAAAAATTTAATTTTTTTTATTAGACATTTTTAGAATTAGTTAATTATTATAAATTTTGATTTAATCTTATAATGAAAGTTTCTCTTTTGTCTTATTTGATATTTCTGTTCATAAATAAATGGCATTCTTGTTGTACATTGGTTACATTTGTTTTGATTCAAATACAGCAGGAAGCAAAAGAAAATAAGGTGCAAGATAACAAGTATTTTCCGATTTTTATAAAAGCATTTATTAATTACAATTAGATTGAGCATTTACTGAATTGACTACCCACTTTTGACCCTGAAAGAGTTCTCATTGCTGGGTGAGGAAAAAAAAGAGTCGTAAGCTAAACCCTCGCTATAGAAATTAAAATTCAGTAGCGAAACACGGCATCTTTTATTGGCTTAACCAACGTGGGGCTTGCTACCGATTGGCTACTGTATTGATAAGCGAGGGAAGAAAAATTTAAAAATAAAAAATTTTTTCTCAATACTCTAACAGAATTAAATTGAAATTTTCAAAGTTAAAGGAATCATATTTGAAAAGTTAGGTCTGATAAGGATAAAATTTGATAAGTCATAAATTTGTTTCGAAAATTAAAAGTTTGGTTTCGTAGATAAATTATAAAATTAAAATTTTATTCAAACAGTACAATTTGTTTCAAAGAGATAATAATAAAATTAAAAATTTGTTTCAAAGAGATTACGATAAAATTAAAAGTTTGTTGAAAATTAAAAATTTGGTTTAAGAGATAATGATTGGAATTAAAAATTTGTTCCAATAGATTAATTTTTGTAATAGGTAAAAATTTGATTAGTTTATCAAAAGTAGAAATTTATTATTTTACAATGGACAAGTCACTAGGTAATTTAACGATTCCACCATCGGGAGTAGCTGGAAATAAGGAAGCGGTTCTTATGTGGGAAATATTTTTAAATGAGATGAACAACTTCAGTAAAAAACTAGATCATTTCGCTGCTACAGGACATTGGAAGTCACATAATACTGATGTACAATTGGAAAAAACATGTGACCGCGTTGAAATGGTGGAAACTAATTTAACAAATGATCAGGTTGAGGTCGTGGATGAAATAACGGACAGTAGCGATATTAAAATAAATAATCGCGTTGAACCCGTGAAAAATAATTTAACAAACAATAATGAAAAAACTAAAACTAGGTCATACGTAATTGATACAAGAAAAACTAAAAATCGCAAGAGACACAAGATTAAAAAATTGAAAGCAAAATTAAAATACAAAACTATCAATTTTAAAGTGCAAAAATCAAATGGAAGTTGTAAACATGCAAATGATAGGGACTTTAAAGTAAACAACTGGGTAGATAAGGTTAAATCAAAAGTAGACAAATTTAGCAGAACGTTGAAAAAGAAAAGTTTTTATTTAACGAAACACAAAATTTTAAGACAACAAAAAATATTAATAAGAAGATGTCTATTAGGGAAACTTCTATTTAAAGACGAAAAATTCAATAATTCGCTAAACACAAAAATTCCGAACAGGAAGTTAAAATTTGTAATAAAGAAATTAATTGCAAAATCGATTATTAAAACAGTAGCTGTTAGTTATTTTTTAAAATGGAGTTTCTACAGGAGAACCAGATTTAAACTAGATAATTTTAAAACTCGGATTTGTTAATTCATTCAATAATAAATTTTGTAACGTAAATTGGATAATAACTTGGCTACGATAAAGGAAAATTTTGATAGATTACTGAAGTATTAAATTGTTTGTAATTGGATATTAACCAGTAATTTAATAAAATAAAATGATAAAAAATTAAAGGATTGAAAAATTTGAATTTAAATAATTGAAATTTAATTAGTAGATGAAGTTCATTTAACTCGGGAGGGGGTAGGAGTAATTGTCGAATTGTCGTAACAAAAAATGGTCCAATATCAACAAAGATCATAACATTTCTTCGTAATTGTAACACAATAATGATCCATTATCAAAAAAGTTCATAACATTGTTCTAAAATGATTTCGCTAATGCATTAGATAAATTTAATTAATAAATGAAGTTTGGCTGCGATATGATTTATAATTAATGGTTTGTAATAAATAAATTCAAAATTTAAGATGAAATTTATAACGAATATTTTATGGTGATAGATAAACAATACGAATGATCAGGGTTGTTGGAAGATTGATTGGAGGTGATACACGGTTGACAAGTAAAAAGATATTGGGAATTTATTTAGGTAAAAATTAAAATGGGAATAGTTTAAGATAATAATTAATAAAATTGATTGGGGAAATTTATTTAAAAATTGAATTAATAATGTTAAATGGGAATAATTAATAGTTAAATTGATGAATTGATAATAATAATAGAGAATGATTATAGGGTTGATAATTAAATAAATGAAATAAAAGGTTGATAAAATTAATAAGGGGTTGGGGGGTTGTTGATTGTGTCATCGTCTAATTTTGAAGCCAAAGATTGCTGAAAAGTTTTTATGAGATATTTGTCGCTAATAAATAGGGGTTATAAGAAAATGAATGTTTGCTAATTGAATTTAAAAAATTTTTTTTTTTAGAGTAAAGATATTGTTATAAATTAAATGAAATGAACGCAATTCAAAAATAATTAATTAAAATCATAAGAGTATGAGAAATTATAGAAAATACGATTTGAAAATAATTGGTAACAATTTGTAAACAAACGAATGATAAGTTTATTGAACTTCGATACTGATTGAAATTTTTGAATATAAAATTATTTTAATAGAAAATAATACGATTTGAAATTAGACAATTTAATAAAAAAAATTTTTTTGAATGAAATTTTATAAGTAATTTTAGTCTGGTTTAGATTGTAAATATGATAAAATCTAACCATTAAACTAATTAATTTTGTAAATAATAATAAATTTGTAAATAGTTAATTGATTTGAATATGAAATAATTAATTCAAAAATTTTGTTGTACATGGGGAGTTGAAAAATTTATGCAGTTTCCATAATTTACTTTATTTTATTAGAAATCAAAAACAAACTACCAATTTTATCTCACATGACTTATAAAATTTTGTGGTATTTATTGAAAAGATTACACAAAAATCTAACTCAACGATTCCTTATCTTTTTATGCAATCTTTTGGGGGGTCGTTGTCGTGTTCCGTGGATGAGAGATAGGGGTCTGGTGTAATTGGGTGTTATTTTGGTAAATGCTCATGTCGTGATTATCACTTTAAATACCATATGATAAAATAAAACTTGCACCTAAAATTTCTTCATGCTTCGATAGTAACTGCTTGCTTCATTGACCTGGATAAGAAAAAGATGTAACTATTTTGTAACCACAAGGATTGTCAGAATTTGTGTAAGGGACAAAGGGAGATTTAATTGTTTTGACTTTAAATAAGTTTGGATTGAATCAAAAATAAATTTTTATTTGTAAAAGTGTAGGGGATTATTAAAATTGTTGTGATGTTTGAAGCGAGTGCGCGAATTGATAAGATTTTGGTGGGGCCAGAAAAGAAGAATTTTGGAGTCTCGTTCCGCCCACGAAATAGGGACGACGTATTTTTAAAAGTCGAGTTTCGTCCGGTAATAATAAGGACGTAATAAATTTGAGTCAGGTTCCGAAGGTTGGAACGTGAACACATAGTTGGAGAGAAGAAACGTGATTTTTGATTGAAAAATTGGAAAAGTTGGGGACGATCTACACGTCCATAATAAGATTGGAAAATAATTAATAATTAAGTTGAGAATGATATTGAGTGTTTTCGCATATAAATCAAGATTAATTAGCTCAGATTACAAATATTAATAGTGAAGTAAAAGTAAAATTGCAATTGTTGAAATTTATGAAAATTTTGGAGTTCACCCAGTCAATTGGCGAGTTTCGATCGATCAACTATACACCCTGGAATTCTTCGTGTTATGGATCTGGTTTTACACTTCAACACATCTTCCTGGTTGCCCGTCGTACGTCTTACATCGAATGTGCACAAACAATTGGTAAGAGTTGCGTAACATTAAATTCGCGCGTGATTAAAAATTTAATTTTTTTTATTAGACATTTTTAGAATTAGTTAATTATTATAAATTTTGATTTAATCTTATAATGAAAGTTTCTCTTTTGTCTTATTTGATATTTCTGTTCATAAATAAATGGCATTCTTGTTGTACATTGGTTACATTTGTTTTGATTCAAATACAGCAGGAAGCAAAAGAAAATAAGGTGCAAGATAACAAGTATTTTCCGATTTTTATAAAAGCATTTATTAATTACAATTAGATTGAGCATTTACTGAATTGACTACCCACTTTTGACCCTGAAAGAGTTCTCATTGCTGGGCGAGGAAAAAAAAGAGTCGTAAGCTAAACCCTCGCTATAGAAATTAAAATTCAGTAGCGAAACACGGCAGTATGTATTGCGATGTACAACAATGACCACCGCGTCAATAGAAATGATCACGTCATAATTCAAAGTTTTGTTTAATTAAATAAAGGTAGCACATGACTTATTTGTTCGAACGTAAAGGTTTCATCTATATATTTACACGGTTTATACCGCAATACGCGGCTTCCCGGTTCTCAAACGCCATCCACCTCTGTCAAGAGCGTCTTCCTCTTCTACTTGGTAGGTTTCCATTCCTCTTCTTATACCATCGTTCCAAGATCTTCTTGGTCTTCCCCTTTTTCGTCGACCGGGAGGTTTCCATCTCCAGATCTTCTTTGGCCATCTTCGATCTTCCATCCTGAGCACATGTCCGAACCATTTTAAGCCTCTTCTATCTATTCTGTCTGTAACTGTATCTTGGGCCCCCATTCTTCTTCGTATTTCTTCGTTTGTAATATGTTCCAGTCTTGATACCCTGGAACTTCGTCTCAGATAGTCCATCTCTACCGCCTGAAGTTTTTTCTTCATATCTTCTTTAATTACCCATGCCTCACTACCATAGCAGAGCACCGATTCCACCATTGCCCTGCCAATATGTTTCTTGGTTTTCAATGCGATGTGCCTATTCCACCAAATTGAATTCAGAGCCCCTAGCACTTTCCGACTGCTCTCTATTCTTGCTTTTATATCTTCACTATCTATACCATCTGCTGTTATAATAGTTCCCAGGTATTTGAACTGTTGAACTTGATTAATCTCTTCTGTATCATTTATCAGTATTTGGAAACGTGCTATGCTGTTAACCGCCAAATACTCTGTTTTTCCAATATTTATCGTCATACCCCACTTTCCGTAGCTCTCGTTTAGTCGTCGTAACATGAATTCTAAGTCATACGCGTCCTGTGCCAAAACTACCTGGTCGTCCGCAAAATTGAGTGTAAAGAGGTGTTCGTCATTTATGGGTATACCCATGTTCTCTACTCTTCTTTTCCATTCTTCTAAAACGACCTCCACATACGCATTGAAAAGAAGCGGGGATAGACTGCATCCTTGTCTCAGCCCTTTCGTAGGCATGAAAGATGGCGATAATTCGTTTCCATTTTTGATACACGCTTTGTTGTTGTAATACATTTCTTTGATTATATTGATTAGCTTCTGGTTGATATTCATCCTTTGTAGTGCTTCCCACAGTCTGATCCTGGGGATCGAATCGTAAGCTTTTCGTAGATCGATAAAGGCTATATGTGTTTCCTGGCTTACTGCTATTCTTTTTTCTAATAGTTGTTGTATAACGAATATGTTGTCCATACAAGATTTTCCCTTTCTGAAGCCACTCTGTTCTTCACTAATCTTGTTCTCCAGTTCTTCTGCTAGTAAGGTTGATAGGATTTTACCATATAATCTGGCAAATGTACTGTTAATGCTTAGGCCTCGGTAGTTGCCCGGGTCGCTCTTCTTTCCTTTTTTATAAATAGAGATTATATGTGATTCCTTCCATTCTACTGGTATCTTGTTTTGCTTCAGACAGTTATTAAATAGTGTTAATAGTCTTTCCATCAAAGTGGTTCCCCCATATTTAAGTAGTTCCGCTGGAATTTCGCCTGGACCAGTTGCTCTTCCATTTTTCATTCTTTTCAGACAGGAGTTCAAAGTTTCTTTGTTGACTTTTATATCCGTAGGTGTATTCCAGGTTAAAATTTCTTCTTGTATGTATTCTAGTCTGTTCTCTACCAGGAGGTCTTGATAGTGTTGTACCCATTGTGGTGTTGTAATCAGGTTTGTTTTTCCATTTTGTTCTTGTTTCTTCATATTCCTCAGGAATCTCCATACTTCTGTCGACTGAGTACCTCCTATCATACTCTCTATTTCTGCACATTTTCTTTCCCACATTTCATTCTTGCATTGGGCTATTTTGTTCTTTACTATTCTATTACATTGTTTATATTTATGTAGGGAGTTAGTCGTTCGTTGAGAGAGCCAACTATGGTATGCGTCGTTTTTTTCTGCTATAAGACTAGAGATGTCGTCATTCCACCAATATGGTAATCCTCTACCTTTGGCTTTTACCACACTTCCCAGAGCTTCCTTTGCAGCTAGATGTATTGCTTGCGTTATGTTTGAGTGGTCCTCCTCTATATTATCTGTACTATTCTTCACTTGGAGTTGGCGTTTTAATCTATCGGTACATAATCTTCTTGTAGATTCATCGTTTAGCAAATACAGTTTATATCTTATTTGTCGTGTTATCTCCGTTTCTAAACGATTTCCTTTTATCTCCTTGTTGTTGTTCCGTCTAGGAGGTATGGAGATTTTCGCCACTACTAAATAGTGGTCCGACCCACAATTTGCTCCCCTTTTGACTCGTACATCTGTTATCGTGGTATTCTGAATTCGTTTGGTGATAATATAGTCCAAAATCGACTTTTGGTTAAGTGAGGGTCTTTCCCATGTATATTGGTGGATAGGTTTATGGTTGAAGAAGGAGTTCCATATCTTTAAGTTGTATTGAGTGCACATATCTATAAGTCTGTCTCCATTATCGTTCCTAACTGCTTCACCAAATTGACCCACAACACAGTTTCCACTCTTAGTTCCTATTCTAGCATTGATATCTCCTGCTATTATTACTTGTTGCCTGCCATTTATCTTATCTAGTTGATCAGTTATAGTTTGGTAGAATTCGTCCTTAGTTTCTCTTCTTGCGTCGTCTGTTGGTCCATATAAGCCCAATATCACTATTTCCTGATTTCTGATCTTCAAAGTCAATTTAATGCATCTTTCCGTAATAGCTTCAAAATCTGTTACTTTATTGGCATGTTTTATACTAAGTGCGATCGCAACTCCCGCTCTGGCTCTCTCCTCTTTGGGGACCCCCGACCAGTATATTTCATAGTTCTTCAGTATCTTTTTTCCTTGGCCCTTTCTTTTGGTCTCTGTTAGGCATACCATGTCCATCTCTAGGTTGGTCAGTTGTTTTAAAATTTCTTGTTCTTTATTAGATATGCCTTGTACATTCCACGTGCCCATTTTCAAAGTCCATTTCCTTTGCAGATGTCGTCTTTGGTTTTGACCGTCCTGTATCCGAGGCTTGGCGTTTGGTTTTTTAGCATTTTACATTTTTTCCCCACGTCGAGGAGCTAGCCCGACGAAGAACCCCCAACCAGGAGGACCAGAATTTTCTGTTAGGGTTTATTCCCTTAGCCGAATTGTATCGGTTTTAAGGCGCCGATAGCTCGCCCTCATCCCTTCTCGTTGGCTACAGTCTATTACGACTACAGTCAGGGGGTACGACGTGAACGTGTGAATAGGATTTGTTGGTATAGCTGTTGAGCTGTGGCATTGCTCGGTATTTCGTAGGGCGTGTTATTCGGCATCCACACCCCACCGAGACCTTACCAATCTTTACCCCCCAAAGGTTTCATCTGATACCAAAAATTTGGTGTAACGTCATAAATTTATAGAAAGAAAAGGTCACGGAACGAGATGACAAAATAAATTCAAATGTAACGTTTTAATTCTGTTAATATAAAAGTTTGTTAAAATTATAAATTAATTTAAGTAATTATAAGAAATGTAATTTGAAATCAAAATAATTGTTCAAAACATTAGTTATAAAAATGTGTTAAAACGTAAAACTTTTAAAATAGCAAAATTTTTACACGTGTCGGAGTGCTGCGTAATTCAATGTATCACGAATGGAAAAAACATTTTCTTCAAAAGTTACTGGAAGATCACAGGCGATGCAAGTAATTCAATTTAATCTGAAACATAAAAATTTTATTAAAAATTTTATAAGTCACATTGGGCTTAAACCGAACCTGTAAATTATAACTTCAAATATTGATTTTACATCGACCAATGGAACAAAATCACGATTGCCTGGAAAATACAGGTAGCGATGAAAAAACAATTGGTTGAATTAAATAGGTTGTTGATTCTTAATAAAAAAAAAGTTTAATGGTGCGTGAATTTGTGTGCTCCGCTAAAAATTGGATAATACAAGAAAATTTTACAAAGAAATTTAATAAAAAGATTAGTAATCGATAAAATATTGTACTTACGTATTTGGAAAGTAAAATTTTGTGCAAGATTGCGAAGAATCACGATTATTTTTAAAGAAAACTTTGGTCACAACACGAGGAGACGCCACCACGAAAAAGTTGGATCCAGAAATATTTCACACCCTGAAGGTGATCCATCGAATGCAAGTGAACAATTTAATGGTACATGAACCGAGTAAATAGAAATACCCTAGATTAAAGGTACCGTCCCATTAAAAATTATTTAAAACTTAAAAATTAGTGAAAAGTTTACGATTAATTTAACACGTGCATTAAAACGTCCTGAGTTTATTAAAATAAGATATTTGTCATTTAGCATAAGAACTTTATTACATTTAAATCATTTACACTTAAAATTATAATAAATTACGATTTGCCATATAAAACGGAGCATAATTTTTGTATGATCATTCCGAGGACCATATTATCCCATTTCAGCATTACGACTTGGTCAAGGAAGGAACCCAGCGTGAGAGAAGGTAGGTCAGTGCTCACCGAAATACTCAAGCCGAGGCATAAATTAATTTTATTTGCTTTTATCAATAAAATTTCTGCATACATTTCTATTGACGAGGTACATTTACGTACACTCGTACAAGGTATTAATATTAAAACGTGCAACCCTAGTAAAGCTCCGAAATCATACAGCAGTATGTATGACAGATGACAGATGACGGATGACAGATGACGGATGACAGATGACAGATGAAAGATGACAGATAACAGATGACAGATGACATATGACAGATGACAGATGACAACTATGGCCTTCACGGATCTATTATGGTTCGGTCTGTGAGACCGAAGGCCGAACAACTATGGCCTTCACGGATCTATTATGGTCCGGTCTGTGAGGCCGAAGGCCGAACAACTATGGCCTTCACGGATCTATTATGATCCGGTCTGTGAGGCCGAAGGCCGAACAACTTTGGCCTTCACGGATCTATTATGGTCCGGTCTGTGAGGCCGAAGGCCGAACAACTATGGCCTTCACGGATCTATTATGGTCCGGTCTGTGAGGCCGAAGGCCGAACAACTATGGCCTTCACGGATCTATTATGGTCCGGTCTGTGAGGCCGAAGGCCGAACAACTATGGCCATCACGGATCTATTATGGTCCGGTCTGTGAGGCCGAAGGCCGAACAACTATGGTCTTCACGGATCTATTATGGTCCGGTCTGTGAGGCCGAAGGCCGAACAACTTTGACCTTCACGGATCTATTATGGTCCGGTCTGTGAGGCCGGAGGCCGAACAACTATGGCCTTCACGGATCTATTATGGTCCGGTCTGTGAGGCCGAAGGCCGAACAACTATGGCCTTCACGGATCTATTATGGTCCGGTCTGTGAGGCCGAAGGCCGAACAACTATGGCCTTCACGGATCTATTATGGTCCGGTCTGTGAGGCCGAAGGCCGAACAACTATGGCCTTCACGGATCTATTATTGTCCGCCCTGTGAGGCCGAAGGCCGAACAACTTTGGCCTTCACGGATCTATTATGGTCCGGTCTGTGAGGCCGAAGGCCGAACAACTATGGCCTTCACGGATCTATTATGGTCCTCCCCCTGTGAGGCCGAAGGCCGAACAACTATGGCCTACTCGGATCTATTCTGGGTCTAGATGGCTAAGGGCGGCGGATGCCGCCCATGCCAGCTAGTAAAATATATAAATGGTGTTGTTCAAATGTACAGATTCAAATTAAAAATCATGCAAATTGCGCTCACCCAAAAGTACTTCTGTGATCTGAAATAACTACAAAATACTCGCTCTTGACAATAAGCGGACTTCCAAATTGAATTCTGTAGCACCAGTAAGATGAATTGATACGTCTTCTATCTGCTTCACTGATACCATGAAGGTCGTTGAACTCGACAGCTCGGGAACACCAGAATGAATTGGTTAACGAAGAACCTCAAATATTGAATATGTAGATACTTGAAATTGCTACTATCCAGTGTATAATAATAATTATTAAAACTCCATAAGTTACGAGTTGACATCAGTAATAATTAATAACGCCAATCTTTACAGCGAAAATTTGACCTTGACATTAACATTAACAGCCCTTGCGTATATGTGTTTTAATCAAACACATGTGATCTAAAATTGTAAGGAAAACCAATTACCTAAGGAAGTTATATCAACAAGTTACTTACGAAATTGATGTTTTATAATGATCCGCAATCGCGTGAAACAATCATCTACTTGTATAGATGTAAATTTTCAATTAATTAGTCGTCTAATTAACAAAATTAAGTCAGGACAAATCGACTACGTCTGAACTTGATAAAGACAAAAATCAAGATGGTCGCCTCACCGAGCGATCACGGAAATCGAACGAAATTCGGTCGATTTCAAAAATCTTATATACAAGGTGTTGCAAAAATTTGGTAACGGATGTAAAAATTCGTTACAAATACTGTCTCGATGACTTACTCACCTCCATAAGCGATATAAACTACATTTTGTCTCAAAAAACAATGAGTTAACCGGATTAAAGCGATAATCGGATATAGATTATTGTATTAAGCTGCAGGACAGGTACTCCACGTTTGAACCCAGATCAAAGATTCATTTTTGCTAATGTTGTGCAAAAAATGGAAAGCGATGAAAGCAGTTTTTATTTGATGCCCCGGGAGGCACTGGTAAAACTTTTCTTTTAAATCTCCTTTTAGCCCAAAGCCGGAAAGATAAAGGAGTTGCTGTTGTGGCGAAAACGGTTAAATTCCCGCTCCATTGCCTCTTTTCACGTTTGTAGATGGACTGTACAAAACGGTCTAGCTCATAGGAATTACCCAGTGTCGGAGCTCGCTGGGTCGCTCGAAAGCGTTCGTGGGTTCGTTTAAATATAGTTGATCTGCTTTGCTAAAATAACTGTACCCAGGGCGCCAGGCGAAAAATAAAAGATTTCAGATACATCTTAGTCCCTTAAATCATCACCAAAAAGAAAATAAAAAGTACAAAAACATATCTGAGTACACACTGATGTGAAATAAACTTTACTACAGCACATGGTAGGTAAGCGGAATACTTCTCATAAAAAAAGAACGAATTCCAAAATTTGGTTAAACTAATTAACCAACAAAAAAACAACTACCAAGGCTAAAGCAAAGCCATTATCCGTTGAGAAAGATGGAATAACTAGTATCTAGATGTTGTGATACGTAGTTATGAAAAATAAAATGATAAAATGGTTTACGATGTTATTAAACCAGTAAGTGAACGAACCTTAACAGATTGTCCTGATTCTAGATGTTATCGAACCAGTAAGTGGACAAACATAAACTCCAACCACCACCCTTTACATTGGTCTACATCGCTGCTTACTTTTAAAAAAACACATAAATAAAAATAAACATAAAAAAATGTCGAACATAAAAATTTCAAATTCAAGATTTGAACGCACGACGACCAGTTTGGATTTCCTATGCCAAGGCATTCAACCAACGTTGCTCGATACAATTCAATGAAAAATAATGCGTTGTTCGAATTCAAAAATAATTATTCATTAATAATTTTAAAACACAAAAATTCGAACATATCGCATTCATATCGACGCCTGCGAACGTAAAAGATTAACCGGCCTCTAATCACGCCGAAACAAAGACGCAGACCTGCAAACCAACGTTAACTTCGGCCAAAAAACGTTCGAAGCGAAATGCGAGGCAAAAGAAACCAAGATGTTGAAACAATTGAAAAAACAATAAAACATAAGAAAAATGATACAAAAAACACCTGGAGACGTCTGGTCAGATTGTTTAAATTAAAAATGCGGCCAGAATGCAGATTTTCCAAATATGGCGGAGCAATTTCGTTTCCTCGTATCGACATCAGCTTCCAAAAAAAAGAAGCGGTCACGAAGCGTAAAAAATTGGAATCGCGCTGAAAGAAAAATGCACTGGTGCTTCCGCACTTAAAATCAAATTTTACCATTTCAAAAGCACTTGTAAAATTGCAAAACCATGCAGAGCAAAAATTTTCACGTCTTGTTCGTGCTACAAAATTTTATCGACCTTCTCTTTTTGGAAACTGCTTTACCGACCTTTTTGATATAATCTGGAAAAATTCCGACCGTCATTTTGGTCACCTAACTGACAGGCGTAGCAATGCACAAAATCTTAATTAATTTCGGTCGATTCAAAAGTGGTCAAATAAATCGACTTATCCAGGTATCAAAAATAAGAAATAAAAAACAAACCATTTCGCTGAACGAAACACAGTAACAGTGTACTGTTACACTGTTGCAGTAGCCTCCTCTGGAATAGTTACCATGCTGGTCAATGACGGCCGAGCGCACATTCAGTACTTAAACTGCCATTGAACTTAGCTCATGAGGAAATACCAGTTTGTAACATTAGTATAAACAACCGAGCGTGGACGAATGTTGCAGCAATGTAAGCTGTGGGTTTGGGATTAATGTACGATGTTCCACAAAAGAACAATCGAAGCACTAATTTGGACTATGAAAGATATCAAGAGCAACCAAAGCATCATGGGAGGGATGGTGGCACTGTTAACTGGCGATTTTAGACAGACTCTGCCGGTGATAACTAGGGGCACACACGCACATTAATTAAATGCATGTCTAAAGGTGTCTACATTATGGGTACATGTAAAAATATTAGTGCACAATGATACACTATCGGGTCAATATGTTACTGGTCTTCTGAAAATCGCCGAAGATCGTATGGCAACAGATAGTAACGGTATAATTACATTAACCCGCGAATTCTGCAATATTGCTCATAACACAGATGATCTGAAAAACAACGTCTATCCCGATCTGCAAACTAATATGGGGAATAGAGCATGGTTATGTGAAAGGGCAATTTTAACACCGACGAATAAAACTGTGCGTCAGATCAATGACAAAATTATGTCGCATATGGAAGGTGACGAAGGTGATATCAGGGAAGTCAAACGACCAAGAACGAACAAATTATAGAAGTTTCATTGAAACTAATAGCCTCGGTGGGGTAATTAGTATGCTAGGGTTCAAATCCAGATCGAAGAAATATTTTTCAGCACATAACGCTAAATCGGTGACCCCGATAGAGCATCAAGTATTTCTGTGCTAAATATCGAATATCTAAGCGTGGAGTTAATCTCAAATGAAATTCATATTATACACCAAATTACGAATTCTAAAGAATTCCTTGAACTTTTACAGACTGCCACAAATGTTTGAAGACTACCATAGATTTTTAAAAACTACCGGAGACTTCCGAAAAGTCATAACCTTCCATATAATTTTTTAAGAATCTGATGGAAATCCACAGACCACCATGGACTGTCATGGCAATTTTTCAAAATAATATGCTATTTTCAATTTTATAAGATTTTTAATGTGAGACAAAATATGAGATGGAATTAGATATTTTTTTTTTTAACTCCTTTTATTATTTACAATCTGTTACAGTATCAATAACATTCAGTAAATGATGTCAAAAAAATATTATCATGTTAAGGAAGTACCCAATGGTACTCCCTCCTCTCCCTTAACTTAAAATATTATTATTATAAATTTTACAATGTAAAATACATTCTATTTACTTATAATCACTCTTTATTGTTGAACCTTTCAGTGAGATCTAACGGTTTGAATCTTTTTAGTCTTCGCGTTTGATAACCAACATCCAACAAACTCACCGCCAAGCTATTTGGATGGACACTTAGTCTGGCTTGATATTTTTCACTAAATTTTACGATTTCACTTTTGACACTACCGACTTCGAGGTCTTTGTGAATTACTTCATTTGGGACGTACCAAGGAGCATTTGTTATTATACGCAGCACCTTCGACTGAAATCTCTGAAGTATTTCTATGTTTGAGGTACTTGCTGTACCCCACAGTTGGATTCCGTAAGACCAGATAGGCTTCAGGATAGCTTTATATAATAGAACCTTATTTTCGAGTGTTAATTGTGATTTTGGTCCAATCATCCAGTAGATATTTCTAAATTTAAGACCCAACTGTTTTCTCTTCTTCCAGATGTGTTCTCTCCAAGTAAGCCTTCGGTCGAGGTGCATACCGAGGTATTTAGCTACATTGTTTTGGGGTATTACTTGGCCGTTTAGGGTTACTGGCGGACAGGTGTCTCTTTTCATAGTATAAGTGACCTGTACGGACTTTGTTTCATTTGCTCGAATACGCCATGTCTTTAGCCATTCTTGGATTTTTAGAAGGTGGACTTGTAAGTTTCTCGAGGCTTGAATTGGATCACAATGCGAGGCCATGATAGCTGTGTCATCCGCGTATGTTGCAACAGATGTCGTGTTGGTAGTTGGCAGATCTGAGGAGAACAGCAGGTACAAAATTGGGCCCAGGACACTGCCCTGTGGAACTCCCGACTGGATTGGGTAGAATTCAGAAAGCTCGTCCTGAAACTTTACTTGAAATATTCGGTTGAGGAGGTACGATTTGAGAATTGTGTAGTATGAGTGTGGTAGTCTCAATTTTATTTTATAAAGCAGTCCCTGGTGCCATACCTTATCAAATGCCTGTGTAATATCTAGATAGGCAATAGTGCAAAATCTTTTCTTCTCGAGGTCTTGATTTATATTATTTACTACGCGGTGCACCTGTTCGATGGTGGCATGTTGCTTTCTGAATCCAAATTGGTGTCTTGGAATCACCTTATCTTTCGATAAATGCGGATATAATCTTTTCAGTAGCAATTTCTCAAATACTTTTGAAAGAAGTGGCAGCAGGCTAATGGGACGATAGGATTTTGTCTCTTCTGGTGGTTTCCCTACCTTGTGGATAAGGATTACCTGAGCTACCTTCCATTGCGGGGGCACCGTTTCCAATCGGAGCGCTGCGTTAAAGATGTGTGTAATTAGTTGCATTCCTCTTCTGGGAAGCTGCTGCAGGATTTTTCCAGTGATAAGGTCGTATCCTGGTGTCTTTTGCGTATTAGTATTCTGGATAATGGATTTTACCTCTTTGTGTTTAAAAGGCTTTATTGGAAAATCTAGTTGGAATGGTGCTTCTAGTATTTGGGTGATTTTTTCTTCCATTTCCAGGTCTTCCGCGGGGAATGGTTGGAACACATTCGCTAGGTGTTCCGCAAAAATATAAGCTTTTTCGCTGTTGCTTCTAGCCCAGCTTCCATTTTGTCTTCGTAGTGGGGGAACTGGTACAAATGTTTTCTTTAGTTTTTTTGTTGCCTTCCATATCGAGTAATCTGTGGCCTCCGTAGGTGTTAGATTTGACAGATATTCCTGTATTGCTTGGTTTTTATTTTGATTTAGCATATTCTTCAGTGCCCTGGTTGCCTGATTTAGTCTATTTTTATCTTCAGGAAATCTAGATTCTTGCCAAGTTCTTCTGAGTTTTCTCTTTTCCGCGATTGCCGTTCTTATATCTCTCGGGCATTTATCATGGTTATCGTAGTTTTTCGGTACCGGGGTCGAGTTCCATGCGGCACATTGTATAGTGTTATTTAAATGCTCCACCGCTTCCATTAGTTCATGTTCAGTTTTTAGTGGTAAATTAGTATTGACGTTGTCATGGATCAGCAATTTAAAATTTTCCCAGTCTGTTACACTGCTATATAGACGCGGTGTATTTTGTTTATGGAGGACTCTCGAATGCATGGTAATTAATATTGGTGAGTGGTCAGATGATAATTCCAAGCAGGACTGCGCATGTAGATAGTTGTTTGATATACCTTTCGTAACACAAAAGTCGATGACGTCAGGAATTTTGTTTCTGTCGGTAGGCCAATAAGTTGGTTGGCCAGTCGACACGCAACCCAAGTTGTTGTTATTGATGACCTTTAACAGTTCTCTTCCTCTTGTATTAGCGAGCCTTGATCCCCACTCTTGGTGTTTCGCATTATAGTCGCCTCCAGCAACAAATCTATTTCCTATTGTTTTAAAGAATTTCTTAAATTGGTCTTCCTTAATGGTGTGTCTTGGAGGGCAGTAAATTGCTGCTAGTGTTAGAGGACCATTACCGGTTGCTACTGTTACACTTGTTGCTTGCAGGTATTCTTCTTGGAATTTTTCATTTTCAGTGTGCCTCACCGCTGTTTTTATTATTATTGCTGTTCCCCCATGGGCAGTACCATCTGGATGGCGTGTGTGGTAGATCGAGTAATGTGGGATTCTTATGAAGCTACGGTTAGTGAAATGTGTTTCTGATATAAGGGCTATGTCAATGTTATGGTTTTGTAAATAAACTGTTAGCTCTTGTCCATGTTGGGACAAGCCGTTGGCATTCCATATTACTATCTTAATTGGCGTATCTATTTGTGATTTTTAGACATGATGTTGATTAGCAGATCGATTAGTTTGTCTATTCTTTTCATGTTTTCATCCATCCGTTCCATCATCTGTGTCAACATTAACATTATTGGGTTTTTGCTCTGATTTTCATAATTTGAATGGGCGTTTTGAAATTTTTGATTATAATGTTCACTTCCGCTCACTGTGTCGGCATAGTTTTGATAATTTTGATTTTCATTTAACGGTTTGCTTGTTTGGTGTGAGCTGTTCGTTCTTCCATATCCCATTGATTGTGGTTGTCTATTCCTAAGTGGGGGAAAATTTGTAGCATTAAATGCTGGAGGTGGTGCTTTGGAAGTTTCATTTGTATATGGTGTTATCTGTTTTGGTCTGAGTGGGGGGAATTTCCGTTTCTGGATCTCTTTATAAACCATGCATCTACGATAGTTGGCAGGGTGTTCACCATCACATAGCACACAGACAGCCTTAATATTTTTTTCCTTTTTGCACTCTTTCGTCCAGTGGTTGTCTCCACATTTGACACATCTGGGTTTTCTTGAGCAGTACGATTTAGTGTGCCCGTATCTTTGGCATCTAGTGCATTGTACTATTTCTCGCTTCAAACGCGGTGGTTCAATAATCACAACTGTGCTCAGTAATCTATTGATTTTGTAAATATTTTTGTTGTTATCATTAGGTGATAATTCAACAAGGTGCATAGAAAGAGGGATTTTTGTTGAATTCTGTAACATGTTTGTAATTCTTTCAACTTTATGCCCTTGAGCCTCAATTTCTTGTTTAATGTCATCAATTTTGGTGGAGAAGTGAATTCCTTTTATAACAATTCGAAAATTTCTTTTTTCTTTTAGTTGAAACGTATGGCTTTCAACTTTATTTGCATTTAATTCTTTTAAAATAGCTGTATAATGTTCACTACTTTCTGGTTGTATTTTAGTGTGTTCTCGTCCAATCATTTTTACACTGTATCCCTCGTGAGCGGCTTTGTTTAAGATGTTTTGTAATGGACGAATGTATATTTTTTTATTATTTATTTGAAATTAGATATTGACTGTATATTTTTATAACCCGCTTTCAAAGATTTCAAAACATTTATACACCAGACTTTCGTTTTATAATTAAGACAAACCAGAATCTAAGATATATAAGAGTTGTAAGGATAAAAATGTTATACAAATTTAATACGTGATATTACATAATAAATCATCTAGAGCAAAATAGTTTCTTATTAATCGTTGATGACTAAGGGGAAAATTTTTGCGATAAAATTAACATGTTATTGTTATGATTCAGTTCTGATTGACGCATTTTTATGTTTACGTTATGCGATTTTGCATAAAAGTTGTCATAAGACACTATGCTCAGCGCCGTAGCAAGCTCTTCTGACGCCTGAGGCAAATTTGAATATAATGCAATGTCCAGTGGACCACGTCAATAGAAATGCGTACATTGAGATTCAAAGAATTTGGTTATAATAATAGAGCATAAGACTTATTTGATCGAACGGATAACCTTCGTCTGACACCAAAATTTAGTTCAGTATCACAATAATTTGAAACACGAGTCATGGAACAAGTCAACAAAAAAAATAATCAATAATGTAACAATTTAATAATTCCGTTAATATAAAAATATTTGTTAGTATTATAAAATCAAATTGTTTATTTATAAGAAACGTAATTTAAAAGTCAAAATATTGTTAATTGCTTTAATAATATGAAAATTTGTGTTAGCGTTAAATTTAAAATAAGTAGTAAAAACATTACACAAAGTTCGGAGTTCTTCGATAATTTAGTGCACCGTAAAAGGATCATTCATCTTCACAAAGTTCACAAATTAATCACAGGTGATGGTGAAAATTAATTCAATCTGAAACATAAAAATTTTTATTAAAAATTTTACAAATCAAATTGGGCAAAGCCGTACCTGGAAATTGGAATGTCAATATTATTGATTTTATTTCGACCAATAACAAAAATAATCAAGATTGCTCTGGAAATGCAAGCGTTGCGATGAAAAAAAACAATTGAAAGGAATATATTCGTTTGGTGATATATATTTTATAATGGCGTGATAATTTATGCGTCCACGCTAAAAGTTAGATAAAATTGTGAAAATATTAAGTAAATACGCCGTAAAAGTGCAAAAATACATAGAAATAACGTACTTACCTAACGTAATAGTGAAATTGGTAAAATTTATCGACGGATTGTAATTATTTTGGTAAAATTGGAAATCGACGCCACGAGGCACAAGAAACTTAATCTGCAATTATTTACCAGTAAATGAAATCATCGGTCGAGTTCAGGTACGCAATTACATGGTACTTGGAACTAGCAACGAGAAATTCCCTATATTGATAAAGGTAAATCTACATAAAACTTTATTTTAATAAATCTTAGTGAAAAATTTCAAGATTCACATTCGCGTGCGTTAATACGTTTATAGTTATTTAGAATAATAAGATTGTTAATAAATATAAGGACTTTATTGAATTTAATACAAATCATCTCAATTTATAATAAAATATCATTAAAAATTAAAACGGAGCACATTTTTGTAACCTTGTTCCGAAGGCCAATAGATTTGATTTCAGCATCCCGATTTGGTCAAGGAACGAACCCAACTTGAGTAAAGGTAAGTCTGTGCTCATTGAAAAAGATAAGCCGAGGTCTAAATTTATTTATTTGTATTTATCAAAAATTTTTCATACATTTCTGTTGACGGGGTACTTTTACGTGCACCCGTACAAAACATATTGCATCACAACGTGTAGCTCCAGTGAGGCTAAGCCACACACAGAAATTTGACGGCCCAACGTGAGGCATTATTGATAGTCGAGGCTCCCCACATAGTAATATGCGCCCCCCTCCCAAAAGATTCTTATCATTTTGATAATTTTAAACTATTATTTATTGGGTTTTGTAGAGGTTTAGCGCCCCCTTTGTGATCACCCTTGCTACGGCGCGGAGCTGACTTAGAGTAATGTAAACGAATGGATGCTTATCAGGAACTCATTTAGGACCGGGGGTCTGGGGGGTATTCCATACGCCCCAAGTACACTTAATTTATTGCGAAAGAAAAGCTTTCACTTTTACGTCCCTCGGTATTAAGAAAAACGGTACCGGGATATTTATGAAAAATGTCACCTGTTCCCCCCCCCCCCTTCCGAATTTCAAACGAAAATCGCAAAAGATTCAATGAAAAATAATAAATTTTGATTGTTCTGAATAATGGTAAGTGTACTTGGGGGGTATTCCACACCCCCCAGATCCCCCGGTCATGTGATATCAATTTTTATCGTTGGGAACTTTCGAAGATCTTATATAAAATACGCACAGTATGTCAGAATCGCCATTTCCATGGTAATGTAACGCAATACCCCTCCCCGTATATGAAGATTATTTTTATCGGTAGGAATTTTTTCAACTTAAATATATTTGAATAATTGTCTCGATGATAATGTGATATTTTTGCCGGTAACCCAGCCAGTTAAAGGGAAATGAAGAAGAACGCGGGGGTTGGAATCAACTTTCCTAAAATCTCCTGTCTTCCCCTAGTCATTGCACCAAAATTGAAGAGGAGAAAAATCCCTACAAAACGAGGTTTCAGAATTTACTTCGGATCTGAAGTAAATCCTGAAACCTTCACTTTCGATGGTGAAGTTTAAATGTACGAAATTTTTATTCAGAATAAGAATTATTCAAAACTTTTTTCAATTGTTTTCTCTGGATTTTCTTTTTATTTCATATATACTTAGTATGACGTGGGCAAATTTTGTAAATTTGTTTTAAGCCCGTCTTACATCAGGACATTTCTGGCGTCATTTCTTGAGCCATTTCTGCGCACAACGGTATACGCACGCGCAAATACTATGAACTCGTCTCTGCGCAGAAATGGCTCAAGAAATGACGCCAGAAATGTCCTGATGTAAGACGGGCTTTATAGAGGATTTTGTAATCTTCAATTTTAATTTGATGATAATTTTCACTAAAAATGAAAGTAGGCGAGTTAGAACAACTACTGTAGAGGATTGAAATCCCCATTTGGGGAAAAGACTAGCAGGGAATTTTAGATGATGTTGCAAATGAAATCGTGGTCAAATTTTGGAATTCAGTCAAATTTGAATATATGCGCCCCCCCCCCCAAAGATTCTTATCTTTTTGAAAATTTTAAACTGTTATTTATTGGGTTTTGTCAAGGTTTAACGCCCCCATTGCGATGGCGCCTGAGGCAAACCTCAGTCGCCTCACCCTTGCTGCGACTCTGACTATGCTAATCGTAATATTTGCTTGTGACTTTCCTTACGAGTTCGCCTTCGGGCCGTATCGTATGCTAAATCGTATATCGTGAATTCTGAAATATTTGTTTATGACAACTTGTATGCAAAATTGCATAACGTAAACAGCACTTAATGAATAAACCCTAAAAGTTATTTGGGTCACATACGACGGCCGGCAGGAAAGAAGGTGGGGTGAAACTATTAATCATTGCTGACTGACCAAACGTTCAGTTACATTGCAACAATGAAACGTAAATGGATTCGAGGTGTGTTGTTAAGTTTTTTGCGCGATTACTTTGTTAATTGAAATATTATTTTTAGGTATGACAGATGCGAAGAAGGCTAAGGAGACTCCGTTACAGAGTCGACCTGTTATCACCAGAACCCCACCAGCTGGATTTAATGCTACGCTAACCTTTGCAACAGCCACACCCGCACCTATTGCGACTCTTCCCGGTAAAAGAACATTTTATTTTTCAAATAAAAATTGATATAACATCTCAAATTTCAGTTCCGGTTGTTACAACGGTACCAACTCCTGTTCAAGTGACTACCATTGCTACTACCGCACCTGCCTTTCCTACAACACCAACAACGGTGATGGCCTCACCACAATATACGACGGTTAGGCCTGTGCCGCCTCTTATAACGACAAAACCAACAGGGCAAAGAACGGCTGTCGTAACCGAACAACCCAGCACCAGCGTAGCGGTACGAATCGAGATTCCGGTGGAACTCACGGTAAATTAAAATAGCCGAGTTTCTGATACACTTTTAATTGTACTTTTTATAAACAGGAAGAACAAATCTTGGAAGCTCAAAACATGTTCAGAACTGCGAACAAAGTAACCAGGTGCGGGAAAATCGTGATATTAGGTTTCATGGCGGGTTCGCGCGACAATCCGTGTCCCCATTTGGGTAACATTTACACGATAAAATTGTCTGAACATCAAATAAACGTCCTGCAATCAGACGAAACATTTCTGACGATGCTGGTCGAAACTCACTTCCAAATGAATTACCAAACCGGTAAATGGAAGCTAATCAAAAAGTACAGACACATTGAAAATGTGAATAGCGATCAGGCAGTCGAAGTTTGATTTGTATAACATAAGTAGGTGCCAAAGGTTGTGCTAATTTGTAAAAAATGAATTTTCCGTAGTATCTTGATTAACTTATGTATTAAGGAGCCGCGCTTCCAAAAAAATCTGATTTTACCTTTTCAGGTTGAATGTTTGTTTATTTTGTGAAAAAAGGCAGAACTTGTAGTGTACCGTTATATCTCTTATTATTTTGTAATTGCAGAATGTAAGTTTTATTACTGTCCATATTGGAAATATATTTGTTTAATCAAAGATTTTTTTATGTCCATAACCATCCCTTTACTAATGCTATTATTTTATTACTCTCGGATTTGTGATAATAGTAGCGGTAAAATTTAAAAGGAATTCCAGATACGGCCATATGATGGAGCCTAAAGTACCCAAATCGAATTTTAACGACAGTAATTAATTTTGGTTTGAAATGTTCTTTGACAGGTATAAAATTTTAATATCTAGATTCAATGTTTAAATTTATGGGCGAAAAGTGATTATAAAAACTGATCATAAGCCTTTAATTGCAATAGTCAAAAATGACATAAATAAGCGCACGGTTACAAAGAATGGTTTTACGATTAATGAAATATGATCTAATTGTTGAATATTTGCCGGGATCTATCGTAAAATGTATTTAGTTGACTATCTTAATTAAAGATAACGCGAAAGACGATAAAACGCTAAGCGAAACAGTCCACGTTCTTAAAAAAAAACTTCCGGTGTCAAAACACAGACTTGAACAACTCAAGGTTGAAACCACCAAGGATTATAATTTGTAAGTGTTGTTATTAACTGGTGTAAAAATGGCTGGCAAAGCCGACGAAATGATAAAAATTTATGTAACTCGGAATTAGTTAATTATTTTAAAATTAAGGATGCCTTAAAATTAACAAATGATATCCTGTTTTACAACGACAAAATTGTAATCCCTATAAGTTTAAAGAAAGAAATGTTAAATATTATATAGACGAAACATAATATTATAGAGATAAGATTATCGCGCCAACCAAGACAGCATATGCATTGCTAAAGGCACGTATTCAGGAAATTGTAAAACTTTTAAATTGAAAGAATAAAATACAGGAACTCAAGTTAAAGTTTAGTTACAACTTAGTTACAAGTTAAAGTAACTAAGTTTAGTTAAAGTACTGGAGTTATCAGGAAATGCCGTAAGGTCCTGACAACAATGAAGGGAAACTCCTGATCTACACCTCCACGTGGTACTAGACGGGCAACATCTAATAAGATGGCTAACGTAGACAAGGACCGAGCGAGTATCGGGATAAATACTCAACTTCGTCTTGACGAAGAAGGGCACTCTCTTGTCCTGGAGGGGAAAAACTCCCTCCAAAGGTGGACGAACCAATAAACCACGGTCAACGGCATAGAATCGGGCAGGCAAGGGGAAACCACCCGATTATCTTCCCGAGAGTGCATCATGATGAATCACATTATAAATGACATTGTAGTGCCATTCGATCCGGCTAGCGACCGGCGCCTAGTTGGGTCCGGGCCAATAGGTGTGAAGTGGGCAACCGGGCATGTGGATGTGGGTGACCGGGCGACACATGCGAAATTGGCCACTGGAGATTCAAAAATTAAATTAAGACAACAACATAGAATGGCAACATGGAATGTGAGAGGGTTGCTGGAAGCCGGGAAGTTGCACATAGTAGAGAGAGAGCTTATTCGGGCAGGAGTAGAAATATGCGGTATAAGCGAGACACATTGGAAACAGCGGGGTCATTTCAAAACGCAGAACCATATGGTCTATGTCTCTGGTGGAGCCAACAGTAGAAATGGTGTAGCCTTTGTCGTGAGTAACCGAATCGCTAAACATGTGGAAAGCTACAAATGCATCAACGAAAGGTTGATGATGATCACAATAAATGCTTTACCTGACAAACTCCACATATTGCAGCTGTATATGCCAACAACAACAGCCTCGGATGAAGAGATTGAAAGAATAGAAGTAGAGACTACGATGGCTGGCATCCCATCCAAATACCCTGTGGTTCTTATGGGCGACTTCAACGCGAAAATTGGAAGTACAGTCAACGATGACCATCTGCGTAACGTGATAGGCAAATATGGTGTAGGTACACGAAACGAAAGAGGAAGCAGACTTATTCAATTTGCTTTGGATAACAAACTTGTCATTATGAACAGCTGCTTCGAACACCACCCTAGACGCCTTCACACATGGACTTCTCCCAATGGAGAATTTAAGAATCAAATTGATTATGTACTGATTAGGAAGTGATGGAGAACCTCCATATATAACACCAAAATGAAACGTTCCGCGGAATGTGTATCTGACCAGAGGATGCTGCAAGCTAGCTTCAAGCTCAAATTGCATAATACAAGGGCAATTAATACAAACAAAAGAATAAACACCCCCGATTCAAAAGCCATTGAAGAAATGCTGCTAAAGTCCGAGATACCGGTGATGAACGAAGATCCGGGAAAGATGTGGATAAATATCAAAGAGTGGATGGTGAAGATTGCAAAGAGATGTGCTCCACCTAAACCTTTCATAAAGAGGAAGCACTGGATGTCAGATGAGACGATCCGCTTATTGGAAGAACGAAGACATCACACTGAAAGAAAATTGTGGCTATAATTTACACAATTACGCAATATTCTTGCACAATTTGTGTTCAGATTGGCGCTAAACCCAATATTGTGTTGAAAGAATGTCAACGTTTGGGTCAACCTTTTTAAGCAGGTAAACAACCCAATTGTGTAATTTTCAGGTACCAAATTTGAGTAGAAAAATATCCCACTTATTGAGTTTAAAATCTGCACAATAAATATGCAGAATATCTGAACACAAAATTGTGATAATTCTATATCAAAATATGTGTATTGCTAGCAAAAATTGTCCATATTTCAAATACAAAAATTTGCATATTTCTAGAAAAAATTGTCCATATTGCAAATACAAAAATTTGTATATTTCTAGAAAAAAATTCTGCATATTTCTGAACAAAATAATGCAAGTTTGAAGTATCTTGTTATATAAAAAAATTACTCATTGTATATTTAAATAAAAATTCAATAATGTTTAAAAAGCAATATTATTTATTAAAAATTCACAAAAAATATACAAACTACTTATATACAAATTCACAATATAAATTATAATAAAAACAGTTTGCAAATTAAACAATCATACATTATATCTTAAACAAGCATACAATTTATAATTAACAGTCATTACAAAACAAGGTACGTACATTAATAAATCACGTGCATTAATAGTTGTAAAAGTGTTGGACATTTTCTGAATTTTATATGATTGAAAATGTCGTTCAAAACCGATTGCTTTAAATACTTCACATTCAAAAAATATTGTAGGACCACTGTTTAAATTGTGAATAACAATTGTTAAAATTTTTCCGAATTCAGGAAACAGTTTATCTTCCGTTTGATTTAAAACAAGGAAATCGTTCGGATGATAACTAGTTCCTTGCAAAGTTACCCATTTCGTGGTAAACATATCTTCAATTTTTTCAATTAGTTTAAAATATTTATCATATAAAGATGCTGCACATATTACTTTAGTCATTCCAAAATCAACATTGACGATAGTGGAATTATCATTTTCGATGTGATTCTCATTAGAATTGTGTAATATCGAAATGCTATTTTGGTGCAAAATAATGTTTGAGTTAATTAAATTTAGATGCTCACCTAAATGTTTTCTAACAGATACCCTAAAGAATGGCTTAAACATTTATATTTTTTAATCACTCTTTCAATAGAGAGAGTAGAATCTTCTACTCTTCTACTACTAAAGGTGTTTTTCCAAGCCTTTTGCACTTCTGGGAAAGGGTCGGTAGCTTCCCTTAACCATAGAAGGGTATCGCTATGGTTGTCATCATATTAAAAAACTATAATTAAAAAGAGATTTTAATAAAAGATTTTCAAGAAATTAAAATGTACATACCAGGAGCAACTACATCATGACGATTTGTTTTTTCTGGTGTCATGCCATAAATGTTATATTTACTTCTGCAAGTTCTATAGGCAGACCACAGCTTTCCTCTTGCAGATACTACCGAGCCATTTGCAGCCTTGTGGTAAGGCAAATAATAAATAGCTTGGCTTTCAAATGGAACAATATTCACAATTAATTTAGCCATTTCCAAAAATTTTGTGGTAGTGATACTGAAACAGTAATATACTATAAAGTTGATCTAGTAATAAACAAAAACCATTACCTCTTAGTTGTTGAATTACTTAGCTCATTTTTTATTATTATACGAGCGAAATCGTTTCTCTTAAAATTGCCACTGTTAGCACTCTTTAAAATCATCTTCGTCGGTAGCATTTAAAATATCCCAGATATACTTAAATTAGGTATGTTAATGTAATAAAACATGGAATAAAGAAAATTCTTACATTATTAGCTACTTCGCTTGAATTATTGTAGGTCGATGATGTAGGAGTATGCTGTTCGTATATTATAGTATCAGATTTTATCGGGACATCCAAACCAACTATGCCTTCTAAAGCATCAGATTCATTTATTGTGATGTTTTCTTCTAAAGCCTAAAATTTGTATAGTGTGTAATTAAAATGCAAAATTAAAAAGTTGTTCAGTGAAGTTCACCTGATTTAAAGTAAAAGAATTTTTAAATTCCTCATATTTGATCATAAAGCGTTTTCTAGAACCTAATTTTGGGATCAATTCTTTAATATCTGCTTCCGTCAGAGTGTGGAAAAGATTTTCTCCAATTTCACTTCCTAAAAACAAAATTTTAAAAGCGTGACTAAAAATTTAAGGTTAAAATTTCCTACAAAATATTTTAAAATTAAAACAGGTATTACTAATCGCGAAACCAAACCAAATTTATAAACAGACATCTTATTGTTAGATTATAATTGAAACCGAATGAATTTCTAATTATTTTAATTTAAAAACACAAAAAAATATTATTTGCGCACCACGTGTGCACATAATTTAAGGTTACCGGCAACAAGAATAAAGTGCAGTTTACGTCAAAGAATATGTTTACGTTATGCGATTTTCCTTAATATTTTTGTTAAGGCAAAAAAGTGTAAAAAGTGTGACTAGCACGAACAAACCTATTGTATTGAAGTATAATTTTTTCAAATATTTTGAAATTTGTAATTAATTTGACATTAAATAATAATACAGTGCCACGTTTAGTAAAAATTATAATTCTCGAGTTGATTGGTTGAACTAGTACACTCACGTTAGAAAATATTCAGTTTTGAAAGTAATAAATACATTTGTTAATAATTTTGTAAACATTTAGGTAACTTTTTATTAATTATTTTATCTCAACATTAATAAATTACATATTCTAAAAATGATTTTATATAAAAATTATTCTTTAATTTAGAAAACTATCAAAAATAGTTATGCGAACTTTTGGACGTGAGTGTCCTCGCTAGTACTAACCTTAAGATTTTGATAGTTTCTTTCTCACACTCACAAAGTGTATATAGCACTATCCTTGTCTTAGGAAACTCGCAAGAAAAATCGCATAACGTAAACTACACTTGATGCGATTTTGTTTGCGACCGATTTTGCACACTTAATTGTAAAATTACTTTATAAATTAAATAATATTATTATCTATTATGATCATAGATATTATAGTATGGTTACTTAACACAATTTATTCTTAAGAAAACAAATTGCAAAGTTATCCTTTTGCACCACTCTGTACCTCCTTACCAAATTGTTAACTAATGCAACGGATAAAAATGATAAAAATTGTACATAATATTAAAAAAATTCTCCTTACCTTCAAATACTTCGATTAAATGGGACATATCCCATGCTGATAATAATTTTATTACAAAACTATCCATCTCAAAACTTATTTTATTTTGTATTTTAACAAAAAATATTTAAAATTTAAAAAAAAACGGTACAATTTAAGTCCATGGTCCGTACTAATAGTCGAGAATTAATCCCTAGATTCAGCAATTATAATAGTTTCCTACCAATCATATTTTTTTATATGATTTCCAGTTTCGACCAATCAGAAAGGAAATTTTAGGATTTATCCTAAATCAGGGATCAATCCTTAAAGTACGGGCATAATAGTCTGGGCATTAGTACATTATTATTATAATGAAAGCTTATATTTTTCTAAATTCTTAGAAAATCCACATTTAAACCTACCACACTTAAAAGTTACGAACAAGAAAACAGGGGTAAAAAAATGTAGAAAAATTAATTGTGAAATACAAAAAGGTAACTACTTTCTGCAATTTAAAATTGGTTAGGAATTCAAAAATAATTTAATTTTAAAAAGTTTGAATAGTCATTTCTATTATATTTCATATTTATAATTTTTAATGTACCAAAAATCGTGGCAAACATTATTTTTATTTATGGCTTTAATATGATTTGTTTTAAAATTGAAAGGAAATTTTTACAAGTTAGAGTTTAATTTTAAAATTTGTAAAAAAATTTTAATGTTGTAATGTTTCAAAAAAAGAATACACAACTATTCAAGTACAAAATTTTCTTTTTGTAGCATACTCTGGGTAAAAAATATGCACAAATTGGGTTGGAACCCGTAAAATTAAAAATGCACAATATTGGGTAGAATAAGTGTAAGCAGTTATGAAGGTTTCAATAGAAATTTTCAGGTACAAAAGTTTACCTTTATTTACCAAACGGTAGATTCAAAAACTGCACAATTTGTGTTTGCAGACTGTACAATTTGCAATGCACAACGCTATGCAGATTTATCGCAAACAATTTTTTTCAGTGCAGAGAACCACAGGAGCACCAACACCAGAGAAAGCACGTAAACTGAAGGATCTAAACATTAAAATAAAAAGGTCATGTAGAAACGATAAAAACAAACACATCAAAGATATCTGCGCAGAACTTGAACTGCACGCGGATCGACATGACCAGCATCAGCTCTACAAAAAGGTAAAATATCTGTCACGAGAATTTAAACCACGTACACAGATCATAAAAGATCAAAATGGAGAGACCTATACAGATAACAACAAAATAGTCGAAGTATGGAGGGAGTATTGCTCCGACCTGTTTGGAGAGACACCGCAAAAAGATCCATTCGCACAAGAGCGAAGTGAGCATTTAGAACCGAACATCCTATGATCCGAGGTAGAGAGAGCAATAAATAAATTAAAAAACCGAAAAGCGGTTGGAGTAGACGGAATTACTGGAGAGCTCATTAAGGCGATGGGAGAGGCTGGAGTAAAAGTGATACACTCGTTATGTCAAATCATATGGCAAACGGGAAAATGGCCGGAGGAATGGTGCGAATCAACATTCATTCCCCTACACAAGAAAGGTTCACCAACGGACTGTAACAACTACAGGTTAATTGCCCTAATCCCTCATTCAAGCAAGATAATGCTCCACATAATTAACGAACGACTGAAGAGTTTCCTCTTGCCCCAAATTTCAGAAGAGCAGGCCGGATTCGTCCCGGGTAGGGGAACCAGAGAACATATTGTTGTGTCCACCGTGTTACCCCTATTATGGGAGAACAGGGCAAGGGAAAACAATCGGAGAGTTTTTTAAATGCACTAGTTAAGTTTTTGTTAGAGTAAGTTTTGTCAAATAAAGTTTTTGTGATAAATTTTAAACGCCTGATGAGAACGGTGATAGGCAACCCAAAAGACTGAATAAAATGTGTGATAAAATCAAACATGATAAAAAAAAAGAAATAAAGGAGGAGGTTGTCATGGAGAAAAAAACAAGAAGTTCGATTTTAGAAAAGCGACCGAGAGAGTTGCAAATCGAGGAGTTCGATAAAATTATGAGATCAATATAGTCGCAAATCGCGAGTACAAATAAAAAAAAAAGGAATCAATAGAGTATAAATTCGTGAGTACGAATATATAAGGCGACAAAGAAAAGTCGCAAATCGAGTCCTTTTAAATAAGCGACTAAGATAGTAGAAAATCGTAAGTACGGAGAAATAAGACGAGCAAGAAAGTCGCAGATCGACAGAATATTTAATAAGGTGACAAATAAAATTGGAAGAACGAGTTTCTCCCACGGAGAAAATTGCGGTGAGCACGACATGTGCATTGGAATTGTTAGTTTGGAATAGAAATTCCAAAGCGAAGGCAGGAGAAATTGAACCATTTGGACAATCTGAAACGCAAGGGTCGAGAAAGTGTATGTGCGCTATATTATCCGTTGAGCCGAGTTACAATCAACAACACATTAAGGTTAGCGTCGTTAATTGCTATAATTTTAAGTAGTTGTATTTTGTGTTTATTTATATTTTGATTTTGTTGTTTTTCACGTTATATTAATGTTATTAAATGTGTTTTTGGCTATCCGATTGTTTTTCTTTTGACTGTTGGCCTGTAAGACGTTTTTAAAGTGAGTTTTAACCCTGAGATAGAGAGAAGTGTTCGAAGTGAATTCTTCCTTGGTTATTCCTCTAATAGCCAAGAAGGGGATCACAACAATATATTAAATGTACGTCAAATCATCGAAAAGACGCGCGAGTTCTGCGTCCCAATGGTTCTATGCTTCGTGGACTACAGGAAGGCCTTCGATTCTGTAAACTGGAATAAATTGTGGAGCATCCTTGAAGAAATGGCCACACCAAGTCACCTGATACATTTAATAAAACGACTATATAACGAAAACTCGACAAGAATACGTATAGATAAAACGTATTCGCGAAAGTTCAGTATAGGTGCCGGTGTAAGACAAGGATGCATCTTATCGCCAATACTATACAATATATACTCCGAGTTTGTAATGCGTAAGGTGCTCTCTGGGTAGAATGGCGGTATAACAGTAGGCGGTAGGAAGATCTCCAATTTGAGATATGCGGATGACACCCTAATAATTGCGTCGAGTCTAGAAGAACTTGAAGCTATCATGATTAGACTAATCGAGATAAGCAGGCATTATGGTCTACATATTAATAACAATAAGACAAAAATCATGATAGTAGACCGCACCAACAATAACTCCCCCGAAATCCATACATTCATGGGGTTTGAGGTAGTGCATAGCTTCATATACCTGGGCTCTCTCATCTCCAACTCTGAAGGAAGTACGCCAGAAATAAGGCGGCGACTGGCTATGGCAAGAACGGCGACCACTAAACTCGTAAATATGGAGAGACACGACCGTTACTAGAACAACAAAGATGAGGCTCCTGAAGGCACTGATATTCCCGGTGGCCACATATGCAGCAGAAACGTGGACATTGAAGGCAGACGATAGAAGACGAGTCGAAGCCTTTGAGATGTGGGCATACCGGCGCATGCTGAGAATACCTTGGACGGCCCACCGCACAAATGTGTCCATTTTGAATGAACTAAAGGTCGAAACGCGACTGTCAACCAAGATCAGCCAGTCATTCTTGGAATATTTCGGACACATTGCAAGAAGACCAGAAGCAATAGAAAAATTGATGATCCAGGGAAAGATCGAAGGAAAGCGACCGAGGGGAAGGTCTCCAACAAGATGGGTAGACCAGATCAAAGCCCTAACTGGCCAAACACTACATGTGGCGACTCACGCAGCGCATGACCGGGGAGCATGGAGCACCTCACTGAAGACGCTACCGTCATATGATGCCACTATGTTCTTACGTAGGACGAAGGAATCTGAGAGAGAGAGAGAGAAGATTATCGCTCCAACCAAGACAGCATATGCATTGCTAAAGGCACGTATTCAGGAAATTGTATAACTTTTAAATTGAAAGAATAAAATACAGGATCTCAACATAAAATAGTATTGCACAAAGTGCACCTAACTCCTACACTGTATAGCAATTACTATGCACCTGTGTTATCGCAATAATTTGCATAGTTGTTCGTTCTTATCTCATAGTGATATGATTCTATGCCTTTTTTAAATTCCATTTATGTTGAAACAGACTATACATTCTTCACATTTAGGTATAAACAAATGTAAGAAGAGGGCACGTACACTTTTATATTGACCTGGAATTTCAAGTGATATTGAAAAAGTAGTAATAGCTTGTAAAATTTGTAAAAAATTTAAACTCAGTAATGTAAAAGAAAAATTAATGTCACATGAAGTTCCAAAATTACATTTTAATAAAATAGGTTCAGATTTATTCCATTTTGAAGGTAAGGATTATTTAGTAATAGTTGACTATTTTTCCATATGGCTAGATTTTACGTTGTTACCAAGTAAGGAAGTTAATGACGTCTTTGTTGTGTTAAAAAATACCTTTGCTGTATACGGAATTCCAAGGACGGTAGTCTCAGATAACGTTCCATTTAATAGCTATAAAATTCATGAGTTCGCGAAAAGTTATTTTAACTTTTTGGATTGGAAAAGGATTTTGATATTTTAACATCGAGTCCGAGATATCCTAAGAGCCCCCGCAGACTCCAGACTTTCTATCGGCCGATACTTAGTCGGTTTCTTAATCAGTATGAAGCTGTATGCAAGTGTCGACCGATACCGAATCGTTATAATTTGCGCACTTGCATACAGCTTCATACTGATTATGAAACCGACTATCAGCCGATAGAAAGTTTGCAGTCTGCGGGGGCTCTAAATCTAATGGGTTAGCGGAAAAAGCAGTTGGAATTTCCAAAAGTATTTTAAAGAAATGCAAGGCTAACAAAACGGATATTGCCATGGGTCTATTAAATTACACCCGTATGCGGTACAGATTTTAGCCCAGCCAACTGCTAATGGGTACAAATTTAAGAACAAATTTACCTTGTACCACTGAAAAATTGAAACCCAGGGTAATAATAAAGGATGCTGAAGATCAATTTGAGCTTATCTTCACTTCAACTCTTCATACTCTGCTTGATTGAGTTGACCAGTTTTATGTGACGAGCATGTATCGTATTGATCTTTTCTTGGTTTAAGTAATCCAAGTTTCATTTCAGCAACCAGTTCTGTAAAAGGAAAAATTGTCAAAGGAATTATATGTTTTCTTCTAGACACTTATCTTTATAAAAGTTGTATAATTCCGATTTGGATTTAAAGTTTTGTTCTAGGTAAACTTTTTCGGTGTCCTTTCTACAATAGTGGCTTTCTATTTAGGGAATTTAGGAATAGTTCCTAATAGAACTACAGGGTCTACCAACAAGAAGTTTGTTTTTAAATTTGGTAGAATTAGGTTATGTTGAGAGTTCTGTCATTCAGTTTTTTGACATATGCACAGTAGAAGGTTTAGAATTTGTTATAATGTCTTTAATTTTGCTCGAAAATCGTATTAAAATAATTAAAATCCATTATGAAAATGGTAATTCTGTGAAAACTATATTTCGTAAAATTTGCAATATTTTTGGTCATCAAGATCGGCCATCGTAGACTGCCATTGCGAAGTTAGTGAAAAAATTTGAGTCCATCGGTTCAATAGCAAACGTAACCACAAAAATACGTGCTCGTGCAGGCCGTTCAACCAAAAATATTGCTGCAATAAGTGAGAGTGTTGCAGAAGACCCAAATTTATCGGTTTCACGACGTTCTCAACAATTGGGCATATCCACAATGACCACATGGCGAATTTTACGGAAGAATTTGGCCCTAAAGCCTTATAAGGTTCAACTGGTGCAAGAATTAAAGCCAACAGATCATTCTCAACGTCGTAGATTTGCTGATTGGATCTCTGAACATGGTGCTGGTTTTTGGTGATGTCAACTGGCCACCCAGATCTTGCGATTTAACGCAGTTAGACTTCTTTTTGTGGGGCTATGTGAAAGATAATGTTTATAAGAATAATTCACAAACAATTCAAGAGCTCAAAACCAATATCGAAGACGTCATCCGTGAAATAGATCGAAAATTATTCAGAAATGTGCTTGAAAACTTTGTTAAAAGGATTGACGTCTGCAAATAGTCGTGGTGGACATTTTCCTGTTATTATTTTTCACTCATAAATTTTCAAGTCTCTACATCATATTGCAATAAATAATTATAGAATTTTCATACAAAATGTGTTTCTTTTAAAATTTAAAAACAAACTACTTATTGGTAGACCCGGTATTTAGGAAGGTTTTCAAAAAAACCGCATTAAATTTTCTCTCTTTATGTTTTGGTCTTTGGAATGTTGCAAATTCTGTCTTTTCGTTTCCTTTGTAAAAATGTATTCATCCCCTGCAGTATTATTTCTTTAGATGCTTATAAAATGTATTGAAAGTAAAATGAGAAACATTTTTTTCATTATTTAGGCGTCTACATGTTTAAACACTGTATGTTGAGAATTTCATGTAAATTGGATATGTTTTAAAGACGATACATAAGTTTATTTATAAAATCAATACAAACACTGGTGACAAAATTATTCATACCTTCGCAATTTTAATACATTATTATTAATTAACGTAAAATTAATACTTTGTGGAACCACTCCTAGCTTTAATAACAGCTTTCAAACGATTATTCATGCTGCTCACCAATTTAGAAGTGACTTCTGGGCCAATGGAATTCCATACTTCCATGATTTTCTGTTTTAAGCTTACTTTGCTTGTAACTGTATGGTTTTTTAACCTTAAATCAATTTCTGCCCACAAATTTTCAATCGGATTTATGTTGGGGCTTTGTGGAGGGGTGACTAATAAATGTGGAGTGTTATATAAAAGCCATAATTTCACAACATACGCGGTATGCTGATCGTTGTCTTGTTGAAAATAAAAATCAGATTCAAGTCCTAATTTTTCAGCAATTTGTTTTAAATTTTCCTGTAAAATGTTCATATACCTACTTAAATTTTTCCATTATTCCTTCTATAAATGCAAGATTTCTAACCCCAGCACTACTCGTAGAACCCCAAATTAACACTAAACCTCCGCCGTGTTTGACTGTACATTTTAATTTTTTTAACTGCAGTTCGGTATTCACTTGTCTCCATACAAAACTTCTCCCATCCTATCCAAAAATATTAAATTTGCTTTCGTCAGAGAAAATAACTTTTTCCCAAAACGGATTATATTTATTTACAAATTCTTTCGCAAACATTAAACGCTTCATACGGTTCACTTTACTTATCCATGGTTTCCTTCGTGCTACTCCTGCATGAAACCCATGTCTTCTCAGGCATCTACGAAACGTATTAGTTGGAACTGATTTTAGAAATTTTGATTGATGTGAACATGTGAACGATGTTCTAATTTTTGTAACCCTGATGTGAGGAATTTTTTAAATTTCACGCACTATAGGGGAGAAATATTAACGGATGGTGCGCTGTAAGCAACATCAACGTGACGTCACGCTAATGCACACTAATGATATAACCTCGCTTGACCTCGCTCAGAAATACTTTGATTTGGTTTTGAACGATAATAATACATTACAACTAAGTAATAAATAAATAATTTAATAAAAAATAATACATTTAGACGGTGATCAGCTTAAGCAGTTAAGTGCATTGCTGCTAATGCGGAATGCCCGGTTCGACTCCGGGCTCAGTAAAAACTTTATTATGACCGTCTCCCCTCGGAAGGCAATGGCAAACCACCGAGGTGTAATATGCTTAGAACAGCCTCTCTGGAGATGAAGTGTATACACTTCCCGCGGTTCGGAGCCCGCGTTAAACAAGTAGGTCCCCTATGTGTGTGATAGTACTACAAATGCACAACACATACTACATAGGAGAGAGGTCGCCAACATCCGGTAACGGATAGGCACGTGAAGAAGAAGAGAAGAATACATTTAACGTATTTTAATTAATTTTTAAAATAATTTTAATTAATTTAGACGTCAAATATTTAGTTGATATTACAGCCACCAGGGTGCGTACAATTAATATTTTTCCCCTATAAAACTTTCATCCCGGTCTGTAAATACTTTATGCCGTCCTTTGTTGCACACTTTGCTTTCAAAAAATCCGTCATTCTTAATTTTTTTCACCAAACTTTGTACAGTAGCTTTACATCTACCGATTATTTTTCCAATTTCAAAGTAAGATTTGCCCTCAGTATGTAATTTCCACACAATTTCTCTCTCTTTTGGCGTAGTTTCTTTACCTTTAGGTCCCATGATTAATGTTAAGTTTTGGTAACTTATGATCAAGTTACAGTTACGAAATTTAAACCGCCGCCAAGCAACAGTTTATGTTAATGTTTATTCAATTCATGTGAATCTTTTCTGTCAACGCATTTTATGCAAAGCACGTTTACTAACGTACTTAATTCAAATACAAATACATTTTTCCAGCTAATTGGTGCATAAAATAAATACAATATAACTATATTTGTGTATCATTTCTAGCCATCAAACCACGAATTTGCTTTCTCGATTATTTTAAGAAGGCGTCTTTGAGCAAAGCAGAGTTACGCCTGCGTTTGGAAGACAACAAAAAGATTAGCTTAACCAGCAAAAACCATTGGTCCTTCGAGCCGGATTTTGGAGCTCTCCGAAGCATTTCCGAAGAATTTTGCAATAGCAGAAGCGTTTGGACATTCTGTGGAAAACTGCACCAGGTTAGGGCATCATTTTACATTCTAAACTGATTCAACCAACCTAAGGCTACCACGTTTTGTTCAAGCCTATCAATTTTTAAAATCATTTTAATTTCTACTTATAAAAATCATACATTTCTCTCAGTAAGTCATTAGTTATCATGACAAAGTCTGAAGGGAAATCGTTACTGTGCGAAGCGGAAGTACTGATAGACATATTAAACAGATTTGAAACCCTTTTAGCGTCGATCAAAGGTGAATCCGACGTAACACCTAGAATGCTAAAAGGGTTAGAATTAGAATTTGAGGAGTTTGTTCCTATAAACGCCGCATATTCAAAACTCAATGCGCGTTTGAACCAACTTTCCATAGTTAATGAAGCATTAATGTCGAAATCAGATTTCTATCACCAATATATAGAACTGAAAATCGATGCGTCATTAATACTCTTGATGAACAAAGGGACGCAAAAGAGAAACGATCCTCATCGGCTTCTTCAAAGCGAGGATCAAACGTCAAACTGCCTCAAATAAAACTGCCCACATTTTCGGGAAAATATACGGAGTTTAAGGGCTATTTTGATTCATTTACGGCTTTAGTCCACAACAACAAAGATCTTTCGTCAATCGAAAAATTTACATATCTAAAGTCCAGTTTGGATCATTCTGCCGAACTTGTAATAAGCGACATACAAATGTCAAGTGAAAATTATGACATTGCACTTGACGTTTTGCGCCAAAGGTATGACAATACCAAATTAATAATTCAAAGTCATATAAAGGCGATTTTTAATTTAAAGACCCTTCCTAAAGAGTCAGCTTCACAAATTTCCATTTTGTACGATGAGTTAACGAAGAATGTTAGGGCATTAAAGAACTTAAAGGTTCCCATAGATAGTTGCAACGCGTTTATTGCCCACATATTAATGACAAAGCTTGATGATGAAACAAAAAAGGAATTCAGTAAATTAAAACCCAGAGAAATTCCCTCACTATCTGACATTGATACTTTTCTTAAAGAAAAAACGCAATTGGTAGAAGAGCTAAGGGAGAGTCTTCAATTCAAGTCAATCAAAACAGACAAGCTCAACAACTCAATAAATTATCGTACCAATCATTTTCCAAAACCGACGTTGGTAGCAGCCAGTCAGCCAACTTTATGTTCTATTTGCAACGAAAATCATTCAATCGCGGTCTGCCCAACTTTTATATCGCAATCTATTCAACAGAGGTTCGATACTATAGTGCGGTTAAATAAATGCAAAAATTGTTTGCGTCATGCCAGCAATTTAAAGTGTAAATCACGTTTCAATTGTAAGCACTGTAACAAGCGGCATCATACCCTGTTGCATTTTGAACAAGCTCCAAGCGACTTACCATCGCAATCAAATAGAACCGATACTTTTTCTACATCTCCGTCAAGTTCAAATGACGAAACACAAGTTTCTTTGACTTGCTACGGCGATTGTAATCAGGTACTTCTCTCTACGGCTTGCGTGAGGGTTAAAGGTTCAGCGGGAAAATGGTTTACTGCACGAGCCGTTTTAGACACCGGTAGCATGAACTGCTTCATTACCGAAACACTTTGTACGGCACTTAATTTGAAGTATCATCGTGTGAAGACCGTCATAAGTGGAATTAATTCATCAATTAATCAACAAATAAACACGGCAGTTAAAATTAACATTGCTTCTATGAGAAAAAATTATAAGGGCAACCTATCATGTTTGGTGATTCCCAAAATCACATCTCCACTTCCAACGTTTTCATTCAATGGTAATTACTTAAGCATTCCCAAAAACATAGATCTAGCGGATAAGAAGTTTGACAAATCCGCTCCCATCGATTTGCTGTTAGGGGTGTCCATTTTTTACGAATTGCTGTGCATCGGGCAAATTTCACTGGGAAGAAACCAACCGATTTTACAAAAAACGCTCTTGGGTTGGATTGTGTCGGGAAATATGACTACCAAAATTCAAACTCGCCCGCCTACCATAATTCCAAACAATACCATATCAAACCTTTCAATTTCAAACGAACAGTTAAACGAAAGTTTAAATAAATTCTGGCAATTCGAAGAGGTAAACCCCAAAAATAACCTTTCACTTTTATCTAAAGAGGAACGTTTTTGCGAAAATCATTATAAAGATACCGTCACTCGCGATGTATCTGGGAGATTTTTGGTCTCCATCCCTTTTAATTCGAAATTAGCTGCTCTGGGGGAATCTAGAACTCATGCGATTGATAGATTTCTCAAGATAGAAAAAAGGTTAAATACCAACCCAAAATTAAAAGTAAGTTATTCATCATTCATTCAAGAATACATTTCTTTAGGACACATGTCCAAACTTACTGCTCAACCTAAAAAAAATACTTACATCATAAAAGCAATGAATGCAGAAATACCTTCGGCAAACCTTCCCTATTATTATTTGCCACACCATGCAGTACTAAAGTCGACTTCTTTGACAACCAAACTACGCGTAGTATTTGATGGTAGTTCTAAAACAAGTTCCGGTATATCAATAAATCATACCCAATTAGTAGGTCCAGTTGTTCAAGATGATTTATTTTCTATCTTATTAAGATTTCGCCAATACATTGTCGCTCTAACTGGTGACATTGAAAAAATGTATCGACAAATTCAGATCAATCCTAACGAAAGAAAGCTTCAGTGCATTCTATGGAGAGATCGTCCTACCGACCCCATAGATACTTATGAGTTGAACACTGTCACATATGGAACTAGCTCCGCCAGTTATTTGTCGACAAAATGTTTGCAGCATTTGGCTGACTCAAATGCCAAAAAATTCCCGACGACTTCAAAGGTTCTAAAACTAAACTTCTACGTTGATGATTTGCTTACTTCGCGACCTACTTTAGACGAAGTAATTCAAATCAAATCCGAACTAACCGGTATTTTGGCTTCAGCTGGATTTCCTATTCGTAAATTTCTATCTAACTATCCGGATATTATAAAGGGCAGTAAAGAAAATGATTCTTATCACACTATCCCACTAGGCGAGCGGGAAAGTGTAAAGGTACTTGGCGTCTCGTGGAATGCCATTTCAGATGTTCTACAGTTCGAAATAAAATCAAATCCCAGTTTAAAAACCACGTCGAAAAGGTCGGTTCTTTCGGTAGCGTCGCAGCTATTTGACCCTCTGGGCCTGCTTGCCCCAATCACCATTAGAGCGAAGATCTTGATTCAAAGGTTATGGGAAGCCAATTTAAGTTGGGATGAAAGCCTACCTCAAAAATTTCATTCAGAGTGGGAATCTTTCAGATCAGAACTCCCATCTTTAACGTCATTAAAAATACCAAGATGTGTCATACCAGTGAAATCTTGCACAGTTCAAATTCATGGCTTCGCTGACAGTAGCTCGATTGCTTACGGAGCTTGTGTTTACGTCAGATTAAATACATCTTCTGGTCAAATCACTACTCAACTGTTGTGCGCCAAATCTCGCGTAGCTCCCCTAAAAGGAGCCACCATTCCAAGATTAGAATTATCGGCTGCCGTCCTTTTAACTGAACTTATGCAAAAAATCAAAACAGTATATGAGGATTCTTACACTAAATTATTCTATTGGACAGATTCTACTATAGTTTTGAACTGGATCAACTCAGCTCCTAATAAATATAAAGTTTTCGTGGCGAATCGAATCGCCACAATTCAAGAAATATCTAATCAAAGTGATTGGCAACACGTCCGTTCGGAGAACAATCCTGCCGATCTGGTGTCTTGCGGAGTCAGCACTTTGAACATTTTAACAAACAAATTTTGGTGGAATGGTCCAAACTTTTTGAACAAACCTCAATCTGAATGGCCTGTGACATGTTTGAACCCGAATGTTGAAACCACCGAAATAAAATCCAATAGTTTAATTACTATATGCAATTGCCCAGCGATGTGCATGTTCAATTCAAGCACATCTGATACAATTTCTTCAATAGTTGAGATTATATCAAAATTTTCTGCTCTAACCAACTTACAACGAGTAGCAGCTTGGTTGCTCAGATTTAAGCATAATTGCCAAACCTCAAAATTATTGAGGCGTATAGGTCCCCTCACGGTGGACGAATTAAACCTATCCTTACAAACATTAATTAAGGCTTGCCAGAATGAAGTCTTTAGTAAAGAGATAAAACTATTACAGCATCGTCAATGCGTTAATGACAAATCGACCATTTTATCGTTAAACCCGTTCTTGGATCAAAATGGCCTGCTCCGTGTTGGAGGCAGATTAAAGAATTCTGAATTTCCATACGAGAAAAAATTCCCGCTTTTGTTACCCAAGCGGCATCATTTAACCGACTTAATTTTTTGTAATTTTCATTTGAACTTGCAGCATTGTGGTGCACAGCAGCTCTTATACTGCGTGCGCGAAAGATACTGGCCAATCTGTGGAAAGAACACAGCCAAGAAAATAATTCGGCAATGCATCAAATGTTTCAGGGCCAATCCCACATCTCATAACCCTTTAATGGGAAATTTGCCTTTAAAACGCCTTCAGTTTGAAGCTCCTACATTTTACCACACTGGCCTCGATTATGCCGGGCCTATTTTAATCCGCGATCGTAACCTGAGAGGTGCAAAGACAATCAAGTCTTATATTTGCTTGTTCATATGCCTTACAACAAAGGCAGTTCACCTAGAATTAGTCACCGATCTCACCACGGAAGGTTTCATATCTGTACTAAAAAGGTTCATTAGTAGACGAGGCATGCCTTACTCTTTGTCTAGTGATAATGCAAAAAACTTTGTTGGTGCACACAATTACTTGAAAGACCTGTATGATTTTTTTCAAGTAAAAACAAATCAAGACACAATACATGATTATTTGGCCGTCAGAGGCATAAAGTGGGAGTTCATAATTCCACGTAACCCACACGAAGGTGGTATGTGGGAAAGTAACATAAAGTGTACAAAGGGTCATTTAAAACGAGTGTTAGGTAATACGTGCCTAACATATGAACAATTTAACACAGTTTTAATTCAAGTTGAATCAGTTTTGAATTCTCGCCCCCTGTCGCCACTTACTTCAGATCCCAACGATTGCAATCCACTTACTCCCGGCCATTTCCTCATTGGAAGACCATTAAGTGCCGTTCCCGAAAGGGATCTCACTCACTTGACGGAGAATCGTCTATCAAAATACCAGCAAATCCAAAAGATCACGCAGCATTTTTGGAAACGGTGGAGCTCAGAAGTGGTTCCCAATTTGCAACGAAGGACGAAGTGGTTTGTAAATCTACCAGAAATGACGCAAATTGGCAAATTAGTGCTAATTAAGGAAGACAATTTGCCTCCATTATCTTGGTCCCTTGGACGCATCATTGCAGTGCACCCCGGAAACGACAATATTATCCGTTCTGCGTCTGTGCGCGTTAATAACGGCTCAGTGATAAAGCGGCCAGTGGCAAAACTATGTGCGCTACCTGATTAAAACAAAGTGTTATCCGATCGCCAAAAATACTTTTGCGGAAACCAATCTGGTTCTATTTTTGTACATAATAAAACATAAATTTTGTAAACTAATTTTAGGAGTTCAATCCATTTGTTATTTTACATGTTTTCCATTTTATTGTTTTTCGAAATCCATGTCATTTCAAGGCCGGCGGTATGTTAAGTTTTGGTAACTTATGATCAAGTTACAGTTACGAAATTTAAACCGCCGCCAAGCAACAGTTTATGTTAATGTTTATTCAATTCATGTGAATCTTTTCTGTCAACGCATTTTATGCAAAGCACGTTTACTAACGTACTTAATTCAAATACAAATACATTTTTCCAGCTAATTGGTGCATAAAATAAATACAATATAACTATATTTGTGTATCATTTCTAGCCATCAAACCACGAATTTGCTTTCTCGATTATTTTAAGAAGGCGTCTTTGAGCAAAGCAGAGTTACGCCTGCGTTTGGAAGACAACAAAAAGATTAGCTTAACCAGCAAAAACCAATTAATACAATCGTTATACTGGATGAAATGGCAATTATATTAAAAAATAATCTTAATACATGTTTTATAATTAGGGGAATCACCGATATCAATGCATTTCTAGAAATTGCATTCTAGAATTCTAGAATTTCAAAAAGGAAAAAGAATTAAATTTGAGGTATTAGTATAAATGCGTATTAATATGGTAATAATTTCATTTTGTGTTATTAAAAGTTAATAAAATTAAAATTAATTTTACATGATATATTTTTGGATTTATTTTGGTTTCATTTTAAATAAATTAGTAAGTCGGCGATTTAACCTAGCCAGACCCTGAATATTAGTGTGTGCCGAATACATGTTCTTGATGAGCCTATCAGGTAACTCTCTGCCAAATTTGATGATGTAACAATGCCCGTGTGGCCCTATATGATATATTTTTGGATTTATTTTGGTTTCATAAATAAATTAGTAAGTCGGCGGTTTAACCTAGTCAGACCCTGAATATTAGTGTGTCCTGAATACATCTTGTTGATGAGCCTATCAGGTATAACTCTCTGCCAAATTTGGTGATGTAACAATGCCCGTGTGGCCCTACATGATATATTTTTGGATTTATTTTGGTTTCATTTTAAATAAATTAGTAAATCGGAGGTTTAACCTAGTCAGACCCTGAATATGAGTGTGTCTCGAATACATGTTGTTGATGAGCCTATCAGGTAACTTTCTGTCAAATTTGGTGATGTAACAATGCTCGTGTGCCCCTATATGATATATTTTTGGATTTATTTTGGATTTCATTTTAAATATATTAGTAAGTCGGCGGTTTAACCTAGTCAGACCCTGAATATTAGTATGTCTCGAATACGTGTTGTTGATGAGCCTATCAGGTAACTCTCTGCCAAATTTGGTGATGTAACAATGCCCCCGTGTGGCCCTACATGATATATTTTTGGATTTATTTTGGTTTCATTTTAAATATATTAGTAAGTCGGCGGTTTAACCTAGTCAGACCCTGAATATTAGTGTGTCTCGAATACATGTTGTTGATGAGCCTATCAGGTAACTCTCTGCCAAATTTGGTGATGTAACAATGCCTGTGTGGCCCTCCATGATATATTTTTGGATTTATTTTGGTTTCATTTCAAATAAATTAGTAAGTCGGCGGTTTAACCTAGTCAGACCCTGAATATTAGTGTGTCCCGAATACATGTTGTTGATGAGCCTATAGTCATTGCCACGAAAGTTGACATCTCGTCATAAAAGCATAATCGTCTGAACTAAGCCAATACTCCCTAGTCAAATGAAGTGTATTTTAAAATAAGAATAATATATTGGTTATCTTTTTTTTTTAATTTTCTTTCTCACTTTCCTTTTAGTTTAACAAATTTGAACTTGTCACCTGTCAAACCAAATATAGGTTATGCTGAAAGGAAACTTTTATGTTTTTATTGTCGCTTACCAAATTTATTTATTTATTAAGCAATAGTTATGAACAAATTCAAAATAAGACACAGCATAAGTATACGTATACAGCACCTGTGCAATGCAAGCAAAACAATGAATGGCAAAAATTGCGATTTTGAGATTTTTGTACCGTTGCGTTGATAATTTCTTTGTCAATCTGTTCAGAGCTTTACTCAAAACTAACTTTTGGCAATTACATTGTTTTGCCTTTTCACACAGACCTGAAGAAAAACAAAATTGTGTAACACCCCACGGCGTTAAAGAGTTGAATTAATTGAAATTTTTCGGATTAACTGCCACCACATCGAAAATTTTTGGTTACTTTACCTGAAACCTGAGCTTTACGATGAACACTCAATTTGGGAATACGTAGCGCTGACCATGATCGAATTTCGGAAGTCGTAGGATGATTAAGATTAAACAACGTCTTAATTATTTCAACAATAAAAAAAAAAGAATCGCTCTAATTTAATTATTTATTAATTATCAAACAAAAATAATTAATGTTTTGGACATAAAAATTGTACATATTAATTAGCATTAATTAGCAATAAATAATAATTTTACAACAAAATTTCTCGTATAAAAAAGGTGGAGAATTTAATTCTCTACAAATTTGGTTCTCACCATTTTTAGCGAGAAATGCAAAATACTCCTGCAAATTACAAAACAAAAATAAAAACAAAAATCCAAAATTCCGGAAACAATCAGTCGTAATCACTTTCTTCAGAATCACTGGAGCCATTAGCATGGATGATAAGTTCATCGACCGTTATATCTAAAGCCTTTTCTCCCTCATACCAATCTTGTATTACCTTTTCGGTGTGACAAACACAGTTTTTCCATACTTCAGGAGAACAATTTTCTAATGCTTCATTCCACATATCAATTACGTTTTCATTACCATAACCATCTCTTCCAATGTGCTTGTTGTAGTAAGTTTTACAATGAGCCCATACTAATTCAATTGCATTGAATTCACAATGGTATGGTGGTAACCGTAAAACTTCATGTCCGTGGCTTCTTAATAATTCGTCCACTTCGTAGCGTTTTTCTTTTTTATGTAGTTTAGCTAGAGCTAGCAATTCTGGTTTAAAGCAGGACGGTTCAAATTCAATATTGTTTGCAGTTAACCATGCTGCAATATTTGGTTTTGTCCATGCCGAAGTAGGCATTTTTTCTACTACAGTAGAATGATACGATGCGTTGTCCATAATTATGAGAGATGGTTCTTCTAAATTGCATATTAATTTTTCAGCAACCCATTTTTTAAATAGTTCACCATTCATTTCACCGTGGTAATCCTCTTTTTGCGATTTTGAAGCAAACACTAATGAGGTATTATTAATAAATCCAGATTTTGACCCAGCGTGAAGTACAATGAAACGTTTTCCATCATAACCTTCTGGTTTCCTAACGCTTTTTGTAGAGCCATCTTGCCACGACATTCCAGGATTACCTTTAGAAAAAATCCTTGTTTCATCTAAAAACACGACATCACGTTGAAACTGAGAATTTAAATTATTTCTATAATTCTGAAAAAAATGAATTCGATCTATTGCAATACTGCTTTTTTCGACCAATGCTCTTCGATTATTTTCTTTAGCAAATTTAAAACCAATTTCGTGCAAAACACGATTTAAGCTCCTGTTGCTTAGTAAAATATGCAGCTGTTCAATCTCCTTGTTTAACAAAGCAACGGTTAAATGTCTTTCTGCAAAAAATACACAAATTACATTTTGTGTTAATTATAAATGACAACGAAACTTACTTTGACTGTACATGTTATAAATTGTGTTTCTAATGTTCATTTTCGATGATTCTGGTAAATCGCTAGTTTTAACTTTCCTACGTTTTCGGTTTTTACCGGGACTTGATAATTCTGCATTTAGTGAACTACGGTTTCTAATCCGGGCAACAGAAGATACACTGATTCCTAAAGCATTGGCAACACGCTGCAATTTATAAAATATTTTATAAATATAAAATTAATGTAAAGTAATCTTTTTATATTCACCTCTTGAACACACTGTAATGGAATTAAACTGCCCCCGTGCTGTTTTTCAAGTTCAAAATAATTTAATAAATTTAAAATCAACTGTTGCGATTGAGATTTTAATGTTCTTCCACGTACAGAACTAGACATTTCGAGAGTTCTGAAAAGAACTAATTTTGTATTTTGACTAATTTTGACAAGCTTAAATCCACAAACCGAAAACTTAAACCACGAAAACTCCAAACTTCAAAAATACTAAAAGTGACAGAAATTTTATATAAATTACTACGCGAATCAAATTCTTTTTCCGGTACTAGTTACGACATGCTATGAGTATATCTGTCTTTTACTATCGTCTAACAAACGCAACAGCGTATGTCGTTACTGGAAACACGTGCAATATATTTTCGTGCTTTGTCATATCAATACAAAATGACTGGTAATGCTCATAAGCAATACGTCGTTGCTATATTCAGTCAATCTATGACGAGACGTCTTCTTTCATGGCAATGACTTTATCAGGTATAACTCTCTGCCAAATTTGGTGATGTAACAATGCCCGTGTGGCCCTACATGATATATTTTTGGATTTATTTTGGTTTCATTTTAAATAAATTAGTAAATCGGAGGTTTAACCTAGTCAGACCCTGAATATGAGTGTGTCTCGAATACATGTTGTTGATGAGCCTATCAGGTAACTTTCTGTCAAATTTGGTGATGTAACAATGCTCGTGTGCCCCTATATGATATATTTTTGGATTTATTTTGGATTTCATTTTAAATATATTAGTAAGTCGGCGGTTTAACCTAGTCAGACCCTGAATATTAGTATGTCTCGAATACGTGTTGTTGATGAGCCTATCAGGTAACTCTCTGCCAAATTTGGTGATGTAACAATGCCCCCGTGTGGCCCTACATGATATATTTTTGGATTTATTTTGGTTTCATTTTAAATATATTAGTAAGTCGGCGGTTTAACCTAGTCAGACCCTGAATATTAGTGTGTCTCGAATACATGTTGTTGATGAGCCTATCAGGTAACTCTCTGCCAAATTTGGTGATGTAACAATGCCTGTGTGGCCCTCCATGATATATTTTTGGATTTATTTTGGTTTCATTTCAAATAAATTAGTAAGTCGGCGGTTTAACCTAGTCAGACCCTGAATATTAGTGTGTCCCGAATACATGTTGTTGATGAGCCTATCAGGTATAACTCTCTGCCAAATTTGGTGATGTAACAATGCCCGTGTGGCCCTATATGATATATTTTTGGATTTATTTTGGATTTCATTTTAAATATATTAGTAAGTCGGCGGTTTAACCTAGTCAGACCCTGAATATTAGTATGTCTCGAATACGTGTTGTTGATGAGCCTATCAGGTAACTCTCTGCCAAATTTGGTGATGTAACAATGCCCCCGTGTGGCCCTACTTGATATATTTTTGGATTTATTTTGGTTTCATTTCAAATAAATTAGTAAGTCGGCGGTTTAACCTAGTCAGACCCTGAATATTAGTGTGTCCCGAATACATGTTGTTGATGAGCCTATCAGGTATAACTCTCTGCCAAATTTGGTGATGTAACAATGCCCGTGTGGCCCTATATGATATATTTTTGGATTTATTTTGGATTTCATTTTAAATATATTAGTAAGTCGGCGGTTTAACCTAGTCAGACCCTGAATATTAGTGTGTCTCGAATACATGTTGTTGATGAGCCTATCAGGTAACTCTCTGCCAAATTTGGTGATGTAACAATGCCTGTGTGGCCCTCCATGATATATTTTTGGATTTATTTTGGTTTCATTTTAAATAAATTAGTAAATCGGAGGTTTAACCTAGTCAGACCCTGAATATGAGTGTGTCTCGAATACATGTTGTTGATGAGCCTATCAGGTAACTTTCTGTCAAATTTGGTGATGTAACAATGCTCGTGTGCCCCTATATGATATATTTTTGGATTTATTTTGGATTTCATTTTAAATATATTAGTAAGTCGGCGGTTTAACCTAGTCAGACCCTGAATATTAGTATGTCTCGAATACGTGTTGTTGATGAGCCTATCAGGTAACTCTCTGCCAAATTTGGTGATGTAACAATGCCCCCGTGTGGCCCTACTTGATATATTTTTGGATTTATTTTGGTTTCATTTTAAATATATTAGTAAGTCGGCGGTTTAACCTAGTCAGACCCTGAATATTAGTGTGTCTCGAATACATGTTGTTGATGAGCCTATCAGGTAACTCTCTGCCAAATTTGGTGATGTAACAATGCCTGTGTGGCCCTCCATGATATATTTTTGGATTTATTTTGGTTTCATTTCAAATAAATTAGTAAGTCGGCGGTTTAACCTAGTCAGACCCTGAATATTAGTGTGTCCCGAATACATGTTTTTGATGAGCCTATCAGGTAACTCTCTGCCAAATTTGATGATGTAACAATGCCCGTGTGGCCCTACATGATATATTTTTGGATTTATTTTGGTTTCATTTTAAATAAATTAGTAAGTCGGCGGTTTAACCTAGTCAGACCCTGAATATTAGTGTGTCCCGAATACATGTTGTTGATGAGCCTATCAGGTAACTCTCTGCCAAATTTGGTGATGTAACAATGCCCGTGTGGCCCTATATGATATATTTTTAGATTTATTTTGGTTTCATTTTAAATAAATTAGTAAGTCGGCGGTTTAACCTAGTCAGACCCTGAATATTAGTGTGTCCCGAATACATGTTTTTGATGAGCCTATCAGGTAACTCTCTGCCAAATTTGGTGATGTAACAATGCCCGTGTGGCCCTATATGATATATTTTTGGATTTATTTTGGTTTCCTTTCAAATAAATTAGTAAGTCGGCGGTTTAACCTAGTCAGACCCTGAATATTAGTGTGTCCCGAATACATGTTTTTGATGAGCCTATCAGGTAACTCTCTGCCAAATTTGATGATGTAACAATGCCCGTGTGGCCCTACATGATATATTTTTGGATTTATTTTGGTTTCATTTTAAATAAATTAGTAAGTCGGCGGTTTAACCTAGTCAGACCCTGAATATTAGTGTGTCTCGAATACATGTTGTTGATGAGCCTATCAGGTAACTCTCTGTCAAATTTGGTGATGTAACAATGCTCGTGTGCCCCTATACGATATATTTTTGGATTTATTTTGGTTTCATTTTAAATAAATTAGTAAATCGGAGGTTTAACCTAGTCAGACCCTGAATATTAGTGTGTCTCGAATACATGTTGTTGATGAGCCTATCAGGTAACTCTCTGTCAAATTTGGTGATGTAACAATGCTCGTGTGCCCCTATACGATATATTTTTGGATTTATTTTGGTTTCATTTTAAATAAATTAGTAAGTCGGCGGTTTAACCAAGTCAGACCCTGAATATTAGTGTGTCCCGAATACATGTTTTTGATGAGCCTATCAGGTAACTCTCTGCCAAATTTGATGATGTAACAATGCCCGTGTGGCCCTACATGATATATTTTTGGATTTATTTTGGTTTCATTTTAAATAAATTAGTAAATCGGAGGTTTAACCTAGTCAGACCCTGAATATTAGTGTGTCTCGAATACATGTTGTTGATGAGCCTATCAGGTAACTCTCTGTCAAATTTGGTGATGTAACAATGCTCGTGTGCCCCTATACGATATATTTTTGGATTTATTTTGGTTTCATTTTAAATAAATTAGTAAGTCGGCGGTTTAACCAAGTCAGACCCTGAATATTAGTGTGTCCCGAATACATGTTTTTGATGAGCCTATCAGGTAACTCTCTGCCAAATTTGATGATGTAACAATGCCCGTGTGGCCCTACATGATATATTTTTGGATTTATTTTGGTTTCATTTCAAATAAATTAGTAAGTCGGCGGTTTAACCTAGTCAGACCCTGAATATTAGTGTGTCCCGAATACATGTTTTTGATGAGCCTATCAGGTAACTCTCTGCCAAATTTGATGATGTAACAATGCCCGTGTGGCCCTACATGATATATTTTTGGATTTATTTTGGTTTCATTTTAAATAAATTAGTAAGTCGGCGGTTTAACCTAGTCAGACCCTGAATATTAGTGTGTCCCGAATACATGTTTTTGATGAGCCTATCAGGTAACTCTCTGCCAAATTTGATGATGTAACAATGCCCGTGTGGCCCTACATGATATATTTTTGGATTTATTTTGGTTTCATTTTAAATAAATTAGTAAGTCGGCGGTTTAACCTAGTCAGACCCTGAATATTAGTGTGTCTCGAATACATGTTGTTGATGAGCCCATCAGGTAACTCTCTGTCAAATTTGGTGATGTAACAATGCTCGTGTGCCCCTATACGATATATTTTTGGATTTATTTTGGTTTCATTTTAAATAAATTAGTAAATCGGAGGTTTAACCTAGTCAGACCCTGAATATTAGTGTGTCTCGAATACATGTTGTTGATGAGCCTATCAGGTAACTCTCTGTCAAATTTGGTGATGTAACAATGCTCGTGTGCCCCTATACGATATATTTTTGGATTTATTTTGGTTTCATTTTAAATAAATTAGTAAGTCGGCGGTTTAACCAAGTCAGACCCTGAATATTAGTGTGTCCCGAATACATGTTTTTGATGAGCCTATCAGGTAACTCTCTGCCAAATTTGATGATGTAACAATGCCCGTGTGGCCCTACATGATATATTTTTGGATTTATTTTGGTTTCATTTTAAATAAATTAGTAAGTCGGCGGTTTAACCAAGTCAGACCCTGAATATTAGTGTGTCCCGAATACATGTTTTTGATGAGCCTATCAGGTAACTCTCTGCCAAATTTGATGATTTAACAATGCCCGTGTGGCCCTACATGATATATTTTTGGATTTATTTTGGTTTCATTTTAAATAAATTAATAAGTCGGCGGTTTAACCAAGTGAGACCCTGAATATTAGTGTGTCTCGAATACATGTTGTTGATGAGCCTATCAGGTAACTCTCTGTCAAATTTGGTGATGTAACAATGCTCGTGTGCCCCTATATGATATATTTTTGGATTTATTTTGGTTTCATTTTAAATAAATTAGTAAGTCGGCGGTTTAACCAAGTCAGACCCTGAATATTAGTGTGTCCCGAATACATGTTGTTGATGAGCCTATCAAAAAATATAAATACCTCAAATATAAATATATGTATTGTTAGTAGTTTTATCAATTCTACGTTCCAAAAAGTCGTTTATGTTAAATAAATTTTTTAAAATTCTTTTGCACATCTATTAGAAGTAGGTACATGTGTACTTAACGTAGTATAAATATTTAACCTTCATATTTATTTCTACGTATATAAAGTTCGCGTTTAATCCTATTTCAGGTAAAAATTAAGGGTTCTTAAAAATTATTGTTTTATGATATACAATAGGAATGCTAATTTTATGCTGATACGCTGTTAAAAGTTTTAAATAATTTAAAATATAATGTAAAAATCAAAAACGTCAGTATATGTTTGGTCAACTGTAAAAAACTGAATATGAATCTGAGAAATGAATCTGTCTTCCAGGTGGTACCAGACATTACTTCTAATTCGTAAATAACATTGTTATCTATTAAATTATAATTAAAACATTCTCAGAATGTAGTTGGGAATCTTCCATTATTTACATTAAAAATGTGTAAAGCTGTAACATGTACTTCACTTAATCAATTGTAAAAATTTTATACTATTTCATTAAAAAAAAATTTATGTTGTAAGATGAGGGGGGGGGGGAGCAGCAATGCATACATCTGCTTATGATTCTTAAATTTCGAAGTATACTTAAGAAATGCGATATTCAAAATATTTTCTTATCAGTCATTGATGATTAACTCGAAAATTCTTGCGATAAAATTATCATGTTATTGTTATGATTAAAGTCGTATTGACGTATTGTTATGTATACGTGCAGAATAAACTCTGCAAGTCATTTGATTTGTCATACAAAAGATATGGTTTGGTTTTGTAGGTGGGACAACAAAAAAAAAAAAAATGGGAAAAGCCAAAACCTACCCCTTTGTAGTGTACCGAATTATTACAAATATCGATGGCGCAGCGTCAAATTTGGAAAAGGCGTCTGGAGCTGTAATTCCAGTTAGATCATGAGGAATGCCAAGAAAGATGACGCACACAAATAAATGTGACCAATTTGTTGTTAAAATTCGCTTAATAATGTTTTGTTTCTTTTTCTAGCACCGTTTTCCTTATCACGTACGACGGCAGGTTGGCAAGAAGGTGGGGTGAAACTATTACGCATTGCTGATCAAGGACCGGCTACATTGCAACAGTGAAACGTAAAATGGTGCAAGGTGTGTTTTAAGGTTTTTATGTGATTTATTTGTTAATTTAATTTTTCTTTTAGATATGGAAGAAGCAAAGAAGGCTACGGAGACTCCGTTAAAGAGCCCGCCTGTTACCACCAGCACTACTCCCGATTATGCAGCTGGATTTAATGCGACAACCACACCCGCACCTATTACGACTCCTGCGGGTAAAAGAGGATTTTATTTTTCAGAAAAATTTTATTTAATCTTCAAAATTTCAGCTTTCGTTGTTATAATATCACAAACTCCTGTTAAAGTTACTACCACACCACCAACAATGACTATGGCGGTGGCCACACCGCAATTTACGACGTTTGAGTCTGTGTCGCCTCTTATAATGATAACACCAACCAAGCGAGGAACGGCTGTCGTTACCGAACAATCCAGCGCAGAGGTACCAACGGATAGAGTTTTACTCACGGTAGGTTAAAATATCCGTGTTTTTTATAAACTTTCAATTGTACTTTATATAAGCAGAGAGAACAAATGTTGGATGCTCAAGACATGTTGAGAACTGCGAACAAAGTAACCAGGGCAGAGAAGGTACTAATATTAGGATTCATGGCGGGTTCTTGCCATCACAATCCATGTCCCCATTTGGGTAATATTATCACGATAAAATTGTCTGAAAATCAAGAAAAAGTCTTGCAACCAGACGAAACATTTCTGACGATGGTGGCTGAAACTCACTTCCAAATGAATTATAATAACGGCGAATGGAAGAGAATCAAAAAGTACAGACATATTGGAAAATGTGAATAGCGATCATAAAATTGCAGCCATAGTATGACAAAAATGTAAGTTTTCATTCTCTACGTTTTATTTTATTTATCATATTATACGAGGAGTTCAGGAATTGTTTTTATTATTTTCCAACTCACTCCGATTAGTTTGATTTGTATATATAACATAGGTGCCAAAAGCTGTGCAATTTTGTAGTAAATGTATTTATAAAGGATCCTGACTTCCAAAATGAAATATGATTTTACCTTCCACACAGTGGCGTACCTAGAACTTTTGCCGTTCGGGGCGGTTTCAAATTTTCCGCCCTTTTAAAGTCAATCGAATGATGGCTTTTATCAATTGATAAACATAAATAAAGGTCGCAGGTTCCTCACCAATGAGAGAAAACATATACCTAATTTACAAGAAAAAATAGTAAACTTATGAAGTGCACAAGTTGTTTTTTACAACTTAAAATATAAAAACTGCCGCCCGGTGCGGACCGCACCCACCGCTCCCTTTAGGTACGCCACTGCTTCCACAGGTAGCAATTTGTATATCGTCGGCTTACTGCCAAAACAAGATAACTCCATTTTTGGACAAAATGAGTTATATACATGATTGCATTCAAATAAGAGCAAACTACATTTTGACAAAACCTGATAACTGTAAGTCAAATATTAAAGGAGTATTAAGAAGTTCATTTTTAACTTTTGTTAACTTGTTTATGGTGAATCAAACTTTAAAATCAGTTTTACTAAAAACTATCATTTTGGAGTTATCTTGTTTTAGCAGTAAGCCGACGATATTTTGTGAAGAAGAACAGAACTTATTTGTGTACCGTTGTATCTCTTATGGAATTGTAATTACAGAATGTAAGTTTTAATGCTGTACATATTCGAAATATATGAGTTTAATCAAACGTTTCTTTATGTTAATAACCATCCCTTTACCTATCTAATCCCATTATTTTATTATTCTCAGCTCTATGATAATAAGAGCAGCGGTAAAAATTAAAAGGAATTTAGGATTATAAGAAACCCCGATTTGCAATGTCCCTATAGATATTCAGAAATCTGACGGTTTATATAGTAGAAATTAATTAAAAAAATTTGCAAGTTATTCATGTTTAACCCTCAAAAACAACCCTTGAATTTGATTAAAAAGTGTTAATTTTCGAGAGGTCAACCAATCAGAAGCTCGCAGTCGATTTGCGGCGGACTACGTCACACATTTTGTTGACTTGTTTGATGACGCAATGACATATAGTTAACTCTCCAACAGTTCATAAATCTACCTCTTCCCTTTCTGCAGGTGCGTGAACGTTGAGTATACTTATGTTTATTTTGTACCCTCGTACTCTTATATACACAGATTCTATCAGCTACTGGTTTAAAATCTATTACTTTATCTTTGTTCTTTTCGCTCACCATAAAACCAGTTCCCATCCTTCCGTCTCTCACACCACTCTTAAAAACGTGTATCCCTCTATATCCATTATATCATTCTCTTTCCGTCTCGTCTCTGGCAATGCCTAAAAATCCACTTCATAACTCTTCAATGTCCTTATCAACTGGTTCAATGCCTCTACTACATAAATTACCGTCACATTCTAAGCTGCCAAAAACTTTGTATCACTAGTCTTTTCCGCCACCGTTGCCGAGACCGTTTGAGTGATCCTTTTCATGCCTTCTTGCCTGACGTGTTTTCCTAGCGGTTTCTTTACTCAGTTTTTTGCCATTTCGGACCTTTCCTGAACCTTGGTTCCAGTAATATTGCTTGTCTTTAACCGTTAGTTTCATATAGCCAACCTTCGCGCTGTTCCCCTTTTCTTTCTCTTCTCTTGGCACTTTTCATATCTGCGATTGAATTCTTCTCTCTTGAACAGTAACATCATCATTTATGTACAGAAGCGTCTTGTGTAATTTTACATGTTAGTATTCGACCGGAGCCATGCTCAGCATGTTGTTGGATACTCTGGTTACCCACGCTGTAAAAAATCACATAAAAATACATTCAAATACGTGTAATTTTTACATTCAAAATTATAGTAAAAATACATATTGTGTATTATTCCTTTGATAATAGTGTGAAATTACATTATTATCACTGTAATAATACACAATATGTATTTTTACCATAATTTTGAATGTAAAAATTACACGTATTTGAATGTATTTTTACGTGCTTTTTTTACAGTGTAGGGAAACATTTTTGCCTTCAAACACTTCGTTAGTAAACGTGGCTTTAAGTGCGAGCTCTTTTCACCTTTGGTAATGACCGTATGAACTTTCCAATACCAGTTTTTGCACGCCGATGGCCGATACTTCATAGGGAGGGGCGTAGGCCCTCCCTAGCCAGCATCTCGGCTTTTAAACAACATCCCCTTATTTAACTAGATCAAGGACCCGTTCAGCCCCCGCCTCAAGGTGCCAGTGGCTGACACAAACCCTCCTACGGGGGTACTATTGTCCACACAGTACTTAACCCCAGTGGGGAGAGGAGGTCAGCTGGACCATCACAGGTTCCATCCGTCGACGCATTGCGTCTTCCAGAAACGATTCCGCAATAGGTTTGACACTGGTATTTCCGCCTTCGGGAAAGAGGGATTTCAGATTCCCTTAGGTGTTAAGAAGTTTGTCAAAACTCTCTCGTATCTCTTGAGACGGTTTGTGATGCGTCTCAAGCAGGAACGTAGAAGGTTAGGACCGGCAACTCTGGATATAAATGCAAGCGCTTAACCGAATCACGTAAAACTATTATAATAGACTGCGCGGACTTCAGTTACCTTACAATGGTATTACAGTATGCAATTTACATTGGATGAGTTTGGCTAATTTAAGGTTAAGGCATTAAACGATGCGTAGAAACGATATCGTTTCTAGTACAATAAATAAATTGCATAGTGTAATAAAAGCATAAAATTCATAAGAATGATATATATTTTTTGTAAAAATGATCAATTTTTGTAGAGTTATTTCAATATTTTCACTTCGAAAGGTAGTTTTTGAAACATAGAAAAGAACTTGATTTCCTTTTCCTCTCTTTGACAACCACATAATATGCAATCGGACACGACACATTTATAACCCATTTTGAATCTAAATAAGTAGAAAAATTAAAATTCATCACAACTTAAAATCATCAATTTATAAAAATCTTCTTTTCTAATAAGTTTATATACATGTCTACTATATTTATTGTAGTAGTGTAATAGTATGTTACACACCTAGTGGTTAAAGCAGGCCATTTAATCTCGCGTGCGGATTGCGAACACGCGAGATTAAATGGCCTGCTTTAACCACTAGGTGTGTAACATACTATTATTTTTATATTAACCTAAAATATGCACAAAAGTCATTGCCTCATCGCTGTACAGCGTAGTGGTGCTCCATATGGGATTGATATCCTTTTCAATGGCATGTCGAGTAACAAAAGGAGTTGCCATCCCCATAGGAAATCCCGTCCAAGTTACAAAAGCCCCTCCCGTAAAACTTTTAGGTGCTGCTACATCTATAATTGACATCCGCATTATGGGCTACGTTTTGGTATCTACATGACGCCATGCAGACTCTTCAATACGAATGCCAACCGCCTCACCGACGTCCTACCAGGGCTGCACCATCAGTGAACGCCGGCATATATACTGTAGCGTCTGGTGCCTTGAAGATGCACGAGTACGCACACAAACGGTTTATGGACACCTACCTTTTTAATTCGACTCTCACTTCTCAGGGTAATGCGTCGGGATCTGATTCAACCAACACTTTTTTTTTATACGAGCTTATATCGAACGAATCCTTGTCTCCAACAAAGTTAAAACTACAGTTGGATTCCGTTAACAAGTTTTTAATCAAATAAACAAATTCCAACATAGAACATAAACAATCAAACAATCTTTATATAAACTACTATTCTACGCACTGATTAATAAATGGTAGCTAACCTGCGATTTGTATCGTGCGCACAATTTTCTTTCTTCAATTATTCTAATTTCCAATCTCCAATCTCCAATCTGCTTCTCATAGACCGGATAATTTGGTATCCGTATCTCCCCTACGTATCAGTATGACACGATCTCGACCTTCAACCTTCGTTGCCAACACCTTTTGTATCCCGCTATATTACGGAATCTTCAATTCTCCAAGGAAATTAATCTTCTCTGGTATCACCACCGTATTTCGTTCACGAATATAACTTATCTCAGTATATTTTAAAAGAATCTCACTTGAAATCGCGAGTTTATCTCACAGTACTGAATACACGACCGTCACCTTTTGTGATCTGGATGATACTGTTTATTTACTTTTATGTAACTTGCGTTACTATATAAATTTTGTTTTTAAACTGGAGCTTCTTATATTCTCGGTTGTTTGTACATGGCCGACGGTTCTCTGCACGTTTGATTAATTTTGGCATGTTGTATATAACGTTTACATACAACATGCAACACGAACAACTTAAAATTAAATTCAAACGACAAAAAAAAACAAACACATGTAAACAAATGTGTTTGAACCTCCGGTCTCCAACTGTACTTCTCTCCTTGTTGGTACGACTCTATCCTCAACATGGATAGCGCGTATCACAACAAATGCCCCCTGCTAAGTTTACCCACAGTAGTGCGATGCAACTAACTTGGTAAATCTTCGCATTCATTCAACATCTTCATTCATTCTTCACACCCTTCTTCCATACATGACCTCCTTTCATACCATTCAATTGACCCTGACTTCCCTCTAACATCTTCATTCATTCTCTCTCTTGCTCCAATCACCACCTGTTCCTAACGCTTTTATTCTTTTGCATCGACTTAGGGTCCTCAAACTCAGCGATGTCTTATTCCCAACTGGACTGGCTTTAGCCAAGCCTCTTACGTTCTCCCTGTACTGTGCAGTCTTACCCTAACATACCCTCGGGCTATGTTGGTGCGTACACCTCCCTCTTAATGGACCTGCATATCCTGCAGTAGTCACTTACATTTATCCCTTCCCTTCCCTTTGTAGCGTCAGTGGTTTGTAAACATAAACTTGAGAATGCGCACGAGATTACCCGTGTAAAATTATTTTACTTCGATGTACGAGGTACTGTTAGTCAGTCAATTTATTCTTATGGTGAATCTTCTTCTTGCGGGTCCGCAACGTATGGGTATAGCAGGTTAATGTGAAATTTTCCCCGAATTTCTCCCCCCTGATATGCCAAAATATAAACGTTATCGTTAACCACCTCATGGATCCTAAAAGGTCCTTCGTATGGCAACGATAACTTTGCACAGATGTTCTGCGCCCTGTTTGAGGTTCTCAAACTCTTAACGACTACCCTGTCCCCTATATTGAATGACAGTCGCTTTCGGATTCTTCTATTCATCCGTTCTTCATACTTCTTCGAACTTCGATGCGCGTTTTCTCTTGCCGTTCTACAGTCGTGCAGAAAATTCCTTTCGGTAACGTCCTCCGTCCATGGCCGATGAGGACTCGTACCCTTCATCAAGTACCATGGCGAGAACTTTGTCCGAACATTCGGACACCAATTTATAAAGCTTTCCGCCAAAACAACCTTGTCGACCCACTCCGGATGTCTGTCATGGATTAAGATCCTCAAGAACTTTATGACTTCTTGGACGATCCGTTCACTCGGATTGCCTTGCGGATGTCTGATGGAACTAAAACACACGTCAATGCCCTTTCCCCTGAAATGCTCAACAAAACGATCGTTGTTAAAATAAGTCGCATTGTCGGCTAATATGCGCTCGGATTTAATTTCGTCGTTTGCGAAGTTTTCTAGGCAGTGGATGGTTGTGTCCGTATTACAACTCTTCGTCGGGTATAATCTCACATATTTAGTGCATACGTCGTATACCACCAAAATATGTCGGTAATCGTCCTCTGACGGAACTAGATTACTGAGGTAGTCTATAGCCACCAGCTCTCCTGGTCTATTTACTTTGATGCTTTTAATGCTATTCTGGTTTACGTGATTTTTGTATTTGGCCAGATTGCATAATGCACATCGGTTGATGGTGTCTTTTATGATCGACAAATCCCGTGTACAAAAGAAAACTTCTCTAAATATTAAAAATACTTTTCTAATGCCTACGTGTCCGAAACGTTCATGTAATTCTCCCGCAATTTGTATGGTGTTATCTTTATTCACCACGTACAGCTCATTTGCCCCTATGCTTTTAAGAAGCCATTGATCCCTGATTTTGTATCCTTTATATGTTCCCTGTTCTGCAATTTTATCCCTGATTAGACTGAATTCTGGACTCCCTTGACTCCTGTAAATATTTTCTTCTGAATAAACCCCGTGTCCCTGATTTAAATTTATTTGCGCGACTAAAATGTCCTTCAACTTCTTCTTCTCCTCCTCATCTTTCCTGCTGAAGGCATCCGCGATCAAATTATCTTTACCAGCTTTATGTTTAATGTCGAACGAAAATTCCTGTATCAACAGTGACCAACGATACACTCTTTGGTTGCTGAAATTCGTTCGCATCATGAAAGTTAACGCGGAGTGATCCGTCTCAATCAAAAATTTATTTCCTACTAAATAGAATTTTAACTTGTTTAGTGCGAACACAATTGAGGGCCTTAGAATATAAGGGGTATAAGTGCACTTTTTTTAAATTTGAGATTAATACACAATATGAAACCTTAATGTCCATATTTGTTGGTGCAAAACAGATGCAAGTGATATATTGATAATTAGGATATAATAATAAGGGTATAAGTACTTTTTAAGTTTTGGCACATTTATGATAAAGTTTTTTTTTCTACTTTTATATTATTAAAATTTATCATTTATTAAGGAAATAATAAACTTATATATATATCTCAGCTTTTCCTGGGAATTTTTACCCTGCATTAGCAGTAGACGCACTTAACCTAGTAAAATAACACAAAAAAAAGACATTTGGTTTAACTTTGAATGCAAATATCTCACAATAATGTAAAATGCACTTATACCCCTTTTATTCTAAGGCCCTCAATTGCTAACATTTCCTTTTCGGATATCGTATACTTGATTTCTGCTCCCCTGAGTATTCTCGATATAAAATGGATCGGAACTTCTTCCCCATCCTTTATCTGGATCAATACCCCACTAATTGCAAAATCACTTGCGTCCGTACGCAATATGAACTGTTCATCGAAATTTGGATGTATTAACGATAAACTTTTGTGAAACATTTCCCTTAAAATGTTGAAGCTATCTTCATGTACCTGCCCCCAATTCCAACGTGTACCCTTTTTTAGTAACGTTAACAAACTGTTACCAGGATGGATGGTAGTCTTGATACCCCAAAAAAAAATTTTGCCTTGCCCGGCTACTTACTGTCCAGGAGAATCTATTTATGGAAGCAGCTCTTATCCCGTCCTTCAGGGGTGGTTCTTACACTTATTTGAGCGAAGAGGAGATGAATAAAAAACACATAATGCAAAATATACATTTAATAAATTCATAAAATTAAAAAGTTGTACAATTGCGATAAGTTTTCGCATATCACACTATTAGTAATCTTAGAAATTAACCCATTCACACCAGTCATTCCGTTAAAATTAATAACAAATTCTATTATTTGAATGGTAAAATATAATATGTTAAGCATCAAAATTATTAATTCAAATGAAAAATTTCGTAAAAATATTATTAGGTTGCATTATAATTTTCACATACGCAATATAAAATACCTTGTTACATGTGTTATAGTACCATAAACAACTTGAAAGAGGCGTCGAACTTATTTACAGCTGGCGAGGTCATCACCATTACTTCGTTTGCCGCTTTGTAGAAACAAGAAAAATGCTGTCGACGACGCGAGTTCTTAGTTTTTTTTTATAATTGTTCTAAACTCAATTTATTGATTAGATAAATGGTATAATTGTTTTTGGGGTTATTCACAATGTTTTTGATTAGATAGTTTATCATTGATTTATTATAACCCGCACTAACAACGAATAAATTGTTTATCAAGTTATTTATTTAAGCACAATTTTGCACAATTTAGTTATTTTGATGTAACTTTTAATGTTTTTCGGCACTATTTTTACTTTTCAGAATTCAGAAAGTTCGGATACAACTCTTAATTTGATTGTAATAATTTTATATTCGTAACATGTTTTTACGTTATATTTATTTGATTTATGATTATTCTTTGTTTCGCGTAATAGTTAATTAACACTTGTTTCAACACTTGTGCATCTTGAGATAGTTATTTTTAGGTAATTAATTAATTGATTTGTAGGTAACATTTTAATAACTTTTTACTTTTAGTTTCATAAGATAATGAGTGTAGCTCTGGCTAAATGTATGCACACACTAAAGACAATCTCATTCCCTCCCCGCTAAATTGTATTCATCTGTACAGTTTTATATAAATTTCATGTCTCAAGGTGTTGATTGAACAAAGAACGCATATATTAAAATGAATTAACGATAGTTGACAACAGCAAACCGCTGAGTTTACATTAGTACTTTTTCTTAGCGAGAAGCGAAGAAATTATGACATCATCTTTTAGATTTATTTTTTGAAATGATTACGCTCAACTTATTTGATTTTAACCTAATGAAATTACTTTTATGTATAAATTTAATTTTTGTCTTTTCTAAAATCGGTGATCTAGGGGAAGCGGTAACACGCTTACTTGTTAAAAAAAAAACAATAAAAAAAATGAGCTTTACTATCTCTTCTTTATTCTTAATTTAACTTAACCTACAAGAAAGGAAAGAATGGTACGCTAAGCTGGAAAAAAATTATAATACAATAATAGTACCCACTCATTGCCTTCTTTGTAACTCGAAGTACAATGGTGGATAATGCTGTTGTTGGACGCCACTTGTTCTTTGGTACATCTTCTGAAGCAGAGCAAGAGATCTTTAGAAGAGTGGAGGATGTTTCATGAAGTATAGTCATTTTGAAGTTTATTTCCCAGTCTTTGGAAAACAACAGTTAAACGCAATGCTTTGGCGAGAATGAGCCTTAGCGCGAATCCGAGATCATCGGGCCAGGTGTATCACACAGGCTAAGCAAAGGCTTAACTTACGCTAACCTTGAACAAGGATAATAATTTCAATGACTTATACGACATAAAATGAAGCATTCGAACGAAGCATATTTACAAGTCGAAATACTAGAAGGGGGTTTGTATTCCATCAATCATATTTACATGTTGAAATACAAAAAAGATTGTATTCAACCAATCATATTTACACGTTGAATTACAAAAAAAAAAGGATTGTATTCAACCAATCATATTTACATGTTGAAATACTAATCTTATAAAAAGATTCAATCAATCAAATTTACACATTGAAATTTGTATTAATAAGAGGAAAGATTAGTAAGTGGAACTAAAGAATACCATTCTTCATTTTACCCAATAAAATTTTCTACATTTTTTTGTATGCGAATTATTCTTACATTCCTCTATGTGGTTTATAGAAAACCTTGATGTTAATTTAAATAATTATGTACAGTTCCCAAAATTCATCAGGACAAGTCGTAGAGTTATCTAACCAACTCTTCAGAAAGACAGATTTCAGCGAGAACGGGTCTTAGCTCGAATCCGAGATCATCGAGCCAGATGGTCCGCACAAGTTTAATTTCCAACTTACTGGAGTTAGTTGAAGACATACAACCATAGTCGACATAGAATCGAATTTATTTTTTTCTTAAAAAAGATTTTTCGTGTTGGCACTGAGCCTATTCTCGTTTTACGATCCAAATTTAATTATTTGTATTTCTACGATAATAGTGATCAAGATGATACAGTAATATGAGCATCTTCCGCTCACAAAAATCCGCCTTGTTGCATCCAGTGATTTTTAGAGTTGTATCACGGCTGAATACCAAGTTGGATCAAGTGACTTCGCTTCTGGATTTCATGTATAAAAATTATTAATATACTCAATTATTTACTGCCTTCGGAATATTCTTTCAAATATTAATAGGATATTATAATAATAATATGTAATTTAAACAAAATTATTGAATCTAGATACGATAAAATTATTTGGTAGATACGATTAAATTCTTATTGAGATATGATAATATTATTTTGTAGATACGATTAAATTCTTATTGAGATACGATAATATTATTTTGTAGATACGATTAAATTCTTATTGAGATACGATAATATTATTTTGTAGATACGATTAAATTCTTATTGAGATACGATAATATTATTTTGTAGATACGATTAAATTCTTATTGAGATACGATAATATTATTTTGTAGATACGATTAAATTCTTATTGAGATACGATAATATTATTTTGTAGATACGATTAAATTCTTATTGAGATACGATAATATTACTAGGTAGATACGATTATTTGCTTAATGTAGATAGGACTAAATAATTAATATAGATTATGATATTAACAACCGTAGATTGAATATTAAATAACTAATAGGGGTATTATGTAAACAGGGAGATAGTTTAAAATTTCAGAGGGGGGGCCTGGTTTTTCAATTATCCGCTGGTTAAACTCAGGAAAACTTACGATCGGGGTCAAATCATTAGTGATTTATAGTGAACTAGGTCACTTTAATAAAGGAGAGGGGCTATTATGAATATTGTTTATTTATGTATTTAAAATTATAAGAAATTAGTATGTACAAATAAATATATTACTTGGACTAATCATATTAGGGACATGGGGGTTGATTTTGTTTAAAAAATCAAGTGATGTTTGATTTCTTAATCTATCTTAATTAAAACGGGCAATAAATTATTTTATTCTTAAAACTAACTAACCTGATTATTTACAAAAGAAAATAAAAAATTTTAACTAAATGAATTAGACTAAGGGACTATTCTAAATTTAAGAGGGGGGCCTGGTTTTTCAATTATCCGCTGGTTAAACTCAGGAAAACTTACGATCGTATTACTTATCAAGTAGACTCGGCAACAACGTCACAGATCAAATTTACAAGCGAGATTATCGGAGTTTCCTTGAAAGCAATAATTTAACAACTCTTGATAGCGAGCCGTAGTCGGTATTTAATGAATGAGCTTTTTGACCGGGTCGAATTTCCAGTATTGTTTACTCAAATCATTCCTAAAACTAAGTTGTCAAAATCAAATACTTAACTATTGTATTTAGTCGACCAATTTGCGAATCATATTTACAAGCAAGATTGATGGATTACCAAAGTAAGTAATAATTACCAATTATTTTATTGGTTGGTCTTAATCGGAATTATAAATGATAGTAATTTCAGTTATTTATTATAATGAGTCATTTATTTTTAAGAGATAATTTAGATTAATTGTTAATAAATTTATTATATTGATAATACGGAATTTTGTTCAGGAACTTTTTATTTAAAAAGATAAAAAAATCATTAATTTTACTTTCATAAATATAAGTGTCTTTAAAAAGTTATAATTATTTTCAATTATTGTATTATTTACGCTTAGTTTTTACTAAAAAAAATTTTGTATTGTTAACATATTTTATAATATTTACTTTTGTTTATTAAAAATAAAAGACACGTAAAATTTGAAATTTTAAATCGCGGTGATCAAATCCACTCAACGCGTTTCGTGAATGAAAAACTCATTATTCTTTGTTTGGGTTGTATAAAGTAGATTACTTACGAAGAAAATAAAAATTTTCTGTAATAATCAAATATTTATTTTTTAGACCTTATTAATAAACACACCTCACAATTACAAGTGAGATTAAAAAATCTCTTAAAATAAGTACTTATTTACCATCATTTATTGCAAGTCATAATTAGGATTCGAAAAGCAATGAATTCGTATGAATTCAATTATTCTTACTTAAGAGTCATTTATTAATTTAGATTATTAACTGAATTTTTAATTATTCTTGTCATGGTAATACGAAATTTGGTATATTAGAAAGTTTATTTTATTCAATAACATTAGTGTCTTTAATTCCTAAATTTGGAAAAGAAAAAAAAATTATTTGGTTATTCCTGGTTATATTTTACGTATTCTAACTTATTAAGAGAAAAAAACTTTATTATTATATTATTACCATAGCGATGATTGTTAATTATGATTAAATAACTTGCCAGACACTTCCAAGGAAATAATTTTCTTCATTGCAAACACTTTGTTTATTTTACTGACTCGGTTGCCAGGGATGTACAAAGCGAACATAATTCCAGGAAAAAGATTTCATTGTGAATAATTTTCTTCATAGCAAACACTTTGTTTGTATTACTGACATCAAAGTCAGGGATGTACAAAGCGAAAATAATTCTAGTAAATAAAAATTTCATTTTATTACTCGCGATTATATGCTCAAGCAGTCAAAATCATGAAACATTCTTTTCTTGTATTTGGTTTGTTTTGGGCTAGGATTACTAATTTAGTTTATACCAATTTTAAACATAAACCGTTTGACCTTATTTATTATTTAGTTATTACTTGTAATACAAAGTTTTTAAATTCTTTATTATTTTTATATGTTATTAAGTAAAAAAATATTTTTTTATTAGCGTGACTTTATTTCTTCAAAGAAAAATTAGAACGAAACGAGCTACTACTCAACTCAAAAGTTTTATACCTGTTGTACTGATAAGCGATGCATTTATCACACAAGGTCAAACAGGTTTGAACTCGACTTTTTGCGCTTTATTATTTAGCGTATAGTACGACATAAAAATTTTCACTTATTAATTTATTAATTTGTATCAATTGAAATATGTGGTTTTATCTTAATTTTATTTGGTAACTCATTTCATTACTATATTCCAAACAAAATAAAATTTTATTTCACAACACGGTTTACGGTATAGTTCAATAATATCCTATTTTTAAATAAAATTTATGTTTCGACTTAAGTATGTACATTTTTAACTGGATAGTAGAATGATGTAATGCATGATCAACACTTTATTCTTTGTATTTAGACTTCGTTGCTGAGATCACCTAGCAGTTGTTTAATTTGTAGTGTTTGCATTTCAAAACTCAGCTGTATTAATATCGAGTTCATTTTTGAACAAACAAAGAATTTTAACTTTAATAATTCTTTCCTTAAAAGTTATTTATTAACATGGAATTATCTGTTACTTTAAATATTCTCCCATTAATTGGTATAATTGGTAACTTAATGTTTTCTTAATTTAGTTTTAATATTCAAATGCATTTTTAAATCATTTATTTATAATTGATACTTGATAATTTTATTTATTTTAGATATTTTTAAAGTTAAATATTGTATGTACGAGGCATTGTTCTTATCTTATTATTATCATGCGAGTTATTTACATGGAGGTCAACACTCATCATAGTGTAAATGCAATTGCTATACTAGGTTTATTCATGATTTACTTTGCAGAATAATTAGCAACAATTATTTAGAAAAAACTCAAACTTTTTAGTTACCTGATAACATTTTTATCTTATTTCAATAATTACATGTTATAACATGAATATTATGTAACTCACTTAGGGATAATACATCTTGTTTAAATTAAATATTCATTTTAAAATTCAATTACTATTGATCTGATTTATTTGATTCTTTATTTACCTTAACTTGCTCATTGAATAATTTGTTTAATTGGATAATAACTTTTTAATTTTACAATTTAACTCATAGGCGAATTACTGTATTAGTTATTATTTTTTTCATTAACATAATTTATCAATTTCTGGCAACATCGTGAGATGGAAATTTCCAAAAGCTAGCTAGACTTTTAAGAATTTCTATCTTCACTAAATTTTTCACAAATCTTAGTTAATTAGCTAGTTTAACCGATTGGCAAAAAATTGTCTCGCTTTCCAGATTTAATAATTTGATTTTGATCTTGCTAAAATACAATCGTGATTTATTTTAGTCGCCGAATCAGTGACATTATTAAATTTGATTTATATGTTTCTTGTAGAGCAAGTTTGTGGGTCTTTTTCAAACACGGTCGTGCTTAATTTTTTTTTAACACTTTTTTTTTCAAAAGATAATTATGGTTCTTTATTTCCAGAACTCAACAAAAGATAAAAGATAAATATTCCGTTTTGGAACAATTAATTAAGATATCAAATAAAAGATAAAATTTACGGTAAATTCATAATAAGATAATTAGGTACTTGATTTTTAGAATTCTGTAAATTGCCTTTTTGACAGTACTCTTCAAAAGATAATCGATAAATATTCCGTTTTGGAACAATTAATTAAGATATCAATTAAAAGATAAAATTTAAGGTAAATTCATAATAAGATAATTAGGTACTTGTTTTTTTTTAGAACCAAAAATTAACTGTTGGCCAATTGTTTAAGGTTGTGAACCAATTTAGAGTAATATTAGTCTTGAGTAACTTGTCACCCTTGCCAATTCTTTTATAATTGGATCACTTCTTTTGACCAGTAACTTTTATAGTTCAAAAACATAGACAAGATAAAATAAGGACCTTTGATTGGGATTTTCCAACTAGCAAATTTAAATTCAATTTTATGAATTGATTATTTTCTTTAGATAATATGCAGGCCAACACCAAATTTGTAATAGATAAATTGCTTATACAATTTTATTATTTAAGATTATTAATTCATAAGACAAAAAATTTTAACTTGATAATATAAACTTAGTGATCGATAATTGTAGTTGACGTTCGTTTAATAAAATAATTTTGGTTTTTAAATTAACACCCATGGATTTATTTGTTAATAATAATTAGAATAATTTTAAATTTTAGATATATTTTACGTTAACGACCTTTTGGGCGGGATGTAGTTTTGTGTCTTACCCAGGACATTAACATTATATTATTAATGATTTTAAGAGCTGTGAACTTTCTTAAGGTCCTTAATATGCCAGTTGCCTATATTTTTACCCTTTGCATCTTGTAATTCATAAGTTACATTACCTACTTTTCTTATTACTTGGCATTTAACAAATTTAGGCGCTAATTTTGCCATGAATTTATTACCTGCGTTTGATAAAACATAATTTTTTTTCCAAACGTAATCATTTACTTGGAAAGATAAGGGTCTTTTTCTCAAATTATAATTATGTTTTCCTTTATTGTAAGCTTTAGTTAAAAATTGTCGAACATTTTGAAACAATTCTGGTAATTGTTGTTGATTTTTATCCCAACGAATTTGTCTATCTTTAGAAATAATATCGATGTCTTTTAATGAATTTCCATAATAATCACCCGAAATTGGTATATAACGTCCGAATACAAGAAAAGAAGGTGAAAATCCTGTTACTTCACTTTTTGAAGTATTTATTGCAAAGGCAATTGATTGGACATTTTCATCCCACTCAGTATGATCTTCCTTTATATAGGAGGAGATAGCCGTTACTAAAATACGATTTATTCTTTCAGTGGGGTTATTTTGAGGGTGGTATTTAGCATTATAAAGGGTACTTTGGATTTTAAATTCAGCTAGACATTCTTTAAATTCTTTAGAAATAAATTGGACACCATTGTCACAGATAATCATTTGAGGCACACCAAAGGTGGTAAAATAATGATTTTTTAGGTAGTCAATAATTTTGCTAGAGGTAGCTTTTGTTAGCGGATGAACGGTAACATATTTGGTAAAATAGTCTGTAACCACTAGTAAATGCTGATGGCGTTTCTTTTTTGACATTGGTAAAGGACCTAACAAGTCCATTGAAATTACTTGAAATGGATATGACACTTTTTTCTGTTGACCCATTAGCCCAGGCCGAGCGCTTGGCAAGGATTTTTGCGAACTGCAAATATCACAGTTTTGAACATACTCTTTTATATCATGGGCCATTTTTGGCCAGTAGTACAATTCGGACACACGAGCCATGGTTTTGAAAACACCTAAATGGGCGGCCTTTGGATCATTGTGCAAAGTTTTTAAGATGTCTTTTCGATGGGCTATTGGAACGACTATTTTCCACTCGGATAAGTTAGCTGAATTTACTAAGTTAGTAGGAACGAATTTATAAATGATATTATCTTGAATTTTAAATGACGGATATTCTTTTGGAGTGGTTGTTATTTTTTCGATTAATTCATTATACCAATGGTCTTTTTGTATTAAATTTAAATCCAATGAGCAAGAGTCACGAGATAACATGTCAGGAACGATATTTAATTTACCTGGCCTATGTTGTATTTCAAAATCGTATTGAGCCAATTTTAACGACCAGCGGGCTAATCGTCCGGTGGATTGGTCAAATTGTTTCAACCATTTTAGCGCTGAACAATCTGTAATTAATGTAAATTTTAATCCTTCAATATAACCCCTAAATTTATTGATTGCAAACAAGACACCTAAAAGTTCACGTTCTGTAGCGTGGTATTTTTGCTCTGTGGACGTTAACGCGCGTGAGGCGTAGGCTATTGGATGCTCTAACCCTTCTTTCTTCTGAAATAAAATAGCCCCGCAACCTACTCCGCTAGCGTCCGTTTGTATGTAAAAAGGCTCAGAAAAATTGGGAGATATCAAAATAGGAGCTGTGGATATTAATTGTTTAATTTGCTCAAAAGATTTTTCGGCTTCTGGAGTCCAATCTATAGTTTGGCCTTTCTTTTTATTTTTTATCAAAGCAGTAATAGGAGATGAGATGGTAGATAGTTGTGGCATAAAAATTCTATAATAACTTATAAGACCAATTAAACGTTTAACTTCAGTAGTATTTTTAGGAGTTTTGAATTTTTGTATTGCTTCGACTTTTGCCGGATCAGTTTGCAACCCTTTTTCTCCTACGATAAATCCCAAGAAGGTTAGTGATTTTTGACAAAAATTACATTTTTCTAGATTAATTCGAAAGCCTGCTTCTTTTAATTTTTCAAATATTTCAGTTAAGGTTTCTAAATGTTTCTCAAAAGTGGGAGAAGCAACAATTATATCGTCTAAATAGACGAACGCTTCCTCCTTGTGTAAGATAGGGCCTAAAATTTTATCCATAACCCGCTGCAACGTCTGTGGGCTATTGCTTAATCCAAAAGGCATCACGACGAACTCATATAAACCCTTGCCAGGTATACAGAAAGCTGTCTTTTGTTTACTTTCGTCGTCTAATTTTATTTGCCAGAAAGCCTTACGTAAATCGATGGAAGAAAAATATTTAGAATCACGCAAACGAGTCAATATACTATCCGTTCTAGGCAAGGGATACGAGTCCTTGACAGTCACCGAGTTAAGTTTACGACCATCGAAACAAGCACGAAATTCACCATCTTTTTTCTTAACTAATAATACGGGAGACGAATAGGGGGAATGTGATTCTTGAATTACTTTATCCCTTATCATTTTATCAATCTCTCGAGTTAAATGTTCTTTCATCATAGGACTCAAAGCGTATTGCCTTTGTTTGAAAGGTAGAGAATTTCCCGTATCTATTCGATGCGTAACTCCTATGACGCATCCAGTGGCAGCTTTAGATATTGATTCTAATTTATTAATTACTTGTTCCAATTGACCCTGCTGTTTATGAGTTAAAGACATTTGATTTGTTTCTGTAATACTATTTATCTGAATATTTTTTGGAATTTTCCACGAAAAATTGGAAAAATCAATTGTTAAGTTAAAAATTGAACAAAAATCTGTTCCTAATATTATGGAACTATCAATGGTAGGTACCAAATAAAATTTTACATTACGAATTACCTTATTTATGGTGACGGCCAAATAAATTTCTCCGATAATTTCAGCAGGGGCACCATTTGCTACGCTTATATTTTTGACATTAGATTTATTTATTTTTAAAGAAAATTGTTTAATTAGTTCAATACATTTTTTTCCTAAAATTGAGACATTACTACCGGAATCTATCAATGCCATAAATGTTTGGCTACAAACTTTAAGTTGTAGATAAGGTCTATTATCGAAAGGTTTTTTCGAAAAAGTTGTCGAGACTTTTTGAGTTTCTTTTTGTTTTTTAAAAAATAAATTTATTGTTTGCAACCAGTTTTTCCACTGAGTGGTGTCGCAATTAAAAGTTGAATTACTAATTACTTTTGTTCGGGGTTGAATCTTCCGCGCCGTCCTCTTCCACGACCGCGAATTGATCCGACCGACCTGAAGGGTGTAATTCTTATTCCAGTTGGTTCGAATTGATTTACAGGGCTGGGTAGTGTAGCTTTTTCGACACTCTCGCCCTGTTTTGGAGTCCCGAATTCTGAGTTTTTTGTTTTAATGGGGGAAGATATTTTGGATTTACAAGTTGTACAATCTTGTTTATAGATTCCGGGTGACCCGCAACCGTAGCAAAATGGTTGTCGTTTTCTTTCGGAACATGAAAAATAAACATGACCGGTTTGTTGGCAATTCCAACATGTAGGATTTACCTTATTTATTTCAACTGGAAGTGCTGTAGAGGTACTAGGTTTTGAGGAATCTACTTGAACTTGGGACATTCTTTTTGTTAGGTAATTAATTTTATTATTAGTTTTTACTGGATAAGTTAAAGTCTGATCTTGAAGCTCTTGTATTTTTTTACATTTAGATTTTAAGTCAAACAAAGTGTTATTATGCTGTAATACTACATGGTTAGCAAAAAAAGGGTTCAAATTACGAACGATCTGTTTTACAATATCTTTTTCAATTGTTGGTGTTTCAAATCGGCTATATAAAGATACTATATTGTCTATAAAGGCTAACACATTTTCATTTGGGTTTTGCACCCGCTTATTAATTTGTTGCAGTAATTGATATTCATAATCCGAGGGCAAAAATTCAAGTTTGAACAAATCAACAAATTCTTTCCATGTAGTACTTTTTGCTTTAGCACTTCTACAAAATTTAATTCCCTCCCCCGTAAATAAATCATGGGCTGAAGTAAATAATTCATCTTCAGTGACTTGTCTAGCTATACGAAGATCTTCTATTCGTTCAAGAAAATTCATAGGGTCTTCTTTTGACGAATGACCGGCAAATTTAATATCCCATTTATAAATTGGAATATTTTTTATTGATTTTACTTTTAATTTATTGTTGGATAGATCTTGAGGTTTATTTTGTTTTGATTTAATTATATAATTGTTTAATTCTTGTTCCATATTTTCAATACATTTTTCATAATCCGCGATTTCGTCATCATTTTTATCAAGTGTTTCTTTTTTTATTATTGAAACGCGTTGATCCGCATGTAGTAACCGAGCTTTAGTTGCTTCTATATTATTCGCCGTTAACCCGCCTTGAATAATATTAGCTATTTCCGATAGCGTCGTATTTAATTGATCTGTGTTAATTTTCCACGTATACGGTACACTAGTAATTGGCACATATTGTTCCATTAACCCTATCAATAATTGTTCGTTGGCCATGCGCGTTACGTGCGATTGCCCGTTACGAATTTCGATCTCGAATTTCAATTCCTCATTTGTTAGATATGTCGGGTCCATTTTGCGTTATTTTATTTTTACTTAATTATTATTACAAAAAAAATTCTTTTGCTGAAAGAAAAAGTTTTTCATTCATCCACCCTCAACTCAAATAAGCTTCTTCGTTTTTTTCTTTAAAAATTCGAAGCCCATAGGTTGGAAGCCATTGTTACCAGGATGGATGGTAGTCTTGATACCCCAAAAAAAAATTTTGCCTTGCCCGGCTACTTACTGTCCAGGAGAATCTATTTATGGAAGCAGCTCTTATCCCGTCCTTCAGGGGTGGTTCTTACACTTATTTGAGCGAAGAGGAGATGAATAAAAAACACATAATGCAAAATATACATTTAATAAATTCATAAAATTAAAAAGTTGTACAATTGCGATAAGTTTTCGCATATCACACTATTAGTAATCTTAGAAATTAACCCATTCACACCAGTCATTCCGTTAAAATTAATAACAAATTCTATTATTTGAATGGTAAAATATAATATGTTAAGCATCAAAATTATTAATTCAAATGAAAAATTTCGTAAAAATATTATTAGGTTGCATTATAATTTTCACATACGCAATATAAAATACCTTGTTACATGTGTTATAGTACCATAAACAACTTGAAAGAGGCGTCGAACTTATTTACAGCTGGCGAGGTCATCACCATTACTTCGTTTGCCGCTTTGTAGAAACAAGAAAAATGCTGTCGACGACGCGAGTTCTTAGTTTTTTTTTATAATTGTTCTAAACTCAATTTATTGATTAGATAAATGGTATAATTGTTTTTGGGGTTATTCACAATGTTTTTGATTAGATAGTTTATCATTGATTTATTATAACCCGCACTAACAACGAATAAATTGTTTATCAAGTTATTTATTTAAGCACAATTTTGCACAATTTAGTTATTTTGATGTAACTTTTAATGTTTTTCGGCACTATTTTTACTTTTCAGAATTCAGAAAGTTCGGATACAACTCTTAATTTGATTGTAATAATTTTATATTCGTAACATGTTTTTACGTTATATTTATTTGATTTATGATTATTCTTTGTTTCGCGTAATAGTTAATTAACACTTGTTTCAACACTTGTGCATCTTGAGATAGTTATTTTTAGGTAATTAATTAATTGATTTGTAGGTAACATTTTAATAACTTTTTACTTTTAGTTTCATAAGATAATGAGTGTAGCTCTGGCTAAATGTATGCACACACTAAAGACAATCTCATTCCCTCCCCGCTAAATTGTATTCATCTGTACAGTTTTATATAAATTTCATGTCTCAAGGTGTTGATTGAACAAAGAACGCATATATTAAAATGAATTAACGATAGTTGACAACAGCAAACCGCTGAGTTTACATTAGTGCTTTTTCTTAGCGAGAAGCGAAGAAATTATGACATCATCTTTTAGATTTATTTTTTGAAATGATTACGCTCAACTTATTTGATTTTAACCTAATGAAATTACTTTTATGTATAAATTTAATTTTTGTCTTTTCTAAAATCGGTGATCTAGGGGAAGCGGTAACAAAACCTAACGTCTTTTGTGAATATTCCGGAATGAATTTCTTATAGTAGTTTAACACTCCTAAAAAACCTCGCAAAGTCCGTATATTCCGTGGTCGCGGATAATTTTTAACCTCCTCCAATCTATCATTGTCGACTGAGATTCCTACTCGGTCTACCGTGAACCCTAAAAATTTTACTTGATTCAACATGAATTGACATTTTGATAAATTTAGTTTAAGCCCTGTTTGTTCCAAGGTGCTTAATACCTCTTCCAACTGTCGTAAATGATCTTCCTCGTTGTCCGAAAATACCAACATGTCATCAACATAGTGGACAAGATAGTCTTCGTGCCTTTTGAGTACGGTTTGCATGAATCGACAGAGTGCGGCGCTGCTTGTGTTTAGCCCAAATGGGACGACCTTAAATTGGAACGTCACACCATTTACAGAAAATCCTGTATAAGGACGGGACCCCGGTTCTAATGGAATAAGCCAAAATGAATTTTTTAAATCTAATTTTGTAAATACCGTTTTGTTCCCGATTTTTCCAAATAAACTATTGATATTTTCAGGTTGCTCGAATTGTGGCTTTGTGATGCTGTTTAGCTTCCTAGCGTCAAGACATAAATGAATTTTTCCTTCTGCCTTCTTTACTACCACTAGTGGGTTGATAAACGCTGTACTCGCTCGCTGAATTATGCCATCCTTTTCCATTTGTGCAATTTGCCCCCAGACTTCCGTTCGATACTTATGCGGTATCGGATAAACCTTGCAACTGAATGATGCTTCATTCACGACGTGTAGTTTATGTGCATACCCCTCCGCGACGGTTACTACCTCATTAAACAACCTGGTATGTTTATCTAAAATACTCCGAACTTGTTGTTTAAATTTCTCGTTGCATTGTATATCGCCGCTGACAGTGACATTTAATTTATTACATGATTTCAAACGCGTGCCTAAATTTGGTTGTTCACTTGACTTTTCCATTTTATTGACGGTTTGATTATTTCCTAATGTTTTACCGACAATGGAATTGTTAATGATTGATTTCAAAGGTTGGCCTAAAATTGGTTGGTTTATATTTGAATTCAAATGTGGTTCTAAAATTGATTTGTTTATCCACTCGATCTCTTCCCCGTTGGCCGTGATACGCTGATGGTCCACGTCGATAGTTATCTTCATGGCCTTCAGCAAATCAACCCCTAACAAACATTGTCCCTTCAACTTGGGCATGACTATGAATCCATCCGTCTTTTCATATTGCCCGATAAGAATTTTGCCGACCACCATCTGGTTTAGGCTGGTCATCGTTTTATTGTTCGCCGCAATTAAGTTGACGCTCCTTATCGGCAGTAACCCCTTTTTAAACACGTCTGCATGTTCCCGAACAATTTCCTCGTTGATCACGGATATCTCGGCACCCGTGTCAACTAGCGCGATTAATTTTACCCCATTAAAACTTATATGAATATATGGCAAACAAACCTCCTCTTCGGACTCTGCCTCGTCGTGCAAACTCTCCTCTATGTACTCTCGCGGGTGTACATAGGTGTTAACCCCCCTCGCTTGCTTGCCGCTTACGGAAAATCCGACCCCGAACGTGGATGGACCGTGGCTCGCGTGATAGCCGTCGGTCGGTTCGTGGTGTCGATCTCTATCCGGTTTACATTTTTATCCTGGTCTTTGCGTGCCGCGTCTTCCTGGTTGCGTTGTGGCCAGTTTCTCCGATTCATCCCGCGGTGATTCTGGTATCCCCCCCTTCGCGTATTCTCGAAACCATTCCTCGCTGGTTCGTTCCCCTTAACTCGCGGGTCTTGTGACTCCTGCGGTGACGCCCGCCAGTCGCGTTCTTCCCATCGCACATATGGGACCGCTGATTGTCGCGTTTCCTCGTACTTAAAGTCGACACTTTCGTCGAATCTTTTTAAGAGCTCGAGGAAACCTTCAATCGTCTCGACCTTTTCTATTCCAATCCGAGCTTTGACATCTTTCTCAAAATGCCCCCCGATTGCTCTGACTAACAGCACTTCCTCATATCGTGGCTCGACCTGTTGTGCTTGATTAATCAAACTTACTGCATAATTCTCCCGAGTGCCCCCATGTCCTCCTCGGTATTTACCCCCATTAACCTTCTCTTTTACCTTATTTTGGTCCATATCGCCCCAGTATTTCTTTAAGAAAAGTGTTTTAAAATCATCGAAATTTTTGATTTTCTCCTCTACCATACTAAACCAAATTTCTGTATCCCCCTTCATCGTGGCGCGGATAATATTCTTTTGCCGGACTTCGTCTCGAATGCGGACTAAATTATTTCCTAAATTTTTGATGAAAATTTTGGGATTAATTTTTCCGTCATTATAGAATTTTGTGTACTTGTCCATGTCGCCATCCCGGTAACTATGACCTTTTAATTCTTCCACCAGGTCCCCCAACGATTTGTCATTTTGCGTGCGGGTCATATTTTTTACCTCCTCTCGCATGGAGCCGATCGCATTCTCATTTGCCACAAACACGGCTGTTACCTTTGTCTCGATCTCCGTGATTTTCACATTCACCGTCTCAAATCTTTTATTTACCCCTTTCTCTAAACTAATAACCCCCTTCTCATTTTCCTGCCGGCATTCTGTTAACCTCTTATCCATCGTATTTACCACCTCGGTGATTTTTGTATCCACCTTGATATTGATTCTTTCAATTTCCCCTTGCATTTTCTCTAAATTATCATTCATACTTGTCAATTTCACCTCCTGTCTATCCAAACGTTCATTCATACCTGCGTCTCTGACCTCCTGTCGGTCAAATCGTTCATTTACCTGACTAAACTTTTCATTCATACTGGCGTTTACATCCCCAATTTGCTCCCTTACTTCATTCATACTTGTGTTTATATCCCCAATTTGTTCCCTTAAATTTACATTCATCTCATCCATCTTTGCATCCCTCTTATCCCCTTTTTCACTCATCTCATCCATTTTTGCATCCCTCTTATCTCCCTTTTCATTCATCTCCCCCATTCTTGCATTCAAACTTGTATTCATCATTCTCAACATTTCCATCACCGGGTTCACATCGGGTACTGGCGCCATCGGAACTTCTATCACCGTTGAAACTTCCGGTACCTCTCCCGTGTCTCCCCTATCTCCCTCGCCTTCATACCCCACATTTACACTATCTTCGTCGCTTTCATTCCCCTCATTTACTCGCCCCCTTGCATTTCTACTGCGCGTATTCATGTTTAATCTTTGTTGGATCTTAAGCTGTCGTATATTTCTGATTTGAACTCTTGCCCCTTATCGTTGAGGTGCCACTTTTTATGTAGCGTCTGGTGCCTTGAAGATGCACGAGTACGCACACAAACGGTTTATGGACACCTACCTTTTTAATTCGACTCTCACTTCTCAGGGTAATGCGTCGGGATCTGATTCAACCAACACTTTTTTTTTATACGAGCTTATATCGAACGAATCCTTGTCTCCAACAAAGTTAAAACTACAGTTGGATTCCGTTAACAAGTTTTTAATCAAATAAACAAATTCCAACATAGAACATAAACAATCAAACAATCTTTATATAAACTACTATTCTACGCACTGATTAATAAATGGTAGCTAACCTGCGATTTGTATCGTGCGCACAATTTTCTTTCTTCAATTATTCTAATTTCCAATCTCCAATCTCCAATCTGCTTCTCATAGACCGGATAATTTGGTATCCGTATCTCCCCTACGTATCAGTATGACACGATCTCGACCACAACCTTCGTTGCCAACACCTTTTGTATCCCGCTATATTACGGAATCTTCAATTCTCCAAGGAAATTAATCTTCTCTGGTATCACCACCGTATTTCGTTCACGAATATAACTTATCTCAGTATATTTTAAAAGAATCTCACTTGAAATCGCGAGTTTATCTCACAGTACTGAATACACGACCGTCACCTTTCGTGATCTGGATGATACTGTTTATTTACTTTTATATTACACATGCGGGAAAAGTTCTATCTTTGCACACATTATTTTGTTTGCAAAATGGCCGATTGCCCATTCCGCCATTTGCGTGCGACAAAGTACTTTGTCGCACGCAAATGGCGGAATACTTTGTCGCACGTTAATTTCCCACAATTCGAATAAAACACGCAAATCGATACTAGATCTCTTGATATTTTTAATAAACACAATTTATTGAACGTCACTTGAACGTGACTTGTTTTAAATAAATTTAACTAAATTTATCTAAAGGATTTATTCATGTTTCTTTTTATTAATAAATATAGAAATATTCGGACAATTAGAAATATTAAAATTAATATTTTGGGAACTATTTGATGATGCCAATGAGTTCAAATTTGCAATTTCTATGTTTTCTTTGTCTTCTACATAAACGTTGATTGGTAATTGTGTCGTTATATTATGGTCATTTGGGTCGTTTGGGTCATTTCGTGATGTTGATGGGACTTCGGTTATTATGGCATTAGCAATTTGCTGGCCTATTCGTTTTTTATTGCCTACAGAGTCTTCAACGTAACCTTCAGCGACTGTGTTGGATTTCCATCCCCCATGCCTCTTAAGAGTCAAGAGATCAGCACCAGAATCAGCTAGAAGCGTCGCAGAACTTCTTCTAAACGTATGTCCAGTATAAGATTCCGGTTCTTCTAATTTCAGAAATATTGCTACACTTTTAGGCATACTGCCAAAACTATTGATGCCTATGACTTGCTTTGAACATCTGCCATTACGGCAATATATAAAAAATCTGTTCGTCGACACAAGTTTTGGGCGCAAAATAGCATACTTCTTATAGATGTTATAAAAATCACCCGTTACTACAAATGATCTCGGCTTATCATTTTTCGTTACCGGAATTCTGACTAGAAGCATGTCACCTTTGTCCTCAATGTCATTGACAGTCAAGTCACACAGTTCATGTCTTCTACATGCTCCTTGCACTCCAAAAATTAAAGCTACCTAAAATAAATAATAAAAACAAATTGTAAATAAGTTTATGTATTTATTTGTATTATAAATTTAGAATTTTTAGCTAATTTACTAACCTTTACAGCCAGAAATTTGTCGTCTGGAGCTTCTTGGAGAAATCGATTTATGTGTTCAGCATTTAGTACTTGAGCTTTCTTGCTTCTAAATCCTTTATTTTTTTGCTTCAAAAAAGCAATTAAATTCGAGTAATTATGAATATTAAGTTTATGCTTAATATCAATCATGCTTCGAAGCATCGAATAAGTCGACCACATACTCGATGGCTTATAATTTGCAGCCAATTCATTAAAATATGCCAAAAAAATTGGTTCCGAAAAGCTTTTAATATTTTTTTCTGATCGCCATTTCATAAATTTACCATATGAAGCTTCATATTTACCTCTTGATTTTTGCGGAAGTAAATTATTGACGACTTCTTCCGCTGCTTGAATTACTTCCAGTGGTAGTATATCTGAATCACTTTCTGCTTCCATTTTCAAATGTCACGTTTTAAAATAATATTTTCGACTGTGTTTTTTTTTATTATTAATGAACCTGCCTACGTTCTAAGTAATGGTCACTTTTTTTCTGAATTATTTTACCCCAAAAATGCGCGCTATTGATCTAGAATTTTGCATAAGGCTTCCTGCGACAAATTGCTGACGGGGGGTAAAGTACGAACAAGGGGGGGTAATTTTTTCTCTCAGTTTTTCGCTATCTAGCGCCGTTCTCGAGTTATTGCAAATTCAAATTCTCAAATTTAATTATTGATGACACCAATATTAAAATCAGTGCCACGATAGAAATTTTCCTTCATGTGTAATATAAAATAGTATGTACTATTCGTGCGGTTGTCTATTGCCCACTAAAGCGAATGAACGCACTCACTGTCGTTCGTGCGTTCAACTTCGCTCGCGTGGGCAATAGACAACTTGCCGCACTTATTGTACAATATACTATTATGTAACTTGCGTTACTATATAAATTTTGTTTTTAAACTGGAGCTTCTTATATTCTCGGTTGTTTGTACATGGCCGACGGTTCTCTGCACGTTTGATTAATTTTGGCATGTTGTATATAACGTTTACATACAACATGCAACACGAACAACTTAAAATTAAATTCAAACGACAAAAAAAACAAACACATGTAAACAAATGTGTTTGAACCTCCGGTCTCCAACTGTACTTCTCTCCTTGTTGGTACGACTCTATCCTCAACATGGATAGCGCGTATCACAACAATACATAATATTCTATGTATATTTTTCGCAATCTTCAGGATTTTGTATGATACCTAAAGTATCTTCCGAACGGCGCATTATACTATACGTCAAGCCGATGGCTGTAGATTCCGTTAGCTACGACTATAAAGGAAGTAGCTACCTTCTTAAGATCTTTAAGAGCGCTATAAAGATACTTCCCACTAAAGTAAGGGGTTTCTGACACCTGTTTGTTTAATTGGACTCATCCTCTGAAGGAGTGATTGCCAAATGGGCCAGCTCTTCGTTAAGGGCTACGTTGTCGGCGTTTATCAGGCGCCGTCTCGTAAACACGCCATGGTAGAAGACTTGCAACTTTTTATAGCTGTTCTGGTCTTCTATTAAATTACTCAAATCTAAATTCTCCTCATCCGTCGGCAGACCCAATAGCTGCTCTTCCCAGATATCTTGATATAAATGACAGTAGTGCATTAGAACATGTTCTCACGTCTCATCTTGCCCGTACTGGCATTCGGTTGTCTCTGCCAGTCCGAATATATGAAATAGATGGTTCATACTACCATGCCGCGTTATCAGGAACCCGATATAATAACTCGGATCAAACTAATGGTTGAAAATGGTGCGTTCCACCCCCTGAATAAACAGTCTGGTCGTGGATCCCTTTTCGTGGATGCGCTCTATCTGTTTGACCATTCTTGGATCAACTTACTCGTAATTATCTTATTGAACGCCGTCTTCGACATTCCTCGTCCAGTTGCGTTGGTGACGTTCCCTCTTCTGGGGTGCGTATCTCTCTTTCTGTAGTAGGACTCAGATCTGATTCTTACAAATAGATCGCAGGACATTCCTACAGACGATTCACAGAACGCTATGTGATGGTTCCAAATTTCCACTACAAGTTTGGATTTTGGGACATTTGACATTTCAAATATTTCCCGAGGTGTGGCAGGACAATCGAGTTTGGTAAAGACAAATGTTTTATCGAAACGCGCGAGTTATCGAAAATAATATGTGGAGAGTTGGCTTTTGAACGTGGTAAGGTGTAGACGTAAATTTTGTTGGTCAGCTTGTGAAGTGTGGTTTTGATTTTTGAAAGGAATTTTGGTTGCTTCCTCTCTCGAACGGTCTAGCATTCGAATTAATATGGAACAGTGTTTTTCCGAACTCGATCCCGTGGATATGAATTCGTTGTTGGTGGAGGGTGGATTTTTACCGCTTTGTACCGTCTTTGGTTATGTTGGATCCACCGTCCAGTCTTCTGTTGAAGGATTTTAGTCGTTCAGATGGGTAAGTCATTAGAACCTTTCGTTAATTGCACATATTGCATTTATCAGCCGACTCGCAATTTGTACTCTGACACCACCTGCAGTTTGTTATCGTTATCGGTTGTAACAAAGGATGTTGGATTTTTACCGCTATGTACCGTTTCTTTTTTTTATGTCGGATCCATCGTCGATACTTCTTTTGAACGATTATTAACCGTCCAATTCTTTTACGTCATTTAGAACCTATCGTTAATTGCACATATTGCATTATCAGCAAACTCGCAATTTATACTCTGACACCACTAGGAGTTGTTTTCGTTATCAGTTGTAAAAATCTTTGTTCAAGCTCGTTTTTTATGTTTTTCGTTTCAGGTTTGTGCGATTATATTTTTACCCTTGAGTGAATATTATTTTGTTTGTGTTTTAATATTTCAGGTTTGTGTCTTGCCTTATGTTTTTTTTGATTGACAAGTTTCGCACTTTTCTTGGTTGTACGCTCGCACGCGTGAATATATTTATTAACAACTGCATTGCTATATTTGTGGGAAATAATGTTTCCTTTATCGAAATTAAACAACTAATGGATAGGCTAGCAGTTCACAAAGCGGGTGGCATAGTTTCGAATCTCGCATTCGAAATTAAAGGCTTGATTTTTTGTTGTTGTGTGTATGGTTTTATTATTTGTCTGTTTGTTTTATTTAAAAAAATTATATAGGAAGAAGGTCTCGCGATGCACGACAGAAGTACAGTGGTGGAAAGTTTTCCGGGGGCTTACGATTGGTTGGTTATGCGGAGGTTCGGGTGGTTGCACTTGAATTATTATATTCTGAACCATTCATTGGGATTTTAGCGACTACCCGAACGTTCCCTTAATTAATTCGAGAAGAGGTTCTTGGTGGTATTATTTCGCTTCTGTACAACCTGGTCTGTTAACAGCAATTACCATCGGACATCGCAATTGTTATCACCTTCGAGCAACGACCATCTGGTTGCTCACCAACTATTGGTCAGCATTCGTTCGTGTTGACCAAAGTTGGTCATAGACTCTAATTCTAAACGGTCTCCCCGTTCAAATAAAGTGTCCAACTAAAATCAGTCGCAGGTGTGGTTCAAAGGCTAAGCTAAGGACCACGATCAAAACTAGCGAAACTCCAAAATCGAGAATGGCGCCAACGTTCATATCAAACGGCAATTGAAACTTGCGTAATTTAATTTTGTTTAGATCATATTACGTTTCTCAGATAACTAATTTAAAATATTTGTTCCAAAGTATCATTATTTATTTTAAATTTAGAAAAAATATTAAATTAAACCTATTAAAATTCTATCAGCTTTTCCTGAGACACCTAACACATATAATTCCTATGGTTTGATCCATTTTATCAACATAATTTTTTCATGATATTCTGTATTCTTTGGTTCTTGCATTAAAACTAGATATTTAGTTTCGACATTATACCGAAACAAGCCAACTGATGGGAAAGAGATGTTACAGATTTTTGGTCACATCCTGTGCAAATTTTTCCAATTCAATTCTGTATGGTTTCTCTAGATCTCGGCGATCTCTCCAAGTAATTCCTCTAGAAAGTAGAAACCAAACTTGAGGTTGCTTTGGTGATATTTAATTAACGTTTGTGTAGTCTGTTTCAACATAAATACAAATAAAAAGGCCATAGCATCAAATTACTTTGATATCAGAACGTACAAACTATGCAACAAAACATAATATAGAGATAAGGTTATCACGCTACCCAAGATAACGTACGCATTGCTGTATAAAGGCACGTATTCAGTAAATTGTAAAACTTTTAAATTGAAAGAATAAAATACAAGAACTCAACATAAAATAGTATTGCACTAAGTACCTAACCTCGACACTGTATAGCAATTACTGTGCACCTGTGTTATCGCAATAATTTGTTTAGTTGTATGTTCTTATATCAAAGTGATATGATTCTTTGCCTTTTTTAATTCCATTTATTCCAAAAAATTAAGAAATTCCAATAGCTGAAATTCATACAGACATGCAGAAAAAGCAAAAGAGATTAAGTGCGCTTTCTCAATTAATGCTACTGGAAGCATAAGTCGAAGTCTGATGAAAAACACGAAAAGAGTGTATTTTTATTCTGCTGTAATTCAAGTCCGAAGAGCAAAAAGAATATTTCCCATATTTTCCATGATTTCCGCTGCCCACGATTTTTAAACCCCTTCAAGATTTTCGATATTTTTGTGAAGAACAAAACTATTGGCCTGCATTTTCGGGAGTCGTGACGGACTTTTCATTTGCTAATTTACATGCAATATGTAAAGCTTTCAATAGATGCACACTTCTGGATTATTTAAAAACTTGTTATGAACAAAATAACAAGAATGAAAATTTAATCGAAAGAGTGATGATTGGGGTTAATCTATACGTGGCGCGCATTATATGAAGATGGTTTATAAGGATGTCGATAATCTCACACATAACGATCAAAACCCGTTTTTTAAAGATTTAATAGCTTCAATAATTTGGATCGACAATTTAAAGAAATTAGATAACGTTGTTGAAAATGTTTATATTTTATTAAATGTTAAATATTCGAATATGGAGAGTGAAATGGCTCTGAAATCACTTCAATTGTTATCAAACGAAACAACATTATTAGATGTTTTCCAACAGAAAATTCTAGATAAACCTGTCGATAAAATTTCCACCGACGCGACGGCCTTCTTAAGTCAAGTCCATATTAAATTAGATTCTGTGCACTAATTGACCCGATTACGTTGAATCAATTTATTGGAGTCCGAATCTCAGAACATATTTTACAATCCAAATTTATTTTCTTTAATCTTGAATAAGTATTTATCAATATACCCGTTATAGACCGGTTTAATGTTAATAGATGGACCTGTAAGTAATAGTTCGGTGCAAAATTATTTTGGCCAATTAAAAAACAACACCCTTAACTGTGAAAAAAATGTGAAATGTTCCGGAGTCGTTCTAAAATTAAGAGAAGACGTATTATCGTTACAAATTGAATGTGGTATGGATATTTTAAAATCAAGATTAACATAAAATCCAATCGATCCAACTGACGAAAAATTATCTCAAGATAATTTGAAACGTGGAACAAAAAGCGAAAACAACAGTCAGGTACCCATTTTAACGGAAAGTACCTGAAACGGATTAAAAAGGAAACCTTGAACGATAACATAATTTTCCCAGAAAACGAAGACTTAAGCCAATGCGCTTGTTGTGGAGACGGAGCGCAGGAAGAAGATACTAAATGGGTTCAATGTGGCAATACAGACTGCAATCGACTGCATTTCTCCAGAAGTAGACAAATCTTTCAGTGAAGAATTTTTGTGTAAGTTTTGTTCAAGTGAAGGTAAGGACATGTTTCTAACTATTTTAGGCAGTACAGAATCTCTCCGGGAAAAATGTGAACGTTTCCTTCTACAATTATCAAAAAAAGATGTTCGACAACTGGAATTAGATATACGCAACCAGGCAAATTGTGCGAAATGGTTAGACGAACGTAGAATACGAATTACCTCATCAAACTTCCACAGAATTTGTAAAGCAAAACCTACTTCGTATAAGAATGTTATAAAAACTTTAACTTCTAAAAAACAAATTCATCCTTCTGCAGTTTTACATGGGAAAATGTACGAAGATGTAGCAAGAAGAGCATATTTAAAAAAGGAAAACTTAATATTTGTGCGCTCAGGTTTATAATTCATAAAATTTATCCCTTTTTTTGCGCGTCGCCCGATGGCTTAATTGGTGCGAATGGCGTTATAGAAATCAAATGCCCATATAAAATTAGATGTTAACTTCCCTTTTTAACAAATAACAACTGAAAAATATTAACTTCGCACCAATACTATTACCAAATACAGGGAATTTTGGAAATAACTAGTAGAGATTGGTGCGATTTAATAATCTATACATTTAAGGGCATTAAATCGATAAAAAATTTACGGCACAAAAACTTTTGGGACAGCATATTTCCAAAGTTAAGAGCTTTCCATTTATTTAACATGTTGCCAAATATAGCAGCGCCTGGAAATTAGTTGTCAGATTAGTCTAAAACATGGACCACATCGAAACAATTGAGTTTCTTTGACAACGGTCTGGTCACTGATATTAATTACTATAAAGAATTTTAAAATAATACGGGTTATGTGGTTATCCGAAATTGTGGTATTGATTTCTCAATTAAAGAAATTTTGATAGGTGACTATGCTACCTTATGTGGTAACGAATGGCTATCTAGTTTTATAATTGAGCATTGCTATCAAATTATTTCGGTCAGTAAATCATCCATAATATTTGACGATTAAAATGAATTAACCCAATATTTTGCTGATAACATTACTATCGACCAAGATAATGTTGTTATGTCTGTAGTTGTGAGAAACAATAATTTTATATTCATTATCTATAACTTTGCCGATAAGCTTATCACAATATTGGATCCGATGGGAAACAAATCGGCACAAATGAAGTTTTATAAGCTATTTTTTATAAAATTTCTTAATTTTTAGAAAATGGACAGTAAAAATTGGAATATAACAACAATTCCACACATTCAACAAACCGATTCATTCGAATACATCCCCAATATTTGTTTACCGTAAAATAAATAGAAATTGGCATTGAAGGAACAAAAAATACCCAAAATGAAATATGCAAGTTATGCAGGATGTATGAAATTTTGTAAATGTAAATATAATAAAAATGTATTAAACCGGCCCTGCTTAATCACCCTCTTAAAATTTATAATTGATAATTAAACTATTATAATGTCGACCCATAGTATTACGAAAATTGAGTCACGTGCACCAATCAAAAGTACAAACAAATTCTTACAGCGATAAGAAAAGCATGGTGCTTTTCTTGCCAATACGTAATTACTTTTGTTTTGAGCTTTAACTGAACAGTTTTCAAATCCATCGGCATTTTAATATTGTCATTCTCCACGATAGATAAAAGTTCCTTGCCAAGTCATTTTCCATGATTACTTGTAACAGATTTCGTAGAAATTTTAATTCGTTCTTTTTCTTCACCTTTTGATTTTCCAGGGTGCCACAGGGGGTATTTGCCAATTTCGAATATTTTTGCGATGTAGACCTTTTTCATGTCTAACGGCTAGTTCACATTCTGGTTTTGGCATATCGTCCAACATATCGTAGAAAAATTTTTCTAATACCTTCGCGTTTTTAACGTGACTGCTTTCGAGATCATAGTATTTGCTTGCATCTTAAAATATAAGATGAATATCTTTGATGCAATCTCTTCCACGTACATAAAATTATTTTTTAGTTTTATAACTGAACAGTTTTCAAATCCATTGGCATTTTAATATTGGCATTCTCTACGTAACTCAAAAATTCCATTGTCAAGTCTTTTTCCATCATTACTTGTAACAGATTTCGTAGAAATTTGAATTGGTTCGTTTTCTTCACCTTTTGATTTTCCAGGGTACCACAGGGGGTATTTGCGCTGCCATTGTGTTATTTTGTTGGAGTATTATGTGCTTATTAATAGAAGTAACACTTATATAGCAAAGTTAAATAATATTATGTACGGTTGGTACATAATACATTTGGTTGTATATCAGTTCAATAATGTTGTTCTCTTATATAGTATTTTTGGTTTTAGTTGGTACTCCTTAATCTAGATAATCTCCTTGATAACCTCCTTGATAACCTCCTTGATAACCTCCTTGATAACCTCCTTGATAATCTCCTTGATAACCTCCTTGGTCAGGGCCGGCTTATATTCCAACTGGAGCTTTTCGAACTCTTGTAGAATCTTTTAAACATGGATTTGCTTCGTGTACTTCGGTATGTTGGCTTTCTTTTTGAGTTGAATGAGCAGAGCTATCGCTGTCTGCATGAGCACGTTTGCCATGGTGGCTCTTGGTTTGTCGGACTGAAGGAGCTGACTGACTTTTGGACAGGGTTGAACTGAGATCTGTTGCAGAGCAAAGTTGAATGTTGCCATGATACTTTTTTATTTTTTTTTATTTTTAAATTGTAATAAAGAAGTGGATTGGCAGAGATTATACTACATATAAGCTCACTTAAACCTTCGTAATTAATACAAGATTGAAGTATCTGAAATTTTGGATTTGCAAAATAATACTCAAACTAAAATAATTATTGATGTATTTTAATTAAAGCACAGTTGTGAATTTAAATTAAGGATGAAATATAAAAATTAAAAGCAATTAATTCAAAGTTGGTTACCGGAAATGTACAATGTTAAACATTTTGACCAGCATAGTGCGAAGATAACAGAAAAATTTAATGGGAGTAGAGGTAAAAATTAAAAGGAATTTTAGATGTGCCATACGATGTACCTTATAGACATACTACTTTAACAGCAGCCATTATTAGGCTTCTATACAAAGTATAACAAGAAGCCTTATGATCTGGCTCCGTGTCTGTCCGTCTGTCTGTCCGCATAATTCAAAATCATACAGGGCGTTTCAAATCGCGTTGGAAATACTCTGTGTGTATAGAGATCTAAGAACTGGGTACCCAGTGCGCTACTTTTAGGCTTCTATTTTTTATTTAATTTTCTTATATAAAATGTAGTGTTGGGTTTCATTTTAAGCTATCTAACGTTTATATTTAAAATTTTTAAGCCCCAGTCGTAAACCAGTTGTACATTTATGGAATGGTAACTCTTTCGATTAACATAAATGTTCTCCACTTCTGAAGTTGGCGGAAAAATTGCTGCATGTGTGCAGTCAATCAGACCAACTTCTCCGGGAAACTGGAATCTCTTATTTCTAAGGAAATAAATCCAACGATTAAATACCGCTGGATCATTTAGGCAATACATACAACTGCTTATGATTCTTAAACTGCCAAGTGTAATAAAACAGACATTCGAAATATTTTGTTATTAATCGTTGATGATTAACGGGGAAATTTTTGCGATAAAATTATCATGTTATTGTTATGATTCAAGTCTGATTAACGCATTTTATGTTTACCTATGAATAAACTCTGAAAGTTAATTGATTTGTCATAAAAAATATATGTTTTGTTTTTGCAGGTGGGACAACTGTCTCCTTCGATGGATGCATAGTCAAATTTGAAAAAGAAAAGAAATATTTGAAAATCAAAAATTTTATTTTTTATAAAAATTATTTTTTCAATTATATAATTATAACTAATAATATATATTCATAAATTTACAGTGCAGTATGGGCACTAAATTTTAGGTGCCGAAACGATACTGTAAATTTAATTTAGATCAATTTTGCCAGTCGTTAAAACTAACTCCTAATGCGGATTTCGTGATAAAAAACAAAATGATATACCATGCCGAACAGACCAAAGGTAAGGAAATTCGACTAAAATGCTTTGTACCGATTTCAACCCGGTTGAAAGTAATGGAAATATACCACGATGGAGCTGCACATATTCGATGGAATAAAGTCATTACACGAATGAGAAAAGACCTATACTGGCCAAAGATGGAACAAAATTTTAAGAAGTACATAAAACACTGCAGATCTTGTATACAATTGGAAAATCATACACTGGACGAAAGGCTGGGAAATATCAAGATGGTGATAAAGCCACCGAGCCAATGTAAGTATGGCATATTGACCATGCAGGACCATTAGTCAAATCTAATTTCAAATTTGACCATTTTTCAAAGATCCAATTTTCAAATTTAAATTATGTGGTGGCATCCCAGGTGGTTCTAAAGAATTTAGGAACTCAGTAGGGTAATATACAGCCTGATCGCTATCTATGACGGTATCGATAGATTTATATGTCGTGGCAGAACCTGAAAGCTGATTCTGTATTTTAATATTCAAACTATTGACGCTTTCATATTTTGGTCTCAAGAATTGCTCGTTCGCAAAGCCATCCATGATTTTTGAAATTTTTACGAATGTTAGGAAAAACTTTGCTAACAATTTCATCAACCGATTGTACTACTATACAAAAATCAGACGGAAACGAAATTAGGCCAGTTTTCTCTCTGATTCCTTCTATATCTTCTGTATGCCGGTTTCCCAACCTTTATAGATAATCTCCTTCGTTAATACGTTGATCCGTTGAAACGTTGATCCGCACTAACGTTGGTCAAGTTAATATAGCGCTTGACCAAAGTTCGCTGCAAGGTTCTAAAGTAGCTTATGTTTTTCGTAGCGTTGTAAATAGCTTCTACACCAAATTTGGTTAAGATTGGTCAAACGGTGTAGAATTGTATAGAAAACTTTCTGAGCAAACAATCCCGAATCGGGATCCCCAGAATTTCTTGCTCGCATGTTCGTTGTGAATTTAAAGGATTTCACATCACGCCACAAAGAGGAAGATTTAAAACATGCTCGACTTTCGTCAGCCTTGGTTCCTTTAGGTATTACGGGAAGAGTTTGACGAAAATCTCCCGACAACACAGCTGTTATACCACCCATCAGTACTTTCCGGTTTCTTAAATCTTGTAAACTGTTATTAAGTGCCTCCAATGCCTTTTTATGCGCCATGGTACATTCATCCCAAAGTATCAATTTACATCTTTGGAGAACCTCTCCCATGCCAGAATTTTTCGTGATTTTACAAACAGGGTCATCGATGTTGGCTAAATCGAACGGAAGTGTAAATGCAGAATGAGCTGTACGACCACCAGGCAGTAATGTAGCAGCTAACACTGGCCAATAACAATTTCGAAACAAACGTTTTTCCAAAAAATAAATACCTCCATTCTACGTAGAGATACTATTTAGTATCGTTGAATAGGCAGTTCTTTGTTCAGGCAGCAACATATTTTCGTTATCATTTACGAATTCGGTTAAAACGTTAACATCATACGAAGTTTCTCTAATCACCTCCGTATATAAGTTGCTAATTAGCGTCCTGTCAGTTTGCGGTAGTCCAAAGGAAGCTAAACTCGGTCCAACCATGGACGCTATTTTATCTTCAATGTCAATTAAGGCTTCATTGTATATTCTTTCAGTGTAAACAACATCAATGTGGGGGTGGCGAAGTTGTTCTCGATGCCTGTAATCTTGTGGCAAATCATCTTTGTATTTATGCCATAAATCAGAGGGATTAACCCTTATATACTATTATAGTATTATACCAACCAACCACTTTCCGTACATACAGGGTGGGATAACTGATCGCTTTTAGGCTTTTAAAAAATACAACCACTTTCCGTACACTACAGGGTGGGATAACTGATCGCTTTTAGGCTTTTAAAAAATACAACCACTTTCCGTACACTACAGGGTGGGATAACTGATCGCTTTTAAAAAAATATATTTAGATTTTTGGCCACCAATCAGTACAGTTATATGATAGATTAAGAGCACCATCTAGCGAAAGCTGAGTGAGCAAGGATGGACAGGTAAAGTTAGGGTTTGTTACCTGGCAAACGAAGGGTTTGCCAGGTAAAATAAGGGTATTCGTATAGGGTGTGTCAAAAAAAATCGAAAAACGCGAATAACTTTGTTCCCCGGGCGAATTTGTTCTCAATTTATGCACGAAAAGTTGCGCTGGGACCTACAGAATAACTGTGCAAAATTTGGTTAAGATTGGTCAAACGGTGTAGAATTGTATAGAAAACATACATACATACATTGAATTTTATATATATATATAGATATAGATGTAGTATGTATAGATATTTACATACTACCTGAAAATTAAGTACCAGAAAAGTACCGAAGTGGTACATAATTTTTAATTCATATTTGCACTGTACTATTCAGGTATAGTTTCAATGTATTGTCGTGTCCCGCTTGTAAGAGGGGGTGGTCTGAGGTAATTGGGCGATTTAGTCGAAACACTTAAGATTTATACAATTTGATAAGACCATAATAGGTGAGCAACTGAATTGTGTCTGCATTTTCTTTAGTTGAAAAATTGTTGACTGCCTCTGCTTAATTTATTTAAAGATGCAAATGTTGTTGGAATCTGAAAGATGTGAAGTTTATAAGGGATAAATTATTGGTGGTTGTTTTATTGAATTTGATATAAAATAAAAACAAATTAAATTTAATTGTGTTATTTGTTAATTTAGGGTTCTCTTTATTTAAATAAATGATAATTTGTGAGAATTTACGAGTGCGCGCGAATGGATAATTGGTGGGGTGTGAGAAATGATAAGGCAGCGAGAAAAGCTGGATTCCGAAGTCAGCACTCATCGAGTACCTACAGATGCGCTGTCTAATTTGAATTTGAATTTTGGTGTTGGATTCCGAATCAAGCGGTCAAACAAGTTTTAAGTCGATTATCCAAGTGCCAACTGGTTAATAATATTTGGATTCTGAAATTATAAAACATTTTTATGAGCAAATCGTCGATAAAGGAAGATATAATTTGGGTACTCATATAAAATTATTTGGAATTGGTTATTTTGTATTTAGATGGAATTGTGGAAATCTTATGAATAATTAAGTTAAAGTTGAATTAAAGTGAATAATACGTCGGATCACATTATCATAAAAAGTTTTGGAACTGCTGACCTTCAATTTGGTGGTTATGATCATGATTTGGATGAATATTTAATTATTGGAAGAGATTGATTTAAATTTGCTTACCTGTACTTGATTATCTGGTTTGGAGGAAGAAATTGTTCATTGGTTAATCTTATACGTCTTTGGTTCAAAATTGGAAGCTGCCTTTAATGGTGAAATGGTGATCTACACGTGTTGGGAATCTCACATCACACCAGGCGATCGGTGAACTCCGGAAGACTCTGTTTTTACGGTGGTAAGAATTTTTGTGTTGCGTTAATATTTGAACAATAAACACACCGTTTAAATTCGGGCGCGCGTAATATTCCGTTGGGAATATCGCAATTATTTGATTTTTGTAAAATTTAATTTGTTTAGGTTAAGAAAACGAATAATTTGTCCTTAATTCTTTATTGCATAAAATAAATTGCATCAGTATTTGGTTTTAATAACATTTGCGTTTGATTTTATTTATTAATAGTAGTCATAAATTGAAGAATAAGCAGACACAGTTTTCGATTCATTCTTACTATCTTTACAAGGAAGATCACTGGTTAAGGTGACGTATTCTAAGTGTTTTGACTAATCTAAATGGACCCAGTTTTCGACCCAATCATTGAGTCTCAATTGCCGAACTAAGCCGTGGACATTATTATTACAAAAGAGTCGTAAGCTAAACCCTCGCTATAAAAAAAAATAAAAAATTCAGTAGCTTATCACGGCAGTATATATTTTCACACCGTTATTCCGAAGTCATTAACTGTATTAATTATGTATTGAAATTTTATTAACTACAATATATTTGAAAATATGATACCGTTAAGGTGCAGTTTTAACCATGCCGCTCCGGTGCTATAATTGGACTGTCTAAACTGTACAGATATTACTTTCCCATTTACGTAGTAAAGGAAAGTTTTGTTATCGAATTAAAAAAAAATTTTGAGTTAGCATTTTTCCCATGGTATATGAGCCCATACGAATTGTTTAAGACCAATTTTAGAATGATGTCCGGATGTGTGTGTGATGTATGAAGTGTGATGTATGAAGTGTGATGTGTGGTTATTCTATCGTCAACGTTTTCAGACAAACGCGTGCACCAATTTAGTTGAACTTTTATACACTAGTTTGAAGTAACTGTCTAAAGAGCTGATTAGATTTTGGTTGAAAACCGTCCATTTTTGGAATGAAAATTGTTAAAGAGCATTGCCGCTTCCCGGTGGCACATATGAAATTGAAACTCATATCAATCGAAAGAGATTATTTATCCGCATCTTATGATACCCCACACTTGATATTTCCCTCTTAAATTATTGTTGAAATGCAAAAATAAAATTAGCGCTGTTAAAAATGAGAGCGGTCGTCGGACCGTCCACAGAAGCTATGCTTATTACGCACAGAGAAAACCATAATATATCCTTCAAGACCATAGTTGTTCGGCCTTCGGCCTCACAGGGCAAACCATAATAGATCCGTGAAGGCCATATTTGCTCGGCCTTCGGCCTCACATGGGGAGGACCATAATAGATCCGTAAAGGCCATAGTTGTTCAGCCTTCGACTTCACAGGGCGGACCATAATAAATCCGTGAAGGCCATAGTTGTTCGACCTTCGGCCTTACGGGGCGGACCATAGTAGATCCGTGAAGGCCATAGTTGTTTGGCCTTCGGCCTCACAGGGGGAGGACTATAATAGATCCGTGAAGGCCATAGTTGTTCGGCCTACGGCTTCACAGGGCGGACCATAATAAATCCGTGAAGGCCATAGTTATTCGGCCTTCGGCCTCACAGGGCGGACCATAATAGATTATATTTATACTAGATGATACCCCGTCCGAGGACGGGCAGCTAGAAGGACGGGCAGCTACCCAAGGTCATATGGCTTTTGGATTGCACTGAGAGCTTTCCTTAATCTTCATTCAACTTAAGTTACCTTGGGTAGCTGCCCGTCCTTCTAGCTGCCCGTCCTCGGACGGGGTATCATCTAGTTTAAAATAAGTAAAAAATTTTAAATATTGATTAAGTTTAATTTAATTTAAAAAAATATATGTAAGTTTTTTGTTTATTTATTTAATGTTGTTCTCATCTCTTATTATAAAAGGCCAAGTCCTTCCTTCCTTCTGTCTGTCCCACGGAAATACCCGAAGCAAACCGAACCGAACGCATAACGGATAATTTCATAACCAATCGGATAAACGTATCATCGTATCATCGGATCAACGTATCATCGGATCAACGTATCAACGTATTTAAATTTCCTATATAGGTGAAAAATCTCTTATTATAAAAGGCCAAGTCCTTCCTTCCTTCCTTCCTTCTGTCTGTCCCACGGAAATACCCGAAGCAAACCGAACCGAACGCATAACGGATAATTTCATAACCAATCGGATGAACGTATCATCGGATCAACGTATCATCGGATCAACGTATCGCATGGGACCGAGCGTCAGCAGCTTGCCGCGCTTGAGTTTCTTCTAAAGTTTCACGTTGTTGACGTATCGCATGGGACCGAGCGTCAGCAGCTTGCCGCGCTTGAGTTTGTTCCAAAGTTTCACGTTGTCGACGTATCGCATGAGACCGAGCGTTAGCTTGTCGCTGTGATCGAAGCTGTTCTTCTGTGTTATTAGCTCTTGTACGTGCTTTTCTCTCACGATTCAATCGTCGTCGCTTTGCAGCAGGATTTTCAAAATTTTCATTATCCATTATGGAAGTTCACATAATGCTTTTTTGGAAATAGACTTACCTATATAGACAAAATGATACGATGATACGTTGATCCGATGATACGTTGATACGTTGATACGATGATACGTTGATCCGATGATACGTTGATACGATGATACGTTGATACGATGATACGTTGATCCGATGATACGTTGATCCGATGATACGTTGTGCGTTCGGTTCGGTCCGGTTTGCTTCGGGTATTTCCGTGGGACGGACAGAAAGAAAGAAAGACTTGGCCTTTTATAATAAGAGATGCCTTCAGCTGTCTTGACTGCTAGTCGGTGATTGCCAGTGGTTGTTCGGCCTTCGGTCTCACAGGGGGAGGTCCATAATAAATCCGTGAAGGCCATAGTTGTTCGGCCTTCGGCCTTTTTGTGAAAAATTTTTAAAATCTTTTCGACGTTTTTTGCCGACCCACTAAAAGGGGGGGAAATTTTTAAATTTTTTTAGTTTTGTCAAAAAACTATTTTCCCTAAAAACCGGTTGGAGGCGGCGTTTGAGGCGGCGGGGGCGGCGTGGGGTCGGGGGGCGGTTACCACCTCCCCCATCCATAGCCACCATTCCCAGGGTCCTAGCCCTCTCGGTTCCGGAGTTATGCTTGCTCCCACTTGCTTTTGAGAACACGGGTCGGGTCGGCCTCCAACTTGCTTATAAAACTACGGGTCGGCTTCCCACTTGCCTTTCAGGAAGACGGGTCGGCCTTCGGCCTCCCACTTGCTTTAGAGAACACGGGTCGGGTCGGCCTCCCACTGGCATTTAAGAATACGGGTCAGCCTTCGGCCTCCAACTTGCTTACAAGAATACGGGTCGGCCTTCGGCCTCCCACTTGCTTAAGAGAACACGGGTCGGGTCGGCCTCCCACTGGCATTTAAGAATACGGGTCAGCCTTCGGCCTCCAACTTGCTTATAAGAATACGGGAAAATTTTTTCGACGTTTTTTGCCGACCCACGAAAAGGGGGAATGGGGGGGGATTTTTAAATTTTGTTAGTTTTGTCAAAAAACTAAAACTAGCTTCAAAATTTTTGAAAAATAAAGATTTAAAAAATTTTTTTGACGTTCTTTGCCAACCCACGAAAAGGGGGTTTTAATTATTATAGTTTTGTCAAAAAACTATTTTCCCTAAAAACCGGTTGGTGGTGGCGGGAGCGGCGCGGGGTCGGGGGCGGTTTCCACCTCCGCCCCCTATCCATAGCCAGCATTCCCAGGGTCCTAGCCCTCTCGGTTCCGGAGTTATGGTGTTTGAAGGGAAGTTCGAAATTTGAAAACGATGGTCGAAATTTGTGTGACGAATTTGCGTTAACAATTTGTGTGACGATTTTGTGTGACGAACGATTTTTTTCAGTTAACTGCCCGTGCGATACCTGTGCGATAAGAAGCATAGCTTCAAAAAATATGGTTTGCCTTTGATAATTTTGATCCAAGTTTTTAACCCAATTTTTTCTATTAAACACATAAATTTGAGCAAATCACTCACTCACTCATTCATAATTTAGTGCGTATAGCTACGAGGGTCGTGGAGAGTTGAAATTTTGCATACCCGTGTGGTTTTACGAGGATTGAACGGGAATATTTTCCCGTTTTTCATGGGACCTAACGGAGGGGGTGAAATGCCGCTTCAAAGTGATCACAAAATTTCGGCATTCACTTTGGAGAGTTGAAATTTTTCAGAAAGCTCCGGGCGGTGGGCGAGGGGGCGAAACAATTTTTTCTTTTTCGACATTTTTTTCCAGCGCTTGGCAAGAGGGCTCCTCGCGGTTTTTCGTATTTTTGTATCTACTTCCAGAGTTTTCGTCCGATCGACCTGAAATTTGCTAGAGGGGTGGGGGCAGCGAAAACGGACAATCGGTATGGCCAAATTTTCCAATTTTTGTCCCATTACCGTTTAAGGGGGGGGGTAAAATTTGAATAGTTTTTTGCGCCTGGCTCGCTTATTGTCAGATTAAAGTTTCGATTTTTTGGTCTCATTTGGATCCTCTCGAATTTAGATTTGCATTTTTGTAAAAAAATGCCTAGGTCGCAGATCGCTTTCGAGCGCTAAGCGAGATGACGATTTTAATTACATATTTTTGCCGTTTTTTGCGCTACGCCGGGCGGCGTCGAACGGATCGCGAAAAATAATACACCGTCGTCGAGCCGACTGTATGCCCGACAAAATTTCTAGATATACTTTTTCTCGAAAAATGAACTGGTATCGAGTAATCGTGATATACAAATTAAAAAACGGCAAATTTAAAAAATTATGGTTTGCCTTAGTTTAATTTTGATCTATCCAAGTGATTTGTATTGTTTATTACTATACTTTAATATTTTAACTAATTTACTTGTATAAACATATTATGTAATTAATATCAAACGAATTTTTTAATTACTTCTAAAACATTAATGCCCAGTTTCAGCAACCTTAATTTAGTAATTTAATCATAGATTAAATATTTAATCATAGATTAAGTCCGATTTGGGTTTTAGCAATATAATTTTTAACACAGGTTAAATTTAATCAATGATTAGCGTAATCATAGATTAAATCTGTAGTTTGGGTTGTAGCAACGTTAATTTATGCTTAACACAGGTTAAATACCCAAAGTATTTAATTACTAGTTGACCAGTGATTAAAGTTAAATTACCAACGAGTGCAAACGTTTTTTAGGCCGTTTCTTAACAGTTGATTACATGGAAAAGCAATTATAGCCTCCTTTTATTATAAAATTCAGTTATTACCAAATTAACAATTTATTTATCGATATTACGTAATTTTACATTTAGTACCCGCAATTGTTTTTGTCGACACCTTATTGCTAATTGGCTTTCTTTCAATTTATTTATTAAAATCTTTCGCTTTATTTGTTTGTTCGAAAGCTTTGACCTTTTTGGTTGCTGTGTGGCAACGTACCTTCTTTTTCGACTGCGTCGAGCGTCTGAACCGGCACAGGAATTACAGCCTCCATTTCCAGAATTTCCTGTTCCTCGCTTTGCAGAAAAATATTTTGCAAAAGTTGCAATTTTGATAATACTCATTATAATACATACCTTTCTACCAGACGCAATAACTCTTCCTTCTCTACTTCAGTATAATTTTTTGTTCTTTTCTGTGCCATTTCAGTAAAATAAATAATATGAACTGTATTCACAGAATATATAGGTTATAAACCTCACTTGTTGATAATTTTCGAACTAATCGAACTACCATGGAACTACTTGCATAGTATGAAGTAGGCGTTGTTGTCGTTTCAGGAGTACCACCATAACTATTCTACACATAATCCGAGATTAACTAATTATATATTAGAAAACGTTGCTACAACCCATTCCAAATTTAACAACGGATTATTTTTAATTTGTGTTAACTAACACAGGTTAAGGTTAAGGTTGCTGAAACTGGGCATAATAAAAATTAAAATTAATTATATTAGTTAAAATTTGATTGCACATAGACGGCACGGCATTCCGCAAATTTCTAATTTTTTTGGAAAATGACAATTTTAAAAATTTTAATATGCAAACATGTTATATTATTGTTAAAATGAAAATATAAAATAAGTGCTTTTAAAAAATATGAGTTACCATGTTAAATTACAAATTAAATTTCGTAACTTTGATATCTCAAAGTAATTTGTGTATTTTATCGAATTAAACATTTTTTTGAGTTAACATCTGTTTTATTAATATTTAATATAAAATGAAGTGGAATCTACTAAATGGGAAAGTAATGTGTTGTCACATCAGATTTTTTTATTTGTTAGAAGGTACGAATTTTACATCACCAGTTTGGTGCCTATAAAATGCAGTATAAACAGTAATGTTTTTGTTGCTACAATTCTAGTACCTATCTAATATGCATTATTTTAGCTCCAAATTACGATTTTTTCTTTACTGTGCTGATACCAGTAAACATAATATTTTTCCCTAACTGATTTCAGAAGTTACATAATATTATGGAATATATTATAATATACTAGCTGACCCGGCAGACGTTGTCCTGCCCAAATTTCAATATTTGCCTACATGTATTTTTTAGATCCAATCCGCATAATGACCTTGCGACTTATTTGGTCATCGCAAATACCAAACGTATTAAAAAAGGATTAAATAAATAAATTAATAAAAAATACAAATCAAGGTTTAATAAAAAAAAGTTTAACAAAACTGTTAAGTATTCACAAAAACCACAATAATTTCTAATTTTACTTTATTTTATTTTTGCCAATTACTCTTGTTCTTGTGTTCTTCCTTTTCCTCCTCCCCTTCGTCTTCTAATAAGGAATTTTCGAAAGCACGCAGCGATATTGCCAATTCCTGTTCTTCTTTCTGTTTCTTCTTCATATAGGCAGCAGCCAATTTTTCCTCTCTTTTTCTTTTTCGTATACGTTTTGCTGCGACTTTCCTTTTTGCAATATTTTATGCATCCCTATGCATGGGGTTTCCGCCAAAATCTTACAATACTTCTTTTAAAGATTTTATAGTGGCTTGAGTGAATTCCTCTTTTACTTCCCAATCTTCATATTTAGCGAACGATAAAGCCCTGTTTAGCGCCCCTTCCACAACCTTATTTAATTCTCGCAAAGCCATTTTTTGTAAAGACATTTTTAGTTCACGTTCAACACATTTAAGTCATAATAAGTCATTTGGTTTATATAGTATTTTTATTATAAATGAAAAGGATTAAAAGATTAACTATATTTAAAAATAAAAGGCGCCACCTACCGGTGAACAACTTAGTTGATCACGCAAATCACATAGAATACGAAAATTTACTCCCCCCTCTGACACAACCTAAAAAAGTAAAAAAGAACTTCGTCTCGCCTCAATTTAACACCTTCAGATAAACTCCAGAGTGATAATAAAACATATATATCGTAGTTCAAATTTCAATGTAATTTATTAAAATGGAATCGAAATCAGTAGAGAGCGATATGATAAACAATGTTTTTCGATTTGTTTTCCGGCGCAAAAACAAACAACGAAGACGCCTCACAGGGAGAGGACCATAATAGATCCGTGAAGGCCATAGTTGTTCGGCCTCACAGGGAGGCCAAGATTCAGTTCATAATATTAGGGTTATATGATAGATTAAGAGCACCATCTAGCGAATGCAGAGTGTGCAAGCATTATAAATATACCACATAAATATTAAAAAAAGGTGTATTGTAAGTACTTTTTATTTTCTTATTTTAAAAAAAACATAACAAACATCAACAAACATAAGAAAAAACATAAGACTATTTGTAGTAAATATTTACATTATGCAGTGCAGAGTGAAAATTCGCGGAATTCTCTAACTCGACCGTACGATGGGCATCGACATGCCCACCAAAACCAAATTTTGCACAGTTATTCTGTAGGTCCGGGCGCAACTATTCGTGCATAAATGGAGAAAAAATTCGCGCGGGGAACAAAGTTATTTGATTTTTTCGACAAACCCTATACGGATACCCTTACTTTATCTGGCCATTCTTGCTCACTCCGCTTTCGCTAGATGGTGCTCTAATCTATCATATAAGTGTACTGATTGGTGGCCAAAATCTAAATATATTTTTTTAAAGCGATCAGTTATCCCACCCTGTAGTGTACGGAAAGTAGAATAATTTTTTTTTATTTGAATACCTATTGTTTTACAATTGTCTAAAATATAAACAATGAGTAAAATATTTGACAACGAGAAGCAAAAATTATCAAAATAATCCAAAACACAGAAGGAGCTCGCCCAGTGGCACTCCTCCATTTCAGTCGATCTTATATGAATGTTACATTAGTTTTTCAGCTCCTTCGGGTCTGAAGGTGGTGAGAGGCAACCGACTCAGAAGCGATGAGGCAGGTCCAGTGGATCGAAACGCTTCAGCCTCTTGGTTCTGTGGGTTGTCAGTAGTTCTACAGCAAGAGAGTTGGGGTGGTCTCTCACTCGGTTTTGGTATCTTGTACTGAACGATTTGATAGTTTCCTCGACTGTAGCTATGTCAAGATCACGATGGATAACCTGGTTAGGCACATACCACGGAGCATCAGCAATAATTCTCAAGATCTTTGATTGGAACCTCTGGATTTTGGCGATGTTGGAGTTGCTTGCAGCTCCCCAGAGCTGAATGCCGTATGTCCAAATTGGAACTATTGTTGCTTTATATATGAGAATCTTATTTTCTAGGGACAACTTTGATTGACGATTCAGCAGCCAGTAATATTTTCTCAGAGTATGGCCTAGTTGTAGTCTTTTATTCCAAATGTGAGAACCCCACGTCAGTTGTCTGTCCAGTCGCATCCCAAGATACCTAACTTCCTTTCCCTGTGGCAGTATCATTCCATTTAAACTAACAGGAGGGCAAGAGTCTCGTCTATTTGTAAATGTTATGTGGGCCGACTTTTGTACGTTAGCTTTGATTCGCCACTTGTTTAACCATATTTCGTACCTGTTGAGGTGGATTTGTAAGTTTTCAGATGCAGTCAAAGCATTTTGGTGAGAGGCCAAGATTGCGGTATCATCTGCGAATGTTGCGATAACTGTGTTCCTAAGCGTTGGCAGGTCAGCCGTGTATATCAAGTACATGATCGGACCCAGTACACTCCCCTGAGGGACTCCGGAGTTGACAGGCAGGAGTTGGGAGAACTCGTCCTGGAATTTGACAAAGAAATTCCTATTGGTGAGGTAGGACTTGAGCACTTGGTAGAATGTATATGGCAAGTATAACTTAAGCTTGTAGAGCAAACCAGTGTGCCACACCTTATCAAAAGCCTGCGCAATATCAAGGAATGCCGCCGAACAATATCTTTTGGTCTCCAGGTCATGCCTGATTTTATTAGCAATTCGATGGACCTGCTCTATGGTGGAATGCTGCTGGCGGAATCCAAACTGATATTTAGGGATTATATTCCTTTCTTCTATTAGTGACATCAATCTTTTTAATAGCAGTTTTTCAAAGATTTTAGATAGAATAGGCAGCAGGCTAATAGGTCTGTACGAAGCTGGTTCTGTAGGTGGTTTTCCAGGTTTAGGGATCAAGACAATTTGAGCCACCTTCCATTGGGCAGGAAAGTATCCCAGTCTCAAGATGGAATTGAAGATCGTGGTGATAAATTCTATCACATTTGGAGAACCTGGAGACTTCTTTAGATTTAAGTCTTTCCTGATGTATGCTGAGACCTCGCGTTTCTTGATTTTTCTTATAGGCAGGTCCATCTGGAATGGGGTTTCAAGAGACTCGCTAAGTTTGGCATCTTCGTGGGGAGATTCCGTTCGGAAAGGTTTAAATACTTCAACAAGGTGGTCCGCAAAGGTATTTGCCTTTTCTCTACTGCTTCTTGCCCATTCGCCGGCAGGGGTTTTGATAGGTGGAATTGTCATCTGTGGTCTTTTGATCTTCTTGACTGCCTTCCATAGTGAGTACTCGGTTGCCTCTGTTGCTGTCAATCCGTTTAGATAGTTTTGGATTTCGAGATTTTTATGATCGTTTAATAGTTTCTTCAGTGTTTTTACTGCCCTATTGTAGTTCGTCCTATCTATAGGTGCTCGGGTGGACTGCCATTTTGTCCTAAGTTTTCGTTTTTCACGTATTTTCTCTTGTATTGCTTTGGGACAGTAGTTTACGATTTTTGAATTGAATACGAATTGAGGCCTTCAGCCTCACTCAAAGGTATTGCATCCATATGTGTAGATCGTGGTTGTTCGGCTTTACTCAAGGGTATCGCAACCACACGTGTACACCGTGGTTGTTTGGTCTTCGGCCTCACTCAAAGGTATCGCAGCTATACGTTTTGACCGTGGTTGTTCGGCCTTCGGCCTCACTCAAGGGTCTCGCAGCTATACGTGTTGACCGTGGTTGTTCGGTCTTCGGCCTCACTCAAGGTTATCGCAACCATACGTGTAGACCGTGGTTGTTCGGCGTTCGGCCTCACTCAAGGGTGTCGCAGCCATACGTGTAGACCGTGGTTCTTTCCAGGGTCGTACTTGGTGCCACTCATGTCCACCTCCTTGGTCAGGACCGGCCTTAGTGTCACTAATGTTCTCCTTCTCACACATATATATAATTACTCGACAGATGGCGTTCCTGAGCGTGGCGGACAGGTAAATTAAGGCTACTATAGTATATTGCTCAATTGTTTCGTTTGCTCGATTTAATGCCTGTCGAGCAGCATTTCTCTGCGAAGCCGATTAAGCTTCTCCTGGCTTTGGCGTGCTCGCAATCCTTGTTGCCGTTCTCTGGCTAATCGACATTTTTTTTGCTGCCGGCTCTGTCGATTCGTCCATATTGTGAGCTAAAGAATTTGTGGCGACCTTGGTATACAGGCCGCTTCACAGATGGTGCGACCAAGACTTTACCAGCAGCACCAGGAGAGGGAGACTTCCGGTTGCAAATGAACACTGCCATTTTAATCAGTTATCATCACAACCACCGGCTCGAGCACATCGCTCGCCACGTGGAACTAAAGTGTTTACAACATAATCTATATTATTGTTTCAATATTGTTAGCGATTAAAGCTAAAAATTAAAGTTTTAAGTTCTTGTATCAAGTTACCTTGATCCTAGATCAACGGATACGTTGATCTCTTGATCCGTTGATCCACATTAAAGACCGTTTTACACCGAGGAGCGTCACACACAAATCTGGGTAAATCTTATTATTATAGTTGAGTGTTGATTTTGAGTGGCCTGCCTTTAAGCTTGTGTTCGAAGTCTTTGACCCCGTTTATCTCCAATTTCAACCATTCTCTGAACTCGAATTCGCTTAGCATACGAAGGACGCATCTTGGGGGGCTTAATTGTTTCTTTCAATTTCAAAATATGTTATCTATTTTTTAATTTATATAGAATAAGTTGTCCTTAGTTCTTTAAGTAGCTCATCCGATTATCCGACAATAAAAAAAAATTATTAATGAGGAATCTCGATGATCCATTCATGCGCGTCACTGTAGTCTCCCTTCGCGAATTTTCCTTTGCGAATTTTTGCACTATTTCAATACAAAAACATGCGCAGGGACCAACATAATAGCTGTGCCAAATTTGGTTCCGATCGGTCAAACGGTCTAGGAGTCTATAGGGAACATACATACATACATCCATTTTTATATATATAGATAGAAGATTAGATAAATGAATGAAATTTTTTGTATTGTTTTTGAAAGAAAAATTAATTTACAAATGTTTTAAATTGATTATTATCCTCCTTCTCGCGATAAATTGCAGCCTTATTTCTAACGACCAATTTTCAAATTAGGTTGTCCCTTTGCGATCAACGCAGCCCCACACACTGTTAAAGTATTGTTTCGGGATCTTATCAAATGACAATAAATTGAATCTATTCACTCTATCGTTATTATGTTCATACGTAAATTTAACTATACAGTATCGAAAGCTTTTATGCTAAGTAATATACAACAATTCACGATTAATTAAGTAACTATTTTATTATTACTACTAGCTGGAAAGCCCGTCCACGGACGGGTAGCTAGACGGTGCTGGTGGGTCTCTATTTTAATGATCTAAATAAAAACAACATTGTTTCCTAATATTATCAATTTTAATTGTTCATCCTCGCGTTGAAACGTTAACTTTAATATTTTTAGTTTGTTAATTAAGAAACAATTATTGTAGCAAATAAAATCTTAAGCACTGCCTACTGCGTTAGTACTTCCTTGTACACAATATTTTTCGTGTACACTGCCTGTGAACCTTCAATCAATTTCCCTTGTTCTTTTCCATCAACTATTTTTATCTTCAGATCTCCGTACTCTTGACATTGCTACATAGAGATGACCGTGGCTAAACATCACGGTTGATCGTCATGGAAAAGGCAAGTTTAATTGGAAACTGTCGCCGTCTTAAAACAAATGGCAAGTCTGTACTTGTTGGGACTAAATCTATGCGGGGAATAAAAACAGTTTCCTTTTTAGCAGTTCCTGTCAAGACTTCAGCGACGATTAGATTGGGCTTTAACGATTGAACAGTTAAGCGCGCCCCATTACAAAGACCACGTTTAGTATTCAAATTCCTGAGCAAAATAATCACACTTCCAACCTTCAAGTGCATTCTGTGTACTGGCATCCCTGAGGGCGTTTGTTTATTCAAGAATTCCATCGGATAGTTTTCCCTATCGTTATCATCACTGTCGTCAATGGAATCACTACTTAGATAAGTTAAAACGCTGCCGTCTAAATGGTCCAAAACTTGCTCGTTTATAGCGTCAACGTCAGTATTTTTTGGGCAAAGTATTGCCACTTTGGAATATTTTTTTACATCAGCAGCATTAAAGCTTTCTCCAAAAATTTCTTGGATAAGGGAAGTTTCGCATATACAATTATGCGGAATCTCAATTATCTCTTCAGACAGACCTTTGTCATTTGTAAGCTCCCCGTTGCCCAACTTTATCAGCCAATCACTGAATGCGGAATCAACGGACCGGACATTTTGACTTAATTTCAATACTATAAATTTACTCCACATATTAAATTTAATGCTTGAATGAATAATTGCTGACCTCATTTCATGAGGTACGACAGGAAGAGTTTGTCTGAAATCACCACCAAGAATTAAAACTTTACCGCCAAAAGCTTTGGTGTTTTATATCAACGTATCAATGTATCAACGTATCAACGTATCAACGGATCAACGTATCATCGGATCAACGGATTAAATATTTATATAGGTTGTCGTCGATAATACAAACGGTATATGAAATCTTCAAGCTTATCAACGGATCAACGGATCAACGTATCAACATATCAACGGATCAACTTATCAAGTTGTTTTGATTTGAACGACAATGGATCAGTAAGTCCCTTTCGAGAGGAGGTTCGCCGTCGGCATTTTGAAAAATTACAGCTACTTCATTTCTTGTTGGAGCATTGTATAGTCTAATATCGGATTTACGGCTTGGATAATTGCCATGGTAACTGTTGCTGGCTCAACGCCATGTAGAGCGGCGTCCTTGATGCTTTCTTGTTCCACTTCATAAAGCATTTTGCATGCGGCAGAAAAAGGATTATTCTGAGACATGAAAGTGCTTAACTCTCGCATCAGACTTGGATCGCACCGATCGTTTCCCTTAATTGTCATCCTTTGATCAGCAGCCTCATCCGGGTCCAATATATATAGTTGAGCAAACTTGCGTTGGTTTCCATCTGCCGGGTGCAAAGCTCCTGCTCGATGGTAAATTTGTCCGTTAATTCGGAAACAATAGGGTCCGTATCCAGGAGGCGGAATAATGTTAGCTCCCATTGACGCAAACGCTAAAGCACTATTTATCGATCTAATGTTGTCTATGAAATTTTTCGAATATTGATGCAGTCCTTTCAATAACTGTTCAATAACAGGGGCTGATCTTATAGCTTCTAAGGTAACTTTGCCTTTCTGACAGCATGTCGTAAAAAGTTTGTCAGACGGCCGCTCTGCTGAAAAATGCTTTGCACTGCAAAATTCGCAAATATTGTCCATAAAACCACAGTTATGAACATCGACATTTGGTTCTACAACGTTACCTACTTCAAGAACAGCTGCGTTTTTACTTCGTGGATTTTGTCGGCGAATTGCATGACTACGTGAACTATGTAATATTTGCGAAGGGGTCATGTTGGCAATTTGATTTCGTTCGCGATGTTGAGTAATTTGTTCTGACGTCATATTGGCAATTTGCTTACGTTTGCGATTTTGTTCAATTTGCCCAGGAGTCATATTTTCCACACGATTACGTTTCCGACAACATTCTTTTTGGACATCACTCATATTTTTACGACGGGTTTTTTCTCGCTCCGCCTTCCGTCGTTTTACTGTTTCCTGCTGGGCGGCAGGAAAATCAGAAAAGGCAGATTTTCTTTTAACACATTTTCGAGCAGCAGTAGGAACATGTGGGGAACAAAGAGTAACTACTTGAATATCCTCCATTTCGGACATTTTCGCTTTAGAAGTTTCTGAAGTTGTGAAGTTATTTTCAATGAAGGTAACTCTCACACCACGTACCTATATAGCGCACAGTGATACGTTGATCCGTTGAAAAGTTGATCCGTTGATACGTTGATCCGTTGATACGTTGATATGTTGATACGTTGATACGTTGGTCAGCTTGAAGATTTAATATACCGTTTGTATTATCGACGACAACCTATATACACATTTAATCCGTTGATCCGATGATACGTTGATCCGTTGATCCGTTGATACGTTGATACATTGATACATTGATACGTTGATACGTTGATACGTTGATCCGCTGATACGTTGATACGCTGATACGTTGATACTTTGATACGTTGATACGTTGATCCGCTGATACGTTGATACTTTGATACGTTGATACATTGATAAGTTGATCCGTTGATACGTTGATACATTGATACGTTGATACGTTGATCCGCTGATACGTTGATACATTGATACGTTGATACGTTGATACGTTGATCCGCTGATACGTTGATACGCTGATACGTTGATACTTTGATACGTTGATACGTTGATCCGCTGATACGTTGATACTTTGATACGTTGATACATTGATAAGTTGATCCGTTGATACGTTGATACATTGATACGTTGATACGTTGATCCGCTGATACGTTGATACGCTGATACGTTGATACTTTGATACGTTGATACATTGATACGTTGATACGTTGATCCGCTGATACGTTGATACTTTGATACGTTGATACATTGATAAGTTCATCCGTTGATACGTTGATCCGAACCAAAAAAATGACACGCTGGAGCAGGGAGCTGGCATTTTATATATTAGGATATTTATTTATTATTAAAATATAACTATACAATTTCAAAATATATAACATGTAAAAAGGACTTATACTGTTTCGTTAAAATCCAAGTGATCGTTTTCAGTACCGTTGCGAGAATCATCCCTATCCTTATTTTTTCCTGTTGGTGGAATTTCGCAGCCATTTGCCAATAAGGAGATTGATGAATGTAATACTAGCCATGTCATCCTTAGGATTAGCTAATATTGCATCTAAATTAAAAATTCAAGAATTAAAAGAATTAAGAAATTAAAATTTATAATTGCTAACTAACCTCTAATGGCCTGGGCAACTTGAGTTTGCCCAAAAGCTATTTTCCCCGATTTATTGGTAAACCGTAACTCTAGCGATAAAGCATGTGCAATACAATGCTTTAATACATTGTAAGTTTGCTTCGTGGTGGTGGTCCCACCTATACGTTTCAATTCAATAACCTATTTAAAAGTAAATAAAACATTACAAGGTCACCACAGAGTTTAATATTATTACCAGTGCATTATACTGATCTTGGTCTGCAAGTATAATTTCCTCCGTACTGTGCAATTCTTCTTCACTTTGAAGAGGTAATGGTGGATATTTATATACGATTTCCTTCTTCCCGTTACTTTCTACATTTTGCAAAACATTACGCAGAAGATTGTTTAATGTAGCCACTTGTTGCTTCAATTCTTCCAGCTTTGTGAAGCATTCGGTTTGAAACACTAATAAAATAAATTTTAAAAAATGACCAAATAATGAAACATAATATAGTTGGATTCATTTTAACTCGCGTATGGTGCATCGAAAAAATTGTATGTTTGTCTCTTTCCTAATAGTTACCTTTTGTAAGTATGACAAAGATAACCAAATGTTATAAAGATTAGTCGTACGCGAGCTAAAACGAATTCTACACACTGCAAATCACACACACGAATCACACTTACTATTAAAATCTTCTCTTAACCTCCGAACTATGTCGTCAACTGGAATTAGTTGGAGGTTAGTACTTGATTCACTGCAACTTGGAGATGAAACGTCATCGTTGGAATCACAATCTGCCACTGGAATTATTTTCGTAGGTTTCAATCTGAATGATGGGGATACCGCTTCCTGAATTTTCCGTTTCCGACTTCTGTAACTTGCAGAGAAAGCGCTATCGTTGGAATCACAATAATCGGTCCCTGATGGAATCACTCTCGTACGCTTCAATGATTGGCATACCGCTTCTTGAATTCTCCGTTTCTGAGTTCTTCGCGAGTCTGACATTCTTAGCTACTTCTTAATCCAATTTTCAAAATTGATAGGTATTCTGTTCTTCTTTTATTTATATAGTCTTTTTTTTTAGTTGGTATTTTTCACTTTGGTCTCTGGCTTTTTACTTATTAGTACTAACGTACCAATACCTAAAAATTACCCTGTACCCCTCTAACTGGATTATACTCAACAAGACCGCTTTGTTAGCGATACCTGGCTAGTTTTTACAAAGACATTTTACAAAGACATCATTAAACTTGACAAAGACTTAATTTATAAGATTTCATGCACTCACTTTTTCAAGAGATTATTATAACCTTGAATACAGATAGACGACGCGACGCCTACCTGAAAACCCTTTATATTTTTTGAAAGATATTATAATAAGTATGTCAGGGGCGGAACAAGGGGGAAATCGCCACGATTTATGCTGCTGATTTATTGAAAATAAAAACAAAGTAAAAATCAAGTTTTTCCATTTAAAAGCTTTAATTGAAAATCAGAGAGAAAATTGAGAATCATTTATTGTCCACGGGCTCCGTACTAAGTTTAATAAATATTATTTTGACAATTTCATTCATAAATGTCAACCAATAGTTTGACTTCCTTTGACAATACAGTCCACGGTAGTATATTGCAATGTCCGACACTGACCACCACGTCAATAGAAATGATAACGTCACGATTTAAAAATTTGTTTATTAATAAAGAGAGCACATGACTTATTTGTTCGAACGTAAAAGTTTTATCTGAAACCAAAAATTTAGTTTAACGTCATCAATTTATATGAAGAAAGGGTCACGGAACGAGATAACAAAATAAATTCAAAAATGCAACGTTTTAATTCTGTTAATAATAAAAAAAAAATGTTTGTTAAAAAATTATAAATTAAATTAATTAATAATAAGAAATGTAATTTGAAATCAAAATAATTGTTCAATGTTAGTTTATAAAAATGTGTTAAAACGTAAAACTTAAATAAGAATAATCTTTACACGTATCGGAGTGTCTCGCAATTCAATGTATCACAAATGGGAAAGACATTTTCTTCAAAAGTTTACTGGAAGATCACGGGAGATGCAAGTACTTTAATTTAATCTGAAACATAAAAACTTTATTAAAATTTTACAAATCACATTGGGCTTGAGCCGAACCTGCAAATTATAACGTCAATAAAATTGATTTATATCGGCGAATAGAGTAAAATCACATTTGCCTTGGAAAAACACAGGTAACGATGGTAAAACAATTGGAAAAAAAAGTTGTTGAATTAATTCGTTCAATGGTGTGTGAATTTGTGCGTGCTCCGCTAAAATTATATAAATTAGAGAAAATTACAAAGAAATTCAACAAAAAAAGGAATAGTAATAACTAAAAGTATTGTACTTACATATTTGGAAAGTTAAATTGTTAGAAGATTGTGAATAATCACAATTATTTTGGAAAGACTTGGTTACACCACGAGGTAAACGAATCCACAAGAATATTTTGCAGCTTGAATTATCATACACACCGAAGGTCATCCATCGAGTGCAAGTGAACAGTTTAATGGTACACGAACCCAGTAAATAGAAATACCCCAGATCATTAAAGGTACCGTCCCATTAAGAATTATTTTAAACTTATAAAAATTAGTGAAAATTTTGCGATTAACTTTAATCATTAATACGTTCCGATTTTATTAAAATAAGATATTTGTCATTTAGCATAAGAATTTTATTACATTTAAATCATTTACTATTTGAAATTATAATAAATTACAATTTGCATTCTAAAACGGAGCATAATTTTTGTGATATCATTCCGAAGACCATACTATTCTATTTCAGCTTCACGATTTGGTCAAGGAAGGAACCCAACTTGAGAAAAGGTAGGTCTGTGCTCACCGAAATTGTTAAGCCGAGGTATAAATTTCTTTTATTTGTATTTATCAATAAAAAGTTTGCATACATTTCTATTGACGGGGTACATTTACGTACACCTGTACAAGACATTAATACTAAAACGTGCAGCCCTAGTAAGGCTACAAAATCACATAGCACTTTTTGGCTAGCCCAACGTGTGGCAATATTAGGAGTCAAAGCACATAGCAATATATTGCAATGTTCCAATTTGGACAGTCGATTAGGTTAAAAGACACTTTCGTTATTAAAGTTTAAATTGAGAGGCTACTTAAGTTGGTCGTTTGATCTGTACCAGGGTCTTACAAGTGCCGATAATAATTAAACAAGCTTGTTAAGCGCCAAGGTACATAATATTTTATTTTATTCAATTGTATAATTTTGTGCATGAAAACCGCCACATGTGTGACAATTTTATTTTGTCAGTTGCCATGTAAGTTCGCGCAGAGCTTGGATAAGTGGGAGCCGCGCGCGGGTAGAAGTTATGTTGTGTGAAGCCAGACAGCGAGTTGATCGCCATTGAACGAGAAACAACGAATTGTAATCACAAAATATTAATTATACAGTCCACAATAAAAACATACAAAAAAGTAAAAAAAAAAACTATTTACCTTGGCGCTTAACAAAGCTGTTTGTTCAGATATCCAAAAAAGGAACTCAGATGAAATCTTGTCAACAGACGCCGATTCATAAAATGTAAGAGGCAAATTATGAGTTATTAATAATTGTTCAAACTTTTGGATAAACAAATTAAGTAATTAATTTTGTAAATTAGGTAAACGCGTAATAAACTGTATGTGATAACGAAAGTGAAGTTACGGGAAAAGGACGGATTAAATTCGCGAAAGAGTGGAAAATGAACGACTACGCCGTCACAGAAAAGGTTTTGGGGGTTAAAATGACTATATTGGGTAGAGAAAGGATTCGCCTGGCGTCCGTGTAGAAGTGCGGACGTAGTTGATTGTTCTATTATTTTTGATGAATTCGTATAGTGTCCGTCAAAGCGGAAGGACGTAGTTTAATTATTTTGGAAGATTCGCTTCATGTCTGTAGAGAGGTACGGACATAATTTTTGATTTTTGGTTTGGTAGATATTAAGATTGGAAGAGTAATGGGCACCTATGATTGGCGATTGCTGTATGGTTGGAATGGTAATTCGAGGATCCCAAGTTGGACCACATTACGTAGGCGACATGCAAAATAAGGACCAATTTTCTTCAACGACAATAAAATCGGTAAGACAATGATTCGTGCGTGATAAGTTAACGATCGTTAGACAATATTTTTAATAAGTTTAATTAGTGCGAGTAATTAATAGTTCAATAATAGTATTGAACTATTTAGAATATATTAAATTATACACTTAATTTGTTTAGTTTTAAGATGCATAATTTGTTTCACTAATTTTTATTTGTAATAATAAATGAACAAAGTTTGAATGAGAAGATTTCATTTGATTAAATTTATTTCAAATAGATACAGCACCTAAGGTCCAAAGAAGACTCAGGTACAGGCTAAGATTTGTTATTTTGTTTTAAATAGGTTACGAATGGTCCGTAACATAATGAAGTGTTTTTATTTAAAAATTATCGAATCCAAGTTACGCCCTTATTAAGAGTCAGTTATATTTCTTTGAGCTAGCCGGAAGTTAAGAGAAGTGCCGTTGCTTTCCCCGCGTTATAAATTAAAATTTTTTTATTTCGCTTATCACGGCAATACAACCATCGCGGCATGTATTGTCAATCAAGCAGAAAAAGATTAAATGTTATTTACGAAATTGTCAAACGAATTCCACACGAGACTATAAAAATGTCGGTTAATTTGTAAAACATGGAATCTTTGTGTTTGTTGCCCAAAATTACCATTCGTGCTATAAACCACTCATGGGGCAATCAACAAATCGAAGGGGATAAAAGTAGACGGAGCTTTTTAAAGTGGATTAAAAATTATAATAGCACATAAGCTATGTGAAATCAAAGTGGGTTTGTAAGTCGAAGATGACATCGCTTTCATCAGTCTGTGTCTGATGAGCTGAATCCCGATAAGGGTAACAGCGAAACCGGTCACACGGTGAGGTGATGGCGATTAATTTTTGATGAACTGCCTACATTCACAACTTGAATGGAAGTAGATATTCGTTTGTGCATTTCCTAAACACTTCGTTTGTTTTTGCAATGGTCAAGTATTCGACTGTAATAAAAGTCATTTCTATCAACCAGAACGCTTTGGAAATACTTTATGTATTATTTAATTTGTTTAAAAATCATAATGCTTATTATGGATGCGAAAGATGCGTTAGAAAAGGAAAATGGAGTCAAAGAGTAATATTTATCCCATCAAATCTGAAGTGGAACTCTATTCGGATACTCGATTCAGGAAAACTTCTTACCCGAAACATCAACTTAAATAGACTCCGTTGAGTACATTGCAATTGGGAATAATTTCGCAGATTCCATTAGATTATATGCATCTTGCATGTTTGGGAATCATGAAAAAACTTCTACTCACATGGACACGTGGCAAATTCAGATTGGTAACGCTGAGAAAATATATATCAACCAATTTCAACCGAAAATGCCGATCTTTATCTGATCTTAAACATTGGAAGGCGACTGAGTTTAGGTTATTCCTTTTACATGTAGGTCCAGTGGTGTTACGAAAAATTTTAGACAACGAAAGATATAAACATTTTTTATTATTGCATGCTGCAATGTATATTCTAGTGTCCGTGACAGCTTCTGACAAACCGAGTATAGATTTAGCAGGTAATGTATTAAAACAATTTGTGGATTTAGTTCCAACTTTATATACAGCAGATTTTTTATCATACAACATGCATTCTCTACGGCATTTACATTTAGATGTTTTAATTCATGGGTCACGGGATCAAACTAGTGCATTCGAATTTGAAAATTATATGCAAACCATTAAAAGGATGCTTCGTTCTAATAATGGACATTTAAGCCAAATTGTTAAACGCATTTCCGAAAAGCAACACATAGACCTTACAAGCACTTCTAAATGTGTAAAATTATCAATTTCTTGCAAAGACGGCGATAATTGTTTTTTAATTAATAACACAACAGCCTGCAAGGTAGTTTCCATCAATAATGATACATGTAATATAAAAATTTTTAATTTTCATAACGATGTTAAGTATTACCCTTGTGATGTACAGACTTGAGAATATTTATTGTTAAAGATTCCGCATTACACAAAACAGTTAATACTAATCAATTAAAGCAGAAATGCTTATTACTACCTTTATTAGAATCAGAATCAAAATTTTTTTGTATACCTACTATATGTCATTATAAAAAATAAATTATTATAGTTATTGTATTTTTTTATTAATAAAAAAATTTAAAAATGATAGTTATTTGTCTTAATTTAAAAGAAAATTACACCTGGTTATAAATGGTTATAACCATATAAACCTGGTTGCGACAATTTGAAACACATAACTTAGGTCATTGTTCCGAATTGCCAATGCTTTTAAAACAGCATTATATATGACACGTACGTCATATATGATAATGACGTCATATAATATGATAATATATGACGTACGTGTCATATATTGCAACTTGCATTTTATTTAAAATAATTCACATAATAATATAATTATTATTTAAAGAAACAAATTGTTATCCCTTAATTAGACACTGTTCCTGATGATGGATTTGAAATATAGTCCGATAGTCCGAAACCGGTTGAACAAAGAATACAATAAAGAAAATCTTAAAAATGCAAGAAAATACCGTAAAGATCAACACATAATCTGTACGTAAATGATACACCAATACCGTAACGGCAAAAAGGGCAAATCAATGCCGTGCGGTTACGAAAATACCTGTACCGTATATGTACCAAAATGATACATCATGCAGTAACGGCAAAATCAATGCCGTGCCGTTACGAAATTATCTGTACCGTATATATTACTATGTATCGCTTCTCCTTTATATTAGGGACACATGTAAAAATAATGATAAAGATATAAATTTTCTTTTCTTTTTGTTTAGCTCTTTTTTTTGTAATCACTATTTTTTAAATTTATATAGCATGAAACATTCTTATCACAGGAGCAGATTCCTCGAGGGTTGATTCTTTGCTTTTTCTGAAAATGTAAATTAAGTGGAGGAAGATTCGTTCCTCAATTATACTCAACAGGATATGTAAAATATAACGCATTTATTTTTATGAATAATTATATAAACATTTAACAATCGATAGTAAACCCCCAAAAACTTAAACTAAACATAATAATTTTTAACCTAAACAAATTTAACATAAACAAATTAACTATTTTTAAATTTACGCAAAACCGAACCTTTATTCGTTTCCGTTTAACGCGTCGTAGTCCGTAAATGCAACTTTTAAAACGTCCAATATTACCGCAAAAATGTTAATTTAATTTCTCTTACCCGCAACAGATGGCGATGCACTTTCTTTCAAATTCTTCTGTATTTTCAAGGCTGCAATTATTTTTAATTTCGTGATCCTATTTGACCAACGACACATGTGAAACCAAATTAATTCTGAAGAAATTCGTTTGTTGAAGTACTTTCTTCAACCACTTTATCAACTTTATAAGGTAAGTGTTCACTTTTACTTTTATCATACCAATTCTGCATAAACCATAAAAATAACTTTTTTATAACTCGCTACAATCTTCTCTCTTTTTAGGTTAATCACTTTCCGTTGGGTTTTTATCCAAATTTGTTACCGTTTTGGACGAGAGGACCACAACACTTCCTCTTGCCAACGCGTTTTACGGATCCCCTGTTTATTATTTTTTTATTATCTTGTTTCCTTGGTTTTGACGAATTTATCAACTTTATCACTCTTTGATATCTTTTACAACGTAAGTCTCCTGCATCCTTGATATCATTTTTATTTTAACCAAATGTCATTTTAATTAATTTCATCTCTGTTTTAGAATCGTTATAACAACCTAACGTCTGGTTACACTCAACACGCATCAGTCCCGGATGAACGAATCGTTGCATTTTGTCTTTACCGTGACCACACCAAACTACGTAAATCTTTTGTACCTTTACCTCACTTCTTAAAATTAACCTACATTTATAATTCTAAAAACTTAATTATACATTGAACAAATTTTTCTATGAATATAAAATTATTGTAGTTCATGATTTTTATATCATTGCTGAACGAATCTTTCCTCTCACTTATTTTGTTGATAACTGACTTTATTCGAGCTTTCAAAATTACCTGTTGGAATTCTTCTTTGTCATTAAGAGTTCTCATGTAATTTGTGATCTTTCAGAGTGCTTATTTAATTCAAAGTTATTGGTATTTTGAATCACAATAGATTGTCCCCAAAATTAATTTGTATAAATTTTCAGAAAAACTTGTTTGATGAATTTTATAGAATTAATTTTTCTAATAACTTTTCTTTAAGCCTTCTTAAATTATTAACTGACTAACCTATTTTTAACGAATGTAACTAAATTAACTAAAAACTGTTCTAAATCTATCATTATTGTAAATTAACTCAAATTTCTTTCCACCAAGACTCTTATTTGTCATTCTTTCTTATCTTTTCATCTTGACCCCACATTTACTTTAAATGTTACTTATTCTTCAGGTGTCTTTTGTTTAATTTTTCTGCTTCGTTATTGACCTTGATTTCTACCTACAAAATTATATTTCTTTGGGTGAATTTTATCTCCATTCTTATTTACTCATTTCTTATTGAACTTTTATCAATTGACTTTTATTCATTTTAACTTTTATCCTTGGTATCCTCCTAGTCTATTTATTTATTAAATAATCTCTTATTTGATTCATCAAATCTAATTAATTCGACCATTTACTGGTTTCCCCTTTATATCATCAATAATTAACCTGACACTCGCATTCTATTAACATGTCGAGTATCCATCTCCTAATACCTCCTAATCACATTATTTGTCTCCCCGTATGGAGTACATCTCAACTATTTACCCCCCTTTTATCATCAATAATTATTATTTGAATACCAATTCTATTTATTAAACTTTTATTATCATATTTAACCTACTTGTCCGTTGATTATAAATTATACCTTGTCTTCACCCAAATTAAATTCCTACCTATTATTTTATTTTAAATCAAACCTTCATATCATTTCAGCTGCACTATCTACTCAATAACTTTCTTATTTATTATCTCGATTAAATAAATTTCTTTTGTTTATGTAAGAGTCTAGTTCTTCTCATGATTTTTTTTTTTTTCTTTGGTTAAATCATAAATTCTTCAACTGCTTCATACTATTTTCTTGGGCGGTTCTTAAGATTGTTGTTCGCTTTTCTTTTCTTAATTAAGTTTCACCATAATAATATAAATCGCAAACCTTTTTAAATACCGTCCCCAGCAGTAAAATTCTTTTTCATTTCTTCATTTTTTCAACTTAATTCTTCAACTTCTTTATTTTAAACACCATTCTTCATCAACTCATATTTATTTATACAACTTTACATTATTTTATGTCATTGCATGTCCATTTTCGTTTGCTTTTGAATCATATTTACAATGTCGTCATATTTATTTATTTTCCAGATTCCGATATCGTTCCGGTGAACCTACACGTGGCTGTCTTCCACCTGACGTGTTTAAATAGTTCCATTAATTTTATATAATGGGTATCATTTTCATTTAATCGTGGCACTTTGTAAATCGTCACACCTTTCCGATTTATAGAATTTTCAAAGCTGTCAGTGTCATTCATATTTAAATTAATTTGACATTTATAACTGTCACTATTTAATTGTAAATAATTTATAAAACTTTCTTGAATGTTATCCGTTTTTAAAATTTCATCTAAATCGTTTAGTTTTAAGTTTTTACACATTGCACTGTACTTTTTAAATAATAAATTGTTTTTGTAATATGAATGGTTCCGTTTTATGAAATTTATTTTATTATTCGATCGCACATTTATTTTGTCGTATGTTTGCATTACCCGTGATTTCAGCTTCAATTTTTCCCGCACGTTTTTAATTTTTATGGACCTTCTTTTAACTTCTTTCCTACTCGCTGTTGTGTAGTGTCTTTCTTCTTTCAATGTTGATGGTGTTGAACTTACTTTTAATATAATATCCTTGTTCAACTTTACTGTGCCTTGGTTTTCCATTTGACTGGTTTTAATTTCTTTCCCCAATTCAAAGGATTTTCTGTTCACCAATTCAATTTTTCCGTCTACATTTTGTTCCACTTCTTGTGGTTTTTCAACTTCAACCACCAATTTAATTTCTTCATTATCAACACTTTGGTCTACAATTTGTTCTTGTACCACCACTTTTTCCGAAGACTTTCCTCCAAAATTGAACTCGAAATTTTTCAGCTCTCTCGTCATGACTTCTTGAATGATTTTTCTTGTTTCCTTTTTGGTCTCTTCTGACCTTTCATCGATCTTCTTATTTAATTCTTTTATGGACTCTTTTGTTTCTTCTGCGCTCTTTTTGGCTTCTTCTGCTTTTTCTTCTATCTTCTTATTTATCTCTTCTGTGTTCTTTTCTGCGCTTTTTCTAATTAACTCCTCTGTGTTCTTGGCCTTTTCTTTTGCTTCTTCAGCATTTTTACTAATCATGGCCATTAAACATTCCCATCTATTTTCTTCTGTCCCCATTTTAAATCGTTTTATTTTAAGCAAGCAATATTTAATTATTTATCAATGCAATTATCTTTCAAACTTATTCATACCCATGTTTGACGTCTTTGCAAAATTTTTCATTAATTCAACCAGCTTTCAAATTTAACTTGCCGGTCGCACAATCTTTCATTCATTAAATCTAGTTCAACTGAACTTTCAAAATTAAATTTTTCTATCTGTCAAAAAATTATTTATTAATCAATTCTAGCAGCCCCGTGCTGTCATGAAATTATTTTATTTTTAATGTTGGATTCTTTTTGGAATCCCCAATCTTTCTAAGCGTATCCCTTTTTATCTTTATACAAATTCCTAAGCGAGTCCCTTTTTAATATTTATACCCCCTTTATCAAATTATCCGTTTTATCAAAAATTATCTTTGTGGTCTCCTAATCGAGCCACTATCACCTGTCAAATTTATTTGTAATTACAATTTTCTTCTGCTAAGCGTTCCTGCTGTATTAATTACCCCTCTCTCGAGCCTTAAGTTGGGAGCAACAATTTTACTATGATAAATTGCGTCCTTATAATCCCTCAAAAATGCTCACACGATGGGCGCCAATTTTTACTATGTATCGCTTCTCCTTTATATTAGGGACACATGTAAAAATAATGATAAAGATATAAATTTTCTTTTCTTTTTGTTTAGCTCTTTTTTTTGTAATCACTATTTTTTAAATTTATATAGCATGAAACATTCTTATCACAGGAGCAGATTCCTCGAGGGTTGATTCTTTGCTTTTTCTGAAAATGTAAATTAAGTGGAGGAAGATTCGTTCCTCAATTATACTCAACAGGATATGTAAAATATAACGCATTTATTTTTATGAATAATTATATGAACATTTAACAATCGATAATAAACCCCCAAAAACTTAAACTAAACATAATAATTTTTAACCTAAACAAATTTAACATAAACAAATTAACTATTTTTAAATTTACGCAAAACCGAACCTTTATTCGTTTCCGTTTAACGCGTCGTAGTCCGTAAATGCAACTTTTAAAACGTCCAATATTACCGCAAAAATGTTAATTTAATTTCTCTTACCCGCAACAGATGGCGATGCACTTTCTTTCAAATTCTTCTGTATTTTCAAGGCTGCAATTATTTTTAATTTCGTGATCCTATTTGACCAACGACACATGTGAAACCAAATTAATTCTGAAGAAATTCGTTTGTTGAAGTACTTTCTTCAACCACTTTATCAACTTTATAAGGTAAGTGTTCACTTTTACTTTTATCATACCAATTCTGCATAAACCATAAAAATAACTTTTTTATAACTCGCTACAATCTTCTCTCTTTTTAGGTTAATCACTTTCCGTTGGGTTTTTATCCAAATTTGTTACCGTTTTGGACGAGAGGACCACAACACTTCCTCTTGCCAACGCGTTTTACGGATCTCCTGTTTATTATTTTTTTATTATCTTGTTTCCTTGGTTTTGACGAATTTATCAACTTTATCACTCTTTGATATCTTTTACAACGTAAGTCTCCTGCATCCTTGATATCATTTTTATTTTAACCAAATGTCATTTTAATTAATTTCATCTCTGTTTTAGAATCGTTATAACAACCTAACGTCTGGTTACACTCAACACGCATCAGTCCCGGATGAACGAATCGTTGCATTTTGTCTTTACCGTGACCACACCAAACTACGTAAATCTTTTGTACCTTTACCTCACTTCTTAAAATTAACCTACATTTATAATTCTAAAAACTTAATTATACATTGAACAAATTTTTCTATGAATATAAAATTATTGTAGTTCATGATTTTTATATCATTGCTGAACGAATCTTTCCTCTCACTTATTTTGTTGATAACTGACTTTATTCGAGCTTTCAAAATTACCTGTTGGAATTCTTCTTTGTCATTAAGAGTCCTCATGTAATTTGTGATCTTTCAGAGTGCTTATTTAATTCAAAGTTATTGGTATTTTGAATCACAATAATATACATAAATGACACCACCAATACAGTAACGGAAAAAGGGGCAAATCAATGCCATACCGTTATGGAAATATCTGTACCGTATATGTACGTTTCTAACGGCCTTGTGCTACTTGATGGGTAGGGTCAGCAAAGGACCTAAGGAATAATGACTATCGGTCCCAATTGCATTTAAGACAGTTGAAGTTTAGGTCATTCCAGCAGGTAGTGAACACATATTGCTAAAGTATAGAGCGTCAAACTGAATGGACAATCTCTAAAAATGAAAAGAAGGCCAATCTTGAAACTTATCAAAATAGTTTGGAGATCTCAATGCATGTCTAACAAAAATAACTAGCTAACAACTTCTTTTTACACCAGAAAGGTAGCTGTATAGAAGCCTAGGATCTGCCGCAAAAAGCGAGATCCACCTTGTTTTGTAATTACATGAAGATATCAATTGTATCAACGGATTAAGGGATTATTGGATCAACGTATAAACGGATTAATGTATGAGCGTATAAACGGATTATTGTATCAACGGATCAAGAGATCATCCGGGTATCACGAATTAAGATAAGATTGAAATATCTGAAATTTTGGATTATGGGATATAAGGTAGGGAGGGGAATGGCGGTTCAAAGTGGTCACAAACTTTCAGAATTCTCTTTGGAGAGTTGAAACTTTGCGGGAAGCTCCGGGCGATGGTCGAGGGGGCAAAACAATTTCTTTCCGAGCTCCCAGCATAACGGCACCGAGCAGTTTTTCGTATTTTTGCATCTCCTTCCAGGATTTTCGTCCGATCGACCTCAAATTTGCGAAACGGGTGGGGGCGGCGAAAACGGATAATCGGTACCGCCAAATTTTCGAATATTTGTCTCGTTTCCGTTTTAGGGGAGGAGGGATAAATTTTTATTCTTTTTTTCGCCTACCTCCCTTATTTTCAGATTAAAGTTTTGATTTTTTGGTCGCATCGTGATGGCCTCGAATTTAGATTTGCATTTCTGCAAAAAATACGTAGGTCGTTGATCGTTTTCGACCGGTAAGTGAGCCGACAATTTTAATTACATTATATCGACGTGTTTGCCATTTGAGAATATTTATGAGTATTCGCATTCGCAGTTCGTGTTTTCTTGGTTTTATGCCATCAAGTCTGGACATAATGGGCGAGTATGTTACCGTGGGTACCAGTACTTATTTGGTGCTAACCAAAGTACCATTTATGATCTTAGTTCTCACGTTTTTGCCAATCATGCTTCCACTCATCCAGAGGCCCGTATCGCACTGTTTGTTGCATTTCTTATATTACAAGGTATGAAAGTCAGCCTGTTGTCTAAAGTTATACTTAATCTCTTTCACCAAATATATTATAAAATAAATAAAAGAAAACATTTCTTGAAGGTTTCTGCGTCGCGTTGCAACGCCTTCCTGAGAGCGCAAAAGTAATCCCAACTATATTCAAAACTCCACCTACCTGTATCCTCTAGTTTTTCCGGCGACACTGCGGCTCTAGCTCAACAGAGAGCAATTTAGGTGTGGGTGTGAGATCCGGAGTGAATACCTGATCCCACTCTAAAGACAAAAAAAATAAGGCGCCACACACTTAAAGTCGCACGACGAGATCTTAAGCCTGAAAGTGTGAAATATTTGGTTAAATAAAACTAGGTGATACAGTAGTACGTATAATGGAACACTAAAATAATTAAACGCAAGTCGCAGTGACACAACGGCAAAAGAAAAACGGTTGTTAATTGGATACGAAGTTTACGTAAAATCGACAAGTCCCATAAAATTTATTGTGCAGGTAGTTATAAACAGGTAGAATATCTGGTACCATAAAAATATTTTCGCAATTATAATCCTGCAAAACGCAGCAATCTACTCCCGGTCGTCTAACAAAAAACTAATACGACGAGTAATTAAATCTTTTTCGGCTCCAATCAATCCCATAAATCGGTAGAGGAAATCAAGTATAAAAAATCACTATATTCCAAATAATCAGAAGCCGAAAATGCCTAACTTTTAGGCACTCAAAAATTTTCTGTCTACTTATCAAACACAAAAATTCGTTATCAATTTTCCTTTTTAAAAATATGTTCTCTATCTATTTAACCTTATAAAATTTGAAAATTAAAACTATGTACAGGGCGTTATAAAATTCTGTCAAATAATACCGAATTATACCGCATAAAACATAGTAGTAGCCGAAATGGTCTCAACGACAAGAATCGAAGGCTACAGCGTGAAAGCAACCCCACTGTGGTTTTTCGCGGGTTTACTTACAGTTCATATCGTGTTCACCATCTCCTGGCAGTTCTCAGGGGCTTTTGCATCAATTCCACCTCATCCCACGATAAAATTTGGTGCACATGCTGAGCACAATTGCACAATAATATAGTAAAAAATTTAAGAATAAAAAAAGACCCGTTAAGAAATAGGGATAGTTTTAAAAAAGAAAATAAAATGTGGTTGAATATTTGAATAGAATATTCATTTACCTTTACAGTATTTTTTTTAATATAGTAGATCACTGTACGATGAATTTTCAGTCGTTTTTCTATAAAGTGTACACATCAACTTTTTGAAAGACCAAAACAAAGAAACAGATGGCCTTTGGGACAAACCTTTAAATTTTTATTTTTGATTTATTACTATGTTGGTGTGTACCAAATTTCGTTGGCGTAAGTCAAGTCAATTTTGCCTATATTTTCGCCGATTTGAGATTAAATCAACTGCTAACGTAGGGCTCCCCGGTTCGACTCCGGGTACAGTCTAAAAATTTCTTGACCGTCCTCCATGCTTTCGGAGGGCACGTAAAGCCGTCGGTCCCCCTGTGGTAATGATTTGCCATCATAACAATAACAATCAGAGTGCAGGCACATCGAAAGGCAAGCCCAGCAAGCTACCTGAGATGTAAAAACAAAAATGCCCAGAGAACTAATTACAAAAATTAGTAAAGAACAGGTCCTGGACCCCATGTCCTGGACCTATATTAAGAGGGAGACTTCTTAATAAAAGTAGAAGAAGAAGAGAAAAAGTACTAAAGCGCTAAATGGCGAAATATTTTCCAGGACAAATATGATAGCGCATAATATGTATAAATTTCTACAGCATCTTCTATCTTTATAGCTCTTATATCGTTGTTAGAATACAACAAGGGAAGGTTACGCTGCGGCCCTTGATTTAAGTACAATTTAATATAGGAGTTTTGCACGACAGAACAACTTAGTCGCCTCGGTGGCGCAGTTGGTTTAGCGCTCATATTCATAGTTTCAAATCCAGGAAGAGGATAGTTTTTTTTAGCGCATAGACGCTATACCTTATATTATGTACCTATGTATCTCCACTTTCAGTTCAAGTTATATTTTAGACCAATTTTAAACATTTGTTACTATTCTATTTAAAAAAATATATAACATATAATTGTATGAACTACGATGAGGAAGGGTGAGCAATACATAAAACTGCTTACGATTCTTAAACTACCAAGTATAATAAACCAAACATTCGAAATATTTTGTTGTTAATTGTTGATGATTAATGGGGAAATTTTTGCGATAAAATTATCATGTTATTGTTATGATTCATTGACGCATGTAAATGTGACCAGTATGTCGTTAGAATTCGCTCATTTGTTTTTGGTTTCCTTTTCTATCACCATTGAAAAGTTTACCTAGTCAAGTTCTACCGTCGTCCGGTTTTAGATGTAGTTTGAATAACATCACGCCCAACAGAATTTCCATACGTCGTATCACATACCGCGGCAGGCAGAACATAAGGTGGGGTGAAACTATTAAGCATTGCTTGTCAACTACCCGGCTACATTGCAACAATGAAACGTAAAAGGATGCAAGGTGCGTTTTTAAGTTTTTTGTGCGATTTATTTGTTAATATTGAATTATTATTTTTAGATATGACAGATGTGAAGAAGGTTAAGGAGACTCCGTTACCGAGTCGACCAGTTATCACCAGCATCACTCCCGATTATGCAGCTGTACTTAATGCGACGTCTACGTTTGCGCCAGCTACACCCGCACGTATTACGACTCCTGCCGGTAAAAGAACATTTTATTTTTCAAATAAAAATTGATTTAATATTTCTAATTTCAGCTCCGGTTGTTACAACGGTACAAACTCCTGTTCAAGTAACTACCATTGCTACTACCACACCTGCCGTTCCTACCACACCAACAACGGTGACTAAGGCGATGGCCACACCACAATATACGACGGTTGGGCCTATGTCGCCTCTTATAGCGACAAAACCAGCCGGACAAAGAACGGCTGTCTTTACCGAACAACCCAGCACCAGCGCAGCGGTACCAATCGTTCCTCCGGTCTTATTCACGGTAAGTGAAAATAGCTGAGATTTTGATACACTTTTAATTGTACTTTTCATAAACAGGGAGAACAAATCTTGGAAGCTCAAGACATGTTCAGATCTGCGAACGCAGTAACGAGATGCGGGAAAATGGTGATATTACGTTTCATGGCGGGTTCGCGCCACAATCCCTGTCCCAGTTTGGGTAACATTTATAAGATAAAATTGTCTGAACATCAAATAAACGTCCTGCAACCAGACGAAACATTTCTGCCGATGATTGTTGAAACTCACTTCCATATGAATTACAATAACGGCGAATGGAAGCTAATCAAAAAATACAGACACATTGAAAATATGAATAGCGATCAAGCAGTCGAAGTTTGATTTGTATAACATAAGTAAGTACCAAAAGTTGTGCGATTTTGTAAAAATGTATTCTCCGTATTATCTTGATCAAATTATTTATTAAAGAGCCGCGCTTCCAAAAAAAATCTGATTTTACATTTTCAAGTAGCTGTTTGTATATTTAGTAAAGAATAGGAGAACTTATTTGTGTGCCGTTTTATCTCTTATTGTATTGTAATTGCAGAATGTAAGTTTTATTACTGTACATATTGGAAATATATTTGTTTAATCAAAGGTTTCTTTATGTCCATAACCATACCTTTACTTAATCCTATTGTTTTATTATTCTAAGTTATGTGATAAAGAGTAGCGGTAAAATTTAAAAGGAATTCTAGATGCGGCCATATGATGAACCTAGACATGTACTCAAATCGAATTTTAACAGCAGTTCTTCTTCACGTGCCTATCCGTTACCGGATGTTTATCAAATTCAACATAGAAATTTGTTATCCTTCATATGTGTTTCCCGTTTCTTGAGGTAATCTTACCCTGGCCATTAATTGGCACCCTGCATGCTGCTAATCGAGCCTTCGCTTCCACCACTAAATGTAGTAAATGCAACCCTAGAAGAGGCTCCATGGACGCCGGGAGGGGGGGGGTTGATGAATTGCTCTCGTGATATCTGGGCACGCATGCCTTTGCAGCTTGTTAAAGGCGGTGTGACACACATGTAGATTTTGTACAAATTTTACAAGCAATTTTTGATAAAAAAATTATTTGTAAAGTTACAACTAAATTTTCAAGAAAATTGATGTTTGATATTAGAGCTTATTTATGACAAAGTTTTGTACAAAATCTAGACACGTGTCACACCGCCTTTAGCCTGTTTATGTTTTTCCTTTGCTTGGTTTTATGCTACCAAGCCAGAGCCGAGTGTATTATCGTGGGTATAACCACTTTGGTGTACATCAAAGTATAATTATTGGTCTTATACCTTACGCTTTACCAATTATGTTTCTACAGGTCCAGAGAGCCCGTGTCGCTCTGTTTGTTTGTGAAAAGTTAGACCCAGATATTTAAGCTTTTTCACCAAATGTATGTTCCTCTCCTCATATTTCCATTTTTTTCACTTTTCCATTTCCACATTTCCGAACTCACATCTTGCAAGATCCAGCGCCTTGTGAAAGCAACCACTGCAGTTTTCCCGGGTTAACTGACAGTTCCTATCGTGTTCATCATCTGTGAATACTTCTCAGGGGTTTTTAAATCAATGAAGACACAACTCCCACAAATTTCCCACTTGCAAGAATTATATCATCAGCAAATCCTTCTGATCCAGTTTGCTCCAGTTCCGCCATAAGGTCATTCACTACAGTACAGGTGAGAGAACCCCCGCAACGTACAACGTGCGACACCCGCGTGCTGCAGACATCTGAAAGAGGCCTAAGACAAAGGGAGGTGTCAGAAGCCCGCATATGAGATGGAGAGATGGAAGACGGGAAGCAGAAAGCCGTTAAAATAGAAAAATTGGAAAAACTTGAGAGCCCAACGCCCAGGAGTGGATAAGCACAAGCTGATGAAGACGTGATTGATATTTTGTACGGCCTTTCGGCCACACTGATTGGATTTACAGACAGATAATAAATATTTAACAATAAAGAACCGGCATTTCCATATTTATTATCTATCACGACTTCATAATCTCTAATCCTGAGGGAATGAGGGGCGGGCCTTCCTAGATTGAGGCAATCGCAGATGTTCCTCAGAGACCCAAGAGCAAAGAGGAACGAAATTGATTTTATATACAACTTAAGTAAAAAACGTTCTTCAGTCAATCAATTTTAAATATTTTTTACTATTTCACATTCATCTGATTGTGATTCTTAAATTACGAATTATACCTACTTAATAAACCTGATATTCAAAATAGTTTCTTTATTAGTCATTGATGATTAACTCGGAAATTTTTCCGATAAAATCACCATGTTATTGTTATGATTAAAGTCGTATTGACGTACTTTTATGCATGTGCCAAATACACTCATAAAAAAGATATGTTTTGTTTTTGCAGGTGGGTCTACCGTCATCCGCCTTTAAGAGCCGTTGAAATAATTGCACTCCCTATAGACCTTCCTTATCAAGTACGACTACGACGGCAGGTTGGAAAGAAGGTGGGGTGAAACTATTGGCCATTGCTGATCAACCGCTGGTCTACATTGCAACAATGAAACGAAAAATGATGCAAAGTGTGATTCAAATTTTTTTGTGCGATTTATTTTTTAATTGAATTATTATTTCTTTTTAGATATGAAAGATGCAAAGAAGGCTACGGAGACTCCGTTACAGAGCCCGCCTGTTACCACCAGCACTACTCCCGATTATGCAGCTGGACTTAATGCGACTCCTACGTTTGCGCCAGCCACACTCGCATCTATTACGACTCCTGCGGGTAAAAGAGGATTTTATTTTGAGAAAAAATTTTATTTCATATTTAAAATTTTCGTTGTTTTAATAGTACATGCTCCTGTTAAAGTTACTACCACACCTCCAACTCTAATTATGGCGGTGACCGCACCACACTATACGACGGTTGGGTCTGTGTCGCCTCTTATAACGACATCACCAACTAACCAAGGAACAGCTGTCGTTACCGAACAATCCAGCACAGAGGTACCGTTCGATAGAATGTTATCAGTAAGTTAAAATATCCGTGTTTTTGATACACTTTTAATTGTACTTTTTATAAACAGAGAGAACAAATGTTGGAAGCTCAAGATATGTTCAGAACTGCGAACAAAATAACCAAAGCGTATATTTGGTTTCATGGTGGTTGCAAGAAAATGTCTTGCAACCAGACGAAACATTTCTGACGATGTTGGTTGAAACTCACTTTCAAATGAATTACAATAACGGCGAATGGAAGCGAATCAAAAAGTACAAACATATTAAAAATATAAATAGCGATCAGGCAGTCAAATAATAAAATTGCAGCCAAGTTTTTATTCTCTAATGGACGCGGAGTTAAGGAGTTGTTTTGATTTTTTTCCATCTCACTCGGATTAGTTTGATTTGTATAACATAGATGCCAAAAGCTGTGCAATTTTGTAGAAAATGCATTCTCCATATCGAGATCGAATTATTTATAAAGGATCCTGACTTCCAAATAGAAATATGATTTTACCTTCCACAGGTAGAAGATTTTATATTTTGTGAAGAAAATCAGAACTTATTTGTGTACCGTTGTATCGCTTATTGTTTTGTAATTACAGAATGTTAGTGTTATTGCTGTACATAGTTGAAATATATGAGTTTAATCAAAGATTTCTTTATGTCCATAACCATCCCTTTACTTAATCCCAGTGTTTTATTATTCTCAGCTCTGTGATAATAAGAGTAGAGGTAAAAATTAAGAGGAATTTTAAGGTTATAAGGAACCCTACAGATATTCAGAAATCTGAAGGTTTGTAGGATAGTAGAAATTAATTAAAAAAATTTGCAAAATATTCGTGTTAACCCTCAAAAACGAGCTTTGAAGTTTATTTAAAATTGTCAATTTTCAAGAGGGCCACGAATCAGAAGCTCGCAGTAGATTTGCGGCGGAGTACGTCACGCATTCTGTTGGGGGTAATATAAACTGCCCTCCAAATTACCTTTTTTCATGTTCTTCAATTTTGGTTTTTAAGTCGGCATTTAAACTGCCCTCGGACTGTATAATCCCTACTTATACGTAAGTAGGAGATTATAAGAATTAAAGTTTAAGAACGGCTTATTAAATAGAGAGGGCCGGTTTAGACGGGGGATTTTTGGGTGTAATGACCGAGTGAAAATCGCTAATTTCATCTCAGAACTTCATTGTTCACTTTACGTGTGATGCATTATAGGGACATTAATTTTTAAATTAAACTACTCTAAACTATCTGCTGTGCGAAAAGGTAAATTGGCCGCTCATCAGGGGTGTATCGGCCGGATCGAGCTTAGGTTAGTGTTAGTAAACGATTTTGTTTTCGCAAGTTGAACGTTAAAAGTTAGAAGCACCAGAAATGCCGTGAATCTGGATGGTTCAACAAAAACACCGTCCGCAAAGAAATTCTGCGTACGGTCCTGAGTTGTCAACGGTAATTACAAATTCTTGGTTTCATCCTGCATGTAAACTCCCCTCATCCATTTTAACCTTGGAGGGCAGTTCACAGGTGAGCTTAAGTGTTGACCTTTTGGCTCGGAGGGCAGTTTACAAACATTTTGGAAATCTTCCTGGAGGATGAGGGCAGTTTACATAATATTATACCCTTCTGTTGAAGGTCCATGTGGTTTCATACAGTCTTAATACTTGGAAAAATTTCACCTCACAAATTCATCGTACGTTTCACGGTTACATAAAATATGTAACGAGTGTATGCGAAAGAGTCTATGCAGGGGTGGGCAAAATACATGACAAATGTATTTGAAATACAAAATACTGTATTTCTAATACAAGATCCAGTATTTGAAATACAAAATACATTTATTCATGTTATATTGTTTTATTGTTATTTAACACAAACAAAATATATTTATTTTATAATATATTGCAATGTGTTGCTACTGTCTAAGCTCAAAATTTAACTTATATAGCGGGGAACCAACTGGCACTTAATTATTAATGCTCCTACCAGCTATGCATGAGACTCAATAAATTTTTGGGTCGAAACTTGGGTTCATTTAAATCAATCGAAACACTCATATATGTCACCTTAATTGAGATCTTTCTTATAAAGATTATTTAAATAAATGGAAAATTGCATCTGTTTTCTCATCGATCTATTACTGCTATAAATGAAATTAAACTCATACGCTATTAAAATGAAAAACAATGGAATTTATTTAACATAATAAAAAATTTTAAAGACAAATATTGGTTTTTCTTAAAATTAAACAAATTAAATTTTACAAGTAGATATTTGTAATTATGCGCCCCCCAAAGTTTATGCGCGACCGAATTTTAAACGGAAAACGATTCGTCTATTTTTCGAATAGAAAGTGCGACACACATAAAAAACTCTTACCGGAGTATATCGTTCTTCAGTAATTCTCTGATGCGGCCGTTGTCGTATGTGGAGCGTGAGTGTTGTCGTAGACAAAAACAGCTTCTGATCTCGAACCAAACAAACCAGGCAGGAATGACCAGTGAATAAATCTCTTTCTTCGGATCGTACAATTAATAATCGGTAAGTAAACCGAATGCTTTTATCCAATATAAACAATTAATTAAAATATTAATTATTAAATAATTGATTTCCTATCAAAAATAAAAGTTTTTCAAAATTGTTGTCACTCAATGCTCCCCTAGTTGGAGAATGAATACATCCTGCAAAAGAAAATAATCTTTCTACAGGTGCAGAAGAACACAAACTAGTATTAAATTTAATAAAGGTTTTCTTAATATTTGGGTACTTTTCAAAAATTGAGAAGAATTTCCTTTAGTCGGTTAAAAATGTTACTACTTCCAATTCTGCATTAGTGAAAGATTCGTTGATTTCCTCGGATGTTTTTAGCAAAACAAAGAAGTCATCTTCTGTATCAAAAAGCGTAGACGAAGTAAGACCATTATTTATATTGTTAGCTTCCATCACCGCTTCTACAGCTTTGCAGCAAAGAACTTTGATTTCTTTTATTTGGTCATCAGTTGTCGTTTCAAGTAGCCACCGAAATTTAAAACTAAAAAATTTATCAAAACGCTTTTCTAAATGGGTAATTAATTCTGTCGTTAAATCAGCAATAATGGGCGACACATTGGAACCTGCGATCACATTCTGCATTCGAATCCTTAACGAATATATAGTTGGAAGTAGTTGTCCGTAATAACAGTTACTTTGTGCCTGCAGGCAGTCCAACGCAGATGCTATTGGTTTCATTACGCAGCAAAATTCTTCCAAGTATATTACTATATAAGTATAGACTTTTGTTAAATAAAGACACATATTCTCCTCACTTAATAATCGCTCCTAAACATTCGTAATGGCTTCATCAAGTAACATTTTTGAAAAGGTTGAATCTTCCGAAAGTTCTGTTTTGCCAGCAATTTTGAACGGAACATATTTTATAGTGTCTGAAGAAGATCGGGGTAATGTAAAGGCCGTTTGCCAAATATGTTTAAAAAATAAAAATAAGGAAGTGACAATTAGTGGAACGATGAAAGCAACTACAAATTTTAAAACTCCTTTTTAAAGAGATTGCATGCAAAAGTTTTGGAAGAATATGAAAAATTCAATACTGACAACAAAGTTTCTGGCAACAGAAATAAAAGAAAACTTAGAAAACATGACGAGAATATCAATGATGGCAAAATATTAAAACAATCAAAGATCGAACACTATGGTAAATGTACAAAACAAGATGCTTTTGATCAAAACGTTATGGATTACATTATCAACAGCATGAAACCGTTGTCAACCGTTGAAGATAAAAATTTTATAAAACTAATTAGAGATATTCGACCAGATGTAAATATAATGTCGCGACGTACGATGGTGAGAAAAATTGATGTTCAATACCTGAAAATTCATGACAAACTGAAAAAAACCCTTAGGATATCAAATACATTTCGACAACCGCTGATATTTGGTCGACAAAACATAGAAGTTTCATGGGCGTAACTGTTCACTGGATTGACTTTGAAACTCTTGAACGGAAAAGCTGTGTGTTGGCTTGCCGAAGATTTAAAGGAATTCATTCCTATGAAAAAGTTGCTGAAATGTTATTTGGAATTAGTTCAGAATATAATTTGAAACAGGAACAATTAATATCGACAGTAACAGATAATGGATCCAATTTCGTAAAAGCGTTCAAGGAATTTGGAGTTTGTTCATTGGATGAAGATTTAGATGAGAATGGCGATGATTGTGATGATTTTCATTTTAAAGTTATACAAATTCAAGATTCTCCAATAACTTTACCAAATCATTTGAGGTGTGCAAGTCATACCTTAAGTTTATTGGGGACAACCGATTTACATAAAGCTTTAGTGAAATCTAAAGCTGCCAGAACTCATCATCCTATTCTTGCTAAATGTACGACTTTATGGAATTCATCCCGACGACCAAAAAGTGCTGAAATAATATCCGACGTTCTTGGATGCCAATTGATATATCCTTGCCCAACTAGATGGAACTCAATGTTTGACTCTCTTAAACATCTTTTAAAACACAAAGGAAAACTTAACGAAGTAATTGAGGTACTACTTAATTTAAATACGAAAATCAAAGACTTGGAAATGATATACTTGGAGCCCATAGTGTTCAATCTTTGATTGTTTTAATATTTTACCATCATTGAGATCCTCGTGATATTTTCTAAGTTTTCTTTTATTTCTGTTGCCAGAAACTTTGTTGTCAGTATTGAATTTTTCATATTCTTCCAAAACTTTTGGATGCAATCTCTTTAAATGAGTTTTAAAATTTGTAGTTGCTTTCATCGTTCCACTAATTGTCACTTCTTTATTTTTATTTTTTAAACATATTTGGCAAACGGCCTTTACATTACCCCGATCTTCTTCAGACACTTTAAAATATGTTCTGTTTAAAATTGCTGGCAAAACAGAACTTTCGGAAGATTCGACCTATTCAAAAATGTTACTTGATAAAGCTAGTACGAATGTTTAGGAGCGATTATTAAGTGAGGAAAATATGTGTCTTTATTTAACAAAAGTCTATACATATCGTCCCCCTTACGCCAAAACCACCAATGTGCATTTTCTAGTTTTCAGTCCAGTGTATTTTGAACTAAATTATCAAGTAAATGAAATTAATCAATTTTAATTCTGTCAATTTTTTTATTGTTATTGGAATGTCTTGTAACCGAAATCTAACGATAATTTAAAAAGCGAATTTTCTTTCTTAGAAACAAAGTGCACTTTCTGTCAAGTGTCAAAATGGTAATTTTTGCACATTGGTGGTTTTGGCATAAGGGGGACGATATATAGTAATATATAGTATACATAAATACCAAGTAAAAAAGATAAATATTTTAATACTATAATCCGCTAGATGCGGGTCGCCACAAATGTACTAGTTAACTTTGAAAAACGATAGTGTAAAATCAAATAGTAATTTTTACACAATACTATAGCCAGGCGAAATAATTAAAGAATGGGTGAAAATTTTGTGTCAAAACTTTTACGCAATTTTTAATTATTTCAAAATTGGTAACATTGTGTAACTAAAATAACGTGTTGAGTTACAAAATGTAACTAAACACGTTATTTTAGTAATTATTTTGTATTTTAAAAATGAATTTTGTATTTGAAATACATTGAAAATACAAAATATATTATCAAAATACAAAATACAAATAAATTTGTATTTGAAATACGCAGTAAAAAATGTTTCTTTGGTTCAAATAAATTTATTTGGAGCAAACGAAAAATTTCATTATGTTTGCCATAACTTTTCTTGGCCCTAATAAATATTTTGCTTGAGGTTTCTTAGTTGCCCAAAAAAAAATTTATTTCATTTAAACATGTTGAGTTGTTTACCTCAAAGAATATTATTTTAATACAACCAAATGTCTTATTTGATTTAAATAAATTTTTCTTCAAACCCTCTAAAATTGAATCGATTTGCGTAAGCAAATGTGGCAGCGGATAAACACCCTCATCACAAACATCCTGAGGTGTAAGGAGGCAGCAGGAAGAGCCGAACAGCAGGCCGCCGCTGCCCAAATGGGGGAGGACACCGACACGGAGGATCAGTGATCCGAGGCCAAACTCGGTCGGGTAGAAGAGAGGCATGCGAAAGCTCACACGTTTCATCGAATTCCATCGCAATGCCCCCTACCCGACCGACAAACCAGGAAGCCAACCAACGAGGAGACGGACTCGGACAGGTAGAAGAGAGGCTTGCAAAAGAGCACACGTTTCATCGAATTCCATCGCAATGCCCCCTACCTGACCGAGCAACCATGATGCCCATTATGAGGAGAACAACTTGGAGGCCCGAATGAAAATGGAGAGTCTGCACACGACACTGCAGACCCAACGCATCTGCCCGAACATCTAGGGCGGGAGATGTCGAAGATCCCGACATCTCGGACCGAGCATCCCGGAAGAAATGCCTGACGGCGAAACCCGGGTGCTTGGCAGGGGGGAGTTTTAGGTCAGTGAAGTCTGACACTATCCACTTCGATTAAGTGGGTGTCTTGCACGAGATTTCTCCTCCCTGCGTCGAGCTAAAAAAAATAATTAAAATCTGTATGTTACAATAAAAAAGATAGCGTCATAAGTTGATAAGGAGTGGTTGTTTTTTGTCTCAAATTATGTGATGTCGAATACTTTTGACACGCGGAAAAGTATCTAATCTTCTTATTTTATTTTTCAAGCGAAAGTTTTTTTTTATTTATCATCCATGATTATTACAATCTGTCTCGAGAGACAATAAGAAATATTAATGACTGGAAAATTATTATAGTAGAGACTTATCCAGTGACGATTCTCCTTAACATTTATCAATTTCTTTCTGGCAAGAGAATTTGGGTGTTCACCCAGTCGATCTTGATACCTTGTACTCAGGGAGGCGATCTCTTTCTTGAATGTATCGATTTGTAGATCATTGGGAATGTCATGATTCGTAATGTACCATGGTGCATTACAGATTTCCCGCAAAGTTTAGATTGAAATGGCTGTATTTTTGCGATATTATGATTCTTAAATTGAAATTGAAAGGAAGCTGTTACCTGGAAGAATATACAATGATATATAGTGGAGTACCCCAAGAACACAGAACGGCAGCTGGCGTAGCAATTTTGATAAATAGGAAATGGAAAAGCCGCGTCACATCATACAGTTGGATAAACGAAAGAATAATCACAATACGATGTAAGATAGATAGAGGAAATATGACGGTAATTGGAATCTATGCTCCCGATGAAGGTAAAAAAGAAGAAACAGAAACCTTCTATGAACAGCTACAAACTGTGCTAAATAACACAGGAAAGAATGATTTCGTTGTGATAGGAGGAGACTTTAACGCTCGAATAGGTAGAACACCAATAGATGACGTAATAGGAATACATAACGAAGACATCCTAAATAACAATGGCAAAACACTGAGAGACTTCGCATGTTATAACAAGACAAAATTTATGAATACCTTCTTTAAACACAGAAGGATACACAAGTATACTTGGTCGGCTAGAGGACAAAACACCACAATTGACTATATCTTAGCTAATTATAAAACTTCTGAATGCATTAGAGACACCGGAGTCTATAGAAGTGCTGATATTGGATCAGATCATTACCTATTATGCTCCACGATAACAATAAAAGCAAGATGGCAAAAAAAAACAAAAAAAGATTGACAACAGAGAACTATTTAAGATCTACCTACTGCAAGAAGAATCCGTGAGAAATCTATATCAAAAAAGGTTAGATGAACATAACAATAACCTGAAAGAATCTGAAAATATAGAGGAAGAATGGAAAAACATTAAATTCATTATCAAAAAAGCGGCATTTGAATCCCTTGGACATCGACTAAATACTAAGAAAAAAGGTATGAAAATCTGGAATAAAGAGCTCAAAGAATCTATATCATATAAAAAAGAATCTTACAATAAATGGTTATCAAATGCAACACACGAAAACAAAAACGAATATGATCAAAGAAACAGAGAAACCAAACGAATAGTCAAAGAACTAAAACAAAATAAATGGGAGCAATTTATAGATAGAATTGAAAACGACGTACACGGGAGACAAAAAGATACGGCCTCCTTTACAGTTATCGAAAACGATGAACGGCTTAATTACTATAAGAATTTATGGTACAACGAAGAAGAGGAGCCAATAAAACTCAAAAAGGCAGATAGAACGGTAGACAATATAGATCTTATAGAACTCAATGAAGCATTAAACGAAGTCAAAAACCGTAAAGCAACGGAAATTGACGGAATAAACAGCGAATTGCTCAAATATTGCTCAAAACACTTCAAAACAAGGTTCTTTACATTTATAAACTTATGTTGGAAACAAACGAAGACACTTAACGAGTGGAAAATAGCAAAAATTATGCCAATCTTCAAGAAGGGGAACAGAACAATATGCGAAAACTATAGAGGAATTAGTCTGCTAAATACATCATATAAAATATATTCAAGGATCATAAATAAAAGACTTAAAACTATCACCGAAGGAATGATTCTAGAAGAACAGACTGGATTTAGAAGAGGCAGATCATGTACAGATAACGTTTTCTGCTTAAAACAAATAATAGAGAAACATCGGGAGTTTAACCGCGAGACTCATATCGCTTACATAGATTTCATAAAAGCTTTTGATAAAATAGTGCGCTGCAAAATGTGGAATATAGGTATTAGAAAAAAGAGGAATACCACAACACATTATAGAAGTAATAAAAGAAATGTATCAAGGAACTCAAATATGTATAGCAGGAAAAGAAGAGACAAAACAATCAATAAACACAGGAGTAAGACAAGGGTGTAACATGTCACCGACATTATTCAACATATATATTGACGATGCTATACGTAAATGGAAGGACCAGATACCGTACTATACAGCAAACTTAAACAGCGAAGCTTTTGTATTAACAATGCTATTTGCAGACGATCAAGCTATAATAGCCAATAGTGAGAACTCCCTACAGTATTCACTTTTCAAGTTAAGTCAGGTCACGGAACACTATAACATGATCATATCTACCAACAAGACAAAAGTAATGGCTTTTAGAGGACAGGATCAAGTACGCTCAAAGATAGTACTGTATGATCAACCAATAGAACAAATAAAATCCTTTAAATTTCTCGGATGCTTAATATCTATATTTGAAGAAACTGATATAAACAACAAAATAGAAAAATTTAACTATATAAACGGTACAATAAAGAGAACTTTTAAGAACAGAACCAACCAGAACACAGCAATAAAATTCTACAAAACTATTTCTATACCGAGCATTACATACGGCAGTGAAACTTGGACAATTACAAAAGAAAATGAGCGACGATTACAAAGCGCCGAAATGCGATTCCTACGATCAGTGGCGGGATATCAGAGAACTGATAGAAGAAGAAATACTGATATAAGAAATGAACTAAACATATTGCAATGTCGGTGAACCACGTCAATAGAAATACGTTTATTAAGATTCATAAAATTTGTTAATAACAAAGAAGCATGGGACTTATCTAATCAAACAGATAAACTTTCGTCCGACACCAAGAATTTGAGTTCAGTATCATTTAATTTGAAAAGCGAGGCATGAAACAAGTCAACAAAAATAATTTATAATGTAACACTTAATTAATTCCGTTTATATAAAATGTTTATTTATAATACAAAATCAAAATTGTTTAGTCATAAGAAAGGTAATTCAAAAGTCAAAATATTGTTAATTGCTTAATTAATGTGAAAATTTGTATTAGCGTTAAATATAAATAAGTAGTAAAAATATTACGCAACGTTCGCAGTGTTCCGATTTAGTGCACCGAAAATGGATAATGCATGTCCATAAATTTCATAAAGTCAATCACGAAGCAATGGTGAAGACCATCAATCCAATCTAAAAATAAAAAAAATTTTATTAAAAATTTTAACAAGTCACGTTGAGCTGAATACAAACCTGCAAACGGGAATGTCAATGGTATTGATTTTTGCATCGACCAATAACAAACAATAACGAAGAATCAAGATCGCTATGAATTTCGAGGCGATGAAAAGAGGAAACAATTGAAAAAGGCCGGTGTTGAATTCACATGTAATGGCGTGTTAATTTTATGCGTCCAAACTAAAATTCAGATAAATTGTGAAAATATTGAGTAATCTTAATTAAAAAGTGTGAAAAATTAATACAATAAACGTACTTACCTAACGTAGTTGTGAAATTAGTGGAAAATATCAACCGATTGTGATTATTTTGGAAAAATTGGATATCGACGCCACGTGCACAAGGAACTTAATCCACAAGAATTTACATGTAAATGAAGTCATCCTTTGAGCTCATCTGTACAATTGCACGGTACTTAGTACTAGAAACGAAAAACTCCCTATATTTAATAAAGGTTAATATCCATTAACTTTATTTTCGAAATAAAACTCAGTGAAAATTTTAAACAAATATAAACGCGTGCTTTATTCGTAAACGTTTGATAATTGTAGAAATAAGATTAATTTTAAGAACATTTTTATTGATAAATCATTTATTTACAAATTGTGCTTAATAAAAATATAATTGTCTTTGCAACGGAAGATATTTTTTTTGACCTGTTCCGAGAGTCCAAAATTTGATTTTAGCATTATAGTTATTGGTCCCGGAACGAACCCAGACTGAGTGAGGTAAGTCCATGCACACCGAGACAGTTAAGCCGAGGTATTATTATTACATTATTTGTCAATTGTGTAAAAGTTTAATATTTCTATCGACGGGGTACATTTACGTGCACCCGCACATTGCAAAAGAATTAATTACAAAGAGAAACCGTTCACTGCATATTTTGTAGCCCAACTTGAGGCTACGACATCAGAGCAATATATTGCTGTGAACGGTATCTATTAAAAGTGCCACACGTTGGGCTGTCAAAATTGCTGTGTGCGGAGCCTCGACTACTAATAATGCTACACGTTGGGCTAGCCAAAATTGCTGTGTGGTTCTTTGCCTCACTGGAGCTAATCGTTTTAATGTTAATGTCTTGTTTGAGTGCTGCGCTGCTGGTTGATAATCCAAATGGAACAACTCTAAAGATATACGTATTACCGTCTACGCTAAAACCTGTGTACTGCTGTGAGTCTTCATGCAATTTAATTAGCCAAAACGAATTTCTTAAGTCTAATTTACTAAAAGTTTTTGATGATCCCAATTTTGATAATAATGACTCCATAGTTTCCGGGCTCTCGAACTGAGGTTTTGTGACTGCGTTTAACCCCCTCGCGTCTAAACATAATCTTAAACTACCGTCTTTCTTTTTAACAATAACTAGTGGGTTTAAATAAGCTGTCGGAGATTTTTTTATTATGCCGTCATTTAACATCTTTTGAATTTCCAATGTTACTTGGTGCTTGTAACATTGAGGGATAGGGTAAGTTTTACAGCGGAATAGCTTGTCTTTGATAATCTGCAGCTTGTGCACGTAATTTTTCGCGGTACCTGACTCCTGATTTATCAATGCATCGTATTTCGTAAATAATTTTACAACTTCATGAGTGTGATTATTTGGACAATCTAATTTTATGTTTTTCAAATTTTCTTTGTAATTATTTATTAACTGTGTTTCCCGATTAACACTTCCTAAACCTTTTTCCTTCTCATAATTAACTTGATTAACATTATATTCCCCTTCTATTAAATTTTCCACTAACATTTCCGGTTCATTCCCGTTATTTATTTGATCACCTAAATTATTGGTCCAAATAATCTCTTTATTGAATACTTTTACTACTTTCCGTTCCGCATCAATGATCATATTAAATTTGTTTATTAAATCTATTCCTAATATGCATTGCATAGATAAATTTTTCATTATTAAAATCGACTCTTTTATAATTGCATCCCCTATTTTAATTGTTGCGAGTACACTTTCATTTGCTGATGAGAACTTTTTCTGGTTTCGCGTTACCAAATTTACTACCTTTGTTTTTAAAATTAAATCTTTGAAATTTTCATAATTTTTCAAAATTACCCCCTGATTAATTAACGAAATTTCTGCCCCTGTATCTATTAAACAATTTACCTGCACGTCATTAATTTCTACCCTTATGTATGGCAACGAATCTAATTTTAAATCATTATTTAACCCCCCTGTATTTTCAATGCTTATAAACTCTTTGGGATGCTGGTAAGAGCTTATCCGCATCTCCCTTGGCGCGCCATTTATTGAAAATCCTGTGGGGAGGATGTTCCCTCTTCCACAGCAGGTGTCCTATTTATCGTAACACTATTGATCGGTCGGTCATTTGTATTAGCTGACGTACGGTTTTGATAACGGTCGTCACCCCCTTCTTGGTCATCACGATCATTTGTACAGTGGTCATAATTGCGCCAGTTTGAGTCGAATCTACCCCCTCGCTGGAAACGTCCACGATAACCCTGATTATAATTCCTATTATTTCCGTAATAGTTACCTCGACCGAAATTGCCTCTGTTAGAGTTGTATCCCGCATTACGATCATCATGACTATCCCGATTGTTTGCATTAAAATTATTATTTGCGCCCCTGCGATTCTCAAAATTGTTGTTCCTCGTATTATTATTATTCTGATTATAATTTCCCGATCTTTCATACCGGTTGTACCTGTTGTCCCGATTATTGTAATAAGTACGCTGGTTATTTGAGTCGTGTTGCCCCCCTGAATAATTGTTAAAATTTCTAGTCGCATTATTATAACTTGGCCTATTGACTCTTTCGTCCATGTTAACCGCATCTGTTCTCCTTAACAATTTTGATAATTCTGATATCGTGTTTATATTCTCTAGCGCTACTCGGTTAATTATGTCTTGGCAAAAATGATTAGCTAAGTGCTCAACGATTTCTTCTTCTGAGACTTCCGGTTCAAGTTGCGTTACCTCATTAATGATGTTTTCCGCGTAATCATTGCGGCGACCGTACCCTTTAAATTTGCCGTTCATTAACTCGTTGCGTATTCGCCCCTGAGCTTGCTTGTCCCAATAACGATCTAGGAATAATCTTTCGATACCGACGAAATCTTCGAATTTATCTTGCACACACCCGAACCATTTTTTAGCATTACCACCCATCATTGAGCAGATACAATTTTTGAATTTATTCACATCCCGTATGTGACTTGTGCTGCGGTTCGCATATTTTATGAACTGTTTAGGGTTAAAGTCCCCTTTTTCATAGAACTTAATAGCCTGACCGTTATTTGTGGGCCACGTAATGTCTTGTAATGCCGATAAAGTTATTGAACTGTTTACACTTTCACTCTTTATTTTTGTAATTTCTTCTATTTGTTTTAATGTTTTTTCTTGATCATTTAATTTTATTTCTACCCGATTTTCTAATTTACACACTTCTTGATTCATAGCCTGTTTTGAACTTTCTATTTGTTCTTCCAAAATTATTCGAGTTTGTATAATTTTCTTATTGATTGTTATATCCGATATGATTTGGTCACTAATTTCCGATACCTTTTCACTTAGTTCGTATACATTTTCTTTTACCGTTTGTACCTTCGAATTTGTGTCATTTATTGCCTGAGTAAATTTAGTTTCAATTTCCTTTTTACACTCTTGTAAATTCTCGTTGAGTTCCTTCTTCGTATTTTCTGTATATTTAATAACTACATCTATTTTCTCGTTTAATTCCTTTTTGACCTCATTTGTGTTGTTAATAATTAATTTCGTGTTCTCTTCTACTTTTTGGTCATTTTTAATTAATCTTTCTTCTGTCTTTTTCGTAGTTGTGCACAATGAAGCTAGCATCTCTTGTATTATTTGCATTTCCGATAGCTTTTCCCCTTTAGGCGTCTCATCAACATCTAATTGTATTAGCATTTCACTTCCTGTAGCTTCTTCGGTTATCGACATAAACGCTTCTTCCAACACGTCTTCTTCCTTTTCCGTTTCTACCTCTCCTACTTCCGGATTTTTCTTTTCATACCTCAACGTCCTATCAGATTTAATTTTAGTATTAGGAAAATCTTTAGTTTTAATGTTGACTTTATTGTAAATAATTTTAATGAAATTTTCCGTTGTAGCTAACCTATCTAATTTTTTTATTGATACCACGTCTTAGTACCCCCTTTTTATCAATGCCTACACGTTGTGTTACTCGAGGTTCGAGGTTACTCGTGCCTCCACGTTGTGACGCCAAAATTGCTGTGAACGGTATCTATTAAAAGTGCCACACGTTGGGCTATCAAAATTGCTGTGCGCGGAGCCTCGACTACTAATAATGCTACACGTTGGGCTAGCCAAAATTGCTGTGTGGTTCTTTGCCTCACTGGAGCTAATCGTTTTAATGTTAATGTCTTGTACGAGTGTACGTAAATGTACCCCGTCAATAGAAATGTATGCAAAATTTTTATTGATAAATACAAATAAATGAAATTATACCTCGGCTTAACAATTGCGGTGAGCACAGACCTACCTTCTCTCAAGTTGGGTTCCTTCCTTGACCAAATTGTAATGCTGAAATAGAATAGTGTGGTCTTCGGAATGTGATCACAAAAATTATGCTCCGTTTTATAATATAAATGGTAATTTATTATAATTTTAAATTGTAAATGATTTAAATGCAATAAAATTCTTAATCTAATTAACAAGTGTCTTATTCTATTAAAGTTGAAATGTATTAATGCACGTGTAAATCGAATCGCAAAATTTTCACTAAATTTTTTTTATGTTCAATATAATTTTTAATGGGACTGTACCTTTTATGAGATCTGGGGTATTTCTGTTTACTGGGTTCATATTGAACTGGAAATTTAAGTTTTTGCAGATCTGACTCATTCTCGGTGACTTTACGTTTGAGTTCATGTTGTTCGCAATAGAGCAAGAATTTAGTATTTTCCTGGTACATCCCTGCGAAACATTAGGTAGCTTAGTTTTTTCTGTCAATTCAGATCTATGGCATCTGATTAGAAACAAATCTCATGGTTAGTTGAACCTCATCTGTATCCGAGGTCATTGATCTAAAATATTTGCTTTGATTATTTTTCAATAAATTTTAAGTTTTAATGATGTAAATTTGAACTCACCTCTGTACATTATTATTATGCTATGTAATATTACGTTTGCTGTGGTTTTTTGCTAATTTTTGTTAAAAATTTAATAAGGTCGCTATTCGCATATCACGATTTAATTAATAGGTTAATTGACTGAAGTTTTGAATTATTGTGAACAATCTAAAATTAAAGTGCTACAAGTGATTCTAAAATATTTTTAACATTTGCCACGTACCTAGGAAAAGCGAAGATAAGCTGCTTTATTTTCCAAATATGAAGAATATTGCTCAAGATCAATCACTTCCGGTGAAGATAAGAAATTCACACAAAAGCAAGCGAAGTACGCATCCAAAGGTCAGTTCCTGTCAGTCCGCAGTTGAATTCGTATTGTTCTAGAGTAATGTCGGAAGGTTTGGAATATTTTAGTAATTTTTGGAATTAACAGTTGGTACGAGAGAGAAATTTTTGTGCGATTTAAGATTGGATTGGAAAAATTATTTGGATTTTCAATCAATATTGGTTTTATGCTGGTTATTTTTGAGAGCCATTTTTTGCGCAGCAATTGGAAAATTTTACTGCTTTTTATTATATCGAGCACGGCTTGTTTATGCTGGATAATTTCGTACCGTTGGATGAATTTTTGAGGTTACCTGGAAATAAATTTTGGTCAAATTCAATAAGTTTCAACATTAATCTATCAAGTAATGGAATTAATTTTAACGTACCTGGTTATTTTGGATGCACGATTGGATATCATACGAACGTGATACCGTTATTTGGATTTGGGAATACCAGCACATCTGTCAAGGTCGCTGATAACAACGCACCTGTTCTACTAGTTTCTACGGAAGCGAAGATCATCGTATCCAGTGGCGCACTAAATAAAGGTAACTTTTGCTTAAATTTAATTAAAACATTTTTGAAAGTTTCGAAAACATCTTATTATTTTAATAATCGTGGACAATATTTGTGTAACAAAACTTTTTATGTATTTTGTAATTTTATATCTTCAAATTTACATCTATTCTATAGCCACAGCAAATATTCACCTGGTTTTGTAATAATAACCAATACAACTGTTTATGAGATATTGTTTCTTTTATTTAATTTCAATAAAAAGGGCTACATTTGCAGAGTAGTACTAGGAATTTATTATAGTCAAATCAAGGTAAAACAACGAATTATTGTTATTCGTATGTCGAGTTGCAGTTTTATTAAAGCAACTAACTTAGAATTTGCATCGGATTTGCAAAGACGATCCATCGCAGTTCAACATTCTACAAGTGTCACAATAAAATCGTCTCAAGTGCTGGAGCTAGTCGTGGTGAGTAAGATTGTGTTTATCAAAGGTGCAAGAAGCACGAGGCACCTTTATATCACAACATCTTTAGTGATTACCCAACGTGGGGCTTTTTGCATATTTGGGTGGTACAGTAGTTGCTCCCTAGATAACACAACAATATACCATGAAACTATTTACTTGCACTTGGTGGATGACCTTCGATGTATAAAATAATTCAAGATGCAAATTTTCTTGTGATTGCGTCTACCTCGTGGTGTGACCAAGTTTTTCTCAAAAATAATCGTGATCCTTCGTAATCTTCTATCACTTTTACTTTCCAAATATGTAAGTACGATGCTTTTAACTATTAATATGCTTTTTTGTTAAATTTCTTTATAATTTTCACTGTTTTATATATTTTTAGCTGGACGCGCACAAAAATTACCACCATTGATTAAAATTAATTCAACAACCTCCTTTTCAATTGTTTTACCATCGCTACCCTTGTATTCAAGGCAAATGTGATTTTTCTCCATTGGTCGAAATAAAATCAATTTTATTGACGTTACAATTTTCAGGTTCGGCTCAAGCCCAATGTGACTTTGTAAAATTTTAATAAAATTTTTATGTTTCAGATTGAGTTAAAGTTCTTGCATCTCCTGTGATCGTTCAATAAACCTTTTGAAGAAAATGTCTTTTCCATTTGTGATACATTGAATTGCGAAGCACTCCGATATGTGTAAAGATTTTGCTTATTTTAAGATTTTACGTTTAACACATTTTTATAAACTAACATAGAACAATTATTTTGATTTTAAATTACATTTCTTATGATTCATTACTTTGATTTATAATATTAACAAACATTTTTATTTACGGAATTAAATCGTTGCATTTTTGAATTTATTTTGTTACCTCATTCCGTGACTCGTTCTTCATATAAATTTATGACGTTAAACTAAATTTTTGGTATCGGATAAAACTTTTACGTTCGAACAAATAAGTCATGTGCTCTCTTTATTAATAAAAAAAAACAAAACTTTGAATCGTGACGTTATCATTTCTATTGACGTGGTGGTCAGTGTCGGACATTGCAATATACTAGTTTAAACGACAAGATAAAAGAATATAGATCAGCATGGAAGAAACACCTTGAGAGAATGAATCATACCAGACTACCAAAGAAAATGTTCCAATATAAGCCCAGAGGAAGAAGATCTGTTGGCCGCCCCAGGAGAAGATGGCAGGATCAGATTGAGTGACGTAACGGACCACTGGTCTAAAACGTGCAGATGATGATGATCATGATGATTCTTAAACTACCAAGTAGATATTTATAATAAACCAGACATTCCAAATGTTTTCTTATTAATCGTTGATGATTAACTCGGTTATTGTTATGATTCAAGTCTGATTTATTTATATTTACTTATCGAATAAACTCGGGTAGTTTTGATTTGTCACAAAAAAATATATGTTTTGTTTTTGCAGGTGGGACCAGTGTGTCACCAGTTTATCGTTAGAATTAGCTCATTTTTGTTTGGTTTCCTATTCTATCACCGTTGAAAGGTTTACCTCCTTGAGTTCTACCGTCATTCTACCGTCAACCTTCCTTATCACATACGACGGCAGGCAGGAAAGAAGGTGGGGTGAAACTATTAAGCATTGTTGATCAACCGCTGGGGTACATTGCAACAATGAAACGAAATAGGATGCAAGGTGTGTTTTTAAGTATTTTTTGTGTTTTATTTGTTAATTGAATTATTATTTTTAGATGGGACAGATGCGAAGAAGGCTAAGAAAACTCCGTTACAGAGTCGTCCTGTTATCAACCGCACCACTCCCGAAAGTTCAGCTGGACTTAATGCGACGCCTACGTTTACGCCAGACACACCCGCACCTATTACGACTCCTACTGGTAAAAGAACATTTTATTTTTCAAATAAAACTTGATTTAATATTTAAAATTTTAGCTCCGGTTGTTACAACGGTACAAACTCCTGTTCAAGTGACTACCATTGCTACTATCATACCCATCGTTCCTGCCACACCAACAACGGTGACTAAGGCGGTGGCCACACCACAATATACGACTGTTGGGCCTGTGTCGCCTCTTATAACGACAAAACCAACCGCGCAAGGAACCGCTGTCGTTACCGAACAACCCAGCACCAGCACAGCGGCACCAATCGATACTCGAGTTGTACTCACGGTAAGTTAAAATAACCATGTCTTTGCTACACTTTTAATTGTACTTTTCATAAACAGAGAGAACAAAAGTCTGAAGCTGAAAAAATGTTCAGGACTTCGAACAAATTAACCTTGCCGGGGACGATGGCGATATCAAATTTCTTGGCGGGTTTGCGAGAAAATCCCTGGCCCCATTTAGGTAACATTGTCACGATAAAATTGTCTGAATATCAAGAAAACGTCCTGCAACCAGGCGAAGCATTTCTGACGATGTTGGTTGAATCTCACTTCCAAATGAATTACAATAACGGCGAATGGAAGCTAATCAAAAAGTACAGGCACATCACAAATGTGAATAGCGATCAGGCAGTCGAATAATCAAACTGCAGCCATTGTACGATAAATGATGTACGTTTTTATTATCCACATTTAATTATATTTTGCATAGATGCGTACACTTATGGAATTGCTTAGTTTTTTTGCCACTTCACTCTGATGCACCATACAATCTGCACATTTTTTTATTTTATTTTAGTTTGATTTGTATAACTTAGGTGCCAAAAGTTGTGCAATTTTGTAGAAAATGCATTCTCCATATTATGATGACCGAATTATTCATTAAGGAGCCGGGCTTCCAAACATCTGATGTTACCTTCTTCAAGTAGTTGTTTACATATTTTATAAAGAAAAGCAGAACTTGTTTGTGCACCGTTGTATCTCTTATTGTTTTGTAATTGCAGAATGTAACTTTTATCACTGTACATATTGGAAATATATTTCTTTAATCAAAGATTTGTTTATGTCCATAACCATCCCTTTATTTAATCCTATTGTTTTATTACTCTCATCAGTTAGTATGTGATAAAAGTGGCGGTAAAATTTAAAAGGAATTCTAGATGCGGCCATATGATTGATGAACCTAAACATGTACTCAAATCGAATTTTAACTGCAGTAATTAATTTAGTTTGAAATTTTCTTCGACAGGAATAAAATTTTATTATCTACATACATTCAATGTTTGGATCTGTGACTTGATAATATAGAACCCTTTAATTCCTGCAACGACAAAAATCAACAGGTTGTGGTGTGTGTCGCCTACTGCACTGAAGATTAAACTTATTGTCCTCATTGTTCTTCCCTCCCATGACAGCGTCTCCTCAGCGGAGTCGAGTATGCAGCCCAAAGATGCTTGTGCTACTATCTCCTCAATTACCGGGTAAGGAAATCCAATGTGATCTTCGCGGTAATGTACGGTTCATTTTTTGAGGTGGATCAATCCTCTTACTTCTCTTTTATTTACAACTTTACTTCAGTAATCACATCAAGCCACTGTAATTTTCCATTTGATTCGAAATATAACCATTTACTTCTCTGCAAAGTGCGACCTATTTTTCGAGGCGGAACAAACCTCTTTTCATCCTTTTTTAATTTTTGGAGTTCCGCGATGTAACTCAACCAGCGATTAGATCAAGCTACTGCTGTGATTTAAATTAAAATAATGAAACGAATTCATTAGCAATTTAATTTAAAAAATAATTTGGAGCTTCTGATGGGCTTTGAATTATGCGGACCGATACGGAGCCAGAATATAAGACTTGTTTCTATGCTTTGTACAGAAGCCTAAATGAAATCAAGAACTAGACGACTAAGAACTCGTGGATGACTACAAAAAGAGACGAAGGGAAGCTAAGAAACTATAGAAGCCAAAAAAGAACGAATGGATGGAAGAAAGTATGAGAGAAATAGATTTAAGCAACATAAATAATAATGTAAAGTTTTTCTTTTAATTAAGAAAACGATAAAAACTTATCCGATAAGAAGCAAAGGATAAAAGAATGAAGACGGAATATTATTACAAAATGCATCAGAAAAAATTTACAAAATCTGGGAGAATCGCTTTCAGAAGCTTTTTGAATACACAACAAAACGAAGAAATTGAACAAAAATAGGCAGATATCCAAATTTGAAGCTGTTTCGATTTGTGCCATTGATACTTTTTAATTTTCTGCACTTTTATATGCTCCAATTTTATGAAAACCACCACTGGTAATAAACTTGGTTGTTAAACTATGAGATTTTTCATTCAACTGATGAGACAAGCAAGACTCGTCAATTGAAACATTTTTTTAAATAAAATATGTTGTAAGTTGAATACCCGTCCAGATCGGACACTAAAAAAATTTTCTCACAAGTTTTCTATCAGGTAAAGATAAAAATTGTAAATTTTGTCTATTCAAAATATTTTCTTATTAATCATTGAAAAATAATTAACGCGGAAATTTTTGCGATAAAATTAATATGTTATTGTTATGATTCAAATCTGATTGACGTATTTTTATGTTTACGTGCTGAATAAACTCTGTAAGTCATTTGATTTGTCATAAAAAGATATTGTTTTTGCAGGTGCGACAACTGCCTTCTCCTGTTAAATATTTCACACTTAAAAAGCCAAAATGTGCACTCTTGCGTACCGAATTATTACAAAAATCGATGGCACAGCATCTAATTTGGAAAAAGCGTCTGCACCTGTAATTCCAGTTAAATCACGAGGAATGCCAAGAAAGATGACTGACACAAGTAAATGTGACCAGTTTATCGTTAGAATTATTTAGTATTAATTAGATACTTAGTTGTTTCCAATGTTTGTGCATAACTTATTGATAACCTTAAAGATTCGTCGTTAACCTTGTCGTACAATTAGATTTTTCGATCCTTTATCTCATCAAATGACAATATACACACTTTTTCCATCGTGTTCATGTCTTTCAATTTTATTAGTATATTGAATACAGGTTTCAAGATACCAGGTGAAATTTTAATATTTCTCAACCAAGATCGAAGTGTCGATACAGCTGGAAAAGGATAGCTTTTCTTAGAATCAATCTGTAAGAACGAGGACCAGCTGAATAGTAGACAATTGCTTTTGAAACATCTTCAATTGACCATCGTATACGTCCATTGGGATTCTTAAGCTTTTTCATCTGGTATATATTCTTGTTTCTTCTTCTTCTTCACGTGCCTATCCGTTACCGGATGTTGGCGACCTCTCTCCTATGTATGTGTTGTGCATTTGTAGTACTATCACACACATAGGGGACCTACTTGTTTAACGCGGGCTCCGAACCGCGGGAAGTATATACACTTTCATCTCCAGAGAGGCTATTCTTGGCATATTACACCTCGGTGGTTTGCCATTGCTTTCCGAGGGGAGACGGTCATAATAAAGTTTTTACTGAACCCGGAGTCGAACCGAGCATTCAGCATTAGCAGCAATGCACTTAACCGCTTAAGCTGATCACCGTCTCTTCTTGTTTATACAGAATTTATTATTATATCACAACAAATTTCACAAGGAAAAAACCAGTTTTTAGAGTTGTCAAACTTCCTAGAACTAAACCTTGTAATCTAACATGGTTTGTTTACTGGCCACGTTACGTCACAAGAAATTGAACATGGCAATCTCTCCGCTTGGGTGCACATTTTTTGGGTACCCGCTAGGAAACCGCTTGGAGGGTTCTTATTTTAAATTATATATTTTTTGAAGTTGCGAATTCATAACCATTAAAGGTTTTATAAATCATTCAAGTAATATATCCACAAAGTAATAATGATTAACAAGTGGATACATTAATATAAAAATTCATAAAACATTCATGATTATGAAGTAGCAATATTTTACATGAACTCAAAGAAAACATTATAAATTGTATAAAATTTTATTAAATTTAATAAACTACATTACATTTATATCACCCTATATAAATCACCCCTCATCATTCCAATGCTTCCTTAGTCTTCCTATGTTGCATTTTCCTACAAGTATTAAATACATTTTCACTACTAAAAATGTAATACTATATAGTATTAAATAAATCGTTTCGAGCTTCCTCTCTTCCCCTTCGCCCAACGATTTCTATAACAACATCAAGTACATTTTAGAAAAAATATCAAATATGTAGGTACATGTTATTTTTTATAACTTTCCTGTTTTCTTTTTAATCAATCTAGCTTCACTTGCCATAACTTTAAACTACCATTCGTAATACTGGATTGGAGTGGAATTCTTCTGAAAACATTCATCAATGTTTTTCACGATGGTAATGAAAACAATTTTGATCAAAAATTATAAGCAAGATACATTCTTTATTATAACGTTTGGGAAGTGATTACTGTTTATTATTTTATCATTTAGCGTAAATCTTTTGCTACGAGTTTTTCTTTTAGCATTTTCCAATCGACAATTAAAAAATCTCGACACAATAATTATGGTTCATGGTTGAATTTGTTTGAGAAAAACGGTTTCTTTTACTAAATTTTTCGGCCACTTTTAGTTCTTCTTTAAGAGTTGAATTTCTCCTTAATTGAAGCACTTCTTTATTCATAAATTTAGCCCTATGGGTGTGAATCTAGCTAGAAGTATCGATATGCAGTAGAACTCTCAGACATATTTTATGTACTCGTATGCGCATCTTATTTTGATTTTTAAATATTTATTTCATTTTGGTATCATAACCTTGTTTTTTGCACGGAAATGGGGGCATAATATGGCTATTATAGCCCGAGGGCCTATAAAGTTGCTAAGCAATAACAACAATATCAAAACAAAAGAGTTAGTCCAGACACTGTTTTTTCGCGCGATCGATCTGAAATTTTGCATATGCCTTCCTACCGACAATTCACGGTGGGAGTATCTTGCGAGGGGGGGAGAATTTTTTGCTCAGTTTTTCGATATCTAGTGCTGTTTTCGAGTTATTGCTAAATAAAAAAATTAATTCTTGCCCCTCCAAGTTTCTCGCCATAGGAACCATGGCACACCAAAAATTCATAGCACAAGCAAATTGACATGATATTTTTTCTCAAAATACTTAATTCTTCAATTTTGACAATTCAAGTACCAAGTACCAAAATGAAATAAAACGTTGTATGTACCACGGGCACAATCAGATTATAGCACCGAGGGTAATTTGAAGCCCTCCGCTAACGCGTCGGGTCCGGTGCTATAATCTATTGATTGTGCCCTTGATACATAAATAACTATTATTTGTCCATATCCAGTTTCTCATACAATTGGATATTATTTCAGACTTTGGCGCTTGGCATATCGTCTTCTCGGATACATCACCATACCCTGCAATTTCAAATCCCAGATAACTTGAAGGTATGAATCTGCTCGATTGTTTTCCCCCCAATAGAAAGTTTGCATTTTAGAAGTTCTTTTAATGATGTTAGACACTTGGTTTTCTCTCACGAAATCATCACATTGTACTGCATGACAATTTTGTCAAATATGTAAAGTAAACGTTAGAGATCCTAATGAGGTCTTCATATTCTTGAATTAAACCGCGTCATAAGCATAACACACTATCTTAATCTCTCCAATGTCAAATCTGTAACCACTACTAAGTTTTCTGACTTTTTCAATCATTTTTCCCGTTATAAGATTGAAGAGGAACGGACTCAGACTATCACCCTGTCGTATCCCTACTTTTATGGGTATTTCTTCTGTAAGAGCCCCATTGCTTCTGATTCTTGTCTTAGCGAGATTCACGAAGCACATGTGAACCGGTTTGTTGTATACTAAATGAATGTTTTTTAGACAGCGTCTGTCGTTTATCTCTTTTATCTAATTCTCTGCCGCTCCTCACTTATTGGGATATTAAAGCTAATGGCAGTGGCAGGTGGTACTGTAAACACTTCAGTCAGGACGAACAACAGCATGATTCGTATGTAGTTAGATGAGTCCTTCTTATTACCCTTCTTGAAAATCGGTACGGAGATTCTTGCTTTCATCCGACCACAATGGTTTAGGTTAGGAGTATCTTCTGTTAGAAAAGGGTGATGTCTTTCCCTGCGGGCTTTGTTAGACGTTTTTTCGTAAACGTTGCGTAAGTGAGTTCAATTGCGATTTGTAGTGTAGAGTTAGACTATTTATATTTCCTTTCGAATGTAATACAATAATACTGTTAACGAGTGCGAGAATCTTTAACATTTTTTAAAGATTAACTTAATTAAGAAACTTAAAGATTATATAAAGTTAATAATAAGTACTGACAAATTATCTAACCTCCGCAGCTCCAGTGCACCGGAAAATTTTGCTACTCTCGTGAATGATCAGAATCCGCAGGTCCAATTGTTATTGCAACAGCTCGAGCAGGATGAACAGTCAAAACAAATTGTAGTTCATTAATAGAAAAATTTACAAAACAACATTTAAATACCAACCGCAACAAATTAGTTGCGTAGTCAGTCATTTTTTCATTTCGTTTTTGTTATTTCAAGATAAGTTAATTTCAGTTACATACAGGGGTTCGAAAAAATGTTTGAGGTATATGTGTTCTTTTGGTCCTTCAAGTTAATTATGGTAATCGAGTTAAACAATACATAAAGTATTTCTAAAGCGTTCTGGTTTTGGTTCTGGTAGCAGTACAAACAAATAACTCCATCCATTCAGGTTGTGAACGTAGGTAGCTTATCAAAAATGAATCGCCATCATCTTATATATCAGGGGTGGCCAACAGGTCGATCGCGATCGACCGGTCGATCGCGACTGTTAGTCCAATCGATCGTGGCAAGGCAAAAAATATAAATACGTAGACCAGACTGCGCAACGTAATCACCAACTGCTGCACGCATCATAATATTTATTTATCCTCTATTCTACGCAGTATAGTCTTTTGTTTTCGGCTCGCGATGACCAATAAGAAGGAAGCGTGTGGGACGCGGGGGAGGGGCGGGTGTCAATCCGTCCCGTGTTACGTCTCAGTCAGTCCGTTGACAGTTGACGACAGAGACTACCGGAGTGTCGACAATTACCGATGTAAATCACGATTAGACTCTGTCTAATCGTCACAGAAAAATTGAGAAGATGGTTCAATTCATCAGTTATCCGTTTAATGATTCCATTGATCATAGAATTGGCTACAAAATTTGCAGATACATTTCAAATGGAGCAGATGATGTTACAAAACGAAATTATTACTCTGCGCTGCGACATATTTCTAAAAGCAAGGTCATCCTCAGGTCAAGATTTCTGGGCATTGGTTTCCAACGAAAAATATCCAAATTTCAAGAAATGTGTTGAACAACTTCATTCGTGTTTTGGTTCAACATATTTATGTGAGTCAGCATTTTCCTACTTAAAACAAATAAAAAATAAATACCGGTCTCGCTTGACAGACGCTCATACATTGGATTCTTTAAGGTTGGCAATTTCCAACTACAATCCTGATTATGCTAAACTAGTGGAAGATGCTCAGACGCAATGCTCACACTAATATATAGTCAAATAAGTAGTTACTAAGAATAATTTTCACATTTATGTTTTTTCTCTTAACAAAATAAAAAAAACTATATGATTTTGTACTGAACTATGCTGTTTCATTTAAGATTTCAATAAGTATGTAATTGGTAGATCGCACAGGGTTTCGTTAGTAAACAGGAGATCTTGGGTCTAATCAAGTTGGCCACCCCTGTTATATATCATGTGCTTCGCTGTTATCCTGTATTATCGGGATTCAGCATATCAGACATGCACTCATAAAAAGCGATATAATTTTCGACTTACAAACCCACTTTTGCGTTCACATAGATTAAAATTTCAAAAGAATCATGAGCACATTCCGCCACCTATCGAAAGAAAAATTTTCTATTTAAGTTCCATCCTGTATCATATTGTAATCTTTTCTAAGTACATTACCATCACCTTAATAATTATTATTAATCACCTAAAACAAATTCATTATTTAGTACATAATAATGATATATTCCACTGTGGAGAAAGTGAGTGTCAACGAGCTTATCAACCATTGGCAAGTGTTATGTGAAACCATCGTGAACATTCAGGAATATTCTCGAAGTTCAATAATATTGAACTTCGAGAATATTATATAGTATATATTTTTGTGTCCTCTCCGGTGCTCAGGGTCGCTTATAAATGAAAATTGTAACTTTTTCCACCCTTGCAAGTTCCGAAGACTAATGAGGTCTTTGGTATTACAAGGTGTCAAAATAACATCTGCCAAAAAAATGACAGTAAAATTTGCTGTCGGCAGTAACCCTGATGTACGTTTAAACCAACTCGTATTTAGCGGGAGCTAGAGTCATGGGTTGTAAATTCAAATGATGCAATAAAAAATAAAGAACGCCAAAAATTAATGATAAACAAACTATATTCGTTGAAATTTCTGTACAACAGCTGTGGCAGTATCATACAACTACAATTCATATAAAATCAGCGAGCTGATTACGTAATAATAAAATGGTGTAGTTAAATGTACCGATCAAATTTATAAGTCTTACAAAAATTGTAACTCACCCAAAGGTACCCTGGTAGAATTAAACAAATACAAAATACTCGCTTGTGACAATAAAGCGGACTCCAAATTTGACTTCTGTAGCACCAGAGATGAATTGAAATACGTCTTGTACTCGGCTGCACTGATAATACGGAAGCAGCTGCAATTGATTAGGTCGGGAACACCATAAAATTCGTTGATTAAAGAGAACCTCAAAAATTCAATGTTACTCCTGAAGTTGTCGTTTCCCAGTGTGTAATTTATTATCGAAATTTCATAAAATGACTTGACTTGTGTTGACATCAACAAGAATAAATCGTTGGTTAAAACTACAGTTTTTAAAAACAGCCCTTGCGAAAAATGTGTCCTTGATTATTGACACATGTGTTGGAAGTAAAAATGATGTTTTATGATAATCCGCAGTAGCGCAAAACATCCATCCACCAAGTTAAACGATCAAATAAATTAATTACTCGTCTAATTAACAAAAATTAGTCGGAACAAAATTTAACTCGACTTGATCAAATTGCAAAATTGGCAAAGATGGCTGCTTCGCCGAGCGATCACGGAAAATTGAACGAAACCGGTCGATTTCAGAATCTTATGTACACGGTGTTGTACAAGTCGATGTTATAATTCGTAACGAGTGTAAAAATTCGTTACAAAATTCTTCAGACGTGATACACAATCAAAAATAAGAGACAGGACATATTTAACACAATTTATTAACAACATTCACCTTTAAACAACAACCAATAATACAAATAAATTACTAACTAAAATCAAAATACAATCAAACAACTTAAAATCCCTACTCATTTACTGATATAATTTCGTAAAGCTTTACCTTATCTTTTTTCTTTCCGTTTCCACACTTATTTTCGCCACACGTATTTTCCCGCACTGACGAACTTTAGACAACTTCTTCCTTCACCTATACTCCTACACGTACTAACATCTCGCGTTCCGTTTTCCAATTCTGGACCAAAGTTACCAATTCTTGTAAATTCAAAATGGACCAATTCTGCAACACCCTTATTTCTCCTTCTATCTATTTGCTTCAAACACAACTGGTCTGAGACTCTCTTTATTTTGGAACTGCAACACATTTAATTCTCCTTCTATCTATTTGCTTCAAACACAATTGGTCTGAGACTCTCTTTATTTTGAAACTGCAACACACTTAATTCTCCTTCTATCTATTTGCTTCAAACACAATTGGTCTGAGACTCTCTTTATTTTGGAACTGCAACACACTTAATTCTCCTTCTATCTATTTGCTTCAAACACAACTGGTCTGAGACTCTCTTTATTTATGAACCGCAAAAATTACCTCTCACTTTTTTCCTGATTATGTTTTTTTTCTTTCTTCTAAAGATGCCGCATTATCCTACGTGTATTCCTTTTTTTTTATGTTGTTACAAACAAACTTTAATCTAGTAATATTTTTATTTTTATAACCACATTCACACTGAACAATTTTTAATAAAAATAATATTGGCATATCCTCCCTCTTATCTTGATTGTGTATACAGTACACATTTATGAAGGATATTGCTTGTAGTGGACACAACAATATACTATGCAAGAAGAGAACCCGCTCTAGAAATTTCTATGCTTAATAATAATTTTATATGATATTTTTCATAAGCATTTTTATTTTATATAAACGCTGTTATAAATTGTCAACACAAGTATTATACTGTAAGCTAGAATCGCTGCAGGTTGTTACTTCAAAATAAATAGTTCAGTTCAAATTGTTTTTTTTAAGTCTTTTTGGACCCCGAACATAACTGGCACAGTCGGGACGGATGTCAGAAAGGCACTGGTAGAATTCCAAAAACCTTTTTCGTATCAACGATTAACTGACAGAACTTAGTGATAAGATAGTGATAAGTGAAATAAACAATTAAATTAAAATAAACGGAAAGCCGTTCGCAAAATTAAATAATCAAATTTAAAACAAAGTGTTTAAAAGAAGATTTACTTACCGAATCAAGGAGGAAGAAATAAACAAAAAATAAAGAAGAAAACTACCAAATCAAGGAGGAAGAAGAAAAATAACCCACGAGAAGAACTACCGGTGATGAAGAGATTAGCAACGCTCTTTGTTTACATTGCGTAAGTTTTTGCTCAAATTTATCTAAATAATCCCATGTCTGAATCCGAAATTGCAAACCTATTATCAAACCTATCCTTAACCAACGAAATTGTACAAGAACAGAGTCAAACCCTTAACCAACATCTACAAAACAATTCAAATTTAAATTTAAATCAACCAATCGAGCCAATGGCAAAAATATAAAAAATGCACATCGATACAGTTCCAAAATACGACGGAAATCCAGCAAAATTGTCCATATTTGTAAACGCATGTGAATACTTATTAAATTCCTTCGGAACAACGACATCGTCAGATACAGACAAACATCTAGTTTATATCATCCTAAGTAAACTAGAAGGCAGAGCATTGACACTCATCGGAAATCGAGAGAATGCCACTTCATGGGGTGAAATTAAAAAATTGTTAATTCAACATTTTGGTGATCAGCGAGATGAGAACTGCTTGTTACGTGATCTAATGTCTCTTAAACCACTCAACACGGAATCATCGTACCAATTTGGCATGAGGTGTCGAGATGTTCGATGTTTACAACTATTAACCAGGTTACAATTAGACGAAACAGCACCGGACGTGAAAAGAATTAAAACCCAAATCTATGATGATTTATCATTGCAAACTTTCTTACAAGGTTTGCAAGGTCAAACTGGATTGGTGGTAAGACTTAAAAAACCAAAAAGTCTAGAAGAAGCGTTAGGGCATTTAACAGAAGAGGAAAATTTTGCTTACGCTCAAGCAAAAACAAATACGTTCAACATGCAACGTCAGTACAATCCCATAGAAAGAAAACAACCCGTAAATTTAACACATAATAATTCTCATAAACCTATAATAAACCCAATGATGTTTAAAAATAATGGTCCACATAAAAATTATTTAAATCAGAATTTTTCAAATCAGCCTAATAAACCAAATTTTCAAAATTTCCCAAGATCACATTTTATTAGACCAGCGACTTTTAATCCAAATTGAAATTTTACTCCACCACAACGAAATTTTTCTACATTCCAAAATCAATCAACGAACTTAACAGGTCATCGTAATTTTCAACCTACTTTTAATCGACCTATTACTAATAGTCAACGAGTAAATGCTTATCAAACAAGCTCCAATTTCCGACAACATTCTCAACGACCTTACCAGGCAGTTGAACCCATGGATACATCGTCAGCAAATTCAAGAAAAACGATTCCACCTACACATAAGTGGATTTCTGAAGAATTATTTCATCAAAATATAGGACCAACTTACGAATTGGGTCAAGAAAACGAAAATTTTGAAAATTACGGTAACTTCGATTCATACAACGAAGATCAAGAATTTGAAAATTACGAAGTTTATGACAACGAAATTCCACCAGAAGAATTCGGAAATTATGATGAAGATAACCGAAATTTTCGCGAGGTTTCCAATACGAACAACCAAACATAGTCGATATAACAAAAATTAATATTAATTCGATAACGCAGTCAAAATTAGCTTATATAAAAATTCCAACACTTAATTTTAAATTGATGATCGATACGGGGTCTTCGAGATCATTACTGAATCAAACTCAAGCCTTCAAATATTTTCCTTCAGAAATATTTTATGAACCATTCCAAATTCAGACAGCTCATAAAATTAGTCAACACGATCTAGTTGTAGCTCATGTAAATTTAAGGACACTTTTTGGAACAAATTTCATACATAAATTTTATATTTTTGATTTCAACAAAAACTACGATGGTCTAATCGGATTAGATTTACTCAAAATGATAAATGCGAAAATTGATATTGAAAATAAAACCTTAATTACGAAATATGGTGATATTCCCCTCTGTTTCGAAAATAACCAACAAGAACAAATTTACCAAATTTCAATTGAACCACGTATGGAGAAGGTAGTAAAAATCCAAGTAAATTTGAAGAACCAGGATGGCATAATTAGGTATCGAAAGCTTAAAAACGGAATTGAAATTCCCGAAACATTAGTAAAATGTCGTAATAATTTTGCAATCACTACAATTACAAATTCGTCAGATAAAATTCAAAAAATAAGTTTTGAAACGCCACTAAACGTCGAACCATTAGCTAATGAACAAATAGAAATAAATAGTATTGAACCAATGGAAATCGATTACGCCCCAGATTATGAAGAATTATTGAAAGAAAATTTAAAAAACATTAATTTGGTTCATATGAACCCGGAAGAAAGACGTTTAATTAGACAACTATGTTTCGAATGCAAAGATATTTTTCATCAAGAAGATATCCCTTTAAGCTTCACTAACCAAATTAAACATCAAATTCATTTAACAGACGAAATACCTATCTACACAAAAGCTTATCGGCAACCACCTAGCCAAACGCAGGAAATAGATAGACAAGTCAAGGAAATGTTAAGACAAGATATAATCCAGGAATCCAATTCACCTTTTAGTTCGCCGGTACATTTGGTACCACAGAAACCAGACATAAACGGAAAAATAAAGTGGAGATTGGTAATTGATTATAGGAAATTGAATGAAAAAACAATTGGTGATAAATATCCTCTCCCGAATATTAACGATATTTTAGACAAATTGGGACGCAGCCAATATTTTACCACGCTCGATTTAGCATCAGGTTACCGTCAGGTAGAAATGGACCCACAAGAGCCAAAACAGCCTTCAGTACACAACGAGGGCATTTATGCGAGGCGAATTTAAAAGAATGGCCTTCGGTTTAAAAAATGCACCGTCATCATTTCAGCGTGTTATGGATAATATAATGAGGAGCATTCAAAACGAAAAATGTTTGGTATATTTAGATGACATCATGGTATTCTCTACATCACTTCAAGAGCACATCGAGAAGTTAAAAACAGTATTCGAACGATTACGAAATTCCAAATTTAAAATCCAATTAGAAAAATGTTCATTTTTACAAAAGGAAGTTGCATATCTAGGACATGTGATTACACCAAATGGGGTCAAACCAAATCCAGATAAGGTTAAAGCAGTAAAAAATTTCCCGTTACCAAAAACTCAAAAAGAAATTAAAGGATTATTAGGATACTATCGAAAATTCATCAAGGATTTTGCAAAATTAACAAAACCTTTAACAAAATGTTTAAAGAAAGGAGCAAAAATCGAACACAATCAAGAATTTATTAACTCATTCGAAAACAGCAAACAAATTTTAATGAACGATCCTATAAGGTACTTCAATACCCAAATTTTGATAAGGAGTTTATTTTGACCACCGACGCATCCAACGTGGCTTTGGGCGCGATCCTAACACAAGGAAATGTGGGCAATGATCGACCAATCGCATATTCCTCAAGGACGCAAGTGAAACTGAACAAAAGTATTCAACCATCGAAAAGGAACTGTTAGGTATTGTGTGGGCAACAAAATACTTTCGACCATATTTATACGGAAGGAAGTTTTCAATTTACACCGACCACCGTCCTTTGGTCTGGCTAATGAATTTAAAGGAACCAAATTCAAAATTGGCAAGATGGAAACTTCGATTAGAAGAGTACGACTTCAAAATCATTTATAAAAAAAGTAGCGCACTGGGTGTACCCAGTTCTTAGACCTCTATACACACAGAGTATTTCCAACACGATTTGAAACGCTCTGTATGATTTTGAATTATGCGGACGGACGGACAGACACGGAGCCAGATCATAAGGCTTCTTGTTATACTTTGTATAGAAGCCTAAAAGGCAAATTGAACATCAACGCCGACGCATTATCAAAAATTCAAATCAACGCAATTGAAGAGAGTGAAGATGATAGCGACACTGTATCAATGATCGTAAACGTACCCGATTTTACGCGGAACTACAAGCATCAGAAGCACCTTCACCTACTCCTGAAAATATTCGATCAATAATGTTAGAAGCAGCAAACAATAGCCCAGCTGATTTAACGGAAACGTGATCGAAAATGAAAACGAAAATGAAACAATCCACTCTGGATCGAAGGACGAACCGAGAGAAGTAATTCCAATTCTCAAAGAAGCAGTAGACGACAAAAAGCGACAATTTATCATTAAAATGAATCATCAAGGAATCGCACAGACAACAACAGCGATGAAAAGAAATTATTGTTGGGAAATCCTGGAATTCTACCACCACGATTGGGGTCCGCCAGTAACCAAAATAGCTACTGGACATTAATTAAGTTAATAGAATAGATAAAATTAGAATACAATACGATAACATAGTAGATAATTTCAAAATAATTACGTCAGCATATTCTAAGCATGTAAATGGAAGAGATTACTTACGAGTAATGGAAAATTTTCACAAACTTCTGGAACACAAATTAACGATCACCTCAATTTATTTACAACTCATAACATCAGTCAATACAATAAAAGACATTTTAGAAGAATTAGAAGAAACAATAACTTTTGGCGGAATGAAAATTATGCATCCATCGATATTAACACCGGACGAATTGATTGCAGAATTAGTAGAAATATCAGCCACTTTTACAACAACGAGATTTCCAATACCTTTAAAAAAATGAAAACCACCCGGAATACCAAAAACTGATCCAAATAAAGATGTTCCTTCAAAATTCCAAAATACATTTAATCTTAGAAACTCCAACAATCGAACTTATCGAATACAATTATTTTCATTTATATTCATGCCCTATCCTCAAAAACTTCAGTTATTCAACAATAATCCCACAAGCAAAATTCCTATTAATAAATGAGCAAAACCACGCATTAAGTAATCAAGAGTGCACCAAGATACAATTAAACCTATACATGTGCGAATTTGAGACCAACCAAATTAAAGAAGATTCACCATGCGAAGTTCATTTAACACGGTTTACCCAGATATACAAAAATTGTCAGTACGAATATTTGGATATCAAGTTACACCAATTCAAAAGAAAAAAATAGACGAGACAAGCCCAATTTATTTTCACCAAACAAGCGGATGGACAATCATTTCATATTTAATAATAATAAGTTTTATAACGTATTATGGGGTAGGGTTATCTATCTCTTACTACTCGAAACTAAATTTCTTCCGCTACACACTAAAGAACACAGTTAATATAACAAATTCTCAAAATATGAAGTGTGAATTTATTATCAAAATTTTGAAATAATCGAATTTGAAAAGTACGAAAAAGTAGCATGATCGTGCCACACAACCGGTCGATGCCACTAGCTTCGCCCGGCCGGCGCGCATTTTGTTGACGGTACGTGCACTGGGATATACTCTTACACTTAGAAAATTTCGCACCGGCAGATGCAGCTCGACGCTCCTACATGTAACATCGATTATTTTTTGTTTTTACGCGATTTTTAGGGGGTGAAACGTAATAGTATACTGCACCATACCGCAACTATACTTTTTAATGCTATTTCGAGGGTCTCTCACATCCCGGTTGCATAGATCCCGGTGTTCTTGATGGATGGCGCCTCTCGTATGTTTAGCCTAGTAACCAGAGTCAAATCCGCTCCGTAGGGGTGCAGAGCGGAGCGGCGCCACGGAGGAGTAGGATTTGACGATGGATTACCCTCCTTTTCGAATGCACACCCCTAAAATTCGAAGGCAAAAAAAATTTAATTTTTTCACTTTTTCGGCAATAACCGCCTTATTTTCCATTTTTTCGCGAATATTTATACTAATATCTACTAAGCACACCCCCCCCTACCCGAATTTCAAAGAAAAATTAAAATCGGACCGAAAAAATTTCACTCCATTTCAAGGGACTGTAACCGGATATATGTGCAGACCCCGGGTTCGACCGGCTACATGAATTTACTTTCCCTTCTTTTCAAAAGTCGATATTTTGGTTATTTTGACCATATTCACCCTTTTTTTCCTTTAATTAGACAAATATAAGCCTGTTCTCTAGTGTGTAGCTGAAGAAATTTTTTTCGACTAGTCAGAGTTAGATAACTGCGCCCCGTATTATGTTCTAGCCAAATTTATTCCAAATCGAAAGGAGGACCAACCAGTTCATTAGATCCAATCGGCCTACAAAATTAGCGGAACCCGTAATTTTGGTCCTGGTGAGGGAGGTGTTATGTGAAACCATCGTGAACATTCAGGAATATTCTCGAAGTTCAATATACTATGCAAGAAGAGAACCCGCTCTAGAAATTTCTATGCTTAATAATAATTTTATATGATATTTTGTATAAGCATTTTTATTTTATATAAACGCTGTTATAAATTGTAAACACAAGTATTAGGGAAGAGTGACTTTTATCCAACATCGAATTTCAATTTTAGTTATCGATTTTCGGATAGTTTAATGTTTTTAAAAGACAATGGTAACACTCCTATGGGCGGATAAACCAACTTTTGATAGAGAAAATCGACTTTGAAAATCGTAAATTTTACGTGTTTCACTGACGCGCGGGTGGAATCTCACTCATTCTGTGCTCAGTCCGTGCAGTGTGAATGACCTTAACACTTAGAATATTTCGCACCGGCAGATGCAGCTCGACTGTCGTACATGTAACATCGATTATTTTTTGTTTTTAGGCGATTTTTTGGGGGTGAAACGTAATAGTTTACTGCACCATACCGCGACTATACTTTTTAATGCTATTTTGAGGGTCTCTCGTATCCCGGTTGCCTTAATCCCGGTTTTCTTGATCGGAGGCCCTTCTCGTATGTTTAGCCTAGTAACCAGAGTCAAAACCGCTCTGTAGGGGTGCAACGCGAAGCGGCGCCCCGGAAGAGTAGGTTTTGACGATGGATTACCCTCCCTATCGATTGCACACCCAAAAAATCGAAGACAAAAAAATTTTAATTTTTTCACTTTTTCGGCAATACGGTAAATATCTTCTTCGTATATTTCTAACACTTTGCCGACTTCCTAACAAAACGAAATAACAGTAATAATGTACAAATTTACATGTGATGTGCTATTACGAAATATCAAATATGTTAGTGGCTGACAAAATTTTTAAGATCCACGTTAAAATAATTTAAAAAGGTTTGATAAAGGATTACTTTATAAAATTTGGAATGAAATATCTGACTGAGCTGCTCATCAAGTTAAAAATTTTTACTCTATTACAGTTTAAACTAATCTGGCCTAACATACCCAAACGAGTGAATCATCACTACGTTCATAGAAACGTTCTTTGAAACTTCACTATCAAATAAATTGTTAAGAACTACAAAGTCCAATACAAACTTGACTTTAAACAAATACAACCCCAAGGGGTGTTCTTTACGATACTTAAAAATGACGTATGATTCACTGAAGATCATCGTTGATTTCTTTATAACACCAAAAAAATACACTAACCTTATACAAATTTCCAGAAGTGGCAAGGCGTTCTTATATGCGATGTATTGGTTGCTCCAATCGGTAAATATTGATTCGATCGATCAGTGTGGGCGAAACCGGGATAAGTTGATTTCATGCAATTACCTTTCTACGAAGTAAGGGGTGCCATTCTCCAGTAGCAATTTAAATACTCTATATTCATAGCTTACTAACTCCCTCTAGGTTGCATTAGACTAAAAAAGGCTTTGATAGTATTATTTAAACCCCTCGAGTCGAATTTTAATTTATCGTAATGATTTCTCCCTAACTTGACATCAATGGATGCCTCGAACGAGCAATAAACGGTTGAGTTACCCCAGAGGAAGTAACCCAACAAAGCATGGGACCTGCCAATGGGCGGATCACATTGATCACAACACCAGCTCTACGCCATGGCGAATTCTGATGATGACTGACTAAAAGTTTCTGTTTTTCTGATTATCTTCAAGTGAAGCACCGAGGTAGGTAGCTGGTGGTTGGGTTTTTGGAGGCCTTCAGGCCTCGCGGTGGTAGGCCTGGACTTAAATGTCCATATTTATAAATATTTCGATACGACCTGGTTTTGAAAACTGTAAATATATAAGACATAAATGTAGAGGGTTATTAAAACTTTTCATTTGGAACAATAAGGTAGTACTCAATTCCGTTGAACCGACGGCAGACTAAAATGTATATTTTCTATTTTTCTGATTGTCTTCAGATGGAGCGCCAAGGTAAATACTCCATAATATCTCCTTCATCTAATTTTTGGCAGCTGGCTGTGGAGTTTTTTGAGGCCTTGTGGCCTCGCGGTATTGAATCCCTATTGAAAGCGTTTGCCGGGACGACCTGGCACGGGCGCGGTGCATGGACATCGCGTTCTGGCTCAGGTGCGCTTTTGGCGCAATCATTTCGGTTCGGCGCGCTCGGTGTTTGCCGAGGCTTTTACCCAGGCAGCCGAGATCGATTGTAAGTGCGCTGTACTCGCTATATATTTGCATAGTGTTCGGCATTGACTAAAGGCCTTTGGACCGATATGGGTCGGACTCTGGTATGAATCTCAGTGGTTTTATGAAGAGAAATCGTGTGGTGCTGTATCAACTCGAGGCCAGAGTCGTCTTCATCCTCATTTTCTTCGCTGTCGACAATTTCTTCTTGTCTTGGGCCTAAGAAGAGAAGAGGGGCGAGAGTGTCAAAAATGATGGGGGTTCTCTAAAATTAAATTATTAATGCCGTTGATGTTCTTGCTGAAGATTTCCTTAGATCTCTGGTACCTAAAGAAGTGCTCTAGTTTGTAGTTACCCAACTCTCAAACGAGCGGGTTGTCGTATGCCTAGATGCTTCGTACTGTTTTTCCGTCAGCTTGCGAGCGAACTCTGCGATGGTCTCTGTTTGCGTGTAATCTCAGGTTTATTACGAACCTCGGGGACTTCGTGATTCGTCTAAGCACTACGTTTTACGTCCTTTGGTTTGACCAAGTGCCTTGGCCACATCGCCCCAAACTGGCGCGACGTAGTACGTCATGATGGATTTTATGACCACTTTATATATTGTCGCGTCTTTTTAAAAAAAATAAATTATTGTCCAAAAATTATGGAAATTCAATTACTGGAAATATTAAGTGACTCTGGATTATTCCCTCCTTTAAATAAATTGCCACGGCTATGCTCAAGCATATAATATGTGACCAAATGAAAGATATGCGCTCCTTGAAATAAATTTGTACAGCTCAAATTTACCATTGATAACTTTTACTTGATGCCATTTCAAAATAATACGTCGAAATTTATAATCCCAATCAAAAAAACCAACAAGCCTGCAATTGACATGCAAATTCTGCCCACATAAAATGTCCTGGAGGTCCTTGTACAACTAATCAACATTAACAAAATTAAATTGAAACATAAAATATGGTTTTGAGGCGTTCCGGTTGGTTTTGAAACGGCTTTTAGCTGAATACATGACCTTCGCAAAAACAAACGAAGTGCCTATCGGAAGTAAAGACGAAACTCCATTGATTCAAGTCGTGAACGTGAGCAGTTTATCAAAATTGATTCACCATCACCTTATCGTGTGACTGCAGTTTCGCTGTTACCCGGTATATGCCATTCAGCTCGTCAGACACGCATTGATAAAAGCGATATCATTCTCGACTTACAAACCTACTTGTGTGTTCACATAACTTAAACTTCAAGAGAAACGTAAGTACATTCCAACGTCTATCGAAAGTATTTTGCAACAGTTACTGTGAGCGTCCTATACTTCACAGGTTACTTTATGATTACTTAAATGTAATCTCTGACAAAATTATTATAACCCCGCCAAGGCATATTGATAACATATTTCTATGTTGAACTTGATAAACAAATATCAACAAAGAATAAAGTTTTACACAAGTAACCACACAAGTAGGTTTGTAAGTCGAGAAGTTTGTAAGTCCAGGAAGTTGTTCATGAGGAAGTTCCATAAGATCTATCCGAGGACCAACAACGAAACATCTCCGCTACCCACGATTGAAACTTTTTAACTATGTGCGCAAACGAAAATACTCAATAGAATAGAAAATCGCTAAATTAATGCTGATTTTGAGACTGATATTGCAAGGAAAGATTCGGGGAAGACGTGGTGTGGGAAGAAGAGGAATCTCTTGGTTGAAAAACCTAAGAGAGTGGTTTCATACCAGTACAAGGTCCCTGTTTAGAGCCGCCGCGGATAAAGTCAATATAGCCATGATGATAGCCAACCTCCAACGTGGAGAGGAACTATGAAGAAGAAGAAGAATGCTGATTAAGAAAATCAAAAAGCAACTAGAACTACCTGGTTTATATATACCTATCTGCCTCCTAAACCAAAGTGGGAAACGTGTAACAGCCCTCATCTTTTCCCGACTAGAACGTAATATTGAATAACAGGCGACCTAGCGAGAATCACTTCGAGTTCATGAACGGCAGATCCACAAACAAATAGGTAGAAGAAATAGTCCAAAAACTTACGAAAGGGAGAAAATGCATCTGGAGGACGAAGGGAATAGGGGTATTGCTCTGAGGCATGAGATAAAGTTACCTTCGAATAGAAACTGAAAAAATTCCAGAGTACAAATTCCATAAAGACTGTCAGGATTGTGTCAACATCGGCGGCGCAAGTGTTGCCTTTACAAATCTTCTTCTTCTTCTTCTTCCACTTAATTTAGGACTAGGTCCTGTATTATCCAATGTATTTTGCGTTATGCCGTGCTAGGGATTGTCCTGGGATCCAGAGGTCCAGCTTTCGTACCACCTTTTGGGTGGCCGTCCTGGAAGTCTTCTGGAGATGGGTTTACTTGTTCTCGCTATTTTAGGTAGTCTGTTTTCGTCCATTCTGTCTATGTGGTCTCTCCATTGTCTCCTTCTTTCTCTTATCCATCTTACGATGTCTTCGATGACGAAAAACTGGAACAAAGCATAGACAAAATAGACTACATTAACGACAGATTGCTACACGTGACCTTGCAGTCTGGAACTGAAAAAACACACATAGTAAGCGTCTATGCACCTGACATCAGTAAACCAAGAGAAGAAAAGGATACTTTCTATGAGAATCTTCAGCGGATATTGGATGGCATACCAACACAAGAAAAAACATTCATAATGGGAGATATGAACGCAAGAGTCGGCAACGGTATAATCAATGGAATAAAACAAAAATTTAATGAGGACACCCAGAATGAGAACGGAGACTTGATGATACATTTATGCACACAGAATGAGCTAAGGATCAATAACACCTTCTACCCACATAAAGAACAGCATAAATATATATGGACAAATTCAAGAGGACAGAGATCAACCATAGATTATATCATCACCAATAGAAATATACACCCTAAGCAAATACTGGATGTCAGAGTACTTGGATCAGCAAACGTAGGCACAGACCATAATCTGGTATTGTGCAAATACCGCACCGTAACAACAATAACCAAACGAAAACAGCCAAAATACACTACAAAGATTAATGTGGAATCAATAATCGATCCCAGTACACAATACCTGTACCAACAAAGGCTAAAAGAGAAAATCTCCAACGACCCTCTGACAGAAGACAGTAACGTTGAACAGTCTTGGGAAATACTGCGCAAGAACATAATTAACAGTGCAGAAGAAGCTCTAGGGGTCAAAAGAATTAACATCAACGCTATACATAACAACAAGCCATGGTTCACAAATGAAGTGAAGGTTATAGCGGAAAATAAAAGGAAAGCATATCTCAAATTTAGAACCAATAAAACACCCGATAACTATAGAGAATACGTTCAGAAGCGGAATTTGGCAAACTCCAAAATAAGAGAACTAAAACGACAGTTTTGGGAAAAATTCTCAAAGGATATGGAGAGAGATCTATACGGAGGACAAAAAAAGATATGGAACTACCTACGGGAGAGAAAAAAACCAATTAACGAGTATGTCCAAACAAAAACTATTTCTCCCAAAAAATGGACAGAACACTTCCGCTCTTTATATCGGGCACAACTACCAAGCGCCGAAGAAGATGATCAAGGCGTCAGATATAACGAAGAGAGAAGCCAAACGAACATGCTGGAAATCACCGAGGACCTAGTAACATCGACTATCAAAAAATTAAAAAATAGGAAATCCCCAGGACTAGATCAAATATCTAATGAGATGATTAAATACGGTGGAGAGGCGTTAGCTCGAGAAATAACTATTTTTTACACAAAGATAATTGACACGGGGACTATACCCACGCAATGGAAAACAAGTATAACAATACCGGTATTCAAAAAAGGAATAAAAACAAATCCTGAAAACTATAGAGGTATATGTCTACTAAGCAGTATTTTAAAGCTTTTGACAAAAATAATATCAGACAAAATAGTGAGCTGCGTAAATATTAGTGAGGAACAGCAAGGCTTTCGACAAAATAGATCCACGATCGATGCAATCTACTGTTTTGACCTTAGCCTCACGTTGGCTGCAACTTGTAATGTCCACCGTGAACCGTGAACACGATTTTCTCTTATCTCAGGATGACAGGTTCTTTTGACTTTTACGACGGAATTACCTTAATCACACAGTCAAAGAAAATACGGACATCTTACTCTTTATAAACATTTAATTAACAAATTCACAAAATTAAAATAAACAATACATAAACAACACAACATTCGACAAAATTTAACGATAATGAAATTTTACTGTTACCTTTTAATATCTAGTTTTAGACTAGTACGCGAACTCCCGCGTGCACTTCTCTTTTTTCTCGTCCGGATTTATTAATCTTGGTTCCGGTTTGTATAATTATCCAATTATCCAATTTAATAATATCTGTTTAATTTGGACTTAAATTATTCCAATTCCAGTTGTCTTATCTCAATTCCACACAATAAATATTCCTTTGGAAGAGACGACCTCTCACGCTTCCTCCCTCTAGGACACCGGTATTCAATATTCTCTTTATATGCGACTATCAGTCGCTTTCTTTTTAATGGCACTATCTTATGTGCGACCACTCTTGTCGCTTTTTCATTCAACAACGTTTATCTTTTAACGGAACTATTTAATATCCCACTACTTTGTCGCTCGATTTTATTCCACTCGTTTATCGAAAGACTTCTCTTAATTTCGACCACTCTCGTCGCTTGATTTTTACCGAACTCCTTTATTCCTCTTTTAAAAGGAACTCTCTTAAATTGCGACCACTCTGGTCGCTTGATTTTAGTCAACCCCGTTTATCCTTTTAAAAAAAGACTTCTCTTCATTTCGACTACTCTCGTCGCTTGATTTTTACCGAACTCCTTTATTCCTCTTTTAAAAGGAACTCTCTTAAATTGCGACCACTCTGGTCGCTTGATTTTAGTCAACCTCGTTTTATTCCTCTTTTAAAAGGAACTCTCTTAAATTGCCACCACTCTGGTCGCTTGATTTTAGTCAACCTCGTTTATTTCCCCTTGGCAACTCATCCTCTTTTTTTTAATCATGTTTGATTTTATCACGCATTTTATTCTGTCTTTAGGGTTGCCTATCACCGTTATCTTCACGCGTTTAAAATTTATCACCAAAAATTTAATATAATAACTTAATCTAACATTTCAAAACATTTTTTATATAAATTTTTCTCATGCCATTATTTTCTCTGACTGCACGACAAACAATTTAATATCGCAACAGCCAAATTATTGATGGACACAACACTACATAATACGTCAAATAGTAGAAAAAGCCATTGAGTACAACAAACCTGCGTACATGTGCTTTGTCGATCTGACGCAGGCATTCGATCGAGTCCACCTGAACGACGCTCTGAACGTATTACAGAAGAACCGCGTTGACCCAAATATAGTCCGAATTATTGCTGAACTAAATACGAAATGTAAGACTAAAATAAAAGCACACGGGGAATTAACAGAAGAGGTTAATGTATCATCCGGAATAAGACAAGGAGATAGCCTCAGTCCCACATTATTCAATACCATCATGGACGAAATTATAAAGAGCGTAAAGACAGTGAATGCTGGATACAGATTGGGAAATGACACAATAAAAATTATATGTTATGCCGACGACGCAGTGCTATTAGCAGAAAATGAAGACGATGTACAACGTCTCTTGTACAAATTCCAAACCACTGCAGAAAAATACAACATGAAAATATCCATCAAGAAAACCCAATCAATAACAATATCCAAGGAGCCTCTTCGCTGCAAGCTCATTGTAGATGACCAGCCAATCACACAGGTAATGAATTTCAATTACCTCGGTGTGAATATATCCAGCAACAGAAATATCCAACACGAAGTTCGTACTCAAGCCGCAAAAGCGAGTGCAGTATCAGGTTATTTGCGCGACGTCATCTGGAACAACAAGTATATGACGGCAGACAGCAAGACGCGAATATACAAGACGTGTGTTAGACCCATACTATCATATGCCGCTGAGACGAGAGCAGAAACCTCCAAAACAAATCCTACGGAGCACAGAAATACCTATCTCAAAGCGAACTTTGACCATCAGATTACGGAGATGGTGCAGAAACGGCAGGCCCCGTGCGACATTGTGGGGAAGATGGACACATACGTTAATCCCCGAAATCGATATATGGATTTCACGTAAACACGACGAAGTGAATGACGAGATGATATAATCCCTGACGGCGTCACATGTGCTTCGTTAGCTACCGGTACAAATGTGGGAAAAGATGCCAAACACTCACGACGACTAAGTTTTTCGGATTGGTGGTCACCGTTTTGCGCTTATAAATTATGAGGTTACATCAGGGAAATAAATAAAAATACTATAAATTAGAAAATGAAGTTTGACAGGAAAGTTGATAGTGCTTTACAATTCCGTGATAGCAATTTATTATCGACTGGTATCTTTCCACTGGTTTGTACAGCAAAATCGGAAAGGTAATGGAACCTAGTACATGGAATAGTTTTGTGTTGTTACATCAAATATTTTTATTAAAAAATTAAAAACTCGATAAGTTAGACGTCATACTGAAACAAATCGGAAAGATTTTCGGTCACATCCTGTGGTAATTTTTCCAATTCAATTTAACATTTATATAGTAAATCGTATAAACCGTTTCTTATTTCAAAATCTCGCGTGGTATCCGCAGCATATAATAAATCTATTTTGCCACCTAATCTTTTCCGAGTTTCGCTAGCAATTTCCCTTTCTAGTTTTCTTTCCTCAGTTACGACGGGTCTCGGCGGTGGGGGACGAAATCTTTCCGAATTCAACAACATTTCCAATTCACTAGGTTTATTTTTAACCTTTACCTTTTTTAATTTTTTCATATTTATGTTAGGTAAGCTATGGCTTCTTTTAGGTTCCTCTTTCGGTTTTGAAACTGAAGGCTCATGTTGTACATTGATTGGTCTAGAAGACAATACAGACTTTTCTTTTTTCGGTTTTACCGTTTTATTTAAGTTTGATTTTGTGGGTGTTGTAATGGTATGTACATTTTTTGGTAAGTCTTCTTTCTCTTTTTTAATCGCTAAATCCTTCTGACATTTTTCATGCAATGCTTTTATTCTAAAAAGACAGTCGTAAAGTTTTAAATTATCCATGTAATTAAATGGACGCTCTAATCTAATTAAATCTGCATTGATTTCATTCGTGACATCTTGAAATTTTTTATTGGGATCACTTTTTGAATGTTCTGAAAATATAAAAAAATATAGTAATTTAAATACCTAATTCATAAAACTATAAACATACAAAAACTACGTGGTTAACCCTTACAGACCATTGATACTGAACATTGATACTTAACATTGTAAGTGCAGGGTCTGTAAGGGTTAAAAATACGCGCTCTTAAAGATCAAATACTTAAAAGCCTATTTTATCATCTAAATTTACTGACAGATGAAAAATTATAATTTTATATTGAAATATTTGAGGATTGAAAAACATTTGAAAATTTTATTTTAACTTACTTCTTTCATGATTTGTCGTTGTTTGTTTTTGTGATTTAGACAAAATTTTTTCCTTTATTACGGCCGACATTTTACCCTTTGCACCCTGAGATACAACCATTTTCTTTCTTTTCTTCCTTACGTTGGTAGATTTTGAATTTAACATTCTAGATTTGTCGAATTTTTCCCTTTTGTTTCCGGATCTCTCCTTTTCCTTCTTTGCTACCTTAGCTGATTTTGAATCTAAAAATGCATATTTAACAACTTACGATCAACTCAGATATTATATTTATTTCTCTTACCTTTATCGGGTTTAACGGCCAGTTCACATTCTGGTTTTGGTAAATCGTCCAACTTTTCATAGAAAAAATGTTCCAATGCCTTCGCATTTTTAACGTGACTGCTTTCGGGATCATAATGTTTGCTGCCATTTGAAAATATCAGATGAATATCTTTTATACAGTCTCTTCCACGTATATAAAAATTATTTTTGAGTCGTAGCTGAACCGTTTTTAAATCCATTGGGATTTTAATATTGTCATTCGGTACGAAAGACAAAAATTCCGTTGCAAAGTCTTTCTTCATCATTTCTTCCAGCAGATTTCGTAGAAATTTTAATTGATTCGTTTTCTTCACATTTTGATTTTCCGGGGGTATTACAGAGAGTATTTGCGCTGCCATCGCGATATTCTAATTTTGGAAATAAATTTTCTTTTTCTTATTATTATAGAAGTAACACTTACATAATATATAGCAAAGTTATATAATATGTATGGTTGGTACCACCTTAAGCTTCTTATATGCATACTCAGGGCATACACGGGGAGGGATTATTTGTAATTTATATAGTATGTAACAAAATTAATAATTCCGTCAAACTGGAGCTTATTGAACTCGTGTAGATCCTCCTAAACTTGGAATTTCTACGTGTACTACGGTGTTTTGGTTTTCTTCTTGATTTGAATTTCTTACGCTTTCTTCGTGAACGACTTGAGATGTAATTTGTTCAGTATAATTACGTGCTGAAATTGTAACAGCGAAGTATGCGTTATCGTCCGCGTACAGCTCTCTTGTGCTCTCAAGTTTGATTGCAAATTTCTTTCCATTTAGGAAAGACACAGTGACACAGTCAAACGCGTAAGGGAGGGTGACATGTTGGCTGTGAACATTTTATAGGGTAGGTCTTGCTCCTAGTAACAGAAATGCTATCATAAAAGGATGATTGGGACAGAGTTGCTGATGCCCTAACTGAGATCATCTGTACCAAGCTGGACGATGAGGAAAGTTTGAAAAGTTTTTTCTCGTTTGTTTTCAGGGTCAACCAGCTCAGGGTTACCTTCTACACGAGTTTACCCAGGGACGGAAGCAGGCTGATGGGTCGATATGAAGATGGATTGCGCGGGTTTTGTCTTGGTTTGACAAGCATGTTAACGTCGGCCACATTCTATAAATGTTTATACATACACTCTATACATACAATTTAAGATACTATAATTAATTTAATTCGCCATACAAAAAAATTTTTTTAATGTTACAATTTGATGGAAAATTTCACTTGAGCAACTCGACTGCCGCGACTGACTTTGTTCAGTGATTCATCCTGCGACCGCCTTTGTAGTATTCGTCTCTGGAGTATTTATATGATGTTTATATCATGGGAACTTTTCTGAATCAGCCTTCCACGCTTAGAAGGGTTAAGGTTAATTACACCTTTTAGACTGACTGACGACCATTAACGCGCTAGACTCGGATCATAATTGGGTCCTCCTCAAACTAGTAGTCCACCTACCACCGGACAAAAAATCATCTGGCTCAACTTCCGAGTCACCTTTCAGAACACCTGGGACGCGTCCCCCTTGTCAAAACCACCGCGGACCTGAATAAGTTCGTAGGAGCCCTAGAAGAAAGAGTGAAACGAAAGCCACGGCCACTATACCAATTGACCATCCTCGAGACAGGCTCCCTCAGCTGATTAAAATATTAATCACGTAGGAAAACCAGGCCAGGCGGAAAGCACAGCACACCTGCCACCCGGAAGAGATTGCGAGCAATAGGGAAACCAACTGAGGCAACAATCTGGCGGAACTTACCTTCGAGAACCCTTCAGCTTGGAGGTTGGTCACGGCTTCACGCAACGACAAAAGGAAAGCGACACCCCCTTGACGGACTGCACGAAATCGCGCTCAGCTCCCTGTAAAACGCTGAAACGTTACCCGCCAGTATACAAAAGCAGTGCAAGTCCAACAGTGACACATCCGAAATCCGACCCTGGCCATTCCATAAGCCGGCGAAAAGCGCCAAGCAAACCGTCCAACTACTCTAACCATACTATCACGGAATTCCCTAATGTTGACGTAGCTGCATTCACTGGCATCATCAATGTCATACTGAGAATTGAAAACTTTATATTTCTAGGTGTCAGTCACTTGGAAAATGACTGACTTCATCATGATCGCCAAACCAAGACAAACCCCGCGCAATCCATCCTCATATCGACCCATCAGCCTGCTTCCGACCCTGAGCAACCCCATCTTAGAAACAAACGAAAAACAAAATATTCAAAAAGAACAGTTTGGTTTTCGGGCGGGTCACTCTACATCCCAGCAAGTACTGAGGATGGTGGAACTCGTCACGTTGAACGGTAACAAAACCCAGGCAACTGGTGCTATTTTACTGGATGTGGCGAAGGCATTTGACAGAGTCTGGCACCAGAGTGTACTCTACAAAATGTTCACCGCCAACATATCACCCTCCTTCGTTCATTTGACTGCTTCTTTCCTAAATGGAAAGAAATTTGCAATCAAACTTGAGAACACTAGATCGACCACATGGACAACCGAGGTGGCGCTGTGCGCGGACGACACTGCATACTCGGGCAGCTCATTTAGACCTGAGCAAATTACAAAACGACTATAAGCGGCACTAGATTACTTTGAAGTAGAAAATCACTAACCTGCGCAAGCGCAATGCGACCGGAAAGTTCTTCAAACTCCCGACCTCGCAGCTCCAAATGTTCGGCACCAAATTCCCTGGAACGATATCTCCAAATACTTGGGGTCGTTCAAGACAAAGGTACGCGGTGGGACACCCACAGCAAAGAGGTAAACCAGAAAGCAAGGGAGCAACGGTTTCGCTGCACCCCTTGCTACAGTATTACAGTAAACTATCGCCGGCTAATAGACTTCACATATATAAAGCGCCAGTTTGGGGCTACGCGGCCAAGGCACACTTGGCCAAGCTACAAAGGACGCAAAACGTAGCGCTACGGCGAACCACGAAGGCCCCGTGTTTCGTAACAAACCAGCGCATACACGAAGACACGAAAACAGAGACCATCGTCGAGTTGGACGAAATCGTAGAAGACGAAAATTACCCTGGCCACGAGTTGATACAGCATCGGACGACTGCTCTTCATAAAACAAAAACAGGTCAATGGCCTTCAGCCAATACCCGAACAAACAGAACACAAGTGCAAGTAGCACACTTATCATCGAACCCGGCCCCCAAGAAAATGTCCCTGTAAATACCAGAGCGTGCCAAACCGAAACCTGCTACACCCAGATACGAGCTCGGTTGCCCGACGCGAACGCCCAGTTGTACGCACAAGCGCAGCCTAACCGGACCACAACATCTATGCACCCGCCTGAGTCAGGTGGTCCCGGCAAACGCTTCCAAATGGAATGCCTGAATGCATCTGGCCGGACTAGGTGCAGGATAGACACAACGTGGTAGTTTCGGCGAACGCCTGAACGCATTCAATCAGGAGGGACGCTTTTAAGTGTGGTGCCGAACCTGGCGCGTCGGGGTGAACCCAACCGCCCCCCCCCTAAAAACTATGCCGTCGCATAGTACTGTTATTGCCACAAGGTCTACAAGCATTGTAATAATAAAGTAAAATATTGGTCAAGACGTAAATGTTAGCACCCCCCTCCGCTCCCTATGAATTTATGACTTTTAAACTTCAATAAAAACGATTAATTTCACTAAAATTACAAAAAAAATAAAAATTTACCTGCTGGAGATCTCGTGATAAGTGAATTGTAATAATTGAAAACAACTCTGTAAACTAACAAATTTAATAAATTGATTATACACACATAATATCATACATTTCATTTAAAATCAGTTTTGCCATCTACAATAAAATATTGTTATTACTCGTAATTTAATACTCGAGTGTTTAATTTCCAATCTATCTATTATTATTATTATCAAGCTTTTCCAATCCATTCGGAATATTTCTACTCTACTTTTCCTGCAAAGTTTTTACGATTCATTTACTGAGGTGGATCAATCCTCTTGTTTCTCTTTTACTTTCAAATGAGTGTCGATATTCACCGGAGGGCCGCGCTAAGAAATTCAGTCAAGTCCACAATTCGAACCCAAAATTTTCGCGCTGTAACTCAACTATGTAGATTGACTAAAATTTTACGACAATTTTAATATTCTAAACTTGCTTGTCAAGATATTTGAAAATTATAAGGGGTGCATAACACTGTTATTGTATATACACCCTTAATTCCTATTACAAATTTGACTACACAATTTATTGATTTGGTGACGAATATAAACAGTCAGACTAGGAACATTCTATTTTTCTTACAAGGACCATATCAAATCTCAATTCTATGAGATTTTATGTCACGAAATATTTGCAAACAGTTTATCACCAATATGATTTTTTACATGAATTTTCAAACTCCCTTTGTAGGAACATTTATAATCACACATTGTACAAGAAAATGGTTTCTCTCCAGTGTGAGTTCTCAAGTGTACTTTCAGAGTATATTTTTCAGCACATCTATAATCACAAAATTCGCAAACATACGGTAAATCACCCGCATGACTTTTTAGGTGATATCTTAGGGCTCCCTTAAGTGAACATTTGTAGTCACATATTGGACAGGAAAATGGTTTTTCTCCAGTATGAGTTCTTAGATGTTCTTTCAAGCTGTACCTTCGAGAACATTTATAATCACAAATTTGACAAGAAAAGGGTTTCTCTCCTGTATGAATTCTCAAATGTTTATTTAGATCTCCTTTTCGTAAGAATTTATAATCACAAATGTCACAATTAAAAGGCGTGTCCCCTGTGTGTTTTCGTAAATGAATTGTCAAAGCGCCTTTTTGGATGAATTCGATACCACAAACGTCACACACAAACGGTTTTTCCCCAGTGTGTTTCCTTAAATGAATCGTCAACTGCCCCTTTCGAGCAAATTTAAGTTCGCAAAATTTGCAAAGAAATGGTTTTTCGCCTGTATGCTTTCTTAAATGAACGGTTAGATTTTCTTTTCGAAAAAATTTATGTTCGCAAAATTCACACGAAAAGGACTTTTCGCTCACATGATTTTTTATGTGCGACAACAGGGACGATTTGTAGGCAGATTTAAAACCACAAAGTGCGCATTCAAATGGTTTTTCACTCATGTGAAGTGGTTTAATATCACCAGAGTGACTTTTTTTGTGTAAAAGTAAGGAAAATTTGTAGCCAAATTTTAAACCACAAATTTCACATTCGAACGGTTTTTCGCCCGTATGAACTCGTAAATGCGATTTCCAATGGCCTTTCTGCAGAAATTTGTGATTACAAAATTGACATGCAAATGGTTTTTCACCTGTATGAATTTTGAAATGTCGCTGTAAACTGCTTTTATCCAGAGTTCTAAAAGCGCAAATATTGCATGCGTAGGGTTTTTCGTTCAAATGGGTAAGAAAATGTCGTTTTAAATTATTTTTCCATTTGAATTCGGCATTACAGGTGTAACAACAGAACTTGGTCACTTCTTTCGGGACAATTGCAGGGGTCAATTGATTTGGTTCCATCACAAGGGGGTCATGTTTAGAAATTTTAGCTTCACTTAAATATATATTGAATGCTTCAATTGCACTTCCTTCTTCTTTAATATCTACTGAATGATGCAGATCTTCTAACTCGAAGTCAAACTTTTCGGTTTTAATTTTCATCTCGACTTTGGCGATTTCTGAAAATTTAATTAATCTGTTTTGAAAATTTTCAAAACTGAAAATTTTTACTAACCTGTCTTTCCAAAAATATCAACAATTGAATCTCGTTCATCTTCCTCTATGTTATACTCTATTAACTCCGCTTTTACTTTATATTCCATGATGATGATAAAGGAATGTCACTTTTTAGGTTAAAATATCAAATGCGAAATTTCATATTCTGGCAAATTTTTACAACTTCAAAGCGGTCTTTATGACTATCGATTACTCAACGATAGGGCGTATACAATTGCATGATAATGTGACGTCATTTTTGTTTACTATAATTGCCCATAGAGGGCGCTCTCTGCGAATATTTGCTTTTGTTTTACAATTATTTGTATGGCCCTCTTCGATTTTGCTCAAATTTGGTATACTTCTAAGTTATGCCAAATTAACGAACACGTATTTTTTTGTTTGGCCCTAAAGTGGTCCGTTTACATTGTACAGACGTCTAAAATAAGTCAAATTTACGTTTGTGGAGCTTCGATAAATCATTTCTATTAACCGAACCGTACCACTTAGACACACGATTTTTTTATCAAATGTAGATATTGAATCGGCCTTTTCAGAGAGTCTGGGATTCTGGATCGATTTAGGAGGGCAAACCTAGGTTCGCGCGCACTCAGGCCACATATCGGGCCCATTATGCTACCTCCTTTGCTTCAGCGGCCCACCGTCCCTCCTATTCCTCCAGCCATCCCAGACTCAGGACAAACTCGAGTATTTTGGAGGGCAGCATGCCACTAATACTGGCCATGTCAGGCCAGAAGTCCCTTAACATGGATCTTCTCTTTGACGCAAGCGATGGGCACTTGCAAAGTACATGTTCCATCGTTTCGTCTGCTTCGTTGCACCCCCTACACGTTGGGCTGTCAACCAGTCCCATTGTGTGTAGATGTTTGTTTAACTTACAATGTCCCGTGAGAAAGCCCACGATGGTTCGCAGACTGTCCCGGGACAATTGTATATAATATTTTGCATGCTTACCAGATGGTCCATGTATCGCCGCCCTTGATTGTCGGCACCCATCCACATTCAACCACCTTTCTGCATGCAATCTATGAGTTTCCTCCTTTATGATTGTATCCAAGGTTTTGATGCTCGGCGTAATAAAAGGCTCAGGACCACATGGTGGGTTATCCGAGCCCAGTCTCGCCAATTCATCAGCCCTCTCGTTACCATCATTTCCATCATGTCCTTTTACCCAATTGAGAGTTAGGACATTGTGTGTTGATATCACTTCCAATGCCTGAATGCATTGAAGCACCAGGCCCGAGCCGATCCTATGCCCATCAAGTGCCATAAGAGCAGCCCTACTGTCTGTAAATATCTTGATTGTTTTGCCCCGAATATTCATTTCTTGGGCTATTTCTGCGCAGTGAAGTATGCCCACAATTTCCGTTTGGAAGACAGAGGCACATCTACCCAGCGATAGTTTTATATCAAGCTGCAGTTCCGAGGAGAAGACCCCCGCACCTGAGCCTGTATTTGTTTTGGAGCCATCTGTGTACAGACATATTTATGTCTGCATCGTCGGTTCCTGTCGTGTTTAGCAGGATGTTAAAACCTCTGCTAAACACATATTTAGGAGGTATTCTGTCGGCATCAAGACCCAAAAGAGGCAGCCTATTCAGGCAGTCCTTCAGAATCCGCGTGTGCCCACCAGTTCCCTGCCTATAGGTCCATAGGCCCCATGCCCGCATCCTAAGAGCAGCTCTCACCGCCTGCTCCTCCACATGGAGATCCAGCGGAGGAAGGCAGAGGAGAGTCTCCAAGGCCGCAGTAGGTGCCGTTCGCACCACTCCCGTTATTGCCAGGCACACAGCCCTTTGTAGCCGATGAAGGGAGAATGCTGCTGTTACCAGTTTAGTTCTGGGCCACCAAACTAGTGCGCCATAGCATAGCATGGGCCTTATACCCCCTCGAATGTACCTGAACCTTGCCGTGGTGAGGGGGCTTGTGTGTTTTGAGGAAGCGCCGGGCGTGTACCTGGAAGGGCTAGAGCCAGGACGTAAAACTCCTTGTGCTCGGTCTGCTTGGCATGCCGGGTCCAGGCCAGGGCCTAAAAACCATTGTGCCTGGCCTCCAGGTCTGTCATACACCGGGACGACGGTCGACGTGGAGAAATCTGACTAATACAGGTACCCGCGTGTTTGTGCCGTGCGTGGAGACCCGTACGGAGGGATGAAAGGATCCTGGTGGCTGAGTCGGCCTGGGGGCGGTGTTAGTTCTCCTAGGTCCGACAACACTCCACTTTGGCCTCGATTTCTTCCTAAACGGGCGGCCTAGAATAGTCCACCTAGGTCAATCGGCTATGCTGGATCCGTAAGAGGACCGGTAGGACGAGCTCTTTGGAAAGGTCGTGGTGTGAAAACACTATGCCTTTCTGGGAACTATATCTCTCGGGTAGCCCTGGCGCCGAAGTTCGGCGTCCCCCTGGTTGGACTCTGTGACGGGTGGGGAGCTCTGGGAGATGAAAATGTTGAATTACTCCGGATGGATAACATAGACAAATCTATAAAACCCCAGGCGGTTGTGTCTTCGGACACATCGTCAAAAAATACAATGGGAGCTTCCTTTAAGGAGGCCCCAGTCGTTAGTGCTGCGATGGGCACATCCTTTGCGGATGTACCATCCAACAGAGCCGGGGTGGGTGTATCCTTACAGGATGTCCCACAACACCCGGAAAAAACAGTCGATTCTTCGAGTGTGGGTGCGTCCCCTGAGGATGCCCCACACATAACCGACCCGGAGATACGCCATAAAAAGCGTAACCTCTGCGGAGCGGAGAAGAAAAGAAGAAGGAAAGCCAAAGCGTGTAACCTCCTTTTGTTACATAGAATTTTGCGTTGGCAAAATCCCTTTTTTTGTCAACAAATTTTAGTTTCAATTTAAAAATATTTCAGTTTCCGACATCAAATTAATTTTTCCAAACATCAATTTTAAATTCATTTCATTTTAAATCAAAATTATAAATTTCAACGCCTATAATTTATGCAACCTATTTACCAACAACTTAATTGTAAAAATTCCTACGTCTACGCATGAGTGAAGATTCATCAGAGAGTTGACGATGCCTCGGTAACGGTAGGTCGCAAATTTTTGCGGTCCTACATTTTTCTGTAAATTTTATAAGTTTAATGTATTTTCAATGACCGAAGCTATTTTGAGACGATGTCATTTCACGTAGTGCGTAGTGTGATGGTTTTCTTTTTTAACACCTTACGATCAAGACGACCGAAAATCAATTTCATGGATTTAGTAATTTTAATCAAGCCGTTCATTTTATAACATGGCGGAGTGTTTCCCATTGAAATTTCAAACGTTCACCTTTTTTCGATTGGAATCCTTTGAATATGGGAACTTATGAAAGTTTCAGACGTTCAATTTGTCGATCGGATTTTTTTGAATATGGGAATTTGTGGAGACGCCGTCCGACTTGGAATATGGCGGTGCAAGTCACATCTGGTACAACGGCAAAACTTCGACGACTGGTTGGTCGAGGAATCCTTTTATCGATTACTCCAAACTCGCTCAGCTAGACAAAACTAGAGGGATGCTTTATCACCCGAAAGGATGAGCCCGCTATCCAACAAGTTCTAGTGGTATCGCCTTCAGAATTTTTCGTCAGTTGGTGCAAACTGATTATTTTTCGAGATACCATCTGGATTAGGAATGTTCCGATTTTGGCGTGCTTTATTTTAATTACAATTTCCAATGGTCAACCTTTCAACACATATGGTCGTATGGAAAGCGAATTGCAACAACATTTTTATTCATTTTTAAAACCACAGCTATATTTTAAATAACTTAACTAACAATTTTTAAATGTGTTACTTTTCTTTGAATCTGTTTTTAGGTCAAATTTAATTGGCAGAGTTTATGCTAAACCATTTTAAGGAAGTTGACATGTCACCTGGAACCTTTTTAATTTTAATTAAACATCATGAAAATTGTGAGTATTCTAAGAATTGTTTCATATGAAAATTGTTAAATTTTGGTAAATGCCTTCAGCAAAAATAGCTAGTTTTTAATTAATACGAATTCGTTCGATCAATCTATGGATCACCATCAGTGGCCATAGATTTTTCACTTGCCTGCCTTGAGCAGTTTTACGGCGTAAATAACACGTCATCTTTTAAGTAAGATATTTTGTTTCGTATCGAAGTTGATTCGATCCGAACACAACGATGTTCACCATCTTTACTTTCTGAGTTATTTTAACGATTTATTTTTGTATTTAAGTATTTTCATCTTTGCTTTTTGTTATAATTATTATATTATGTGTAGTCAAGAATTTGTTCATTGTTTTACGTTTATTAAAATATTTCATTTCAATTAAAGTGTGTTATTCTAATCTCGACGAATATTTTTTATTTCATTTTTTATTTCCATTTTTGACTGGGTATAAGTAACTAGTTGATCGAAAACTTGTACCGAGCCATGGCGCCCAAATAAGGTAATGACAATTTAGCAAAGACAGTGCAATTTAAGGATCCACGAACCTCTTAGAGGAACCCACGCTCTCGTGGCTTAGTATTAGACATACAGAGCTTAGCTGATACGTATTCTCCATCGACGATCAAAAGAAAGTGGCAGGTGAAGCTGAAAAACTCTATTTTTTGATGACCATTTGCCGGGTCATCGCTTTTTGAGAAAGTTTACGAGTATTGAGCGTTTCAAGCGGTGAGGCGCATGGCAACAGAAAACCCCAGCAGCCAAACTGCCCACGAGAGGGCCAGGCTATCCAAACCCAAGGAGGCGGATGGTCTGTCTGCTGGTGGAAAGAAAACAACCGCACCTTCAACTGGTGCCGTGAAAAAAAGGGTCAGGTCCCAGGACTCAATGCCTTCGCCTCTCAAGCAGAGGAAGAAGGTGGAAACAGTAACTGGGCAAATACCCAAAACAAAGGCGGCTGATTCGTCAAGCTACAAGGAGGCTGTTACCAGCCACCTCAGAGTAGCAGTGATCGACCGCCAAAATCCCCTGGGCAAACTCACAGAGGCCCAGAGGGAGACCGTTGAAGCACAGCTAAACATAGCTTTACGCAGAGCCGTCTTGGAGGCTCTGCAGACAAAAACAGGGGCGCCAATTTTTGAGGGCTTCCGTTACTCGGGACAGATCCTACGGATCACCTGCGGTGACGAGAGGTCCCTAAAATGGCTCCAAAGCACAATTGGGCTTCTCCCGCCTCTATGGGAGAACGCAAAATTAGACGTTGTTCAGGTGAGCAATCTGCCTAGGCTGACTAAGGCTACCCTCTGGATTCCGGGGAAACCCGAGCCCACTGGGGAGGTCATAGAATGGCTAACGGCACAGAACACCTGGATAAAAACCAGCGAGTGGTGCGTCTTCCATGATGCTGACAGAAATGACCCCTTGGGGAAGCTTATTGTCTTTGGCATTAATGAAGAAGACAAAGCCGCTCTTATAGCCAAAAAAGGAAGGGTAAACTACAAATTCTCCATCCTAAAAATAAAGGTGCAGCGAGTCGTTACTGACGACGACGTGCTAGCACCAACAGCAGAGGAATTGGCTGCAGAGATATTGAGCCTCATGGAAACCGATGAGGACAATCAAGAAGCGGCAAATCCTCAAAGTAATAAAGAGGCTCTATAACAGGATGGTCTGATGGCCAACCTAATGGAATGGAGCTTCTTACAAGCTAACCTGCACCATGGGCGGGCGGCTACAGCAACTCTGTGTCGCCGTCTGTCCAGATGCAAGGACACGATAGCTCTTATACAAGAGCCATATATAACAAAGGCTAGAATTTCTGGCCTTTCAACACTCAGAGGAAATATCTTCACAGGTAATCTCTCAAACAAAACTAGAACATGTATTTACATACCTAGTAACTTTCAGGCTCATCCCCTCCCGCAGTTTGGTGACTGCGACCTAACAGTGGTAGGGCTAGGCTGTGATTTCGGTGATGGCCTGGAGAATGTTATTCTAGCATCTGCATACCTCCCAATCGACTCCCAGGATCTGCCACCTTCTCAGAAGCTGGTGGACCTAGTGAGCTATTGCGAGAAAAATAGAAGACATCTCGTTATAGGATGCGACTCCAATTCCCATCACACTGTATGGGGAAGTGAAGACTGCAACAAACGGGGTAAGTCACTTTTTGAGTATCTTATTAGTACAAATTTAGAGATTATTAATCGAGGTGACACGCCAACCTTCTATGTGTCACCAACACGTTATTCTGTAATTAATATCACATTAGCGTCGATAAATATATCAAATTAAATATATGATTGGCATGTGTCGAAAGAACTGACAATGTCCGACCATAGATGGATTGACTTTAAAATTAAAGCCAAAAAAATAGAACCCAGGCGGTTCAGAAATCCCAGGAAGCTTGACAGGCGGATCTTTCTGGATCTGCTTTCGAGTGCACTGGAAACTGACTTGCCTGAGGAAACCACAAATGAGCTACATACCATTGAGGAGATTGAGACATGCGCTAACTCGATACAAAAATCCCTCACAACATAGTACGAGGTCTCGTGCCCTCTAAAGGCTGCTGGATCTGGAGAGCGCACCACCCCTTGGTGGTGTTGCGAGCTAGAGCGGATGAGGAAGGAGGTCACGAGACTGTGCAATAAGGCGAAAGCCTCCAAATTTACTTCAGACTGGGACGCTTTTAGGGAGCGTCGATCTGAGTACAAAAAGATGATTCGCCAAAAGCAACGGAAGTCCTGGAGGGACTTCTGCAGTGGGGTAGCGTCCACAACGGATGCTACCAAACTTAAGAAGATTCTCTCTAGGGATCCACATCAGCAACCAGGCAGTCTTCTTCGGGATGACGGCTCTTATACCGAAAGTCCAGAGGAGGCTGCTGAAATACTACTAAAAACACACTTTCCCAGAAGTAAAACTGCCACGGATTATGCGTGGACTGAACACACAGTTCGGACACCGACCGAGGCAGACTGGGAAAATGCAAAAAAGATTGTAGATCCGATCAAAACCTCATGGGCGATCAGATCTTTTGCCCCCTTCAAATCGCCGGGACTGGATGGGGTGTTTCCGGCCCTACTACAGTGGGAACTGGAGAGCCTGCTTCAGCCCTTGGTGAGGGTGTTTAGGGCATGCATTGCGCATGGCTATACCCCTGAGGGATGGCGCAAGGTCAGAATCGTATTCATACCAAAACCAGGTAAAGGAGATTACTCTCAAGCTAAATCCTTTAGACCAATAAGTCTCACGTCCTTCTTTTTGAAAACGTTGGAAAGATTGTGCGACAGAGAAATACGGGATGTAGCACTTGGTCACAAGCCGCTACACCCGAAACAACATGCATATGTTCCAGGAAGATCCACTGAGTCCGCCCTTCACGACGTGGTGGAAAGGATAGAAAGATCATTGCATACTAAAGAATGCACTCTAGGAGCATTCATTGATATAGAAGGGGCTTTTGATAAAGCCACCTTTGAAAGTATTAACGCCTCACTACTATCACATCGTGTTCCCTATACCATTGTACGATGGATCAACTCAATGTTGAGGGGGAGGATGGTTGAATTCAATGTGGGAGGTGCAACAATAAAGGGTATTGTTACTAAAGGCTGCCCTCAGGGGGGAGTCCTTTCTCCACTCCTGTGGGATCTCGTAGTACATAGATAGCCTTCTGAAACTCCTAAATAAAAATGGGTACTATACCATTGGCTATGCAGATGACATAGTCATACTGCTAACAGGGAAATTTGAGAGCACTCTGTGCGAACTGATGCAGAGGGCACTCAGAATACTAGAAGAATGGTGCACGACACATGCCCTTTCGGTCAATCCGACTAAGACTGGGCTCGTCCTGTTCACCAGAAAAAGAAAACTTCAAAGCATGAGAATGCCTATTCTAAAGGGAATTCCCCTAAAGTTGGCTCCAGAGGTTAAGTATCTGGGAGTGGTGCTGGATGCAAAACTGAACTGGGGAAAACATGTCAGCCTTAAAACTGAGAAAGCAAGCGTGGCTTTTTGGCAGTGTAGGAGGGCGATGGGAAAGTCTTGGGGCTTTTCCCCGAGGATTGCTCTCTGGCTCTACACTGCAATAATTAGACCAATGCTATGCTATGGCGCCCTTGTGTGGTGGCCTAGAGTCAAGATAATGACAGCGGCGTCATCCCTTAACCGCCTTCAGAGATCGGTCTGTTTAGCGGTGACGGGTGTGATGCGAACGGCTCCAACTGCGGCCCTGGAGGCTCTCCTCTGCCTACCTCCACTGGATATCTATGTGGAGGAATGTGCGGTACGGGCCTCCATTAGGCTGCGAAAGTGGGGCACGTGGACGCATAGACGGGGTGAAATAGGACACTCGAGGATCCTGGAGGACTATTCTAAGAGGATGCCTCTGCTGGACCTTGAGACCGATAGTACCCCTCCAAAATATATTTTTTATAGGAAATTTGACATCCTATTAAACAAAATAGAAACCTTCGAGTCAGACATAACTATGTTTACAGATGGCTCCAAAAATAAAGTTGGCTCGGGTGCGGGAGTATTCTCTTCTGAACTGAAAATAAACGAAAGCTTATCGCTGGGAAGATATGCCACTGTATTTCAAGCAGAACTCATGGGCGTACTTCACTGCGCAATAACAGTCCGGGAAAAGAACATCCGGTACAAAAAAAATACAGATATTGACCGACAGCAAGGCGGTCCTTATGGCACTCAACTGTCATAGGATCACCTCAAATCTGCTACTTAAATGTATACGGACGCTAAATGAAGTATCGATAAACAACAATGTCCTAACACTCAGATGGGTCAAAGGGCACCAAGGAAACGAAGGCAATGAAAGGGCAGATGCTCTGGCGGGAATTGGCTCGGCTAAACTACCCTGTGGACCTGAGCCATTCATAACGCCGACCATTGAGCTCTTCAACACCCTTCTTACAGAAGAGACCCTCAAACTGCACACCAGTAGATGGAAAAATACCAAAGGCTGCCGACAAGCAAGGGCAACTATACGTGGACCCTTGCGTAAGCACCACAAATACTACTTGCAGCTATCGCGAGAAAAATTAAGAAGTATTGCTGGAGTCCTAACGGGACACTACAAACTAAATAAACATCTTCACACGATGGGACTGGTAGACAGCCCAACTTGTCGGGGCTGTAACTTAGCAGATGAAACGGCGGAGCACCTGCTTTGCAGCTGCCCTGCCCTTGCTTCGAAAAGAGGATCCATGCTGGGGGACTGCTGGCCTAGCATGGCCAGTATTAGTGGCACATTGCCCTCGAAGATACTTGAGTACATCCTAAATGTGGAATGGCTTGAGACTTAGAGGAGCGATGGGCTACCTGGAGGTAGCATAATGGGCCCGATGTGTGGCCTGAGTGCTAGCAGTGAAAATCTGCCCTCCCCAAACAATCCAGAATCCAGAATGGGCCTTATAACGGCAGTGTGTAGCCAAAGGGCAATCTTCGGGGAGAAACCCCAAGATCTTCCCATCGCCCTGCGGCACTGCCAGAAGGCCGAATTTAGCGTCCTGTCCAGTATTATACCCAGATACTTGACCTCAGTTGCTATTTTAAGAGGAGTTCCTCTTAAACTAGGCATTACCATGTGCCTTAGTTTCCTTTTCCTGGTGAACAGAACAAGCTCAGTTTTGGCCGGGTTAACCGAGAGAGATTGCTCCGCACACCATTTCTCTACAATTCTAAGAGCGTCCTGCATCAGTTCACACAGGACATTCTCGAATTTCCCATTGAGCAGTATGGTTATATCATCTGCATAACCTATGGTATAATAACCTTTCCTGTTGAGGCGTCGTAAAAGGCTGTCTACCACAAAATTCCACAAAAGTGGGGAGAGTACACCTCCCTGCGGGCATCCTTTGGTAACAACACCTTTAATATTTGCATCTCCTACTCCAATCGCAACCGCCCTGCCGCTCAGCATGGAGCTAATCCATCTCACGATGGTGCCGGGCACATTGTGGGTTTGTAGGGATGCGCTAATACTTTCGAAGGTGGCATTATCAAATGCCCCTTCGATATCTATAAACGCTCCTAGGGTAGATTCCTGGAACTGTAGCGATTTCTCGATACATACCACAACTTTATGAAGTGCGGACTCCGTGGATCTCCCCGGAATGTATGCATGTTGATTCTGATGTAGTGGGTTGTACACCAACACTTTATCACGAATTTCTCTATCACACAGTCTTTCCAGTGTCTTCAAGAAGAAGGTGGTAAGACTTATTGGCCTGAAAGATTTAGCCAGGGAGTAATCACTGCGACCTGGCTTGGGTATAAATATCACCTTGACCTTTCGCCATTCCTTAGGTGTATAGGCATGCGCAAAGCACGCCTTGTACACTTTCACCAGGGGATAGAGTATGTGGTCCAGGCCCAATTGAAGTAGGGCTGGATACACTCCATCAAGCCCCGGCGATTTGTAAGGACTAAAGGATCTAATGGCCCATTTCGTTTTGATTGGATTTACAATCTCATTTGCAGTTTCCCAATCCGTCTCGGTCGGTGTCCGAGCTATATGCTCAGTCCATACGTAATCCAAGACGATTTTGCTATCAGGAAAATGTGTTTTTAACAGTACTTCAGCAGTCTCCTCGAGGCTTTCCGTATAGGAGCCGTCCTCGCGGAGGATCGTGCCAGGCTGCTGATTTGGGTCTTTCGAGAGGATCTTCCTCAGCCTGGCAACATCCTTTGTGGACGCAATGCCTCTGCAGTAGTATCTCCAAGATTTGCGTTGCTTTTGGCGAATCAGCTTCTTGTATTCCGACTGAAGGACTTTGAATTCCTCCCAATCGGACCCAACCCCCGATTTCTTCGCCTTATTGCAGAGTCTCGTGACCGCCTTCCGCAGCCGATTCAGCTCACCGCACCACCAGGGTGTTGCGCGTTTGCCAGAGTCGGTCACCGTCAGCGGGCACGAGAGCTCGTAAGCTTTTGTGAGGGATTTTAACAGCACGTTAGTGCATGTCTCTATCTCCTCAGTGCTGTCAAATTTTTCTTTTGTGGTTACATTCCTTGGCATGTCAGCCTCCATGGTACTAGAAAGGACGTCTAAAAAGACTTGCCTATCCAGCTTCCTCGGATTTCTAAATTGCCCAGGCTCCGCTTTCATAGCTTTAATTTTAAAGCTTATCCATCTGTGATCTGACATAGTCAAATGTTTCGACACATGCCAGTCAAATATTTTCGTCGAGATACTCAAAGTTGCCAAGGTGATATCAATCACTGAGTGGCGCTGAGGCGACACGTAAAAAGTTGGCGTGTCCCCCCGATTAGGAATCTCTAAATTTGTACCAATAAGATACTCAAATAAGGGCTTCCCTCTGTTGTTGCAATCTCCACTTCCCCAAGAAGTGTGGTGGGAGTTGGAGTCACAGCTTATAACGAGGTGTCTCTTGTGCTGCTCGCAGTGCCTCACCAGCTCCACCATCCTCAGAGAGGGTGGCAGATCCTGCGAGTCAACTGGGGATACACGGATGCCAAGATGACATCTTTCGGTCCAACGCCGTAATTACAGCCCAGCCGGGCAGCTGTTAGGTCGCAGTCACTGAACTGTGGTAGGGGGCTGGCCTGAATGTTTCCGGCCGTGTAGATACACGTCCTGGGTTTATTTGAAGGGCCGCCCGCAAAGACGTTGCCCTTTAGCGTTGATAAGTAACTCGGCCCCCCACTATGTGTGGTTCCTAAATCAGGGCTATCGTATCTTTACAACCAGCCAGACGTCGGCACAGAGTTGCTGTGGCCGCCCGGCTATGTTGTAAGTTAACCTGCAGGAACGTCCACTCTCCCAAGGCAGCCATTAGGTTTGCTCGGGGAGGGCGTCTTGTGTTTTTCAGAGAGTTTTTGTGTGTAAATAATTAGGGTCAGGAAATGGGGTCCTGATCAAATTTTGACTTTGGGCGTCACTCCCCCAAAAGCAAGGTAATTTAAAATTCTACAAAAAATATATTATCTTTATTATACTTTTGGCTACGTGCATATCAAATTTTAGATTGGGTATGCTTTTGTTTTACGAGTGACATCGAAATGAATGATCGTGGTCATAAATCGACAAAAACTCGAATGCAGGGTCGAGAATTCTCCTCCCACGTGAAGTGGCAATCACCTCACTTTTCAACGTGGGGAACCCTTGGTGTTGAATACAAATAAATACTGGCTTCTGACGGAAGCCAGCCAAAAGTACAAAAGCGTGAAGCAATCCTCCCCGTGGGGAGATCCAGCGAACTACAAAAAAAAACTGAGGTGTCAACAAATACACCTTGTAATGACGTTACTCAAAAATACTCGTAAATTCATATAGAGCAATCACAACCAAAACAGATTAGATATAAAAATGTCTCACCTGAGCGCTCGGTAAGTTCACAAAATCTTGGTGACAGAAAATCCAATCAGTCAGGAGGGACTGCTCACGAGGTTGGATGTTGAATAGTGAGGTGATTGCCACTTCACGTGGGAGGAGAATTCTCGACCCTGCATTCGCAGGAGAGGAGTTTTTGTCTCACTGGCGCCTAAAACTTCTCTATCCCAAAGATAACCGCGAGGCATTCCCGTTCGGTAACCTTTAGGAAAAGGATCAAAACTTAGGTAGCTTTCCAGGTTTGCCTTCGATGTGCCTTACCCTGGTTTTTATTGTTATCATGGAAAATCATTAATTCAGGGTGACCGACGGTTTTACGTGCCCTCCGAAGTACGGAAGACGGTCAAGAAATTTTAGACTGTACCCGGAGTCGAACCGAGTCGCCTTCGTTAGCAGTTGATCTCGCCAACGTTCTGACCATGACAGCCGTCGTCTTAAATGATTAAGATCGCGAAATGAGGGCCCTGATCAAATTTTGACTTTGAGTGCCCCCCCCCCCCCCAAAAAAAGCTACTTGTATACCAAATTTTAGATCGACACGCTTTTTTTTGTACTTTTGCAAAAAAGTGTTGATTTATGACCAGGATCATTCATTTTGATGTCACTCTTAAACCAAAAGCGTGCTCACTTTAAAACTTGGTATGCAAGTAGTCAAAAATATAACAAAGATAATATTTTTTTTCAATTTTAAATTACCATTTTGTGACCTTAATTATTGTTGTTTACATACAAAAATTCGCTGAAAAGGCCTATTCAATATCTGCATTTCATAAAAAGAATCGTGTCTCTAAAAGTACCTTTACATTATTAGACTTTGCATAGGATTTTATATTAGATTTGGTCTAATGTAAAAATTTTCGTGTTTACATTGCACGATTTTACATTGGACTTCGTCCGTTGGATTTTGCATTAGACTTTTACATAGGATTTTTAAGAATAGAACGGTGTCTATTTCAATAGGATTTTGCATTAGATTTTTTGGTGAGCATGCGCAGTGTGATTGTATGACTCGTAATGTGTCATGATTTTTTAACTTCAAATTTTTAGAAATTAATTTGTTCAGTTTTTGTCTAGTTTTGTGCATATTATGTACTTTATTGATTACTTATTTTGCCACAAAAACTAAAATCTAACCAAAGATTTTAACATAATTTTTATTCTCAGCACTGTCAAATGTCATTAAAAATCCTATACAAATATCCAATAGTGTAAACGCGTTTAGATCCAAGCATAGGATATAAAATCCTATACAAATATCGAATACAAAAGTCCTATGCAAAGTCTAATAATGTAAAGGTACTTTAAGGTCGTGTTCGGTCTGGCACTTTTTTCGCTTTGAAGCTCCGTCAACGCATTCTGTTGGTTCGATTTGGGGTTTTTTCACGCTTTCAAACTTTTTATCTGCTTTCATTTTAGAACTTCAAGTGTTTTAAGCTTCTGAAATAGATGGAAATATAGCGTTTGCAAGCGCGGAACAGCTCTAAATCGGTTCGGAATTTATTAACATCATGAGTGACATCATGAAGGGAATCGTCACAACAGTGAGAACCACCAACGGGAAAACGGACCCAATTAAAATAGAGAGGGAATTAAACAGGGATTTCCTTTGTCTAGTCTCCTCTTTAACGTTGCCATAAGCTCTGTCCTCCAGCATATCCAAGAAGGTAACGAGCATGACAAGACTCTAGTATACGCTGATGATGTTACCATTATTGGTAAGATAGCGGAGGAACTTGAAAAAGTGCAACTAAGGATAAACTCAGCTAATTTAGAGCCCTGTGCATCCAGAAGGGAAGGGCCACAATCCGATAATATATGATGCAATACGGAGTAATAACAACCATAGACCGATATGAAGAAGAAAAACTGCTCGGGACTGCCCACTAAGAATAACAGCGGGCATGAGAAAACACGCAAAGTTTGGACTCGATATCCCCAATTCCAAACTAGCCCCATGGCAGAGAATAGGTGCACTGAAGTCACTTGGTGAACCAAGACTAGCCACGACTTCTGGAGGAGTACATGAATGGCTCCATAGAAGGAGCATTCGAGGATGGACGCAACAAAATTGCCAACGTGTGCACAAAGGCGAGGTCAATATTCAGAAAGCAAGGCATCGCCTGGAGCATGCCCATCAGTGGGAAAGTAAACATCAACATATATAGGTATTCCCAAACGATTACATCTGGCGAAAGAAACCGCGCAATGGCCAGCCTTCGATCCGTCCAGGAGAATGCCTACACTGAAAAACTTAGGAAAAACACTTCAAAATTTCATAACGGATGACCAATACACGAGGTTAGCAGATTGACAGTTCATCCGCAGCGCCCGCCTCAAACTAGTCCCACTCAGAGGAAACGAAAAATGTCAACATCCACTAGAGACACTACCCAAAGTCCTACAACATTGGATGAAGAATTCTGCCGACATGCACAGAAGGCACAATACAGTGGTAGACATGTTCATGATGGTAACCATAGGAAATGGGCTCCAGATACTCGGTGAAAACGAAGCCCTAGTCAAAGGAATAGCCCTTCGTCCTGATCTGGTCCTTGTCAAGGGGCAAATGGTCAAGATTATAAATGTTACCATTCCATTTGAAAATGAGCAATCCGTCGTTACGAAGCATGAGGATAAAAGTTTCTTTATTTAGGGTATGTAGAAAAACTTTTTTATAAAAAATAAATTAATGGTACCAAAAACTTAATTATTGGCAGGTAATCCGGTTTTTCCCACTGTTTTAAATGGTTTCCTAAATTTCAAAATACAGAGTTTCCATAAAAAGAATAATTTTAAGTAGATTTAAAACTACATTGCCATGTTGTACTTCTATTTTAATTTAGTCCTTCCTTCTCATATGAGAGGAGATTTCTTTACAATTCGCACTCCTGTATTCTATGTGCCGGTTCTTCTAGCACTCTACACTCCAGACACAGTCCGTCTTTCGGCTTCCCCAATCTCTTGAAAGGTCGGTCAAACTTGACATGCCTGGTGAGGAGCTGAGCCAATTGGAATGACATCTTTTTTCCATATTATTGTCCAAACAGGTTATGAATTGGTGGGTAATCTTACCGATCACCCCTACATTGTATCTGTGTGGACATTCGGTCATGACCAATTCTTGCATTTACCTTTTGACTTCCACCCTGTATTTCAAATTCCCTGGGATTATCTCGCACCCAAGGAATTTTGTATTGTTTTTGTTCTTTGCTTTGCGCCATGTCAGTATTCCTAGTAGTTCCATGCCAAGTGAATTAATTCCTGCCAAAACACCGGCTGCTAAGACCGATACAGGTCAACCCATTTTCCCTATTCGATGCAGGGCATGCACTAACGCTTTGCCACAAACGTATTTTATATACACCTGCATCGATAGGTCTTCATCCAAAAGGATTCCAAGATATTTATTTTTCTTGATGACTTTGATCATTTGTCGTTCAAGATGTCGTGCAGGTCATATATAGTTATGCACCCATTTTCGATACCAGCACATGATTTTGGCCGTCATCTTTGGGTTGCTTAAGATAATGATCCAAAAGAGAATTTCACAAGATTGGTTTAAAATGGACCCCTGCGGACATCCTTTTGTGGATCTTTTGGCAACGACTCCAAAGGTGAAGGACACCTCTCTTGCATATTTCAGCCCCCTTACAGCGCTTTATTGTACCCGTACTTTTGGCATTTGCAGCGTCTTACAATGCTTATGTAATCATATGTCCTGTAGCCCCCTCCTCCAAACTACACGTACTTTCCCGTCGTTGATGATTGCCTGTCGGACCAGGGGGTGAACCTCCAATATTAATTTGTTGAGTGTCTTTCCTTTGGTATGGATGGGATCGATCGACTTAAGCCAATTTTTCCCAGCCATTTTGACTGCCTCCGGGAAGTTACTCTCAATTTCAATGACGATTTGTTTTTTTGGAAACTGTTTTCTCCACCCTGTGAATAGCAATTGAATGCCAGGCCGCTGAAGGCTGCCAGGTCTCCAATTATTTCTCCTTTAGTAGGCTGTTGCCTACTAATTTCGCTACGGATTGTTGGGAGGATTCCACCACCGCGCCGTTATTTTTAATCAAGTATACGCTGTCGGATTTGATTCCTAATGCCGAAAGGCTTATAATCATAAGTGCAGGTTTGGTTACTTCTGCGGAATTTTACGATCCTTTCTAGGGTGTAATATGATTTTATGCTTTTTAGGTGGAGGAGTCCGGTATGCGTGGAACTTGGAGGAGGGTCCGGAATTTTCGGGTGAGGGCAAATGCCTTAACCACCTCCTCTATGATCTATTTAAACGGGGGAGACTGAAGACGCTCTCGTTTCACGTCCGTTTTAACTGATTAGAAGCCATCTACTGAAGACATTGTGCTACTGTAGTCATAAGAAAAAGTTTTACGTTATACACCGAATTCGACACTTCAAGTTGCCATCTTCTTAATATTGGTGTTCTTTACTTCCTTATTTGTCTCCTGGCTTCCTAACTTTTCCCTTATCTTCTCGCTGTCGCTTGTGGTGTTTTTCTTCTCTCTTGTTGTTCTCGTCTTCTTCATATTTTTCGATCTTGTTGGCTTTGTTGGCCTTTTTACGCTGTTTTTTGTAATTTTTTTTCTGTGGTGTCTCTGTATTTCTTGTTTTATTATTATTTCGTCGCTTTCTGATTCCGATCCTTAGCATTTATTTCGGTTCATTACTATGACCTCTTCCTCTTTACTTGAGTCATCCATTCGTAATCATCTTCCGATTCTTCTAGGATCCTTTTGATCTCTTCTGTGTGACTAAGGCCGTCTTCTTTTTTCTTTGTTTTGGTTCCTTGATTTGTTTTTTTTATTATTAAATTCTATAACACCGTTATTTTATTGCTACTAAGGCCATTTGGTCCCAATTAATACTCTCGTCTTTCCACTGAAGAAGTGCTAAGCCATAAAAGAGCAAATGGTACTAGAACAGAACGGCGTGACCGTAGAGCTTATAATAGTGGGTGCCCTGGGTTCCTGGAACAAGAAGAACGACAAGCTATCACAATAAATAAATAACAATTTGTGTCCAGGAACGATTGCACCTGCAAAGAACCGACAAGGCTCCTTCACCCCGGATCAGAAAATGAGCAAAGCACAAGCTTTGAAGATTCAACGACTTTATCGGCTGAACCAGAGAATACCCGTAAGACGGATGCCTAAAAAGCTTAAAAATTTTCTGCGTGAACGACAAAAGAACTAATAGAGATTACTTCAAACAAGCCTGGTGCGAGATTGAATCAGATGGAACGAAGCATAGGTACTCGAAAATCATACATAGAACCAAGACTTATTATCCAAAACAAGACAAAGGGCGAAAGAAGGCTAGGCAGAAGATGGATATCCTGATTGCATAATTTGAGAGAATGGTTTCCAACCTCTGATAGGAGAGGGTACTTTAAGAAAGAACATAAAGCTTTGCTGAAGAACTACAGAAAAGTTTAAAATGGAGGGTGGAGTAATACAGGGTGATACCATCTCTCCTAAATTATTTACAGATGCTTTGAACCATGCATTTAAACAAATAGAATGGGAAAACTTTGCTTAACCGTTCGAAGTTTCGAATGCAGAGAAATGCGATATCAGCGATCCTGCTCAACTTCAATGACAGAAAATCTGCAAATGAAGTTATAATATTTTTATATGTTCAGTAATATTAAAAAGGTAATAGATTTTTTTTTAGTTAAACTTTATTAAGTTGAAATTTCAACTGTTACAAAAATTTTGACATCAATAACATCATGTAACAAACGATCCGGACAGATCAACTTTGTCAAGCAGGTGCTCTTTCGTAAAGAACGAATATCAATAGAAAAAATAAACTTAACCACATTCAAATTTTTAGTTTTACACAGAGGACTCTTATTTGGCTCGGTTAATACGCATTACATGAAATATGCATGGGAATTAATCCCCCGACTTGACAAAATTAATCACCTCTGGATTCGATAAAATTCAAAAACAATAGTTATCTTTTGTAAAATGGCCACCTTCACAATAAAATTGACAAAGAAATTCCGTGTTGATGCTACAACAGTTCTTTGATGAGTGGACAGTTTCGTGTGTTCGTTGACTCTTCTCTTTGAGTCGCGACCTACAGGGTGTCCCCGTGACCGTGGAGAACCTTTGAGGTGGTGATAAAGGACAGTTTTCTAACACAAATTTTCAAATAAAATTTTTGCCCAAGTCCAAACCCTTGAGGGGTACCTCCCTTTAAAGCAATTTTTTGAATTTCTGATTTCAAACGGGCCATAGCTCCAATATTATTGATTGTTTAAGGTTAATGGATTAGAACATTTTCAAAGATCATTCGCTTGTCTACAAATTAGGTTATAACCCCTTATCGTCTAGAATCAACGGATTTCGAGTTATAAATTAAATTAAGGGAAAAAATGTTTAAAAAATTCAGGTTTTTTTTTAAATTTTCTTGCGAACCCCGTATCTCTTAAACGAAACGTCTAAGAGAAAAACTAACGGCCCACACCGGATAGGGAATTTAACGGGCTATAACTTTCGTCAAATAAATTTTTTTGGGCAACCAACCGTTTTCACATAAACTCTGAAAATAATGAACAAGGTGTAGGTAAAAAAAATAAATTCACAAAATAATTTAATAAATGCTCAAAATGGCCTCCCTCATTTTCAGCACATAGGCGTGCTCTTTTCAAAAGGTGTTGCACGGTATTATTTAATACATTTTAACAATGTTTTAACATTAAAACAAATGCTATAAATCAAATTGAGATTTTTAGTAATTATGTGAATTTATATTTTTTACCTACACCTTGTTCATTATTTCCAGAGTTTCTGTGAAAACGGTTGGTTGTCCAAAAAAATTTATTTGACGAAAGTTGTAGCCCGTTAAATTCCCTATCCGGTTTGGGCCATTAGTTTTTCTCTTAGACGTTTCGTTTAAGAGATACGGGGTTTTCAAGAAAATGTAAAAAAAAACCTGAATTTTTTAAACATTTTTTCCCTTAATTTAATTTATAACTCGAAATCCGTTGATTCTAGACGATAAGGGGTTATAACCTAATTTGTAGACAAGCGAATTATCTTTAAAAAAGTTCTAATCCATTAACCTTAAAAAGTCAATAATATCGGAGCTATGGCCGTTTGAAATCAGAAATTCAAAAAATTGCTTTAAAGGGAGGTACCCCCAAGGGTTTGGACTTGGCAAAAATTTTATTTGAAAATTTGTCTTAGAAAAGTGTCCTTTATCACCACCTCAAAGATTCTCCACGGTCACGGGGACACCCTATATCCCCTACATGTAATATTTAAAATTCAAATTTTTTTCGGCCGTTCTTTAATTCTTTTCTCATTCAAATAAAATGAATAGCAAATTAAAACAATGTAGGCTACATATACTTAATTAATAACAGGTAGGTAGGTACAAGTTAAAATTCTCCATACAGAATAATAAAATTGCAGACTTGCTCAGTGCAGAATTTTATTTATCCTTTCCCTTTATTCATTGGGATAAAATTATGAGTTTTTAAATGGCATTTTATATCTCTTTGAATCAAACATTTATAATCACAAATTACACACGCAAACGGTTTCTCACCAACGTGAGTTCTTATAATATGAGCTATCAAATTTCCTTTCTGTGAACATTTCAAATTACAAACTCCACACGCAAACGGTTTTTCACCGGTATGAGTTTTTAAATGCTGTATTAAAGCGCCTTTTTGTGAACATTTATACTCACAAAGATGACAAACAAATGGTTTCTCGCCAGTATGAGTTTTCATGTGAACTTGTAAATTTGCTTTAAGTGCATATTTATAGTTGCACATTTCACATACAAACGGTTTTTCTCCGGTGTGTGTTTTTAAGTGCTGTTTTAGTGCCCCTTTTCGGGAGCATTTAAAGTCACAAAAGTCGCATGCAAATGGTTTCTCGCCGGTATGACTTATTAAATGTATCTTAAAACTTCCCTTATGCGCACATTTATAGTCACAAATTTTACATGCAAACGGTTTTTCACCAGTATGAGTTTTTAAATGAACCTTTAAATTTGCTTTCAGCGCGCATTTATAATTACAAATATTACAAGAAAATGGTTTTTCACCGGTATGCGTTCTTAAATGACGTTTAAATGTGCCTTTAAGTGAAAAACTACAACCACAGATTTTACAAGCAAACGGATTCTCGCCGGTGTGACTTTTTAAATGACGCTTTAATGTTTCTTTACGTGCACATTTAAAACCACAAATGGAACACACAAACTGTTTTGTGCCACTATGAATAATTCTTACATAGTCTGACAGTTGTGATGTATTTGAAAATTCTGTACTGCACACATCACATTCCAATTGATTACATATGTTTACTTCCGTATCCAATTCGGCTTCCAAAAGTGAAGTCTCTTCTTTAATGTCAATTGAATGATGCAAATCTTCCAACTTGATTTCAATGTGTTCGCCTTCTTCTGTTTTAATCACTTCATCCATTCCAGTGGTGGATAGAATAATTAAAATCTTTTGTTTAAAAAGTTTGATTACGAAGAACAATAAATATTTTTTTGTGTGGTTGGGATAGCGCGGGAGGGTGAAGGGAGCCTAATGTCAATTGGATTAACCCGAATAAATTAAAAGGTTTGTAGTCGCTGTTTTTATTGATTTTTATTACGCCGAGACGCCGATGATATTTTACTGCAGTACAAAATTGTTTGTTATTATGTTAACCTCTCTCAACAAACAACACGACGAAAACAAGCAACGTGGGATAAATAACTAAATTTAGAAGATCACAATAGTAGAGTTTTTGTTTAACGCTGTATAATATTTGAAAGAGCTGCAGCGCCGAAAATCAAAGCGTCATTAAATTTGCTACTACAGCCGGCGTCGTTTAGAGAAATGCGCGGAAAAATTGAATATTACAAAATTTTCGAATTTGTTTTTCTGTTTATAAATCGAAATTATTTATATCTACTTATTGAGTACAAATGCAAAGTATGGAAAAGTATATATTTTCATACTAGGCGTCAGCCAATGAGCTGCAGAACGACCCCCCCCCCTGACGGGCTGGACTTGGCGCGAATTAGACACCCTGAGACTGAAAGAACATCTGCAGAGTCGTCACCTGATGAAAGACATGGAAACTCTTGGATTGGGAGAGTTTCTAAACAAGCTACGCGACGCAGTGATGCCCACAAAAAGTTCCGCATCGAGAAGAGAGGTTTACTGATGGTCTCGGCCAAAAATCGATGCGTGAGTGTGAGAAGAAAATTCATAACACCTACCTAAGGCCATACAAGAGAAGCCAAAAGAAGTGCTGGAAGGAGTTAAAAGAAGAGATGGACGGCGTCGTCTGAGGAAGAGCATATCAGATTGTACCCTAAAGGGTGGGAAGACCATCGATCCCAGGCCTGACGGAGACCCGTTTTAAGGCAATTATCCGGACTTTCTTCCCGATTCATCCGGAAACGCCACTCGTCCACAGGCCGATAGAAGACGAAGTCTCGCCCCTGAGCAAGGCCGAGATGGCGGCGGCGGTGAATAAAATGCCATAAAACAAGGCTCTGGGAGCAGATGGTGTGCCAGCGGTTTTCCTGCGCGAGATGGCCTAAATTTGATCTGAGGCCCTAGTGCAAATATATAACAGATGCCTGGTGGAAGGTACTTTTCCCGCAAGCTGGAAGAGAGCAAAACTGGTGCTACTGAGGAAGGGAAACAAACCCCTGCATCTTCCCAGCTCCCAAAGACCCATCTGTTTTGCTGGATCACATCGGCAAGTTGTTTGAGAGATTTATTCTGCGAAGATTACAACAGGAGATCGACAAATCTGGAGGTCTCGCCGACGGACAGTTCAGCTTCCGGAAGGGGAGGTCCACCGTTGGCACAGTCGAGGGCATGGTCTGGAATCCAAAGAAAGAGCGCCCTAAGGATATGCAGAGCGTGTAGGACCATAACCAGAGAGGCGGTCGTAGTAATTGCGTCCCTCCTGCCGATCCATCTAAAGGTAGAAACGAGAGACGCAAAGTATAGGTCAAAAACTTCGGAAGAATACAAGAAAGGAATTGAGACCATAAGACATAAGCGAAAAATGGCAAGAAACTTGGAACAAATCTGAAAATAGCAGATGGATGCATCGCCTGATGTTTCGGTTGTTTCCGAAGCTACCTGCATCGGTTCCGGAGAGTAGATACCCCCCTACTGCTGCTATTGTGGAGAGATAGACGACGCGGAACACACCATATTCTCGTCAACTAAATGGACGGACATAAGACGAAGAGCCCAAACACAGCTGGGGACTGATCTGAGCCCGGAAAACATCGTCGGGCTAATTCTGAGTAGCGTATAAAGCTGGACCATCATAGAGAAGATGCTTGTGGAGATTATGTCCACAATAAGGTCCAAGAAGTTTCAAAGTGGGGGAAAGTGCCTTAACCACTTCCTCTATTGTCTGTTTGGACGCAGGGAAGAGGCAGAAGGCTTTCCCGCTCGGCGTTCAAATTTCATTTTTATCAGCTTCATATTGTATAAGTTTATCGCGTCTTCCAGTGTTTTCACACCTTCCAATGCTTCGTCAAAAATGGATATCTTCTTTGCTTCGGATCAGAAAAGTCCTTACCGTGTGTGCTGTCTCGGGGGCTATTTTTGCCATTTTTCTTCTTCCAAGTCTTCTTTAATCATTTCTTCAGTCTCAGTGGGTTGCACTGTTTTTAATTCATCTGGGATTGTTTGGTTTATTTCGTTTGTTTTGGTGTTCTCTTTGTTTTTGGTTTCTTTGATGTAAACTGCATCCAGATTTGTTTCTTGCCGTGCTAGTGCCATTTTTTCTTCTCTAATTTTTTTCTTTTTTCTTTTTGTTACTATTAAGATTTTACGGCTCCTGTTCACTTTCCGATTGTGAACGTTGCGTTTTTCTCCGCCTATCTCATTTCTTATTTTTCCAGGTGATTATTTTCCGATTGGACGTCATCCATAAATTCAATGTTCGCTCGTCTTTGAGGTAGAGAAGAACCATCCTCGTTATCTGTTTCTTTTAGGTATCTTTTTATTCCGTTTGTTATGCTTAGACTTCTTCTTTCTTTCGCTGTCGTGGGTTAGCTTATGCTGAGGTTATTCAGGATTCAATTTTTTTTTTCGCTAATGAGGCCATATCGCCTTGATTTGCTCTGCAATACACTGAAATGTAGTCCGTGCTCATTTAAACCCGTTTTGTTCTTAATAAACCGACTAAAAACACAATTAGCAACGATGTAGTCGCTACATCATTGTTCAACAGCACGACGATGCGTTTGGGTACAGAAGAGGTCATTGTTAAGACTTAGATACTGAAAATGCCGCCAAAATTTTGGAAAGTTAGCACAGGACGATGAACATACAGACTACAAGAGTTCGGACGACTGCTACCCGCCTCACACTCAAGCTATCAGCTGCAGCTTGCAATTCGTTTATCCAAAAACGAGTAGAAATTACAGGTCAAACAGAAGAGAATCCAAAGTTATCAGAATGTCACCCAAACCATCAAGAGTAAACCAACTTCTCTTTCAGTTTAATCTTTCATTTTCAGAACAGGTCAGCGCCTTATTTTTCAGGTCAAGGATCTATGCATCGTTCAGATGAAATCATCGGTCAGTTCAAGTTTACGATTAAAGAATGCTACGTTTGTTTTTCACGACCGGTAGGTTTAATATAGGAAAACAGATTTGCTCCTGTTTTTAATGTTTTTACTTGCTAGAAGTGAAATTCAGAAGCGCCTCATTCAGTAATTCGTGGCAAGGTTAATTAATATTAATATTAAGGTTAATAAATAGTAACAATTGCTATTCAGAAAAATTCGGATTCTAACTGAAACGGATAACGTCACTGATATTCCATCGATATTAAAAGATGATCAATAACAAATGAGGCTATGTTGTGTCTCTGGATTTTTCAAAATTGTATATTTTTCGAGATTTCCAATTGGTTCCTTATCAGATAAATATATTTTAACCATAATTGCGAAAGGTTCAATTTACGAACAAACGACAAAAAAACAACCTATTGAAATCATCAACATTATTCTTCCACCCAGTGCCGTAGCAAGGGTGAGGCGACTGAGGCATTCGCCTCATTCGCCATCGCAAGGGGAGCGCTAAACCTTGAAAAAACCCAATAAATAATAGTTTAAAATTTTCAAAAAAGATAAAAATCTTTTGGGGGGGGGGGGGGGGCGCATATATACAAATTTGATTTTATTTACAACATCGCCTAAAATCCCCTGTCGGCCTCTTTTTCTCCAAGTGGGGATTTTAATCCTCTAAAGTAGTTTCTCGCCTATAACTTACTTTCATTTTTAGTGAAAAAGATCATCAAATCAAAATTGAAGAGTATTGAATAAATTTGCCTACATCATAAGTGTTTCTGTAATACAAAGAAAATCCAGAGAAAACAATTGAAAAAGGTTTTGAATAATTTTTATTTTGAATAAAAATTTCGTACATTTAAACTTCACCATCGATGGCGAATAAAACAAAACAAGGTTTCAAGATTTACTTCAAATCTGAAGTAAATCCTGAAACGTTGTTTTGTAGAGAATTTTCTCTTATTCAATTTTGGTCCAATGATAATTTTCTGTAAAGGTGAAGTTAAGCGAGTTATAAGAGAGAAAACGCATCGGGGGGGGGGGGGGGGATAAAATTCTCAATTGGGGGCGAAACCGACAGGAAATTTTAGGAAAGTTGATTCCAACCCCGCGTTCTTCTTTATTTCCCTTTAACTGAGACTGGGTAACCGGTAAAAATATCATGTCATCATCGCGACAGTTATTCAAATATATTTAAATTGCAAAGAAAAATTCCTACCGATTAAAATAATCTTCATATTGAGGGGGGGGGGGCTCTCCATCATAATTCCGTTATGTTACCATGGAAAAAGTGATTCTGACATACTATGCGCATTTTATATAAGATCTTCAGAACTTTCCAACGATAAAAATCGATATTACCCGACCGCGGGGTCTGGGGGGTACACTTGCCATTATTCAGAACCATAAAAATGTATTATTTTTCATTGAATCTTCTACAATTTTCGCTTGTAATCCGTAAGGGGGGGGGGCATGTGATATTTTTCATAACTATCCCAGTACCGTTTTTCTTAATACCGAGGGACCTGCAATAAATTAAGTGTACATGTCCATACCCCCCAGACCCCCTGGGTCCTGATAATCATCCATTTGTTTTCATTACTCTAAGCTAGCGCCGCAGCAAGGGTGAGGCGACTGAGGCATTTTCCTCAGGTGCAATCGCAATGAGGGCACTGAATCTTGACAAAACCCAATAAATAATAGTTTAAAATTTTCAAACCGATAATAATCTTTTGGGAGGGGGGCCGCATATATTCAAATTTGCCTCAGGTGCTAGAAGGGCTTGCTACGGCGCGGCGCTGCTTCCACCGATACTTTTTTATTTTAATTACCTTAATAAAATTCTAATTAAATTAAAGATAATTTTATATTTACGTTATTGCCATCAATCCTAAGTAAAATCGACGCGCTGACACGGGTGAAAATCACTTAAACTACTTACAATAGATATGTGCTCTTAGGAATTTTTTTAAGATAATTTCATGTTCTACAAAAAATCTCTGTTGATGTTTTCATTATATTCTTCGGTTTTTAATTTTTTAACAAAATTGTCAGATATTTGGAACCCAAAAATTTTAATTTATACTTTTCTATATTATTTTAAACTTAACTACCGAGTTTGGTCCATTCCCAATTTCAGCGTCTCTTCTTGATTTGGTTTTATTTTTAAAAATTTTGAAATACTATTAAAGATTAATAAAATTGCTTTAATATTAATATTATTATCAAATAAAATAACTTATGAATGTGGTTAACATAAAATTTATCAGTGTTAATTTTATATCACACCAAATACTTCATTCGAATTTTAAGTGTCCATTGATAGTTTCTTCTAATGTAAGATTCCAAATTTATGCTATGTATGTAAAATTATAATTAACTTTTCCTTTTTAGCTTCAACGACATTAGAAATTAATAAAACAATATAATAAGAAGATAATTTTTTCGAAGAGCGCATTGCAAAATTAAAAAGCTATGGATTTTCACATACTAGAATTAACTGTTTATTTCATGCTGTTTCAGCTTACAGTATGTTTCATGTTCAAATGGAAAACTTCCATTTGGAGAGGATTAACGAATATATTTTGGTTTATGTTTTTGAGGAGTGGTTGTATTGCCGTTTTAATTGTTGGCTCTACTGTTATTTTAGTAAATGCATTTTTGGAAAGTTACAACTCTATAATGACATTACGTTCCTATCAACCTAAATTTAGATAATGTTTATTTCTTAACATTAATAATTTTGTGTCAAATTAATTGATATTTTAAAATTGTAAAGTTGATATTTTATGTTTATACATTTTTAAAAAAAGTGACAAGTTTATATTATGATGATGTTGAATTGTAAAGATTATTTCAAAATGAAAATTTAAATTAGGAATTGTTGCTTTCATTTGATCCTTTGTTGAATAAACTTGATTTCAAAATAAAACACTGAAGATGAGATTGAACAGAGTTGGAAAATAATTAATTATGCATTCCGAAAAATTTATATAAATTATCCAGTTTCCAGAAAAACTGCACCTGTATCTTTTCATTCTCTAAAATATTATTTCTAAGGATTTTGTGGTAATCTGCCCTTGTAAAATTTCTTAATATTATTATTTTTTTAAATTATTTTTTAAGGGTGAATGCTTTTTATTATGGCCCTGTCCTTCAAAAATTGTATTATTATTTTTGTTCTTAAATTATCGTGAATTAATAAGAATCATTAGCATTATCCTCTATTTTTTGTGCGTTGGGAGTGCAGTAATCTTCCTCCGACCGAAGTCATCGCAAAACATCATCAGTTGATATTGGTGGTAGTGTGGAGTGTGGACCTATAAAGTCAAGCCCGGGTAAACGAATTTCCCGTCAAAAACTGCGATAGCTCAAACGAGGTCTCATTAGCTAAAAGGGAATTTATTAAACAGCCCATTCTTTGGCACATGTACCTGGTAGGCGATCGATTGAACCAACAATAAACTTCTATTTCGACTGACAGCAAACGCTGATAGGCTATCGGATAAAATACCAAGAATGGAAAATCTCCTCGGGTAGGCCCAAATCAAAGCGACGTCGATCGCATACATTTAGGCTTAAAACGCTGCACGATTTAAGCTAACGAAATTTACGTTTTTCAATACGGTTGGCGTTAAAGTACGCGACAAACGACGCACCGACCTTCCAACTTACTTCCATCCGGAAATAATTTAATTTCCTGAGTTACGTTAGCCCTGGTGAATAAAATCGTTTGCCTCAAACAGGGATATAACATCCCCGAAATTTTTTTCCAGAATAACATCATGAGGAAGATAACCACAGAGTTCCTTCTTAACCATTTGCTGGTACGTAGAGACCTCCCGAATTTTAAGTTTTATTGGAACAAATCCGGCATGAGCTATTTAATTGCAGAGACAGTTCGAAAGCCTCTGATTTCCCTAATGGCGTATACCTTTTGGAAAGAACGTAGCTAACGCAGAACATATTTGTATTTTAGGACTCCACTCCAATTACTTACCCAATAAGTTAAGATCGGTTCAATGATCGATTTATAAATATTGTCTCGGCGTTAGCGGGAAGTACACCCGACGTCGGACGTACAATAATCGACATACATTTTTTTTTAACCAAAATCTAACAAGTTTAGGTTACGTTCATCTCCAACTACCTCCACTGCAGACACCTGAAGTTAGGAGCCGACGAAGAAGAAGAGGACATTCCCACGACAAGCAGCGTACCACAGGGTTCCGAATTTGGACCAATCCTACGGAACATTATGTACGACGGTGTCATGAGACTCGCTCCAGGCATGAGACCTTCGCTCCAGGGGACTCACCGTGATCCCCGAGAAGTTGGAGGCCATAGTGGTGTGCAGCAGAAGAGCTACGCCGCCCATCCGGCTGCATCTCGACGGAGTTGAAGTTTAGGTTACCTCATACCATCTGAGATCATCAAAGCGGTCGTCACCGAGGATCCCCACCTGGTGCTAAGGATGCTACCCCATATCGAGCAGCAAGGGGACTTGCCGAGAACCAATGCGGTTTCAGAAAGGGGCGTTCCACCATCGATGCACTTCGGGCAATCGTAGATATTGCCAATAAAGCGAGGAGCGGCACATGACGCACCAGGAAGCTATGCATTCTAATAACCCCGGATGTCAAGAATGCATTTAACTCTGCGAAGTGGTCATGCATAATTAAAGAACTGGAAGATATGAACACACCTGATTATCTTACAAATATCCTGAAGAGCTATATGAGTGCGCGTGTGCGATCATCGTGGATGAAGAAATGTTCCTAGAGAAGATTGAGACAACCAGTGGGGTTCCGCAGGGATCAGTGCTTGGTCCTAAACTATGGAACCTCAAATACGACAAGGTGTTGAGACAGAGATTGCCTGAAGGAGTATACAGCTTTGGCTTTGCGGACGATTTGTCGGTGGTGGCCACGGCGAAGACGAAACCGGAACTTGAAAAGAAAGTCAACGACGCCTTCAACAGGCGAGGTTAGGTGAGGTTTAGGTTAGGTGAGGTTTAGGTTAGGTGAGGTTTAGCCTAACCGTGAGGTTTTCTCTTTTACCAGCAATAGATGGTAGTAGGCAAGGCACCGGGCCCCGATAATATACCAACAAAGGCAGCGGCGTAGCGAGCTCTTCTGGCGCCTGAGGCAAATTTGAATATATGCATCCCCCTCCCAAAAGATTCCTATCATTCTGAAAATTTTAAACTATTATATATTGGGTTTTGTCAAGGTTTAGCATCCCCATTGCGATGGCGCGTGAGGCAAAGCCTAGGTCGCTTCACCCTTGCTACGGCGCTCGCTTAAAGTAATGAAAACAAATGAATGCTTATCAGTAGCTCATTTAGGCTGCCAGGACCGGGGAGTCTGGGGAGGTACACTTAATTTATTGCGAAAGAAAACCTTTCACTTTTACGTCCCTCGGTATTAAGAAGAACGGTACTGTAGTGGGATAGTTATGAAAATATCGCCTGCTGCCCCCCTTCCTCCTGGAGTACAAACGAAAATTGCAAACGATTCAACGGTATTCCATAACCCCCCGGTCGTGTTATATCGATTTTTATCGTTGAGAAGTTCTGAAGATCTTTATAAAATACGCATAGTATGTCAGAATCACCGCTTCCATGGTAACGTAACGCATTACGCCCCCCCCCCCCGAATATGGAGATTATTTTTATCGGTAGAAATTTTTCTTTTCAATTTAAATATATTTGATTAACTGTCGCGATGATGACATGATAGTTTTACCGGTTACCCAGTCAGTTAAAGGGAAATGAAAAAGAACGTGGGGTTGGAATCAACTTTCCTAAAATCCTCAGTTTTATCATTGAACAAAATCTGTAAATCCTGAGGCCATGTTTAGTTTTGTTCACCATGGATGGTCAAGTTTAAATGTACGAAATAATTATTCAGAATATGAATTATTCAAAACCTTTTTCAATTGTTTTTTCTGGATTTTCTTTTTATTTCCTAAATACTTAGTATGATGTAGGCAAATTTTGTTAATCTGCCCCCATTGCGATGGCTCCTGATGCAAATGCCTCAGTCGCCTCACCCTTGCTACGGAGCTGAACAAAGGTTGTCTAAGCAATGGAGAATTTGTAGCATTATGGAAAAGAGCAAAATTATTGGTCTTATTGATGAAAGCTAAGAAACTACTAGAGAACCCGAATTTCTACCAACCCATCTGCCTAATCGATGAGGAAGACTAATACTGGTCGGGCTTCAACTCCAACTACGGGGTGGCCTATTGGATTCACTGCTTGGATTTTGGAAAGGCTGATTGGCGCTCTGAAAATCATAGCAGAGAAAGCGTGTTTAGTGATATTTCGATGAGCTTTAGCCAGCAAAGAATAGACATATATCAAGAGAAGTTAGACAGAGATGAACAGGTCTAATGGAAGTGGAATGTGATCGCATATGGCTCGCCAGTGCATTTTAGTAAGACGTCAGTAACACATGACAAGTAACCGCAAGGTTTTGAACGTTTTTGATCATTTTGTATTTCGTTGTATTAGTGTTATGTTTGTAAATGAAATAGTTGTAGAGCGATCCAAAATTACGTTTTATTAAGGCCAAGAAGCTAGCAACAAAGCGTGTAAGGTGAAAAGAGGCAAATAGAGAACCAGAGAGCCATGCCTCCTCATTACTCTAGATACTGAAAGCTCTTTCAATTCGGCGAGATTGTATCATATCGTAAACCATCTTGGAAAGGGAGACACATAATCTCCGAGCAACATCCATTTACCGCACGGTATCCAGAGAGGCGATCGCGGTGGTGGCCGCCAATTGACTTACTAGCGGAAGAAAGGAAGAGCAACTATGATACCGGCGCGAGAACCACTACAGAAAGGAAGCAGAGTAGACTGGTCCACCTGTGGACAAACGGCGAAAAATAGGTTTGGGCTAGAACACTCATCCCACGCCTCGAACCATGGTTCGAAATAGGTCTTGGTGATCTAAACCACGAGATAACCCACGTAATTACTGGTCACGGGTGCTATAACGCGTATATACGCCGCTTCAAGAAGAGGGAGTCGTCGGGGTGCTGCTACTGCGTTGAGGAGGACGATGTAAGGTACACCATTTTTGAGTGCCCGAGGTAGTTGGAGATCAGAGCAAGATATAAAATGACAGCCCTAAACCCCAATAACTTAGTTGTAGAGATACTGTCATCAGAAGATGATTGGGGAGAGTATCAGAGGCGATCACATCCATCATAAAGATCGAACATACAGATCTCTTAAGCGAAAAAAGTCAAGATTGAGAAAAGTCCCGAAAGGGCAGAAGAGTTAAAAGAAGAAGCATGGTTGGTGGTAGCGAATGACATGCCGTAAGGTGAACCCCGTTGCCGCCCGAGGAAATTTTAGTGGGCTGACTCCACACTACCATCCAGTACGGGCTGGTAGTGTCGTTCTTAAGATTTTTCCCCTTCCGACACGCACAACAAAAAAGGCAAGGTTGCCAAATTGGCAATAGCTTCGATTGGAACGTTTTTGAGCAGCGCCGTAGCGAGCTCCTCTGGCGCCAGAGGCAAATTTGAATATATAAAAGATTCCTATCATTTTGAAAATTTTAAACTATTATTTATTGCGTTTTGTCGAGGTTTAGCGCCCCCATTGCGATGGCGCCTGAAGCAAAGTCTCGATCGCCTCATCCTTGCTACGGCGCTCGCTTAGAGTACTGAAAACAAATGCATGCTTATCAGGAACTCATTTAGGCTGCCGGGACCGGGGGGTCTGGAATACCCCCCAGGTACACTTAATTTATTGCGAAAGAAAAAATTTCACATTTACGTCCCTTGGTATTAAGAAGAACGGTACTGAGATAGTTATGAACAATATCACCTGCTTCCTCCCCCCTCCCGGATTAAAAACGAAAATTGCTAAAGATGCAACGAAAAATAATAAATTTTGATGCTTCTGAATAATGGCAAGTGTACCTGGGGGGTATTCCATACCCGCCAGACCCCCCGATCGTGTAATATCGATTTTTATCGAAACCAGGTTTCAGGATTTACTTCAGATCTGAAGTAAATCCTGAAACCTCGTTTTGTTTTGTTCACCATCGATGGAAAAATTTAAATGTACGAAATGATTATTCAGAATATGAATTATTCAAAACCTTTTTCAATTGTTTTCTCTGGATTTTCTTTTTATTTCATAAATACTTAGTATGATGTAGGCAAATTTTGTTAATTTGTTTTATAGAGAATTTTGTACTTTTCAATTTTGATTTCATGATAATTTTCTCTAAAAATAAAGGTGAGCAAGTTATAGGCGAAAAATTACTGTAGAGGATTAAAATTCCCGCTTGGGGAAATGGCCGGCAGGGGAGGTTTAGGCGATTTTACAAATAAAATCGCGGTCAAATTTTCGAATTCAGTCAAATTTGAATATATGCGCCCCCCCCCCCAAATATTCTTATCGTTTTGAAAATTTTAAACTATCTTTATTGGGTTTTGTTAAGGTTTAGCGCCCCCATTGCGATGGTGCCTGAGGCAAATGCCTCAGTCGCCTCACCCTTGCTACGGCGCTGTTTTTGAGGATGTGGTTTTCGTGATTTTGTCGCTAACCTATTCAATTTCTATTCCAGTAAATATCGTCGGCGTAAATACCATTGTGGTAATTACCGGGAGCCTGGGCGTGGCTAGGACCTTTATGTTGTGTCTAACGACCTCATTCTGTGTCTGCTGCATCAAGTGATGTATAAGCCTCCTCGTGGCGCTCCCGGATGCATGTAATTGCGAACCTAACCTAACGGCATTTCGATGCCAACTGTTTTAATTATGTTGCTCCGAGCAACAGACGTTAAGGCAATAAAAGTTGACCCATATCCGCATGCATTACATGCAACCAATTATACAAACGATAGGTGAGATTAAGTGAAGAACGCTTACGGCGTAATGTAGCCTGAACAAGTCTTGATGTCGGTCAGACTTACGGAGACTAATATTTCGACCCTGTGTAGACTGGCGCTACACAGCCGAAAATTACTCTGAGTTCATAGGCAGTTACAGTCTGGAAGTCTTTCTTCGAATTATCGATTCCTAACCCGCGAAGCAATGCACTTGTGCAACCTGAAAGGATGATTGCAGATCAAAACAGGCCGACAAACCTGCTAGACTGCTTCTTCTGACTGGAGCTAAATCGCAAAGCTTGGAATAGCTTAAAAATTCCAAACAGGTATCGAGGACAGTGTATGATAAATCACAACACTATACTGTGTGTGTAGTCACGTGAATAAACATGCATCCAGAACGCGAAACTGGTGTTAAGATGCCCGCCTGGGCGAGCGAATCGCCTGCTGTACTAATGGCAAGCGGAGGAAATGCGCCCACGAACATTGTTCAATGTCGCCTGCTGGGTTGCACTAATCCGTCCAGTTTTGTGTTAAAGGCTTTGAAGGCCTAAACCTCCTGGAGCTGGGTGCTCACCTTACAGGTTTTGTATATTCCTTCTGGGTATCAAAATCGGAGACTCGGGTTAGTAGTCACCAGGGGAGAAAACCCTCCCAAAAATCCGTCAATCCTACGGTGCACACGCTTACGGGATGGGTGGCCGGGTGCGTGTAACCCGGTTCTTAGTGTGAACCTCTAGCGACCCAGGGGCCAGCGCTAGTTGTAAGACTAAGTCCTCTTACCTGGCTTCTGTGATGAGTCAGGTGGACTGTTTTATGAATCACACCGACTCGTGGGAACAAAATGGGAAAACTTTTATCAAACAAACGAAGGGCGCAGGGGCGGGCGCGAGGAAGGGGCAGGAGAGGCGCGTACGGGAACGTGAACGCGAACGCGGATAGAATTAGGGAGACCCCTCAGGTCACACTTAATCCAGACCTCCAAATCGAAGCAGAACTCGATTCAAACAGACTTGCAAGGGATTCAAATAGGGTCTTTGTGCCGGTAGCGGGATCCAGTAGGGATCAAGGCGCCGGAGGTTTCTGGACGGACATAGGCGCGACAACGGTACAGCCGGCTGTACAAGAGAACGATGACGACTCACAGGTAACAGAACACACAGATTACACACAAACCACACTACACACACTCAAGATCCTTCAGATCAACTGTCAAAGGTCATACGAAGTTACCGCGGAAGTTAGCACTTTTGCATTAGATCGTAAGGTCGATATAATCCTCATGCAGGAGCCTTATAAGAACACTAAAACTGGGTTAATTCAAGGGATTCCCGGTAACTTCAGAGTATTCTCGGCGCCTCATGCTTGGGCTGCCATTGTCGTTTTAAATAACGACTTTACTTGTCTACACATCACACACTGCGGAGATTCCGCACACACTTTACTTTTTGTTAACAATAGTTACTTTGAACTATATTTGAGCAGTATGTATTTCAAGGGAGGCCAGGATATTAATTTAGATATTCAATTCATCACAAAATACATATCAACAGTAGGTAACCACCCGTTGCTGATCGGGATGGACGCTAATGCTCAATCACCGTCTTGGTTTAGCAAGCCAACGAGAGACGGTGATCCCTCGGTTGTTCGGGGATATGTACTAGAGGAGTACATATCAGCCGAATAGGCTGATATCAACGGAATAGGCGTTGGCGGAAGGGGTTCATCAGATATTGACGTTACCCTCAGTAACGCTTTGTTTGATAGAACTTACACCACTCACTGGGAGTTACTGGACGGCCATGGTATAAGCGATCACAACCCTATTCTAATCAAGATTGGGTTGGAGAGACAGGGGACTGTGAGCCCAAACGAGATACCCATCAGGTACAAAATCGCCTCAGCTGAGTGGAATCAATATAGGGACGCATTAGCACTCCGAGCGACGGATGTCAATCATTTTAAAAGTCATAATATAAATGATATGATTGACACAATTGAGAACTGGGTGGCCGACACGAACTCGGAGGTGTTACAACCTACACGGGTCTCGAGTCGTCCACGGGTGTCTTGGTGGACCCAAGAACTTAGGCAGGAAAGAAAAGCAGTTACGACTGCTAGAAAGAGGGCCCAACGTGCCAGCAGGGCCGGGCGTGCTAATGCGGAGGCCTTGCGCCTAGACATTGCAAGGCAATCGCGCCATTACAAAAACGCAATAAAAGAGGCCAAGCTCAAAGACTGGCAGGAGTTTGTAGCTAGAGGTAGCTCCGAACCGTGGGGCGCCGTGTACAGGATATGTAGGGGGAAACGCGCAAAAACCGAAATCGCGGACGTTCGGTTTAAAAGGAATGATGGCACGGAAGCGCATTCCAGCACTTGGCAGGAAAGTGCAGGTCTCTTCCTCAACAACTTCTTCCCGGACAGAGAAGCGGGGGTGCTAGATTTGAACGCCGGCTTGACACCTAGCCCAGAATTCAGTCAGGAGGAAGTTGACAAGGCCTTCAGCCGAGTAAAACTCAGAAGAGCCCCCGGACCGGATGGGGTTCTTCCTGAGATGGCCAGGCAGGTCTGGAAAGCTATTCCGGAACACTTGCATCTGTTGTACAACAGGTGCTTGAAGGAAGGGTACTTTCCGGAGAGGTGGAAAGAAGCCAATCTGGTCGTGATATTGAAGGCCCCGGATAAGATTAAATATGAGGTGACTTCATATCGACCTATCAGTCTGCTGCCAGTGATGGCAAAGGTGCTAGAGGACGTTTCAAGTAAAGGGGCGGTTACTAGACGTTTCGTTCCAAATGTTGGTTATGCTTCCGAGAACGAATGGTTTGAGCCGAATACACAACTCGGCTTCTTACTTACCGGTCACGGAAGTTTTAATCACCATTTGCAGAGGTTAAACTTAACTCAGGCAGGTGAGTGCGATTGCGAGTTGGCGGAGACGTGGGACCACGTACTCATAGAGTGTCCTTATTACGACGACATAAGGGTCCCTCTAGGCCCGGGCCTTAGCATTGATACTGTTAGAGATCTCATAGCGACGCGCGAAAGCTATGAGAGGCTTCAGACGTTTGCAACTGAAGTATTCAAACGTAGACGCGAACGAAACGCTCTAGGAAACCTCGATGGGGATTAAACACGAGTACCAAATTAACTCCAATTAGACTTGATTGATTCGAATAATATGCTGGTAAAGTAGACTCAGATCGCCTAGGACGATCAAAACTTAAACATTAGCTGATTAATTTATTAATGCAGTTAGGCTATGTGTTGCCAACTAAAACTTATATATTAAGTTATTGAATACTACTATCTAGAAAACAGGCGGGTACTACCTGCCTGAAAACCGGACTAAGCACGGTTTCAAGCTCTAAAGTTTATTCGTCTGTAATTTAAGATAGCTATATGGTTAAGACATGCAAGATCTTGATCCACGTATGTTGACCATATACAAACTTCAAAAGAACCTGCTTAACAGCTGTGTTCTGAAGTAATGCCTTGAGCGGATATTGCCTTCGAGCCAGGTACAGGTGCATAACCCGGTTTACGTACTTGTCGAATAGGCAACGTTGCAATCTCTGACCTCAGGCGCAAACAGAGAAAGTAAGTGCAAGATCCGGGTGCAGGATTCTATGTACTTACAAATTTTGTTTGCTTAAAGTGATTGACAAAGTGTATCAACCACTTAGTCTAATTGATGCACTTAAAAACGGCTTGGCAGGCCGCACTTTGTCAATGCCCTGGCGGACAGAAGTCCGATATGAGGGGGTGAGTTGGAATCCACTATGTGGAAACCTTCGTCTGGGACGTGACATATCCCCTAGCCTTTGTCCAAGAATCGGCGTCGCAGCCCTAGAGCCTTTTTAGGTCGGGCGCCGAGGGGTGCAGCGGTGCAGCTCCTTAGTGCATTACTCCTGAGTAATCCGGATAATGCATAATACCGTTACTACGGGAGACGGGGGGCCCATGGGCATTAAAAACACTCTTCCCCGTCATTTGAGGTTGGACTCGTAGTGGCTGTGGTTAGGGCGAGATTCTGCCAACGGTGGGAACCTCTTGTATTCGTACAAGTGGAACCTGCGACAGTTTACATGGTGATCAAAGTAAACGGCGCCTGCCTGTTAGCAGGAAGCTCGAGGCCGAACTAGAAGGTGCCTTGAGGCCCCCACCTAGGGTAATGTCAACCGGCTCGTTGATGTTATTAGGCACCCTTTAAATAGGGCGCGCGCCGCCGGTGAAACCTCGATATGAAACTTCCAAAGCGTAGTAGCGAGTGAGGCGGTCCACGGGTCCATGGGGATCCGTGCTGGGCATGTCTAACGACGATCCTAGCACGTTAATCTAAACTACTTCATTTGTGGTAATTACCGTCGCACAGTGGGGTATTTGGCCTCAAAATGTTGCATAAAATACAAAAATCAAATGCTACATAAATATTTCCTATTATGATTTTTGTAAACTACACTATCTTGGGCACCATTATGTGAATTTATAGGAACATTACTCGTTCCAATTTTCCACTACATCGTCAAAAGATGCTAAGAATTTGCTGAGGGGGGGGTTAACACATTCTTTTCAAAGATTATTTTTGCTAGAAATCGTTATAAATTGTAACTTTTACTTATGGAAACAAGAAGTTCAAATGTCTTACATAAAGTCTGTAATAATTGATCTTTAAATAAATATGGTTACAATCATATTATAATGCATTGTATTAATTTTTGTAAAAGATTATCAGAAAAAAAGAAGATTTGAATATGAATCGAGGTCGATAGAGTTATAATTTTTTTTACGGATAATACTGATACTTGAGACTTTAAAATAAAATTTATTTGCCTGCGCAGCTTTGCTCAATTCTTTTTAATTCGCGTTTTACTTGGAGAACTCAAAAATTTCAAAGTCACCCTATATGTTTTTATCAAATTATTCAATATAATGTAATTAGAAAAATGACCCCAGAGAAGTTTCCATGTTATACGGTTGTGCAAAGGGCGAAGAAAGAACGCTATCCAACACCTGAACATATTATAGTAAGTCCTACAACTGCACTAGTTGATCTACAAGCATTACTTGATCATACTGTTAAGCGTATACTTGTTGTGCAACAATGTGTAATCGACTCCCTTGATAATGAAGAACTGGGTAAACTGTGTTTATACACAAAATGGGGTTTTGACGGTCATAGCTCTTACAAACAAGCTTTTCATGGTCTAGAAGCTAATGATGCAGCTGTTTTTATAACTTCCATCGTCCCACTTCGTCTAGTTTGTGGTACGAAAATCATTTGGCAAAATCCTCGGCCTAGTTCTACGAGGTACTGCAGACCATTGAAAATAGAATTTGTAAGATAATCGATAGAAGTTTCCACAGCTGAGAAGAGTAGGGTAGACAAAGAAATAGAAGAACTGCAAAATAGTAAAATAACTATTTATTAAAGAAAAATCACTTACTGTAAGACACGAAATGATGTTTTCAATGGTGGATGGCAAGGTTTGTAACGCGCTAACAGATACAAAATCGACTCAAAAATGTTATATATGCGGGGCAACATCAAAATCTTTTAACGATATCGATACCGTTATGCAAAAAGAAATTAAGACAGAAAATTTACAATTTGGTTTATCAATTTTACATGGTTGGATTCGTTTTTTTGAATGTTTACTTCATATGGCATATAAGTTACCTATCAAAAAATGGCAAGCTCGCGGTAGTGATAAAGATATAGTAGCCGAAACCAAGACTGGGATTCAAAAAGAATTTAAAGAACGCTGTGGTTTAATTATCGATAAACCTAAACCTGGTTTTGGCAATTCTATAATGGTGGAAACACGGCAAGGCGCTTTTTTGAAAATCCTGAACTCTCTGCTGCCACTGCCACAGCACTGCCCGGTACTTTGTTGATAAATACCCATGGTACTGTATGCCACCTACCATACACAAATATTTAATTCATGGCCCAGAAATAGTTAAATTTGCGTTGCTGCCTATAGGTCAGTTAAGCGAAGAAGCACAGGAAGCTTGCAATAAGGATTTCAAGAGATATCGTGAACATAACTCGAGAAAATGTAGCCGCGAAAGTTCAAACAGAGACGTTCTAAACAGATTTCTTTTAACCTCTGACCCTGTTATAACAAACAAAAGAGAATTACCCAAAAAAAACCTTCGATACTTATCTCAGCAGGTATTACATTTATTAAAAGCCCCTACTGACCAAATCATTGATGAGCATAAACAGATTTCCGAGAGTGACGATACGATGCGATCGATGGATGATGACGAAGAAGATGACCAAGACATTATTTAAAATGTTTGTTTTATTTTTACTTTTAACGCTATTACTTGAAAAATAAATATAAAAATTATTAACTACTTCTCTTCTGAATTTTTTAATTCGTATCCATTAAATATTTGTTGTATTGTGATATCACAACCTGTATTTTCGGATAAGTGTATATTTACATGATATTTACACATATCTTTCAAAAACTATTTCTGTGTTTTTTGCTGATGTTAATTTTTCAAAGTTTATCAAATAAATTCATTTTCTTAATAAATAAATGCACCAGAATTATGCAAAGTATTTTTTAGATACTACTAAGAGCCCTGAAAATAAATATCCTACTTAGAAATCCGTTGGAATAGTATTTGATTGAATGCCACCTTTTGAGGCCAAATACCCCACTGTGCGTCGGTGTAACTACATGGAATCCTGCAGACCTCCTCAACGCCCCTTGTGCAGAGAACTTAATTCCATGTGGATCTAACTAAAATGAAGCCTATTATTGAATATTCCGCAAATATCTCATAATCAGAGACAAAATTATTAGTAGTTATTGTTTAAATTTCAAAGAAATTGTGTAGGTATATTTAGGGATGTCAATAAAGAAAAAATTCATGCGTGTCACTGGTAGAGAAATAACGAAGGAGATCCAAAAATTCATCTCATTTCGCCACAAAATGAAAAAAAAATACAAAACATTAAGATTCTTTTTATTTCAACAACTTTTCATTTCATTCAACTCATTTCAAAATTTTATCTCATCAGGTAACTTATTTATACATACTAGGTCTCTCTGATAATATTCAAGTTTCACTTTTCTTCTGTAGTTCACAATATTAATTTCCAACTTATAAATTCAAACTCTCGAAATGTTACACACTTGTATGAGTTTTTAAATGCACCATCAAATTACTCGTTTGAGCACATTTGTAGTCACAAATTTCACATGCAAACGGTTTTTCACCGGTGTGAGTCCTCAAATGAACTATCAAATATTTTTTTAGTGAGCATTTATATTCACAAATATCACAAGCAAACGGTTTCTCGCCGGTATGAGTTTTCATATGAATATTTAAATTGCTTGTTCGCGAACATTTAAAGTTGCATATTTTACATGCGAATGGTTTCTCACCGGTATGAATTCGCAAATGAAGCACCAAATGATGTTTTAGGGAACATTTATAGTCGCAAATTTTACATGCAAACGGTTTCTCACGTGTATGAGTTCTTAAATGATTTTTCAAATTGCCCGATTGTGCACATTTGTAATCACAGATATCACATGCAAATGTTTTCTCTCCAGTATGAGTTCTTAAATGCCGCCTCAGACTCGTTCTACTCGAACAATTGTAATCACAAATTTCACAAGCGAACGGTTTCTCGCCAGTATGAATTCTTAAATGAACTTCCAAACTTGTTTTACGTGTACACTTATAAAAACACATATCACATGCAAAGGGTTTCTGCCCGGTGTGAGTTCTTAGATGAATTTTTAAATTGCTTACTTGGGCACATTTATAGTCGCAAATTTCACAAGCGTACGGTTTTTCTCCAGTATGAATTCTTAAATGATCATTCAAAGATTTCTTTTGCGCGCATTTATAATCGCAAATTTCACATGAAAATGGTTTCTCACCAGTGTGAGTTCTCGAATGAACTATCAAGTGTTCTTTTAGTGCACATTTATAGTCACATTTATTACACGCAAACGGTTTCTCACCGGTATGAGTTTTTAAATGAATTTTCAAATTGCTTTTTTGTGCACATTTGTAATCACAAATTTGACAAGAAAATGGTTTTTCACCTGTATGTGTTCTTAAATGATTTTTTAAATGGCTCGATTGTGCACATTTATAATCGCAAATATCACATAGAAACGTTTTCTTGTCAACGTGAGTACTTAAATGATGTTTCAGTGTTCGTTTAAATAAAAATTTACATCCACAAATTGCGCACTCGAACATTTTGGCACTACTGTGAATTCTTGCATGCCCTTGCAGTTGGGATGTATCCAAAAAAATGTCTTTACACACTTCACATTTAAATTTCTTGAATATTTCATCAGGGGTTTCTAAACTTGTAGCCTCTTCTTTGATTTCAATTGAGTGATGCAAATTTTCTGGCTTGATTTCCATGTTCTCCACTTCAGTTTTAATTTGCCAGGTGTTTGGAAGTTGCAAAATGTGGATAGTTTCTTCTAAATTTTGTAGCTTTGCGGAAAGTAGTAATTTATCCATATCTAGTTAAATTTGGGTGGTTTATGAATTTTTAAAACATTTCGTGAACCACGTGATGGTGCTTATTGGTCGAAATTCAAATAATTTACAAGATAATATGGAACTTGTTTTTACTTGACATTTTACCAAAATGATGATTTGTTTATTATAAGATAAACTGTTCGTTCCAGTCGTCCAACGAAATATGCACAAAAACTAAATTAATCCAACTTGTCATTTAAGCAGGGGTGGACTGGCAATGCTGAGGATGCTGAAAATTTCATACCGAGCAACCCCTTGAAAATTGTTTATTTTTCAATGTTGTAAAAAGGGCAGACTTGATGGATTGATAAATCCGAGGGGAGGGGGCGGTATGTACTTGATCATTTTAAATGTTACTGGAAAAATATTAAATAAAATTTGTGCGAACATCTGGGTTTTATTTTACACTTCCGTTTTAAAAATATAAATCAATTCTTTCTTTAAAGTTTAAGACTTCAGGATCCCAGTGCCGTAGCAAGGGTGAAGCAACTGAGGCGTTTGCCTCAGGCGCCATCGCAATGGGGGTGCTAAACCGTGACAAAACCCAACAAATAGTTTAAAATTTTGAAAAAGATAAGAATCTTTGGAGGGGGGGAGGCGCATATATTCAAATTTGACTGAATTCGAAAATTTCACCACGATTTTATTTGCAACATAGCCTAAAATTCCCTGTCGCCCTTTCCCCAAGTGGGGATTTTAATCCTCTACAGTAGTTTTTCGTCTATAACTCGCTTACTTTCATTTTTAGCGAAAATTATCATCAAATCAAAATTGAACAGTACAAAATTCTCTATAAAAAATATTAACAAAATTTGCCTACATTATACTAAGTATTTATGAAATAAAAAGAAAATCCAGGGAAACAATTGAAAAAGGTTTTGAATAATTCTTATTCTGAATAAGAATTTCGTACATTTAAACTTCACCATCGATGGTGAACAAACAAAACAAGCCTTTTTTTGTAGAGAATTTTCTCCTCTTCAATTTTGGTCCAATGATAAGAGTCTAACAAAGCTGATTGCTTTATTCTAACACAATTGATCTTTTATGACAAAACTGAACACTTTAATTCTTAAATTGATATTTCTAATTGATTAATTTGATTCGCTGCCACCAGAGTCCTTTTATTTATTAATTAGTGTACGAGTCTGGACTCTAACTCGTGAATAACAATGTAAATACTTACCTACTTACTTCTTAATTAATTATTTAGGTAGGTGAACCGTTCTTCAGAGAGCGCAGGAAAAATATTTAAGACAGATGAATAATTACTTATAGAAAATCACAACAAAATTAGACTCCTTTAATTTAATTAACAAATTTATTAAACTTTAAATGAAAAATTAAATAACAAACAAATTCTAGAAAATTAACCATCTGAGGTATAATGATTTACAACTAAGCTTATTTTAAGTAAATTGTATGCCAACCATGTAACAATTTGTAAAAGACGTAAATGGAAATAAATGGTACCTGAATTTACACCTGGCGGTTGCTCGTAAACACAATCCTTCCGTCCCTCAGATAATCCTGGGCTTAAATGCAACTCGCGGTGGCTGATTATAATTGAATTAATTAAATTAAATCTGATGCTCGCGAAACTTTTATATGATCACTAATTGGTCGTTTTATTAAATGATACTAAACTTTGTCCGTTAACTTTGACTATTTTAACTATCGTAAGTTAATACTTGATTTTATTCGCGTAGTGATTGAAAAACTGACAACTGATTTTCGCGTGGTGGAGGACGATTAACTGACTTCGCGTGGCGGTGGGCGACTAACTGACTTCGCGTGGCGGTGGGCGACTAACTGACTTTCTTGGGCTTCCGGCCCTTATTTATTGAATTATTTCCTACCAGGGAAGTGGTAAAAATTCGTACGTGGATTCTTGATTTTGATCCCTGTGTGGAGACTATTCGAAAGTTTTTTTAAGGGATGTTTTATTATTACCGTGTATTATCTCGGTTCTGAAAATCTAACGGCTTCAAGCGATTTCTAAAAATTAGAAATCGTTGAGTCTTTTCATAAAAAGAGAAACTTGGCTTTTCAAAGGGGTTGTGTCCACGTACATATCATAAACTATATGGCTTTTTGCTTGATATTCTACAACTTTATGACTTCTTACAATTTATAAGTCTTTGTTGAAAGCTTTTTACTAGTCCTGAAATTCTCGTTACAAAATACGAAGCTTTTAATTCATTGTCACACTTCTTAAAAGAGGGTTGTTAAATTTATAATATTAACTCGAGAATTTCAGTGCTTCTCAAACAATTTGTACACTGGCTTAATTGTTATAAACTAATATGTTTCAATAATTATAAACTAAATAATTTATACATAACATGGGTTAACATTTAATTTTATTTATTATCATCGATAAATTCAATTTTACGTCAATAAATTTCACAATAATAGGGACAGACATTTTTAATTAAGTTATTCGATCTGTACCGTTACAAGAGAGGGAATTTTAGGAAAGTTGATTTTGGTTCATTTCTCTTCAACTGACTGGGTAACCGATAAAAATATCACGTTATCATCGCGATAGTTATTTAAATATATTTAAATTGAAAAGAAAAATACCTACTGATGAAAATAATTTCCATATTCGGGGAGGGGGTATTGCGTTACGTTACCATGGAAACGGTGATTCTGGCATACCATGCGTATTTTATATAAGATCTTCAGTACTCTTCAGTACACTTGCCATTATTCAGAACCATCAAAATTTATTATTTTTCGTTAAATATTTTGCAATTCAGGAGGTAATATTTTTCGTCACTATCCCGGCACTGTTCTTCTTAATACCGAGGGACGTAAAAGTGAAAGTTTTTCTTTCGCAATAAATTAAGTGTACTAAGGCCCAGTTGTTCAGTTTCTGGTTATTTTCAACCTGGGTTATTTTCCATAGAAATGATTGTTTCAAGAATTGTTTCCATAGAAAATAATTCAGGTTAGAAGATAACCTAATACTGAACAACTGGGCCTTAGTGAGGCTTAGCCTCAGCCGCCATCGCAATGGGGGCGAAATTTGAAAATTTTCAAAATGATAAGAATCGTTTGGGGGGGCGGGCTTATATTCAAACTTGCCTTCGGCGCCAGAAGTGCTTGCTACGGCGCTGCAGGATCTAATTTAGTCACAGTTAAAAAAATTGTTTAAGTAGTTTTGAACTTCTGAACATACTGAACATATCTAATTTTTTTAATAGCGTCACTGGTACTACTTTTTTCTGAGCATCTCCATTGTGAAAAAAAATCAGATTTAGTACTGCATCACAATTGTTGGACTTTGCAAATAAATTATAATCTCCTCAATCGTGATGCTTCTTTGACAGAAGCGTCGTGACCCATCTCTTTCTATGCATGTGATGTGCGTTCGATTTATTTTCACAAACATAGAGGACTTACTTGTTTAACGTGGGCTCCGAACCACGGGAAGTGTAATACACTTCATTGCGAGATGGCCGCTCATGGCAAATTACCTCGGTGGTTTGCCATGCCTTCCGAGGAGAAACGGTCAGAATAAAGTTTTTACTCTGCCCGGATTTGAACCGAGCGTTTCGCATTAGCAATAGGCGAACTTAACCACTAAGCTATGACCGTCTCTCTTAAATTATAATAATTAAAAGTACTATAATTACAATAATTAAAAACTTAAAAATTATAATAATAATACAAAAATTGTTCAATTTTCCAAAAATTAATAATAAAATCTAGTTTTAAACTATATTAAAAAAAAAATTTTAAATTGAAATTGAGTTGTACTTAACTAATATTAAGAATAGTCGTGTTTGATAAGTTGAGTTTTGGGAATTAAGTTTTTGTTCAATTTCTGGTGATCTAAGGTGTGGAATTGATGAGAGATTGCATTTTTTCAGTTTTTCAACATCACTTTATGTTTTTTTGGCGTAATTGGGGGAGAATTTTGACTCGAGTCAGTTTCTAACCTCAAAAGTGCTACGATAAAATAAAAATTTTTTATTTTATAAATATTTTTTATTTATAAAAATAAAGGTTGTTCTGTCTACAAGGAAATTCAAAAAAGAAAATTTCCTCCGCTAAGACCAAAACAGAACGAGCAAGCGCCTAGAATAAACAGCGAACAACAACTAACAGGAAATATAAAAACCAGCGAGTCTTATGCAAGAGTGACAAGCGGAACCAGCCAGCAACAACAACAATCCACTGCAAATGACACTCGGCTAAGGCAGGAAAACGAAAATACAAACCAAAATGGAAGTCATGAACAACAATCTACCACAGCTAATCAACAGTCTAGGCAGGAAAGCGAAAACATAGAACAGAACCAAGATAATAACAATGAAAATCTACTAATGGGTTTAATGACAAAAATGATGGAAAAAATAGATAAAAATATGGAGAGAATGGATAGAATCATTGATCTCCTTATTTCCGTCATGTCAAGGAACAATTAATGGATTATTTACTAAAGGTTTCCGTATGGAATGCTAATGGCTTGTCTAGCCGTAGACAAGAGTTAACAAATTTTATTCAAAACCACAATATTGATGCTACTTTAATATCTGAAACGCATTTTACCCAATCAAGTTATTTCAAAATCCCAGGTTACACAATGTATCACACACAACATCCTGATGGTACTGCCCATGGTGGAACTGCAGTTATTGTTCGGTCATCCTTGAAACACTTTGAGAACGTAAAATTTCAAAAAGATCACTTACAAGCTACAAGCATAACAGTTGAAGATCGCAATGGACCACTGACACTTTCTGCAATTTATTGCCCGCCAAAGCACATCGTGAAGGAGGACAAATTTGGTGAGTTTTTCGAAACATTGGGAAATAGGTTCATTGCTGGTGGCGATTACAACGCTAAACATCAAGAATGGGGCTCACGACTAATAAATCCCAGAGGTAGAGAACTGCTAAAAACCATTAATAAAAATAGACTCAACCACTTATCCACTGGTGAAGCTACATATTGGCCTACTGATAGAAATAAGATTCCAGACGTTATCGACTTCTGTGTCACAAAAGGAATAAATTCAAACTATGCTAAAATGGAATCCTCGCTTGATCTATCATCAGATCATTCTCCAATTATAGTTACTCTTACCTCACAAATATCTCGCAGGCAAAAACCTCCAACTCTCTACAACAAAGCCACAAACTGGAATTATTTTAAATCACTGGTAGATAAAAATATAAATATACAACTATCGTTAAAAACCGAAGAAGAAGTAACAAAAGCAGTCGAACACCTCAATTACACAATCCAGAGCGCTGCATGGGATTCCACCCCCATAGAAAGAATGATAGAGGAACCAGTAAATGACTGCCCGGCGTATATAAAAAAAGTAGTTGCAGAAAGGAGAAGACTCAGAAGAATATGGCAAAGTACGCGATACCCAGAAGATAAGACCAAATTAAATAAAAAGACTAGAGCGCTAAAAGACTTACTCCAATATCACAAAAACCAAGCTATACAACAGTACTTATCAAACCTTACACCTACTGAAGCTACCGACTTCTCATTATGGAAAGCAACAAAGAACTTGAAGCGAATATGTACACCCGTTCCTCCAATACGTAAGACAGATGGCAGTTGGGCAAGAAGTAACCAAGAAAAAGCAGACACGTTTGCATCCCACCTAGCGAATGTTTTCCAACCATTTCCTGCTGAATCAACAGAGGAGGAAGAAGGCGAAATCTATCAATTACTAGAATCACCACTTCAACCGGAATTCGTAATCAAGCCTTTTAAAGTAAAGGAAGTATGTTCCATCATAAAGCAACTCAACCCAAAAAAGGCTCCAGGATACGACCTTATAAATGGAAAAGTTCTCCAACAGCTACCATTAAAAGGTATTAAACTTATTACGTTTATTGCTAATGCTATACTCCGTTTAGAGGTCATCCCAATGCAATGGAAGGCAGCCCAGGTTGTCCTCATTCACAAAGTTGGCAAACCACCTGAAGAAGTAACTTCTTATCGACCTATCAGCCTTTTACCAATTATGTCTAAGGTTTTTGAGAGACTACTCTTAAAGCGATTGTATCCATACATAATGCAAGAAGACGTAATTCCAAAACACCAATTTGGCTTTAGAAAGCATCACGCCACTATCGAGCAGGTACATCGACTTACTCAACTAATAAATCAAGATCTGGAAGAAAAACGATACTGTTCAGTTGCATATTTGGACGTGACGCAAGCTTTTGATAAAGTGTGGCATACTGGACTGTTGTATAAAATTAAAACCAAACTACCGCATTCCTTTTGGAAAATTCTTAAATCTTATCTATCGGATAGAATGTTCCAGGTCAAGTATCAGGATGAGGAGTCGAGTTTCTTCCCCATAAACTCTGGTATTCCACAAGGCAGTGTATTGGGTCCAATCCTGTATTTACTGTATACGTCAGATTTACCTACTACTTCCAAAACATCATTAGCAACCTTCGCGGACGATACAGCAGTGATTGCATCACATTTTAATCCAGTTAAAGCTTCGGAAAACTTACAAAATCACCTCAATAAAATCCAAAGCTGGCTAAAAATTTGGCGCATCAGAGCGAATGAAGGAAAATCGATTCACGTTACCTATACAATGAAAAAGGATACCTGTCCACCAGTACAATTAAACGACCACATGATCTCACAAGCCGAGGTGGCTAAATACCTAGGTATGCACTTAGATCGGCGACTCACCTGGAAGGATCACATTTGGAATAAGAGAAAGCAACTCGGTTTCAAGTTCAGGAAGCTGTACTGGTTAATAGGACGTGGATCGAAATTGACGTTAGAAAATAAATTGCTAATATATAAGACCATGCTGAAGCCCGTTTGGACTTATGGAGTGCAACTCTGGGGGACAGCAAGTAATTCTAACATTGAAATATTGGAACGTTTTCAATCCAAAATACTAAGAACCATTACAGACGCCCCATGGTACGTACCAAACGATATTATTCGAAACGATCTGAGGGTCAACAGTGTCAAAAGTGAAATTGCAAACTACAGCAAGAAATACCAAGAAAGATTGAGCGATCACCCAAACAATCTAGCAGCAAACTTGCTTAACGCACATAACCAAACAAGAAGATTGAAACGGTACAAACCGCTTGATTTAATAAAAAGGTTTCAGTCCTAATTCATCTTGAATATAAAACATTAAATTAAAACGTTTTCTCTATTTTCTATTGGTATGCTAGTGGTTTAGTGTGCAGTGAAAACAAAAAGAGTTCCAATGGGAATTTCTCTTATTCATGTTGACTATTATTGTAAGCGTCAAAACAATTACTTAATGTTTGTAACAGATTGTAATTAATAAAATTGGAAGTTAAAAAAAAAAAAAAAAAAAAAAAATTGAAATTAATCCAATAAGAAATTAATGTCAATTTTGATAAAGTTCAAATTCGATTCAAAATTTTAATTATTGTCAGTTAAAATGACTTAATTTTAATGTGTTTGGCTTTGAAATTTCTAGAAAAATCTCCTGCGGTAATTTCCTTGTTATTTTTGTCAGATGTGAAACGTATTTGAATGTATTTTTACGTGCTTTTTTACAGTGCAGTTCCCTATTATCAATAGGGTCTTTTAACAAAAATTCAACTTCGCATACATTAATTACTTTAATTAAAGAGGATGATTTAAGAGGAAGGATAAATAAAGAGAGACAGCTACATGTTAAAAATTGAAATAAATATTTTGCACACTTTTCAGTTCGATAGATGACTGTTTCACGCCACCTGGTGGACAGGATTATCTCAAAGTTATTGTTAAGCGATTATCGGCTATTGTAAATTTTAGTATAAGTAATAATACCTTAGAGATAATCCTGTCCAGTTTCATTTAAAATAAGTAAGTAGCATAGCAGTGTGGTCACGAGGCAACTAAGGTGCATTTCCCCCCCCCCCCGCGCATTTCGAATTTCGTATCCAAAATAGTCTAAATCTTTTGTACCTCTTTTATTTTCGTTTGTACGTCCTCAGTGTTTGAAATATATCGACGCTAATAGTGGATTAACCAGATTCTTCGCTTGTTCATGAAAGTCACTGGCATACACCTCAGGACCGAAATATAGAATGAATTCTTACATCCAAAGCTATTAGATTTTTGCCACTAATAAATGAGAAGTAAAGCTTGTGATTCTAACCCGGATTCCCTGGAATTCTGCTCTGTAACCCAATCATCCATCATAGCAAGCCGTTGCTGCGGTTTAGCAATTCAATAATTGCGAATCTTTGAAATATCTCAAAAACTAAGAAGGTACAAACGATTGAGATTATTTTGGATTCAAATTCGAAATGTGGGGGGGGGCTGGCGAAATGCTAGCAAACGAATTTTTGATTATGCAGAAACTTATTCGCCGGTAATTAGATATACGTCTGTAAGATTCTTAGTGGCATTAGCAGTGAAATATGACCTTACGATCAATCAGATGGATGCCGTAACGGCGTTCTTGCAGGGAGATTTAGATGAAGAAATCTACATTGAACAACCAGAACAGTTTAATGAAAACAATGACCAAGTTTGTCCCTTAAACAAGGCAATGTATGGACTAAAGCAGGCTAGTCGACAATGGAATAAAAAATTAGATACTACATTGAAGACGATAGGATTAAAACAATCATGTATGGATCCCTGTATATATTACAAAATGGCAGACCAAAAAATGTTGTTCGTAGCAGTATATGTCGATGACTTGCTTATATTTTCAAATAATTCAAATGAAACTAATAAACTCAAGGATGAATTAAATAAATGTTTCAAGATGAATGATATCGGAGAAGCCAGTCATTGTCTCGGGTTAAAAATAACACGGGATAAAGAAGGAGGTAAAATTTGGTTAGATCAAGAAGCATACGTGAAAGAAATACTAAAACAGTTTGGTTTGTCTGAATGTAACGCAGTTAAAACACCTTTTGATCCCAGTCAGCAGTTAACGAAGGATATGTGCCCACCAGAAGATCCATGGAAGAAGACCAATGGAAGGAATACCCTATCAAGAAGCTGTTGGATCACTTCTATACTTGTCACAAGCAACAAGACCCGACATTTCACATGCAGTGAATACGGTAAGCAAATTCAACAACAATCCAGGTTCGGCTCACTGGGCGGCCGTTAAGAGAATTTTTAGATATCTAAAAGGCATAGCGAACACCAGATTGGAATTCTCAAAATCAAGCAACAGTGCGATTATTGGATTCTGTGATGCAGATTGGGCCAACGATAAAGATGATCGACGTTCATGCACGGGATATGTATTTACATTATGTGGAGGGGCGATCTCCTGGAACAGTCAAAGGCAACAAACAGTAGCATTGTCGACTACAGAAGCAGAATACATGGGGCTATCGACAGCTACTAAATATCTTCTTGTTTGCATGGAATGCCCTCCATCTTTTTTGATCTTTCGTTGTTGTTATTTAGTTGTACTCCCAGGTAGTACTTGAATTTATCCACCTCTTCGAACGTATATTTTCCAATTTCTAGGTCTTTTTGTCGTGAATCATCTCTTCTCTTAAAATTCATGTATTTTGTCTTGCCTTCATTGATCCTTAGTCCCATTTCCATCGAATGTTTCTCTATTTCTCCGAATATCTGTACCATCTTTTGCTTTGATCTTGCTATAACCACGATATCAACTGCATATGCTAGTATTTGGCATTCCTTCGTTGATATTGTTGCTCTGGTACCCAGTTTTCTCACAACACTCTCGATCATCAAGTTGAACAGAACCGCCGACAGTGCGTCACCCTGTCTTACAGCGCTGTTAATTGTAAATTCGTTTGTTTCGCTCATCCCAAATTTTACTGTTGCGCTCGAATCTCTCATCGTCATTTGGATCAGTTTTCTCATTTTTTGGGGTATGTTCAGTTCAAGCATCATTTCGTACACCTTTTCACGCTTAACAGAGTCGAAAGCCTGTTGGAAGTCGACAAACAGGAGATGCAGCTCTATGTTGTGTTCATATGCTTTTTCTGTTATTTGCTTCATTACGTGTAATGCATCCACTGTCGATCGTTCCTCCCTAAATCCGTGTTGGTACTCTCCAGTTCTGTCGTCAATCACTGTTTTTATTCTTTTGTATATGAGTGTCGAGAGAATCTTGTAAGCAACCTGTAGCAAAGTGATTCCTATGTAGTTTCGGCATTCCTCAATATCACCCTTCTTGTGTATTTGTACTATTCTGCCTGTCTTCCACTCGTTCGGCATTTCTTCTCATCTCTAGTATCAGTTTGTGGATTCTTTGGTGTACCTTTTTGCTGGCATTTTTTAACATTTCTCCACATATCTCGTCTCTTCCCGCAGCTTTTCCGTTTTTTATTTTCTTCAACCTCGCTTCTACTTCGCTGTATGTTGGTTCTATCGGCGCTTTCTCTTTCGTCTCTTCTGCCATTTCTTCAATAACATTATCTTTGTCATCTTGATTCAACAATTTTTGAAGGTGCTTCTTCCATATCTGTTTTATCTCCTCTTCGCTGTTAGTTAGCTTGTAGACCGTTTTCGTCTTTCATGATGGTTCTAGTCTTTAATTTGTATTTTCTTTTTTGTTGTCTGATTCCAAGGTAGAACTTTTTGATGTTATTTCTGTTGCAATCGTCTTCTATTTCATTCATCATATCGTTCATCCATTTGTCTTTTTTTTCTTTATATTTCTTGTGTGCCTCTCTTTTTTTCTCTCTATACATATTCTGGTCCTCTTCTTTCTTTGTTTTCATCCACAGCAATCTTGCTTTTCTCTTGTTTTCCGATTTTTCCTCGCACGCAACCATTTCTTAGTATTGGTTCGCTTTTTGAGTCCCACTGCATTTTTGGCGGCTGTCTGCATTACTGTTTTAATACTATTCCATTCTTTGCTCATGTTTACCGGTTTTGATTTTATTCTCAGGTGTGCGATTCTTCCATTCAGTGGTTTAAATTGTATAATATTCTGCTTTAGGTTCTTTCTCACAAAGAAACCCACTCCGTTTGTACCCTGCTTCTCTTCTCCAGAGTATAGAAAGGTGTATTCACATACATTCATTTCTCCATTGCCTCTCCATCTCGTTTCTTGAACCTCTGCTATTTTAATTTTATATTTCTCCAATTCTCTTGCTGTTTCAAATATTTTCCCTTTCTTCAGCATTGTTCTAACATTCCAAGTGCCTATTCTCCATATTCCATATTTTCTTTTCTTCTGGTAGCCCATCTTTCCCTTTTTCCAGACTTTCTCAACTCTTCCGCTTGTTTTCTTATTTCGGACTGAATCTTCCTCTCTGTCATTGTCAGGTTGCTGTCTATAGAGATTTTCTTGTCAGTCAGTTGGTTTAACTTAAATTTATTCTTCATAACTTCAATCTTTGATTCCCACTTGTCTACCTCGGCCAGTATTTTTTCTTCCCAATCTTGATTGCCGTTAGAAGTTTTATCTCTACGGTTAGGTTTCGCTTTATAAAGTCCTTAATCTTTTCTTCTAAAGTATTATTCTTGTCTGCTTCCAGTTTTAGTCCTGTGATTACAATTTTATTTCTTCTCTTTGCTCTTTCCTGCATCTCCATCTTAAGTTCGATTGCATTTATTTTATTTTCCAGTCTCTCAATTTTTGCATTGGTAATTTCTAGTTCATGTTTCCAGTCGGCTTTGGTTTGATTTAGTTCTCCTCTCAACAATTTTAGTTCTTCCGATTGCATTTCCATCTGTTCATGGATCATTTTGATGTTTTCTCGTATTTCTTGTTTAACATCGTTATTTTCGATTCTCACTTGTTTTATTTCTTTGCTGATGTTTTCCACGAACCTTCTGATTTCATCCATCTCGGGGATAATCGGTGTATTATTGTCGCTGTTCTTAGCAGATGACCTGTCGGTTTTCTTACTTCTTTTGAAAATATTACTGGGACTCTCTTTACCGGTTATTGTATCTTCTGTTCTTCTCCTTTTAACGTAATCGTCTAGGTTTCCCACACTGTTTGATCTTGTTATTAATTTCCGCCTGCTGGTTTATACTTTCCACGTCGATTGCGCCGCTGTATGTTGTATTACCTATTCTCTTGTGTAGCATTCGCGTTCAAGCGGTCATTCGGTTCAACACCTCGGAAATTTCCGCTTGATAACCTCAAAGTTTTCCTCGGTTATTCCACTACAAATTTTTTTATTAGAAATCAGTTTAACTGTATTTACAGTACCTTCTGATGTCTCCTATTTCTTCTCCTGTCTTTCAGATTACCGTCAGAGGTCTTCTTCGGACTTTTATTGCACTTTTACACCCTTAATTTCACTTACGAAACGAGCCTATTTGTAAACAAGTTATGCCGCGTTCACACATCAAAATCACCTGTAAAAATACATATTGTGTATTATTCCGTTGATAATAGTGTGATATTATATTATTATCAATGGAATAATACTCAATATGTATTTTTACTATAATTTTGAATGTAAAAATTACACGTATTTGAATGTATCAAAAACTGAACAAATGAATTTCTAAAAATTTGAGATTAACAAAATCAACCACGACCATGACAAATTATGAGTCATATAATCACACTGCGCATGCTCGCCAATAAAAACTAATGCAAAATCCTATTAAAATAGACACCGTCCTATTCTTAAAAATCCTATGTAAAGTCTAATGAAAAATCCAACGGACGAAGTCCAATGTAAAATGGAGTAATGTAAACACGAAAATTTTTACATTAGACCAAATCTAATACAAAATCCTATGCAAAATCTAATAATGTAAAGATACTTTTACAGTAACAGATGGGGTCGCCGAAATATTTCGAACCAATGTGACATTTTATTCTGAGTTCTGACCTGTACTTTTGACATTCAAATTTAACATAAATAACCTCAAATAAAAATTTGTTTCAAACAAATTCTACAATGAGCGCTTTGAATCAACGTTTATGTTTAGCAGCTTTAGCTGTTCCAACTGTGTGCATCATCATGTCGTTAATCGTTCAAAGACAAAATAGAAAACGGAAGCGAGCCCTGGGGACAAGAAAACGAGCCGATCAAAAACACTTAGATCACAGTTTAGTAAACCTAACAGAAGATCCAACCGTCTTTCGAAACCTGTTGAGAATGGAAATTATTCAATTTGACAAGCTTCTACAGCTTATTAAAGACGATATCACAAAATTAAGCACGAATATGAGGGAATGCATTTCATCGGAAAAAAGGTAATTTTTATTCCGAATTTATTGTCGTGTAACAATGTAACCAATTATTTTACAGATTAGGTGCTACTTTGCGTTTTTTAGCAAATGGTGAATCGTATCGTTCACTCATGCATGTGACCGGCATCCACGAAAGTACGCTGAGCCTGCTAATTCCAGAGACGTTACAGTCGATATATAATCGTTTAAAGGGAACGTACCTGAAAGTGAGTACTTACATCTTACTTTTATAGTAAGTAACACTTACATTTATAGATGCCATCAAATATAACAGAATGGGATCAAATTGCTACCGATTTTTCTGAGCAATGGAATTTCCCTTTGTGCATTGGGGCCCTGGATGGGAAACATGTAAGTTTTCGACCTCCTACAAGTGCTGGGTCTTCTTATTACAACTATAGAGGAAGCCATAGCATAGTGTTATTGACCCTAACAGATGCAAACCACAAATTCATTTATATTAACGTTGGCATTAATGAAAGCGGTAGCGATGAGGACGTTTTCAAAGAGTCGACACTTAAACCAGCATTAGACAGAAACTTACTTTTCCTTCCGCTTGACAAATGTTTACCCAATCAAACTGAAGAAACTCCGTATGTGATAATTGCCGACGATGCGTTGCCATTAACGGCGAGGATAATGAAACCTTTTGTGCGAGGTGACCTTGACAAAGAAAAGCGCGTGTATAACTATAGATTATTGCGTGCCCAAAGAGTTAGTGAGAATGCTTTTAAAATACTTGCGAACCGATTTAAAATTTTGTTGAAAACGATCAATTTGTCTCCCGATAAAGTGGAAGACATAGTTCTGGCCTGTTGTGCTTTGCACAACTTTTTGGCAACTGAAAATCCAGATAAGTATCTTGATGTTAATAAGGACAATGATGAAAATGCAGTTAAAACTATGCCGGGCCTTCAAAAAATTCAGGATAAAAATAAGTCTGGTCAAGATGCTTTAAAAATTAGGGACAACTTTGTGCAATATTTTAATACAGTTGGAGCAGTACCGTGGCAGGACAATTCTATGTGAATATGAATGGTAATTCGGTAACACAAATGAGACATTTCATATATTTGTAAGATCGAAATGTATTTTTTTAAATTTAAAATTGTGATATTATTTAAGTAACCTGCTGTGCCATTCGAATTGTCTCTAAGTACAAGTATTAGAAATAGAAATTTTACAAAATAATTAAAAGGCATAAGTGCTCTCTGTACCTACAATAACGACAAAAAAATTCCAAGCACTTGGGGAATTTTTTAATAGATAAAAATAAATTTTGAAACTGTAGAAATACTAACAAAAAATAGTAAACATTTTTTTAAGCATTTCGTGGTTGCTTTTAGGCAGGGTTAAAAATAAATGTTGTAAATATGGTAATACTCATATATAATATGGAAGTCAAGGAATTTTAAATTTCCAAAATTTGGAAAGGGAATTTTTTTAAGGGAATTAAAATAATAATATGTAAAATAAATAATGTCAATTTATAGTCCTGGCAAGGAAGGTTTTTAGTTTGCAAAAAATCCGGGCAAGCTGAATTTTGGCAGAGATGTACATTGGAGTGTTCTAATGAACCCCCCAAAAGTCCCATAAAATCCCACGCCGGTGTCCTCTACAATCGGGGGTTTTAGCTCTCCCCAACGCGATTTTTTGCCGATAACTCGCTTATTATTTATGCTTATATGAAAAATTATGATTAGACCATAATTAAAGAGCATCAAATTCTCTATAAAATAGTTTTTTTTCATATTTTTCCATGGTACGCTAATACTTAAATTATTGACCGAAAACACGACCCACCCTTAAAATGGCACAATATTGATTCGTTGCAGGGAGAGAAATGTCACGGAAAATGCTTTTAATAATAAATTAATTGAAATTGTGGCCAAGGTTGGAAAATGAGAGAAAAATAAATTTTTTCAAAATTTGCCCAAGTTATAGCATCTTCCAAGTAACGAAACCGAAATTTTGGTTTGAGCTTACAGAAGGTCCGGGCAAGCTGAAATTTGGCAAAGATGTATAGCTATTGAAGTGTTCTAATAAACCCCCAAAATGTCTCATAAAAATCCCAAGCCGGCGTTCCCACAAATGAGGATTTTATCCCCCTAGGTGCGGTTTTCACCTATAGCTCACGTAATTTTACTTTTACGAAAAATTACCATTAAACAAAGTTTAATTTGCCTATTACAGTATGTATTGTAGTACTACCTACTGCATCGCCACAAGTTATAGAGAATTTTATGTTCTTCAACTTTGCTTAATGGTAATTTTTCGTAAAAGTAAAATTACGTGAGGTATAGGCGAAACACCGCACTTCGGGGGCTAAAATCCTCATTAACGGGAACCGCCGGCTTGGGATTTTTATGAGACATTTTGGGGGTTTATTAAAACACTTCAATAAATATCTTTGCCAAATGTCAGCTTGCTCGGACCTTCTGTAAGCTCAAACCAAAATTTTGGTTTCGTTACTTGGAAGATACTATAACTTGGGCAAATTTTGAAAAAATTAATTTTTCTCTTCATTTTCCAACCTTGGCCACAATTTCAATTAATTTATTATTAAAAGCATTTCCCGTGCCCGAAAACATTTCTCTCCCTGCGACGAATCAATATTGTGCCATTTTAAGGGTGGGTCGTGTTTTCGGTCAATAATTTAAGTATTAGTGTGCATTGGAAAAATATGAAGAAAAGACTATTTTATAGAGAATTTTATGCGCTTCAATTATGGTCTGATCATAAATTTTTCATACAAGTAAAAATAAGCGAGTTATCGGCAAAAAATCGCGTTAGGGGAGCTAAAACCCTCGATTGTGGGGGACACCGGCGTGGGATTTATGGGACTTTTGGGGGGTTCATTAGAACACTCCAATGTACATCTCTGCCAAAATTCAGCTTGCCCGGATTTTTTGCAAACTAAAAACCTTCCTCGCCTGGACTACGAGGGTTGCTGTTTAACTTTCTGGCCTAGGGAACACTAAGCGTTGCTAGGTGCAATTTGACATTTGCATTGTAAAGTTTGACATGTTGTAGCATAAACGTACTCAGAACGTTTTGACGTACGGCCATCATTTCTGTTGTTTATAGTGACTTGAAAAAATCAATTTGGCAAAAAAATGGAATTAACTCGAGAACATTTTCGTGCAATCATTTTTCACAACTTTCGACGTGGATTATCACGACAAGAGTGCATCGATGAACTTAAATCTTTGTATGGCGATGAAGCACCATCCTATAGCACTGTGAAAAACTGGTTTAATGAATTCAATCGTGGCCGACGCTCGCTCGAAGATGAAGATCGTGAAGGTCGTCCAAAAACAGTCGTTGTGCCAGAGAACATTGATGCCGTCCGTGAACTGATAAAGCAAGATCGTCATGTGACATACCGTGAGATAGAGGCATCCTTGGGCATTTCTTCCACCAGCATACATTCGATATTGCATGGACACCTGGCCGTAAAAAAGGTTTGTTCTCGTTGGATCCCGCATAATTTGACAGTGGCTCAAAAAAAGTGTCGTGTGGATTGGTGCAAAGAAAATTTAAAAAAATACAATCGCGGTGTTTCAAAAGACGTTTATAAGATCGTCACAGGTGACGAATCATGGATCTATGCTTATGAGCCCGAAACAAAACAGCAATCGACCGTGTGGGTCTTCGAAGACGAGCCAAATCCAACGAAAGTTGTTCGTGCAAGAAACACTTCGAAGCAAATGGTAGCCTGTTTCTTTGGTAAAACTGGTCATGTGGCGACTGTTCCGCTTGAGCAACGTAGGACGGTCAATTCTGAGTGGTACACCACAATTTGTTTGCCTGAAGTCTTCGGAGAAATTCGAAAAACGAACAAGAGAAGACGGATCATTGTGCACCATGACAATGCGAGCTCTCACACATCAGCTCAAACCAGCGCCTTTTTGACCGCCCAAAACGTCGAATTGATGGGTCATCCGCCGTACAGCCCTGACTTGGCACCCAATGACTTCTTTTTATTCCCGAACATCAAGAGAAAAATGCGTGGTCAACGATTTTCGTCGCCAGAAGATGCTGTTGAAGCGTTCAAAAACCATGTTTTGGAGGTGTCTCAATCGGAGTGGAAAAAGTGCTTCGACAATTGGTTTGAGCGCATGCAAAAGTGTATAAATCTTGCTGGAGAATACTTTGAAAACCAATAAAATCATTTTTGATGATAAATATTCGCATTTTCATTATTAGGCCAGAAAGTTAAACAGCAACCCTCGTATTAACCATTTCACCAATTTTACCAAAATTTGGGGTCCAAAATATTTATGCTTGAAGGCATTCAAAATGTTGGGTCAAGGGGTTATTTTATTCTTAAATGTTGGTAAGTTATGGATTTATTTAGAATCAAGAAAAATAAATTTATTATTTCGAAATTTTAATAAGAAAAAAAATAATCATTAAAGGTAATTTTCCCTTGTATTTATACACCCTTGTATTTTATAGCTTGTAAATACAACAGGGATTCACTCTCCCTTGTAAATTTAACACTGTTGTAAATACATCATTTGAGAACACACCCTGTATTATATTATCATAAAACCTATATAAGCTTAAACTTGCTCTCATCAGCTGTCAACACATTATTTGTAACAACGCTAATATTAGTAACCTTAAGGAAATTATTTTAAAATGCCACGAAATTCAAATAAAGAAAAATTATTAATTAATGCCATCTGCACACAAGCTGCAGTAAATTTAATCACAGCGGATTCAAGTGAGTATATTTTAGGACATATGTAGACTGCGCCGATGGTCAGAAATTAATCCTTTTTTTTGGGTTAGTGACCATGGGAACATGTAGTTTGCGCCGATGGTCATTAAGGTTAGCATACAGATTGCACCGATCGATGGTGTACCTGAGGGATTTAAAAGTATTACTAAGTCTTAATGGGGTTATTATTGTAAATCAGATTATTAAATAGGCGAGGGCACGTATCCAACTCAAAATTGCAATTTTCTTATAGAGATGCTGTACACTGAAGGTCTGAATAGTTGATTAAGCAAATAAAATTTGCGGTACATGGAATTTACACGGTTTTTTGGGCGATATATCGATTATTAAAATTAGCCCCCCCCCCCCATAAAATGTAACAGAAATTGGCGTTATTTTCGGGCTTTTTCAGTCCGAATGTGACTCTGACGCCGTTGCCGACTAAAAAGCTCTATACCAATGTGCAGAACTCCAAGAGAGGGAACTTGCTCTCATCAGCTGTCAACACATTATTTGTAACAACGCTAATATTAAGTAACCTTAAGTAAATTATTTTAAAATGCCACGAAATTCAAATAAAGAAAAATTATTAATTAATGCCATCTGCACACAAGCTGCAGTAAATTTAATCACAGCGGATTCAAGTGAGTATATTTTGGGACATATGTAGACTGCGCCGATGGTCAGAAATTAATCCTTTTTTTTGGGTTAGTGACCATGGGAACATGTAGATTGCGCCGATGGTCATTAAGGTTAGCATACAGATTGCACCGATGGTGTACCTGAGGGATTTAAAAGTATTACTAAGTCATAATGGGGTTATTATTGTAAATCAGATTATTAAATAGGCGGGGCACGTATCCAACCCAAAATTGAAATTTTCTTATAGAGATGCTGTACACTGAAGGTCTGAATAGTTGATTAAGCAAATAAAATTTGCGGTACATGGAATTTACACGGTTTTTTGGGCGATATATCGATTATTAAAATTAGCCCCCCCCCCCATAAAATGTAACAGAAATTGGCGTTATTTTCGGGCTTTTTCAGTCCGAATGTGACTCTGACGCCGTTGCCGACTAAAAAGCTCTATACCAATGTGCAGAACTCCAAGAGAGGGACTGATTGAGCAGATTATAAGACTCAACAGTTGGAGTACAAGAGGACTGTACGTCGAAAACAACGAGAGTCATGCAGAGTCTTCTGCAGCCCGACGGAGTATTTCCAGCCCAACTTCAATGGGGTCTGGATCAAGTGATCTGGTGCGGGTTTTTAGGGCGTGCATTGCGCACGGCCAGCGCCGTAGTAAGCTCTTCTGGCGCCTGAGGCAGATTTGAATATATGCGGCCCCCTCCCAAAAGATTCTTACCACTTTGAACATTTTAAACTATTATATATTGGGTTTTGTCGAGGTTTAGCGCCCCCATTGCGATGGCGCCTGAGGCAAAACAAAGCCTCAGTCGCCTCACCTTTGCTAAGGCGCTCGCTTAGAGTTATGAAAACAAATGGATGCTTATCAGGAACTCGTTTAGTCCGCCGGGACTAGGGGTCTGAGGGGTATGGAATAACCCCCCCCTAGGTACACTTAACTTATTGCGGAAGAAAAACTTTCACTTTTACGTCCCTCGGTATTAAGAAGAACGGTACTGGGGTAGTTATGAAAAATATCACCTGCTGCCCCCCTCCCGGATTACAAACGAAAATAGCAAAAGATTCAACGAAAAATAATAAATTTTTATGGTTCTGAATAATTTTTATCGTTGGGAACTTCTGAAGATCTTATATAAAATACGCATAGTACGCCAGAATCACCGTTTCCATGGTAACGTAACGGAATTACCCCCCCCCTGAATATGGAGATTATTTTTATCGGTAGGAATCAACATCAATTAGCCTTAATTTATGTCCGTCACGCTCAGGAACGCATCTCGTTGGTTGAATTATTACTGTGCGATTTGTTTTTACCGTCAAAATGTTTTGATGACGTCTGTCACTCATTATAAATGATGCTCAACAGTGCCGTACGAATGTAATAATTATTATTACAAGGTAATGCGGTGCCGCCGCAAATTCGGGGGCTTTTTGAGCAAAATCCAAATGTGAATTTGGAAGGCAAGGGAAGGACTTTTCGAAAAAACTTATACTCTACATTTCACCAGAATTAGCCGGTCCGTTCGATTGGGAGGATAAAAAAATTGAAAAAATCAAATACAATCTTTGCCAAATGTCAGCTTGCTCGGACCTTTGGGCAAATTTTGAAAAAATTTATTTTTCTCTTAATTTTCCAACCTTGGCCACAATTTCAATTAATTTATTATTAAAAGCATTTCCCGTGCCCGAAAACATTTCCCCTGCGACGAATCAATATTGTGCCATTTTAAGGGTGGGTCGTGTTTTCGGTTAAAAATTTAAGTATTAGTGTGCATTGGAAAAATATGAAAAAAAAACTATTTTATAGAGAATTTTATGCGCTTCAATTATGGTCTGAACATAATTTTTCATACAAGCATAAATAAGCGAGTTATCGGCAGAAAATCGCGTTAGGGGAGCTAAAACCCCCGATTGTGGGGGACGCCGGCGTGGGATTTTATGGGACTTTTGGGGGGTTCATTAGAACACTCCAATGTACATCTCTGCCAAAATTCAGCTTGCCCGGATTTTTTGCAAACTGAAAACCTACCTTGCCTGGAATATTGGGATTTTACATTAACCAAACGCCACCATACGACAGCAATTGTAACTACCCGATCGGGTATACCTCAGTTTCTTTTAACGTGTGTTAATAATGTTTGAGTTTGTTTTTGTGAGATTTTTAATTCAGTGCAGTGTTTAATCTTTAATAGTAATCGATAATTACAAATTTTACATCCATGTCACCCGTATAATCAACATTCTACTGAGGTATACCCGTTAACGTAGACATTGAAGTTGACGCTAGCGCCACCATCGGTAGTGTAAAATCCCAATAACCATTTCACCAATTTTACCAAAATTTGGGGTTCAAAATATTTATGCTTAAAGGTTAAAGGCATTCAAAATGTTGGGTCAAGGGGTTATTTTCTTCTTAAATGTTTGTAAGTTATGGATTTATTTAGAATCAAGAAAAATAAATTTATGATTTCGAAATTTTAATAATAAAAAAAATAATTATTATTTATAAATTTTTAAAAGGGAAAATAAATTGATAAATCTTTAATTACGAGGACCATTGTGATATTCTTCGAAGAAAATTATATCTTATATATAAAAATTTATGTGATTGTCATTGACAATTTTTTTGTATTTCTTTCTTCTTTTTTACGCACAAATTTGTGGGGTTCTGAAAATATTTCTTCATTTTTAACCCATAAATTTGTGGGTTTCTAATAATATTTCCTTCATTTTTTACCCACAAATTTGTGGGTTTCTAATAATATTTCCTTCATTTTTTTCCCACAAATTTGTGGGTTTCTGAAAATATTTTCTTCATTTTTTACCCACAATTTTGTGGGGTTCTGAAAATGTTTTCTTCATTTTTTACCCACATTTTTGTGGGGGTTCTGAAAATATTTTCTTCATTTTTTACCCACAAATTTGTGGGTTTCTGATAATATTTTCTTCATTTTTTACCCACAATTTTGTGGGGTTCTGAAAATATTTTCTTCATTTTTTACCCACATTTTTGTGGGGGTTCTGAATATATTTTCTTCATGTTTTACCCACAAATTTGTGGGTTTCTGAAAATATTTTCTTCATTTTTTACCCACAATTTTGTGGATTTCTGAAAATATTTTCTTCATTTTTCACCCACAAATTTGTGGGTTTCTGATATATTTTCTTCATTTTTTACCCACAATTTTGTGGATTTCTGAGAATATTTTCTTCATTTTTTACCCACAAATTTGTGGATAAACCGGTGAAAGGGTTAAAAAGCTTTAACATACTTAAAAAACGTTGTAGAGCGAGGATCTGGGCTGAAACAAATTTTTGAAAAAATAGGATAAGAAATTTTTTCGTAACTTAATATGCGCCCCCCCCCTATTTGGGTTTTCCACTTTTAGCGAGAAAATATCGTCTCAAAAAATTTTATATCTTAATTTCTTTTTAATTAACCAAATTTCTTATAATTTCTTCTATTTATAACTTCTTATCATAATTTTTTCCAATTATTCACTACCTCGCGTAGATTACAATTTTTCTAATTCTTTATTTTCCCTTAATTAATCATATTTTCAGACAGCGCCGTAGCAATGGTGAGGCGATTGAGGCATTTTCCTCAGACGCCATCGCAATGAGGGCGCTAAACCTTGACATAACCCAATTAATAGTTTAAAATTTTCAAAAAGATAAGAATCTGACTGAATTCGAAAATTTGACTACGATTTTATTTGCAACACCGCCTAAAATTCGCTGTTTTCCCTTTTCCCTAAGTGGGGATTTTAATCCTCTACAGTAGTTTTTCGCCTAGAATTCGCTTACTTTTATTTTTAGTGAAAATTATCATCAAATCAAAATTGAAGAGTAGTACAAAATTCTCTATAAAACAGATTAACAAAATTTGCCTACATCATACCAAGTATTTATGAAATAAAAAGAAACTCAACAGAAAACAATTGAAAAAGGTTTTGAATGATTCTTATTCTGAATAAATATTTATTACATTGAAACTTGACCATCGATGGTGAACAAAACAGGGTTTCTCGCTTTGTAGAGAATTTTTACTCTTAAATTTTGGTCCAATGATAAGACAGAGGATTTTAGGAAAGTTGATTCCAACCCCGCGTTCTTCTTCATTTCCCTTTGACTGGGTAACCGGTAAAAATATTACATTATCATTGCGACAGTTATTCAAATATATTTAAACTAGTCGGCCGTGGTTATGCGGCCTGAAGGCGGCACTGAGTGAATTGCGACAGCTATATATCTTCTATATTAATATAGTCGGCCGTGGTTGTGCGACCTGAAGGCCGCACTGAGTTAATTGTAACAGCTATCTATCTTCTATCTCTTATTATAAAAGGCCAAGTCTTTCTTTCTTTCTTTCTGTCTGTCCCACGGAAATACCCGAAGCAAACCGAACCGAACCGAACGCACAACGTATCATCGGATCAATGTATCATCGTATCAACGTATCATCGTATCAACGTATCATCGGATCAACGTATCATCGTATCATTTTGTCTATATAGGACAGCTAATTCCAAAAAAGCATTATGTGAACTTCCATAATGGATAATGAAAATTTTGAAAGTCCTGCTGCAAAGCGACGGCGATTGAATCGTGAGAGAAAAGCACGTACAAGAGCTAATAACACAGAAGAACAGCTTCGATCACAGCGACAAGCTGACGCTCGGTCTCATGCGATACGTCGACAACATGAGACTTTGGAACAAACTCAAGCGCGGCAAGCTGCTGACGCTCGGTCCCATGCGATACGTCAACAACGTGAAACTTTAGAAGAAACTCAAACGCGGCAAGCTGCTGACGCTCGGTCCCATGCGATACATCGACAGAAAGAAAATCGATACCAAAGTCAAGCAATTCAACTCCAAATAAGAGCATTGAGATTTGATGAATCTCACGTTACTCGACACGATTGTGGAGAAATGAATTCCATCTGTCAGTTCTGCGGCTCCAAGAATTTCGCCAAGGAGCGTCCAGTTGATAAACAATTTAACAACTGCTGTCATAAAGGAAAAGTGAAGATTCCGCAACCGCTCGATCAACATGGGAATCTATTGTTATATCCCGAATTTCTTCGCACTATGCTTTCAGATAATCCTTACTACAAGAACTTTCGTCAGCACATCCGCTCTTACAATTCCTCGGTTTCTTTCGCTTCAATGGGAGCAGAGATTGTTTCAATGCCGGGTAACGGACCATACGTTTTCAAAATTCATGGATAGACGTACCACAGAACCACAAACCTGTATCCACCTGAAGGATAAACAAGAAAGTTTGCACAACTGTATGTAATGGACACGACAGAAGCGGTCAATGAACGAGTAAATCTGCCTGAGAATAGAGGTTGTCTACCTGAAGTGATTGAGAAAATCGATCGTTTCTTCCGCGTCAACAATCTTATCGCAGCTTCATATTGCCTGATGAAAGAAATTGAGCAACAAGAGCGTGTACGAGCCGAAGAAGAAGGACAACCAGTTCCGGTCGTCAATATGGTGATGCGGCGCGATCGGCAGTCTGATCAAAGACGTTACAATGCTCCAACGTCCAATGAAATTGCAATGGTGTTCGTAAATGATGACGGCGAACCTCCATTTGAACGTGATATCCGTATCTATCCTCGAAATCCCGTCGACAATGCAAATATCCGAAGCAAACCGAACCGAACCGAACGCATAACGGATAATTTCATAACCAATCGGATGAACATATCATCGTATCAACGTATCATCGTATCAACGTATCATCGGATCAACGTATCATCGGATCAACGTATCATCGGATCAACGTATCATCGGATCAATTAATCCGATTATCCTACTCAAAATTACTATATAAGCAGAATTACATTATAACGAAACTAGCTGATAGCCCGTCCGAGGACGGGTAGCTAGAAGGACGGGCAGGCAGCCAAGGTAACTTAAGTTGAATGAAGATTAAAGAAAGCTCTCAGTGCAATCTAAAGCCATATGACCTTGGCTGCCTGCCCGTCCTTCTAGCTACCCGTCCTCGGACGGGCTATCAGCTAGTATTAATATAGTCGGCCGTGGTTGTGTGGCCTGAAGGCCGCATTGAGTGAATTGCGACAGCTATCTACGTATCTTCTATATTAATACTAGCTGACCCGGCAGACTTTGTCCTGCCCAAATTTCAATATTTGCCTACATGTATTTTTTAGATCCAATCCGCATAATAACCTTGCGACTTATTTGGTCATCGCAAATACCATACGTATTAAAAAATGATTAAATAAATAAATTAATAAAAAATACAAATCAAGGTTTAATAAAAAAAAGTTTAACAAAACTGTTAAGTATTCACAAAAACCACAATAATTTCTAATTTTACTTTATTTTATTTTTGCCAATTACTCTTGTTCTTTGTGTTCTTCCTTTTCCTCCTCCCCTTTGTCTTCTAATAAGGGATTTTCAAAATCGGACAGCAATATTGGCAATACCTCTTCTTCTTTCTGTTCTTCTATTTCCTTCTCCCCTTCGTCTTCTAATAAGAAGTTTCCAAAGCACGCAGCGATATTGCCAATTCCTGTTCTTCTTTCTGTTTCTTCTTCATATAGACAGCAGCCAATTCTTCCTCTCTTTTTCTTCGATGCAGCGCTCCATGTATAATAGCGTGGCATTTCCGAATAGAGTCAAGTCCTTGCGAGCGGATCGTTTTCGCATCTCGAAAAGAAATTTGTCAATGCTGTCGCTGATGGTCGTTCTGCTCTTTGCGCTGCATTTGCGTCCGTAAAGTAGACACGCTGGCCGTTCTCCAAGTGAACTGCCAAATGTACGACAGTCGGGTGACGTTCATGAATCGGAAATGAAAACAGCCGCCAAATTGCCTCGTTACAACTCACGTAACGCCCAAGTTGAAATTTTGTCACCTCGTCGTTTGCATTCGAATGCCAAACACCGCCATGTCGCTCCCTTTGTTCACATTTGCAATCATATTTGATGGATTTGATGGAGTTGCAGTACTCAAAGTTGCAGTGGGTCGAGAACGTTTTCGATAAAAGCGGACAATATGGAACGATCCAGCGGTTATCGACGACGACATCGTTTCCTTTCACTTTCATCACGATTGATCTGCCGTTGTCATCTAGAGAACGACGCCGATACAATGGATATCCGTCGATTCCACTGATTGTGTCAGCCACCAACGGACGGGGAAAACGCTTTGTGCAATTTCCGTTTTCCATGCACGGTGAGTCTGGGTTGTGGACTCCGCAAGGGCCATGGATCATGTTCATTGTCACAACGGAATGCAGCTGCGGATCAGTTTCAGAATCTGGTATTTCGGCAGAAATCATCGAATCAATATGATCTGGTCGGATCTTGTCGAACATCCAAAGCAGAATGTGTGCATGTGGTAAACCACGCTTCTGCCATTCAACCGAGTACATCCAACAACGGAGCACGCCAAAAACCTTGTGCTTAACGATGTAATCCATGAGCACTCTGATCTTTTGTTTGAATACTCGTGCAGTGATGTCATGTCGATCGCTGGATGTTTGTCCTGTCAGCAACAGATTCGTAATTTCGGGCCATTTCGAATTGCAAGTGAACGTGATGAATAAATCAGGGCGTCCGTAATTCCGCACGTACGTCATCTCATCTTGAGCGTACTCATGCATGTGGCGCGGGCTTCCAACATAAGTAGCTGTGAGAATGGTCAAACGACCGATGTTAACCGCGTCTCCTTCAGTAGCGATGGCGTCAAGCAAGTGGATGTACTCGTCTGATCGTAACTTCGACTGATTGAAACGAATGAAATTGAGACGCTCCGTTTCGACCTTGACGTACATGTCGACGCAGTACTGTTGAAACAACCGGCGATATCTCAACAGATGATTGTCAACGTCTTGCCGAATCATCAATCGATACGCATAAAAATGCATTGAGCTGACCTTCTTATTCGTTTCTTCTCCTGAAATATGAATTCGAACTTAGTTGTAGAATGAAAAAGAAGTGATGACTTGTAAACAAACCTGTCGTTGGATTGACCATCTTTACATTCAAGTGATAGCCATCCTCTCCACGACAGAACATCAACGGGTATTGAAGTGCATCATATGACCGATGAGTCTCGTACACGCGCTGCAATTGTTCACCATCCCGACGCTTGAGAACAATATCGCGTGATTCCACATTCTCGCCAACAATCACCACTGCGACTTCATTGATAGTGGGAGCATTGAATTGTCTTGCATGGCCTCCAGCGGGTCTTTTGTCTGCTCTGATAATGATTTTGTGGTCGTCAGAATGCATTGCATCCAATGCGGTTTTGAACAATCTGACCAATTCATTATGCTCATGCAGAAGATTTTGCAATTGTTCGATCATTTCACGTTTAGTCAAATTTTTCGCGTTTTTCCGAAATTTTCCGAGTTTTCCACAAAGAATTTTCTATTTTCCCATTCGAAAAGCCATTCCGGAACAATTGCACACAAATTAAAACCAATTTAAAAAATTAAATAATTAATTTTAATTAGCTATTTAGCACATCTGCATTATGATCTTCTTGCAAAACCACTCGCACGATTGTCGTCAATAGGAGTGTCTTCACAACATGGCGCCACAATTTATATTATTAGCAAAATATATTTTTATTGTCGCGCCACCTGCCGACGACGCAATTTTGTTAAACGATAGGTCCGCTATGAACGCCATCTATTGAAAGCAAAAAATTGCTAACGTCCGCCATGAACGCCATCTATTGAAAGTAAAAAATGGCTAACGAATATTTCCCGAATTTTTCAATTTTCTGGGCAACTTTTCTAATTTTTTCTTTTGTAAAAACCTTCTCCTGGCAATTACGAACAACTTAAAAAAAATTTGAGCCAAATCGGCCCAGCCGTTCTCAATTGATGAATTAGTATACATTTTTCACACCATTTTTATATATATAGAAGATTTGAATTTTTTCAATTTTTTATCCTCCCAATCGAATGAACCGGCAAATTATAGGTGAAATGTAGAGTAAAAGTTTTTTTCGAAAAGTCCTTCCCTTGCCTTCAAAATCCACATTTGAATTTTGCTCAAAAAGTACCCCGAACTTTCGGCGGCACCGCATTATCTTTTGATAATTATTAAGTTCGTACGGCACTCTTGAGCATCATTATATAATTAGTGACAAGTCATCAAAAAATTTTGACGGTAAAAACAAATCGCACCGTAATAATTCAAGCAATGATGTAACCGGCAACCGTCCTTTGGAACACTTTTCCTAGGAACGGTTGGAGTTATTAAAAAAAAAACAAATTTACTGGTCGACTACAAAATTCCACCTAGGCACTTATCGATCTACTGAGAATATTTATAGATTATGCTGCCACCACCGTTCGACCGATTAGGCCCACCGTAGAATTCTGTTCCCCAAAAAAAAACCGCCCTATTAATTCGGTAAGCGACTTCCTGGTAATGAGTCCCAGACACTCCCCGTTCTGACGTTACGTCCCCCGGCTAAATGTTGAAGTTGAAACTTCGGTGCGGGCAAAACGACACTAAGCTCGGCACTGAAAATAAAACGTCCTTTTCCTCAACAGGAAAAACGAAAACACTGAATTTTCAAAACAATATTTATTAATAATGGATAAAGTTAAAACAAATACATACACACTTTAAAATCTCCCTTACAATTTAGGGTGGCCCTTTTAAACACATATAAATATACAACCTAAAATAACTATCCAAAAAAAATATACCATCCTTCTGTTAGTAAAGAATTCAAAATTTTACTTACATAGGTGATATAATTTATCCTTTTACCTTGGATCCCCAGACAATCCAATACGGCCAAACAATGCCTTATCTATGATCCCAAAACAACGACAAACTCGGAACAGATGCCTCACACTAGAGAACACACAATCTATTTTCGGGTGTAATGAACAAACTATTTGACTTTTTAAACACTTAGAATTCACAATCTATTTACGGGTTTAATGAACAAACTATTTGACTTTTTAAACACTTAGAATCCACAAGCAAGATAATTCGGCAAGACACTCCCTTGTCTTATTTGCCCAAAACAAAATCCAAAACTGATAATCCGTCAGACCGTTCCGTACGCGAGAATCTACCACAGCCTCCGGCGAACTCACTGAAAAGACTTCCTTATTAACATTAATCCCGAGAGCCCATGGCCCCCGGCCGCAGCTCAACGGGCGCACCCCGACTTCTCACTCTACGGGCTCACCCCCGGCTTCTGCCTCTACGGGCTCACCCCCGACTTCTGACTCTCGACTAATTAATTCAACCATATTTATACCTTTCATAGCGTGAGAATTGCACCACTGACAATTTTATCTATAGATAGATACATCCCTATCGCTTTTGAACGAGAAGCAATGTCTACTGATTACTTCCATGAAATCAAACCTAGATTATTTCATCAATGAAAACGCGTCGACTGCATTGAAAATATCGAGTCATATTAACGATACTTCACTGTTGTCTGAAATTAAACAGTTTAATCGAACAAAGAACAGTATAAAAGTCAATCTCCAGACGCAGGAATATTGCAAACGAATATTGATAAAACTATCAATACTCGTTCACGTTATAAAACTTATCGCTTCCGCTGGTGATTATAAATATAGTTAATTAACAATCATCAGTTGTTATAATAATTTATAAATCCTATACCTCAATTTAAAATATTAAAATTAATTTTTATGACCCAAAATCCCGTTTTGTTACATTATTCCCCCCTTCGAAAAAGATGTGCGCTTGCCTACAAGCCACATACTTTTCCACCTAAAGATCACCTCAATCAACAAATTCAATCATTCCAATTAAACCTAAAATGTTATAAAAACTTAATTTTAAACAGCAATATACAATTCCTTAAATAAAGAAACATCCTAAATAATCTTAACAACACGAATATAATTCTGAATCTACAACGAATACTTCTGATTCTTATAAGTTCTGGTACAACACTATTATTTCTTTCTGCGCACATAAATGACTCGCGAAATTCATAAATCGTTTCTGTGCACTTTCTGACGCACTAATTGTTCGGGTACCACACTAAGGATTTGTCAGGTTGGTGTTGTTGCCTTCGGGGTTGATTGGTTGACTTTGCTCGGTCCAATGTTGAGAATGTGACAGGGAGGGGTAAATGTTTATAGCACTATTTTGTGGCGCACTGCCTTTGGAATCCGCACCTTTGTTTTCTTTGGGGTTTTCGACGTCATTGGTTTTATTTCGCTGATGTCGATTAATTAACACCATCGTGAGGGTATTCCATAGACCGGCTAATAAGACAAGACTGCAACCCATAGTCTCGTATAGGTGTAGACCATTTAATACTACACCCAAACAATATATGATCACTCTAAAAATGATATAAAAACCGAGTAGACTGCTAAAGAATAATCCAACGTCCGTAAACCATCCCCCATACTTGCTTCATCGTGGAGTGAGCCAATTCTATCGTCTCGTTAGGGTTAAACATCTTAAGAGTCATTATTATTTGACCAATCTGCTGCTCATAAATCAACAATGATTTATATTAATGTACTTTGGGGCAAGCTTCCAATCCAATTTGGAGAACGAAGCTTGAAAACCCGCCTGCTACAAGAGAACTGTGACTATGCATTCCACAGTAACTCATAATTCGTGTGACCTCTACCAAACAGGTCCACACTTTTTGGAGTTTAATATCATTCTTCTGAATCGCTTGAATATCTATGGGAGTACTAAGATATTCGGATTCGGGTTCGGGGCATTGTGCTACATCGCGAATAGAAATAGCTGAAATGTCGCTACTTTGGTCCTCGCAGTCGTACGTGATAAAACTCGTTGCCTGACATACCCATAGCGCGGTTATTAACGTTGCACTCCGTAATACATAATGTACTCGTGTTCCGATCATATTCACTATATTTATTTAAATGTTTGTCGCACTAATATTGTCTTACTTTATAGTTTACTCCGCGATTTCGTTCGCACTTATAATGTTTTTTTTTCTTCAGTGAAAATGTCGGACCAGAATCGAACCAAATCAATACCAATTAAATCAATACAAATAAAGTAAACAAATCAAAATCAATAAAATCAAATCATAGTATTCGGTGAACCGAAACTAACACCTATCAAATCAACTAAAATTAATCAAATCAAATACATCCAAATCAATATATATACCAATAAAACCAATATAATTATTAATTAAATCTTAAAACCAGACTACATACAAATAAAATAAACAAAACTTGCTTCATGTCAAATGACTGCATAATCATGCAACCATTACGCATGTCGGCTTCCCATGTCTTTGTGACATTACATGAACTTAACTTGACTCAACCTGAGAGTGTTAACCCCGAGCTCTCTATAGGTATCGGCATTCTCTCTCTCACTCAACGTTCATTCTCATTTTTCTCTCATTACGCCCAAATGATACGGACATAACAATACGATTTCTTCAAAGAAATCTGTCCTTTTTCACACGACACTCCAAGAGCGCCATCGTTGGAGTATCTATAACATAACTAGTGATTTCTAAACGGAAATCTTTATTTTTTTTCCACACGACACTCCAAGAGCGCCATCGTTGGAGTATCTATAACATAACTAGGGATTTCTAAACGGAAATCTTCACTTTTTTTCACACGACACTCCAAGAGCGCCATCGTTGGAGTATCTATAACATAACTAGGGATTTCTAACCGGAAATCTTTACTCTTTTCACACGACACTCCAAGAGCGCCATCGTTGGAGTATCTATAACATAACTATGGATTTCTAAACGGAAATCTTTACTTTTTTTTCACACGACACTCCAAGAGCGCCATCGTTGGAGTATCTATAACATAACTATTTTTTCACACGACACTCCAAGAGCGCCATCGTTGGAGTATCTATTTTCAACGCGACACTCCAAGAGCGCCATCGTTGGAGTATCTATTTTCAATGCGACACTCCAAGAGCGCCATCGTTGGAGTATCTATATCTATAACATCAATAAATAATACGCGTTAGTGAGGCTCTTACCACAGGCTCGTAATGCCGTAGGGGTATTCTGACCTGCCCACTACACAGGAAATAGTACGCGTTAGTGAGGCTCTTACCACAGGCTCGTAATGCCGTAGGGGTATTCTAACCTGCCCGCTACACAGGAAATAGTACGCGTTAGTGAGGCTCTTACCACAGGCTCGTAATGCCGTAGGGGTATTCTAACCTGCCCGCTACACAGGAAATAGTACGCGTTAGTGAGGCTCTTACCACAGGCTCGTAATGCCGTAGGGGTATTCTAACCTGCCCGCTACACAGGAAATAGTACGCGTTAGTGAGGCTCTTACCACAGGCTCGTAATGCCGTAGGGGTATTCTGACCCGCCCGCTACACAGGGGTTGTACACTTTAGTGGACTTTTACCACGAGCTCGTAAGGCTGTAGGGGTATTCTGACCCGCCCGCTACACAGGGGTGTTACTTCAAACATAAATCGCAATCCAAAATCGAAAAACCGTACACTTTAGTGGACTTTTACCACGAGCTCGTAAGGCTGTAGGGGTATTCTGACCCGCCCGCTACACAGGGGTCGTACACTTTAGTGGACTTTTACCACGAGCTCGTAAGGCTGTAGGGGTATTCTGACCCGCCCGCTACACAGGGGTCGTACACTTTAGTGGACTTTTACCACGAGCTCGTAAGGCTGTAGGGGTATTCTGACCCGCCCGCTACACAGGGGTGTTCCGTACACTTTAGTGGTCCTATGACTCCTTCGGTAGGTTCCATCGTTCCTATTATTTAATTAAATAAAACAACACCAAATTACGTTCATAATGGGTTAGTAAATCCACACAAAAAAATCAATGCTGAGAAAAAAAATAAAATATGGGCAATCAAATATAAACTAAATCATACACACACCCGGTCAATTATCTCCTTTGACTTCCACGGTTCAAACAAAATAAATTCAACGGAAAAAATGCAACTTGAATATTCTTTACTACAAATAGTAAATACTACCACAACGACCTTACCGTAAAAATCTCGATAAAAATTTTTACTACGACTTCCGTATTGTAAGAGATTACACGTACTATCTTCTTACTTACTACGATAGTCTGATAATTTTACTACTTCGCGATTGCAAAAGTTAATTTTATCTTTTATCAACTGTAGTATAAATAATTTACGTTGCAAACAATCACGCCTCAAAATTGAACAATTAGATTTCCAATTATTATTACTACCAAATCTACCAAATTGTACCAAATTCACTCTCCAATATAACAACAAAATTCAAAATTTAATTTCCCAAAAAAAATTTTTTTTTTCGTTTTCGTTTTTCCAATAGTGCCGTTTGAGCTAGTGCCTTTTTGGACAAATCCCACCGCTGCCACCAAATGTAACCGGCAACCGTCCTTTGGAACACTTTTCCTAGGAACGGTTGGAGTTATTAAAAAAAAAACAAATTTACTGGTCGACTACAAAATTCCACCTAGGCACTTATCGATCTACTGAGAATATTTATAGATTATGCTGCCACCACCGTTCGACCGATTAGGCCCACCGTAGAATTCTGTTCCCCAAAAAAAAACCGCCCTATTAATTCGGTAAGCGACTTCCTGGTAATGAGTCCCAGACACTCCCCGTTCTGACGTTACGTCCCCCGGCTAAATGTTGAAGTTGAAACTTCGGTGCGGGCAAAACGACACTAAGCTCGGCACTGAAAATAAAACGTCCTTTTCCTCAACAGGAAAAACGAAAACACTGAATTTTCAAAACAATATTTATTAATAATGGATAAAGTTAAAACAAATACATACACACTTTAAAATCTCCCTTACAATTTAGGGTGGCCCTTTTAAACACATATAAATATACAACCTAAAATAACTATCCAAAAAAAATATACCATCCTTCTGTTAGTAAAGAATTCAAAATTTTACTTACATAGGTGATATAATTTATCCTTTTACCTTGGATCCCCAGACAATCCAATACGGCCAAACAATGCCTTATCTATGATCCCAAAACAACGACAAACTCGGAACAGATGCCTCACACTAGAGAACACACAATCTATTTTCGGGTGTAATGAACAAACTATTTGACTTTTTAAACACTTAGAATTCACAATCTATTTACGGGTTTAATGAACAAACTATTTGACTTTTTAAACACTTAGAATCCACAAGCAAGATAATTCGGCAAGACACTCCCTTGTCTTATTTGCCCAAAACAAAATCCAAAACTGATAATCCGTCAGACCGTTCCGTACGCGAGAATCTACCACAGCCTCCGGCGAACTCACTGAAAAGACTTCCTTATTAACATTAATCCCGAGAGCCCATGGCCCCCGGCCGCAGCTCAACGGGCGCACCCCGACTTCTCACTCTACGGGCTCACCCCCGGCTTCTGCCTCTACGGGCTCACCCCCGACTTCTGACTCTCGACTAATTAATTCAACCATATTTATACCTTTCATAGCGTGAGAATTGCACCACTGACAATTTTATCTATAGATAGATACATCCCTATCGCTTTTGAACGAGAAGCAATGTCTACTGATTACTTCCATGAAATCAAACCTAGATTATTTCATCAATGAAAACGCGTCGACTGCATTGAAAATATCGAGTCATATTAACGATACTTCACTGTTGTCTGAAATTAAACAGTTTAATCGAACAAAGAACAGTATAAAAGTCAATCTCCAGACGCAGGAATATTGCAAACGAATATTGATAAAACTATCAATACTCGTTCACGTTATAAAACTTATCGCTTCCGCTGGTGATTATAAATATAGTTAATTAACAATCATCAGTTGTTATAATAATTTATAAATCCTATACCTCAATTTAAAATATTAAAATTAATTTTTATGACCCAAAATCCCGTTTTGTTACAATGAGATGCGTTCCTGAGCGTGACGGACAGATTAAGGCTATTATTAAAATTTTATATGTTGATGATGATTGAAGAGAAAAATTTCTACCGATAAAAATAATCTCCATATTCAGGGGGATATTCCGTTACGTTACCATGTAAACGGTGATTCTGACATACTATGCGCATTTTATATAAGATTTTCAGAAGTTCCCAACGATAAAAATCGATATTACATGGCCGGGGGGTCTTGGGGGTATGGAATACCCCCCAGGTACACTTGCCATTATTCAGAACCATCAAAATTTACTATTTTACGTCGAATCTTTTGAAATTTTCGTTTGTAATCCGGGAGGGGGGGTAGCAGGTGATATTGTTCATAACTACTCCAGTACCGTTCTTCTTAATACCGAGGGACGTAAAAGTGAAAGTTTTTCTTTCGCAATAAATTAAGTGTACTTAATTACTTAATGGCGCGCCATCGCAATGGGGGCGCTAAACCTAGACAAAACCCAATAAATAATAGTTTAAAATGATAAGAATCTTTCGGGGGGGGGCGCATATATTCAAATTTGCCTCAGGCGCCAGAAGAGCTTGCTACGGCGCTATTTTCAGAACAAACTCGAACTTTTCCATTAAATTAGTTTTATTCCCATAATTTTACAACAAAATTTGTCTTCAATTTATTTTTCTAATCAAAAATTTTTATTCCAAAATAAATAAATTCTTCATGTGAATGCAGAAAAAACCTAAGGCCAAATTTCTTGATCTACATTTTATTACTTAAAATTATAGTTTGAGAATTGTTTTACAATGCAGAAAAATCCTAAGTCCAAAATTATTATAAAATTTTATTAGGATTTTGGAGTCCGGATTTTTCTGCATTGTAAAACAAATCTTCAAGAAATTTGGACTTGGGTTTTTTCTGCATTCACATGACGAATTATGGGGGTGTATGGGTTAGAGGAAGACAGGAAGCCCTCATAATTTACGATCATCAATGGTGATTGCACTGCAAAGGTCGGAATGAAGTTTGGCAGCGGTGTAGTATGCGATCGCATACTACACCATCTTCGACTGCTAGAACTGGTCTGAAGTCAGAAATAAATACAGCATGGGAGACCTGAGCCCCAACGCCATAGTAACAAAATGCTATCATCAAATGATGATTGGGACAGAGTTGCTGATGCCTTAACTGAGATCATCCGTACCAAGCTGAACGATGAGAAGGTCACTAAAGCAGCTCTGGGTTCAGGTCACGAAGACAAGAAGAAATATCGTTATTGACGACAAAGCGGAATAATAAGGATATGACACAACAACATCGTAGGTTGACAGCTGAAGAAGTACCGAGAGGCGAATCCGGCTGTCACCGGGAAGGGGGTTTTAGTGAGTAAGTATCTCACACTACCATCCCAGATTGGAGTGGTACCTATGAAGGTTCCCCCCTCCCCTGCACTGGGAAAAAAGTAGGAAGGGATCATAGAATGGTAAGAGCGGTAATTACACTGAGCCTTCGAAAGGAGAAATATAAATTAATAAAACCGAAAAGCACCCCCATATGGCAAGACCCAGAAGATATTGAAAAATTTCAGGCATACATAGACCAAGCACTACGTAAACTAAACCCAAGAGACGTAATCATTGAAGATTTGAACAACAGAATAGAGGCCGTAAAAGAAGCAGAAAAACAATACTGTTCTAAAGTAAAGAAGGAAAGTAAAAAGATGAAACAAAGAAGAGCTAAGAAAGGAATACGAAAGAAAAAGTAGCTAGTGAAGCTTAAAAAGACGTCAGGAAATACAATACAGACCAAATTTGCCAGACAATAGAAGAAAATAAGAGTATGAAACTAGTATGAAAGAAAAATCTGGAGGACGGAAAAGGCAGATGGTGAAGCTTAAAGACAGCGGAGGAGAAGTAATAACGGATAGAGATAAACTTTTGTTAATAGTCGAAAGATTTTATAAAGAACTTATATAGAACACGTCGGAAAAAAAACTGTAGTGAGGCTCTAAAAAAAGCAAAATAACCGACACATGGAAAAAGCCATCCTGGGAATGAAATAACGTTGAGGGATAGGGTTAGAAACAAAGGCATACGTCAGCAAACTGGAATAAAAGACGTCATAGAAAGAGTGTCCATACTTAAGTGGAAGTGGGCGGGGCACATTGCAAGATACAGCGACGGCCGATGGACTGAGAGGATATTAGAATGGATACAGGGCTGGGCATTTTGTATTTCAAATGTATTTGAAATACAAAATACATTTGCAATTTGTATTTGAAATACAAAATACAAAATACATTTATGAGATGTATTTGAAATACAAAATACAAAATACAGTATTTCAAATACAAGATACAGTATTTGAAATACAAAATACATTTATTCATGCCCTGTATTCATGTTATATTGTTTACTAGCTGGCACGGGCGGCATCCGCCGCCCTTAGCCATCTAGACCCAGAATAGATCCGAGTAGGCCAAAATTTCGAAAATTTGGCCCTACCGATTTTTCGGTTTCGCGGTCCCCACCCTTATCGAAAATTTGAGGTCGATCGGACGAAAACCCCGGAAATAGATACAAAAATACGAAAAATCGCGCTGCGCCGTTTTGCCGAGCGCCCGAAAAAAAATTCGAAAAAAAAAAAATTGTTTCGCCCCCTCCGCCGCCGCCCGGGGCTGCCTGCAAAATTTCAACTCTCTAATGTGAATTTTAAAATTTTGCTACCACTTTGAACCGCCACTTGACCCCCTCCGCAACGTCCCATTTAAAAACGGACAATTTTCCCGTTCAATCCTCGTAAAACCACACGGGTATGCAAAATTTCAACTCTCCACGACGTCCGTAGATATGCCCTGTAAATGGTAAGTCAGTGAGTGAGTGTCACGCTCAGCTTTATATATGTTTATAAAAATAATTGTTTTATTAAAAATAAAACCGTGAATAATAGATCCGTGAAGGCCAAAGTTGTTCGGTCTTCGGCCTCACAGGGCGGACAATAATAGATCCGTGAAGGCCAAAATTGTTCGGCCTTCGGCCTCACAGACCGGACCATAATAGATCCGTGAAGGCCATAGTTGTTCGGCCTTCGACCTCACAGACCGGACCATAATAGATCCGTGAAGGCCATAGTTGTTCGGCCTTCGGCCTCACAGACCGGACCATAATAGATCCGTGAAGGTCAAAGTTGTTCGGCCTTCGGCCTCACAGACCGGACCATAATAGATCCGTGAAGGCCATAGTTGTTCGGCCTTCGGCCTCACAGACCGGACCATAATAGATCCGTGAAGGCCATAGTTGTTCGGCCTTCGGCCTCACAGACCGGACCATAATAGATCCGTGAAGGCCATAGTTGTTCGGCCTTCGGCCTCACAGACCGGATCATAATACATCCGTGAAGGCCATAGTTGTTCGGCCTTCGGCCTCACAGACCGGACCATAATAGATCCGTGAAGGTCAAAGTTGTTCGGCCTTCGGCCTCACAGACCGTATAATTTAACAAATTTTTTTTCGTATTATTCATTTAGATGATTAGGGGGAATCAGATATCAATTTTGGTGATGATCGATGAAGTTCCAAAAAAAACTTTTTTTGTGCGGATAATTTTAAAATTTTTTTTTCGTATTATTCATTTAGATGATTAGGGGGAATCAGATATCAATTTTGGTGATGATCGATGAAGTTCCAAAAAAAACTTTTTTGGTGCGGATAATTTAAAAATTTTTTTTTCGTATTATTCATTTAGATGATTAGGGGGAATCAGATATATAATTTTTTAAATTTCTGAGTGTCTTTAGTCCAAAATTTTGTGGTGGAGGGGGAAAAATTTATTTTTATAAAATTGTTTTATGTTACCTATTGATATACCAAATATGAAGAATTTATTCTAGACTTTAGTAAAAACTCGTTAAGTGGGGGTAAATGTCAAAAAAAAATTCCACTTTTAAAAAGGGCGTGTCTAAAGACCACCAATATGTGAATTTTATTAGAAACAAAGAAGAATTTGATTTGGACTTACCCCTTTGGCGTAGGGGTATAGAACAATTGGCTTTCCCTGACGTATTGTTATTGGGTCACATAATCTTAGGTGTGAAATTTATTTCGGGTAGTACACTGTTGTAGTATGTGTATTATTTTTCTACTTTACTTTATTAGTATCACTCGTATGTTTTTCACTTCACTTTCCGTCACTTTTTATTTGACAAATTAAATTTTTTGTCAAACTTGTGATTTGATTTTCGAAAAAAGCGAATAACTTTTTTCCCCGCTCGAATTTCTTCTCCATATATGCGAGAATAGTTGCGCCTGGAGCTACAAAATAACTGTGCAAAATTTGGTCGAGATCGGTCCAAGGGTCTAGGAACGTATAGCGAACAAACACGCAAGCAGATCTTCTCTTTTATATATTTAGATATACAGTAGTGTAAAAAAATTGGTAACATTGTGTATTTTGTATTTTAAATTTTAAAAGAAACCCTGTATTTTGTATTTTAAAAATGTATTTTGTATTTTAAATTTTAAAAGAAACCCTGTATTTTGTATTTTAAAAATGTATTTTGTATTTTAAATTTTAAAAGAAACCCTGTATTTTGTATTTTAAAAATGTATTTTGTATTTTAAAAATGTATTTTGTATTTTAAAAATGTATTTTGTATTTGAAATACATTATCAAAATACAAAATACAAATAAAAATCTATTTGAAATACAAAATACAAAATACATTTGCAATTTGTATTTGAAATACAAAATACAAAATGTATTTCAAATACATATTTCAAATACATGTATTTCAAATACTGCCCAACCCTGGAATGGAAACTTACAAACGAAACCCAGGACGGCCACCTACAAGGTGAAAAGACGATGTGAAAAGAGTGATGGGAAATTGAATTGGGGCTGGGCAGGCAGAGAGGTGGACAAGCCTAGGGTAGGCATACGCTCAGTAATGAACACAAGTGGCTGGCTGATGAAGATGAACCGTTCTTTTGGTTTTCAATTGCATTCTCCAAGTTTTTCATTCCTCTGATAAGTTCTTATCTATTTCTTTCTTTCTGTCTTTATTCTCAGATCCTCCTTTCAGCGATTTCATTTCTTCGCTGTTTTAGCTAAAACCGTCCGTAATTTCTCCAATGACATTTAGAATCTCCTCCATAGCAGGGTGTTTAAATTTTTCACACCCTTCACCTCTTGTAGCTTTTTGGCGATCTTGAAGTTTTTTACTGTTATTCTCTTTAATTCTTTGGTGGTTTCCGCCCAGGTGAGTGTCTACAACGTTTTGCTACTTTCAGCTATGTGTTTAACTGCGTTCTCTATTTGCTGGTGTTCAATTATTCTCTTTGGTTGTTTTAAACTGAGATGTCGGGGACATTTTCACAAAAATATATTTAACAATCACCGAGTAGATTGAACAGTCCGCTAACGCTTTGCAAAAATCTACTAACAAAAGCTTACGAGCTGTTCTACCCAATGCAGACGGCTGGTTTAGGGGGCCGAGCAACACCTTGGTGGTGCAAAGAACTCGACCAGCTGAAAAAAGTGACTAAAAAGCTCTATACCAATGTGCAGAACTCCAAGAGAGGGACTGATTGAGCAGATTATAAGACTCAGCAGTTGGAGTACAAGAGGACTGTACGTTGAAAACAACGAGAGTCATGCAGAGTCTTCTGCAGCCCGACGGAGTATTTCCAACTCAACTTCAATGGGGTCTGGATCAAGTGATCTGGTGCGGGTTTTAGGGCGTGCATTGCGCACGGCCAGCGCCGTAGTAAGCTCTTCTGGCGCCTGAGGCAAATTTGAATATATGCGGCCCCCTCCCAAAAGATTCTTACCATTTTGAACATTTTAAACTATTATTTATTGGGTTTTGTCGAGGTTTAGCGCCCCCATTGCGATGGTGCCTGAGGCAAAGCAAAGACTCAGTCGCCTCACATTTGCTAAGGCGCTCGCTTAGAGTTATGAAGACAAATGGATGCTTATCAGGAACTCGTTTAGTCCGCCGGGACTAGGGGTCTGAGGGGTATGGAATAAGCCCCTCCCCCCTAGGTACACTTAACTTATTGCGAAAGAAAAACTTTCACTTTTACGTCCCTCGGTATTAAGAAGAACGGTACTGGGGTAGTTATGAAAAATATCACCTGCTGCCCCCCTCCCGGATTAGAAACGAAAATTGCAAAAGATTCAACGAAAAATAATAAATTTTTATGGTTCTGAATAATTTTTATCGTTGGGAACTTCTGAAGATCTTATATAAAATACGCATAGTATGTCAGAATCACCGTTTCCATGGTAACGTAACGGAATTACCCCCCCTGAATATGGAGATTATTTTTATCGGTAGGAATCAACATCAATTAGCCTTAATTTATGTCCGTCACGCTCAGGAACGCATGCGATTTGTTTTTACCGTCAAAATGTTTTGATGACGTCTGTCACTCATTATAAATGATGCTCAACAGTGCCGTACGAATTTAATAATTATTATTACAAGGTAATGCGGTGCCGCCGCAAATTCGGGGGCTTTTTGAGTAAAATCCAAATGTGAATTTTGAAGGTAAGGGAAGGACTTTTCGAAAAAACTTATACTCTACATTTCACAAGAATTAGCCGGTCCGTTCGATTGGGAGGATAAAAAAATTTAAAAAATCAAATATTAATAGAAGATAGAATAGCTGTCGCAATTCACTCAGTGCGGCCTTCGGGCCGCACAACCACGGCCGACTAGTTTAAATATATTTGAATAACTGTCGCGATGATAATGTGATATTTTTACCGGTTACCCAGTCAGTTACAGGGAAATAAAGAAGAACGCGGGGTTGGAATCAACTTTCCTAAAATCCCCTGTCTTATCATTGGACCAAAATTGAAAGAGGAGAAAATTCTCTACAAAGCAAGGTTTCAGGATTTACTTCAGAATTGAAGTAAATTCTGAAACCTTGTTTTGTTCACCATCGGTGGTAAAGTTTAAATGTAAGAAATATTTATTCAGAATAACAATTATTCAAAACTTTTTTCAATTGTTTTCTCTGGATTTTCTTTTTATTTCATAAATACTTGATATGATGTAGCCAAATTTTGTTAATCTGTTTTATAGAGAATTTTGTACTCTTCAATTTTGATGTGTTGATAATTTTCACTAAAAATAAAAGTAAGCGAATTATAGGCGAAAAACTACTGTAGAGGATTAAAATCCTTACTTGGGGAGGAGGGCGACAGCGAATTTTAGACGGCGTTGCAAATAAAATCGTAGTCAAATTTTCGAATTCAGACAGATTCTTATCTTTTTGAAAATTTTAAACTATTATTAATTGGGTTATGTCAAGGTTTAGCGCCCTCATTTCGATGGCGTCTGAGGCAAATGTTTTTAAATATTTGGAAATAATACTGGACAAAAATCTGAACTGGGGAAAACACTTACAGAAAAAATTATAGAAAGCAAGGATGGCCTTCCGTCAGTGTCGTGGAGCGTTAGGACGGTTATGGGGTTTCACACTGCCGTTTACAGGCTCATGCTGTTACTTGTTTGGTGGCCCAGAACCAAACAGGTACCAACAGCGTCCTCCTTGCGCCAGATCCTGAGATTGACTTGTTTGGCTGCGGCCCGGTGTCAATGATCGCTCTCGCCGTCAAACCATAAAAACCCTCCTAAAACATTATACCTTAGAGCTACACACTAGCAAATGGGTGTAAGAAATTGCATATAACCAAGGAATGGCAGCAATCCGCGCTCCTTCATGGAAACATGCAAAATATTATCTTATGTTGTCCAGAGTCGATCTATGGACAATTTGTTTTTCATTTGTGGTTAAGTTTTTTTTTACCTTAAATGGTTTTTCGCCCGTGTAAGAAGACCTTGATCCTTCTCTACCTCAACCCGATATTCTTATATGCTTGTCGGGTTGCCTACTATTGTTAAAATAATCCAGCAGATTCGCAATGAGCACTTAATTCAAGTTTCATTTACCTGACAATTCTATGAAAACGGTAATCATATCAAAAAAATCCTATGGGCCTTTTTTGTTTAAAATTTAATTATAAATTTATTTGTTCTGATATATTTTTAACGTCCGATAAACCGTTTATGAAATAAATAGGATATAAAACTGTGGGAGTGGTTTTGCAGTTTAACACCAAAATTAGTTAAAAAATTCTAATGCACAAAAAAAAATATCCAGCGACTATTATAATAAATTACTTGTCATTTATAGCTGCTTCATATAATAAATTGTCTATTTGATACCTGATTTGTAATTTTTTTCGACTACTTTTTAATGCTTTAAATCTAATTGCCACATATTCACTATAAACATCTTCTTCCGTTCTTAGTTTCACAGCTGGCCTTACTTTCATGTGACTTTTAAATACATTTGAACTAGATCGTAAACATTCCGAGACATCCACAAAAGTAATTGCATTGGGTTCATCGGTCGTTTCTGATTTCTTCCTTTTCTTTCCTTGCCGTGGAATTCTTCCATCTCTGCTTTCAGGAGTTGCAGGTTCTCGAGAAGTTCCTCGACTGCTTATAGATGGCTGAGGTTCCTCTTGCTCAACAATTAAATCTCCTCCATGAATCTCACATTCGGCGACATAGGCAGTTTCTGTATCAACAAAGTTTGACTTTGCATTCGGAACATTATTTTGATCTTGGAGGAGGAAACTTAAATTCTCGTAATACCATAAAGAAGGGGTGTATACCTAAAACATAAATCACACACATAATAAATAAAATTACAACTTTTCATTTCTTACGTCTTCGGGTTGGCCATTTGACATGGAAGCCGACAACTTTTCTCTTTCTAAAGTGTACAATTTTAGAATGCCATTTAACTTCTTCTGGACTTCGGCTTTTGAGGTGAATGGTCGGATTTCATCTGATAATTCCTTGGCTATTTTCGACAAACAAGACATCCTCTTGCGCTTGTTATGGTAGTTCCTGTCTTGAAAAACATACAAGCAAGGATACTTCTGATATTCTTCTATTAATTGAACTATCTGTTTTCTTGTCCAAGACATGTTCATTCACTCGTATTATAAATAAATATTACCTAAAATTTGAATGTGATTTGAGGTTATACAAAGTTGTAGGTCAAGTGACAGTAGTAATTCCAGTGGCGGCTCGTGGAATTATACAGTGGAGGCGTGTAGCAGTGGTGATTCCATAATTTTGTTTTCTGTGAAGAAGTAAAACAAATTTTTAAATTTATTACCTACTTAATAATTATTTAGTTAGCAGAAAGAGCGTGAAATTATTCACAAACTGGATTTTAACCATTTATAGTCTAATATAATTAACGCCTTTTAGTCCACGTAAAGAAGGTTTTTAGTTTGCAAAAAATCCGGGCAAGCTGAATTTTGGCAGTGATGTACATTGGAGTGTTCTAATGAACCCCCCAAAAGTCCCATAAAATTCCACGCCGGCGTCCCCCACAATCGAGGGTTTTAGCTCCCCCAACGCGATTTTTTTGCCGATAACTCGCTTATTTATGCTTTTATGAAAAATTATGTTCAGACCATAATTGAAGAGCATAAAATTCTCTATAAAATAGTTTTTTATTCATATCTTTTCATGGCACACTAATACTTAAATTATTGACCGAAAACACGACCCACCCTTAAAATGGCACAATATTGATTCGTTGCAGGAAGAGAAATGTTTTCGGGCACGGGAAATGCTTTTAATAATAAATTAATTGAAATTGTGGCCAAGGTTGGAAAATGAAGAGAAAAATAATTTTTTTCAAAATTTGCCAAAGTTATAATTCCAAGTAACGAAACCGAAATTTTGGTTTGAGCTTACAGAAGGTCTGGGCAAGCTGAAATTTGGCAAAGATGTATTGACGTGTTCTTTTATGACCAGCGATCAACTATTTATTTTTTTGAATTTCGTGAAATAAAATTTTTCTTTAAACTTTATTTTCTTTTTCAAAAACACTTTAATGAAACACAACTCTTTCAAATATCAACTAAAACTTTCCTTTTCTTTATTTATAACAAATTACTCTACAAATTTTACAATGGACTCGCTCAAAACGTCCTATCTAGTCGACTGCTCGGCGTAGACTGTCCCCTCCTTCTTCCATTTCAAAAGTTCTTCATCCGCGCACAAAGACATTTATCCAATCCAAATTCCCCCTTCTTCTAATTTTTATTTTAGGTTTACAATAATTGATTTACAATTTTTTATATTCTTTCTCAATTTTAACATGTTAATTTTTATTTAAAATTTTGGATATTTACGAAATTTGGCTAGGCATTGAAATACAGTTCAACATATTGAAGTGTTCTAATAAACCCCCAAAATGTCTCATAAAAATCCTAAGCCGGCGTTCCCCCAAATGAGGATTTTAGCCCCCTAAGTGCGGGGTTTCGCCTATAGCTCACGTATTTTTACGAAAAATTACCATTAAACAAAGTTAAAAATTTGCCTATTACTATCTTTGATATTACATAAAATGTATATGTACTACCTACTGCAGCGCCACAAGTTATAGAGAATTTTATGTTCTTCAACTTTGCTTAATGGTAATTTTTCGTAGAAGTAAAAATACGTGAGTTATAGACGAAACACCGCACTTAGGGGGCTAAAATCCTCATTTTTGCAAACTAAAAACCTTCCTTGCCTGGACTATCAATTATTTCACCGATTATTAGACTTTGGCAGTTTATTTACCAAAAAAAATCACCAAGGAGTTTTCTGAATCTTTGCTCGACATTGGAAAAATCAAGTTAGCCAAAGACTTCTGAAAATTTTGTCCTGGTCAGAAGAGTCTCATTAATTTTATGTATTAATTACATGTTAGAGAAAACATTCTGGATCAGAAATGGCTTAAGGAATGTGTGATTTTGATACCACTAAACGTCAAAGTTGAGGAAGTTAATAAATCCATTCAAGAGACGATTCATGCTCCATATTGTGGGCGATGAAACAGCAGAAACTATAAATGTTGTGTATGGCCAAGTGCTGAAATAATTATAAATTTCGACATGAGTAATGATTTTTTGTAAATAATATATTTTCTCCATTTTTATGTTTTTGTTAATCGAAATGGTCATCAATTGAGCTTCTATCCAATCGAGTAGCCATTAATCGAAATTGTTCACGATTCAAATTAAGATCAAGCCGAAGCCGAGTACGTCAAATATACATAATTTATTATAATTTAATGTTGATAACCATCATATTATTTTACATCACAGATTTTCCATCTCATCTGGCTAATCCCCCTCGAATGTATCTGAACCTTGCCGTGGTGAGGGAGCTTGAATATTTTGAGGATGCGGTGGGCGCGTACCTATTAGCATACAAGCCAGGGATGTAAAACTCTCTCGTGCTCGATCTGTTTTGGCTGGCTGGTTTGGACCAGGGCCTAAACCCCCTCGTGTCTGACCACAGCCAGTTGATGAACTGGGCGTGGAAACCCGTAAGGTAGGATGAAAGGTTTCTGGTGGCTGAGCCAGCCGGGGGGCGGTTGTAGTTCTCCTAGGTCCGGCAACACTCCACTTTGGCCTCGATTTCTACTTAAACGTGCAGTTTGGACCAATCCACCCAGATCAATCCGCTTTGCTGTCCTCCATCTGAGGGTCTGTAGGATGAGTTTCTAGGTGAGGACGGAGTGTGCAAACACTCTGCCTCTCCGGTTGTTGTATCCTCTGAGAAGCCCTGGCGTCCTATGTGACGTCACCTGTTGCTGGCTCTGTGGCGGGTGGGCAGCTTCGGAGGATAAAAATGTTTTGTCTCACATGAAACAATTAGATATAAAACAACAGGCAGCTGCACACTCAGAGGATATACTGTCGACAACAACAGCAGGAGTATCTGCTCAGGACACCCAACAAATTAGCCTTGAGGTGAGTATGTCCAATTTGGATTTCCCGCCAATCAGTGGCCTAAATTCTAACGTGGCAGTGCTCTTCTGGGCCAAGACAGGGACGTCCCTAGCGGATGCTCAGTCTGATGGCAACACTAAGGGGTCGAGCCGTAAAAAGCGAAGACCTTGCGGCGCGGAGAGAAAACGCCCCAAAAAAGCAAATGAGCAGAAGGCGGACAAGGTACCGGCCCTGCAAATAAAAAACAGTCACGAACGGTTCAGACTGTCCAAACCTCGGGGTAAGGATAGCATGCCCTCCGATTCAGGACTGCTAAAAACATCAGCACCACCAAGGAAGGCGGAATTTAAGACCTCTTATATTGGTGAGACAAAAAAAATTAAAATAGGCTATGTTATCTACGTCGTCGCAGGATACCCATTTTCGTTCCAAGCTTTTGCTGAATAATGACAATTCGAAATTTATCATTTCTACACTTTTCGCACACACACACAATTTTCGTTACACATTTTTATTAAATTTTTAAACACGTTACCCATTTTATAGACGTATTCACGTCAAAAGAGGGTCAGGTCTCGGAACTCGCAGCCATTACCTCAGAGCATTCTGAGGAAGAGGGCTCAAATGAACGGATCTGGACCATCGTCGGCTGTAGTGGGTGCGATCAGCTACAAGCGAGTGGCAGTGATTGACCGCTGCAACCCTCTGGACAAAATAGTGGAGGCCCGGAGGGTGATCGTTGAGAATCATCTCAACATAGCCCTAGACAGGACCATCTCGATAGCCCAGGAAAAGGCAATGGTTGCAGCCACTTTTAAAGGCTTCATCATTCAGGTCAAACCCTACGGATTTCCTGTGACGATGACAGCTCCTCAGAATGGCTGCGAGAAACACTTGCTGGACTTCCATAATTATGGGAGGGAGCACGTTTAGAGGTAGCTCAGGCTGATCTGAAAGGTTGACAGGATGATCTGTCCAAGCTGTCTAAAGCAACCCTCTGGATTCCGGAGACACCTGAACCTACTGGTAAAGTGATTGGACAGCTCAGAGTTCAGAACCCCTGGGCGAGAATTAATGAGTGGGGTGCGTCTTCTTCGACACTGACAGGAGTGACCCCCATGGCGAAACTCATTATCTTTGGTGTCAAATTAAAAAAGGAGTGACTTAGCTATAGGTTCTCCAATTTTAAAGTGCAGGTGCAGCCTAACCAGCGCAGCACCGACACAAACAATGGAGCAGGTGGCCGCTGAGCTTGAAATTATGGGTATCTGTGAGGAAAATCAGGTGACGACCACCGCTTCAATACTGGATGCCCCCTCCGAGAAAGCTTAATGTCTGTCTTGGGGAATGTACGTTCTTAAAAATTAACTTTCAAGAGCCACACTGAAGGGCCGAGTCACAGGCCTATCAGCTCTGAAGGCAATGTCTTAGCGGGCAGCCTTTCAAATAAACTCAGGACGTGTATATACACACCAGGCAACATTCAGGCCATCACCCTACCACAGTTCAGTGACTGTGACCCGTCCGGCTAGGCTGTGATTTCGGTAACTCCCAATTGACTCTCAGAATCTGCCACCATCTCGGGGGATGGAGGAACTGATTAGGCACTGTGAGCAGCACAAGAGGCACATCATCATAAGTTGCGACTCAAAGTCCCACCACAGTTCCTGGGGAAGTAGAGATTGCAACAAGAGAGGGAAGTCTCTATTCGAGTACCTTATTGGTACGAACTTAGAGATTCTAAACAGGGGGGACACGTCAACTTTTTACGTGTCGCCTCAGGACCATTCAGTAATTGATATTTGACTGGCATGTGTCTAAACATTTGACTATGTCAGATCACAGATGGATAAGCTTTAACATTAAAGCTATTAAAGTAGAGCCTAGGCAGTTCAGAAATCCGAGGAAGCTGGACAGGTAAGTCTTTTTAGACATCTTCTCTAGTGGCATGGAAACTGATATGCCAAGGCTTATAACCACAAAAGTTAAGTTCAACAACACTGAGGAGATAGAGACATGCATTAATGTATTGCTAAAATCCCTCACAAAAGCTTACAAGTCCTCGTTCCCGCTGACGGTAACCGATTCTGGCAAACATACAACACCTTGGTGGTGTGGTGAGCTGGATTGGCTGCGGAAAGCTGTCACGAGACACTGCAATAAGGCGAAGAAATCAGGAATTGGGTCTGATTGGGAGGAATTCAAAGCCCTCCAATCGGAGTACAAGAAGGTGATTCGCCAAAAACAACGTAAATCTTGGAGGAACTTCTGTATCGGCATTATTCCTTGACCGAATACTTAAGGCCAATTAGTCTTACCACTTTCTTCTTCAAGACAATGGAAAGACTGTGTTACAGAGAAATTCGCGGTGAGGTGCTGGTGCATAACCCACTACATCAGAATCAACATGCATACATACATTCCGGGGAGTTCTACTGAGTCTGCACTTCATAAAGTTGTGGAATGTATCGAGAAATCGTCACAGTTTCAGGAATCTACCCTAGGAATGTTTATAGATATCGAAGGAGCATTTGATAAGGCCATTTTCGAAAGCATCAGCGTATCGCTACGGGCTCACAATGTGGCCTGTACCATTGTGAGATGGATTAGCTCCATGCTGAGTAACAGGGCGATTGTGATTGGAATGGGAGACACAAATATTAAGGGTGTTGTTACTAAGGGAAGTTCGCAGGGAGGTGCACTCTCCCCACTTTTGTGGGGCTTTGTGGTGGACAGCCTTGACGCCACAATGCAAAAGGTTATTGTAATACCATAGGATTTATTTGATGTTGACGAAAATTTAGTTAATTTACCATAACTGAACGGTAAAAATGTAAAATGTAAACATGAGCTGTAACACTACCCTCCTAAATAGTTGACTTCGTCTTGAGTCTGGGATGGCTTGAGGAATAGGAGGGACGGTGAGCCGCTGTTGTAATAGGAGGTAGCATAATGGGCCCAATATTGGTTTGCCAACCACAACCAATCCAGAATCCATCTGGTTAATCTGAAAAACTCACTTTGGCGGCAGTTCCTAGGCTTCTATACAGCTACCTTTCTGGTGTGAAAAGTTTTGAAATGAAAATAAATGAAAACATTTATGTAACGGCCTTTTGTTACATTCTTTTTTGTCAACAAATTTTATTTTCATTTCTAAATAAATTTCAGTTTGCTAACGTCAATTTTTATTAATTTGATTTTAAATCAATATCTTGCATTTCGACGCCTGAACCGATGCAACCCAAATTACTATCAATTTCATTTTAACAATATTTCTGAATCCGCGCATGAGTGAACAATCAACAAGGAGTTGACACCATGGCTTAATAGCGGTAGGTCGCAAATATTTTTGCGGTCCTACATTTAATTAATTTTCATCAATTTAAATGTATTTTCAACAACCGAAGTTATTTTCCGACGATGACATATAATGTAGTGTACAGTGTGATGATTTTCTTTTCGACACCTTACGATCTATTCGATCGATAATTGATTTTATGGATATGGTAATTTTTAATGACGCCGTTCAAATTGGAACATGGCGGAGCAAGTCACATCTGGACTTTCGGCAAGCCATAGCCGCCCATTTCGAACGAGGTATTTTCTATTTCAATATTTCCGACCTCGCCCGTTTGGACAAACCCAGAGGGATGATTTATCCACCCTTAAAGATGAGTTCGCTATCCAACAGTTTCCCTTGGTGCCGCCTTTAGAAAATTTTTATGGTCAACTTTATTTGCAAGTTGGTTCATTTTCGAGGTACCATATGGAGTGGACATGTTTTGAATTTGGCGTGCCTTATTTTATCTTTCTTCATTTTTTAAACAACAGCTATCCTTTAAATAATTTAATTAACAATTTTTACATGTGTCACTTTTCTTCGAAACTGTTTTAGGTCAAATTTTAATTAGCAGGATTTATGCTAAACCATTTTAAGGAAAAGGGGACATGTCACCTGCTGCCTTTTTAATCATAAAAAATAACATCAAGAAAATTGTAAGTATTCTAAGAATTGTTTCATATGAAAATTGTTAAATTTTGATAATGCCTTCAGCAAAATAGCTACTTTTTGAAATATATGTGAGCTCGTTTTACCAATTTTTTGACCATCTTCAATGGCTCTAAATTTTTCACTTGCCTGCTTTGAGCAGTTTAACGACGTACAGAACACGTCATCTTTTAACTAAGATATTTTGTGTCGATCCGAACACCACGATGCGATGTTTAACCATATTTACGTTTCGAAAAATTTTGTCGATTTATTTTTGTAATTAAATATTTTCATCTTTGTTTATTGTTATAATTATTATACATGTGTAGCCGAGAAATTGTTCAGTTGTTTTACGATTATTAAAATCTTTTTATTTCAATTAAAGTGTGTTATTCTGATCTCGACGAATATTTTTTTATTTTATTTTTGATTTCCATTTTTGTCTGGGTATGAGTCACTAGTACATTGAACGCTTGTGCCAAGGCATGGCGCCCTCTAAGGTAATGATTAATTAAGCAAAGCCAGATATTATTTAAGGACCTACGAACGCAATTAGTTGCGACCCAAGCTCTCGAGACTTGGTATTAAACATACAGAGCTAGCTGATACGTACTCTCCATCGACGATCGAAAAAAGTGGCAGGTGAAGCTAAAGACTCTATTTTTGATGACCATTTGCCGGGTCATCGCTTTTTGAGAAAGTTATGAGTTATGAGCATATTACAGTCGTTGCTAGTTACTTTTGGTCGACATAATATTTTTCTCTTTTATTTATTACTTAACTTCACCAATCACACCAAGCCACTGCTGTGGTTACAATAAAAATAATAAAAATTGAATCATTAGCCGGATTGGATTAGCTGATCGAATCAACGGATCGGATTAACGGATCAAACAAAAACGAGCAAGAGTTACCAACTTAAAAAATATTCTATATAAGTAAAATTTAGTGATAAAAGATTTAGATTTTCAGATTAGTGTCATTATTATCGGATAAAAATTATTTTTTCAGATATAAGAAAAATACAGCATTTTAAGTTCAAATATAAATCTCAGAATATTTCATTTCTTAAATCTGTGGTAATTCTGATAATCTGAATCTTTAGTAGCAACCTAACAAATATTCTATATATAAGTAAATTTTCTGTAGAACGTGGCTAGAAAGTCGATTTTAAATATAAAACACATTTTTATATTATTATATATTATACGATGTGTTTACAATCACAATTTCGAGAGTTCTGATTAGATTTGAATTATGCGGACAGACAGACACGGAGCCAAATCATAAGGCTTCTTGCTATATTTTTTATATAGAAGCCTAAAACTACAGAACTGTTAGATCAGATAGATCGTCCTGGGGTGGGGATGTTGCCTTTTATGTTCGTGACTTTCTGTATCTTGTTCATTTGTATGCCTAGCATCGATTTGCGTGTAGTCTGGAGCATCTCTGGATCGGAATGAAGGTGCAGTTTCTATCTAATTGACCTTCCTGAAGATATAACGTATGCCACTCGCGTCACTCCTACATCGAGTACTCACCTGAATATTATCTGTATTGATAAGGGTAGATTCCCTCGTCGGATCTCCTGAGACTTACAGATCACTCTTTATTTGTTTAACAATCGGTTAACAAAAATTATTTAATTTCGTTTTTTCAAAATTCCAAAATTTAAATTACTTAAAAAATATTTGTATTATTAAACTAATAAAAAACAGAACAGTTTAGCATTTCTGCTTGAAACTAAACGCGCTTATAAAACAATATGTACGCTTTAGATTTTAATACATCGTTTTCCGAAATGCTCTTGATTTGATGATCATCTACGTGTAACCATTTTTCTGGTAAAGTTTCGTCAACTAATTTTCTATACGAAGTATAATGGTCAGCGAATCCACTTCTGTGTACTTCAACGGCGTACAACGAAAACATTATTGGATCTTGATGATTCATATTAACGTAATTTTCCGAACAATATTTCCTAACATCTAAATTAACGGGAAAGCTTACCGAATCTTCAATTTTTTTCATCCTTCCACTAGTGTACTCGAAGCGTTTCAAATTTATAATAAGTATTTTAGGTGCTTCAGTAATTCTTGCCTGAAGGGTTTGAGGTGTATACATTTTTTCATTGCAGTTTTCAGAGCAACGTGTACAAATTATTTTATTTTCTTCGGCCATCAGTTCGCTAGAAAAAAATTGGTCTAAAGAATTTTCCAGAGAGATACCCCTCTGGGTTTTTGTCTCCTTCACAGGAAGTTTTTTTGGTTTGGAAAATTTCCTCTTATTTTTTCTTCCTTCTACACGCGTCCATAGATTTATAATGCCTTCACAATCGTAGCAATCGTCAGCGTCCAGTTTTTCTTCCAACACCGTGTCCTTATTTGCATCGTTGTTTTCAGCTTCATGTTTTCCTGCCTTCTCGCAATCGTCGTTTTCGTGTTCACGATCTTCTTGTTTGATCTTAACAATTGGAAGACTTAAATCCAAGAAAAGCTATTGACGGGTTCCTTCATTCTTACAACGTTGACATTGCCTTACATTATCTAACGATCCACGAAATAGTTTTTCAGTTGTAGATGGGTTCAACTCCATTGCTTGCTGAAAATAGTATTGCTTCATCGCCTTTTTTATTTCAGCGAAATAAGGAGTTTCACCTTCATATTCGATTAAATTTGATAATTTACTGTCAATTGCTATTCGATAATTGTTTTGTAAGAGCGGTCATAGCTTAGTGGTTAAGTGCGCCTACTGCTAATGCGAAATGCTCGGTTCAAATCCGGGCAGAGTAAAAACTTTATTCTGACCGTTTCTCCTCGGAAGGCAATGGCAAACCACCGAGGTAATTTGCCATGAGCGCCCATCTCGCAATGAAGTGTATTACACTTCCCGTGGTTCGGAGCCCACGTTAAACAAGTAGGTCCTCTATGTATGTGAGAAATAAATTGAACGCACATCACATGCATAGAAAGAGATGGGTCACGACGCTTCTGTTAAGAAGCATCACGACTGTAGAAGAAGAAGAATTGTTTTGAAATTCTTCACTTATGGCTTCGAGTAAGCATCTTAAAAATTCATGGGAATCGTGCTGCTGACCTCTTTCAAATTGAGCCAATTCTTTTGTTACAACTTCGAGAAATTCTAAAGGTTGATATACCATTAAGTCACATTCTTGCATCTTCAAAAGAGCATCGGCTAAATGAACGTTAAGTGTTCCGGAATTATTCACAAGAATTTCAAGATCTGGAAGTTTCAATTGGACATTATATTTTAATGAAATTGTTCCACTAGGAAGAGTTTGGGAAACTGAATTGGTTTTGCTAATTTCTGAACGTAAATTTTCAAAAAATTCCGGCGTTTGAGCTAAACATTGAATTATTGCATTCAGCCAGCATGTATTTCTAAGGTTTGATAATCCACATACTTTGATATACGAATACGGTTTTTCGGCCATAATTTCTTTTATTGGTTTTGACATCGATGTTGTTGCGATAATTTGAATAATATTTTTATTATTTTCTGCTTATAATGTATTTATATTATACAGGTGAAATTAAAAGTTGCTCGTTGGTATTGCTGTGACCTTCTCGTACTCAGGATGAATGAACAGAGATGGCCCAAGAAGATCTGAAAATGGAAGCCCTCTGGAAGACGAAAAAGAGGCAGGCCAGAAGGTCATGGAATGACGGCATAAGGAAGGGGATGGAAACATACCAAGTTGAAGAGGAGGATGCTCTTAACAGAGATCATTGACGTTTGAGGACCGGATAATGCACCTACCTACTTGGGGTGTCAACGATATTGCCATAATTTTTTTTAATTTGAAAATTGAAATTTTATTTATTTTGGATAAAAATGTTTGTAACTAATTTTATATTGTGTTGGTATGATGATGGGGAATCGTCCCTCACTCCCGGAAGATCCAATTTGATGGACGTGAGTCGAGTCGTGCTGAATGTAACCATTTTTGAAGAAATAATTTGAAAATTTGAAAAATGGTTTTAATATTTGAATTGGATGAAAATAAAAATTTAGTTTAGTGAATGGGTGAAGTTTGTTTGATTTCGACCTGGATAAAAAAGAAAGAAATTGCGTTAAATTTAATGATGAAAAATAGTGTGCTGGAAGATAAATTAATTTGGAAATTAAAGCGAGTAACACAGCAGTATTGAAACGGCGATCCCAGGTGGGGCTTTTATTATTGCAATAATAATAAGTAACTAACAAGAAAAACCACTAAAACCATTAAATAACGCATGCAAGTGGTGGCCAGTTCAGATAAGTTTAAAATTGTTATAAGATAGCAGAGCATATAAAATCGACGAAAATTTTAAACTATTAAATGATAGCCCAATGGTATGAGGCATAATAAAATTTCGTGATTGATTTAATTGAACCCCCTAACTGAGTTTGAAAATTTGGATGGTTTCGATAGTTTGAATAATTACTTTGCACACATTTTGTTGAAATTCAACAAATTTTATTTCAGATAGTAAAGATTATCAAGAGGTACGTAATCAATTAAAATAACAAGGTTGGACAAACATGAGCGATATGGACGAAAAAGTGTTATAATTAGTTGAGGAAAACAAGGACGATGGTGCAATGGAACAGAGTCCAGATGTATTTGAAGAGAGGGAAGATACACTTAATATGTCACCGCCAAAGGGACAAAAGCACCAGAAGAGATACGGTAGAGATGATAGATATTTTTAATCGGATGGAAAAATATGGAAGAAAATAAACAAAATATGGAAGAAATAAAACAAATGGAAGAAAATGAACAAAATATAAAAGAAACATTAAAAAAAATATGGACCCCTAATCCCTCCCCGTGTATGCCCTGAGTATGCAGATGTGAGGTGGTATCAACCATGAATATTATTTAAGTTTGCTATATAAGTGTTATATTTAACAAAATTAGAATAACACGATGGCAGCGCAAATACTCTCTATAATACCCCCGGAAAATCAAAAGGTGAAGAAAACCAACCAAGCAAAATTTCTAGGAAATCTGCTAGAAGTAATGATGACGTAAGATTTTGCAACGGAATTTTTGTCTTTCGTACAGAATGACAATATTAAAATCTCAATGGATTTAAAAACGGTTCAGCGACGACTAAAGATTAATTTTTATATACGTGGAAGAGATTGTATCAAAGATATTCATCTGATATTTTCAAATGGCAGTAAACATTATGGTCCCGAAAGCAGTCACGTTAAAAACGAGAAGACATCTGAACATTTTTTTTATGAAAAGTTGGACGATTTACACAAAACCGGAATGTGAACTGGAGTTGAACCCGATAAAGGTAAGAGAAATAAATATAATATCTGAGTTGATCGTAAGTTGTTAAATATTAATTTTTAGATTCAAAATCTGCTAAGGTAGCAAAGAAGGAAAATGAGAGATCCGGAACCAAAAGGGAAAAAAGGAAAAAATTAGATAAATCTACAATGTTAAATTCAAAATCTACCAAAGTAAGGAAAGAAAGAAAGAAAATTGTTGTATCACAGGGTGCAAGGGGTAAAATGTCGGCCGTAATAAAGGAAAATGAACAAAATATAAAAAGAACATTAAAAAGATATGGAAATTGAAACATGAAAATTGAAAAAATTGTCTATATCACAAACAGCAAATCGTGAAAAAGGTAAGTTAAAATAAAACAATATTTTCAAATGTTTTTCAATCCTCAAGTATTTCAATATACCTTAATTGGTTATTTTAATAGTAAGGTATAGGGTAAGTCTGTATCTATGAAATATAATACACCTATGGGGGAAAAACAGATACAGTTTACTTGTAACTGTTGGTATGTAAGTTACAATGTGACTGATAGATGGCGCGACATATTTATGTCGCTAGTTATCTTTATACCAATGCTAAATATAAGGGCACCTGGTTTGTGGTTTTACTCACTCAAGTATGAGTCCACATCCAGGTTAGTGATGTAATAATTGTTTGTTTATTAAGTTGTATTGCCAATGGGCTCTTATTAAATTGTTTATGTTGTGATTGTTGTATTTATTCTCTTGTCTACTGCCAACCTTCCCAATAGGTTATGGGCCCAGTAACATTAAGAGAATAAAGTTGTTTTTGTTTGATTTAAATTTGTGCAAATTATTGCATCCAAAATTTTATAAATAAAAAATTATGGAGGCGCAATTAGCAAATTTGCAACAACAGATCGAACTGTTACAATCGCAGTTGAGGACTCGATCATCTTCAACAGTTGTAACAATGGGAGGACTGCCGCAATCAAAGCATTTGAATGGAGAAAATTATAGCGAGTGGAAGCACGCTATGAAAAATTTTCTTATCGATGCTGGCATGTGGAAGCATGTGGAATGTGCTCCCGGTACGGTGTTAGACGAAGATTTGGATCAACGAGTTCTGGCGAAGATCAATTTGTCCATTAATCCAGGAGCAGCAGCTGAAATAAAAAACGTGAAGACAGCGAAAGAAGCTTGGGGCAAATTAAATCGAATCTATGAACAATCGGGTACGCTACATTTGATTGGTTTATACGCGAAACTGTTCAGAATCCGATTGGATAATTGTAATGATATGCAGGATTATATTAACAAAATGTTGTGTATTACTGATCAATTGGAAACAATTGGTGAACCGTTCAAGGATCATGTGATTGGTGGTCTGATGTTGGCGGGATTATCTGAAGAGTATCAACCGTTATTAATGGGGATTCAAGGATCAAAGCAAAGTACTACCGTAGAATTCGTGAAAAATTTGTTGTTACAACCAAGTGTTCAAAAAATTCATGCAACAACTTCAGAATCTAGTGCGTTTTACAGCAAAAAGAAATGGAATCAAGCCGACAAACCAATGGAAGCTCAAAATCGAAAAATTAAGTGTTTTAAGTGCAAAACCGAGGGTCACAAAGCTAACATTTGTCCACAGATGAAGAAGGTACAGCCAAAGAAATTTACAGCCAATAGAAGATCAGAAACCACCCAGTTCATTGGCATGTGTAATGATAAGTGTGATAGAAATAGTGAATGGATTTTAGACTCTGGTGCTTCAGTTCACATTTCACCGAATGCAAACAATTTTAAGGACTACGAACATTACGATTTTTGTAATATCGAAGTTGCTAATGGTACAACGTTGAACAGTGCTGGTAAGGGTAAAGTCAAAATTGATCTTATCGGTAATAAAGAATTAATGCTCCAAGAAGTTATTCATGTACCAGGAGTTACAAGGAACTTGATTTCGGTTGGGCAAATGGTTCAACATGGGAATACGTTAGTGTTTGATAAAAGACATGGCTGCAGAATTACAAATGTGCAAATAAATATTGAAAATAAAGATGTGTTGGGTAGTGCAAGATTAGAAAAAGGTGTGTATAAACTAAACGAACCTGTTGAAACTGTGAATCTTGTGGAGTTAAAAAATACTCATGTGTTGTGGCATCGAAGATTGGGACACATAAATCGTGTAGCAATGAACTTGTTAAATAATGGTTTAGCCGAAGGCGTTAATATCAAGGATAAAAACAGTAAACCGTGTGAAATATGTGTGAAAGGGAAATTGTCAAGAACACCATTCAATAAAAATTGGCGCATCTCGAGCAACGAATAAACTCGAACTAATTCATTCGGATGTCTGTGGTCCTATGAATACAAAATCGATTGGTGGTGCAAGATACTTTCTAACGTTCACCGATGACTTCTCGAGGAAAATAACAGTTTATTGCCTTAAAAATAAAAGTGAAGTAACTGAAAAATTTTTGGAGTACAAGTCGTTTGTTGAGAATCAATGCGAAGAAAAAATTAAATGTTTACGATCTGACAATGGAACGGAATATGTCAATAAGGAACTTTTGGCCCATTTAAGAAGATTTGGAATTCAACATCAAACAAGCGTCCCATATACACCAGAGCAAAATGGGGTTGCCGAAAGGCTAAATAGGACTCTAGTCGAAAGCGCAAGATGTATGCTGACAGAAGCCAATTTAGGAAGCGAGTTTTGGGCAGAAGCGATACTAACGGCAACGTATTTAAAGAATCGGTGTCCGACAAAAAGCTTGAATCGGATGACACCTGAAGAAGCTTGGAATGGTAAGAAGCCAAACTTATCGAATTTAAGAATATTTGGTTGTAAAGCGTTGGTGCACATACCAAAAGTGTTTAGGAAAAAATTCGATAATAAGGCTGAAGAATACATCTTTGTGGGATATAGCGAAACAGTGAAAGGGTATAGGTTTGTTCACCCTATAACGAAGAAATTGAAAATATCAAGAGATGTGGTGTTTTGTGAGGATCAATTAATAAAAACTAGCATCGAAAGGCCGATTGATAGATTATTTCCTCAACAAACCACGGTTAAAATAATTTCCAATCAAGACGACTTCACTCGTGATGGTATTTGTGTTGTTAACAACAATAATATAGTTAACGATGTTGAAGATGCTGTTGCAAATAACGATGAACATCAAGAAGTTGACGATGTTGAAGAACAGGAAGAGCAAGTGGAGATTGATTTGCCAAGACGTTCGCAACGTGTAGTTAAACCAAATAAAAATGTGTTTAACCCGGAATTTGTAGTCTACCAATCAATTGTAAATGATCCAACAACACTTAAAGAAGCTCTTGAAAGTGAAGATAGTGATGAATGGAGGAGAGCAATCGATGAAGAAATGGAATCGCATAGAACTAATAAAACTTGGATTCTATGTGATGTTCCAGAAAATCGAAAGGCGATTAAAAGTAAATGGGTGTTCAAAACAAAATTTACTGCCGAAGGAATTATAAATCGATACAAGGCTAGGTTAGTTGCAAAGGGATTCTCTCAAAAAGAAGGCATCGATTACGATGAAACGTATGCTCCGGTCGTACGACATAGCTCGATCCGTTTGTTGCTAGCCTTAGCAGCAAAAAACGATTGGAACATCGATCAAATGGATGTAGTAACGGCGTTTTTACATCCAAAATTAGATGAAGAAATCTATATGGAATTGCCGGATAAAAGAACCTGTTTATTGAAGAAATCTATTAATGGATTAAAACAAGCAAGTCGAGTGTGGTACAAAGAGCTCGACCAAACCATTAAGCAATTACAGTTCAAGCAATCTAAGTTTGACCCATGCATTTACGTCAAAAGCAAGAATAACAAACAATTAATCTTGGCTGTATATGTTGACGATATCTTGATTTTTTCTCAAGATGATGCAATGAAGAATGAGGTGAAACGTCATTTAGAGAAATCATTTAATATGAAAGACTTAGGTGAGGCACACTATTGCTTGGGAATAAGAATTACTCGAGACAGGCAAAATGGTGTTATAACATTAGATCAAGAAAGATACATAAATGAAATCTTACAAAAATTCAACATGAATGAAAGCAAAGAAGTGTCAACACCATTCGATGCAAATCAAGTGCTAACGAAAGATATGCAACCAAAAACCAACGAAGAAAAAATTGACGTTCCTTATCAAGAAGCCATAGGAAGTTTGATTTATGCAGCTCAAGGTACAAGACCTGATATTTCATATGCTGTTGGAAAAGTTAGTCGGTACAGTAATAATCCGGGTAAAGCACATTGGGGAGCTATTAAAAGGATTTTTAGGTACCTAAAAAAGACTAAAAATTTCAAACTAACATTTAAAAAAGGAAATGGTGACTTGCACGGGTATTGTGATTCGGATTGGGCAGCGGATGTAGACGAAAGAAGATCTACTGCTGGTTACGTGTTTTTGATGAGTGGAGGTGCTGTAAGTTGGGCTTCAAAAAAGCAACCAACAGTAGCACTTTCAACAACCGAAGCAGAATACATGGCATTGAGTTTTGCAGCACAAGAAGCCATCTTTATTCAAGGTCTTTTCAAAGAGTTGGAAACTAATTTAAACTGCATAAAAATATTTTGCGATAATAAAGGGGCCGTAGATCTCAGCAAAAATGCAGGATATAGGTGCAGAACCAAACACATCGATGTCAAGCACCACTTTGTCCGTGAAAAGCAAGAAATTGGACAATTAAAAGTGGAACATATCGGAACAGAAGATATGGTAGCGGACTCCCTCACAAAAGGTTTACCAAGGGATAAACATTCATTATGTACCAGCAAGATGGGTTTGGAGATTTAGGATTTTAGTTACATCGTAACTAGTGGAGGTGTTGGTATGTAAGTTACAATGTGACTGATAGATGGCGCGACATATTTATGTCGCTAGTTATCTTTATACCAATGCTAAATATAAGGGCACCTGGTTTGTGGTTTTACTCACTCAAGCAGTGTTGTCAGATTGGGCGATTTACCGCAAATTGGGCGACTTTGGAAGATAATTTGCGATAAAAATTTTTCAAAAACCGCAAACCGCAATTTGGGCGGTTTCTGAGAAATGTAGTTGCGGTTTATTGCGATAAATAATCAACTTTGAATTTGAAAGCCGAGCATGCGCGTTGTACATTCCAAAAAAAAGAAAGGTCATCAACAAGAAATAATCCGCCCCGGGTGTCACCCATGAAGTTGATTGCATTCGATTAGGGGTCATCCATTAATTACGTAAGGGTTTTTTGGGGGGGAGGGGGTATTGGATATCTTACGGACCCTTACGTAAGGGGGGAGGGGTCCGACGTATTCCTTACGTAAGTTTCTTAAAATATTTTTTTAAATTAAATTTAACAATCTAATATAATTTTTTCTTTTTATGTTGGTAATTATATCCAGGTATAATGGAAATATCATATATTGAAATATATAGTACTTAAAAATCATTAAACATAGTGGCATAATAGTGTGAATTATAGAAAATGGCATCAAACTTTGGTGATCTTTACGAACGGTTTTTCATCTATGTAAATAAAAATTTAATTTAAATTTTTGTATTTATTATTATCTATCTAAATACAGTGTAGTCCGGATATAGTGAACCCGCTATTAGTGAACTTCCGGCTATAGTGAACGCTACTTTAGGTACCGTAAAGTTTTCCCATAAGACTAATACATTTTTTATCCGGATACAATGAACCCACTTTTAGTGAACTTCCGGATAAAGTGAACCGAATTTTATTCACGTAAGGTATAAAACTTCCGTTTATAGTAAACTTTCCGGGGGTTCCCCTGGTAATTCTTCGATTTTAACGTACGTGTTTACCTATAATAAACTTTTCGGTGGTTTCCCAGTAGTTCCCCGATTTTAACTTCAGATGTTGAGTAAATTAATTTTATTTTCAGTAGCGTTGCAGATTCTACTGTAAATGACACAGAAAATTACCGATACTCGCATTTTTTTGCAATCACGCGAAGTTCCAGAAAAAGTTTGGAATGGTTTTTGTGACCTTGAAAATTATATTAATAATATTAGTTTTAATAACATTCATGTACAAACTAAAATATCTGATTATCTTAAGTAGTTTATTATGTCTTTTTAGTATTTTTAAAATATGTTTTTTTTTCTAATAATAAACTTATTTCATCTAAATCTGACCGTATAAAATACATACATATGTTACACGTATAATAAACATGGGAGATTTTATTTTTCCTTTTATAGTGAACCTTGGATATAGTGAACCAGTTTTTAAGCATTTTTCAAGTTCACTATATCCGGAGTCGACTGTATATAAAAATGGATGTATGTGTGTATGTATGTTCCCTATAGACTCCTAAACCGCTTGACCGATCGGAACCAAATTTGGCACAGTTATTATGTAGGTTCCTGCGCATGTTTTTGTATTGAAATAGTGCAAAAATTCGCAAAGGAGAGGAAAGTTGATTTTGAGTAGCCTGCCTTCCTTTAAGGAATCTCGATAATCCATTCATGCGCGTCCCACAGGGACGCGCATGAATGGATTATCGAGATTCCTTAAAGGAAGGCAGGCTACTCAAAATCAACTTAAAATACAATAATTAATGCTGTCAAACTGTCAACCGATCGACAATGCAAATACGCGTGCACGTGCTTTACGTTTCTATTTGACCAATCTTAACCAAATTTGGTGTAGAAGTTATTTACAATGCTACGAAAAACATAGGTTACTTTAGTACCTTGAAGTGAGGCCGAAGGCCGAAAAACCACGGTCTACACGTATGCCTGCGATACTCTTGAGTGAGGCCGAAGGCCGAACAACCACATCCCACACGGTCTAGACGGCTAAAGGCGGCCGGTAGGCCGACTGTGCCAGCTAGTATAATATATTATTATTCATATTTTATAAATATAAGGGATGGAGAGGGGGGTCAAAATTAATTTTCTTTTAAATAATCCTTACGTAAGATGTGGGGGGGGGGTTGCCACAATCTTACGTATCCTTACGTGGCGGGGGGAGGGGGCCCAAAATTACAAAAATCATCCTTACGTAATTAATGGACGGCCCCTTACAGAAAATAACAATAAATTTCAATTTTGGCGCCACGTGATCAATTAGTTGCGCCTTTGGGCGTTTTTTCGGCAACGAGTTGGCGCCTTAAATTTCTAAAATCTGACAACACTGCACTCAAGTATGAGTCCACATCCAGGTTAGTGATGTAATAATTGTTTGTTTATTAAGTTGTATTGCCAATGGGCTCTTATTAAATTGTTTATGTTGTGATTGTTGTATTTATTCTCTTGTCTACTGCCAACCTTCCCAATAGTAACCAATCAGAACATTTATTTTTTACTTTCCATACTACTTTTTTTCGTATCCTTTTTCCGGTAGAAATTTGTATATCATTTTATATCTTTACAGCTCTCATAGCTTTGGTGTTGTTCCCGAATTTTAAAATTAGAAACTGCACGCCTGTTCAAGGCTTTTGGCGCGATTGTTTATTATATTATGTAGATACTGTCGCGTGCCCATACCTAAAAAATTATAACATTTCAAAGATTTGCCAGTAAATTTAGATGATAAAAGAGGCTTTTGAGTATTTGATTTTTAAGAGCGCGTATGCCTTAACCCTTACAAACCACAATTCTGAGCATTTCCAAACTTCTTAAATAGGACGCCCACAATTGTGAATGCAGGGTCTGTAAGGGTTAACAACGTAGTTTTTGTACATTTTTAGTTTTATGAATTATTTAAGTTACTAAATTTTTTTATATTTTCAGAACATTCAAGAAGTGATCACATTCAAAAATTTCAAGATGTCACGAATGAAATCAATGCCGATTTAACTAGATTAGAGCACCCATTTAATTTCGTGGATAATTTAAGACTTTACGACAGTCTTGTTAAAATAAAAGTATTGTACGAAAAATTTCTGGAGTATTCGGCGATTAAACAAAAGAAAGAAGACTTACCAAAAAATGTATATATACCTCAGAACATACCATTACCACACCGACAAAATCAAAATTAAATAAAACGGTTAAACCGAAAGAAGAAAAGACTGTATTGTCTTCTAGACCAATCAATGTACAAGTTGAGCTTTCAGCTTCAAAACCGAAAGATAAACCTAAAAGGAGCATAGCTTACCTAACATAAATATGGAGTAATTTAAAAAAGAAATGTTAAAAATAAACCTAGTGAGTAGGAAATGTTGAAATTGGAAATATTTTGTTCCCCACCGACGAGACCCGACGCAACTGAAGAAAGAAAAAAGTTGAGGGAAATTGGTAGCGAAACTAGGAAATGATCAGCCGGCAAAATAGATTTATTATATGCTGCGAATATCACGCGAGATTTTGAAATAAGAACCGGTTTATACGAGTTACTATACAAATGTTAAATTGAATTGGAAAAATTACCGCAGGATATAACCGAAAATCTTTCCGATTTGTCTCAGTATGACGTCTTAACTAAACATCTATAGTTTAAAATGGAAAAATTTTCTCGACAGATTGGATCAATTCAATTAGAATTTCTACATTTGTGACTAATTTGTGGACCGCTACAATAATTAATGTCTTCAAATTTTTATCGATCTACCTGGGTTATGGTGCAAGTTGGGATGTTGAATATAATATTATCGAGTTTTTAATTGTTTAATAAAAATATCTGATGTAAGAACACAAAACTATTCCATGTACTATGTATGTATAGGTTCCATTACCTCTCCGGTTTTGCTGTGCAAACCAGCAGAAAGATACCAGCCGACAATAAATTGCTATCACGGAATTGTAAAGCACTGTCAAATTTTCTATCAAACTTCATTTTCTAATTTATTGTATTTTTATTTATTTCTCTGATGTAACCTCATAATTCATAAGCGCAAAACGGTGACCAGCAATCCAAAAATCCGCATTCTGTTCGTCGTGTTACGTGAAATCCATACATCGATTTTGGGGATTAACGTATGTGTCCATCTTCCCCTCGATGCCGCACGGAACCTGCCGTTTCTGCACCGTCTCGGTAATCAGATGGTTAAAGTTAGCTTTGAGATAGGGATTTGTAAAGACAACACTTGCGCCGCCGGTGTCGACACAATCCTGACAGTCTTTATAGAATTTGTACTCTGGACTTTTTCCAGTGTCTATTAGAAGGTAATTCCCTTTGACCTCCAGATACATTTTCTCACTTCCGTAAGTTTTTGGACTATTTCTTCTATCTCTCACGCTCACGAACCCAAACAGTTTGGGACGCGGTCCATTGCTTAGTATTTGAATCACCCCGCGACTGGATTAGTTGGGCACTTTTATCTGTTCGGGAAGGCCGTTTAGACCGGGCTGACCAGTTTACCTATTTTGACATATAAAAGTTTTAAATGTGTCGTTATGGCACTTTGATCCGTAATAAAAGCGCATTCTATCCGCGCCGAGGTGGGGATTGTTCAAACTGCGCAAAAGGGAGTCTTGTGTCAGCGTTCGATCGAGCAAGAGGTCATGTTTTGAGCTCTCGAACAAGCAAGATAAGCCTGGTGAATTTTCAAGCGATATGTCGATTTGTGTGTTTACTGTGTAATAATCATGGGATTTGGGCTTCGCATTTAATGGGATATGGAGCGAAGATATTCTTTTCCGGAACAATTTTTGTTTGCGCAGGGCAATATGGTCCTGAAATATCTTCGTTGTTGGGAAATGGCGGATTTCTCCCATGTACGTTATTTTTGGTCGATTCCTTCTGCCCATGTTGCTTCTGAAGGTTTTGGTATCCCGTTCGGAGTGGTGAGTAACATTTATGTTATTTGATTGTTTCACAGTGGTTTACGTTGATCGACTTGGCCCGTTTTACTTCGAACACCTGGAGTTCGCCATCGTTTGATTTCACCCTTAGCTGTTTCTTGTATTTTTTTATGTTTTATTATTTAGGATTATCCCTTGCTTTGCATTTTTGATTAGAACGTTTTTGGCCGAGATTATCGTTAAGTTGCAGGTTTTGTATTGCTGCATCGAGTTAATAGAGGCTATCTTATCTTGTACACTCGCAGGCGTGTATTTGAATGCTAATGTTTGAATTTTGTGTTTGAAAACTAATTAATCATTAATTGTATTATTATGTTTTATTTATTTTAATTTGAACTGTGCATTATTTTCACTAGGTGACATCGGGCAGCGTTGGTCAAATGCATTGGCAAGGTAATTCCTACGCGTTCGACATAGGTTCAAATCTTGTATTTGAAATTCTATGTTGAACTTTTTTTTTTTGAGTTTATTTTCAGTTATATGTTTTTTTAAGAAGGTAGCGGTGTACGACCAACGTACAGGGCGTTGCGTTTCATCGGGGTCGTTTCTGCTTGATTTAATTATTGTTGGAAGTTCGTTTGTGGTTCCACCGTTTGTGGGATTTTTAATGACCACTCGAACGTTCTGTTAATTGATTTTGGGGAGTGGTTCGTGGTGATAATGTCTTTGCCACTGTACTGGTCCTGGTCGGCTAACGTACTTTCCATCCGACATCGCTTATGTCATCGCCTTCCGGCACTGAACTTCTAATTGCCGATTTATTTTTGTCGTGTTAGCAAAGCTGTTTCCTTGATCTTCTTCGGGGCATTTCATTTGACACGACCCACGGCCTCGCCGCCGCTATAACGAGCTGGCTTATACCTACCATCAGGGCCCCACGCAAATTAAGTAGGAATTTATTTTCTGCGTGGACATATCTGATCCGAGCTACCGTCTCATTAGAGATAGTGAGAACAGATATTGTTTCATTTTATGTCATGGAGACTCCAATTAAGTTTTGATGATTAGGCCTATAACATAGTATATTACTGATAGAAGTGATTTTTTTTTCAATTTGGGTTGTTACACCATATGTGAGCTTTTGATCCGCACACTTCATCAGATTAGAGCTATGCTTGATAAGCTCGGTGACACTCACTTTCTCCACAATGGAATACATCATTATGTACTAAATAATAAATTTGTTTTAGGTGATTAATTAATAAATCAATTGTAGGAAACGTTTTCTTACACACGGAACAACAAATCAAATCCAAGTAAATTAATTTTTTTACAATATTATTTAAACGAAATTTGTGATATATCTACAAAGATTATTTTATAAAACCGTAATTTTTATAAATTCAACAACTTTGACCAATGAATGCAGTTTTATTATTATAATACCTTTTTTCTGTGCGGATTCTGGAGTGTGAGTGGTATAACGATGAGCGAAGAGAGGTGGAATGCTCTTTTGGTAATCATCGCTCAGTAAACATGAGTGAACTGTACATACAAACACCGACAGACCTGTCGTAACGGTTTCTGAAATAAAAACAAACAGAACCAGAAAATGAACCAAATGATGATCTAATACCCCAGGAGCGGTCGGGCTAATAACCCAATAACAGACAATCCAAAATATGTACATGACCGAAATGCGCGTAATGTACTTAAACAAGGTGGAACTCGCTTTAGCGGCAGTTCCTAGGCTTCTATACAGCTACCTTTCTGGTGTGAAAAATTGTTGTTGGCTAGTTATTTTTGGTCGCCGTATAATATAATATCAGATAGATAATCTGCACTAAATAAATTTTTACGGTTGGTATTTATCATTTACTATATAATCAATAATAAGCAAACTTTTCCATTCCATCCGGAACTTTACTTCTCTGTAATGTACGATCCATTTCTTAATGTCGATCAATCCTAATCTTTCTCTTTTAATAGGCTTCTATACAAAGTATAACAAGAAGCCTTATGATCTAGCTCCGTGTCCGTCCGTCTGTCCGTCTGTCTGTCCGCATAATTCAATATCATACAGATCGTTTCAAATTGTGTTGGAAATACTCTGTGTGTATAGAGGTCTAAGAACTGGGTAGCCAGTGCGCTACTTTTAGGCTTCTATACAAAGTATAACAAGAAGCCTTATGATCTAGCTCCGTGTCCGTCCGTCCGTCCGTCCGTCCGCATAATTCAAAATCATACAGAGCGTTTCAAATCGTGTTGGAAATACTCTGTGTGTATAGAGGTCTAAGAACTGGGTAGCCAGTGCGCTACTTTTAGCCTTCTATACAAAGTATATTTATGATTAGGGCCAATTTATTTGTCAAATCGTCTTGACGTTTCTTCGGCGAATCGCCCATGAAAGCTGCGGGTCTCGCGGAAGGAGGAACAACCGGTAAAACCGTCACGATCATCCACTCGGGTCGTGAGTATTTCGGATCCATTCCCAGGGCGCTGCAATCTGCGTCGCTAATTTGTCTAAAGATATGCAGCACTTCTTCCGCCAACAAATACTTTTTTTCTTGTGGAACCTTTCCGTCGGATTCCTTCCATTCGGCCGTCAAATCGAGACCCGATTTTCTAATTACAGGTTGATGATTTCCACATCCACCATCCGCGTGACATATTGTTTGTTCTTTGCACATACCGTACACTACTTCTAAGCGTTTCTTGGAATCGTCTGTAGTTATCTTCTGAGCGTGTTCATAGTGGTTTGGTTTCTTTGTGTTCACTAACAATTTACTGCAATTAAAGCAGACGCAGCGTAAAACTTTCATGACATTGTTAATCATGCCAACGTGAAAGATAGGTTTGGCCAATTCGATGTGACCAAAGTGACCGGGGCAAGTGTCCCGGTCGCCTTCGCATGTTTGACATGGTAAAGTGCTGTCAAACGCTCCCATCCTCGGATCCATCAAGCCGCCCACTTTTGGAAGACTTCCTTCCATAATTTCTACATGATTTATACCTTCTGGGACGACAGACATGCTACGAATATCTTCCGGACTAAAAATACCAAATTGCACATTCTTTACAGTTTTGAAAGCAGATTTGTTTTCGATTAATGCCATTGTTAATACCGTAATTTACTTTCACTTGACGCGCGAAAAATTAGCCAAACTGTTACATCTACTATACTCATAGGGCGATGTCCTATATAAGCAAATTGATCTGCTGATACGTTGATACGATGATACGATGATACGATGATACGATGATCCGTTGATACGATTATACCTTGATACGATGATTCGTTGATACGATTATACCTTGATACGATGATCCGTTGATACGATGATCCGTTGGTACGATTATACCATGATACGATTGTCCGTTGATCCAATTATTCTTTGATACGTGGCTTACTGGTCTAACTGCCGCAGGGATTAACGGCCAGAATAAAGTGAAGATAAGGTATTGTCCCAAGGATATGATTTACTAGTTTTACTTTGATGTGAAAAAAACAAGTTTTTATTTATTTTAACCATAGCAGTGGCTTGATGTGATTAGTGAAGTTAAGTTGTAAATAAAAGAGAAAGAGAGGATTGGTCCACCTCAAAAAATGGACCGCACATTACAGAGAAGTAAAGTTTCGAATGGAATGGAAAAGTTTGATTGTTATTACTTATATAGTAAATGATAATTACCAACCGCAAAAAATGTAATTGGTGCAGATTATCGGATTATCTGATGTTACATTATAAATATTATGTCGACCAAAAATAACTAGCAACAACAACTTTTCACACCAGAAAGGTAGCTGTATAGAAGCCTAGGAACTGCCGCTAAAGCGAGTTCCACCTTGTTTACAACTTAACTGCACCAATCACATCAAGCCACTGCTGTGGTTACAATAAACAAGTTGGACTTGCTTCAGCAGCGGTTCCTAGGCTTCTATACATACAACTACTTTTCTGGTGTGAAAAGTTGTTGTTATCTGGTTATTTTTGATCGCCATATAATGTACCATCACATAATCAGATAATCTGCACCAATTAAATTTTTTGCGGTTGGTAACTATCATTTACTATATAAGTAATAACAATCAAACTTTTCCATTCTATTCGAAACTTTACTTCTCTGTAATGTATGGTCCTTTTTTTGAGGTGGACCAATCCTCTCCTTTCTCTTTTATTTACAACTTAACTTCACTAACCACATCAATAAAAAATTATTTTTTCACATCAAAGTAAAATAAAAGATCAGTTCTTAAACCTCTATACACACAGAGTATTTCCAACACGATTTGAAACGCTCTGTATGATTTTGAATTATGCGGACAGACAGACGGACACGGAGCCAGATCATAAGGCTTCTTGCTATACTTTGTATAGAAGCCTAATAAAACAAGTTGGAACTTGCTTCAGCAGCGGTTCCTAGGCTTCTATACATACAACTACTTTTCTGGTGTGAAAAGTTGTTGTTATCTGGTTATTTTTGATCGCCATATAATGTACCATCACATAATCAGATAATCTGCACCAATTAATTTTTTTGCGGTTGGTAATTATCATTTACTATATAAGTAATAACAATCAAACTTTTCCATTCTATTCGAAACTTTACTTCTCTGTAATGTATGGTCCTTTTTTTGAGGTGGACCAATCCTCTCCTTTCTCTTTTATTTACAACTTAACTTCACTAACCACATCAATAAAAAATTATTTTTTCACATCAAAGTAAAATAAAATATAGAAGCCTAAAAATCAGTTCTTAGAGCTCTATACACACAGAGTATTTCCAACACGATTTGAAACGCTCTGTATGATTTTGAATTATGCGGACAGACAGACGGACACGGAGCCAGATCATAAGGCTTCTTGCTATACTTTGTATATAAGCCTAAAAGTAGCGCACTGGCTACCCAGTTCTTAGACCTCTATACACACAGAGTATTTCCAACACGATTTGAAACGCTCTGTATGATTTTGAATTATGCGGACAGACAGACAGACAGACAGACGGACAGACAGACGGACGGACGGACGGACAGACAGACACGGAGCTAGATCATAAGGCTTCTTGTGATACTTTGTATAGAAGCCTAAAAGTTGTTATTATCTGGTTATTTTTGGTCGCCATATAATGTAACATCACATAATCTGATAATCTGCACTAATTAAATTTTTGCGGTTGGTATTTATCAATTACTACATAAGCAGCGATGCCAACCCGTACTATAATTGTAGTACGCATACTATAATTTTACCTTCTGTGCTGTACAACAGAAGGTACAAATTACTTATAGAATGCCTACTATAATAAATTATAGTACGGTTGGCATCGCTGTACATAAGTAATAATAATCAAACGTTTCCATTCCATTCGTAACTTTACTTTTCTGTAATTTCCGGTCCATTTTTGAGGTGGATCCATCCTCTTCCTTCTCTTTTATTTACAACTTAACTTCACTATCCACATCAAGCCACTGCTGTGGTTAAAATAAAATAATAAATAATTCGTCAGCGTAGAATTGCTTTGTTCTATATCCATTTTTGTAAAATTTGAGTTAGCATTTTAGTTGGACAAATAAGAATTTCCTTGTTGTATATCCACATTAAAATAGCCAATAATAAAATCCCAAGTATGATTTTCCAACGTGTGTTTTGTTCTATATCCACGTTATGCAAAATTTGTATGTTCTATATCCAAACTGTAGTATTAATGGCGTTACATATTGCAGTTTATGGTACGAAAATATTGCTGGAAGAGCTGGAAATAACATTTCTAGTGCTCTGATTAAAATATTAAAAGAAATTGTAAAAGACAATATTCCCATAAAAAGTTAATTTTATGGTCGGATTCGTGTGTACCACAAAAAAAAATTTCATAACATCTTTGGCTTTGCCAGATTTTCTAAATTCAGATGAAAGTAAAAGTGTTCAACAAATTGAACAAAAGTTCAAAAAAATTTAAAGCTGAAGCTGGGCACAGCAATTTACAAGAAATAGATGCTGTCCACAGTTCTATTGAACGAAATATTCGAGATTTAGAAATATACAGCCCTGTTAGTTTACTACGTGTTTTAATTAATATCAAGTCCTCGAAAGTTAAACTTAAAGTGATGCAATTAAATAACACCAGCGATTTTTGGAATTACCAATCAATGGTTAATTATTTTAACTTTTCAAGTATTCCTTACACAAAATTAAAACATATCGTGTAACCACTTTACTTAAATAATTTACCTAAGGATAACCACTTCCTCGTTAGTTGTTACAAAGTCCACTTTGATAACCGTAGATGTTGAACAGGTTGGCTAGCTCTTGGTTTTTTATGCCTTAGTCGTAGAGCGAGGGTTACTCTGATGTAATTCGAGTGTTCGGGGTTCGGTATTCTCTTGCTGCTGATACTAAATGCTCGGGGCGCCAAAAGGGTTAATAAACAAACACCGATGCTTAATTGTTCAATAACCATTTAATAATAAAACATAAAAATAAAACTCTTGAGTGAACAGAATATTAAACGTACACTTTGTGTAACTTAAAATGACAATAATTGAACTTAACGAAATCTCTTGGTACAATTTGAAAAACTTATTACTACAATCTATATATATAAAATTCAATGTATGTATGTATGTATGTATGTATGTTTTCTATACAATTCTACACCGTTTGACCAATCTCTACCAAATTTGGTGTAGAAGCTATTTACAATGCTACGAAAAACATAGGCTACTTTAGAATCTTGCCGCGAACTTTGGTCAAGCGCTGTATTAGCTTGACCAACGTTAGTGCGGATCAACGGATCAACGTTTCAACGGATCAACGTATTAACGAACGATATCTATATATATAAAATTCAATGTATGTATGTATGTATGTTTTCTATACAATTCTACACCGTTTGACCAATCTCTACCAAATTTGGTGTAGAAGCTATTTACAATGCTACGAAAAACATAGGCTATTTTAGAATCTTGCCGCGAACTTTGGTCAAGCGCTGTATTAGCTTGACCAACGTTAGTGCGGATCAACGTTTCAACGGATCAACGTATTAACGAACGATATCTATATATATAAAATTCAATGTATGTATGTATGTATGTATGTATGTTTTCTATACAATTCTACACCGTTTGACCAATCTCTACCAAATTTGGTGTAGAAGCTATTTACAATGCTACGAAAAACATAGGCTACTTTAGAATCTTGCCGCGAACTTTGGTCAAGCGCTGTATTAGCTTGACCAACGTTAGTGCGGATCAACGTTTCAACGGATCAACGTATTAACGAACGATATCTATATATATAAAATTCAATGTATGTATGTATGTATGTATGTATGTATGTTTTCTATACAATTCTACACCGTTTGACCAATCTCTACCAAATTTGGTGTAGAAGCTATTTACAATGCTACGAAAAACATAGGCTACTTTAGAATCTTGCCGCGAACTTTGGTCAAGCGCTGTATTAGCTTCACCAACGTTAGTGCGGATCAACGTTTCAACGGATCAACGTATTAACGAACGATATCTATATATATTAAATTCAATGTATGTATGTATGTATGTAAGAAGAACAGGAATTGGCAATATCGCTGCGTGCTTTCGAAAATTCCTTATTAGAAGACGAAGGGGAGGAGGAAAAGGAAGAACACAAAAAACAAGAGTAATTGGCAAAAATAAAATAAAGTAAAATTAGAAATTATTGTGGTTTTTGTGAATACTTAACAGTTTTGTTAAACTTTTTTTTATTAAACCTTGATTTGTATTTTTTATTAATTTATTTATTTAATCCTTTTTTAATACGTTGGGTATTTGCGATGACCAAATAAGTCGCAAGGTCATTATGCGGATTGGATCTAAAAAATACATGTAGGCAAATATTGAAATTTGGGCAGGACAACGTCTGCCGGGTCAGCTAGTAATTAATATATTTACAAATAATTGAGTGTTCGTCTGAAAAGATCGTAGCCTCGTCTTGACGAAGTCGGGACGATTCACTAAAATGAATTGATACACAGATCATATATTATTTAACTGAGCCACCAATAACCAAAGCAAAAATGTTAATGGAAGCAATAGTACAAGTTGTTAGCAAACTACCAGAAATAAAGGTTGTTAACACAAAGCAAACCAATTTTATATTGTGAGTAATGCAATTACTCACGTTTACGATGGATACAAATTGCACGTTGCTGGAATCCACAGATCTGTAGGTCCCCCTCTCGGTACATTCAATTTCTGAATAAGGTTCTAAAAGAATACAACACATATACAAATCGATAAGCCAATTGTTAACAAGCAAACATTGAACTTTATAGTTCTTATCTGAAATTTGAATAAAAAATAATAAAATATGATACTATGTGTCTTCGGGATGTTTTCTCCAAGTTGGCAGATAAGTGAAAATAGTTTCGGCTTCAGTAGATTGAAATTGATTGTCGTCAACGTCTTTCTCAGTTTTTGACTTCCAAAAGTTTGTTATGATTTTATTTGAAAGGCCACCATTAATTCGACTGCGCGTAGCCAGGATAATTCCGTTTACTACTGCGTCTATCGATGAAAATTTTGACGGCGTCTTTGTTGATTTCCAATTTTTATAAATCGATATTTCGATTATTAAAAAAATCGTTGGGTCGAAATAGATTACTCGAATTGTCACTTGACATTCGGTGAACGTATTAACACAAAAAACTGGTAGTAATTTTCACAAATTACTTTATAATAACTAAGAAACTAGGAGCTGAAAATAGTGCGTGCGATAAGTTTGACTTGCTAAACGCTAACTTGATTCGGCATAAAATCCGTAAGCGAGTAACTTCGACGCATTAATACGCCGGAGAAACTAGTACTGCATTAAAATTGATGGCATTTGATTTTAATTGATCTTTTCATACGAAATAATAATTATATACATGTTAGGAAAACTAAAGAAAGGTCTTTCGACAAAAATAGTTAAATAAAAATGCAAAATTCGAAAATAAATTTGATCGAGTTGTAATTGATCATTAAATTGACGGCAGGACCGGCATTAGTAACATTTGGAATGTTACACGGCCCCCCCCAAAAATCAATAGCTGGCGTAAGAAAGCTATTGCTAGGTAAAACATGTGCGGCCTCTTGGCCTACCTAGTTTCGAGTTAAGCTCGCATGGAAGAGCTGAAATGGTTATTACGAATGTGGAGGGTACTAATCTCTCACATTCCTTCTACTTCATCAAAAATTATATAAACGAACACATAAAAAAATAAAAAACATGAAGGCGTGTAGAGTGGTATAAGTGCATTGGTCACGGCTTTCGATTCGGCATAATTTCGACCTGTTTCGAGCAATCCTTCGATTGTTTCGAAACGCCTAAAGAAAGTTATGGTGTTCGTCGACGAGAACATGGCAAGACGAAACGCCTTGTCTCAGAGACCAAAAAACAGAGTGGACTCGTCTTGGTTGACCAAAGGAATAACCAGTCCTTTCATAGCGGTATGGGGTTTGTGGCTAAAATATTCAGCTGAAAGTACTTCGAGGAAATCTCCTTACCGAAGTCGTGAAGGTTTGACTTGACTAATAGGAAGAACGTTAACTTTCCTAAAGCCCTAGTCGTCGAACTGCGTCACAATAAAACAAGGTAACTACTCTGCTCTTAAGCAAAACTGTAGTACCGGGGGAAAAGTTAGGTGGAAGCTGGCACTTCATGTCTTATGTACAAGACATAATTAAATAAAATTTCACCTGGGTGAATCGAAAATGTGAGTTTGACTATGGGAATCTAGTAAACTCTCAAATCCCTTAGACCAATGACCGCCCAAACTACACTAATAAAAATGTTGGCGTTAGAAGTCAATAAATATACAAAATTACACACTACTATTTACAAAATTTACATTAATTAGGATTTGCCTTCAAATCCTTGACGTGATAAACGCCTACGTCTTTGCCTTTTTCGTCTTTAAGACGATAAGTGACAGAACCGGTCACCTCCACAACTTTACACTTGGTGTACTTGGGTGCTAATTTTTTAGAGAACATGTCTGGAGCGCTAGAAAGTGCGAAATTGCGTTTCCACACAATGTCCCCACGCTTGAATGATAACGGTCGCTTTCTTAGATCGTAATGGGCCTTATTGCGTTTATACGCTGATCTTATTTTTTCTACAACTTTTCGGTGTAACTCGCTCAAACCATTCATGTCGGTCAGCAGTTACTCTCGACCTTCTAAAGAAAATTCCCTCGGTTCACCCGAGTCCAACTTTCCATAATAGTCACCGCTATTCGGTACTGACCTTCCGAAGTTTAAGAGAGATGGGGTGTATCCTGTGACTTCGTGCACGGCATTGCGGATGGCGTGTGCAATTTTATGTATGTACGTGTCCCATGACCTGTGGTCATCTTCCACGAAGGAACGTAGACATGTCCCGATTACTCGGTTTGTCCATTCGACAGAGTTAGCCTGGGGAGAATAGTTTGCCGTTGGCCAAACTTTCTGTACCTTATATTCTGCCATAAGATCTTTAAACATTTTGCCGGCAAATTGAGGACCATTGTCGGTTGTTACGACTTGAGGAACACCGAAAAGAAGGAAAGTTTCCTCAACAAATTTAACTACGGCCGCCGCGGTGGCTTGCCTTAGGGGCTGGACGAGAACGAATTTCGTGAACCAGTCAGATATAACTAAAAGAGATGTATTGCCTTTTTTAGTCCTGGGAAAAGGTCCCATAAGGTCAATAGAAATTATCTGAAAGGGGTACTTGACTCATTTCTCCTTTCCCATAAAACCTGGCCTAAGCAAGTTCGAAGCTTTGCTGGCTGTGCAAATTTCACACCGTAAAACATATTTGGTGATATCAGTTTTCATACGGGGCCAATAGTATAATTCATTGATTTTGTTAAGCGTTTTAAATACACCAAAGTGTCCGCTCAAGGGGTTATCGTGGCAATCCACCATGATTTCACGACGACGTGATTTTGGTACGAGTACCTTCCACTCGACAAGATTCGAAATCAAGTTGTGCTTATTAGCAACGTACTTGTAAACTAAGCCGTCCTCGATTTTGAAATTAGGATATTTATCTGGGCTAGCTTGGATTTTGTCAATGGTTTTCTGGTACCAATCATCGATATCGGCGGGTGCAACTGAGATCATGTGAATATTCACAGGGGCTCTAGACAAAGCATCTGCCACTACATTAAATTTACCCTTTCGATGGATGATGTTAAAATCGTATTGATTCAAGCGTACGCTCCACCTAGCGATTCTACCTAAAGGGGACTTGACAGTACCAAGCCACTTTAGCGCTTGATTATCGGTGATAACGGTGAATCGGGCGCCTTCTATGTAAGGGCGGAACTTTTCTATGCCGAAAAGGATGGAACAACACTCCTTTTCCATGGCGTGGTAGTTCAACTCGTTGCGAGTTAAGGTGCGGCTCGCGTAAGCGATTACTCTTTCATTCTCACCCTCGCCTTGAACCAGAATTGCTCCCAGTCCAGAATCACTTGCGTCGGTCTGAATTATGAATGGAAGAGCAAAATCGGGACTTGACAGAATGGGAGATGTAGTTAGAAGATTTTTTAAATTATTGAAGGCTCGGTGTGCGTCCTCATTCCAAGATATCTTTTGACCCTTGGCGCGTCCTTTCAGAAGGTGCAAGATAGGAGCGGCCTCGGATGAAAAATTGGGTATAAACCTCCTATACCACCCTGCCATGCCTAGAAATCTTTTGATTTCGGTGGAAGTCTTAGGTACGGGGTAATTGTTAATTGCCTCTACCTTATCGGGGTCGGTTCAAAGACCTTTTTCGTCGATAACAAAGCCTAGGTATTTTAGTGATTCTCGACAAAATTCGCACTTGTTTAGACTGATAGTGAGCCCTGCCTTTTTTAAGCGTTTAAACACCTCAGTTAAAAGTTTCAAATGTTCTTCAAAACTTTCGGAAATAATAATTATGTCGTCTAGATAAACGAATACGCCTGTAAATTCTGGACCGAAAATGGAATCCATGAGTCTTTGCAACGTTTGGGCACTATTATTAAGTCCGAAGGGGAGAACATTGAATTCAAACAATCCGCGCCTTGGGATGGTAAAGGCGGTTTTCTCGCAAGATTCTTTAGACAAAGGAACTTGCCAAAACGCTTTGCGTAGATCTATTGATGATAGATATCTAGCATCACGCAAACGATCTAGAATATCATTTATAAAAGGTAGTGGATAGGCATCGGGTTTGGTCACTTCGTTCAACTTCCGACCATCAAAACAAAACCGGAGGTCTTCGTCTTTTTTCTTCACCATGACTATCGGCGAATTCCAACTGGAGTGCGACTTTTTGATGACGCCTAGGCGTAGCATCTCATCCGCCTCCGCATTAACTCTCGCTAACATAGCCGGTGACAGGGGATAATGACGCTGCTTGATTGGAGTAGCCTCTGCCGTGTCTATGACATGTCGAACCATATTGGTTCTACCTAACTCTGCTGGAGCTAGTGTTTTAAATTTCAAAATGACTTTATCGAGCTGTTGGACTTGCTCATAATCCAGATCTAATCGAGAATGTATTATCTTGTCGGTGTTTAAGGCATTTAATTCTGATGGAATTGTGTATGAATCTGCTCCAAAATCTGTTTTTATTTTAAAAAGTTTGCAGAATTCATACGCTAATATTAGTGGATAATCAACGGTGTTAGTGACTATTGCAGTTATATTTTTTGTATGGCCTTCTAATTCAAGTGGTAATACTACTGTACCTAGCACTTTCTGATATGTCCCGTCTGCTGATCGCAGCGGTATTTTGTCGTAATCATTAATTTTTAAATTTAAAATATTTAGTAAATATAGCCCTTTGCGGCCTAATACGGATTGATTCGCACCAGGATCAAGAAAAGCAAGCAACTTCTTACCAAGGATATTGACGTATAGGTACGCTCGATTGTCAAAAGGTCGATGCGTGAAAAGTGTCTCTACCTTAGTTTCAGGAGCTTTGCAAAAAGATTTGATGTTTATCAACCACTGTTGCCACTCGGCGCTATTAGCCTTCATTAAAAATGGGCTGGAAGTGAACTGGCTACGGTTCATTCCGGCCTTCCGGCGTTTTTTGAACACTTGGGGCAAGTAGGATAGGTGACATCGGAAGTACCACAGATATAGCAGAAAATGCGTCGTTCTTTTGGACAGGTATGATAAAAATGTCCCGTACCATGGCAATTACAGCATTTAGCGTTGGCCGATACGGCTCGCTTTCCGTATGTTCGGGAATTATAATTTTTTCCTTGCGCTTGCATGGAATGATCTTCATGTTTTGGTGCGCGTGGACGAATATTATAATTACTGGGCATGGCTAACTCTGGTTCTAGAGGACGGACTGTGGGGACGTGATATTTGCGAGTTTCCTCTTTATCATACACTTCGGTGATTGCTTTGCAAGCATCAATTAGTTCAAGCACGCTGTTGATGTTACGAAAAAGGAGCTGTTTCTGATATCTAGGTAATTAAATTTTCTTTAATGTAATAAAGTTCTCTATGAGGACTTTCTGTGTAACCTGGAAATTAAATTGGTCATGGCAGCAATGAAGTCGCGTACCGGTTCCGTTTCACCCTGTTTCCTATTAATGATTTCTTGCCACAACGATTCATCATAATTCGTCGGCAAATATGTATGTCTAATCTGGTATTCAAGATCGCGCCATGTATGTACATACTTCTTAATTGATCTAAACCAAGTTAAGGCTGTACCCTCGAATAAGTCTATTGCACTATCGAAAACCGCAGCTTCCGAGACATGTCTCGAGATACGTAATTCGTTTACACGTTCTAAGAACGCATTCACCCCTAGAGATTTAGAATCTCCTGAAAATTTTATATTCCACCGACTAACAGTATCAGGTTTGGTGGGAGCATAATAAATAGGTTGATTTTGTGCTATTTGCATTTGGGGAGGTTGATAATAACTAAATTGTGGATTTGGCGGCGTAAGCGAGTGTTGTGGATCATTTTGAATATTTTGATTAGTACTGATGTTTTGACTTTCATTATGATTTAAATTTTCTCCTCGCCTGACGGGCGTGGAGCTATGCTCACCCTGAGTAGTATACCTATGGGGCTTCTGGCGCAAAGTAGGGTTCTGCGCAGGTCTACTGCGCATCCTCCCAAAAGGATCCCCGGGTGCATGGCACCCAAGAGGAGCCCCTTGGTGTAGATGACTTTTGTTTACATAAGCACGGGTGACATCATGTTTACATAAACATGGTCGTTATTATGTTTACATTATAAGAGGTGATATCATATGATGATATCATGTTTACATAAGCAAGAAGGTAAAAGAATCGAACACGTGTCAAGGTCAAATGACGTCAGAGGGATTTCGGCGCACTTCCGGTCGTCTTTTCCCCGGGTATCGCGAGGGGGCGCACTTCCCCTTCCGACCGGCTCGGCTCGCGGGGTGCGGCGGGGTATTATAAGTTTTAAATAACCAAAGCGCATCGTACATCAATTTATTAATACAATTGTTTTGTTGTGGTTGTTAGAAGCACTTTTAAAAAGTAAGTTTAATTTTATATTATGTATTTTAAGAATTGTTTATTTTATTCTTTTATTTAATAGTGTCATCTTCCCATGGTCATGGCCCAAAAAACACAAAGGAAATTCGTTTTATTTATCAAAATTCATTTGGGTTAAATAATTCAAAAAGTAAATATATAACAATAGGCATAGATATAGACAATGGATTTAAACCTGCAGTAAAAATCGGATCTCGTAATGGTATCGAGTTGTTATTAACTCGAACTGAATGGAACAATATAATTTTATATCGAGAACAAATTTATGAATACTTCGAAAGCGATATTTTAAATACGATATATTTACCTAATTTACAAATTAAGGGTGAAACATACAATAAGATGAGATTGATAAAAATGGAAAATTACTACAATGAATTTATTTGTGTTGCAAAAGAAACTTTCCACAACCTCTTTTTGTTAAGTGAAATAGTGAATTCGAGATTGAATATTTTGGAAAATTTGGAATTACAACATTTTTTTACAAGTTGTTTATCCTCAAGTATTAGAATCGGAGGAGGAGATCACTTTGAAAATTTTCAAAGTTTGATTAAACAGGAAAGCATAGTTAAAACACAAAATGGCTATTGTTTGTTAGAAATGCTAACAATTTATCCGGAATACGTAAAAAAAGCATTTGAAGAACACTCTTATATTTAAAATTGTAATAATAATTGATATGTAAAAAAAGAAATTATTTAGAAATACCATGTACATTATTTTATATAAATTAAAAACTTATTTGATGTGATTTAAATTATTTTAATATCGAAATGTATGACCTTGTTTTCATTAAAAAGCTTTAAATATAGAAATGTGTTTATTTTGACAAAGACACGCGTACTGCTTAATTAGTAAAAATTTATAAAACTAAATCTTCTCATATTAATTTGTTAGTTGAATGTTGTAATTCTTGTTATCAACAAGTGCGATTTGTGTTTCTTAAAAAAAGTTTTTGAATAATAATAAATTATGGCAGATGAAATTATGAATACGTCGCGTCGCATAAGAGAAATAATGCAAAAGGCATTATTGCTAATTTCGAATAACCCCGATGAGATAACAAATTGGTTAAATTTATCTACAAAAAACATAAAAATTTTAAATAAAGCATTAAAAAAATGTGAATTAAATATAGGTCAAAAAAGGCATTTGGAAAATACAATTGGAATTTTAAAAGGTAAGTCAATATAAAATTTTAATTACAAACTTGAAAAAAATATTTTCTTATTAAATTATAAATTAGGTAATTTTTATATAATATAAAAACTTTTTATTCTAAAATTTAAATTAGGTAATGTTTATTTTATTAACTAATTATTATTTAAATCGCATATAGAAACCTGAAAAATATTTCTTATTAAATTTAAAGTAAGCAGTGTTTATTTATTTAAGTAATTGATTAATTTATTTTGTTTATTCAAGCATGCTAATTGATTGAGTAATTATAGAATTCGATACCATAGCCGTACTAAAAATAATTTATTTTTGAAGCCATAGGCGTAGGTAAAAATAATTTATAAGGAATAACCATGATAATTTTTATTCATTTAAAAAAATGTTTACTTTAATTTAAAAACTTCAGTCGTTATTTTGTTTTTGGCATTAAATTTTTTAGTCATACTAGGTTAATTTTTATTTTGTGTTGTAACATTCGAAAACTATTTTAGGTTATCAGACCAAGATTAAAAATATACGACATCGTGGAGCCGGAATTAACAGCGATAAAAAGCGCGGTGATCGTGTGCGTTGGGAAGACGTTCAATCGGCCTTCAAAGGACGGGTTAGGACGGGGGTGGTTATCAACCTCAAACACAAGGACCCCCAAGCCTTCCTAGAGGATGCACGATTCCTAGTTGCAATTCGAGTGAAGAAACTTTTAAAAAAGCATAACATGCTCAAAATTAATGTGGACTTTGGATGTAGTTATACAAAAGCAGGAATCGAGGAAGTAGACGTGAAACACTTTAAGTAAAAACTTTATAAATTTTATATAACTTTTTTTTAAAATAATTATTTTTCAGCACCCGAAACAGCGTAATCGATGGCGCTACGGATTTAAAAAGGTGGTGGGAGGAGCACGTTCGAGCAGCCGTGATGACCCAAATGGAAGAGTTCCAATTCCGGAACAGCGGCTGGACCCTCGATGCTGTAGTAAATTTAGCAGTAAACATCAACAAATACGAACCTCTGAGGGGGTCCTCCTATATTCCGCTACCTAAAGATATTCAAGCCAAGAAAGCGTGCGTCAATGTGCAAAATGAGGACAACGCGTGCTTTTATTGGTCCATTGTATCGGCATTGTACCCTGCTTCAAGAGACTCTCATAGATTGTCGTCCTACCCCCATTACTCTGAAGTTTTAAACTTGGAGGGTTTAGAGCTCCCCATGACGCTTAGACAGGTTAGTAAATTCGAGAAATTAAACGACATCTCCGTCAACGTCTACGTCTTGGAAAAATCCGGTAAACATCATCGCGTCCTACCAGTCCTCTTGACAAAAAACAAACGAAATCGTCACGTAAATTTGTTAATGGTGCAGTCCTCCTATAAGAAACCTACAGATGATACTCCCGTAAGCTACCATTTCTGCTGGGTTAAAAATCTCAGCAGACTTGTTAAGAAACAAGCGACTTCACATAAAACATGTATTCATATTTGTGAGAGATGCCTGCAATACTTTTATAAGGAAGAAAAATTGCAAAGGCATGAGGTGGATTGTATCGGTACGAATGAGTGTAGGGTGACGATGCCTGCCAAGGGGCAAGTGGTAAAGTTTAAAAACTATAATAATAAAGAACGGGTACCGTTTGTAATTTATATGGACATTGAAAGTTTGCTTAAACCCGTGGACAAAAAACGTGGTGAAAAGACAACGGTATATCAGGAACATGAGGCCTTCAGCCTTGGCTACTATTTTAAATGCGAGTACGACCAGAGCCTTTCTTATTACAAAAGTTACCGCGGATTGGAGTGTGCGAAATGGTCTTTTCCCCGGGTACCGCGAGGGGGCGCACTTCCCCTTCCGACCGGCTCGGCTTGCGGGGGGCGGCGGGGTATTAAAGCGCACTCCCCTATCCGGTAGCATCGCGCAGATTATTCGAATCATTTATGTGAGTGAGTGAATAAATTAAATATATGTAAATGCGTAGTAAATAACAATTATACAACAATATTGTGCGTAAATAAAGCCGTGCGATTGTAAGTGTCGAGTGTTTAAAAAAAGAAATATATCAATATAATACCACTCCAAAACGGTAAGCTCTCAATATAGTACTTATAATTAGTACATGTGCATCAGCTCCGTAAAAAATGAATGTCGCTTTGTTATATGTGATAGGCGCAATTTGGAACAATACCATAATTATTACCTGTCCCAGAGGTTTAAAATCGGCCATAATTTGTACTCAATATCTGGAAATAAGTGAGCTACCAAAACCGTGTGAAAAATTCGAGGAAATGCATATTGAAATAATACAACAAGACCAGTACGTTCTCACACATAGGCTAACAATCGAGAACGATAAACCGATTTTATATTATGAAACATATTTTGAACTTCAAAATTTAAGTAGAAGAAGCGGTCCTGGAGAATATTTAATGCTAAGTTTGGACAAGCTGAGAGACAGATATTTCAACTTTTACCTAATGGCGGACATATTCGGGGCCCTATTTAGTATCATCATTGTTTTATGTCTCGTAGCACTTTTTTATATTTATGGGAAGCCTAAATTTAATGCTTCTCAAAATAATATGTAATGTATAGTACGTATTGGTAAATAAAAAATCGTATAAAACAAATTCTTTTTATTTATTTATTTATAAAATAATCTATTACAATATAAAATATAATCTTATTATTACTATTATTAAGCCAAATTTACAAGTCCGGTAAACGGTGAGTATGTTAAGGTAACATCATATAAGATTAAAAGAGTTGCCGAAGTGTTTGCGGGAAAGTTTACGCTTCCTTCAATTTCGGCTTTGACCGAGAGGACGGGCTCATCGCTTAATTCGTTTTGTTTGCTAGTATCTATGACGAATACGGGACCCGTTTTGAATTCATCGTAATCGAGGAGAGGCTCACCAAAAGCCTTATCCATGTATTTTTTTTGAAAATTTAAGTAGTCTGAATATGCCAACATGTAACGATTTTTAGAAAAATCGTTGACTCGTTTTTCATAAGGGTATCTTCTGTGGTTTAGATATACAACAACGTCCGAAATTTCAGCGTTAGATAAGGCCGAGGCGTTGGCCTCTTTATTATCCTTTTTATTCGTCTGAAACGCCATAAGAAAGAAGCGCGGTCGACGTGCGCCGATTGAATTTTGAACAGGCCAAACCAGAACATTGGTCGAAGTCGGGAGGGCCGGATACTGGAAAAGTCCTCGAGAATGAAAACCCACCTTAATTAATTCTTGTTGATTTATTCGATTATAAATTTCTAATTTAGCTTCGTCACTAGGCAACACATGATCGACCCTCCAAGTTATTTTAGTAATTTTTATCGAGCAATCGGACTCGCACATGTAAAAATCAATATCCGATTTGCTTCTAAATAAAATAAGCTCTTGACGAATGTTTACAATGTTACGAGGGTAACTTGCACAAAATCCCAAGCAATGTTTTAAAGGGATTAACGTTGTGAACGTTTTCTTGGTTGGCTCTAAAATATTTGAATTGTCATTGTCGTCGGTATTCCAACCTGCACCCGATAAAGACTTCTTCTCATCGGAATTGTACGCACATCGACCATAAATTGAACTTGATAGACCAGGACTTTTGCACGAATCTATAGAGACATCACCCAACTGATAACGTATTTCGTCAAATAAAAACAGAGGATCATTGAGAGTAAACGGTTTAGTAACATCGGCAGGTGTAACGATTCCTTCCACGTACAGCTTACTATCGAAGGTGGAGGTAATTAGCTCACCCTTTTCTATAACGATTCGAATTTCGTCAGAGTTTCCAAACGAATTTAAAGTGTATGGGTGATATGTTCTTGTAAAATTTTCAATCACGTAGTCGGGGGAAGACACGTCACCGAAAATTGTTTGTAGCGCCCTTTCGTCTTGCATTTTGTACAACTTTAAGACCTAAAGATTTTAAAAAATGTATTTGCGCAGGTGTTAAACCAGCTACGTTTGAATGCGTACTGATGTAGGATTTAACCCTCGATGCGTTTATATTACTAATAGCACTCGATAGATTATTATTAATATTTATGCCCATTTTCCTTCAACTCGAGCCTTACAGCAACAGGCTCGTTTCCAAAATCTACCAACTCACCGGTCTGATCGATAAGCCTCAAAGTTATGTTATGAATCGTATCAGTTATTACAGGTAAATATATAATGTTTGTGGGCTCTTTTGATAATCTATAACCAGGTCCGACGGATATATCGAATTCAAAAATTGTGTGAGCAGAATTATTGTTACGATATGCACCTGCGGTTATGTTACATTCTACGTGAATGTTGGTTGCTTTAAGAATTTGCACATTTAAATCGGATTTGTGTCTAACGCCCCCTATAAGTTTTTTAGGCGTAAATCCCAGCATGCGTCCAATATTATCCGATTTTGTAAAATCAATTTCGTACATCGAAAAAATTTCGCATTTTAAAGTATTATTGTTAGCCCACATATTGAACTTATCTCCCATGACGGATTTTAAATACTTGTTTAATTCGTTAATCTCGTAAACACCATGCGGAATGACGATGACTTTGTCGTCGTAATAAAATTTATCATTACCTTTGTATATATTTCGTATAGAATTACATCCGTAAAAACCTGCTAGTCCTAGACAGTAGTTCTTCTTGGGATCTAGCATAATAGGAGGAAAATAATCGATACTTAGGACGTTACCAACGTCCACCAAAGAAAACGTTGTAGACATAACTAAAAAATTTATAAATTACGCTTATATTTATTGATAAAAAATAAACATAATTATTACAAATCGCTTGTTAAAAATTTCAAACACAGATGACCGCATATTACAGTATTAAAATTTTGTTCTCTATTATAATTGTAATCTATTAGACAACCCTTGAAATAATTTATCACTTCCAGCGGAGGCCTGAGATCACCAAAGCTATTGTAGAATTTTACAATGGAATAATGTTTTTTGTAACACGTCCAGTGCGTCCCTGGTCCTGAATTAACGTCCAAATTAATTATACCGCACTCGATTTTTTTTGGTCTCGAAGGCAAGGTATCTCTCATAAAAACACCTCTAAAATTAGGAATATTTTTAGCAAATTTTCTTAAATCCACATCTGTCAGAGCTCTTCGAGGCAAATTATTTAGTTTTTTGAATAAGTAGGTTTCAAATACAACGCGCTTCCCGTTTTATATGGTTTTAGATACAAAGCCATACCGTTTTTCTTTCCCATGGCGATTGCTTCCATAGTCTTATTGTGACGCCCGGTTTCTTCCAATTTACGTTTTGGCGCTTTAGCATCAATCACGGCCTTTGCAATTCCTCCTGCGCCACCCGCTAAAGCACCTACGGCACTCAAACCCGCAAATAAAGGTATGAGAAAGGGTAACACGCCGCCTTCTTTAGGAACCGGTATCACTCGTGGTACTTTAATATTTCGTTTACCACCCATGTGCTTGATTATGCGTTTCGCTGCGAGAAGGGCATTTTTAATATTTTTTTTACTCCCCCCTTCAGATATATTCATCGAATTTGCAATTTTCTTTATAATTGCTTTTCCTAATATGGTCTTACGCTTACAAATACCCATCCCCATCTTCCTTTTAGCTTTCATCGTATTCGCGATAGTCCACGCGGCCGCTTTTTCACCGAATCCGGCGTCTTTAGACTTTACGCGTTCCCAAGCTCGTTCTTGTAATAAGTAATCGGCTCGATGTCGATCCTCCAAATTCTTATTTTGAGAGTATGCTATATCGTGCTGCTTGCAAGCCTCGTCTAACAAATTTATTCCGGGATCACCTCTAGCTAAGCGTTTTTGTAGTTTAGTACCGGGACCACAATAATTGTAGCCGGGTATGTGTAACTCGAACGGGAGCTTGTTTATAAGCGAATTGATCAACCCCTCACCTTGATGGATAATCATTTACTGAGTTTGAACGCGACCACACTTATATTTAGATGCAGATCGCTCCGAACATCATATCATAATGAAGTTCGTAGAGCAGTCGACGTCTTTAAAAGTAGCTAATCACGATTTCACAAAAAATTATGAAAAAAGGCGTAACAAATTATTTCCTAACTCTGTTAGAGCAATCATTGCGGGTTGTTCAGGTTCAGGTAAAACAAATATCATTATAAGTCTTATAGAGGAACCCAACGGACTGAAATTTAAAAATGTTTACGTGTTTTCGAAGTCTTTACATCAGCCAAAGTATCGGTACTTGAAAACTTTATTGAGTTCTATTAAAGGTATAGGTTATTATACTTTTGAAAAAAATGAAGACGTAATACCCGTAAGTGAAGCTAAACCGTACTCCCTGATGGTGTTTGATGACGTCATCACTGATAAAAGCTCCAACGCGCGAGATTACTTCTGTATGGGTAGACACAACATAATCGACTCTTTCTATCTCACTCAGACCTATTCGAAAACACCTAAGCAGTTAATAAGAGATAACGCAAATTTTATAATATTATTTAAACAAGATACTTTAAATTTGAAACACGTTTATCATGATCATGTGAGCACCGACATGTCATTTGAAAAATTTAAAACAATGTGTACGGAATGTTGGAGATATCCCCACAGCTTCGTGGTGATTGATACCGAGGCCGACATAACAGATGGCAGGTATCGGAGAGGTTTCGATTGTTATATATCATAATACCTATACATCGAGTCGTTATTATACAATTATTCGCGGATCTTAGCGCACGAACCTCGACAGCTCCGTCGTCAATAGCAGTTGAAGTTGTTCGACCCGTTACCTATAGCAGTTGAAGCTGATCGACCCGTTACCTATAGCAGTTGAAGCTGATCGACCCGTTACCTATTGCTGTGTGTTAAAATGAATAAGAAAGGCTCCCGATGCTAAAATGAATCATATATTTGAAACAAGCACAAAATTCTAAGTCGAAAGACACTTTAAAAATTTGCTCTACGAGAAATTTTTATTTTTCAAAATTTCAATTTTCTAAATTTATTTGAGTCTCTCAGGATGAATGAAACATGACAAAGATTGCTAAATCTAAATAAACTGATGATTGTCACATCAGAAATGAAACAAAAAACTTAATTAGCTCAAAATTTGTAAAAATGTATTAATCATGATAACCTAGAAAAACTTAAGAATTTGTAAACCAATTTACTCTACAAATAACATTCTCTGTAAAAATGTAAGCATATCAAAAATTATGTAATTGTTTCATGCATTTAATGTGTATATTTTCAACGGATAAATCAACAAATTAGTTAATAAGGGTCATATTTGTGTAACGCCCCTGTAAACAACCAAGAAAGACGAAAATGAATCAATCAACAATCCATAAAATTGATAAAAATGGAATGTACCAATCAAACTGCTCGGGAAGATGTTCCAAACGAAATCGAGGTGGATACAGAAGAAAAATCTAGAATAAAAATAATTTATTAGAGTAAAATAAATTCGAAAATACATGGATTTGACTCACAAAATTCAAACAAGAATACCAATTGTATCGATTTTCGATCAAAAATCAGTTTACCTCTAGTAACTCCGCTGTGTGCACGCATTTTTCGATGCTCTCCGAAAAATATTATTTACCAGAATTTGGAGGTTAACCAAATTCATTTGACTTCGGAGAGGTTAGAAAGTTTCGTTTGTCCAACGTCGATTCTAAAAATAGATGTCAAGGACATAAACAAATGCAATGAAGATGTTGTAATTTACATATAAAAATTTTCTGGATGACAAGAAAATCATTGCAAATTAATGGAACAACCTACCTCAATATTTTTGGAGATTCTCAATAGGAAGGATGTAAATACGAGCACAAATTTAAGCACTAGTCAAAGTAAAGTACCACTTCAAATGACATCCAGCAAAGTGATGACCGGTGGAGTAAAGTTGAATCTTTACAAATAAAGATTAAAGCAGGGCGCACACACAAACAGCGAATAAATGATATCCTTTTTAAAAATAAATACTGCGATTTGTCCAGGAAACAGGTACTGTGCATATAATTTATTTTGATTTGTTTATAAACATTTAAGCCCGCTAATGTAAAGCGAGAGTCTTGATTGGCTTAATAATCAAGCAACTTGGGACGAAGAGAGGAAACCTCTTTGTTTCGAACAATTATTTGTATTAATTTTAAAAATTTAAAAGGTTTATTCACCTTGGATTTGTAATCCAAGATTTATTTAATATTAATGTTCTTTCATGAAAGACAGTTTGATAATTTTTCTTTTCTTTACTATAATAAAATTTGTATGGGAGTTGATGAAAGTTTTTTTATTTCTTTTTATATAAAAAGGAAAGCAAAAGTTATAAATATCCTGAGAGAGCCAATGAGCATAATAAGATCGCCTCTAATAATTTATTTCGAACCACAAGGGACCCACTCCCTGAACGACTCAACCCGCGAGCTTAGTAAGAAGGGGCAATAATGTGTGTACCTTCCTGTGCCTAACATTTTATTAGGAGGAGGACATAGCACTATGTATAGCAGGTGAAGCTGATCGACCTGATTGATCTGTTACCTATAGCAGTTGATAGACCCGTAAGAATAAGCCGATTTAAAATGAAGCCCGAAGAGATAGATCTAACAAAAAAAATTATCAGGGCGCGTAAAGCTATCAAGCAAAAGTTACGGGGGTTGAAACTCGGTGAAATTAAAACCCAAAGATTCGCACAAGAGCTATACAAGCCTATAGTAGATCCGCTTGAAACAATCGCTAAAGTTTCAAATTCAAAGGGTCCAAGTGTAAAGACCTCCAATGCAAATATAAAATTAAAAGTCGAAGGCGTAAAAAACGCTACAAATAAAAAAGTGGAATCTGATGAAGAAGAAGAAGAAGATAACGAAAACGACGAGATCGATAACTATACTGAAAATGATGGTGAGTCATTATCAAGGCAGTACATTGATATGGCCATAGGCGATACCAAACATGAAATGGATTACGATAGCACTTTTCAAACTTGGAAAATTGGAAATAAAGATATTACGTTGCATGGTGATGATTTCAACATTGCCGATCATAAATTTACAGGGACCTCGGGCCTGTACGATCTAATGTTTAAGAAACGTCCTCAGCATTATAGCGAAGCGGATTTAAAAGTATACAAGAACATTTTGATTTCGAGTAGCGCACATAAGCGTAATTTTAATCCTATCGGTCAAATTAGAGGAGGTAAATCGTTTAAATATACCCGAATTATTAAACCTCTATTTCCACCTTCGACACCAGTAGGAAGAAAAACTAATAAACCACCAAACATATCCCCCTCGACTTCCTTTGGAAGCGGAATTTTTAAACATGTTAACAATAGACACCCCGAATACGTTTATTGGAATACTCCTTCAGAATTGGTTGAGCGTTTGATGTTGCTTTACGCTTCAAAAAGAGCTGGAAACACCGGGCATGATAATGAGATTATATCTATTTTAGAGGAATTGCGAGAAGCAGGAATAATCGAGTAAGGAATAATTAATAAATACGTACCGCATTAGTCAAAGGTATTCATTTACAAAATGAGCGTAGACATTTTTGGACGTGAAGGTAAACCTCACGGTCAAGGGGGACGCAAGGGTTATCCCGGTATAGGGTTTAATCTTACAAGTGATGGTAATTTTGATTTACGCAATAAACGATTAACGTCAATAGGGGATGTGCTAGACGATGCAGATGCAGCTTCAAAAAAATACGTAGACGGTTCGATTCATAAAAGCGAACAAATTCTATTTGATTTTCTTTCAAGTGATATGGAAAAGATTGGAATTTTAATAAAACAATGTACGAATGATGTAAATGTTGCTTCCGGTGAAATTTTCAAGCAAGTTAACACATCTGATCAGCTCGCGTCCGATAAAATGAACGATCTTGTTACATTAATAAATTTAAAATTTAATGAATTTACTACTTTGATTATTTCGAGATTGGAGGATATTGATATCAAAAACGTTTTTCATAATTTGGAAAAACAAGTGTTAATTTTAATTAATAACTATGCAAATATCAATAATAAGTTGGAATCTATAATTACCGATTTGCATTACGTAAATAACACAGAAAAGGATTTAAAAGCTAGTTTAGAACAAGAACTCGAATCGATAGGTGTACGTATTTACAATATAGAACGATTGCTCGACAATTTAAAAGATGTCTAAACTTGGTATAGTAAACGAAATTCATCGAGCTGCACGAAAAAATTTTCCTAGAAGACCCGTCATCATCAGGCATTTAGACGATTTATGGCAAATAGATCTGGCGGAGTTTATTCCTTATGCAAAAATTAATAAGGGTTACAAGTATATTTTACTAGTTATCGACTGCTATTCAAAATTTCTATGGACTCAACCGCTCAAATCAAAAAATGGTGCAGAGGTTACCGAAACAATGAAATTAATTTTAAAACAAGGGCGTCTTCCTAAAAATATTCAGTCCGACGATGGAATAGAATTTTATAATAAAAACTTTAAAGCCTTAATGACTTTAAATAAAATTAACCATTATTCTACATTTAGCATAAAAAAGGCCTCGATCGTTGAGCGCGTGATTCGAACATTTAAAAATTGGCTTTATAAGGAATTTAGCTTTAGAGGTAATTATAAATGGATTGATATTATTCAAAAAGTGACTGAAAAATACAATAACACTCATCATCGTACAATACATATGAAACCTTGTGACGTAACACCCTACACTAAATTGGACGTTTACGATTATAAGAAAATGCATCAACAAAAACCGGTATTTAAATTAAACGATTACGTTAGAATTTCTAAATATAAAACAATTTTTGATAAGGGCTACCACGCAAATTGGACTGCAGAATTATTTAAAATTAAAAAAGTTAATAGAGGCAATCCTACGACTTATATGCTCGAAGATCATGCGGGTTCACCCATCAAAGGTCAATTTTATAAGGAAGAATTACAGAAAACTTCATATCCGAACACATTTTTAATTGAAAAAATACTACGCAAGAAGGGTAATCAGGTGTACGTCAAATGGATCGGTTACCCTGCACCTTCTTGGATTTCATCAAATGCATTATTGTAAACATTTTTTTATTATATTAAATTATTATATATTAAATTATAATGATGCTTTATTATAGTATTATATAAGTTCACCCTGTATGTCCTAGAGTAAAAGGTTAGAAAAAGGTTTAATTAATAACAATTGCTTGATATAAATAATAATATATATATATACAAATACTTAATAATAATTACTGTTAAATTTATACATACACAAAACAATCATCTCAAAATCCTCCAATGACTCCACGCAAAAATAATAATTTATTAAAATAGATAATAATATATACAAATACTTAATAATAATAATAATTACTGTTAAATTTATACGTACACAAAACAATCAATTTATAATCCTCCAATGACCCCACGCAAACGTATCAAAGCTTCCCTCAATCAACTTACGTTTATCGTCGTTGGCGCTTAAAGCAAGCTTTGTTTGCTTAATCGTCACAACGTTGTGGTTCATTGAACGAATAGAATTTTGATCCCTTACTATATTATTCTTATGAACTAAACAGTTTATATAATCGTTAAAACTAATGTTTTTTTTCACAACATAACCCTTGACACCCTTGGCCTTTTTTATTGTCTTTTGGCTACCCACACGCACACTATACATTTTAGATCTAAGTCCAACAAAATCGGTGATAATTTTAGCGTTCATTTCGTCTTTCATAAGACCGGGAACCTTCTTATTAGCGAGCGGTATTCCGTGAATATTATTCGGGGGATAATCGCTGGTATCGAACAATTGAATATTTTTTTTCATGATAGCATAAAAATCTGGACATTTGATTTGATAAATTAGTGAATCGGTGTCGCAGTACATTACCTTGTTATCGTAGCCTAAATTTGCCATAAAATCGTAATGAAACGAATAAAGGCAAATTTTGGATATGTCCAAAATGGCCATACCTACGTACAAGGGTTTGTTCATCACAATTTCCATAGTAGTCATTTCTATAATGACACAATCCTCGTCGAGAATTACCCTACTATGAAAATTGGGCTTCGCAATCAAAACTTTGGCGCTATACCGACCGTCCCATTTAGTTATCAGTTTTACGGTCTTTCGGTTCCTTAAATTTTCCATTGTCTTTCCAAAAACCGAATTGTTCATTAATTTGTAGAAAGTCTTTTCAAATTCGTTTCGAGCCTTGGTCCTCATCGAGGTGTTCAAGTCGATGTACGGTTTCAACCACGCGGATTGATTAAATTCCAAGACTCGATGAATTTTTTTAATTTTAATACCGTGATGTAAAGCTTGTTTTAATGCTCGGTAATGAATTATATATTTATCTTTGTCATATAAGGTGGTAAGTAATTTTTGAGTTTTCGACCCCGGAGGAATCATTTGTTCGGGACAAAAAGGTAAGTCATTGTGGAGGTCGTGAAGATCTTGGGGGTATTGTAAATCTACTTCTAAGATGTACCCCTTTTGATAATCGTCGGGTATTGTGGTAACGTCTATATTCAAATCTCTACACCACTTGAAGCCTCCTGAAGGGAGAGCTTGGGACATTGCAAATCCGTATAAATTATTCACATCGAGATACTGAATATAAACGCTCTCTTTGCGCGGATCGTATTCGGACATGTGATGGTTATTTGCCCTAGCAAACCTGTTGGAGCACTGCGATATACCTCCGCGAATTCCTCGCTCAACGAACATTAACATGTCAATCTCCGTTAGCAAATCCAATTCTACATTGGTATATTTAAGCATGCTATCCCAAGTGAGCGAAGGCGCGGTGATGTAGTGGGCCGCGTCTAAACCGTAGATTTTATAACAAGTATCCCTAAAATTTTCAAATACATCCGCCAACAACAACACATCGGTTTTTAAGTACAAGTCCGAGTACTCCCCCAAAGTTGTGATTGCGAACTCGGTCCAGACTTTCTGCGCATGATTATAATCTTCGTCGGATATTGCTTCTTCGCGTAATTTACTATAAAAATCTGACTTTTCGGGTAATTTTAACTCTTCTAAATTTGCTCTACATTGAACGTAATCGTAGGGGAAAACACCCTTACGTCTCAACAATTTTAATTGTCGCTCGTCCGGGTATTCGCTCCTAACGATCTTCAAATCGTCTAAATACGAGACCAATTGGTCTAGAGCATATGGCATAAATCTGAACGAATCTATAAATTTAAATTTAATTGCCGAACCTTCAAGCGATTTAGTGAAAGATATATATCTATCCTTGTTTACGGGAAGAATAAATATTGATCCTTCAATTTCTTGTGCTATATTCTTTATGATAAAGTGTGCGTCGTAGCCGCTTAAATTATGACAAATTACCGGTATAGATTTGCGGTCTTTGTAATTTAAATTACAAGAATTGTGTGCTGCCCCACGAAAATCGCCTGTAATATGATTATGATCGCGAACTTTAAAGTTTTTTTCAGAAAACGGTTTATTGCAAATATGACAGTTTGAGGCTTGTTGAAAATCGTGCTCTTCCTGTAATGTTAATTTCATCGGCTGCATCGCCCAATAAACAGGCTCTACATCCTCGGCAATCTGTCTTAACTCGCAAGCGAACCATTTCGCACACTCCAATCCGCGGTAACTTTTGTAATAAGAAAGGCTCTGGTCGTACTCGCATTTAAAATAGTAGCCAAGGCTGAAGGCCTCATGTTCCTGATATACCGTTGTCTTTTCACCACGTTTTTTGTCCACGGGTTTAAGCAAACTTTCAATGTCCATATAAATTACAAACGGTACCCGTTCTTTATTATTATAGTTTTTAAACTTTACCACTTGCCCCTTGGCAGGCATCGTCACCCTACACTCATTCGTACCGATACAATCCACCTCATGCCTTTGCAATTTTTCTTCCTTATAAAAGTATTGCAGGCATCTCTCACAAATATGAATACATGTTTTATGTGAAGTCGCTTGTTTCTTAACAAGTCTGCTGAGATTTTTAACCCAGCAGAAATGGTAGCTTACGGGAGTATCATCTGTAGGTTTCTTATAGGAGGACTGCACCATTAACAAATTTACGTGACGATTTCGTTTGTTTTTTGTCAAGAGGACTGGTAGGACGCGATGATGTTTACCGGATTTTTCCAAGACGTAGACGTTGACGGAGATGTCGTTTAATTTCTCGAATTTACTAACCTGTCTAAGCGTCATGGGGAGCTCTAAACCCTCCAAGTTTAAAACTTCAGAGTAATGGGGGTAGGACGACAATCTATGAGAGTCTCTTGAAGCAGGGTACAATGCCGATACAATGGACCAATAAAAGCACGCGTTGTCCTCATTTTGCACATTGACGCACGCTTTCTTGGCTTGAATATCTTTAGGTAGCGGAATATAGGAGGACCCCCTCAGAGGTTCGTATTTGTTGATGTTTACTGCTAAATTTACTACAGCATCGAGGGTCCAGCCGCTGTTCCGGAATTGGAACTCTTCCATTTGGGTCATCACGGCTGCTCGAACGTGCTCCTCCCACCACCTTTTTAAATCCGTAGCGCCATCGATTACACTGTTTCGGGTGCTGAAAAATAATTATTTTAAAAAAAAGTTATATAAAATTTATAAAGTTTTTACTTAAAGTGTTTCACGTCTACTTCCTCGATTCCTGCTTTTGTATAACTACATCCAAAGTCCACATTAATTTTGAGCATGTTATGCTTTTTTAAAAGTTTCTTCACTCGAATTGCAACTAGGAATCGTGCATCCTCTAGGAAGGCTTGGGGGTCCTTGTGTTTGAGGTTGATAACCACCCCCGTCCTAACCCGTCCTTTGAAGGCCGATTGAACGTCTTCCCAACGCACACGATCACCGCGCTTTTTATCGCTGTTAATTCCGGCTCCACGATGTCGTATATTTTTAATCTTGGTCTGATAACCTAAAATAGTTTTCGAATGTTACAACACAAAATAAAAATTAACCTAGTATGACTAAAAAATTTAATGCCAAAAACAAAATAACGACTGAAGTTTTTAAATTAAAGTAAACATTTTTTTAAATGAATAAAAATTATCATGGTTATTCCTTATAAATTATTTTTACCTACGCCTATGGCTTCAAAAATAAATTATTTTTAGTACGGCTATGGTATCGAATTCTATAATTACTCAATCAATTAGCATGCTTGAATAAACAAAATAAATTAATCAATTACTTAAATAAATAAACACTGCTTACTTTAAATTTAATAAGAAATATTTTTCAGGTTTCTATATGCGATTTAAATAATAATTAGTTAATAAAATAAACATTACCTAATTTAAATTTTAGAATAAAAAGTTTTTATATTATATAAAAATTACCTAATTTATAATTTAATAAGAAAATATTTTTTTCAAGTTTGTAATTAAAATTTTATATTGACTTACCTTTTAAAATTCCAATTGTATTTTCCAAATGCCTTTTTTGACCTATATTTAATTCACATTTTTTTAATGCTTTATTTAAAATTTTTATGTTTTTTGTAGATAAATTTAACCAATTTGTTATCTCATCGGGGTTATTCGAAATTAGCAATAATGCCTTTTGCATTATTTCTCTTATGCGACGCGACGTATTCATAATTTCATCTGCCATAATTTATTATTATTCAAAAACTTTTTTTAAGAAACACAAATCGCACTTGTTGATAACAAGAATTACAACATTCAACTAACAAATTAATATGAGAAGATTTAGTTTTATAAATTTTTACTAATTAAGCAGTACGCGTGTCTTTGTCAAAATAAACACATTTCTATATTTAAAGCTTTTTAATGAAAACAAGGTCATACATTTCGATATTAAAATAATTTAAATCACATCAAATAAGTTTTTAATTTATATAAAATAATGTACATGGTATTTCTAAATAATTTCTTTTTTTACATATCAATTATTATTACAATTTTAAATATAAGAGTGTTCTTCAAATGCTTTTTTTACGTATTCCGGATAAATTGTTAGCATTTCTAACAAACAATAGCCATTTTGTGTTTTAACTATGCTTTCCTGTTTAATCAAACTTTGAAAATTTTCAAAGTGATCTCCTCCTCCGATTCTAATACTTGAGGATAAACAACTTGTAAAAAAATGTTGTAATTCCAAATTTTCCAAAATATTCAATCTCGAATTCACTATTTCACTTAACAAAAAGAGGTTGTGGAAAGTTTCTTTTGCAACACAAATAAATTCATTGTAGTAATTTTCCATTTTTATCAATCTCATCTTATTGTATGTTTCACCCTTAATTTGTAAATTAGGTAAATATATCGTATTTAAAATATCGCTTTCGAAGTATTCATAAATTTGTTCTCGATATAAAATTATATTGTTCCATTCAGTCCGAGTTAATAACAACTCGATACCATTACGAGATCCGATTTTTACTGCAGGTTTAAATCCATTGTCTATATCTATGCCTATTGTTATATATTTACTTTTTGAATTATTTAACCCAAATGAATTTTGATAAATAAAACGAATTTCCTTTGTGTTTTTTGGGCCATGACCATGGGAAGATGACACTATTAAATAAAAGAATAAAATAAACAATTCTTAAAATACATAATATAAAATTAAACTTACTTTTTAAAAGTGCTTCTAACAACCACAACAAAACAATTGTATTAATAAATTGATGTACGATGCGCTTTGGTTATTTAAAACTTATAATACCCCGCCGCACCCCGCGAGCCGAGCCGGTCGGAAGGGGAAGTGCGCCCCCTCGCGGTACCCGGGGAAAAGACGACCGGAAGTGCGCCGAAATCCCTCTGACGTCATTTGACCTTGACACGTGTTCGATTCTTTTACCTTCTTGCTTATGTAAACATGATATCATCATATGATATCACCTCTTATAATGTAAACATAATAACGACCATGTTTATGTAAACATGATGTCACCCGTGCTTATGTAAACAAAAGTCATCTACACCAAGGGGCTCCTCTTGGGTGCCATGCACCCGGGGATCCTTTTGGGAGGATGCGCAGTAGACCTGCGCAGAACCCTACTTTGCGCCAGAAGCCCCATAGGTATACTACTACCCTGTAACTGAACGTTTTGGACGGCTGAAGGCTGGTCCATTTCGAGATTTGGCAGTGACTGATTTATTTGAATTTGTTCAAATGCCATCGAAAGATCATTTTCTCTTGTCGCAGGGGAGTCTATCATAATTTCTACTCTCTCGATTAATAAATTACATTGTGTTTTGAGGTTCGTTGCTTCGAGCTTTTGTTCTTCCGAAAGTTCTAAATTTAATAAACAATAATCGAGTCTTGAGACTATGTGGTCGAGTCTCGCTAAACATTTCTCGCAGTCATTAGTACACGGCGAATCAATAAGATCCTGAACGGACTGTTCAGTAACGGCTAATTTAGAACGACATACTTGGAATTGCTCCGAAATATTTAATTCCACTCGTGGTGGTGCGGTTTCTACTTTTTCCCTTAAGGCTGCTCTTAAGGATGCTCGTTTCTGCTGCACATTAAGATGCAGGTAACCTTTGCCTCGTATTTCGAGTTCAAAAGATAGCTCTTCAGCGGATAAACGATTTAAATACCTCATTTTGTTAATATTAATATTAGAAAAATTTGTAATGCAATTATTATAAAATATAGAGAGATGTGTAATATTAATAAAGTCGTTAAAGTATTTATAAAATAGAGTTCGTTGATATTGAGAAAGATCGTTGCGATATTATTGTAAGAGATTTCGTTAGTTCTGTTCCGTTCCTCGTAATATGAAATAATGATTTGATATTTAGTACCTTGAGTGAGAATATTTGGAAGTTTATTAGTAAAATTATAAAAGAGCATATGATCGTAGCTTTGACGTTGAAAGTTACTTTCTTTCGTGAAGATCGAGCTTCGACGGTATGCCACTTTCTTTTGTAAAAAGCCAGTGGGAGTCGAGTTGCCACGTCGTGCGCTACTTTCTTTTGTAAAAAGGAAGTGTGATTCGAGCTCCGACGGTGGGCGCCACTTCTTATGTAAAAAGGAAGTGGGAGTCGAGCTGCCACGTTGTGCGCCACTTCTTCTGTAAAAAGGAAGTGGGAGTCGAGCTGCCACGTTGGGCGCCACATCTTCTGTAACCACTTTACTTAAATAATTTACCTAAGGATAACCACTTCCTCGTTAGTTGTTACAAAGTCCACTTTGATAACCGTAGATGTTGAACAGGTTGGCTAGCTCTTGGTTTTTTATGCCTTAGTCGTAGAGCGAGGGTTACTCCGATGTAATTCGAGTGTTCGGGGTTCGGTATTCTCTTGCTGCTGATACTAAATGCTCGGGGCGCCAAAAGGGTTAATAAACAAACACCGATGCTTAATTGTTCAATAACCATTTAATAATAAAACATAAAAATAAAACTCTTGAGTGAACAGAATATTAAACGTACACTTTGTGTAACTTAAAATGACAATAATTGAACTTAACGAAATCTCTTGGTACAATTTGAAAAACTTATTACTACAATAATTAATATATTTACAAATAATTGAGTGTTCGTCTGAAAAGATCGTAGCCTCGTCTTGACGAAGTCGGGACGATTCATTAAAATGAATTGATACACAGATCATATATTATTTAACTGAGCCACCAATAACCAAAGCAAAAATGTTAATGGAAGCAATAGTACAAGTTGTTAGCAAACTACCAGAAATAAAGGTTGTTAACACAAAGCAAACCAATTTTATATTGTGAGTAATGCAATTACTCACGTTTACGATGGATACAAATTGCACGTAGCTGGAATCCACAGATCTGTAGGTCCCCCTCTCGGTACATTCAATTTCTGAATAAGGTTCTAAAAGAATACAACACATATACAAATCGATAAGCCAATTGTTAACAAGCAAACATTAAACTTTATAGTTCTTATCTGAAATTTGAATAAAAAATAATAAAATATGATACTATGTGTCTTCGGGATGTTTTCTCCAAGTTGGCAGATAAGTGAAAATATTTTCGGCTTCAGTAGATTGAAATTGATTGTCGTCAACGTCTTTTTCAGTTTTTGACTTCCAAAAGTTTGTTATGATTTTATTTGAAAGGCCACCATTAATTCGACTGCGCGTAGCCAGGATAATTCCGTTTACTACTGCGTCTAGCGATGAAAATTTTGACGGCGTCTTTGTTGATTTCCAATTTTTATAAATCGATATTTCGATTATTAAAAAAATCGTTGGGTCGAAATAGATTACTCGAATTGTCACTTGACATTCGGTGAACGTATATATTAACACAAAAAACTGGTAGTAATTTTCACAAATTACTTTATAATAACTCAAAAACTAGGAGCTGAAAATAGTGCGTGCGATAAGTTTGACTTGCTAAACGCTAACTTGATTCGGCATAAAATCCGTAAGCGAGTAACTTCGACGCATTAATACGCCGGAGAAACTAGTACTGCATTAAAATTGATGGCATTTGATTTTAATTGATCTTTTCATACGAAATAATAATTATATACATGTTAGGAAAACTAAAGAAAGGTCTTTCGACAAAAATAGTTAAATAAAAATGCGAAATTCGAAAATAAATTTGATCGAGTTGTAATTGGTCATTAAATTGACGGCAGGACCGGCATTAGTAACATTTGGAATGTTACAATCGTTTATAAAAAACAGAATTGCTAAAAATAAATTACAACTATACATTCGATAAAGCTACCATACAAGAAGTATGCTTAGTGAAAAATCGATATGTCAGAAAGAATAAGGAACCGCAAATAAAATCACTTCCAAAAATTAGCCTATTACGAAACACAATTAAAATAAGTGCAGATAAAATCAAAGATATACAATCCATGTTACCATGCATGCCTGAAATTGATAAAATATTTTATAATACCATGATTGCAAACAATAAATAAACAGGTATAGTTTATAGTATAGTTGAAGTTTGTTAGCTACTCGATTAGTTTTGTTTATTTAGAATAAGTTTTTGTTAATAATAAAAAAATGTTCACATTAAATTGTTTATGTTATGAAAATAAACATAATAAAACGTTTTATTTCTTTTCTAATAAATTTATTGACATCCAGTAGAATGTGAGAAAAAATATTGTTACCCCTCATAATTATCCCTATATTTTGTTTTATATTCAGATAAATTAAACTAAAAAACACAAAATTTCAAATTTTGTTCTATATCCAAATGTAATTAATTAATTTAACAGTAACATAATTGCTCAACAAAGTTGCTTTTGAGGTAAAATAGACTTATGCTATATATTTAACATAATCTATATCTTAAATTTTAAAAATCTTGTTATCACTTCGAAATTTTAATATTTTAATTTCATTTTGATTTATCTCGAAATACACATATTGGATGTAGAACAAAGCAATTCTACGCTGACGAATTAGTGCAGATTATCTGATTAAGTGATTTTACATTATATGGCGACCAAAAATAACCAGATAATAACAACCTTCCACACCAGAAAGGTAGCTGTATCGGCAATTTACATTACCGTTGGTAGCGCCACCAGCAACAACAATATGGCCGTGTTTAGACGTATATTTCGAAATTCAAAATCATATTCTAGTGAAAATTTGCAACATTTCAGTATGGTATTAAATTTATTATAATATATTGCAATGTACCACTACCACGTCAATAGAAATGATCACGTTAATGATTCAAGGTTTTATTTATTAATAAAGGTAGCACGAGACTTATTTGTTCAAACGTAAGAGTTTCATCTGATATCAAAATTTGTTTTAAAATCATAAATTTACATGAAGAAAAGGGATCACGGAACGAAATAACAAAATAAATTCTAATGCAACGTTTTAATTCTGTTAACAAAAATGTTTGTTAAAATTATAAATTAATTTAATTAGTTATAAGAAATGTAATTTGAAATCAAAATAATTGTCCAAAATATTAGTTATAAAAATGTGTTAAACGTAAAACTTAAAAATTAAAAATAATTTTACATTTATCGGAGTGCGTCGTAATTCAATGTACCACGAATGAGAAAATCATGTTCTTCAAAACTTTACTGGAAGATCACAGGCGATGCAAGTAATTCAAATTAATCTGAAACATAAAAATTTTATTAAAAATTTTATAAGTCACATTTGGGCTAGAGCCGAACCTGTAAAATTATAACGTCAAATATCGATTTTACATCGACCAATAAAACAAAATCAGAAGTGCCTTGGAAAATACAAGTAGCTATGGTGAAAAAACAATTGGAATAGGTTGTTGATTGCTTAATACAGTTTAATGGTGGTGAATTTTGGTGTGCTCAACTAAAAAGTGAAAAATATAAGAAAATTTTACTAAAAAAGTGAATAAAAAGATTAGTAATCGATAGAATATTATACTTACGTATTTGCGAAGTAAAAATTTGTGCAAGATTGAGAAAAATCACAATTATTTTTGAAGAAAACTTTGGTCACAATACAAGCAGACGTTACCACGAGAAAGTTAAATCCAGAAACATTTCACACCCTTGAAGGTCATCCAGCGAATCCAACTGCATAATTTAATGGTATATGAACCGAGCAAATAGAAATACCCTAGATAAAAGGTACCGTCCCATTCAAAATTATTTAAAATTAAAAATTTAGTGAAAAATTGACGATTAATTTCACACGTGCGGGAAAACGATCCGGGTTTATTTTAGAATTAAGATATTTGTCATTAAATATAAGAACTTTATTAATTTTGATCATTTACATTTGAAATTTATAATAAAACACGATTTGCTATATAAGACGGAGCATAATTTTTGTTTAATCATTCCGAGGGCCACTAAATTGCATTTCAGGTTTAAGATTTGGTCAAGGAAGGAACCTAACGTGAGAGAAGGTAGGTCTGTGCTCACCGAAACTGTCAAGCCGAGGCATAAATTTATTTTATTTGTATTTGTCAATAATAATTTGCTTACATTTCTATTAACGAGGTACTTTTACGTACACTCGTACAAGGTAATAAGATTCAAACGTGTAGCCCTAATAAAGCTCCAAGGGTATACAGCACTTTTTGACAGCCCAACGTGTGGCATTATTAAAGGACTCCGTTCATTACAATATGTTTTGTTAATTAGTTGATTTTGTTATGTCTTGAGCCTGAAGAACGAATTTTTATTTTCATTTAATACGTCACTTACTAATCTAAAATTCTCCCGCATGGTGGCGTTTGCTTAATGTAAATTGCGAATAGAAGCCTAAGAACTGCCGCTAAAACGAGTTTCACCTTGTTTAATTTTTGTTATCTGAAAACAGCTGTCTTGCAATAAGTCAGGGGCGTACTGGATCAAGTTATTCACTAGGGCTTAGATTTTTCATATCGATCGTCAGCTATAGCGGTTAAGTGCGTTGCTGCTAATGCTTAATGCCTGGTTACACTCCGGGCTCAGTAAAACTTTATTCTGGCCATGTTTATTACTTTATAACTTTATTCTGACCATATTCATTGTATGTTTACTACAATGTGTTACACAAGAAAACATTTTACATCTGTTTTGAGAGGTGACATATTTTACATTCGATTTGTATTTCTTCGCTTGTTTATGTACATTTTTCTTTATTACAGTCTTGAAAATGAGCCCGATAGAGGGTCGCAACTAGTCGATTCAAAACGTAGTCTTTCTTTAACACGTCCCCTGATATCCAATATCCTAGTAAATCATATCCTTGGAACAATAGCTTATCTTCACTTTATTCTGGCCGTTAATCCCTGCGGCAGTTAGACCAGTAAGCCACGTATCAAAGAATAATTGGATCAACGGACAATCGTATCATGGTATAATCGTATCAACGGATCATCGTATCAACGGATCATCGTATCAACGGATCATCGTATCATCGTATCAACGGATCATCGTATCAACGGATCATCGTATCAACGGATCAACGTATCATCAGATCAATTTGCTTATATAGGACATCACCCTATGAGTATAGTAGATGTAACAGTTTGGCTAATTTTTCGCGCGTTAAGTAAAAGTAAATTATTAACAATGGCATTAATCGAAAACAAATCTGCTTTCAAAACTGTAAAGAATGTGCAATTTGGCATTTTTAGTCTGGAAGATATTTGTAGCATGTCTGTCGTCCCAGAAGGTATAAATCATGTAGAAATTATGGAAGGAAGTCTTCCAAAAGTGGGCGGCCTGATGGATCCGAGGATGGGAGCGTTTGACAGCACTTTACCATGTCAAACATGCGAAGGAGACCGGGACACTTGCCTCGGTCACTTTGGTCACATCGAATTGGCCAAACCGATCTTTCACGTTGGCATGATTAAAGATGTCATGAAAGTTTTACGCTGCGTCTGCTTTAATTGCAGTAAATTGTTGGTGAACCCAAAAAAACAAAACCACTTCGAACACGCTCAGAAGATAACTGCAGACGATTCCAAGAAACGCTTAGAACTAGTGTACGGTTTGTGCAAAGAACAAACAATATGTCACGCGGATGGTGGATGTGGAAATCATCAACCTGTAATTAGAAAATCGGGTCTCGATTTGACGGCCGAATGGAAGGAATCCGACGGAAAGGTTCCACAAGAAAAAAAGTATTTGTTGGCGGAAGAAGTGCAGCATATCTCTAGACAAATTAGCGACGCAGATTGCAGCGCCCTGGGAATGGACGGACGGACACGAAGCCAGACCATAAGGCTTCTTTCTATACCTTGTATAGAAGCCTAAATAATGCTTATTGTTATACTTTGTATAGAAGCCTAAAAGTACCGCACTGGCTACCCAGTTTTTAGACCTCTATACACACAGAGTATTTCCAACACGATTTGAAACGCTCTGTATGATTTTGAATTATGCGGACAGACAGACAGACGGACAGACAGACGGACACGGAGCTAGATCATAAGGCTTCTTGTGATACTTTGTATAGAAGCCTGAAAGGATGAAAAAGGACATTGAAATAAAAAAAAAAACGGCCGCCACTTTCTGTCTCATTCCGCGAATTTAAAAACCTCCTCTCGTGATGTCGTATCAAACTGTGCAGTTCACATAAATATTGTTTGTAAAATTCTACATGGTTTATAGATTACCCTGTATAATATGTATAGTTCTGTGTAATGTGTTCCCTGTATAATTCGCATACAGGATATCATAGATATAATGTAGACAGAAAACTGCAAACAATTTTTTTTTGGGATGAAGTTTAGAGTTTTGGGATTTTCTTCGGAATTCCGAATATACCTCTGTTTCAAATTGCAGCTTTCTAAGCGGTCGGAAAGTGACTAAACTCTTTTTGCACCTACATACTGTTGTGACCCGTTTTTCAATGTAGAGAGATGTGATGAAAGCCCAGTACAAAGGCAACACAATTTGGAGAGGTTCGAATTGCTCCAAATTGTTAAGTTAGTTATTGTTCACGTTCATTTTGTTATATGTTTAATTTTAAGGCATGTAGATTAAGAAAGTGCAACCGTTACGTTAAATAAAGACGTAGGCTATAGAGAGGCAAGAAAACAAACAGGAAATAGGATGTCCAAAAAGGAACAAAACAAAACAAAAATCAAATTGGTATCCAGGAACAACAACGGGATGCAGGAGTTATATAGTTACGATTTCGAGAGCGTCCAGATAGGACGTACGGTAGTTACCATTTAGAGAGCGTTCAGATAGGACGTGTTTTTGAGTAACCATTTCGAGAGCATCCAGAGACGACGTGTCGGTCGCGAATACAGAGTGAAATTAATTCATCTTATAATTAATTCGAGACGGACGTGTAGCCAAGGTGCTACAAACATCCCATATAAAGGGATCGTGACGGGTGTGTCCTTCAAGGAGACAGTATACTAAGAGTACAGCATTTGGACTGGAATCGTGTCAGGCCAGGAGCCTAACAACAAAAGGGCGACCAAATTGGACCAGGCGATTGCCAGAAGAAAGTGCGTAGTGTTGTGCAACGATAGCCACGGTGTACCACGATATTAATACAAGGTTAGCATTAGTTTCATTTATAATTTAAGTTTGTTTGATTTGTTTTATTTGCGTTGATTGTTTATGTTGATTTTGTTATTTATGTGTTCTTGTTTATTAAATCTGTTAGCTGATTCAAATTGTGTTTCTTTTGTGCTGATGCTGAATAACAGTTGCTGACGTGAGACAAATAAGATAAAAAATAAAATCATCCTGAGATTAAGAGTAGCTAAGGTAGGTGCAGAAAGTTTGTTGTTCTTCGTCACCCAGAGCGAGTTAAGGGTGTAGCCGGCCCAAATCGTCCTTAAGACATTTAGTCGGTTACAGAAGTATTACGCTGGTTATCACCTGAAAGTTAACATTTTATTAGGATTGTGTAAGACTAGTTTTCTAGCTTACCTTTACTTTCGTCCTACCCTGTAGATCAAAATTCTTTTTGAATGTTCAATTTGAATATAATTTGCAAGGCCAATTTGATACCAGCAGATAGCAAGTAACAGATACCGATTGAAAAGCAAGTGAACGTGTCGTTAGCTGAATTAAGTAGAAAATTCGGGTAAAAAGCAGATTGGTTACAGCGTTTTTTTGTGTTATTAGTAATTACCAAAGTCAGGTGTTCCTGGATCATAACGGGTAACAATCTCACGATCCTGTTAATTGGCTTTGTTTAAGCAATTCTTGGATCGATTGCTTCGGCGGATAAAGCTTTTTTTTAGCCTGAAAATTTTTGCAAATTTTGGTTAATGGTAGTTTTCTGCTTATCAACATTGATTAGGACTCACCGTTACTTATTTACGATAATCAATTGGTGGCGAACATCTGCCACACTGTTAACTAACTTCTGGACACTATTTGGGTAATTATCAACATCAATTTCCCTTATCAGCCCCCGAACGTGATAATTTATATCTGACATTTGACGTAACACCATCATTAAGGCATTCCAGTGGCGCATCGCAAGAGGCGAATCAAGGGTTCACGGCCAAGATACAAATTGGGTGAGCGTTTTGTTATAATTTTTTTGAAAAGTGAGGTACACTTTGAAATTGTTTTGTGCTGTGCGTATTGCGCCGATTAAACGCGATTTGTCAAGAAAGAAGATCATCCTAACTGATTTTGTTTTGCTTAAATATTGAAAAGGGAATTTATCCCCTTGTTTAATTTTTTCTTTTAAATTTGCGCCTTATCAGATCTGAATAGGTAATAATATTATAAGTATTTTTGATATCGATAAATTATTTACAATAGTTGTATTGATTAGTTTTGACACATTTAGGGTATTTGTGTGCAGAGCTGTGTGTGGCATTATAGCCGATTGCTTTGTCTTGGTCCACTGTTGGGACATAAACCTAAGCTCAACACTTAGCATAATTAAACTTTTATCGGCACTGGAATTGTTTTATTTCATAAGCTTTTGCCCTTTCAATAAAACACCTTACTTTAGCGACATAAGGGCGTGGCGCCTTTTGTTTGAGTTTAGTTCGAGGGTGCCGGTATTCATTCCGGGCACGCCTGACCCCCCCTATCTGCTTTCCGCAGAGCTAGGCCGTAAAGCGTCGCTAGTCAATTCCCGAGGTGCAGGTAAGATTGAAGTTTTTTAGTTAAGTTTTGTGACTGGTGCTCAGGTAGAGCAGGCAGGCCGCAAGGGGACCAGGACATACCAATACATACGTTGAGCTTTATAGTACCAAGAAGATAGATAGATTATCTTATTTTCTCCTTTTAATTTTATTACCAACCGCATTAATATGTTATATAAAGGTTACATAATTGTATTTCCATCATCAAAAGTCAGTCAAAAAGAATCAAAAGTCCAGCCAAAAAGTTTAAAGTTTTAAGAAAGTTAAAATCAAAGTTCGAAATGGCAAATTCCAATTTCGATTTACCAGTTCCTGAGATATATAAACAGTTAAAACATTACACCTTAAATTTGGATACAAGATGCAATTTAGGTTATCCTTTCCAATCCGATGTACATCCCGGTTGGGCGATGATAATAAAGCCTTCTTTTCAACAAATTGATGGCGCACATCAGGCAAGAAACGAAGGAGAAGAAGTTTGCGTTAGATGCTCTAAGACATTTCTGATCAAAACTTTTGGCGAGTATTATAATAATAGAGAACCCTGCTATTATCATGAAATAAAACGTCCAAGAAACGGCACGTACGATTGTTGCAAGAAAAGCTTAAGCTCACGTGGCTGTAAACATAGCAAATCCCATGTCTGGAGTGGCCTACGCGATGGTGCTACGAACGGACCCTACAAAGATTTTATATCGATGCCTTCTGTAAACGAAGAACCGCTAGACGGAAATTATGGTATTTTTGCTATAGCATGTGAAATGTGTTACACCAAAGCAGGTATGGAATTAATACAGGTTTCTATTACAGACGTAAAAGGAGATGTAATCTATAATGCGTATGTTAAGCCCCAGTACGAAGTGATTGATTTCAATACTGAATATTCGGGAATATCGGGAAAATGGTTCCGACAAAAGAATAGAAAGTCGTTAGAGGCAGTTCAGAACGACCTGAAGAAATTCATTAATCGTAATAGTTTTCTAATTGGTCATGCGCTTGAAAATGACCTAAGAGCGTTAAAAATATTTCACGAAAATGTGATCGACACGTGCGTGTTATATCCGCATTGGAATGGGTTTCCGTTTAGGCGTTCTTTGAAGAGCCTTGTCACTGATATTTTAAAGCGCCCAATAGAAAAGGTAAACAATGGATATAAAAGCAAACGAAACGCTAAGAACGCGATGGATCTTGTAATGAAAACAATTGAAAATAATTTAAATAATTGAAAATAATACAAAGTTAAGACACACGTAGGAAAGGGGTCGTTTACGCATGGAATCGGGCACGTCACTTGAAAAAGAAAAATGGCGTTCCAAAAAATATGAAAAACGTAAAATATGCATCCAAGGTAGATGAAACGAAAAGAAAAGATCAGAAAGTGTTCAAAAGAAATCCTTTTATGTGAAAAAAATTGTTAAATAAATCCTATTTAAATAAATAAAAGTAATTTGTGTAACTTTTTTATCTTAAACAGCGCTTAGTTGTGGGGAAAACACTTTAATTTGTTCACCCCCTCCGATATTCGCGTAACATTAAAGAAATTATTGGCGGTAAAGAACGAATTCCGTTTGTTTTTACCTGCATTAAAAATTTAGATAGATAGAACTCATGCGATTCACATGCATTCAGGCCACCAAATCGCGTCTGGAGAATTTTAGAAAGAGGAATGTTACCAATACTGACCGTGCTAGGCCAGACATCCTTAACATGGATCCTCTAACTGACGTTAGGGCAGGGCATTAGCAAAGCATATACTCCGTCGTGTCGTCTGCTTCTTCACAACCACGACAGACGGGACTATCTACAAGCCCTATTGCGTGTAAGTGTTTGTTTAAACTGCAGTGCCTCATAAGAATTTCCACGATTGTGTGTATATTGTCGCGAGACAGAAGCATGTAATATTTGGCTTTTCTCCAGGAGCCGCTCTTACTTGTCGGTATGCACCTAGGTTTGCCCAGTTACCACCCATGTAGTTTGTGGTTTAGGACCACGGGGTCGTGGTTTTTTTCACCCAGCTGTGTATTAGGGTATTGTATGTTAATATTTCAAATATGTACGATATCATTGTAGCAACAGACCCGACGTAATCTTGTAATGGTTGAGTACCAAAAAGAGCCACCCTATTGCCTGTAAATATCTGGAGTTTGTTTTTCCCCAGATGCCTTTTTCTTAGACTGTTTTTGCGCGATGTAGTATGCTTACAAGTTTCGTCTGATATACTGAGGAATATTTACCTTGTGGTGTGGTTGTATTTAGCTACAGTTCCGGGGAGAAGATCCCCGCACCAAAGTCAAAAACATTTTTGGATCTATCAGTGTACAGCTATACTATAGGGTAAAGGGACTATAGTTGGACCACCTTTTGAAAAACAGTTAATAACTTCTTTATTGATTAAAATAGATGCATGTTTTTAATACAGTACATACATTAAACATTGTTTGTCCTTTTGGTAAACTTTAATAAACCGAAAATAATGCCGTAAAATTATTAAAATTAAAAAACTGAATAGTTAAATTGGACCATCTCTCCTACCCACCATAGGAGAGATAGACCATGTGTGGTAGGAGAGATGGACCTACAGTTTTTTAGAATTTTTCTTTGTTACGTTAGGACTGCAAATTTTACAAACGTTGGTATAAGGGGTACAACCTTCATGTAACCATCGGGAACACAATATACACTTTATCCAGTCATCTTTTTTTTTCGGTAAAGCGGTAATCTTCGTTGCAGCCAACGCATTCATTTTCCACATCACTCAAATTGTTCTCGTCATTGCTGGAAGAATTTTTCAAAACTACTTTAGACGAGTGTGAAGAAGAAGATTTGTCGCGTTTGGATTTATTCTTTGGTTTCTGATTCTTCTTCCTTGCATCTATTTCTTTTCTCTTTCGTATGTTTTCCGGTGAAGTTATAAAGTCCGGCCAGATTGACGCATTTTAATAGCTAATGTTATCACAGGTACAGATGCAATATCATCAAGTGCTATTCCTGTTGTTATATCATTTCCTGCATTTAGTCTGGCATAGTTGCTGCATTCAAGAGGGACTAGACTGTGAAGATTCAATTGCATTCATGCTTTATCGGTGTTAAAAATGTTCCCTGGTTTATTAAAAAGGGCATTCTCAGTGAAAACTGTTTCAAGATCTTTAAAATATTTATTTACAGCATCCCTCAACATTCCTATAGCTCTAGCAACAGCAATATTCTCTGCCTTTCGTACTCTAGGCATTTTTCTGTAACAAAAATCATAGGTCCATCTCTTCTGTACATTTCTGGTCCATCTCTCCTCAAACGAGAGGATAGACAGACCAGGAAATACCCACGTAACCGTATGTGATAACTTATTGGTTTTCGGTTATATTTACACTAAAATACATACATAATTATATCTAACCTAAATCCCCAAGTTAAACTTACCTGAACACACAAAAACTCAACAAAGAAAATACATCTAAAAATTTTTCAAGTCACTCAAATCAATTTTTTGTGATATTTCAAAAATCAACACTTTAATTACATATTACTTGCATATATCACCTTCAACTGATGCAACTACATATATACATCCGAAAAAATCAATAATTGTCGCGATAGTTTGCGAGATATTACAAGTGGTCCATCTCTCCACCTGGTCCAACTATACTCCTTTTACCCTACGTATATATGACTCTACAGTTCTTGTCATATCTAGAGGAATGCTAAATTTCCTATCAAATATGTGTATAGGAGAAATGACATTTGCAGGTTGGCCGTGTTAGGAAAAATAGACGTCTCTCTAATTACGGTCCTGATAAATAGTATTAGATGTTTACTTAGAGGTTCTGATAAAAATGTTCCCAATTCTCAAAGTGCTTCTTCGGTAATTGTTTGGAAAGCTATTTATAAAGAGGTAAGGGTATAATCGTTTTCATAGGAAAAGACATAAACTTAACTACAGAGACGAAATTTCGAAAAAATCAACTTCTACAACCAACAGAAATACATGGTGATGATTATTACTTGATTCTACAAGATGGGGCAGGCTATCGTCCCATTTTTAGACGAATTTTCAAATAAAGATTGGTTAAATGATTTAATGTTCTTAGGTGACATCACTCAGCATTTCAATGAACTGAATAAAAAGCTTCAGGGAAATGGATAAATTGTATTAATGATCAAAAATATTTATGAAAAAACATGACATCTTCACTAAATATGTATTTGGAAATGAAAATCATGAAATATTTTCCTCAATTACAAAAACATTTTCAAAACATAATAATTCTTGAAAATATGCTGGATACTGGAAGAAAATGCAATTAAAAAATATTTAATTATTATACAGGAAATAAAACAAGCTTTTTAGGAGCGCTTTAATCAATTTAAAAGTTTGAAAAATGCATTTCACTTTACTTTATATACATACAAAACGGAATTCCGCACATAACCGGCAAGATCTAACCTACCTGGCTACGTCGTTCTTCATTTTTGACCAGGAATAACGATGATGAAATCTCCAGTAGGTCTTATAAATGCCCGCATGCCCTGAAGTAGGCTCATCATATGGTGACGCTCAAAAATCCCATTTACGACTATCTTTTGGAACAACTACCTTCCAATTTTCTGCCTCCTGACACAAGTCAGGGATCTATGTCTTTTTTATGCTTATTTGGCCTATGCCTATTTGCATAATAAATAATTCGATAATCTGCACCAATTAAATTTTTCGAGATAACTTCTTATTAGGGTATCAACGTCTTAAGGTATCAACGTCTTAACGGATCAAAGGATCAACGGATCAAAGGATCAACGAATCAAAGGATCAACGTATCAACAGATCAACGTATCAATAGTTCAACGTATCAACGGATCAACATATCAACGTATCAACGGATCACCGTATCAACGTATTTAAATTTCCTATATAGGTAAAAAATTATGTAAATAAAATATAACTTATATTTCGTCTGCATTGAAAAAAAAACGTATCAACTGATCAACGTATCAACAGATCAACGTATCAACGGATCAACATATTTAAGTTATATAGGTGAAAAATTATGTAAATAAAATATAACTTATATTTGGTCAATTTCGAAGGTTCTGATTAGATTTGAATTATGCGGACAGACAGACGGACAGACGCGGAGCCAGATCATAAGGCTTCTTTCTATACCTTGTATAGAAGCCTAAATAAGGCTTCTTGTTATACTTTGTATAGAAGCCTAAAAATATTACAATATAATACAGGATGGAACATAAATATATAACAATACTCTTACCTCGAACCGAAAATAGGAAACCTACATGAATAAGCGGAAAATGACTAACTAACGAAAATTGATAATCGCTGGATCGTTCCATACAGTCCTTTGCTTCTGAAGACGTTTGGCGCCCACATTAACGTTGAGTGCTGTAACTCAGTGAAATCGATTAAATACATCCTCAAGTATGTCCACAAGGAATCCGATCAAGGAGATTTTACTACGACACGTGACAATGGCAACATTGATGAAATTTCCGAGTACCAAGCAGGCCGGTACATCTCCAGTAATGAAGCAGCATCTCGCATTTTCGAATTTCCAATTCACGAACGATACCCGACTGTCATGCATCTTGATGTTCACCTCGAAAATGGTCAGCGAATCTATTTTAATCAAAGCAATTTGCACAATTTTCTGACCAATCCACCAAAGACAACATTGACAGGATTCTTTGAGTTGTGCAAAATAGACGATTTTGCGAAAACACTACTCTATTGCCAAGTTCCGAAGTATTACACATGGGACAAAATAAATAAAATCTACAGTCGACGCAAACAAGGTACAATTGTTGAAGGCTACATTGGTATTCGATCTTGCGATGCTCTTGGTCGTGTTTACACAGTTCATTTGAGAAATTCCGAATGCTACTATTTACGAATGTTGTTACACACGGTCAAAGGTCCAACATCTTTTAGGGATCTACGAAGAGTCAATGGAGTTGAAAACGGCACTTATCATACAGCTTACCTAATAGCGTTGGGACTAGGGTAAAGGGCACAGTTGTTGGCCAGGTGATAGTCATTGGCCTGTTTACTAAAATTGTTAAATTATAAAGTCTACCTTGCTTTCTTGATGATTTCTGTAATAAATATGTTTGTTGGCAACATTGGTTAATCTACTATAGTCCATCTGGTTTTGGATTGCAGTAGAGGTCGCCTTGAACGGCAAGTCAGATTTACACTGGGAAACGTCAAATAATTAAAGTGTATGAGTGACAAAAACCAAATGTCACTTATTTGATACTTGAAATAATCGAGTTAAAAGTATTTTTTTATCAAATAGCAATTTATCTTGTACAAATTATTTAAATTTGCCAGAACCTTTTAGAAAAAAATATTCGTGAGTTATCAATCGCAAATAAAATTTTGGCAGTGTAAATCTGTAAAAATTTTAACCAATCACGTTCCGAGTTCACAATTTTAGTACAATCTAGTTCTGCATTCTTAAAACGGATGGACTATAGTAAAATTGTATTCCGTTAGATTTGATAACCTGGTTAATTGGAGCCAAATATATTAGTAGTGTGTTGAGTTTGTACTAGTGTGAAGAAAAATTAGAGAATCTGTTAAGCACCTGTGTTCAGTGATTTTGTATAAAGTGGCACTTCTGGTAAAAATTTAAATATTATTAAATTTTTATATATTAGTAATTAAACTTTATGATTAATTTCTGTTTAATTTAGAAAGTTTGGTTAACTTTTTGTCAGTTATTTTAGCTGGCCAACAACTGTGACTTCAAAAGTTACATGTATTAGCTATTGGCCGCAGTGGCCAATAACTGATACAATTAGAATTTTTTAATTTTTTTATATTAATGTTGATATAGCCTAATTTAGTGCTACGTAAAATATTCTTAAAAAAATTTTTATGTTTTAACCTGCGGTCACAGATGTTGGCCGGGTGGCTAATAATTATAACTTAAGGTGGCCAATCACTATCACAAAGCCACCATGCAGGTAAAGAATCTTTAGCTACTCAATGTTAAATGATTTTAGGGTAATATCTTTAACCATACAGGTTAATCTAGATTCTAGAACTACAAAAATGTATTTTTTACAGTTTGCTGTAAAAATATGCCAAAAGTAAAGAAGGCTAGAAACTACAATAAGAATTATACAGAAGATGACGTCCATAAAGCATTGCAAGCAATGGAAAATGGAATTTCGCAGAGAAATGCTTCATTAATGTACCATGTTCCACGGGCAACCCTCCAATTTAGAAGAAGTGATAAGTTTGGAAATAAAATAACACCTGGTCCTAAACCAATCCTAACAGAAGAAGAAGAGGCAAAGTTAGAAAATTGGATATTTACATGCCATTCAAAAGGCTTCCCAGTTCGAGACGACGATGTTAAACAATCGGTAAAAAAATTTCTCGACAATAATCCAAGGCCAAACCCATTTACCGATAATCTTCCAAGCCGTGGCTGGATGAGGGCATTTTTGCGACGTCATCCTAAAATTTCTTTAAGATCATCTGAAGCCATTACGGCTGCTAGTTCCAATATTTCTGAAGCAGACTTAAAGAAATGGTTTACGGATATCGAATTGTATCTTAAAGACAAAAATTTATATGACATTTTAAAAGACCCAAATCGAGTATTCAATGGTGACGAAACATGTTTTTTATTGTGCCCAAAAAATAAAAAGGTTTTAGCCCCCAAAGGTGTCAGAAATGTCTATGAAATAGAACATCACTCCAAAAAGAATTTGACAGTCATGTTTACTTTTGCAGCTTCTGGATTAATGACACCACCTATGATAATTTATGCTGAAACACGGCTAACATCGAATATAATTCACTCAGTGCCTAATGAATGGATTGGTCATAGTGACAATGGGTGAATGAAACATGAGTTATTTTATGAATATATCGGAAATGTTCTACACCCTTTTTTAAAACGGAGAGGTACAAAATTCCCAATTATACTCTTTGTTGATGGTCATAGTACTCATTTAACCTACCAAGTTAGTCAACTATGTAGTGAACTAGAAATAGTTTTAATTGCACAAGAGAAACAAAAGAAACAAAAAGACAAATTAGACAAAAAAAATAAAATAATACCTAAGTCTTCAAAAGGAAAAGAGGTGATCCCTAAGATCCCAAAGAATCTTTTTGGGGATTTTGAAGATGGTGGCTCAAAAAGTAATAAAAAAATTAATATAATTTTTGATATTGTTTTGACAAGAAGTGAAAGAAATCGTACGGATCATGAGGAGCAAAAACCTCAAACTTCCAGTGCTGAACCTTTTAAGAATATTCCCATAAATACTGAAATGTGCTTTACTCATGAAGAGCAAAAATCTCAAACTTCCAGTTCTAACCCTTTCAAGAATATCCCTATAAATACTGGAATGTGCTTTACTCATGAAGAGCAAAAACCTCAAACTTCCCGTGCTAACCCTTTCAAGAATATCCCCATAAATACTGGAATGTGCTTTACTCATGAAGAGCAAAAACCTCAAACTTCCATTGCTGGCCCTTTCAAGAATATCCCCATAAATACTGAAATGTGCTTTACTCATGAAGAGCAAAAACCTCAAACTACCAGTGCTAACCCTTTCAAGAATATCCCCATAAATACTGGAATGTGCTTTACTCATGAAGAGCAAAAACCTCAAACTTCCATTGCTGGTCCTTTCAAGAATATCCCCATAAATACTGAAATGTGCTTTACTCATGAAGAGCAAAAACCTCAAACTTCCAGTACTAACGCTTTCAAGAATATTCCCATACATACTGGAATGTGCTTTACTTGCACTAATATTATTACTATGCTACAGAAAGGTGTCAAATGCATTTCTTGCCGAAGAACTTACCACATTTTCTGCATTATTAAAAGCAAAATGGATAATAAGGTTAAGAATGAATATTTTAGGTGTGCTTTATGTTTAAAATTTAAATAAATAATTATGTAGATTGTGTATACAATTCTCTCTCTCCCGATGGCCAATCATTGACCCATTTCGTATTTTTGAATGATAATGTTAAAATTGTTATCAAAATGTTTATTTAATGTTCTTTTAGTAGGACTATCTGATTTTATAGTGTTTTTAGCGTCTAATGTGATACATTTTTTAGCTAGAATTTTTTTAAACCTTATTTTTTATGACTTCAAAGTTCACAAATATGCTTAAGTGGCCAATGACTGTATCACTTACCCTATTAGAAAACGATGCTCAATGGGACGAGGCATTGAAGGAAGCCCAGGAATCAGATTCACCGTTAAAAATCAGAAGTCTATTCGCAGTCATCCTGGCATTTTGTGAACCATCTAATTCTCAAGCACTTCAGGAAAGTCACAAAGACTGCATGTCTGAAGGTATTTTGAATATCAAGCTTTGGGTATGATTGGAAAACCTTTATCAGAAATCGGCATGAAAACCCCTTCACGACAACAAGGGCTGAACATAGCGCGAGGAATGCTTCGAGAGTTGTCCTAATGACTCTGGAAAAATGATGGATTACGTCGCGCAGAGAGAACCACTATTAAATGCAGAGCAACAAAAGATTTATCAAGAAGTTATGCGACGATATTACAGAAACGAAGGAGGCGTAATTTTTATCGACGCTCCTGAAGGAACCCGAAAGACGTCTGTAATCAATTTGTTTTCTGGTATCGCTGCAACATTGATGACTGGTGGACGAATAGCGCATTCAACGCTTCAAATCCCGATTGATTTAATCCATAATGAAGCGCCCGTTTGCAACATCAAAAAAGGAAGTAGAAAGGCAAAAGTACTACTGGAAGCAAAAGCGCTATTCTGGGATGAAATTTCGATGATGCATAAGCACGGATTTGAAGGAGTGAACAGAACGCTCCAGGATATTCGTGCTACACTTGCTGGTGATTTTCGACAAACGTTTACCAATCATTCCAAGAGGCACAATGGTTGATGAGATCAAAGCCTTGTTACGGTGACCGTTAAAATCTATCGGAAACACTTAATATTTCAGATCACCCTGTGTAAATTACTTGTTTATCCTCGCTATTAAATAATAATATTTCATAACTGAAGTAATAAGTTTTATAAAAAATAAAGGAACAGTTATCCTCATAAGTTCATATTTATAAAGTATCATTTTATTATTCAACTACGCCGTAAATTAAAAATGTTTATTTAAGCACTTTTCGTAGTGTTCACATTAAAGGTGATGTCATAAAATCAAAACGAGTGATTATGGCTATCCTAGTTCGACGCATTATTTCCGTCTCATATTATAAATTCAAGATACAATTTAAAATTCTCTAATTGGCTGTCCTATTCGTGAGATGTTGCCAAGGGCAAACTTGCATTTAGATACGCGAAGAGGGAATTATGTTAATGCGCGGGGAACAGTGTTCTACCAACAACCATAACGCTCACATCAAATTAATGATACGAATCAAAAGTTGAAATAATTGTTTAAGATTTATCTGCTTTTAAAAAATATCAAAAGGTAATACAAATACTTGAAAATATTAGTGAAAAATGTAACATTATCAGAAAAGCAATTGAATTGAATTCAAGTGTGTTTAATTATCACAAATCTGTTAACATCGAAGTATTCGAAATACTAATCATGTTTTTAACGGATCAAATCGAATTAACAATGGTACAACTATCGTATTCTCGTAATATTTTCTGCAAAAACTAAGTATTAAAAACAATAATTATTACTAATGTTTAATACATGTGCTTCGTGGTAAACTAAATTCGTTGTGCACGTGTAAATTCCATCACGTGAGTGAATATTAAACTTTCTTTTCGCATAAACAAAGTTCGAATTGAATCTTTTCTCGAAATAACAAAAACAAATAATAAACATTTAAACTTAACGAGTTATTGTTGAAAACTACAGTCTAACGAAAATTCGCGGATAAAAAGTGTATTTAAACGTGGAGTATTTAAACAATAAAAAATCTTCAAATAATATGTGCGTTTACTTCATTTCTGAAAACTTGAAGAGTTGCTGTGACTTTCAAGATTATATCGTCATTTTGGATGCAACACCCACTCACCGTTCCGGCTACGCTAAGCAACGCCAGTGCCCCCCCCGCGAAACGCCAACTCGATTGCGTATGTAAATCTCATTAAAGGTACCATATTATTTTATTATTTTGATGTACGTCTTTGTATTATCTGTATTAATTTTAAAAAGTATGAAAGGGATGGATGCATTTTAATTTTAAGAATTCATAATATTTTACTACCATTACAAATTTAATGTACAAGGTAAAACTAAATAAATGTATAGAACTGAGTTCTTGTTTCTGTTTCTCGTACGTTATTCTGAATAAGTGTCGTAGCAACCCAACCCCCTGGATAAGAGTAGCCGTAAGTATCCAAAAAGGTGACGTTCTGAATCGCCTGTGGACTACAAGGGTATCAGCCTGCCTGAAATCATCACAACTTTGGAGAGGCGTCATAACAATGACGCTAATGGAGTGCTATGACTCCAATAAGTTTGCTGAATATTTGCTTAACATTGGCAACGGAAACAAAGCAACAAGTCAAACTGGAAAAATCATGTAATCCAAAAACTTCTGCAATATTAATTTGTCCTGATCGGAAGAATCTAATCAATTTTGTGTATTTAAACGTTAGAGAAAACATTCTGAATCGCAAATGGCTTAACTAACGTGCGATTTTGACACCCCTAAACGTCCAAGTTGAGGAAATAATTTATCCATTCAAATAAATAAATCCATTCAAGAAACCATTCGTTCCCCTTCGAATACATTCTTCTCCTTTGACAAATGTGTTAATGAAGACGAAGTGATAAGTTATCCGGTAGAATTTCTGAATTCTTTGAATCCAAACGGAGTTCCGCTACACACATTAGTGCTAAAATTAGTATCTCCAATTATGCTAATAAGAAATTTAGAACCACCAAAACTGGTTAACGGAACCAGATTGACGGTGAAGGTAATGCATACTTATGTCATCGAGGCGACTATTTTAACTGGACCATTTGAAGGCGAGGATGTTTTTATTCCAAGGATTCCATCCGAAGTAGTGAATAAATAAATTAGAAAATAATTGATATAAAAATAATTAATCTGTTTCTTCTTCCCCATTCAACTATACTATGTTTGTTTTCTGTCGTCTTAAAGCAACACATAACTTCTTGATCTCGGCGAGCATAGATTCTGGTAGCGTTTCTTTTATCTATCTTACCTTGTGAGCCATGACTTTTTTTATGCAGTTGGGCAACTTTTATTGATGCAAAATACTTGGCGCATACAGAGTAATATAATGGTGGCTACATGAAACAAAGAAGAGCACAGGCAGGTCACAAAGACGCTGGATACACAATATCAAAGAAACATCTGGGAGGAAATGGTACCAAATAACCCAAGAGAGGAAAAAGTGGAAAATATTGCAAGAGACTTACGTCCAGGAATGGACGGGAGAAGGCTAAAGAAGAATAAGAAGTACATGATACATGAACCAATATGTATAAATTATAATTAAAAAATGCTCCGTTCCAGAACACAAGGAGTTCGCAGTCTACTAATTTGAATTTGTATGTGCGATGGTCAGATAACGGATAATGATTTAAAATATTCCAAAGGTCTACCATCGACCGATATATATTTCACAATTCCCCTACCTCCTGCATTTCCCCCCATTCCTTCAGATCCTGAATTCACTACCATTCCTTTACCATTATCCACATAAAATTTAAGCCTACCCAAGCCAAACAAAAGGAAAACACTAATGACCAAAGGTGAACAAATGGAAAAAGTGATGGAAGCAGCCATGCATAGACTTTCCAGCACAATAAATGAAATAAATGACAAAACCCAGGTGGTCGACTCCGATCTACTTTTTGGTCAATCTGTTAGCCTTCCTTTAAAAGAATTTCCCGAAAAGCAAAGCCCGGACCAAAAGAGAAATTAAGGAAATTCTCGAAAGTATGAAAATTAAGCGAACGAACTTAAATGATTTTTTTCCGCACAATGTAAATGAATTACATGTACTAAGTATTAGAAACAATAAAAGAAGTTTTAAAATATTTTATATTTATTTATTACATTTTCTGGTTTCAAAAAACATTTAAAGAAGTGATTTTTGCATTTCGGAGCGTAGTGTTGGTAAACCGACCACAAATGGATCGCCAAGAACAACTGCTGACATGGTCCATGCAAATCTTATTGGTCTTCAACGTTATTTCTTTACGTCACTATTTGCTTTACAACATCTTAAACTATCAATTTTAATAATTAGAAATTTCATCTTTCATTCATTTCGATAATTTAACGTATCTCGTTCAATAAATCCGTCGCAAAATTATACTCAACTTTTAGTTTACAATTCAAATCAAATTTGTTCAAGTGTGCACTATAAATTATCAAATTTTATATCAAAATCAAACTTTAATCAAACTAATCCTTCAAATAGTTGAGGGCTTGTATGGTTCGTACTTGTTGCATCTCTCTCATTTGTGCATCTCCATCTTATCCGCTTCCATGAGAAATATGCAGTCATTCTCATCGAACCATTAATTTGACTCCATGTGTAAAGCAACTTGTCCATTCCTCCAATTCCCATCGTTCAAACGGATCCAATTCAGACTTCAAACATTTCCTGTAAACAAATTTTTTGTTGCACTTTTTGTTGTCATTTCTCGGTTTTTCGATTTTAAATTTCCTCTTCATGGAATCAATTTTCATTACTTTATTTGCTTTAATCACATATTCGTTTTTCAATCATTTGGATGTCACATTTTCCATTTTTTAAATATTCATGTTTCATTGTACTCTTGTTTTTCTGAGAATTTTTTAATTTTAACATTTTCCATCCTTTTCCAGTTATTTTAATATGATTGTTATCTTTAGTTTTTCTTCAGTCCTTGTACCGATGCTGAATTTTCCTCTTACGTCTATTAATTGTTTTTTCCATTTTAATTAGCCCCATTTGAATATTATTATTTTCTTGTTTTCCTTTAATTACACTAGTCAACAGTGAAAAATCATAAAGAGATCATTTTCCGTTTTAAGTTTCTATATTTATGCAGACTAGCAAGAAGCCTTATGATCTGATTCCGTGTCCGTCCATTTGCATGATTCAGAGTTCATTAGAACTCTCCAAACTCCAAGCCAATCGGAGCGCTCCAAATTTTGAGGTAATCAGAACTATTGTATTAAATTGTAATGACTAATTTTTAATAATTCATAGTTTTAATTCTTTCTATTTTTAATAATAAGCATTTTAGTGCAGGGTCTCTGATATTTCATTATATTACTAGCTGACCCGGCAGACGTTGTTCTGCCCAAATTTCAATATTTGCCTACATGTATTTTTTAGATCCAATCCGCATAATGACCTTGCGACTTATTTGGTCATCGCAAATACCAAACGTATTAATAAAGGATTAAATAAATAAATTAATAAAAAATACAAATCAAGGTTTAATAAAAAAATGTTTAACAAAACTGTTAAGTATTCACAAAAACCACAATAATTTCTAATTTTACTTTATTTTATTTTTTCCAATTACTCTTGTTATTTGTGTTCTTCCTTTTCCTCCTCCCCTTCGTCTTCTAATAAGGAATTTTCGAAAGCACGCAGCGATATTGCCAATTCCTGTTCTTCTTACATACATACTGCAATGTCCAACACCGAACACCACGTCAATAGAAATGTTAACGTCACGATTCAAAGTTTTGTTTATTAAATAAAAAAGGTAGCACATGACTTATTTTGTTCAAACGTAAAAGTTTCATCCGATACCAAAAATTTGATTTAACGTCATAAATTTATATGAAGAGAAGGTCACGGAACGAGATAACAAATAAATTCAAATGCAACGTTTTAATTCTGTTTATAAAAAAATGTTTGTTAAAATTATAAATTATATTAATTAATTATAAGAAATGTTATGTGAAGTCAAAATAATTGTTCAAAGTTAATTTATAAAAATGTGTTAAACGTAAAACTTTAAAATAAGGAAAATTTTTACACGTATCGGAGTGCTTCGAATTTCAATGTATCACAAATGGGAAAAACATTTTCTTCAAAAGTTACTGGAAGATCACAGGAGATGCAAATACTTCAATATAATCTGAAACAGAAAAATTTTATTAAAAATTTTATAAGTCACATTGGGCTTAAACCGAACCTGTAAATGATAACTTCAAATATTGATTTTACATCGACCAATGGAACAAAATCACAATTGCCTTGATATACAGTAGCGATGAAAAAACAATTGGTTGAAGATTATTAGGTTGTTGATTCTTAATTTAATTAATGGTGGTCGAGTTTTTGGTAGCTGCTAATAAAGATAAAGTTAATTAGTGAATTTTGCGATTAAAACCAGAAAAAGTTATAAAATATAAAAAGTGAAGTCAACTTACGTGTGTTGGGAGTGTTTTTGATCAAAATTATTAAAGGATCCACAATATTTTTCACAAATTACGTTATACGATTTTACACGTGGTGCAAAACGAATCCACTTGTATTCAAGCGACCGTCAATCATCCACAAGAAAATTACACTGGAGTTCATGGCCATTCATCTTGGTAACCAGAAAAGTACCAGATTTGTTTAAAGGTAAAGCCAGACAACTTTTATTTTCACAAAAATTAGTGCGAACTTAAAAATTTCTACCGCGTTGCGTCGAGACAATAATAATTATAGTTTGGGGTAATATTAAGGTTTTATTTAATTGATGTTCAAGATTTGTTTAAACTTAATTACATTTTACATAATAAAATTCACAATTTGCATTATAAAACGGAGCATAATTTTATCATTTCCGAAGACCATTACTAGTCTATTTCAGCATACGATTTGGTCAAGGAAGGAGCCCAACTTGAGAAAAGGTAGGTCAGTGCTCACCGAAATTGCTAAGCCGAGGTATAAATTTATTTTATTTGCATTTATAAATAAAAGTTTTGCATACATTTCTGTTGACGGGGTACATTTACGTACACTCGTACAAGACATTAATATTCAAACGTGTAGCCCTAATAAAGCTCCAAGGGTATACAGCAATACATACATACATTGAATTTTATATAGATACATATCGTTCGTTAATACGTTGATCCGTTGAAACGTTGATCCGTTGATCCGCACTAACGTTGGTCAAGCTAATACAGCGCTTGACCAAAGTTCGCGGCAAGATTCTAAAGTAGCCTATGTTTTTCGTAGCATTGTAAATAGCTTCTACACCAAATTTGGTAGAGATTGGTCAAACGGTGTAGAATTGTATAGAAAACACACATACATACATTGAATTTAATATATATAGAAGATATCGTTCGTTAATACGTTGATCCGTTGAAACGTTGATCCGCTGATCCGCACTAACGTTGGTCAAGCTAATACAGCGCTTGACCAAAGTTCGCGGCAAGATTCTAAAGTAGCCTATGTTTTTCGTAGCATTGTAAATAGCTTCTACACCAAATTTGGTAGAGATTGGTCAAACGGTGTAGAATTGTATAGAAAACACACATACATACATTGAATTTTATATATATAGAAGATATCGTTCGTTAATACGTTGATGCGTTGAAACGTTGATCCGTTGATCCGCACTAACGTTGGTCAAGCTAATACAGCGCTTGACCAAAGTTCGCGGCAAGATTCTAAAGTAGCCTATGTTTTTCGTAGCATTGTAAATAGCTTCTACACCAAATTTGGTAGAGATTGGTCAAACGGTGTAGAATTGTATAGAAAACACACATACATACATTGAATTTTATATATATAGAAGATTGGTCAAACGGTGTAGAATTGTATAGAAAACACACATACATACATTGAATTTTATATATATAGAAGATATCGTTCGTTAATACGTTGATCCGTTGAAACGTTGATCCGCACTAACGTTGGTCAAACTAATACAGCGCTTGACCAAAGTTCGCGGCAAGATTCTAAAGTAGCCTATGTTTTTCGTAGCATTGTAAATAGCTTCTACACCAAATTTGGTAGAGATTGGTCAAACGGTGTAGAATTGTATAGAAAACACACATACATACATTGAATTTTATATATATAGAAGATATCGTTCGTTAATACGTTGATGCGTTGAAACGTTGATCCGTTGATCCGCACTAACGTTGGTCAAGCTAATACAGCGCTTGACCAAAGTTCGCGGCAAGATTCTAAAGTAGCCTATGTTTTTCGTAGCATTGTAAATAGCTTCTACACCAAATTTGGTAGAGATTGGTCAAACGGTGTAGAATTGTATAGAAAACACACATACATACATTGAATTTTATATATATAGAAGATTGGTCAAACGGTGTAGAATTGTATAGAAAACACACATACATACATTGAATTTTATATATATAGAAGATATCGTTCGTTAATACGTTGATCCGTTGAAACGTTGATCCGCACTAACGTTGGTCAAACTAATACAGCGCTTGACCAAAGTTCGCGGCAAGATTCTAAAGTAGCCTATGTTTTTCGTAGCATTGTAAATAGCTTCTACAGCAAATTTGGTAGAGATTGGTCAAACGGTGTAGAATTGTATAGAAAACACACATACATACTGTCATGGTTTGCTCATATAGGGGATGATTTTTGGGCCATTTGTTCAGAGATTGCAACGCTTATAAAGTACTTTCATTGGGTCAGACTAAAATTGTCAGTTAAATAGTTGTATCTGAATTTTCCCTGATCTGGAAATTTAACGCTGCTTTGCCTCAGGAAACTAGAGATGTATTCGCTACCAAAACCCTGAAAAATAAAAAATTGTAAGAGACAAATTTTGGTTATTAGGATGTATAAAATTTGGTAACAAATTAAATTATTTATTCTAGTTGTAAATATAGGATTCAAATTTTGAAATCAGTGGCGGTTCGCGAAATGCATGCGCGAGTGATAACGTTGGTGAAAAATTGGAAAAGGAAGACAGTCTTGTTCCGTCCACGAGATAGGAAAGACGGATTTTTGGAGTCTCGCTTCGTCCAGGAAATAGGGACGACATATTTGAAATCTTTGAAGAACGTTCACGTGACATAATTGAGTTGATTATTAATATTATTAGTATAATTAGTGAATTGGTTAAAAGGAATTGAAGATTTGAATAGAGAGAAATTTTTGAAATAATTAATTTAAACAAGTCGATGGTTGTTATTATTTCCTAATTGAGAATTGGAATAAAAAGTTAACTGGTGTAGAAAATTTTGGAACCACTGGGAATTGATGGATACAATTTTGGAAGAAAATTAAGAAAATAATTAATTTATGCTAGAAAAGATTCAAAATACTCACCTATGATTAGTTGTCTAATTCAAGAAGAGAAATTATTCAATGGTTTTTCTTGGTTGATCCGTTCCAATCGAGTTCGGGAGCTGGTTTCATCCACGGCGACATCAACACCAACCAACACTCCGCGTGCAACAATACGAGAGAGAGAAAAGTGCGAAAAGGACGTAAAATTCTCTGGTAAGAGTTATTTTTGTGCGTTTTCATTTTATTCGCGTATAGACGAGTCGGTTACAATAAATTCGGTTGCGCAAAGAAAACTTTGGGGTAGTAATAAGAAGATTTTTGTACAATTTAATTTGTTTATTATAAGTAAAATCAACATTTGTTTCCATTTATTTATGTTTAATAAATGTAATTATTTTTCATTGGTAGCGAATGAGTTTTGATTTCAATTTTACGCAGTATAAGATCAGGAAAGAAAACAGATACAATTTTGGGTATTTTCTTTTTATCAATTAATCTTTACAAGAAAGATTTAAAGTAAGTAGAGTGTTGCAATTGAGCATAGGAACGCACTTTTGACCCTGAAAGATCTCATCTGCTAGCTGGCGCATCTTAATAAGTGTCATTGTAATTTTGTTTATTACAGTTTACAATTAAACAGGATTACATGGCAATACATTGAATTTTATATATATAGACGAAAGAATACAATTTATTTCGAGCAAGTGGAGATCTTCATCTATTTGGGAACCTTAATAACGAGATATAATATAAGACAGTGATAAGGCCGGCACTACTATGTAGTAGTGAAACGTAGACTTTAAATAAGAACGACAGCAAAGAGGTAGCACGATGGGAAAGAAAGAACCTGAGAAGAATTTATGGTGGACGACAAATGAACGGAGAATGGCGTAAGGAAACGTAAGATATTTCTCCTAAATAAATAATGCCACGATGGTTGTGCCCTATGACTAGCTCTCTCAGGGCAAACGATAAAATAACTGCGCCACTACTTCTGGCTAGATGTTTCGGGGTGATGCAGGGGGGCGGTAAACAGAGAGATGATCCAAAGAGCATAGCGTGGATGTTAAGTGAGCGCCACGTAGTTTACCATTACCACCCTTCTTACCATCAAACCAGAAACCACCGACGAAACTACGAAACTGTGGTCACAGTTGAAATAACCAAATGCAATGGGAGACAGTTACCATTGATAACCAAAAGAGTATCGAATCGTCTCTGACCAATTTTGTTCAACACGAACGAATGATGACCAATAAATAGTTGGTGAGCAACCAGATGGTCGTTGCTCGAAGGTGATAACAATTGCGATGTCCGATGGTAATTGCTTTTAACAGAGTAGGTTGTACAGAAGCGCAATAATACCACCCAGAACCTCCTCCCGAATTAATTAAGGGAACCTTCGGGTGGTCGCTAAAATCCCAATGAATGGTTTAGAATATAAAAATTCAAATGCAACTACCGCGAACCCCCGCATAACCAACCAATTGAAGTTACTTTATTTATAAAATAAAAAACATTTTGAGGTTGTTGCCAACCTCATCATAAAATGGACCCTGCAAATTGGCGGGGAGTTCATGTTTTCATCACAATTATGAAATCATTCTTAGAGTTTTTATCAAGTTCTGGTCGTTTTTTATGAATTTTTTTTAATCGGGTTTCAAACCGCGTGTCATTTGGTATATTGTTACATGCATATAATCTGCCTATTTTTGATATGTTGGTTTCTGATTTGTTTGTTTCAGGTTTCCACAATGGATTGCGTGGGCGTTTTTATTTCATCAATGTTTGGTAAGTATCGGTTTTCATGTCTTGATTTGTAATCTATTTTTCTTTTTCGATAGTTATTTGACTTTTTTGGGTACACTCAAACCTTATTTCTTATCACGGTTATTAGTTTTTAGGATTAGATCTTATTGGTCACGGTTATTTCTTTCGTTGTCAATAGTGGTTGCTATGGATTGTGCAAGGGCCATAAGACGGTCCTTATATACATTACACAGGGTTGATCCTGTGGAGTGCTTATTGTCACTGAGCTTCGCTCTGACACAGTTGGCGCATACATGCATAGCAAGTTCCTTTTGCACTACACAGTCACGTGAAGCGTGTTCTGTTGAGGTGCAAAAGGCGCATGTTTCATTTCCTTTGCAAAATTTGGCTGTGTGGCCAAAACGTTGGCATTTATAACATCGGGCAATTCCGATGTGGTTCCGCACTCGGTAGCTTTTCCAAGCCACTATGAATTTACCTTCCTTGATTGTTGCTTCATGGATCAGAGGGTGAAGCTCTAGGATCCATTTGTTGTGTGTTCTTATTCTGGTATGTACGGGATTGGCTCTTTTGAGCCACGAACTCCCGGCCATATTGACCGCCTCGGGAAAACTTCTTTCTATTTCCGCTATGATTTGATTCTTAGAGACGGATTTGTCTACCATCTGTATAGCAATTGATGGCCAGGTAGCTGAAGGCTCCCGTGCTATCAATTGGTTCTCCGCTAGTAGAGTGCTGCCTACTAGTTTCTTGACCGAGGGGTGGGAGGATTCCACCACGACACTTTTGTTTTTCGTCAGATAGAGCCTATCTGCTTTTATTCCAAGATCTTCCGCTCTGATGCTAGTCAGGGCGGCCCTTGTGCTTTCCGCTGACAGGAATGAGCTACCCTCTCCAGGGTAGACAATCACTTTATATTTCTTGCGCGTGCTCCGGGGGCTGCTGATGGCAGCCCTCTTCATTGCTGTTTGGTACCTCCTGGGTGGGCTGTACTTCGTGGGTTCTTCCTTAGGGGAAGAATCTGTTTCCTTGGGTTCCCGGACCTTGAAGAGGTTCGGGGGGTTGGACTCTGCCAATTCTTTCTTAGGTGGGTCCTGCTTTTTGGGCTCTTCCTGAGGGGAAGAAATTGTTTCTTTGGGTACCCGGACCTTGAGGAGGTTCGCGGGGGTGGCAGGGGCAGGGACCGCCTCTGCTGTGTTTACTTTGGACTGGGGAGGGGTGGCTGAAGGCTCACCCGTCCCTCGTATGTTGTTATTGCCCTTCAGTATAAATTCTACAAGTTTCAAGGTGCTTCCTTTCATGTCTTCAACATTTTTTTGTGCGTTTTCCTTATCTTCGAGTTTTTCTTTGCTTTGGTTGATGAATTTCATTACTTTATGTGATGCGTTCGATACATTGGAAAGTATTTCTTTCGCCCATTTTGTTGCTTCCGTATGGCTTTTACTTGGTGTTTCTTCTATTCCAAGTTCTTCTTTTTCTTGTATTGCCTGTCTGATTTCGGACAATGCTTCGAGCAGTTTTGTGCCTATTTCCATTTTTTGTTCACTTTGTGTTTTTTCAGTTTCATAATTTTTTTCCTTTGTTTCGTTACTGTTTTCACTTAGCGTTTTCGTTACTTGTCTTTCATGTTTTTCTTTTTCTTGTTTCGCCAATCTGGCACGTTTCCTTTGGTTTTTGTTTGGTTTCTTTTTTGCTTCCTTTCGAATTTCTTCTTGTTTTTCGTTGTCCGAGCTATTACTTTCTTCATCTTCAAATGTGGGCCATTCTTCGGGCCACTCGTGGGGACTTTCTTCTTCGTCTGTCTCAGGATTGTTTCTACGTTTCTTTTCATTTTCTTCGATTTTTGCTGATGAGGACATATTAGACGATTTCGCATAACCAACCAATCGTAGGCCTCCGGTAAAACTTTCCACCGCTGTACTTCTGTTGTGCATTGCGAGACATTCTTCCTATATAAATATTTTCAAATAAACACACACAAATAATAAAAATATACACACAACAACAAAAAAATCAAGCTTTTAATTTCGAATACGGGTTTCGAAACCATGCCGCGCCCGCTTTGTGGACCGCTAGCCTATCCATTAGACTAACTCAGCTCTACGTTACCTATGTCGAAAGTAAGTTGTTTCATTTGGTTAAAGAAAACATTATTTCTCGTAAATAATGTTTCCACAAATATAGCAATACAGTTGTTAGTAAATATATTCACGCGTGCGAGCGTACAATAAAAAAAAATGCCCCAATCAAATTCAAGCAGAAAGCATAAATAACTCATATTCTTGGCGAAACTTGCCAATCAAAAAAAATACATAAGGCAAGACACAAACCTGAAATATTAAAACACAAAAAACAAAATAATATTCACTCAAAGGTAAAAATACCTACATATAATCGACACAAACCTGAAACGAAAAAAATATAAAAATCGAGCTTGAACAAAATTTGTTACGACCGATAACGAATACAATTCCAGGTGGTATCCGAGTATAAATTGCGGGTTGGCTGATAATGCAATATGGTTAATAATAATGCAAAACGGTTAATAATCCTGCTGGAAGTATGGACGATGGATTCAACATATTAAAGAGAAACGGTACATAGCGGTAAAAATCCATCATCCTTGATGATAACCGATAAAGATAATAAACTTCAGGTGGTGTTCGAGTACAAATTGCGAGTCGACTGATAAATGCAATATGTGGAATTAACGAAAGGTTCTAATGACTTACCCATCTGAACGACTAGAATCCTTCAACAGAAGACTGGACGGTGGATCCAACATAAAAAGGAACGGTACAAAGCGGTAAAAAATCCACCCTCCAACAACAACGAATTCTTATCCCCGGGATCGGGCTCGGAAAAACACTGTTCCATATTAAATCGAATGCTGGGTCGTTCGAGAAAGGAAGCAAACAAAATTCTTTCCAAAAATCACAACCACATTTCACAAGCAGACCAACAAAATTTTGCGTCGACACCTTTCCACGTTCAAAAGCCAACTCTCACATATAATTTTTTGATAACTCGCACATTTCGATAAAACATTTGTCTTTAAGAAATTGAATTGTCCTGCCACACCTCGGGGAATGTTGCAAATTTATTGTAGCGATCTGCAATAAATTAGATTTTCAAAATCAAAGCCTGCAGCGGAAATTTGGAACCGTCACACCAGATTAGATAACGAAGAAGTAACGAGCCTATACAGAGAGCCGAGTATAACAAGAATAATTAAAGCGCAAGTCAGGTGGTTGGGGCATGTGGAGAGACTACCAAGAGAGAGAATGACCCGCAAAGTACTGCGGCAAGGTCCTATAGGTACCAGAAGAAGAGGAAGGCCAAGGAGGAGATGGCTGGATGCGGTGGAGGAGGACCTGAGGAAGATAGGAATCGAGGACTGGACAGTTTTTGTGAGCGACCGAAAAAGATGGAGACAAATAGTTCAAGCCATAGGTCACAAGGCCTGTGGTGCTCAAAATTTATTTTATTCTTTTGTAAATCAAGCCATTGTTTATAATAGGTCGTGTAAGTGTAATAAGTGGTATTCTTTCTATCGCATGTATCCCGAAGATTTATGATCGCCCTCCGTATAATTCAATCGCAAATTCAGTAAGTTCTTAAAGTAAAAGCCAATTGATGTGATGAAAAGTATCCCCGCTCCGCGTGTGAGGGGTTTCCCTAAATCAGATTGGTGTCCCAAAGCGTCTCCCTTCCTTAAATTAATTTTTTTCTTTGTGGTAACTTCATTAGTATCATTCTGCAACCTAGTACACCTGCGGTAGTAAGATTTATTAATAGCTCCATTACCTATACTAAAAATGAGTGAAATAAACCTTATCCGAAGATTTGATTTGTGTAGCGATGTTAAAATTTGTGCTAAATGTTTCGATCGTGATCTAGCTGCCGCATGCATCCGCGGTTTGAGTTCTTGCGGAAGTTGTTGGTCTCAATTATGTCGAAAGTAACAAAAGCTGAAAGAATTTATTCTTACATAGAAGATTTCGCTACATCAAGTTACACTCCCATTTTAAGTAATGTGTCAGAAGTTGCACAGATTCATAAGATTTGCGCTGATATACGTTCATCGATGAATGCGATACCAGAATTTAAGCAATATAAGGATTTAAGCATTAATTCATATAAAAAAGTTATTCCTGAATCTCTATTTTTAATTGTCAGTCTTCTTGTATCAGAAAATAAAATACAAGACGAAACTCAAATTTTAATTATATGCCAAGATATAATTTTTAATTATTCAAAGTTTAAGAAATTAACCCTAAAACACATAGCACTCGGCATTATGGTTCATCAAGAAACTAAATCTAAGAAAATCATACAGACTTTACATTCTTGTGGTCATTCAATTTCGTATAAAGATGTTCTTAGGCTACGAAACACAATTGCTCAGGAAGAAATTCGAAAATTTCTTGAAAACGATGATATAGTTATTCCAAGACAACTGGTATCTTCTCGATTTTTACAATTTGAAGTAGATAACATCGATATTTTGGAAGAGACATTAGATAAGTCACCTACTTTTCATGGTACTCAAATGGCTGTATTCCAAATATGACGTCCAAATCAGGTAGAACTGCAGAACTTCAAACTTTTACCGTACATGGTAAAATTATAGATCCCTGAAAATATGCAATTTCTCAGAAAAATTTACTACAATAAAAGTAAAAAAAATGCACCTTCTATTGTTAACAATGATAACATGTTTTCGGAACTAGGTACTGGCGAAGACAAAGAATATATGGGCAAACATAATTTATCTTTGATTCTCTGCAGAATTACGAACGCCGAATCCAACAGAGAGTGTACTGTGGTACCACAATGGTTGGCCTTTAATAAATTATTACTAAAACGAGATGACAACATTACATCTTACGGTTACTTGTCTTTCAACTGAACTGGTTGAAATATTATTAGCCTTTTTATACCATAGTCAACGGACAGGAAATTGGAACTTACACTTAAGTAGTTTTAAAAAAATGCTCCCTTGGTTCTTTTTTTATAACCATACAAATTATTCTAGATGGGGTTCGACTTATTTCTTAGATATGGTAAATTTACCTAACAGCGCACCCGCGGTATATCAAGAATTTATGTCCAGAAACTTCGTAGTTAAAAGATTACCAGGTGCATTTAACACAATTTCCGTTGACCAAGCTCTAGAACATATACACAGAAAAATTTTCCGTAGACAATACTTGTTAATACGTATGTATAACATCTACTAGTGGTGAAATAGGCCTCAACTATTTTAAGAGTATTATTTACCACTTTAAAATAGTAGACATGAAATAGTAAGATGCACTCTATTAGCAGTAATCACACAATCTGTGCGTAGCAGTACGTTTTACCACTACCGTTTAATAAAATTTAACCTTCTGCAATGTGCATAATAACACATATTCATACTTTTAAAGCAGCTACTTGTTAAAGTATACCACTACGGAGAGGTAAATTATAACACAACATAAAATCGCTTCTACTATTTCTTTCAAGGTAATAATAATTAACTAGAAAATGATTGAATTTACTCTATGCTGTGATCAACAATACTCTACATTAAAACTATTTTGTATCAGTAATATATACCAGCGTTTCCCAAAGTGTGGGTCGCGACCCGGCACCGGGTCGCAGAAAAATTCTGCTGGGTCGCGGCAAAAATTGTAAACAAAGTTTACTTCATTTACTAAAATTTTAAATGAAGATAATGTTTTTTTAATTACTTATGTTTTTGTTATATAATTATTTTGCAATTTTTGTGTATGAAATAAACAAACAAATAACTTGATTTTTATTAAAAAATAAGATTTGTTTTGTAAATAAATGGTGTTTTTTCATAAGGTGGGTCGCGAAACATTTTAAAACCTCGTACCGGGTCGCGGTCAAAAAAGTTTGGGAAACGCTGATATATACTATTACATAGTTAAAAAATAACATTTGTAGTGCTGTTTCTTAATGTTTTAAGCGTTTTATAAACTATACTATTTTTACTCCTACGATTGGTAAAGTGGATATTAAATATTTGGTGAGAGTGTAATAACCACCGCCACAACGAACTGTCTTGTAACCTTTCTAATGGAAAGATGAAGGTTTATATAGGCTCCTCCTGCAAAAAAAATCTGAGAATGTATTATCAAAATTTTGAGTAAATCGATTTTGAAAATCGTAAATTTTACATGTTTCACTGACGCGCGGGTGGAATCTCACTCATTCTATCGTCGGTCCGCGCACTGTGATATACTCTTACACTTAGAATATTTCGCAGCGCAGTCAGTCTAGCTCAGCGCTACTCCGCGAGGCCCACCGGCCTCCATAATTTCCAATGTCACTAATGTATGCTTTCAGATGAAGGAGAAGGCCGGCTATGCAGGGATGCTCCATTTTGGTCAGTCCAGAAAATCGAAAAAAAAAAAAAAATTTCGCAGCGGCAGATGCACCTCGACCGACGTACATGCAACATCGATTATTTTTTGTTTTTAGGGGGTGAAACGTAATAGTTTACTGCCCCATACCGCGACTATATTTTTTAATGCTATTTTGAGGGTCTCTCGAATCCCGATTGCCTTAATCCCGGTGTTCTTGATCGGTGGCGCCTTCTCGTTTCTTTAGCCCTGCCGCGTTAGCGGCTCAGAGCACGAAAAACCGCCCGGAGCCCCGGAGGGGCGTAGGGTAGGTTTTTTGATGCTCGTAGTTCTGGCCAAGCTAACGTTTATTATGTTTATTTACCCCAAAATTAAAAATTTAATTTTTTCACTTTTTCGGCAATACACGGCTTATTTTCCAATTTTTTGGATTATATTTATTACTAATATCCACTAATCACACCCCCAGCTATCCGAATTTCAAAGAAAAATTCAAATCGGAGCGAAAAAATTTTACGCATTTTCATCGAAGCACGGGCGAGTGATGTCGCATCGACCCGGGTCGGAGGCATATCAGGTTACGTTCCCCGTACTTTTCAAATCGATTTTTCTCAAAATTTTGACTATACATTCTCAGGCGAAATTTTTACAGGACACTCTAATAAGGTTCCTTTTGCTATAAAAAAAATTTTGGGGCAATTTGGAGTGGCGGTGGATAGGTAACTATCCCCAAATATTTTTCTGTGTGTAGATATAAATAAAATTTCTAAGAATGCTGGAGGTATAGTGGGTTTGACTAAAAATTCTACAAGATTGGACGAATGGTTCCTGAGCTTTAATGAACTAGGTTTAATGATCGGCACATTTGTAGCATCTTTTAAAACATCCATTCCTGATTCAGTTAGTCAAAATATAGAAATTGGAACTGAGAGAATTAAAATAGATGAACAATCAGTTGTAAGACTGCAAGAACAATTTAATAGATTTCAAGTATTTACTCGAGATGAAGACCATCTATTATCGACGGCCTCAAGTCAATACCACGTAAGTCAAAAATGTGAGAATTTTAGATTATTAAGTTTTCTATCGTCCCTAGAAATGAGCAGATTCCATCTAAGCTCGTTACGTTTAAATTACAAAGAATTCAATCCCACGTAAATCGTATTTAAAAATAGTTTTTTTTTAATTTAACCAATATGTAAATCTTATCGGTGACCGGACAGGTGACCACATGACAAGTGAACGCACGACAAGTGAACGCATGACATCCGAACACATGACAACTGAACCCACGGACAACTGAACACACGGACAACTGAACACACGGACAACTGAACACACGGACAACTGAACACACGGACAACTGAACCACGGACAACTGAACACAATCTTAATTTTTAAATTTAAATATTTGTTATTTTTTATAATCATGACATAGTAACTTTGAGGTTTACGATTTTATAATTATTATTTTATAAATACTGGCCAAATCCTAATCCGAAGTTAAATATTCATATTTTGAAAAAAAAATGCAGTCTTCGAAATATTCGAAGAAAAACTTTTACTTTGATTTCTACTCAACGCCCCACAAAGATGGTCCATTTTAGCTAATTAGATTCGAAACCGACTTTGCATTGTTCCTCGACAATTTTGCAACGAGATCATTCTACTTTCGTTCATTTTCGCCATCGATTTCACAACAAAGAGGTGCGATTTCAGATTTTTTCAAAAAATTTCAGCTTTGAGGTCATTTTTTTTGGGCCGCGGAAGAATAATATTACTAAATTTTATTCGACAAAAATTCTTAAAATTACTCGGCAAATGAGATTTCATCGTTAAAATTTCGATTTTCGAAAAAAAATTTGCAATTTAGTTTCCCTTCAAAAAATATTTGAAAATTTTGTTTTTCATTTTAAAGCTTTGCGGTGCGAGATACGACAAAAAGCTATAGAAGTAAAATTGTTTAGGCCCGGGGTCTACTTCCGATGCCGGGAAAATTAAAAATCCCTTCGTAAATAAGGACGCTATGACCGTGAAAAGTTTTCTAAATTTCGACCTTACAGTCGTTGTGGCGCGACGACTATGAAACAATTTTTAATTTTAAAAACGGTATTGGGTGGCATTTCTCGAGCGAGAATTTTTCGAAATGTATACTTTTTTTCGTGCGGCGTCAATTAAGGTGGCAAATTGCAAAAACGCAAATTTTGAAAAATTTCGATTTGAAATCGGAACCATATTTGCATATAAATATTTGTGCGCAATTTTAAGCGAAACGAGTTGGTTTTTCGAAAAATTTTATTGAACACTTTCCGTTTTATTTGGCGAATTTAAGCGGTACGTGAAAAGTGGTGGATCTGCCGCGAAGAGGAGGATCTGCCGTTAGGTTAGTGTTAGTTTTTGATATTTCTTTAGAAAACTAATTAAAAACAATTTAATTCTCCGTGAAAATTTAAATCTGCCGCAAAGAGGTGGATCTGCCGTTAGGTTAGTGTTAGTTTTTGATATTTCTTTAGAAAGCAAATTAAAAACAAATAAACCTCCGCGTAAAGTTAAATCTGCCGCAAAGAGGTGAATCTTCCGCGAAGAGGTGGATCTGTCGTTAGGTTAGTGTTAGTTTTTGATATTTCTTTAGAAAAGTAATTAAAAAAAAAGAAATCTCCGCGTAAAGTTAAATCTGCCGCAAAGAGGTGGATCTGCCGCAAAGAGGTGAATCTGCCGCGAAGAGGTGGATCTGCCGTTAGGTTAGTGTTAGTTTTTGATATTTCTTTAGAAAACAAATTAAAAACAAATAAACCTCCGCGTAAAATTAAATCTGCCGCAAAGAGGTGGATCTGCCGCAAAGAGGTGGATCTTCCGCGAAGAGGCGGATCTGTCGTTAGGTTAGTGTTAGTTTTTGATATTTCTTTAGAAAAGTAATTAAAAAAAAAGAAATCTCCGCGTAAAGTTAAATCTGCCGCAAAGAGGTGGATCTGCCGCAAAAAGAGGTGAATCTGTCGCGAAGAGGTGGATCTGCCGTTAGGTTAGTGTTAGTTTTTGATATTTCTTTAGAAAACTAATTAAAAACAAACAAATCTCCGCGTAAAGTTAAATCTGCCGCAAAGAGGTGGATCTGCCGCGAAGAGGTGGATCTGTCGTTAGGTTAGTGTTAGTTTATGATATTTCTTTAGAAAACAAATTAAAAACAAATAAATCTCCGCGTAAAGTTAAATCTGCCGCAAAGAGGTGGATCTGCCGCAAAGAGGTGGATCTGCCTCGAAGAGGTGGATCTGCCGTTAGGTTAGTGTTAGTTTTTGATATTTCTTTAGAAAACCAATTAAAAACAAACAAATCTCCGCGTAAAGTTAAATCTGCCGCAAAGAGGTGGATCTGCAGCGAAGAGGTGGATCTGTCGTTAGGTTAGTGTTAGTTTTTGATATTTCTTTAGAAAAGTAATTAAAAAAAAAGAAATCTCCGCGTAAAGTTAAATCTGCCGCAAAGAGGTGGATCTACCGCTCCCTCGAACTTTTTTCCAAGTTGAACGGAAAAAGTGAGAATGGACTCAAAAATAATAATAATTACCCCGAAAAGCTAGATCCATTACGATTGTGTTCAGTTGTCCGTGGGTTCAGTTTTGTAGTTTCGGATTAGGATTTGGCCAGTATTTATAAAATAATAATTATAAATTCATGATTATAAAAATAAATAACAAATATTTAAATTTAAAAATGAAGATTGTGTTCAGTTGTCCGTGTGTTCAGTTGTCCGTGTGTTCAGTTGTCTGTGTGTTCAGTTGTCCGTGTGTTCAGTTGTCCGTGTGTTCAGTTGTCATGTGTTCGGATGTCGTGCGTTCACTTGTCGTGCGTTCACTTGTCATGTGGTCACCTGTCATAGAATCATATTATCAATCAGAACAGTAAATTAAATGCTTAATAATTATACATTCTATGAGATAATCTGCTGTCTTGTCTTTGTAGGGGATTCCGCACATCGGCTTTACCCGCAATCATTTTCCTTTATCTTTGTAACAATAAGTCACGAGGCCATTTTCGTTTTAGTCTCTATATAGGTATATAGTTTTCTAGTTCTTCGCTTATATTAAAGGAGAAAAACATCGCAGTTCCTTCTTGCATGATCCGGAATGATTTTAGCCATGTTATGCACTTATTAAGCTCATGGACAGAATTCAAGTCATGTTCGTACAGATTAAAAAATTTTTATTTAAGATCTATTGGATTGGTAATTGTCAGCACGGAATTTGAAGATATCAAAAGATTATTAAGATTTAATTTTACGGTTAGCTTAAACGAAACCGATGGTACAAATATGGATGGTGAGCAAACCGAATGTGATTATGCTAAAGAAAGTTTGAAACGTAGAATTGATTCGCATGTTATAGATATAGACGAAATGATAAATATCAAAGAAAACAATGAAGAAGATGGCGATGATAATACGTCTACTACAAACACTTGTGTTACAATAAATACCACCCCAATTTATCAGCAAATATTTGATATCTACGAAACTTGCTGAAACGGTTAGAATTCCTCAAGAATTTTTCCCAAATGTGACATTAATAATTGATGTTAAAATTAATTTCTAACCAAAGGGGTGTTAATTAAAACGACGAAGAAAAAAAAAGATGGAATAGGCGCCACTCGATTTCGGTTAAAAAGGAAGACGTCGTTATGAAAGATTAGACAACTCGATTAAAGGGGAAATCGAGAAATCACGAGCTATCTTTGTAAATCTTGCCGGCTAGCTTGGAAGATAATTAATTAAACAAAAACCAGCAATGAGTTCAGGGCATACGGAAAATTTTGAACAACGAAGAAATTTTGTAAACGAAAATAATAATTGCTCAAATATAAAGCGCAAATATCTTACGCGCAGTCCCGCAAAGAACTAACAAAATAATGGCGGACCACACAAAAATGTTATCAGCCATATGTTGATTATCACCCAAAAACGACGGAATATTTATACAAAATTTACACGTTGTGATAAGTAAATCAACTAAATAATTAATAATTATTACCACAAATAACCAACTAAAAATGATACGATACCTCAACTACGCTGATTTGCGGCCTATGCAAAATCTGTCCAGCTTCTAATCCCATAAAGGCGGAAGAGAACTCCGATAAAGTAACTCCAAAAAAAATTGAGTTTCTCGACCTACGGATTCGAGAAGATAATCCCAGTTTGCCACTGGATGGTAACCACTAACCAATTCTTCTCGAAAATCCGGCTTCAACAAAATTTCGCACAGCACACACACAACTACCTCGCACCAGATTCCACGTATCACCTCAAGTCCCGCGTACCGACTCCTGCGCATTTCTCGCTCGTACCAACGGTCACTGGTTCCAAACCCAAAGAATTCGGCGGCAAATTTCAAACCGTTACATTGCATAGCAGAAAGTAAAGATGGGGAACTAAATGAAGGCAATCACGATAACCTGCAATATAATCCAGGAATCACTAAGTTATTAGAATTCTGTAAATTAATACCGTGTTGGTCAGCCGTAATGATCCCAATATTTGAATTTGGGAAACTAACTCAATCGAGTGCAACATCGGAAAGTCTATTTAAAGACCTTAAAACAAATGTGTTAAAACATAAAACACTGCCGTTACGTATTGACGAGTTTATGAGTATTCACATAAATTCAATTATTGGTTCGATTAATCTAATTGGCGCTAAAATGAACATAAATGATATTAGTGAGGAAAATACATTTAAAGAAGAAGAAAATTCAGAAATTGATTTAGAATTTCAGTCAGAAAATGCGGTCGAAAATTATTTTTTATTATTATTTTACATTATTTTATTTTTACATTATATATTTACATTATTATCAGCTTTGTTAACCGCTCCTCGGGCGGTTAACTTAACCGTGCAATCTAATATGACAACCAACTTTGAGTCATCCAATCAATCAAAGGAAAATCCTATAATTGACATATCCAATATGGTGACAAATGAACCCAATAATCACCCTTGGCAGGATGTTGGAAGGAACAAAAGAAAACGAGTTCATTCTCCGGTAACGGAATCTCCGCCAGTACTGCAAACCAACAGATATCTACCCCTTACAACACTAATTAATAATGAAGAAACCACCACTGAGCAGAGTCAAAACACCAAAATTAATAGACCGCCTCCCATATTTATACATGATGTAGTAAATTACCAACAAATGATGAAAGCTTTAAATGATGTAGTTGAAGAAGAACAAATTATAACGAAAACTCTAGCAAATAGTGTAGTGAAGATAAATGCAATCAGTACAGATAGTTATCGTAAACTAATAAAACATATGCAGAAAGAAAATATTATCCATCACACATATCAGCTAAAGGAAGATAAACCTTATCGAGTGGTAATAAGACATTTACACCAGACAACTTCCACAGAAGATATTAAAGAAGAACTCCAGAAAAAAGGTTTTCAAGTAAGAAACATAGTCAATATTAAACATCGCGTAACAAAAGAAGCACTACCATTATTTTTTGTTGACCTGCAACCTGCCGACAACAATAAATCGATATATGACTTGAGATACCTCCAAAACAGGAGCATTAAGGTCGAACCACCACTAAGAAATAGTGACATAGTGCAATGCACAAGATGTCAAATGTACAATCACACCAAAGCCTACTGCAATCGCCCATTTGCGTGTGTAAAATGTGGAGGACAACATGATTCAAAATCTTGTCAAAAAACCAGAGATACACCTGCCAAATGTTACTTGTGCGATGGGCCTCATCCAGCTAATTACAAGGGTTGCGTAATTTACAGAGAACTACAAGACAAATATAGTAAAAACTCGCAACAACAAGATAAGAAGCGTACTCAATCGTTTTACCATAACACCTCAACTCGCGTGCCAGGAACAAATCAAACCAATACAGTACAGACATATTACAACCAAAGCTACAAACCAACATACGCTGATGCACTAAACGTTAATTCAGGCGAAGGAAGTCACAAAGAAGATATATCTCTAACTAAATTTCTTAGCGAATTCAAAAATATGTTTAACCAACTCATGCAACAAAATTCAATGATGATTAATCTATTGAATACAGTCATCAGTAAAATAATACATTAATGGCAAACTTTTTAAGAATTGCCCTCTGGAACGCCAACGGCCTCCAACCAAAAATCAACAAAACTGAATTATTTATTAAAAATAACAATATAGACATTTTGCTTGTTTCAGAAACACATTTTACTTCCCGATCATATATAAAAATTCCAAACTACAAAGTATATCACTCCAATCATCCCGATGGAAGAGCCCACGGGGGAACGGCTATTATTATTAGAGGAGCAATAGTCCATCACGAGATTAATAATTATGAAACACATTTCCTTCAAGCCACTACAATCCAACTTAATCAAGTTCATAATCAGCTAAAAGTATCGGCAATTTACTGTCCACCTAGGCACAACATCAAAAAGGAACACCTGAAGCCATTTTTCCTCTCACTTGGACAGAAATTTATAGCAGGGGGCGACTTCAATGCTAAGCATACCAACTGGGGGTCCAGATTAATAACTGTAAAGGGAAGAGAATTTCTTAAACTAATAAATGAAAAACATTACAACTCCATCTCAACAGGTGAACCATCATATTGGCCTACTGATCCTAATAAGATCCCTGATCTGTTGGATTTCTATATAACCAATGGAATTTCAAATAATTCTATGGAAATTCAATCAAGTTTGGACCTAACATCAGATCATACACCAGTCATACTCACAGTTAGTACAACTATGATTGTAAAACAACCAAAGCCATCCCTGTATAATAAAAGTACTAACTGGGAACAATTTAAAGAACATATAAACAAAGAACTAAATTTCTCATTAAGTATTAAGACACCAGATGAAGTAGAATATGCGACAAATCATTTCATAACAACTGTACAAAATGCTAGCTGGAATTCTACTCCTACAAACGTTAATAAAACATCTACATTTAACATTTCAATGGAAATAAGAGAACTTGTAAAAGAAAAAAGAAGAGCCAGAGCAAAATGGCAACGAAGTGCAAATCCCTTAGACAAAACTGATTACAACCGCTTAACAAATAAGTTAAAAAGAAAACTAAAGGAAACGAGAAATGAAACTTTTAGTTACTATTTAAAAAATCTCTCTAATAAAGACTACTCCATCTGGAGGGCTACAAAAGGTTCCAAAAGACCACAATCGACCATCCCTCCTCTACGTAATCCTAACAACTCATGGGCGAGGTCAAATACTGAGAAGGCTGAACTGTTTGCACAACACCTGGCAGAAGTTTTTAAACCTTATTCTGATGAGCCAAATGAAGAAGTTGAGCAATATCTGGAAGCTCCTCTACAGATGTCGCTACCGATAAGGAAAATCAGGAAAAACGAGCTTAAACAACAAATAAGTAGGTTAAAGAAGACCAAGGCTCCAGGATACGATCTAATAACGGGTAAAGTGCTATCGGAATTGCCTGATTTGGGAATTAAATTTTTGACAATATTATTTAATTCTATTCTAAGATTGTCATACTGGCCAATGCAACTGAAATTCGCTAGAATTATTCTGATCTTGAAACCAGGCAAACTCCCTACGGATACCTCTTCATACCGCCCAATAAGCTTGTTGCCAGTCATTTCCAAACTACTTGAAAAAGTTATTCTTCAACGTTTAAATGAAACCAACCTCTTGGAAGATTTAATACCAACGCATCAGTTCGGATTTCGGCAGCAGCATTCGACTGTACAACAATGTCACCGAATAGTAGATATCATCTATAGAACTTTAGAAGGTAAACAATTCTGCTCAGCAGCCTTCTTGGATATAAAACAGGCTTTCGACAAAGTTTGGCACATGGGACTTTTATTCAAGATAAAAAAAACCTTGCCACAACATTACTACCTTGTCTTAAAGTCTTACTTGCAAAATCGTCATTTCCAAGTCCAGCAAGATGATGAAGTGTCTGATATCTATCCCATAGCATCAGGAGTACCACAAGGTAGTGTGCTTGGTCCAGTACTGTACCTGCTATTCATCTCCGACCTACCTGTCACTACAAACACAGAGATTGCCACATTTGCAGATGACACTGCTATTCTGGCAAAACATGATAATGCTCAACAAGCGTCTGAAGTGTTGCAAACACATCTGTCCCTCCTTGAGATTTGGATGTCCAGGTGGAGAATAAGAATAAATGAAGTAAAATCCACTCACGTAACATTTACCCTGAATCGTCTACAGTGCCCACCCATCTATATTAATGGCATACAAATACCGCAGAGTGAGGAAGTAAAATATCTCGGACTACACCTAGATAGAAGGTTAACGTGGAAGACGCACATCAAGAAAAAGAGGAAGCAAATGGATTTGAAAATTAAAAAAATGTATTGGCTACTTGGAAGAAAATCAATCCTTTCAATTGAAAATAAAGTACTCATATACAAGGCCATCATTAAGCCAATCTGGACCTACGGAATAGAGCTATGGGGGTGCGCTAGTATGTCTAACATAAAAATAATACAAACATTCCAATCCAAGGCACTTCGAATAATGGTAGATGCGCCATGGTACGTAACCAACCAAACCCTGCATAATGACCTAAAGATCAACCATATATTTGAAGAAATTAGAAAACGCGCAGAGAAACACAATCTGAGACTGCAAGACCACCCCAATCCTTGCACCAACCATCTCCTCCAGGAAAATATATATAGAAGACTAAAGAGAAAATGGCCATGTGACCTTCTTACATAAGCGAAAATTTCGAAAGCGGATATCGCTGATGGGCGTATTCCTGCATGACACGGACAACAAATCAACTTATAGAACTTTGTATTTAATATAAGTATGTTCTGATTGTTGATATTACATTATTATTAATAAAAAAAAAAAAATTTATTCTTACATAGAAGATTTCGCTACATCAAGTTACACTCCCATTTTAAGTAATGTGTCAGAAGTTGCACATATTCATAACATTTGCGCTGATACACGTTCATCGATGAATACGACACCAGAATTTAAGCAATATAAGGATTTAAGCATTAATTCATATAAAAAAGTTATTCCTGAATCTCTATTTTTAATTGTCAGTCTTCTTATATCAGAAAATGAAATACAAGACGAAACTCAAATTTTAAGTTATATGCCATGATATAATTTTTAATTATTAAAAGTTTAAAAAATTAACCCCAAAACACATAGCACTCGGCATTATGGTTGTTACCAAAAATGTGGTACGTTGCTTGTTCTTCTTTAGTGGACTGTATTTCACTTGTAAATAAATAATAGACTGGCGTTTTGTAACTAATTTATTGTTGTTTAACAAAATGGTTATATGTTTGAACGTATCTCGATTTACATTCGAGCGTATCTAGCATCACACTGGCGAATGTTGGTGTTATGCAGCGCAAGTCTCGTTTAATCATGCGCACTTTAAATATAACATATAATATTTATAACATACTCCCCGCGTTGAACACTTGGGGTTCAAAAACACAAATATCAAAATGGAATGCTGTAAACTTAAATTCTAATACAGTATATATTGTAGCGTTATCCCGAGTGACTTCTCGCCCTCTAGTTGGGTGCCACTTTGTAGCGTTCCGCGCACTTGCCACTCGTTGGCTGGCAATTTGTTGCGTTATGAACTTAATAAGAGCAGACTTACCTATTGGTAGACTCAATCTCAGGGTTCGTCTTTTGCTTAAGAGTCACGACCAACAAAGAGCAACACAGACAAAGATGCAATTTCAAAATTCATATTTATTAAAAACACTTAAATCAAAAAAACATGAAACACCTTAAACTAAAATTGGAAATGTAACACTCAAATTTAAGACAAAACACAAACTTAAAATTATAATTAAATCTAATCCTAACCTTGTATTTTTTTTTATGGTGATCCGGCTGGGCGTATCGCACAACAGCAGACGCACATTCACTTTCTTCTTGATCAAGTATCTATCGCCTGGTCCAAATGGTAACCTGCAATGGCTAGGTCTCTGACCTGAGACAATTCCAGTCCAATTTCAATTCCAAAATCTTTCCCCGTAGGAAAAACGGAACCTAAGTTCGTGTAAAAATACTTTGTGAAAAACTTCGTCTTTGCGAAGTTTCCACTCACAATTAATCTGGGGCCTTCTAATTAAATGCGATTAAATGTTGATCGGATAATCAATATTTAATTATATGCTCGATGATGCATCACACCCCGAACTCCCGTTGATCACTTCAATTCCCAATTATTTAAACTTTCGGAAAGGAACTTTCAACACGTCCGTCCGTACGCTCTCAAATCAATAACTCCTTTTTTAATCTTTATCTTTTGAACGAATTTAACTAACCGCCGTTTTTCTATGTGGACACTCACGTCCCAATCAAACTTGTTTATTTTTTTAATCTCCACCGTTACTCTCCTCTTTTTTTGTTTTTATTTTTTTTTTTTAATCAACATTTCTAAAAACGTGCATGTCTTAAAAACATAACAACGAAACAATAAACAACAACTTAAAATTAACAATACAATACTATTTAACGATCTAAACAATACTACGCTAATTAAACTAAAATTTTGACATGTTGAAACCACATCTCGTCCGCGTCGATCGCTGTTGATCGCGGCTCTTAAGATATAGTGTGGACACAACACATCCCCCCTGCAAAGGTTGAACCAATGGTTTGTACTCTCAAGAGGTACTTCAAACCATTGTTCCACTCTTTGCACCGCTCTCCCTCATGTCTTTTTTCTCTCCCCCCTTCTTTCATTCATTTCTTTCATACCTCATTCGTCTCATTTACAGTCACTCATTATCATCACCTTTGCTCGTGGTATCTGGACCACACATTCATTCAATAATTTAAAAATTTCATGCTTTCGGGTTACTTTCGTGGTTCGCTTGAATCCGTTCAGCGCTCAGCTGATACCGATATATTTTTTATTGTAGCCTCAGCTCTCAATAATTTTCCCCTTGTAGATCTCGACGATTCATGTAGACATCTTGTCGATTCTTTTCTCCCCCCTGTCCCCCGTTGTCTTAAGACGTTACACCTTCTAGGTCATAACTAGTCCGCAACTTTAAATTCTTCTGGTAACTCATATCACCAGGCATTTGTCCCCCCTTTTTTGAACCACTTTTGTTTGAAACCCCATGATTAATCTGTTGAATTTTCTTTCCGCCTTTACTACGAAATACTGTTGGTGATGACCTTCTGACTGTCTTGTTTGATCTGTCACTCGACGAAAGGATATAAAAGATTAATATGAAACCTTCCTCTTGTCTCCCCTTCTTCATATCCCAGTACATACACGTTGTCGTTTATGACTTGTAATACTTTGTATGGACCCTCATAAGGCAGCGCGAGCTTGGCGCATATATTATTGCCCCTGTTTGATGTCCTCAAACTTTTAACAATTACCTTGTCCCCTACATTGAAACTTAACCTTTTTCGAATTTTCCTGTTCATTTTTTCTTCGTATTTTCGAGAAAATTTATGTGCACTCTCTCGTGCCTTTTCCATATCGCTTTCAAAATTTCTTTCTTCCATATTTTCTACCCATGGCCTCGGAGGATTGGTGCCCTTCATTAGGTACCATGGTGAGTACTTGGTCCTCACATTAGGAGTACAATTTATGAAACGTTCCACCTCTTCTATTTTATTTATCCATTCAGGATGACACTCATGCGTGAGTATCCGAAGAAATTTGATTACTTCTTGGATAATTCTTTCTCCCGGATTCCCCTGAGGATGTCGAATGGAGCTGAAGCAAACTTCTATTTCCTTTTGTTCCCAATTGTTAATGAACCGTTCATTATTGAAATATGTGGCGTTGTCCGCCAAAATTCTCTTTGGTTTTATTTCCTCCTCTACGTAGCTTTCTAGGCATTCATTTGTAACATCTGTGTTACAAACTTTGGTTGGGTATAATTTTACATATTTTGTACACACATCGTAAACTACGAGTATGTGTTTGTAATCTTCCACCGTTGGAATTAAATTACTTAAGTAATCTATGGCGATTAAATCCCCTGGATTATCTACTTTAATGCTTTGACTGCTATTTTGATTGACATGGTTTTTATATTTAGCTAAACTGCACAGTGCGCATTTGTTTATTGTATCTTTAATTATTGATAAATCACGAACACAATAAAATGCTTCCCGGAAAATCAAAAATACCTTCCTTATTCCAATGTGACCAAATCTCTCATGTAAATCTTGTGCCATCTCTATTGTTGTGGGTTTATTTACCACGTATAATTCCCTTTCTCCTATCTTTTTTATTAAATATTGTTCCCTGAATTCGTATCCCCTGTAACTTTGGACATTTTCTAATTTTTCGCGAATGAAATCAAAATTTATCTCCCCTTGCATAAGTTCGATTGTTCCCCGCGCGTACACTCCCTGTTCTTGGTTTAAATATGCCGCCGCTACCAACATGTCTTTCAACTTCATCCCCTTTTGTTCATCTTTACGGCTCAACGCGTCTGCAATCTGATTATCTTTTCCCGATCGATGTTTGATGTCAAAATTAAATTCTTGGATCAACAACGACCATCGGTAGACCCTATTGTTGCTAAAGTTCGTTTTCATCATGAACGTCAATGCCGAGTGATCTGTTTCAATCAAGAACTTATTCCCGGTTAAATAAAATTTTAATTTGTTCAAGGCAAAAACTATCGCCAGCATTTCTTTCTCCGAAATCGTATATTTTATTTCAGCCCCCCTTAAAATTCGTGAAGTGAAGTGAATTGGCACTTCTTTCTCCCCTTGAATTTGAATGAGAACGGCGCTGACGGCGAAATCGCTTGCGTCCGTCCGCAAGATAAATGGTAAGTTGAAGTCCGGATGTAATAAAGATAAATTTTGGTAAAATGCTTCTTTCAAGCTAATGAAACTTTCCTCATGAATTTTTTTCCATTTCCACTGTACCCCTTTTCTTAACAATGTCAATAACCCAAGCGTTTTCTCCGAGTAATCCGGTATGAACTTTTTGTAGTAATTCATAATGCCTAGAAAACCACGTAGTGTTCGAAGGTTTATTGGTCGTGGATACATCTTGACTTCTTCTAATCTGTCATTGTCAACTGAAATGTTGTGACAGTCAATATTGAAACCTAAAAATTTTACCTTTGGTAAAATAAATTGACATTTAGTTATATTTAACTTTAGTCCTGTTTCCTCCAATGTCTTCACAACTGCTTCTAAATGTTTTAAATGTTCTTCGTGATTTTTGGAAAAAATTAACATATCGTCAATGTAGTGGACTAGGTAATTCTCGTGTTTTCTCAATACAATTTGCATTACTCGCACAAGCGCCGAGCTGGATGTATTTAACCCGAAAGGTACCACATTGAACTGAAAAGTTACTCCGTCAATACTAAACCCCGTATATTTTCTTGAACTTACTTCTAGTGGGATAAGCCAAAATGAATTTTTGAGGTCTAATTTCGTAAACACATTATTGTTTCCTATTTTCCCAAACAAACTGTCAATATTTTCCGTCTTTTCGTATTGCGGCTTGGTTAAACTATTTAGTTTTCGCGCATCTAAACACAACCTTATCGCCTTGTCCGATTTTTTTACTACAATTAAAGGATTAATGAAGGCGGTACTTGCCCTTGTAATGATACCATCACCTAACATTTGATCAATTTGATTCCACACTTCTCTTTTATGATTGTGCGGGATCGGGTAAGTTTTTGCAGTAAAAGACATTTCATTTTCAACATTTAATTTATGTTCATACCCCTTGGCCACTGTAACTTCTTCATTAAAAAGCCTTGTGTGCCTATTCAAAATGTTTTGAACTGCCAATTCGTATTGCGGGTGACAATTTAATTTATATTTGACATTTATTGTTGATTCGTTTTTGTTGACGTTTACGTTATCTAGGTTTAAGTAAAAATTTGCTTGTTTGTTTTTCTGTTTATTTAATTTCCAATATTTGCCTAAAGTGGATTGCCTCTTTTCGAGTGCATTTGAATTCAAAGATGGGCCTAAATTTGAATGAATGTCGCGTTCCCATTTTATTTCATCATCGCCGATGGAAATGCGTTGGTTTTTCATGTCTATAACGATTTTGAACTTGTTTAAAAGATCAATCCCTATTAAGCATTGACCTTTTAAATTTGGCATGATAATAAAGCCATCCGTTCTGGTACTACTCCCAATCTTTATGGTTCCGATTACCATGCGGTTTAAGGTTATCATTCTTTTGTTATTTGCTGTAATGATATTAATACTTCTTATTGGAAGTAGTCCTTTATTGAAAACCATCGCATTCTCCCTCGTGATCTCTTCACTTACGAGTGAAACTTCAGAACCCGTATCTAGAAGTGCTAATAATGTTATCCCATTGAAAATTAACTGAATTCTTGGCAAACAAATGTTGCTTTCGGCACTTGTGCTTTCTTGCAAATCTTCACTTATGTATTCCCGCGGGTGTACATAAGTGTTCCCCCCCTTCATCTGTTTGCCGACTACGGAAAATTTGATCCCGACGTAGCATGGACCATGGCTCGCGTTGCCTTTGATGGTACATGACTCGTGGCATCTATCTCAATCCTATTGAGATCTCGATTTCTATCTTCCTTCTTCGGTTGTTCTTCTTCATGGTTATTACCCCTTCTCCAATTTTTATTTTGATTGTTGTTGTTTGGGTGGTTCCATTTCTTCAATTTGTTGTTCGGCTGTTTTGATGGATCGTAGTCTCTGGATCTCCAATCTTGTGGGCTGTAGCGTGGTTGATTCCAATTCTGTTCTTCCTTGATCGCTCTTGGCCTCCATTCTTGACGCGTATCTTCCAACCTAAATTCCACACTTTCGTCAAACCGTTTCAACAAATCTAAAAAGATCTCAATGTTTTCGATCTTCTCTATTCCAATCCGCGCCTTGAGCTCTTTTTCAAAGTGGTTTCCGATGGCCTTCACCAACAGTATCTCATCGTACTTCGGCTCTACCTGGAGTGCTTGGTTAATTAGACGAACCGCGTAGTTTTCTCGCGAATTCTCTATTCCCCTATATTTACCCCCATTTACTTGTTCCTTGATTTTGTTCTGCTCTGCGTCCCCCCAATATTTCTTTAAGAACAAAATTTTGAAACTTTCAAAATCGGTTACCTTTTCCTCCACCATACTGAACCAAACAGCAGTTTCTCCTTTCATGGTTGCTCTAATAATGTTTTTCCGCCTGATCTCGTCTTTTATGCGGATTAAATTGTTCCCTAAATTTTTAATGAAAATTTTGGGATTTATTTTGTTATCCCCGTAGAACTTGGTGAACTTATCTATGTCCCCATCACGATAACTATGATTTTTCATTGCCTCCACGAGATCTCCCATAGATTCGTTTTTTACCGAATCCTTTATGACATCAATTTCACCTCGAAAGCATGAAATACTCTTGTCAATTTTATCCTCCGTTTCTGTCATTTTGACATTTACCTGATCGAAACGTTTATTTACCCCTTTTTCGAGGCCTTTTACATTTTTGTCGTTTAAGCCGACACATTCCTCTACCCGATCGTTCACCAAGGTTATTACCTCCGCAATCTTAATTTCTAATTTATTATTTTCACATTTGACCTCTGATTTCATACTTGTCAAAGCTTCATTTATTTTTTCAAACTTGTCATTTACTGCGTCAAATTTTATTTTGACCAGATCAAAATTGACTTTATTTTCCTCATTCAAGCTTTTAATGCTTTCGTTGAGACCCCTTAAATTTTCATTCACTCCTGCATTCTGAGCGTCCAGGTTGTCAAATTTATCCGTGATTTCTTTTTTAAACCCCCTTAAATTTTCATTCACTCCTGCATTCTGAGCGTCCAGGTTGTCAAATTTATCCGTGATTTCTTTTTTAAACCCCCTTAAATTTTCATTCACTCCTTTTAAACTATCATTCACTGCTGCATTCTGATTTTTAAAACCTTCCATCATCATTCTCATCATTTTCTCCATCGGATCTTCTGACATCTGGGCAGGCATCGGTTCCGGCACCGATTGTTCCTGGATTGTGATCCCGGTCTCTCCCCCGTCATCGCTACTATCCCTATCTCCCCCCGCTGCATTCACACTTTTACTCCTGGTGTTCATTCTCTTTTATTGAGCTTTCCCCTTTTTGTGCCAATTGAATGTATTGTTGTTTGTAGTCGTGTACTCTTTCAAAAGCCCACTCGTTGTTGCGTCAATTTGTAGCGTTATCCCGAGTGACTTCTCGCCCTCTAGTTGGGTGCCACTTTGTAGCGTTCCGCGCACTTGCCACTCGTTGGCTGGCAATTTGTTGCGTTATGAACTTAATAAGAGCAGACTTACCTATTGGTAGACTCAATCTCAGGGTTCGTCTTTTGCTTAAGAGTCACGACCAACAAAGAGCAACACAGACAAAGATGCAATTTCAAAATTCATATTTATTAAAAACACTTAAATCAAAAAAACATGAAACACCTTAAACTAAAATTGGAAATGTAACACTCAAATTTAAGACAAAACACAAACTTAAAATTATAATTAAATCTAATCCTAACCTTGTATTTTTTTTTATGGTGATCCGGCTGGGCGTATCGCACAACAGCAGACGCACATTCACTTTCTTCTTGATCAAGTATCTATCGCCTGGTCCAAATGGTAACCTGCAATGGCTAGGTCTCTGACCTGAGACAATTCCAGTCCAATTTCAATTCCAAAATCTTTCCCCGTAGGAAAAACGGAACCTAAGTTCGTGTAAAAATACTTTGTGAAAAACTTCGTCTTTGCGAAGTTTCCACTCACAATTAATCTGGGGCCTTCTAATTAAATGCGATTAAATGTTGATCGGATAATCAATATTTAATTATATGCTCGATGATGCATCACACCCCGAACTCCCGTTGATCACTTCAATTCCCAATTATTTAAACTTTCGGAAAGGAACTTTCAACACGTCCGTCCGTACGCTCTCAAATCAATAACTCCTTTTTTAATCTTTATCTTTTGAACGAATTTAACTAACCGCCGTTTTTCTATGTGGACACTCACGTCCCAATCAAACTTGTTTATTTTTTTAATCTCCACCGTTACTCTCCTCTTTTTTTGTTTTTATTTTTTTTTTTTAATCAACATTTCTAAAAACGTGCATGTCTTAAAAACATAACAACGAAACAATAAACAACAACTTAAAATTAACAATACAATACTATTTAACGATCTAAACAATACTACGCTAATTAAACTAAAATTTTGACATGTTGAAACCACATCTCGTCCGCGTCGATCGCTGTTGATCGCGGCTCTTAAGATATAGTGTGGACACAACAATATATACAAAAACAAAGATTACATAAATTGAGTTTGATCTGTTAGAAAATAAATATAAAAAGTTTGTTTGTCAAATAATTGGTAATGGGCAAACTTTCACCACTGCACGTTTGAAAATACCTTTACTAGTTTTAACACTGACCACTCGCACTACTCCTTCGCTGTCTGGATGTAATTCAACAACGCGTGCCAACGGCCACTTGCATGGAGGTGCGTTGTCACTCCGTAGGATAACCATTGCTCCATTAATGATGTTTGGAGTGGCAGATTTCCATTTGTTACGTTGTTGGAGTTGCGATAGGTACTCAGTTGACCACCGCTTCCAGAAACTTTGGTTTATTTGCTGCAGTAGTTGATAGCGGTTTAGCCTGCTTATTGGTATTTCCAATAAATTTGGGTCTGGTGCCGCTACCATGGAACGTCCAATTAAGAAATGAGACGGGGTTAAGGATTCAAAATCGTTTGGATCGGAAGACAAGGAACATAGAGGTCGGGAATTCAAAATAGCTTCAATTTGTACCAAAATTGTGTTAAATTCCTCGTAAGTGAGTTTATTGTCGCCTAAAGCTCTATAAAGATGGTATTTGACTTGTTTTACGCCCGCTTCCCAGAGACCTCCAAAGTGAGGTGAGATAGGGGGGATAAAGTGCCAAGTTATGCCCTCATCAGTAGCAAAATTTTGAATATTGTTTTGAGAAGAGGTTAAAAAAGTGTTCAAACGACTTAACTCTCCTCGTGCACCAACAAAATTGGTGCCGTTGTCTGAGTGTATGTGACTTGGTTTGCCGCGTCGCGAGCAAAATCGCCTCAAAGCGGCTATGAAATTGTCCGTAGTGAGGTCACTTACCAATTCAAGATGCATTGCTTTGGTCGTAAAACAAACGAATAGACATACGTAAGCTTTTATTAATTTACAGCCTGGACCCTTTTTGTTTTTGATTAAGATTGGGCCTGCATAATCCACTCCAGTGATCTTGAATGGGCTTGCAACAGTTACTCTTTGTGCTGGTAAATGTGCCATTTGTGGTATTGTTTGTGTTGGCTTGAAACGGAAACATTTTATGCAGTTGCGTACAACCTTTTTTATGGCACTGATGCCTGAGGTTGGCCAATATTCTTGACGCACCGTTGCTAATATTAATTGTGGTGGAGCATGATGTAATTTGACGTGATAATGCTCGATAATTAGAATGGCTAATGGATGTTTTCCGTCCAATAGTAATGGATGTTTTGTCTCATATTGTAATTGTGAGCACTTCAGACGGCCTCCCACCCTTAGAAGTCCTTCTTTATCTAGGAAAGGTGAAAGTTTTAATATTCCACTCTTTGATTTTAAAGGTAACTCGGACTTGAGAAGATTGATCTCTTCCGTGTAACTGGTAACTTGCGCTATCTTGACGAGTATTTTCATAGCTGAACGCATCTCATCTGCAGTTACTGGACCTGTTTGTCTGTTATGCCGGAATTTTGTATTGTAAATAAACCGTCGACAGTATGCAATGACTCTCTTTAATTTATTTAAATTGGAATATTTAGTAAAAATGTCAAATTGTGGCTGGTTTAGTATCGGAAATAATTGAACTGTAGGTTTTAATTCTGGTAAATCTGCTTTTATAAAACTAATTTCATTGTTGGGCCATTGTGTTATTGGTTCCTTCAGGAATTCTGGTCCATGCCACCATAGTTCATTATTTGCAAGTTTGATTGGGAGAACACCGCGTGATGCAATATCTGCGGGATTCTGCTTTGTGTTAACATAATGCCAATCTCCTTGACTTGTGAGAGATTGTATTTTCGTAACTCTGTTTCCCACGAAAATTTGTAGCGATTGAGGTTCTGTTTTTATCCAACATAAGGCGATTTGAGAATCTGACCATATATAGGTAGGAACCGTAGTTTGTAGGGAGTTCACGACGTGATGTAGGAGTTCTGCTCCGTGTAATGCCGCACAAAGTTCTAACCGAGGTATGGTGATCGTTTTAATCGGCGCTACCTTGGTTTTCGAACATAATAAATTAATGGTGAAGTCTCCATTCGAATTTTGACTTCGTAAATAAATGCAAGCTGCATATGCGTTTTGCGAAGCATCACAGAAACAATGTATGTCATACAAAACAGAGTGTGAGCCAATGGCATTTCGTGGAATTTGTAGTTGATTTAAATTGTTCAATTCTGATCTGAATTGATTCCATTGACTTGCTAATTCGATTGGTATTGGCTCATCCCACGATAATTTGAGACACCACAATTTTTGGATAAGAATTTTTGCTAATATAATACATGGGCTGATAAGTCCCAATGGATCATACAATTGTGCAATGTTAGCTAAGACTTTGCGTTTGCTGATTGGTTCAGTTGTTTTGAATGATTTTATTTTAAACGTTAAAATATCTGAGTGACTGACCCATTGAATTCCTAAAATCTTAGAGCTTTCATGTTCGCCTAAGGCAAGGATTCCATTCGACATGTTACCTGGGTCAAGTTCACTTAATGCATCTGAATCACTCGCAATCCATTTTCTTAGCGTGAAACCACTAGATTGTAGGATTGATGAAACTTCTTGACAAGTAGCATTCAGTTGTTCAATTGAATCTGCTCCTGTCAACAGATCATCCACATAGAAATCTGATAAAATGACTTGAGAAGCGGTTGGAAAATCGTCTTTATTGTCTAATGCCACTTGTTTCAGACATCTGATTGCCAAATATGGCGCTGAACTGGTGCCGTAGGTAACGGTATTGAGTTCAAAAATAGAAAATTCGTTGGATGGATCGTCTCTCCAAACTATATGCTGTAATGGCCTGTGGTCTGGGTGCATAATAATTTGACGATACATCTTAGACACGTCCGCTGATACCACATGTTTATGCTTCCTGAATCGTAGTAAAATAGAATGAATGTCATTTTGCACTTTTGGACCTATGAACTGAATTTGATTTAAGGACCATCCTGTTGACGTAGGTGATGACCCGTCAAAAACAACACGCAATTTTGTCGTTAAATGATCTGCCTTTTCTATTCCATGATGAGGAAGATAGTATACAACTGACTTTGCGTCGGTGTTTAAAGCAGTTGGAAGAATTTTACTCATATGGCCTAAAGAAATGTATTCAGAAATAAAGGATTGATAAGTTGCTTTAAACTTCGGGTTTGTTCTAAATCTTTTCTCTAGTGTAACGAAACGTCCTTTGGCAATTTCTAGAGATTCTCCTAGTAATTTTGGAGAATGCTTTAATGGAAATTTAACCACGAATCTACCATCTTGATCGCGCGAAGTATCTTTTGTAAATAGCTCTTCACACTCGGCTTCTTCGTCGGTCATACTACAATTGTTACTAGGAACCTCTTCAATTTGCCAGAATCGTTTGAGTTGTTCATCTTCTTGTGTATAACTTGCTTGTAGAAAGTTACATGTGAAATGTTCGAAATACATAGGTGCGTTACCTGCTACTACCCACCCTAGTTTGGTGTTCTGTAATATTGGTAAACCTTTGCCTAAATTTATCTTACCGTCAACAATTAAATCCCAAAATAGGCCAGAGCCAATTAACATGTCAACTGGTTTGGGTTCCAGAAATCTTTCGTCTGATAACTTGATGCCATCAGGAATCTTCAGTGGTACTCTTATCGGGTACATGGGCACATTTCCTGAAATACTGGGAATTATGTGACACGATAACATTGTAGTATACTGATTGACTGGTGACTTAATTGTTACATTGCATTTTTTTGTTAATGTTGATTCAATTTGATTAATACCAAAAATTGATAATTTTGCAGAAATTGTTGGTAACTGTAATTGGTTACAAAACTTTTCTGTTATCAGATTTGCTTGTGCTCCACTGTCAAGCATCACTCGACAAGGGTGCTTGATTCCATCAAACCCTTGTATGTGAACTATTGCTGTTGATAGCAACACTTGATGGTTCATTGTTGGAAAAACGGTTAAATTCGTAGCAGTTTCCAAGTTTGGAATCGTTGTTACGGATTTGTTGGTCACATCTTGAGCTATGTGAATTAGACTATTGTGCTTTTCGTTGCATGTTCTGCAATTGCCTTTTCTACATTGCTCTGATTTATGACCTGTGCGGAGGCAATTTAAACATAACCCTAGCTGTTTTACCTTTTCGATTCGTGCAGTCGTTGCTAACTTAAGAAAGTCCTGACAAGTGTAGATCAAGTGTGGACCTTTGCAAAAATTGCATTTGTAATGCGAATCGGTGGTTGTCACATGACATTGTGAGCTATTTCTTTTCCCATTATAATTTGTGGCTTGTTCAATGGGTTTTTTATATTTGATCTCCATGGTTTCTAGTAATTCTGCCCTACTTAGCAAGAAAGTTTCAAGATCGCTTAATGTTGGTAACTTATTTAATTCCTTTTGTTCTTCCCACTCTTTGTTAGTGGTTTTGTCTAATTTTGTGGTTATTAAATAAATTATTAATGTGTCCCAATGTTGGACTGGTTGTTCGAGTGCTTCGAGAGACTCCAAATGTTGATAGGTTGTGTCAATTAGGTTTCTTAGACCTATTGACGTCTCTTTTGTCAACGGTTCTAAATCAAAAAGAGCCTTTACATGACTGTGCACCAGCAATCTTGAATTGTCATATCGCTTGCATAATAAATTCCAAGCGGTCAAATAGTTTTTGGTAGTGAATTCTAGTTTTCGTATGGAATTTCGTGCATCACCCTGTAATGAAGTTCTTAAATAGTGGTATTTTTGAATTTCACTTATGGTGGTATTATTATGTATTAATGATTCAAATGTTTCTTTGAATTCAAGCCATGCGCCATATTGACCTTTAAAATGTGGTAAATTGATGGTTGGCAACTTAATTGTTGGTTGGAAGATTCTCTCTTCCAACTCTTGTTGTGATTGTATAATACTGGTGTTGTCATCGTCATTGCTTTGAGGATGACTAACGACTTCACTACATTGTAATATTATTTTTGCATCTGCTAATGTTTCGGCGAACGAATTTGTGAATTGTTCTCGTTCGGTGTATTCGTTTTCAAGATTTTCTTCGTTGCAAACACATTCAATGCTCAGCTGAAGTGTTTCGTACACGTCCGATAACGTTTCAAATTGAGTTATACGGGCTTGCAATTGCGAGATTGTTTTTTCTTGAATTGTTTGACTCAAGTCAAATGCCTCTTGAATTGGTTTTAAGAAGCTTTTAAATATTGTTAATTGTCGTTTGACAGATCCGCGCTTGCGATGTAATTGAATTAAATCGTCTGACATTGTCGCGGTAAATGTTGCAAATAATAACAATTAATTGTATTATAAATTATTGATTTTATTCTTTTACTACTGTGAAAGCACCTTTTGGTTGACTCCGTAATTAAATAATAAATTGTTGCAATAATAATTATAATGATAGAAATTGAATGTTTATTTGAATGTTTAAAAATTGTTTTATCTTTTTACTGAAGCAATTTTGAACTAGAGATAAGAAAGGAATGTTCTTACGTTCATGTGGTTTGCAATGCAGCTGTTGTCTGGTGTTTCGTCGCTTGGTATTGGAGTGGACCATATATGTAGCTTGTTGATAGCTTGACTTGCATGGACCTCCAACCGTCACGATGTTGACTGTTGTATTGGATCACTGTATGCACTTTTAAATGTTCAAATTGATTTGAAAAATACTAATTCAAATCGGGTTCTAATGACCAAAATGTTACCAAAAATGTGGTACGTTGCTTGTTCTTCTTTAGTGGACTGTATTTCACTTGTAAATAAATAATAGACTGGCGTTTTGTAACTAATTTATTGTTGTTTAACAAAATGGTTATATGTTTGAACGTATCTCGATTTACATTCGAGCGTATCTAGCATCACACTGGCGAATGTTGGTGTTATGCAGCGCAAGTCTCGTTTAATCATGCGCACTTTAAATATAACATATAATATTTATAACAATGGTTCATCAAGAAATTAAGTCTAAGAAAATCATATAGACTTTACATTCTTGTGGTCATTCAATTTCGTATAAAGATGTTCTTAGGCTACGAAACACGATTGCTCAGGAAGAAATTCGAAAATTTCTTGAAAACGATGATAAATACGGAACTGGGTACTGGCGAAGACAAAGATTATATCGATGGATAAAAGCACAATCATTGTATGTCCAATTTTGGCCAAAATGAGATATCGGTATCACTGTAAGGGTCTGATTTATCTCTTTCCTTCTGCACAAAAATTGTATGTCCCTTAAAAACAATAATGATGTTTATGCAGGTTTAAAAAAAAATATCAATTCTGAACAAGACAACTATTGTTTTTGCACACTTATTATATGTCCTTAGTTAGCACAGCTATCACCTATATAAGCTGAATGCTTTGTGCACACTTATTGTATCTGAGGACTTACAACATCTGAGCTGATCTGAGCCCTGTGGACAAGACAACTGTTGTGTTTGCACAGCTATTGTATGTCCTTAGTTTGCACAGCCATCACTTGTATAAGCTGAAACCCTTTGTGCAGAATATTGGAATATTGCGGACTCTTGTCGCCAAAAAGTATTTCTTTCGAACTTGGAGGAGGAAATGCCCGTCATGAGACGCAGAAAAAGAAATGAAAATTCTAATAGAAATAAAAGTAAATCTCGTGCCTATTATTTATCAAATAGTGACAGAGAAAAGCTTAGAGTTTGCTTAAAGTTTTTGTGCACAGTTTTCCAAATAAGCTTTCAAATAATTGAGTTGGCTCTAAGAAAACAATCTTCAAGTAGAGTTTATATTGGAATAGATGGAAGAAAAGGGAGACCTGCACCAAATAAAACTAAACCCGATGTAGTCGATCATGTGAAGAAGCACATAGACAGTTTTCCAAGAATGGAATCACACTATACTAGAAAACATTCCAAGAAACTGTATCTTTCACCAGATCTGAATGTAGCAGAACTATACAGATTATATGTTGGGGAGTACTGCATGCAAGAAAACATAAATCCAGTTAAAGAGCAAGTTTATAGTGCCATTTTTAAATCGTACAATCCTCCGCTTGCTACTTATGTTCCAAAAAAAAGATCAATGTGCAAAATGTAATCAGTACCGTCGCGCTGAAGATAAGAGTTTATTTGAAGAAGATTATCAAGTTCATCAATGCCGTAAAACAGAAGCTATGGAAATGAAGAAACAGGAGATGAAAGAAAAACTGGACAATCGAGTTGTAATTACTTTTGATCTGCAAGCAGTTTTATCTGTTCCTTTGCAGGTGACTGCCAAATATATTATAAACGCAAGTTGTCTGTTTACAACTTCACAGTTTTTGATTCAAATGCGAATGGCTTTTGCTACTTATGGGATGAATGTAACGGAATGAAAGGGCCTTGTGAAATAGGAACAGGCCTTGCATCTTACAGGAACAATCTTCCACAGACTGTCACTCACATCATCACATATTCAGACACATGCGATGGCCAAAATAGAAATCAGTATATTGCTGCCTCTATGCTATACACTGTTAATAAAAGCCACATTGAGACAATAGACATGAAATTTATGGAGTCTGGCCATACTTATCTTGAAGCCGACTCTATGCATGCTACCATAGAGCGAGCACGTAAGCACAATAAATTGTACACCACCAGGGAGTGGGGAGTGCTTATAGAAATGGCACGAAGAAAGCCAAAACCCTATGAAGTAAAAATTGAAGACCTGACGGAACTAGGAAAACAGGTTATGTGGAACAGAACAACAGACGATGAAGGAGCTACTGTAAATTGGCTTAAAATTAAATGGTTGCGATTTGAAAAAAATCAACCTTACACCATACAATATAAGTATGAATTGCAAACCGAGTTAGCATTCAAAAAGCTCAATGTAAACCTCAATCATGAACCTCCACTCTCCTGGGACTCAATCTAACTAATACCTAAGTACAATTCAATGATTCCTATCTCTAAAGCCAAAAAGAAAGATCTGCTATCTCTTTTGAAGTCGGGTGTCATTCCAAACTGCTATGCTAGCTTTGTAACTGATATTCCATCTGCTGAAAACGCTAAGGATATTGTGCCATACCCCGTTGAAAATGAGGACGATGAACCCATGCCTGGAGAAATTGAACAACCTGTACCCAATGGTCGGAAGAATACTCGTAGGAAAGTAAATGATGCGAAGAAAGAGGGGGGAAAAGCCAAGGGCAAAGAACAAGGGAAAACTGGAGAAAAACCCGAGAGAAAAGGCGGGACAAAAAATTAAAAACAAATATCTAATTGACATTGCCTTCTTTTAGTTTGTAAAAAAATAAAAAACAAAACAGTATCATTTTTTGTGTTATTTATTATTGTTATTAATTCTTTTGTAGCTCTGAAGAAGATATATAATTAAACCGAAACTAGTTAGGTGAACATGAGAAGATTTTTAATTGTCTAAACAACAACTGTTACCTGTCACCAATTATTATTTATCAGCTTAATTCTATCCTGCTAGGGTACATTAGTTATATGCACACCTGTAGTATGTCCACAAGCCACTAAAATCTACTTGTGCACAAATATAGTATGTCCGTTATTGTTCATTGGGTCATTCCATCTCAAATCAACTGAAGAATTTACCTGACCCCCACCAAATTTGACGAAAATTGGTACACACCATTGTAACGAATTATTTCTTCTCACAGTTCGTTACTAAATTTTTCAACACCCTGTACGATTCTCAAATTTAATTCTAGATAGACACTATCTGAATTTTGATATTGGGTCATTTCTCGTTTTCAACACCGAGGTCATGGTTGATGTTTTGCGTTCTATTGACTAGAATTTAGTAAATTATTTGCTAATAATAGTAGATTATTATTTGATTTATGCATCACCAAGCGACCTTTCGTTTATCGGATCTATCGTGTTTTTGAGAATCGTAAGTAAAATTAATCTTTACGCCTTCGTAACTTCTTATATTGTTTCGTATCAGGTGGAAATCTTTGACCGCCATTTTCCAACCTTTCGGCAAGGAACTTATTTACCACTGTTTTGCAACCAGTAATTAACTGTATTGGAGCTGTATTTTGCCACTAAGTGTTAACGTTCGAGCTTACCATCCATTACCATTACCATTATCATCCATCTGCCGATAATATTCCATCCGAGGTGTTTTGGATTGTAAAGCCGGACGATTACATTAAGCAGCCAATTCTTGTTCAACCATCGTCATCGGTTAATGATATCAGTTGTTAGCAGCATAGGGTGGCAAGGCAGAAACGCTTCTTTGTTTCAGTATTTATTGGCTACCTCACTCAACGTCAGGACTGTGGACTGCGTTCGCTCGGAACAGGGTACCGGTATCAGGTTAGTAGTGTGCTGGTTTACTTTTTTGATTGTTGGTGGGTGTGTTAAGCCAAATGTCTTCTCAGTGGATCATATTTGCGTGATCACAAGTGAAGCGGTTTTGCTGACCCATCCCTATAGCTGTTTGTATTTGAGACAACTTGTAATTTTATGCCTGATACTTTGAGTATATCTGTATCGTTGGAAGACCTGTTACGTGTTACAATTTGTACCTAATCCTTTTTGTTATTGTTAATAATTGGATTAACTGTAATTATATTGTTACCTTGACTTTTGGACTATTATTTCTCTCACAACCCTTGCCTCCGACGTGCTGCGAGCTAGTTTCAACATCTACGGGTACGTCTGCAAAAATTATTTACTGTTGAGTTTTTTTTGCTTAGCAGATGTACAGCCTTCCTTTTACCAAGCCGATACTAAAGGAAAGGAGAGGAAAGGTTGACACCATCTTAGTAAGAAATAAAAAATACAAATTTAAGGATTTGTCCAAAAGGGCATTCGTTTCGTTGTTTTGGTCGTTCAAAATGTCAAAAAGTTGGTGTGTATACTTGTAGGAAAACGGCTGTAACTTCGTCCACGGTGGTCTAAATTTAAAAATAAAAAATGTTCTGTAAAGGTAAATGAACGTTCTATTCAAATATTCAATCACATTTTAATTTTTCAACCCCTAACTGGATTAATTTTATAATATTAACCCTATTTCAACCCCTATTTAAAAAACGATTCTTTTTGTTGTTTATTTTTTTACTGTTTGTTTGTGCAATTATGCTGAGTATGTGTGCCAAATTTTATCATGGGATCTGCATGGGTTCGGTTGCTAAAAATAAATTAAAAATATGGAATGCAAAATTGAATTTTACAAAATAATGTTTGGCAGTATAAAATCAAAATTAAAATATAGGCCAGAAGGAGTTGACTACTATTAAATTTTGGGGTACAAATATATCAGCAAATTTTGCCAATTTTGGGAGCTTTTTAGAATTTTTGAAGATCTTTTCAGCAATTAGCAATTTTAATGTGCACAACTTTACCATAAGTACCCAACTGCTCGTATTCGAGTATTAAACAAGGTGGAACTCGCTTTAGCGGCAGTTCTTAGGCTTCTATACAGCTACCTTTCTGGTGTGGAAAGTTGTTATTATCTGGTTAGTTTTGATCGCCATATAATGTAACATCACATAATTAGATAATCTGCACCAATAAAATTTTTTGCGGTTGGTAATTATCATTTACTATATAAGTAATAACAATCAAACTTTTCCATTCTATTCGAAACTTTACTTCTCTGTAATGTATGGTCCTTTTTTTGAGGTGGACCAATCCTCTCCTTTCTCTTTTATTTACAACTTAACTTCACTAACCACATCAATAAAAAATTATTTTTTCACATCAAAGTAAAATAAAAAAACCAGTTCTTAGAAACGCTCTGTATGATTTTGAATTATGCGGACGGACGGACGGACAGACGGACACGGAGCCAGATCATAAGGCTTCTTGTTATACTTTGTATAGAAGCCTAAAATTGAATCATTAGCAATTTAATAGAAAATAATTTGAAACGTGCGGACAGACAGGCAGACGGACGGACAAGTAACAAGACATGGAGTGAACACCTCGAAAGAATGGCAGAAGGGAGACTGCCTCTAGCAGCCAAGCGATATAAACCACCGGGAAAAACAAGTGTGGGAGGAGCAAGAAAAGGATGGGTACCGGAACAAGCAATAACGCCTACACCGCGAAGTGAAGAAGAAGAAGGTTTTCCGTTGCCATCTGCATTCCATGCCGTTGACCATATTGCTGGATTCGTCCGCGTTTAGGAATGATTTCTCTATCCAAGGACAAGAAAGTGCCCTATACTTGCTTGTTCATCCATCCGAAGCTATCGGTAATACAATTAAGGAAGTTGCTTATACCGGCAACCACTCGGTTATTGCCATATCTGGCCCCTCACTTAGTTTCGCCTGCGGGTCAACGCAGTTCCCAGGGTGTGGCACGTGGAGCCATAAGTGAGAGTTGGGTATCCTGCGAGGACCAGTTACCATCAAGGACCATCTTCTGTTATCACGCTCGATGTGACCGTCCCGGTAAAAGGTACTACCTCTGCAGCATAACCCCTACACCCCTTACCCTTATCCCCCTGGATAAGGTAATAAATAGAAATAAGTTTGAATAGAAATATTTAGAATCAAAATATATATTTGATTAAAAGATAGATAGGGTAGGTCGAAAATTTGATAATTTTCACTTGGAACCTAGTTTGAACTTTGTTCGATAATTTGGCATCTTCATCGCTGGAAACAAACGTGATAGCTCTTCCCACAGAGTCAAAACGACTTGCACGAGCAACACTATGTAAATAACTATCTGCATCGGATGGCATATAGTAATTGATGACGGTGTTTATACCAACAACATCCATTCCACGTCCAAAGATGTCTGTCGCAAATTAGTTTAAGTTAATTCTGGCCCAAAGCGGCTCATGGTAAGAGGAAATCGATGTGTAGACTCCAGTAGCTGACACTTCGAAGTTGGAAAAAATCGCATCAATTTGCGTGCCATTCCGCGTAGTGGGTATCGCTGGCGACCGAATTTGGAGTCCTAGTTCTCTAAGAGCATGTTGTAGGCCATTACTTTCTTCCTTGCTGAAATCCTCATTGAAATCTCCAGTAACCAGAGTACGTGGTACTAAGTATAAGCGAGACATCTGCTTTTTTATTAAAGAGATCATTGTGTTGGAATTAAACCCTGGTGACTTGTAAACGACAATTATTCGGATGTTAAAGAAGACAATAGAAGAAACACTGCAGGAACCTTGGGAGTCTTATTCTATTTCGGAATTGGTGTCTATAATACATTCATGAACAGACGGGCAACAATACACACGTACACCAATCGGTCGACGCACATCGTTATTATCTATTGATGCAGCAAGAAGATGATCTCCTAGCGGAAAATTGTCACTTGAGAGCGTCCATGTCTCCGCCATAAGGATGATATCCGAACTCTTATAGACCTCATCCGATGCATAGAGACTATAATGAGCAGGAAGTGACTGGACATTGTGAAAGATGACTTGTATTTGTCTGTTGCTATCATCCCTAATTCGCAAATGTTCAAATGAAGGAATTAGTTTCATCTCCTGGTGTCGTTTGAATTCAATAGATATGGGATCATTCTCTTGTGGCATTTTTGTCTTTTTAACGATTCCAATAAGAAATAATCCTGATGCCGTTGTTGCTCGTGAACATGCGACATACAGAAGAGCACGCTTGATTCCAGGAGTAAAATGGACAACAACGAGCTCGTATGTGGATCCTTGGGATTTATGTATAGTTTGAGCTTCAGCTGCATTAAGTGGGAATTGCGTCCTTGTTACCTTTGTGACCGAATTCGATCGTGGCTGGATGACGACCGTACATGGTGAGATGGGAGTCCATTCCGAATCAATTTGAAGTTGCCGACTGAGGTTAATATTGCGCAAACGAAGCTTCTGTCCACTTCGGGAATTTTCAAACTTGACCCAGAGACGGAGAGGCTTTTGTCTAGATGCATCCAAAGTACTAATACCAAAGTCAATTCTTTACAGAATGCATCCCACACCGTTAACCAAACCGTCACTTGTGTCTACATTCACTGTCATGATATAACGTCCACCTTCTTTGAGAAAGAGGCTTGTGTGAAGTCCCTGTGTCTTAGATAGAGGTGCAGATGCTATCCAGTTGAGGAGTGCAACTTTGGATGCCTCGCTCGTGTAAGCAGAAAGGGAATCCTTGGCGGTTGAGATGGCTTGATTTCCTGGCAAACAGGATAACGCAAAACTATTGTGGGCATCAACTGCTTCATTCGTGTAAAAAAGATGAATAGGGCGTCGGCTTACTATTTCTTCAGGCGTAGTTGGAAACTCACGGGATTTGAACAGTTTCAAATCATCATCAGTCATCGTCCCTGACGCCATATTGTTTAATGCAAGAGCAAAAGCTGCATCATCGCGTTGTCTCATAATTGTGGTCAGTTCATGAACAGTAAACATGTGCCATAAGGGTTTGTTGAAAAGCGACGAAATCGAATTCGACATTGTTCCAGCCAGAAGGGATGTTGCCATAACAGGTGGCAGCTGCCTGAAGTCGCCAACGGCTATGACCGATATACCACCGAAAGGTTTACATCCGTCACAGAGGTCTCTCAATCGTTTGTCGATCATTTCCAAAATATGTTGACCAACCATACTAATCTCGTCTATGATAAGAACACGAAGTTCTGAATAGAGAGTGGCCATTGTATTAGAGACGCTGTCTGAGAGCTTGCTAGCTTCTTTTTGGTTCACGGGAAGTTGGAATGCGTTGTGAATTGTGAGTCCGAAGATATTAAATGCCGCTAATCCGGTAGGAGCCGTCAGAAGGACAGAAGGTTTATCAGGATTCGAATTAACTTTATCATTGAACACTCTAATTAATGCTTGGTATAGAGTTCTAATTACATGAGACTTTCCTACACCGGCACCTCCCTTTAAGTAGGTGTAGATGGGGATATCGGGAGACCTTTTGAAGTGATCAAGCAGGTGAGTTACAAAATCCCGTTGTTGAGTATTCAGCGATGAGAATAATTCTTCAAACTCTTTATTGGGAATTCGATTAGGAAGCGTAAACTTTTCAGACATTGGGCGTATCACGTCACCACCAAAGTCAATGGCACCAGCAGCAACGGGGTCGATTAATTCGAATTCCTCCTGAATCTCTTCCGGTATGCTATCAGATTTGTCATCGTCAGATTGACGATCCACACTCAATGCGCTATCCATAGCGACATCCAGAATATCTTCTTGAAAGGCATTAAATTCGCGACGATTGGCAGAAATTGCTTCTATATTATCAGTCGCTATCTTCTCGCAATCTTGATTTATAATTTCGGTTTCCTCATCCCTCCAAGGAATATAGAGCATCACTTGTTCGCGGAAAAAGTTGTGACGATCTTTATTCTTGTTGTAGCGGACGTGGCGAATAATTTTTGGAAATGTTCGCTTCCAAACGTATCCAGGTTTGCCATTCTTTAGCGGAAAATATTTATCGATACTTTGTACGTCTTCAGTTTCTACAATATCATCGTTTTCTTGTGCCATCTGTGTACTTCCTCGTTTTAATGAAAATTCATACCAAGCTGAAAATTGGGCAAGATTAAGGTTAGATAATGCTTCTGGTCGTGAACTATATCGTTGTAAAAGTCCGTCTACAAAGACATCTTCAGAGTCCGGACTGAGATTTTCTAACTGAATATTAGTTTTAATCATTCTGGTTCGTTGATCGGCTGGACCTGTTGGTATAAAAATGCATGCCTCTGTGCATCGGCTCATTGGAATCTGAAGCACGTTGTAAGCAGCCTCTTGAGCAGAGAGTTCACTGTTCATGTGATGAGCCGCACCAAGAGCCTGAAGACGCTGAGCCAAGGACTTGTTTCCGCTTCTGACATCTTCAAGAACTTTACGCAAGAGGTCGCTAGTTCCACGATCACTCTTGTTAATGTAGTCAATGATGTAACAGCAACAAGCATAGGCGTCTAAAATAAACTGAATATCCATGTTAGATTTCTGGAGTCTCAGGATTTTCTCACTGTATGGATTTATGTAAGTCTCACATGGCCGCCTCCGAATGATGATTTTAGGTTTTTTCAAGGAGCTTTGAATAGCAGAAATGTAACGATTTCGTGTCATGGATAATTCTTGTAGAAACCCCGCAAATGTCATATCTGAAGAAAGTGGCAGTTCATTCGTATCAAGATAGTCACGAATCTTTTTGTAATCGCGTTGGAAAATCTCAATTTCCTCCTGTTGCTCCTCGAATGGATGGAGAATAGTGGTTTCGTCCATTGAGAAAAATGGAATTCCAAACCGACATTTGACTCCTTTGTGGCTTTTCTTTCTACATGTGTGGGTGTGTCGATGAGTTTGAAGACACAAAAGCTGGTGAATGGGATCATATTCAGGCCAGTCCGTGGAACAAGTTATAATTTCGTCAACAAACCGGCAAACATCTTGAGTAGAAGATGAGTTGGAAGCATCAAAGTTTGGTGCGCCATCAATCCACAAGATCATATGGACGTGTGGACTTCCTCGATGTTGGAACTCAATGCGATGATAGGAATGCTTAATGGATCGGTTTCCAAATGGGCCTTGAGAGTTTTTCCAGGTCTTGAAAAGAGCAGAAGTGCGATGTTCAAAATATCGAGCGCAAGTCACGGGATCGCGCTGAATAAGTAATTGACATATTTTGTGCTTCTTCTTCAGAAATTGTAATTTTGTCAAGAATTTGCTTGAGAATCACAATCAACTCGTTCCATTTTAGCTCAGCGGCACTAATAGTGATGAAGAGATGAGGCAAATTGAACTGACTGACCATCCTTCGGACTTTAAGGCCTTCTTGATGCCAATGATGACATGAATTTCGTACTCCTTGTAAAACCTTAAAAGCATTATCATCATTAACTAACCCATCCACAAAATTAGAATGACTAACTTGTTCCGCAGTGACTCGGATTAACTCTCCATTGCGTCTTCGTTTACGAAGACACACCTTGCGATTATCTGAAATTCTCTGAATTTCGAGAGATTTGGCCAAAAACAGTAAGAAATCGACATTTTCAACGGCACGGCGATCACTGTTACTCGCCATTGATTTGACAAATTCGGAGCGGCTTAGTAATTTACCATTACTATCGGATGGCTTCATTCGGTGCCCAGCAAATATTTGGGGAAACGTAAGAAAATACGAGTCAGGATCATATAGAATAGAGATTGGTTGGTTCCCTTCCGCTGGAGCCATCCGGATTCCCTCATCACTAGTAATTAAAGTCTCTCCTCTACCAGGATTTACGTCATCGACTTCCTCTTCCTCTTGAACATCCATCGCAATTTCTTCTGGGTTTTCGTGTAATGCCACATCAATTTGATGCTGACATATCTCGGTCCAATTGCTTGAAAGAGTGATTCCGTATTCACGGTAAAGCGGAGATCGGGTAAGAATTTTAGCGGCATCCATCACACAAGCCGGACGAATGTTACCAGCTGTATAATTTCTCGGAACTTCAATTTGACGGGCGAGTCGGATGTGTAAAACATCGTCCTGATTCAGAAGCCTAGGAAGGGATTGAATGGTATTATCTATGGAGACTGGGACGTTAATAATTCGTCCTTTTGTTCTCATCTGTCCATGCATTCCATATATAGCCCAAATGGCCTGAAACACATGTCGAGCTGAGACCAAACGGGCTTCCAAACGTGTCAGATTCTTTACACTTTGTGGAACATAGGGAAACTGCAGATCGTTGGAGAGACAGAGACGTGGAATCCGGTTTTGCTGGATAGATCTGTGACAAGTTGAGCAAAATTCAGCGAGGTCTGAAGTGGGTGGGACTATAATTACTGAGTCAATGAAGGATTGCTGCTTTCCAGCTAAAAGGAGTTCGGTCATGCTGTGAGTTTTAATGGAGTAGTGAAAAAAAAGTCCCCCACATGAATGACATACGTGAGTGCAGCCTTTGCGAATTTCAGCTTCAAATCGATTTATTTCATCTTGCCATGAGCCTTGCTCGCGAATTCTACGGAGATTATGTTCGTGGATGCGCACGTCTTCATCAAGACGAGCCTGGCGATGGTTTTCGGTGTCGCGAACTTGTTCCTGTAAACGAAATGAAGGATCTTGACGGGCTTGACGATGGCTTTCGGTGTTGTGAACTTGTTCCTGTAAACGAAACGAAGGATCTTGACGTGCTTGACGATGGCTTTCGGTGTTGTGAACTTGTTCCTGTAAACGAAAAGAAGGATCTTGACGGGCTTGACGATGGTTTTTGGTGTCGCGAACTTGTTCCTGTAAACGAAACGAAGGATCTTGACGGGCTTGACGATGGCTTTCGGTGTTGTGAGCTTGTTCCTGTAAACGAAACGAAGGATCTTGACGGGCTTGACGATGGCTTTCGGTGTTGTGAACTTGTTCCTGTAAACGAAACGAAGGATCTTGACGTGCTTGACGATGGCTTTCGGTGTTGTGAACTTGTTCCTGTAAACGAAAAGAAGGATCTTGACGGGCTTGACGATGGTTTTTGGTGTCTCGAACTTGTTCCTGTAAACGAAACGAAGGATCTTGACGGGCTTGACGATGGTTTTTGGTGTCGCGAACTTGTTCCTGTAAACGAAACGAAGGATCTTGACGAGCTTGACGATGGCTGTCGGTGTTGTGAACTTGTTCCTGCAAACGAAACGAAGGATCTTGACGGGCTTGACGATGGCTTTCGGTGTTGTGAACTTGTTCCTGTAAACGAAACGAAGGATCTTGTCTAATAGTATGTTTCCTCATAGCATCCTTCTGGCGTCGACGGGCAGCTGCTGCTTTTCGCTCTTCAGGTGTCAACTGCTTTCTAGGCATTACGAAATTGTGTGGTTTTATCTACTTTATATTATATAAATAATAAGCTTGAAGATTTAATATACCGTTTGTATTATCGACGACAACCTATATAACATTTGTTGATCCGATGATACGTTGATCCGTTGATACGTTGATACGTTGATACGTTGATACGTTGATACATTGATACATTGATACGTTGATACGTTGATACGTTGATACATTGATACGTTGATACGTTGATACGTTGATACGTTGATACGTTGATACGTTGATACATTGATACATTGATACGTTGATACGTTGATACGTTGATACGTTGATACGTTGATACGTTGATACGTTGATACATTGATACGTTGATACGTTGATACATTGATACGTTGATACGTTGATACATTGATACGTTGATACGTTGATACGTTGATCCGCTGATACGTTGATCCGCTGATACGTTGATCCGCTGATCCGCTGATACGTTGATCCGCTGATACGTTGATAGGTTGATCCGCTGATACGTTGATACGTTGATTCGCTGATACGTTGATACGTTGATCCGCTGATACGTTGATACGTTGATTCGCTGATACGTTTATCGCTTCTACACTTCTTCTTCTTCTAGTGCCTATCCGTTTCGAATGTTGGCGATCATCATAGCAATGCGTACCTTATCTGCTGCGGCTCTAAAAAGACCCACTGTTGTTGTATTATACCATGTTCTCAAGTTCTTCAGCCATGATATTCTTCTTCTTCCCGGTCCTCTCTTTCCTTCTACATTTTCTTGTAGAATTATTTATAGCAATCCGTATCGTTGACTATTTCTCATAATATGCCCCAGGCTCTCTTCTTATCCAGTCTTTCTAGAACAGTCTGATTGGTAACACGGTCTGTCCATGGTATCTTCAGTATACGTCGGTACAACCACATTTCAAGTACTGCCAATTTTTTGCAAACAGCTTCTGTCAAAGTCCAAGACTCAACCCCATACGCGCTTCTACACACACCGAGAAAAATATTAAGTAGGAATTTGTGTTGCAACAGTTTGAAATAATTATTACATTAATTGTTGTCAAATTTACTTCATTTCTTGTAAAATTGACATCAAATTGATGCGAGACGAAATTGCACTTCAATTTGAAGTAAAAAATACTTCAAATCAAAACAATTTTTTCTCTGTGCAGAGAAATTATTTCAAATTGTTGCAAGACAAATTCCTACTTAATTTTTTTCTCGGTGTATACTTTGTATAGAACCCTAAAAATATTTAACGGATAATCTGTTTTTTAAGTTGGTGATCATTGCCTACTAAAATACTATATAATACAAATTGCAATTAAATTCTTTTTGCGAATATTTTTGACATCGATACCATCAACTTCCTAAACTTGGGGGTGGTTGTATGTCAGTGGTTTAACTCGAGGATTAGCCGAACCTTATTCAAGTGTTGAACCAGGATCAACGCCAATGCGGTTGTATGTAGGGCGAGTCAACTAATCCGAGAGTTATCATTAAAATTTATGTTGGTACTCCTGAACAAGACATAAATCCCTAGAAAAACAATGATTTTTAACATTTGACATTCAATGATATTAGATTGAAACTGAAAGTTATACCTTATTGCCTGGGAATCAAGATTTAGTTGGTTTAATATTATTTGAATCGAATGTTTCGTCAATCTAAATCTAGCAAAACTTTCCTTATCTGACCAACTAACAAAATGATTTGAACGATCACGAAAAACTTGAGAGTTTCTTTGAATGCTTTCAGCTAAAATTTCGATAAAGTCCTTAAAATCTTCGTCGGTTAATTGATATTCCATAATAACGTAAAGTTAAAATAAATAAATAAGTTATAATAAAAGTTATCTCTTATTATAAAAGGCCAAGTCCTTCCTTCCTTCCTTCCTTCCTTCCTTCCTTCCTTCCTTCTGTCTGTCCCACGGAAATACCCGAAGCAAACCGAACCGAACCGAACGCATAACGGATAATTTCATAACCAATCGGATGAACGTATCATCGTATCAACGTATCATCGTATCAACGTATCATCGTATCAACGTATCAACGTATCATCGGATCAACGTATCAAGGGATCAACGTATTTAAATTTCCTATATAGGTGAAAAATTATGTAAATAAAATATAACTTACTAGCTGACCCGGCAGACGTTGTCCTGCCCAAATTTCAATATTTGTCTACATGTATTTTTTAGATCCAATCCGCATAATGACCTTGCGACTTATTTGGTCATCGCAAATACCAAACGTATTAAAAAAGGATTAAATAAATAAATTAATAAAAAATACAAATCAAGGTTTAATAAAAAAAAAGTTTAACAAAACTGTTAAGTATTCACAAAAACCACAATAATTTCTAATTTTACTTTATTTTATTTTTGCCAATTACTCTTGTTCTTTGTGTTCTTCCTTTTCCTCCTCCCCTTCGTCTTCTAATAAGGAATTTTCGAAAGCACGCAGCGATATTGCCAATTCCTGTTCTTCTTACATACATACATACATCTTCTCTTCTTTTTTCTAGCCACTTGTTGTCCAACTTTGAACATAGGCCTCTTCTAACGCTTTCCATCTCTCTCTGTTTCCAGCCACTCTATTCCATCCGAAGCCGGCCACTCGCTTTATATCATCTCCCCAACGCATTCGCGGTCTACCCCTACCTCTACCTCCCAACCATGGTCTCCAGTGATTTATAGACGTGTTCCATCTTCCTGTATTTCTTGCGTTGTGTCCGGCCCATCTCCATTTCAGTTGTGCCATGGTTGTTACAGCGTCTTTTACTCGTGTAGTTTCTCTTATGGTTTCGTTGGTAATACGGTCTTTTAGAGATATTCCAAGCATAGCTCTTTCCATCGATCTTTGTGCTTTACGGATCTTGTCCACATTTTTGTTTGTGAATACCCATGTCTGGACTCCGTACGTCAGTACGGGTAGCACACACATGTCAAAGATTCTAGTTCTGAGATGTTATGAAATATTTTGGTCTTTAAGTATATAGCTTAGTTTCCCAAACGCCGCCCAACCCATTCTTAGTCTTCTGCCAACTTCTGCCGTTTGATTTTCTTTATTTGGCCGGATGTCTTGACCTAGGTAGATGTAGCTGTTCACTCGTTCAATTATTTCGTCGTCTACTCTCACCGGTCTCTCATCTTCCGTGTTGGTCATCACCTTTGTTTTATTCTTATTAATTTTTAGGCCGAATTTTTTTGATTGTGTGCACAGTTCTTGTAGCATGTCTTGTAGGTCTTCGTAGTTATCTGCGATAACCACCACGTCATCTGCAAATCTGAGGTTATTCAGTTTTTCTCCGTTGATATTAATACCTTTATTTTCCCAATTAAGTGTTCTAAATATATCTTATATACATACATACATACATTGAATTTAATATATATAGATATCGTTCGTTAATACGTTGATCCGTTGAAACGTTGATCCGCACTAACGTTGGTCAAGCTAATACAGCGCTTGACCAAAGTTCGCGGCAAGATTCTAAAGTAGCCTATGTTTTTCGTAGCATTGTAAATAGCTTCTACACCAAATTTGGTAGAGATTGGTCAAACGGTGTAGAATTGTATAGAAAACATACATACATACATACATTGAATTTTATATATATACATAGATATCGTTCGTTAATACGTTGATCCGTTGATCCGCACTAACGTTGGTCAAGCTAATACAGCGCTTGACCAAAGTTCGCGGCAAGATTCTAAAGTAGCCTATGTTTTTCGTAGCATTGTAAATAGCTTCTACACCAAATTTGGTAGAGATTGGTCAAACGGTGTAGAATTGTATAGAAAACATACATACATACATACATACATACATACATTGAATTTTATATATATAGATATCGTTCGTTAATACGTTGTTCCGTTGATCCGCACTAACGTTGGTCAAGCTAATACAGCGCTTGACCAAAGTTCGCGGCAAGATTCTAAAGTAGCCTATGTTTTTCGTAGCATTGTAAATAGCTTCTACACCAAATTTGGTAGAGATTGGTCAAACGGTGTAGAATTGTATAGAAAACATACATACATACATACATTGAATTTTATATATATAGATATCGTTCGTTAATACGTTGATCCGTTGATCCGCACTAACGTTGGTCAAGCTAATACAGCGCTTGATCAAAGTTCGCGGCAAGATTCTAAAGTAGCCTATGTTTTTCGTAGCATTGTAAATAGCTTCTACACCAAATTTGGTAGAGATTGGTCAAACGGTGTAGAATTGTATAGAAAACATACATACATACATACATACATTGAATTTTATATATATAGATATCGTTCGTTAATACGTTGATCCGTTGATCCGCACTAACGTTGGTCAAGCTAATACAGCGCTTGACCAAAGTTCGCGGCAAGATTCTAAAGTAGCCTATGTTTTTCGTAGCATTGTAAATAGCTTCTACACCAAATTTGGTAGAGATTGGTCAAACGGTGTAGAATTGTATAGAAAACATACATACATACATACATACATTTATTCAACCGCTTATACAGACCCGAAACGCCATACAGAACCGACGTTATGAGGCCAAAAACGACGTTACGAGACCCGGCTTCGGGTCTGGTAACGTTTACAATGTTTTTTGGGTTCCCTATACCTTTAGGTGTCATTTGGCAAGATTTAAGGTGGGTCTGGTAAGGATAGTTGAACGTATAATTACATACATATTTAGTTCACCGTTTCTCTCGGCAGGGAGCGCGCCATTAGTGGCGTATATAATATATACAACGTTGCTGATCCCGATACATGTACTCGACGTTGTCAATCCCTAAATTTTGCAACATCGCTTCAGTAACTTAATATTATTAAGGCTATTTATAAAGTTAATTAGCTGACAAGTTTTGTTAAATAGAAGGTATTTTTTTGCATGATGTTTGATTTAAAACTTTAATTTAAATTTAAATTTTATAATCATTTAAGTTGTATGCAGTACTATTTCCTGAAGTATGAAGCCTATCAAATTCTTTTTAGTACCCAAACAGAAGAATTTTGCAACAAATTTAAGTAGGAGCTAGTGAGGACTAGTGTTATTAGGTAACTATTTCTTAAAATAGTTACCTAATATTTGAATTCAAAATTTTCTTGAGTCGGGTTACAATTTTATTGTAACTTCGGGTAGTAATTTTAAATATTCTTGTCCGGTATCCGATATGCCAAACTGTTTATGCCACCGATTTATATTAACTAAATTTATTGTGAATTTATTTAGTGGTAGGTAGACATTTTATAACAAATTCGAAAATATTTAAGCTTTCATAATCATTATATACTGCCAATTTTTAAAATTGACTGAATATTTATTAAAATTAAGATTGAATAAAATGAACTTTTAAAATTTTCTTTTAGCTCCGAGCCTCATACGTTCGGTCCCGCTAATTTAATTCAATATTAATATTCAATTAGATTACCAGATGATAAAAAAGATTTAATTCGGTAACACCATTACAGCTCCATTTCCCCGGCACCCCCACCACAAAACATTCAAATCGGACTTGGTGGAATCGTTTGTACTTCGTTTGTATCGGTTTGTACAGCAAAAATTTTCGTTTGTATCATAAAGACAAAAAGTTACAGCACTTTCAAAGTGGGGGTGCCAAAGAAATGCCAGCACCCCCACCTCAAAATATTGAAATCGGACTTGGTGGAATCGTTTGTACTTCGTTTGTATCGGTTTGTACCGCAAAAATTTTCGTTTGTATCAAAAAGACTAAGATGAAAAGCTGAAAACAAGTTAAGTAGAGAAGTTCGAGACCAACGCGCATACGCCGCTTTTACAGAGGTGGCTTTAGTACACAATAAAAAACTTTTCTCCCCCCTCTATTAAGGAAAATAATGATGGATATTAATATTATTAGTATAATAAATAATAATGTACAATCTATATTGAAGAAAAGTTTTTACGAAGTTATGAGTATTTCAAATTTTAAAGAACTCCGAGCAAGTTACGCTTGGTTACATTTCATTCGGCAGAAAAGATGAACAAGAGTTATTTGAAGTAAATAATTTTATTATGTTAATATAAAAGAAAACAAACTAAATAATTAATAAAATGTACAATTATTAATATATTAAGTTAGTAGTATAAATCAAAAATTGACAATTAGTTGCTACTATTGATTGTCTCAGTATTTTGGACCGATCTTGTAGGTCGTCATAACGTTCCCATTTTCCAGAACTGTTACGCCAACAGTAACAGACGTAGTGATCAATTGCATTCACATTCTTTAATGTTGGAGATAGAAAACTAATAGCACCTTGAAAATGGTAAACCGTATCGTTGAGCACAATTTGAAGGGAAATTTCTTTTAAAGGAATATTTTTTAATTCAATTGGTGAATTTGATGTAGATGGCCCACATATTTCAAACAATACTTGTTGACCAAAATCTACCTTTTTCGTACTGGGATTTGCACATTTTGTACTGACTGAGGTTACCATTATTTTCATTAAACTTGAAATTTAATGCATCTTGAAGGTTTAGTACACTACTATCTGGAAAATTTACCACTGTCGAAGGATATCGCGTTTCAATTTTATGCTTACATTTAACACACGTTAACCCTCTATAACTGATGGATTATCTTTGAATAATGCATTACATAAGTAATACGCGGTACTTGCAGCATCCACTTCGACGTGATTATTTGGTAGGTCTTTCTTATTGGTAATAATACCGATTAAAATAGAAGCCCGCTTCCTATATCGTCCCCCTTATGCCAAAACCACGAATGTGCAAAAATTGCCATTTTGACCTAAGTGCATTTTCTTTCTAAGATAGAAAATTTTGTTTTTAAATTATTGTTAGATTTCGATATACAATATATTCGAATAACAATGAAAAAAATTGTCTGAATTACAATTAAAATTGATTAATTTCATTTACTTCATAATTTAGTTCAAATACACTTGACTGAAAACTAGAAAATGCACATTCGTGGTTTCGGCATAAGGGGGACGATATGTTTGTGCGTTGTGCATTATGAAAATTTCAAATCAAATTAGTGATGTTCTGTTTTTAACCAATAGCCAATGAAATTTCAGAACGTTTTCTGCATAAGGGATTACTAACCTTATATTTTAAAAAGAAGAAAATGTTGAAGAATACGGTCATCCGAGTTCCACCTTGTTAATTTAATAAATCGATGTTTTCCAATTTGGGTTTTTAATTTATATTGTAGATTTAATTTATATTGTATATCTCTGCTTGGACTTATGTAGGCTTTTTAATGTTGGTTATCAGATTATCCGATTACCGAAAACGTTGCATAAAATCCCTTTTAATCGGTATTATTACCAATAAGAAAGACAATATTAGTTTTCTACCTCCAACATTAAAGAATGTGAATGCAATTGGTCACGACCTCTGTTACTGTTGGCGTAACAGTTCTGGAAAATGGGAACGTTATGACGACCTACAAGATCGGTCCAAGATAGTGAGACAATCAATAGTAGCAACTAATTGTCAATTTTTGATTTATACTACTAACTTAATATATTAATAATTGTACATTTTATTAATTATTTAGTTTGTTTTCTCTTATATTAACATAATAAAATTATTTACTTCAAATAACTCTTTTTCATCTTTTCTGCCGAATGAAATGTAACCAAGCGTAACTTGCTCGGAGTTCTCTAAAATTTGAAATACTCATAACTTCGTAAAAACTTTTCTTCAATATAGATTGTACATTATTATTTATTATAATAATAATATTAATATCCATCATTATGGTCCCGATACAAACGAAGTACAAACGATTCCACCAAGTCCGATTTGAATATTTTGTGGTGGGGGCGCCGGGGAAATGGAGCTCACCATTACTATTGGAAAAAACTGGAAAATTGTTTTTCAAGAATAAACATTGGAAGCTCTACTATACGCAAACATTGACACTAATATGGAGTGTTCATTTTACTAATTAATATTTTACTAAATTATTCTGAATTAATTTTTACAATATTTACTTCAAGTTAAGAATACAAGTTGTGTGACATGTTTCATCTATAAAATTCTATGTAAGTTCACGTACGGCAGTAATTTCGAATTTTTATACGGACGCGTCCCATAAGCTTTCGCACAAGTTTTGCGCGGTTCTGCGGTCACTTTCCGACTTGCTCCATTCCAAATTTTTTAAATTTTTTCAGAATTTCAGCTTCCCGGGCTTCTTTTTTACATATCTTTTAATTAAAGCGCAGTATCTCTCAATAGGACGGAGTTCAGCAGAATCTGGAGGATTTCTTTACTTACAAAAACGACATTATTCGAACACAAAAGTTCAAGTGTAACATCAGCATAATGAACGGTGGCCAGATCTGGCCAAAACAACGGAGAGATATTGTGTTTACTATACAAAGGCTAAAATATGTTTTTGTAAGCATTCTTGCCTATAATTTTCACCGCAAATTATCCCAGTTTAAAAAAATGTTCCACTTTCATTCGACAAGAACAAATCGCTTATCGCACAAGAACTCTTTTACCAAATTTTTCTCTCTGAATTATCTTCACTTCGTTAGCCACATCTTCTCCTACAACAGCGTTATAATATTGTAGTCCTGGTGTCCATTTTTACGTAAGTTTCGTCATCCATTAAAATGCACTGATTCTTTCTTTTTGCAATAAAAGAGTCTACAACTTTTCGGACAATTTTTTTAACTTTACCGTTGTTTCGCAGACTTTTTAGGCTTTTTAGGCTTTTTTTCGTTATTTTACAAGTCTTAATATTAAGTCTTTTTTAATATTTTGCACCGTACTGACATTTAACTGCCACCTTTTTGTACAGAAAAGAACTTTTTGGATTTTAACAGCTTCAAAACGTTTTCTTCAGCTATACCGGGGATGAGCAACCTTTTTTTACAACGGGCCAGCTACAAATTAAAAAATGTTGTGTGGGCCGCATGTAAGGAACTTATGATCATACAAATATTGAATGATGAACTAAAATGATCTCTTTATTAACAAACCTATAAACCTAAATCTTAAAAGTCAAAATGTAAAATCTTGGAAGGGCCACACGAGAGAGTGTGGCGGGCCGCGTGTTGCTCATCCCTGAGCTACACCATTTATAGACCCTTATCCATGAAGAGATTTAAGTAATTCATCAAGTATCAAGTGTATTATACTCCCCAAGTTTTTTAATAATTCGAAAAACCGCTAGCTTTAAGCATTTAACAATATTTTCTTAGGAATAATTTTTCTGAACACTATTGCAAGATAACCTTCCGGGTGTCAATTTAAATGCGCTCTATGGCGTTACATATTTGACAAAACTAATAACTAAAGGTGATGTGTGATAAAAAAACATTTCTTTTATAAATAATGCCTATTAGATCAAATATGGGCTGACAATTGTATTTATTACAGGTAATTCAAGTTGTCCACTTATGTTAGTAAAATGAACACTCCTTATTACCTACTCAAAAATTATATTTGGGGTGGTCATCGTACCTAATTCACAATATGGTTGATTAAATTTCCGCCATGCTTGAGTAATTCATTGTTTTACGTTGAAAGATTTGTGATGTAAAGGTATTAAGAGTTTAACTAATCATTGAAAAAATATGTATGTTAGTCGAAAACTAATGATTTCCAATGAATTCTAGGGATTTTCAAATTAATTCCAGAGGCTTCCAAGATATTTACCCCTCGATTAATTCTATTAAAATACAATATGCTTTCTTGTTAAGTTTTTGATCTTATAAATTTAAAAAATGGTAACGTTGACTAATTATTATAAGCTTACAACACATCACATGCAATGTAGTCTTGAGGAGCTTACCATTGCATTTTTCCTTATCCAATATTTTTAGATGCCTGCGTTACGTGACATTTTAATATTTTATTGTTTTTCATATAAATAATTTAAGATAATCGTTTTGAACGATTGGGCAAGAGTTTCAGTTTTGTGGTCCACGCGCTATAAAAAATGTAATATTACCTTATTAAAAAAATTTAGAAACAATAAATAATAATAACACAGGAAACTTAAAAACCTAATTTTATTTATTAGACAATTTGAACAGAATTCTAAATAGGTGCATATTTATATAAAAAAATTTTGATCTTGTAAATTTAAAAAATTGTAACCTTGACTAATTATTATAAGCTTAAATCGCATCACATTCAATGCAATCTTGGTATAAAAGCAGTAGAAAGACTGATAAGAATTAACGGAAGGAAGTTATCAGTTCCTTAGAATTGACAACGTTGCTGGGATTAGAAACGTCGGTTTATTATAAAAAATTATATATACCGGGCTTGACAAAGATGTGCCAATGTATCGGGATTGTTAACGATTATTGAGTTTGGCAAGTTTTTATTTTTAAGATTTTGTTTCCCCTCAAGAGTTGCGCATGGTGTTATATTTGATCACTTCAGAATTTAATAACATATACGTTCTTAAAATAATAACTTGTGGTGGGTTTGAGGTTGTCTGTGCAATGTATCGGGCCTGGTAGCGACGGATGAACCAATATACATACATACATACATACATACATTGAATTTTATATATATAGATATCGTTCGTTAATACGTTGATCCGTTGATCCGCACTAACGTTGGTCAAGCTAATACAGCGCTTGACCAAAGTTCGCGGCAAGATTCTAAAGTAGCCTATGTTTTTCGTAGCATTGTAAATAGCTTCTACACCAAATTTGGTAGAGATTGGTCAAACGGTGTAGAATTGTATAGAAAACATACATACATACATACATACTGTGGTGTTTTGAGTCACCCTCAGTGTAAAATTAATTACTTTGTTTTAATATTTCGCCTAATCACATGAAAGCTTTTTGCGAAGTGGAAGATTTTTGGAGTTTAAGGAATTTTTACAAAATTCAATACAATAAAACCAAAAAAATCCAAGAATATAAAATAACAATAATTTATTTTATATCATGTTCACAAATTGATTCAAAAATGTTAGTAGTTTAGAAATTTAATGTTACATGTTCACAAATGTATTCAAAATGTTAATAGTTAAGAAGTGCGAACTCCATAAAATCTAGATGGGACAAGAAGGGAATTTTTCAGATAACCTTGGTAACGAGATAAAAAAAAAGGGCTGCTGTCAAAAAATTGGTAAAAAAAAAGATAGTCGAAACCAAAATTGGAGAGCTGAAAATAAAGATAATTAACCAGGTGTATGGAAATAAATGGGTGCAGATATATATAATCACGAGCACTTACTGGAAGAAAGTTAAAAAAGCTGGTCTGGAAGACAAATTAAGTGAAACCTTGATACAAAAAAATGGAATCAATTTAAAAGGGTCCATGTTGGAATCATGAATAAGCACGAAGGAAGTGGTTTGAATGGAAAATTTACGCTAGGAGGCGTGAACGTCATCTAAGAAAGAGTAAGAACATTGCATAACTATTTGTATGAAGTGACGCGTGTTCGCGCGATGAATATAAAATTTAAAAAGCGATTTGGGGTTAAAAACGATTTGGGATACAAAGAGGGTAATTTTAAGAGTTGTTAGGTTAAGTTTTGTTAACAATTATAGAATTTCTTAAAAAAAAGTTTATAATAAATATCATTCTGGGATATTTTTGTTTTATTCTATTAAAAGAAAATTCATTCACAATTCAAGAAAGCAAAGAATCTACTAACTGAGGGAAAGAGATTTCATGCGAGGCAAATTTAAAATAAAAAAAGCTAGCAAGGGTTTAGTAATTAACACATAAAAAAATAAATTCAATTAAAATATTAAAGAAAAGTGTAACAGTCCCACAGACACCCTGGACATTACATCTATTGGCGCCCGAAACGTGGTGGCTCGAGAAGGAGCATTTTTGTAGGATTAGGTGAGCATCGAAAAGAGGTGACTCAAAAAAATAGGAATTTGTAGAAATAGTAATTTGGGGATTGAAAAAGAATCTGACATAAAAAATTAATAAATTGGATGACAGCCAGAACGGGGCTGCTAGATAAAATTGATTTGAAAGAAAAAAAAAATTTGTGACAGGCAATTTAATTTAACTAAGTAAATTGATTACAATAAAATAAAAATTTTGCAAAAACGTCAAATGAAACGAGGGGAGATGAGTACATTAGTTAAATAAATATTGTTTGTTTAAAATAAATACAAACATGGAAGACAAAGAAAAAGCGAATATGATGGCCGAAATGATGGCTATGTTTAGAGAAATGAAAGAAGAGGCGAAGAGGCAAGGAGAAGAGGCGAAGAGGCAAGGAGAAGAGGCGAAGAGGCAAGGAGAAGAGGCGAGAGAAAATGCAGCAAAAGCTGACAAAAATACGGAAAGATTAGAGAAGAAAGCTGATAAAAATACAGCAGAAATAATAGAAAACATCAATAAAATAGCACAAGAGGCCAAAGAAGAAAGACTACAATTAAAAGCGAAGGTATATGAGATTAAAATTCAAACTACTGAGGTAGAAGAAAAAGTAAAGTTGAAATTAGAAACCATTAACAATAAATTACAAGAAAGAAAGGTAGAGACAGAAAAATTAAATGAAGAATTATATAACATCACCCAGAAAATTATCCCAATTGAAGCCAGAGAAAGAAAAATTGGAGAGAGCATGCAAATCGAAAGCCAAAGAATAAATACATCAATGACTACATTGGAACACAAAAATAATTTATTAAATAACGGTAACACAGTGTACAAAAATTTAATACTAGACTATTTATTTGCTACAGAATTCGAATCGGAGAAAATCCAATTTAAAGTTAAAAACCATTTATTAAATAATGACAGTTATAAACGTCAAAATAAAATAATTAAAATTAAAGTTGACAGTTCGAAAAAATTTATAGATCGGAATGATGTTAACATTTACGAAGTGCCACGATTTAATAGAAATCACACAAATTATATTAAATTAATGGAGCTATACAAACATGTCAGGTGGAAGAGACCACAAGAATAAAATCGGAAAATTTGGGAATGAAAAATATATGACGACTAATGTAAATTTGATTTCAAAGCAAGGATATTGGACATGCGTTGGAAAAGATGATGTAAGTTTGTAAATATAAATGAATTGTGTTAAAACGAGAAATGAATTGGGTTAAAACGAAAAATGAATTATGTTAAAACGAAGAAGAATTGTGTTAAAAGACCAAGAAGAATAAGAGTTGAATTTGAAAAATGTTATTTATTAATGAAGAATTGAAATGACCAAGATGGAAAAAGGTTATTAAATGATGAAGTTATTACAAGACAAGACGAAGAAGAAGTTTAAAAGAACGCATGACTCTGCGTTAACCCACAAACAACGGTTAGAAAGAATTTATTAAAAGTAAGAAGATTAATTAATTTAAAAAGGTATTCAATGATGTTAATAATTACGAGATACAAGGGGGGTAAATAGAAGAAGTTAATGGAGGAAGTAACTTATATGAAGTACTTCGAAATGATGAATTGTTATGAAGTGGTGTTCGATACCCAATATAACTGAATAGAGTTGAGGGTGTAAGTATAGATTGAAAGATTATTATGATGTCCAAAATGAGGTCGAATTGGAAGTTTTATTATGGGGAAATATAGATGAATAGGTTATTGTATAAATAAAGAATTATGGGGATACCGAAATGAGAAAAAAGTTAAATAAAGCAAATTGTCATGGGTTAACATGGGTTTTAAATTAAAGCCACCTAAAAACAAAAGAAATTAATTTAAAAGATTACTTAAAAGGTAACAAGAGATGTTGAGGATAATAAAAACAAAGAGTCAGTTAGAATAGGATAATTTAAATAATGAGTACAAGAAAGCAAGTCTTGGTCAAAGAGAAAGATAATTAAAAATAATTATATTCATTAATTTAGCTTTTTGTAAATAAGTTAATTTAAAATAGGTTAGTTTTGAATATTAATAAGTTAGGATTATTTCGGTTGAATTTGAAAATAGACTAGATATAAATTTGATTTTAAATTGCAAGGGAATTAAACATAGGGGTGTACAAACAAATAATTAATTTAATTTGTTACAAGATTTAAAAGTTAATATGCAAAAATGAATAGAAAGTAATGAATTTAAATATTTTGAAAAAAAAGGTCAATAAAATAAATCAATTTTGAAAATTAGAAGGTCAGTAAAATTTATGGGAACTTTTATATAAAATGTGAAATAATGAATTGATTTCCCATGTAGATATAAAAGTTAGGGGTGTAAGATGTGGTGTTTTGAGTCACCCTCAGTGTAAAATTAATTACTTTGTTTTAATATTTCGCCTAATCACATGAAAGCTTTTTGCGAAGTGGAAGATTTTTGGAGTTTAAGGAATTTTTACAAAATTCAATACAATAAAACCAAAAAAATCCAAGAATATAAAATAACAATAATTTATTTTATATCATGTTCACAAATTGATTCAAAAATGTTAGTAGTTTAGAAATTTAATGTTACATGTTCACAAATGTATTCAAAATGTTAATAGTTAAGAAGTGCGAACTCCATAAAATCTAGATGGGACAAGAAGGGAATTTTTCAGATAACCTTGGTAACGAGATAAAAAAAAAGGGCTGCTGTCAAAAAATTGGTAAAAAAAAAGATAGTCGAAACCAAAATTGGAGAGCTGAAAATAAAGATAATTAACCAGGTGTATGGAAATAAATGGGTGCAGATATATATAATCACGAGCACTTACTGGAAGAAAGTTAAAAAAGCTGGTCTGGAAGACAAATTAAGTGAAACCTTGATACAAAAAAATGGAATCAATTTAAAAGGGTCCATGTTGGAATCATGAATAAGCACGAAGGAAGTGGTTTGAATGGAAAATTTACGCTAGGAGGCGTGAACGTCATCTAAGAAAGAGTAAGAACATTGCATAACTATTTGTATGAAGTGACGCGTGTTCGCGCGATGAATATAAAATTTAAAAAGCGATTTGGGGTTAAAAACGATTTGGGATACAAAGAGGGTAATTTTAAGAGTTGTTAGGTTAAGTTTTGTTAACAATTATAGAATTTCTTAAAAAAAAGTTTATAATAAATATCATTCTGGGATATTTTTGTTTTATTCTATTAAAAGAAAATTCATTCACAATTCAAGAAAGCGAAGAATCTACTAACTGAGGGAAAGAGATTTCATGCGAGGCAAATTTAAAATAAAAAAAGCTAGCAAGGGTTTAGTAATTAACACATAAAAAAATAAATTCAATTAAAATATTAAAGAAAAGTGTAACAGTCCCACAGACACCCTGGACATTACAATACATACATACATTGAATTTTATATATATAGATATCGTTCGTTAATACGTTGATCCGTTGATCCGCACTAACGTTGGTCAAGCTAATACAGCGCTTGACCAAAGTTCGCGGCAAGATTCTAAAGTAGCCTATGTTTTTCGTAGCATTGTAAATAGCTTCTACACCAAATTTGGTAGAGATTGGTCAAACGGTGTAGAATTGTATAGAAAACATACATACATACATACATTGAATTTTATATATATAGATATCGTTCGTTAATACGTTGCTCCGTTGATCCGCACTAACGTTGGTCAAGCTAATACAGCGCTTGACCAAAGTTCGCGGCAAGATTCTAAAGTAGCCTATGTTTTTCGTAGCATTGTAAATAGCTTCTACACCAAATTTGGTAGAGATTGGTCAAACGGTGTAGAATTGTATAGAAAACATACATACTGTAGCGTTCTACCGAGTGACTTCTCGCCCTCTAGTTGGGTGCCACTTTGTAGCGTTCCGCGCACTTGCCACTCGTTGGCTGGCAATTTGTTGCGTTATGAACTTAATAAGAGCAGACTTACCTATTGGTAGACTCAATCTCAGGGTTCGTCTTTTGCTTAAGAGTCACGACCAACAAAGAGCAACACAGACAAAGATGCAATTTCAAAATTCATATTTATTAAAAACACTTAAATCAAAAAAACATGAAACACCTTAAACTAAAATTGGAAATGTAACACTCAAATTTAAGACAAAACACAAACTTAAAATTATAATTAAATCTAATCCTAACCTTGTATTTTTTTTTATGGTGATCCGGCTGGGCGTATCGCACAACAGCAGACGCACATTCACTTTCTTCTTGATCAAGTATCTATCGCCTGGTCCAAATGGTAACCTGCAATGGCTAGGTCTCTGACCTGAGACAATTCCAGTCCAATTTCAATTCCAAAATCTTTCCCCGTAGGAAAAACGGAACCTAAGTCCGTGTAAAAATACTTTGTGAAAAACTTCGTCTTTGCGAAGTTTCCACTCACAATTAATCTTGGGCCTTCTAATTAAATGCGATTAAATGTTGATCGGATAATCAATATTTAATTATATGCTCGATGATGCATCACACCCCGAACTCCCGTTGATCACTTCAATTCCCAATTATTTAAACTTTCGGAAAGGAACTTTCAACACGTCCGTCCGTACGCTCTCAAATCAATAACTCCTTTTTTAATCTTTATCTTTTGAACGAATTTAACTAACCGCCGTTTTTCTATGTGGACACTCACGTCCCAATCAAACTTGTTTATTTTTTTTAATCTCCACCGTTACTCTCCTCTTTCTTTGTTTTTATTTTAATTTTTTTTAATCAACATTTCTAAAAACGTGCATGTCTTAAAAACATAACAACGAAACAATAAACAACAACTTAACATTAACAATACAATACTATTAAACGATCTAAACAATACTACGCTAATTAAACTAAAATTTTGACATGTTGAAACCACATCTCGTCCGCGTCGATCGCTGTTGATCGCGGCTCTTAAGATCTAGTGTGGACACAACACATCCCCCCTGCAAAGGTTGAACCAATGGTTTGTACTCTCAAGAGGTACTTCAAACCATTGTTCCACTCTTTGCACCGCTCTCCCTCATGTCTTTTTTCTCTCCCCCCTTCTTTCATTCATTTCTTTCATACCTCATTCGTCTCATTTATAGTCACTCATTATCATCACCTTTGCTCGTGGTATCTGGACCACACATTCATTCAACAATTTAAAAATTTCATGCTTTCGGGTTACTTTCGTGGTTCGCTTGAATCCGTTCAGCGCTCAGCTGATACCGATATATTTTTTATTGTAGCCTCAGCTCTCAATAATTTTCCCCTTGTAGATCTCGACGATTCATGTAGACATCTTGTCGATTCTTTTCTCCCCCCTGTCCCCCGTTGTCTTAAGACGTTACACCTTCTAGGTCATAACTAGTCCGCAACTTTAAATTCTTCTGGTAACTCATATCACCAGGCATTTGTCCCCCCTTTTTTGAACCACTTTTGTTTGAAACCCCATGATTAATCTGTTGAATTTTCTTTCCGCCTTTACTCCGAAATACTGTTGGTGATGACCTTCTGACTGTCTTGTTTGATCTGTCACTCGACGAAAGGATATAAAAGATTGATATGAAACCTTCCTCTTGTCTCCCCTTCTTCATATCCCAGTACATACACGTTGTCGTTTATGACTTGTAATACTTTGTATGGACCCTCATAAGGCAGCGCGAGCTTGGCGCATATATTATTGCCCCTGTTTGATGTCCTCAAACTTTTAACAATTACCTTGTCCCCTACACATCTCGTTTATCATATTTTTATTTTCAAACTTTTGCCTAAAATTGATTTCTTTTAAATTATTAATCTTCAAAGTTGGGCCTAAAAAAGAGTGTGTTATTTAATTTCAAACTTGGGTCTAAATATGAATTGTTATTTAATTCGCTTTCAAATGATGAAACGCGTTAAAATCTAACTCCATTTGACCTTTCTTTTTGAAGTATTTATAATTCATCATTATGTCATCTGTCAAGCGATAATTTATGCTACCAGAAACCATAATTTTCTTATTCCTGCTGAGCCATACCTCAGTTTTTCCCTTTATAGCCTCCCGTATGATTGTTTGCCCAATCATGCATTCTATTTCATTTAGGTCATCGCCCAAACTTTGAATGAAATTTTCGGATTCTATTTGGTTGCCCCCATTTCGAAAACTGTGGTTTTCCATTTTTTCCACTGGTTCTCCTATTGATTCGTTTTTGACCGAATCCTTTATGACATCGATTTCACCTCGAAAGCATGAAATACTCTTGTCAATTTTATCCTCCGTTTCTGTCATTTTGACATTTACCTGATCGAAACGTTTATTTACCCCTTTTTCGAGGCCTTTTACATTTTTGTCGTTTAAGCCGACACATTCCTCTACCCGATCGTTCACCAAGGTTATTACCTCCGCAATCTTAATTTCTAATTTATTATTTTCACATTTGACCTCTGATTTCATACTTGTCAAAGCTTCATTTATTTTTTCAAACTTGTCATTTACTGCGTCAAATTTTATTTTGACCAGATCAAAATTGACTTTATTTTCCTCATTCAAGCTTTTAATGCTTTCGTTGAGACCCCTTAAATTTTCATTCACTCCTGCATTCTGAGCGTCCAGGTTGTCAAATTTATCCGTGATTTCTTTTTTAAACCCCCTTAAATTTTCATTCACTCCTGCATTCTGAGCGTCCAGGTTGTCAAATTTATCCGTGATTTCTTTTTTAAACCCCCTTAAATTTTCATTCACTCCTTTTAAACTATCATTCACTGCTGCATTCTGATTTTTAAAACCTTCCATCATCATTCTCATCATTTTCTCCATCGGATCTTCTGACATCTGGGCAGGCATCGGTTCCGGCACCGATTGTTCCTGGATTGTGATCCCGGTCTCTCCCCCGTCATCGCTACTATCCCTATCTCCCCCCGCTGCATTCACACTTTTACTCCTGGTGTTCATTCTCTTTTATTGAGCTTTCCCCTTTTTGTGCCAATTGAATGTATTGTTGTTTGTAGTCGTGTACTCTTTCAAAAGCCCACTCGTTGTTGCGTCAATTTGTAGCGTTATACCGAGTGACTTCTTGCCCCACGTTGGGCGCCAATTTGTAGCGTTCTACCGAGTGACTTCTCGCCCTCTAGTTGGGTGCCACTTTGTAGCGTTCCGCGCACTTGCCACTCGTTGGCTGGCAATTTGTTGCGTTATGAACTTAATAAGAGCAGACTTACCTATTGGTAGACTCAATCTCAGGGTTCGTCTTTTGCTTAAGAGTCACGACCAACAAAGAGCAACACAGACAAAGATGCAATTTCAAAATTCATATTTATTAAAAACACTTAAATCAAAAAAACATGAAACACCTTAAACTAAAATTGGAAATGTAACACTCAAATTTAAGACAAAACACAAACTTAAAATTATAATTAAATCTAATCCTAACCTTGTATTTTTTTTTATGGTGATCCGGCTGGGCGTATCGCACAACAGCAGACGCACATTCACTTTCTTCTTGATCAAGTATCTATCGCCTGGTCCAAATGGTAACCTGCAATGGCTAGGTCTCTGACCTGAGACAATTCCAGTCCAATTTCAATTCCAAAATCTTTCCCCGTAGGAAAAACGGAACCTAAGTCCGTGTAAAAATACTTTGTGAAAAACTTCGTCTTTGCGAAGTTTCCACTCACAATTAATCTTGGGCCTTCTAATTAAATGCGATTAAATGTTGATCGGATAATCAATATTTAATTATATGCTCGATGATGCATCACACCCCGAACTCCCGTTGATCACTTCAATTCCCAATTATTTAAACTTTCGGAAAGGAACTTTCAACACGTCCGTCCGTACGCTCTCAAATCAATAACTCCTTTTTTAATCTTTATCTTTTGAACGAATTTAACTAACCGCCGTTTTTCTATGTGGACACTCACGTCCCAATCAAACTTGTTTATTTTTTTTAATCTCCACCGTTACTCTCCTCTTTCTTTGTTTTTATTTTAATTTTTTTTAATCAACATTTCTAAAAACGTGCATGTCTTAAAAACATAACAACGAAACAATAAACAACAACTTAACATTAACAATACAATACTATTAAACGATCTAAACAATACTACGCTAATTAAACTAAAATTTTGACATGTTGAAACCACATCTCGTCCGCGTCGATCGCTGTTGATCGCGGCTCTTAAGATCTAGTGTGGACACAACACATCCCCCCTGCAAAGGTTGAACCAATGGTTTGTACTCTCAAGAGGTACTTCAAACCATTGTTCCACTCTTTGCACCGCTCTCCCTCATGTCTTTTTTCTCTCCCCCCTTCTTTCATTCATTTCTTTCATACCTCATTCGTCTCATTTATAGTCACTCATTATCATCACCTTTGCTCGTGGTATCTGGACCACACATTCATTCAACAATTTAAAAATTTCATGCTTTCGGGTTACTTTCGTGGTTCGCTTGAATCCGTTCAGCGCTCAGCTGATACCGATATATTTTTTATTGTAGCCTCAGCTCTCAATAATTTTCCCCTTGTAGATCTCGACGATTCATGTAGACATCTTGTCGATTCTTTTCTCCCCCCTGTCCCCCGTTGTCTTAAGACGTTACACCTTCTAGGTCATAACTAGTCCGCAACTTTAAATTCTTCTGGTAACTCATATCACCAGGCATTTGTCCCCCCTTTTTTGAACCACTTTTGTTTGAAACCCCATGATTAATCTGTTGAATTTTCTTTCCGCCTTTACTCCGAAATACTGTTGGTGATGACCTTCTGACTGTCTTGTTTGATCTGTCACTCGACGAAAGGATATAAAAGATTGATATGAAACCTTCCTCTTGTCTCCCCTTCTTCATATCCCAGTACATACACGTTGTCGTTTATGACTTGTAATACTTTGTATGGACCCTCATAAGGCAGCGCGAGCTTGGCGCATATATTATTGCCCCTGTTTGATGTCCTCAAACTTTTAACAATTACCTTGTCCCCTACACATCTCGTTTATCATATTTTTATTTTCAAACTTTTGCCTAAAATTGATTTCTTTTAAATTATTAATCTTCAAAGTTGGGCCTAAAAAAGAGTGTGTTATTTAATTTCAAACTTGGGTCTAAATATGAATTGTTATTTAATTCGCTTTCAAATGATGAAACGCGTTAAAATCTAACTCCATTTGACCTTTCTTTTTGAAGTATTTATAATTCATCATTATGTCATCTGTCAAGCGATAATTTATGCTACCAGAAACCATAATTTTCTTATTCCTGCTGAGCCATACCTCAGTTTTTCCCTTTATAGCCTCCCGTATGATTGTTTGCCCAATCATGCATTCTATTTCATTTAGGTCATCGCCCAAACTTTGAATGAAATTTTCGGATTCTATTTGGTTGCCCCCATTTCGAAAACTGTGGTTTTCCATTTTTTCCACTGGTTCTCCTATTGATTCGTTTTTGACCGAATCCTTTATGACATCGATTTCACCTCGAAAGCATGAAATACTCTTGTCAATTTTATCCTCCGTTTCTGTCATTTTGACATTTACCTGATCGAAACGTTTATTTACCCCTTTTTCGAGGCCTTTTACATTTTTGTCGTTTAAGCCGACACATTCCTCTACCCGATCGTTCACCAAGGTTATTACCTCCGCAATCTTAATTTCTAATTTATTATTTTCACATTTGACCTCTGATTTCATACTTGTCAAAGCTTCATTTATTTTTTCAAACTTGTCATTTACTGCGTCAAATTTTATTTTGACCAGATCAAAATTGACTTTATTTTCCTCATTCAAGCTTTTAATGCTTTCGTTGAGACCCCTTAAATTTTCATTCACTCCTGCATTCTGAGCGTCCAGGTTGTCAAATTTATCCGTGATTTCTTTTTTAAACCCCCTTAAATTTTCATTCACTCCTGCATTCTGAGCGTCCAGGTTGTCAAATTTATCCGTGATTTCTTTTTTAAACCCCCTTAAATTTTCATTCACTCCTTTTAAACTATCATTCACTGCTGCATTCTGATTTTTAAAACCTTCCATCATCATTCTCATCATTTTCTCCATCGGATCTTCTGACATCTGGGCAGGCATCGGTTCCGGCACCGATTGTTCCTGGATTGTGATCCCGGTCTCTCCCCCGTCATCGCTACTATCCCTATCTCCCCCCGCTGCATTCACACTTTTACTCCTGGTGTTCATTCTCTTTTATTGAGCTTTCCCCTTTTTGTGCCAATTGAATGTATTGTTGTTTGTAGTCGTGTACTCTTTCAAAAGCCCACTCGTTGTTGCGTCAATTTGTAGCGTTATACCGAGTGACTTCTTGCCCCACGTTGGGCGCCAATTTGTAGCGTTCTACCGAGTGACTTCTCGCCCTCTAGTTGGGTGCCACTTTGTAGCGTTCCGCGCACTTGCCACTCGTTGGCTGGCAATTTGTTGCGTTATGAACTTAATAAGAGCAGACTTACCTATTGGTAGACTCAATCTCAGGGTTCGTCTTTTGCTTAAGAGTCACGACCAACAAAGAGCAACACAGACAAAGATGCAATTTCAAAATTCATATTTATTAAAAACACTTAAATCAAAAAAACATGAAACACCTTAAACTAAAATTGGAAATGTAACACTCAAATTTAAGACAAAACACAAACTTAAAATTATAATTAAATCTAATCCTAACCTTGTATTTTTTTTTATGGTGATCCGGCTGGGCGTATCGCACAACAGCAGACGCACATTCACTTTCTTCTTGATCAAGTATCTATCGCCTGGTCCAAATGGTAACCTGCAATGGCTAGGTCTCTGACCTGAGACAATTCCAGTCCAATTTCAATTCCAAAATCTTTCCCCGTAGGAAAAACGGAACCTAAGTCCGTGTAAAAATACTTTGTGAAAAACTTCGTCTTTGCGAAGTTTCCACTCACAATTAATCTTGGGCCTTCTAATTAAATGCGATTAAATGTTGATCGGATAATCAATATTTAATTATATGCTCGATGATGCATCACACCCCGAACTCCCGTTGATCACTTCAATTCCCAATTATTTAAACTTTCGGAAAGGAACTTTCAACACGTCCGTCCGTACGCTCTCAAATCAATAACTCCTTTTTTAATCTTTATCTTTTGAACGAATTTAACTAACCGCCGTTTTTCTATGTGGACACTCACGTCCCAATCAAACTTGTTTATTTTTTTAATCTCTATCTTTTGAACGAATTTAACTAACCGCCGTTTTTCTATGTGGACACTCACGTCCCAATCAAACTTGTTTATTTTTTAATCTCTATCTTTTGAACGAATTTAACTAACCGCCGTTTTTCTATGTGGACACTCACGTCCCAATCAAACTTGTTTATTTTTTTTAATCTCCACCGTTACTCTCCTCTTTCTTTGTTTTTATTTTAATTTTTTTTAATCAACATTTCTAAAAACGTGCATGTCTTAAAAACATAACAACGAAACAATAAACAACAACTTAACATTAACAATACAATACTATTAAACGATCTAAACAATACTACGCTAATTAAACTAAAATTTTGACATGTTGAAACCACATCTCGTCCGCGTCGATCGCTGTTGATCGCGGCTCTTAAGATCTAGTGTGGACACAACAATACATACATACATACATTGAATTTTATATATATAGATATTTGGTCTGCATTGAAAAAACAGATCAACGTATCAACGTATTTAAATTTCTTATATCGGTGAAAAATTATGACAGCTATTGCCAAAAAAGCATTATGTGAACTTCCATAATGGATAATGAAAATTTTGAAAATCCTGCTGTAAAGCGACGGCGATTGAATCGTGAGAGAAAAGCACGTACAAGAGCTAATAACACAGAAGAACAGCTTCGATCACAGCGACAAGCTGACGCTCGGTCTCATGCGATACGTCGACAACGTGAAACTTTGGAACAAACTCAAGCGCGGCAAGCTGCTGACGCTCGGTCCCATGCGATACGTCAACAACGTGAAACTTTAGAAGAAACTCAAGCGCGGCAAGCTGCTGACGCTCGGTCCCATGCGATACGTCGACAACGTGAAACATTAGAAGAAACTCAAGCGCGGCAAGCTGCTAACTCTCTATCCCATGCGACACGTCAACAACGTGAAACATTAGAAGAAACTCAAGCGCGGCAAGCTGCTAACGCTCGATCCCATGCGATACATCGACAGAAAGAAAATCGATACCAAAGTCAAGCAATTCAACTCCAAATAAGAGCATTGAGATTTGATGAATCTCACGTTACTCGACACGATTGTGGAGAAATGAATTCCATCTGTCAGTTCTGCGGCTCCTAGAATTTCGCCAAGGAGCGTCCAGTTGATAAACAATTTAACAACTAACTGGTAGCCCGTCCGAGGACGGGTAGCTAGAAGGACGGGCAGGCAGCCAAGGTCATATGGCTTTTGGATTGCACTGAGAGCTAGATGATAGCCCGTCCGAGGACGGGTAGCTAGAAGGACGGGCAGCTACCCAAGGTAACTTAAGTTGAATGAAGATTAAGGAAAGCTCTGTGCAATCCAAAAGCCATATGACCTTGGCTGCCTGCCCGTCCTTCTAGCTAGCTAGAATAGCGCACTGGTTACCCAGTTCTTAGACCTCTATACGCACTGAGTATATTCAACACGATTTGAAACGCTCTGTATGATTTTGAATTATGCGGACGGACGGACAGACAGACGGACGGACAGACAGACGGACGGACAGACACGGAGCCAGATCATAAGGCTTCTTGCTATACTTTGTATAGAAGCCTAAAATTAATGAATTTTGTCATATTTGTATTAATATTATAAATGTGATAAAACCCTTTTTCTGATTTATTAATAATATTATTGATTGCGCCGACTATATACAGGGTGTCCCCGTGACCGTGGAGAACCTTTGAGGTGGTGATAAAGGGCACTTTTCTAAGACAAATTTTCAAATAAAATATTTGCCCAAATCCAAACCCTTGGGGGGTACCTCCCTTTAAAGCAATTTTTTGAATTTCTGATTTCAAACGGCCATAGCTCCGACATTATTGATTTTTTGAGGTTAATGGATTAGAACTTTTTTAAAGATCATTCGCTTATCTCCAAATTAGGTTATAACCCCTTATCGTCTAGAATCAACAGATTTCGAGTTATAAATTAAATTAAGGGAAAAAATGTTTAAAAAATTCAAGTTTTTTTTAAATTTTCTTGCGAACCCCGTATCTCTTAAACGAAACGTCTAAGAGAAAAACTAAGGGCCCAAACCGGATAGGGAATTTAACGGGCTACAACTTTCGCTAAATACATTTTTTTGGACAACCAACCGTTTTCACAGAAACTCTGAAAATAATGAACAAGGTGTAGGTAAAAAAAATAAATTCACAAAATTAATTTAATAAATGCTCAAAATGGCCTCCCTCATTTTCAGCACACAGGCGTGCTCTTTTCAAAAGGTGTTGCACGGTATTATTTATAATGGCGCTTCTTTCGTTAAGTTCTGTCACACCTATCTGTATTCTTTCCATTAATTCCTCTCTGGTTTCGGGCCTTCTTCTATCGCTGTAAACTATAGCTTTAAGGACACCCCATAAAAAATAATCGAGTGGTGTTAAATCGGGTGATCGTGCCGGCCAATTGATAAATCCTCCTCTTCCTATCCATTTTTCTGGATACGCAGTATTTAATTTTTTTTTAATTTAATATTTTTTTTAAATAATTTAATTTAATATTTAGATAAACTAATGCGCTTTATAACAATGTCGCTCAAACGTCAAACGCTACAATACGTTTTAACAAAGTTTTAATATTAAAACAAATGCTATAAATCAAATTGAGGTTTTTAGTAATTATGTGAATTTATATTTTTTACCTACACCTTGTTTGTTATTTTCAGAGTTTCTGTGAAAACGGTTGGTTGCCGAAAAAAATTTATTTGACGAAAGTTGTAGCCCGTTAAATTCCCTATCCAGTATGGGCCGTTAGTTTTTCTCTTAGACGTTTCGTTTAAGAGATACGGGGTTCGCAAGAAAATTTTAAAAAAACCTGCATTTTTTAAACATTTTTTCCCTTAATTTAATTTATAACTCGAAATCCGTTGATTCTAGACGATAAGGGGTTATAACCTAATTTCTTATTATAAAAGGCCAAGTCTTTCTTTCTGTCTGTTCCACAGAAATACCCGAAGCAAACCGAACCGAACCGAACGCACAACGTATCATCGGATCAACGTATCATCGGATCAACGTATCATCGTATCAACGTATCATCGTATCAACGTATCATCGGATCAACGTATAATCGTATCAACGTATCATCGTATCAACGTATCATCGGATCAACGTATCATCGTATCATTTGGTCTATATAGGACAGCTATTTCCAAAAAAGCATTATGTGAACTTCCATAATGGATAATGAAAATTTTGAAAATCCTGCTGCAAAGCGACGGCGATTGAATCGTGAGAGAAAAGCACGTACAAGAGCTAATAACACAGAAGAACAGCTTCGATCACAGCGACAAGCTGACGCTCGGTCTCATGCGATACGTCGACAACGTGAAACTTTAGAAGAAACTCAAGCGCGGCAAGCTGCTGACGCTCGGTCCCATGCGATACGTCAACAACGTGAAACTTTAGAAGAAACTCAAGCGCGGCAAGCTGCTAACGCTCGGTCCCATGCGATACATCGACAGAAAGAAAATCGATACCAAAGTCAAGCAATTCAACTCCAAATAAGAGCATTGAGATTTGATGAATCTCACGTTACTCGACACGATTGTGGAGAAATGAATTCCATCTGTCAGTTCTGCGGCTCCAAGAATTTCGCCAAGGAGCGTCCAGTTGATAAACAATTTAACAACTGCTATCATAAAGGAAAAGTGAAGATTCCGCAACCGCTCGATCAACATGGGAATCTATTGTTATATCCCGAATTTCTTCCCTCTATGCTTTCAGATTCAGATAATCCTTACTACAAGAACTTTCGTCAGCACATCCGCTCTTACAATTCCTCGGTTTCTTTCGCTTCAATGGGAGCAGAGATTGTTTCAATGCCGGGTAACGGACCATACGTTTTCAAAATTCATGGACAGACGTACCACAGAACCACAAACCTGTATCCACCTGAAGGACAAACAAGAAAGTTTGCACAACTGTATGTAATGGACACGACAGAAGCGGTCAATGAACGAGTAAATCTGCCTGAGAATAGAGGTTGTCTACCTGAAGTGATTGAGAAAATCGATCGATTCTTCCGCGTCAACAATCGTATCGCAGCTTCATATTGCCTGATGAAAGAAATTGAGCAACAAGAGCGTGTACGAGCCGAAGAAGAAGGACAACCAGTTCCGGTCGTCAATATGGTGATGCGGCGCGATCGGCAGTCTGATCAAAGACGTTACAATGCTCCAACGTCCAATGAAATTGCAATGGTGTTCGTAAATGATGACGGCGAACCTCCATTTGAACGTGATATCCGTATCTATCCTCGAAATCCCGTCGACAATGCACAACAATTCATTCGTATCAATATTCTCAGTCCAAAGCTTGACCCTATGACTTATGGCATTCTTTATCCGTTTGGCGAACCGGGGTGGCAACCCAATTGGAGTTGCGAAGGATATCGGCAATCCCGTAATAAAATCAGCATGTTACAATTTAAAGTTGCGCAAACAGCAATTAGAAACGATTTCAATCCGATCATGAGTGCGGGAAAACTTACGCAACAGTGGATTATCGACTCATATTTTTTGCAAGTGGAAGCCAATAATTTGAACTACATACGATATCAACAAAGTAAATTGCGTACTGAATTGTATCAAGGTCTATCCGATCATATTCAAAATGCAGCACACGATGCTGGAGTGCAAGCTGGTTTGTCGGTTATTCTTCCTTCCTCTTTCGAAGGCTCTCCGAGAAACATGCGGCAAAGACTTCAAGATGCAATGTCAATTTTTGGAAAATACGGCCCACCTGACCTTTTCATCACATTCACTGCAAATCCAAAGTGGCCAGAAATAACAACTAATTTAAGACGGGGAGAATCGGCATCAGATCGTCCTGACTTAGTTGCCAGGGTCTTTAAGCTAAAGTTGAAGGCCTTAATGGAAGATTTAACTATTCTTCATGTTTTAGGGCGATGCAAAGCATTTGCCTATACCATTGAATTCCAAAAACGAGGTCTTCCTCATGCTCATATCCTGATTGTGCTCCATGATGATGATAAATTCAAAACATCTGAACGTATCGACGATGTAGTTAGTGCCGAGATACCAGACATCGCACTAAACCCACGATTATTCGAAATTGTTACTCGATGTATGATGCACGGTCCTTGCGGTGCTTCACATCCATTTGCGCCATGCACGGAGAATGGTAAATGCAAAAAAGAATTTCCTAAAGATTTTCAACTCGAGACAACAACTAACATTAACGGCTATCCGCGCTATCGTCGACGAGTGGAACCTACGACGGAAGTTAGAGGAAAGATGATGGATAATCGGTATTATTATTGCGGGAACTCATGAATAATAACAGTCTATTTGGGGGTAAATCTATTGTTATTGAAGGTGATTTCCGCCAAACACTCCCGGTGATGCCAAAGAGAAAACGAATTGATGTTATTGAAGCGTGTTTAACGTCGAGTCCATTTTGGAAATACTTCAAACAATTGTCCTTGATTTCCAATATGAGAAGTGAAAACCAAAATGAATTCAACCAGTGGTTGCTCAATATTGGTAATGGAAGTTTGCATCCGTTGAGGGACTCCCGGAGGACGCCATCCAGATTCCGATAGATATGATTGTTCAAGGCGACATTATTTTTAAGATATTCGGAAACTCGATCGCGAAACTCTCTGTTGATGAGCTTTCCAAGCGGGTGATTCTTGCAACCACCAACAAAGAAACGCTCGAAATCAACAACAATATCATTCGGCAATTAAATGGGGAGAGGCAGATTTATCATAGTTCGGACTCGATCATTACAGAGGACAGTAATGATCTTATTAATAATTATTATCCTACAGAATTTCTCAACAGCCAAACGCCATCAGGAGTACCTCCACATGAATTAATATTAAAACGCGGAGCTATAGTAATGTTGATTCGAAATTTAAATCCCGGAAAAGGGTTGTGTAACGGTACCAGGATGGTCGTTCGAAATATGCATCGGCGTTCCATTACGTGCGAGATAATTTCAGAGTCGCACAGAGGGCAAATTGTTATCCTTCCTCGAATTGCCATTGCACCTACAGACAGTAATTTGCCCTTTACTCTTAAAAGACGCCAGTTTCCGATAATTCCCGCTTTCGCCGTAACGATAAACAAGTCGCAGGGGCAAACATACGAACATGTCGGAATTAGTTTGACTGAACCGGTATTTTCACACGGACAACTCTATGTAGCTCTCTCGCGATCTCGACTTCGACAAAATATAAAAATCCTAATTAAAGACAATTCTAGACAAGGAGAACTTAGAGCTACAGACTGGTTTACACAAAATGTAGTGTTCCGGGAAGTTTTTGAAAGACTTTAAAATTAAGCATTAATTAACCATACGTTTTCAAAATTCATGGACAGACGTACCACAGAACCACAAACCTGTATCCACCTGAAGGACAAACAAGAAAGTTTGCACAACTGTATGTAACTAGATGATAGCCCGTCCGAGGACGGGTAGCTAGAAGGACGGGCAGGCAGCCAAGGTCATATGGCTTTTGGATTGCACTGAGAGCTTTCCTTAATCTTCATTCAACTTAAGTTACCTTGGGTAGCTGCCCGTCCTTCTAGCTACCCGTCCTCGGACGGGCTATCATCTAGTTTACTATATAATCCATAATAAGCAAACTTTTCCATTCCATCCGGAACTTTACTTCTCTGTAATGTACGATCCATTTCTTAAGGTCGATCAATCCTAATCTTTCTCTTTTATTTACAACTTAACTGCACCAATCACATCAAACCACTGCTGTGGTTACAATAAAAACGGATCAACGTATCAACAGATCAACGTATCAACGGATCAACGTTTCAACGTATAATTTCCTATATAGGTGAAAAATTATGTAAATAAAAGATAACTTATATTTGGTCTGCATTGAAAAAAAGTTGTTATTTTTGGTCGCCATCTCTTATTATAAAAGGCCAAGTCTTTCTTTCTGTCTGTCCCACAGAAATACCCGAAGCAAACCGAACCGAACCGAACGCACAACGTATCATCGGATCAACGTATCATCGGATCAACGTAACATCGTATCAACGTATCATCGTATCAACGTATCATCGGATCAACGTATCATCGGATAAACGTATCAAGGGATCAACGTATTTAAATTTCCTATATAGGTGAAAAATTATTATGTAAATAAAATATAACTTATATTTGGTCTGCATTGAAAAAACAGACGGACAGACGGACACGGAGCCAGATCATAAGGCTTCTTTCTATACTTTGTATAGAAGCCTAAAATAGTAAACACATAAACACAGAACAATATAATCATCAGTCTTTCCTTCCTTCCTTCTGTGTCTGTCCCACGTAAATGGCCGAAGCACGACCGAACCGAACGCATCAACGGACAATCGTATCATTATTGTAACAACGGATTATTGTATCAACGGATCATTTTGTCTATATAAGACAGCTATTTCCAAAAAAGCATTATGTGAACTTCCATAATGGATAATGAAAATTTTGAACATCCTGCTGCAAAGCGACGGCGATTGAATCGTGAGAGAAAAGCACGTACAAGAGCTAATAACACAGAAGAACAGCTTCGATCACAGCGACAAGCTGACGCTCGGTCTCATGCGATACGTCGACAACGTGAAACTTTGGAACAAACTCAAGCGCGGCAAGCTGCTGACGCTCGGTCCCATGCGATACGTCAACAACGTGAAACTTTAGAAGAAACTCAAGCGCGGCAAGCTGCTAACGCTCTATCCGATGCGACACGTCAACAACGTGAAACATTAGAAGACTAGATGATAGCCCGTCCGAGGACGGGTAGCTAGAAGGACGGGCAGGCAGCCAAGGTCATATGGCTTTTGGATTGCACTGAGAGCTTTCCTTAATCTTCATTCAACTTAAGTTACCTTGGCTGCCTGCCCGTCCTTCTAGCTACCCGTCCTCGGACGGGCTATCATCTAGTATTATTATAATGTAATATCAGGTAATCTGCACTAATTAAATTTTTGCAGTTACAATCACAATTTCGAAGGTTCTGATTAGATTTAAATTATGCAGATAGACAGACGGACAGACGCGGAGACAGTTCATAAGGGTTCTTGCTATACTTTGTATAGAAACCTAACAAGTAGTTTATATAGGGAGACCTCTTTGAAAATATCTTTAACTTAGTAAATTTCTTTCGAACATTTGCGTATTTATAAATTGCATTAGCGAATCGAAACAACGGATTAACAGATTAACGCAATACTATATAGACGAAGTATTTACAACATAACAACGTATCAGTTGATCAACGTTATGATTGGCTCTGAAACATGCGGACGGACACGAAGCCAGACCATAAAACCTTGTACAGAAGCCTAAATAATGATTCTTGTTATACTTTGTATAGAAGCCTAAAAGTAGCGCACTGGCTACCCAGTTCTTAGACCTCTATACACACAGAGTATTTCCAACACGATTTGAAACGCTCTGTATGATTTTGAATTATGCGGACAGACAGACGGACGGACACGGAGCTAGATCATAAGGCTTCTTGTGATACTTTGTATAGAAGCCTGAAAGGATGAAAAAGGACATTGAAATAAAAAAAAAACGGCCGCCACTTTCTGTCTCATTCCGCGAATTTAAAAACCTCCTCTCGTGATGTCGTATCAAACTGTGCAGTTCACATAAATATTGTTTGTAAAATTCTACATGGTTTATAGATTACCCTGTATAATATGTATAGTTCTGTGTAATGTGTTCCCTGTATAATTCGCATACAGGATATCATAGATATAATGTAGACAGAAAACTGCAAACAATTTTTTTTTGGGATGAAGTTTAGAGTTTTGGGATTTTCTTCGGAATTCCGAATATACCTCTGTTCCAAATTGCAGCTTTCTAAGCGGTCGGAAAGTGACTAAACTCTTTTTGCACCTACATACTGTTGTGACCCGTTTTTCAATGTAGAGAGATGTGATGAAAGCCCAGTACAAAGGCAACACAATTTGGAGAGGTTCGAATTGCTCCAAATTGTTAAGTTAGTTATTGTTCACGTTCATTTTGTTATATGTTTAATTTTAAGGCATGTAGATTAAGAAAGTGCAACCGTTACGTTAAATAAAGACGTAGGCTATAGAGAGGCAAGAAAACAAACAGGAAATATGATGTCCAAAAAGGAACAAAACAAAACAAAAATCAAATTGGTATCCAGGAACAACAACGGGATGCAGGAGTTATATAGTTACGATTTCGAGAGCGTCCAGATAGGACGTACGGTAGTTACCATTTAGAGAGCGTTCAGATAGGACGTGTTTTTGAGTAACCATTTCGAGAGCATCCAGAGACGACGTGTCGGTCGCGAATACAGAGTGAAATTAATTCATCTTATAATTAATTCGAGACGGGCGTGTAGCCAAGGTGCTACAAACATCCCATATAAAGGGATCGTGACGGGTGTGTCCTTCAAGGAGACAGTATACTAAGAGTACAGCATTTGGACTGGAATCGTGTCAGGCCAGGAGCCTAACAACAAAAGGGCGACCAAATTGGACCAGGCGATTGCCAGAAGAAAGTGCGTAGTGTTGTGCAACGATAGCCACGGTGTACCACGATATTAATACAAGGTTAGCATTAGTTTCATTTATAATTTAAGTTTGTTTGATTTGTTTTATTTGCGTTGATTGTTTATGTTGATTTTGTTATTTATGTGTTCTTGTTTATTAAATCTGTTAGCTGATTCAAATTGTGTTTCTTTTGTGCTGATGCTGAATAACAGTTGCTGACGTGAGACAAATAAGATAAAAAATAAAATCATCCTGAGATTAAGAGTAGCTAAGGTAGGTGCAGAAAGTTTGTTGTTCTTCGTCACCCAGAGCGAGTTAAGGGGACCAGGACACACCAATACATACGTTGAGCTTTATAGTACCAAGAAGATAGATAGATTATCTTATTTTCTCCTTTTAATTTTATTACCAACCGCATTAATATGTTATATAAAGGTTACATAATTGTATTTCCATCATCAAAAGTTAGTCAAAAAAGATCAAAAGTCCATCCAAAACGTTTAAAGTTTTAAGAAAGTTAAAATCAAAGTTCAAAATGGCAAATTCCAATTTCGATTTACCAGTTCCTGAGATATATAAACAGTTAAAACATTACACCTTAAATTTGGATACAAGATGCAATTTAGGGTATCCTTTCCAATCCGATGTACATCCCGGTTGGGCGATGATAATAAAGCCTTCTTTTCAACAAATTGATGGCGCACATCAGGCAAGAAACGAAGGAGAAGAAGTTTGCGTTAGATGCTCTAAAACATTTCTGATCAAAACTTTTGGCGAGTATTATAATAATAGAGAACCCTGCTATTATCATGAAATCAAACGTCCAAGAAACGGCACGTACGATTGTTGCAAGAAAAGCTTAAGCTCACGTGGCTGTAAACATAGCAAATCCCATGTCTGGAGTGGCCTACGCGATGGTGCTACGAACGGACCCTACAAAGATTATATTTCGATGCCTTCTGTAAACGAAGAACCGCTAGACGGAAATTATGGTATTTTTGCTATAGCATGTGAAATGTGTTACACCAAAGCAGGTATGGAATTAATACAGGTTTCTATTACAGACGTAAAAGGAGATGTAATCTATAATGCGTATGTTAAGCCCCAGTACGAAGTGATTGATTTCAATACTGAATATTCGGGAATATCGGGAAAATGGTTCCGACAAAAGAATAGAAAGTCGTTAGAGGCAGTTCAAAACGACCTGAAGAAATTCATTAATCGTAATAGTTTTCTAATTGGTCATGCGCTTGAAAATGACCTAAGAGCGTTAAAAATATTTCACGAAAATGTGATCGACACGTGCGTGTTATATCCGCATTGGAATGGGTTTCCGTTTAGGCGTTCTTTGAAGAGCCTTGTCACTGATATTTTAAAGCGCCCAATAGAAAAGGTAAACAATGGATATAAAAGCAAACGAAACGCTAAGAACGCGATGGATCTTGTAATGAAAACAATTGAAAATAATTTAAATAATTGAAAATAATACCAAGTTAAGACACACGTAGGAAAGGGGTCGTTTACGCATGGAATCGGGCACGTCACTTGAAAAAGAAAAATGGCGTTCCAAAAAATATGAAAAACGTAAAATATGCATCCAAGGTAGATGAAACGAAAAGAAAATATCAGAAAGTGTTCAAAAGAAATCCTTTTATGTGAAAAAAATTGTTAAATAAATCCTATTTAAATAAATAAAAGTAATTTGTGTAACTTTTTTATCTTAAACAGCGCTTAGTTGTGGGGAAAACACTTTAATTTGTTCACCCCCTCCGATATTCGCGTAACATTAAAGAAATTATTGGCAGCTAGTTCGAATATTACCAATTTGTGTGAATATGTTTTTAAACTTGATTGGAGCGTGATGGAGAATTTTACGTGTGATATTTGTAAAAAGAAAAAAACTTTCAGAAAGGTATTTTCTCCGATTAATATAGATATCGTAAATAATCCCAGTTTTAATCGATTGGAAAAGGCGTTGCTGGATGGCGGATTGTCAAAAAGAAAGTGTTGTAATAAATCATTTGATGTTGTTGTAACCTATGGTTCGTATATTTTTATCGAATGTGAAGTGAACAGACTCATATCTGTTGAAGAATTTCCAAATATTATAAACTTTCACGAAAGAAGTTTCGCATTAGCAGGGCTTGGGGCACTACACAGCCTGAGTAGAAAAGGTACCGATTGGGTGGAATTTGACGATTTAATTAAAAGATACCCACTCCCGTTCAAGTTTCCCAACGAAAAAACTCCAAAAATGTGTATATAATCGTATGTGGAGATATAAATTTCTTTATTGTTTATTTTGAGTAGCGTTCATTTAAAAGCAGACATGTCCACATAAAGTAGTTTTGAGATTTTGAGAAGTTAATATGTTGAAATCTCGATGACAAGTTGGAACATTAATTGAAATTTTTGACACTGCTATCACTATGGAATTCGTTGTACTATTTACAGAGAAAACATGAATAAACAATTGGATATGTCTGGTTTTGCGTGAACGCAGATGACTTGTATGGTTTTGTTTGAATATGAGAGGAAACTGACCTGTTTTTTTATTGTTATAATGGGTGTTCACTGTTCAATTACACAGCAAAATTGTTTTTTTTTTAAATAAAATATTATATTTTTGATAAACTTTTATTAAGAAAAAAAACAAAAACCGACTTCAAAAAAAAGCACTACAAAAAAATTGCACTAAAAAGTAAAAAATAATTAGAAGTTCTTAGAAGAAGATTTAACAGAAATTAGAAGTATATTTTTACAGTGCTGAACATAAAAATTAATGTATTACGTCAATAATATACAATTATTGTTATTTTTGGAGTCGGTGCCAGCCAAGGTTAACAAACGTGTATTAACGAAGTAGCGGAGTACCAGTAGGTATACATTTTATATCACTTTGACTGCAAAGAGTTTCACAGTCGACAAGATCGCAGGCGCTTGGCGTTAAACAACACGACATCGGTATTGCTACATTGTCGTATTAATGTGATTTCAAATACATTTTGTAAATTTCTTAACAGCTTGGCTGGCACCGACTCCAAAAATAACAATAATTGTATATTATTGACGTAATACATTAATTTTTATGCTCAGCACTGTAAAAATATACTTCTAATTTCTGTTAAATCTTCTTCTAATAACTTCTAATTATTTTTTACTTTTTAGTGCAATTTTTTTGTAGTGCTTTTTTTTGAAGTCGGTTTTTGTTTTTTTAAAATTTTTTTTTTAACTTTTTAGTGCAATTTTTTTGTAGTGCTTTTTTTGAAGTCGGTTTTTTAAAAAATTTTTTTAATTAATGTACATTAATGTCATAAATTAATTCATTTGTCACTTTGTAACTTGATTTTTGCTAATTTTAAAAATATTGTGCAACGCCACTGAGTATATGTCAATGTCATTTTTAAGGTTAACATTCTTATGTCAAAGTTGTGCCCCCTATTCTCGAGCCGCTACTGACTATATGTCAATGTCATTTAATTAAACTTTTAGTGTCAAAATCGCAACGTAACTACAATGACAACGACGTTTATATATTTTGAATTTTTTCATCATTTTGAATTTTTTCATCAGTTATTTCAATTTAAAAACCAAAGTACTCAACCGATTTTGATGAAATTTATATGGGACCAATCTGAAACTATATCCTTTCGAATTGTGAAAAAATTTTGAAAATCGGTTAATAAATGACGGATTATGACATTATGAGGTAACAAACACTAAAAAAAAATACAGCCGAATTGATAACCTCCTCCTTTTTTGAAGTCGGTTAAAAAAGGAATAGTAATGCAAACAATATTGAGAAAATTTAGATATGTAGAAAAAGGGGGCAAGCGTGAAATCTTATTTCGCTTGACAATTTTTTTTTAAGAACACCGAGAACAAAACGGGAACAATCCAACTCAACAAAAAAAAGTTCACTTTTCAAAAAAGGGGGGCTAGCGCGAAATCTTATTTCGCGTTTTTCTCGGTTATCTTTGAACTTTTGACAATTTTTTTTGAGAACACCGAGAACAAAACGGGAACAATCCAAAACAACGAAAATAGGTTTACTTTTCAAAAAAAAGCGGGGCTGGCTATAAAAATGGATTATTTCGTTTTTCTTGGTGGTTTTTTAAAAATTAAAAAAAAATACAGAACACTTGAGAACAAATGGAGAACAATTCAGAACAACAACAAAATATTAAACTTTTGAAAAAAGGGGTACTAACTTCACTAATATATCACTGTAAAACGAGATAGGCTATTTTCTGCAATGAGAACCCTGGGGATAGCGGAAAAAATAATAAGATTAACAAAGATGACCCTCAACAGGACTGAAAACTACGTCAAGTCGGCGAACAAAACATCCAAGAGTTTTGAGGTCAAGAGTGGTTTGAGGCAAGGAGATCCCTTATCTGCGGTATTATTCAATTTTGTACTAGAAAAAATAATCTCAGAAAGTGGAATAAAAACATATGGGACGATATACAATACAAACCACCAGTGCTTTGCCTACGCAGATGATTTCGTACTAATTGCAAAAAGCCGACAAGACCTTCAGAAAATTAGTAGAAAATATCAGCAAGGATGCACAAAAACTGGGAATGCAGATAAATAAGGAGAAAACAAAATACTATATGGTTATGGGCGCAAAAATCAGCGAACTTAGATTTATGAGAAGTCTTTCGGTTAGGGTAGGAAGAATGAAAGAATACAATTTCGAGGAAGTGGAGAACTTCACCTATTTGGGAACCCTAATAACGAGATATATAATACAGTGATAAGGCCGGCACTACTATATGGTAGTGAAACGTGGACTTTAAATAAGAACGACAGCGAAGAGGTGGCACGATGGGAAAGAAAGACCCTGAGAAGAATTTATGGTGGACGACAAATAAACGGCGAATGGCGTAGTGAAACGTAGGACATTTCTCCTAATAAATAATGCCACGATGGTTGTGCCCTATGACTAGCTTTCTCAGGGCAAACAATAAAATAACTGCGCCACTACTTCTGGCTAGATGTAGGGGGCGCTAAACAGAGAGATGCTCCAAAGAGCGTAGCGTGGATGTTAAGTTAGCGCCACGTAGTTTACCATTACCACCCTGCTCACCATCAAACCAGAAACCACCGAAGAAACTACGAAACTGTGGTCACAGTTTAAATAACCAAAAGCAATGGAATACAGTTACCATTGATAACCAAAGGAGTATCGACTCGTCTCTGACCAACTTTGATCAACACGAACGAATGATGACCAATAAATAGTTGGTGAGCAACCAGATGGTCGTTGCTCGAAGGTGATAACAATTGCGATGTAAGCAAAATAATACCACCAAGAACCTCTTCACGAATTAATTAAGAGAACGTTCGGGTGGTCGCTAAAATCCCAATGAATAGTTTAGATTAGAATAGAAAAATTAAAAAGCAACCACTGCGAACCCCCGCATAACTGACCAATCGTAAGCCCCCGGTAAAACTTTCCACCGCTGTACTTCTGTCGTGCATCGCGAGACCTTCTTCCTATATAAATATTTTCAAATAAAACAAACAGACAAATAATAAAAATATACACACAACAACAAAGAAAATCAAGCCTTTAATTTCGAATACGGGTTTCGACACCATGCCGCGCCCGCTTTGTGGACCGCTAGCCTATCCATTAGACTAACTCAGCTCTACGTTACCTATGTCGAAAGTAAGTTGTTTCATTTGGTTAAAGAAAACATTATTTCTCGTAAATAATGTTTCCACAAAGATAGCAATACAGTTGTTAGTAAATATATTCACGCGTGCGAGCGTACAATAAAAAAAGTGCCCCAATAAAATTCATGCAGAAAGCATAAATAACTCATATTCTTGGCGAAACTTGCCAATCAAAAAAAATACATAAGGCAAGACACAAACCTGAAATATTAAAACACAAAAAACAAAATAATATTCACTCAAAGGTAAAAATACATATAATCGACACAAACCTGAAACGGAAAAAATATAAAAATCGAGCTTGAACAAAATTTGTTACGACCGATAACGAATACAATTCCAGGTGGTATCCGAGTATTGCGGGTTGGCTGATAATGCAATATGTGCAATTAACGATATGTTCTAAATGATGTAAAAGAATTGAACGGTTAATAATCCTGCTGGAAGTAGGGACGATGGATTCAACATATTAAAGAGAAACGGTACATAGCGGTAAAAATCCATCATCCGTGGTTATAACCGATAACGATAATAAACTTCAGGTGGTGTTAGAGTACAAATTGCGAGTCGACTGATAAATGCAATATGTGGAATTAACGAAAGGTTCTAATGACTTACCCATCTGAACGACTAGAATCCTTCAACAGAAGACTGGACGGTGGATCCAACATATAAAGGAACGGTACAAAGCGGTAAAAAATCCACCCTCCAACAACAACGAATTCTTATCCCCGGGATCGGGCTCGGAAAAACACTGTCCCATATTAAATCGTATGCTGGGTCGTTCGAGAAAGGAAGCAAACAAAATTCTTTCCAAAAATCACAACCACATTTCACAAGCAGACCAACAAAATTTTGCGTCGACACCTTTCCACGTTCAAAAGCCAACTCTCACATATAATTTTTTGATAACTCGCACATTTCGATAAAACATTTGTCTTTAAGAAATTGAATTGTCCTGCCACACCTCGGGGAATGTTGCAAATTTATTGCAGCGATCTGCAATAAATTAGATTTTCAAAATCAAAGCCTGCAGCGGAAATTTGGAACCGTCACACCAGATTAGATAACGAAGAAGTAACGAGCCTATACGGAGAGCCGAGTATAACAAGAATAATTAAAGCGCAGGTCAGGTGGTTGGGGCATGTGGAGAGACTACCAAGAGAGAGAATGACCCGCAAAGTACTGCGGCAGGTCCTATACGTACCAGAAGAAGAGGAAGGCCAAGGAGGAGATGGCTGGATGTGGTGGAGGAGGACCTGAGGAAGATAGGAGTCAAGGACTGGACAGTTTTTGTGAGAGACCGAAAAAGATGGAGACAAATAGTTCAAGCCATAGGTCTACAAGGCCTGTGGTGCTCAAATTTTATTTTATTCTTTTGTAAATCAAGCCATTGTTTATAATAGGTCGTGTAAGTGTAATAAGTGGTATTCTTTCTATTGCATGTATCCCGAAGATTTATGATCGCCCCCCGTATAATTCAATCGCAATTTCAGTAAGTTCTTAAAGTAAAAGCCAATTGATGTGATGAAAAAGTATCCCCACTCCGCGTGTGAGGGGTTTCCCTAAATCAGATTGGTGTCCCAAAGCGTCTCCCTTCCTTAAATTAATTTTTTTCTTTGTGGTAACTTCATTAGTATCATTCTGCAACCTAGTACACCTGCGGTAGTAAGATTTATTTATAGCTCCATTACCTATACTAAAAATCTGATGTGGCCATCGCATAACTTTCCGAACAGACGCAAATTTTTATATTATATTTTTAAATAAAATGGTTACATAATTTCAACAGTAAATCGATGAAAAATTTCATATTTTGCCAAAATAGGAAGAAAAAAACTTTTGAATGCCTATATCTTGCAAATGAAGCATTTTTGAACCCATGTTATTAAAAACTTTTCATCTATTTTCGTTAGTAGAATGCGGTTTACTATTTTATTTACAAATACAAAAATTTTTGAAACGCCCTGTATATTTTAGAGAAAAACTTGTAGGACAAAAAATGTAGAAAATTCCATAGCGCTAATTTTTTGTTATTAATAGTTTTACATATTTAATTTCGTTTCGAAGTTATGACGTATAATGTCATAATAGCTCCAGGTAAACCCCCCTTTCCCGTTACACGATTTAATTTATTTTCATCTGGCTTCGTCCTACGACAGGAAAAAGCTTATATGCAAAATTTGGAATGATTTTCTTGCTTCGTTTAGACGCTATCGTGTTCACAGACGTACATACACACACACACACATACACACATACATACATACATACAGACATCCTTCCAAAAATGATAAAAATGGATTCAGGGGACCTCAAAACGTGAACATCTGTCAAAAAATTGGGGGGTCAAATTTTGCCTGATAACAATACATTCCTTACCTAGGGGTTCGGAAAGTAAAAATGAGTGAAATAAACCTTATCCGAAGATTTGATTTGTGTAGCGATCTTAAAATTTGTGCTAAATGTTTCGATCGTGATCTAGCTGCCGCATGCATCCGTGGTTTGAGTTCTTGCGGAAGTTGTTGGTCTCAATTATGCCGAAAGTAACAAAAGCTGAAACAATTTATTCTTACATAGAAGATTTCGCTACATTTAGTTACATCCCATTTTAAGTAATGTTTCAGAAGTTGCACAGATTCATAAGACTGAATCTCTATTTTTAATTGTCAGTCTTCTTGTATCAGAAAATGAAATACAAGACGAAACTCAAATTTTAAGTATATGCCAAGATATAATTTTTAATTATTCAAAGTTTAAGAAATTAACCATAAAACACATAGCACTCGGCATTATGGTTCATCAAGAAACTAAATCTAAGAAAATCATACAGACTTTACATTCTTGTGGTTATTCAATTTCGTATAAAGATGTTCTTAGGCTACGAAACACAATTGCTCAGGAAGAAATTCGAAAATTTCTTGAAAACGATGATATAGTTATTCCAAGACAACTGGTATCTTCTCGATTTTTACAATTTGCAGCAGATAACATCGATATTTTGGAAGAGACATTAGATAAGTCACCTACTTTTCATGGTACTCAAATGGCTGTATTCAAAATATTACGTCCAAAACAGGAAGAACTGCAGAACTTCAAACTTTTGCCGTACAGGGTAAAATTTATTATAGATCCCTGAAAATATGCAACTTCTCAGAAAAATTTACTACAATAAAAGTAAAAAAAATGCACCTTCTATTGTTAACAATGATAACATGTTTTCGGAACTTGGTACTAGCGAAGACAAAGATTAAATGCGCAAACATAATTTATCTTTGATTCTCTGCAGAATTACGAACGCCGAATCCAACAGAGAGTGTACTGTGGTACCACAATGGTCGGCCTTTAATAAATTATTACTAAAACGAGATGACAACATTACATCTTACGGTTACTTGTCTTTCAACTGAACTGGTTGAAATATTATTAGCCTTTTAATACCATAGTCAACGGACAGGAAATTGGAACTTACACTTAAGTAGTTTTAGAAAAATGCTCCCTTGGTTCTTTTTTTATAACCATACAAATTATTCTAGATGGGGTTCGGCTTATTTCTTAGATATGGTAAATTTACCTAACAGCGCACCCGCGGTATATCAAGAATTTATGTCCGGAAACTTCGTAGTTAAAAGATTACCAGGTGCATTTAACACAATTTCCGTTGACCAAGCTCTAGAACATAATAGATATAAATAAAATTTCTAAGAATGCTGGAGGTATAGTAGGTTTGACTAAAAATTCTACAAGATTGGACGAATGGTTCCTGAGCTTTAATGAACTAGGTTTAATGATCGGCACATTTGTAGCATCTTTTAAAACATCCATTCCTGATCAAGTTAGTCAAAATATAGAAATTGGAACTGAGAGAATTAAAATAGATGAACAATCAGTTGTAAGACTGCAAGAACAATTTAATAGATTTCAAGTATTTACTCGAGATGAAGACCATCTATTATCGACGGCCTCAAGTCAATACCACGTAAGTCAAAAATGTGAGAATTTTAGATTATTAAGTTTTCTATCGTCTCTAGAAATGCGCAGATTCCATCTAAGCTCGTTACGTTTAAATTACAAAGAATTCAATCCCACGTAAATCGTATTTAAAAATAGTTTTTTTTTATTTAACCAATATGTACATATTATTATCAATCAGAACAGTAAATTAAATACTTAATTATACATTCTATGAGATAATCTGCTGTCTTGTCTTTGTAGGGGATTCCGCCCATCGGCTTTACCCGCAATCATTTTCCTTTATCTTTGTAACAATAAGTCACGAGGCCATTTTCGTTTTAGTCTCTATATATATAGTTTTTTAGTTCTTCGCTTATATTAAAGGAGAAAAACATCGAAGTTCCTTCTTGCATGATCCGGAATGATTTTAGCCATGTTATGCACTTATTAAGCTCATGGACAGAATTCAAGTCATGTTCGTACAGATTAAAAATTTTTATTTAAGATCTATTGGATTGGTAATTGTCAGCACGGAATTTGAAGATATCAAAAGATTATTAAGATTTATTTTTACGGTTAGCTTAAACGAAACCGATGGTATAAATATGGATGGTGAGCAAACCGAATGTGATTATGCTAAAGAAAGTTTGAAACGTAGAATTGATTCGCATGTTATACATATATACGAAATGATAAATATCAAAGAAAACAATGAAGAAGATGGCGATGATAATACGTCTATTACAAACACTTGTGTTACAATAAATACCACCCCAATTTATCAGCAAATATTTGATATCTACGAAACTTGCATAGCAGAAAGTAAAGATGGGGAACTAAATGAAGGCAATCACGATAACCTGCAATATAATCCAGGAATCGCCAAGTTACTATTAGAATTCTGTAAATTAATACCGTGTTGGTCAGCCGAAGAACAGAAGACAACAAAAGAAGAGGAAGAATTAAGTAAGAACTGTAATATTCATGAAGATAAAAATTCAGAAATTGATTTGGAGTTTCAGACAGAAAACAAGACTAAAATTTGGGGTGGTCTTGCGAAAGATAGCTGTCGTAAAGGTAAAAAAAAGCCTAATTATTTAGAAAAAGATCCAACCGCATTGATATATTATATTATAACGATAGCAGCAAAACAAAATCTTCTATCATCGGGGTACTTCGGAATGGAAATTCATTACATTTGCAGAGTATAAAAATTGGCAATACTTATTATACACTGATAAATACGTGCGCATTTGATAGTATAGTCCAGGTTCTATGTTCTTCGCATGCCGAAAGCTCTAATTATGCGAATTTTATAAATCGAAATAAGTCACATCTGCTAAACGAGCTTGTTGCACATGCTATGCGAGATGGTATCAACGCAAACATATAGGAAGCGGGCTTCTATTTTAATCGGTATTATTACCAATAAGAAAGACCTACCAAATAATCACGTCGAAGTGGATGCTGCAAGTACCGCGTATTACTTATGTAATGCATTATTCAAAGATAATCCATCAGTTATAGAGGGCAGTCTTCTTCTTCTTCGTGTGCCATATCCGGTCTCCCGGACGTTGGCGACCTCTCTATGCATGTGTTATGCGTTTGAAGTATTAACACACACATAGCGGACCTACTGCTTAACGTGGGCTCCGAACCGCGGGAAGTGTATACACTTCATCTCCAGAGAGGCTGTACCAGGCAAATTACACCTCGGTGGTTTGCCATTGCCTTCCGAGGGGAGACGGTCAGAATAAAGTTTTTACTGAGCCCAGAGTCGAACTAGGCATTCCGCATTAGCAGCAACGCACATAACCGCTTCAGCTAACGACCGCCTCTCTTAGGGCTCTCTGAGGGCCGTACGTGTGTTAAATGTAAGCATAAAATTGAAATGCGATATCCTTCGACAGTGGTAAATTTTCCAGATAGTAGTGTACTAAACCTTCAAGATGCATTAAATTTCAAGTTTAATGAAAATAACGGTAACCTCAGTCAGTGCAAAATGTGCAAATCCCAGTACGAAAAAAAGGTAGTTTTTGGTTAACAAGTATTATTTGAAATATGTGGGCCATCTACATCAAATTCACCAATTGAATTAAATATTCCTTTAAAAGAAATTCCCCTTCAAATTGTACTGAACGATACGGTTTACCATTTTCAATGTGCTATTAGTTTTCTACCTCCAACATTAAAGAATGTGAATGCAATTGGTCACTACGTCTGTTACTGTTGGCGTAACAGTTCTGGAAAATGGGAACGTTATGACGACCTACAAGATCGGTCCAAGATAAGTGAGACAATCAATAGTAGCAACTAATTGTCAATTTTTGATTTATACTACTTAATATATTAATAATTGTACATTTTATTAATTATTTAGTTTGTTTTCTTATATATTAACATAATAAAATTATTTACTTATAATAACTCTTGTTCATCTTTTCTGCCGAATGAAATGTAACCAAGCGTAACTTTCTCGGAGTTCTCTAAAATTTGAAATACTCATAACTTCGTAAAAACTTTTCTTTAATATACCGGGTGTTGAATGAGTTATTAAAAACTTATTTATGCAAATTCCTGCTTCCCTAATTATTTTAGAAAAAAAATGAAAGACACAAAAATCATGCAGAAAAATAAATTACAAATGATAAAAGAATTATTTTCATCTAGCTTTTACTTAAAGTGGCAAAAAATGCTTTTGAAATTGTTCAAATTTTCATTTATCAGACTAGCCATGAAATAAATTCAATTTAATTAGTTTTAAAAATTGATTTTTTTCACTAATTGTGTACTTTGCTTCCATTTTATGAAATTAAAATTTAATAAAGTGCAAAACTGTAAACAAAGTGCAATTTATTGTTTTTTAATACTTATCAAAAATAATTACCTTGGAAACTTTCATGGCTAGTCTGATAAATGAAAATTTGAACAATTTCAAAAGCATTTTTTGCCACTTTAAGTAAAAGCTAGATGAAAATAATTCTTTTATCATTTGTAATTTATTTTTCTGCATGATTTTTGTATCTTTCATTTTTTTTCTAAAATAATTTGGGAAGCAGGAATTTGCATAAATAAGTTTTTACATGTAAATATCCTATGAACGGCTAACTCATTCAACACCCGGTAGATTGTACATTATTACTTATTATAATAATAATATTAATATCCATCATTATTTTCCTAAATAGAAGGGGGAAAAAAGTTTTTTATTGTGTACTCAAGCCACCCCTGTAAAATCGGCGTATGCGCGTTGGTCTCGAACTTTTCTCCTTAGCTTGCTTTCAGCTTTTCATCTTTGTCTTTTTGATACAAACGAAAATTTTTGCGGTACAAACCGATACAAACGAAGTACAAACGATTCCACCAAGTCCAATTTCAATATTTTGAGGTGGGGGTGCTGGCATTTCCCTGGCACCCCCACTTTGAAAGCGCTGTAACTTTTTTGTCTTGATGATACAAACGAAAATTTTTGCGGTACAAACCGATACAAACTAAGTACAAACGATTCCACCAAGTCCGATTTGAATATTTTGAGGTGGGGGTGCTGGCATTTACCTGGCACCCCCAGTTTGAAAGTGCTGTAACGTTTTTGTCTTGATGATACAAAAGTGTTATTTAAATTTTTCATTACACTAGGTAATAAAGAACAATTTCAGTAAATATCTTTTAAAGAAATTATAAATACAAAGTTGTATAAAACAAACAAATTTTGCTGATGGAAAAACAAAAAAATTTATTAATTATATAAATGAAATGCGGAAGTTAGGAATGTAAGGTCAGACAGTCGGTAACTGAAGTTAGAACAGTCAAGTACTGAACTTGATAGTGTAAAGATGATTATTATAAAAATGTAGTTACAAGGTGTGAGAAGACTTCACCCCCCAATGAATAAAGATGTATTGTCATGGTTTGCTCATATAAGGGATGATTTTTGAGTCATTTGTTCAAAGATTGCAACGCTCATGAGGTCCTTTCATTGGTTCAAACTAAAATTGTCAGTTAAATAGTTGTATCTGGGTTTTCCGTGATCCTTAAATGTAACTAACTGCTTTGCCTCAGGAAGACAAAAGATGCATACGCTGCTAACCCTGAAAGATAAAAACGAAATGTAAAAAGATAAATATTGGTAAGAGTTTGTTCAAGGAAATAAAATAACAAATTAAGTTAATTAAATTATTTGTAAATATAGGATTTTAAATTTAAAATAAGTGGCGGTTCGGAAATGCATGCGCGAGTGATAGCGTTGGTGAAAATTTTGGAAATGGAGAAGGAAGGGGGTCAGTTGGCCTTCGTCCAGGAAATGGGGACGACGTATTTTTAAAAGAAGTTGCGTCTCGTCCATGGTGATGGGAGGACGTGTTGAAGTCGATAGTCAGCTAGTTCAGAATGCGAAAAGATTAAGTTATTTGATTAATTTAGAAGATTAAATTGAAGATTTAGTTAATTTAATTGGAATTATCAAGTTAATTGTAGAAGAAAATATTTTTGAGGTTCATAAAATAATTATTTGGACGGCGTTGATAATTGATGATTGAAAATTTGATAATTGGAACAAAAGTGAATTATAATAAAATTTGGAACCATTGAGAATTTTATGGGAAACTATGAAAATTTAATGAGATTAATAGTGGAAAAGAATAAAATCAACTTACCTGTGATTGATTGGACGGTCCGAGATCGAAGATTTGTTCGACGGTCATTTTCTGCTTATTTGGTCGAGTCAAATTTGGAAGCTGTATCCAAAGGCGAAGGCACCAACGCTACACGTGTAACAACTCCGAGAGAGTGCGAGTACGAAAGAACGAATATACCCGGGTAAGAATTTTTGTGCGTTGAATTTCTTTATTCGAAATAGACGAATTATTACGTTATTTAGTTCGGTTGCGCAAAACATTGGGGTTTTTAATATTGAAACATTTCGTTTGTGCGATTTAATTTGTTGATAATGAAAATCAATATTTGTTTTTTTTAAATTTTATTATGTTCAATAAATTACATTGTTTTTCATTTGGCTACGTATGCGTTTAATTTCAAAATTGCAGTATTGGATCACGGAGAAAGGCATATACAATTTTTTTTGTATCCTCTTTATCTAATAGTCTTTATAAGAAAGATTTAAAGTAAGTTGACTTATGAGTGTTGCAATTGAATCCATGGACTCACCTTTGACCCTGAATGTCTCATCTGCTAGCTGGTGCATTTTTAATAAGTGTCATTGTAATTTTGTTAATAACAGTTTACAATTTTGCAAGATTACATGGCAGTATATAAGAATGTTTCACCCCCAAATAATCATGTAAGAATTAATTTTAAGTATTAGTTTAAGACGTATGTAAATATTCGTTGCCAGTTGTTTAAATAAATTTGTTAAAGTTTCGGAACCGTTTTAATTCAAAAAGGTATAAAAGATCCCCGTCACAAAGGCTTGTGACAATACAAACACCGCCAGACCTGTCGTAACGGTTTCTGAAATAAAAAAAAACAGAACCAGAAAATGAACCAAATGATGATCTAATACCCCAGGAGCGGTCGGGCTAATAACCCAATAACAGACAAGCCAAAATGTGTACATGACCGAAATGCGCGTAATGTACTTAAACAAGGTGGAACTCGCTTTAGCGGCAGTTCCTAGGCTTCTATACAGCTACCTTTCTGGTGTGAAAAATTATTGTTGACTAGTTATTTTTGGTCGCCGTATAATATAATATCAGATAGATAATCTGCGCTAAATAAATTTTTGCGGTTGGTATTTATCATCTCTTATTATAAAAGGCCAAGTCTTTCTTTCTGTCTGTCCCACGGAAATACCCGAAGCAAACCGAACCGAACCGAACGCACAACGTATCATCGGATCAACGTATCATCGGATCAACGTATCATCGTATCATCGTATCAACGTATCATCGGATCAACGTATCATCGTATCATTTTGTCTATATAGGACAGCTATTTCCAAAAAAGCATTATGTGAACTTCCATTATGGATAATGAAAATTTTGAAAATCCTGCTGCAAAGCGACGGCGATTGAATCGTGAGAGAAAAGCACGTACAAGAGCTAATAACACAGAAGAACAGCTTCGATCACAGAGACAAGCTGACGCTCGGTCTCATGCGATACGTCGACAACGTGAAACTTTGGAACAAACTCAAGCGCGGCAAGCTGCTAACGCTCTATCCCATGCGACACGTCAACAACGTGAAACATTAGAAGAAACTCAAGCGCGGCAAGCTGCTGACGCTCGGTCCCATGCGATACGTCAACAACGTGAAACTTTAGAAGAAACTCAAGCGCGGCAAGCTGCTGACGCTCGGTCCCATGCGATACATCGACAGAAAGAAAATCGATACCAAAGTCAAGCAATTCAACTCCAAATAAGAGCATTGAGATTTGATGAATCTCACGTTACTCGACACGATTGTGGAGAAATGAATTCCATCTATCAGTTCTGCGGCTCCAAGAATTTCGCCAAGGAGCGTCCAGTTGATAAACAATTTAACAACTGCTATCATAAAGGAAAAGTGAAGATTCCGCAACCGCTCGATCAACATTGGAATCTATTGTTATATCCCGAATTTCTTCCCTCTATGCTTTCAGATTCAGATAATCCTTACTACAAGAACTTTCGTCAGCACATCCGCTCTTACAATTCCTCGGTTTCTTTCGCTTCAATGGGAGCAGAGATTGTTTCAATGCCGGGTAACGGACCATACGTTTTCAAAATTCATGGACAGACGTACCACAGAACCATAAATCTGTATCCACCTGAAGGACAAACAAGAAAGTTTGCACAACTGTATGTAATGGACACGACAGAAGCGGTCAATGAACGAGTAAATCTGCCTGAGAATAGAGGTTGTCTACCTGAAGTGATTAAGAAAATCGATCGTTTCTTCCGCGTCAACAATCGTATCGCAGCTTCATATTGCCTGATGAAAGAAATTGAGCAACAAGAGCGTGTACGAGCCGAAGAAGAAGGACAACCAGTTCCATTCGTCAATATGGTGATGCGGCGCGATCGGCAGTCTGATCAAAGACGTTACAATGCTCCAACGTCCAATGAAATTGCAATGGTGTTCGTAAATGATGACGGCGAACCTCCATTTGAACGTGATATCCGTATCTATCCTCGAAATCCCGTCGACAATGCACAACAATTCATTCGTATTGTAACAAAACGCGAATGTAGCGTCTTATTGTAATTTTAATCTTTCCGATGTCAACATGTAACAACTTTGGAACCCCGTTTTGTCCTTCAAGGGGGCGGTTTGTAGGTTTCGATTACGAATGATAGGGCTGCCACCACTTAATCTTTTTGATTGCGTAATAACCTCCTTGATGCGGTTAATTACTGAGGTAGATTAAGAAACCTCTTAAAGTTGACTATCTTTCAACTTTACTGGACCTTGTTGTTTGATTTAAGGTAACGTGCCTCCTCTGATGTTTTGGGAAGACGCGAGAAAACCCAGAGAAATAACTACAATTTACTAATTAAAGTCGATCGCTGGAGTAACGACCAATTAAAGATTTAAATCGGTATAATGATATATATTGAACAAGCAATTAAACCTTTTATAATTTTTATACAAAGAATTACAATTATGTCAAGATATTACAATTGAAAGAAATCCACACACATATGATACATAAGAGAAATTGGTTACAAGTATTAATTTTAACTAAAAGTCACCATACCTATTTATTACAAAAATCCTGTGCTCGAAGGGTGGTAAGTTTGAGATGGTATATCCTACTATTGTAATCCCAAATGGTTACACTTATATTTTTAACACAATCGTTTCGTTGACTGATTAACGAAATTAATGATGATCAAAATGATTTTTAAAATATTGACCTTTTATCACTTTAAAGAATTTATTCATTCACGTTTCTCGACTACCGAAATATAAAATAATACTAATTTTAACTGACTATTTTCACTTAATTTAAAATTAGTTGTTACTTGAAATGGTATTGACCGATTTTGTCGAGTTTTTTCCCGGTTAACTCTTGAATAAACTTCACCCGTTTGGGTGACTACATGAAAAACAATCAAACGCGGAACTTGAATCTGATGGATTCGTGGACTCTCCTTGAGCCGAATTGAACTCACTTTTTTGAACCTGTTAACTGGTCTTCATTCGCTCTCGGGGTATTTTATCAACTTGTCCCCGTTTTGAATATTAATATTACGCCTTCGATTTGGATTCATTGACCAATAGCGTGATTGCTTTTTCCCTTGACTTTAAAAGAGGGTAGTCTTATTAATTGGATATTCTCAAAACTTATTTCCTTGCACGTGTGTGACTGATTCGCTTGTGAATAGCGTAGTTTTCCCACAGATTTTTGTATTTCTTAATTTAAAAATATAATTCTTAACCTCGTTAAGCAAATGAGGCATTAAGTTGGAATCACGCCTTATGAAGAATTTTGAATATTTCTTAAAAACGAATCTTTTGGCGGTATACTGGCTAATCCCTCATTTCCTACACGGGTGGGTTTGTTAATTAGCATTGACTTTGTTCCCACAGTGTGCATTGATTTAACTAACACCCTCATGGTGCCGTGCCGAGTTTTTGTAAAACAGGTGTTTGCACCCTAAATTTTAAATAAAAGCCAAAACGTTTATTAGTTAGATCAATGTACCGGGTGTTTAAAATTCTTTACCTAAATTATATTTATAATCTTATTCTTAATGCTAATTTATTATGAAGAACTACTCATGTCGGAAGTTGTTTATACAAATTTAATATTTGTATCGTAATTATGAATAAAAATGAACGGGCGGTTTGTTACAGTATCAATATTCTCAGTCCAAAGCTTGACCCTATGACTTATGGCATTCTTTATCCGTTTGGCGAACCGGGGTGGCAACTCAATTGGAGTTGCGAAGGATATCGGCAATCCCGTAATAAAATCAGCATGTTACAATTTAAAGTTGCGCAAACAGCAATTAGAAACGATTTCAATCCGATCATGAGTGCGGGAAAACTTACGCAACAGTGGATTGTCGACTCATATTTGCAAGTGGAAGCCAATAATTTGAACTACATACGATATCAACAAAGTAAATTGCGTACTGAATTGTATCAAGGTCTATCCGATCATATTCAAAATGCAGCACACGATGCTGGAGTGCAAGCTGGTTTGTCGGTTATTCTTCCTTCCTCTTTCGAAGGCTCTCCGAGAAACATGCGGCAAAGACTTCAAGATGCAATGTCAATTTTTGGAAAATACGGCCCACCTGACCTTTTCATCATATTCACTGCAAATCCAAAGTGGCCAGAAATAACAACTAATTTAAGACGGGGAGAATCGGCATCAGATCGTCCTGACTTAGTTGCCAGGGTCTTTAAGCTAAAGTTGAAGGCCTTAATGGAAGATTTAACTATTCTTCATGTTTTAGGGCGATGCAAAGCATTTGCCTATACCATTGAATTCCAAAAACGAGGTCTTCCTCATGCTCATATCCTGATTGTGCTCCATGATGATGATAAATTCAAAACATCTGAACGTATCGACGATGTAGTTAGTGCCGAGATACCAGACATCGCACTAAACCCACGATTATTCGAAATTGTTACTCGATGTATGATGCACGGTCCTTGCGGTGCTTCACATCCATTTGCGCCATGCACGGAGAATGGTAAATGCAAAAAAGAATTTCCTAAAGATTTTCAACTCGAGACAACAACTAACAATAACGGCTATCCGCGCTATCGTCGACGAGTGGAACCTACGACGGAAGTTAAGAGGAAAGATGATGGATAATCGGTATTATTATTGCGGGAACTCATGAATAATAACAGTCCATTTGGGGGTAAATCTATTGTTATTGGAGGTGCTTTCCGCCAAACACTCCCGGTGATGCCAAAGAGAAAACGAATTGATGTTATTGAAGCGTGTTTAACGTCGAGTCCATTTTGGAAATACTTCAAACAATTGTCCTTGATTTCCAATATGAGAAGTGAAGACCAAAATGAATTCAATCAGTGGTTGCTCAATATTGGTAATGGAAGTTTGCCATCCGTTGAGGGACTCCCGGAGGACGCCATCCAGATTCCGACAGATATGATTGTTCAAGGCGACATTATTTTTAAGATATTCGGAAACTCGATCGCAAAACTCTCTGTTGATGAGCTTTCCAAGCGGGTGATTCTTGCAACCACCAACAAAGAAACGCTCGAAATCAACAACAATATCATTCGGCAACTAAATGGGGAGAGTCAGATTTATCATAGTTCGGACTCGATCATTACAGAGGACAGTAATGATCTTATTAATAATTATTATCCTCCAGAATTTCTCAACAGCCAAACGCCATCAGGAGTACCTCCACATGAATTAATATTAAAACGCGGAGCTATAGTAATGTTGATTCGAAATTTAAATCCCGGAAAAGGGCTGTGTAACGGTACCAGGATGGTCGTTCGAAATATGCATCGGCGTTCCATTACGTGCGAGATAATTTCAGAGTCGCACAGAGGGCAAATTGTTATCCTTCCTCGAATTGACATTGCACCTACAGACAGTAATTTGCCCTTTACTCTTAAAAGACGCCAGTTTCCGATAATTCCCGCTTTCGCCGTAACGATAAACAAGTCGCAGGGGCAAACATACGAACATGTCGGAATTAGTTTGACTGAACCGGTATTTTCACACGGACAACTCTATGTAGCCCTCTCGCGATCTCGACTTCGACAAAATATAAAAATCCTAATTAAAGACAATTCTAGACAAGGACAACTTAGAGCTACAGACTGGTTTACACAAAATGTAGTGTTCCGGGAAGTTTTTGAAAGACTTTAAAATTAAGCATTAATTAACCATACGTTTTCAAAATTCATGGACAGACGTACCACAGAACCACAAACCTGTATCCACCTGAAGGACAAACAAGAAAGTTTGCACAACTGTATGTAACTAGATGATAGCCCGTCCGAGGACGGGTAGCTAGAAGGACGGGCAGGCAGCCAAGGTCATATGGCTTTTGGATTGCACTGAGAGCTTTCCTTAATCTTCATTCAACTTAAGTTACCTTGGGTAGCTGCCCGTCCTTCTAGCTACCCGTCCTCGGACGGGCTATCATCTAGTTTACTATATAATCCATAATAAGCAAACTTTTCCATTCCATCCGGAACTTTACTTCTCTGTAATGTACGATCCATTTCTTAAGGTCGATCAATCCTAATCTTTCTCTTTTATTTACAACTTAACTGCACCAATCACATCAAACCACTGCTGTGGTTACAATAAAAACGGATCAACGTATCAACAGATCAACGTATCAACGGATCAACGTTTCAACGTATAATTTCCTATATAGGTGAAAAATTATGTAAATAAAAGATAACTTATATTTGGTCTGCATTGAAAAAAAGTTGTTATTTTTGGTCGCCATCTCTTATTATAAAAGGCCAAGTCTTTCTTTCTGTCTGTCCCACAGAAATACCCGAAGCAAACCGAACCGAACCGAACGCACAACGTATCATCGGATCAACGCATCATCGGATCAACGTATCATCGGATAAACGTATCAAGGGATCAACGTATTTAAATTTCCTATATAGGTGAAAAATTATTATGTAAATAAAATATAACTTATATTTGGTCTGCATTGAAAAAACAGACGGACAGACGGACACGGAGCCAGATCATAAGGCTTCTTGCTATACTTTGTATAGAAGCCTAAAATAGTAAACACATAAACACAGAACAATATAATCATCAGTCTTTCCTTCCTTCCTTCTGTGTCTGTCCCACGTAAATGGCCGAAGCACGACCGAACCGAACGCATCAACGGACAATCGTATCATTATTGTAACAACGGATTATTGTATCAACGGATCATTTTGTCTATATAAGACAGCTATTTCCAAAAAAGCATTATGTGAACTTCCATAATGGATAATGAAAATTTTGAACATCCTGCTGCAAAGCGACGGCGATTGAATCGTGAGAGAAAAGCACGTACAAGAGCTAATAACACAGAAGAACAGCTTCGATCACAGCGACAAGCTGACGCTCGGTCTCATGCGATACGTCGACAACGTGAAACTTTGGAACAAACTCAAGCGCGGCAAGCTGCTGACGCTCGGTCCTATGCGATACGTCAACAACGTGAAACTTTAGAAGAAACTCAAGCGCGGCAAGCTGCTAACGCTCTATCCCATGCTACACGTCAACAACGTGAAACATTAGAAGACTAGATGATAGCCCGTCCGATGACGGGTAGCTAGAAGGACGGGCAGGCAGCCAAGGTCATATGGCTTTTGGATTGCACTGAGAGCTTTCCTTAATCTTCATTCAACATAAGTTACCTTGGCTGCCTGCCCGTCCTTCTAGCTACCCGTCCTCGGACGGGCTATCATCTAGTATTATTATAATGTAATATCAGGTAATCTGCACTAATTAAATTTTTGCAGTTACAATCACAATTTCGAAGGTTCTGATTAGATTTAAATTATGCAGATAGACAGACGGACAGACGCGGAGACAGTTCATAAGGGTTCTTGCTATACTTTGTATAGAAACCTAACAAGTAGTTTATATAGGGAGACCTCTTTGAAAATATCTTTAACTTAGTAAATTTCTTTCGAACATTTGCGTATTTATAAATTGCATTAGCGAATCGAAACAACGGATTAACAGATTAACGCAATACTATATAGACGAAGTATTTACAACATAACAACGTATCAGTTGATCAACGTTATGATTGGCTCTGAAACATGCGGACGGACACGAAGCCAGACCATAAAACCTTGTACAGAAGCCTAAATAATGCTTCTTGTTATACTTTGTATAGAAGCCTAAAAGTAGCGCACTGGCTACCCAGTTCTTAGACCTCTATACACACAGAGTATTTCCAACACGATTTGAAACGCTCTGTATGATTTTGAATTATGCGGACAGACAGACGGACGGACACGGAGCTAGATCATAAGGCTTCTTGTGATACTTTGTATAGAAGCCTGAAAGGATGAAAAAGGACATTGAAATAAAAAAAAACGGCCGCCACTTTCTGTCTCATTCCGCGAATTTAAAAATCTCCTCTCGTGATGTCGTATCAAACTGTGCAGTTCACATAAATATTGTTTGTAAAATTCTACATGGTTTATCGATTACCCTGTATAATATGTATAGTTCTGTGTAATGTGTTCCCTGTATAATTCGCATACAGGATATCATATATGTAATGTAGACAGAAAACTGCAAACAATTTTTTTTTGGGATGAAGTTTAGAGTTTTGGGATTTTCTTCGGAATTCCGAATATACCTCTGTTCCAAATTGCAGCTTTCTAAGCGGTCGGAAAGTGACTAAACTCTTTTTGCACCTACATACTGTTCTGACCCGTTTTTCAATGTAGAGAGATGTGATGAAAGCCCAGTACAAAGGCAACACAATTTGGAGAGGTTCGAATTGCTCCAAATTGTTAAGTTAGTTATTGTTCACGTTCATTTTGTTATATGTTTAATTGTAAGGCATGTAGATTAAGAAAGTGCAACCGTTACGTTAAATAAAGACGTAGGCTATAGAGAGGCAAGAAAACAAACAGGAAATAGGATGTCCAAAAAGGAACAAAACAAAACAAAAATCAAATTGGTATCCAGGAACAACAACGGGATGCAGGAGTTATATAGTTACGATTTCGAGAGCTTCCAGATAGGACGTACGGTAGTTACCATTTAGAGAGCGTTCAGATAGGACGTGTTTTTGAGTAACCATTTCGAGAGCATCCAATTGAAGTTAATTTATTTATAAAATAAAAAAACATTTTGAGGTTGTTGCCAACCTCATCATAAAATGGACCCTGCAAATTGGCGGGGAGTTCATGTTTTCATCACAATTATAAAATCATTCTTAGAGTTTTTATCAAGTTCTGGTCGTTTTTTTATGAATTTTTTAATCGGGTTTCAAACCGCGTGTCATTTGGTATATTGTTACATACATATAATCTGCCTATTTTTGATATGTTGGTTTCTGTTTTGTTTGTTTCAGGTCTTAACAATGGATTGCGTGGGCGTTTTTATTTCATCAATGTTTGGTAAGTATCGGTTTTCATGTCTTGATTTGTAATCTATTTTTCATTTTCGATAGTTATTTGACTTTTTTTGGGTACACTCAAACCTTATTTCTTATCACGGTTATTAGTTTTTAGGATTAGATCTTATTGGTCACGGTTATTTCTTTCGTTGTCAATAGTGGTTGCTATGGATTGTGCAAGGGCCATAAGACGGTCCTTATATACATTACACAGGGTTGATCCTGTGGAGTGCTTATTGTCACTGAGCTTCGCTCTGACACAGTTGGCGCATACATGCATAGCAGGTTCCTTTTGTACTACACAGTCACGTGAAGCGTGTTCTGTTGAGGTGCAAAAGGCGCATGTTTCATTTCCTTTGCAAAATTTGGCTGTGTGGCCAAAACGTTGGCATTTATAACATCGGGCAATTCCGATGTGGTTCCGCACTCGGTAGCTTTTCCAAGCCACTATGAATTTACCTTCCTTGATTGTTGCTTCATGGATCAGAGGGTGAAGCTCTAGGATCCATTTGTTGTGTGTTCTTATTCTGGTATGTACGGGATTGGCTCTTTTGAGCCACGAACTCCCGGCCATATTGACCGCCTCGGGAAAATTTCTTTCTATTTCCGCTATGATTTGATTCTTAGAGACGGATTTGTCTACCATCTGTATAGCAATTGATGGCCAGGTAGCTGAAGGCTCCCGTGCCATCAATTGGTTCTTAGCTAGTAGAGTGCTGCCTACTAGTTTCTTGACCGAAGGGTGGGAGGATTCCACCACGACACTTTTGTTTTTTGTCAGATAGAGCCTATCTGCTTTTATTCCAAGATCTTCCGCTCTGATGCTAGTCAGGGCGGCCCTTGTGCTTTCCGCTGACAGGAATGAGCTACCCTCTCCAGGGTAGACAATCACTTTATATTTCTTGCGCGTGCTCCGGGTGCTGCTGATGGCAGCCCTCTTCATTGCTGTTTGGTACCTCCTGGGTGGGCTGTACTTCGTGGGTTCTTCCTTAGGGGAAGAATCTGTTTCCTTGGGTTCCCGGACCTTGAAGAGGTTCGGGGGGTTGGACTCTGCCAATTCTTTCTTAGGTGGGTCCTGCTTTTTGGGCTCTTCCTGAGGGGAAGAAATTGTTTCTTTGGGTACCCGGACCTTGAGGAGGTTCGCGGGGGTGGTAGGGGCAGGGACCGCCTCTGCTGTGTTTACTTTGGACGGGGGAGGGGTGGCTGAAGGCTCACCCGTCCCTCGTATGTTGTCATTGCCCTTCAGTATAAATTCTACAAGTTTCAAGGTGCTTTCTTTCATGTCTTCAACATTTTTTTGTGCGTTTTCCTTATCTTCGAGTTTTTCCTTGCTTTGGTTGATGAATTTCATTACTTTATGTGATGCGTTCGATACATTGGAAAGTATTTCTTTCGCCCATTTTGTTGCTTCCGTATGGTTTTTACTTGGTGTTACTTCTATTCCAAGTTCTTCTTTTTCTTGTATTGCCTGTCTGATTTCGGACAATGCTTCGAGCAGTTTTTCCATTTTTTGTTCGCTTTGTGTTTTCTCAGTTTCATAATTTTTTCCCTTAGTTTCGTTACTGTTTTCACTTAGCGTTTTCGTTACTTGTCTTTCATGTTTTTCTTTTTCTTGTTTCGCCAATCTGGCACGTTTCCTTTGGTTTTTGTTTGGTTTCTTTTTTGCTTCCTTTCGAATTTCTTCTTGTTTTTCGTTGTCCGAGCTATTACTTTCTTCATCTTCAAATGTGGGCCATTCTTCGGGCCACTCGTGGGGACTTTCTTCTTCGTCTGTCTCAGGATTGTTTCTACGTTTTTTTTCATTTTCTTCGATTTTTGCTGATGAGGCCATATTAGATGATTTCAGTATTCGAGAGCATCCAGAGACGACGTGTCGGTCGCGAATACAGAGTGAAATTAATTCATCTTATAATTAATTCGAGACGGGCGTGTAGCCAAGGTGCTACAAACATCCCATATAAAGGGATCGTGACGGGTGTGTCCTTCAAGGAGACAGTATACTAAGAGTACAGCATTTGGACTGGAATCGTGTCAGGCCAGGAGCCTAACAACAAAAGGGCGACCAAATTGGACCAGGCGATTGCCAGAAGAAAGTGCGTAGTGTTGTGCAACGATAGCCACGGTGTACCACGATATTAATACAAGGTTAGCATTAGTTTCATTTATAATTTAAGTTTGTTTGATTTGTTTTATTTGCGTTGATTGTTTATGTTGATTTTGTTATTTATGTGTTCTTGTTTATTAAATCTGTTAGCTGATTCAAATTGTGTTTCTTTTGTGCTGATGCTGAATAACAGTTGCTGACGTGAGACAAATAAGATAAAAAATAAAATCATCCTGAGATTAAGAGTAGCTAAGGTAGGTGCAGAAAGTTTGTTGTTCTTCGTCACCCAGAGCGAGTTAAGGGGACCAGGACACACCAATACATACGTTGAGCTTTATAGTACCAAGAAGATAGATAGATTATCTTATTTTCTCCTTTTAATTTTATTACCAACCGCATTAATATGTTATATAAAGGTTACATAATTGTATTTCCATCATCAAAAGTTAGTCAAAAAAGATCAAAAGTCCATCCAAAACGTTTAAAGTTTTAAGAAAGTTAAAATCAAAGTTCAAAATGGCAAATTCCAATTTCGATTTACCAGTTCCTGAGATATATAAACAGTTAAAACATTACACCTTAAATTTGGATACAAGATGCAATTTAGGTTATCCTTTCCAATCCGATGTACATCCCGGTTGGGCGATGATAATAAAGCCTTCTTTTCAACAAATTGATGGCGCACATCAGGCAAGAAACGAAGGAGAAGAAGTTTGCGTTAGATGCTCTAAAACATTTCTGATCAAAACTTTTGGCGAGTATTATAATAATAGAGAACCCTGCTATTATCATGAAATCAAACGTCCAAGAAACGGCACGTACGATTGTTGCAAGAAAAGCTTAAGCTCACGTGGCTGTAAACATAGCAAATCCCATGTCTGGAGTGGCCTACGCGATGGTGCTACGAACGGACCCTACAAAGATTATATTTCGATGCCTTCTGTAAACGAAGAACCGCTAGACGGAAATTATGGTATTTTTGCTATAGCATGTGAAATGTGTTACACCAAAGCAGGTATGGAATTAATACAGGTTTCTATTACAGACGTAAAAGGAGATGTAATCTATAATGCGTATGTTAAGCCCCAGTACGAAGTGATTGATTTCAATACTGAATATTCGGGAATATCGGGAAAATGGTTCCGACAAAAGAATAGAAAGTCGTTAGAGGCAGTTCAAAACGACCTGAAGAAATTCATTAATCGTAATAGTTTTCTAATTGGTCATGCGCTTGAAAATGACCTAAGAGCGTTAAAAATATTTCACGAAAATGTGATCGACACGTGCGTGTTATATCCGCATTGGAATGGGTTTCCGTTTAGGCGTTCTTTGAAGAGCCTTGTCACTGATATTTTAAAGCGCCCAATAGAAAAGGTAAACAATGGATATAAAAGCAAACGAAACGCTAAGAACGCGATGGATCTTGTAATGAAAACAATTGAAAATAATTTAAATAATTGAAAATAATACCAAGTTAAGACACACGTAGGAAAGGGGTCGTTTACGCATGGAATCGGGCACGTCACTTGAAAAAGAAAAATGGCGTTCCAAAAAATATGAAAAACGTAAAATATGCATCCAAGGTAGATGAAACGAAAAGAAAATATCAGAAAGTGTTCAAAAGAAATCCTTTTATGTGAAAAAAATTGTTAAATAAATCCTATTTAAATAAATAAAAGTAATTTGTGTAACTTTTTTTATCTTAAACAGCGCTTAGTTGTGGGGAAAACACTTTAATTTGTTCACCCCCTCCGATATTCGCGTAACATTAAAGAAATTATTGGCAGTAAAGAACGAATTCCGTTTGTTTTTACCTGCATTAAAAATTTAAATAGATAGAACTCATGCGATTCACATGCATTCAGGCCACCAAATCGCGTCTGGAGAATTTTAGAAAGAGGAATTGCAACGGCTAAAATTCCTCACGAACTTTAGCGTGAATAATTGATGTTACATTAATTTCTAACCAAAGGTGTTAATTAAAACGACGAAAAAAAAAGATGGAATAGGCGCCACTCGATTTCGGTTAAAAAGGAAGACGTCGTTATGAAAGATTAGACAACTCGATTAAAGGGGAAATCGAGAAATCACGAGCTATCTTTGTAAATCTTGCCGGCTAGCTTGGAAGATAATTAATTAAACAAAAACCAGCAATGAGTCCAGGGCATACGGAAAATTTTGAACAACGAAGAATTTTTGTAAACGAAAATAGTAATTACTCAAATATAAAGCGCAAATATCTTACGCACACAAAATAAACTTAACAATAAAATAAAAATAAACATAAAAATAAACAATACGATGGTCATTGCTTAAAGGCTTTATGATAAAGTCGATGCTTATGGTGTTAGTATTGCGCCAGTGGAACGCAACAACAGTAGCCCACTACAGGAGCCGACCAGAACGGCACAGTAGCGACCACATTGACACTCAGAATCACCACCCACACAATCAATCGACGGAACACTCGAATGGTCATATAGGTACAATCCCACTAAGGTAACCACCGAGCCTCCGACGACCAAACCAAATAGCAGCGACCCCGGCGCAATGCCGCACTCTGTATATAAGTAGGTCACACATCGAAGCCTTTATAAAATAAAAATATAAAATCATAATTAAACACAAAAAAAGTATCGACACTAAATTTCAAATATGAAATTTGAACCTCCGTCGATCAAATTGGAATCTTCCTGCTAATACATTTTACCAGTTCGCTCGATGTAAACCATAGGAAATAATACACAAGTAAAGTTTAATTAACCAAACGTAATAAAATAAAAAAAAAATAGTCATTACTACGCTTATCAAACATAACACTTATACATTGGTATCATTATCCACAATATGCGAAAGTGCGATAATGATTGCAACTTTATCACGCAGTGCAGAAAGTTGTAATCTGCCACTTATCTATCAATTGCAACCATTCTGGAAGTAAAAATGCAGAACGAAAAAAAGAATACCAAGATGTTACACATAAATAAAAAAATAAAACACATTAAAAAGGCCAAGGAAAAAAAATACGCCATCGAGCTTAATATGGCTTAATATAAAAACCAATAATAATTATTACAACAAATTACCAACCAAAAAGGATACCTCAAATTTCGTTGATCTGCGGCATATGCAAAATTTGTTCAGCTTCGAATCCCATAAAGGCGGATGAGAGCTCCCGGTAAAATAATCAAAAAAAAATGAGCTTCCCAATCCTACGGATTCGAGAAGATAATCCCAGTTCGCTACTGGATGGTATTAACTAACCAATTCTTCTCCAAAATCCGGCTTCACAAAATTTTTGCACAACACACACAAAATCACCTCTTACTCGAGCAAACGTATCCAGTCAAGTCTCGTACCGACTCCTGCGCATTTCCCTCACTCGTACCAACGGTCACTGGTTCCAAAACCCAAAGAATTTGGCGGCAAATTTTAAACCGTTACAGAATGTTACCAATACTGACCGTGCTAGGCCAGACATCCTTAACATGGATCCTCTAACTGACGTTAGGGCAGGGCATTAGCAAAGCATATACTCCGTCGTGTCGTCTGCTTCTTCACAACCACGACAGACGGGACTATCTACAAGCCCTATTGCGTGTAAGTGTTTGTTTAAATTGCAGTGCCTCATAAGAATTTCCACGATTGTGTGTATATTGTCGCGAGACAGAAGCATGTAATATTTGGCTTTTCTCCAGGAGCCGCTCTTACTTGTCGGTATGCACCTAGGTTTGCCCAGTTACCACCCATGTAGTTTGTGGTTTAGGACCACGGGGTCGTGGTTTTTTTCACCCAGCTGTGTATTAGGGTATTGTATGTTAATATTTCAAATATGTACGATATCATTGAAGCAACAGACCCGACGTAATCTTGTAATGGTTGAGTGCCAAAAAGAGCCACCCTATTGCCTGTAAATATCTGGAGTTTGTTTTTCCCCAGATGCCCTTTTCTTAGACTGTTTTTGCGCGATGTAGTATGCTTACAAGTTTCGTCTGATATACTGAGGAATATTTATCTTGTGGTGTGGTTGTATTTAGCTACAGTTCCGGGGAGAAGATCCCCGCACCAAAGTCAAAAACATTTTTGGATCTATCAGTGTACAGCTATATAGGGTAAAGGGAGTATATAGTTGGACCACCTTTTGAAAAACAGTTAATAACTTCTTTATTGATTAAAATAGATGCATGTTTTTAATACAGTACATACATTAAACATTGTTTGTCCTTTTGGTAAACTTTAATAAACCGAAAATAATGCCTTAAAATTATTAAAATTAAACAAGCTGGAACTCGCTTTAGCGGCAGTTCTTAGGCTTCTATACAGCTACCTTTCTGGTGTGGAAAGTTGTTATTATCTGGTTATTTTTGATCGCCATATAATGTAACACCACATAATCAGATAATCTGCACCAATTAAATTTTTTGCGATTGGTAATTATCATTTACTATATAAGTAATAACAATCAAACTTTTCCATTCTATTAGAAATTTTACTCCTCTGTAATGTATGGTCCTTTTTTTGAGGTGGACCAATCCTCTCCTTTCTCTTTTATTTATAACTTAACTTCACTAACCACATCAATAAAAAATTATTTTTTCACATCAAAGTAAAACAAGTAGTTTATATAGGGAGACCTCTTCGAAAATATCTTTAACTTAGTAAATTTCTTTCGAACATTTGCGTATTTATAAATTGCATTAGTGAATCGAAGCAACGGATTAACAGATTAACGCAATACTATATAGACGAAGTATTTAAAATATAACAACGTATCAGTTGATCAACGTTATGATTGGCTCTGAAACATGCGGACGGACACGAAGCCAGACCATAAAGCTTCTTTCTATACCTTGTATAGAAGCCTAAAAGTAGCGCACTGGCTACCCAGTTCTTAGACCTCTATACACACAGAGTATTTCCAACACGATTTGAAACGCTCTGTATGATTTTGAATTATGCGGACGGACAGACGGACAGACAGACGGACACGGAGCCAGATCATAAGGCTTCTTGCTATACTTTGTATAGAAGCCTAAAAACTGAATAGTTAAATTGGACCATCTCTCCTACCCACCATAGGAGAGATGGACCACGTGTGGTAGGAGAGATGGAACTACAGTTTTTTCGAATTTTTCTTTGTTACGTTAGGACTGCAAATTTTACAAACGTTGGTATAAGGGGTACAACCTTCATGTAACCATCGCATCGGGAACACAATATACACTTTATCCAGTCATCTTTTTTTTTCGGTAAAGCGGTTCATTTTCCACATCACTCAAATTGTTCTCGTCATTGCTGGAAGAATTTTTCAAAACTACTTTAGACGAGTGTGAAGAAGAAGATTTGTCGCGTTTGGATTTATTCTTTGGTTTCTGATTCTTCTTCCTTGCATCTATTTCTTTTCTCTTTCGTATGTTTTCCGGTGAAGTTATAAAGTCCGGCCAGATTGACGCATTTTAGTAGCTAATGTTATCACAGGTACAGATGCAATATCATCAAGTGCTATTCCTGTTGTTATATCATTTCCTGCATTTAGTCTGGCATAGTTGCTGCATTCCAGAGGGACTAGACTGTGAAGATTCAATTGCATTCATGCTTTATCGGTGTTAAAAATGTTCCCTGGTTTACTAAAAAGGGCATTCTCAGTGAAAACTGTTTCAAGATCTTTAAAATATTTATTTACGGCATCCCTCAACATTCCTATAGCTCTAGCAACAGAAATATTCTCCGCCTTTCGTACTCTAGGCATTTTTCTGTAACAAAAATCATAGGTCCATCTCTCCTGTACATTTCTGGTCCATCTCTCCTCAAACGAGAGGATAGACAGACCAGGAAATACCCACGTAACCGTATGTGATAACTTATTGGTTTTGGGTTATATTTACACTAAAATACATACATAATTATATCTAACCTAAATCCCCAAGTTAAACTTACCTGAACACACAAATACTCAACAAAGAAAATACATCTAAAACATTTTTCAAGTCACTCAAATCAATTTTTTGTGATATTTCAAAAATCAACACTTTAATTACATATTACTTGCATATATATCACCTTCAACTGATGCAACTACATATAGTATACAACCGAAAAAATCAATAAATATCGCGATAGTTTGCGAGATATTACAAGTGGTCCATCTCTCCACCTGGTCCAACTATACTCCTTTTACCCTACGTTTTTTTTTTTTTTTCTTAATCGTTTTCAAGCTGAGCGGTCGCATTTTAAGTCTCTCCACAACTTTCGTGCACAACTCTTAAACGCGAAGTGATAAAATTACAGTGAAGTGCGGGTTAGGTCGGGGGTGCGATTCTGCTCCCGACAACATTTTCAGTGTTCTTATCGGACCAACCCTCGATTTTATATCAAGGAAAAACCGAATTTCAAACTTAGAACCAAGATAACACGCAACAGGAGCGGCGCCGCGAGGCCCAAACTCAATAGAAGATGTAAAGTGTACCATACCACCGACCAACACCAACAAAGACACCCACGGACCAACCAGAAGCCAGCAACTGGTAAGAAAGCCATTGCGGAAGATTCTAACGCGCGATAACGCGAACGACCACACAGACGCGTAGATAAACTAAAACTACATCGATCACTTTTTTTCCCGAGCTTATCGGAGCAAAAATAAGAACAATACTTAACATTCCGACTTATCTTTGCTGCTTCTGTTCAAACGTGATAAGGACATCATTTACTAACTCCGATTAGGATCAAACGGGTCTCAAACGACAGCTAGGGAGAGTGTCTGCTAAATCTCTGAGGGTGTCAGGGGGGATTATCTTACGGGGGAGCCAATAAGGCAAAAATAGTGTGAAAATTTTCAAAAATAGTTTTTATACATAGACTAACAACACACAAAATTTATTTATTCATTATCCACTATCTTCATTCATAATACGAGGTGTTACTCTCCTTCATATATAGGGTGGCCAACGTTTCACATCTACAGGGTGGCCACGGAATAATATATAGGGTGTCAAATCAATTACATATATAGGGGGAACCAACAAACATATACGGGGTGGACCACTATATATACAGAGCGTGTCTAAATAAATCTACTATCGTAAATTTCAATCTATCAACGATATCTCGGCCATCTAACGTCGGAAAATGCCGAGAAAACTTCCAGAAGACCCAGGCCGAAGAGGCGGTCCCAAAACACGCAACCACCCCCCACCCCCCAACCCCCCACCCCCCTTAGGTCTCGTGGGAGACATTTCTCCCCCCCCTTAAACATATCTCCGGATATCTCGGGAACGGGGCGACGGAGGGATACTGTTCCAACGACAATGGACTGCCCCACTGAGGGCGCCTCTTCTGAGCCGGGCCCCCCCGGCTTACCCCCCCCTTTCGAACTTTTCTGCCCCGCAAGCCAAAACGGCCAACGTAAAAACAACTGGCGGTGCGTCATCTAAAGGCCCCGCCACAGTGAATCGAAATAGGCCAGGTTCGGCTTCGGCCACTCCCCCTCTTTCGACACAATCTTTAAAATCTCAAATTCTAGGCGTGATGGGGGCACAGGGGAGACGCCAGGGGAAAGCCCAATGGGCGCCACACCCAACGAAACCGTGGACCTAACAACAACACCTTCCCACTCGCAGCCAGGGTCGGGGGCTGCGAGCATCACAGATGGATATTATATGCCATATAAAACAACTAAATGCCAGAGATGCCGACAGGCCTTCAACAAGCCCATCATACTGGCCACCCACTACGCCACACACCATCCCGCAAATAAAATTTCATTTACATGCTCCAAGTGTAAGAAATCTTTCGCGAAACACCATGCAGCTACCTGTCATATGATAAAATGCCCGGGGCCGGCGGCGGCCCCGACAGAAAATCAAATTAAATGCCCCCACTGCGAAAGGTACTTTGCCACCAAAAGTGGGCTAAGCACCCACATGCGCCACGCCCACCCTGCCGCCCGCGACGAACAACGAAGAGAGCTACTAGGGCCCAAACCAACTAAACATGTATCGCGGGGAACATCCATATGGAGTGACGAAGAAACGGAGCTGCTGGTGCGAGAATACATCAAACTAGATGGGGTGTTGGGCTATTCAAATAAACTAGAGGCAATCTTGAACACGGGGAAAACCGCGAAGCAAATTAGAGATCGCTTAGCAAACCTGCGCAATCGCGCTTACCCCCCCCCAAGCCTTATTAGACTACCTAAACAGCAAGAGGGCAGAGAAGGAGGGGACTGTCCCCCCCGACGACGCCCTCCCTGACAATAATGAGCAAACGTCCCCGCAACCTTCCACTTCTGCGGGCGGGACGGGAGCATATTGTAATGAACGGATTCCTATAAAAGTGCCACACGTTGGGCTAGCCAAAAATTGATATGTACATAGGTCGTAACTTACATTGTCACACGTTGTGCTGACAAAATGTAATGTACGGGGTCTCGCTAAAGATAGAGCCTCGCTTTATACAAAATATTGATGAAATAGATGGGTTTTTACGTTATACGTTTTACCTTGCTAATAGAAATCTTTGAGATGTATTACACAAATAACAATAATTGAAATGCCTCGGTTTTACTAGCTCGTAGATGCATGGGATCTTACCTTTGTAGGGTGGAGGTCCTTTCCGTAATCAAATAAAGGTTTTATTATACACAAATATTCAGTTGTATCAATTATAAACTTAAGGTTCTTATCAATAAATTTAATTATTATTGTTTTTAATAGTGGACGCATAAAAAAAAAACACGCGACGCGATCAAGTTCGTATTTTCACTTATTTTTATGTTCAGAAAAAGTTAATAAAATTTACCTTGCAAAAACCGCTGGAAATTCTCCTTTAGATTGTATTCGTTATCAATGCGTATAATGATGCACTCCCTGGGTTTAATACCATTAACTTGTAAATGTGTGTCGTTGACCTTCGTTGGTTCGATTTGAATTCTGGAAATATTTCACCAATCTTCCGTAGTTTTCACAATATTATTATGTAAACACAGGTAAGTAATTAATCCGGTACTTTTACACTTAAATTTTCAATTTATACTATTAATTCTTGCAGATGATTGAAATTTTTTTTTGTTCACCAGCAGACTAACTCGCCATTAATCATCAATCGTTGCACCCGCTCCCATTCAATTGTTTTTATTTTATCATACCACCAATTTCATGGTATTCTAGATGTTCGATAACTATATTTTTATTGGTTGCATAAAGATCAATATTATTGTCGAAATTTCCGGATTGCAGGTCCGTATCTAGCCCAATGTGGCTTTGTAAAAGTTTTATAAGTGAAATTTTATATTTTCAGATTGACTGAATTTCTACACCATCGCTTCTTGGTTGGTTAAATAAAGATGTTTTACACGAGATTTGCATTCACAGTTCATTGAATTCTCGATACGTAGCACTCACGTTAACCCGAAATGACAACTTATTTTAAAGTAACGTAAATACAAGTTTTACATTAATGAAATTAATTAATAATATTTTAACACCTGAATTACCTTCCTTATTACTAAACAATATTTCTTTTAATATAATTTTAACAATTTATAACAAAGTAAATTTAATGTTGCATTACGAATTATTTTTATTCAAACCTGTTTCGTTTTACTCTTACACAAATTAATTGACGTTAACTTCAAATATTAGATATTGGACGAAGTCCTTCCTGCACTTTAGTAAAATCACATGCTTTTTGTTTTCAAATATTTTCCCGATTCTTACAACCGCATTTCTATTAGCTCGGTACGTCGGAATATCGCAATATGGTTGATAAAATTTTTGTGTGGTCCGCCATTATTTTGCTCAGTTCTTTGCGGGACTGCGCGTAAGATATTTGCGCTTTCTATGCGCGAGCAATTATTATTTTTAGTTTACAAAATTTCTTCGTGGTTCAAAATTTTCCGTATGCCCTGAACTCATTGCTGGTTTTTGTTTAATTAATTATCTTTCCAAGCTAGCCGGCAAGATTTACAACGATAGCTCGTGTTTTCTCGATTTCCTTTGGATCGAGCTGTCTAATCTTTCATAACGACGTCTGGTACTTTTGAACGAAATTGAGTGGCGCCTTCTCCATCTTTTTTTCTACGTCGCTTTAATTAACACCATTGGATAGAAATTAATTCAATATCAAGTACTAAATAACGCTAAAGTTCGTGAGGAATTTTAAGCGTCACAATTGTTCTTTTATTTATTGTTAATTGTCACATCATATTTTTATTAAGAATGGACTTTTTTTTTACTTTGAATAAATTTTTGTTTATTACATTGAAATTTTTGGTTTTATTTATTTTCGTCTTAATTTAGGTAGGTCATTCCGTCAGATGGCGTTACGTTTACTACTAGCAAGTCAACTTTTCGTCATCGAGTAATATATAGGGGTACATTAGCATGAAATATTTTCGACCACTGAGACTCGGCTCCAATGCCACCACCGGGTTGTTAGTCCCACCAAAACTAACCAACGCGCGTTAACCCCAAAATGAGATGGAGGAGATTGAAGGAAGGCTCTGCCTTCCAAATGCTTCGCTTCGCGAATCATGCTTGCTTGCTTGCTGAAATATTTTCGCGTCGGTGCTTTTTGCCGACCGCCCGGATGCAACTTGTGTCCTCCCACTCTTGCACTCTTTGGTGGGGGGGGGCTCTTGTATCCGCCGGAGTACAACTGTATGCGCCCACTCCGTTGTGAGAGCGTCTTTTTGGAAACGGCCGAGTACAACTCGTATGTTCTGTCTCACTCTATTGTTGTACTCGATAGATAGCCGGCAGCTTGTTGTACCCAACTTAAATTCTCATTTTTGATAGGCCCATGTGGACCACGGCGGGATATACTCGGTAGGAATCAACATCAATTAGCTTTAATTTATGTCCGTCATGCTCAGGAACGCATCTCATTGGTTGAATTATTACGGTGCGATTTGTTTTTACCCTCAAAATTTTTTGATGACTTCTGTCACTCATTATAAATGATGCTCAACAGTGCCGTACGAATTTAATAATTATTATTACAAGGTAATGCGGTGCCGCCGCAAATTCGGGGGCTTTTTGAGCAAAATCCAAATGTGAATTTTGAAGGCAAGGGAAGGACTTTTCGAAAAAACTTATACTCTACATTTCACCAGAATTAGCCGGTCCGTTCGATTGGGAGGATAAAAAACTTGAAATAATCGAATATTAATAGAAGATAGAATAGCTGTCGCAATTCACTCAGTGCGGCCTTCAGGCCGCACAACCACGGCCGACTATATTAATATAGAAGATAGATAGCTGTCATAATTCACTCAGTGCGGCCTTCGGGCCGCACAACCACGCCCGACTAGTTTAAATATATTTGAATAACTGTCGCGATGATAATGTGATATTTATCGGTTACCCAGTCAGTTAAAGGGAAATAAAGAAGAACGCGGGGTTGGAATCAACTTTCCTAAATTTCCCTGTCTTATCATTGGACCAAAATTGAAGAGGAGAAAATTCTCTACAAAGCAATGTTTCAGGATGGTAAAGTTTAAATGTAAGAAATATTTATTCAGAGTAACAATTATTCAAAACTTTTTTCAATTGTTTTCTCTGGATTTTCTTTTTATTTCATAAATACTTGGTATGATGTAGGCAAATTTTGTTAATCTGTTTGATAGAGAATTTTGTACTCTTCAATTTTGATTTGATGATGTAAGATTACAATTTTGAAATTAATATAATTTCAAATTTGCCGCTGTTTTAAGTTAGAATATTTTACATCGCCATGTATATTTGTAGTTTCAAAAGTTTAGTTCGGTAACGATAGGTAACGCAACGATTTTTAACGAGTAGCGGGGAAAAGAACTTCACTTGTTCGTTGGCTTTTGAACACGCGAGTTTGTTTGTTGAATTGAGATAAATTCTATTTTGTTAATTTACAGTGGTGTTTTAATAATCAGGTATAAAACTTTATTTAAATAATTATTTGATCTATATTTTGGCAATGAGATTGATTTGATTTTAATATTATTTTAAGGGTTTTTCAAATATTACAACAAAACTTTGTTGCAGGTAATTTTATGTTTTTACTTTAAGATCAATTTAAAGAATACAAATCATCTTTATTAAATATTAGTTAAAGGTAAATCATTTCATTTCATTTATAAAAGCTATTTACAAATCCTAATATTATTTTGGGTTATGATTTAATGAATTCTTTGAGACATTTCTTTGTTCAAATCTTTGTAGGTAGGTGGGTGGATTCAAGGTTATTTGCATCAGCAGAATCTTTTCTTAGAAATAAAAACTTACATGGACTGTTATCAATGCAAGCTGTTATTCATACAAAGAAGTGTAATTTATATTTTATACCGGAAGAGTGTAAATTTCAACTAAGATTAATTTAATAATGAAAGATTTCATTTTCAGTTGCTAAATTAATTTATGTCTCATATACAGGGTGTTGCTTCAAATTAATTAATCATTATTTACAATAATTATAAAGAAGGTGTAGGAAATAATGTACAGGTTGTTCACTAATTTTATATACATGGTAGATTTTGACTTAGGTAATACGATGGTTTGGTTTCGGTTTATAAAGTACAATTTAGCTTTCCGGTGACTCTTGTATGAATGGCCCAAACACCTTGGCAGACTGGAAATAAATTATCAGTACTGCAAAGCCACGTAAGGCTAACAATAAAGCAAGTTTACATTAAACCGTCCCCAAAACTTGTAGTTATTTAAGTGGTAGTAACGTAGATCTGGGTTTTGGGTTATTTTGGTTAAAGGGTGGTGGTGTAAAGGTAGATTTAAAGGTAATTTTCTATTAACAGCTAGTGTTAAAACAAAACACATAATAGCTTCCCACAAACTTCTAAAATGTACCAAGTACATGAAGAATAGATTAAAACAATCCAAAGGATTAAATCCCAACAAGTAATTTTAAACATAATTAAAATCATTATTTCAGGGTAATTAAATCTACAGATTTATTAGGTCATGAGTTAGGTAAATCATTGCTTCAGGTTATATTCCTCAAACAAGAATATTAAAGATAATAAAAGATATTGACATTGCCCCAAAATATGGTTGTTTTATTTGTGTTGGAAGTTTAATGTTCGTCTCTCTTTCGGAGCGATCATTTGTTTTTGTTACAGTTGTTTTTGACACTATGTTTTGTACACCGGAAGAAAGAGTTTGGTTACGAGATGACGATCGTAGGTATTTTCACAACGTGGTGGTCCAAGGTTATTTTCCGTGTCGTCGAAGAAGTGTAATTTTAGGTTTGAACTTTGTTAGTTCTCAAGAGATGGCGGATTTCTGGAGAGGACGTTGGCGCGAAGTTCAAATTCAAAAGTTGCATCTTACATTTTGGTGCCGTGACCAGGATTTCGAGATGTACAAAACAACCGTTAAGAACAATTTGTTGGAGAGTCAAGTCCAATCGGAACTGGAGATGAGAGTAAAACAGGGTGAAGTACGTTAATCTGGTATGTTTTAGGTAATCGACTATCAAGAAGGATGTCGAAACAAGGTGGAAAAGTTATTGGCAAGAAAGGATGTAGTGGTGGAGAGTCGAGTGACCAGACGACAATGATGCAGAAGTTGGATTTGCTAATGGAAATGGTTACCGACCAGAAGAAGGAAATGGTGGAGATGAAAAAGCGAGAAAGGAGTCTTGCGGACATGATCAAGGAGATGAGGGAGGACCGAGATCATGAGCGTTCAAATTCACAGGAAAATGGACAGGTGAGTGGAGAAATTGCCAATTTAAATGTTAGTAATGTGGGAACTGAAAGTAGCAATAATTCTGTAAATGAGGGGAATACAGTAGTTGAGAATGTTAACGCGAATGCTAAGGATGCGGTTACGGAAGTAGGTTGGAGAGAATTGGCGTTAGGATTCATGGCTTCACCATACAACATGATTACGACCGTGAAACCGACTTTTACAGGGGGACGAGAGAACCCGTGCTTATTCTTAGAAAAGTTTGAGGAATTTTGGGGAAAGAGAAAGATTATAGGGGATAATAAGTTGTTGGCAATTTTATCAACAATGAAGAATGGTGCAGATGTTTGGGCAACATTGAACAAACGGAAATGGGATAACTATGAATGTTTTAAAACCGATTTTCTTAAGTACTTCTGGAGTACAGGAAAGCAGATGTGTTGCTTAGAGCGTATCATGAGTATGAAGTTTGACCATAGGAAGGCACTAAGTATGAGCGCGTATTTTGGTAGACAAATAGCGGAAATTCGAACGCTCGAGATGATAAATAATGAGGAAGTTGGAATCGATGCCATAATGAAGCAATTTCCAAGGGAAATACGAACGATATGGAGAGCGAGTCAAAGAAAAACTACTGAAGAGGCACTTGAACTCTTGACTCAGGAAGAAGAGGAAGAAAAGAAGGAAAAGCAAAGATCATATCACCAGAGACCAAAACCAGCGATGAATGATAATCGTAACTTTCGACAGTTAATGGCCATAGAAATGCCAAATAATGCAGGTCAAAGAATACAAGGTCAATATTCGGGAAACGAGTAGAAACTGTACAGAAAGGGGCTGTTCAGTTTGTAGACAATAAAATCCCTTTACCATTTCAATTTATAAATTTCATTGAAGAGGGGGCGTTGGTAAAATTTAAGAATGGGAATCAGCGACAGTTTGAGGGTCTCGGTATTTTACAGCAGCGAAATTTGAATTACCGCGAACTTGAAAATAAATATGGGAAAGGTTTAGACATGTTAGTAAGGCAAGGGTGGAAATTTAGTAATTGTCTGGGAAAACGGAATGTTGGTCTTAAAAATGCGTTAACTATGTGTGAAGAAGGGGAGTTATCGGGTAGAAATGAGAGGGATAAATCGAAGGGTTTACCACATATTATGATAACTTGTCAAGGTATTAAGATGTTGGCTTTGTTAGATACAGGGTGTGAGTTAACGTGCATTGAGGAGTCTTATTTTAACGAGATAAAATCAAAGGGAAATTTGTCAGTTTTACCGGTTACGTGTACCCAACTTAGGATGGCTAACGGACAACAATGTCAACGGATTAGGGTACAGGCATTGTTAGAATTTAATATTGAAGGTATCCAAGAGAAGTCATTTCAGGTAGCATTGGTAGTTAAAGGTTTGATTAGGCCGGTAATTTTGGGAGTTGATTGGATGGACCAGGTTAAAGGAAAACTTAATTTTGAAGAGGGGTATTATCATTTTGAGTTAGGTAATAGGAAGCAGAAAGTTAAATTCATTCATGAAATCACTGATGTACGGAAAGTTGAGGTAAATTTTGTAGGTTTAACTTTGAGTGATTCAATGGGGAATAATAATAATAATAAAGAAATTCAAAAGGTTGTTACTAAAACGGAATTAGAAAGTAAAGCAATAGAATCGAAATTAAATAGGGTGGGGACGGAACGTTTATTTCAATTATTGGTAGAATTTAGAATGAGCTTTAGTAAAATTCCGGGGCGTACAACGAAATATACACACGTAATACATATGAACGATGAGACACCTTTTGTTCGGAAGCCCTATCCCATTCAACACCAGTTGCGACCCGAGGTCAGAAAGACCATTGACGAAATGCTAGAAATGGGCGTTATAAAAAGAGAGGCATCTGAGTTTGCTAGTCCAATGACGGTGGTAAGAAAGAAGGATGGAGGGGTACGAATCTGTTTGGATGCTAGATGGCTAAACCAACAGATGATCGCAGATACCGAAGCACCTAGAACACCGGAAGATATTTTCCAGTCATTCAAAAGATTAAGATTTATGACAACAATTGACCTCCGATCTTCATTTTGGCAGATTCCATTAGATACAAAGAGTACCAAATATACAGCATTTTTGTTCGAAGGAAAGTCATATACGTATCAGGTACTTCCGTTTGGTTTGAAAACTTCGGTGGGAACATTCACGAGAGCCATGGATGTTATTTTGGGTCCCGAAGTAAGAGAATTTACGATCAACTACATTGATGACCTATTGATAGTGTCTGAAACATTTGATGAGCACTTAGAACATATTCGAATGGTACTCCAAAGAATTGCAGATGCAGGAATGACCATTAATCTCGAAAAGACATTTTTCTTTAAAGAAAAGGTTAAATTTCTAGGGCACATTTTATCAATAAGAGGTATAACTACAGATCCTGAGAAAATAGCAGCAATCCAAGAATTCCCTAAGCCACATAACGTCAAGACATTACGTGGATTTTTAGGTCTGTGCAATTACTATCGTAGATTTGCAGAAAGATACAGCCATGCCACTACGCCACTGACACAATTACTACGAAAGGATAGTAAATGGAGTTGGGGAGAAAATGAGCAAAGAGCTTTTGAAGAAATTAAGACGTTATTTCTAGAGACGGTTATGTTACGGTTTCCCGACTTTTCAAAGATGTTTTATCTGCAAACGGACGCGTCCAATTTAGCTTTGGGTTGTGTGGTTTATCAAATGCTAGACGATGGGGTAGAACACGGTGTATTAGGTTTTGCGAGTAGGATTCTACATGGGCCCGAGTTAGCTTACACGGTTACGGAGAAGGAATTATTAGCCATTATTTTCGGTTTGCAAAAGTTTAGGACAATTTTATTGGGGCATAAGGTAATAATTAGGACGGATCATTATGCGTTGAAATTTCTAAAACAATGTAAATTATTAAATGACAGATTAACGAGATGGTCACTAATTTTAAGTGAGTTTGATTTTGAGGTAGAACATGTAAAAGGGTGTAATAATGTAGTAGCAGATACGCTTTCAAGGTTTCCAATGTCTGAGATGTCTCATTTAGTAGGGGTAAAAAATCAACCGATTGTAGCTTCTGTTGAGAAGGTGATTGATTTAGCTTTGTTCAAAGTGGTCAGTTGGGGAGATTTAGAAATTTCTTTTAAGCAGTTGAGGGAAGCACAACTTCAGGATAAACATTTAGGACCTATTTTTATTGGTTTGTTAAATGGGGACGAAAATTTAAGAAATAAGAATTATAATATCTTTAGGGACGTTTTAATATTTTGTTGTGAGAACGATTCAGGGAGTAAATTAGCGTTGCCTAAGGTATTTACAGAACAAGTCATAGAAAATGTTCATCAACTTTATGGTCATTTCGGGATTACCAAAATTATCCAAATTTTGAAAAAGCAGGTTCATTTTAGGAAAATGTTTGATAAAGTTAAGAAATTGGTACGATCATGTGATATTTGCCAGAAAGTTAAACATCCTAAGAGAAAGTTAGTGGGAACAATGAATCCGGTTATAGTAGAGAATGTGGGAGATCTAGTTACGGTAGATTATTATGGTCCCTTGCCCGTTAGTCGAGGAAATGTAGTTTACATTTTTGTAGTAATTGATTCATTTTCAAAGTTTGTAAAATTATATCCATTACGTCGTGCTAGAGCAACAGAATCAGCTAATAAAATAGTTAAAGATTTTTCTAAATTTATAAAACCTAAGGTAGTACTTAGCGATCATGGGACCCAGTTTATTTCACAGAAATGGAAGCAAATTTTAGAATTGCATGGTATACGTCATACGTTTTCTTCTATACGTCATCCAGGTTCAAATCCAACCGAAAGGGTAATGCGTGAGTTAGGTAGACTTTTTAGAACATATTGCCAAGAGTCACATTCGGGGTGGGCAAATCATTTGAAGAATATCGAGATGTTATTCAACGTTACACCACATAGGTCAACTGGGTATTCACCATTTGAAATTTTACATGGGCATAATCCTCCGAACGATTTAACAAATTTAGTTGGGAAATTTATTCCAAGGGAAATGGGTAAAACTGTAGGTCAAATTAGGAATGAAGCTAGGGTGAATTTAGTTCGTGCTGGGGAAGAGAGAAAGAAATATTTTAAGACGTATAATGATGAGTTAGAGATTGGAGATTTAGTTTTATTGAGGGAACATCATATTTCTGAAGCGGCCTATAATATTGTGGGAAAATTTTGTTGTTTGTATTCAGGGCCTTATCGGGTTACGCACCGACCGAATCCGAACGTGTATTCAATCGCTTACGATGATGGTAGTTTTAAAGGGAATTATAATATTAATAATTTAAAATTTTATTATAGTAGGTCAGGAATTAGATAGATGTTAGCTTGCGTGGAAATTAAATCTGGTTGGTTAGGGCAATTTAAATTTTATTTATAAAATAAAATATGTTATATGTGGGGACGAGATACTGCTGTCGTTTATGTTTTAGGAAATGTTACCGTGAGGTTCCAAAAGAGGCAAAGATAAGAAAGAAGAAAGAAAGATGAAGACAAAATTGTGTTGTAGGGAGGTTTGTTTAATACTTGGTTTATTTGTGTTTTAGTTTTAAATTTTAGTTAAGGCATGTTTAAGGTTTGATTTTGTTTTATTAGTTAAGTAATTCTTTTTCAATAGATGTAAATGGTACCATAATTTTAGTAATATTAATTTATAGTATTAGTTAAATTTAAGTGGTGTTCGTAGTTTAGTTAATTTAGTTTTTTTTTGTGCATGTTGTTAATATTTTGTTTATGTTGTGTTGGTTGCAAAGATGGTGTGTCAACATTTGGCTCTAAGGTGTAGATTTTGGTAGTTTTACTACATCTAACTGTTATTTAGTGTCATATTTCAAATTTTGGTTTCATATTGGTTGGTTATTAGTAGTCATATGCTTTGGTTGTTGTCTATACTAAATAATAGTTGCCTTCTGCTATGAGCTATCTACGCAGGAATGTAGTTTGAAGCAAGGTTATGGTTGTAGGAGAAATTGGGATAACCCGGGATAGTAATTTTAGATTGAGTTGAAGTTAGATGTTTTGGTAAATTCATGAAAGCTTTATGTCAGAGCACTTCATGCTCTCACATAAAACTTTGAGGACGAATCTGTAAGATTACAATTTTGAAATTAATATAATTTCAAATTTGCCGCTGTTTTAAGTTAGAATATTTTACATCGCCATGTATATTTGTAGTTTCAAAAGTTTAGTTCGGTAACGATAGGTAACGCAACGATTTTTAACGAGTAGCGGGGAAAAGAACTTCACTTGTTCGTTGGCTTTTGAACACGCGAGTTTGTTTGTTGAATTGAGATAAATTCTATTTTGTTAATTTACAGTGGTGTTTTAATAATCAGGTATAAAACTTTATTTAAATAATTATTTGATCTATATTTTGGCAATGAGATTGATTTGATTTTAATATTATTTTAAGGGTTTTTCAAATATTACAACAAAACTTTGTTGCAGGTAATTTTATGTTTTTACTTTAAGATCAATTTAAAGAATACAAATCATCTTTATTAAATATTAGTTAAAGGTAAATCATTTCATTTCATTTATAAAAGCTATTTACAAATCCTAATATTATTTTGGGTTATGATTTAATGAATTCTTTGAGACATTTCTTTGTTCAAATCTTTGTAGGTAGGTGGGTGGATTCAAGGTTATTTGCATCAGCAGAATCTTTTCTTAGAAATAAAAACTTACATGGACTGTTATCAATGCAAGCTGTTATTCATACAAAGAAGTGTAATTTATATTTTATACCGGAAGAGTGTAAATTTCAACTAAGATTAATTTAATAATGAAAGATTTCATTTTCAGTTGCTAAATTAATTTATGTCTCATATACAGGGTGTTGCTTCAAATTAATTAATCATTATTTACAATAATTATAAAGAAGGTGTAGGAAATAATGTACAGGTTGTTCACTAATTTTATATACATGGTAGATTTTGACTTAGGTAATACGATGGTTTGGTTTCGGTTTATAAAGTACAATTTAGCTTTCCGGTGACTCTTGTATGAATGGCCCAAACACCTTGGCAGACTGGAAATAAATTATCAGTACTGCAAAGCCACGTAAGGCTAACAATAAAGCAAGTTTACATTAAACCGTCCCCAAAACTTGTAGTTATTTAAGTGGTAGTAACGTAGATCTGGGTTTTGGGTTATTTTGGTTAAAGGGTGGTGGTGTAAAGGTAGATTTAAAGGTAATTTTCTATTAACAGCTAGTGTTAAAACAAAACACATAATAGCTTCCCACAAACTTCTAAAATGTACCAAGTACATGAAGAATAGATTAAAACAATCCAAAGGATTAAATCCCAACAAGTAATTTTAAACATAATTAAAATCATTATTTCAGGGTAATTAAATCTACAGATTTATTAGGTCATGAGTTAGGTAAATCATTGCTTCAGGTTATATTCCTCAAACAAGAATATTAAAGATAATAAAAGATATTGACATTGCCCCAAAATATGGTTGTTTTATTTGTGTTGGAAGTTTAATGTTCGTCTCTCTTTCGGAGCGATCATTTGTTTTTGTTACAGTTGTTTTTGACACTATGTTTTGTACACCGGAAGAAAGAGTTTGGTTACGAGATGACGATCGTAGGTATTTTCACAACGTGGTGGTCCAAGGTTATTTTCCGTGTCGTCGAAGAAGTGTAATTTTAGGTTTGAACTTTGTTAGTTCTCAAGAGATGGCGGATTTCTGGAGAGGACGTTGGCGCGAAGTTCAAATTCAAAAGTTGCATCTTACAATGATAATTTTCACTAAAAATAAAAGTAGGTAAGCGAATTATAGGCGAGAAACTACTGTAGAGGATTAAAATCCTTACTTGGGGAGGAGGGTGACAGCGAATTTTAGACGGCGTTGCAAATAAAATCGTAGTCAAATTTTTGAAAATTTTAAACTATTATATTACAAAGTTCTCGGTTTTGAGGGTTGGGAAATAAAACGACAATTTACCGAGAACTTTGTAATATAATCAATTTCGAGGGGAAGAAATTTTCCATTCTATTTTAAACTATTATTAATTGGGTTATGTCAAGGTTTAGCGCCCTCATTTCGATGGCGTCTGAGGCAAATGGTTTTAAATATTTGGAAATAATACTGGACAAAAATCTGAACTGGGGAAAACACTTACAGAAAAAATTATAGAAAGCAAGGATGGCCTTCCGTCAGTGTCGTGGAGCGTTAGGACGGTTATGGGGTTTCACACTGCCGTTTTCAGGCTCATGCTGTTACTTGTTTGGTAGCCCAGAACCAAACAGGTACCAACAGCGTCCTTCTTGCGCCAGATCCTGAGATTGACTTGTTTGGCTGCGGCCCGGTGTCAATGATCGCGCTCGCTGTCAAACCATAAAAACCCTCCTAAAACATTATACCTTAGAGCTACACACTAGCAGATGGGTGTTAGAAATTGCATATAACCAAGGAATGGCAGCAATCCGCGCTACTTCATGGAAACATGCAAAATATTATCTTATGTTGTCCAGAGTCGATCTACGGACAATTTGTTTTTCATTTGTGGTTAAGTTTTTTTTACCTTAAATGGTTTTTCGCCCGTGTAAGAAGACCTTGATCCTTGTCTACCTCAACCCGATATTCTTATATGCTTGTCGGGTTGCCTACTATTGTTAAAATAATCCACCAGATTCGCAATGAGCACTTAACAAGTTTCATTTACCTGACAATTCTATGAAAACGGTAATCATATCAAAAAAATCCCATGGGCCTTTTTTGTTTAAAATTTAATTATAAATTTATTTGTTCTGATATATTTTTAACGTCCGATAAACCGTTTATGAAATAAATAGGATAGACTAAAGGGCTCGCCACATAGCCTGTGCTGTGCTATGCTCTGTGTTATGTCAACACAAACGTTGAACAATGTCATGGTCATGCGCAAAATAGCATAGCAACTCATAACTATGTGAACGTCACTATTGAAACCCTAAGTTTCTACTTCAATGTTTGACATTGGCATAGCACAGCACAGGCTATGTGGCGAGCCCTTAAAACTATGGGAGTGGTTTTGCAGTTTAACACCAAAATTAGTTAAAAAATTCTAATGCACAAAAAAGAAATATCCAGCGACTATTATAATAAATTACTTGTCATTTATAGCTGCTTCATATAATAAATTGTCTATTTGATACCTGATTTGTAATTTTTTTCGACTACTTTTTAATGCTTTAAATCTAATTGCCACATATTCACTATAAACATCTTCTTCCGTTCTTAGTTTCACAGCTGGCCTTACTTTCATGTGACTTTTAAATACATTTGAACTAGATCGTAAACATTCCGAGACATCCACAAAAGTAATTGCATTGGGTTCATCGGTCGTTTCTGATTTCTTCCTTTTCTTTCCTTGCCGTGGAATTCTTCCATCTCTGCTTTCAGGAGTTGAAGGTTCTCGAGAAGTTCCTCGACTGCTTATGGATGGCTGAGGTTCCTCTTGCTCTACAATTAAATCCCCTCCATGAATCTCACATTCGGCGACATAGGCAGTTTCTGTATCAACAAAGTTTGACATTGCATTCGGAACATTATTTTGATCTTGGAGGAAACTTAAATTCTCGTAATACCATAAAGAAGGGGTGTATACCTAAAACATAAATCACACACATAATAAATAAAATTACAACTTTTCATTTCTTACGTCTTCGGGTTGGCCATTTGACATGGAAGCCGACAACTTTTCTCTTTCTAAAGTGTACAATTTTAGAATGCCATTTAACTTCTTCTGGACTTCGGCTTTTGAGGTGAATGGTCGGATTTCATCTGATAATTCCTTGGCTATTTTCGACAAACAAGACATCCTCTTGTGCTTGTTATGGTAGTTCTTGTCTTGAAAAACATACAAGCAAGGATACTTCTGATATTCTTCTATTAATTGAACTATCTGTTTTCTTGTCCAAGACATGTTCATTCACTCGTATTATAAATAAATATTACCTAAAATTTGAATGTGATTTGAGGTTATACAAAGTTGTAGGTCAAGTGCAGTCAAGTGACAGTAGTAATTCCAGTGGCGGCTCGTGGAATTATACAGTGGAGGCGTGTAGCAGTGGTGATTCCATAATTTTGTTTTCTGTGAAGAAGTAAAACAAATTTTTAAATTTATTACCTACTTAATAATTATTTAGTTAGCAGAAAGAGCGTGAAATTATTCACAAACTGGATTTTAACCATTTATTGTCTAATATAATTAACGCCTTTTAGTCCACGTAAGGAAGGTTTTTAGTTTGCAAAAATTCCGGGCAAGCTGAATTATGGCAGAGATGTACATTGGAGTGTTCTAATGAACCCCCCAAAAGTCCCATAAAATCCCATACCGGCGTCCCTCACAATCGAGGGTTTTAGCTCCCCCAACGCGATTTTTTGCCGATAACTCGCTTATTTATGCTTTTATGAAAAATTATGTTCAGACCATAATTGAAGAGCATAAAATTCTCTATAAAATAGTATTTTATTCATATTTTTCCATGGCACACTAATACCTAAATTATTGACCGAAAACACGACCCACCCTTAAGTTATAATTCCAAGTAACGAAACCGAAATTTTGGTTTGAGCTTACAGAAGGTCTGGACAAGCTGAAATTTGGCAAAGATGTATATTGAAGTGTTCTAATAAACCCCCAAAATGTCTCATAAAAATCTCAAGCCGACGTTCCTCCAAATGAGGATTTTATCCCCCTAAGTGCGGGGTTTCGCCTATAGCTCACGTATTTTTACTTTTACGAAAAATTACCATTAAACAAAGTTAAAAATTTGCCTATTACTATCTTTGATATTACATAAAATGTATATGTACTACCTACTGCAGCGCCATAAGTTATAGAGAATTTTATGTTCTTCAACTTTGCTTAATGGTAATTTTTCGTAGAAGTAAAAATACGTGAGTTATAGACGAAACACCGCACTTAGGGGGCTAAAATCCTCATTTTTGCAAACTAAAAACCTTCCTTGCCTGGACTATAAATTATTTCACCGATTATTAGACTTTGGCAGTTTATTTACCAAAAAAAAATCACCAACGAGTTTTCTGAATCTTTGCTCGACATTGGAAAAATCAAGTTGGCCAAAGACTTCTGAAAATTTTGTCCTGGTCAGAAGAGTCTCATTAATTTTATGTATTAATTATATGTCAGAGAAAACATTCTGGATCAGAAATGGCTTAAGGAATGTGTGATTTTGACACCACTAAACGTTAAAGTTGAGGAACTTAATAAATGCATTCAAGAGACGATTCATGCTCCATATTGTGGGCGATGAAACAGCAGAAACTATAAATGTTGTGTATGGCCAAGTGCTGAAATAATTATAAATTTCGACATGAGTAATGATATTTTGTAAATAATGTATTTTCTCCATTTTTATGTTTTTGTTAATCGAAATGGTCATCAATTGAGCTTCTATCCAATCTAGTAGCCATTAATCGAAATTGTTCACGATTCAAATTAAGATCAAGCCGAAGCCGAGTACGTCAAATATACATAATTTATTATAATTTAATGTTGATAACCATCATATTATTTTACATCACAGATTTTCCATCTCATCTGGCTAATCCCCCTCGAATGTATCTGAACCTTGCCGTGGTGAGGGAGCTTGAATATTTTGCGGAAGCGGTGGGCGCGTACCTATTAGCATACAAGCCAGGGATGTAAAACTCTCTCGTGCTTGATCTGTTTTGGCTGGCTGGTTTGGACCAGGGCCTAAACCCCCTCGTGTCTGACCACAGCCAGTTGATAAACTGGGCGTGGAAACCCGTAAGGTAGAATGAAAGGTTCCTGGTGGCTGAGCCAGCTCGGGGGCGGTTGTAGTTCTCCTAGGTCCGGCAACACTCCACTTTGGCCTCGATTTCTACTTAAACGTGCAGTTTGGACCAATACACCCAGATCAATCCGCTTTGATGTCCTCCATCTGAGGGTCTGTAGAATGAGTTTCTAGGTGAGAACGGAGTGTGCAAACACTCTGCCTCTCCGGTTGTTGTATCCTCTGAGAAGCCGCCCTGGCGTCCTATGTGACGTCACCTGTTGCTGGCTCTGTGGCTGGTGGGGAGCTTTGGAGGATGAAAATGTTTTGTCTCACATGAAACAATTAGATATAAAACAACAGGCAGCTGCACACTCAGTCGACAACAACAGCAGGAGTATCTGCTCAGGACACCCAACAAATTAGCCTTGAGGTGAGTATGTCCAATTTGGATTTCCCGCCAATCATTGGCCTAAATTCTAACGTGGTAGTGCTCTTCTGGGCCAAGACAGGGACGTCCCTAGCGGATGCTCAGTCTGATGGCAACACTAAGGGATCGAGCCGTAAAAAGCGAAGACCTTGCGGCGCGGAGAGAAAACGCCCCAAAAAACCAAATGAGCAGAAGGCGGACAAGGTACCGGCCCCGCAAATAAAAAACAGTCACGAACGGTTCAGGCTGTCCAAACCTCAGGGTAATGATAGCATGCCCTCCGATTCGGGACTGCTAAAAACATCAGCACCACCAAGGAAGGCGGAATTTAAGACCCCTTATATTGGTGAGACAAACAAATTAAAGTAGGCTATGTTATATACGTCGTTGCAGGATACCCATTTTCGTTCCAAGCTTTTGCTGAATAATGACAATTCGAAATTTATCATTTCTACACTTTTCGTACACACACACAATTTTCGTTACACATTTTTATTAAATTTTTAAACACGTAACCGATTTTATAGACGTATTCACGTCAAAAGAGGGTCAGGTCGCGGGACTCGCAGCCATTACCTCAGAGCATTCTGAGGAAGAGGGCTTAAATGAACGGATCTGGACCATCGTCGGCTGTAGTGGGTGCGATCAGCTACAAGCGAGTGGCAGTGATTGACCGCTGCAACCCTCTGGACAAAATAGTGGAGGCCCGGAGGGTGATCGTTGAGAATCATCTCAACATAGCCCTAGACAGGACCATCTCGATAGCCCAGGAAAAGGCCACTTTTAAAGGCTTCATCATTCAGGTCAAACCCTACGGATTTCCTGTGACGATGACAGCCCAATGGCTGCGAGAAACACTTGCTGGACTTCCATAATTATGTGAGGGAGCACGTTTAGAGGTAGCTCAGGCTGATCTGACAGGTTGACAGGATGATCTGTCCAAGCTGTCTAAAGCAACCCTCTGGATTCCGGAGACACCTGAACCTACTGGTAAAGTGATTGGACAGCTCAGAGTTCAGAACCTCTGGGCGAGAATCAATGAGTGGGGTGCGTCTTCTTCGACACTGACAGGAGTGACCCCCATGGCGAAACTCATTGTCTTTGGTGTCAAATTAAAAAAGGAGTGACTTAGCTATAGGTTCTCCAATTTTAAAGTGCAGGTGCAGCCTAACCAGCGCAGCACCGACACAAACAATGGAGCAGGTGGCCGCTGAGCTTGAAATTATGAGTATCTGTGAGGAAAATCAGGTGACGACCACCGCTTCAATACTGGATGCCCCCTCCAAGAAAGCTTAATGTCTGTCTTGGGGAATGCGCGTTCTTAAAAATTAACTTTCAACATTATTATACTCTGATTCAAGAGCCACACTGAAGGGCCGAGTCACAGGCCTATCAGCTCTGAAGGCAATGTCTTAGCGGGCAGCCTTTCAAATAGACTCAGGACGTGTATATACACACCAGGCAACATTCAGGCCATCACCCTACCACAGTTCAGTGACTGTGACCTGTCCGGCTAGGCTGTGATTTCGGTGACTCCCAGTTGACTCTCAGAATCTGCCACCATCTCGGGGGATGGAGGAACTGATGAGGTACTGTGAGCAGCACAAGAGGCACATCATCATAAGTTGCGACTCCGACTCCCACCACAGTTCCTGGGGAAGTAGAGATTGCAACAAGAGAGGGAAGTCTCTATTCGAGTACCTTATTGGTACGAACTTAGAGATTCTAAACAGGGGGGACACGTCAACTTTTTACGTATGGCTATGCATCTAAAGAATGGCGAAAGATCAAAGTTATATTTATACCCAAGCTAGGTCGTAATGATTATTCCTTGACTGAATACTTTAGGCCAATTAGTCTTACCATTTTCTTCTTCAAGACAATGGAAAGACTGTGTGACAGAGAAATTCGCGGGAGGTGCTGGTGCATAACCCACTACATCAGAATCAACATGCATACATATACATTCCGGGGAGAACTACTGAGTCTGCACTTCATAAAGTTGTGGAATGTATCGAGAAATCGTTACAGTTTCAGGAATCTACCCTAGGAATGTTTATAGATATCGAAGGAGCATTTGCTAAGGCCATTTTCGAAAGCATCAGCGTATCGCTACGGGCTCACAATGTGGCCTGTACCATTGTGAGATGGATTAGCTCCATGCTGAGTAACAGGGCGGTTGTGATTGGAATGGGAGACACAAACATTAAGGGTGTTGTTACTAAGGGCAGTTCGCAGGGAGGTGCACTCTCCCCACTTTTGTGGGGCTTTGTGGTGGACAGCCTTGACGCCTCAATGGAAAAGGTTATTGTACCATAGGATTTATTTAATGTTGACGCAAATTTGACTTAATTTATCATAACCGAACGGCAAAAATGTAAAATATAAACATGAGCTGTAACACTACCCTCCAAAATAGTTGACTTCGTCCTGAGTCTGGGATGGCTTGAGGAATAGGGAGGACGGTGGGCCTCTGTTGTAATAGGAGGTAGCATAATGGGCCCAATATTGGACCTGAGTGCGCGCGAACCCCGGTTTGCCAACCACAACCAATCCAGAATCCATCTGGTTAATCTGAAAAACTCGCTTTAGCGGCAGTTCCTAGGCTTCTATACAGCTACCTTGCTGATGTGAAAATTTGTCGTTGCTAGTTACTTTTGGTCGACATAATATTTATAATGTAATATCAGAGAATTCGATAATCTGCACTAATTAAATTTTTGCGGTTGGTATTTGTCATTGTAATCATTATTTACTTCTCTGAAATGCATTACGGTCCATTTTTTGAGGTGGATCAATCCTCTTTTTAGGCTTCTATACAAAGTATAACAAGAAGCCTTTTTCTCTTTAATTTATTACAACTTAACTTCACCAATCACATCAAGTCACTGCTGTGGTTACAATAAAAATAATAAAAATTGAATCATTAGCTGGATTGGATTAGCGGATCGAATCAACGGATCAAACACTATATAGGACGAAGTAATTTTTACAATAGAAAAAGAACGACCAACTTAAAAAATATTCTATAATAAGTAAAATTTAGTGACAAAAGATTTCGATTTTCAGATTAGTATTTTTATTATCGAATAAAATATTATTTTTTCACATAAAAGGTAAAAAATAGAATTTTAAGTTCAAATATAAATCTCAGAATATTTCATTTCTTAAATCTGTGGTAATTCTGATAATCGGAATCTTTAGTAGCAACCTAACAAATATTATATATAAGTAAATTTTTTTGTAGAACATGACTAGAAAGTCGATTTTAAATTTAAAACACATTTTTATTTTATTATAGTACACACGATGTGTTTACAATCACAATTTCGAGGGTTCTGATTAGATTCTAATTCTGCGGACAGACAGACACGGAGCCAGATCATAAGGCTTTTTGCTATACTTTGTATAGAAGCCTAAAACTACAGAACTGTTAGATCAGATAGATCGTCCTGGGGTGGGGATGTTGCCTTTTATGTTCGTGACTTTCTGTATCTTGTTCATTTGTATGCCTATCATCGATTTGCGTGTAGTTTGGAGCATCTCTGGATCCGAATGAAGGTGCATGGCCTATGTATACCATCTTCAATGACTCGCTTGAAGGCAGTTTTTGATCTAATTGACCTTCCTGAAGTTATAAAGTATGCCACTCGCGTCACTCCTACATCGAGTACTCTCCTGAATATTATTTGTATTGATAAGAGTAGATTCCCTCGTCGGATCTCCTGACACTTACGGATCACTCTTTATTTGTTTAACAATCGGTTAACAAAAATTATTTAATGTAATGGAATCTTGGGCATTGGGAGCAAATGCAAGAAAGTGACAGATTAAATCATCGACGCGTTTCGACGGAACGTTTCGGGACTGTAATCAAGACAAAATACAAATAAGGATCGCCATGACAAAGTCAATATAAGGTTACAATAGCATGTATACAAGTAAATCGTACCTCTTAATCTAGATGGAAATGTTATTCTGTAGCATAACAAAATATTATGTGGAGAGTGGTGGAAGCATGTTAAACATCGCATACATCATAAGAGGACAATATAAACAAATAAATCAGCACATCAAACATGTAACAAAGGCGGGCACAAATAAACCAATTTTTGCTTGTCATATACAATAGTCGTATCAATAAAATCAAACCGTATGGTAACAACCAGGTAAACAAAATCAAAGTCAAGCACTCAAAAGTAACTAAACAAAGCAAATATAACTAGGTAAATCAAACTTCACTCCGATGGCATTAGAACTAAACGGTTTAGAAATCTTGAACTGCAGTAGTTAAAATGGACATCAAAAACAAACAAGCCGCGGACCGGCGAGAAACACTTCAACTACGTCACCCTGTTTTGTTGTTGAACACAGTCAAGAGTGCCTTATATGCACCGCTAATCGGCTCAAAATCTGTGACCTTATTGACGTTGTTGACCTCCTCACCAATATACGCAGCTTCCAAGAACGCTCTCCTAGGGAAAAAGGCTTCATCCGCCAGAATCTTGACATCATCATCTTTAAAGGAATGGTTGCAAACTTTAAGATGTTTTGAGATATCGGTCTTATTAGAGCCAGTTTTAGCGTCATATCTGTGTTGGCTTAGGCGTTTTGATAGCAACTGACCGGTTTGTCCAACGTAAGTCTTGTCGCATTCACATACAATTTTGTATACCACACCACTCTTGTATTTCAGCGGAACTTCATCTTTGATATTAGAGAAGACGAACCGCCCCAATTTGAAACTCCTATAGAACGCTAGGTCAATATGACCCTTCTGGATAAATTCCTTCAAGATGGTCCTTATTCTACCAGCCATCATAGACGACTGTCTCGCCGCAGTAATTGTGAAGTAAAATGAGCAATTTTATGCGCACGCGCTAGAATAATAGTCATTCGTGTTATTAGGCAAAATGAGAAACGTTATAAATTTTGACGTTTCTCGTTTTTCGTAATAACACTAATTATTACTGAGGTGAAGTAATAATATTTTTTATATTTTAATAATTTTGAATTTAGACAGGTAATGTAGGTATTATTTTTATATATTATATTAAGAAAAGTAATTTTGAATGTTTTTAACAAATATTTTAGAACAAGTTGGTTAAGTAAACAAAACGCAAGATGAGTAATAAAAGCCAAGAAGTTATTATTTGCGACTTTTGTCATAAAACATTGCGATCTGCAGCTACTCTAACGACACAAACGAAAATTTTTTTGCTTGCCTGAAGATGATTTGGAACCTAATAAGTTTATGTGCGAAATTTGTGAAGGAACAAACTCATCCAAATTTACTTTGAATCATATAGGCAAATTGAAGATAATGTTATTTAATTTTGTTAAAATGAAAAAATAATTAATTTTTAATACTAATTTATTATAAAAAATAATAACGAAAAACAATTTTAAATAAAATTTCACTTTTGTTCCGTATAAGTATGGTCAAATGTTTATTTATTTATTTATATCATCATATACGGCTAAGCCTTTTTTACAATAAACTTTTACAATAAACCTTTTACAATAAATAATACCCTTACAATAATAACAACAACTACAATGAACACGTACAAATTAACAAAACAAAACCAAACACAATACTAACTGAATGTGATAAACAAACTAGCAACACACTATACAAAAATCAATATCAACAAAAAATTAACAATATATAAAAAATAAATTAGACCCCTGCAACTGCAGACAAGTCAACACTGAACACAGTCCTCCTAAATGATGCAAGGGAAGAGTTAAACAGATCAGTGCCAAGAACATCACTTAAATAATTGGCCAAACGAGCCATCCTAGCCATGGGACAGTGCATCCCATAATTAGTCAGATGAAACTTAACTTCAAAAGGCCACTTGGATCTGGTACATCTTGAGGAATCTCTAAAAACAAACAACTCACGCAGCGCATCACAGTTGATTTTACCGCTGAACAACCCATGTACGAAACCAAGATCGATGACCCTGCGTCTGACGGCCAGTGACTTAGTGTTGCAGAAGCTCAAGTATATCTCGTCCGAAAAATCCTCCCTGGCACGTCCCAGTTTATAGTGGAGCGACTTAAAAAATTTGTGTTGCACACGCTCGAGTTGGTCAATATGAACCTGGTAGATGAATGTTGTGTGGATGTTTGTGACTTCTAGTAAATTATTCATCAACCCTTCTTTTATGTTTTCTGATTCAATTAGAGTTGCTAATTGTAATCGATTGGTCTTTTAAATTCGTTTTTTTGTTGAAAAAAAAACGAGTTTGTTTATCAATATTTTGTTTTACATTGACCTCTTCAACAATATTCAAAGCAACGGAACCTGTATTTAGTATCGCTATGGTATTATCCAAATTTCTGATTACCTTTCTCTGATCTTCATAATTTAAATGAAGATTGTTTTTTATTAAACCAGCAATCATGTCGGTTTTTTGCATAATTTCATAAACGGTTTTTTCAGCAATTTCATTTCTCACATCCTTGCTTAGAAACGTCCGTCCAATATCCATACAATGTCCAACATGGGTTTTACAAAAGGAAACACTAATGAATGAATTTTCAGTGAAAATTACATCCATTCTTGCTGGGAAAACAAAACTTGTCTTATTAGTTAAAAATCCCTTCGGAGCTCGTATATTTTGACCAGCACCTCTTTGTTGAAAAGAACGGTGACAATTGTAGTATCTTGTAATGGTATTGCCAGTTTGTTTCGCACCTGTATCTTGGACGTAACTTGAAACGGTCTCATATTCAATTGCATTCTTCCAATTTTTGAATTCTTCTTCCGATTTAAATGTATGTTCTTCAACGAGAAGATCGATTTCGTGAATTATAACAATGTGATTGTGTAACAAGTTCTTTCTTGCAAAATGCTCTTCACACAGCGGACATTTAATCCTCGCTTTAATATTTTTTTTGTCAATACTGTTTTGAAGAGCTAATTCACAACACTGCTCTGAATGTCGATTCAAAGCAAATTTGGACGAGTATGTTCGTCCACAACCCATGCAAGTAAAGCAACCGCTCTTTTTAATTGATTCGCTTTCTTTACAAGTTTCTTTCATATGCCGTTTTAAATTAAACTTTGATGAGAATTTTCGTCCACAAATTTCGCACATAAACCTATTAGGTTCCAAATCATCTTCAGGCAAGCAATGAAATTTTCGTTTATGTGTCTTTAGAGTAGCCACAGATCGGAATGTTTTATTACAAACGTCGCTAATAATAATTTCTTGGCTTTCATTTCGTCTCATATTGCGTTTTGTTTACTTAACCAACTTGTTCTAAAATATTTGCTAAAAACATTCAAAATTACTTTTCTTATATACCCATCTACTAAATAAAATTTTTTTTAAATATAAAAAAAATTATTACTTAACCACAGTTTTATTACTTTTGACGTTTCTCATTTTGCCCAATAACACGAAACGAGTTTCTCATTTTGCCTAATAACACGAAACGCTATTATTCTAGCGCGTGCGCATAAAATTGCTCATTTTTTTCACAATTACTGCGGCGAGACAGTCGTCATCATAGGGTGGTATGTTATTTTATGGTAACGTAAGTTCGTCGACGAGGAAACATCGCGCACCACCTGTAACCTGGAAGATGCTCTATTCGGACCGAACAGTGCCATCTGTACCAATCTCTGGGGATAACCATTCCTCACGAGTTGGGCCTGTAACTGAGTGAGACGAAAACCCCGTAAACTAGGACTTACACGCATATTAATGCGGTGTTTTAAGGTGTTAACGACGCTCATCTTTTGATTAAGTGGATGTGCCGAGTTATAATTCAGTACTCTATCCGTAGCTGACGGCTTCAAATAGAGGTCAGTGTACACAGATCCATTATCCCCCCTGCACACCAATAGATCCAGAAACGGGATTCTGCCATCCACCTCCAAGTCACACGTGAATTTAATTAACGGATCGTAACCGTTCAAGACCTCCAGGCATGTATCGACCCGGTCAGATGGTATGGCCATCAACATATCATCAACGTAGAGCATCAAGAAGGGAACGGCAAATTGAATGGATCCAACAAAATTCATCAACAGGTCGTGCATCACGAAGCTAGCGAAAATAGGGCTGCACGGGTTCCCCATAGCAGAACCCACTAACTGGGAGTAGAATTTGCCATCATACTGGAAATAGCTGTTATTAAAGATGATGGCGATCATATCCACAAAGATGTTTTCAGGGATTGATGTAAACTTGGAAACAAGATCCCAATTGTTAGTTATGGAGGCGACCACCGCCTCCCTAGACACATTAGTGAACAGTGAAGTCACATCGAAAGATACCAGTATGTAATCTGCAGGCAATCTAGAGCTAATGATGGCCTCCCTTGCTGATCTCGAACTACACACATTGAAAGGGAAATAGGGTACCACGTTACTGAGTATTATAGAATTTATAAACTTGGCCAGAGGTATGGAAGGGGAACCGACACAACTACAACGACGTATAATCTGTTCACCATGTTATTTTAACCTGTTAACCGATGATGGCGGAACGTTCCGTCGATACGCGTCGATGATTTAATCTGTCGTTTTCTTGCATTTGCTCCCAATGCCCAAGATTCCATTACATTACCATTATATGGAGCGAGAATTTTCCTTTCATAAATATTATTTAATTTTTTTTTCAAAATTCCAAATTTAAATTACTTAAAAAATATTTTTATTATTAAACTAATAAAAAACAGAACAGTTTAGCGTTTTTACTTGAAACTAAACGCGCTTATAAAACAATATGTACGCTTTAGATTTTATTACATCGTTTTCTGAAACGCTCTTGATTTGATGATCATCTACGTGTAACCATTTTTCTGGTAAAGTTTCGTCAACTAATTTTCTATACGAAGTATAATGGTCAACGAATCCACTTTTGTGTACTTCAACGGCGTACAACGAAAACATTATTGGATCTTGATGATTCATATTAACATAATTTTCCGAACAATATTTCCTCACATCTAAATTAACGGGAAAGCTTACCGAATCTTCAATTTTTTTCATCCTTCCACTTGTGTACTCGAAGCGTTTCAAATTTATAATAAGTATTTTAGGTGCTTCAGTAATTCTCGCCTGAAGGGTTTGAGGTGTATACACTTTTTCATTGCAGTTTTCAGAGCAACGTGTACAAATTATTTTATTTTCTTCGGCCATCAGTTCGCTAGAAAAAAATTGGTCTAAAGAATTTTCCAGAGAGATGCCCCTCTGAGTTTTTGTCTCCTTCACAGGAAGTTTTTTTGGTTTGGAAAATTTCCTCTTGTTTTTTCTTCCTTCTACACGCGTCCATAGATTTATAATGCCTTCACAATCGTCAGCGTCCAGTTTTTCTTCCAACAGCGTGTCCTTATTTGCATCGTTGTTTTCAGCTTCATGTTTTCCTGCCTTCTCGCAATCGACGTTTTCATGTTCACGATCTTCTTGTTTGATCTTAACAATTGGAAGACTTAAATCCAAGAAAAACTCTTGACGGATTCCTTCATTCTTACAATGTTGACATTGCCTTACATTATCTAACGATCCACGAAATAGTTTTTCAGTTGTAGATGGGTTCAACTCCATTGCTTGCTGAAAATAGTATTGCTTCATCGCCTTTTTTATTTCAGCGAAATAAGGAGTTTCACCTTCATATTCGATTAAATTTGATAATTTACTGTCAATTGCTATTCGATAATTGTTTTGAAATTCTTCACTTATGGCTTTGAGTAAGCATCTTAAAAATTCATGGGAATCGTGCTGCTGACCTCTTTCAAATTGAGCCAATTCTTTTGTTACAACTTCGAGAAATTCTAAAGGTTGATATACCATTAAGTCACATTCTTGCATCTTCAAAAGAGCATCGGCTAAATGAACGTTAAGTGTTCCGGAATTATTCACAAGAATTTCAAGATCTGGAAGTTTCAATTGCACATTATATTTTAATGAAATTGTTCCACCAGGAAGAGTTTGGGAAACTGAATTGGTTTTGCTAATTTCTGAACGTAAATTTTCAAAAAATTCCGGCGTTTGAGCTAAACATTGAATTATTGCATTCAGCCAGCATGTATTTCTAAGGTTTGATAATCCACATACTTTGTTATACGAATACGGTTTTTCAGCCATAATTTCTTTTATTGGTTTTGACATCGATGTTGTTGCGATAATTTGAATAATATTTTTATTATTTTCTGCTTATAATGTATTTATATTATACAGATGAAATTAAAAGTTGCTGGTTGGTATTGCTGTGACCTTCTCGTACTCAGGATGAATGAACAGAGATGGCCCAAGAAGATCTGAAAATGGAAGCCCCCTGGAAGACCAAAAATAGGCAGGCCAGAAGGTCATGGAATGACGGCATAAGGAAGGGGATGGAAACATACCAAGTTGAAGAGGAGGATGCTCTTAACAGAGATAATTGACGTTTGAGGACCGGATAATGCATCTACCAACTTGGGGTGTCAACGATATTGCCATATTTTTTTAAATTTGAAAATTGAAATTTTATTTATTTTGGATAAAAATGTTTGTAACTAATTTTATATTGTGTTGGTATGATGATGGGGAATCGTCCCTCACTCCCGGAAGATCCAATTTGATGGACGTGAGTCGAGTCGTGCTGAATGTAACCATTTTTGAAGAAATAATTTGTAAATTTGAAAAATGGTTTTAATATTTGAATTGGCTGAAAATAAAAATTTAGTTTAGTGAATGGGTGAAGTTTGTTTGATTTCGACCTGGATAAAAAAGAAAGAAATTGCGTTAAATTTAATGATGAAAAATAGTGTGCTGGAAGATAAATTAATTTGGAAATTAAAGCGAGCAATACAGCAGCTATTAAAACGGCGATCCCAGGTGGGGCTTTTATTATTGCAATAATATTAAGTAAATAACAAGAAAAACCACTAAAACCATTAAATAACGCATGCACGTGGTGGCCAGTTCAGATAAGTTTAAAATTGTTATAAGATAGCATAGCATATAAAATCGACGAAATTTTTAAACTATTAAATGATAGCCCAATGGTATGAGGCATAATAAAATTTCGTGATTGATTTAATGGAACCCCCTAACTGAGTTTGAAAATTTGGATGGTTTCGATAGTTTGAATAATTACTTTGCACAAATTTTGTTGAAATTCAACAAATTTTATTTCATATAGTAAAGATTATCAAGAGGTGCGTAATCAATTAAAATAACAAGGTTGGACAAAAATGAGCGATATGGACGAAAAAGTGTTAAAATTAGTTGAGGAAAACAAGGACGATGGTGCAATGGAACAGAGTCCAGATGTATTTGAAGAGAGGGAAGATACACTTAATATGTCACCGCCAAAGGGACAAAAGCACCAGAAGAGATACGGTAGAGATAATAGATATTTTTAATCGGATGGAAAAATATGGAAGAAAATAAACAAAATATGGAAGAAATTAAAAAAATGGAAGAAAATGAACAAAATATAAAAGAAACATTAAAAAAAAATATGGACCCCTAATCCCTCCCCGTGTATGCCCTGAGTATGCAGATGTGAGGTGGTACCAACCATGAATATTATTTAAGTTTGCTATATAAGTGTTATATTTAACAAAATTAGAATAACACGATGGCAGCGCAAATACTCTCTATAATACCCCCGGAAAATCAAAAGGTGAAGAAAACCAACCAAGCAAAATTTCTAGGAAATCTGCTAGAAGTAATGATGACGTAAGATTTTGCAACGGAATTTTTGTCTTTCATACAGAATGACAATATTAAAATCTCAATGGATTTAAAAACGGTTCAGCGACGACTAATGAATAATTTTTATATACGTGGAAGAGATTGTATCAAAGATATTCATCTGATATTTTCAAATGGCAGTAAACATTATGATCCCGAAAGCAGTCACGTTAAAAACGAGAAGACATCTGAACATTTTTTCTATGAAAAGTTGGACGATTTACCAAAACCAGAATGTGAACTGGAGTTAAACCCGATAAAGGTAAGAGAAATAAATATAATATCTGAGTTGATCGTAAGTTGTTAAATATTAATTTTTAGATTCAAAATCCACCAAAGTAAGGAAAGAAAGAAAGAAAATGGTTGTACCACAGGGTGCAAGGGGTAAAATGTCGGCCGTAATAAAGGAAAATGAACAAAATATAAAAAGAACATTAAAAAGATATGGAAATTGAAATATGAAAATTGAAAAAATTGTCTATATCACAAACAGGAAATCGTGAAAAAGGTAAGTTAAAATAAAACAATATTTTCAAATGTTTTTCAATCCTCAAGTATTTCAATATACCATAATTGGTTATTTTAATAGTAAGGTATAGGGTAAGTCTGTATCTATGAAATATAATAAACAGATACAGTTTACTTGTAACCAATCAGAACATTTATTTTTTACTTTCCATACTACTTTTTTTCGTATCCTTTTTCCGGTAGAAATATGATTCATATAAATTTGTATAGCATTTTATATCTTTACAGCTCTTATAGCTTTGGTGTTGTTCACGAATTTTAAAATTAGAAACTGCACGCCTGTTCAAGGCTTTTGGCGCGATTGTTTATTATATGTAGATACTGTCGCGTGCCCATACCTAAAAAATTATAACATTTAAAAGATTTGCCAGTAAATTTAGATGATAAAATAGGCTTTTGAGTATTTGATTTTTAACAGCGCGCATGCCTTAACCCTTACAAACCCTGCAGTTACAATTCTGAGCATTTCCAAACTTCTTAAATAGGACGCCCACAATTGTGAGTGCAGGGTCTGTAAGGGTTAACCACGTAGTTTTTGTACATTTTTAGTTTTATGAATTAATTATATAAGTTACTAAATTTTTTTATATTTTCAGAACATTCAAGAAGTGATCACATTCAAAAATTCAAGATGTCACGAATGAAATCAATGCCGATTTAACTAGATTAGAGCATCCATTTAATTTCGTGGATAATTTAAGACTTTACGACAGTCTTGTTAAAATAAAAGTATTGTACGAAAAATTTCTGGAGTATTCGGCGATTAAACAAAAGAAAGAAGACTTACCAAAAAATGTATATACCTCAGAACATACCATTACCACACCCACAAAATCAAAATTAAATAAAACGGTAAAACCGAAAGAAGAAAAGACTGTATTGTCTTCTAGACCAATCAATGTACAAGTTGAGCCTTCAGCTTCAAAACCGAAAGAAAAACCTAAAAGGAGCATAGCTTACCTAACATAAATATGGAGAAATTTACAAAAGAAATGTTAAAAATAAACCTAGTGAGTAGGAAATGTTGAAATTGGAAAGATATTGTCCCCCACCGACGAGACCCGACGCAACTGAAGAAAGAAAAAAGTTGAGGGAAATTGGTAGCGAAACTAGGAAATGATCAGCTGGCAAAATAGATGTATTATATGCTGCGAATATCACGCGAGATTTTGAAAAAAGAAACGGTTTATACGAGTTACTATTTAGTTTAAAATGGAAAAATTTTCTCGACAGATTGGATCAATTCAATTAGAATTTCTACATTTGTGACTAATTTGTAGACGCTACAATAATTAATGTCTTCAAATTTTTATCGATCTACCTGGGTTATGGTGCAAGTTGGGAAGTTGAATGTAATATTATCGAGCTTTTAATTTTTTAATAAAAGTATCTGATGTAAGAACACAAAACTATTCCATGTACTATGTATGTATAGGTTCCATTACCTTTCCGGTTTTGCTGTGCAAACCAGCAGAAAGATACCAGCCGACAATAAATTGCTATCACGGAATTGTAAAGCACTGTCAAATTTTCTATCACACTTCATTTTCTAATTTATTGTATTTTTATTTATTTCTCTGATGTAACCTCATAATTCATAAGCGCAAAACGGTGACCACCAATCCTCAGTCGTCGTGAGGGTTTGACATCTTTTCCCACATTTGTACAGGTAACTAACGAAGCACCTGTGACCGCGTCTCAGGGATTATGTCGTCTCGTCATTCTGTTCGTCGTGTTACGTGAAATCCATACATCGATTTTGGGGATTAACGTATGTGTCCATCTTCCCCTCGATGCCGCACGGAACCTGCCGTTTCTGCACCGTCTCGGTAATGAGATGGTTAAAGTTAGCTTTGAGATAGGGATTTGTAAAGACAACACTTGCGCCGCCGGTGTCGACACAATCCTGACAGTCTTTATAGAATTTGTACTCTGGACTTTTTCCAGTGTCTATTAGAAGGTAATTCCCTTTGTCCTCCAGATACATTTTCTCACTTCCGAACCCAAACAGTTTGGGACGCGGTCCATTGCTTAGTATTTGAATCACCCCGCGACTGGATTAGTTGGGCACTTTTATCTGTTCGGGAAGGCCGTTTAGACCGGGCTGACCAGTTTACCTATTTTGACGTATAAAAGCTTCAAATGTGTCGTTATGGCACTTTGACCCGTAACAAAGTTACATACCGTTTTTGTGACGGATTTTTGCAATCCATCACTTACGTTCAACCCTATATATCAATTATTCTTTTAAAAGCGCATTCTATCCGCACCGAGGTGGGGATTGTTCAAACTGCGCAAAAGGGAGTCTTGCGTCAGCGTTCGATCGAGCAAGAGGTCATGTTTTGAGCTCTCGAACAAGCAAGATAAGCCTGGTGAATTTTCAAGCGATATGTCGATTTGTGTGTTTACTGTGTAATAATCATGGGATTTGGGCTTCGCATTTAATGGGATGTGGAGCGAAGATATTCTTTTCCGGAACAATTTTTATTTGCGCAGGGCAATATGGTCCTGAAATATCTTCGTTGTTGGGAAATGGCGGATTTCTCCCATGTCGTACGTTATTTTTTGTCGATTCCTTCTGCCCATGTTGCTTCTGAAGGTTTTGGTATCCCGTTCGGAGTGGTGAGTAACATTTATGTTATTTGATTGTTTCACAGTGGTTTACGTTGATCGACTTGGCCCGTTTTACTTCGAACACCTGGAGTTCGCCATCGTTTGATTTCACCCTTAGCTGTTTCTTGTATTTTTTTATGTTTTATTATTTAGGATAATCCCTTGCTTTGCATTTTTGATTAGAACGTTTTTGGCCGAGATTATCGTTAAGTTGCAGGTTTTGTATTGCTGCATCGAGTTGATAGATGCTATCTTATCTTGTACACTTGCAGGCGTGTATTTGAATGTTAAAGTTTGAATTTTGTGTTTGAAAACTAATTAATCATTAATTGTATTATTAAGTTTTATTTATTTTAATTTGAACTGTGCATTATTTTCACTAGGTGACATCGGGCAGCGTTGGTCAAATGCATTGGCAAGGTAATTCCTACGCGTTCGACATAGGTTCAAATCTTGTATTTGAAATTCTATGTTGAACTTTTTTTTTGAGTTTATTTTCAGTTATATGTTTTTTAAGAAGGTAGCGGTGTACGACCAACGTACAGGGTGTTGCGTTTCATCGGGGTCGTTTCCGCTTGATTTAATTATTGTTGGAAGTTCGTTTGTGGTTCCACCGTTTGTGGGATTTTTAATGACCACTCGAACGTTCTGTTAATTGATTTTGGGGAGTGGTTCGTGGTGATAATGTCTTTTCCACTGTACTGGTCCTGGTCGGCTAACGTACTTTCCATCCGACATCGCTTATGTCATCGCCTTCCGGCACTGAACCTCTAATTACCGATTTATTTTTGTCGTGTTAGCAAAGCTGTTTCCTTGATCTTCTTCGGGGCATTTCATTTGACACGACCCACGGCCTCTCCGCCGCTATAACGAGCTGGCTTATACCTACCATCAGGGCCCCACGCAAATTAAGTAGGAATTTATTTTCTGCGTGGACATATCTGATCCGAGCTACCGTCTCATTAGAGATAGTGAGAACAGATATTGTTTCATTTTATGTCATGGAGACTCCAATTAAGTTTTGATGATTAGGCCTATAACATAGTATATTACTGATAGAAGTAATTTTTTTTTCAATTTGGATTGTTACACCATATGTGAGCTTTTGATCCGCACACTTCATCAGATTAGAGCTATGCTTGATAAGCTCGGTGACACTCACTTTCTCCACAATGGAATACATCATTATGTACTAAATAATAAATTTGTTTTAGGTGATTAATTAATAAATCAATTGTAGGAAACGTTTTCTTACACACGGAACAACAAATCAAATCCAAGTAAATTAATTTTTTTACAATATTATTTAAACGAAATTTGTGATATATCTACAAAGATTATTTTATAAAACCGTAATTTTTATAAATTCAACAACTTTGACCAATGAATGCAGTTTTATTATTATAATACCTTTTTTCTGTGCGGATTCTGGAGTGTGAGTAGTGGTATAACGACGAGCGAACAGAGGTGGAATGCTCTTTTGGTAATCATCGCTCAGTAAACATGAGTGAACTGTACATACTGTCGCAATCTTTAATGTGCGAACTAGGGTTAGCATAAACTCAGATAGTTTTAAATAAAATTCCACCGAAGATCATTTTAACACATATATTAAATAACGAGCAAAGAATAAAATATTAGAACAAAATAACAAATACAACTTACGAACTAAGTATTCCTTAATTTATGGATCCTTTGATTATTAAATATTTCTTCCTTATTTTAAACAACCCATTACAACCCCATTTTAACTTTTCCACTTCATTCTATTTATAACTAACGACCTCTCATTTTCACTGTACATACAATACTGCTCTCATTCCTAACCACAATTTCCTCACATCCGCACTTGGGTACAATCCCCTCTAAAAATCCTTAGTACACTTCCTCCACGTGTACGCCTACGTTATCACCTTAATCATTCTGCAATTCTTGACACTTTTAATTCTTTCACTAACCAGGGGCGTATTGTCGAATATTTAAATTGAATTATTATTTGATTTTCGTGTTTTGACAATACCCTCCCGGTCATGAAAACGACTGCCCCAAGGCGTAACAAGTGTAAGATGCATAAAAAACTAAATACTAAATTAACTAAGTACAACTCAAAACACTTACAACATCATAATAATAATGTTTTTTTTGATAAAGTTGATAAAGTTCTTATAAATGTATTCTTATAAGATAAATTTAAAAAAAATAAATAATAATGCCCAAGTTAGGTAAATTTCGTTTGTATTAATATAAAGTTTTATAATTTGATTTGATAAAGGAAAATAAAAGATGCAAACAATTTTGCATAGTATACGTTTATTTTATTTCATTAAGGTTAACGCACGGACGTTACATAATAATGCAAACTGCAACGTTTCGCATTAAGCAGAAATAAAAAAATTTTTTTTGTCTATAAGTTGTGTTAAAATTAAAAATTTTAATTCGTAATATTTTAATGTAATAATTATTTTAACAATGTTATTTGAAATTCAATAATATTGAATTTAATTGTTTAAATGAAAATTTTTTTACGCAGGTATATGCATACATTATTAAGAAAGGTTACAATTAATTGATTAAAAGAATTTAAAAATTTTATTTGAGGAATGCAATTGGGAAAACATAAAAATTAACACAAGTTTTTTTTAACTTTGGTATTGAAATTTATTTGCTATATCGACAAGTTAAGAAGGACGTCTATAAAAATAAGACGATGCAAATTTAAATTAATTATTATAAGGTAAAGATTAAAATGCATATTTTAAAGAAAAAGTTATAAAAGTAAATTTAACAATTTTAAATTTCAATAAACTGTATTAATTTAAAACAGTCGGACTAAACAATAATTCCGAAATAATATTTTAAAGGGTTTTTGAGAATAAACACAAGTGTTATTTAAATTTTTCTTTACACTAGGTAATAAAGAACAATTTCAGTAAATATCTTTTAAAGAAATTATAAATACAAAGTAGTATAAAACAAACAAAATTTGCTGATGGAAAAAAAAATTTATCGGGGGTTAATCCACAAGAGGTTCACTTTTTATCGGATAAAATTGTTTTTGGACGAAAATATGGATAGCCATGGAAATAACTCGAGTATTAAGGGGATTTTAAAAATTGCGAAAGCGTAGCTTGAGCAATTTTTGTAGATCCCTTAATTCGCATCCGCAATGAATAAAACGTTAAATATTACATGTTTATTCATTTTGGCAGCCCTATGCCATAAAATACTCACCAGACACAAAATAATTTTCGACATTAATTTGGCCGACATTTTGTTAGGTATGATCGTAGTCGTTAGGTGATCTCTTGGCTACACACCACCTGACTGGAACTACTCAACAGAGGCAAGCATATTCAGGGACTTCGGCTCGGTGACCAAGCTCTGAGAAATCTACGTGATTAGCATTTCGCTAGTGCTGAGGTCAGTCGATGGGTGGCCTTTAGATCATGCTCTAGCCGGCTAGAAAGCCTAACAAAAAAGCCAAGCATAATGCAGTTGATGGATGAAAACCAAACCAAACCAAATGGGAAGTAGGAAATTCCTCCCCCGGGTAACATAAATCGTTCCATCAACATTCACTACAAAACTTAGTTAGTCGTTTATTCGAAATCTGCTTCTAAGAACAAATCCGTTGATACGGACAAATAATTGAGCTCTTCATTTTGTTCGGCTTCTATTTTTGCAACTTTTCTTGCCGTTTCGGCAGCCAATGCTGTTTTTGCAATTCGCTTCCTTTTTCTTATGGCTGCCACTTTTTTCGTTGCATTTTGTAACTCTATTTGATGGTCCTCGCTTTCCAAGAATGGGGTGATTTGTGCGAAAACTTGGTCAGCAAATGATTTCATCACCATTTTACGAAACTCCCATCCAACAGTTAAATCGTCTACCGCAGACAGGGCGAACTTTTCAAGCTTCTTCTTACATTCTTCAAACACGTCCTGTGCAGTAGTGAAGTTGGATGGAGTGACGGCGGAAGCGGCATCCTCGGTGCGTGTTTGGGCCGACACAACAGTGGCGGTTGGCATCACAGTTGTAGCTGGTGTGTCACAAATTAATACATTTTCCATTTTATTTTCCATTTTATTAATTTCTTCTTTGATGTAAATAAAAGAATTTTGCATATAAATAAAATGAAAGATTACACAATGTTAATAATACTTACAAATTTTTTAGCACTATATTGCAAAAACTCAACTGGAATGTACAGGAAATTATTTGTAACTAAACATTTGGTAGTTATTGACGTTGTTAACCAATTTTTTGTTTCATGCTTCCTGATTAATGTACAATTTGTCACCTTGTAACTTGATTTTTGCTAATTTTAAAAATATTGTGTAACGCCACTGTGTAATTGTCAATGTCATTTTTTAAGGTTAACATCTTATTGCCTATTCTTGAGCCGCTACTGACTATATGTCAAATTTCGTAAGATTGCTGCAGATTTTTAAACAAACGCAATTTTAAAATTCTTCGTTTTTGGGAAGTAAATGTAAAAAATAGTTGTAATGTAAGAACTCTTTTTTAAAAATAAAACACAAAACGAACATCAATGAATAACAATAAAACTGTATAATGTAACAAAACTAACTGGAACTTTATTATAAAATAAAAAAACTAACATTGAACAAAACAAAACTTAACCTAAAACAACATTAAACAAAACAAATTGTTCATATACACACTTATTTAGTGTGTATATTTGTGATAACACAATTATTGAACTCTAAAGTCGTCGTCGGCGTATTTGCGGACATTGACCTCTTGATATTCAAAAATTGCCTCAAATCGAAGCGGTGTCGAGGCCGGCGATGCCTTCTACGCCGACGCACGACAGTTTGGGCCGACACGGTGGCCACGGGCAAGGGCTCCACAATATCAGCGGCCACGGGCAAGGGCTCCACAATATCAGCGGCCACGGGCAAGGGCTCCACATTAGCAGCGGGTGTGCTGCTTCTTAAATTCTCCATTGATTCTTTAATTTAAATGAAATAATTTTGCTTATTAATAAAATGAAAGATTATACAATGCTATAATAATACTTACGAATTTTTAAGCACTATTAAAATCAAATCAAAATACTCTTTTGGAAAAACGACTTGAGTCGTTGGGAAATTTTTTTTATTGTTTTTGTTTTAACCTTCTTGATTATTTTACAATTTATGCCTCGCTTATTGCAATGCTAAAATTTCCAAATTTCGTAAGATTGCTGCAGATTTTTAAACAAACGCAATTTTAAAATTCTTCGTTTTTGGGAAGTAAATGTAAAAAATAGTTGTAATGTAAGAACTCTTTATTTAAAAATAAAACACAAAACAAACATCAATGAATAACAATAGAACTATAATAATTGAAAGAATAGTTTTCCAAACCATCGTAATATTCTAATGTTTTGTTGTGAAATAAAATTTGACTACCCACAATGTTTACTTGTGTAGTAGTATCAGTTTTCATTAGAATATAGGCGATACTATTCAAGGTTCGTTACTCACATTTTATATGGTGAGTTCGCATCCGCAATGAATAAAACGTTAAATATTACATGTTTATTCATTTTGGCAGCCCTATATGCCATAATTAATACTTCTTTTCTTTTCTTACAATTTTGTTGTTCATCCACAGACTTAAGTCATAGTGCCGACATTGTTAGGTATGATCGTAGTCGTTAGGTGGTCTCTTGGCTTCACACCACCTGACTGGAACTTCTCAACAGAGCCAGGTGCATACAGGGACTTCGGCTCGGTGACCAAGCTCTGAGAAATCTACGTGATTTGCACTCCGACAGTGCTAAGGCCAGTCGATGGGTGGCCTTTAGATCATGCTCTACCCGGCTAGAAAGCCTAACAAAAAGCCGAACATTATGCAGTCGATGGATGAATAATTGTTGTATTACTCTGATGTCACATACTACGGTGATATCAAAGGATGTCAAAGGATTTCTTCCCGGATGCCGTGGATCAACAAAATCATCAAAATCTGCAAAATGCTACAAAACTTCCGAATAGACCACATTTCTTGTTTTTCCAGAAGGAGCATATACAAATAGTTTGTTGGGTGTTCCTACTCTGGAGCATCCCACATACAGTTGACCATGAGCAAAACAATCTTCTTCTAATTGTAGCCCTACAACTTGCAACGTTTGTCCCTGAGATTTATTGATCGTCATTGCAAAACTTAGCTTTATTGGAAATTGCAAGCGCTTAAACTGGATTGGCACATCTGATGTTATTAAAGGTATTCTCGGAATAAACGTGACTTCGCCCTTGCCACAACCAGTTTGTATTTCGGCTTCAATAACATGAGCGTGCAAGGCTTTTATTATTAATCGTGTACCATTGCAAAGCTTGGGCTGATCTAAATTGCGTAAAAGCATTATCGGAGCTCCAACTTTTAAACGTAATAAGTGTGGCGGCAGGCCTGGAACTTGTAACGAATGCAGAAACTCAATCGGATAATGGACAACTTCGTCGATATCAGTAACTGTATCCACTGATTTGTATATATGAGAATCCACCGGTATTTTATCAAGCAACTGTCGATTGATACAATCAACCGTAACATTTTTCGGTGCTAATATTACTCTTCCACACAACCAATTGCAATCTGTGTAATTGGAATCTAGGTTTGGAAATACTTTTTGCGTTAATTCATCAATACTTTGAACTACTACACTGATTGTAGATATAACGACCTTCTTTTCGGAGTCCACAGAGAGTCTTCCTTCGCCGAGTTTAATTAAGTTCTGAGCAAACAATTCCGAATCGGGATCCCCAGAATTTCTTGCTCGCATGTTCGTTGTAAGTTTAAAGGATTTCACAGCACGCCACAAAGAGGAAGATTTAAGACATGCTCGAATTTCGTCAGCCTTGGTTCCTTTAGGTATTACGGGAAGAGTTTGACGAAAATCTCCCGACAACACAACTGTTATACCACCCATCAGTACTTTCCGGTTTCTTAAATCTTGCAAACTGTTATTAAGTGCTTCCAATGCCTTCTTATGTGACATGGTACATTCGTCCCAAATTATCAATTCACATCTTTGGAGAACCTCTCCCATGCCAGAATTTTTCGAGATTTTACAAACAGGGTCATCGATGTTGGCTAAATCGAACGGAAGTTTAAATGCAGAATGAGCTGTACGGCCACCAGGCAGTAATGTAGCAGCTATACCAGAGGAAGCTACTGCTACAGCAATTTTATTTTGGCTTCGAACACGGGCCAATAACAATTTCGAAACAAACGTTTTTCCAGTTCCACCGGGAGCATCCAAAAAATAAATACCTCCATTCTGCGTAGAGATACTATTTAGTATCGTTGAATAGGCAGTTCTTTGTTCAGGTAGCAGCATATTTTCGTTATCATTTACGAATTCGGTTAAAACGTTAACATCATACGAAGTTTCTCTAATCAACTCCGTAGATAAATTGCTAAATAGCGTCCTGTCAGTTTGCGGTAATCCAAAGGAAGCTAAACTCGGTCCACCCATGGACGCTATTTTATCTTCAATGTCAATTAAGGCTTCATTGTACATTCTTTCAGTGTAAACAACATCAACGTGAGGATGGCGAAGTTGTTCTCGATGCCTGTAATCTTGTGCCAAATCATCTTTGTATTTATGCCATAAATCAGAGGGATTTCCAACATTACAGCTGTGAAGTAATATTGCAAATAAATTTCTAAGTTGCTTTGGAAATTTGTACGTGGCTGCTTCTTCCAAAGTGGCGTCCCACTGATTATCGTCCTCCAACAATCCAAGTTTGTGGCATGCTTCTCTAAATGTCTCACAAATAACACCATCAATTGTTTTAAGGTGTTCAAAACATGTAGGTCCTTTAACTTCGTGTAGCAACATCCTTATAAAGAAACACTCCTGTTGAGTGGGATGAACACTGTAGACTCGACCTAAATTAAAATCACAATATGTTAGATTGGATATTTACACACAAAAAATAATTACATACCAATAGCACTGTCAAATTTAACACCGGGATAACCTTCAACTTGGCTTCCTCTTTTTCTTCTAGACCATGTTTTATTGTTCCAAGTGTAATAGGAGGGCAATTGGTGGTACAACAAAGTTTGCGCAAACTCATCCTCCTGGCACAATTTAAAAAAAGCAGTTAGAGTGGTATCTCTAGGAGCAGCGGCTCGTTGGGCAGCCGTTTCGTTCGTAAAATAAACCCTTTGTCCGTTTTCTAAATGCACCGCTAGTTGCTGTACCGTAGGATATCTCTCGTGTATCGAGAAACCGAAAATTCTCCAAAAAGCTTCATTGCTGCTTATGTAACGACCTTGTTGATACTGGGTAACTTCATCATTGGAATTTTGTGGTTCGAAACCAAACATTGCCGCATCGGAACCCTTGTTAACGTACTTGCAGACATATTTGATTGATTTAACCGAATTACAAAATTCCACATTAATATGGGCATTAAATGTTTTACTCAAAAGGGGACAATGCGGAACTATCCATCTGTTATCAATTTGATGTCGCCCTATTTCGGTGGTAAAACCTCCATCATCACGTTTTCTTCGACGATAGGAAGGATAACTATCTTCTCCAGTTTGAGTTTCTTTTAAAAATGATTTCGGGTAACGTTTCGAACATTTATTTTCTTTCATACATGGCGAATTGAAATTTAAACGACCGCATGGACCATGAACCATATGTTTTTTAACTATGTCGAAGAGGCCCTTGTCTACGTTAGGATCGGGAAGTTCAGCAGAAATAATGGAATCAATTTGATCTGCCCGAATTTTATCGACCAACCAAATCAAAATATGCGCATGAGGCAATCCCCTCTTTTGCCATTCAATAGTGTACATGTAGCATCGAACTGGTCCAAAAATGTTGGATTTCGTTATGAGATCCATTAATTTCAATAATTTCAATCGAAACACTCTAGCTATAAGGTCATGTCTGTGAATATGTTTTTGTCCAGGTAGTAACTCATCTTTAAGTTCTTGCCATTGCGAATTACACGTAAAGGTGATGAAGAGGTCAGGACGACCATAAGTGCGAACATAGGTCATAGCATCCTGGGTTCTTTCATGCATATAACGGGGGCTGCCAGTAAACGATGACGGAAGAATGCAAATTTGTCCAATATCGCCTCCTGCTCTGTCATTGTTTACGGCATCTCGTAAATGTATGTATGAGTCGCACCTTAATTCCTTCTGGTGAGTTCTTACGTAACATAATCTTTCGGCTTCTATTTTTGCGAACATATCTACAACAAACTGGTGAAAAAGATTTCTAGAAAGCAAAAGATAACTTAACGAATTACTGCGGACCATAAATCTGTACGCATAGAAGTCCATACAGGAAACAGTTTTGTTCGAACGTGCACCCGTTTGGGCTATTTGAAAGTGGTATCCATCTTCTCCAAAGACAAACAACAGCGGATATTGTAAAGCATCGTAAGATCTATGGGTTTCATTTATAAATTGGAGAGTATTCGCTCTAGTTTGAAGTACTATGTCTCGTTTGCCGTGTTCTTCACCGGTAATTAATACAGCAACTTCATTGCATTCGGGGAGATTAAATCGTCTTGCATGTTCTGCGGAAGGTCTCTTGTCAGCATCGATAACAATTTTGTATTCGGTAGTAGGAACGTTTTCGAGAGCACATTTAAAACTTTGAACGTAACGATTGGACGTATGCAGCATCCCCTGAAGTTGGTTAATTAATTCCAATTTGGTTGCCGGGTACAGATTGTTCCTTTGTTCTGCTTGATGTTCCCAATCTCCAATGAAGTACAATTGCAGAAACCTTGCTTGTTCGTTGGGCAATGGATGCAAGGAACCAATCCTGTGGTATATTTGACCCTGGACTTTGAATGTAGGCATGAATCCAGTTTCGGTAATGACGTTACCTCCAAAGGAGGTCATTTGAAATGTAGAATTGTATGCACGAATGTTGTTCAAGAAATTTTCCGAATCACGTGTCGTTCCTGTAAGTAAACTTTTCAACGGTTCGGGAGGTTCCAAAAGCGCAGGTAATTGAACTTTCCCATTACTGCAACACATTCCTGTGGATTCTCTATCCCACTTTTTAGCATCACACTTGGCACATATTTTAGACATAGATCCAATTGTAACTAACTTATCGGAAGCATAAGGAATTTGTGGATTATAGTTGAAAGCACTTAAATTCCAACCCACTCTTAAGGCTACTGTTCGAGTTTCAAGTCGTCTTGTTCTGTCGGCCAGAAGTCTTTCATCGCGTTCTAAAAAAGCAAGGACTGTTATACGTAGGTTAAACTTTTGAATAATACTTACCAATTTCTGTCTCTTGTTGCCTTAGAGTGGACTGTCTTCCAGATTGCGTTAGAAGTCTTTGATCGCGTTCTAAAAAAGCAAGCACTATTATTAAAAGGCATAAATTTTAAAAATACATACTGTCAGTGATTCAAAACACTGTCAACAGACATACTGTCAGTGATTCAAAACACTGTCAACAGACATACTGTCAGTGATTCAAAACACTGTCAATAGACATACTGTCAGTGATTCAAAACACTGTCAACAGATGGCGGCTTTAATTCGAAAATGAAAACCACTAACAAATTAATATATTATGTCAGCTGTCATCTGTCAGCTGTCATCTGTTAGCTGTCATCTGTCAGCTGTCATCTGTCAGCTGTCATCTGTCAGCTGTCATCTGTCAGCTGTCATCTGTCAGCTGTCATCTGTCATCTGGCATATACATACATACATACATACATGCATACATGCACACATACATACATGCATACATACATACATACATACATACATACATACATACATACATACATACATACATACATACATACATACATACTTACCAAATTCTGTCTCTTGTTGCCTAAGAGTAGCTTGTCTTTCAACTTGCGCATTCAGTCTTTGATTGCGTTCCTCTTCAACTTCATTCGATCTATTCAATCGCATTCGCTTAGCTACATTACAGCCATGTGTTTGTCGTTTTTTAGGTGGCATTTTTATTTACTAAAAGTATTAATTATTTACCAAAAATATTAATTAATATGAATTTTATGTTGCTAATAATAAATAATATGCTAATTGAACTTACCAAATTGGTATTTGAATCTATTGTGTTCTATTTGAACACTAATTTCACCAAACACAATTTTCACCATAAAAAGTACACCTATTTGAGTCGATAATAATTTATTGACAGTGACAAATATCAAATTTTGTTTGGAAGACTTGCAATGTGATTCCTAAAATCACTGACTGTATGTCAGATTAATTATTTCGATTTTTGACAAATTAAATTTTTTGTCAAACTTGTGATTTGATTTTCGAAAAAAGCGAATAACTTTTTTCCCCGAGCGAATTTCTTCTCCATTTTATAAAAAAAACTGCGCCTGGAGCTACAAAATAACTGTGCAAAATTTGGTTGAGATCGGTCCACGGGTCTAGGAACGTATAATGAACAAACAAACAGATCTTCTCTTTTATATATTTAGATAGTTTTAACAACTCCTTCTTTGTAGTCTTCTCCATTGATTTTTTTCATGTTGTATGCCCAGTCCGTTAATATATTGCCAATCTCAGTCAAAGTTGTAAACTGCTGAAGGGTATACTTTCTTTCGGCACAGAAAATTTCAAATTGTTTCCAAATGGAAGCTTTCGTTTTCCTTGTGTTTTTTGGAACACATTCTTCAATAGCATCGTTAATTTCGATATCGGAATAATTATTAAAACGCAGAACATTGTTAGAACACATTTTTCTCTATTACAATATTGTTTAAATAAATAATTACCATGGTAATATTTGCAATTATGACTTATGACAGTTGTTACCAAAGGCTACTACACACAAAAAGCTACATCGAGTTTAATCGGGGGTTAATCCACAAGAGGTTCACTTTTTATCGGATAAAATTGTTTTTGGACGAAAATATGGATAGCCATGGAAATAACTCGAGAATTAAGGGGATTTTAAAAATTGCGAAAGCGTAGCTTGAGCAATTTTTGTAGATCCCTTAATTCGAGAGTTATTACCTTATGGCTATCCATATTTGAGTCAATCAAAAACAATTTTATCCAAATAAAAAGTGAACCTCGCGTAGATTATAGGGAGATTATTTCATTCCTTATAAAAAAAACAAACACTGTTCGAAATTTTACAATTTTTAATAAGTGGAAAATGCTATTAGAATTTAATTATTACAATCTTTACCATAAATCATATTTTGCACGTGAAATGTGCAATTGTTATAGTTAATAGTATTACTAGTTGACTCTTCAGCATGATTGGCCAATTTTAAATTTTGATTAGAATTTTCAGAATTACGAGATGTACTTTCATGGTATCTTAAATTAGAAACTAAATCTGTATGGTGACTTTCGTCCAGCTGCAGGTAGGGATCAATTGATTTTGTATTGGCATGGCCGGTAATTTTGATCAATTCTTCACTAGAAATTCCTGCTTTTGCTAAATTTGACACTGCACTAGACCTGTTTGAATGATTAGTTATTTTATTGTTTTTAACATCTAATCCAATTTTTGTTGCTGAATGTTGCATCCACTTCGAAATTTGATTTTCTCCTAGAGGCATATTTTTAAACCATCCACTAGAATACTCGTTATTCCATGAGGGATTAGGTGTTAAAAAGAATCGATCAGTTTTAATTTTTTCTGTACGCTTACTAATTAATTTTTTAAATAACCGAATCGGGCAAATTGTAGGGTCATCTAAATTTCGAGTAAGCCACTTACTGTCACTTAATTTCTTCTCACCTCCTTGGCATGTTTTTGAGAATATAGTATTATATTCCAAACGATCTGTTAAAGTCCCGTCGGATTTTTTTTCAAACTTGAAATAAAAAGTCTTACATTTTGATGCATCTCCACCTCTCCAAGCTAGTTCGTATGCTGCTATATGATAGAATCGTTTTTGAAGCCCATCGGGAGTGTCCTCATTCCATAGGTACATAATTTTTTTATATCTGTGTTTGTAAGGGCAACTGAGCTTTGTCTTCGTTTTTCTGGAATGGCTTGCAAACGTTTTCAATTAGCGTTTTTAGCATCTCTTGCCTTTTTAAACTCCAGATCTTTAAATGGGTCGAAATTTTTGCCAAACTCCGAGAAATATTTTTCTTGTATCATTTTTGCCGTTATATTCCATATAGTTTTAACAACTCCTTCTTTGTAGTCTTCTCCATTGATTTTTTTCATGTTGTATGCCCAGTCCGTTAATATATTACCAATCTCAGTCAAAGTTGTAAACTGCTGAAGGGTATACTTTCTTTCGGCACAGAAAATTTCAAATTGTTTCCAAATGGAAGCTTTCGTTTTCCTTGTGTTTTTTGGAACACATTCTTCAATAGCATCGTTAATTTCGATATCGGAATAATTATTAAAACGCAGAACATTGTTAGAACACATTTTTCTCTATTACAATATTGTTTAAATAAATAATTACCATGGTAATATTTGCAATTATGACTTATGACAGTTGTTACCAAAGGCTACTACACACAAAAAGCTACATCGAGTTTAATCGAATTTAATCGCATGTTGAGAGAGAGTTTAATCACTTGCAAAACTTCAAAATGACATGTGATTGGTCGAAACAAAACACATTTGTGAATTCGATTGGTTGTTGAAATAGGAATGGAATAATCGAATTTAATCGCATGTTGAGAGAGAGTTTAATCACTTGCAAAACTTCAAAATGACATGTGATTGGTCGAAACAAAACACATTTGTGAATTCGATTGTTTGTTGAAATAGGAATGGAATAATCTATATAAATAAAAATGAATGTGAAAACTTTTGTCACGGCATCACATGATAACGGCTGGACCGATTTTGTTAATTTTTTTTAAAAAGTGTTTGTAATAGTCCGTAGAATGTTCTTACGTAAAAAAAAATTGGAAAAGTTGCCCGGGAAGTTGGAAAATTCGGGAAAAATTGAAAGTTCTTTTTATACCGTCAATAGGTGGCGCGACCTTAAGTACCCTAAGTACCTACAGAAGTAGGTAGGTAATTAAAGTACCTACTTTATTTCTATAGTGAAAACCATTGTCAAGGCATCACTTGATAACGGCTGGACCGATTTTGTTAATTTCTTTTTAAATTGTAATAGTCTGAAGACGGTTTTTACGTAATAAAAAATTGAAAAAGTTGCCCCGGAAAGTTGGACTGAATCGAGAAGGCTGCAAGTAACTTATAAAGACATTGCAAAAGGTCTATACCTATAAGCTGCACAGAATAGATTGTGAATCGTAGCTTTTGTTCACTTTGTACCACAAAGTGAATCAATTATCCGTTGGTTCAAAAATGGTTCATCGTTATTGCGCCGATGAACAACACTATTTTTTCATCTATACTATGATTTTTTATCTACAGTGGCGACTTGGACCGATTTTGTTATTTTTTTTTTAATGTTCGTAATATATACTCCGAATAAGGTTGTTAGGTAATGAAATGCTGGAAAAGTTGTTCGGAAATTGGAAAATTCGGGTAAAACTGAAAGTTCATTTTAGTTAAATAAGTGATCAACAGATGGCGGCTCTAATTTGGAAGTCATAAAAAAATTACTTTAAAACCAAATGAAAACCACGAATAAATTAATATATTACGCCTGTCAATTTATTTAGTAGCGCTATCTATTGAGCCGGTGCCGGTGTAGCATTACAAGGTTTGTTATTTTTTTTTTAATTAATTTGTAATTTGGTTATAAGGTTTTGATTGGCGACACGGTAACCGTTAGTACGGCTCTGTCACATACGCTCAAAATAATACTGATAATTAAAACGAACAGAATTCCGCAAATAAGACGGAGTAATTTAGGTCGCAGAACTCGCAATGCTGCAACCCAAAGATATATTCGAAATAATCGAACTGCAGTGCAACGCGAGGAAAATGAAATTGAACGGCATAGTTCAAGAAGGCCAAGAAATGTTGCGTTGAATACTCATCGAGCTGCTTTCCGTTACAACGTGACAATTGATTACGGTGCAGACCAATCCGTTGCTATTGGATCCATGAGCGTTGTGTGCCCACATTGTAAGGCATTGAAATACAAAACTGAAGCCCCTGGATTGTGTTGCGCAAGTGGAAAAGTCAAATTGGCGCCATTGGTCCCCCCACCAGAACCATTGCGCTCATTGGTTTCTGGAGCAAGCACAAATTCCACACATTTCCTAACACAAATTCAGAAATACAACAGTTGTTTCCAAATGACTTCATTTTGGCGCAACAAATGTGGTGCGCGACAATTTCATGCCCACTTTCAAGGTAATTATTACACAATCTTATTTAAACATTATTTGACAAAAACACTATTAACATACATTAACATTTACAGATTCAAGGACAAATATATCATCGAGTAGGTTCGCTATTGCCGCCTCCGGATGCAGGCTTTAAATTTCTGCAGATTTTTTTCATGCGAAATTCACCACAAGAAGTAGATCAACGTTGTGCACACAACAGTTCGGTGAAAAGACCAATCGTGGAACAACTTCAAACTTTTTTTCATCAACACAATGAATTGATTGCATTGTTTAAAACCGCACTGGACCGCATGCCATCTGATAATCACAAAATTGTAATCAGAGCCGATAGGACGCCTGCGGGAGAACACGCAAGACGTTTCAATGCGCCAACAATTGATGATGTCGCCATTGTCGTCGTTGGAGAAAATTTGGAATCACGTGATATCGTTCTGCAACGGCGAAACGATCAGCTGCAGCGTGTGTACGAAACGCACCGATCATATGATGCGTTACAATATCCCATCATATTTTGGCAAGGTGAAGACGGTTATGATTTCTCGCACAAGATGGTAAATCCGCTTACAGGCGCTGAAACGAACAAAAAAGTCAGTTCAATGAACTACTATCCATATCGATTGATGGTTCGTGAAAATGAGGACAATCACATATTGAAATGTCGCCGTCTATTTCACCAATATGCTGTCGATATGTACGTCAAAATTGAAACTGAACGGATGCTATTTATCAGATTGAACCAGACAAACCTCCGTTCTGTAGAGTATATTCACCTTCGAGATGCCATCAATACTGACGGAAACGCACAGAATATTGGCCGCATGACGATTCTCCCAGCAACGTACGTCGGAAGTCCACGACATATTGCTATGTACCCTCGTAGTTACTAATAATGCCTCACGTTGGGCTACAAAAAGTATAGTGTGCGGACTCCTTTAAGAGAGCCCCACGTTGTGCTCCAAAATGTGCTATGTAGGCCTCTGCCTCACCGGAGCTAAACGTTTTTAATATTGATGTTTGTACGAGTGTACAGAAATGTCCCCCGTCAATGGAAAAGTATGTGAAATTTAGTAAATACAAATTAATGGAATTAATATGCCTCGGCTTAGCTGGTTCGTAGTGCATGTGTCTTACCTTGTACAGGGTGAGTTCGTTCCTTGACCAATACTGTAAAATAAATTTATGGCGAGGAACAGGTCAAAATAAATATCCTTCGTTACAAAATTAATAATGTTTTTATTTAGCACACAAATGTAAATAAAGGTTTTGTTATATGAAAAAATTCTATTATTAAATCTAATTATCAAAATTCTGAACGTTAAATTAAGAAAACACGTGTCGTATGGAGTCCGAAAATTTCACTTAGTTATATTAAAATTGTATTTTAATGTGCACTTTACCTTAGTAAATTCAGGGATCTTTTCGTTATTTGACCTGGAGATGGTACAATTGCACACCAAAATTACACTCGATGGGTTTATTACCATGAAAAGGTTGCCAGCTGCAGTTTGTTAACCTCGTTTTGTGTTGATTACTATTCTTCAGAAATATCCTCAATCCTTTACGTTTTTCAACTTATTTTTAGTTTAACGTAGGTAAGTAATTAATTTCTTGATTTTTACACTCGTATTTTATACTTTTACCGATATTTTCACTATAAAATCACTTTTTATTAGGACGATTAAAATTCGCCACCATTTACGTGTGAAATCTAACACAAGGACCTCTTCGATTGTTTTTTCTTTCTATTTCCAAATTCATGGCAATGTTGATGTTTGAGTAGACGCATTTTATTGGTTGATCGCAAAAATCAATATTATCGGAAGTTTCACAGTACAGGTCTGTATTAAGCACATTGTGACTCGTTGGAATTTTATAAGTAAAATTTTTATATTTTCAGATTGGATTGACTTCTTCCTAAGTGCTTCGTGGTTGAACAAATAAAGATGCTGGACATGAAATTTCCATACACAGTTCATTAACTTGTGACACGTCGAACTCACGTAATGATTTAACAAACTTATTTAAATTTAACGCTAACATAAATTTTTACATTAATCAATTAATTAACAATATTCTAACTTTTGAAATACCTTTCTTATTACTAACAATCTTTCATTTATTATAACTAAACATTTTTAACAAAGACAATTATTAAAAGTTACAATTTAAATTTATTTTATTCAAACCTGCTTTATGTCCTTTTTTTTACAAATCGTTTGACTTTGAATTAAATTTCTTGGTATCGGACGAAGTTTTTCTGATTACTTTGATAAGTCACATGCTTTATTAATAATAAAATTTTACCGAAACTTAAATAACGTACTTCCATTGACGTGGTATCTCGATATCGCAATATGCATGAATACGCTCAAGATACCATGTCCTATGTTCGCCATTACGGCACACCAGAATTGTTCATCACGTTCACTTGCAATCCGCAGTGGATAGAAATTCGACACGAGTTATTCCCTGGCCAATCACCCATCGATCGCCATGACGTCACAGCGAGAGTCTTCAAACAAAAATTGAAATCATTGATGAATTTAATTGTGAAGCATCGCGTGTTCGGCGAAACGCGCTGTTGGATGTATTCAGTGGAGTGGCAGAAACGCGGATTGCCACACGCACATATTCTCATTTGGTTGATTGAGAAGATAAGACCGAATGAAATCGATGATGTAATATCAGCAGAAATTCCCAATGAAGAAGAAGATGCAGTCTTGCATGAGGTTATTACTAAGAACATGATTCATGGCCCCTGTAGAATATTAAATAACAATTCTCCGTGTATGGTCGACGGAAAATTTTCGAAGAGGTATCCAAGGGCATTAGTTGCAGAAACAATTACCGGAAATGATGGTTATCCAGTGTATCGTCGCCGATCGACTGCGGACAATGGAAGATCAACAATTGTGAAAGTTAATCAACATGAAATTGAAGTAGATAATCGTTGGGTTGTTCCGTATTCGCCATTACTATCGAAGACATTCAAAGGGCACATCAACGTCGAATCTTGCCATTCCGTGAAATCTATCAAACATATTTGCAAGTATGTGACCAAAGGAAGTGACATGGCTGTGATTGGAGTTGATGTGGAGAATTCCAACGATGAAGTCACTCAATAGCAATTGGGCCGCTATGTTAGTAGTAACGAAGCAATTTGGCGCATTTTTTCATACGCCATTCATGAAAGATATCCCACTGTTGTACGTTTGGCAGTACATCTGGAAAACGGACAACGAGTGTATTTCAAACTGCAAGTGCTTTTTATATCGTCAATAGGTGGTGCGACAATTGCAAAATTGTAGCTACCCCTGTATTTCGTCCTGGAAAAGTAAATGACATTAGTTTTTACTTTTGTGTTGTTTCGCGATCTGTTCAACAAATGATGTTGCGTTGAATACTACTCATCGAACTGCATTTCGTTGCAACGTGACAATTGATCACAGTGCAGAATAAATCCGTTGCTATTGCATCTATGAGCGTTCTGTGCCCACATTGTAAGGCATTGAGAATTAATCATTTAATCCAATTATCTTATTACATAAATGTTTCATCAAATAAAAAAAACTTTCTAAATTCGAATTAAAAAGTTAAAAACGAGTTGTAATATTAATAGGGCTGAGCAAAATAATTACAATTACATTTGATTTTGTTAATTGAATGGTTGTATTATAACAATCATAATTTGATTTTATCGTTTTGGAAAGTGAATTATTCTATGTTGTATGTTGTGGAATGTATGGAGCTGTTCCTACACGGTAGGAACCTTCCAAATTGCTGGAAATTTCGACTGGCACCATTACATTCCCCGTCGATGTTTACCAGTTCACCGAATCAAAAACCGAACTCATCCGAAAGGTGTTCCCAAACATTGCTCAAAATTACAAAAACCATATTTGGTTGAGCGAATGTGCTATATTGGCTGCGAAAAACATTGATGTCAACGAATTAAATTTCAACATTCAAAGTGAAATTGCTGGCGAATTGATGAATGTTATGCCTTGAGTAGCATAAAAATTAAATTCGGGCAAAACAATTAATTATATAAATGAAATGCGGAAGTTAGGAATGTAAGGTCAGACAGTCGGTAACTGAAGTTAGAACAGTCAAGTACTGAACTTGATAGTGTAAAGATGATTATTATAAAAATGTAGTTACAAGGTGTGAGAAGACTTCACCCCCCAATGAATAAAGATGTATATAAGAATGTGGCTGCCTGCCCGTCCTTCTAGCTACCCGTCCTCGGACGGGCTATCATCTAGTATTATTATAATGTAATATCAGATAATCTGCACTAATTAAATTTTTGCGGTTACAATCACAATTTCGAAGGTTCTGATTAGATTTAAAATATGCAGATAGACAGACGGACAGACGCGGAGACAGTTCATAAGGGTTCTTGCTATACTTTGTATAGAAACCTAACAAGTAGTTTATATAAAAGAGAATTGTTCGGTGTATCGCGGGGGTGGCATCTAGAGACTCGTGTAAACCGTTATTTAAACAACTTAAAATTCTTTCTCTTCCCTCTGTTTACATCTTCGAGCTCCTTGTCTATGTTTATAGAACCAAAGGTATTCATCAGCGGAACTCCGATGTTCATGACCACAACACTCGCGGTAGGGACGATTTCCGTCCTGCACTTCACCTTTCCAGTGTGACGAGGGGGTCTCCTGTGGCGGTGGGAACGGCCATGTTCAATGCACTGCCTGTAAAAATTAAAAATTCGAAAACGGCACTATCGTTTAAAGCGGCCGTAAAGGGCATTCTCATGGAGCACTGTGTGTACTCGGTTCAGGAGTTTCGTGATCTGTTGAAATGTCTGTAGTTGCATTTTGTATATGTATTTTTTCTTTTGTACTGCGTGACTTGTCCTATATATTGTAATTTAACAGGATTGAATATATATTATTATTATTATTATTATTATTATTATAGGGCCACCTCTTTGAAAATATCTTTAACTTAGTAAATTTCTTTCGAACATTTGCGTATTTATAAATTGCATTAGCGAATCGAAACAACGGATTAACAGATTAACGCAATACTATATAGACGAAGTATTTACAACATAACAACGTATCAGTTGATCAACGTTATGATTGGCTCTGAAACATGCGGACGGACACGAAGCCAGACCATAAGGCTTCTTTCTATACCTTGTATAGAAGCCTAAATAATGCTTCTTGTTATACTTTGTATAGAAGCCTAAAGTAGCGCACTGGCTACCCAGTTCTTAGACCTCTATACACACAGAGTATTTCCAACACGATTTGAAACGCTCTGTATGATTTTGAATTATGCGGACAGACAGACAGACGGACAGACAGACGGACACGGAGCTAGATCATAAGGCTTCTTGTGATACTTTGTATAGAAGCCTGAAAGGATGAAAAAGGACATTGAAATAAAAAAAAACGGCCGCCACTTTCTGTCTCATTCCGCGAATTTAAAAATCTCCTCTCGTGATGTCGTATCAAACTGTGCAGTTCACATAAATATTGTTTGTAAAATTCTACATGCTTTATTGATTACCCTGTATAATATGTATAGTTCTGTGTAATGTGTTCCCTGTATAATTCGCATACAGGATATCATAGATATAATGTAGACAGAAAACTGCAAACAATTTTTTTTTGGGATGAAGTTTAGAGTTTTGGGATTTTCTTCGGAATTCCGAATATACCTCTGTTCCAAATTGCAGCTTTCTAAGCGGTCGGAAAGCGACTAAACTCTTTTTGGACCTACATACTGTTGTGACCCGTTTTTCAATGTAGAGAGATGTGATGAAAGCCCAGTACAAAGGCAACACAATTTGGAGAGGTTCGAATTGCTCCAAATTGTTAAGTTAGTTATTGTTCACGTTCATTTTGTTATATGTTTAATTTTAAGGCATGTAGATTAAGAAAGTGCAACCGTTACGTTAAATAAAGACGTAGGCTATAGAGAGGCAAGAAAACAAACAGGAAATAGGATGTCCAAAAAGGAACAAAACAAAACAAAAATCAAATTGGTATCCAGGAACAACAACGGGATGCAGGAGTTATATAGTTACGATTTCGAGAGCGTCCAGATAGGACGTACGGTAGTTACCATTTAGAGAGCGTTCAGATAGGACGTGTTTTTGAGTAACCATTTCGAGAGGATCCAGAGACGACGTGTCGGTCGCGAATACAGAGTGAAATTAATTCATCTTATAATTAATTCGAGACGGGCGTGTAGCCAAGGTGCTACAAACATCCCATATAAAGGGATCGTGACGGGTGTGTCCTTCAAGGAGACAGTATACTAAGAGTACAGCATTTGGACTGGAATCGTGTCAGGCCAGGAGCCTAACAACAAAAGGGCGACCAAATTGGACCAGGCGATTGCCAGAAGAAAGTGCGTAGTGTTGTGCAACGATAGCCACGGTGTACCACGATATTAATACAAGGTTAGCATTAGTTTCATTTATAATTTAAGTTTGTTTGATTTGTTTTATTTGCGTTGATTGTTTATGTTGATTTTGTTATTTATGTGTTCTTGTTTATTAAATCTGTTAGCTGATTCAAATTGTGTTTCTTTTGTGCTGATGCTGAATAACAGTTGCTGACGTGAGACAAATAAGATAAAAAATAAAATCATCCTGAGATTAAGAGTAGCTAAGGTAGGTGCAGAAAGTTTGTTGTTCTTCGTCACCCAGAGCGAGTTAAGGGGACCAGGACACACCAATACATACGTTGAGCTTTATAGTACCAAGAAGATAGATAGATTATCTTATTTTCTCCTTTTAATTTTATTACCAACCGCATTAATATGTTATATAAAGGTTACATAATTGTATTTCCATCATCAAAAGTTAGTCAAAAAAGATCAAAAGTCCATCCAAAACGTTTAAAGTTTTAAGAAAGTTAAAATCAAAGTTCAAAATGGCAAATTCCAATTTCGATTTACCAGTTCCTGAGATATATAAACAGTTAAAACATTACACCTTAAATTTGGATACAAGATGCAATTTAGGTTATCCTTTCCAATCCGATGTACATCCCGGTTGGGCGATGATAATAAAGCCTTCTTTTCAACAAATTGATGGCGCACATCAGGCAAGAAACGAAGGAGAAGAAGTTTGCGTTAGATGCTCTAAAACATTTCTGATCAAAACTTTTGGCGAGTATTATAATAATAGAGAACCCTGCTATTATCATGAAATAAAACGTCCAAGAAACGGCACGTACGATTGTTGCAAGAAAAGCTTAAGCTCACGTGGCTGTAAACATAGCAAATCCCATGTCTGGAGTGGCCTACGCGATGGTGCTACGAACGGACCCTACAAAGATTTTATATCGATGCCTTCTGTAAACGAAGAACCGCTAGACGGAAATTATGGTATTTTTGCTATAGCATGTGAAATGTGTTACACCAAAGCAGGTATGGAATTAATACAGGTTTCTATTACAGACGTAAAAGGAGATGTAATCTATAATGCGTATGTTAAGCCCCAGTACGAAGTGATTGATTTCAATACTGAATATTCGGGAATATCGGGAAAATGGTTCCGACAAAAGAATAGAAAGTCGTTAGAGGCAGTTCAAAACGACCTGAAGAAATTCATTAATCGTAATAGTTTTCTAATTGGTCATGCGCTTGAAAATGACCTAAGAGCGTTAAAAATATTTCACGAAAATGTGATCGACACGTGCGTGTTATATCCGCATTGGAATGGGTTTCCGTTTAGGCGTTCTTTGAAGAGCCTTGTCACTGATATTTTAAAGCGCCCAATAGAAAAGGTAAACAATGGATATAAAAGCAAACGAAACGCTAAGAACGCGATGGATCTTGTAATGAAAACAATTGAAAATAATTTAAATAATTGAAAATAATACCAAGTTAAGACACACGTAGGAAAGGGGTCGTTTACGCATGGAATCGGGCACGTCACTTGAAAAAGAAAAATGGCGTTCCAAAAAATATGAAAAACGTAAAATATGCATCCAAGGTAGATGAAACGAAAAGAAAATATCAGAAAGTGTTCAAAAGAAATCCTTTTATGTGAAAAAAATTGTTAAATAAATCCTATTTAAATAAATAAAAGTAATTTGTGTAACTTTTTTATCTTAGACAGCGCTTAGTTGTGGGGAAAACACTTTAATTTGTTCACCCCCTCCGATATTCGCGTAACATTAAAGAAATTATTGGCGGTAAAGAACGACTTCCGTTTGTTTTTACCTGCATTAAAAATTTAGATAGATAGAACTCATGCGATTCACATGCATTCAGGCCACCAAATCGCGTCTGGAGAATTTTAGAAAGAGGAATGTTACCAATACTGACCGTGCTAGGTCCTTAACATGGATCCTCTAACTGACGTTAGGGCAGGGCATTAGCAAAGCATATACTCCGTCGTGTCGTCTGCTTCTTCACAACCACGACAGACGGGACTATCTACAAGCCCTATTGCGTGTAAGTGTTTGTTTAAATTGCAGTGCCTCATAAGAATTTCCACGATTGTGTGTATATTGTCGCGAGACAGAAGCATGTAATATTTGGCTTTTCTCCAGGAGCCGCTCTTACTTGTCGGTATGCACCTAGGTTTGCCCAGTTACCACCCATGTAGTTTATGGTTTAGGACCACGGGGTCGTGGTTTTTTTCACCCAGCTGTGTATTAGGGTATTGTATGTTAATATTTCAAATATGTACGATATCATTGAAGCAACAGACCCGACATAATCTTGTAATGGTTGAGTGCCAAAAAGAGCCACCCTATTGCCTGTAAATATCTGGAGTTTGTTTTTCCCCAGATGCCCTTTTCTTAGACTGTTTTTGCACGATGTAGTATGCTTACAAGTTTCGTCTGATATACTGAGGAATATTTACCTTGTGGTGTGGTTGTATTTAGCTACGATTCCGGGGAGAAGATCCCCGCACCAAAGTCAAAAACATTTTTGGATCTATCAGTGTACAGCTATATAGGGTAAAGGGAGTATATAGTTGGACCACCTTTTGAAAAACAGTTAATAACTTCTTTATTGATTAAAATAGATGCATGTTTTTAATACAGTACATACATTAAACATTGTTTGTCCTTTTGGTAAACTTTAATAAACCGAAAATAATGCCGTAAAATTATTAAAATTAAAAAACTGAATAGTTAAATTGGACCATCTCTCCTACCCACCATAGGAGAGATGGACCACGTGTGGTAGGAGAGATGGAACTACAGTTTTTTCGAATTTTTCTTTGTTACGTTAGGACTGCAAATTTTACAAACGTTGGTATAAGGGGTACAACCTTCATGTAACCATCGCATCGGGAACACAATATACACTTTATCCAGTCATCTTTTTTTTTCGGTAAAGCGGTAATCTACGTTGCAGCCAACGCATTCATTTTCCACATCACTCAAATTGTTCTCGTCATTGCTGGAAGAATTTTTCAAAACTACTTTAGACGAGTGTGAAGAAGAAGATTTGTCGCGTTTAGATTTATTCTTTGGTTTCTGATTCTTCTTCCTTGCATCTATTTCTTTTCTCTTTCGTATGTTTTCCGGTGAAGTTATAAAGTCCGGCCAGATTGACGCATTTTAATAGCTAATGTTATCACAGGTACAGATGCAATATCATCAAGTGCTATTCCTGTTGTTATATCATTTCCTGCATTTAGTCTGGCATAGTTGCTGCATTCCAGAGGGACTAGAGTGTGAAGATTCAATTGCATTCATGCTTTATCGGTGTTAAAAATGTTCCCTGGTTTATTAAAAAGGGCATTCTCAGTGAAAACTGTTTCAAGATCTTTAAAATATTTATTTACAGCATCCCTCAACATTCCTATAGCTCTAGCAACAGAAATATTCTCCGCCTTTCGTACTCTAGGCATTTTTCTGTAACAAAAATCATAGGTCCATCTCTCCTGTACATTTCTGATCCATCTCTCCTCAAACGAGAGGATAGACAGAACAGGAAATACCCACGTAACCGTATGTGATAACTTATTGGTTTTGGGTTATATTTACACTAAAATACATACATAATTATATCTAACCTAAATCCCCAAGTTAAACTTACCTGAACACACAAAAACTCAACAAAGAAAATACATCTAAAAAATTTTTCAAGTCACTCAAATCAATTTTTTGTGATATTTCATTACTTGCATATATCACCTTCAACTGATGCAACTACATATATACATCCGAAAAAATCAATAAATATCGCGATAGTTTGCGAGATATTACAAGTGGTCCATCTCTCCACCTGGTCCAACTATACTCCTTTTACCCTACGTATATATGACTCTACAGTTCTTGTCATATCTAGCGGAATGCTAAATTTCCTATCAAATATGTGTATAGGAGAAATGACATTTGCAGGTTGGCCGTGTTAGGAAAAATAGACGTCTCTCTAATTACGGTCCTGATAAATAGTATTAGATGTTTACTTAGAGGTTCTGATAAAAATGTTCCTAATTCTGAAAGTGCTTCTTCGGTAATTGTTTGGAAAGCTATTTATAAAGAGGTAAGGGTATAAACGTTTTCATAGGAAAAGAACTAAAACTTAACTACAGAGACGAAATTTCGAAAAAATCAACTTCTACAACCAACAGAAATGTATGGTGATGATTATTACTTGATTCTACAAGATGGGGCAGGCTATCGTCCCATTTTTAGACGAATTTTCAAATAAAGATTGGTTAAATGATTTAATGTTCTTAGGTGACATCACTCAGAATTTCAATGAACTGAAAAAAAGCTTCAGGGAAATGGATAAATTGTATTAATGATGTTCAAAAACATTTATGAAAAAACTTGACATCTTCACTAAATATGTATTTGGAAATGAAAATCATGAAATATTTTCCTCAATTACAAAAACATTTTCAAAACATAATAATTCTTGAAAATATGCTGGATACTGGAAGAAAATGCAATTAAAAAATATTTAATTATTATACAGGAAATAAAACAAGCTTTTTAGGAGCGCTTTAATCAATTTAAAAGTTTGAAAAATGCATTTCACTTTACTTTATATCCATACAAAACGGAATTCCGCACATAACCGGCAAGATCTAACCTACCTGGCTACGTCGTTCTTCATTTTTGACCAGGAATAACGATGATGAAATCTCCAGTAGGTCTTATAAATGCCCGCATGCCCTGAAGTAGGCTCATCATATGGTGACGCCATATTCTTTGACCATATTGACCTTCCAATTTTCTGCCTCCTGACACAAGTCAGGGATCTATGTCTTTTTTATGCTTATTTGCCTATGCCTATTTGCATAATAAATAATTCGATAATCTGCACCAATTAAATTTTTCGAGATAACTTGTTATTAGGGTATCAACGTCTTAAGGTATCAACGTCTTAACGGATCAAAAGATCAACGGATCAAAGGATCAACGAATCAAAGGATCAACGTGTCAACAGATCAACGAATCAACGTATCAACAGATCAACGTATCAACGGATCAACTTATCAACGTATCAACGGATCACCGTATCAACGTATTTAAATTTCCTATATAGGTAAAACATTATGTAAATAAAATATAACTTATATTTCGTCTGCATTGAAAAAAAACGTATCAACTGATCAATGTATCAACAGATCAACGTATCAACGGATCAACGTATTTAAATTATATAGGTGAAAAATTATGTAAATAAAATATAACTTATATTAATTTGGTCAATTTCGAAGGTTCTGATTAGATTTGAATTATGCGGACAGACAGACGGACAGACGCGGAGCCAGATCATAAGGCTTCTTTCTATACCTTGTATAGAAGCCTAAATAAGGCTTCTTGTTATACTTTGTATAGCAGCCTAAAAGTAGCGCACTGGCTACCCAGTTCTTAGACCTCTATACACACAGAGTATTTCCAACACGATTTGAAACGCTCTGTATGATTTTGAATTATGCGGACAGACAGACAGACGGACAGCCAGACGGACACGGAGCCAGATCATAAGGCTTCTTGTTATACTTTGTATAGAAGCCTAAAAAGATTACAATATAATACAGGGTGGAACATAAACAGATAACAATACTCTTACCTCGAACCGAAAATAGGAAATAGGAAGGAATAAGCGGAAAATGAAACTCGATTACCATAATTTTAGAATGGGTAACTTTAAGGGCCAAAAGAACACATATACCTCAAAAAAAGTTTCCGAACTTTTTTTGATGATGGAAAAATGATGGATTACGTCGCGCAGAGAGAACCACTATTAAATGCAGAGCAACAAAAGATTTATCAAGAAGTTATGCGACGATATTACAGAAACGAAGGAGGCGTAATTTTTATCGACGCTCCTGAAGGAGCCGGAAAGACGTCTGTAATCAATTTGTTTCCTGGTATCGCTGCAACATTGATGACTGGTGAACAAATAGCGCATTCAACGCTTCAAATCCCGATTGATTTAATCCATAAAGAAGCGCCCGTTTGCAACATCAAAAAAGGAAGTAGAAAGGCAAAAGTACTACTGGAAGCAAAAGCGCTATTCTGGGATGAAATTTCGATGATGCATAAGCACGGATTTGAAGGAGTGAACAGAACGCTCCAGGATATTCGTGGTACACTTGCTGGTGATTTTCGCCAAACGTTTACCAATCATTCCAAGAGGCACAATGGTGGATGAGATCAAAGCCTGCCAGAAATCATCACAACTTTGGAGTTGCTGAGCAAACAATAAGTTTGCTGAATATTTGCTTAACATTGGCAACGGAAACAAAGCAACAAGTCAAACTGGAAAAATCATGTAGTCCAAAAACTTCTGCAATATTAATTTGTCCTGATCGGAAGAATCTCATCAATTTTGTGTATTTAAACGTTAGAGAAAACATTCTGAATCGCAATTGGCTTAACGAATGTGCGATTTTGACACCCCTAAACGTCCAAGTTGAGGAAATAAATAAATCCATTCAAGAAACCATTCGTTCCCCTTCGAATACATTCTTCTCCTTTGACAAATGTGTTAATGAAGACGAAGTGACAAGTTATCCGGTAGAATTTCTGAATTCTTTGAATCCAAACGGAGTTCCGCTACACACATTAGTGCTAAAATTAGTATCTCCAATTATGCTAATAAGAAATTTAGAACCACCAAAACTGGTTAACGGAACCAGATTGACGGTGAAGGTAATGCATACTTATGTCATCGAGGCGACTATTTTAACTGGACCATTTGAAGGCGAGGATGTTTTTATTCCAAGGATTCCATCCGAAGTAGTGAATAAATAAATTAGAAAATAATTGATATAAAAATAATTAATCTGTTTCTTCTTCCCCATTCAACTATAATATGTTTGTTTTCTGTCGTCTTAAAGCAACACATAACTTCTTGATCTCGGCGAGCATAGATTCTGGTAGCGTTTCTTTTATCTATCTTACCTTGTGAGCCATGATTTCTTTATGCAGTTGGGCAACTTTTATTGATGCAAAATACTTGGCGGATACAGAGTAATATAATGGTGGCTACATGAAACAAAGAGAACCACAGGCAGGTCACAAAGACGCTGGATACACAATATCAAAGAAACATCTGGGAGGAAATGGTACCAAATAACCCAAGACAGGAAAATGTGGAAAATTTTGGAAGAGACTTACGTCCAGGAATGGACGGGAGAAGGCTAAAGAAGAAGAAGAAGTACATGATACATGCACCAATATGTATAAATTATAATTAAAAAATGCTCCGTTCCAGAACACAAGGAGTTCGCAGTCTACTAATTTGAATTTGTATGTGCGATGGTCAGATAACGGATAATGATTTAAAATATTCCAAAGGTCTACCATCGACCGATATATATTTCACAATTCCCCTACCTCCTGCATTTCCCCCCATTCCTTCAGATCCTGAATTCACTACCATTCCTTTACCATTATCCACATAAAATTTAAGCCTACCCAAGCCAAACAAAAGGAAAACACTAATGACCAAAGGTGAACAAATGGAAAAAGTGATGGAAGCAGCCATGCATAGACTTTCCAGCACAATAAATGAAATAAATGACAAAACCCAGGTGGTCGACTCCGATCTACTTTTTGGTCAATCTGTTAGCCTTCCTTTAAAAGAATTGCCCGAAAAGCAAGGCCCGGACCAAGAGAGAAATTAAGGAAATTCTCGAAAGTATGAAAATTAAGCGAACGAACTTAAATGATTTTTTCCGCACAATGTAAATGAATTACATGTACTAAGTATTAGAAACAATAAAAGAAGTTTTAAAATATTTTATATTTATTTATTACATTTCCTGGTTTCAAAAAACATTTAAAGAAGTGATTTTTGCATTTCGGAGCGTAGTGTTGGTAAACCGACCACAAATGGATCGCCAAGAACAACTGCTGACATGGTCCATGCAAATCTTATTGGTCTTCAACGTTATTTCTTTACGTCACTATTTGCTTTACAACATCTTAAACTATCAATTTTAATAATTAGAAATTTCATATTTCATTCATTTCGATAATTTAACGTATCTCGTTCAATAAATCCTTCGCAAAATTATACTCAACTTTTAGTTTACAATTCAAATCAAATTTGTTCAAGTGTGCACTATAAATTATCAAATTTTATATCAAAATCAAACTTTAATCAAACTAATCCTTCAAATAGTTGAGGGCTTGTATGGTTCGTACTTGTTGCATCTCTCTCATTTGTGCATCTCCATCTTATCCGCTTCCATGAGAAATATGCAGTCATTCTCATCGAACCATTAATTTGACTCCATGTGGAAAGCAACTTGTCCATTCCTCCAATTTCCATCGTTCAAACGGATCCAATTCAAACTTCAAACATTTCCTGTAAACAAATTTTTTGTTGCACTTTTTGTTGTCATTTCTCGGTTTTTCGATTTTAAATTTCCTCTTCATGGAAGCAATTTTCATTACTTTATTTGCTTTAATCACATATTCGTTTTTCAATCATTTGGATGTCACATTTTCCATTTTTTAAATATTCATGTTTCATTGTACTCTTGTTTTTCTGAGAATTTTTTAATTTTAACATTTTCCATCCTTTTCCAGTTATTTTAATATGATTGTTATCTTTAGTTTTTCTTCAGTCTTTGTACCGATGCTGAATTTTCCTCTTACGTCTATTAATTGTTTTTTCCATTTTAATTAGCCCCATTTGAATATTATTATTTTCTTGTTTTCCTTTAATTACACTAGTCAACAGTGAAAAATCATAAAGAGATCATTTTCCGTTTTAAGTTTCTATATTTATGCAGAGTAGCAAGAAGCCTTATGATCTGATTCCGTGTCCGTCCATTTGCATGATTCAGAGTTCATTAGAACTCTCCAAACTCCAAGCCAATCGGAGCGCTCCAAATTTTGAGGTAATCAGAACTATTGTATTAAATTGTAATGACTAATTTTTAATAATTCATAGTTTTAATTCTTTCTATTTTTAATAATAAGCATTTTAGTGCAGGGTCTCTGATATTTCATTACCTGATTATGAGCATAAAAAATAACTAACTGTTATATGGATTTCCAAACTAATTTACCTATTATAGTCGCCATATGTTTTTTTATCATAAGCGTTGATTGGGATTAACTTTTATTACCAATCACATAAATTTTCTATATAATTAACATAATACGTAACATTATTATCATCAAAATTCGAAACGGCTCAGGCAAATTTGATTTTATCAGTTCCCGAGATGTACAATCTTTTAAAAAACTACACCGTAGATTCGAATACAAGACGTGAATTAGGCTATCCTTTCCAATCAGACATGTATCCTGGTAGTGCAATAATAATAAAGCCCTCTTTTTCAAAAATTGCATTGATAAACGAAGGAGAAGAAGTTTGCGCTAGATGTTCGAAAATATTTCCAGTGCGAAATTTAGGTAGCGAAAATAATAATAGAGAGCACTGTTATTACCATGTAAAGAAACGTCCAACAAACGGTGTATACGAGTGTTGTCAGAAAGGCTTAAACTCACGTCCCTGCTGTCATAGCCAATCACATGTCTGGAGTGGCTTACGCGATGGCGTTACGAATGGACCGTTTAACAACTTTATCTCGATGCCTGTTCCAAACGAAGAACCGTTGGATGGCAATTTTGGAATCTATGCCATCGCCTGTGAAATGTGTTATACCACAGCAGGTATGGAATTAATTCAGGTTTCCGTAGTAGATGTAAATGGCAAGGTAAGTTATAACGCTTACCTTAAACCCGAGAACGAAGTAATTGATTACAATACTGCACATTCAAGAATATCGGGGAAATGGTTGCGACAAAAGCCAAGAAAGTCGTTAGAAAATGTCCAAAACGATTTGAAGAAATTCATAAATCGTAATAGTATTGTAATTGGACACGCGCTTGAAAATGATTTGAGAGCATTAAAAATATTTCACGATAATGTGGTTGACACATCGCTGATTTATCCTCACCACAATGGGTTTCCGTATAGGCGTTCTTTTAAGAGCCTTCTCGCCGAAGTTTTAAACCGTCCAACTGAAAACCTAACAAATGGATTGAAAAGCAAAAAGAATGCTATAAATGCGATGGATCTTGTGGTAAAAACAGTTGAAAATGGATTAAATATTCATCCAGGGTAGATAAAACGAAGCGAAAATGTGGTGTCCAAAAAAATTTTTATATCTGTAAACTCTATTATTTATATAAATAAAAATAAATCTTAAAAAATAAAAATCTTACATTATAATGGCGTGTTATATGAATTTTAACTTAAATTAATGTAAACTACCCAGTGAATGTGTAATTTAAAAAAAGTTTTAAAATAGGAAGTGCTCCGGGAAGAGAGCCAGAGTGACCACCGTTATATATCATTCGAACTCGGAGGCAGGGTCTATATCCCCAGACCGACAAGGGGATGGCAAATCGATAGCCAGAAGATTGCCCTGGTCGCACCCGCCATGAAGGAGCTCAACTGGTCTGGAGTCGAAAGAACTCCTGAGAAAATAATTCAAAAACTGACCCAGCTGTGCGACAAATGCTTTAAAAGAAAATCTAGCTGCGTAAAGCAGGTTTACTGGCGGAACACCGAGGTTGCCGATCTTCGTCGTAAATGTGTCGCGGCTAGAAGAAGAACTCAAAAAAATCGAAGAAGAGGGAACTTCACGGCGGATGACGACTATGCCCGGGCCAGAGAAGAATAATTCAGAGCATCTATCCTCCGAAGCCAGAAGAACAGCTTGAAGGAGGTGGATGCAGATGTGTGGAGTCTAGGTTACAAGATTGTAACCAAAATGATCGGAAGATCAGGAATACCCGGTCTGACCCCACAGCGACTCAACAACTTTGTCGCCACTCTGTTCTCGGGGCACGAGCCGGTCAGATTTGTCCCAGAAGAGACAACGGTGCTCCCACCACAAATTACGATACTTCCAGAAACTAGAAAGTCCATTTTAAATTTAAAACAAATTTTTATTTCAATTTCGGCTTTGACCGAGAGGATGGGCTCATCGCTTAATGCGTTCTGTTTGCTAGTTTCTATGACGAATACGGGGTCCGGAAAAAAGGACAATTTCAGACTTCTAATGGTATTGTTGGGAGGGTAGAGATGATTAAGCATATTCGGCAAGACGTAATAATTTGTCACATAGTATATTAAAAATAAAATTTTTATTTAATATAGAAGTACGAAGCAGCAGGGACGGAACTCGTGCATCCCAGAGAAGTCCTCCACTGACCGTTTTATCACTCAAATTGAGGGACATGCATGGTTAAGTTAAAATTGTCATAAAATGTAATTAAAAAAAGTAAATAAATAAAAATGTACTGATATCAACCAAAGGAAGAGAAATCATAACGAGTGGTTATACGGCACCTACATCAAACAATACCAATAGAAGAAATCAAAAATGAACTGCAAAGCAAAGGTTTTTTTCAATAAGAAATATAATAAATGTCAAACATCGTACAACAAAAGAGTCATTACTAGAGATGAGATTTTTAGGTCGTATAAATGTTATACCAGAGAGCGTTAAAGGGTTAATTGATACACGGCCCCGTTTCTTTCTTTTTCATACAGAATAACTTTCGAACGGGGCCGTGTATCAATTAACCCTTTAACGCTCTCTGGTATAACATTTATACGACCTAAAAATCACATCTCTAGTCATTACCTTTATTTTTTGTTGACCTTGCACCTGCTATTAATAACAAAGAATTCTTTGATTTGAAATACTTGCATAATAAAACCATTCGAGTTGAACCTCCCAGAAGAAATACAGACATAGTACACTGCATAAAATGTCAAATATAATCATACAAATGCTTATTGTATCGTCCCTGCGTCAAGTATGGCGGACCACATGACACAAAATCTGAGAACAAATGCGAGAAAGTTGGTCAAGCGCAATACTAATCCCAATATACAAGAAAAAGGACAAGACCAAATTTGAAAATTACAATTTTTGACGAAATTATTGGTGACTACCGGTGTGGCTTTAGAAATAATCGAACTGTAATGGACCAAATATTCACCCTGAAGCAAATACAACTAAATTGCTACGAACGTAAAGTTGAACTACATACAATATTTATAGATTTCAAACAGGCATAATATGACATTGTAAATGGAGATAGGTTTTTTTCTGCAATGAGAATACCCTTATCGGCGGTATTGTTCAATTTGGTACTGGAAAAAATAATCGGAGAAAGTGGAATAAAATATACATGTGGTGCCGATTTTTCGTGTCGAATTTTGGTGTCGGTTTTTGGTGTCGATTTTTGGTGTCGGTTTTTGGTGTCGGTTTTTGGTGTCGATTTTTGCGAGGTAACGACCGTAAAAACATGTTCCATGTTAAAAAACATCCGGGACGATATACTGTTAAAAATAATTAATTATTTTAATATTTAGTCAACAGTTTTATTTCAGCTTGACTGTTTTTATGTTTAATATGTTTAATGAAAGAATACAATTTTGAGGAAGTGGAGAACTTCATCTATTTGGGTACCTTAATAACGAGATATAATATAAGACAGTGTTGTCACAGTTGAAATAACCAAATGCAATGGGAGACAGTTACCATTGATAACCAAAAGAGTATCGAATCGTCTCTGACCAATTTTGATCAACACGAACGAATGATGACCAATAAATAGTTGGTGAGCAACCAGATGGTCGTTGCTCGAAGGTGATAACAATTGCGATGTCCGATGGTAATTGCTTTTAACAGAGTAGGTTGTACAGAAGCGCAATAATACCACCAAGAACCTCCTCCCGAATTAATTAAGGGAACGTTCGGGTGGTCGCTAAAATCCCAATGAATGGTTTAGAATATAAAAATTCAAATGCAACCACCGCGAACCCCCGCATAACCAACCAATCGTAGGCCTCCGGTAAAACTTTCCACCGCTGTACTTCTGTTGTGCATCGCGAGACCTTCTTCCTATATAAATATTTTCAAATAAACACACAGACAAATAATAAAAATACACACACAACAACAAAAAAATCAAGCCTTTAATTTCGAATACGGGTTTCGTAACCATGCCGCGCCCGCTTTGTGGACCGCTAGCCTATCCATTAGACTAACTCAGCTCTACGTTACCTATGTCGAAAGTAAGTTGTTTCATTTGGTTAAAGAAAACATTATTTCTCGTAAATAATGTTTCCACAAATATAGCAATAAAATTGTTAGTAAATAATATATTCACGCGTGCGAGCGTACAATAAAAAAAAGTGCCCCAATCAAATTCATGCAGAAAGCATAAATAACTCATATTCTTGGCGAAACTTGCCAATCAAAAAAAATACATAAGGCAAGACACAAACCTGAAATATTAAAACACAAAAAACAAAATAATATTCATTCAAAGGTAAAAATACATATAATCGACACAAACCTGAAACGAAAAAAATATAAAAATCGAGCTTGAACAAAATTTGTTACGACCGATAACGAATACAATTCCAGGTGGTATCCGAGTATTGCGGGTTGGCTGATAATGCAATATGTGCAATTAACGATATGTTCTAAATGACGTGAAAGAATTGAACGGTTAATAATCCTGCTGGAAGTATGGACGATGGATTCAACATATTAAAGAGAAACGGTACATAGCGGTAAAAATCCATCATCCTTGGTTATAACCGATAACGATAATCAACTTCAGGTGGTGTTAGAGTACAAATTGCGAGTCGACTGATAAATGCAATATGTGGAATTAACGAAAGGTTCTAATGACTTACCCATCTGAACGACTAGAATCCTTCAACAGAAGACTGGACGGTGGATCCAAAATAAAAAGGAACGGTACTAAGCGGTAAACAATCCACCCTCCAACAACAACGAATTCTTATCCCCGGGATCGGGCTCGGAAAAACACTGTCCCATATTAAATCGTATGCTGGGTCGTTCGAGAAAGGAAGCAAACAAAATTCTTTCCAAAAATCACAACCACATTTCACAAGCAGACCAACAAAATTTTGCGTCGACACCTTTCCACGTTCAAAAGCCAACTCTCACATATAATTTTTTGATAACTCGCACATTTCGATAAAGCATTTGTCTTTAAGAAATTGAATTGTCCTGCCACACCTCGGGGAATGTTGAAAATTTATTGCAGCGATCTACAATAAATTAGATTTTCAAAATCAAAGCCTGCAGCGGAAATTTGGAACCGTCACACCAGATTAGATAACGAAGAAGTAACGAGCCTATACGGAGAGCCGAGTATAACAAGAATAATTAAAGCGCAGGTCAGGTGGTTGGGGCATGTGGAGAGACTACCAAGAGAGAGAATGATCCACAAAGTACTGCGACAAGGTCCAAAGGTACCAGAAGAAGAGGAAGGCCAAGGAGGAGATAGCTGGATGCGGTGGAGGAGGACCTGAGGAAGATAGGAGTCGAGGACTGGACAGTTTTAGTGAGAGACCGAAAAAGATGGAGAAAAATAGTTCAAACCATGGGTCTACAAGGCCTGTAGTGCTCAAATTTTATTTTATTCTTTTGTAAATCAAGCCATTGTTTATAATAGGTCGTGGAAGTGTAATAAGTGGTATTCTTTCTATCGCATGTATCCCGAAGTTTTATGATCGCATCCCGTATAATTCAATAGCAATTTAAGTAAGTTCTTAACGTAAAATTCAATAGATGTGATGAAAAGGTATCCCCGCTGCGCGTGTGAGGGGTTTCCCTAAATCAGATTGGTGTCCCAAAGCGTCTCCCTTCCTTAAATTAATTTTTTTCTTTGTGGTAACTTCATTAGTATCATTCTGCAACCTAGTACACCTGCGGTAGTAAGATTTATTAATAGCTCCATTACCTATATTAAAAATGAGTGAAATAAACCTTATCCGAAGATTTGATTTGTGTAGCGATCTTAAAATTTGTGCTAAATGTTTCGATCGTGATCTAGCTGCCGCATGCATCCGCGGTTTGAGTTCTTGCGGAAGTTGTTGGTCTCAATTATGTCGAAAGTAACAAAAGCTGAAACAATTTATTCTTACATAGAAGATTTCGCTACATCAAGTTACACTCCCATTTTAAGTAATGTGTCAGAAGTTGCACATATTCATAACATTTGCGCTGATACACGTTCATCGATGAATACGACACCAGAATTTAAGCAATATAAGGATTTAAGCATTAATTCATATAAAAAAGTTATTCCTGAATCTCTATTTTTAATTGTCAGTCTTCTTATATCAGAAAATGAAATACAAGACGAAACTCAAATTTTAAGTTATATGCCATGATATAATTTTTTAATTATTAAAAGTTTAAAAAATTAACCCCAAAACACATAGCACTCGGCATTATGGTTCATCAAGAAATTAAGTCTAAGAAAATCATATAGACTTTACATTCTTGTGGTCATTCAATTTCGTATAAAGATGTTCTTAGGCTACGAAACACGATTGCTCAGGAAGAAATTCGAAAATTTCTTGAAAACGATGATAGAGTTATTCCAAGACAACTGGTATCTTCTCGATTTTTACAATTTGCAGCAGATAACATCGATATTTAGGAAGAGACATTAGATAAGTCACCTACTTATCATGATACTCAAATGGCTGTATTCCAGAAAGGACCTCTAAATCAGGAAGAACTGCAGACTTCAAACTTTTGCCGTACAGGGTAAAATTAGAGATCCCTGAAAATATGCAACTTCTCAGAAAAATTTACTACAATAAAAGTAAAAGAAATGCACCTTTTATTGTTAACAAGGATAACATGTTTTCGGAACTGGGTACTGGCGAAGACAAAGATTATATCGATGGATAAAAGCACAATAATTGTATGTCCAATTTTGGCCAAAATGAGATATCGGTATCACTGTAAGGGTCTGATTTATCTCTTTCCTTCTGCACAAAAATTGTATGTCCCTTAAAAACAATAATGATGTTTATGCAGGTTTAAAAAAAAATATCAATTCTGAACAAGACAACTATTGTTTTTGCACACTTATTATATGTCCTTAGTTAGCACAGCTATCACCTATATAAGCTGAAGGCTTTGTGCACACTTATTGTATCTGAGGACTTACAACATCTGAGCTGATCTGAGCCCTGTGGACAAGACAACTTTTGTGTTTGCACAGCTATTGTATGTCCTTAGTTTGCACAGCCATCACTTGTATAAGCTGAAACCCTTTGTGCAGAATATTGGAATATTGCGGACTCTTGTCGCCAAAAAGTATTTCTTTCGAACTTGGAGGAGGAAATGCCCGTCATGAGACGCAGAAAAAGAAATGAAAATTCTAATAGAAATAAAAGTAAATCTCGTGCCTATTATTTATCAAATAGTGACAGAGAAAAGCTTAGAGTTTGCTTAAAGTTTTTTTGCACAGTTTTCCAAATAAGCTTTCAAATAATTGAGTTGGCTCTAAGAAAACAATCTTCAAGTAGAGTTTATAGTGGAATAGATGGAAGAAAAGGGAGACCTGCACCAAATAAAACTAAACCAGATGTAGTCGATCATGTGAAGAAGCACATAGACAGTTTTCCAAGAATGGAATCACACTATACTAGAAAACATTCCAAGAAACTGCATCTTTCACCAGATCTGAATGTAGCAGAACTATACAGATTATATGTTGGGGAGTACTGCATGCAAGAAAACATAAATCCAGTTAAAGAGCAAGTTTATATTGCCATTTTTAAATCGTACAATCCTCCGCTTGCTACTTATGTTCCAAAAAAAGATCAATGTACAAAATGTAATCAGTACCGTCGCGCTGAAGATAAGAGTTTATTTGAAGAAGATTATCAAGTTCATCAATGCCGTAAAACAGAAGCTATGGAAATGAAGAAACAGGAGATGAAAGAAAAACTGGACAATCGAGTTGTAATTACTTTTGATCTGCAAGCAGTTTTAACTGTTCCTTTGCAGGTGACTGCCAAATATATTATAAACGCAAGTTGTCTGTTTACAACTTCACAGTTTTTGATTCAAATGCGAATGGCTTTTGCTACTTATGGGATGAATGTAACGGAATGAAAGGGTCTTGTGAAATAGGAACAGGCCTTGCATCTTACATGAACAATCTTCCACAGACTGTCACTCACATCATCACATATTCAGACACATGCGATGGCCAAAATAGAAATCAGTATATTGCTGCCTCTATGCTATGCACTGTTAATAAAAGCGACATTGAGACAATAGACATGAAATTTATGGAGTCTGGCCATACTTATCTTGAAGCCGACTCTATGCATGCTACCATAGAGCGAGCACGTAAGCACAATAAATTGTACACCACCAGGGAGTGGGGAGTGCTTATAGAAATGGCACGAAGAAAGCCAAAACCCTATGAAGTAAAAATTGAAGACCTGACGGAACTAGGAAAACAGGTTATGTGGAACAGAACAACAGACGATGAAGGAGCTACTGTAAATTGGCTTAAAATTAAATGGTTGCGATTTGAAAAAAATCAACCTTACACCATACAATATAAGTATGAATTGCAAACCGAGTTAGCATTCAAAAAGCTCAATGTAAACCTCAATCATGAACCTCCACTCTCCTGGGACTCAATCTAACTAATACCTAAGTACAATTCAATGATTCCTATCTCTAAAGCCAAAAAGAAAGATCTGCTATCTCTTTTGAAGTCGGGTGTCATTCCAAACTGCTATGCTAGCTTTGTAACTGATATTCCATCTGCTGAAAACGCTAAGGATATTGTGCCATACCCCGTTGAAAATGAGGACGATGAACCCATGCCTGGAGAAATTGAACAACCTGTACCCAATGGTCGGAAGAATACTCGTAGGAAAGTAAATGATGCGAAGAAAGAGGGGGGAAAAGCCAAGGGCAAAGAACAAGGGAAAACTGGAGAAAAACCCGAGAGAAAAGGCGGGACAAAAAATTAAAAACAAATATCTAATTGACATTGCCTTCTTTTAGTTTGTAAAAAAATAAAAAACAAAACAGTATCATTTTTTGTGTTATTTATTATTGTTATTAATTCTTTTGTAGCTCTGAAGAAGATATATAATTAAACCGAAACTAGTTAGGTGAACATGAGAAGATTGTCTAAACAACAACTGTTACCTGTCACCAATTATTATTTATCAGCTTAATTCTATCCTGCTAGGGTACATTAGTTATATGCACACCTGTAGTCACTTTAGACCAAAAATCGGCAAAACTTCGGAAAAATTCAGACCAAGCTGAAAATTTGTGTACACGTACCTTATAGCTTCCCAAATAACCTCTGAAAAGTCCCACGAGTCCAGGGAATGGCTAAACTTTTGACAGCTAAAAAACGGTGAAAAAATTGACCATTTTTCAGTTTTTTGCCAATATCTTCGTTCCTGTCGATCTTACCGCTATGAAGTATACTTATCAAAACGAAAGAATGAAAAATTCTCTACAAAAAGGGTCATATAATATTCATTGATAACAGTAATACTTTTTACGTTATCGGGCATTGAAACTCTGGTAAAAATTTTCTGACTATTTTAGTGCATTTCATGATCAAAATATAGTGTTCTGTGCGTTATTTTCTAAATTTTACATTTTTTTCGTCGGAATTGGGGTGTGAAGAATGGTTTATTTCAGTGAACAAGTTATTATTTCTTTATTCAGATTATAGATTAATTATATAATTATATTTTACATCTACAACAATACGAATAGCTTATTATTTTCCTATTTCGCACTTTAGTACAAAGAGATTATATAAATGTTGAGGAAAATATATTTTTTTACGAATATTGAGGAATAAATAACTTCGGAAATTCGGTTTGTTAATGTAAGTGACTTTCGTGTTATTTTCTGGCATTGAATTCTCATCTATCCTCGATTTATTCTTTATTTTACCACTGGACTGGTGGAAAAGAGCAGGATTCGGAATCATCAAGAGTGGTTGGTTCTGGATCGTCGATGTCAATTGTTCTTTCGAGGTTATGGTCCTCGACTGGTGCAGCATTCAGGCAAGATGTCCCACGACAGTTGCCACAAACTGCTGAACATTGGAGTCCTAACTTTCGACAGCCGCACAAAGCGCCACAGCCTTTCGAACAATTGCAGAAAATCATATTCAGAAGACAATCCGGGGCAGGAGGTTGTGAGGTTTTTATTGGCTCCAACAAACCGTTCTTCAATACCCATCCCCAATCTTGAGGGTTCAGCTCGTTTCCCAGCCATTTCTGCACCTGGTAGTAGACACGGTATAGGTGCTCTTTAGCCGCATCGACTGTGGGGGGTAACATACCCAACTGGACCGACTTGTTTCTACCTACAGCTTTCATAAAGCACTGGTAACGGTACTCATCCAAGTCATTTTGGTTAACCGGAGCGCCATAGACAGCTAGGAAGATGCGTATTCCATCCGAAGAAACTGACTCTCGAGAAGCTTCATTGTGGTTGAAAGTTTGAGCTGCAGTACGTAAGTCTTGACGTTTCTTTAAGAGTTTCAAAGCCGCAGTTTTCCCTTTGTGAAAAAGAGCAGATGTGGTGTCACATCCAGTGAACGCGTGTAGGAAGAGCAGATTATCTCTGATGTCTTCGTATTTGTTGAAACTCCAAGAAGAGTAGAGCTTTCGCTCGACTTTTCCTCTGCCTGGCTTGAGAAAGAAGATCTCTTCATCAATCGGAGCGCGACCCACCAAAATTACCAAAAGGTCTACATCTTCCCCAACAACGACTGTTTTATTTGTGCGTGAACATTCCAGCGCTGTTTCAATGATTAAAACATCAGCATCATCTTGCGCCTGTTTAACCACAAAATTGTTCGCCTCGAACTTGACAGACAACATTGAAATCAATCTGCTCTTGTTGTTACTGTTAGAGAGGAATTTTTCCTGGCTTACTGTGACATTCATCGTCTCGTCGAAGTAGGTGTCGACAGATGAAGATTTTGCTGCACGACGACGTTGTTCCATGGCTTTCACGCTGTTGGTGCTATTGTTGTATCCGTCGAAGACTACAACAGCGTTTGGTCCGTAGTACCTTTGTACATAGCCAACATACTTTGCACAAATCGAATCAAAAGATTCATTCTGATGCCACACGACTCGATGCAAGAGGAATCCTCCGTCAATGACGTACGTGACTGTTGTAAAATCAAGTTCAGCTAATGATAGCTCGAAGACGTCAAACAAAGCAGATTTTTTTCCTTTGCGCAGTTCCCCAAGAACGAACATTGATAGCGGGAACGGAGCCAATTCATGTTTGATGTAAATACGGAGCTCTGCATCCGATCTTTTAATGGCACTGATTCTTTGGAACAGCAATAAAGGATCGATAGGTACTGTTGTATCACAAACTTTGACATTACTACTGACTGTTAGGAGCGAAAGTACTCTGTCAGTACGGGAGGATTTGATATCTTTGAAATTATGACCAATCTTCTTCTCCATCACAGCAGTGCCGATCTTCTGAGCATTGTGGCAGTGGATTTTCTCGTCGCCAGTTATGCCCGTTGCGATGGACATAATTTGTTGGATGTCAGGGAAAGGATTGTGAGCTTGAAACCATTGAAGTAGCTTCTGTACATCTCCACGGTCTTTGTTGACGCGAGAATCTCTTGCATCGACATGTTGATCCCCGGTGTCGAAAGAAAGTCCACAGAAACTCTCCAGGCCTTCGGAAATGTTACTCGCAGTCAATAATCCGAGGATCCATTTACTTAAAACGCTTTCCTTCGTACTTCTGCCACGTGTGAAGCCTTCTCTCGATTTTGAAGATTTCATAAGCTCCTGTTCAATAATCATGTCACTCCATGTTCCGCAGAAATATTTGTCCGAGCGTTTTATGGTGAAGTAGTTGTTGGTAAACTTCTCGAAAGCTTCATTTTCCATTGAACTTTCTAGTTTTTGCATATCTTGAATATACAAATGCGCTGATTTGGCGTACAGAAAATGCCCCGTAGCATGAAAGTATGGAAGCATTTTTTTTATAGTAGTTAAATGCGCCTTCCAACAGCCCATTCTTTCAGCTCTAATGAATTCTTTTACAATTGTAATCATCTCAAAATACTGTACCCACAGTTTCGCAGTTGGGCCCTTATTTTTGAATTCAGAAATTTTGCCATCAAATGCTTTCTTCAACTCGCCGACTGCACTCGAACTCTCGATCTCTTCAAATACTGGCGATGCTTCGTCGAAATTCTGAAGATGAAGCTCGATCAATGCACTTTGATGGTTGTCGAACGTGATCTCATTCAGCACAATTTGAGACAATGCAAGTTGGACCAATATATGAGCTCTGATTGCCCTGGAGTATGCGTGACCCTGCAACATTTTATCTGCAGAATTAGGTGCGTAGACAGTACTGATTGCTTCCTTTAGACCACTTCCTGCCATTACGTATCCGATTGATCCAAGAAATGACATCAACAAATGGAAACCTCCAAGCCTCACGATTATCTTCGAAAGTTGTGTATCACCCTCCGATGCTGCGACAATTTCTCGTGCTTTGAAATAAAGGGGTTGATCAAATGTTACAACGCACATTGTATGGCCATATTTTTCCCCATCATTGAGAGCGCACTTCAATGATGTATATATCGTGTTGTAATCACTTGCAGGTGCGTTGATAAACGGCAGGTAAATTATACGTGACTTCGAATATTCCGCATCCTTCGTTAACTGCTCCATGAAGCCACTCCAACCTGGTAGGTCTTTCCACTTTCCATACATCCACATTACATCTGTATTGCGGAGCATTGATTTCGTCGCTACCTCATCGCAATCAAGGTCCTCCACGGTGATTTTCTGCAATCCTTGCACACCCCTGTTTTCATAAATCTCCAACGAAACTTTAGCAACTGTTGCCATTTCTCCCGCAGTAGGCATCGTTTTTAATCTTGAAATTTGTTGATCGTCATGGATTTTATCGCGCGGAGTGATGATTCGAATGATCCCCATGGAATGAAATATATTCGCACCGTCGAGCGTGGACACGTTGTGGTCCGCGTTGTCACAGACATGTTGAATAAAACATCCGTCTTCCGGAGGAGAAAGCATAGGCTCAGGATGGAACAGACTTGAAGCTTCGAATAAAAGTGTCTCTTTGTAAGATGTACACAAACCCAAGCATGATAAAATGTCTACTAGTCGTTTTGAGGCGAATTGTCTGTGCAAATAAACGGAGAGCCCAATCTGCAGAGGTGACAGAAATGACCGCGGACGAACTGCAGACATTATCGCATGGCTAATGGCAGTGGATTTCTTTCGTAATGGCTCCAGTTTACCTTTCTTGCCTGTGATAATGATCTCCTCCATGAAAAAAAGGAGAGATTTAGGAAGATATTCATTTACGTCGTCAAACATTCGCGTGCTCGGAGGATAATAGTCCGTTTCACAGGCTACAGAATGCATATCTTGTCGAAGAATCGCTGCAGCAGCTGTCAGAACTCGATAACGTTCTTCTTCGGCGTTGTTTTTTTTAGATTCGTACCATGTTTGGTTGAGAATATTATAGTGCGTATCTCGGAAACAAATAATGGATGGCCCTGTATTTTTCGTTGTGATGACAATCCTATCTCCATACCGGTCTTGAAGCTTTGCTTTGATCGTTTTCTCGTCTGGTTGAAAATCTCCGAGGACTCCCTTCAACTCAGTAAAGGTAAATTGGCAGTCATCATTATTCTCGATGTAGGAGAAAACATTTTCCATCGCTTCAATAATTCGTACATCCACCGGACGACCTGCTTTTTTCCCCGTGCCTGGCGAAAGAAAACGGCGGAAGCAATCAGCGTGATATTTAGCCTCAGCTGCAACTAAATCTGTCTCGAAAACAATCCTTTTCTTAACAGCTTGTGCCTCTGCATCTTTTCTTCCCTCAGCGGCCTGCATCACGGTTTCTTTGAAGCCGATTGTTGAAACGTGTTTGATTGTTCTGCGGTGGTGCATTTCGAGTTTCTTTTCTTTTTCCTCGTCAGCCTCGTTTCCGCAGAAAATACAAAGTTTCTTAAAATCGAAAGTTGGTGCGGATGATCTCATCTTACTTTTTACCGGACTAGCTACCGATGAACCAGCAGCATCCTCGATAGAACGTTTCCGCTTGAACGTGTCGATATTTGACCTGCGAGTATAGTCTTTACGGCAAGCCACGTGCACTTGGATAGATTGCACATTACTAAACAGTGTAATTTTACCGTCATTTCTTTCACAACTTTTTGTCACAAATAGCACACAGTTCTTCCATCACGAGTTACTTTGACAACGCAACATAATATACGTCCGCTATGATGTAGACACGATTGGGGACTGTTTGGGACTGTGCGTTCAGCTCACCCCACCGCCAAGAATAGAAAAGCAAGTATAAACCCATCACAGACGTCAGAGGGGAGGCGCAGCTGCTGTCGGCGCCGCCACACAGAACGCACCACGCAGCGGCGCAAAACAACAAAACTCAATCCAATGTTTCGGACCTTTTTCCGTGGAAATGACTAATTCTATCAATAAACTTTATATGACTTTTTTTGTAGAGAATTTTCCATTCTTTCTTTTTGATAAGTATACTTCATAGCGGTAAAATCGACAGGAACTAAGATATTGGCGAAAAACTGAAAAAAGGTAAATTTTTTCACCGTTTTTTAGCTGTCAAAAGTTTAGCCATTCCCTGGACTCGTGGGACTTTTCAGAGGTTATTTGGGAAGCTATAAGGTACGTGTACACAAATTTTCAGCTTGGTCTGAATTTTTCCGAAGTGAAATGCTAAAGTGACTGGACTATATGTCCACAAGCCACTAAAATCTACTTGTGCACAAATATAGTATGTCCGTTATTGTTCATTGGGTCATTCCATCTCAAATCAACTGAAGAATTTACCTGACCCCCACCAAATTTGACGAAAATTGGTACACACCATTGTAACGAATTATTTCTTCTCACAGTTCGTTACTAAATTTTTCAACACCCTGTACGATTATCAAATTTAATTCTAGATAGACACTATCTGAATTTTGATATTGGGTCATTTCTCGTTATCAACACCGAGGTCACGGTTGATGTTTTGCGTTCTATTGACTAGAATTTAGTTAATTATTTGCTAATAATAGTAGATTATTATTTGATTTATGCATCACCAAGCGACCTGTCGTTTATCGGATCTATCGTGTTTTTGAGAATCGTAAGTAAAATTAATCTTTACGCCTTCGTAACTTCTTATATTGTTTCGTATCAGGTGGAAATCTTTGACCGCCATTTTCCAACCTTTCGGCAAGGAACTTATTTACCACTGTTTTGCAACCAGTAATTAACTGTATCTGTATTGGAGCTGTATTTTGCCACTAAGTGTTAACGTTCGAGCTTACCATCCATTACCATTACCATTATCATCCATCTGCCGATAATATTCCATCCGAGGTGTTTTGGATTGTAAAGCCGGACGATTACATTAAGCAGCCAATTCTTGTTCAACCATCGTCATCGGTTAATGATATCAGTTGTTAGCAGCATAGGGTGGCAAGGCAGAAACGCTTCTTTGTTTCAGTATTTATTGGCTACCTCACTCAACGTCAGGACTGTGGACTGCGTTCGCTCGGAACAGGGTACCGGTATCAGGTTAGTAGTGTGCTGGTTTACTTTTTTGATTGTTGGTGGGTGTGTTAAGCCAAATCTCTTCTCAGTGGATCATATTTGCGTGATCACAAGTGAAGCGGTTTTGCTGACCCATCCCTATAGCTGTTTGTATTTGAGACAACTTGTAATTTTATGCCTGATACTTTGAGTATATCTGTATCGTTGGAAGACCTGTTACGTGTTACAATTTGTACCTAATCCTTTTTGTTATTGTTAATAATTGGATTAACTGTAATTATATTGTTACCTTGACTTTTGGACTATTATTTCTCTCACAACCCTTGCCTCCGACGTGCTGAGAGCTAGTTTCAACATCTATGGGTACGTCTGCAAAAATTATTTACTGTTGAGTTTTTTTTGCTTAGCAGATGTACAGCCTTCCTTTTACCAAGCCGATACTAAAGGAAAGGAGAGGAAAGGTTGACACCATCTTAGTAAGAAATAAAATATACAAATTTAAGGATTTGTCCAAAAGGGCATTCGTTTCGTTGTTTTGGTCGTTCAAAATGTCAAAAAGTTGGTGTGTATACTTGTAGGAAAACGGCTGTAACTTCGTCCACGGTGGTCTAAATTTAAAAATAAAAAATGTTCTGTAAAGGTAAATGAACGTTCTATTCAAATATTCAATCACATTTTAATTTTTCAACCCCTAACTGGATTAATTTTATAATATTAACCCTATTTCAACCCCTATTTAAAAAACGATTCTTTTTTGTTGTTTATTTTTTTTACTGTTAGTTTGTGCAATTATGCTGAGTATGTGTGCCAAATTTTATCATGGGATCTGCATGGGTTCGGTTGCTAAAAATAAATTAAAAATATGGAATGCAAAATTGAATTTTACAAAATAATGTTTGGCAGTATAAAATCAAAATTAAAATATAGGCCAGAATGAGTTGACTACTATTAAATTTTGGGGTACAAATATATCAGCAAATTTTGCCAATTTTGGGAGCTTTTTAGAATTTTTGAAGATCTTTTCAGCAATTAGCAATTTTAATGTGCACAACTTTACCATAAGTACCCAACTGCTCGTATTCGAGTATTAAAAATTAATGAATTTTGTCATATTTGTATTAATATTATAAATGTGATAAAACCCTTTTTCTGATTTATTAATAATATTATTGATTGCGCCGACTATATACAGGGTGTCCCCGTGACCGTGGAGAACCTTTGAGGTGGTGATAAAGGGCACTTTTCTAAGACAAATTTTCAAATAAAATATTTGCCCAAATCCAAACCCTTGGGGGGTACCTCCCTTTAAAGCAATTTTTTGAATTTCTGATTTCAAACGGCCATAGCTCCGACATTATTGATTTTTTGAGGTTAATGGATTAGAACTTTTTTAAAGATCATTCGCTTATCTACAAATTAGGTTATAACCCCTTATCGTCTAGAATCAACAGATTTCGAGTTATAAATTAAATTAAGGGAAAAAATGTTTAAAAAATTCAAGTTTTTTTTTAAATTTTCTTGCGAACCCCGTATCTCTTAAACGAAACGTCTAAGAGAAAAACTAAGGGCCCAAACCGGATAGGGAATTTAACGGGCTACAACTTTCGCTAAATAAATTTTTTTGGACAACCAACCGTTTTCTCAGAAACTCTGAAAATAATGAACAAGGTGTAGGTAAAAAAAAATAAATGCACAAAATTAATTTAATAAATGCTCAAAATGGCCTCCCTCATTTTCAGCACACAGGCGTGCTCTTTTCAAAAGGTGTTGCACGGTATTATTTATAATGGCGCTTCTTTCGTTAAGTTCTGTCACACCTATCTGTATTCTTTCCATTAATTCCTCTCTGGTTTCGGGCCTTCTTCTATCGCTGTAAACTATAGCTTTAAGGACACCCCATAAAAAATAATCGAGTGGTGTTAAATCGGGTGATCGTGCCGGCCAATTGATAAATCCTCCTCTTCCTATCCATTTTTCTGGATACGCAGTATTTAATTTTTTTTAATTTAATATTTTTTTTAAATAATTTAATTTAATATTTAGATAAACTAATGCGCTTTATAACAATGTCGCTCAAACGTCAAACGCTACAATACGTTTTAACAAAGTTTTAATATTAAAACAAATGCTATAAATCAAATTGAGGTTTTTAGTAATTACGAGTATGTGAATTTATATTTTTTACCTACACCTTGTTTGTTATTTTCAGAGTTTCTGTGAAAACGGTTGGTTGCCGAAAAAAATTTATTTGACGAAAGTTGTAGCCCGTTAAATTCCCTATCCAGTATGGGCCGTTAGTTTTTCTCTTAGACGTTTCGTTTAAGAGATACGGGGTTCGCAAGAAAATTTAAAAAAAACTGAATTTTTTAAACATTTTTTCCCTTAATTTAATTTATAACTCGAAATCCGTTGATTCTAGACGATAAGGGGTTATAACCTAATCTCTTATTATAAAAGGCCAAGTCTTTCTTTCTGTCTGTTCCACAGATATACCCGAAGCAAACCGAACCGAACGCACAACGTATCATCGGATCAACGTATCATCGGATCAACGTATCAGCGTATCAACGTATCAACGTATCATCGTATCAACGTATCATCGGATCAACGTATCATCGTATCATTTGGTCTATATAGGACAGCTATTACCAAAAAAGCATTATGTGAACTTCCATAATGGATAATGAAAATTTTGAAAATCCTGCTGCAAAGCGACGGCGATTGAATCGTGAGAGAAAAGCACGTACAAGAGCTAATAACACAGAAGAACAGCTTCGATCACAGCGACAAGCTGACGCTCGGTCTCATGCGATACGTCGACAACGTGAAACTTTGGAACAAACTCAAGCGCGGCAAGCTGCTGACGCTCGGTCCCATGCGATACGTCAACAACGTGAAACTTTAGAAGAAACTCAAGCGCGGCAAGCTGCTGACGCTCGGTCCCATGCGATACGTCAACAACGTGAAACTTTAGAAGAAACTCAAGCGCGGCAAGCTGCTGACGCTCGGTCCCATGCGATACATCGACAGAAAGAAAATCGATACCAAAGTCAAGCAATTCAACTCCAAATAAGAGCATTGAGATTTGATGAATCTCACGTTACTCGACACGATTGTGGAGAAATGAATTCCATCTGTCAGTTCTGCGGCTCCAAGAATTTCGCCAAGGAGCGTCCAGTTGATAAACAATTTAACAACTGCTGTCATAAAGGAAAAGTGAAGATTCCGCAACCGCTCGATCAACATGGGAATCTATTGTTATATCCCGAATTTCTTCGCTCTATGCTTTCAGATTCAGATAATCCTTACTACAAGAACTTTCGTCAGCACATCCGCTCTTACAATTCCTCGGTTTCTTTCGCTTCAATGGGAGCAGAGATTGTTTCAATGCCGGGTAACGGACCATACGTTTTCAAAATTCATGGACAGACGTACCACAGAACCACAAACCTGTATCCACCTGAAGGACAAACAAGAAAGTTTGCACAACTGTATGTAATGGACACGACAGAAGCGGTCAATGAACGAGTAAATCTGCCTGAGAATAGAGTTTGTCTACCTGAAGTGATTGAGAAAATCGATCGTTTCTTCCGCGTCAACAATCGTATCGCAGCTTCATATTGCCTGATGAAAGAAATTGACCAACAAGATCGTGTACGAGCCAAAGAAGAAGGACAACCAGTTCCGGTCGTCAATATGGTGATGCGGCGCGATCGGCAGTCTGATCAAAGACGTTACAATGCTCCAACGTCCAATGAAATTGCAATGGTGTTCGTAAATGATGACGGCGAACCTCCTTTTGAACGTGATATCCGTATCTATCCTCGAAATCCCGTCGACAATGCACAACAATTCATTCGTATCAATATTCTCAGTCCAAATCTTGACCCTATGACTTATGACATTCTTTATCCGTTTCGCGAACCGGGGTGGCAACCCAATTGGAGTTGCGAAGGATATCGGCAATCCCGTAATAAAATCAGCATGTTACAATTTAAAGTTGCGCAAACAGCAATTAGAAACGATTTCAATCCGATCATGAGTGCGGGAAAACTTACGCAACAGTGGATTGTCGACTCATATTTGCAAGTGGAAGCCAATAATTTGAACTACATACGATATCAACAAAGTAAATTGCGTACTGAATTGTATCAAGGTCAATCCGATCATATTCAAAACTAGATGATACCCCGTCCGAGGACGGGCAGCTAGAAGGACGGGCAGCTACCCAAGGTAACTTAAGTTGAATGAAGATTAAGGAAAGCTCTCAGTGCAATCCAAAAGCCATATGACCTTGGCTGCCTGCCCGTCCTTCTAGCTGCCCGTCCTCGGACGGGGTATCATCTAGTTTGTAGATAAGCGAATGATCTTTAAAAAAGTTCTAATCCATTAATCTTAAAAAATCAATAATGTCGGAGCTATGGCCGTTTGAAATCAGAAATTCAAAAAATTGCTTTAAAGGGAGGTACCCCCCAAGGGTTTGGACTTGGGCAAATATTTTATTTGAAAATTTGTCTTAGAAAAGTGTCCTTTATCACCACCTCAAAGGTTCTCCGCGGTCACGGGGACACCCTGTATATAGTCGCCGCAATCAATAATATTATTAATAAATCAGAAAAAGAGTTTTATCACATTTATAATATTAATACAAATATGGCAAAATTCATTAATTTTAAACTCGAATACGAGCAGTTGGGTACTTATAGTAAAGTTGTGCACATTAAAATTGCTAATTGCTGAAAAGATCTTCAAAAATTCCAAAAAGCTCCCAAAATTGGTAAAATTTGCTGATATATTTGTACCCCAAAATTTAATAGTAGTCAACTCCTTCTGGCCTATATTTTAATTTTGATTTTATGCTGCCAAACATTATTTTGTAAAATTCAATTTTGCATTCCATGTTTTCAATTTATTTTTAGCAACCGAACCCATGCAGATCCCATCGTAAAATTTGGCACACATACTCAGCATAATTGCACAAACAAACAGTAAAAAAATAAACAAAAAAAAAGAATCGTTTTTTAAATAGGGGTTGAAATAGGGTTAATATTATAAAATTAATCCAGTTAGGGGTTGAAAAATTAAAATGTGATTGAATATTTGGATAGAACGTTCATTTACCTTTACAGAACATTTTTTATTTTTAAATTTAGACCACCGTGGACGAAGTTACAGCCGTTTTCCTACAAGTCTACACACCAACTTTTTGACATTTTGAACGACCAAAACAACGAAACGAATGCCCTTTTGGACAAATCCTTAAATTTGTATTTTTTATTTCTTACTAATATGGTGTGTACCAATTTTCGTCAAATTTGGTGGGGTCGAGTTAATTTTGCCTATTTTTCAGTTGATTTGAGATGGAATGACCCCATTATTTCATTAAAGTAGCCAAAACTAATTTTAGTTAGGTCAAAAGTGTTATTGTTTTTTAATAAAATATTATCTAATGCATATATTTATAAGTCTGTTGAATATATAGGGTTTTTGGTAAGTTTTCCCTCAAGGACGAATTTTTCTTTTTGCGTTTACCGAAAGTTTACAAAAGTGGACGTACAATGATTGTGCTTTTAGCCATCGATATGCGCAAACATAATTTATCTTGGATTCTCTGCAGAATTACGAACGACGAATCCAACAGAGAGTGTACTGCGGTACCACAATGGTCGGGCTATAATAAATTATTACTAAAACGAGATGACAACATTACATCTTACGGTTACTTACCTTTATTACCATATGTAGCTTCCGAGTACGATACAGTGTGGACGGTGCTGAAACGATGTAATAGTATTGCTAATAAATTAGATATACCATACACTGTAATGACATTCGTTCAATCAATATACTTTAAGGCAAACGAAATCCAGTGGTTAAAACCAGAATAGTGTCAAAACTATATTATTCGCTTGGGTGGTTTTCATATAATGCTAAATTTTTTAAAAGTAATTGTCCACATAAAATTCAAGCCTACCCAAGGCAAACAAAAGGAAAACACTAATGACCAAATGTGAACAAATGGAAAAAGTGATGGAAGCAGCCATGCAGAGACTCTCCAGCACAATAAATGACAAAACCGAGGTGGTCGACTCCGATCTACTTTTTGGCCAATCTGTTAGCCTCGCTTTAAAAGAATTGCCCGTAAAGCAAAGCCCGGACCAAAAGAGAAATTAAGGAAATTTTCGAAAAGTATGAAAATTATGAATATTTTATATTTATTTATACATTTTCTGGTTTCAAAAAACACTTAAAGAAGTGATTTTTGTATTTCGAAGAGTAGTGTTGGTAAACCGACCACAAGTGGACCGCCAAGAACATTTGCTGACATGGGGCATGAAAATCTAATTGGTCTTCAACGGTATTTTCTTAGGTCACTGTTTAATTTACATCTTGAACTATCAATTTTAATTATTAGAAATTTTATCTTTCATTCATTTCCATAATTTAATATATCTCGTTCAATCAATTCTGAATCTTTATCCTTCGCATAATTATACTCAACTTTTAATTTACTAAATCAAATCTATGTAAGTGTGCATTGCAAATTATCAAACTTTTTATCAAAATTAAACTTTAATTAAACCAATCCTTCTAATATTTGAGGGCTTGTATGGTTCGTACTTGTTGCATCTTTCTCATTTGTGCATTTCGATCTTATCCGCTTCCATGAGAAATATGCAGTCATTCTCATCGAACCATTAATTCGACTCCATGTGGAAAGCAACTCGTCCACACCTCCAATCCCATCGTTCCATATGGATCGAATCCAAACTTCAAAAATTTCCTGTAAACAAAAATTTTGTTGCACTTTTTGTTGTCCTTTCTCGGTTTTTCGATTTTAAATTTCCTCTTCATGGAATCAATTTTCATTACTTTATTTGCTTTAATCACATATTCGTTTTTCAATCTTTTGGATGTCACATTTTCCATTTTTTAAATAGTCATGTTTCATTTTACTCTTGTTTTTCTGAGAATTTTTTAATTTTAACATTTTCCACCCTTTTCCAGTTATTTTAATATGATTGTTACCTTTAGTTTTTCTTCAGTCTTTGTACCGGTGCTGAATTTTCCTCTTAGGTCTATTAATTGTTTTTTCCATTTTAATTAGCTCCATTTGAATATTATTATTTTCTTGTTTTCCTTTAATTACACTAGTCAACAGTGAAAAATCATAAAGAGATCATTTTCCGTTTTAAATTTCTACATTTATGCAGAGTAGCAAGAAGCCTTATGATCTGATTCCGTGTCCGTCCATTTGCATGATTCATAGTTCATTAGAACTCTCCAAACTCCAAGCCAATCGGAGCGCCCCAAATTTTGAGGTAATCAGAACTATTTTATTAAATTGTAATGACTAATTTTTAATAATTCATAGTTTTAATAATAAGCATTTTAGTGCAGGGTCTCTGATATTTCATTATATTATGAGCTTAAAAAATAACTAGCTGTTATATGGATTTCCGAACTAATTTACCTATTATAGTCGCCATATTTTATGTTTTTTTTATCATAATCGTTGAATGGGATTAACTTTTATTACTAATCACATAAATTTGCTATATAAATAACATAAATCGTAGTATTTTATCATCAAAATTCGAAATGGCTTATGCATTTCCCGAGATGTACGAACTTTTAAAAAACTACACCGTAGATTCGAATACAAGACGTGAATTAGGCTATCCTTTCCAATCAGACATGTATCCTGGTAGGCCACTAATAATAAAGCCCTCTTTTTCAAAAATTAAATTGATAAACGAAGGAGAAGAAGTTTGCGCTAGATATTCGAAAATATTTCCAGTGCGAAATTTAGGTAGCGAAAATAATAATAGAGAGTACTGTTATTACCATGTAAAGAAACGTCCAACAAACGGTATATACGAGTGTTGTCAGAACGGCTTAAACTTACGTCCCTGCTGTCATAGCCAATCACATGTTTGGAGTGGCTTACGCGATGGCGCTACAAATGGACCTTATAACAACTTTATTTTGATGCCTGTTCCAAACGACGAACCGTTGGATGGCAGCTATGGAATCTATGCCATCGCCTGTGAAATGTGTTACACCACAGCAGGTATGGAATTAATTCAAGTTTCCGTTGTAGATGTAAATGGCAAGGTAAGTTATAACGCTTACCTTAAACCCGAGAACGAAGTAATTGATTACAATACTGCACATTCGGGAATATCTGGCAAATGGTTGCGACAAAAGCCTAGAAAGTCGTTAGAAAATGTCCAAAACGATTTGAAGAAATTGATAAATCGTCACAGTATTGTAATTGGACACGCGCTTGAAAATGATTTAAGAGCATTAAAAATATTTCACGATAATGTGGTTGACACATCGCTGATTTATCCTCGCCACAATGGGTTTCCGTATATGCGATCTTTTAAGAGCCTTCTCACCGAAGTTTTAAACCGTCCAACTGAAAAATTAACAAAAGGATTGAAAAGCAAACAGAATGCTATAAATGCTATGGATCTTATGGTAAAAACCATTGAAAACGGATTAAATAATGGCGAAAAAAGGACGGACATCACCTTAAGCGCTTAAATATCTAAAATATTCATCCAGGGTAGATAAAACGAAACGAAAATGTGGTGTTCAACAAAATTTTTGAATCTGTAAACTCTATTTATATAACTAAAAATAATTTAAATTAATAAAATGCACTCCTCTCGAAGCCCCAGCACATCTTGCACATTCAGTGAAAATGATGCATTAAATGCTATTGATATGGGAATAGAAATAATTTATGAGGATCCCAAAAAATGACCAAACAATTTTCGATCAGACAAAGTTCGTTGCAACCTTGTAGAACGAGGTCCTCAAACAATTGACTTAGATAGCTACAAATTTCCTTATACAGATGATTCCTTATACAGATCGCCAACATCCGGTAACGGATAGGCACGTTAAGAAGAAGAGAAGCTACAAATTTCCTTATACAGATGATGGACTACACTTTTCTCAGAAATGGATTTTTAAAATGTTACCAAACGGGGAAAAAGTAAAGAGACAATGGTTGTTGTATAGTCAGTCAAAGGACGCGTTGTTTTGTTTCCCTTGCCTTCTTTTTTCAAGAGTCGATAAAAAGGACAAATCAGCTTTCTGTAATATTGAAGAGGGGTTTAACGATTGGAAACATTTGAACCCGTCTATTCTCAATCACGAAAGATCGATACCTCGCCGAAATTCTTATGTCGTTTGGAAATAATTAGAGATTGGGCTGAAAACTAGTAGGTCTGTTGATGCAGAACATCAAAAATCGATACAAGCAGAAGCGGAAAAGTGGCGCAGTATTCTTAAATGAATTGTGGATGTGATTCTTCATTGTGCTAGGAATAACTTACCTTTAAGAGGAGGTTCCGATTCTATCAGTGACAAGAACTGTGGAGTATTTCTAAGTACATTGGAACTTATCAGTCACTATAATCCACAACTGTCGAAACACATAGAAAATGTTAAAAGTGGAAACTAGGTAACAAGCTATTTTCACCTCTAATTCAAAATGAGCTCATAGACCTTATGGGAAATAAAGTTCGAGCTGAAATACTGAAGAATGTAAGAAGTGCCAAGTATTTTTCTATTATATTTGACAGCACATTTAGAGCAGATGAGTGAAATAATCAGATATGTTACCATTAAGGATGGGAAATGCTCGGTTGAAGAAAGTTTTGTAGACTTCATCATAAGTCACCAGAAAAGTGGAAGAGGGTTATCGCAAGAAATATTGAAAATGCTTAACACTGACGAATTGGACATTCAGAACTGTCGCGGTCAAGGATTTGACAATGGCTCAAACATGTCAGGAAAATACGAGGGTGTTCAAGCTCATATATCCCAAATTAATGATCTCGCTAAATTTGTGCCTTGTGCAGCACACAGTCTAAACCTCGTTGGTGTTCACGCCGCAGAAGTGTCAGTCATGATGATAAGTTTTTTTGGAAAAGTGTTGGAGTTTTTTAATTTCTTTAGTAGCTCTACCTTAAGATGGGAGGCCTTGCTTGGAGCTCTCAAAACAACCCTGAAGAGGCATTGCGATACACGATGATCCTCCAGGCGTCAAGCTGTGACAGTTCTTAAGAACACCTAATTATCAGTACACAACATTTTACAGAGTATGGCTGATAGAGATAACGACTGGAACGCCGACACAGTATCTGGGGCTATAAAACTTCTGAAACATATTGAATTTGTCTGCTTGCTAGAGATGTGGTATGATGTTTTAATTAGCTTGGATTGCACGAACAAGTCACTACAAGGAAAATCGACCACTCTCGATGCTGCATCAAGTTTGCTTACAGGTGTGGCTAAAAAAGTTGAAGACCTACGTAAAGAAGGAATTAAGAAATACATAGAAAAAGCCAAAGCTACATTTTGTTTCTTTGAAATTACAAGTTGGTTTCCTGTTAAGAGACCGAAAAAAGTCAAAAGAATGGCTGGTGAAATGGCTGAAGATGAATCCCACTTGATGAGTGCTGAAAAATCATTTGAGAGATAGTGTTTCGTTGTGTTTGATAGAATTAGAAGCGAAATTGACAAGAGGGCAAACATCTACCATTCGGTTTCATCTGACTTTAATTTTTTATCCGGAAAGTCTTTATGTGAGTATTCTGATTCTCTTCTTGAAAAATGTGCAGCTAATCTTGGTGCGATGCCTGCCAAAGATATAGATACGTTAGAGCTTGTGAACGAAGTAGTTACTTTCAAGTATCATGCAAAGGAGCTGATAAAGGACATCAATAGGGCCTCCCATTTGGTTGTTCTGAACGTTATTTCTAATTATGAATTAAGAGACGCCTATCCGAACATTGAAATTGCGTTGAGGATATTTTAACAATGCCTGTAAGTGTGGCGTCTTGTGAGCGTTCGTTCAGCAAGTTAAAAATGATCAAGAACTATTTAAGATCAAGTATGTCTGAAAAGAGATTGACAAACTTAACAATTCTGAATATAGAATACGACATTGCGTTTCAGATTGATTTTAACGATATCATCGACGATTTTGCCCTGGTAAAAGCAAGAAAAGTACAGTTTTGACTCATGATTGATTGATGATTGATCAAAAAACTTTAAACCTACAACTTTGCACTTTAATTTTGTAAAATTTCCGCGGAAGGACCCCCGGATCCCCCGTTTTCGTTGGGGGGTATTCCATACCCCCCGGTGTGGGGGGCGCAAATGTTAAGTCCCGCCAAGGGCGCGGCCGTACCTAGATACGGCGTTGGTGACGTCACACGACACAATTTTATTTTCATTTATACTCGTATTATTGTTCTGTGGTTTTGTGATTTGAAAGTTGCAGTTTGTTAGTGTTAAAAGCTGTTATTTATCATAATTAAATCAATTAAAACAAAAAACAGCCACGAGTAGAGTAAACAAGAAAGCGTGGTTATTGTTATTGTGCCGTGTGACGTCAAACCAAACGCGTTGCGTTTAAGGTCACATGATTTATTTTAAATTATCATTGAATTTTAAAATGGATTATTTATAACAAAATACAATAAATAGAAGTTATATTTGCTGATTTGATATTTAATATATAGGATTAATCGGAAAATACTGTTTTGACTAAATTTTTTTATTCATGCATGTTCCCTATTAAAGAAAGCTATTAATAATTTATGACATTTAATTATGATAAAAATTATCAAAAGTGCACAAAGATTACTCACCAATGGAGAAAAGGCACATCAAAAATAAAATCAAGACAACGAAACTAAATTGGATGTTTTTGTTTTTTGAAATAACCTTAGCGATGTGCGAAGGTAAATAAAAAGTTCGCACCAAAGTATTGTAACGCGCAGCACGCGAAATTTGTGCTCCGCAAAATTTTTATCGATTGATGAATTTGTAACGAAATAAATATTTTTGGTTAACCGGCTGATATAATTTATTTACAAATTTCAGCCTATGTAAATATTTTTAAGATTTATAGGTTAAAGGCAGGAATCTGCAAAAATAATTCGGTTACTTTAATGCCGACAAAAGTGAATTAACCTAAATTTTACCAATCCTGTTTAGATGACGCCGGAGAAAGACACAACTTTATAAGTTTTAGTCACTACAACAGGAGGGTTGTCGATTTCTCTGGTGTCGTCATCGTATGCTTTTGGTTTAGCAAGGCATGCGGTCTGCCAATCGTGTGTTTTGCTTTTGCAAGGCATGCGGTCACCCCGATCATATGTTTTAGGTTCGCAAGACGTATGAACACCCACGTCCTCGTACGTTTTTGTTCTGCAAGGCGTACAATCACTCCCCAATGTATGTCTTTGGTTTCGCAAGGCATACGTTCTCCCGAAGGTGTCTTTGGTCCGCAAGACACTTTCATTTCCTTGTCCACCTACCATTTCCGAGATGCTTTCGGAAAACAAGGCAACTCACTCCTGTACGTTTTGCATTAATAAGACGTAGGTCCGTCCGAGTGTTTTCGATGTTACAAGGCACTCACCCAAATATCCATGTACAAGGGAGGTCACTGCCCCATTCATTCGAGGTTAGAATTCAGGGGGCCAGTTTTATTCATTGGTAGGTGTGAAGTTTTCAAAGTCAATACTTTTTTTTGTATGGTCTACAAAAGTAAAGATTAAAGTAATTATCACCCCTCGGTAGTTAGTAGTATTAAAGTAAAGATTACCTACCGTGTTAAGGGGAGCCCAGTTGTTTGTTTTGTTGTTGATAATAAAGTAAGAAGCCAAAATAACCTGCAACCGTTCGTTGACGCGATTCATTGTTTATTAAAGAAACGTCAAGTCAGATGAACTAGTACGACAGGGTCGTAGTTAGCCCCTTGTGTATAATATTAATTTCCCTTTTTAAATTTGTAAATAGTTTGTAAATAAGTCATTAATAAAATAACCGAGTCTTGTAAATATGATATAAAGTTTGTTCAATTGAAATTACCAGAATAAATATTATTTTTAAAAGTTTTGATTTTTCTTTTGTTACATCATTTAAGTTTTCCTAAGTCTCTTATATTAGAAAAGAGTGGCGCCCGCATTGATTAATAAATAAGAAGAGAGAGAGAAGTTACATTTCGGCAATAAGCCCCCCCCCCCCTGGCCCACGCTCACGTAAGCTACCCGTAGCAGCCAGTTGGGTTGTTACAAATTCGATCAATCGACTAAGTGGTGCAACCTAGAAAGATAAATGCTGATAAACAAACAGAAAGAAAATTCAAGTGCAAACGAGTAATAATATAGCACTTACCTTGTGCAGTGCAGAACGTAAATGTTGGAGAAGAGATTAACAATAAAAATTGTTGGAACACAGGCTGAATCGATCAATCGACAGGAATGCAAACCTGAGACCACGACGCGATCGAAGGGAAAGAACGAGATGCGCATGAAGTTGGCATTAGGAGGCATCCGAGGGTAAGAGCCCTCTAGATTGTTCATTTGTAAAGTGCCGCGAAATTTAAAAATAAACAAACGTAACAAAATTTTAACATCGAGAACAAGAACTAATTGGGGTAGGTTAAGAATTTATATTATTGCATGTAAACATTTCATCATTACGTTAAATTTGAATTTAAATGTTAAATAAAATATCCGCTACAGTACACGGAAAAAAAAAAGTTGTTAATATAACTACAAATGCACTAAAATGTACTACAATGAGTTGTAAATATAGTGACAACACCAAAGATATGTAAAATTTACTCGTCAATTGTTGTAAAATGACTGCAGTACAGTTTACTACAATTGTTGTTAATTTATAACAGCATTGTGATATAAAGTACTTAATATTTTGTTGTTATATGAACTAGTGCTCAAGTACATAGTACTAATGGCGATGTTGTTTTAACACCTATAGGCGTAGTTAAGTCTACGTTTACTGTGTAGTGAATATTACTAATATTCAGTAAAATTTACCTTTCGTGCTATTGTTACTTGCACAACATTGTTAAGTAATGTTAACAATCTGTGAAGTAAATTGTACTATAAAGTTGCTGTTATTTGTACATATTAATGTTGCTAGCTTTACATTATAAACTAATTGGAACTACTACATTTATTGTGTGACTTTGACAACAATGGCAGTATATTCTACTTCTTTTTTGCTAATATTTAGTACAAATCACTCATCCTGCTGTTGTTACTTACACAACAATGTTAAGTAATGTTAACGATCTGTCAAGTTAATTGTACTACAAAGTTGTTGCTGTTTCTACATATTGATGTTGCTAGATTTGCATTATAATTAATTAGAACTACTACAATTATTGGTGTGGCTTTGACAACAATGGCAGTATGTTTTACTTGTTTTTATTGTTATTAAATTAACAACCACTTTGTTTTAATTTCACTTTCAAATAAAATTAATGTACCTACTTTTAAAATGCGAATTCTGGCTGATATACAGTTATCATGAATAGAAAACAACAACAAATCAGATATTGTTTTTCAACTGATTATAATAATAATCTTTACTTGCTGAATAATAAATCCTTTGTACAATATGAAAAACAAAACAAAATAAAACAAAAACTATTTTGTTGTTGCTGTAGTTATAGTTGCTTCATAGGGTAAACGCACTTCACAGTAGAAAGTTTTCACTTGCTTTTGTATATGCATTTATTAAATTAAATGCCGTAAAGTTTCTTATAATAATTAATAATTATTGTAGATAATAAGGTGGGCTAGTTCTTTAATAAGGTAATAAATTATTTCGGTTTTAAAGTGACTGGATTAAAATTGTAGTGTAAACATTTTTAAAACAACATTTATTTACATTAAAATATAATTTTAAATCTAATAATAACTTGATATAATACAAATAGGTAAACACTACTATTAAAAACAAAATAATTGAATATAAAAAAAAAATTTAAATACTATAATAATCTATATATATAAAAGAGCTTGTCTGTTTGTTTGTTTGTTTGTTCGCTATACGTTCCTACACCCTTTGACCGATCTCAACCAAATTTTGCACAGTTATTCTGTAGGTCCAGGCGCAACTATTCGTGCATAAATGGAGAAGAAATTCCCGCGGGGAGCAAAGTTATTCGCGTTTTTCGATTTTTTATTGATACGCTGTATACTTTACCCTTAGGTTAAGTACCCAGTTACCTGGGTACTTAACCCAGTTAACAAACCCTTACTTACTTACAGGGCCGGGCTGGCCGAACGTTCCTACACCCTTGGACCGATCTCAACCAAATTATGCACAGTTATTCTGTAGGTCCAGGCGCAACTATTCGTGCATAAATGGAGAAAAAATTCGAGCGGGGAAAAATGTTATTCGCTTTTTTCGATAAATCAAATCACAAGTCTTGCAAACAAAAAATTTAATTTGTCAAAAATCGAAATATTCTGACATACTGTCAGTGATTCAAAACACTGTCAACAGACATACTGTCAGTGATTCAAAACACTGCCAACAGATGGCGGGATGGCTGCTTTAATTCGAAAAATGAAAACCACTAACAAATTAATATATTAGAATTTAGTAATTTCAACGCTCAAAATAATACAAATAATTACAAAATCCGTTGACGGCGAAATATTTAACATGGGGGTTCGGGGGCGACGGAGAGAGAGCAAAAACCATCTCTTCCGACTTCCCAAAAACGAAGAATTTTAAAATTGCGTTTTTTTGAAAATCTGCAGCAATCTTTCGAAACTTGAAAATAATAGTGAACAACTATGGCCTTCACGGATCTATTATGGTCCGCCCTGTGAGGCCGAAGGCCGAACAACTATGGCCTGCACGGATCTATTATGGTCCGCCCTGTGAGGCCAAAGGCCGAACAACTATGGCCTTCACGGATCTATTATGGTCCGCCCTGTGAGGCCGAAGGCCGAACAACTATGGCCTTCCCGGATCTATTATGGTCCGCCCTTTGAGACCGAAGGCCAAACAACTATGGCCTTCACGGATCTATTATGGTCCGCCCTGTGAGACCGACGGCCGAACAACTATGGCCTTCACGGATCTATTATGGTCCGCCCTGTGAGGCCGACGGCCGAACAACTATGGCCTTCACGGATCGATTATGGTCCGCCCTGTGAGGCCGAATGCCGAACAACTATGGCCTTCGCGGATCTATTATGGTCCGCCCTGTGAGGCCGAAGGCCGAACAGCGATGGCCTTCATTGATCTATTATGGTCCGCCCTGTGAGGCCGAAGGCCGAACAACCATGGCCTTCACGGATCTATTATGGTCCGCCCTGTGAGGCCGAAGGGCAAACAACTATGGCCTTCACGGATCTATTATGGTCCGCCCTGTGAGACCGACGGCCGAACAACTATGGCCTTCACGGATCTATTATGGTCCGCCCTGTGAGGCCAACGGCCGAACAACTATGGCCTTCACGGATCGATTATGGTCCGCCCTGTGAGGCCGAAGGCCGAACAACTATGCCCTTCACGGATCTATTATGGTCCGCCCTGTGAGGCCGACGGCCAAACAACTATGGCCTTCACGGATCTATTGTGGTCCGCCCTGTGAGACCGACGGCTGAACAACTATGGCCTTCACGGATCTATTATGGTCCGCCCTGTGAGGCCGAAGGCCGAACAACTATGGCCTTCACGGATCTATTATGGTCCGCCCTATGAGGCCGATGGCCGAACAACTATGGCCTTCACGGATCTATTATGGTCCGCCCTGTGAGGCCGAAGGCCGAACAACTATGGCCTTCGCGGATCTATTATGGTTCGCCCTGTGAGGCCGAACAACGATGACCTTCATTGATCTATTATGGTCCGCCCTGTGAGGCCGAAGGCCGAACAACCATGGCCTTCACGGATCTATTATGGTCCGCCCTGTGAGGCCGAAGGCCAAACAACTATGGCCTTCACGGATCTATTATGGTCCGCCCTGTGAGACCGACGGCCGAACAACTATGGCCTTCACGGATCTATTATGGTCCGCCCTGTGAGGCCTAATGCCGAACAACTATGGCCTTCACGGATCTATTATGGTCCGCCCTGTGAGGCCGAAGGCCGAACAACTATGGCCTTCGCGGATCTATTATGGTCCGCCCTGTGAGGCCGAAAGCCGAACAACGATGGCCTTCATTGATCTATTATGGTCCGCCCTGTAAGGCCGAAGGCCGAACAACTATGGCCTTCACGGATCTATTATGGTCCGCCCTGTGAGGCCGAAAGCCGAACAACGATGGCCTTCATTGATCTATTATGGTCCGCCCTGTGAGGCCGAAGGCCGAACAACTATGGCCTTCACGGATCTATTATGGTCCGCCCTGTGAGGCCGATGGCCGAACAACTATGGTCTTCACGGATCTATTATGGTCCGCCCTGTGAGACCGACGGCCGAACAACTATGGCCTTCACGGATCTATTATGGTTCGCCCTGTGAGGCCGAAGGCCGAACAACTATGGCCTTCGCGGATCTATTATGGTCCGCCCTGTGAGGCCGAAAGCCGAACAACGATGGCCTTCATTGATCTATTATGGTCCGCCCTGTGAGGCCGAAGGCCGAACAACCATGGCCTTCACGGATCTATTATGGTCCGCCCTGTGAGGCCGAATGCCGAACAACTATGGCCTTCACGGATCTATTATGGTCCGCCCTGTGAGGCCGAAGGCCGAACAACTATGGCCTTCGCGGATCTATTATGGTCCGCCCTGTGAGGCCGAAAGCCGAACAACGATGGCCTTCATTGATCTATTATGGTCCGCCCTGTGAGGCCGAAGGCCGAACAACTATGGCCTTCACGGATCTATTATGGTCCGCCCTGTGAGGCCGATGGCCGAACAACTATGGTCTTCACGGATCTATTATGGTCCGCCCTGTGAGACCGACGGCCGAACAAATATGGCCTTCACGGATCTATTATGGTCCGCCCTGTGAGGCCGAAGGCCGAACAACTATGGCCTTCGCGGATCTATTATGGTCCGCCCTGTGAGGCCGAAAGCCGAACAACGATGGCCTTCATTGATCTATTACGGTCCGCCCTGTGAGGCCGAAGGCCGAACAACCATGGCCTTCACGGATTTATTATGGTCCGCCCTGTGAGGCCGAATGCCGAACAACTATGGCCTTCATGGATCTATTATGGTCCGCCCTGTGAGGCCGAAGGCCAAGCAACTATGGCCTTCACGGATCTATTATGGTCCGCCCTGTGAGGCCGAAGGCCGAACAACTATGCCCTTCACGGATCTATTATGGTCCGCCCTGTGAGGCCGAAGGCCGAACAACTATGGCCTTCACGGATCTATTATTGTCCTCCCCCTGTGAGGCCGAACAACCACGGCCTTCACGGATCTATTATGGTCCGCCCTGTGGGGCCGAATGCCGAACAAGTATGGCCTTCACGGATATATTATGGTCCGCCCTGTGAGGCCGATGGCCGAACAACTATGGCCTTCACGGATCTATTATGGTCCGCCCTGTGAGGCCGAAGGCCGAACAACTATGCCCTTCACGGATCTATTATGGTCCGCCCTGTGAGGCCGATGGCCGAACAACTATGGCCTTCACAGATCTATTATGGTCCGCCCTGTGAGACTGAAGGCCGAACAACTATGGCCTTCGCGGATCTATTATGGTCCCCCCCCTGTGAGGCCGAAGGCCGAACAACTATGGCCTTCTCGGATCTATTCTGGGTCTAGATGGCTAAGGGCGGCGAATGCCGCCCGTGCCAGCTAGTAATATATAAAATGAAAGAATAAAAAACATAAAAAGCATACTTACAAGCATAATACTCGTATTATATTTTTTAATTCATTTAACTTAAAATTTAAATTTCAATCCTTGTAAGCCTATCTAAATTAGGAACCTAGGTTGAACATAAAATGTAACATCTTTTTGAATCAGCATACAGGGTATTTTATTGGGCAATTCATCAAATGTTTGCATTTTATTTTTTTCCCTTCAAATTTTACTTCGTAAGAACAATAATGTTCGTTAAAGCATGTACTTTCTAAATAACAAAATAAAAAAGTTATAGCATTTTCATATAGAAATGAATTAATATTGTTAAAAATTCTAACACAAGTCATTTTCATTACATTTATATATATCATTTTTGTCTAAACCATGAATAAGCCTAAAATGCAAAAAAAGTGACTTGCCGATTGAAAAAGTTGTTTACATTTGAAGCACCTCATTTTAAATAGACTGCAAGTTTGAAATAAATTTGTTTACGCTTACGTAATTTTTGTCCACAGCAGTGTCAATTTTGTACACATACTTTTGTAAAAACAGCCATACGTGTTCACATTCAATTGGATACTTGGCATTCAATGAATGGTAACTCTTGAAGCAGACGTCAATTGCTTTTAACGCTGATGGTAGTGTATATCTCACGTTATTGACCTGCACTATACATGACGTGAGTTTATCCAATGGTCCAATAATGGTTGGAAATGGTTGGCTTTGAAGTTTAAATCTCTGTAACTTACGTATCCGTTGTTCCAACTCTGGTTCCAACTCGGCCGCTGTCTGAAATTCACATTACCTCGTAAGACTATTTCTATTTATGCAGTTATAAAACTATACCTGCAAATGAAGTAAAAATCCTTTTTGAACTTCAGTTTTTGAGGGCCTCCAATGATTTCCAGATTTTTTGGATTTTACGGCTGCAGTTCCAAGAAGTAATGGCAACAATAGTAATGCCAGTACGTCAATATTACCTACAAAATTGATTATATAAAACGAGAGATATATGATACCCACATAAAGCATGTAAAATACCTTCCGTTATTAACTTTTGGTTTTCATCAACCGCCAAATAGGTTTGAACTATAGAATCTTTAAAAGATTTTGCAAACCGAACTATTTTGGTTGCTATCTCTGACCATTCAGTAAAAAGCCGATTACTGCTATTTTTGTACTTATATTGAAAATCAATATCCAGCTGAAAGACCATGTTTTTGTTAATTTTCAGTTATAAAATATTAGTACTTAGATTTCGTTCATATTTACCAATAAATGTCCTGTTGGTAATTGTAGGCTTTTATATTTGTTGTAATAATCTGCTATGGTACAACCATTATCGGACAATCGAATATTACATGTATTTTGCCATTTGTCGAGGACTTCGGGAAGTGGCTCTATATTATTTTTTAGCCATTGGACTTCTTCCAAATGAATTTCATTTAAATTATTAACTGGTGCATCTAAAAATACATAATAAGGTATATTTTGATGAAAATATTATTAAATTAGGTAGGGACATACCAAAAGTTTCCTCAGTCAATACCCGTGAGTGGTGCTTTTCCAAAATTCCTATTTTTCTTAACAACCTGCGTCTGTTAACATATTTATCAAACAATACACCCCTTGCTGCTAGAGGTCCATTTGGGCCTCTTCTGTAAGGTACGTAATACGTTTGGTGTCTTTCTCCTGTAAAATAATTTTCTATCTCGTTCGCGAATTCGGAAAATCTGGGGCCACTTATTCTGAAAACAAAGTTAATAAATAATAAATTATCGAAGAGTTGAGTGGATGATGGTGTTATGCGACGTTCCGTTACATTTGCACGAACGCCTCAAATAACATTTTAAAAGTGGATTTTCCTAAACTGTTAAAATTGTAACATAACACACGCATTCACTTGCCTTTTAAATTATATAGAGTAAAGTCGGCGATTATGGAATATACCCGGTAATATGGAATACCATGTTTTTAGCAAAACTACTAAAGTTATCTATGCTCATTTGCTAAACTATCATTCGTATGAGTTCAAAGTTCTACCACAAGAGTGCGTAGTCTATAAACATTAACCGTTTTGATGTTATAACAATCGGAAGTGATTTTGGTGCACGTATTATTTTTAGGTTAGTACATTAAAGTTTTATTTTAAACACTTTTGAAAGTGCTTTTATCTGATCTTATTGTTTAATTAAGTAGATGAATTATGTATGAAAGCTTTAATACAGAGATATCGCTCATTTTAGATACTTTGTAATTTTTAATCGACCTAACTTCCAAATTTATATTGGCGGCAATTATGAAATAGTATTCCATATTACCAGACTTACAAACTAAAATTCTAAAATTGAATTTCTTCTTTAGAAATGCTTCGAACGATTACGAACATGACAAAAATGGCTAAAACCGCATCGCCAAAACGTAAAAAGTGGAATGAGGAAGACATGAAAAAAGCAGTGATAGCAGTTAGAAGCAAAAGAATGGGTTATTTGAAGGCATGCAAATCATTCAATGTGCCTCGTGCCACCCTTTTCAGACTTTCAGATTTTTTGTTGAAAATATAATAGTATTCCATATTACCTCATATACGTATTTCATATTACCCGACCATTTTTTCGTCAGTCGGAAAAGTACTTTTTTTAATCAACATAAAATATTTTTGTATTTTTGTATTTTTTTAACTTTGTAACCATTATTCCATGTAATAAACACTTTGGCCCTGCCATTACCATCTTTTTATTTATATTTTAATAAATACTTTTCGAAATAATTTCAAAAATAAAAATGGTATTCCATAATCCCCGACTTTACTCTACATATACTATATTTATTATAGTATAAGGTACTAACAAAGAATAATTACCTTTTATCAGGGTCATTATCTAATTCTGAGTCAATAATTAAACTGGCCAATTTTGCTCTATCTAATTTTTTAGTTTTCTGATATGCAGTAAGCAACTCCTTCCCTTTACTCCGAGTTAATAAGTTTTCCAAATTAATTTTTTGGTAATGTACATCAGGAGGTGATGTAGTGTATTGTACGGGTATCTCTGTATAAAATGAATTTTTTAAATTGTATTCAATCAAGTTATACACAAACTAATGATCGTTTATGTCAAAAGACTAGTTACCTTCTTCTATATCTCCAACTATGGTGTTATCACTATCATCAGCGCTACTTAAAGATACTGCTGATAATTCATTCCTTGAAGCAGAAGATCTTGCAGAATATTCTGATAAGCTTTCTTCGGGATTTTCTTCAAATAGAATGGGAGCTACAAGGATTTGATATTTTTTTAAAAATTTGTAGCGATATCCTACTTGAGGAATTAGATCCTTCATCATTTCTTCAGTTAACGCAAGAAATACCTCTTTGTCAATCGCGTTATCTATAATAATTATATAATCACTTGATAATATTTATTGCTGTAAGTTTGTGTGTACTTGATAACAAATAAAAATTTCTTCATTAATGCCTGTACATTATAAATTTATGAGCATTTTTTGATAAATACATCTCTATACAGAAAACTCTCTTTTAGTTATTTGTTATGCTCCTGTCCCACGGTCAATATTTTAATCAATATTTTGATAAAAACCGTTTTGACCGTGGGACAGGTCGTTTTGAATCAAAATCAAAAGTTTTGAAATAAATTCTTTCTTTTTTATCAGTGTAATTTTTTAATGTTTTCATATCAATGTTTACATATTGAGGCCTTCTATAAATGGGTTTTGATCGAGTCTTCTATTTTGCTTGCAAACCAAATTTAATACAAAAATATTACTGTTATGTAGGTAAATTTTAAATATTTCTTGACTTTCGGCAACATCGCATACATAAACCAGCATACGTCGGTGTTTTGTATAAAGGGCGAATAAGCCATTTTTAAGAAAATGCGTTTTTAATGAAAAAATATTTTTTTCTCTTAGGGCAGATAATCAGAAATATTATTTTTATGTTTTATGGTAAGGGGCCGTCCATTAATTACGTAAGGATGATTTTTGTAATTTTGGGCCCCCTCCCCCCGCCACGTAAGGGTACGTAAGATTGTGGCAATCCCCCCCCCCCCCACATCTTACGTAAGGATTATTTAAAAGAAAATTAATTTTGACCACCCTCTCCACCCCTTATATTTATAAAATATGAATAATAATATATTATATAGATAATAATAATAAATACAAAAATTTAAATTAAATTTTTATTTATATAGATGAAAAACCGTTCGTAAAGATCGCCAAAGTTTGATGCCATTTTCTAAAATTCACACTATTATGCCACTATGTTTAATGATTTTTAAGTAGTATATATTTCAATATATGATGGTATTTCCATTATACCTGGATATAATTACCAACATAAAAAGAAAAAATTATATTTAATTTTTAAATTTAATTTGAAAAATATTTTAAGAAACTTACGTAAGGAATACGTCGGACCCCTCCCCCCTCCGTAAGGGTCCGTAAGATATCCAATACCCCCCTCCCCCCCTCAAAAACCCTTACGTAATTAATGGATGACCCCTAAGTAATACATAGAAACTGTAATATGACCATGTAATAAATTATAAATTGTTAACAGGTAACTACCAAGTAGAGACAAACGTCGTTTTACGCCGGGGTTCCGTTCCGAGAGACACCGGCGTAAAAAAAAATCGGCGTAAAATGAACACAAATATACTGCACGATAAATTCTCACTTTTTTGAAAAAAGCATCCAATTTCATTTATTTATTTTTTTTATTTGTATTTTTCTTAAAAACAAAACGAAAACTAACTCGGAAACAATTTCACACACACAATAGGCTGCTCGCATACACGGTGATAGAATAAAACAACGTGTAAAAGTGTGTCTGCTATTGGAATCGCGGCGCCTACTGTCGCCCGAAACCGGGGAATCCCACGCCGGCACCAACGGGCGTAATTGTGAATCGGCGTAAATCTAACCAGCGCAAAACGACGTTTACCTGTAATGTGAAAATGCTTCTCCTGTAAAATTGTCATTTGGTTAATTCGCCCTTTATACAAAACACCGACGATATATTATCTGTGATATTATTGCGCAAAGGCATTGCATTTCTTGGGTAAAGTCCCGATGTTTATGTTGCTTTTACAAAAAATCCCTGACCCTGACTAAATAATTTCGCATAATTCCTTTCTATAAAAGAAAATCGGTAATAAATCCCATGAAAACAATTGTTTTAGTTTTTACGCAGTTCTTCTGCTGCATTAGTAGGCACCTCAGAATTTGTTGATACGATTTATTTACCCACTTATTAGATGAAACCGTTATTTAAAATGGCGTAGTATAAACAAAACTAAACAAAAATAATTCTTATTACTTACCTTTAAAGGTATTTATGAGGTATGTCATTTCCCATTCGGTTAAAATGTTATTAACATAGTCATCCATAATTTTTCACTTCACTTTTTACTTAAAAACTATTGTTCACTTTTCAGTCCACGTGTTAAGTATGTACTACCTTAAGCTACTGTTCAAACATAAATGAAGAACGGATAATAGTAGAGCTGTAGCGAACCGTATGTATTCGTTACTGAGTAACGGGTGCGCCATCTAGTACCGAGTAACGAAACGTTACACTCGAATTTATTTCGTTACTCGCATTTTTCGCATACGCGCGCTTATTCGGTGAATTTAAAAACGTACGTTACAAAGAAGGATGTTTGTTTATTAAGTATAATTTGGAAATTCGTCGTCCAAGTTTTTTACTGTTTATTAAGGGAGTGAAAACGCAACTATGAACCAATACGAAAAACTACACCTTCAATTTTCTCGCTTTTCTATCAAAATAACGATCGGATGAACAAAAATAAAAATGTATCCTAAAGTGCCTGTTAGCTGTAGTAAATTATAATCTTATAAACTACATGTAAAATTTTAACGATTAAATTAAAAAGGCCATAAAATATACAAAATTTTGAAAATTCAAGAAAGTTTTGTACGCCTTCAAATTGATGTCAAACGATAGACAATTACAAGAGAAATTCCTTTATTATTTTAACTCTGTACAGAAACAAAATTAATAATTAAATTAATTTTTTTTAATAATTACGAAAGTTGTAAATAAACTCAAAAAACCCGGGACAAGAAGCAATATGTACATATTAATATTGCAAATCGCCAGTCGGTACTTTTTGAAAAGCGATATATCACATTCCTGGTATCTTATTAGATAAAGATAAACCGAGTGTTTTATAATAAAGTCGATTCTATTTATTATAATTTTACTTTCGTTGTTTTATTTAAATGTAAATTTAAATGTACATTTAAATGTACGTTGGCTCCCGAAAATAAAAACTTTTTGTGTTAAAAATGCCGAAAACGGTTTTTGAAAAAAGTCGTATTATTATTATATCCGTTTCTAATATAAACAAATTCGGTCAGATTTATATAAAAATGATTTATTTAAAAATTTAATTTTTTCATTTATTTAAATTAATAGATAATTAAAAATCCAGCGAGATATAATAAAATGCATAATCACTCGTAATATGATAAAGAGTCTATTAAACACAAGTCTGGTTCAAAATACGGAAAAGTAAGAAAATGCACCTTACGCAGCTTTGTATGTAATGTATAAGTATGTTTCTACAAATTACGAAAGTAACGAGTAACGTAACGATATGATAGTAACGGGTACTAATTGTTATAGTAACGAATACATACGGGTATGCTTTTTTTCGTTACTTTTACACCTCTAGATAATAGATTCTGCATGTTCTGCATATTCATCAAAGCATGATTCAGTTACAGAAACTGCAGGATTGCAAAGCAGCTTAGCAACACTTTGTTACATATTATACGGGGTAAATTGTACTACAATCCAGTGTACTTTTTACTTATCTTATTGTTACACCAAAATCAACTATTTTGAGTGATAAGGCAACAACACTTTCGAGTTAAAAGTAAAAAAAAATTGTAAAGTTAACTACATGCATCGTACAGCAATGCGTAAGTGCATTTTACACCTGATGTAGTATAAACAGCATGAGGGTTGCGTTTAATTTTACTACAATTGTTGTTCGTATGACAACAATTATTTTACTACATGGAAAATGTTAATATAACAACATCTTTTTTTTGCGTGTACTCTTGCTCATATTGAGTAACTTCCCAATTTCCCGCTGCGATTTTCCATTGGCAGAATGAAAAATAACTAATTGTTTTAAATCAAAACTTGTGTATTTTGTATTTTTACGCTCCATTGTGCTAAATATTCAATGTCAAAATTAAAACTAAGCTTAATATTATCTCTACTATTTACAAAATGCAGCAACTACATTTTAAAACTATTGCATAATTCTAGGATGCGTTACAGTAATACAATACATGGTGCCCGAGGACTTCTTCATACATAATTTAATTAGAATTGCAACAATGCAATGATTAAAACCTTATAATTTCAGTTTGTAGTTGAATTTTTTAAAACTTTTTTGTGTTTATCAGTTACCTTAAGGAATAATTGATCAAATGGTAAGTTGAAACCGCTGTTTCAATTTCAATTACATGAAAAAAAAATCGAATTACATTGAATTATTGCAATTTTTATTAGATTCCCGAGGACTTTTTCGAGTCACTGTATGTCGGTAATGAAAATACTTCAACCGTATTTTCTTGGTCGGTATTTAAATTAATTAAGCAAAAGCGCGGGTTGTTACAGTATCGAACGGTGGGCAGGAATTAAACAATATTGCCCTTTGGACCCAGCACCGTTTGATTGGATAATAATTTTAGAAAGTGGCTCTCGAGTGGGTATTTTGGCTGAATTTAACACCGGAAACATAGAACGTATTGTCTCTGAGTGATTCATACCTTTGGAGAATATCTGGGAAGTCTTCATACGGCATTCAATCTATAGAGAAATTGATGAAATCCTGACTGATTAGTTGGAGCTTGGTTTAGAAGTATATAAGTATAATGAATACGCAACAGAAGATGCGATCTATATCGGTTTTTCTTTAGCATGGCCAAGATATCCACGCAATAACAAAAATCGTGTTATTTGATCAAGTATTACACTTATGCTGTTTCTAAAAATCTATTTACTTTATATAAACTTCTTTCCTTTTTTCAATAAAACTAGATTTTGTACTTTATACTTATCTGCTGGAAAGTAGATATTTATCACGGATCTAAGTTTGGTATTTTGAGCCAATTGGCTTAGACTTAGCCTTGGGCTGAGCTTAGTCTAAGCACTAGTTAGGGATGTAATAAATAAACGTTTGAACGTAAAAATTTTGTATATTTTAGTTCGATAGATGGCTTTTTCACGCCACCTGGTGGACAGGGTTATCACTAATGTATTGATCATCTGGGGCTTGAACCTGCGGTTGGTATACCTTCCTTTAAGGGTCCTTAGTAATAAAATCCTTAATCCCTTATTAAAGGAGTAGATTTAGTAACCAACTTAAAAATTTTATTATATATTGAGAAAACCAGTTCATACTGAAATCAATATAAATTACTCAGCAATCAAGTGCCTCAATTCGATTTTAGAAAAAGATGGATCAAAACGTTAGCGAAACTGGAACAGGAGAAAATGAAATTGAAACGTGTGCTATATGTTTTGGACCGATCAACACAACTAGAATGGGAAAACCAAATACTTGTCGCCATACATTTTGTTTCGAATGTATCGAACGGTGGGCAGGAATTAAACAATATTGCCCTTTAGACCTAGTACCGTTTGATTGGATAATAATTTCAGAAAATGGCTCTCGAGTGGGTATTTTGGCTGAATTTAACACCAGAAACGTAAAACGTACTGTCACTGAGAGATTCATACCTTCAGAGAATATCTGGGGAGTCGGAATACGGCATTCAAACTATAGGGAAATTGATGAAATCATGACCGATTACTTGGAGCGTGGTTTAGAAGTACATAACTTTACTCAACACGCAACAGAAGATGCGATCTATACCTCCTTTTCTTTAGCATGGCCAAGAATTCCACGCAATAACCAAAATCGTGTTATTTGATCAAGTATTACACTTACTTTAAAATAAATTTTTTTTTTATTGAATCCACGTAATAGTTACAATCTGTTAAAATAACAATAAGTAACACTTTAAGTTAAAGAGTTGATTACACTTATGTTGCTTCTAAAAATCTACTTACTTTATATAAAGTTATTTCCTTTTTTCAATAAAACTAGATTTTGTACTTTATACTTATCTGCTGGAAGGTAGATATTTATCACGGATCTAAGTTTCGTATTTTGAGCCAATTGGCTTAGACTTAGCCTTGGGCTGAGCTTAGTCTAAGCACTAGTTAGGGATGTAATAAATAAACGTTTGGACGTTAAATTTTGTATATTTCAGTTCGATAGATGGCTTTTTCACGCCCCCTGGTAGACAGGGTTATGACTAATGTATTGATCATCTGGGGCTTGAACCTGCGATTGGTATACCTTCCTTTAAGGGTCCTTAGTAACAAAATCCTTAATCCCTTATTAAAGGATTAGATTTAGTAACCCTCTTAAAAATTTTATTATATATTGAGAAAACCAGTTCATACTGAAATCAATATAAATTACTCAGCAATCAAGTGCCTCAATTCGATTTTAGAAAAAGATGGATCAAATCGTTAGCGAAACTGATGGAACAGGAGAAAATGAAATTGAAACGTGTGCTATATGTTTTGGACCGATCAACACAACTAGAATGGGAAAACCAAATACTTGTCGCCATACATTTTGTTTCGAATGTATCGAACAGTGGGCAGGAATTAAACAATATTGCCCTTTAGACCTAGTACCGTTTGATTGGATAATCATTTCAGAAAATGGCTCTCGAGTGGGTATTTTGGCTGAATTTAACACCAGAAACGTAGAACGTACTGTCACTGAGAGATTCATACCTTCAGAGAATATCTGGGGAGTCGGAATACGGCATTCAAACTATAGGGAAATTGATGAAATCCTGACCGATTACTTGGAGCGTGGTTTAGAAGTACATAACTTTACTCAACACGCAACAGAAGATGCGATCTATACCTCCTTTTCTTTAGCATGGCCAAGAATTCCACGCAATAACCAAAATCGTGTTATTTGATCAAGTATTACACTTACTTTAAAATAAATTTTTTTTTTATTGAATCCACGTAATAGTTACAATCTGTTAAAATAACAATAAGTAACACTTTAAGTTAAAGAGTTGATTACACTTATGTTGCTTCTAAAAATCTACTTACTTTGTATAAAGTTATTTACTTTTTTCAATAAAATTGTAAATTTGAAAAATTGAAGTTCGTCAGGAACGCATTTAGTTTTATAAATTCAGGTTGATTAAATTTGACTAATTGCCAAATATTTGGCCTTTTTTTCCTTACAGATACACTACATAAATTTGGCTACAAGCACATCAGAAAAATATTTAGTTGTGGTCAAGATGGTAATTGTGGCAATTATTTCTGTTTGCCCAACAGAAGTTTAAGTTTTTTTACACCTTTTACCCACGAAAAGCATCATGTAATTTCATTGGCTTATGAATAACCAATATATTTTGATTCAAGTGAATGAAATTTCCTTTCGGAAAATGCCTAACAAATACTTTGGATTGCATTTGAAGTTCTAAATGGGTGGGTGGGTCCAAGGTGAGCACTTATAATGTTATTATTGTCCCCCTTGCTGTCTTGCAATATGCCCTTTATTATCTACTATAGGTAAACTCGCTGAGAATATTATTCTCAGCAGACTGACTCTTTCCATCAATGAAAAACTCGGCGCTCCGCACCTCGCAAAGGGGCTCCGCCCCTGGACCCCCGGATTCCTTCTATTTTAGTCTCCGACTAATATTTTTAACATGGAACATGTTTTTCGGTACCAAACCGTTTATCATGGTTTTCCTCGAAATTTAGGGGTGATCTCGTTTCTTCTTCTTCTTACTGTTTTCCGAAGTGCGGCGTAGTTGTGTAACCGTGTTGATTATAATAGGATAATCCCTTAATTTTTGTGTTGGTAATAAAAATTTACTATATATTGCAATGTTGGGGTATCACGTCAATAGAAATACGTTTATTTAAGGTTCAGAGAATTTGTTAATAACAAAAAAGCATGGACTTGTCTGAATAAACAGATAAACTTTCGTCCGACACCAAGAATTTGAGTTCAGTATCATTTAATTTGAGAAGAAAGACATGAAGCAGGCTAATAAAAAATAATTTAAAATGTAACACTTAATAACTTCCGTTGATATAAAAATGTTTATTTATAGTAAAATTAAAATTGTTTAGTCATAAGAAAGGTATTTCAAAAGTAAAAATATTGTTAATTACTTTATTAAGGTGAAAATTTGTATTAACGTTAAATTTAAATAAGTCTGAAAATTATTACGTGAGTTCGACGTGTCAAAACTTTGCAACGGCCTTGAAATTTTACCAATTTTTTTTTATATTTATCATTTTGGTGGAGTAAATTTACAATTAAAAATTAAAAATCAATTCATTTTCATAAACAAAATTTATTATGTCCTCAGTTAAAATAAATAACTTCATCATAATTAAAAGCATTTTCATAATTTTTATATACGACTGAAATGTAAGCGTATTTTCAAGTTTAGACGTGCAGACACTTTGTTTTTAACATGACCAGATCGCGTGATTAGGGCATGGTTACAGTTCTTCCTTGCGTAGTAATATATGGGAGACAATGGTTCAACCAATGGAATTGGCCCATGCTCTCAAGTGATACCATTTTTAAAATACGAGACAGAATGCAGTTCCATTTTTTAGAACTTCCAGTAGAATCTTGGCAGAGGGCAGTGACATTTTTGTTTGGTGGAAAGCCATTTGATTGTTAACATATATTATGTGAAAATTTAATTAATATTTTGTGAATTTTGTGGAATTGGCCTCCAACGCTTTATGCGGGTTTATTTAAATGCCAGTTTGCGAATTAATAATCCAGTGACGACATTTTTGGGAGACGCCATTCCGAACAATACCGCCATATGTAAATTTCAACAATCTGTTGTTCCAAAAACCTGGTAATGAACTTGTATACCACTCATTCAATAGTTCTTCAATATTTTGTGAACAGTTATTAATAGTGAACCCTGTGAATTACGCTTTACGTTGTTTCGCATTTTATGTATTTAATGGTATTAAGTTTTCCTCCCTGTGTTAATTCACGATCCAATCTCGAACTACGTGCAAGTTTTTTTGTCCAAATTGATATCGTTTATGTGTGGAATTTTTAATCGGCTTATGATTTCGGGCGTTCCTTTACGTATCGTTGTTATCGATGGTCTTGTGACCTATTTGTGCGTCTTTAGTGACGGAAAATAAACTGGAGCCCCTTCATTCAATTTTAGCCGTGAACGGAGGTTTGGGATGTCCCATAACCCCCCCTGCTGGATTCAGGAACTTACCACTCGTAGGCTGCGTGTGCACCAGGTTCGTCAATCTACCCAGATGTCCACCTGGAATCTCCCGGCAGCCTTCTCGTAACGACAATCTTACGTGTAAGTAATTTTACATTTTCTTGTGTAGTGATTGATTTTGGAAGTGTGTTAAAGATACATTTATTGTTCTTTGTGTTTTTTTTGACAGTTATTATTATTTTAAAAAGTATTTATCGTTCACAACATAAACATTAATTTTTGGTTAACGTACTCATTTTTCTTGTAAACATTGTATCAATTAGTTCAGTAAGTCATTTGCATAATATACACTTTTATTTTAACCATTCCACCAAGGTGACTTGGTTAATGTTCACCCATTGTCTTAGTTTTATTAACGGATATCCGAGTTTATTGGGGGTTTATTATTGTTAAGATTCGTTTAAAGTGCATTACATGCACCCATTTATAGCATCAGTGTACGACTCGTACTCACCTTTAACATTTTTGAATATATGTATTAATCGTTGCTGTGTGTATTATTTTTGCTTGTTAATATTTGTTCTTAGGATAAGAAACCATTCTGTGACGTCACGAGGAGGCTGTATGAGATTCTTCGTGATTAAGGTAAAGCTCCTTGTCGTATACCGGTCACGTGTGGTAGGTAGGTTCCCAGAGGACCTCAGTAAGTTTTTGATAAGGTGGCGCCCAAATTTTCCGTCTCTCGACGTTTTTTTTTTTTCTCTTTTACTCGCAATACTCCGTGTCAAGGGCCGCACCAACGCAAATCTTCTCACCCCGCCCATTACCCTGAGCTAGTGAGGGCATTTTACCTGCGAGGTGTCGTCCCGACGCTTTTGGACCGTAACAGGTAAATTTGACGCCAACGTGTGGGGCCCTGAAGAGCGTGTAGGTCATTTTTTTTTGCGAACTCATTTTGCGAACTTTATTTTTTTAAAATCAATTCAAGTGTGTATTTAAATTTATTTAAGATGGGTCTTAAATTAATTCCGGAAAGACTACTCAAAAGTGAATTACAATACGAATTAAGTATTCGGGGTTTACCTTCTGTCGGTGTCGTTAAAGATTTGCGTAATGATTTTAGACAAGCAGTTCTAAATGAGGCTAAAGGAAAAATTTATACGGCTATGATTTATCCATTTTTATTTGAAGATGACAAAAACGCGATCGAAAGCGGACTTCAAACTATCGAAATTTTAGTGGAAGCATTTAAGACTTCAGGTGTAAAAGATAATGCAGCAACTATTGAAAGTAAATTAAGTCATTATTTAAGTAGAATAAATAATTGTAAACCTAGTTCGGCTGATGAAGAAAAAATTCAAAAACAATTTTTAATTGATTCAAGCATTCTTTTAAGTAGATATCATTCCATTTCAAGTAATTTGTCAGATTTTAAAGTTGAAGCGCTTGATGAAGCCTTGTCAAGTAATTCAAATCTTAATACATCTTTTAAAAATATATCAATTAACAATACGCCTAAAAATTTTGCGAAAACTACACCTGTTGTTAAGTGGGGGTTAAAATTTTCTAATGAACCAAAATCAATTTCGCTCAGCGCATTTCTTGAACGTGTTGATGAACTTATGGTCGCGCGTGCGATGGATCAAGATCAATTATTTAATGAAAGCATCGATTTATTTTCGGGTCCCGCTTTGGTTTGGTTTCGTGCAAATAAAAATAAAGTTAAATCATGGAACGAACTTGTACAATTATTGAATAAAGAATTTCGACCAGTCGACTACGATGATCGATTGTTGGAAGAAATTAAAAGACGAACTCAAGGTAGCGATGAGACAATGAGTATTTACGTGGCGGTAATGCACACAATGCTTGCGCGGTTATTAGACCCTTTAAGTGAAGAAAAACAATTGCGAATTATTTTAAGAAACTTAAATCCTTTTTATCAAAGTCAATTAGGTTTAACAGTTATCTCAGATATTGATAAATTATTAGAGTATGGACGCACGATTGAAGAACGTCGTTTTGCCATTCAAAATTATGTTCCACCTTCGCGTAAACGTTCCGATTTAGAATCTGATTTAGCGTACCTTGATGTGAAAGCTGAAGAAATAATTCAAAATAAGGTTCCAACAACAAGTATTGCTGCACCAGCACTTGATCGTGGCCAGGCTCATGACTTTAACCGTGGTTTTAATCGGGGTGGTAGCAGAGGAAGAGGCCGCGGTCGGGGAAATTATCATAGGGTGGCAACAGTTCATGCTTGCTGGAACTGTAATCGTTCTGATCATATAGCGTCGCGGTGTCCTGATCCGCAAACTCATCGTTATTGTTATCGTTGCGGTAAACCAGATATGACTACCCAAACCTGTACAAACTGTAATCAAAATAGTAATCGATTTCCGTCGGAAAACTCCAACGGGAGGCATTAGTAGGTCAGCGTGTGCGCTCCCGCACTTTTGTAAATTCTGCTTATATTTCGCAGTTATATGATGACCGTCAAGAAAAATTTAATAAAAATAAAATTATTCTAAATTATTTGTTTGAAAATTCTACGGAGGATAAGAGACCTCATATTTCAGTTAATATTTTAGGTTGTGAGATTCTCGCGTTATTGGATTCGGGTGCAAGTCATTCAATTTTAGGTTCTGAAGGTTGGGAAATTTTAAAAACTTCTTCAGTGAAATTAAATTTACGGCGTAATAAACATATCACGTGTACGGTTGCTAATGGAACCACAGTTAAAAGTTTAGGTGCCATTACCGTTCCGGTTAAATTAAGAAATCGTGTAGTTAGTCTTGAGATTTTGGTAGTGCCAGACATACCGCAAAGTTTAATACTAGGGGTTGATTTTTGGAAAACCATCGGGTTTATCCCCGACTTACGTAATGATCAATGGAATTTTTCCGAAGCTCATGTTTCAACCATTCAAACAAATAAAGACATTTCTTTAGAATCTACTTTCGATCTTTCGGACATTCAACGACAAAATTTAGATAAAACTATCGATCAGCATTTTGCTAATAATAATCAAGAATTGGGTCAAACAGATTTAGTAAAACATGTCATTAAAACAAATTCAGCTCCAATTAAACAACGTTATTACCCAGTTAATCCAAAAGTTCAAGAGTATATTGATCAAGAATTAGACCGTATGCTCAAGTTAGGCGTTATAGAACCTTCCAAATCAGCGTGGTCAAATCCAATTTTATTAGTGAAGAAGAAAGACAAATCTTTTCGTTTTTGCGTTGATTTTCGAAAATTAAATCAAGTATCTGAAAGGGATGCTTACCCTTTACCTTACGTGTCAGCTATTTTAGACCGTCTTCGCGACGCCCGTTTTATTACGTCTTTAGATGTTAAGTCAGCTTATTGGCAAATACCAGTTGAGGAAAATTCGAAACAATACACCGCGTTTACAATTCCGGGACGTGGTTTATTCCAATTTAAACGAATGCCTTTTGGGTTGCATAATGCTCCAGCTACTTGGCAGCGTTTAATTGATCAAGTTTTGGGTCCCGAGCTCGAACCCTTTGTTTTCTCCTATCTGGACGATATCATTATTTGCACTTCTACGTTCGAAAAACATCTCGAAGTTATGCAAGAAGTCCTACGTCGCATACACGCGGCCGGTTTAGTCCTTAGTAAAGATAAATGTTACTTTTGTCGTCCCGAGTTGAGATATTTGGGATATGTTATTAATTCAAAAGGTTTATTAGCGGATCCGGATAAAGTTTCGGCGATTGTACAAATGCCTGCGCCTAGGAATACTAAAGAAATTCGTCAAATCGTTGGAATGGCTTCGTGGTACCGTCGTTTCATCCCTCAATTTTCATCAATTATTGCGCCTTTAACTGCTCTTTTAAAGAAACAATCTAAATTTGTATGGAGTGACTTATGTGAGTTCGCGTTCCAAAGTATTAAAGATCACTTAGTATCAGCTCCAATTTTGTCTTGTCCTAATTTTGACTTACCGTTTACTGTCCAAACCGACGCTAGTGGATTTGGGATAGGTGCCGTGTTGACCCAAAGTGTTAATGATGAGGAACATGTAATTTGCTATATTAGTCGTTCGCTAACAAGGAGTGAACGCAATTTTTCAGTTACGGAAAGGGAATGTTTGGCTGTCCTTTGGGCCATTGAGAAGCTAAGGGCGTATTTAGAATCTACGAAGTTCACGGTTGTTACTGATCACCACTCGTTGATCTGGTTAAATCGTTTAGAAACCCCCTCTGGAAGACTTCCCAGATGGGCTATTCGCCTTCAGCAATACGATTTCGATATTTTACATAGAAAAGGTAAAGACCACTTAGTACCTGACGCTTTGTCCCGTACCGTACCGGAAATTGATTCAGTTAACGTAAATTCAGTTGAAAGTAATAATCCTTCCGAACATTTGGAACACCCTGTAGATCAGAATCAACCTGAGATCAACTCGCGTACCGATCGTTGGTATCACAAGATGATTACGGTAGTACGAAAATCTCCGATTAAATATTGCACTTGGCGATATGAAGACAATAAACTTTTTAAACACATTCAATTAAAATATCCGGCACTTGGTGAACCAGATCATGAATGGCGTGAAGTTGTACCGAAATTTAATCGAAAACAATTACTACATGAGTGTCATGATAGACCCACTTCGGGTCATTTAGGAATTTTAAAAACTTTCGAACGTCTTGCTCAAAGATATTATTGGCCCAAAATGAAGGCCGACGTAACGCGGTATGTGAATCACTGTTCAGTATGTTTAGCTCAAAAACCAGAACAAAGAAAACCTGCAGGTTTAATGTCACGGCATCCTGAAGTAAAGAAACCTTGGCAAATGATTTCTGTAGATATAGTTGGACCGCTTCCTCGCTCCACTAAAGGTTATACGTATGTTTTATCTGTAGTAGATTGTTTTACAAAATTTGCACTGTTCTTTCCAATGCGTTCCGCCACTGCTTCACAAGTTATTCAAAATTTAGAATCTCATGTCTTATTATTATTTGGATCGCCACAATATTTGCTTACGGACAACGGAGTCCAATTTCGTAGTAGAGAATTCAAAAAATTAATGTCAGATTATAAAATTCAAACTTTATTTACTGCTTATTATCATGCACAAGCTAATCCTGTTGAAAGAGTGAACCGAGTGTTAAAGACCATGTTAGCTTCATACGTTAAAGATAACCATAAAGACTGGGATAAATATTTACCTAAAGTTGCGTGCGCCGTTCGTACCGCAGTTCACGAAGTAATTGGTATGACACCTTATTTTGCTAATTTTGGAAGAGAAATCACTTTAGAGGGAACGCAGTATTCCAATACCGTTAACGATACTCAATTGAAAAATATTACGTTTGCCGACCGTACTGAATTAATGCGACGTGCTCCGGCACTTTTAAATGTTTATGACGATATTGTTAAAAGATTAAAGATTGCGTATGATAAATCCAAAATTCAATATGATTTACGTAGACGTCCTGCCACTTTCGAAGTTGGTGATACCGTTTATGGAAGAAATTTTGTTCTTTCAGATGCGGCAAAAGCCTTTAATGCCAAATTGGCTCCAAAATTTATAGGCCCTTTTATCATACACAAAAAAATCTCTTATGCAACTTATCAATTGTCGAATACCACTGGTGTGTTGAGAGGCGTATGGCACGCAAAGGATTTGAAATCCGGTCCTGATGATGATTGAACTGAATTGGTCCTGGACATGACCATACGAGGTATCCGGGGGAAGTGGCCCTTCAGACCCTTTTCCTTTTGAACCATGAGGGTGGTCCCTCAGATCCTTCCCTTGTAGATAACCCAACTTTATTTTGTTAAGATATTTCATTTTAATTAACGTTCCATGTTGTCTTGCGACATTTATCGACGCTTCCGCGTAACACTCACTCACGGCTGTTTCCCCACGTTTCCATGTATTAGACGCTCGGAAGTTGTGTTGATTTAATAACTTTAATTTTTTTTGTGTTTAGGGTAATTAGTTTTAAATTGCATTGCTCTATTTAAGCTTGACGAAGCTAAATTCTGTTAGTCCTCGGACTTAAAATTTCGTCGTTGATACCACGGTATCATGGGTGTAGGAGGAATTAGTTAACCAGTTTTTTTTTACGTTTAGTCAGTTGAACTTTCACTTGTTTATCCATTGCATACCTCGTGTCATTTTTTTTTATTTATTTTATTTTTATCCAAATTTTAAATTTTTAGTATATTATTGTACGCGCTCGGTTAAGAGTAATTTGAGAAATCACTCTTCACGTGGGAGAGGTGCAACGGCTTTGAAATTTTACCAATTTTTTTTTATATTTATCATTTTGGTGGAGTAAATTTACAATTAAAAATTAAAAATCAATTCATTTTCATAAACAAAATTTATTATGTCCTCAGTTAAAATAAATAACTTCATCATAATTAAAAGCATTTTCATAATTTTTATATACGACTGAAATGTAAGCGTATTTTCAAGTTTAGACGTGCAGACACTTTGTTTTTAACATGACCAGATCGCGTGATTAGGGCATGGTTACAGTTCTTCCTTGCGTAGTAATATATGGGAGACAATGGTTCAACCAATGGAATTGGCCCATGCTCTCAAGTGATACCATTTTTAAAATACGAGACAGAATGCAGTTCCATTTTTTAGAACTTCCAGTAGAATCTTGGCAGAGGGCAGTGACATTTTTGTTTGGTGGAAAGCCATTTGATTGTTAACATATCGTCAGCCGAGAATTAGGATGTGCTATATCCGTTTTGCATAATTGTGCAGGAAACCCGTTTTAATGCAATTTATCAATAAAAGTCTTATTACTGATTTGATTTTTATGGAAAGAGGCTCATACCAATACCTTGATTATTCTACATATTTTATTTAAAAATCGAGACTCTAGTATTCTATAAACAGAAAAGAGAAGCAATTTAATTTTAATAAAAGTGGATTTAGAACACAGAAGTCACCATTTAAGATCTTTTTGGGATGTAGAACAACATTGTCAGGATATAGAACAAAATATACTGGATGTAGCACAAAAGAGTTACGTCACAAATGTAGGCTTATAGCCCAATATCATACTAAATTTTCGTATGATGGATATAGAACAAAGTGATTTCAGAATTTAGTTTCGTATATTAACGTGTGGTATATACGATATAGAACAACTTTATACCCAAATGTGGGATATAGCACTTATTAATTTTCATTTCGATGCGATGTAGAACAAGATAATACTGAATATTGAGGATATGGGGCAAGTGATCTAATAAATATGAACGGATATAGAACAAGCTAATTTTTTCGAACAAAATGGTGTATTTAACTCATTTTTGCTAAAAAGTGGATATAGAACATCCTAATTCTCAGCTGACGATATATTATGTGAAAATTTAATTAATATTTTGTGAATTTTGTGGAATTGGCCTCCAACGCTTTATGCGGGTTTATTTAAATGCCAGTTTGCGAATTAATAATCCAGTGACGACATTTTTGGGAGACGCCATTCCGAACAATACCGCCATATGTAAATTTCAACAACCTGTTGTTCCAAAAACCTGGTAATGAACTTGTATACCACTCATTCAATAGTTCTTCAATATTTTGTGAACAGTTATTAATAGTGAACCCTGTGAATTACGCTTTACGTTGTTTCGCATTTTATGTATTTAATGGTATTAAGTTTTCCTCCCTGTGTTAATTCACGATCCAATCTCGAACTACGTGCAAGTTTTTTTGTCCAAATTGATATCGTTTATGTGTGGAATTTTTAATCGGCTTATGATTTCGGGCGTTCCTTTACGTATCGTTGTTATCGATGGTCTTGTGACCTATTTGTGCGTCTTTAGTGACGGAAAATAAACTGGAGCCCCTTCATTCAATTTTAGCCGTGAACGGAGGTTTGGGATGTCCCATAACCCCCCCTGCTGGATTCAGGAACTTACCACTCGTAGGCTGCGTGTGCACCAGGTTCGTCAATCTACCCAGATGTCCACCTGGAATCTCCCGGCAGCCTTCTCGTAACGACAATCTTACGTGTAAGTAATTTTACATTTTCTTGTGTAGTGATTGATTTTGGAAGTGTGTTAAAGATACATTTATTGTTCTTTGTGTTTTTTTTGACAGTTATTATTATTTTAAAAAGTATTTATCGTTCACAACATAAACATTAATTTTTGGTTAACGTACTCATTTTTCTTGTAAACATTGTATCAATTAGTTCAGTAAGTCATTTGCATAATATACACTTTTATTTTAACCATTCCACCAAGGTGACTTGGTTAATGTTCACCCATTGTCTTAGTTTTATTAACGGATATCCGAGTTTATTGGGGGTTTATTATTGTTAAGATTCGTTTAAAGTGCATTACATGCACCCATTTATAGCATCAGTGTACGACTCGTACTCACCTTTAACATTTTTGAATATATGTATTAATCGTTGCTGTGTGTATTATTTTTGCTTGTTAATATTTGTTCTTAGGATAAGAAACCATTCTGTGACGTCACGAGGAGGCTGTATGAGATTCTTCGTGATTAAGGTAAAGCTCCTTGTCGTATACCGGTCACGTGTGGTAGGTAGGTTCCCAGAGGACCTCAGTAAGTTTTTGATAAGGTGGCGCCCAAATTTTCCGTCTCTCGACGTTTTTTTTTTTCTCTTTTACTCGCAATACTCCGTGTCAAGGGCCGCACCAACGCAAATCTTCTCACCCCGCCCATTACCCTGAGCTAGTGAGGGCATTTTACCTGCGAGGTGTCGTCCCGACGCTTTTGGACCGTAACAACTTAGTGCACCGTGAAGGTATATTTCATGTCCATTATCTTCAATAAACCAACCAAGAAGTAATTGTGAAGAAATTAATCCAATCTAAAAAATATAAAATTTTTCATTAAAAATTTCAATAAGTCACATTGAGCTTAATACAAACCTGCAACCTGAAATTTCAATAGTATTGATTTTCTAATCGACCAATAGGAAGACGATTATGCAAAAATTAAGATTGCCATGAATTTGGTGGTGAGGAATTAAAAAAAACAATCGAGGGAGCCTTTGTGTAAATTTTGATGGTAATGGCGTGTTAAATTAGCGTCGACACTAAAATTCAATAAATAGTAAAAATAATCTGTAAAAAGTATATAAAAAGGGTGAAAATTATTAAAGTTTATGTACTTACCCACGTACAAGTGAAAATAATTCGAAAATCACCAAGAATTGTGAATATTTTTAACAAATGGAAATCGACACCACGAGGTCACCAAAGTGTAATCTTGAAAATTTTAATGCAGATGAAGTCATCGGTTGGATTTGTATGCGCAACTACATGGTTCATGGTATAAGTGATAAGAAAATCCCTATATTTTAAATAAGGTAACGTTCACATTAACTATTTTCGTAAATAAAATAAGTGAGAATTTTTGGACAACACGACGCGTGCTTTTTGTCGTTGATGTTAGATATTTTGATATATAGGATTAATATTAAAAACATTTTATTTGATAAAATATTTAATTACATTATTGTGCTTAATAAAATTATAATTGCATTCACAACGGAAGATATTTTTTTTGACCTGTTCCGAGTCCAAAATTTGATTTCAGCATTACAGTATTGGTCCCGGAACGAATCTACACTGAGTAAGGTAAGCACATGCTCTACGAACCAGCATAAGCCGAGGCATAATAATTTCATTTATTGTTATTTGGGTAAAAGTTCAATATTTCTATCGACGGGGTACATTTCCCGTGAACCCATTTATAAAGTTTACAATAAAAATCGTATAACCCCATTAGTGAGAAGGTATATAGTACTTTTTGACAGCCCAACGTGTGGCACTCTTAATTGATTCCGTTCACTACAATATATAAGCAAATTTTCTTTTTGCGCTCGGTTTCGGATTTAAATTTTTGCTAATAAAAATTTTGTTATTGAAAATTCATTATTGTGAATGCGAAGATGTTATTCGATAATCTACTCTATATTCAAATTATAAACTATAAATTTGAATTATACATGTGGTGCCGATTTTTCGTGTCAATTTTTGGTGTCGGTTTTTGGTGTCGATTTTTGGTGTCGGTTTTTGATGTCGGTTTTTGGTGTCGATTTTTGCGAGGTAACGACCGTAAAAACATGTTTCATGTTAAAATATTGTGTACAATACCTGTGCTTATCATTTCGGGATCTTCGTATTCCGAAAAACGATCCAATTTCAGGGTAAAAATAAAAGAGAGTTCAAAGATCAGCGAGAAAGAACCGACAACTCAGTTAAGAGGGTTCATGCACAGAAAACAAAAAGAGCTAGCTAGCCGAGGAAAATTCAATACGCAAATAATAATTTAAAAAATTTCAATTACTTAAATAAACAAAAAAAAATACGATAGACGTGGAATTTACCCAAACCATCTCATCGCAATATGATTAAAACAATTTCAATGGAAACTCATTGGACCTTAAAGGATGCTCAAGCGTTTAACATTATTTTCATGACAAAATTCGCGATGGAGAGCGGACGGCGAAATGTACCTCTGATTACCACACCTACGGATCATCACATCAATATATCAACGCATCAACAGATCAATGTATCATCGGATTAATAATTTATATATGGATCATGATAGGATTATTTTAAGTATAGCAATTTATGCACATTTTTTTTTATGACTTTTATTGTAAGCGTCAAAACAATTACTTAATGTTTTGTGTAACAGATTGTAATTAATAAAATTGGAAGTTAAAAAAAAATATGTTTTTAGGCTTCTATAGATACAAATTATAGGAAGAACCTTATGATCTGGCTCCGTGTCCGTCCGTCCGTCCGTCCGTCTGTCTGTCTGTCTGTCCGTCCGTCCGCATAATTCAAACCTAATCAGAACCCTCGAAATTGTCATTGTAAACACATCGTATGTAAGGTATAATAAAATTCAAATTTGTTTTAAATTTAAAATGGACTTCCTAGTTTTTTTTTACTTTGATGTGAAAAAATAATTTTTTATTGATGTGGTTAGTGAAGTTAAGTTGTAAATAAAAGAGAAAGGAGAGGATTGGTCCACCTCAAAAAAAGGACCATACATTACAGAGAAGTAAAGTTTCGAATGGAATGGAAAAGTTTGATTGTTATTACTTATATAGTAAATGATAATTACCAACCGCAAAAATTTAATTAGTGCAGATTATTTGATTATGTGATGTTACATTATATGGCGACCAAAAATAACCAGCTAATAACAACTTTCCACACCAGAAAGATAGCTGTATAGAAGCCTAAGAACTGCCGCTAAGGCGAGTTTCACCTTGTTTATATTTGATGTGATCAATTATTTTTTAGGCTTCTATACAAAGTATAACAAGAAGCCTTATGATCTGGCTCCGTGTCTGTCCGTCCGTCTGTCCGTCCGTCCGTCCTCATAATTCAAAATCATACAGAGCGTTTCAAATCGTGTTGGAAATACTCTGTGTGCATAGAGGTCTAAGAACTGGGTAGCCAGTGCGCTACTTTTAGGCTTCTATACAAAGTATAACAAGAAGCCTTATTTAGGCTTCTATACAAGGTATAGAAAGAAGCCTTATGGTCTGGCTTCGTGTCCGTCCGCATGTTTCAGAGCCAATCATAACGTTGATCAACTGATACGTTGTTATATTTTAAATACTTCGTCTATATAGTATTGCGTTAATCTGTTAATCCGTTGCTTCGATTCACTAATGCAATTTATAAATACGCAAATGTTCGAAAGAAATTTACTAAGTTAAAGATATTTTCGAAGAGGTCTCCCTATATAAACTACTTGTTTTACTTTGATGTGAAAAAATAATTTTTTATTGATGTGGTTAGTGAAGTTAAGTTATAAATAAAAGAGAAAGGAGAGGATTGGTCCACCTCAAAAAAAGGACCATACATTACAGAGAAGTAAAATTTCTAATAGAATGGAAAAGTTTGATTGTTATTACTTATATAGTAAATGATAATTACCAATCGCAAAAAATGTAATTGGTGCAGATTATCTGATTATGTGGTGTTACATTATATGGCGATCAAAAATAACCAGATAATAACAACTTTCCACACCAGAAAGGTAGCTGTATAGAAGCCTAAGAACTGCCGCTAAAGCGAGTTCCACCTTGTTTAATATTCAAATGTTATGAACTCATCATGCTTATACGGTGATACCATATTTACTTAATTATTAATTAATTGAAGACATACTTTTTAAATATTTAAATAAGTAATTATTAAGGAAAAAACACACGTGTACTATATAAATATAACCCGGAAACATCGAATGCAATTTTTATATCGTTATTGATTGGAAAAAAACCTAAATTAATTATACTCTAATTAGAATCGTCCTGTATATTATTTAAAATTAGGATAAAATGTATTTCAGCAAATTAATGGTTTTACTTTTAAAAGAATTTTTATAGTAGAAGTGCCAATAACCTTATTAGGACAAGGTTACTTAATATAGAAATGTTAATGAACTCATAAGAGTACAGTTCATATGTAAATATGCAATAAGTAACTACATCAAATTAGGTAATGACTTACATAAATGAATCAAAATAAACTGCGGGTTATATGTTTGATGAGATCAATTAATATTTTTCTTAATACCGAATGCTTACTTTATAAAGTATTTGAAAACATACTTTCTGGACAAATATAAAGCGCATCCAAATAAAAAGCTCACGCGGGTAAAACACAGAGTTTGTAGAACAATAAACTTTATAGTGGCAGTTATGAACGTAAAAAATCCCCCCCTGGCTACGGGCCTGATGGACCAAATATTCATCCTGAAGCAAATGCAACTAAATTGCTACGAACATAAAGTTGAACTACATATTTATAATATTCTTAGATTTCAAGAAAAGTAGCTTCCCTCTACCTCAAGAAGTTGTGTGCAATTTTGACAAAGCGTTAATGGGAGCTATAGCTCGAGCATTTGGTCAATGTAGTTCCCTTAGAGATTATCTTTCAATATATGCCATTATGTAGCTCTGGTGACACGGTGGAAAACATTTCAATCGGTAAATCCTGCCGTTAAAAGATTTTATATCAAATATGTGTTTACTTACAAACAGAGAGAAGCGAACGATCCGCCAGAGAGGAAGAACGTGATTTTTTGAAAAATATTAAATGTTGAGAAATGGTTTAAAATTTGGCAAGGTTGGATTTGTCAAACGTTGTTGATGATTCACGAAGAGTATAAAAAAGCGTTAAGAAAATGTATGGAAAGTTTTGATTGGTTATTCAATGGTGGTTGGAAAATTTTGGTGACCGCTGACAAATTTTTTTATGGTTATGTTTGGAGATTGGAAAATTATTGAAGATTATGAATTTATGGACTTACCTGAACATTTATCCAGTAATCCGAAGAAAATAAATCAATCGTTGATCTTGTCTGGAGTTTTTCCTTGTATGGAATTGGAACCAACTTTATAATCGCTTTCACGCTGCCTGTTTCACTCCACATCGATGGGACCCGACAGTCTAGACTTCGGTAAGCCAATTTTGTGTCGATAAAGTTTATTAAAATCTATCGTTAGACAAATAAAGTTCGCGCGTGAATTTAAAAACGGGGGGTTTATAAACTTTTCTTATGTTATACTTGTAAATTTAATTTGTTCCAATTTATGAAAAGTCAGTCTTTTGTTTTAAATGATTATATTTTGTTTAATAAATTACAATATTGTGTCTACAAGTAATTACGTTTATTTTTTATTTAACTTTATACAACAGTGAAGTCCAGATTAAGCAGGTGTAAGGTACAATAAGTATTATTTTTTCGTTTCATTGAGGTTACTAATTTAAGGTAGCTTATATGAGTATTTTGACTACATGGATGAACCCAATTTACGATCCTTAATATTGAGTTTTTCGTGCAAAGCTAGTCGGAGCATAATTGAATTAAGTGCCATTATTATTCCCCGCTATATAAGTTAAAATTTGATTTCTACAGTAGCAAAACATGGCATCTTAAATTGGCTGAAACAAACACTTTATTTACTTTCCAAAACTGATAAAATCGACCCTAATCCTTTGTTGTAGCGAAACATGTGGCGAAACTAAAAACGGGACGAAGAGCTTGAACGAAGAAAGTCGAATATTTATTTTTGAATCCATCAAAGGCAGTCAAAGTTTGAACGAAATCCAAGAAAATATTTCCGAAGAAGAAATTTCGTTCTCAGAAGATGTTTCGAATGAGGAAGAGTATAATGGAGAAAATAATATCGATTCATGGGCAAATACATTTTGCCAGGAATGTATGAAAGAAGTATGTGAAGCACAAATTGGAATCGATGTAAACGCTTACTATTGTCCACACTAGACCGCTCAAGATAGCGCTAGAAAATTTTCGAAATTCAAAAATTTAGTGTCACCAAATTTTCGCATGCAGCAATGTAACTTCAAAACTTAAAATAATCACCAAAATCATAATTTTCATCTAAAAAATTCCAAATTCCCAAAAATAAGCACATAACCCCCCCCTTCTCGAACCACAGACCCAACCCTGCCAAGGGGAGAGTAAAAGCCAAAGGGACAGAATAGCAACTGTTGTGCACTGTAATTCTACCCAGTGAACAAGTGTAGGCTACAGTGCTACGAAAGTGACGATGGCAAGTGACGCGAGCGAATGTGACGTGGGTGACAACCGCGAGACGGAGAAGAAGCCGACCGACCCACAAGCGCTGCTGGTGGATTGGAAGGTGGTCCTAGCGGGCTCCCGCACACCAAAAGCGGTCCGAGACGCCGGAGACCAGCTCCACGGGTTGCTATCCAGGACTTTGTCGAAAAGACAAACTGAGGCCGAGATGGGCCAGCTCCAGACCGGCCTAGAAACTATTGCAGATAAACTGCAATCGTTTGTAGTCTCCCCCCGAAACGAGCAGCTAGAAGAGCTGATGAGGGGCCAAGCGGAGATACTTGAGAGGCAAGAGGGGCTGGCCAAAAGCCTCGAGCAGTACCGGAGGGAAACTAAGGAGGCCTTGAGGCAACTCAAGGACCTTCTAACCCCCCCCCCCAAAAATCTGCCCGCAAGCAGGAGGGCGAGAGTCAGGGCGAGGGCAAACCGTGAACGGGAACCCGCCCCTCTAAGCCAAATCCCGGAAAACGGGACAGGCGAGACCGACGTCGCACTCCGCGACTCCTCAACCGGAATGGAGGCAACAGAAGTCCTCCAAACGGAAGAGGGCGAAGAAATCACCAGGCCTGTCGCCCGGACGACAGCTCAAGAAGCACCGGCGGCACCAAGTTCGCAACCGCGATCCTCCACCCCCCTCCGACGACTGCCACACCGCCAGAAGGCGCGGAAGCTGGAACCTCGAGGGAGGGGTACGAACTCCAGCCGCAGCAGATTAGAGCGGCAAAACGGAAGAATAAGCCTAGACGCCCGCCAGCGCCCGCACAGGCCAGGGCACCCAGCCACACATCAAGAGGGCAGCGAAAAGAAGCGCACCAGGACCCGGCCATATTTATCAGCCTAAGCCAGCCGGGCAGCCAACCCGAGTTTAAAGAGGTGACACGTCTGCTTAAAGAGGGGCTGAGCCGAGAGGCAGCCTCGATCATTAAGCAGACGAGACTGACCAAGGCCGGACAAACGATCCTGGTGATTGAAGAGAAGGACGAACTCCCTGAGAAACTCCTCAGGGAGGCAAGGTCGTTACTGACCAATCACCAGGTCACAGGAAAAACAAAGAAGACAGACACCTCTACCATCTCGATTCGCGACTTGGATCCCCAGGTCAACGAAGAAGAGGTGTTGAGATGCGCCAGAGCTGCCACCGGGGCCGGAGGAGTCATCTCCCTCCAGTCCCTTAAAACAGCAAAGAATGGCACCCAGACTACCCTAGCGTAAACGCCCTGACCACTGCCCGGACGATCCCTGTCGGACTCGCCATGGAGTGCAGGGTAACCGCCCTGACTGGTTGCTTTCGGTGCTGGGCCTCTGAGCACAAGACCGCCGACTGCAGAGGCCCGAACCGTTCACGACTCTGTTGGAATTGCTGCCAGCCCGGGCACTCATCGAGAGTCTGCCCCAGCGACAGACCTACTTGCGCCGAGTGCGGCGGACACGACCATCGCACCATCGATAGAAGATGCCCGCCACCACCAACATCAAGACGGTGGAGACCGTGGGCACCGGTACCCACACCGAGGCGAAGCCTCCACGGCGACGGCGCAGGAAGAACCCCGCAGAGCAAGTACGGGGACGGCGGGAGAGTGCCACCCCCCGCAAAGAAGACGCCGGGTCAGGTTTTTGCAAGCGAACCTACACACGGCCCGAGCGGCCCACGACCTGTTACTTGAAACCGTACACCGCTTGAAGATCGACGTGGCCATGCTATCAGAGCCAAACCTCCTGGGGTCCGCTAATTTTATTAGGGACCAGAGTGGCAGGGCAGCCATCTACCTGCCCCCAACAACACCGACGGAGGGGATAGGAAGCGGCGAGGGCTACGCCTGGTCAAAATCGGGGGGGGTGAGAGTAATTAGTTGCTATTACTCACCCAACGACCCGATCGCAGACTTCAGGACCCAGCTCGACCTGCTAGCCGCAGAGGTCAGAGCGGCCCGAGCGTGCGGCGATCAAGTAATAGTCGGGGGCGACTTCAACGCGAAGTCCCCGGCGTGGGGCTCTCCTAACGAAGACGAGCGAGGGGAATCCCTCTACGACATCCTGTGTCCGGCGGGACTGGAGGTGCCGAACATCGGCAACACCCCCACCTTTGTAAGGGGGAACTCCACCTCAATCCTAGACGTGACCCTTGCGACGAGCGGGGCCCTCCAGGAAATGGCCGACTGGAGGGTACTCGAGGAAGAGACTCTGAGCGACCACAAGTACATCTACTTCTGTCTGGAAAGAGCCGAACGTGCCACAACTCTACAGGCAGAGGGATGGTCGTCATTCAAGATGAACGAAGAAGCGCTCAGGGTCGAATTCTCAAGAAGAGTCTCATCGAGGCAGATAGCCGACGCAGACGCCCTCACCGAGGCACTGGTGGGAGCATGCGAGGAGGCTATGCCGAGAAGAAGGGGCCCGTCTAGGCGACCGGTCCACTGGTGGACCCAAGAGATCCAGGAAGCCAGACAAACGGCCAAGAAGCTCGGCAGAGCGAGCCAACGGGTAAGAACCCAACACTCTGCCGAAAACTATAAACAGGCTAAGAAGAAGCTCCGCCAGGCCATTGCAGATAGCAAGAGAAGCTGCTGGCTGGAGCTCCTCAAGACGCTAGACGCCGACCCATGGGGTACGGCCTACAAGATAGTGAGGGGAAAGCTGCGAGGCGGGAGAAACATGACAGGACCTAGCCCTCCCAAGGTCGAAGAGATTGCCACCGTACTCTTCCCTATCCATCAAACCTTCGTGGAGCCTCTAATGCCCCCCTCCCCGCAGATCGACCTTTTCACTATCGAAGAGCTTACAACAGCAGTAGCAAGACTGGCAGCAGACAAGGCCCCCGGTCCGGATAACATCCCCGGCCGCGCCGTTAAGATAGCTGCCAACGAGAGCGGGCCCTCCTTCCTGGCCGCCTTCAACAACTGCCTCGTCAAGGGAGAGTTCCCGGCGAGGTGGAAGAAGGCGAGACTGGTGCTGGCCCGCAAAGGAGATAAACCTGTCGACGAGGCGAGCAGCTATAGGCCGATCTGCCTCCTCGACCACGTCGGCAAGGTACTGGAGAGGATGATCCTAGATAGGATCATCCGCGACATAGACAAAGAGGGCAACAAACTCAACGACAGGCAGTATGGCTTCCGAAGCGGCAGATCCACTATAGACGCTCTAGAAGCGATAGTGGGAGTCGCGGGCGAAGCAGTGCAGGGCACCTGGAGGACCAGACGTCTCTGCCTTGTCGCCACCCTGGACGTCAGGAACGCTTTCAACTGCGCAGGGTGGAGGCACATACTGACCTCACTGAGGGCCCGAAACACCAGCCCGGAAATCTTCAACCTGGTGGCGAGCTATCTCCACGACAGGAGCCTCGTCCTGAACGGAGCCATCAGAGAAGTGACCAGCGGAGTACCGCAGGGTTCGGTCTTGGGGCCGACCCTGTGGAACATCATGTACGACGAGGTACTCGGGCTGGTGTTACCATCAGGAACGACGCTCTACGGCTTCGCCGACGACCTCACCCTTATAGTGATCGACAGGGAGGCGACGGCAATCGAAGCCAAGGCTAACGAAGCGATCGCCAGCATCAACAACTGGGGGGTTCCCCAATTGCAATCAAAGACTCCGTCACCATACTAGGAGTGATAATAGACAAGAATCTCAACTTTGCCGAACACATCCGGACGGCGTGCAACAAGGCGACGGCCATAGTGACATCGTTCGCAAGGCTAATGCCCAACGTCGGCGGCCCGAAGCCAACGAAGAGGAGGATGCTGGGTACCGTCGCTCACTCCGTGATGCTGTACGCCGCTCCGGTGTGGCAGGAAGCTGTCAACGTCGAGCGAAATAAGAACAAGCTGCTAGCGGTCCAACGCAAGATGGCCCTGAGAGTCACCTGCGCCTACAGAACCGCGTCCGGCGACGCCGTGCGAGTCTTGGCCTCGATGCCGCCAATAGACCTATTGGCGAGAGAGAGAGCGGACGTACGAGCGGGACCGGACACCAACATCAAGCTAAGGACGCTCGACGATTGGCAGCAGAGATGGTCGACAGGCGAAAGTGCCGCCTCGGTCGGTGGACCAAACGACTAATCCCGGACCTCCGTCCCTGGGTAGCGAGGAAGCACGGTGAGGTGAATTTTCATCTCACGCAAGCACTCACCGGACACGGATGCTTCCAATTCTACCCCCACAGGTTTCGTCTGACGGAGTCAGCGGCCTGCCGCTACTGCGGGGAGGAGGACACCGCCGAGCACACTCTCTTCCGATGCCTACGATGGGAGAGAGAGAGAGTGACGACATCGCTCAGGATGGGCGAAACCATAAGTCCCGACAACATGATCGCCTTCATGTTGAAGGGCGAGGACGAATGGCTGGCTGCAGCGGCCTTCATAGTCACCGTTATGAAGACCAAGGAGGGGGACGAAAGAGCCGAACAGGCTGACGCTCTAGTCCCCGCCCCACAGCCAGACCAATAATACAGTAGCCACAACAACAAAAGAAGACGACAATACAGCAAGCGGTCGTCACCAAGTGCTCCGGATCGGCAAAACACAAACATAGTGCGCGGCAGGTTCGAGGTACGAAGTGACGAACCCTACTAATTTATACGCGAGTGTTGGTACGTAAGCAGTTCGGCGACCCCCTCGGACACAAACTCTCGTGCTAATCCGAGGGGCGAATTAGACGTTTAAAGTGCTAACAAGTGCCCAAAGACAAGTGGACTGGCCAAGCCAGCGACCACAGAAAACACAGAAGCTACTAAGCGGCCCGGCGAGACATTTAAAAACAGTGCGTGGTGCTACCGGGTCGCTAAAAAAACTTGAAGTCCAACAGGTGTCAGTGCTACGCCCTCCCGGACACAAACCCCGGGGGGGGCTCAAACTACCCAAGAGACACCGAGTATATAACATCGCATACGGCAGCGGAAGTGATGCCGAGAAGGTTAATCCCGCTGCCGTCGGGGAGGGGGTTTTAGTGAGTAAGAATCTCACACTATCACCCCCGATGGGGTGGTGCCTATGTAAGGTTTCCCCCTTCCCATGCAAGAAAAAAAAAAAAGGTTTGGAGAAGTTAACGCTAGTTCGTCAGCAGTAGAAAGTGAATTTAATGATATCAAACGGCGAGTTTTTGCCAGTGAATTACCTTTACGTGCTGATAAATTTTTAATCGGTCATTTACGTTCCTTTTCAGGAAAAACCAAGTTAGCTAGTTGGCTAACTGGTTATAATAATGAATCTCAAAAAATTGCAGAAAACTATGGTTCTTCTTCTGAAAATCATTCGTTAAATCGTCAAATCACGGATGATTCTTCCTAATTAGCTGCTGAACAAAACTGGCGCAACAAAAATCCTACGAAGAAAATGAAACTAACATATTTAGATCCACTTCCCGATTGGGATATAATCCGAAATACAAGAAGCGTACACAAGATTGGTTTGCTGCTTAACGGCAATATTTGTCCATTAATAGAAGAAAGAAGATCCCAACTTGTAGTAACGAATACGTGCGGTTTTGATAATGTAATGTAGATATTAGCTCTTGCCTGCCAAGGCAAAATAGTATATGTGAAAAATTTCAAATTTAGGGTTCTACTATTTTCATTCTGCTCTTTCTAGTGCTGTAGTCGGTTTTAAGCTACGTTGACTCTTTCCTATTTTAAATCCATGTCAAACGGTGATATGCTATTGGTTGTCGGTTGTTTTAAAATGGCAAACCATTATAAGCGACAAACTTTCCAGAGGTAGAGTGAAATATATAAACAGATACAGTTTATATCTTTTCTTAGAAACCAGATCTCTATTTAAATTCTTTTGGTGTATTTACTTTTTAATTATGCCAAACAATAACAGTACGGCAGCCATAAAATGTTAAACCATCATTTTCGCTAAACTACATTTTTGCACTTATACTGTTTTGTCTTAGCAGGCAAGAGCTGCAGCAAGCAGGAATGATAAGTTTAAAAACTTTGTGAACTCTTCAAAGACCAATTCATTTGCTTTCCTGCAACAATTTCTGCTAAACGGGCCATGTGTTAAAGTTTATAAGGCAAGAGCTAATATTTTAAAAGTTATTAAGTATTTCGTCTATGCTGATGTACCGGGAAGAATTAGTATAGATGCTAGTTCGAATATTACCAATTTGTGTGAATATGTTTTTAAACTTGATTGGAGCGTGATGGAGAATTTTACGTGTGATATTTGTAAAAAGAAAAAAACTTTCAAAAAGATATTTGCTCCGATTAATATAGATATCGTAAATAATCCCAGTTTTAATCGATTGGAAGAGGCGTTGCTGGATGGCGGATTGTCAAAAAGAAAGTATTGTAATAAATCATTTGACGTTGTTGTAACCTATGGTTCGTATATTTTTATCGAATGTGAAGTGAACAGACTCATATCTGTTGAAGAATTTCCAAATATTATAAACTTTCACGAAAGAAGTTTCGCATTAGGAGGGCTTGGGGCACTACACAGCCTGAATAGAAAAGGTACCGATTGGGTGGAATTTGACGATTTAATTAAAAGATACCCACTCCCGTTAAAGTTTCCCAACGAAAAAACTCCAAAAATGTGTATATAATCGTATGTGGAGATATAAATTTCTTTATTGTTTATTTTGAGTAGCGTTCATTTAAAAGCAGACATGTCCACATAAAGTAGTTTTAAGATTTTGAGAAGTTAAAATGTTGAAATCTCGATGAAAAGTTGGAACATTAATTGAAATTTTTGACACTGCTATCACTATGGAATTTGTTGTACTATACGCTAGTTGCGTAGCTCCCAAAAGCGTACGAAGCGCCGTCTCGTGGATAAATTTTGTCAAAACTGGGATGGCCGAATGTTCATGTTTATATGGTAATATTAGCAAAAATGTTAATTATTTTTATTAATTTAAAATATTTTATTATGTAATAATTATTATACACTGTAGTCGATCCTTTAAGTTTATGTTGGTACATAACCAAGATGAATTTTACTATATAAAATAAAATAAACAATGTTTTGTTATCAAAATTTACTATTTACTATTCAAGTTAATTTCTTGTTGTCAGTGTCCTGATTCGGCACGCGCATTGGATTTTTAGTACTGAAAATTTTAATCCTGAAAAATTTAGTGTAATGTAAAACGGGTCTTAAGATCCACACAATTTATTCTTACCCATTTCAACATTTTCCATTTCAACATTAATATTTTGATCTTGGCGCTTTTTAAATCGCTCATGCCTAGCTATGGCCTTTGTCGACATGACTGACTTGAAATAAATGGGTGGGAAAATTGTTGGAATATACGCTGGACTATTTAAAAGTTCTGATTTCTTACCGCCAACAAAATGCGAACTGCAGATCCGTGTGTTTTCATTTGGCTGCCATGGCTTGTTACCACTGAAAATCATAAAAAATAGAAATTTATATTTGATTTTGATATTATTAAAAATACATAAATGTATAATATTAATTAATATTAATTTTATTAATTAATAGTTATTTACATACATAAAAGTCAGGAAAATGACATATTACTGACGAGGGGAAATGTTGAAATACGAGGCACTTCGTGCCGAGTATTTTAGAGCTCCGAGTCAAGTGAGACATTTTACTGACATGTTTTGTATTAAATTTTTCCGAAAATCGTAAAAAATCGAAATTTTAAAGCACTAATTGAACGACATTTTTTGACATTGACATTTGTCTATTTTATTTTGTTATTATTAACCTTACTAATTATTACCGGACTAGTCAGTAAAGTTCAATTTCCCTGCGCGTGCATAAGCAGGGAAATGTTGTTTCAATGACGATTTCCGGAAAATAAAATTTACTTACTCGCTCTTACGTTTAACAGCTTGTATCCACTCATTTTTTTGATTAATCTGGTAAGGTCTTCCAGGAAAGCGATAAAATGTTAAATCAGGATTCTTATTCTCTGATTTATTGCATCCAACTACACAGCAATACCTTTTTGCACTCATTTTTAAATCAACTTTTCTATTATGTAAATCTACTACTTATGTCAATTTTTAAATCACATAAAACCGTCAGCACAGCCAACCATAATGCTATTAAGTTATATAGGGCATATAGAATATTATTTAAATTCAAATTTACTTCTTAATTCTAATTCTTAATGTTTAATTCGTAATTAAACTATTACTTGTATTTAAAACCGTTTGCGCTCACCATCCCAGTTACATAAATTTGGCCACCAGGGCAGCGCCACTTGAGCTACGCAACTAGCGTATTTACAGAGAAAACATGAATAAACAATTGGATATGTCTGGTTTTGCGTGAACGCAGATGACTTGTATGGTTTTGTTTGAATATGAGAGGAAACTGACTTGTTTTTTATTGTTATAATGGGTGTTCACTGTTCAATTACGCAGGAAAATTGTTTTTTTTTTTAAATAAAATATTATATTTTTGATAAACTTTTATTAAGAAGAAAAGGAATAGTAATGCAAACAATATTGAGAAAATTTAGATATGTAGAAAAAGGGGGCTAGCGCGAAATCATATTTCGCTTGACATTTTTTTTTGAGAACACCGAGAACAAAACGGGAACAATCCAAATAAACAAAAAAAAGTTCACTTTTCAAAAAAAGGGAGGCTAGCGCGAAATCTTATTTCGCGTTTTTCTCGGTTATTTTTGAACTTTTGACAATTTTTTTTTGAGAACACCTAGAACAAAACGGGAACAATCCAAAACAACGAAAATAGGTTCACTTTTCAAAAAAGGGGGGCTGGCTATAAAAATGGATTTTTTCGTTTTTCTTGGTGGTTTTTTAAAAATTAAAAAAAAAATTACAGAACACTTGAGAACAAATGGAGAACAATTCAGAACAACAACAAAAAATTAAACTTTTGAAAAAAGGGGTGCTAACTTCACTAATATATCACTGTAAATCGAAATAGGCTATTTTCGGGATACCGAAAAATATAATAAGATTAACAAAGATAACTCAACAGGACTGAAAACTACGTCAAGTCGGCGAACAAAACATCCAAGAGTTTTGAGGTCAAAAGTGGTTTGAGGCAAGGAGATCCCCTATCGGCGGTATTATTCAATTTTGTACTAGAAAAAATAATCTCAGAAAGTGGAATAAAAACATATGGGACGATATACAATACAAACCACCAGTGCTTTGCCTACGCAGATGATCTCGTACTAATTGCAAAAAGCCGACAAGACCTTCAGAAAATAGTAAAAAATATCAGCAAGGATGCACAAAAACTGGGAATGCAGATAAATGAGGAGAAAACAAAATACTATATGGTTATGGGCGCAAAAATCAGCGAAATTAGATTTATGAGAAGTCTTTCAGTTAGGGTAGGAAGAATGAAAGAATAAAATTTTGAGGAAGTGGAGAACTTCACCTATTTGGGAACCCTAATAACGAGATATATAAGACAGTGATAAGGCCGGCACTACTATATGGTAGTGAAACGTGGACTTTATAAGAACGACAGCGAAGAAGTGGTACGATGGGAAAGAAAGAACCTGAGAAGAATTTATGGTGGACAACAAATAAACGGCGAATGGCGTAGTGAAACGTAGGACATTTCTCCTAATAAATAATGCCACGATGGTTGTGCCCTATGACTAGCTTTCTCAGGGCAAACGATAAAATAACTGCGCCACTACTTCTGGCTAGATGTAGGGGGCGCTAAACAGACAGATGCTCCAAATAGCGTAGCGTGGATGTTAAGTGAGCGCCACGTAGTTTTCCATTACCACCCTGCTCACCATCAAACCAGAAACCACCGAAGAAACTACGAAACTGTGGTCACAGTTGAAATAACCAAAAGCAATGGAATACAGTTACCATTGATAACCAAAGGAGTATTGACTCGTCTCTGACCAACTTTGATCAACACGAATGAATGATGACCAATAAATAGTTGGTGAGCAACCAGATGGTCGTTGCTCGAAGGTGATAACAATTGCGATGTAAGCGAAATAATACCACCAAGAACCTCTTCTCGAATTAATTAAGGGAACGTTCGGGTGGTCGCTAAAATCCCAATGAATAGTTTAGATTAGAATATAAAAATTAAACAAGGTGGAACTCGCTTTAGCGGCAGTTCTTAGGCTTCTATACAGCTACCTTTCTGGTGTGGAAAGTTGTTATTATCTGGTTATTTTTGATCGCCATATAATGTAACACCACATAATCAGATAATCTGCACCAATTAAATTTTTTGCGATTGGTAATTATCATTTACTATATAAGTAATAACAATCAAACTTTTCCATTCTATTAGAAATTTTACTTCTCTGTAATGTATGGTCCTTTTTTTGAGGTGGACCAATCCTCTCCTTTCTCTTTTATTTATAACTTAACTTCACTAACCACATCAATAAAAAATTATTTTTTCACATCAAAGTAAAACAAGTAGTTTATATAGGGAGACCTCTTCGAAAATATCTTTAACTTAGTAAATTTCTTTCGAACATTTGCGTATTTATAAATTGCATTAGAGAATCGAAGCAACGGATTAACAGATTAACGCAATACTATATAGACGAAGTATTTAAAATATAACAACGTATCAGTTGATCAACGTTATGATTGGCTCTGAAACATGCGGACGGACACGAAGCCAGACCATAAGGCTTCTTTCTATACCTTGTATAGAAGCCTAAATAAGGCTTCTTGTTATACTTTGTATAGAAGCCTAAAAGTAACTAGAATTTTTGTTGGTAAAACCGTGTAAAACTAGCTTTAACTGATTTCGCGGAAAAAAGTTAACCTTAAATACATACCAAAAACAAATGTCAATAATAATTATAACCTACAATATTGACACATAAAAATATTACTTATCAGTCTGTTACCTATGTTGACAGCCCAATATTGCTCTGTTAACTTATCAGACGACTTGACAGACTGGTAACTCCTAAAAGTCATTGGTGAATACAAATATATCACATTAACAGACTGTTATTGACTTGACTCTCTGTTAGCAACTTAACAGAGCTTGGTGAATACGGCTGTAAATGTCACTGATTACATTTTTGCTTGGAAAAACAAAAACACGTCTGGACTAGTCGACTGTTTACTCGCGACACCGGCAGGCCGCTTGTGTTAAATTAATAATTATTATTAATAATATTAAAATTAATTATTAATAATGAAATTATCATCTTAAACCTAGTAAAACACTTAAATATTAGTGGGATATTCGAATGTTTGAATATGCCGTTGTTGGTAATTTGTTCGAGAGAAATTCGTCCAACTCAGCATTTGTACGACTGAACATTTAATCGACAGGGCATTTTCAAACAAATTTCTGTCGCACATAACGCTGTCGAACAAATTACCTAGAATCGAGTATTCGAATACTCGATTTCCCAGCCCTCGTAGATATAACACTACCATAACACACCAGCTACAAGATTTTTTTTTAATTAATTTGATTTTGATTAAAAAATATTAGTTTTTTGATATCTATGATATCAAAACCCTAAAATAGCATCGTCCGAACCAAGTAATGTGCCATATTTCATAATTTTTTTAGTATCGTAATGATAGTTTTTACCGCACTAGTGCGGTAATAAAGCAGTGTAGTGCGGTAATTTTGTAAAAGAAATGAATTTTGCAAAACATGTTTACAATTATTTATTAATATTAATTACACAGTTTGAAATATTTACAAATTGAACTTCAGACGCTGTTCCCAAGTTGAAGCTGGGTTGTTCCACAGTGACTTTACTTGTTGAACCTAGTGTAACTGAAGAGCCCATTATTTTCGTCGCAATTATTTTCTTATTTTCTATTGATGTTTCAACATATCCTTCTGCAACACTGTCAGACTTCTAGCCTCCATGACGCTTGAGAGTATGCATATCTGCCCCTGCATCGGCCAATAATGATGCTGAAGATCTCCGAAAACAATGTCCTGTATAGTTCACCGGTTCAGATAATCCTAATGCAGTAGCGATTTTCTTTGGAATTCCTCCGATTGTATTCACTCCAACAGGCTGCTGGGTACATTTACCTCCCCTGTAGGTAAGAAAAAAACGATCGTGCTTGGTATGGCTTGGACGTAAATCCTTATATTTTCTAAATAAATGCAAACAACTTATTCCCAGGATATTTCCTTCTGTTATTGCAAATTCCCGCATAATTTTAGTTTTTGAATTAGGCAAGGTAATCTTGATATATTCACCTTCGTCTTGAACGTCTCGCGTCATCAAATTTGTGATCTCCTCGCTTCGGCAAGCACCAAAAACTCCAATAATCAAAATGACCTAAAAGCATTACAAGTTTGAAATTGTTTTTTATTATTTAAGCACTAATTTACCTTCATAAATAAGAAATCTTTATCATTCATTTCCTTAAGAAATTGATGTATCTCTTCTTTGCGAAAAATACACGATTTTTTAGGTCGGTATCCTTCTGATTTCCTCTTCAAGAAAGCCACAACTTGATAATATTGACTAATATCAATTTTTTTCTTAATCGAGACCAACATTCGCAGCATAGAATACCGGCACCATAACGAAGATGGTTTTAACTTCCCTGCTTGTTCCGAAAAATAGGCAAGGACCACCTTTTCAGAGATTTCACGAATTTTCTTAGCTTCCATCCATTCTTCAAAATATTTGAACACTATCTCGTATCGTTTTTTAGATTTGGCAGGCATTAATGTATCTATAGCAGATTGAGCAGCCAATTCTATATCAGAAGGCAAACTTTCCTCTGAATTACTCATGTTTCACTTACGATTATACTGGAACTTGCTGTCAATTAAATGCTTGCGAAACAATTAAACAATTTCGTAATTACGCGACTAGCCGCCCATTAATTTTTTTTTATAAATGCAATTTTAAAAATTCAACTAGAAACACAAAACTATGCGTAGGTTTGATTACAAAATCAAAGTAGATAAAACGTTGTACAATATTTGTATCGTAATGTGTCTCTACGATACTTGATGGATTATCCAACGCGCCTTCGGCTTGTTGGACAATTTTTCCATCGCGTATCGTAAAATTCCACATTACGATACACATATCGTAAATATCTATTAAAGCATGGTATATAAGTTACGTTCGTAATATAGATTGTACCATAATTGCTGACTTTCGATGTGATAAATACTGAAGAAAGATATGATTTCGCGCTATGCTGAAGAAAAATTGGTCACAAAGTTGCTAATGATTGTAATTTTACATACAATTTCTAAACGGTGTGGATATATTGTTCAAAAGATAAAAATACAAATAACGGATAAGCAGATAATGCAATAAATGGATAAACAGATAAACAGATCAGCGGATCAATGTATCAACGTATCAATATATCAACGTATCAACGTATCAATGTATCAACGTATCAATGTATCAACGTATCAATGTATCAACGTATCAACGTATCAATGTATCAACGTATCAATGTATCAACGTATCAAAGGATCAACAATTTACTATATAGGTTACACTTTGTATTTAAAATGTAGGTAATACTTTTGAAAAGGAATCGATATAGCAAGTACCACCAATTTATAAACATGAACAACTCAAGCAATTATTCTAGCAGCGACTTTTCCGATTCCGATTTTGATTCTAATGAAAGCAATACAAAACATCATCTAACCTGTAATAATAATAAATTGCATTAGCGAATCGAATCAACGGATTAACAGATTAACGCAATACTATATAGACGAAGTATTTACAATATAACAACGTTTCAGTTGATCAACGTTATGATTGGCTCTGAAACATGCGTACCGACACGAAGCCAGACCATAAGGCTTCTTTCTATACCTTGCATAGAAGCCCAAATATGGCTTCTTGTTATACTTTGTACAGAAGCCTAAAAGTAGCGCACTGGCTACCCAGTTCTTAGACCTCTATACACACAGTATTTCCAGCACGATTTGAAACGCTCTGTATGATTTTGAATTATGCGGACAGACGGACAGACACCGAGCCAGATCATAAGGCTTCTTGCTATACTTTGTATAGAAGCCTAAAACCACTTCGAACACGCTCAGAAGATAACTGCAGACGATTCCAAGAAACGCTTAGAACTAGTGTACGGTTTGTGCAAAGAACAAACAATATGTCACGCGGATGGTGGATGTGGAAATCATCAACCTGTAATTAGAAAATCGGGTCTCGATTTGACGGCCGAATGGAAGGAATCCGACGGAAAGGTTCCACAAGATAAAAACTCCTTCCGCGAGACCCGTAGCTTTCATGGGCGATTCGCCGAAGAAACGTCAAGACGATTTGACAAATAAATTGGCCCTAATCATAAATATACCTTGTATAGAAGCCTAAAAGTAGCGCACTGGCTACCCAGTTCTTAGACCTCTATACACACAGAGTATTTCCAACACGATTTGAAACGCTCTGTATGATTTTGAATTATGCGGACAGACGGACAGACACCGAGCCAGATCATAAGGCTTCTTGGTATACTTTGTATAGAAGCCTAAAAGTAGCGCACTGGCTACCCAGTTCTTAGACCTCTATACACACAGAGTATTTCCACACGATTTGAAACGCTCTGTTTCAAATGGATAATGAGATTAACGAATAACAAATTAGTGAATAACGAGATCAACATATCAATATATCAACGTATCATCGTATCAACTTATCATCGAATCATCGGGTCATCGGATCAACGTATCAACGTATCATCGGATCAAAGTATCATCGGATCAACGTATCATCGGATCAACGTATCATCGGATGAACGTATCATTGTATCAACGTATCAACGAATCATCGGATCAACGTATCATCGGATCAACCCCAGTAAACACATACACGTTAATTACACGATTTAATAACGTGTTTGTGGTTGAAAAGACGTTTTACGTTGAAAATATCACGTTATATTTAGGTGATATATTCAACGTTATTTAACTAATAATAAATACACGTACTTAAAACGTTATAGTTAGGTAATATATTCAACGTGATTTTATATTACCTAACTATAACGTTTTAAGTACGTGTATTTAGTATTAGTTAATAACGTTATAACATTATTAGTTAGTAACGTTACTGAAAACGTTATAGTTAGGTAATATATTCAACGTGATTTTATATTACCTAACTATAACGTTTTAAGTACGTGTATTTAGTATTAGTTAATAACGTTATAACATTATTAGTTAGTAACGTTACTGAAAACGTTATAGTTAGGTAATATATTCAACGTGATTTTATATAACCTAACTATAACGTTTTAAGTACGTGCATTTAGTATTAGTTAATAACGTTATAACATTATTAGTTAGTAACGTTACTGAAAACGTTATAGTTAGGTAATATATTCAACGTGATTTTATATTACCTAACTATAACGTTTTAAGTACGTGTATTTAGTATTAGTTAATAACGTTATAACGTTATTAGTTAGTAACGGTACTGAAAACGTTATAGTTAGGTAATATATTCAACGTGATTTTATATTACCTAACTATAACGTTTTAAGTACGTGTATTTAGTATTAGTTAATAACGTTATAATGTTATTAGTTAGTAACGGTACTGAAAACGTTATAGTTAGGTAATATATTCAACGTGATTTTATATTACCTAACTATAACGTTTTAAGTACGTGTATTTAGTATTAGTTAATAACGTTATAACGTTATTAGTTAGTAACGGTACTGAAAACGTTATAGTTAGGTAATATATTCAACGTGATTTTATATTACCTAACTATAACGTTTTAAGTACGTGTATTTAGTATTAGTTAAATAAGGTTGAATGTAACACCTAAATATAACGTGATGTTTTCAACGTAAAATGTCTTTTCGACCACAAATACGTTATTAAATCGTGTAATTAACGTGCATGTATTTACTGGGACGTGTGGTGAGATGACGAGAAGACGCTTTTATGTGGTAATTATTGTAATGTCGATTATGTTGTTATCATTTGAACAGGCGATAAGTAGTATTCATTCGGTTGTGTTTTATTGTTTAATTTATTATTATTACAGGTGAATACATTCATACATTTATTTGATTATGGCTTAGCTTTGTTTTTCCTGGTTATTAATTATTATTGTTTAAATAAGAAATGGGTGTTTTAAATAGGCACAGGTGTACTTCATTTTATTAATTATGTAAATTTTGGTTTAAAATTATAAAACTAAATAGGGGAATTACACGATGACGTGGTGTGTTCATGAGTGGTGGTAGAAGACGGTCATTTGAACCTTAGATTTGAACGGACAAGTGGTATTTTTGTGTTTATTAGTGTTTTGTTAAAGTGAAAAAGTGAATTATACAAGGTAAGATTCATATATTTATTTGATTTTGGTTAGGTACAAGGGTGTAAATTAAATACATATAGGTATTTTGAATTGATTTAAGTTATTGAAATTTAATGAAAGCGTGGTTGCACAATAATAAATTGCAATGGGTACTTAGTATGTACATAGCTTTGTTTGGTTTCTGGTTATTAATTATTGTTTAAATAAGAAATGGGTGTTTTAAATAGGCATAGGTAATTCATTTTATTAATTATGTAAATTTTGGTTTAAAATTATAAAACTAAATATGGGAATTACACGATGACGTAATAGTAGCTATCTTTGTGTTGAATTGTAAATAATATCATATCAAAGTGACACATATTTTTATGTTAGGTCCTTAGATTGAAGGACGACGTAGCTTCGAAGTTCAATTGGAAAGGAAGAGATAAACTCAGTTTTGAGAAGACATCTACCATGTCCACTGTATACGGTGAGATGATGATAACGATGCATTTTTATTGTTTATCTATACATATAATATATGTTTTTAGAAGCTGCTAAAAAAAATTTTCCAAATGACTTAAAAAACGATGTGGTGATAGCAAATGCTGTTAAGGAGTGGCTGAAGCATGCACCCACTAGAATGAAACTGATGGAGGCAAAAAAACCGAAAACACCATCATCAGTTTCTTAAAAATTTTATAATATAATATAGGTACCTTGTAAATAACCTTTAATGTGCCAAAACTACTAATATACTTAATAATACATATTATAATTAAATGGTTTTCTTTGTTTACCCCCTACTGTAGTATAGTAACTATAATAAAAATTAAACAATTTTTGGTTAAGAAAAAATTTTATTTGCCTATAATTAACCATTTTGCTTATTGCGACATAACTTTGTAAGTATGCCTTCCTGTCTTACACCTATATTTCTGATTTAATTAAAAGCAAAAATAAGAAAGTTTTGCGACTTCTGAAAATCTTACTTGCCTATGGTAAGTACACATATTAATTTCAAAATTTCAGTCACAAGTACGGGGTGGGGTGTTCCATGACTTGAAGTCAACAGGCTTGTTCTTAAAGTAGTTGTGTTATGTCCGTTTGTATCACGGTTTTTAAAGTATTACTTTGACGTTAATTATTTCTGAATCTAACAAAATCCTTATTGTGTTTATTTGGTTAAAAAGTACTTAATCACGCCTCAATTATGCGTAAATACAGCCAAACTGTCGTAAGTCGAATTTCTCCATATCTCAAAATTTCAAAAAGAGCTGCAGCAGTTTTTACATGTTAAAATACTTGACTTCTACAAGTGGAATTTTCTGTAACTCGAGTTTATTTTACTGTATTTTGGAGGTTCTACTTATGGAAGTGCAATAGGGCATGAAACAACAACGTTAATGGGCGATTTTATGTACACGTAAAGAATCACGCAATTATCGTTATTGTAATGACGTTCTTTCAACGTGGTAGTATAACAAAAAGATGACGTGTCTTTGTGGTGCAATAAACCTGGTATGTAACACGTTTAATTTACACGTTGCAAACCACGTACTTTGATAACGTTTCTCAACGTTTCAAAATTACCAAAATAACACGTGTATTTTGTGGTGTTACAGTAACGTTTAAAATACGTAATTTTGGACGTGGCAAACAACGTTGAAGTCGGCGACATCGTAACGATTATGCAACGGTTCGGTACTGGGTTTTTTTACGTTTAATTTACACGTTGCAAACTACGTACTTTGATAACGTTTCTCAACGTTTCAAAATTACCAGAATAACACGTTTATTTTGTGGTGTTACAGTAACGTTTAAAATACGTAATTTTGGACGTGGCAAACAACGTTGAAGTCGGCGACATCGTAACGTTTATGCAACGGGTGGTACTAGTTTTTTTTTTACGTGTTTTTCACGTCAGTGTGTTTACTGGGACGTATCAACGTATTTAAATTATATAGGTGAAAAGTTATGTAAATAACACGATTTGAAACGCTCTGTATGATTTTGAATTATGCGGACAGACAGACAGACGGACGGACGGACGGACGGACAGACGGACGGACAGACAGACACGGAGCTAGATCATAAGGCTTCTTGGTATACTTTGTATAGAAGCCTAAAAGCAACCACTGCGAACCCCCGCATAACTGACCAATCGTAAGCCCCCGGTGAAACTTTCCACCGCTGTACTTCTGTCGTGCATCGCGAGACCTTCTTCCTATATAAATATTTTCATATAAAACAAACAGACAAATAATAAAAATATACACACAACAACAAAGAAAATCAAGCCTTTAATTTCGAATCCTCCTCCTCGGTCCTTTTTCACCCTAATGAGGGTTTGGTGACGTATGATTCTGTCATGTGCTGATGTCATTTAGGGTTTCTCTCCACGCATCACGGTCCGTAGCCAGCCGAGTTGCCTCTCGTAGTCCGCAGTTTATTAGTTCTTTGGTCTGGTCGGCCCACCTCTTAGGCGATCTTCCTCTAGGTCTTTTGCCTTCGATTTTTCCCTGGACTATCAATTTCTCCATCGTTCCATCTCTCCTGGATATATGTCCAAGATATCTCAGGTACATTCGGTTAACATCCCGAAGCAGGTGTCGTTTGACTCTGAGTTGCTCTAAAACGGAGTCGTTAGTGCGATGTTCTGTCCAGGATATTCTGAGAACTCTTCGGTAGACCCACATTTCGAATGCGTCAATTCTTTTCTTATCGGCTTTCTTCAATGTCCAGGTCTCAGCAGCATATGTAGCCACCGGGAAAACAAGAGCCTTTACCAGTCTCAATTTTGTGGTCTTGGTTATTGCGTGATCTCTCCATATGTTAGTGAGTTTAGTTGTGACTGTTCTAGCCAAGGTCAGTCTGCGTCTTATCTCAGCTTCACTGTCTCCATTGTTTGTTATGAGTGATCCCAAGTACACAATTTTCTCAACTACATCAAATCCGGCCACTTTATGCAAATGCGGAGAGTTATTGTCCGCTCGATTTATAATCATTATTTTGGTCTTCTGTTGATTAAGTTTAAGCCCGTATGATTCACTGATCTCTGCCAATTTCTTCATTATAACAGCAATCTGTTCGGTGTCTTCTGCAATTATGAGGGTGTCATCCGCGTATCTCAAATTACTGATTTTCTGTCCTCCTATAGATATTCCCCCCTTCCACTTATCGAGGACTTTGCGCATGATGTGTTCGCTGTATATATTGAATAGTACTGGGGATAGGATGCATCCTTGTCGTACTCCGGCCTGAGTTTGAAAGGTGCCAGAGTATGTGTTGCCAATCTTAACCCTTGCAGTATTGCCTTCATATAATGATTCTATCAGTGCCACAAGATGTTTAGGTGCACCCATTTCTTGAAGGATTTCCCAAAGATGGTTCCATCTCACCTTGTCAAAAGCCTTGGAGTAGTCCACAAAGCAGAGGATCATGGAGACGTTAAACTCTCTAGCCTTTTCAATCAGCTGTCTCACGTTTAAGATTTGTTCTCTCGTACCTTTCCCGGGGACAAAGCCCGCCTGTTCCTCGGCTATCTGCGGCATTAAAAAGGGCTTCAATCTACTATGGATTATGTTCAGTAGCACCTTGCTTGCGTGTGAAATTAAGGACAATGTTCTGTAATTAGTGCACTCTGTTGGTGAGCCTTTTTTTAGTATTGGTGTGAATATGGATTCTTTCCAGTCATCTGGCCATATGCCCGAGTTCCACACTTTCGTACATAGCAGGTGCATTATGTCCACTCCCGCTGTTCCCATAGCTTTCAGGACCTCTCCCGTGATTTCGTCAGTTCCCGGCGCCTTTCCATCTTTAAGTGATTTTATAGCTTGCTCTATTTCTGATCTAAGGATATCAGGTTCCTTTTCTATCGCGGGGATGCAATTAGACGTGCAGTTCTGAACATCTTTATACAGATTTGCGCAGTAATCTTTCCATACTTCAGCTATTCCTTAGATGTTGTTTATTAGGTTCCCGTCTTTATTTTTTATAACTTGTGTTCGGGGCTTGAATTCTCTTGTCAAATATCTGACCTTTTTGAAAAGTTCTCGGGATTCATTGCGTATCGCATGTTGTTCAAGTTCCTGACATATTTCAACTATTTGTTTGTTTTTGTCAGCTCTGCACGCCTTTTTGATCTCGTTGTCGAGTTTTTTGAGTTTTGCTTTTCTTCCGTCATGTTCTTGTTTGGCTTTCCTTCGTAGTTCCACCAAGGTCAAGGTTCCTTCGCTGATCCAGTGGTTTCTCTTTGGAACTTTGGTGATCTGGCATCTTCTTATGCTATTCAGTATCCATTTTCTAGTGTTTTTCCAAGCCTCATTTACTTCTACATTCAGGTCTGGGTATTCTTCACCATCTAGTGCGTCCAAAAACTCACCAACGTCAGGTATTTCCATCCTTCTTTTTATAAGCGGCTTCTTGGTGCAGCAAAGTTTCATTTTATAGCGGGCCCATAGTAACTTATGATCTGATCCACACATTGCACCAGGTTTTACTTTGACATTAATTAGCGACGTTTTCCATCTGTTCTTTATCAAAATATAATCAATCTGGTTCTTGTACTTCCCTCCAGGGCTTCTCCATGTTGATAGCCGTCGTGGGTGATGTTTGAACAGTGTATTGGAAATCGTTAGATCGTTGTCGATTACAAACTGTAATAGCCGATGTCCTCGGTCATTACGTTCTCCCAGTCCATAATTCCTCACGTTTTTGATATTATCACAAGATGTGTCACCAATCTTGGCGTTGAAATCGCCCAAAATAATTATTGGTTCCTTTGCAGGTATTTCACTTATTTTCTTTTCTATTATACCGTAGATCTCTTCAACCTCTTCATCTGTGGCTTCCGATGTCGGCATATATATCTGAGCAATGTGTAGTTTAGTCGGTTTTGCGTTTATCGTTATTATAATAATCCTGTCGTTTATTGGTTCGTATTCCTCTACGTACTTCTTATGTAAATTTGGTACTACGTACCATAATTTCGAATACGGGTTTCGAAATCATGCCGCGCCCGCTTTGTGGACCGCTAGCCATTAGACTAACTCAGCTCTACGTTACCTATGTCGAAAGTAAGTTGTTTCATTTGGTTAAAGAAATCATTATTTCTCGTAAATAATGTTTCCACAAATATAGCAATACAGTTGTTAGTAAATATATTCACGCGTGCGAGCGTACAATAAAAAAAAGTGCCCCAATAAAATTCATGCAGAAAGCATAAATAACTCATATTCTTGGCGAAACTTGCCAATCAAAAAAAATACATAAGGCAAGACACAAACCTGAAATATTAAAACACAAAAAACAAAATAATATTCACTCAAAGGTAAAAATACATATAATCGACACAAACCTGAAACGAAAAAAATATAAAAATCGAGCTTGAACAAAATTTGTTACGACCGATAACGAATACAATTCCAGGTGGTATCCGAGTATTGCGGGTTGGCTGATAATGCAATATGTGCAATTAACGATATGTTCTAAATGACGTAAAAGAATTGAACGGTTAATAATCCTGCTGGAAGTATGTACGATGGATTCAACATATTAAAGAGAAACGGTACATAGCGGTAAAAATCCATCATCCTTGGTTATAACCGATAGCGATAATAAACTTCAGGTGGTGTTAGAGTACAAATTGCGAATCGACTGATAAATGCAATATGTGGAATTAACGAAAGGTTCTAATGACTTACCCATCTGAACGACTAGAATCCTTCAACAGAAGTCTGGACGGTGGATCCAACATAAAAAGGAACGGTACAAAGCGGTAAAAAATCCACCCTCCAACAACAACGAATTCTTATCCCCGGGATCGGGCTCGGAAAAACACTGTTCATTATTAAATCGAATGCTGGGTCGTTCGAGAAAGGAAGCAAACAAAATTCTTTCCAAAAATCACAACCACATTTCACAAGCTGACCAACAAAATTTTGCGTCGACACCTTTCCACGTTCAAAAGCCAACTCTCACATATAATTTTTTGATAACTCGCACATTTCGATAAAACATTTGTCTTTAAGAAATTGAATTGTCCTGCCACACCTCGGGGAATGTTGCAAATTTATTGCAGCGATCTGCAATAGGTAAATTAGATTTGCAAAATCAAAGCCTGAAGCGGAAATTTGGAACCGTCACAACAGATTAGATAACGAAGAAGTAACGAGCCTATACGGAGAGCTGAGTATAACAAGAATAATTAAAGCGCAGGTCAGGTGGTTGGGGCATGTGGAGAGACTACCAAGAGAGAGAATGACCCACAAAGTACTGCGACAAGGTCCAAAGGTACCAGAAGAAGAGGAAAGCCAAGGAGGAGATGGCTGGATGCGGTGGATGAGGACCTGATGAAGATAGGAGTCGAGGACTGGACAGTTTTAGTGAGAGACCGAAAAAGATGGAGAAAAATAGTTCAAACCATGGGTCTACAAGGCCTGAGGTGGTCAAATTTTATTTTATTCTTTTGTAAATCAAGCCATTGTTTATAATAGGTCGTGTAAAGTGTAATAAGTGGTATTCTTTCTATCGCATGTATCCCGAAGATTTATGATCGCACCCCGTATAATTCAATCGCAATTTCAGTAAGTTCTTAAAGTAAAAGCCAATTGATGTGATGAAAAAGTATCCCCGCTCCGCGTGTGAGGAGATTTGGAGATGATGGTTTCATCTCTTTGGAGATGAAACCATAGTGCGAATGTATTGGGCTCATGCGAAGAGAAAAATACAAACTCGAGCAGAAAGCTGCATAAGAAACAAACTCGCTCTAAAAGACGTATTGGCAGACGTAGATACTGCGATGTAAAGTACTTTGCCACATTGGCAGATTGAAGGTGTGAAAGAAGTGGATGAAAATGCGACAAAAGAGAGTGTAAAGAAAAGGATAGATTCGTTAAGGGCAGGCTACAGAAGGGAATTAAAAAAAATTAAAGATTCTAAAAGATGCGGCGCTGGAAGTGAAGACGTTTATACGCCTAACTTGTGGTATTTTGAGGATCTGTCATTTTTGAGTGACCAAGAAATCGCATGGCCTAGTTTATCCAACATTGAAAATGACATGAGTTTCAATGCAGATGACAGTGATTATAGAACACAGAAAGATGATCAGCAAGACCAGGACCATGAATTTGATAAGGTAAATACCGGTAAATACTTTGCTATTGTAACTTCACTTTTCCCCGAAACTTATGTAGGTATATAATAAAATTCAGCACCTGTTTTTGCTTTTATAAACTGTTTATTAAACAAAAGACCTTTATTGTTTTATTGTTGCTTACATTTAGTACAAGAAGTATGTAATTTATTAGATAAAGTTCTCTTGCCATGGCACCGAACCTATGGTGGTAAAATAATTCATGAATTGTTCACGGACTTTGTTTGCTTCTGCAGATGCATGTCTGTGTGAACTATTCTGCAAATTAAGCATGTTTTTAAAAAATCGCTTCCTAAAGCGAAAGCTTCATCGCCAACAAAGACATATGGTAAAAATGTATCTGTGTTATTTATTTTTGAAGGTGCAGGTAACTTTACAGTACCATTTTTCCGTTTTTCATAAAACACAGTTTCGTTTATTACTCCTCCGTCAGATACACGTCCATTTATTCCAAAGTCGCATAATATAAATTCGTAATTGGCGTTGCAAATGGCCATCAGAACCAGGCTGTGTTGCCCCTTATAATTATAAAAATAGTATCCACCATTTACCGGTGGAATAATTTGTACATGCTTTCCATCCACCGCGCCTAGACAATGTGGAAAATTCCATTTGACATGAAAATCTTTTGCAATACATTTCCATTCTTCTTCTGTTTTTGGAAACTGTAAATGAATACAATAAATTAATAAATAATAGTATTTTTATTATTTTGAATATTTGCAGATGATAAAATAATATTGCACTAAATACCAACTCCTACACTTTATAAGAATTATTAATCAGCAAATAATGAGGAAGTAGTATACACCTGCGTTATCTCAATAATTTGCATAGTTTTTATATTCTTATTTGGTTAATGTGATACTATGACCTTTTTTAATTCCTTATATCTTGGGATAGACCCCAACTACAAAGTCGATAAAGTAAAGAAATAAGTACATACTTCTTTTTTAGGAGGAAAGCCATCCGCACACGGAGCTACTGAAACCAAACTAGTTACGGATTGTAACTACTAAGCAGTATCTTGAGCATCACGGCATGTGTATTTCAATGGGAGCTCGCACACGAAGCTATTTCGGTTTTGTATAGCGCTAGAATAGTTTCTCGCGATGCTAGTCTCCAAGGAACGGTTTCTAATGTATTTAGTACAATAATTACTTACAACAGCTAGCGTCAGGGTTTCGTATTTCAGTAGCGAGACAATAAGGAGACATAATGCAGCTGCTTGGAAACGGTTTCTAACGCGCCAGCTGCCAATTTCTCGCGATGCAGCATGCGATCACGAGGAGAAACTAGTTCCAAACAAAAATTATTACTATCACGGACTTCGTATTTCAATAGCGAGACAATATGGAGGCATGGTGCAATTGCTCATAGGGGAAGCCCCGACTTCCGACGGTTCGCACAACCTTGTGTTTGTCTCTTTCATACATGCGCATATTACATAAATGAAACGAACAGATGCGGGGATTTCCCTATGAATATAATATTTATGTATGCATATTTTAGGGTATTCGTTTTCGTTATGTACTTGTATGAATGTATTTTTATTATATTATGTACATAATTACATATCATAATTATGAATAAAGATTGAACTATGATATTTGTATCTGCTAATCTTTTTGCAACGAATAATCTGCGGTTAGTATTCCTTTCAATCTAGGGGTGAACCCAAAATCTCCTGTTTCGGGACCCAACGTCTCCTGATTATGTCGATACTAGTTATAAAGAATAACGTCATCTTCATCACGACTCGATTCACTGCACATATTTTTTCCACAATGCAGTCTCCTTGGAAGAATGGGTGACAACTGACTGAAACAATTTTTTCTATTTTCTCTCTTGAACTTTCCGGAGCACCACGGCGTTGCCGAATATCTCCTTAATCGGATTGGGGTTGTCTAACTGCGGGAGTTGTGGAGGCCTTTTGACCTCGCGGAACTGGTAATGACCTGACTGAAGGGGAACTGAAACAATATAATATCGTCTTGTTTATAATGGTGTGGAATGGTCGAATTCGGTATAAAAAGAGTTCCATCGCTTTTGAGTAGCTCCGTGTGCGACGTATAAGAACTTGGTCAAAACTAGTTTATAAACAGTTCCTTCGCTTTGCAGTAGCTCCGTGTGCGGATGGCCGAAGAGATTCAGTGTGAATCGCCACAGTCAAATCTAAGTTTACATGAAAGTACTCCGCTAAGTGACTCCACAAGACGCCAGTCAGCGGCTTCAACATCGTCTCGTTTAACAACTACTCCTAGGTCAAGAGCAAATAGATCAAAAATTTCTGCTGATTATTATATTAAATAGAGTGAATGAACAATTAAATCAAGAAACAGAAGACGAGTTTGACGTAATTGGAAAAAACGTGGCGAATAAATTAAGAAAATTATCTACAGATACGGTCACTATTACGGAAAAATTTATAATGGATATACTCTTTGAGGCTCAATTAGGAAACATAAATAAAAATTCTAAACTTAACATTTCCCAAACAGTGATGCAACCAACTACATTTACAACTTTAAGATCGGTTCAAAATAATATTCCTGAAGGGCAACAGTAACTGTTGGATACACAAGATTCACATGCAAGCGCATTTCATTCCCAATACAACCCTAACAATAATTTATTGTCACACATATCCATTTAATAATTACTAATTAGACAATTACAAAAATTTCATATAATCTAAATAACAATTTTTGTACTTACTTTTATATACTCCTTCTTTAAAATAGAATAAATTGCATCACAAGTATCCGGTAGTCTCTTACCCACACTTTGCGGTGAGATGATAGTCGAAAATTTTAAATCTTCATAACATCTGCCTGTAATAAGGAATCTTAAGGTAGCTGTAAGTCGCTCATGAGGTGTAATGGCTTTTCTAAGCTGCGTGTCTTTTTTTTTAATCAGGGGGATTACTAGTTTCAAAAGGGTACAATAAGTTTCATAATCCATTCTTAAATAATTAAACCAATCTCCAGGTTCAAATTTAACCTTTAACTGCTGGCGTTGGTGTACTCAGTACACCACTTGCATTTAAGAAGCTGTCATTTGTGTTAAATGCCCTAATCTGATCTAACCTATCCACCTAACCTATTATTGAGGTATTCAGAACAACCCTAGTCAATTTCGTTGTTATAGCTGTACAAATAAGTTGGATATTTGCTTTTAATTTCTATGTGGTTGCGCGTGGTGTATAGAATACACCACGCCAGTACTTGTGTAATCGCATGAAACTATATCGCACTTTGTTACATTCGTGGCCCAAGATAAAGAAATAAAAATCACCATTATTATCACTGATTTCTATATCGCTATATATTTTAAAGTATTCAATGAAACAGCTTGAATTTTATTTACCGCCAAATGGTAACTATGTAGATTCTAGAAAACAGAAAAAAATCTGAAATTTTTTTATGGTTTAGGAAATTTCTTCGCCACCAGCAAAGTTCGATATACAGCAAAGTGCGATCTCTATTAGGCCCCTCGTAATGATTGCGGCACTTATTAAAAAATTTCCAGAAATTTATAACTCGACTAATATAAAATCGTATAAATGCATTATAAGCATTAATTTTCTTGTCGATGTTACATACTAATTACATAAACAATTACTCAGCACGAAGATCTTGCAAATATTTCAGAATATTTTGTAAATATTATGTTTATTATTGTTTAATAAACATTTATTAGGCAAATATGTATCTAGAATTTATTGATTATAGCTTTTGGGAAACATTTTGATGTTGGTGTACACAATACACCACGCCAGTACTTGTGTTATAAATCATAGTGCCAGTAGTTAAAGGTTAAGCTCTTTTAAAAGATTGATGTGAGAAAACTGGCTTCTCTTCAAAAGCCACTATTTTGTCCAATTTGTTCTTTTTTGTTTTGTTTTTGATTTTATGGCTAATGCCGCCGCCACTGCACAAAAATGAACGGGTTTCATCAGTACCTCTGTCTTGATAACACCGTGGAACAAGACTGCAGTCTGTGCCCTACTCGAACTAGCGTACTTGTTCAACAGACTTGTTCGTCGAACAAATCTGTCGAACAAAGCCGCAATCTGTGGCTGCCTTTGACTCAGAATCTCCTAAAAAATAGAACGAAGGGATAATAATAACGAATACCATAAATCACATAAAAAATACACCTCAGCTAGGTTATTAACGACAACGGCCAAAGAATGTTTATTTTGTAAATCCCAACATCATAAGGTAGAAAATTGTGATTTAACAAATATTACGATCCAATAAAAAAAAGGATTTACTAAGTAAAAACAAACTATGTTTCCGTTGTACGAAAACAGGTCATAATTCGAAATTTTGCAGATCTAGAATAACTTAGTACGGTTCGTTGAATGTGTGGAATTGTTGTTATATTCCAATTTTTACTGTCCACTTTCTTAAAATTAAGAAATTTTATAAATAATAGCTTATAAAACTTCATTTGTGCCGATTCATTTCCCATCGGATCCAATATTGTGATAAGCTTATCAGAAAAGTTAATGGCAATTAATATAAAATGATTGTTTCTCACAACTGCAGGCATAACAACATTATCTTGGTCGATAGAAATGTTATCGACAAAATATTGAGTTAACTCATTTTGATCGTCGAATATTATGAATGAATTACTGACCGAAATAATTTGATATTTTTTGAATTATAAGTTTAAAATATATAAGCAATGATCAACTATAAAACTAGATAGCCATTCGTTACCACATAAGGTGGTATAGTCATCTATCAAAATTTCTTTAATTGAGAAATCAATACCAGAATTTCTGATAACTACATTGTAGTATGATGATGCAGGGTAATTATTATGTATCGTGTGAGACCGGCATTATTGTACCGCACGTGTATTAATTAGTAAGTAGAACAGTAAAAGATTGCTAATAATGTTTAATATACATAGTTGGTATGCAGACCACTATTTGTTAATATGTAACTATTGATTATTAAGCTTATTACGGATTTTATATAAATAGGAGCCATAATTAATACGAGAGTAGTAGAGAGAGTAGTAGATAAGGATAGTGAATAGATAGATGTAGTTAAGTTAAGTTAAGAAGAGTATTGTTAGAAATGTAAGAGTATGTACGAGGTGTAACCAATAAATGACTTAACTAAAAATGGAATTTTACTCCATTATCTCAACATAACCCCTATTATTTTGAAATTCTCTATAATAATTAATATCAGTAACAGACCGTTGTCAAAGAAACTCAATTGTTTCGATGTTGTCCATTTTTTGGAGTAATCTGACAACTGATTTCCAGGTGCTACTATATCTGGCAACATGTGAAGTAAATAGAAATTTCTTAATTTTGGAAATATGCTGCCCCAAAAGGTTTTCTGACGTAAAACTTTTATCGATTTAATGCCCTTAAACGTATAGATTATCACTATAGTCAACAAATCTAAACTTTTTTTTATAACATTAGTAAATTTAACTATTTTTATATAAACAATGCCTATTGTTCAAGAAAATGTCGTTAAAAAGTTCGTAGCACCCTCAGATTTTTTGTTATTCGACTTGCATGAATTTACAAAAATCGTTGTTAGCTATAGCATGGAGTCATTTAAAAAATATATAATTACAACTGCATTAATGAAAATTAATTAATTAATTTATTTATTCTGCAAAAAACATACTCTAAAAGGTTGAGAGAATATAAATCATGAAAGAAAAAATTAAGATAAAAAAATTATTTTTTTCTTTTATGAACACTATCATCTTCCCTCTGCAGGAACCAGCAAAAGTCTCCCATCATTGTTGAATCCCACCTTCCTTGGTAACTATGTATGTTCCATTATACTTATGTCTTGGTGAAACCTTTCTCGTTGCTCGTCACTTACTGCACCCAAATTTTCAGGGAAGAAATTTAGATGGGAATGTAGAAAATGAACTTTAAGCGACATACGGCATCCTAACTCCTTATAGTTATGTAACAGTTCTTATATTTATCATATAAATATCATATTTTCGTAGCGCACATGTTTTTTGTTGCCTAAAAACTGATCTACAACTACTTTGAAAGATGTCCAAGCAGCCAATTCTTTAGTGTTCAATTTTAAATTGAAGTTTTCATCGTGTATTAGCTTGTGTATTTGAGGTCCAACAAATAGTCCTTCTTTAAGCTTTCCATCACTTAACTTACATTTAACACACATTTACATACACCAGCGTCTACAAACGACAGACAAAATTTCCCTCCCCTTCACGCCAGACGGACTTTCCCGCAGCACACGACAACAAGCGTACAAAGACAAACGTACGCACAAAATTTAAACAACCTCGACATGAACGTGTAACGCCCTTTTGTTACATTAAATTTTGCGTTGGCAAAATCTTCTTTTGTCAACAAATTTTATTTCCGATTAAAAATACTTAAGTTTCCAAATATCAATTTTAAATTAATTTCATTTTAAATCAAGATTACAAATTTTAAACCCTATGATTTAGGCAACCCATTTATCATAAATTTAATTTAACCATAGTCCCACATATACGCATGAGTGGAGAATGAAGAGAGTTGATCATGGCCTCGAGTAAGCCGGTCGCAAATTTTTGCGGTCCGGGCAATTTTTAAAGTTTCACCAAGTTAAAAATGTTTTCAATACTCAAAGTTATTTTGTGACGATATTAATTTCACGTAGTGCGTGGTGTAATGGTTTTTCTTTCTTTTACGTTTTACGATCCAAACAATTTCATGAAGTCGGTAATTTTAATTAAGCCCTTCAACTTTTTCAACATGGCGGAATGACTCCATTACAATTTCAAACGTCCACCTTTTTGGTCGGAACCCGTTGAGTATGGGAGCTCATGGAAAGCCGCGAAGTTTCTGTGATGCTTTTGACGCTCGACAACGTCGATCATCTTTTTGGATATGGGAGTTTGTGGAGGTGCTATCCGTTTAATTTGGAATATGTCAGTAAATTTTAATCTGGACCAAGTGGCAAAAATTCGCCGACCAGCTGGTCGAGGACTCGCCCAGTTGGACAAATTCAGAGGGATGATGTTTCAACCCCATATGACAGCCCGACATTCTGTAGTTTTTTATGGTGCCGCTTTTAGAATAATTTTTCGTCAGTTGGTGCAAGCTGATTAATTTTTCGAGGTATCATAAATATGGAACGCCAGATGTTCCGATTTTGATGTGCTAATTCTCATTACCATTTCCAACTTTCAAAACTTCAACAGATGTGGTCGTATAGAAAATAAATTTAATCAACATATTTTTCACTTTCAAATACCAACGATTTTTTCAATAATTTTCTAATTAACAATTTTTTACATGTAAAAATTGTTAAACTTTAATACCTTCAGTAACATAACCACCTTTGTAATTTTATGCGAACTCAGTTCATCAATTTTTTGACCGTCATCAACGGCTCTAAATTTTTAACTTGCCTACCTTGTGTAGTTTTAACGACGTACAGAACACGTCATCTCGTTACAGAGAAAATTTTATTCGTATCGGAGATTGCTTCGATCCGAACACCACGACGCCACTTTTTTTGTGTCTCGTATTATTTCGTCGTTTTAATTTTGTAAGTCAAAATATTTCTTTTTCCCATATTGTTATGATTATTGTATGTATGTAGTCAAGAGTTTGTTCCTTTGTTTTTTTTACGATTATTAAAATATTTAATTTCATTAAAGTGTGTTATTCTAACCTCGACGAATATTTTTTATTTTACTTTTTATTTCCATTTTTGACTGGGTATAAGTAACTAGTCGATCGAAAGCTCGTACCCAATCATGGCGCCCAAATTAGGTAGTGACAATTTAGCAAACATAACACAATTTAAGGATCCACGAACCTCTTTGAGGTACCCACGCTCTCGTGGCTTCGTATGAGAAATACAGAGCTAAAGCCGATACGTACTCTCCAGCTGCGATCACTAAAAAGGGCAAGGTGAATGCTGAAACTCTTTTTTAGATGACCATTTGCCGGATCATCACTTTTTGGTATTCGTTTACGAGTTTTGAGCATTTCAAACGACACCCCCTTACCACCGATTAGTCACGGACCCTCGACAGCAAACCCGACCGCTGACGTCAACGGCTTATTCAAGCTCGCACTTGAAATAATCCAGATGATAAACATTCCGAAATTGATGGCCGACATGCTCGAATTAAAAGAGCGAATGGCGGGCGTCACCGACCTGGTGGAACAAGTTACCATCCTAACCCAGATTGCTGCAAAACACGCTTATTAAATTCAATACAAAACGGACATAAAGGTTGTAATAAGCACATGGAATTAAATTAGTATATTAAATTGAATTATTTATTATAAAGAACCTACAATTGGCGACGAGGATAATATTTTGGAAAAAAGATTAGATTAAATTGGATTAAATTAAATTGGAAATGGCAAGTGGTAGTGGCAATTCTAAAATTGAAAACTTTGACTGCGTTAACGACCCCGCAACAATAAGCCAAAGGTGGAAGAGATGGAAAAGGCAATTTTCATATTTCATCGAAGGGGAAGGTATTAAGCCTAGTATTAGAAAAAAAGATTTATTTTTACACCTAGCAGGCCCCGAAGTGCAAGATGTATATGAAACCCTCACCATTCCAGCAGTGGCGGAAAACGAGTGCGTTTATTGAGGCAGCAATAAAGGCGTTAGATGAACACTTCACTCCCAAAACAAACAAAACATACCAGCGACACCTATTCCGAAAAATGGCTCAAGATGATGGCGAAACTGTAAATCAGTTTGTAACAAAACTCAAGCAGCAAGCTAAAAATTGTGAATTTGCGGAGGAAGAGGATGAAATATTATCACAGGTAATAGATCGATGTAAATCTAGTAAGCTCCAAGCGCCGATGCTGGAACGAACTCCTAGGCCTGCTCGAAGAAGACCCCTGGGGACTCGCCTACAAGATCGTGCGAGGAAAACTCAGGGGTCCCAGCAAGATGACCGGACCTCATCCAGAAAAGGTCCGAGAGGTGGCGACGGCACTCTTCCCCACACACCCGAAGACGACCGAACCGAGAAGACCCCCAACGGAGGAGAGGTCCCGGTTCACCCTGGAAGAACTAACCGTGGCGGCGTCCAAAATCGCGCCCGACAAGGCACCCGGCCCGGACTGCATACCCGGCCGGGTCATCAAGGAGGCGGTGACCCTAGCAGGACGGACCTTCCTGGAAATCTACAACAAATGCCTCGAGACCGGCATTTTTCCCGCACATTGGAAGGTCGCGAAGCTCGTCCTCATCAGAAAGGGCACCAAACCCCCGGAAAACCCCACCTCGTACCGGCCCATCTGTCTGCTCGATCACGCAGGCAAGCTGCTCGAGAGGTTGATACTTAACCGCCTCGAGAAGAACATCGAGAGCAGCGGCGGCCTCTCCGACAACCAATACGGTTTCAGGAGGGGAAGATCGACCGTGGATGCACTTAAAAAGATCATGGAGATCGCGGTCGAGGCCAAGATGGGAAGCCGGCGTACCAGAAGGCTTTGCCTACTCGTCACCTTGGACGTCAGGAATGCATTCAATAATGCGGGGTGGAGGCACATCCTGGGGGCACTAAACAGCCTGGCGACGATCGAAAACGATACCTTTAATCTCGTCGCCAGTTACCTCGAGGACAGAAGCCTATTAATAGGCGATGGGGAGCAGGAAGAAATGGAGGTCACAAGCGGAGTCCCCCAGGGCTCGGTTCTTGGACCGACGCTCTGGAACCTCATGTACGACGGAGTGCTGCGTCTGAAGCTCCCAGACGGATGCACCACCGTGGGCTTCGCGGACGACCTCAACGTAGTGGTCGTGGGCAAGGACGTGGCGGAGATCGAGACATCGGCGACAGAGGCGCTTGAGACCATCTCCGCCTGGGTGAGCGAAAGAGGACTCACCCTAGTCCCTGAAAAGTCCCTGAAAAGTAGTGGTCGTGGGCAAGGACGTGGCGGAGATCGAGACATCGGCGACAGAGGCGCTTGAGACCATCTCCGCCTGGGTGAGCGAAAGAGGACTCACCCTAGTCCCTGAAAAGTCGGAGGGAGTACTTCTCAGCGGAAGAAGGAAAGTCTCCAAGGTTTCCCTCCGACTGAACGGAGTTCCAATTCCATCTAAGGACTCCGTAACCGTTCTCGGCGTCAAGATCGACAAATACCTGAACTTCGCCGAGCACATCAGGGACGCGTCCGCAAAGGCGGGAGCAGTGACGACATCGCTTGCCCGCCTTTTGCCCAACATGGGAGGCCCTAAGCAGGCAAAGAGAAGAACCCTAGCCCTCGTGACGCAGTCGATCATACTGTATGCGGCACCTGTATGGCACGAGGCGCTGAGGGTTAAAAGGAACGCGCAGAGACTGCTGAGCGTCCAGCGCAGAATGGCGCTGCGCGTTTCCTGCGCTTACAGGACGGTCTCGCTCGACGCGGCCCTCGTTCTGGCGTCGATGCCCCCCATCGACCTCCTCGCACTAGCAAGGAGCAGAATCTACGACGGAGTGGGGGGTGCCGGATGCGAGGTGGCCGAAAGTTGGCAGGCCAGGTGGGAGGAGGCAACTTGCGGCTTGTGGACCCGCAGACTCATCCCCAACATCAAGAGATGGGTCGAGAGGCGGCATGGACAGGTGAGCTACCACCTCACACAAATGCTGTCAGGGCACGGCTGCTTTGCGTACTACCTGCACCGATTTGGCATATTGGGAAGCCCCAAGTGCAGGTTCTGCGAGGAAATCGATACCGCGGAACACTCCCTCTTCCAGTGCTGGAGATGGGAGCGCGAGCGAACAATGGTCTCGCTTGCACTGGGGTACACAATGACTCCCGAAGACCTGGTCGAAGCAATGCTCGTCGACGAGGCCCAGTGGCAGCGGATAAACACCCTCATCTCAAACATCCTGAGGTGTAAGGAGGCAGCAGGAAGAGCCGAACAACGGGCCGCCGCTGCTGCTGCCCATGCGGGGGAGGATTCCGACACTGAAGATCAGTGACCCGAGGCCAATCGCGGTCGGGTGGAAGAGTGGCATGCGAAAGAGCACACGTAACATCGAATTCCATCGCAATGCCCCCTACCCGACCGTCAAACCAGGAGGCCAACCAACGAGGAGGAAAGGAAAGGAAAAGGAAGGGAAAGGAAAAAAAGGGAAAAAAGAACTCGGACAGGTAGAAGAGAGGCATGCGAAAGAGCACACGTTTCATCGAATTCCATCGCAATGCCCCCTACCTGACTGAGCAAACAGGAAGCCATTCATGAGAGGAACTTGGAGGCCCAAACGAAAAAGGCGGGTCTGCACACGATACTGCAGACCCAACGCATCTGCCCGAACATCCAGGGCGGGAGATGTCGAAGATCCCGACATCTCGGACCGAGCATCCCGGAAGAAATGCCTGACGGCGAAACCCGGGTGCTTGGTAGGGGGGAGTTTTAGTCAGTGAAGTCTGACACTATCCACTTCGATTAAGTGGGTGTCTCGCACGAGATTTCTCCTCCCTGCGTTGAGCTAAAAAAAAAAAAAAAAAAAAAAAAAAAATCTAGTAAGCTCAGGTTAAGATTATTAGAGAAGCCAGCAACATTAGTTGAAGCAATGAACAGTGCTAGAATAATGGAAGCAAGTGCGAGGCAGATTGTGGCAATGGAAGAAAAAGCGGTAGTGCAATCATCCAAGTTCGAAATTGGGTGCGGCACGCTGCAAACTGCGCGGAAAAACACCAAAAAACACCCGCGGACACTTTGATCGGTGCACAGGAACACTCTCCAGACGCGATTGCGAAAAAATCCGGGCAAAAACCCGCCAAAATTGTAATTACCCGTGAACTAATTACAATTGCATTAAAGTTCATCAACATTGCAATCAAGTGGCGTCACCGGATACACGCGCGAAAATTCGCTCTGGAATACAGGGGCTCCGTTAAGGAAAGTGCAAACACCTAGAAATATTTGCAACACTTATCACTTATAAGTGGCGTGATACGTTATACGAGGTGCGATTATTGCAAAATCGGAAACTTTCTCTGATACGGGGTGCGATCGAAACAAAATCGATCAATCGACCAACATATGAGGTGCGATCGGTAAAAAATCGAACGATGGATATACGAAAAATTTAAAAAAAGACGGTACCTAATCTTCAAAATAAACCTGAACGAGGAAGAAAAGCTATCCTCACACAGAGAGACAAAAATCATATTGTAAGGCAAATTAAGGCTGATCCTAAAGCAAGTGTTCCAAATCTAACTGCTGAAGTGTCGAGACGTATTAATAAATCTATTTCAACTGAAACAATTAGAAGGGTTCTACGAAAAGAGGGATATAATGGTAGTATTGCTAGTAAGAAATCATTTACAAGTAAAATAAATAAGGAGAAATAAACTTTTAGTATTTTTCGAAAAAATACATTAACAAAGACTATAGTTATTTTTATACATACGAGTAGTATAAAGAAAATAGTTTGATATGTACGACCCACCCCTTCGCGACGTGAGCTAGTCAACCCCCTATATTTTACTTGCACTAAGGGTGCGTTAATATCAATTATGGTTGTTACAACTTATTCGCCTTTTAGTGGACTTTGTAACGAATTTTTGATTCATTACCTATTTTGGAATTATTGCTATCTCTCCTTTTTTTAATATTTTAAAACTTTCGGACAAGCGATTTTCAAAAAATTTGCTCATTGTCATTTGATGAAATGAAAGTGAAGCAAGTATACGAGTATGATCGAAGAAATGATCAAGTTTTGAAGCCAACTAGTTATGTTCAAGTAGTTATGCTTCGGAGTTTATTTGGGAATTGGAAGCAGCCAATTTTTTTTTATTCCGATTGCAGGATGACAAAAGATTTGTTATTTTAAATTATAAACTTTGTAGAAAGTTCAGGTATATATTAAAATTTTTACAACTTTTTCGATTGGTGCTTAGTTATTTTTAATTGTTAAAGGTTTCAAAATTGTTTCCATGGTTAGCGATTTGGGCGGAACTAACAGGGCTCTGTATTCAGAATTAGGAATTGATCATTTAAGTAAAACGTGGTTCACAAACCCATTCAACAATGAAAAAGTTTTTGTGTTTGCCGATGTTCCCCATTTAATAAAATTGTTGAGGAATCATTATATAGACCAAGGTTTAATTATGAATGGAAAAACTATCGACAGGAAAATTATCGATAAATTATTAAACTTGACGAAAAGTTCAGACCTGAAGATATTTCACAATAAGATTTCTATCGAAAGCCTGAATGTTAAAGGTGCTGCCCGTCAAAAAGTGAAATTTGCTACTAAGCTGTTTTCGCAAACAGTTTCTGCTGCAATTGGAAGATGCGGTATGCTTAGACTTTTAAATGATTATAACTGGGTTGAATGTTCAGAATTCTTCAAAAAGGTAAAAATTATTATTTGTAAACTCATAATTTGTAGTTCTTATTATTAACTTTGTTTTAGGTCAATGATTGGTTTGACATAATGAATGCAAGGGTACCTCAAAGCGATCCGGTCCTAAATTAAATAGTTTGATCGCATTCGATCCGGTTCTTAATTAAATAGTTATACCTCATCCTGCATCAATTATTGCGAGTCCCCCCCGTTTTAAAAATTATGATTATTTGGGCCATCGGCAATTTGATTTATTTGCGAAAACCCGAGCTCGATCCGGTCCTAAATTAAGTAGTTAGATCGCACCCTGCAAAAATTGCGACCCCCCCCCCCTATTTACTTTATTATGATTTTTTAGGCCTTCTGCAGTTTGATTTATTATCGAAAACGCGAACTCCTTCTGGTCTTTAATTAACAACTTAGGTCGCGTCCGCCCTTGTTCTTTTATTTTAACCGTGAGCAGTTTGATTTGCTGCCTAAAATACAAACTCGATCCGGCCCCGAATTAAATAGTTCGGTCGCGTCCTACAAAAAATGCGAGTCCCTCCTTATATTTTTAATTCTGATTATTTAGCCCATCGCATAGTGGGATATATGCATGACAAGTTATATATTCCCATAAGGATTATGTAACCGGGTGATTTTCCCATAATGTTATGTAATATAGGGAAATGCAAACATCATAATTATTAAATTACATTGCTGGTTGAGCAAATCGAATGTTCTAGAACATCCTGGAAGCGTGAGATTCGCTAAACTAACAAAACTGTTTAACACATAAAAATCAATGTAACAGATAAAATCGAGTCAGTATTAGTTAGTATCTTTCAAGTCATTATTACGATAGTTAGTATTATTGTAGTTAGGCAGAAACTCGGCTAGTTTTAAGTTGTATTGTGAAAATTAAATATTCAAAGAAAATAAATAAACAAAATTTGTGAGTGTTTTTTAAAAAGTTAAGTGTTACCAAATAGAAGTTAACTTGACCAACCTGGCCAAAATTATAAAAAGGTTATTTTTTATGTTTCAACTTAAAAAAACCTTATAACTTCACAAAACTTCTTAAAAAAAGTTATTTAGGATATTAACCAAAATACCCTGCCCCCTCGTCAGCGACACTCTTACAACATTTATGTAATATTTATCGTTATCTATTATTTGTGACAATGCAATTATTAAGACTAGATATTATTGTGGGAACGACGCAGTGGCAGTAATCACTGAGTATCCACGTCTGCACAATCAAAGGTGAAAAATTTCCGCTGCCAAATTTAAACATTTACAGGAATTGAAGATGGTGTTACCGCAGGCTGTGCATAACTTCTACGACTTATTGCCGCATTGAGTTTAAATTTTGTACCTTTCTTTAAATAAAAATTTTGTTTGTTGTGCAATTGTTATTTTTCATGTCTTAGAACCTCTAAAATTCATCTATTAATATCAACACATAATAAATTGGTGATGGATTGATCAGGTGGTTCTTGCAAAGACAAATCATTAAAATATCCTAACTACATTATTATAAATATCAATATCTCCCAAACAAAAGTTTAGATAAAAATTACCTAAATATAAACGTTCCCGTAAAACACGAGTGTTTAACAAATAAATTTCCGTAAAAATTGTGAGCGCATAACTTTAAATTTAAAAGCAGGACATTATTTTCTTTTTCCTGAAAAGTAGTAGAAAAACGGTTAGGAGTTATTACAGGCTACGCGTCGATATTCTAGTGTTACACTCAAAAAAGCATTGGTTTTAATAATGGAAGACCATTTTATCTGTAATCAAACTTTTTAGTTACTTACAACAGTTTAAGTAGAAGCAAAAGACGTTGCGAGCATAGGAACATTGAACTTTAAAATGCGTTTATCTCGCAAGTAACTTTGTTGCACTATAGTCTTGCTCCCATAGTACGATTTGTTCTTTATATTCCGAGTTTGTAACATCGGCCATAATTTTAATCAAGTATTTTTTGAAAACTTCGATTTAAATTAGAGCAATACAAGAATATCCAATACCAAAAACGATGAAGGAAATTAGAGGTCTCGTCGGATATTACAGTCGCTTCATAGCTAATTTCGCGAACATATCAGTCGGATAATGATAAGTTGGACATAACTTTCTTATCGTGTTATGCAGGTATTTGAGCTGTTATCATTGTGATTACAAAAATAGTTTATTTCAGCAGATTTCTATTAAAGTATACAAAAAATTACAATGGTTACCATTTATTTATATCACAAATTTATACCTTATCATCTTTCACTATCCTTTATAATAAAATTGTTTCTCTAATTGAACCGTAAATCTTTCCTCACTATCCCTAATGAGAGGATAGCTTGAAACAGATTACGTCCACGCAGAAGGTAAAAACCCTCTACTTTTAATTGCGTGGAGCCCTGATCTTAGGTCAACTAGCTCTTTGATGGACACGTCGGTATGCGAGGGCCATGGGTCGTGTAAAAACGCCCCGGAGAAACTCAAGGAAGCAGCTTTGCTAACACACACAAAATAAACTTAACAATAAAATAAAAAATAAACAATTCGATGTTCATTGCTAAAAGGCTTAAAGATAAAATCGATGTTTTGGTGTTAGTATGGCGCCAGTGGAACGTAACAACAGTAGCCCACTACAGAAGCCGACCAGAACGGCACAGTAGCGACCACATTGCCACCAAGAATCACCACCCAAACAATCAATCGACGGAACACTCGAATGGTCATAAAACAATCCCATAAAGGTAACCACATCGAGCCTCCGACGACAAAACCAAGCGGCAACGACCCCGGTGCAATGCCGCACCCTGTATATATGTAGGTCGCACATCGCAGCCTTTATAAAAATAATATTTAACCAAATATTAAACACAAAAAAAATAAGAAACATAAAAGTTCAAATACGAGGCTTGAACATAGCACGATCATTCTGGAATCCGATCGCCGATGCATTATGCTAACGTCGCTTGATGTTTTAACGTGGAAATAAAACTCAGTCGAAATACATATTATCAAACATTTTAAATCAAATAATTATTAATTAAAATAATTACATCAAACCAAAATTCAAACATAAATCTACTTCCACGTTTGCGAACGTCAAAGAGATTAGATACTGCCAATCACTACGATGCAGAAATACAACCTGCACCGCAATCATAATCTCGTTCCACACTCTGTAATAAAAAATTCACGACAAACAGAAAAACCAGAATGTTACACATAAATAAAAGAAATAAAAAAACATTAAAAAGGCCAAGGGTAAAATTCGTCATCGAGCTCCTGATGTTAAAATATTGGCCAATCGATCAACAGGTAGCTGTGAAGTAATGGCAAATTAATTAGGTAACTCACCATGCCAAAGGATAAAAATCCTTCCCAGAAATTATGGGCCAGGGTGGTCCGACAAGGACACATGGTACGGCAAAAAGAACCCATCATCCTCCAATCACGAATCAAATCCCCTACTGGGATGGAAAACAACACATTCCATAAAATATTCGGACTGTCGGACTGGAATTCCCAATAAACGTAACCATATCCATTAAAATCGAAAACAACCCCCAATTAATCACTTCGCAGCAGCAAAGACGTGACCTTCTCGTACGACATTTTTCCCAAGACTCCCGATGCAGCGCGCAGGTCGACTGCGCTCCGGAAAACAGATAACAAGTTGGAAGTGCTCAATTAATTTGAATGTAAATGGCAGTGACCAACAAATTATTGTACAAGGTTGATCATAACGGATGTAAAGTCCAAAATCCGTTATATAATGTGGTTTATTGTAGAACAATGTCCTCTTATTAGTTTAGTTTGCTTTAAACTGTCGTGCAGTTATCTTGTATTAAAACCGTTGATTTAGTGTTATTATAAAAAATATGTTAAGTAATAGTAGAGCCGCCAAAATTGTTACAATGAGTTTAGGTAAGTATCTATGCCACAAAGAAACTATAGTTGAAATATACAATACATTGTACTTTGAGTTCATATGATGTTTTTAGACCAAATGAAAGATAATGATAATTTGGAGTCACCCTTACCGCCAATGAATGAAGAACTGCAGAATTGGATGGCTACTTCGGATGATTTTCAAGGTGAGTCATTAAAATTTACACCCATAATATAGCAAAACCAGTAAAAGTTTACTGTAATTTCTTTATAAATTTTAACTATTATAGTAAAGAATTCTTATCTGTTGAACAGAAATAATCCAAGATGACGGAGAGCTAGAGAGGCGAGACACCGAACATATGGACACCACCCCATCTGAGTTCTCGTTGGATGATTCGGTATTGGACAAGGACTATATCCCATCGTCTGAAGATGGTGAAAATATGCAAGTAGAATACACCCCAGCACAAGAAATAATTGAGCAGGAAGGAGAAGGATCTGGAAATCTCATTCAGACAAACGGAACTCCGTCACGGAAGAAAAGAAAATTAAATGTACGAAAACAACAGAAGCAATTGCGTGATCACGGGAAAGAGGCAAAAACTAGACTGGGAAAAGTGATTAATTTCAAGTGATTGTTAGTTGTTGTCGTAAAAAATGCTTTGAAAAATTTACTGAAGAACAACAAAGAGCTTTTCACGCAAAAATTTATGAATGTTCAAAAGCGGAACAAAACCAAATTTTGGCCGGACGAATAACAATCTCAAAAAAAAGTGGCGAAAGAGAGGGTCGCGGCAAAACAGGTGCTAAACACGATCGGAAAATCACTGCTGAATATTTTTTAAAATTAGAAGGGAGTAACAGATCGGTGTGCAAGATTATGTTCCAATCCGTTTATGGAATAACCAAGTATAAAGTTGATTATTTGGTGGAAAAGTTAAAAAAATCTTGTATGCCAATTACTACTCTTGAGGATCGAAGAGGTCGGCATATACCCAAAAATAAAAAGATCGAAGACCGCATGACTATGTTGGAACACATCGAGAAGTATCCCAAATACGAAAGTCATTATTCGCGAAGAGATTCACAGAAGAAGTATCTACAGAGTCACCTTAACATAAGAATGCTGTATAATGATTATAAAACTGATCATCAAAATGCTGCATCATATGACTTATTTCGAGAGGTATTTAAGTCAACAGGTTATTCATTTAAACAACCCCAAGTAGATACATGTAAGACCTGTGACTCTTTCATAATGCAAATCAAGCAAAGCAGTGATCCAAATGAAAAGGAACATATTACTGCGGAGCACAACAAACACAAAAAAACTGCAGATTTAGGTTACAAATTAAGAGATGCTGACAAAAACAAGGCGAAGGAAGACGCAACAATGAAAGTCTTAGTATTTGATTTGCAGCAAGTTCTAGACACCCCTTCATTGACAGCCAATATTTCTTTCTATAAGCGGTTACTATCAACATACAATTTAACTATTCGAGATTGCACTACAGACGGAGGAATTACTAGCTGTTACATGTGGCACGAAGCAATAGGAAAAAGGGGGTCTGAATAAATTGCCTCCTTCGTTTTAAAGAAACTAGAAAGTCTCCCCGAAAGTGTGTAACGATTTTTTGCAATACGTTACTGACTATTTTATTTCGCAACATCCTATATACGGCATGTTTAACCGTCGGATAGTTGTACGCATGTCTGTACATGGCCGAAGCGATTAGCATTTTTTCGTTTGTAACGAGAGGAAGTTCGTTCGTTGAATTTTTGCTTTAATTTTGAAATAATGTTTAATTATTGAATACATTATTTTATATACAACTGACACGTTCGCGGATTAGATAGATCAGTTTATGTAAGTGGCAATCCTTTTTAACAACTTTATTTTTTTAACGCATATAATTTTTATTAGATATGTGCGGAGCTGTCAAATTATCTTTAGAGATTTCAATTATCAGTTTTGACATTTCACAACCAAACTGTCAAAATTTACTTCATGTCAACAAACATCAAGTTGATTGTTTTTTACTTGAAATATTATACCACACTATCAGGACGACCATTATATTGAATGATCAGGGTGATTTTTTTGGCAAGATCCAGTTTATTTGCTTCCACTTTTAACCAGTCGGCGAAAGAATCTGTCAACATCGTATCCACTATTGGTGACTGCAGGAAGATTAAAGGAGATTCCCGCAATTGTATTGCGTTGTGTTTTGGGCATTGTAGAACCCGAGAGCGCTTTAAGGTTTGTGCCGTATTTTACTTTTTTAATCTGCACTGCAGTGAATTTTGTACACCATATTTTTTTGCTATCACAATTGCCTTCTGCAATTGTATTGATTCTTGCCTTTGACTTGGTAGCATTCATTAATTTGTTAATTAATTGCTTGTGCTGTGCATATGATAACGATATTTTTACCTTCATTAAACGATTATTTGTTTGTCGTTAGCTTTATTTGTCTGTTCAGTGATCACCTGGAGATTCTAATTATCCACGACCTTTTGCCTCCGCAAAAGAAAAGAGTTAGCTTATACGACCATCAGGGTTTTACGTCTGTCACCGAATTTACTGTTGATATTTATATTGGCAGATGTAAAGTTTTGCTTCTTCAACTCCTCAGGTCTCATTAGCTTGTCGAGCTTAGAGGAGTAAAACCCACGTAACCCACGTCGTGACCTATTCGGATACATGTGGAGGACAAATCGGAATATCAACATGGCTTGCATGTTTTCAATGTTTTCATTATTTGTCAGTACGAGCAGCCACGTTGATTATGTAGATCAGAAGTTTCTGTTGCCAGGACACACGCATCTCGAATGTGATGTAGATCATGCTCGCATTGAAAGGGCAAAAAACTACTAAAATACCGATTATGGTACCACGCGACTGGTTCCAATTCCTCAGAACTGTAAGGGGAAAAAACCATTTCAGGTTCATGAAATAGATCAAAAGGACTTTATGTCATTTTCCAAAATTTTTCTGGAACGTTTGATTCGAAGGAATACCGACACGGAGGGCAGGAAAGTTAATTGGCTTGAAATCAAATCGATAAGGTATGAGAAAACTTTTGGGCTAATACAATTCAAAAATTCACTTGACTATGAAAACTTTCGAGTACTCTACTTGCGGCGATCGAAACGAGGCAAACCATCGAAACCCTTACTGACGAAATGCTACGACAGTCCACTGCCTATCAATCTCCTAAAGAAGAAGGACCTACTTAGTATTCTTCCGCTGATTCATACCGATTGCCACAGTTTTTACACAAACCTGGAAATTAGCGGTAGAGTACCAGAGCTTCCAGATGATGATTCTGACGAAAATGAATAATAAATTTTGTTTTTCGAACTTAAAATAAAAAATTAAAGAGCCTGTTTGTTTGTTTTACTACCTAATGCCATTTTTTACCTCCTACGATACGTCACCTGTCTAATAATAATGGTCTGAAAGTTTGTATATACTCACCTACCCATATTCACCTACAATCACGAAAGGTCCGTAATGAAAAATAAGAGTAAAGAAGTTATAAGTCCAGTGCCCAGGAGAGATCCAAAGAAGGTAAACACCGATATGTCATTAGTGAGTAAAAAAGATAAACAAACAAGTCAATTTTATCAATGAAATTAAAGAAGGCAAAAGTCGATATGTCCAATTTATCAAAATATTTTCGTCGTCCATGAAAATTTTTAAACAATTTCTATATAGAAGGGTAAATAACATTTCAACGAACTTGTTTTGGTAATATAGCGCTTATTGACATAAAATCTAAATTACAGTGACCTCGCAAACTTTAAAAAGCGCCTCCTGAAAAATCGTGTTTTTTGACATATCGGGTTCTGCCTTAGTACCACAGATTTAAGATATGTATTTTTGATTTGATATAAGCCATACCATTATTATAATTTTATTTTGTTAACTTTTATAAGCTTTATTATATGCTACAATAAAAAATAATGAGAGTTATTTTTACTGTTTTACATACAATAAACAACTACTTGTTGTAAAGCTAAACTAGCACGAGAGGCGAGCTTACCTAAATTATTCAAAATTATAGGATGTATGTTCTTTCATCCTACGCGGTTAAGTTCACACGATAGGTGAAAACAACCGAAAGTCACTCCAGTTTTAAAAAGAAATTATAATAACTCCCAAATAAATAGAAGTTCTCTTCATTAATTCCGGTATCACATACCGAAAACCCAAGTCAAAAGGTCGATAGGGAAACTCCCTCATGAGCAGATTAGTCCGACAACGATCTGCTAGATAATAATGTACTGAAGTTATTGAATCCTTGGTGAAGACCCTACAAAGGCAATCAATAATGACGTATCGCTTCGTCCAGATTTGGCACGGCGCGGCGATGGAAAACTTGGATGTCGAAAGGACTACACAAAGACATCAAAAAGATTCTCCGAGAAAAATATACTTTGACAAGAAGCTGTATGTTATTAGCCCCAATACTAAATCGAGAGATAGCATCAACCCTTAATGAAAATGTCATCCAACGTGACAACTTTTTTTTGCGAAAGTCAAAGAATATTTGGTAGGGCCATGTCGGCAATGGGTACAGCAAATATAAACATTTGTCATCTAACGAGGGGGTAGATAGGTGTCTAAGGTGTAGATAGTTTTCCAAGAGGTCTACTCTTGGAAAAACTGGCCGCCAGGGAAAACTCTTGGCGGAACTCCACCATGACAATTCCAAGGCTAGAAGAGCATACACCTCACCGGGAATAAACAAGAGTATAAGGACAACCTTAGAAAAGTCAGAGATAAACTCTTTACTTTTCGGAGAGCACCTGAGCGAACGTATTAAGGACACCAAACTATTGGAAAAGATGAGTCAGGTTTTAAAGATAGCAAGTACATCCAGGAGTTTCCCAACAACATAATCATCTAACAAGGGTCATTTAAACTAGAAAACCCACCATTCAAAAAACTTCTGAGAGATAGGTGCGTGTTATATAAAACCAAGTTCACACACAAAAATATTCTCGAACATCCATCCGAAGCCTGGGAATTGCACTCGCTTGAACTTTCCATGCTTAATAATAAAAATATGATATTTGTGTAAACTATTGTAATAAGCATTATTTTCTTTATATAAACTGTATTACAAATTGTAAAAATTAAGTATTATTCTGTACGCTAAAATTGCTGGAATTACTTCAATAAATTGTTAAGATCCAAATTGCTTTTTTTAAGTCTCTTTGGATAAACAACTTAACTGGGACAGTCGGGACGGATGTCAGAAAGGCATTAGATAAAATCTCTATCCCTTTTGTTTCCTTTCCAAATCCAGACAGCTCATCAAATCAGTAAACATGATTTAGTAACTCTTGTAAATTTAAAGACACATTTTGGAACATATTTCAAACATAAATGTTATCTTTTCGTAAAAAATAAAATGCACACAGCAAAAGAAAAAATGCAAGAGCTCGAAACCCAACGGAACCACACCCTTTCAAAATCAATCAAACAATGTATGTAAAAAGAAAGAGTAACATAAGGAGAAAAACTAAAGAAAAGTTTCAAGGACTTTATGTAATACAAAGAATTTTTGACGATAACACCGTGGAAACTAAAAAAATAAGCAAGTGCAAAAAGCTCATTTAAGGTTATTAAGAAAACCTGCTGTTACAGATACTGGACAGGAAGATGTCACGCAACCATCGACATCAAACAATTAAAAGAAAATCGCGGGATTATACCAATTCCATACCAATACCAAAGATTGGCGGAGAACTCTTGGAATTTATTATGCGTAGGCAGAATAACAATGAAAAAAGGACAGTCCATCTTGCAGAAAACTCATCTGGGATGGATATTAGCAGGACCGATCGTTTCTAAACAATGTCGAATCAAAACAGTAGGTGCATATCATGCTTCGGTTGTCAACATACATACAAGACCAATTAGAAAAATTCTGGAAAATCGAAGAAATAACAACAAAGCAAGCTAATTACACAACCAAAGAATTACAGTGCGAAGAAATGTATTCAAAATCAGTAACACGACATTCAGGGATGATTTATTGTAAGTTTGCCACAAAAGGACAACATCACTTTAGGACATTCACTAAAGTGTGCGATCAGCAGACTTAATTGTACAGAGCGTATATTTAGTAACAATACAAAGTTAAGAATACAATACGTTAATTTTATGCAGCAATATGAAGAGCTACATCACAAGACAGAAGTTAAGACGGAATTAACAGATGAAAATCAAGAAATGTTTTATCTCCCACATCATGCAGTAATGAAAGGAGAAAGTTTAACAACGAAGGTCAGAATATTATTCGACGGCTCATTTAAATCATCAAATGGAATATCATTGCATGATAAGTTTTAGCCGGACCAACTATCCAAGAAGCAAATGAGTTAAGACACATTACACGTGCTGTAAACCAGTTCAATAATTGTGTTCTTCTGTACAACACTTTTATTGAAGTTTCGAGTTCAGATCCCAACTATGATCCCGCTACCAACGTACCAACGACAATGCTTAGACATTATAGAGAAAGAGTTCGACAAAATAATGATGATTTTATAAATATTGCTTGCAGTAGCACCCAAACAGCAGCAGCAAGATTTATTTAATATAGTACTCAGATTCAGAATGCACGAATACGTATTGACAGCAGACATCGCCAAGATGTTTCGTCAAATACTAATTAAACCAGAAGATCGCAATTTACAAAGAATTGTGTGGAGAAGATCTAACAATGAACCAATTAAACATTTTACTTTAGATACAGTAACATACGGCACAAAATGTGCGCCATATTTGGCAGCCAGAACGTTGAAACAACTTGCTAATGAAGATGGGTCTAAATATCCAGAAGCAAAACAAGCATTACAGAAGGATTTCTACATGGACGACTGTCTACAACGTTTTGTAGACAGCAGTATTATGTATACAATATAATTCTTTATGATTTTATAATAGTTTTATTAATAGATTAGGTTTTAGATAGAGGTTTTAAGAAAGCTGCGAAGTCTATTTCAAATAAAACGAAACGGTCGTAAGATGATTTTAAAAGTAGTTCCGAGGAGCATTTGTAGAGTGGGCCTTTTAAGCTTTTTAAGGGTTGTAAAGAGGTAATATGCACTTTTTCTACACCAAACAATTTTATCCGACGGAGTCTATAGAACCTCCTGTATACCATGATAAAACTTAAATTGTTACTTGGGTAGCGTTCTTGGATCTATTGTAAACATCCGTCACCTTTTATTAGGTTAATATAATTGCATTTTGTCAAAATTGCAATTTATTTCGTAGCACAACCATTAGTTAAAATTGGACTTTGTTAGAGCTATGCGCTCTGGATAAATAAATTATTACAGTTTGTTGACAAAATCGCATTTTGACAAAATAATGTTTTTTATTTTAGAGTTTAGAATAGTGGCGTTCGCTTTAGAATTCGTAGTAAAACCTTCAGTACAAATTTCTGTACTCCTCCTCCGTTCGGTAGATTTCGATGGGACGGACATACAAACTTTGTGTTTTATATACAAAAAATTAAGAAGATGTAAAAGTAATTTGTATTTATTCAACAAATAAATAAATTTTTCCGAAGAACATTTTGAATGTTTTCAATGCGAAGAAATGTTTTCTCCAAATTACGAATATCAAGATACGGATCTACCGGAACTACGAACTGACCACTTGAGCAAGTTTTACAAATATTGCTTCGCGAATGTAAAACTATCTTTCACAACCCAAAAGATAAACTAACCTTTACAAACACAGTTCAACATGAAATATTGACAACGGCTGAAATTCCAATTCACACTAAATCTTATAGTAGATATCCATATGTTCATAAACAAGAAGTAAAAAGTCAAATTTCTAAAATGTTACAAGATGGGGTCATAAAACCCTCACAGTCCCCATGGGCATCATCTATTTGGGTAGTCCCAAAGAAGTTATATGCCAGTGGTAAATAGAAGTGGAGAATTGTGATCGATTATAATTATAAAAATGTAGGAAATTCCATAGCGCTAATTTTTTGTTATTAATATTTTTACATATTTAATTTCGTTTCGAAGTTATGACGCATGATGTCATAATAGCTCCAGGTAAACCCCCCTTTCCCGTTACACGATTTAATTTATTTTCATTTGGCTTCGTCCTACGACAGGAAAAAGCTTATATGCAAAATTTGGAATGATTTGCTTGCTTCGTTTAGACGCTATCGTGTTCACAGACGTACATACACACACACATACATACATACAGACATCCTTCCAAAAATGATAAAAATGGATTCAGGGGACCTCAAAACGTGAACATCTGTCAAAAAATTGGGGGGTCAAATTTTGACTGATAACAATACTTTCCTTACCTAGGGGTTCGGAAAGTAAAAAGATCAACAAAAAACAATTGACGATCGTTCCCCATTTCAAATATTCTAGATAAACTCGGACGATGCCAATATTTCACTACAATAGACTTAGACAACGGTTTAATTAAAATAATCTGCTACGCGGACGACGCAGTTATACATAATTGCTGAAAGTGAAGACGACCTACAGAGGATGGTGCACAGTTTTACTAAGTCAGCAGAAAAATACAATATGATAGCATCGGAAAATAAAACAAAATGTCTAGTCACATCACAAGAACCGATCAGATCTAAACCTATTATCAACAATAAATGCGTAGCTTTAATTACTTGGGTATCAACTTATCTATAAATGGAGACGCAGTTTTATAATGCATTTTATCATTGCAACAGTCACTATCCAGAAGTTCTATTAAGAGTGCATGTGCAGGGTCGCTGGTCATCGGTAGTAAATTTTAGAATATTTTGTGGAACTTCTTTCTGATATACGCCCAATAAAGTGATTGGCTAACTAATTGATGGGAAATTTAAAAAAAGAGTTTATTCCAACGAAAATATTAATTTTTCTGTATTTTTATATGAAAATAGACTTTCAACAATCACATAATTATTATGTAAGTAAGATAAATATTGAAATAAACCAAGGTGCAATCACTAGTATACATGTTTTTCTAAGGTGGAAAGCTTCAAAATTTTTTGATAACGATTACATAACTTAGAAATATAAATATATAATAGCTACAAAAAAACATCAAATTTCAATTACATTACATTAAGTTTACTATATTAATATCTATTTAAAATTGAAATTTAAACTCGTTAAACCTTAGTCTGAACATTTATTAATTGAAATATTTAAAAATTATATTAAAAAGTAATATAGTTTTGATTTTATCATGTTAATGTTACGGCACTAAAACAACCTATATTTCGCGGGGTATACATGCACTCTTAAACTTACATAATATTATATACTTTGTTTAAATTTATTATTAACTTAGAATAAGACCATGAATAAGAGTAACTGCTAGTGAATAATTTTATTAGTTTATTATATTATTATTTAACTGTTTCAACAACAATGGAAGAAAAAAATTTTTCTTTTGATAGAAAATCGCTACGATTTCGCGATAAACAAGCTGCAGTTGTTGAATTTATTAGTAAATTACAATGCAACGAATCCCACTGCTGTCGGTCCAAAACAGTTCATCAAATTAGAGCTAAAGCATTTGGTACTTCCTAAAATACCAGACCAATCACTCTATTATTCACGTCAGGTATACTTACATAATTTCACTATTGTTTAGAAAATCCTAAGACAAAACTTAATATGAATAACGTATTTTCTTATTATTGGACGGAAAACGAGCACAAGAAAGGTTGTAACAAAATTTGTTCAGTTGTATATCACCAATTAAATCAAATCGATTTTGGAAGTGGTATTAATGTTGTGAGGTTGGTGGCCAAAATTAAAATTCCATAATGGTAGGAACGTGTTGCAAATGGCTTTATGAAGATGCTCCGAAAACCATCGATGCCTCGGAACTGGTATTTCCTGTTACTCGTCATTCGTTTTTACCGGTTGACCGAGTTTTTGCACAAATAGAGAAAAAAATTAGAAAGATTGAGATATTAACGCAACATGCCGATTAGATTAAGTTGCTAAATAAATCTGCAACCGTGATTCATTTGGGAAATGAATGCAAAGTCCGAGATTGGAAAGTTGCAGTCCAAAATACTTTGAAAGTCACTGGCTCTTGGCATTTTGGATTTATACAATCAAAAGGATTTTTCTTAAGCCGTTTGTAACGGTCCACCGTTACTATCGCTCCACGATTTTTTTACTTTGTTTTCTACTTGGAACTTTTTATTAATTTTACTTTTTTGTACAAATTTTTATTGGAAACTAATTTTTTGCTTTTTTAAATTTGAACAATTTAAATAAACCAATTCAACATTTTAACGCCTATTAGTTATGTGACCAAAGTGGCACATAAGATATTTCCTAATTTCGAACCGAATAAGTCGGTATAGTAGTTCTCTGAAGGGTCGATCACATGCTGTGTAACGAGCAACGTGTCAAATTTTTCGCTCTGAGTAAAATCGAGTTTTTTACCAAGTTTTTGAGCAGTTTTACAACCAAATTTTTTGTGTACGTATTACACGAAACGTGCGAGGAACGCGTGTGTAATCTTTTTAGGCACGAATCCGATTTTTAATGTTTTTCGATCGATTCACCAAAATCGATAACGATCAGGGGAGATGCAGCTGTGCCGCCATTTTTGGAAATTTGTATTCTCGGCACAATTTTACTTTGGACGACCCACAAGGAGACCATTCCGCCCGGTTTACCGATCTGCATCCCATTTTCCGATTATCAATGATAGTCAGTGACGAAGATTTGCGTCACCTTTTAATGCAAGATCGATTTTCCGACTCCACATGTGGCAATCCATTACAAGGGGGACAAATATTTCTATCTTTCAAGCAATTTAGTGGTATCAAAAAATCCTTATCGTTTGTTAAGTTTTTCAACCTTCATAACTACGGCGTTTTACAGCATTCAGGTTCATGCATATGTTTTTTTCTAATTCCTTTCTTTAGATCATTATTTTTGAGGGAGACAGCTTGCTTCCGATACAGTTTGGAGTGCACTTCACGATTGTCGAACATCTTTGAGGTCAACCATACGGTAACCACAGAAACCGTAAGTGAATTGAAAATTACTTATTGTATGAAATTTGGATGCGAAATCATATTTTTTATTTGCCAAGAGTATTTAAATTTGGTAATTTTACATAGTTCGCACAACCTATCACACATTTTTGCAGAAGTAGTTTTACTTCGTTTTTCTGATAGATGTTTTTGCGTGCTTGCTATGAAATCGATAAAGATAAGGTTTTTGAATACCCAGTTTAAGATATGTGAACTATTATCTACCACCATCAGATTTTATTTCAATTGTCCAAAGAATTTAGTTTTAAATATTTTTAATAACATTTTTATTTATTGTAACCAGAATTTTGCCTGTATATTATTTGTGAATTTTCCTTTAATTTATACGTGTGTGTATTCAAATTTTGTTTTGCTATTTTCATTTACATTTTTGGCTAGAATTAAAGTGACTAAACAGCCGTATTCACCAAGCTCTGTTAAGTTGCTAACAGAGAGTCAAGTCAATAACAGTCTGTTAATGTGATACATTTGTATTCACCAATGACTGTTAGCAGTTACCAGTCTGTCAAGTCGTAACAGAGCAATATTGGGCTGTCAACATAGGTAACAGACTGATAAGTAATATTTTTATGTGTCAATATTGTAGGTTATAATTATTATTAACATTTGTTTTTGGTATGTATTTAAGGTTAACTTTTTTTCCGTGAAATCAGTTAAAGCTAGTTTTACACGGTTTTACCAACAAAAATTCTAGTTACTTTTTAATAACAGGTTGTTTACTATTTTAACTTTCAAATGTCATGGTGAATACCAATTCATTTTACCAGACTGTCAAGTATTTCCAGTTTGTTACTTATCAAACTGTTCAGTTGAAAATGGTGAATACGGGCATGAGTTTGTACCGAAACCTTTGATTTTAACCTGGCGCCCGCAAAGGTACTGTTATATAAGCAAAGAAGATCAAAAATTTTTAAAAGAACCCACGAACGCTTTCGAGCGACCCAGATCTCCGACACTGCGTAATTCCAATGAGCATAGCCGTTTTGTACAGTCCATCTACAAACGTGAAAAGCGGCAGGTAAGCGGAAATAGAACGGTTTTCGCCACACGTTCCCGTACTGGAAATATTTTTGTTCAAGAAGAATTACATTATAACAATAATTTAAAACAGCCCTAAAAGCGTAATGAAAAAGGGGAAAACTCGAAGAATGTTTAAACCCAGTATTATTAAAAATTGTCAACATGTTTTAAACTATTAAAAAATTAAGAGATGTTAATCTCCTAGAAAGCATTTTGGGGATGAATCGAGAACTTTAGAAGAATTAGTTTTTATAATGATTTAATAACAGAAACTGGTAGTGATGATAACAATCAATCAAATGTGTGAATTAGTTGACGAAATTCCTACAGCTACAATTTAAAATAAAAAAATTGTTTACCCATTTGGTATTTTTAGTTTGCTAAGAAAAACTTTTTACTTATTTTTTTACCATTTTTTAGTTATTCAGGAAAAAAATTTTAATTCTTATAATGTTTTTACGAATAAAATATTTTATTGGTCTTATCTTATTGGTTAATTTTTCGTAAATATTAGAAAAGTAATAAAACTCTTTTTTAAAACAAGCTTATTTGGTACCAAAAGTGGCAATCTCCCATAATGTGAATCAATCTCGGCAAAGTCCAAACTTTAATACCTATTTTCTTTTAATTTGTCAAGATTTCAAGTATAATATTATAGTTGTTTATGTAATTAAATACACCAGATTAATTTAAATTTTCTTATTACTTAAAGTTACCTACTTAGCAAGTACACAAAACAGTTTTTCATCAATACTCGAAATTGTAAAAAATGGATATTGCCGTCTTTGATACTAGACATTTCAATTATAAAATTCGTATATACTTGGTCAGATAGGTACCAGGTACCAACGAAAACAATATTTCACTGGGATCGGTTAAATCTGGTTTTATGAGCCAACCCAATTGGCTAACAATTAAATTACATTAAAAAAAATATACGATGAACATTCAAGTGCGATTTTCATGTACTAACTACAACCATTACAATGGAAGAAATTTTTTTATAAATTGAATTACAGAATTGGGAATCGCTCAAGAAATTTTGAACATGTAAATAAAGTAATAACAATTTAAACGAAAACAATATTTCACTGGAATCGGTTAAATTTGGTTCTATGAGTAAAGCCAATTGGCTAACAAAATAATAATAAATTAACAATAACAAAAAAAAAGTTACAAAATGTAAAACGATTTCAACAAGTTTCATGAATTTTACTACCTTATTTGGCTTTTCCCTGAGCAGCAACAGCTTCCATAGCTTTCTTGACGGTTTCTGGATCTCCAAGAAATTGTAAACTTTTAACAGGTTTCAAATCTTCGTCCAAAGAGTAAACAAACGGAATTCCAGTTGGTAAGTTTAATCCCATAATAGCTTCATCAGACATATTATCCAAATGCTTAACGATTCCACGTAAACTGTTTCCATGCGCAGCTATTAAAATAGATTTTTCTGCATTGCTTTCCGTCATTCGTCATTCATAACGTCATTCCAGAAGGGAAGGGTTCGTTGAATTGTTAATTTTAAAGATTCGAATTTAGGGAATTTGTCGGCAGATGGTCCATCAGCATAACGTGGATCTTTCACAATTTTATCGTAATACGCATGATCTGGTTCCATGGGAGGTGGAGGAATATCAAAACTTCTACGACAAATTGCAATTTGTTCTTCTCCATATTTAGCCGCAGTCTCTGCTTTGTTCAAACCAGTTAGACCACCATAATGTCTCTCATTTAACCTCCAACTTTTGGTTACAGGAAGGTCTGTTTGACCAATTTGTTCCAATATGCTTTGCAAGGTATTTTGAGCTCGAGTTAAAACCGAAGTAAAGGCTAAATCGAATTTATAACCAGCATCTTTGAGAGCTTTTCCGGCTGCTAAAGCTTCGTCCTTTCCTGAAAAAATGAAAACGGTATCCTTAACATCATGAAGGTCATTAAAGGACGTCGGAAATTTAAAATTAAAATTACCCTTTTCGCTCAAATTAGCGTCGAACCAGCCACAAAATAAATTTTGTTGATTCCATTCTGATTCTCCGTGACGGACCATAACAATGTTATATTTCGCCATCGTCCTTTTTATTGAATTTGTTAATAAACTTGAACACTTGAGCACTTCCACGGTTAAAATCACCTACAAACTTATCGGATGAAAGCAATAAGTGTCAGATCGGTGGAGGTTAGGCAACCGAAATACACAGAGGCGTCGCACAATTTTGCTGAATTTTACGTTTTTAATTTTTCTACGCCACTGTAGCATTCGACGATTACTTCGTTTTGTTTTGAATATTTTTAGCAACCAATGCGCGTGTCAAGCTTACTTCCCGCTTGAATGTTAGTAGATGTGGTTTTGTAAAGACGTTCGTGTGCCAATTTTTAAATAGAATACAATTACAGCATTAATTGTTAAAAGTTGATGTAGTAAAGTTTAGAAAATTTCGAGAAAACTTTGTTTTTAACTTAAAACAAACGATATCGTAGTTGCTATTGGCTTTATCGGCGCCGCTGTACTTTTGTTTATTTAAAAATTTCTTGTGAAGTCTCCATTTTAGAACGCGTGTTTTTTTTGCAAAAATGGCTCTAGTTAAACGTAACTTTATTGAAAATTAAGTAGAATTGCACTATTGAGTTGTTTTTACATCATTTACATTGAAATCAACGAAATTGTTAATTAATCGGAATTTCAAATAGTTTGTAGTAGTCGTGCTATAAATCGTTATCTATTTGGTAACATTGTTAAAATATTTGTTAACAGCTAAAATGCTCTTTTCCATTGAGCAATTAGTCTCCCAAGATGCAGCAACAACATCTGGTGCTGCTACCGAGGCAGTGATAACGGGACCAATTAACAAAGGCACTGTCGTCAAGGTGTGGTAAGTAGAAATTTGATTATGTTTTGAAATGGTAATTTGAGAGTAGTAAACTTATTAATTTTGAATTGATTAGTGATAGGGCCTTGCAAACAACTAATAACGCTTTACGCTTCCGGATTACTATTACTATGACGTCTCCTCCTAATCACGAAGGCCACCAATACAAGTTTTCAAAGAAGCTCGAAGTATCTTACTGTAAGAACTTTTGATCCATTTTTAATGACATAAAAATAAAATGTGGTGGTCAAGGTGTGGTAAGTAGAAATTTGATTACGTTTTGAAATGGTAATTTGAGAGTAGTAACATTAATTTTGAATTGATTAGTGATTGGTCCTTGCAAACAACTCATAACGCTTTACGCTTCAGAATTACTATTACTATGACGTCTCCTCCTAATCACGAAGGCCACCAATACAAGTTCTCAAAGAAGCTCGAGGTATCTTACTGTAAGAACCTTTGATCCATTTTGATGACATAAAAATAAAATGTGGTGGTGAAGGTGTGGTAAGTAGAAATTTGATTACGTTTTGAAATGGTAATTTGAGAGTAGTAACATTAATTATGAATTGATTAGTGATTGGGCCTTGCAAACAACTCATAACGCTTTACGCTTCCGGATTACTATTACTATGACGTCTCCTCCTAATCACGAAGGCCACCAATACAAGTTTTCAAAGAAGCTCGAGGTATCTTACTGTAAGAACCTTTGATCCATTTTGATGACATAAAAATAAAATGTGGTGGTCAAGGTGTGGTAAGTAGAAATTTGATTACGTTTTGAAATGCTAATTTGAGAGTAGTAACATTAATTTTGAATTGATTAGTGATTGGTCCTTGCAAACAACTCATAACGCTTTACGCTTCAGGATTACTATTACTATGACGTCTCCTCCTAATCACGAAGGCCACCAATACAAGTTCTCAAAGAAGCTCGAGGTATCTTACTGTAAGAACCTTTGATCCATTTTGATGACATAAAAATAAAATGTGGTGGTGAAGGTGTGGTAAGTAGAAATTTGATTACGTTTTGAAATGGTAATTTGAGAGTAGTAACATTAATTATGAATTGATTAGTGATTGGGCCTTGCAAACAACTCATAACGCTTTACGCTTCCGGATTACTATTACTATGACGTCTCCTCCTAATCACGAAGGCCACCAATACAAGTTTTCAAAGAAGCTCGAGGTATCTTACTGTAAGAACCTTTGATCCATTTTGATGACATAAAAATAAAATGTGGTGGTCAAGGTGTGGTAAGTAGAAATTTGATTACGTTTTGAAATGCTAATTTGAGAGTAGTAACATTAATTTTGAATTGATTAGTGATTGGTCCTTGCAAACAACTCATAACGCTTTACGCTTCAGGATTACTATTACTATGACGTCTCTTCCTAATCACGAAGGCCACCAATACAAGTTCTCAAAGAAGCTCGAGGTATCTTACTGTAAGAACCTTTGATCCATTTTGATGACATAAAAATAAAATGTGGTGGTGAAGGTGTGGTAAGTAGAAATTTGATTACGTTTTGAAATGGTAATTTGAGAGTAGTAACATTAATTATGAATTGATTAGTGATTGGGCCTTGCAAACAACTCATAACGCTTTACGCTTCCGGATTACTATTACTATGACGTCTCCTCCTAATCACGAAGGCCACCAATACAAGTTTTCAAAGAAGCTCGAGGTATCTTATTGTAAGAACCTTTGATCCATTTTGATGACATAAAAATAAAATGTGGTGGTCAAGGTGTGGTAAGTAGAAATTTGATTACGTTTTGAAATGCTAATTTGAGAGTAGTAACATTAATTTTGAATTGATTAGTGATTGGTCCTTGCAAACAACTCATAACGCTTTACGCTTCAGGATTACTATTACTATGACGTCTTCTCCTAATCACGAAGGCCACCAATACAAGTTTTCAAAGAAGCTCGAGGCATCTTACTGTAAGAACCTTTGATCCATTTTGATGACATAAAAATAAAATGTGATGGTCAAGGTGTGGTAAGTAGAAATTTGATTACGTTTTGAAATGCTAATTTGAGAGTAGTAACATTAATTTTGAATTGATTAGTGATTGGTCCTTGCAAACAACTCATAACGCTTTACGCTTCAGGATTACTATTACTATGACGTCTCCTCCTAATCACGAAGGCCACCAATACAAGTTCTCAAAGAAGCTCGAGGTATCTTACTGTAAGAACCTTTGATCCATTTTGATGACATAAAAATATAATGTGGTGGTCAAGGTGTGGTAAGTAGAAATTTGATTACGTTTTGAAATGGTAATTTGAGAGTAGTAACATTAATTTTGAATTGATTAGTGATTGGGCCTTGCAAACAACTCATAACGCTTTACGCTTCCGGATTACTATTACTATGACGTCTCCTCCTAATCACGAACGCCACCAATACAAATTTTCAAAGAAGCTCGAGGTATCTTACTGTAAGAACCTTTGATCCATTTTGATGACATAAAAATAAAATGTGGTGGTCAAGGTGTGGTCAAGGTGTGGTCAAGGTGTGGTAAGTAGACATTTGATTACGTTTTGAAATGCTAATTTGAGAGTAGTAACATTAATTTTGAATTGAATAGTGATTGGGCCTTGCAAACAACTCATAACACTTTACGCTTCCGGATTACTATTACCAAGACGTCTCCTCATAATCACGAAGGCCACCAATACAAGTTCTCAAAGAAGCTCGAGGTATCTTACTGTAAGAACCTTTGATCCATTTTGATGACATAAAAATAAAATGTGGTGGTCAAATTGTGGTAAGTAGAAATTTGTTTACGTTTTGAAATGCTAATTTGAGAGTAGTAACATTAATTTTGAATTGATTAGTGATTGGGCCTTGCAAACAACTCATAACGCTTTACGCTTCCGGATTACTATTACTATGACGTCTCCTCCTAATCACGAAGGCCACCAATACAAGTTTTCAAAGAAGCTCGAGGTATCTTACTGTAAGAACCTTTGATCCATTTTGATGACATAAAAATAAAATGTGGTGGTCAAGGTGTGGTAAGTAGAAATTTGATTACGTTTTGAAATGCTAATTTGAGAGTAGTAACATTAATTTTGAATTGATTAGTGATTGGTCCTTGCAAACAACTCATAACGCTTTACGCTTCAGGATTACTATTACTATGACGTCTCCTCCTAATCACGAAGGCCACCAATACAAGTTCTCAAAGAAGCTCGAGGTATCTTACTGTAAGAACCTTTGATCCATTTTGATGACATAAAAATAAAATGTGGTGGTCAAGGTGTGGTAAGTAGAAATTTGATTACGTTTTGAAATGCTAATTTGAGAGTAGTAACATTAATTTTGAATTGATTAGTGATTGGTCCTTGCAAACAACTCATAACGCTTTACGCTTCAGGATTACTATTACTATGACGTCTCCTCCTAATCACGAAGGCCACCAATACAAGTTCTCAAAGAAGCTCGAGGTATCTTACTGTAAGAACCTTTGATCCATTTTGATGACATAAAAATAAAATGTGGTGGTCAAGGTGTGGTAAGTGGAAATTTGATTACGTTTTGAAATGGTAATTTGAGAGTAGTAACATTAATTATGAATTGATTAGTGATTGGGCCTTGCAAACAACTCATAACGCTTTACGCTTCCGGATTACTATTACTATGACGTCTCCTCCTAATCACGAACGCCACCAATACAAGTTTTCAAAGAAGCTCGAGGTATCTTACTGTAAGAACCTTTGATCCATTTTGATGACATAAAAATAAAATGTGGTGGTCAAGGTGTGGTAAGTAGAAATTTGATTACGTTTTGAAATGCTAATTTGAGAGTAGTAACATTAATTTTGCATTGAATAGTGATTGGGCCTTGCAAACAACTCATAACGCTTTACGCTTCCGGATTACTATTACTATGACGTCTTCTCCTAATCACGAAGGCCACCAATACAAGTTCTCAAAGAAGCTCGAGGTATCTTACTGTAAGAACCTTTGATCCATTTTGATGACATAAAAATAAAATGTGGTGGTCAAGGTGTGGTCAAGGTGTGGTAAGTAGAAATTTGATTACGTTTTGAAATGCTAATTTGAGAGTAGTAACATTAATTTTGAATTGAATAGTGATTGGGCCTTGCAAACAACTCATAACACTTTACGCTTCCGGATTACTATTACTATGACGTCTCCTCATAATCACGAAGGCCACCAATACAAGTTCTCAAAGAAGCTCGAGGTATCTTACTGTAAGAACCTTTGATCCATTTTGATGACATAAAAATAAAATGTGGTGGTCAAGGTGTGGTAAGTAGAAATTTGATTACATTTTGAAATGCTAATTTGAGAGTAGTAACATTAATTTTGAATTGATTAGTGATTGGGCCTTGCAAACAACTCATAACGCTTTACGCTTCCGGATTACTATGACGTCTCCTCCTAATCACGAAGGCCACCAATACAAGTTCTCAAAGAAGCTCGAGGTATCTTACTGTAAGAACCTTTGATCCATTTTGATGACATAAAAATAAAATGTGATGGTCAAGGTGTGGTAAGTAGAAATTTGATTACGTTTTGAAATGGTAATTTGAGAGTAGTAACATTAATTTTGAATTGATTAGTGATAGGGCCTTGCAAACAACTCATAACGCTTTACGCTTCCGGATTACTATTACTATGACGTCTCCTCATAATCACGAAGGTCACCAATACAAGTTTTCAAAGAAGCTCGAGGTATCTTACTGTAAGAACCTTTGATCCATTTTGATGACATAAAAATAAAATGTGGTGGTCAAGGTGTGGTAAGTAGAAATTTGATTACGTTTTGAAATGGTAATTTGAGAGTAGTAACATTAATTTTGAATTGAGTAGTGATAGGGCCTTGCAAACAACTCATAACGCTTTACGTTTCCGGATTACTATTACTATGACGTCTCCTCCTAATCACGAAGGCCACCAATACAAGTTTTCAAAGAAGCGCGAGGTATCTTACTGTAAGAACTTTTGATGTATTTTGATGACATAAAATGCAAAATTGCCTTATAGATTGTAAGAAATTGCCATAAAACTATAAATTTTTAATATTAAAATTTTTCTTCTAGGAAAAATAAACGTAATTTACAAAAATCAAATGTAAAATTAACACTAAACTCAAAATTTGAAAAATACCTAAACGAAGCTCCAACAAACTACGTTCATTTCTATACCATAAATTTAAATTTCTAAATCAAAATTTATGTGCACAGGTCTGCATCGTCTCCGATTTATAAAAAAATTATACATTGTGCAACAAGATCCGGGTCCTTGTTTGAAATTTGCTATGAAATTACACCAGGAATGTGGTTAGAAATTAAAAATATTCTGGAATCCCAATATTCTCATTTGATCTGCAAATAAAACATTTCAAAAGATAATAATTATTATATCGTCCCCTTTGTGCTACAACTAGGTAACTTGAAATTACTGATAAAAATAGCTTGAGTTTAAAGTCGAAAATAGCACAAAAAGGATTAAATTAAGTGGATATTTGAAGACATGTGCTATGGAACAATACCGTTACGAACCAATTCGGCCGCATGATTTACAATTACATTAAGAACAAACCCTTATTTTTATCCCACCCTGACGAACCCACCCACATAAATTACAGCGATCAAGTCCCCTCAACCATTGATTTTGTTATTTCCAAAAACCTAATCATCCATTCCATCACAACCCTTGATAAACTCAGTTCCGATCACCTTCCCGTAGAATTCATAATTGGCTCCACCAACATCCCCGTCAACCCTCCTAGACCACTAACGAGGACAAATTGGAAAAAATTAGGCAATGATTTACAAAACATGAAAATTATACACGACATTAAAACGAACAAGGACATCGACGATGCGGTAGTCGGCTTCACCGACCGCATCAACGAAATTTACGAATCCAATACCACTAAAAACCCGCCCCCAAACCACAAGCTCCTCCTTCCCCAGGACATACTTGACAAAATTTCACGCAAAAACAAATTAAGAAAAATTTTCCAACGATACAGATTCCCTACCCTAAAAACTCAAATCAACAAACTTACAAAAGACATTAACAACGCCATCAGCGCAATCAAAATCAAAAACTGGAACAAAACTTTATCCGACATCACCCCACAAAACATTAAAAAAGTTTGGACAATTACAAAAGCATTAAAAAATAAAAATTACGACACTTCCTTCCCTACCCTCCAAACCACCCAAGGTCCTGTCACATCCAACCTGGACAAGGCAAACACCATTGCGACGATGTACTTGTCCCATCACAACCTCACAGCCCACCTCTCCGATCCGGTCACAAATTACAATGTTCAAATTTCAAAAAATATAGTAAAATATAACCAATTCCTCACTCCTGATGATGACTTAACTTCCCCTCAGGAAGTTAAGCAAATCATCAAAAAACTTAAAAACAAAGCTCCCGGATCGGATAACATAGCAGCCATCCTAATCAAAAAATTCCCAAGAAAGTCAATCCTCCAACTTTACTACATCCTTAACGCCTGCATTAAAAATCAGTACTTTCCTTCCGCTTGGAAGAATGCAGTCGTCATCCCCATCCCCAAACCCGGAAAACCAAAATCCAACCCTTCCAGTTATCGACCCATCAGCCTTTTACCTACCCTCTCCAAAGTTTTGGAAAGGGTCATCCTCACCCGTCTCCAACAATTCGACGAGACGAATGACACCATAATTCATGAGCAGTTTGGATTTCGGGCAAACCACAGCACGGTCATGCAGCTAGCTTTGCTCGTTGACCAAATTACCATGAATTATAATATGAAGACAACCACCACGACAGTCACCCTAGACATAGAAAAAGCTTTCGACACCATTTGGCACGACGGACTCATCCACAAACTTTATCAGCGGAACTACCCACCGCACCTCATCAAAATTATAGCCAGCTTCCTCGACAACAGATCTTTTCAAGTTAAAATTAAAGATTCCCTTTCAACCCCCCAAAACATCCCCGCCGGAGTCCCACAAGGCTCCATCCTATCCCCAACCCTGTTTAACTACTATATAAATGACATACCAAAAAACGAACGGACGAAACTTTCACTTTACGCCGACGACACCGCAGTGACATCCCAATCCCTCCAAAAAAACAAATCCATAGACTATTTACAACGACACATAAACATACTAGAAAATTATTATTCAACCTGGAAACTCAAAATTAATGAGGACAAGACGACACTCACGGCTTTCTCACAACGACAAGACCAACTTACTAACAGACTCAAAATTAACGGAATTGACATCACACAAACCCCTACAGTCAAGTACTTAGGGGTCACTTTGGATGAAAGACTCACTTTTAGACCACACTTACAACAGACTGCCAGAAAGGCACAAAAAATCATGCACGCACTCTTTCCCCTACTGACCTACAAAAATCAACTTGACCCTAAAATTAGACTGACGATTTATAAAATGTGCATAAGACCCATACTACTATACGCTGCCCCGATTTGGAGTAAAGCCTCCAAATCAAACCTCAAGACTGTACAAATTGCCCAAAACAAGTGTCTCCGAGTCATTTCCGGAGCTCCACGCCACACAGAAATACACGACCTTCACGAACTTGTTCAAATACCCCGACTGACGCATGTTATCCGTGACACCGCCTATAAATTTTTCACTCACACGGTACGGCAAAACCGACACACATCACACCTTGCAAAACACAGATTACACACACTGCCCTTCTGGCCAAAACACAGACTGCTACATCACATCCTCCTTTAATAAATTTTTTATTTTTTTTTACCACGGCGCGGGGTTTTTTGCACTCGTTTTTGCCCCGAAATACCACCCCTACCAACCCCCATTCCTAATCATCCTTCCAAATGAACCTGTTTAAATCCCCTGGGATAGGTACGGTTAAAAACCTCAAGTGTAAATAATATGTATTTTGTAAATAAATTGTATATAATTTTTACAACTAATATGTAGCTAAGAATTTGTAATTAAAGAGTATTTTGATTTGATTTGATTTGAGTGATATTTGATATTTAGAAACATAATACAACATATTTAGAAACATAATACAACATATTATTTAGTTGTATCACTAAAGAAAGAAGTTAAAATTATGTAGGTGGGTACAAGTAGCTAACTCAAAATATCGCAAATTCGAGTTACCTAGTTGTAGCACTAAGGGGACGATATTGAAACTTACATTATTATTACATAAAACATTGATTTCCATTTTTACTAAAAAACATCTTTGTAAGGATCATACCACATTTTGACCCAAGATCATACCAAACAATATGAGGTTTTGTAAAACAGATAGGTATTTGTACTCAAACAATTTTTGAAAAACGGTTATTTCCAAAATGAAAACCAAACATTACCAAAAAACGTAAATCTGTACGGATGAACCTAGGTTAGTCTTATTAACTTATTAAATTCATTACAGAAAACCGGAGCTTGATCCGACCCTGCATTAAATAGTTAAATCGCGTCTTGCAAAAATTACGAATCCACCCCTTTTTTAATTCTGATTATTTAGGCAAGACGGCCTGCTTTATTATTTTTTTTGCAAAAATGGCTCTAGTTAAACGTAAGTTTATTGAAAATTAAGTAGAATTGCACTGTGGAGTTGTTTCTACATCATTTACATTGAAATCAACGAAATTGTTAATTAATTGGAATTTAAAATAGTTTGTAGTAGTCGTGCTATGAATCATTATCTATTTGGTAACATTGTTTAACAATTTTTTAACAGCTAAAATGCTCTTTTCCATTGAGCAATTAGTCTCCCAAGATGCAGCAACAACATCTGGTGTTGCTACCGAGGCAGTGATAACGGGACCAATTAACAAAGGCATCAATAACGACGACCTGCGAGCTATGGTTAGTGCAAATCGAGAAAGACGGATTGAGTCGACATCTAAAGCAAGCATCGGTGCAATTGTTGATGTACTCAATTATTTTGAAGGTAACGGCGAAGATTTTAGTGTATGGGAAAAGCAGGTAAAACTTTTGCAAACGACGTACAATTTGAACGAAGGATTGACGAGAATTCTGATTGGAATGCGTCTAGGTGGAAAAGCGCGAAGTTGATTCAATTCAAAGTCGGAATGTCTTGAAATGCCGATTGCGGATTTGCTAAATGAAATGCGGTCAATGTTCGACAATAGGCCAAGAAAATTAGTGTTACGAAGGAAGTTTGAAGCGCGCAATTGGAAGACCGAAGAAACGTTGAGTGATTATATCCACGGGAAGATAATCCTAGGTAACCAGGTGAAAATAGACGAAAATGAGTTAGTCAGTTTTATAATCGACGGAATACCTGACAAAACTTTAAGAAATCAAGCGAGGATTCAGCGGCACAATAGTACAAAATCATTGGCAGAAGCTTTCGCGGAAATATCACTAAAACCAAAAACAATTCGGAGTGTAGTGGAATCAAATCCGACAGAAAAACAATATAATGGCAATGTGCGTGATAAAAATTGTCGTCCGTCAAAGAGATGTTACAATTGTGGTTCGGGTCAACATTTAAGTGCGCGTTGTTCTGCAAAGGCACAGGGTGTTAAATGCTACGAGTGCGATGAATACGGGCATATTGTCACAAACAGATAAATAAATTAAATTAAAATGGCCAGTATATAAATATCACCCTGTAGAGTAAATTTTATAATTATGAGTTGCTAAATAAATACTATTACAAAATATAAAACGAACACGAGGATTGTGAAGTCACTAAGTCAGCATTATCAATAGGACTTAGGAAGGAGACCACGAAAAAGTGGAACAACAAAAAGTTATTAAATATTGTAGCCGGCCCAAATCGTCTCTAAGACATTTAGTCGGCTACAGAAGTCATACGCTGTGTTACCACCTGAAATTAAAAATTTAATTAGGATTGTGTAAGTCTAGTTTACTGGCTTACCTATACTTTTGTCCTGCCCTGTATATCAAAATTCTTTTTGGAGGTTCAAATTTTGAATAAAATTGCAAGGCCAATTGGATACCGGGAGATAAGAGACCAGATACAGATTGGTAAAAAAGTGAACGCGTTTTAGCCGAAGTGAGTAAAATTCAGGTTAAAAGCAGATTTGTTACATCGTTTTTTTTTGAGTAATTAGTTATTACCAAAATCGGGAATTCCGGGATTATAACGCGTAACAATCTCTCGATTCTGTTGATTAGCTTCTGTTTAAGTAATCGACGGAGTTTTCGCAGCTGCGGATTAGGCTTCTTTTTTACAACCTGAAAATTGCGATTTTTGGTTAATGGGTAGTTTACAATCTACATTTTTTTTACGACTCACCGTTATTTATTGGTGGTAAACAATCGGTGGCGAACATCTGTCACACTGATTAATTAATTCTGGACACAATTTGGACACTGAGAGTAATTATCTTCAACACCTGATCAGCTTCCGATCTATGATAATTTATGACACCTGACATTCGACGAATCATTCTTTCGAGGAATTCCAGTGGCGCATCGCAAGAGGCGACGCAAGGGTTCACGGCTGTGATAACATTTAGGTGAGCGCTTTGTTTTTAATTTTTGAGAAGTGAGGTACACTTTGCCTTTGTTTTTGTGCTGTGCGTATTGCGCTGATTAAACGCGATTTGTCGTCAAGAGAGAAGATCGTCCTAATTGCTTTTGTTTTGCTTAAATATTAGAAAGGGAATTTATCCCCTTGTTAATTTGACTTTTGATATTGCGCCTTATCAGATCTGAACGGGTAGTAATATTACAGCTTTATTTTCTTTGTGATATCGATAAATTATTGATAATAATTGTATTGATTAGTTGTAACACTATTATGGTTTTTTGTGTGTAGAGCTGTGTGTGGCATAATAGCCGACTACTTTGTGTTTTGGTCCACTGTTGGGACACAAACCTAAACTCGCCTCTTAACATATTAAACTGTTATCGGCACTGGAATTGTTTTATTTCATAAGCTTTCGCCCTTTCAGTACAACACCTTACTTTAGCGACATAAGGGCGTGGCGCCATTTGTTTTGAGTTTAGTTCGAGGGTGCCGGTATTCATTCCGGGCACGCCTGACCCCCCCTATCTGCTTTCCGCAGAGCTAGGCTGTAAAGCGTCGCTAGCCAGTTCCCGAGGTGCAGGTAAGCTTACGAGTTTTGTTTGTTAAGTTTTGTGACTGGTGCTCAGGAAGAGCAGGCAGGCCGCAATATCCGAAAATGAGGATAGATAGGGGGGTTGACATTTGGACTAGTAAGTGAGTCATTTGAAAGTGCAGGGTGTTTGTGCATCCAAATATTAATAATCAAGAATCCAAGATGTCGATCGTACGAGCCATCAAAACTTCCTGGGTCCTATTGGTTATTCTAATCGTAGAGTAAGATAAATTTAAATTATTTATATATGTAATATTGTTCCCCAAATATTTTATTTAAATAGATTAGCTAATAATAATTACCCAATCACTATTATTTAAAAGTTACACCCCAAATTAAGATCCCAAGTTATAAAAGGTATTAAAGGCTAAACATAAAATGGTAAGAAGGGCCTAAACACGACATGGTGGAGGTGCCGGATTTTATCCGAAATTTATCAGCGAATAAATTTCAAAATTGAAGGGTTGAATTTAAAAAAAATTTTTGTTTTTTGAAATAATGGTCATTAATACAGTTTTAACTCTATCAATAATAGGAAATTAGGGCGTCGAAATTAGGTAAATAATTTTTAGGTAAAATAATTTTTGAATAAATTATTGATAAAAGGTCGTCGAAATTGTTTTAATGATGTCACGACAATTAATTTCAAGTGCAGTGAACGATAAATTAATGAGAACATGGTATTTCATACGTTAAACAAAAAATTTGCTGATGGTAAATTATATTAATTTTTATAAAATTGTTATTTTAATTCAAAATATTTAGGGCATAATTTAAAATAATTTTTGTTGGTGAATACAATTAAATTTTAATTTCGTATACGCTGAATGGATTCAGGAGAAAATAAAATTTTAGTTGTATAAAAATTTACAGTTTTTTGTACTGAGGAAGGCATAAAACCTCGAAATTAGTTATGGAGCCCCGTAATTAAAGTACCAAAAATGTAAAAATTGTCTACGAAAACAAAAAGAAATTTTAAATAAATTTATTTTATTGCATTTCAACAAAATTTTAAATGAATAGTTTTTATTTTAATGCATCAACGGCAAATAATAGCGTCACTTTTAAAGAGTGGAAATTTTTTGTCAACTAACTAGAACATGGAAAATTTAATTTAATATTTATAATGGGAATAAATTCAGTTAGAAATAGGTTTAAATTTTAAAAAGTAAAGTAAACAAATGCCTGGTCCATATATAAATACAAGGTCGAAAAAAACATTATTGGTCCGCATTGCTGAAACACAAGAGGTGGTAAATATAGGTAACAACCCAATACAAGAGAATATAAACGAAAATTCAAGTGAAGAAGAAACCGAAGAAAGTCCGTTAGCAGAAGAAGAAAGCGAATTAGAAAATACTTTTGTGTTCAAACCCGACCATCGTAGTACTAAGCAAAGTTGCGATTTTTTAGGTCATTTAGATTGTAGTTCAAGTAATACAAACGAAGAAATAAAAAATCCTTTTAATAGAAGCACTAAGCTATCAAGAAGTCCAGAAAGGGACAGAAATAGTACAATAATAAGTAGTCAAATACGCTTAGGAAATAATTTAGCTAAAACAAAAATTAACCAAGTAACTAATAATCCTCCTGTAGTTAACCAAAAAGAAAAATCAAAGTTAGACAAATTAACCCTTGACAAGACAGAAACGAAAATAAAAGAAGTAGCTCAAGTCATACAAATCAACTTATTTATTCAAAATTCTAATTTAAATAAACAACAAAATAAGACTATGGCAAATTTAGATTATACTTTGGCTCAAGCGCACGCGGCGGAACAAACGCCTCGATTACCCAAATTCATATCACCTATTATATTTAATCCATCTACTTCGTGAACCGCGCAGAACTTTTTAAATTCATATGAAAGGACCGCTATTGCCAATGGTTGGAATAACGCGCATAAAATTAATTATTTCGGATCATTCTTGGAAGGTGCCGAAAATCTTTGGTTTAAGAAATACAGAGAAGATGCAGAAAATGAAAATAAAACAGTAGGTCAAGAAATTACAAGAAATTGCAGACAAAACAAAATTACACATTCTTTAGTTGACATAAAAACAAGTAAAACAGTAGGTCAAAAAATTGCAGAGTATAACAAAAACAAAAGGATAAAAATACAATAGTATCTCAGTTATTTTTAAAATATACTACGGTGATCCAAAGTGAGGTCGATTTGAAGAATCACTTTTGCATTTGTTTCATCTAAACGCCATGATTCGTTTATTCTGCTGTATCAAAAATTTGTTGACATGCTGTTGCTTCAGATTTATTTTGAGACCCAAATTAAGTCTTTTCAATAGATGCTGCTTCTGTATAATAAAAAATTAATGTAAGAGACAAGACATCAAATTATAAATTTTAGTAGTTTCAAAGATGGAATAAAGATAATAAAAAAAAACAAATTGGGTAAAAATTTGATATTTGTTAAGTTAGGCGAAACGCAATTAATAATAATTAAAGTGATAATTTAAGTGGAAAAAGGATGGGACTATATTTCGGAAAAGAAGAAAATTTGGTTAAACGCGCCTGCTCGGAGGATTGTAAGAGATAAGTTTGGAAAAATACAAGGACTCTCTCGACGTCCAGCAACAAGTACGGACGTATTCATTTTTGTTTGTTAAGAATTCGGCTCACGTCCCTTGAAAAGGAAGGACGTATTTTTGATTTGGTCGTATGAACGTTCTAAGAAGTTAAGAGGTGCAAAGTTTGTATTTATGAAGAAAAGTTTGTTGATTTATTTTATGAAATTATCCGAAGTTATACAAAGAAGTCAATTGATTAAAATAGAAGAAGAAAGAATAGCAAGTTTGTTATTTTTGAATAATTTTCGAAAGTCGTTGATATGGTATGGTGAAAATATTTGGTACCACTGGTTTTAAGGATTTTTGGGTTATGTTACGAAACGAATGGATGTTAATAATTAATTTACAATACTTACGTTGTATTCAATTTGGCATCATTTTATGAACAAAAATTTATGGTTCATCACTTTTCCAATTCGTTCAGGAGTCCAGAAGAATTAAGCAGGCACGTTTTTCGATACACCGATCACAGAAGTCCGAGTAGCTGGGTATTACATCGACTACGTTCGGTAAGACAATTTTTGAGTGATTTTTGTTCGGTTAAACGATGCGTACGCGAGTAAACTTAAACAACAGTGCGGTTTTTTTTCGGAGGGGTTAAAAATTTTACTTTATGAATTTTGTACACTTAATTTGTTTTCTTGTTTAATTTAGGTTTGGTTTCATTATTGAATTAATAAACAAACAGGTTCTGATTTGAATTGATTTATTTGGGTACATTTAATTTCATAATTACAGCATTGATAAGACAAAATTTGATACAGCGTTAAGTTTTGAGTTCTTACAAGGTTTAAATGCAAATAAGCATTGATGCAGAGTGTTTTTTCTGCATAGTCGGACCACTTACACACCCTATTAAGTCTTCTTGCCGAGCTAAGCCGTGGACATTATTATAAAAAAGAGTCGTACAGCTATACCTCGCTATATAAAATAAATTCAGAAGCTTATCACGGCAATACATTCAGTTTAATTAAAAATGAAATAGAATTTAGGGACCCGAAGAAAAATAAAATATGCATTAAATATGCATTCATAAATTTAAGTGTAAGCTAATTATGAATTGTAGATATCTCCACATAGCTAGAGGACAACAAATCCAAACGACCGTAGAAATTTCACTTGGCGTAATATGGAAAAAATTACCGCAAGTTGTAGCATATGAGTCCAGCATCCCAATCAGCTACGAAATGGATTGGATACAAGATATAGAAAAGGCCACACAACAAAATTCGTTCAAAAGTGGAAGCTGCCAAAATAGAGCAACCACGGATTGCTTATTGGAATCAGCCATAGAAGAATTAGGAACGGCATATGACAAAGATTTACACATCCTAACAAGAAATACAAAAAATAATTTGGAAGTCAATAAAAAGGAAAAATTAACACAAGAAACAGAAGAGCTCTCGATTTTCTAGGTGATGGATTGGCATGGTGCTGCGGGGTCGCAACGATAAGTAAATTGGAAGGATTAACGACAACAGAAAAGACATGCAAGATAACATTCATCGGTTAACGGAAGGACTAACGCCCGCTTTAAAAGGAATTGGACACGATTCAACAGAATTTAATAAATATGAAAAAGAAATGACCAAAACATTCAAAGGTTAGAGAAGAGAATGAATTCAGTACAAGAAGAAATTGAAACGGCTCAAAAAACAGGAACAATTGAAGGGAATATGATCACAAGAATATACACTCATGCCTACGATAATCTAAGACGTATGATTCAATTAACAAGAATAATAAGAACAAATTTGATCACGACATCCTGTAAGCAACATCAAATCCCATTAAACATTTTGGAAACTACGACACGACTTGGATCGATTGGAAAAGGAGCTGGAGACGTCAAACCAAGGACTCGCGATCCCGAAGGAAGACGTTACGCGCTACTACCAATTACCAATTTGTGATTGTAGCTTTACAGAATCCAAAGTGTACCTATGTACATGTGAAAATACCAATCGTTTCAAATAAACAAAAATGGATATTATTTGAACTGTTAACTACATCGTTCGCGTGGTATGAACAGACGTGTACATTAAACCACGATACGCTGTATAATAGCAGTGTCACATAATGTAGGAAAAAAGCCGTCAATTAGAGCAGTTTCAGGAATGGCACTTCACCAATGCAGAGCGTACGAAGACAAATTATGTTATATTCCACAATTATCGTCAAACGAATTTAAAGGACCATTATGTGCAATCAAAATTTTTAACGGCGACACCATCGAAAACTTAAGTCATTATTGTCCAATGACTTGTCGACAATCTACAGCAATGTTAATAGTGGAAATCTCAGAAGCTGAATATCAAATAACACATCCAAAAAATGAAACTAAAATTGAATGTCCAAATCAATCAAAAAATTTAATTCCTCACAAGTTTACAACTATTGGTTCCCTACACCTACAATTACCCTGTTCCTACAAAGTAACTCTTTTCCAATATATTTTAATCCCTACCAAATATCCTTGCCGAGACAACAGACCTTCCGAAGCAGAATTAACCCATGTAATCCCTGCCACATGGTGTTCCTTAAAATCCTACATCTTTAAACCTATTTATGAAAAAGCTCCTACCTATAATAATTTAACAGAAATCCTTAATCACAATTGCACAATACAAGTGCCACATTTCAATCTAACAAATACGGCTAATTCAATGGGGAGCATAATGGAATGGATTAAAGAAAGAAAATGTACTCCGAGAAGTTTTGCCGAAAATTATGGAAAATTATGGCATACAACATTTTTATTGTGGAATATAAGTTTAACTGCATTGGTGGGTTATCTAATCTATAAACAATTACCAAGACCAACAGCCGTGATCGCTACAATTGTTAATAATTATTACAATAACAATATCTGTTACTCTATTCGTAACATTAATATGGTGGTTAATGAAAGGTATCATCAAAAAGTGCAAAAAAGTTAAATATACAAACACTCCCAAAGAGGAAGAAAAAGTAGAAAATGAAGATGAAAGTGGCCCTATTATAGAAATAAAAAAACCAGGTAGAACTAGAAAAATTAAAAACAGGACGAAAAGTGAAAGTGTGCCTAAGAAACGAGTGCGGAAGAGTAAATAAAAGTGAAAAAGCAGAGCAAATAAAACAAAGTGGTGCTTAAAACGCGGAGCAATAAAAGTATATAAACTAGTAAGAATATATAATAAATGAAAAAATAGGTAAAGTGCTAATAATAATAATTATTTAAAGAAAATGGCTAAATATTGTAAATGAGTTTATAGTCTGTGTAAATGCGGTCGGTTGAATTCTTGGACGCAACTGCTCACTTAAATTCGAACCCTTTCTTTCTGTCTTCCTTAAGACAAAAAGGCCTAGTGGACTGTATTTCGTAAGGTTGTTTGGCGATTGATAAATTGTTGTTTTAAGCAATCTGTTAGACGCGTCTGGCTTAAATATTACCGGTTAACGGAATTTACTTCACCAACGCAGTTTTGAAGTTTTATACCAAAAATGAGACGAATCGTAAATTCACTTATTTATTGGTGCAATAATTAGTCAGTATTAATTATAATAAAACTTTAATTTACGCACACAAATACAAATTATTGTGACGGAGCAAAAGAATTTAAAGGCAACACATGTATGCTCCCCAAAATATCTTAAATTACTGAATTTCAAAAACAAGCGGAGCCCCTAAAACCAACACTTTAACCCTCCTTCCCTCGCACATGCAGCAGGTACCCTTGTAACATATCGAATATACGAGGTTCGATCAAACCAATGAACAAAACTACTATTTTATCCAAGACAAACAAACAATAAAAGCGGCGGATTTATCCATGCCGCCCGCCTTGAAATGATTAAAGCATTTCAACAAAAATGCAATGAAACAAGAATGAAAGTATTCTTAAATGCTAACAAACAAAAGAAATAACATTGTACATAAATGCAAATATTATACAAAGAGCTTAAAACTAAAGAACATTTTTACAGTACACATAAAGTCCAAAACCTGTAAAACACTATTAAAACAGTTTAAGCACTAGCACTTGGGAGGGGACAAATCTTTGCGAAAGATCTACGTATTGTTCCTCCTTCCGTAAGCAAGGTAGCGACACGGTTAACACTGTCCGCACCAGGATGCAAGTCGACCATTCGACCTAACTTCCATTTAAATGGTGGCAAGTTGTCGTCCTTGATCAGCACAAGAGAGTCATTCGCTAACTCGGATTGATGCTGTTTCCATTTTGTACGTTGCTGGAGCTCTGAAATGTATTCCTTGCTCCAACGCTTCCAAAAATGTTGGTACGTTTGTTGAATACGCTGGAAGTATTCCAAGCGATTCTCGGGAACGCCAGTAACATCTGGGTCCGGCAATGAGGCAAGAGGTCGTCCAACGAGAAAGTGACCAGGAGTAAGAGGCTGCAGGTCACTTGGATCAGAGGATAGTGGAGCAATAGGTCGGGAGTTGAGGATCGCTTCTATTTGACACAACAAGGTACAAAGTTCCTCAAAAGTAAAACTCGAATTTCCCAAAATTCTTTTCATGTGGTGCTTGCATGATTTGATACCACTTTCCCACAGACCACCAAAGTGGGGGCTGTGCGCAGGAATGAAATGCCAATTTATTCCTTCATTTGACAAATTTTCAGTTATGGAGGACTCGTGCTCCTTTAAAAATTTACCCAACTGTATTAATTTTGAATTGGCCCCAACAAAATTAGTTCCATTATCCGAATGGATGTGAAGTGGTTTGCCACGTCGGACTACAAACCTTCTCAAAGTGAGTAGGAAAACGTCAGTTGACAGATCAGTGACTAACTCGATATGAATAGCCTTGCTGGCAAAGCAGACGAAGAGACATAAATAGGCTTTACCAAATCTAGATCCGCGTCCCTTGTTTAATTTGTAAGGTATTGGACCTGCATAGTCGATGCCCGTTACATGAAAGGGTGGAGAGGGTGTTACTCTCTCACTAGGTAAGTTACCCATAATGGGTCTTGTAATAGTCGGTGACGCTCGAAAGCATCGAACGCATTCGTGTACTATTTTCTTTGCTAGATTCCTCCCGGAGGTAATCCAGAATTTATCTCTTAGAGAGCATAAAAGTAGTTGTGGGCCGGCGTGCAACAACCTCAAGTGTTCGCGCCTAACAATGAGCTTCGAGAAGTGATGTTTTCCCGACAGGAGAAAGGGGTGCCTTTTATTAAATGAATACTCAGAATTCCGCAACCTTTCTCCCACACGTATCAGATTGTTCTCATCCAGAAACGGATTGAATGAGAGCAATGGAGAAGATGTCTTTAAAGAATTGCCCTTTGACAATTGTTTAAATTCTTCTTTAAAAGAGTCCAACTGAGACATCTTGATTAAAGTTCTCAGGGACCTTGAAAGTTCATCAGGACTTAACGGACCTGTCTTTCGCTCTTTCTTAACAAGAAAGCAATTTGCTTGAAAGCGTAAGCAGTACGCGATTATTCTTTCTAGCCTAGATGCGTTGGAATAATCATTGAAAGGAAAAGGAAGCCTTTCATTCACGACAAGCGCGCGAGTCTCACCTTTGTACTCCGGTAAATCAATGGTGTGTGACTTTGATTTTGGCCAAGAATATTCGTCTTCAATCAGCCAAGGTGGACCGTTCCACCATAAATCAGAGGTTTTAAGAACCTGAGGAGCTACTCCTCTTGACAGAAGGTCAGCAGGATTGAACTTTGTGCTGACATGCCTCCATTCGGCATAGGAAGTACGTTCCTGAATATTCGCAACACGGTTGCAAACGAACGTTTTTAGCAGACTAGGACTGGTTTTTAACCATCCTAGAACAAAAGTGGAATCCGACCACAGAACGTATTTAGTTACGTTCATCTTTAAGGATCTCTTGACTGGTTTTAACAGTTTACTTAAGAGAACAGCTCCGCTGAGCTCTATTCTCGGTATGGTGGTTGGCTTAAGGGCGCAACCCTTGACTTTGAGCAAAGCAAGTTGACGTACGTTACATTACTGGAGTCCGTTACTCTAATGTAGATGCACGCGCCGTAACCGCCTTGCGCCGCGTCACAAAATCCATGTACTTGAACCATGACAGGGTTCGCGCACGTAACATGGCGTGGAATTTTTATGCCGTTTAGACACAACAAATCACTGCGATAAGAAATCCATTTCTTTTCCAGTTCAATGGGAACTGAGTCGTCCCATCCTAATTTTTCTAGCCAAAGGCTTTGCAAGAAAACCTTTGCTGTAAAGGTGCAAGGGGATAACAACCCGAGGGGATCAAAGATTTGAGAAATCTCGGATAGCATCGTTCGCTTTGTTATTTTACCGCCTGTTAATTCCGAAATGTTGAAGGTGAAATGGTCGGTTTGATAAACCCATGCGAGACCTAGTGTCTTAGCATGCTCTTGGTCACCAAACGTTAGAATGCCCGGATGAATGTCCGCGTTCGGAACATTTTCCAGTACCTCTGGATTATTGGAAATCCACTTTCGCAACTTAAAGCAGCCAGAATTGAGCACACTTGTAAGTTCGGAGCAGATGTGACGAGCTTCGTCCACGCTGTCTGCTCCAGAGAGCAAGTCATCGACATAAAAATCGCGCTTGATTATTCTAGAAATAATCGGAGATGTGTTTTCACAGTCAATGCCTAATTGAAATAAAGACCTTATAGCTAAATATGAACCAGAGGCAGTACCGTAGGTTACCGTATTTAAACTGTAAGTCCCTATTGGTTCTTCAGGAGAAGAACGCCAAAGAATACGCTGTAGGTGCCTTTGACCTTCGTTGATCTGCACCTGTCTGTACATCTTTTCTATGTCAGCCGAGAGCGCATAGAGATGTTGTCTAAATCTTAACAAGATCGTAAACAAATCTTGCTGTATTGTAGGGCCAACCATTTGAATGCTATTCAAAGAGTGCCCGGTAGTGGTCGCTGATGACCCATTGAACACAACGCGTAATTTGGTTGTGAGGCTGTCCTCCTTTAGGACACCATGGTGCGGCAAATAGTATGAAGTTTCAGTACCTGGGTTAACCAATGTCATATGGTTCAAGTCCCGGTATTCATGCATAAAGGCTAGATATCTGGTTTGTAGCTCGGGATTTGCATGGAGACGCTTTTCCAACGCGAGAAATCTTTTCTTTGCTACAAACTCCGAATCACCTAATACCGTAGGTGATGTTTTGAAAGGAATTGAGACGATGAACCTGCCTTCATCATCCCTGCGAGTGTGTTTGGCAAAATGTGCTTCGCAGGCATTTTCCTCAACCGAAAATACCTTTTCAGATGGATAATTATCCATTTCCCAAAACTTCGTCAGTTGATCCTGAATGTCAACTGAAGTTGTGAGATGGCATCGTACCTGCGTTGCTAACGCGGTAGTAGTTGGACCGGACACGACCCAACCGAAATGGGTTTTTTGTAACATTGGCAGATTGGGACCTAACCGCTTCTGCCCAATGCACAGAAGTTGGAAAAATACCGGGGACCCTATAAGAAGATCTATTTCACCTGGCTTGTGAAATAGAGGATCCGATAAGATAATGTCCTGCGGTATTGTAAAACTGTCTGATTTGACATGGAAGTTTGGTACACTGCCCGTAATGCGATCGATTAACAGACATGTAACGTTAACTTTGAAAGTTGAATTATGCGCATTCACTTCTAAATCGCATTTAGACTTGACCAATAAATTGGATTCACTTATTCCGCAAACCGTGAGTTTGCGCTTTGCAATTGTAAGTTTAATCTTTTGCTGCAATTGTAACTTATGAAGTTTGATTGCGAGCCCGAATCTAGCAGGATGCGTAGCGTCTGGAAGATACCTGCTGAATCACGTACCTTGGCAGTAGCCGTAGGTAATAAAACTTGTTTCGAGTTTGAGCAAAATGCTGTAATGCTCCTAGTAGGTTCAACGACAACATCCGCTGACGTGTCCCTGATTTCTGGTTGCACAAGAGCTGCAACTTGTGTTTCGACATGCAACAGCGAATGGTGTTTTGCTTTGCACGCCTTACACGTATACTTCGAATGGCATTTATTAGAGAAATGACCATTAGAAAGACAATTGAAGCACAATTTGAGAAATTGTACTTTGCTAGCGCGAGCCTTTGGTGTCAATTTCGTAAATTCTTGACACAAACCTATGAAGTGGTCACCCTTGCAATACGAACAGCTCGCATTACTTGCAACAAATGACCTTGAAACGAATTTGGGTTTCTCAGAACGCGGTTCCCGTGAGCTACGCCTTTCTACATTTTCTAAGAAATTAGAGTGTTTTGTTAAGAAACCCTTAAAATCTTTTAAAGTAGGCAGTATTGCCTCATCCGCGTTTAAGATTTTTTCCCATTCCCTATGGGTGTTATTATCTAATTTATTCGACATTAAATAAACAATAACCGCTTCAAATAATTGCTCGGACGTCGCGAGCGTTAGCAGTGTGCTAACATGTTTGGATATTGCATCTGTCATTTTTCTCAGGTCTTTACAAGATTCCTGCTTCAATGTTTTTAACCCTAATATTGCAGTTAAATTACCTTTTATAATGAGCTTAGGTTGATCATAACGTTCAAGTAAGGTACTCCAAGCTATTTCATAGCAGTCGGCCGTGAAATTCAAGGATTTTAACGCTTCGGACGGCTCTCCGAAGATACAAGACTTTAAATAATGCAATTTATTTATGTCGCTTAAATCCGCGTTTTCATGGATTAAATTCTGAAATATTGACTTGAATTCTAGCCACGTATCGGGTTCCCCATTGAACTTAACTAAATTTATTTTTGGTAAATTTATCCGATTCCGACTAGCAAAAGAATTAATGCTATTGCACGAGTCATTTGCACTGTTCTGTGATCGAACGCTTCCGTTAGGCGACGTAGCCCTACTTGTCCCGACTTCCCCCACTGAGACAACGGGTTCTAATTTGCTAATAAGAAATTCTGCTGCCGCCAATTCATCATAATACAAATTTTCGAATTCAATTAATTGATTTTCGTGATCTACTACATTGTCTTCCGCCACTGAAATTATTTGCATATGAATATCGCTATATTCTTTAATTAATTCAATGGCATCGCTTAGACGCCTTTGTAATTGGTTAATTACCGTAGGTTGAATAACTTCCTTTTTGTCAAATGAATTTTCAACGTTACGTATAAAAGTTTGAAATCGAGTCAGTTTTGATTTGATTAGACCTCGTTCCCTTATTAAATTATTCATTTTAAAAATTTAATATTTGACTGAAAAAATGTGAAAATTTGAATTATTTATTGTCTTTGAAGTGACAATCTACTTTGATTTATTTAAAAACAAACCCTTGTTTTTCTTTGTACTAAGCCGGTCAAAATGTGCACATAAATGTAAAAATGGAAAGGAATATCATGTTTTCTTACTCTCTCCTCTTTGTAGTGGACCTCGAAGGGACAACTGGAACTTGTTGACCTTGCCGACTTCCTGTGTACTGGAATGCACCCTAATAATAGCACCCTTGCTATTATCTTCGTTTGAAAAAATTATAAAATATTTCTCTTTAAAATAGATTATTATATTTTAAGCAAACGGTTTTTCGGTTATTAATTAGCAATTAATAACTCGATACGGTTCTTGAATTGATATCCTCCTCGTATCGATTGATTGAATGGATTAGATCCGCGGAAATTGATTGATATCCGTCTCGAATGGACCAAAATGTAAATGCGGTCGGTTGATTTCTTGGACGCAACTGCTCACTTAAATTCGAACCCTTTCTTTCTGTCTTCCTTAAGACAAAAAGGCCTAGTGGACTGTATTTCGTAAGGTTGTTTGGCGATTGATAAATTGTTGTTTTAAGCAATCTGTTAGACGCGTCTGGCTTAAATATTACCGGTTAACGGAATTTACTTCACCAACGCAGTTTTGAAGTTTTATACCAAAAATGAGACGAATCGTAAATTCACTTATTTATTGGTGCAATAATTAGTCAGTATTAATTATAATAAAACTTTAATTTACGCACACAAATACAAATTATTTTGACGGAGCAAAAGAATTTAAAGGCAACACATGTATGCTCCCCAAAATATCTTAAATTACTGAATTTCAAAAACAAGCGGAGCCCCTAAAACCAACACTTTAACCCTCCTTCCCTCGCACATGCAGCAGGTACCCTTGTAACATATCGAATATACGAGGTTCGATCAAACCAATGAACAAAACTACTATTTTATCCAAGACAAACAAACAATAAAAGCGGCGGATTTATCCAGTCTGTACTATAACAAAGCCATCAGGAGTAAGGACGTCCCAATGTAGCGAAAATTTATATAAGAAAGTCAGTAACAACCTAGGAAAATAAGATCAAAATACCACTTTCTCGTATAAAATTTCTAAACATTAATAAATTATGTAAATAAATAAAAAGGCACTATAATCAGAATAATCTGTATTATTCTTGTATGAACACGTATCGAAAGGATACAATATAAGCGAATTATAATTAGATCAAAAAAAAAGATCAAAATAAGGGTTATTTAAAATAAATAAGAAAAGATATACTAAATGTATTAGGCACACCAATAAGAAATTAAAAGAGAAACTTATAAAAAAAACGGACAAATTAAAAATTGGAGAATAAATAAAGAAAATTTTTTGTTCTTGTATACGTATCCCCAAAATTTAAAGTAACAATTTTGAACGAATACTCAAAATAATTATTGAGAAACTACACATTGAAGGTCACAACGTAAAATACTTTATGTTGACAAAATTAAAACAACAAGTAAACCTACATAAATGTAATTGTACGGCAAAATTTGCTTAAATAAGTATGTTACAATTGGATAGGTCAAGACTTAATTAACTTTTAATAACAGTAAATTCAACAATATTAGGCTTGATACACTGTAATATTATATATGTCAACATACCATAAAGTTAACATAATACAGCAAATTCAGATAAGAATTAAAACAAAAAATAAATTTTTGAACAAGGGCGGATCTAGTCAAAGATTATGGAGGGGGTAAATACATGTTTTGTAATAAAATTTAGGGAAATCCCCTCATTCAAAAAAATTTAATACAGTATTGGGAGGGGGGGTTGATTCTGATGGGGAAAATTTAGAATAATATTATTTCATTTTAAATTTTTATTGAAAACATAACTAAAACTAAATTTATAATTAAAAAGTAAGTATTTACAATATAAAATCTAGATTTCTCTTTTTACATTTTGCAAAAGAATCTATTATTTCTTCTTCATCAATTATTATGTTTCTGTGTATATGTAAAAGAGCTAAGCCGGTAAGACGATTTTGGTTTATAGTAGACCTTAACCATGACTTTAAGCGTTTCAATGCGGAGAAACTTCGTTCTCCGGAAGCTACACTAACAGGTAAGGTGCACAATATTTGCCAAATTATTTTAATGTAAGGATATATGTGTTCATTACATTCTTCATGTGCCTCTAGAGCACAACCCGATACTTTCCCTGTTTCTTCAGAAACTTTCTTCCAATGTAGAATCCAAAAGTCAAACTCGGAACCAAGTTTACTTTTCATTATTTCTGCATTAAACGGTTCTTCCCATTCAAAACCTTTTAAATATTGAATCATGTTATTTATGGCTGATGCTATTTGAATCTTTGTTTTTTTTAATAAATTTGTAGGAACGGCTGTATGAAAGTCAAAAACGTTTAATGTTTCCTCGGGAAATCTTAATTTGATATCTAGAAGAATATGATCTAATAAAGGTATATAAATCGCTGTTCTAAAATATTCTTCTGGACTATTATTAACTTTTATGTTGGGTCGATGAACTTGTTTTCCCGTAATTCTGGGCATAGTAATTTGAAGATTAAAATTATCGGAAATTTGAACCACATCTTGATATATTACGTTAAATTCTGATTCAGCATTCTCGCGCTTGTTGCTCAATATAAGTATTACACTTTCGATATGCGATTTGGCAAGTTCTTTATCTATAGATTTTGTCTGTAGTAAATTACTTAACGAAGCTGTAATACTTATACATCTGCCATAGAACATAACGCTATTAAAAATGTTGATTGTGTAATGGTGGTATTTAGTGATGCAGCTTTTCTGGACGATTCAGCTTCTTTCCATTTTGAAATAATATCCAGACATTCCACAATTTGAGGGAGACTTACCTTAAATCTTAAAATCGAAGTGTGTCTCTCCGACCATCTTGTCTCACATAAACCTATCAAATTTTTATCGCTTATATGCGAAATTACATTTTTGCGTTTTGCGGATGCACTAAAAAAACTAATTACGTCTTTCATCGATCCGATTGCATTCCGTACAGCTTGTACTGAATTAGATTTTGAAATGGACAAATTCAAAGCGTGGTTATAGCAAGGACATCTGATTGCGTTACTAAGAGATTTTTGTAACGTTACAACAGCACCATTATTTTGTCCCATCATTACGTTACAGCCATCAGTACCAATGCCAACGCAGTTCTTCAAATTAAATCCCGCTTCCGACAATGATTTAACTACAGTATTTGCTAATATTTCTCCTGTTAATACAGGTTCGCAACGATAGTCTTCCAATTTACTTCTTATATCTAACGATGCGTTTTCGTAAGTTTTTATAAAACCAAAAGCTGCGATCTTAGCTTCTATGTGGTATTTAAAATTATCGTGTTTATCTAAATCACCATCTTTTCCTAAAAGCTTTGAATAAGCCTTCAGAGGTGTCGTAACTAATTTTTGTAAATTCGTCTGCCTAAATACACCTCCACCTGAAGCAAAGAGGGAACAATATTTACAAAATATTCCATTTTGCTTCTTCGATATCATTATCCACTTAAATTTGTTCAAGTGTTTTTCGGATAGAAAACAATTTACATTTTTGTTATTTTTTTTGTGTACTGAATGTGGATACACGTAATTTTTGTCCGGTAACCATTTGCATTTTAATATCCTGTATTTGTCAAGATCGGATATTTTATTTCTTTGCGTATCAAATTTTCCAATATCGATATAAATGTTTTCATTATCAGTGGTTAGTACTTGTTTATTTTCGTGTTCACCTTCTTCTACAATTTCAGATTCAGAGTCACTAACATGTTGAATTGCTTCCTTAGTTGCGGGTTCAATAATAGCTTGTTTATTTTTCAAATCGCTGTTCTGATTCAATATTTCAGAATTTTTCGAACTCGGAATGCGATCTTCGGTTTTTATTTTACAGGGGTTCAAATTCAAATCTTCCGATCTTTTTCTTTTCAAAAAAAATTTATCTAACGGGCCAGACTTCTTTTCAGTTGTCATTTTAATTTTTAACTTCACTATTAGAGCTGTTTTACATTACACTAAATTTTTCAGGACTGAAATTTTTAGTCCTAAAAATGCAATGCGCGCGCCGAATTAGGACGCTGACAGCAAGAATTTAGAACATGTTCTAATTTATTGTTGTTAGCATCCTGATTCGGCGCGCGCATGACGTAAAATTAAAAATGATGTAGAATTCAAAATTCAAAATTCTTGGTAATGGCAAAAGGTTGGTAATGCATCTTTTCATATACCTACTATATAAGTAGGTATTGTTAACAGTTGTTTTATTATCCCAACCCTCACACCCGAGATTTTATTTTATAAGAGTACAAGCTTCTTATAATTTTACAAAAAAAATAACAAACGCGAACAAATCATTGGAAGTTTAGTCCATAATCGCTTTTTTTTTTAAGTTTGATTTTTTGTTTTTGCAAGTAACGTTGTAATAATTATGCAGCACATAATTTTTTTCTTTTGCTAATTTGCATTTTTATTTAATTATTTTAAATCACTTTTAAACACTTACAAACCAATCGACATTATTTGACAATTTACCTAATGCGCGCGGCGCATATTCAGTCGCTGAAAAAGTTAAAATTGTCAGGTTGTAGTTGCAAACAGGAAAGTATTACAACAAGTTTTCTATCATCCTAATTCGGCGCGCGCATTGCATTTTTAGGACTAAAAATTTCAGTCCTGAAAAATTTAGTGTAATGTAAAACAGCTCTTAAATACACTGTATATCTCACTATAAATTTGCTATAAATGAAATTAAAAAGAGGCATAGAATCATATCACTTCATAATATCATAATATAAGAACGTATAACTATGCAAATTATTGCGATACCTCAGCTGCACAGTAATTGCTATACAGTGTAGGAGTTAGGTACACTTTGTGCTATACTATTTTATTTTGAGTTCTTGTATTTTATTCTTTTAATTTAAAAGTTTTACAATTTCCTGAATACGTGCCTTTAGCAATGCATACTATGCTGTCTTGCGTCTTGGTTGGCGCGAAATCTTATCTCTATATTATATTTCGTACGTTTGTATGTTTTTATATCAACGTAATATGATGCTATGACTTTTATTAATTCCATTTATAGGCATTTATAATGAAATATACCTACAGCTGATATAATAATCTGTAATTCTTAGAATCATAATTATTTTCAAATTGGTAACGGTCTAATTACACTATTATAATGCATATTATAATGTAGGTGTTGTATAATACCTGTGTGTATTACCTGTGTATAATATTTAAAACTTAAAAGGTAGTACCTGTTTACCTGTACAGGGGTGAATTTCATTATAAAGAGATTTAAAAGATTTAACAAATAATGCAAAATAGATCAAATGCAAAATTAAGGTATATTTTTAAAATTTGTATTGCAATATTAGTTTATTTCACCAATTTTGTTGGTTAAATTGAAGATTCATGGGGGGGTAGTTACCCCCATTACCCCCCCCGTAGATCCGCCCTTGTTTTTGAACAAACTTTTTACAAAACCTGGGTTACTAAACTTTTTACAAAAATTGGATTTTCAATGTGTAAGTACGAATTAATAAAAAATCAAATAAAAATAGCGCGAACAATGATTTTTGGAGATTCAATGTACATTTATAAATCAATATGAGAGCTACCATATATAAAAACATTAGTAATTGGTTATTGTTGGAAAATTTTTTATGAGAATTAGAAGAGGTCCCTAAAAGAATGATATAAAAACTTATATAAGAAGAAATAATTGTAAAAATAAGAAGAATTTTTTTTGTAATATATTATGTTAAAAATATGTTAAATTTAAGATAATCCCTTTAACATTAACGATAAATTAGTTTAAATATAAAATTTTCATTTTTTAGTTATTTAAGAAATATTTTGATTTCAAGAGTGGTGGAGCAATTCTCGTGTAATCATAAATGTAGAAACCAGTGCCTTTATTTTAAAAAAGCAAAGGTTAGGGCCAACCTTTAAATCACCAGGCGACATGTCACAAAAAGATAATTAAATTAAATTAAAATGGCCAGTATATAAATATCACCCTGTAGAGTAAATTTTATAATTATGAGTTGCTAAATAAACACTATTACAAAATATAAAACGAACACGAGGATTGTGAAGTCACTATGTCAGCATTATCAATAGGACTTAGGAAGGAGACCACGAAAAAGTGGAACAACAAAAAGTTATTAAATATCCGAAAATGATGATAGATAGGGGAGTTGTCATTTGGACTAGTAAGTGAGTCATTTGAAAGTGCAGGGTGTTTGTGCATCCAAATATTAATAATCAAGAATCCAAGATGTCGATCGTACGAGCCATCAAAACTTCCTGGGTCCTATTGGTTATTCTAATCGTAGAGTAAGATAAATTTAAATTATTTATATATGTAATATTGTTCCCCAAATATTTTATTTAAATAGATTAGTTAATAATAATTACCCAATGACTATTATTTAAAAGTTACACCCCAAATTAAGATCCCAAGTTATAAAAGGTATTAAAGGTTAAACATAAAATGGTAAGAAGGGCCTAAACACGACAATATCGCATCCAGATGCGCTAAGAGACTTGAAAAGTCGGCAAGAAGTAAGGTGAATAATTGCGTCACGCCCCGGAGCGATGAACGGAAATGCTTCAGACATTCTAATAAGCGGCAATCGAATCGTTGCGCTGGTCGATACGGGTAGTGATATAACGATGCTCACAGCTGAAAAATATATTGAAATCGGAGCTCCGGTTCTCACCAAAAATAAAATAACATTTCGAGGGGTCGGCTTAGCGGCGGAGGAGACACAAACAGTCGGATATTTTGAAACTGTGGCAACAATCGACGAAGAGGCGTATCAACTAAAATTGCATGTCGTTCCAACTAAATATATGAGTTACCATATTGTAATGTCCAGGGTATCTGTGGGACTATTACACTTTTATTTTGTCTTTAAATGAATTTTACTTTTTGTGTATTTATTAAACCCTTGCTAGCTCTTTATTTTTTTTTACCGGCATGAAAACTCTTTCCCTCAGGAGTAAGTTCTTCGCTTTCTTGAATTGTGAATGAATTTTCTTTTAATAGAATAAAACAAAAATATCCCAGAATGATATTTATTAAAAACTTTTTTAAGAAATTTTTTTATTGTTAACGAAACTTAACCTAACAACTCTTAAAATTACCCTCTTTGAATCCCAAATCGTTTTTAACCCCAAATCGCTTTTTAAATTAATTGTTAATCGCGCGAACACGCGTCACTTCATACAAATAGTTATGCAATGTTCTTACTCTTTCTTAGATGGCGTTCACGCCTCCTAGCATAAATTTTCCATTTAAGCCACTTCCTTCGTGCTTATTCATGATTCCAAACATGGACCCTTTTAAATTGATTCCATTTTTTTGTGCATCAAGGTTTCACTTAATTTGTCTTCCAGACCAGCTTTTTCAACTTTCTTCCAGTAAGTGCTCGTGATTATATATTTTCACCCATTTATTTCCAAACACCTGGTTAATTATCTTTATTTTTAGCTCTCCAATTTTGGTTTTTTTTTTACTATCTTTTTGACCAATTTATTGACAGCCGCTTTTCTTTATCTCGTTACCAAGGTTATCTCCAAAATTCCCTTTTCGTCCCAACTAGATTTTATGGAGTTCCCACTTCTTAACTAACGTTTTTAAATAAATTTATGAACATGTAACATTTCTTAATTACTAACAATTTTGGATAAATTTGTGAACATGTGATATTTCTAAACTACTAACATTTCTGAATCAATTTGTGAACATGATATAAAATAAATTATTGTTATTTTTTATTCTTGGATCTCTTGTTTTATTGTATTGATTAATTTTTTTTTAAAATTCCTTAACCTAGAAAAATCTTCCACTTCGCAAAAAGCTTTCATGTGATTAGGCGAAATATTAAAACAAAGTAATTAATTTTGACCTGAGGGTGACTCAAAACACCACATCTTACACCCCTAACTTTTATATCTACATGGGAAATCAATTCATTATTTCACATTTTATATAAAAGTTCCCATAAATTTTATTGACTTTCAAGTTTTCAAAAATTGATTTATTTTATTGACTTCATTATTTAAAATATTTAAATTCATTTCTTTCTATTTATTTCTGCAAATTAACTTTTAAATCTTGTAATAAATTAAATGAATTATTTGTTTGTACACCCCTATGTTTTAATTCCCTTGCAATTTAAAATCAAATTTATATCTAGTCTATTTTCAAATTCAACCGAAATAATCCTAACTTGTTAATATTCAAAACTAACCTATTTTAAATTAACTTATTTACAAAAAGCTAAATTAATGAATATAATTATTTTTAATTATCTTTCTCTTTGATCCTTTCTTGTACTCATTATTTAAATTATCCCATTCTAACTGACTCTTTGTTTTTATTATCCTCAACATCTCTTGTTACCTTTTAAGTAATCTTTTAAATTAATTTCTTTTGTTTTTAGGTGGCTTTAATTTAAAACCCATGTTAACCCATGACAATTGGCTTTATTTAACTTTTCTCATTTCGGTATCCCCATAATTCTTTATTTATACAATAACCTATTCATCTATATTTCCCCATAATAAAACTTCCAATTCGACCTCATTTTGGTCATCATAATAATCTTTTAATCTATACTGACACCCTCAACTCTATTCAGTTATATTGGGTATCGAACACCACTTCATAACAATTCATCATTTCGAAGTACTTCATATAAGTTACTTCCTCCATTAACTTCTTCTATTTACCCCCCTTGTATCTCGTAATTATTAACATCATTGAATACCTTTTTAAATTAATTAATCTTCTTACTTTTAATAAATTCTTTCTAACCGTTGTTTGTGGGTTAACGCAGAGTCATGCGTTCTTTTAAACTTCTTCTTCGTCTTGTCTTGTAATAACTTCATCATTTAATAACCTTTTTCCATCTTGGTCATTTCAATTCTTCATTAATAAATAACATTTTTCAAATTCAACTCTTATTCTTCTTGGTCTTTTAACACAATTCTTCTTCGTTTTAACATAATTCATTTTTCGTTTTAACCCAATTCATTTCTCGTTTTAACACAATTCATTTATATTTACAAACTTACATCATCTTTTCCAACGCATGTCCAATATCCTTGCTTTGAAATCAAATTTACATTAGTCGTCATATATTTTTCATTCCCAAATTTTCCGATTTTATTCTTGTGGTCTCTTCCACCTGACATGTTTGTATAGCTCCATTAATTTAATATAATTTGTGTGATTTCTATTAAATCGTGGCACTTCGTAAATGTTAACATCATTCCGATCTATAAATTTTTTCGAACTGTCAACTTCAATTTTAATTATTTTATTTTGACGTTTATAACTGTCATTATTTAATAAATGGTTTTTAACTTTAAATTGGATTTTCTCCGATTCGAATTCTGTAGCAAATAAATAGTCTAGTATTAAATTTTTGTACACTGTGTTACCGTTATTTAATAAATTATTTTTGTGTTCCAATGTAGTCATTGATGTATTTATTCTTTGGCTTTCGATTTGCATGCTGTCTCCAATTTTTCTTTCTATGGCTTCGATTGGGATAATTTTTTGAGTGATGTTATATAATTCTTCATTTAATTTTTCTGTCTCTACCTTTCTTTCTTGTAATTTATTGTTAATGGTTTCTAATTTCAACTTTACTTTTTCTTCTACCTCAGTAGTTTGAATTTTAATCTCATATACCTTCGCTTTTAATTGTAGTCTTTCTTCTTTGGCCTCTTGTGCTATTTTATTGATGTTTTCTATTATTTCTGCTGTATTTTTATCAGCTTTCTTCTCTAATCTTTCCATATTTTTGTCAGCTTTTGCTGCATTTTTGTCAGCTTTTGCTGCATTTTTGTCAGCTTTTGCTGCATTTTCTCTCGCCTCTTCTTTCATTTCTGTAAACATAGCCATCATTTGTGTGAAATCAAATTTTTTTTCTATTCTTTCTGCTTTCTTTGTTACTTGTTCTTCTTCCTCTGTTACTGGTTCTTCTATAATCGGTGAATAGTCTGGCCTTTCATGATCCTCTTCCTCTGATCCTTCTTCACTCTGTGTCGCCTCTTCTTCTATTTCTAATTCTTCTACGTTTTTATTCCTTCTCTTTAGCCTTTCTGACCTCCTATCTGTTATTTTGTCGGCCATTGTAAATGGGATTCAATAACGATCAAAATATTAACAATAACTTTTCAAAATTTCAAATTGTTTAATTTTTTACTACCCCTAATTGACTTATCGAGCACCCCACGTAACTTCAATAGTGCCCCACGTTGGGCGCCAATAGATGTAATGTCCAGGGTATCTGTGGGACTATTACACTTTTATTTTGTCTTTAAATGAATTTTACTTTTTGTGTATTTATTAAACCCTTGCTAGCTCTTTATTTTTTTTTACCGACATGAAAACTCTTTCCCTCAGGAGTAAGTTCTTCGCTTTCTTGAATTGTGAATGAATTTTCTTTTAATAGAATAAAACAAAAATATCCCAGAATGATATTTATTAAAAACTTTTTTAAGAAATTTTTTTATTGTTAACGAAACTTAACCTAACAACTCTTAAAATTACCCTCTTTGAATCCCAAATCGTTTTTAACCCCAAATCGCTTTTTAAATTAATTGTTAATCGCGCGAACACGCGTCACTTCATACAAATAGTTATGCAATGTTCTTACTCTTTCTTAGATGGCGTTCACGCCTCCTAGCATAAATTTTCCATTTAAGCCACTTCCTTCGTGCTTATTCATGATTCCAAACATGGACCCTTTTAAATTGATTCCATTTTTTTGTGCATCAAGGTTTCACTTAATTTGTCTTCCAGACCAGCTTTTTCAACTTTTTTCCAGTAAGTGCTCGTGATTATATATTTTCACCCATTTATTTCCAAACACCTGGTTAATTATCTTTATTTTTAGCTCTCCAATTTTGGTTTTTTTTTTTACTATCTTTTTGACCAATTTATTGACAGCCGCTTTTCTTTATCTCGTTACCAAGGTTATCTCCAAAATTCCCTTTTCGTCCCAACTAGATTTTATGGAGTTCCCACTTCTTAACTAACGTTTTTAAATAAATTTATGAACATGTAACATTTCTTAATTACTAACAATTTTGGATAAATTTGTGAACATGTGATATTTCTAAACTACTAACATTTCTGAATCAATTTGTGAACATGATATAAAATAAATTATTGTTATTTTTTATTCTTGGATCTCTTGTTTTATTGTATTGATTAATTTTTTTTTAAAATTCCTTAACCTAGAAAAATCTTCCACTTCGCAAAAAGCTTTCATGTGATTAGGCGAAATATTAAAACAAAGTAATTAATTTTGACCTGAGGGTGACTCAAAACACCACAATATGTTACTCGGGAGGGATTTCTTAAATTCAGTGGAATTGCAAATCAAGAAAGGCAAAATATACATCCATAAATTACTGAACGACGAGCGGCATTCACGAGAAGAAAGACCAAAAATATGTTAAATCAATTACACCCAGGATGTGAACGAAGTTTGTGTAGCACATGTGGCCACATCGGATTATAGAAAGGCAATAAAGCAGCTGGTATCGAGTTACGGGCCTAAGAAAGAACGCGAAGCGAATGTTGAAATGAGAATAGTGCTTACAGACGACGAACCGATCTATCAACGGGCACGGCGATTAGCCCAGGCGGAAAAGGAAATCGTAAATCAGCATATCAATACATGGCTGCTAGAAGGAATAGTCCGACCATCATTATCGGAGTACGCCATTCCGGTAGTGCTAGCAAAGAAGAAAGACGGGTCTACACGATTGTGCATAGACTACCGTAGACTAAATAGAAAAATTGTAAAGGACAGATATCCCTTACCATTAATTGAAGACCAATTAGATCGTTTGCAAAAGGCGCGTATTTTTAGCACAATTGATCTAAAAAATGGATTCTTTCATGTGCGAGTAGCAGATAAAGGTCTGAAGGTTCATTGTTAGAAATGTGCTATTTTTCAATTTATTGTATTATTTTAATATAATATATTATGTATACTGTAAAGAGATAACAAAATGATGTTTGAGATTAGATGTGGGTCCTGCATGTAATTCTATGTATATAGGCTGGTTAATAAGAACCAACGGATTTTTTACATTAACAGGAGATCGTTACACATTCTTAATAGCTATAAAAATTCTTTTTGAATACCTAAATCATTACATGATGTCGATGGTAATCAGTAATCATAAATAAAGAATCACAAATATGGCTGGCATTTAAAAGCCAAAATTTAAAAAAAAAACAAAAAAAATTAAATACAATACTTTAAAAAAATAATCTATAAAGTATGAACCTTAAAAGTAAATAAACGCATGCAAAACCTTAAATCTATATAAATCTAAACTTCAAAATTCAAAAACTGTACCATCACATGAAATGATAAAATATGGAATATACAAAAGTATGCAAAAACTTTTCATATAATACGAAACGATAGCTACTATTCCTGAACTTCAATTAAATCTTTTCGAATTATTGAACAGTTTAATTGTTTACGTAAAACAGTTTTTAAAATAAAGCAGGTGTTTAGTCCAATTATATTATTTTCATTTATTTTTGTCAATTTTGAAGTGCATACGCAAACATATAATTTTAGTGCATCGTGCTACATCGCGACTCGGTCGTATTTGGTGGCGGGAGAAACGAACTCCGCAAGACATTATCAGCCTTACTTATAAACGTAGTACAACTTTATATCACGGTTATAACACGGGTATACCAAGCGTCACTACCTATAAACGGTGTATAAGCCAACCGTAGTATAGCCCTGTTATAACTATATCTGGTAAAACTACGCCACCTTATACCTACCTCAGGGATAGTATAGCAGTGGTATAACGCAAAGAAGTAATCGCGAGCTGTCACAACCGCGTTCGAAGTAACACCACTATAAAATAATTAATTATGACGAAATTATGCATTTCTGTAAAACAATTTTTACGTTTTCGCAACAAGCATGTTTAGAAGCATCTATCCGCCAAGTTTAACTAGATCGCGACACATCTCATTTTCTGGATGTTAGCCGAAATTATATTAATAAAAATTCTAACCTATAACATATAAATTTGACTTTTATTGCAAGTTAGTGCAATTTAGAAATGGATTCGACAAATGAAGCCGACAAAATTTAAATGTCAAACGTCACAAACTGTGACGTTACTATACAATAGACAACGAAAGCCGTGACGTCACTGATATAACTATAACAACGTTATATCTCGTTTATAGGTAACGTAAATAATTTTATTTCTGACAGTGACATTATAAGCTTATATCGTCATAGTTACGATATCTATAATGAGGGTCATAACTCCCTTGGGATATTAAAGTTCAAAAACTCCCTCTTACCTTTTACAGGTGAAAATGATACAAGAAATGCTTATAAACGTTTATATGTAATGAAAACTAAGACATATTTTCCTTATTCACGTCGTTACAAATAATAAATGTACAATTTTCAAATGTTCCCTGAAAATTACTTCCGCCGCTGGAAACAATTTCTTCTTTTTTATGGGTGGTGCTGTTGCTGTTCACTACAGTCGAGGTGCCTGCCTCTTCTGATGGCAAAGTAGACAGCATACGCGCCGTTTTATTTCTCAATTCAATACTGTCCTCCAGATACCCCTCTGCCACCGTGGAACTTCTCCAACCTCCGTGTCTTTTTAAGTTTGTCATAGTTGCTCCTGCATTGGCTAGGGCAGTAGCAGAAGTGCGACGAAGGCAATGTCCCGTATAGGTTAGTGGGTTTGGCAATCCTAAATACATTGCGATTTTGCTGGGAATTTTGCCAAACATATTCTTTCCAATTGGCTGAGTTGTACATTTATTTTGTCGGAAGCTCAAAAAAAATCGTTTTGTACCTTCAGGACGCAAGGACATATAAAGTCTCAATAAAGGCAAAGCAGAGAACTCTTTTTCATCCACAACTGTAAATTTCTTCGATACACCAGTTTTACTTTCCGGTACGTTCACTACCATAACAGTATCCCGGTCCTCTATATCTGCTATACTCATATTTAGAAGTTCCTGAGTTCTGCATCCTCCAAAATAATCCATAATTAGAACAACCTATAACAAATAAAACGACATAAACAAACGAAAAAGAAAATTGAGAAAAAAATTACCTTATGCAATAAATGAATTTCATTAGGGGCGTCCTTTAGAAATTTGATGACATCTTTAGGAGATAAGACAGCAGACTTTTTCGGCTTATACCCCTTACTTTTCCGTTTCAAAAAAGCCTCTAGTTCGTTGAACTTGGTGGTATCTCTTTTCTCATATATGGTCACCATCGATTTGAGCATTGACCATTTAGTCCATAACGAATTTGGGCTAAACGTTTCTGACTGCAACGAATAAATACAATTATTACCAAATCTACCAGAAAATGCTGAAAATACTTTACCAGTTCTTGAAAATATGCCAGAAAGACAGTTTCGTTGGCATCTTTTGACATAACATTTCTCTGTGTCAGCCACTTCAGATATAAGTTGTATTCTTTTTGATATAGGGCTTCACTTTTCGATGGAAGTAATGATTGTCTTGCTTTTTCCGCTTTTTTTATAATATCCTCCATTATATCAGAAAAAGATCGTCGATTTGTGGTAAAAAATAAACACGTTTTTAACGGAAAAACATTGATTGATAAATAAAGTTTGCTTATAAACATGTAACATAGCGACAACCTAGCAACAACCAACAATGCTACAATCAACGCTACCTAATTCAAATATACCAGAAAAATTATGAATTTAAACATTTATTGCGTTCTAAATATGGACATATTGTTATGAAAATCGGTCAAAAATAAAATTATCTATGTACCACGGGAATTATAGAGCCTTAATAACCTCTGGCAATTGCTGTCCCTCGGGCCAGAGGCCCTCGGGACGCAAACTTTGCCATCGGTAATTAAGGCCCTCATAATTCCCTTAATACATAAATAACTATTAACTTATATCTTCGTTATGCTCGGTATAACTATATCGCGATTTAACCCCGATATAAGACATTTTTATAAGTAAGCCTGTATTAGTATAAGCGTGAGTATAAGCAGTATAAGTATAAAACTCAAGACACACGTTGCTACGAACATTTAATTTTACATGTATTTTTCAACTTTAAATTTACCATTAAAGAATATATATTTGTTTATTCCAATTATACAAAGTGTTTTCTTTAACTTACGAAATATTACAAACCTACGTGAGATTCAAACCACATTAACAACATTACCCACAATTTCTCAAATTGGGTAAACATAAATTTGGTCCTTCGAAACGGATTTAAACTACAATTTGGTGTTCAAGTGTTATGAACGCAATTAGAAAATCCAACATCATTCCACATCGCTCGCTCGACTACAATTTGGTGTTCAAGTGTCATGAACGCAATTAGAAAATCCAACATCATTCCACATCGCTCGCTCGATTACAATTTGGTTTTCAAGATTCATGAACGCAACTAGAAAATCCAAACGCTCGAGTCGTTTCTTATCAAAGGTTAGTTGTTACAATTCCTTTAAAAACACATGCAGCTGCTGCATCCTTTTTGTACACATTTTACCTTATCTTTATTGACATTATTATCCACACAATTATCTCGATTTGTGTAATAAATTAATATTATAATTATGACAACTGAAAATTATAAAATACAGCGCAGAAATGCTAAAAGCGCACTTACACGTTTTATTACGTACTTTGAAACTATTAAAAATTCAGCTGACAACGAAATCAATTTGGAACAATTACAGCTACGTTTAAATAATGCCGAAAGTTTACTTGAAAACTTTAATAACGTACAATCAAAATTGGAAGAGATTGATCCCGAATACGAAAATAACAAAAAAATTCACTTTACTGCTAGAGAAGATTTTGAAAATAAATATTTTGAAATCGTTTCAATAAGCAGGAAATTCATTACGGATAAAACTATAAAATCTGCACCTAGTTCACCAACGCCATCCGTACGTAGCAGTACATCCAATAGCAATTTATTTGCTATGTCAAAAATTAAACTACCTACATTAAATTTACCAACATTCGATGGTTCCTATGAACAATGGTCATTCTTTAGAGATACATTCACCTCTTTAATCCACAACAATAATTCGCTTGCTGACGTACAGAAATTTCATTACTTACGCTTATCCTTACGCTCAAATGCTGCTAGTACTTTGAAAGCTTTAGAAATCTCTGACGCAAATTATGAAGTAGCATGGAATCTATTATTTGAAAGATTCGAAAACAAACTTCTATTAATAAACAATCACATCAAAGGTCTGTTTAACATTCCCATGACTCAAAAAGAATCACACCAAGGCTTAAGACTTATATTGGACAGTCTGGAAAAACACCTACGTGCCCTAGAAGCATTACAATTGCCAATAGAGCACTTGGACATTATTATTATATATTTAATTACTTCAAAGCTCGATAACATTTCCAGAAGAGAATGGGAAAAGATTGTACACAAATCAGACGACCAAAATCTGATTTGACAAGTTTCTTAAAAAATAAATGTTGCATATTAGAATCACATCTGAGGAACCAAAGCGTATATACAACAAACCAGTAGCCACACAGCCAAACAAGTCAAGATCTTTTCTTATAACTTCAAGCACAACTTGCCCATGCTGCAAAAAAGATCACAACATATACATATTTCCCGACTTCAAGAAACTTCAACCTTCAGAAAGGTTAAATGAAGCCAAACGTTTATGGTTATGTGTAAACTGCCTTTCCTCTGGACACCGTACAAGAGAATGTAAATCTGGTGGCTGCAGAAAGTGTGGTCTAGTACATCACACACTTCTACATTTTAATAGCACTTCCGGCCACAGAGCCGCAAATTCTCACACGGCTGAAAACACAAACACCTCATCCAAACAACAAACTTTTACTTCAAATCATTCAACTTCGGAAGATGAGATACAACAATCGGTTGCATTAACAATCAACAACGCTTTCAATCACAAATCGCTTTGTTTACTTTCAACAGCCATTGTTAAAGTTTATGACCACACAGGTTGTAAAGAAGTAAATATTGTGGTCGATTATGATTTAATTTTCAAAATTTGTTTTGCCAATTTAAACATCAAAATATTGTTAGAGTACTGTTGGTTGCCTAAACAACCAACCAAATTTATTATTAATTGTAGGAAACTGAATTTAATTACAGTACACTGAATTTCATATCAAAACATTCAAATAGATGACAATGGTGGAATCACCACTTCCTTAAGTCTTTGTCATTTCTGCAGGAAGCCTGTTGAAATTTTGAGATCAGGGCCCCGATTGACCGTTATCCCGATCCGAGCTTCCTTCGAATTGTTTACGTTTCTAGACAATTTTTCCCGTTACCAAAACCTTCTTTTCGGCTACGATTCTAGCCGAAGGAAACTTTCCGATTCCACCAGCGACAAGCTTACGGATCTAGGCTGGAGCTGAAATCATAACATAACCTATAATCAACTACTTTCCGAGACTACACCTTACCTGTTCTCAAGAGATTCAATCTGCTCCCGTATTTGAAGCCAGCCCCTGGCTTCCTCCGTTTTTCCGTTATTGCAATTGGATCTCCTAAATCTACAAAATTCAGTAGTCCCCGTCAAGTAAATTCATTTCATTATTTCATTTGTTTTGATAATTCAGTAATTTTACCTTCAGTAATTGCTGAGTTAAATTAAACCGCCACCGGAAAAATTCAGTTTCCTTAGAACGCAATAAAGACCACTTGCAACTAAAACCCCGATAACTTACAACATAATTGTCAGAGGTTATGTTGATATTTTCTGTCTTATCCCAGTGCCGTGCGAAATAAAATTTCTGTGTCAATTCAATAAAATAAGTCATTTACTTCCATTTATTTTCAATTCTAAATTTATCATTATTAATTTGCTTCCGCCCCTTTTTTTTGTAAATAAATTATTAAATTTGTTCATTGTAAATATATTGCTTTCATTTTCCTTTTGTAAATATAGTTAATAAATTATTTAATTTAATATAAACATTTTTTTTTAATTCTTTTATTTTAGTTTTAAAGTTTTCTCTTTAAAAAAACTTTTGGCGCCTGTGTAACAAATAAGTGTCATCGACGAGACGTCCTCAGCCCTGGCTACCCAAGGGGCAAATTACACGAGCGCAGAATAGCGTTACAAGGTATTCCACACGACTGTAGAATACTTCTCGACAATGGTAGTCAATCTAATTTTATTTCTTAACGATTATGCCAGATTTTACAATTACCAACCAGCAAAATCAATTTTTCTGTATCTGGCATAAACCAAGTGAATTCCAAGATTAACTTTCAAACGACTGTTTCAATTAAATCCACTGTTTAATTTAGAAATTAAACAGGGTTTTGTTGGTTGGGTGAGTTCTAGTTTAGAACCATCCTATATATTAATAATTTAAGTAAATATGCAAAATTGTACAAATTTAAAAGTGTAAATAAAGCTAATATGCACAATAACACTTTCCAGTAGGTCAATTACAAATATAATTTTCATTTCCGCATTATCAACATTTAAAACAATTATAAACAGCAAGTACTGCATTTAAAATTATTAATGGAAAATTTATATCATAAGTCATCAAATTAATACCTTTAATGTAATTGGAATGTGATAACCTAGCTATTAAGTTTTTGTATAAATACCTGTATGTAAAACTTAATAAATCAGTAGCATTTGAATTTACGACTTAAATGTTATTCATCAATAAATTAAGAGAAGTACTTCTTGCCACTTCTCATAATTTAGAGTAATCACTAGAACTTACAAGTCTAGTGATTCTCACTTCAACTAAATTAAGACGGGTACTTCTTGCAACCCTAATCTTAAAGTTAGACATGGTCCTTCGAACCTAAGAAGATAAACCATCAGCAACATCAACAACGGTCCGAACAAGAGATCGAACAGCATCAAATCAACAACGGTCCAAACAAGAGATCGCACAGCAACACAACATACAACGGTCCAAACAAGAGATCGCACAGCAACACAACATACAACAGCATCAAATCAAAATATAAGGGTCCACACAGCGACGCCACAGCATAAAACAATCAAAATACAAGGGTCCACAGCGACGACAAAGAAGAATCAAAATATAAGAAGAATAAGAAGAATAAGAAGAATAAGAAGAATAAGAAGAATAAGAAGAATAAGAAGAATCAAAATACAAGGGTCCACACAGCGACGCCAAAGCAACAAGAAGAATAAAATACAAGGGTCCACACAGCGACGCCAAAGCAAGGAGAAGAATACAATACAAGGGTCCACAGCGACGCCACTAGAAGAAGCAAAATACAAAGGGTCCACACAGCGACGCCAAAGCAACAAGAAGAATAAAATACAAGGGTCCACACAGCGACGCCAAAGCCACAGAAGAATCTAAATACAAGGGTCCACACAGCGACGCCACTACAAGAAGCAAAATACAAAGGGTCCACACAGCGACGCCACTAGAAGAATAAAAAAAAAACAAGGGTCAAGAAGGCACCACAAGCAAATACATTATCATGGTCTTCACTGTTAACTATCAAAATACAAGGGTCCACAGCGAAGCCACAAGAAAATACAAGCAACGAGCAAGATCAGAACGAGATACAGAGATGGGTGCCCAAGCAAGACGGTTAAGAAAACATCAAATACAAAAAATATATGGGTCAACCAACGCTTATGCATCAAAAAAGTTTTGTTCAAGATGTATCTGTTGCGGTCAACAACATATCATCTACGACTGCAGCGAATTCAAGAACATGAATCCAGCGGAAAGAAGAAGAGAAGTGACAAAAAACAAAGGGTGTTGCAATTGTTTAATCTATCATGACACTACCGCACCATGCTTCAGCAAGAGAAGCTGTAAAATTTGCTTCAGAAAACATCATACGTTATTACATGATGATTGGAAACCAACGAATTCAAGATTTGGAAATTGGAAACCACAGCAATCATTCACAAGACAGTATAAGTCTTATCAAGGGCAAAATCAAGTCAGATCAAAACATACAAATACAAAACAAAACCAAAAGCACACCACAGAAGATAGAAATATTCCAACAGGTGCTTATACAACTAACCAGGACCAAAGTACAGTGTTATTACCAACAGCGTTAGTATGCACCACATCTTACATGGGCAATATGGAATATTTGAGAGTCATTATCGACTCCGGGAGCCAAGCAGCACTGATAACTGAAGAAGCCGCACAACGATTAGGATATCCCAAGCAAAAAATTGTAGCAGATATAGCAGGGATAAGCGATGCAAATCCAAAAGTATCCAAATATCAAATACAAGTTACAATTAGACCACGAGTTCCAAGCGAGTTTTCGCTAAAAATCAATTTCAAGATACTTCCAACATTAACACAAAATCATCCAGATCAACATATGGATATGGATTTATCTTGGGACAACGAGTTATTAGCAGATCCAACATTCAAGCAAAGAGGCCCAATAGACGCAATATTAGGGGCTGCCGAATTAAGCCGCATCATTCAACAAGGTTTACGAAGAATGGAGAATGGACTAGTCTGCCAAAACACCCAACTAGGATGGATCCTGTCAGGCAGCATGTCACACCAAAATCAACAACCAATCAAAATAAGCAGTATGATCAGCCGTTATGAAGAAGACAAAAAATTACAGAAATTTTGGGAACAAGAAGTAGTCGAAAATAAGAAGCCCATGTCAGTAGAAAACGAAAAATGCAAGGCACATTATGCGGAAAAACCCAAAAAAGAAGAATTCGTCCACAACATTAATAAAACACCATTTAAAAAAGATCAACTAAGAAACAAAAAACTTCGAAATCAATACAACAAAGAAGAACCGAAACAATCATCAATTGCAGCAAAGGCAAATACATTGCTAATATTATTATTAGTAGTCTTAATAAACGTAATAACAATACAAGCAGAAAACATTAATATTACGAAATTGGATTCAGGATTTTATATCGAGCACCTGGGTACGGCAATGATCGACAGAGGAGTATTCAAATCCACATTTAACGAAACGGAGATTAGAATAAACAGGAAACTAAATCAATTCGGAACCAAGATAAACCAAGCAATAGGGATGTTAAAAGATTGGGAAAAATATCAAGGCGAGGAAAAACTGGAGATGCAAATGTTAAATTCATTCCAGATCGCAAATATTTATCTAATGAACATTTGTGAATATTATTCAGGCATTTTTAAAATTTCTTTTGGAGGCGGCAGCTTACATGAACTAATACCACCAGTTCATGTAAACAACATGATGACAACAAATTTAAGTTCCAGATGGAAATTAGTCCAAAAACTCAAGCATGACATTTGGAAGGCATGGTCATCGGAGTATTTAAATCAACTACAAAAAAGATACAAATGGCAATCAAAACACAGAAACCTTCAAATAGGAGACATAGTAATCATCAAAGAAAAAGACATCAATCCCAGTCAATGGCCATTAGCAAAAATTAGTGACAAACATCCAGATCCAGACGGTACACTACGAGTCGTCAGTGTCAAAAAAGCAAAGGGTCAAACAACGCGGAAAAGTGTTCACCATTTAATACCATTACTTGTGGACGACACTTCAGAAGAAGATTCAAAATTATCAATTTCAGCAGTTCAATGATGACCAAACGCCACTACCATTATTTTGGAGGTGGCAATATGTTTAATTTAGAAATTAAACAGGGTTTTGTTGGTTGGGTGAGTTCTAGTTTAGAACCATCCTATATATTAATAATTTAAGTAAATATGCAAAATTGTACAAATTTAAAAGTGTAAATAAAGCTAATATGCACAATAACACTTTCCAGTAGGTCAATTACAAATATAATTTTCATTTCCGCATTATCAACATTTAAAACAATTATAAACAGCAAGTACTGCATTTAAAATTATTAATGGAAAATTTATATCATAAGTCATCAAATTAATACCTTTAATGTAATTGGAATGTGATAACCTAGATATTAAGTTTTTGTATAAATACCTGTATGTAAAACTTAATAAATCAGTAGCATTTGAATTTACGACTTAAATGTTATTCATCAATAAATTAAGAGAAGTACTTCTTGCCACTTCTCATAATTTAGAGTAATCACTAGAACTTACAAGTCTAGTGATTCTCACTTCAACTAAATTAAGACGGGTACTTCTTGCAACCCTAATCTTAAATTTAGACATCCACAATCAACGAATTTTCTTGCACACTTTCTTGTCTTATTTTACCAAACATAACAGGTGACGTACCTTCTATTTCATTTCCAATAAACACAATTAATATACCGTCAAATCTAATTCTTGCCGATCCAAACTTCAACAGCGCAGCGCCAGTAGACATGCTTGTTGGCGCAGATACCTTCTGGGATATAATGAGCGTTGGCCAAATTAAGCTAGGTAAAGGTTATCCTATCTTACAAAAGACTACACTGGGATGGCTCGTATCTGGTCCAATTTTCATAAAACAACAACTTCACACCGAAACTAAATGTCATTTCAGCGTCACACAAGACATCGACCAGCAATTATCCAAATTTTGGGAAATTGAAGAATTCCCGAGAAACAAATTTATATCACCAGAAGATATCGAGTGCGAAAATCACTTTCAGGACAATACTACAATCAGCCCCGATGGTCGCTTTATAGTGGCAATGCCACTAAAGGAGCCCATTACAAGGCTTGGTGAATCGAAACAAATAGCGATGAACCGTTTTACGACTTTGGAAAGAAAACTTTCGTTTGCCTGAACTCAAATTGCAATGACAATTTTATAAAAGATTACATCATGTTAAGACACATGACTTTGGTAAAGGATCAAGATGACACAACAGGTTACTTTTTACCTCATCACAGCGTTATTAAAAATAGTAGCACTACAACTAATTTACGCGTCGTTTTCGATGGATCTGCCAAAACGACAACTGGGGTTTCTATAAACGACTTGATGATGGTAGGACCTACAATTCAAGACGATCTTTTTTCTATTATTCTTCGATTTAGAAAGCATAACATTGTACTCGGCGGAGACGTTGCCAAGATGTGCTGCCAAGTATTAATACCTGACAACCAACGCAATTTACAAAAGATCTTATGGCGTCACAATCATGAGGAAGAGATAAAGGTGTACGAGCTCAACACCGTAACTTACGGATTGACCGCAAGCGCCTTTATGGCAATATGATCTTTACGAGATGCAGCAATACGACAAGCCAAGGAATTTCCCAATGCTAGTTCTAGTATTTTACGAGACTTCTACGTTGATGATCTTCTGACTGGAGGGGACACCATCAACGAAGTAGTGAAACTCAAACATGAAATCACTGAAATACTGAGCAAATATGGATTCCAATTACGAAAATTTATCTCTAACGAAAACGCAATTAATTGTGAAGACGAAGAAAATACTTTTATAGGTCTCTTATGGCATTCCAACAATGACACATTGAGATACAAAATAAAAGATTATTCTCATAAAAACAAGATTACGAAAAGACAAATTCTGTCGACTATAGCGCAAATATTTGATCCCTTGGGTCTTCTTGCACCTGTTACTGTAACGACTAAAATCACACTACAAAGGCTATGGAAACTTAATCTGTTTTGGGACGAATCGATCCCACAAGACCTTCATACTCTATTGGAAAATTACACGAGCCAACTTATTAAAATAAACGAGCTGGAGATACCTCGAAAAATCTTAAATTCCAATCCAATCACGATAGAACTACACGGTTACGTAGACGCATCAGAAAGCGCCTACGGAGCTTGTATCTACGTACGATGTGAAGAATCGTGCGGTAGATTTACTTCCAATTTATTATGTGCAAAAACCAGAGTTGCGCCTCTGAAACACATCACTATTCCTCGTTTAGAGCTTTGTGCAGCTCTATTGATGTGCGAGCTAGTAGAAAAGGTAAAAACAGCCATTAACATCAAATTTAATAAAACATTTTACTGTATTATTCATAAGCCAAACTAAAATATGAACGTGGGGGAGCCCTATTTTTTCCATTCGATATTAAATGTACATGTTGCATCTGGTTGCGCCAAAAATTTTATCCTTGACAATCAGTTCCATCAGGTTTTTGATCTTCAAATGGAAAATACGTGCAATGATGTCGTTCGTATCAAACGATTGTTGAATTTCAAACAAACACGATTGAGTTTCAGGCCATTTTGTGTTGTACTCGTAGTTCATGGTAATGAACAGATCTTTAGACTGAACTTTTAGAATGAACAGACTTTTAGCAGTTTTACCAATTACATTCAATTATATTTACTGCAACTTTTATTTATATCAACATTTTACAAATTTCAATTGCATATAAAAACATGACAGTCTGGCACTATCTTCTCGATGGACAATACTTCGCAGTGTGGGCTTCGTCCCCTGTTGCGAAGCAGTAAACGCATCTTAGCGCTCCCATGATTGGAAATTGGATTCTCCCATCGGCACTGTGACGACCTAAGAAGGATAAAAATATAAAGGTGGGTTTACATAACGGCTTTTATAGTTCAAGATGGTCAGTATGAATTTTTGAAAGTTCCCATGGGGATTACCAATGCTCCAGCTTGCTTTCAACGGTTTATAAACACGGTGTTCAAAGACTTGATTAATAGTGGCGTGGTTTTAACTTACATGGATAATCTAATTGTACCGTCAATGGATTATCCAAGTGGTTTACAGAACTTGAGAACAGTTTTAAAAGTCGCGAGTGAATACGGATTATTAATAAATTGGGGAAAGTGCCAATTATTAGAAACAAAAGTTGAGTTTTTGAAGTGTTAAACCATCTGCACACAAAACAGCGGCGGTTATGAAATTTAAGGAACCATCAAACATAAAGCAAGTGCAAAGTTTTATCGGGTTGACGGGTTATTTTAGAAAATTCATTCGGGACTATTCGTTAATTGCGCGACCATTAACAAATTTGTTAAAGAACGATGTAGACTTTAGGTTCGGTAACGAGGAAAAACACAGTCAATTAATTCAGTTAATAAGTGATCATTTCAAATCGGCTGTAGCAGTGTTTGCAGCGAGGTATAAATTTTACAATGCAAAAAAGGAAGATAATGAATCGGCAAAAGAGTGGATCGCGAGATTAAGAAGTTTGGCGGGCACATGTGAATTTGACGCCATAATGTTACAAACGGTTTTACGCGATTTATTTATTGTGGGTTATGATCCAGGGGCGGTTCAAGATCGTTTATTAGAGGAAAGTAAAAACACAAAGTTGGAGGAGGTGGTATCAATTGCGTTGGCAAAATCAGCAGTTAAACCAAGGGAGTTGGTGTTACGCAGCGTGAAACAGGAACCGGAAGTGCATTTTGTATATCCAGCGGACAAGGGTGTGCAGAAGAAGTGGTCTAAGGGTGCAGCGTCTATGGATCCAAGGGAATCAAGAAGCAGTGTATCGACCTCGTATCCTTCAGTAGCTGCAAGAAGTGCGTGCAGGGTTTGTGGTAGACAAAATCATGCGACCGAGAGGTGTACGTTCAAAGAATATGTGTGTCATTCCTGTGGGAGGAAAGGCCATTTAGCAGCAGTGTATCATAATAAAAGGAAGGTAAATTTTCAAAATTATTTGAATTCCTCGGAGGATTGTTTGTTTAATTTAGAGTCAAGGACGAATCCAATATTGCTAGAGGTGGAAGTGGAAAAGGTTACATGTACATTTAATTTAGGTACAGGATCAACTTTGACAGTTGACAATTTTAAATTGCAGAAAGTAGTTACCTTTTTGTATTTCACAATTAATTTTTCTACATTTTTTTACCCCTGTTTTCTTGTTCGTAACTTTTAAGTGTGGTAGGTTTAAATGTGGATTTTCTAAGAATTTAGAAAAATATAAGCCTTCATTATAATAATAATAATAATGTACTAATGCCCAGACTATTATGCCCGTACTTAAGGATTGATCCCTGATTTAGGATAAATCCTAAAATTTCCTTTCTGATTGGTCGAAACTGGAAATCATATAAAAAAATATGATTGGTAGGAAACTATTATAATTGCTGAATCTAGGGATTAATTCTCGATTATTAGTACGGACCATGGACTTAAATTGTACCGTTTTTTTTTAAATTTTATATATTTTTTGTTAAAATACCAAATAAAATAAGTTTTGAGATGGATAGTTTTGTAATAGAATTATTATCAGCATGGGATATGTCCCATTTAATCGAAGTATTTGAAGGTAAGGAGAATTTTTTTAATATTATGTACAATTTTTATCATTTTTATCCGTTGCATTAGTTAAAAATTTGGTAAGGAGGTACAGAGTACCGAGTACCATTACAGGTACAGGTGCAAAAGGATAACTTTGCAATTTGTTTTTACAACTACCAATTAAGTGTGCAAAATCGGTCGCAAACAAAATCGCATCAAGTGCAGTTTACGTTATGCGATTTTTCTTGCGAGTTTCCTAAGACAAGGATAGTGCTATTTACACTTTGTGAGTGTGAGAAAGAAACTAGCAAAATCTTAAGGTTAGTACTAGCGAGGACACTCACGTCCAAAAGTTCGCATAACTATTTTTGATAGTTTTCTAAATTAAAGAATAATTTTTATATACAATCATTTTTAGAATATGTAATTTATTAATGTTGAGATAAAATAATTAATAAAAAGTTACCTAATTGTTTACAAAATTATTAACAAATGTATTTATTACTTTCAAAACTGAATATTTTCTAACGTGAGTGTACTATATAGTTCAACCAATCAACTCGAGAATTATAATTTTTACTAAACGTTGCACTGTATTATTATTTAATGTCAAATTAATTACAAATTTCAAAATATTTGAAAAAATTATACTTCAATACAATAGGTTTGTTCGTGCTGTAAACTGCACTTTATTCTTGTTGCCGGTAACCTTAAATTATGTGCACACGTGGTGCGCAAATAATATTTTTTTGTGTTTTTAAATTAAAATAATTAGAAATTCATTCGGTTTCAATTATAATCTAACAATAAGATGTCTGTTTATAAATTTGGTTTGGTTTCGCGATTAGTAATACCTGTTTTAATTTTAAAATATTTTGTAGGAAATTTTAACCTTAAATTTTTAGTCACGCTTTTAAAATTTTGTTTTTAGGAAGTGAAATTGGAGAAAATCTTTTCCACACTCTGACGGAAGCAGATATTAAAGAATTGATCCCAAAATTAGGTTCTAGAAAACGCTTTATGATCAAATATGAGGAATTTAAAAATTCTTTTACTTTAAATCAGGTGAACTTCACTGAACAACTTTTTAATTTTGCATTTTAATTACACACTATACAAATTTTAGGCTTTAGAAGAAAACATCACAATAAATGAATCTGATGCTTTAGAAGGCATAGTTGGTTTGGATGTCCCGATAAAATCTGATAGGTTACGAGTACTATAATATACGAACAGCATACTCCTACATCATCGACCTACAATAATTCAAGCGAAGTAGCTAATAATGTAAGAATTTTCTTTATTCCATGTTTTATTACATTAACATACCTAATTTAAGTATATCTGGGATATTTTAAATGCTACCGACGAAGATGATTTTAAAGAGTGCTAACAGTGGCAATTTTAAGAGAAACGATTTAGCTCGTATAATAATAAAAAATGAGCTAAGTAATTCAACAACTAAGAGGTAATGGTTTTTGTTTATTACTAGATCAACTTTATAGTATATTACTGTTTCAGTATCACTACCACAAAATTTTTGGAAATGGCTAAATTAATTGTGAATATTGTTCCATTTGAAAGCCAAGCTATTTATTATTTGCCTTACCACAAGGCTGCAAATGGCTCGGTAGTATCTGCAAGAGGAAAGCTGTGGTCTGCCTATAGAACTTGCAGAAGTAAATATAACATTTATGGCATGACACCAGAAAAAACAAATCGTCATGATGTAGTTGCTCCTGGTATGTACATTTTAATTTCTTGAAAATCTTTTATTAAAATCTCTTTTTAATTATAGTTTTTGAATATGATGACAACCATAGCGATACCCTTCTATGGTTAAGGGAAGCTACCGAGCCTTTCCCAGAAGTGCAAAAGGCTTGGAAAAACACCTTTAGTAGTAGAAGAGTAGAAGATTCTACTCTCTCTATTGAAAGAGTGATTAAAAAATATAAATGTTTAAGCCATTCTTTAGGGTATCTGTTAGAAAACATTTAGGTGAGCATCTAAATTTAATTAACTCAAACATTATTTTGCACCAAAATAGCATTTCGATATTACACAATTCTAATGAGAATCACATCGAAAATGATAATTCCACTATCGTCAATGTTGATTTTGGAATGACTAAAGTAATATGTGCAGCATCTTTATATGATAAATATTTTAAACTAATTGAAAAAATTGAAGATATGTTTACCACGAAATGGGTAACTTTGCAAGGAACTAGTTATCATCCGAACGATTTCCTTGTTTTAAATCAAACGGAAGATAAACTGTTTCCTGAATTCGGAAAAATTTTAACAATTGTTATTCACAATTTAAACAGTGGTCCTACAATATTTTTTGAATGTGAAGTATTTAAAGCAATCGGTTTTGAAGGACATTTTCAATCATATAAAATTCAGAAAATGTCCAACACTTTTACAATTATTAATGCACGTGATTTATTAATGTACTGCTGTGTGTTAAAATGAATAAGAAAGGCTCCCGATGCTAAAATGAATCATATATTCGAAACAAGCACAAAATTCTAAGTCGAAAGACACTTTAAAAATTTGCTCTACGAGAAATTTTTATTTTTCAAAATTTCAATTTTCTAAATTTATTTGAGTCTCTCAGGATGAATGAAACATGACAAATGTTGCTAAATCTAAATAAACTGATGATTGTCACATCAGTAATGAAACAAAAAACTTAATTAGCTCAAAATTTGTAAAAATGTATTAATCATGATAACCTAGAAAAATTTAAGAATTTGTAAACCAATTTACTCTACAAATAACATTCTCTGTAAAAATGTAAGCATATCAAAAATTATGTAATTGTTTCATGCATTTAATGTGTATATTTTCAACGGATAAATCAACAAATTAGTTAATAAGGGTCATATTTGTGTAACGCCCCTGTAAACAACCAAGAAAGACGAAAATGAATCAATCAACAATCCATAAAATTGATAAAAATGGAATGTACCAATCAAACTGCTCGGGAAGATGTTCCAAACGAAATCGAGGTTGATACAGAAGAAAAATCTAGAATAAAAATAATTTATTAGAGTAAAATAAATTCGAAAATACATGGATTTGACTCACAAAATTCAAACAAGAATACCAATTGTATCGATTTTCGATCAAAAATCAGTTTACCTCAGGTAACTCCGCTGTGTGCACGCATTTTTCGATGCTCTCCGAAAAATATTATTTACCAGAATTTGGAGGTTAACCAAATTCATTTGACTTCGGAGAGGTTAGAAAGTTTCGTTTGTCCAACGTCGATTCTAAAAATAGATGTCAAGGACATAAACAAATGCAATGAAGATGTTGTAATTTACATATAAAGATTTTCTGGATAACAAGAAAATCATTGCGGATTGATGGAACAACTTACCTCAATATTTTTGGAGATTCTCAATAGGAAGGATGTAAATACGAGCACAAATTTAAGCACTAGTCAAAGTAAAGTACCACTTCAAATGACATCCAGCAAAGTGATGACCGGTGGAGTAAAGTTGAATCTTTACAAATAAAGATTAAAGCAGGGCGCACACACAAACAGCGAATAAATGATATCCTTTTTTGAAAATAAAAACTGCGATATATTCAGGAGCCAGGTACAGTGAATTTATGATTTCTATAATTTGTTAAAATTTTGCCTTCAGCGTGTTAATAATAGGATTTGAGGAAAAGACTTCTAACAGAGTGTATTCTTTGATACCCTGAGTGATAAGTTAAATATAATCAAAAGTTTTGCAATTTTCGTCAAAAATATTTTAAGCTTTAAAATAAGCAACAAATTTAAATTTATAAACATTTAAGCCCGCTAATGTAAAGCGAGAGTCTTGATTGGCTTAATAATCAAGCAACTTGGGACGAAGAGAGGAAACCTCTTTGTTTCGAACAATTATTTGTATTAATTTTAAAAATTTAAAAGGTTTATTCACCTTGGATTTGTAATCCAAGATTTATTTAATATTAATGTTCTTTCATGAAAGACAGTTTGATAATTTTTCTTTTCTTTACTATAATAAAATTTGTATGGGAGTTGATGAAAGTTTTTTATTTCTTTTTTATTCAAAAAAAAGGAAAGCAAAGTTAAACATCCCGAGAGAGCCAATTAACATCTTTTACATCGACTCTAATCTTGATTCACTAGGGACCCACACCTTGAATGACTCATTACCGGGAGTTTAGTAAGAAGGGGCAGTAATGTGTGTACCTTCCTGTGCCCAGCACTTATAGGCAGGAGGACATAGCATCTTTTGGCAGCCTGGCAACGTGGGGCATCAAAATCACGATAGGGGTAGTTTTGATAAAAATTTAAGGGTAAAAACTTAAAAATTATTTTTGTTTGTGAAAATAAAACAACATTTTGATTATTATAATAATTAATTCTTTATTGACAGGTTTTGTATTTAAACATTTTCTATTTACAAATTTCTTTGATTCTTATTTGCAACAATAACATTTCATAAACTGAATTCATCATGTCACATAAAAAGCAAGAAAAACCAATTGTTGAAGAAAGAGAAGCAGAAATAAAAACAACTATTGAAGATTCTTTAACTTCAAAACTAAAAGAATCCCTGGAAATTGAATCTGCACAAGAAGATATCCCAGAAAAGAGTGAAGAAGCTAAACTTGACTCGCAACAAAACGTTCAACAAAGCCAATTTGACATGCAAGAATTGATGAAATTTATAACAGCTGGAAACCAAGAGTTGAAAACACACATTAAAGAAGAAATTGCAGCTATCAACACAAAGATTGAGTTAAATATTGAAAAGGTACACAAGGAGCTGAATGATAAGATAAATGAACACGATGGAAGAATTACTGTCACGGAAACTGATGTAGAAGACTTAAAATCTAGCATGGGTCGATTAAAACACAAAACTGATCAAAAAATTGGGCAACACTACACTGCAACGCTGGAAAAAATTGAATGCAATAAAGAAAAGATAAACACCATGGAAAATAACATTCAAAGAGAAATTTATGCTTGTGACAGAAAAATTAATGAAGTGGACACGAAAGTAGTTGACATACAAAGTAGTATGGAAGATATAAAATTAAATAATGAAAGTTTACTCAACAGCACTGGTTTCCCACTAAGTTTAAATGAAATCACATGGCAATCTACAGGTGAAAAACCGATAAAATTCTTTTCAGACAGCAGTATAAACCCCAAACAGTTCATTAAGTACGCGAGAAGAGCAACCACACACATAAGAGATTCTGATAAGTTAAAAAATTTTATTTGCAATTTAATGGGTGGAAACACAAGAGAATGGTTTGGCATTATTCAAGATGCATTCAAAAACTTTGATCAATTTGAAGAGCTATTTTTAAGAAGATTTTGGGATCAACAAGCCCAAGAAAAAGTGAGAAGACAACTCATGACGGGAAAATTTAATGGTTCCGAAAATAGAAATGAATATGCTGAGAAAATTATAAACAAAGTTTCCCAACTTGAACCGCCAATCGTTGAATCGGACATCATTCGTTACTTAGCAAATCATTTCAACGTTGACATCAGAAATCGTGTAACGGTGGAAAACATCACGAAAATTACAGAATTTTCGAATCTCTTACGACGTTTTGACAGTTATTATGTGACATCCAAAACGTACAACGGTAATCTCAACAACCACTTCAACAATCTCTCGCAAAACTTCTACGAAAACAGTGAAAATCGTGAAAACCATTACAATCAAAATCGCAGCGTACACTTCAGAGACAATTTTAATAATAATCAAAGAAACCATTTCACAAATAATAATAATACAAGAGACAATTTTACCAACAATAATTCTAGGCGTATAAATAATATAAATCGTAGCAATGATAGGAATTATTCGCACACACATCAAAACAGAAACAACAATCATCGCAGCTACCATTTCAACAATTCGAGAAGGCAATATAGTGATTATGATGCGAGACCGCAATACAATGGGGTGAACCGTGAAAACAATCGTCTCAACCATGATGATCGTAGAGAAAGAAGAACGCGTAGCCGAAGCAATTCTCCAAACAACAGATCAGCACAGCAGATCAACAATATTGCATCAACTACAACATTGGAAGAAGAATCGACAATTCAACCCAATGTAGAAAATTTTCAGTAAAAGACAGCCAAATTGATCTACAGGTGAATTCTTATCAGCATCCAAAGGAATTCATCCTGGCAGAAGACAACACAAAAATGGATACAACGAATGAGCATGATTTACCGTATATTGAGATGACAATAAATGATGTAAAAATCATAAGTTTGATCGATACTGGAGCAGAAGTATCAATATTGAATCAGGAAGTAATTGAGAAGAATAAAAAAATATTTGAAGGCAAAATAATAAAAACCAAAAGCGTTAATTTAGTAGCAGCAAACAAAAAGAAATTCTCGATGGCTAACCAAAGCATTTTTACTGAAATAAAGATAGGAAAAACAATCATAAGTGATACGATTTTAATCTTGAAAGACATAACGATGCAATGCATAATAGGTTTTGATCTCATAGAAAAATTTAAAATGATAATAAATGCTGAAAATAGAACAATAAAAATTTCTGAAGAAGTGATCCCATGGACAAATACAGGAGGAAGGGAGGAGTATGTTGAAGATATAAATTTGTTAATTGGCGATGAACGCATTAACAACATAAATTATATTGAAAAGTTTCAAGAAGATTCAAACGATAATTATGAGTTGAATAAAAATTTTGAAATAAATGAAATTATTTGTCCGATCAAAAACAGAAATAAAGTTCTAAAAATTTTAAGTCAACATTTAAATTTGACAAACGATCAAGCCAGCTTCGCTAAAAATTATGTGCATGAACTCCACATAATGGAAAACAAGCTATCTAAATGTAAAAATTATCCTATTCCGTTTGCATACAAAAAGCAAGTTAATCAAGAAATAGAAAAAATGATCCAGGATGGTATCATAAAGAAATCACCCACTTCCTATCTCAACCCATTGGTAATAGTCAAAAAGAAAGACAATAGTCTACGCCTTAGTTTAGATGCAAGATCACTTAACGCAATAACCAAACCACAATTTGAGATGCCTGAAAACATAGAATCGCTCTTATCAAGAATTGGTAACGCGAGAATTTTCACGAAGTTAGATCTCAAAAACTCTTTTTGGTTAATCAAATTGCATCCGAACTCTCAAAAATACACTGGTTTCTCCATTGATGGAAACACGTATACATTTTTAGTTGTACCTTTTGGTCTGTCAACATCAACATCAGCTTTGGTGCACGCAATTCAAGCAATATTGAACAAATACAATAATTTCTCAGGACATTATGTAGACGACATAATCATTTTTAGTCATTCCGAAGAACAACACTATCTACACTTCAAAACAATCATAGAAGCACTAGATGAAGCAGGATTAAAATTGAATCTTGACAAGTGTGAATTTTTTCAAAAATCAATCAATTATTTAGGCTATGTAATTTCTGATCAAGGAATAAGAGTTGATCAAGAAAAACTTTTACAAATTAAAAACTATCCAAGGCCTCACAACATAAAAACTTTAAGAGCATATCTAGGTCTTATGAATTATTACAAGAGATTTGTACCAAACTATTCTTATTTAACAATAGTATTGCTTCAATTATTAAAGAAGAACACGAAATGGGAATGGTCGACGGATAAAGAAAACGCTTTCATCCAAATGAAAGAAGCTCTATACGACAATGTAAGATTAATACATCCGGATTTTAGTAAGAAGTTCATCTTAAAGACAGACGCCAGTAATTTTGCGATTGCAGGAGCATTAGTCCAAATGCATGACGATATAGAGGTACCAATCAATTTTATCTCAAGAACTTTGAGAAAATCAGAGATTAACTACTCCACGTCAGAAAAAGAAATGCTTGCAATAGTTTATGCGTTGACCAAACTAAAATTTTATTTAATAGGAAGTCGATTTGAGATACACACAGATCACTCAGCACTTACATTTCTAATGGGCACGAAATTTTCCAATAACCGAATATACAGATGGGCTTTGTTGATACAAGAATTCTCATTTGACGTGATATACATAAAAGGCAAAGACAATGTCATAGCTGATGCTCTGAGCAGAAAAGATAACCCAAAATCAGACACAAAAGAATTTTTAATAGCATTAAACAGACTGCACACTGATGAAAAACCATTCACAGAACAAGAAGTTAGGATGGCACAACAAAATCCATGTTTCGAAATTTTAAAACTAAAACTCAATCATAGAGATCCACGTACAATGCAGTCATTCAAATACAAAAATGGGGTAATCATAAAAATCATTCGAGGCATAGAATTATATGTCATAGATGAACCAACTACGATACTGATATGTGAAGCTCTACACAATCAATACGGGCATCTTGGAATACGCAAATCATGGATGTTATTTCGCGAAAATTACTTTAGTGCAAAAGACTTAAAAATCATAAAAAGAACCATTAATAAGTGTAAATTATGTCTCCTAGCAAAATATAAAAACTATCACAATGAAAATATCATTAAGAGTGTTAAACTACAATACCCGGGTGAATTAATATCAATAGACTACATAGGAAATCTCATACCGAGCAACAAATTTAAAAATATCTTCGTCATCGTAGATGCATTCACGAAATATGTGAAATTATATCCCACTTATGCGTACACTACTGACATTTCGATAAACAAACTAGAATTATTTAGCAATCAAGTAATAAAACCATCACGCATATTAGCTGATAATGCCACATATTTTGTAAACGATCGGTTCAAACAACATTTTCAACAACAAGGCATTAAAGTTACATACTGCTCTATCAGGCATCCGCAAGGAAACATGTGTGAGCGTTACATACAAGAAACAATAAAATTTCTAAGGATACTGGTTCACCAAAATCATCGATCTTGGCACAATAAGCTTGAGATGGTAGAAAACTACATCAATCACACACCCAGCACGACGACCGAACAAACGCCACATTTCTTGATGACTGGAACACATTCACCTAGACCTTGGATAGTGAACCAACCTGCAATAAAATATGCAGAAATAATTGAACAGGTCAGAGAAAGATTACGAAGAAGGAGTGATACTTACACGACCAAGATGAATGCCAAAATTGCTAAACGCACCAATTTTGATCCTGGTGACTTTGTTATTGTAAAGAGTTCCAGAACAAGTAGAAGAAATCTAGATCAATGCATGAAGCTTCAACTTCCATTTGAAGGACCTTACTTGATAAACAGAAAAGTTGGCGAATCCACTTATCTATTAACGCATCCTAATACCGGCAACATTCGTGGTAAATTTCACATAGAAATGTTGTATGCTTGTGACAAGAATAACAATGACAACATTGAGGCTGAGACACTTGAAGAAGCTGACGAATTTGATGATTCTGATGAATAAAATGTTATGTCAATTTAAAAATTTAGATAATTTAATTAGTTACAATTTTAATTTTACAAACAATTTAATTTAAAGGGAAAATTTAATGACAAAAATTTTAAGTTTATTTTACAATCAAGTTAATTCATAATTTAAAAATTTCAATTTCAAAAGACATAAAGTTTGCAACATTTTAAATAAGTCATTGAAGGATATCACAAGAGTGAAAAGCCATTCGCACAAACAAAAAGACAAGCATAACTTGAAATGGAGGAGATTGACGCATACAATCTTGAAAAATACATTTAGGCAAATGGAATCAAAATCAATCAGTCACAAATATCAAAAATCAGAGAGGTACTTAAGAAAAAAAAAGAAAATTTTATAACATTTGAACACAAAAATTTTTGAAATTGAATCTTCAATCTAAAATTAAATTTATCTTTTGATGCAATTTGAAATGGATTATGCTGTGTGTTAAAATGAATAAGAAAGGCTCCCGATGCTAAAATGAATCATATATTCGAAACAAGCACAAAATTCTAAGTCGAAAGACACTTTAAAAATTTGCTCTACGAGAAATTTTTATTTTTCAAAATTTCAATTTTCTAAATTTATTTGAGTCTCTCAGGATGAATGAAACATGACAAATGTTGCTAAATCTAAATAAACTGATGATTGTCACATCAGTAATGAAACAAAAAACTTAATTAGCTCAAAATTTGTAAAAATGTATTAATCATGATAACCTAGAAAAATTTAAGAATTTGTAAACCAATTTACTCTACAAATAACATTCTCTGTAAAAATGTAAGCATATCAAAAATTATGTAATTGTTTCATGCATTTAATGTGTATATTTTCAACGGATAAATCAACAAATTAGTTAATAAGGGTCATATTTGTGTAACGCCCCTGTAAACAACCAAGAAAGACGAAAATGAATCAATCAACAATCCATAAAATTGATAAAAATGGAATGTACCAATCAAACTGCTCGGGAAGATGTTCCAAACGAAATCGAGGTTGATACAGAAGAAAAATCTAGAATAAAAATAATTTATTAGAGTAAAATAAATTCGAAAATACATGGATTTGACTCACAAAATTCAAACAAGAATACCAATTGTATCGATTTTCGATCAAAAATCAGTTTACCTCAGGTAACTCCGCTGTGTGCACGCATTTTTCGATGCTCTCCGAAAAATATTATTTACCAGAATTTGGAGGTTAACCAAATTCATTTGACTTCGGAGAGGTTAGAAAGTTTCGTTTGTCCAACGTCGATTCTAAAAATAGATGTCAAGGACATAAACAAATGCAATGAAGATGTTGTAATTTACATATAAAGATTTTCTGGATAACAAGAAAATCATTGCGGATTGATGGAACAACTTACCTCAATATTTTTGGAGATTCTCAATAGGAAGGATGTAAATACGAGCACAAATTTAAGCACTAGTCAAAGTAAAGTACCACTTCAAATGACATCCAGCAAAGTGATGACCGGTGGAGTAAAGTTGAATCTTTACAAATAAAGATTAAAGCAGGGCGCACACACAAACAGCGAATAAATGATATCCTTTTTTGAAAATAAAAACTGCGATATATTCAGGAGCCAGGTACAGTGAATTTATGATTTCTATAATTTGTTAAAATTTTGCCTTCAGCGTGTTAATAATAGGATTTGAGGAAAAGACTTCTAACAGAGTGTATTCTTTGATACCCTGAGTGATAAGTTAAATATAATCAAAAGTTTTGCAATTTTCGTCAAAAATATTTTAAGCTTTAAAATAAGCAACAAATTTAAATTTATAAACATTTAAGCCCGCTAATGTAAAGCGAGAGTCTTGATTGGCTTAATAATCAAGCAACTTGGGACGAAGAGAGGAAACCTCTTTGTTTCGAACAATTATTTGTATTAATTTTAAAAATTTAAAAGGTTTATTCACCTTGGATTTGTAATCCAAGATTTATTTAATATTAATGTTCTTTCATGAAAGACAGTTTGATAATTTTTCTTTTCTTTACTATAATAAAATTTGTATGGGAGTTGATGAAAGTTTTTTATTTCTTTTTTATTCAAAAAAAAGGAAAGCAAAGTTAAACATCCCGAGAGAGCCAATTAACATCTTTTACATCGACTCTAATCTTGATTCACTAGGGACCCACACCTTGAATGACTCATTACCGGGAGTTTAGTAAGAAGGGGCAGTAATGTGTGTACCTTCCTGTGCCCAGCACTTATAGGCAGGAGGACATAGCAGTACGTACCTTGTTTTGTAATGACTGTTAATTATAAATTGTATGCTTGTTTAAGATATAATGTATGATTGTTTAATTTGCAAACTGTTTTTACTATAATTTATATTGTGAATTTGTATATAAGTAGTTTGTATATTTTTTGTGAATTTTTAATAAATAATATTGCTTTTTAAACATTATTGAATTTTTATTTAAATATACAATGAGTAATTTTTTTATATAACAAGATACTTCAAACTTGCATTATTTTGTTCAGAAATATGCAGAATTTTTTTCTAGAAATATACAAATTTTTGTATTTGCAATATGGACAATTTTTTCTAGAAATATGCAAATTTTTGTATTTGAAATATGGACAATTTTTGCTAGCAATACACATATTTTGATATAGAATTATCACAATTTTGTATTCAGATATTCTGCATATTTATTGTGCAGATTTTAAACTCAATAAGTGGGATATTTTTCTACTCAAATTTGGTACCTGAAAATTACACAATTGGGTTGTTTACCTGCTTAAAAAGGTTGACCCAAACGTTGACATCCTTTCAACACAATATTGGGTTTAGCGCCAATCTGAACACAAATTGTGCAAGAATATTGCGTAATTGTGTAAATTATAGCCACAATTTTCTTTCAGTGTGACGATCTACCAGATATATTAGGAATTGAATGTGACTTCGAACCACAAACGGAAATTCCCCAATCCCAAGACACTGGTGAGCAATTGAGTAATGATTATGACATGGAATCACAGACAGAGGAACTACAAAATGAAGTTTCCACTCATGAAAATGTGCAGCCCCCGGAGCCAATAATTATTTTAAATAATTCAATAAATACTGCTGTACTACATGAACTTCCTTATTCTCCTGTGTTCCCTCAAGACGATTTAATATCAGAACATCAAGCATCTACATCAGATAACTCATCGAAAAAAAAAGAGAATAAGAAAAGCGATAATAGATATACGAGCCACTTTGTTGTATCCGCAGCAGCATCTTACAATGAAGCGCAAGAAATGCGCTACAATGCTGCGGTAAAAAATGCAGAAGCAATAGAATTCTTAGGGTCATCTATTGCTTCATTTGCATCGGCATATAAAGAGGGCTTAGAAATCGAAAGAATGAAAGCTGAAGCTGAAATGGTTAAAGCCCAAGCCCAAGCATGAACGATGTGCAGAAATAATTTTAATTTGAAAATTTAACTTTTTGTAAGATTATTATTCGGTACTATTATTTTTATTACTTTGCTTTATTTTGTATTATTTTTTTATAGGTTTTAAGTTTTATAGTAGGTACTACTTGTAAAAAAATGTTATTTTTAAATGTAATTTATTATTATTTAACATTACTTTTTTATAAATTTTTACCATTTTGTAGTATTGTTTTATTATAATTTTTCCATTTGTAAAATAATGTATAATATAAACTTTCACTAGCTATCTTGGATTCTATTTTGTTTCTGTTACAATAATAATAAATATCCTAAATCATTAATTTAAATACTGAGATTAATAACAAAAATAATTATTTACGCTAAAGACTACGCTAAATATATAATATATAAAAAAATTATCATTAAAAAGTATTGCATTCATTTTCAATTATGTGTAAAATTGTGCATAATTAACCTATTTCTTATACGTCTACCCTCAGCTAACCAATCGTCACCTGCCAAATTATCTTCAATGCCTAGAAGCACATTATTATTATCTTGTACTTCTACTTCCTCTTCTTCTTCTGGAATTGCTATTTTTTGTGCAATTGTCATGTTGTGTAAGACTACACATGCATAAATAATTTTGCCTGCTTTTACGAAATTATAATGTAGAACTCTATGTTGTAATAAATAACGAAATCTTTGTTTTAACACGGCATTGCATCTTTCAATGCAATTTCTTGCGGATATATGAGAATTCGTATATCTTTCTTCAGGAGTCTGTTCAGGAGCATCGATTATGGGAGTTAACAACCATGGCTGTAGAGGATATCCTGAGTCACCAATAAGCCACGATGAGTTCAAATTTCCTTCCTCATACACTTGTTGAAGGTGACGGTTAACAGATGATAAGGACCATATATAAGGACCACGTTTGTGGAAGTACCACCCAACGTTCCAATAAATGGTCTGTTATGGCTGAAGTGACTTGTTCTATGCAGATACTCATTGTTTGTTGTGATAAACCTAAATTGAAACTATCACCAACACAACTTTGATAGCACCCACATGCCCTAAAAACAAAAGAGTACCCAGCACCTTTATTTCCAAGGCGACCCCAGTTTTTCTTTTACCCTGTTTTATGAAAGGTTGCAATTCCTGTACCAAGTGCATTGCTAAATCTTTTGACAACCTGAACATTTTCACAAAATTTTCAGTTGGTAGCTGAAAGGGATCTGTGGTGTCTCTTATAGCTCACCGCCGCAACTTTAATTCATGTCTACAAGTAAAATGAAAAGTTAATTATAATTATTATTATAAATCCCGAGATACACATGCTACTTACTGGCACGAAAAGCATGCTATTATGACGTAAATGTCGTAAAATTACGTCATAATAGACGTAATTTTACGACTTTCATAATAGCATGCATAATAGCATGCTTTTCGTGCCAGTAAGTAGCATGTGTATCTCGGGCTTTATTCATCTTTGTCGAGTTGGATTGTTTAATATGTGTGTCTTTGCACTTACTCGAAGAAATAAAAATACTTATAAGCCATTAAGATCATTCACACTCAGAATAAAACATACAAGTTCAATCAAAGCGCAAAGTATCGAACAAAATTAATAATTTAAAAATCTTTGCAACATTTACAATTTACGAATTAAAACAACACATCAAAATTAATTATTATTATTTACAAAAAAAGTGATTTAAAATACCTTTGTTGTAATCGCACTATATCATTCGTAATGAACATGTCAATAATTCCATCTAAAGCCATATTTATTATTCCTGCACTACGGCTGATGTTATACTAAACAGCTACTCTTAACAGCCCACTATAATTTACCCGTTATAAGAATATAACATAGAAGAATATAACGTTAGACGTTTAGTTATCGGATACGTAGTAAGGATTTAATAAATAACATAACAAGTTGGATAACCTTGATTTAACGGGCACGTTATATTTAACATTTTGGATACATAGTTGGGCTGATTGTGTATTATTCCATTGATAATAATGTAATTTCACACTATTATCAATGGAATAATACACAATATGTATTTTTACTATAATTTTGAATGTAAAAATTACACGTATTTGAATGTATTTTTATGTGATTTTTTACAGTGTACATAAACACAATTGTAATAAATTTATTTTTAAACAATTCTTAAGCGCCATTCACATCCACTTTACGTAACGTAAGACATAACGTAACGTTATGTTTGACCAATGAAATGCGTTTATTACTTGGGCTGTCTCGGGTGATTGTCGTTTTCCGAGTAATAACCGCATTTCATTGGTCAAACATAACGTCAGTGGCGTAGCTAGCATGGGTGACAGCCGGGGCGGATTTAATGGGTTTCACCCCCACCTAAGGCTGATAACCTTTTTATTTTAGGGGTTGCACTTAAGGAATCAGCTATGAGGCATGGGAGGGTTGGGTGTCACCCGGGACGGTTCGCCCCCCTAGCTACGCCACTGAAGGTGCGACCAAAAGGTTTCGGAACCCTTGTGAAGTGACCTAGGAAACTTTGGGCAAACGCCAGCCCTACTACAGGGCGGTATAAAAGTCAATTGACCTTGAAGTGATCATTGAAAATCTCAAGACGCGACGCGGGAAGCATAGCAATATTGCCACCGGCGTGAAAGATGTGGCGAACGATTGCGCCAGGCATCTCAACCGTCTCCTGCTAGAGAGCAGGGAAAAAGATGAGAGGACAAAGAGTTTTGATGATAGACTTGGGGTCGCTAAAGACCCCACTACACTAGTTACGTTATACAAAATCACTGTACCAGTCAAGAGTTAAACAGGGTAATCGACGGTTTGACATTTATTACAAAATGAATCATTGCAATACGGATTCAGGTTGGAAGCCGGTAGTCAGCAAAGCATTAGTATCAATATCTCGCAGAATTATGAATATGCTGACTGTAATGTATACGCATGTTTGCGCAATGGGAAAATGGTCAGTCATGTATTAGACAGCAAATGGACTGGGTCATATCGATGGGTCAGTTCTATACAGCAACAAGTCAAAATTTGACCATTTTTAGATTATTCCAAAAATAAGTTCATATTGAGTTGTTTTATTAATTTAATAAAGCAACATTTTAAATTTCGGGTCTCCACAGAGTAGACATTTCTCTATTGCAATAAAATTATTTTACGATTTCACTAATACCGCAACAATTTGATATATTGCCTTTTGTCAATTTTGACTTGTTGCTGTATAGACTGACCCATCGATATTATGTAGCAAAGTTAATAAAGATGTTTTAATATTAAGTAGTATTATTTTTGGATACATTACAGTGGCGACGAGTGAAGTTACGGGTGCAGAAGATTAGTAATTGGTAAAAATGTCGGTAACACCGGCGCCGGTAGTGGCAAATATCATGATGGAAAATGTTGGGACACCTGGGTGAATTTGATGCTACAAATTCATTATGGCTGATTTATAAGAGACGCATGAAAAATTGTTATATAGCAAATGGACTAATAGATGAGATAAGAAAAAGAGCAATTTTTTTAAATTTGTTAAGAGAGGACACTTATCAATTAGTACATAACTTGTGTTTGCCAATACAACCGGAAGAAAAACTTACAGTCAATTGATTCAGTTCAAACGTGATCATTTCAAATCGGCTGTAACAGTGTTTGCCGCTAGGTATAAATTTTACAATATTTTTGCCACTCATATAGTTTTTAGTGTCGATCGATTAAGCAATTTTCGGATTCAGTTAAGAGATAGATTTAATTTAAGCAACCTTGGGTTGGCTATGTTTTAGGTATAGTTTTTTTGATCATATTGTGTCGGTCAGTGGACCGATTTTTAGCGTATTATGTCGATCTCTGTATCGTCCTTTTACTTCGTGTTGATGTTTATACCGCAGTTTTCGTCTCGTCAAGTTTTTTAGGATTAAGCCATGAGACTGAGCTAGAGGTTAGATATCTTGGTTAGAGGTTAATTCACTTGCGACGTTTGATATCGGCTTCTTTTTTCGGCTGCAATGGGAATGCCGCTCCAGTCTGTTTTCTGCCCTTTCGGGACTTTTTTCTTCTTTGCGGCTGGAGTGGGAATACCACTCCAGCCTTGTCGTCGTGCTTAGTTACGCTTCTTGACCAGAACTGAGAGCTGCTTCCAGGACCTTCTCGTCAAGTTTGGTACGCAAGCTTCATATCGCTGTTGCCACGCTTTGAGAACTCTTCTACTTTGGCTCCTGAAATGCCGTATCTAACGAATTCTAAAGACGATCTTATCTCGTACCCGTTATTTTATGGAGTAGTAGCTGAACAATATGTTAAAATTGCGGTATATTTTATAAAAAATGTTTTAATTTGTAAAGGAGCCGAAGGAATACAAGAAATCGAAAATTTCAAGTAAAAAATTATATCAAGTGTCCATCTTCGATGGCGATATCGAAGTAAAAGGTTTTTAGTTATTGGATAGCAGACAAAAAATTTAAAGTCTAGTTGGCAATGTACATAGATTTTCCAATGATCCAGTTTCCAGGATTTTCCAATCTTATAATTAATTGTTCCTGAAAAAGTTATTGACTTGGATTTGATTTACCAAACATTGTATTGGTTAAATATGAGTAAAAGCAAGTTTTTAGGGGGGTGGAGGGTTAAGTACACATACTTCGGAACCCTTAATGAAACTGGGAAGATCTATCGTTATATACAGTAAATAAACAACCACCACCATGACGATTACCGTAGTCAATAATAATAACTTCTGTGGTTTGTGCGAGGTTGTATTAACAACAATGGTTGCAAAACCTGAAGAGTGCAAATTGTTATACATACATGCTTATTAATGCACCTAGTGTTTGAATTAAAATCTTCATACATCTGCAACATGTCATTAAGCAATATATTCCCAGATAAAATTATTAAAACATAACTAAAACAAAAAACACAAGATTTTGTAGACCAAAAAGCTGTTGAACTACTTATCCTAAAACATACTTAAATAATTTTGTAACAATTCGTTCAGTTTATATTTGGAAAACCTAAACGAAATGTAATTGCTTTGTTTCAGTAAACAAGTACGTAGTCGATGATTCATTTTTAATTTAAAATTCATTTTTGTGCACAACCAAAGTAAAAGTTACTTAAATCGCCTTATTTTCACTACTTGGAAGTTTTCATAAACGACAACCGACAATCTTTCAAATTGGAAAATTTGGAAAAATATATGATAATTAATTTTTTTTTAGTACTACTAATTAGTAAAAATTTATAGAACAAAATCTTCTTAGATTAATTTGTTAAGGCGGCGGGGGATTATAAAGTTTTAAATAACTCCCCTATTCGGCAGTATCGCGCAGATTATTTGAGTCATTTACATAATATGTGAGTGAGTGAATAAATTATTATTTCTCTCAAACCGATTTTATTCAAAAATGTGTGAAGTTTCGAGTAACGTTTTTACAATTGATATGAAGGGATTTTGCACACCCGAATTTATACCAAAAGAAGCAGCAATTTTTAATGGTGCAACAGTAAAACATTATCATATTAACCCAAATATCTCTTTTGTGAACTAAATGACGATTTAAAAAGACAAGCTCCATGGCTAGAAGATAACCACCACGGATTAAAATACAGTCACGGTTCAATTAATGTAAAGGAATTACAAGAATTTTATAATTAAAGACACTCAGGAAGTTGATGTAGTATTTTGTTACAGTCACCAAAAAATAACGTTTTCAAAATCAATTTTGGGCGATAAAACCGTTGATACCAATGCTGATGAAGACTACGAGTGTAAGTTTTATCCTGAGAGACCGATGTGTAGAAAACATAAATTAAATATATGTAAATATGATGACCTCTTGCTTATACTATGACATCATATTTACTTATTTATATTAATTCAAAACATACTTTTTAAATATAGAAATAAGTGGTAGTTGGGATAAACACACGTGTACCGCCGGTAAATTACAACGCGATATAGAATACTACGATCTAAAAAATATAAAACTTCTAAATAACGCATTAAAAAAATGCAAATTAAATATAGGAACAAAAAGACACTTTTTTTCACAAACTTTTTATTACCTGAACTCTACAACACGGATTTCAATAAATTGTTCAGTTGAAGTAAAGTGATCGTTTTGTTTAGTTCTAGATTGTGTGTTTATATTTTTTGTTTGGTAATTTTAATTGTTTAAATCGTTTTTAATATTGCAAAATCATTTTAAAAATGGCGAAAAATAAAGATTTGGGCGAAGCTAAAAGAGCCCAAATAATGCTTTTAAATTCGTAAGGGGTTAATCAAACTCAGGGTAGTAAACGGCTTGATTGTTCGCGTTGGGGTGTGCAAAATGTTTTAAAACGTTTTAAAGAAAATGGTACTTACTAATCTAAACGTAGAACTGGTCGAAAATGGGCTAAAACTACTAGAGAGGGCAAGATGTTGCAGCGACAGTCCCTGAAAAACCGCAAAATGACGGCCCATCAGCTGGCTAACAAGATGTCTGCAAGCGGAGGGCGAAAGCACAAAATGCTGCACAAAAATTCATAATGCTTTGTAGGGTATCCTTCTTGTTACTGTGTAATAAATAAATAAATAATAAATCACGTCCAGATATGCAATTGATCAGAATCGTTTCTCTTCCGGGTCTTGGTTTATTAGTTGTGTAAGCCGATGCACTTGCTCGATTGTGGCGTGATGCTTTCTCAAGCCAAATTGGTGTTTTGGAATTACAAATTCTAGCATTAAGTAAGGATACAAGCAATTTAATTGTGATCAAATCGGTGAAAGCACAAAATGATGCACAAAAATTCATAATTCTTTGTAGGGTTTCTGGAAACAATTGTCGAACAACAGCACTTATTAAATTTAGTTACTTCAAACGATGGAAATAAAGCTCAAAAGATTCTCAAAGGATCCATATTAATTTTATTAAAAAATTACTAGGGGGAAGGCTAGAATTTCTAAAGTCCTTCGCAAAATTGTTATAAACTATTAAATTTTTATTAAAACCTGTGGAGCTCAAATGATTGACATCAATTTCATTAAAGAAATCTCGATGCGGGGGGGGGGGGGGGGGTTCCTAGCCAGTTCTACTATTCATTTAACGTTATGATATTGGCTAATCGGGCACAAATGAGTTAATACACACAACCAAAAGTACAAATAATAATACAATATATATATATACCAATAATACATTTTTCTTTCTACTTCATTACAGATTCATACTACACGTATTTACCACCACCATGGCACAGAGAATCATTTTATCGAAAATTCGGCAACTACTGAAATTAAGGTGATCACCCTTACATTTAAATAACCACAACAGATTATCGATACATCTCTCGTTATGTCATTCTTTTAATAACTGAAATGTTGATGCTTTATTCAAAGTTTTTCATACAAGCATAAATAAACGAATTATCGGCAAAATATCGCGTTGGGGGAGCTAAAACCCCGATTGTGAGGGACGCCGGCGTGGGATTTTATGGGACTACTGGGGGGTTCATTAGAACACTCCAATGTACATCTCTGCCAAAATTCAGCTTGCCCGGATTTTTTGGAAGCTAAAAACCTTCCTTGTCTGGACTAAATGTAAATTGCTAAAATAGTATCGTACGGAGACTTTTTTTAGTCACGGTATAAATATTCAATAAATTAAATATTAGCGAAAGCTGTAATAGGGAATTTTACAAACATAATCATCTATTTATAAATAAGTTTGTATTATGGACTAATACCCAAAAATTAAAATTATTTCAGCAACCTTAAGCCAGGTTATCAAAAAAATAAAGGAAATCAACTTTCTCGTGCTAAAAGGTTTTATGAAATATTGTGCATTTTTAAGTTACAAAAAAGTTATTTTTATTCCATGATTTATGTAAATATTCAGACCCGGTTCAAGGGAGTGGTCTCCAGCTCAGCGGGTGCCAAAACCCACGCGCTTACATTTTAAATAATAAAGATACTTCAAGGCTAACTGGAAGTAAAAACTTTTCGAGGGGCGCAAAACATTAGAAGTGAGTGAATCTTATGTAAAACAGGATACTGACATATTTGCGGTAAAATACGAAATATTAAAAATCCTCTTTTGTTACATTTTTAAATATCATAAACTGGCGGTTATAGGCCATATGCATCTGAGAATGTTTGAGGCAAAGATACGACATAGGTCATTTAATAAATTCTGCTAACAATTTTATTTTCAGAAAAAAATTAGTATTTATATTATAACCATGTTCTCATTATGCAGCAGAATTTATTATATCCTCTGCAATAAATAATATTTATTTCAAATATTTTTAAGCATTCAATATCTGTTAAATGAAAACTAGTCCAGTCAAATTAGACGAAAAAAGGGGTTCAGTTCGGAAAAATTCCCACCTAGCTGAATTTTGGTACACATCTTTATGACATCGTTGTAAACAATATGTAAAATTACTGTTGGGTATTCAAGGCTCCAAACAGATAACAACGACCGAATTTGTTAAAAACCTTTTGCTACAACCTAATGTACAACAAATTCGCGTTGAGACAAGTGAACCCAATGTTTTCTATATGAAAAGAAAAGTTAAGGACAGAATACGATGTTATAATTGTGACGAAATAGGGCATAAGTCAAATGTGTGTCCACGACGACGTCAGAAAATTCAACAAAATAATACGGATCAACGAGATTATCATCCAAACAATAATGTTATACATACTGCTAGTACTTCAAGTATGTCACGGGTTAATAAATGTTACAATTTGGTGGATGACAAAAATGAATGGATTTTGGACTCTGGCGCTTCACTACATTTAGGACCTAATAAAAATTATTTTAAAAATTACACAGAGCTCTTTGATTATAGTATTGAAGTTGCAAATGGCAATACCATACGTAGTACTGGGAAGGGAAAAGTACCTCTTCTATAGTCCGTATTTATTGGTCGAATAGTACGGCGCGATGATAGGCTGCCGTACGTTTCGATGATCGAATGATTCGGACTCGTGTAGGTGTTTTCTTCAAACGTTACGTCTTGGTATGTGATGTCTGCGTTGCGCGTCACGTCGCTACCGGCAACTGCTTTGGTGCTGACGTTATCCGTCGAAATTGTTGAGTAAGTGTCGGACGTGTCGTTAAAATCTCCATTTTCTTCCGGGTGCACCTCCGGTTTCTTGGCCAAACTCTTGCCAGTTTCCTCCTCCTTGGTTGGCGTTTTGGCGACGCTTACTTCGTCACTTTCCGCGACCGCATTTGTGCTGACGTCAGTCGAAATTGAAGATTGCGTGTCTTCTAATTCTAAAACGAACTCTTCCGATTGTACGTCAACATCTTTTTCTTCAATTTCAGGCAGGCGATCAAAAGAAATGTCGGATTTAATCTCTTCAACTTCGATATCTTGAGATTTTGGGGTGGACGAAACGTCGCCGTTCTTGGACCGACGAGTAGTACAACGATTTGGAGATTTTTCAAACCTTAGTTCTTAACGATGTTATTCATGTCCCAGAATGTAAGAAGAATATAATATCTGTTGGCTTAATGGCTCAAAATGGTAACACGTTGATATTTGATAAAGAACATGGTTGTCGGATTACACATAAAAAAATAAATTTGTGTACAGAATCTATCCTTGGTACCGCGAGACTTGAAAATGGCATTTACAAAATAAATCAATCTGCTTATTCGGTGAATTCATTGGAACTTAGTAACACGCATGCATTATGGCATAGAAGATTGGGTCACATAAATAGAACGTCTATGAATTTGATGAATAATTTGGTTGATGGTGTTAACATAACAGATCCAGGTAGCAAATTATGTGAAGCATGTGTTAAAGGAAAGTTGTCGCGAGCTGTATTTAAAAAATCTGATGCGTCCAGAACTACAAAGAAGCTTGAATTGATTCATTCCGATGTATGTGGACCTATAAGTACAAATTCAATTGGTGGTGCTCAATATTTTTTAACGTTTACAGATGATTTTTCGCGAAAAACTATTGTCTACATTCTAAAGAACAAAAGTGAAGTTACTCAAAAATTCCTCGAATACAAGGCATTTGTTGAAAATCAGTGTCACGAAACTATTAAATGTATTAGAACCGACAACGGAAAAGAATATGTTAACCAACAATTAATGTCGCACTTAAGGAATTTTGGAATTAAACATGAAACAACAGTTCCATATACACCACAGCAAAATGGAGTTGCCGAAAGACTGAACAGAACTCTGGTAGAAAGTGCAAGGTGTATGTTATCAGAAGCTAATTTAGGAAATGAATATTGGGCAGAAGCAATACTGACTGCAGCATATTTAAAAAATCGTTGCCCAACAAAAAGTTTAAAAAAGAAAACTCCGGAAGAAGCATGGACTGACAAGAAACCTAATTTATGTCATCTTCGAGTATTTGGTTGTAAAGCAATGGCACATATCCCAAGGTAATTTAGAAATAAATTTGATCCAAAAGCGGAAGAATATATTTTTGTGGGATACAGTGAAACGACAAAAGGATACCGTTTAATTGACCCAAAAACCAAGAAACTGAAAATATCAAGAGACGTTGTATTTTTTGAAAATCAAACAAGGAATATAAGAGAAAACCATAAATTGGATGTATTATTTCCTCAAAACGATTCAAAACTCGGATACATCAATGAAGAAAGTTCCGTATCCGAACCAAATGCCAGAACTACTCATGTTGAAGATGTTTTAAATGATTTTGAAGAAAACGTTACCAATACAAATGTTGAATCGACAGTTAGTGTTCCTCACCTTGAAGATGTTGTAAACGACGTTGAAGAAGAAAACGTTGCAAGAGAAAATATTGAAGGAAATTCCGAAGCAACAGTTAGTGTTTCTCCAATAACCCAGCCACGAACCACCCACCCACCCACAACTGAATCAGCAGTCGAAGAGGAATGTTTACCAAAACGATCAAAACGAATTGCAAGTAAGGTAGATCACAATCCCCAATATGTGTTCGAGTCGCTTCTTAATACCACCAATGATCCAATCACAATTAACGAAGCACTTAAAAGTGAAAACAGTGAAAAATGGAAGACAGCAATGAATGAAGAAATGGAAGCTCACAAAATTAATGATACTTGGATACTATGTGATATTCCAAACAACCGAAAAGCCGCGAAAAGCCATTAAAAGCAAATGGGTTTTTAAAACTAAGTTTACCGCTGATGGAAAAGTTGATCGATACAAAGCTTGACTAGTTGCTAAAGGTTTTTTTTACAAAAATAAGGTATAGACTATGAAGAAACGTTTGCACCCGTAGTAAGACATAGTTCCATACGATTGCTGATGGCATTAGCGGCAAAGAATAATTGGAATATTGATCAAATGGATGTTGTGACAGCGTTTTTACCTTCGAAGTTACAGGAAGAAATATATATGGAATTACCTGACAAGCAAACGTGTTTATTAAAAAAATCGATTAATGGTTTAAAACAAGCTAGCCGAGTGTGGTATAAGGAGTTAGATAAAACCATTAAAAGTTTAAACTTCAAACAATCCGAGTACGATCCATGCATTTACATTAAAAAAGAAAATGGAAAAGTATTAATCTTGGCGGTGTATGTTGACGACATATTAATATTTTCTCAAGATGAAGATATGAAAAACGAACTGAAACAGGAATTAATGAAAACATTCAAAATGAAAGATTTAGGTGAGGCACACTATTGTTTGGGAATACGACTCACAAGAAATCAAGAAGGTGATGTAATAACGTTAGATCAAGAAAAGTATATAGAAGATATACTAAAAAGGTTCAAAATGAATAAATGTAATGAAGTATCAGTACCATTTGACACGAATCAAGTTTTGACGTCTGATATGCAACCAAAATGTGAAGAAGAAATGATTGATGTTCCATACCAAGAAGCAATTGGCAAGTGCTGAAATATTATGGGCATTTCAAATGATACATTTGCACATGTCTTTCAACAGTGCTAGTAAGTCGATAGAAATTATGAAACATATTGGCTATGATATAATGCTTCTTTTCTTGCCTCGGCTTGACAGCGTAGAGTTTTCCCTTTTCTCCGGGCTAAAGGCGGGCTCCAAGAAACATTCACAAGTCAACCTACTCTTAATCTTTCTTATAAAGATTGTTTGATAAAATAAAATATCAAAAATTATATCTGCCTTCCTCCGTGATCTAATACTGCGAAATGAAATCAAACTCATACGCTGCTAAGTGAAAAATAATGTAATTTATTAAACATAATAAATATTTAAAGACAAATATTGATTTTTATTACTAACAAATCAAATCGCACAAGAGAAATATTTTATTTTAAAACCCCAATGTTTTTGCGCAACCGAAATCAAAAAAAAACATAACGATTCGTCTATTTCGAATAGAAAAACTTTTTAACGCACAAAAATTTCTTACCGGAGTGTACTCGTTGTTTTATTTTCGCACTGTCTCGGAGTTGTCGCACGTGCAGCGTTGGTGTCTTGGTACTTGAATTCAGCATCCAATTTTGACTCGACCAAATAAGCAGAAACAAGCGTTGAACAAATCTTCTACATCGGATCATCCAATCAATCGCAGGTAAGTTGATCTTATTCTTTTCCAATAATAATTTTCATTAAATTTCCATAAACACCATAAAAATTCTCAGTGATTCAAAAACAAAACTCATGAATTCACTATTCTTCCAATTATTAAAATTTCAATTATGTATTACGAACATCAACGAAATATTGTTTTCTTAATTTTCAGAATAATTCCTTCTTCTTGAAATAACTTGTTGATTTCAACTTAATTAAATAAATCTTCCCAAATCAATGTTCCAAATTATAAATTAATTAACGCATCTGTGCTATGAGCTCGCAGACTTGAGACTCTCAACACGTCTTTTCGTCACCGTGGACGAGACCCAACTTAATACGTCCTAACGTCACCGTGGACGTGGCTCAACTCCATTATCTATTTTCCAAAATTTTCACCAACGCTATCACTCGCGCATGTATTTTCGCGAACCGCCACTTATTTTAAATTTAAAAATCCTACATTTACAACTAATAAATTGACTTAATTTGTTATTCAATTTTCTTGAACAAAACTCTTACCAATATTTATCCTTTTTACAATTTGTTTTTATTTTTCAGGATTTAACAGCGTACACATTTTCCATCTTCCTGAAGCAAAGCAGTTAGTTAAATTTATAGATCATGGAGAATCCAGATATAACTATTCAACTGACTATTATAGTCTGACCAAATGAAAGGACCTCATGAGTGTTACAATCTTGGACAATTGACCCAAAATCATCCCTTATTGAGTAAACCATTACAATCCGTATTCCCTAGTCAAGTAAAAACCCTCGCAAAGCACAAAAATCATAATTTTAACAAAATATCACAGCAATATGTTTGCAGATTCCACCATAGCAAGCCGTATGACTTTTGGGGCAACCAAGGCAGCTTATATGGTTGTTTTTGGTTTGGCTCCTCATTTCCAAAGCATTTTGGAGAAATACTTGGACCCTTCTGTAATATCTTCCAATGTTTCAGAAGCAATGTCACGAATGCACCTAAAATTGGAGATATTATTTGACAACAATAAAATAACGTCGAATGTAGCGGAAAGCTGCTCAACCCAATTCAAGTTATTTTGTGCTAACGAAATTGAGGCCATAAAGCTTTATGATGGTGCGAAGAGGTTAGATTCGTTTTACTGGACTCTCATCGAACCTAAATTTGATTCCTATAAATATTTATGGATAGTTTGCAAGATCATTTTAGTGTTATCCCATGGAAATGCATTTGTTGAAAGTGGGTTTTCGATCAACAAAAATATGTTGATTGAAAACATGCATGAGAGGACCTTAATAGCACAGCGAGTAGTGTACAATACTATAAATCTAGCTGGAGGTCCTCTTTGTGTACCAATTTCTCAGGAACTAATAAATTCTTGTCAGCTCTCGAGTGGAAGGTACAGAGCTGCTCTGGATAACGCGAAGTCATCCACGACGAACGACGAAACAAGGGTGAAAACTCAAGCCTCTAAGAAACGAGTGTTCGAAGAAATAAACGCATTAGAGGCAAAACGACAGAAAATAGACGACGAACGTAAAATTAAAAATTTAGAGATAAGCTCGAAAATTGAAAATTTACGGAAGAAAATTTAATTTTATAGTTGTGTTAAATAAATATTTGTTTTTGTATTTTTATATTATATTTTCTCTCGAGTTACTTTTTTATTTAGAAATTTATCGAAATGTCAGGGAAAATTTTAATTTTTGTCAGGGAATTTGCTTTAGAAAATTCAGTGGGAACCCTGTTGTGACATTTTTTGGAATAATTGAAAACATATATCTCTTTTTCTCACGTTCAACGTTACGATGGGAATTATTAAAAAATGCTTTAACAAAAACTGTCAAACGTGAATCTGAAACACGATGGAGCGCCAGAATACAAGCGGTTAGCGTTATCGTCGATGGGCTAGAGAATATAGTAGAACTATTAGAAAAATTAGCAGAGGACACTACCATTACAAGTGACACCAGAAGTGAAGCTACAATTCTGTTGCAAAATATACTAACTTTTAGTTTCATAACTTCAGTTCATTTCTGGTATGAAATCTTAAGGCGGATTGATCGTGTGCAGCTCAGATTACAAGATCCTAGAATGAATTTTAGAGAAGCGTTCCATGATCTTGAATCATTAGCGACTGAACTAGCCGAAATTCGAGACAACCTCTGTGAAGAGGCAATAGAAAAAGCGAAGTATCTTTGTGAAAAATGGGATATTGATACAACAATACGTGTAAGCAGACGCCGCAAAATGCCCGGAGAATTGGCTAGAGATGTCGGTCTCTCCGCAGAAAGTGAAATTTCTCGCGTTATAAAAAGCGTTCTTGATCGTCTCCAACAAGAAATATGTACACGATTACGTGACCTTAATTTCAAATTTGGATTTCTACTAGACGTTGAAAATTTATTAACCAAGGATAATGTTCATAACGACCTTGAAAAAAATTGTAAAAATTTGGGTGAATTTTATAATACAGATTTCAATGGAATAGAACTCTTTATCGAAATATGTGACTGCAAAATGTTACTCCGCAGTAGAAATTGAACCTAAAACTCCATTAGAATTTCTTACTTTTATAATCTCGTATGGAGAAGATGTTTTTCCAAATCTGAGAGTGGCACTTCAAATACTCCTGACTATCTCAGTATCAATTGCTAGCTGCGAACGTTCATTCAGCAAATTAAAATTAATTTTGACATATCTACGATCAACGATGGGACAAGATCGCCTAAGTGACCTAGCATTTTTAAGTGTGGAAATTAATATAAATATAGTTATGTGCAAACACATCCTGCTAGGATATTAACCTCGGAAATGATGTATCAATTATTTTATTATATTCGAAGCGTCGACAATATTTATGTAATGCAAGTTAACTTTTACAATTAATTAATAATTTTAAGTTAGTCTTCATATTGGTGTTTACTAGTGAGGTTCTCAAACCAATAATTTGTATTAATTAAAAATAAATACTTTTTAAAAAGCAAATTTTGGCATCAATAAACATAATTGGCGCTGCGAGCACAGGATTCCCAAACGGTTCTATCGAAGTATCGGCGATTTTTAAATCCTTATTGGGAAATCGAAACCAAATTTCAAGATTCGGTGCAAGATCCATTCTGGTCTACTGAGCGACTCAACTTTCCGACGGAACTCAACTGTAGAAAACGAGGAAACTACACCGACTCGACCGCTAGGCATCACCCGCAGAATGCTATTAGCAACATTAGTTTTGTAAGTAATCCTTATTTTCCTTTATTGAAACTTTTCCATTATTTTTATAATTTTTAAAATACGTTGTTAATAATATCGTATGAGTATCACTCGCGATAGATCACCGTTAAATAGATCAATTAACAATTCAGATAGTTCGATATCAAATATTACAGACACTAATTTTATTCAAATTAATCAATCGACAATGGCTAATACAAATTTTACTGAAATAAATTTAGCTAAGGAAATGATCCCAAAATATGAAGGAGGTACCGTCAAACGGGGTAATATGGAATCCGGGGGTTTTTATGGAACAAAATGACAAAATTGATAAGAGGCGCTATCTCTCCTTTGTTAGATGAACTTACTATTTTTTTATGGAAGATTCCTTCACTTGGATTGTTGGGCGATAGTTCTGTATTACCGACTACTCATACATAAAATGAACTCATAACCTAAAAATCGATTCAGAAATCGATACTTTTGCGACGTTTTTTTATCCTCAAGAGTTTGTACTGGTACAGGTGAGTTTGAAAATTTAAATGAAATATACCAGGAATCATGACTACCTTGAATATATTCCTTTCAGAGAATGTGAACAGATTTGATGAAAAATAATTCATAGAAAATTGTGGGCTTCATAAGTGATTTCTTGTTTTCCCAGGGGTAATTTGGAACGATGCCAAAAAAATACGTGAGAAGACCAGGCGCCCGTATACGCTGTGACTACGATCCAGAAAATCTAGAAAGAGCCCTGAATGACTTTTTAAATGGTCGTCGGTCTTTGTCCAAGGCATCCAAGCATTATGGTGTGCCAAAAACAACTTTGTATAGAAGGTACAAGGGACAAAATTCCACAAAATTGGGAAGGCCAACGGTATTATCAACTATCGAGAAAGCCGCGATATGCAAAGCACTGAGTACAGCAGCCACCTATGGATATCCGTTCACAAGAGAAAGATTGAAAGGGTTTATTCAACGATATCTCAATCGCAGAGGGGTAACAACTGTCTTTAAAGACAATTCTCCAGGAACTGACTGGATCAAAGACTTCTTAAAGCGAAATAGACAGCTTTCTGAAAGATTCTCTGAAAACATAAAACGTTCTCGCGCTGGAGTGTCTAAAGAAGTCGTTAATGAATACTTTGACCATCTCGAGAATGCATTGAGAGGTGTGTCTGCAGAAAATATCGTCAACTATGACGAATCCAACCTAACCGATGACCCTGGCAAAGAGAAGGTCTTTTCAGAAAAAGGAAGTAAGCATGCGCATCGGGTACTGGACACTTCAAAAAGTCTACATCCGTAATGTTGGCGATATCGGCCAGCGGAGATTTGTTGCCGCCCCTTGTGGTCTACAAGGCTGTTCATGTTTATCCCGAGTGGATAGAAGATGGCCCCGAAGGCGCTGCCTATAACAGAAGTAAGAGCGGTTGGTTTGACGCTGAAATTTTTGAAGACTGGTTTTCGAAAATCGCATATCCATATCTCAAGAGGAAAGAAGGAACGAAAGTGCTCATTGGGGATAACTTGGCCAGTCATTTGTCATTCAATATAATTGAAAAATGCGAGGAGTCCAATATAAAATTTATTTTTTTGCCACCCAACACAACTCACCTTACCCAACCACTTGATGTCGCATTTTTTCGGCCTCTGAAGGGCGCTTGGCGAAAACTATTATTGGAATGGAAACAGAAAAACCATGGCGTCCTACCAAAGAGTGTCTTTCCACAACTCCTCAAGAAGACTTTGGATTCTATTTCTACCAGAACAAAAGAAACTTGTCAAGCTGGATTCAAAGCATGTGGAATCGTTCCAGTCGACCGCAATAAAGTTCTCAAAGGCCTACTTGGACAAAAAGAAAATATTGATAACACTGCTCTAGTTGAGAGTTTCCAAGAAATAATGTCGCAAGCTACTGAGAACCACGAAAATCAATCTAAATCAAAGAAACAGAAGAAAATAAACGTTCCTCCTGGAAAGTCTGTGACGATGGCTGACTTTAGAGGAATCCAAAATTCACAAAAGCAACCTGACGTACAACAGTCAAGAAAATTGTACATTACATAAATTTTTATTTGAACTTTGTTGTTCAAAATTAACTGATGCCGCTAGAGACACGGTTGTCATCTCTAACTGCAATACTTGGGATAGAGTAAAAAGTGCATTACTGAATAGATTTGGTGATCCACGGAACGAAACTTTATTATTAAATGATTTAACCACTTGTTTTCAAAATCATAACGAAACTTACGATGCATACTTTGAAAAAATTAAAAGTAAATTACAACAATTATTAGAACACGTTTCGATACGAGAAACTAATGCAAATTTAGCGGAATTTAAAACTTTAGCTTATACGCAAACGGCATTAAATACTTTTAGGGCTGGGTTATTAGAACCTTATCGTTCTCATATTGCTGATCAACCAGTAAATTCAATTGAAGAATGCTTATTGCAATTACAATAACTATCGACAACAAGTAGATTTTTTAAATTTCATGAGAAACAAAAATCCCGGAAAACAAAATGCGAACAAATCAATTCAAAAATTACCATCATTCCAACAATCATTTAATACACCTACCAGGCGCTTTGCTAATTCTAATTTTTATCCAAATTTCAATTCGAATTTTAATTCAAACTTCAATCAGAATTTTAATCAAAATTTAAATCAAAATCTACGAAATTACAACCAACATTTTAATTCGAGATTTAACAATCAATCCTCGCGTGGTCCTTTTCAAACCAGACGTAATCAAAATAATTCACAAGTAACAAGAAATGGTTCTCGTCAAGAACCTACCCCAATGTCAATATCAACCAGAAATACTTTTAGACAACCGCAAAATCGATCGAATAACCACTTCCAAAGTTACGGTCCGCGTAATTTTATTTCGGAAGAACTTAACAACGTTCAAGAAACCAATGAGCAATACGATTGCTATTATACCGAATTTCAACAACCCGAAGATTTTGAAACAGGAGACGAAGCTGAAAATTTCTCTTCAAACTTTTCCCCAACGGAAAATTTCGAAAACCAAGAGAATGAAAATTTTCGTATACCGGCCTCGGAAAATTAATCGATTTGAATTCAATAAACCTTCAACCTAAATAACCATTTATTTCGATTCCAAGCTTAAATATAAAAATTTTAATAGATAGTAGGGCTTCAAATTAAATAATGAACTCGATGATCGCCCACAAATATTTAAAAAATTTTATTTTTAAAAAACGCTTCTCAGTTAAAGGTTTTAATAGAATTGAATCTAATGATGAGAATGTTTCTTATCCTATTTAGTCAGAATTTGGAATAAATAAAAAAATCAATTTTCATGTAATTAAATGGCACGATAGGTTTGATGCTTTAATAGGTAGCGAAGATTTCGAAAAATTAGGTGTGAAAATAAATTATGAAACCTACGTTTTAGAAATTAAAAATTTGAAAATTCCATTTTTCATGGAACTGAATCCAAAAAATTTTTTACCCTTGTAACGATATAGACCTATTTTAAAGATCGCGCCAACAAAAGACACAGTGGCAACATGGCAGTGATAGGCAAGTAGGCAACATTGCGGAAAGAAGCGGACGGAAGCGTATATCTAGGTGGGGTAGAAAAGGGGACGCCAGGAAGGACGTAGGGGTAGTAGTTGGCAGAAGCTGATAGCGAGATCAAGTTGTTTGTAAATCTTAATTGATAATTTCTGTTTTGTGTATTGTGGGTATCAGCTATTTACAATAAGGTGAATATTATTATTTGTATATTTTATTTCAAAGTGGATAAGCTCGACGCTTCCAATTTCGGTAAAGTAATTACTGCATATTATTAAAATATGTATTTAAATGTTAATCAGGTTATCTGAAGGCCTGGCAGGCAGTCCACCAAACTCAAGTGGCCAATAATTTAAATTAATGATGCTGCGTATAGGGTCGGTCTGATGACACAAGCTTGAACAACCACCCCTATATGATGGTGATCTGATTGAATTTGTTGTTACGTAATGTAAAATAAGTGAAAGTAACACTTATTATTGGAAGTCGCGAATTACCGACTTTCGTTTTATACAACCATTGTCCTAGTTGACAAAGGAAAAGGTTTTTGTTTGAAACCCAACATGGCGTCGCGTCCCTAGCTAAGATTGGCGGGACGACAATGCTAATATGAATAATTATTATTATGTAAAACAAGATGTTTATGAATTTTTAAGTAACAAAGTTACGAGATCTAAATCCACTATGATTATGACGTATAATTAATATGAAATTTATATTGTATGAAAATTGTCCACGAGGTCAAATTTACATGTACCAATTATAATTGACAAGACCAAAACAAAAACAATTGAGACATTGAATTAAAACAAATTAACAACCGACTGTGTATGTTTTTTTTTCGTGTAAAGTATTTTATTTTCTTTCTTTCCTTTGATTCATGAAATCGTCTGTCTTGGTGTTAATTTGCCCACATGGTGAACTTTCAACGAATTTGGGGTATTTTGCAATCAGGCGGTTTTTAGGTTAATTACTAGAGATGAGATTTTTAGTTTTTTACCTTTTTCTTATTTACGCTGCTATTTACATTTTATTAGAACTAAAATTTGTTTAATGGAAAAATACGTCATCTGAACCCCATTTGTTTTTACCTTTTTTACCTTTTTTTAAACAATTTGCTAAAACGTACCTATTTTTAAATTTTTACAACCTATTTTAGAATTTTTGCAATCCTTTACAGATTTTTAGCTTTGAGAACGCTTTTATCTAAAAATAATTTTTTGAAACCAAAAACCATAATATACATAATATCTTTACCGGAAGTTCTACGGCGACAGTCTCCTTATGTCGCGATATGAAGGTGAATTTAACATCTTTGCAGTTTTTGCTTTTGCATTTATGCAGGATTTGCAGTCTGCAAAGCAGGTGTCCCATATTTACTGTCGTCCAAAGTTTTAGAAAAAACGAATCATGCCACAGTAGCAAGATTTGTAAATGAGTCTCTTGGTACTAAGTAGATAATAAAATTCTGGTAATTTTTTTTTGATAAAATATTATTTCAGCTATTCTTTGGCCCCTTGGAATCAAATACGAAAAAGTAAAAATTTTGTACTCAGATGCAGCAGCCTATATGCTGAAATGTGCAACAGCTTTAAGGGTATTTTATCCGAACTTACTTCATTTCACATGTTTGGCGCATGCTCTTCATCGTGTATGTGAATTTATTCGTGGTGAATATGAAGTTGTGGATGATTTAATTGCAAATGTTAAAAAAGTGTATCTAAAAGCACCTAATAGAATCGAAAGATACAAAGAAGTGCTGCCAAATATTCCACTACCCCCAGAGCCAATTGTAACACGTTGGGGCACATGGTTAAGTGCAGCAATTTTTTACTGTGACAATTTTGATGTCAGACGGTAATTGTAGAAATATATTAAATTTCAGTATTTATTCAGTTATTTTTGTTTAGGTTATTATGGAATTGGATAACGAATCGGCCAAATCAATCATAAAAGCAAAAGAATGCTTTAAAAATCCTACTTTACAATCTGACTTGACTTATATTAAAATTAATTTTAAAAACATTATTGATGTAATAAAAAAATTGGAAACCGTGGGATTGCCACTAACAACATCGTTTAATGAATTTTTAAAATTGAAAAATGAATTAACACTGTGCAATGGTACAATTGGAAAGAAAGTGGTAGAAAAATTAAATAAAGTATTAGATCGCAATCCGGGTTATAAACCTATTAAAAATTTGTTTGATATTTTTACCGGCAACGGTAAAGATGCAATGTTACCAAATATTTCTACTGCTGAAGCAGTCTTGTATAAATATATACCTCTAACATCTTGCGATGTAGAGAGGTCATTTTCAGTATATAAAAACATTGTAACTGAGAAAAGACAAAACCTTAGTACTGAAAATATTGAAAAAATGTTATAGTTAGTTACTGTTACTTTAATATTTTAAGTCAAGATAATATATAAGGCCATTAAAATTTTGTTACCTAATTGGTGCTTTTTTTACCTAAAACTGCTAAATACTAACCTAAAATAGCTTTTATTAGTACCTTTTTAGTTACCTTTTTTTGAATTTATTCAACCTAAAAATCTCATCTCTATTAATTACACAACGTAGGATGCCTTACATGGGTTTTAGCTAGATCACGAGCTTACGGCTGGGACCACGCGGCTGCATTTGAGGTTAGGTACGCTCGCTTAGGCGTGGTTTGATTTGCGTTCAGTGAGATGGGAGCGGGAAATTTAAAACTTGGTTGCAAAATTACATTGGTGCCGGTGACGCGGATGATCACATGAATATGTACGGTATGCGGTTTGTTTGTGAGTTACATAAACAAATCGTGTATTTGCATGTTCTCATGTTTTGATTGCATGTTGATCAGAAAGTTCCTCGTGTGGTCGGGTGAGCATCGGGACGGTGGATTGAGTCATTGCAGGTTTAGGTGGAAGTAACGTACATCGGTTAACGATAAAGGTGATGAAGGAGAAGTGGTAAGGTTTGGTAATTTGATGAGCGTGCAACTTATAATTGAAGACACAAGTGGATGAAGGTTCTACATTTTGTAAAAAAATGAGATTTTCCGATGGATAACGGTTTTAAACACATACAATTTTTTTAGTTTAGGTCCCATTCATTTATTGTAAAAAATGAGAAAGTTTCTAGGTGCTAAATGATTCATGTACACCTTTTTTGTAAAAATATTTGCTTTATGTAATGGATAAAAGATTCATGTTACGATCATGAATCCTTTATCCACTTATATTTGGTTGACAAAGAAAAACATCGCGATATGACGAATCCGCACTCTTCTGACTCACGATAAACCGAGTGTTACCTGTACTTGAATCCTTTATCAATTAAAAGCAGACGCGCATTTCTTTTGAATTTTGATAACACTGCAGTTTTACAAGAGACGTTACATCATTTCCTTTCGTTGGCTTGTGCATTAATGTGCTCTAATGTGCTCGTGAATTACGTACGTGTAATTAATGAGTTCCAACATGATGTCTTCCAGAACAAAAATAATATTAGCGCGTGCTAAAAATGCTGTTGATAATGGTAAGTACTTTCTAATAAGTTATTGAACATTAAAATAATTAAAGGTAAGATAAGTATTTATTATGCTTGCTTGCTGTATTAACCAAAATTTTAAGGTAGGTACTCAAGAGAAAAAATGAATTTTGTTTTAGGATCTAATACAACGAACTACAATAATATGCCGACAAGGACGCCAATAAAAAATGCTGATATTGAAATGGAAGATAATGTTAGACCTGGCACATCTAATGTTACTCCTGATAGAAAGCGTTTGTATGGTAAGTTTTAATTCCTTAAGGATGGGATGACACCGACGAAGATAGAGATATTATTGCAATGTAATAGACAGAGATCGCAGTAGTAACTTTAAAAATTGCTTTGCAGTGCAAGTAGATAAAATTTCGTAAATTTTCATGTTGCTTTCAATCCAAAAACATTAGTAGCACTGGTTTTGTAATAAAATTTTCTACGATTTGATCATTTCAGTTTTACTGCTTTTCAGTTACACTACAAAGCAATTTTTAAAGTTACTACTGCGGTCTCTTTCTATTACATAGCAATATTATCTATATCTTCTCGGTAAATATGACTGTTTTCTATTCAAATACAGTCAAACTTCTATAAGTCGAACTTCCTTAACTCGAATTTCTCCATATCTCGAAATTTGAAAAGGATTTGAAAGTCTTTTATTTCAATTCTACTTATATTTCTAGATGTCGAATTTTCTATAACTCGAATTGTTTTTACTGTACTTTGGAGTTTCGACTTATGGAAGTTTGACTGTATTTTAATGTTTTTGAACCTTAAAATAATTAAATTAATGCCGTTTGTGTTGAAATATGCAACACACAAATTTAACCAAAATATATGCTTGCTTACTTGCTGTATTAACCAAAATTTTAGGATACTCTAGAGAAAAAAATCAATTCTGTTTTAGGATCTAATACAACGAACTACAATATTATGCCGTTAAGGACGCCTATAAAAAATACTGATAGTGAAACGGAAGATAATGTTAGACCTGGTACATCTAATGTTACTCCTGATCAGAAGTGTTTGTTTGGTAAGTTTTAATTACTTAAGATTACAGGCCCGTAGCCAGGAGGGGGCACCTGGGGGCACGTGCCCCGCCCCGAAATATTCAAAAGAAACAAAAATTTTAAAAGTAAAACATTTGAATTTCGAAAATAAAATAGGTATATATTTTGGAAAAAGTTTTTTCCAAATTTCCTCATTTCCAAAAAAATCCTCATTTGGGGGAACGCCGGCTTGGGATTTTTATGAGACATTTTGGGGGTTTATTAGAACACTTCAATATACATCTTTGCCAAATTTCAGCTTGCCCGGATCTTCTGTAAGCTCAAACCAAAATTTCGGTTTCGTTACTTGGAAGATTACTATACTTGGGCAAATTTTGAAAAAATTAATTTTTCTCTTCATTTTCCAACCTTGGCCACAATTTCAATTAATTTATTATTAAAAGCATTTCCCGTGCCCGAAAGCATTTCTTCCCCTGCAACGAATCAATATTGTGCCATTTTAAGGGTGGGTTGTGTTTTCGGTCAATAATTTAAGTATTAGTGTGCCATGGAAAAATATGAATAAAACTATTTTATAGAGAATTTTATGCTCTTCAATTATGGTCTGATCATAATTTTTAATACAAGCATAAATAAGCGAGTTATCGGCAAAAAATCGCGTTGGGAGAGCTAAAACCCCCCGATTGTGGGGGACGCCGGCGTGGGATTTTATGGGACTTTTGGGGGGGTTCATTAGAACACTCCAATGTACATCTCTGCCAAAATTCAGCTTGCCCGGATTTTTTGCAAACTAAAAACCTTCCTTGCCTGGACTATAACGTTTGTTTTAAATAAAAATAAATTAAGAAAAATAAAATATTGAAAAAATTTGAAAAAAGTATTGTAGCGTTTTAACAATGTTTTAACATTAAACCAAATGCTATAAATCAAATTGAGATTTTCAGTAATTATGTGAATTTATATTTTTTACCTACACCTTGTTCATTATTTTCAGAGTTTCTGTGAAAACGGTTGGTTGCCCAAAAAAATTTATTTGACGAAAGTTGTAGCCCGTTAAATTCCCTATCCGGTTTGGGCCGTTAGTTTTTTTCTCTTAGACGTTTCGTTTAAGAGATACGGGGTTCGCAAGAAACTTAAAAAAAACCTGTTTTAAACATTTTTTCCCTTAATTTAATTTATAACTCGAAATCCGTTGATTCTAGACGATAAGGGGTTATAACCTAATTTGTAGACAAGCGAATGATCTTTAAAAAAAGTTCTAATCCATTAACCTTAAAAAATCAATAATATCGGAGCTATGGCCGTTTGAAATCAGAAATTCAAAAAATTGCTTTAAAGGGAGGTAGGTACTCTCAAAGGGTTTGGACTTGGGCAAAATTTTATTTGAAAATTTGTCTTAGAAAAGTGTCCTTTATCACCACCTCAAAGGTTCTCCACGGTCACGGGGACACCCTGTATAAGTAAATAAATAAAACTTAAAAAAATTTGTAATTAAAAGGGGAATCCCCTTTACAAGTGCCCCTCCCCCCAAATAAATCCTGACTACGGGCCTGTAAGATTACATGAAAAGAATATGACTGTTTTTTATTCAAATATTTTAAAGTTTTTATTTTATTTTTATAGATTTCTCTGACAACGATTCTTTCGATGATTACATAGTACCAAGCAACCCCGATACAGATAGTAATGATACCGACTCTTATGACAAAAAAACCAAATTCAAAAGACCTTATAAAGCTAGCACCGTAAATATTATTGACCATGAAGAAATATCTATCGACGCAGGTAATATGGAGACATCTGAAGAAATAGCAATAAGTGATGAGATAGTGGCTATTGAAGATACAAGAACTAATCAACCAGAATATACAGTCAAAGAAGATATAGCGATAGATAGAGTAAAGAAAAAATTATTTATATTACCAGAAAAAACTTCCAAGAAGCGACAGAGGGACGTAAATAAGTGGAAAAGACAAAAAGCGGCAATATCCAGAGAAAAAGGTGAAAGTTATAGGTATATCACAAAAGGGAAAATTAATGCCGAGCAAGAAAATTGAGTTGAATTCTTTATGCCACAAAACGAAATGTAAACTAAGATGCGACGAATATTTTGATCAAGAGGCAAGAACGCATATATTAAATAAATTTTACTCTTTGAATATAAATTCCAAAAATAACTTGCTCTTCAAAAGTCTTTCAATTCAGCCTGTCCAGCGTCACAGAAAGAATATCAAAAAACCAAAATCATTCTCCTTTAAATATACAGTGACATATAATCAAAAAGTAATTCAGGTTTGTAAATCAGCAATATGTGCAATTTATCAAATTTCGAATAAAAAAATACAGATGATTCAAAACAAACTTAAAGGTGGTTCTTCTGCACCTACACCAGACAAACGAGGTATTCATCTAAATAGGCCACATAAAATTCCTGAAGAAGTAGTAAATTTCGTGATCAATCACATTAAACAATTTCCTGCAGATCAATCTCATTATTCAAGGAATAAAAATATTTACAAAATGTATTTATCGCCTTTGCTAAATACACAAAAAATGTTCGACCTATATATTGAGTTGTGCGGGCAACAAAATCTTTCAGGAAAATATTTAATAAAAAAGTGCAGCTACAGCAAACTTTTTGCTGAGCACTTTAATCTTTCATTTGGAGAGCCCCAGAGCGACACATGTAGTAAATGCGATGCTGGTTTAGATACAGAGGAGCATATAGAAAACTACAGATTTGCTTTTCACCAGCAAAAGCGTGACAGAGCAGTAGCTTTATCAAGCGCTGATGTACTCTATGCAACTATGGATTTGCAGCAGACAATGCCTTTACCAAAACTTAGCACGTCTAAGGCGTTCTACTTGAGGCAATTATGGTTCTACAACTTCAGTCTACACACAGTTACAAAATCTGGTGTTAAACCGTTCTTTTATACCTGGACTGAAAACGTGTCTACGAAAGGAAGTTTAGAAATTGGCAGTTGTCTTCATACGTTTGCCCAACAATTATTTGATGTTGCTACGCAGAACAATAATATTAAGCATCTTGTTATATGGTCCGACTCATGTTCGGGCCAAAACAAAAACTTTAATTTGATTGCTCTCTATCAATACTTCATATTAAAAGGATATTTTAAGACAATAGACCATAAGTTCCCAGAAGTAGGCCATTCTTATCTGGACTCCGATAGAGACTTTGGAAGGATAGAGAAAATACTACGAAAACATTAAAATATTTATACTCCTACTGAATATCGATCTATTATAAAGTCAGCCACCGTGAAAAACTCTGTAGTATTTAATATGGAAAACCACTTCAAAAATATTGATGAAATAGCGGTTAAAATGCACTTGCATAACAAAAAAAAAATGTTTTAAATGACGCAGTAATGTTTCGAGACTGCATTAAGTGGATACGTGTAGACCAGTACGGAAGTTATTTATACAAAAATACTCTTGATGAATATACGCCTTTTTTAAAGGTAGATATTTTAAAAGCTAAATGCCAAAAAATTCAAGCGGAAGATTACACTTTAGCTATTCTCTCGGATAATAAGAATAAAATAAGTGAAGAAAAAATATTAAATCTTAAACAGCAGTTGGTATATGTTCCCGACGAATTTAAACCCTTTTTTGAAAAAGTCATTAGTGACAATCAGTGATCGATACCAAACTTCCAAGAAAAATAGAGGGACGGAAAATTAATACGAACTCTTTTTTCAGCAGGAAGCAGAAAAAAAAGTAGTAAACTGCACTTAATTTTTCAAACCGGTAAACTGCACGAATTTGGAGTGAAGTTTACCCTTGTAAGGTAGTTTTGGGGTACTGTACTATGTTTACCATACCATATGCTATTGTTTATGTATTGTTATGTATTGTTAATTTGAAAAATTAAAATAATAAAATATACCTATAACTTTTATTCGCTCCACCTTTTCGGGTAGTAAAGAATTTTAAAAAAATAGTAGGAAAAAGTGGAACGATAATATTATCATTTACCTTACTCCGAAAAATAGTACAACATAAAGTACATAACAGATGAGTCGATTTCCATACAATCAGTTGTAGGTATACGATTTCAAATTGTGTGGGCGAGTGGGAGTGAGAGAGAGTAATTTCTTGAATGTTCAAGTCGCTTTATCTCAAAACTGCAAATTTGCACATTCCTCGGTCATTCACGGGGGCGACGATATGATGTGAACCTTCATTCCATTTTATAATAACTTTGTTTTTTAGTTGATAAAGGATTTATGTACCTACCTTTTTCTCTGCCCTTTTTGGAGTGCAGTTTACCTTACCCGAAAAAATAATACACCATAAGATATGATTTGAACCTTTAATCCTTTTTATTATAATTTTAAGGTAACTTTGTTTTTTAGTGGATAAAGGATTTATGTACCTTATGTTTTTCTGCTTTTTTCAGCTTTTCTTCAAAACTGTAAACTTTTGTATGTGTTACATGTTTGATCTATAATTCTACAATAAAGGTTCATTTAAAACAGCTAATTTTGTTTTTAGTTAGTATGATATAAAGCAGGGAAGTTTAAAAAACTTTAAACGTTATTTTCTCGAATTGAACTTTGTGCGACATAGATCCTTCATCCACTTGTGTCTTCAATTATGACGATGAGTTGAGATTGAATGGTTCGTCATGGGCAAAGAACAACCATTGAGTTATAAGTTGATCACACTTATCACGGTGAAAATTATTACTAATACTCTTTTGTTTTATTTACAATAAGGGATAATGGCAAACAACTCCAGAGACTTTAGAGGTTTCGAACCATCAGGAGTCTATCGCAGTAGAGGTAGAGGTGGTGCCGGGGAAGACCTTACCATTCTGGAACGTGTGTTTCAGCAGTTGGGAACGACACGGTGGCTGAACAAGGAAGGCGACTGGACCTTCTGAGGGATGCGCAGACCAGGACGGACACTGAGTCAGCAGCGGGTTCGTCAAGTAGAGTAGTAGTAGGAAATCCTTTACCCACTCCTTCACCCTCGCTTACTCCTAATTCCCCAGTGGTGGCACCGTCGGGGTCCAGAGCGGGAACAATGGTCGATAACGCAACGGAAGGATGGGAAAAGATCATTATGACGTTTGCATAAGGGCAAGCCACGTTGCCCACACTGGTGGAGAGATCATGTTTTGCGGGTGGTGAGTCGGAAAACCCCGTAAACTTTCTTCAAAGGTTTAAGAGGTACCACGACCAGCTTAAGGGGTTACCAGTTAATAAGCTGAGCCTGATGATTCGCTGCCTATCAGGAAAAGTCGAAGAATGGGCTACACTCCAAGAGGAGAAGTGGGAAAGCTTTGAGGAATTCGAAGAGAGTTTCCTAGCGTACTTTTGGGGAAGTTCAAGACAAGGTAAGGTCCGTGAGTCATTACGAAGGGCAAGGTACGAGGAAGGACGTAAGTGTAGTCTATCTGAGTACTTTGTTCAACTAATGAACAAGAGACGAACGCTGACGGGTAAGAAGTCTGAGAAGGAGATGGTCGAAAAGATGATGGAACAGTTTCCATCGACGGTGTATTCATCCTGGGTGTCACACCCGGACCAATCTGTACATGGTACCATCAAATTTCTAAAGACCCAGGAACTTGTCGAGTCCATTAGGCTGAAGGAAAAGGGTATGACAAATAGATACGGAAGGCAGCAAGAAGCATCGCCATATTACCGACCAAAAGGAGGTGCGGTAAGTGCAGTCCTGGCTGACTTTAGTCAACCGCCACCCATCAGCGATCCCACTGAAAATCCTAGACCCCGGGGGGTTAAACGAGTTGGGCAGCGGTCGGGAAATGCCAGCAGGACGAACTAAGGGGATACGCTCGCCCTGATGCTGCGCAAGTTTTCCCTAAAATTTTACCGTACGTACCTATTAATTTTATTAGGGCAGGGAGTTATAAAGCTCATTGGCGGGATAATATTAGTAAGCCGGTAGAAATGCAATCGATGGTTAGTCGAGAGGTTATGGCATCGGTTTACGGTAAAGGGTATGACATTTTGTATCGACAGGGTTGGGAATCTCGTCAGGGATTAGGAAAAGGGGGTTCAGGAATTAAGGCACCTTTGGCAATGGGGAACAGAAAGTTAGGTATGAATGTTCTGGCTATGTGTGATGGAGGGAAGGATAGTACGAATGAGGCAGGGAAAGGTAGGTTGCCACATATAGGTTTAGTATATCAAGGGGAGAAAGTGGTGGCTTTATTAGATAGCGGCAGTGAGGTAACCTGCATCGATGAGGAGCAGTACTTCGTGTTGAAATCTAAGGTAGATTTTCCGGTGATACCAGTTTCTGGTACAAAGATTAGGACAGCTATGGGGCAGAGTTAGGGTAAGGTTACAAATCCTAATGAGGTTTCAAGTTGAAGGTATTAGGGGGGTGTTCGTGCAAGTAGCGTTAGTGGTTAAAAACTTAATTAGGCCGGTTATTTTGGGTGTTGACTGGATTGAAGGTGTGAATGGCTGCGTGAATCTAGAAAGGAAGGCGTTTAGTATGAGAACTGAGGATGGATGTCAGATTGTAAAATTCATCTCTTACAATGAGTTGCCAAAAGTCAATTGTCATCTGTCTTTGTATCCAGTGGCAGTGTGTGTGGCTAATAGTGTAGATAGTAATTTGTGTAAAAGGAGGGAGTCTCGAGGAGATGACATACCTGAGAAATTGCGACTTAAAGTTTTAGAGACGGAATTGCAGGCAGGGTATTTAGGGGATTTGATGAGTTTACTAATGAAGTTTAAAAACATCTTTCAAGAGGCCCCGGGGTTGACTTCCAAGTATGTTCACAAGATAGAGATGAATAGTGAGGTCCAATTTTTTCGAAGGCCATACATACCCTATCCCACATACTCTGCGACCACAAGTGCATGAGGCACTACAGCAGATGTTAGAATTAGGGGTTATCAAGCGGGAGGCATCTGCTTATGCCAGTCCGATGACTGTTGTTCGCAAGAAGGATGGGAGTGTACGTATATGTCTGGATGCTAGATGTTTGAATTTACAGATGGTTTCCGACACTGAATCGCCTAGGTCCCCTGAGGATATATTTCAGTCATTTAATAATATTCGATGTATTACTACGATAGATCTCCGTGCATCCTTTTGGCAAATCCCACTAGACACTAGTAGTACTAAATACACCGCGTTTTTATTCGAAGGAAAGTCTTATACGTACGAAGTTCTCCCATTTGGGTTGAAAACGGCTATTGGTTCATTTACTCGAGCTATGGATGTCATTTTAGGTCCAGAGGTACCAGAATATACGGTCAATTATGTTGATGATTTGTTAGTGGTGTCAGGTTCTGTAGAAGAGCATATGTTTCATTTAGAACAGGTGATGACTAAGTTAGCCGAAGCTAATATAACGGTTAACCTGGAAAAGACTCATTTTTTTCGTAGCCAGGTTAAATTTCTGGGGCATATACTGTCGGCGGAAGGGGTATCTACCGATCCCGATAAGGTCGAGGCGATACAAGCTTTCGTGCGCCCAAATTCGGTTAAACAACTGAGAGCATTCATCGGTCTCTGTAGTTACTATAGGCGTTTTGTTCTGAGATATAGCCACTAGTAGCTCCACTCAATAGGTTGTTAAAGAAAGGGGTTCGGTGGGAATGGGGTACGGTCGAACAAGAATGTTTTGAAGCAGTTAAGGTGCTGTTCCTGAGTACTGTTATGCTAAGATTCCCCGATTTCAAAAGGACTTTTTATCTTCAGACCGATGCTTCAGACGTGGCTTTGGGCGTGGTGGTGTACCAATTGATGGGTGATAGTGAGGAACATGGGGTGGTGGGATTCGCTAGTAGGGTGTCGCATGGCGCAGAATGCTTTTATACGGTTACTGAGAAGGAGTTGCTCGCGGTAATATTCGGTCGTCAAAAATTTCGCTCTGTATTACTCGGCAATAAATTAATTATCAGGACGGACCATTTTGCTCTCAAATTTCTGAAACAGTGTAGGTTATTGAACGACCGGTTGACCCGATGGATGATGTTTCTGAATGAGTTTGACTTTGAAGTCGAGCGTGTAAAGGGTTGTGAGAATGTGGTGGCAGATACGTTGTCAAGGTATCCCCACGAGGGTTTAGCCCAAGCAGTAGGTGTGTGTAACCAACCTGTAGTCGCTGCACAGGTGAAAGAGTATTTCATATCATTATTCGAGGCGGTTGAATGGGGCGAGATGGAAATTTCTTTTGAACAGATTAAACAGGCGCAAAGGGATGACATTTCTTTAGGGCCAATTTATGAACGAGTCCTGGCGAATGCATGTGATGGGGTTTTAATCGGAGGAGGGCTATTTCGGTTCCGACTGTTGGGGGCGTGTTATTATGTGTAGATTCCCGATTAAGTAAGAATAAGGTGATTTTACCTGAAGGTATGGTGGCAATGGTAATACGGTGCGTTCATCAGTTATACGGTCATTTCGAGATGGCAAAGATATATCGGGTAATAAGGGATAATTTCCATTTTCGAAATATGTTTGGTAGGGTCAGGGGAATAATTAGGTCATGTGATGTGTGTCAGAAGGTAAAACACCCTAATCGATATATGGTGGGTCCGATGAACCCAATCATAGTGGAGAACCCCGGTGACCTAGTAACGGTAGACTATTATGGGCCTCTGCCGCAGAGTCGTGGGAGATTCGCATATATATTTGTGGTTATTGATTCTTTCTCAAAATTTGTCAAATTATATCCATTGCGTAAAGCGCAAGCTAAGATATCAGCTAGGAAGGTTGTGGAGGATTTTGCGAAGGTCATAAAACCCAAAACAGTCCTGAGCGACCACAGTTCACAGTTTATATCTAAACATTGGAAGTCAATGTTGCAAGGGGAGGGTATTCAGGTCACTTATTCATCAATTCGGCATCCGGGTTCTAATCCAACTGAGAGAGTAATGAGGGAGTTAGGCCGCTTGTTTAGGACGTATTGTCGGGAGTCTCATGCAGGCTGGGCCATGCATTTAGCTAACATTGAGTCAGTTTTCAATTATACGCCACATTTATCGAAGGGGTATTCGCCTTATTAAATTCTGTATGGGTGTAACCCACCTAACCAGTTGACTAACTTGTTAAACTCTTTTATCCCACCCCAACCAACAACGCCGATTCAATACATAAGAGAACGGGTAAGAAGAAGCCTAATTCGCGCAGGTGAAATCAGGACGAAGCACTTTAAGAGCTACAACGACCAATTTAGGATAGGGGACTTGGCACTATTAAGGGAACAGCATATATCGGAGGCAGCTTGGAGTATAGTTGCGAAGTTTTGTCCATTGTATTCCGGTCCTTATAGAATAACCAGTAATCCCCATCCTAATGTTTATACACTGTTAGATATGATCACTGGTATCAGGAAGGGTAAATATAATATTAGTAATTTGAAGATGTATTTCGCGGCATGAGTACGTAGGTCGTTGTGCTGGTATGTCTCGTTTGTTTAATCTAGTTGTTTAAGGCAAAAGCTGTCCATTCCTTACCGTAATCTTACAATAGCAGGTGGATGGAGTAATGTCATTGATTGTAGGGGCCGTAGGAATCAGGTGCTGTATGGTTTTTGTTCATGTTATGATTTTCATCTCTTGCAAACTCGGGGTTTACTATTTAATTTTAAATTATTTAAAACAATTCTTATACGATCACTACTGATTAAAATAGTTGGAATGATAGAGTAAAAAAACAAACGCATGGATGATGGGCAATAAAGAAACGATACTGTTGGAAGTTGTGTTGGTTTAGGTACAAGGTGGAGAGTAGCGCAAGACGCAAGTTACCAGTACGAGAACGTTGGTGTAGGGCGGTTTGTTGGTATGCAAACAATTGGCATCCAATCGACAAGGAGTAGTGAGATCTTTTAGCCGGCAACAACAGGAAACAAACATAAAATTACAAAAGGGTTTGGTATCTAGTATATTAATAGTAAATAATGTCACAATCACTTCTTATATATATGTTTAGTTAATCTTTTGATGATCAAATGAAAAATAATAGGGGTTGAAAGTACAAGGACGGCAGGCGATGTCTTAGGGAGGAGTAGCCATGGTGTTTGTTTCAAGACGAGTGCAGTTGCGGATGTTTACCAACAGACATAATTTCTTCCAATATTAAGATGTATGAGCCGGATTATGAAGTGGATGTAAACGAATTGAAATTATCCTTGTTTTTTCAAACCATTCAGAATGTGAAAGCTAGAAGTTATCATGTATATCGAGACATTTTTAAAACGCAAAATCTATTTTTCAAATCACCTTCTAAAGATAGTACGTGTAAAAAGTGCGATACATTTAAAACAAAATTAAAGTGCCACCTGACAGGATGATCGAAAGGAAATCACAATGGAACATGATGAACATATTCGTGAAGCTGAAGATGCATACGAAGAAAAGAGAAAAGACAAACAGATAGCTCTTGAAAGTGATGGGAAAATACTTGTGCGTGTGTTTGATTTGCAAAAGGTTTTAGAAACACCTTCACTGACTACAGGGACTGCTTATTATACAAGGCAACTATGTACGTATAATTTAACATTAAAAGATTTGACATCAAATCGAACAACATGCTATGTTTGGTCCGAATATCAGGCAAGTAGAGGGTCTGATGAAATCGCATCTTGCCTTTATAAAGATGTGCTTTCTATTCCAGAAGAATGCGAAGAAATAATATATTATTCTGACAATTGCCCAGGCCAAAACCATAATTTTACTTTGCCAACTATGTTTAATATAGTTCTGACAAAAAGAAAGAATAAGAAGTTATCTATAAAACATAAGTTTCTTGTTGTGGGTCACACGCATATGGAATATGAAACTGAGCATTCCAGAATAGAGAGAGCAAAACCTAAGGATATGTGCATTTACATTCCTAGGGACTGGATTCAATTGATAAAAATGATAGGTATGCATTCCAAAAAATACAAACCATTTAAAGTTATAGAAATGAAGCAATTTTATAACTTTAAAATTTTTTATCAAAATAAAGATTTCCTATTCATAAATAGGGGAAAAACAGAAGACGGCTCTCCTGTTCAGTGGGCAAAAATTAAACATATAACAATTGAAGAAATTGGGCAGTTGAAAATTTCTCATTGATTCAGTTGAGGTGAAAGAGATTTCACCTCAATTAAAATATAACGGTATACTGCCAATATCTAAAGAACAATACAACGACTTAATGTCTTTACTACCTCTAATTCCAGAAGAATATCACCACTTCTACAAAAATTTAAAGCAAAGTAATTCAAAAAAAAATCGCGATTTTGAATCCGATTCTGAATTAAAAAAATCAAATTTTTTGTTTGTTTCTTATCAAATATCTATGATTGGAATTTTTGTAATATTTGTCATTTAATAAACAGTCACAACATTGTTTATATTTATTTTTTTGGTGTTTTTCAATAATAATACTGATAATATCCGATAATACCTATGAGACCTTCTCGTTTATCTTTGTTATAGTCCAATTTAATATCTGGCAAAATCGCTTATCTTAGAATAATAATTTTTTTCTAAATAATGCATAGGAATTTTTCAAAAATAATTCGATAATAGTACAATATAAAGGTAAAGTACTTAACAAAAAAAATACAGATCTACAAACGCCACGCAAGCTTTACAATTAACGATTTAAAGTTAAAAACAGCTCTCCTGTAAAATTTAATAAAAATTAGATAAACGATTTTGCCAGGCAACCAGCGAATTATTTTCTTTATTGTAGTAAATCTTTTAAAACAACATATTCATACCAAATTGAAAGAGATGGAGGACTCCATAACAAAAAAAAATTGAATCGGCGAAACGAAGTATTTTATACGACGTTGATAAAAAAATTAACGAAGTAAAAAATAATTTAAATTTATCCCGGACTGCTCCAATTCAATCAATTTCTGCCGCGCGAAAAATGATAACTTCGCCACTTCCAATAGAAGATTTAAACAATTTTCTGCTGTTTGACAATGAATTAAAAAATGACGAAACAAAAAAAGATGCTTTAGTAAATATATTTTTGTAAAAATTATAAAATACTCACTGCAACTAAAATGTATAGTTTCATCTTTGAATATTATTATTTAACAATTTCCTTTACATTGCAGAAAACGTTGTTCACTTCTTTGATTGTGGGATCGAAAGACGTGAAAGATGACATTGGCCATATGATCCCGGATGTCATTGTTAAATCTGTACAAATACAGTACAGCGCGTCGGGCCAACGGTGATTCAAGCACTGGGCCAGTACTGGGTGCCAACATAGCGCCAACGCTGGTTGCCAACCGTAGGACCTATGTTATCATCTCAGCTTCGGGCCAACGGTTTCCCAGTGGTAGTGCCAATATTGGCCCAAGCGCCAAGCACCGTGGGCCAATGCTGGTTCATGCACTGGGCCAGTACTGGGTGCCAACGCTGGTTGCCAACCGTAGGACCTATTTAACATTTCAGCGTTGGACCAACTGTTTCCCAGTGGTAGTGTCAATATTGGCCCAAGCACCGCTGGGCCAATGGTGATTCAAGCACTGGGCCAGTACTGGCTGCCAACATTGCGCCAACCGTAGGACCTATGTTATCATTTCAGCTTTGGGCCAACGGTCTCCCAGTGGTACTGCCAATAGTTGGCCAATTGTCGAGCACCGTCGGGCCAATGCTGGATCAATGCTGGGCCAATTGTAAATATTTTCATGGGTTATTATTCCAATACACAAAAATTTATCCCATACCCGATTGGCAAGGTAAAGTGTTGATTCCACCATACAAGTATCACCTACAAAATGCAAAAGGAGAATATTGAACCGATGAAAACTGCAAAACTATAGAAGATCATACATTGTGCATAGAAAAACCACGAGAACATAAGTGCGAGATTAGAAAAGTAAAAAACTGTACATTCGCGGAAGTGAAAAACGACTATCAAATCTACACACAACTCAACTCGGGAAAAATCCTAGCATCAAGTAAGGACAAATTACGAGTCACAGAAGAATGTAAGGACAAAGTGGACAACTTTGAATTCGCAAACAGTGTTTTGATTTCCTCGCAACAAAAGTGTACGATTATAATAAACGGACAAACATTCGTGGGTGTTTACAGCAGGTTCACATTTGAAAACCCTGTAGTGATAGACGAACATATAGCGGAATCACGTGTAAATTTGCATCTGAAACATTTAGACAATCTCCAAGAATTGAAAGACGACACTATGTCCTTAAAGAGTAAAATTTTTGTACACCTTGTAGTACAGGTTACTCATTGGGACATTACGTCGATTTTAATTATTTTTGTTATCACTAGCATAATAGGTTTTATATTCAAAAATAAGATTAGATTGTTAATTAGGAATCGTAGGAAAAATTCAAAGGAAGTCTACGAATTAGAAGAACTCAATTATCAATCTAATCAACAAAACGAGGACGTTTTGTCATAAGGATGGACGAATTATGTACATCCTGAGAAAGTTGACCCTTATAATGAGATACCATTATCTGGTGATTAAATGCTCATTATCAGGGATCGAATGTTAATTAGGCACTAATAGATAAGTTAACGTTTAAAGTAATTAGTTTTTAAGTTTAGTATTTGTTCGCGCACGCTATTGCTTATTTTGTATTTTTGTAATTTTTTAAAATTTGCCGCCTTCAATAAAGAAGGAATCTGTAACCCAAGTAGGAGGTGGGAGTGAAAACGATTTTACGCGCCAACAAATTATTAGAAGCCATTACGATCTGACTCGTTGTTAGAAGTAGGTCGTTTTCACGAAGTTACTTGTTTTATAAAGACTACGATCCGACTCGTTGTTGAAGTAGGACGTTTTCAATGATAATTATTATTTGTTTGTAATCCATTGCAATATTTGTTCTGCAATAAAGAATCGTTCGTATCAGAATAGAACGTGTTGTGTTTTATTTTGGTTGGTCCTTCGAGGAAGAATAACAAAGACCTGTTCGCAACATCGGCCCTCAGAAGTAATCAGTATTCATATAAGTTTCAACTTGTGAACTTCTCATTGTAAATTGGAAATAAAAGCTTTTTAAAAACGATAGTTTCATTCCGTTTACTATACCTAATTATATGCAAAAATTTAAAACATATTATTATGATATGTTGAATTCTGGAATTCAGATAGGCAAAAACATATTCGAAAATCTTGAATATTTATTAATGAGACCCCGGAAACATACACGCAAACGCGCCCGGCCGTTCAATGGACCACGGTCACACACAGACCAAGACCGAAAGAGAACAACAGGCCGCCACCTGTTGTACTCACTAAACCCATCGCAAGCATTTCAACTTTTATGGAAAAGGCAACCATGCAAGAATAGGGAATCGGTCAAAAAACTGCTTTTGTTTTACCAATTAGGTAAAACGAACTTCTCGCCGGCGAAAACATTAAAACAATAAACGATGTCCAACTAAAAAACAAATATGGAGATACCACGGGATCCTTCCTGGTTACCTTCGATCCAAGTGTCACCCTCGCGTAAATCAAACACATCAAACAAATTGGTGTTTGTATGATCCGATTCGAGGAGTACAACAAAAGAAATACAAGAACCCAGTGCCACTGTTGCCAAAACTTTGGCCACGGATCGTCAAACTGCAACGTCAAGTCGCGATGCGTCAAGTGTTTGGACAATCACAACACCCAGGACTGCCCCAGGAAGGTAAAAGACGAAGCAGTCCGATGCTGCAACTGCCAGGGCCAGCATGCGGCAAACTACAGCCTATGTCCCAAGTACCTGGACTACAACATGAAGGTTAGTGCAAACCCCCGACGCTAAATCGTAAACTCAAACAACCCAAATCCAAATTTCAATTTTAATTTGAAGTCAATGGCGAACCACTTAGTGTAATATATGATGATGCGCCACACAAAAGTATGTTACAACTGTGACCATCTAACCGATCCATATGCAGTTACTTAGTTATAAGTAACCTAGACATTAATTTAACTGATATTGAAATACGTCACGAGTTTGACAAATTCAAAAATGTTCGAGACGTACAAGTTGTTTTGAAAGATGATAAGAAGTACGCATACATATTTTACGACAACCCACAGGATGTAAAAAACTCTGTGCTTTTGATGGCGAAATCTGTGGCAGTTGAAAATATCGAAGTGATTCGTTTAACGAACCCATTCTCTACTCCTTCGCTCTTTGGGCATATCTACGCCGTACCAATCGTCGCTCATGGGGTGTTTATTTCTCAACCTAACAGCTTATCTTGGAATTTAATGTGGCAAGTGTATGTTATTCCGAAATTCAATTCTAAGGTGAAATGGAATGTTTGCCAAATTGTTTTTCAATAAATGTAATTCATTTTCAGTTTAATGTAATTTTTGTCACACAATAATAGACTTATTAGTCAAACCAATAAATATAACTTAACTCAATACAATTACACAAATTCAACACAAAACGGCTTAAACAATAATACACACACATCTGGCTCACACCCTAACCCTTTCAATAATTGAAGGGCCTAGTGGAAAAAGTAGTTAAGTCACTTTTTTTTCAATTTGTAGTTGAGCACATTTTCACATGCGGCATTTATTCTCTACAAATTAGTATAAAAATGAACAAAATGAAAAAAAAGTGACTTAACTACTTTTTCCACTAGGCCCCTCAATTATTATCATTATGATTCATTTCAAACTAATCTTTTAAGATATGCCTTAGTGCTCTTTACCTGATCTATGCAATTAATAGTAATTAAATCAACCCAGAAAACCTTGACGATCAAAAAGCAATTAAACACCTGCTTTTTAATCAAAACAACTTTGAGGGCTATTCATACACTCCGCGCGAAGTCACCTCCACAGTTGTTGTACTGTTCCGCCATTTTAATATCCAGTAAGGATTATGGAAGAGGAACCCAGTCGTTACGCTTCTCAGGAAGGATTCATGCAGCCCTCTGTAATTCAAACCCTTTTTGCCGCGGATCGAACTATTCAAATTGTTGGGAGCACCCAATCGATAGGCATATCCGAACACACCGCCTTTTCTACAAGGTTAGTATAAATTTTAAAATGTAAATGTACCAAGGGTGATCATCATCGCATCACTTCTTTTGATTAAATTTTGCTGAACACACTCATTTGGAGTGCTGTACATTGTAATCAATTATTACCGTTTCGTATTTTTAAGATGTCACGTTTGTGGATATGTTCCATAAGTGAACTTTAAGTCACTAGTTTTCGGGTCCTGTGAGATCCAAATTTCAATTAACGTAATAATCATTAAGGATTAAGTTTACACATGATGAGCTCTATCATTTATTTTCTAACGTTAAATTCAAGTTTAATAAGTACGAAAGTACTAAGTTTTGTACCTTATTCGACACCTACTGAAGGTGAATTTTTGTATGTATAACTATAGACATGATGCATGTTCACCATATTGAAATCCCAGAAGATATCCGCGAATGGTAAGTTTAAATAACTTGCATTATAAGTGTTTCTTGTATTTGCACCAAGAATTGATTATTTGTTGAAACGAAAACACAATAAATGGTTGTGAATACGTATATTTGATTTATGATTTAAATAAAACACCTTACAGTTGTGTTGAATACACCTGGGCAACTACCCTTACAACCGCTATATGAGCCAGATTGATGTGTACTGGTCTAGGTACAAGTTTAGTTTTAAATTTAGGGGGTGCGAACCCCTTCCATTCTGATTCTGAGTATTGCCCAAAAATGACCTAACAATAAGTATTTTAAAAAGTAACTACACTTTTTATTGTAGTGCCCCATGAGAAAATGTTCGTAGAACTTTGAAGTACGCTATTCCTACTGTCTTAGTTAATTATAATGCCGATGGCGGAATGTTGGTTCTCATTTCTGTCCCGTAACACCCCCTTTAGTTCACCCGTATAGATCGTTCCAAAAAAGATCGATGCAAGCGGAAAACGAAAGTCATAGATTCCTGAGATTACCGAAAATTAAACGATAAGACAATAGAGGACAAATGGCCTCTCCCAAGAATCGAGGAAATTCTTGATAAACTAGGAAAGTGTATGTACTTTTCGACGCTGGATTTAGCACAAGGTTTTCACCAAATAGAGTTACATTGCAGAATCATTGGACTGATCAATGGGAACGAGGGCCTTCAAATAGAAACGATTAACACCAATTCCTAAATCATTATTATAAATTTTATTTCTATTTTATTATAACCAACTTTGACGTAAGTTACCACCAATTATTGAAAAACGTGATTACTTTAGAACCAAAAATAGTAAACCCTCTTTCCCGAAAAGTATTCGGCACATTAAACGAAAATTGCAAGTCCATCGAAAATCAAGAAATTTTAACATCGTAATAAACGCACTCATAGACATTTTAGGAACCGCGATTAATAAAATGTTTAAAGCAATAATTACAATTTTTAATCTACTCTACCTTCGTATGGGTTATATTCAAATTCACATATGGTTTCTGAAGGGTCATGCATATGGAAATCATAAATTCCATCTTCATCATAATCGTCATCATCTGATATTTTTCCCATTATCTTCATTCCAATTTTCTTCAATTTCCATATTATTTAAATCACCTAACATTTTTACAACACCAATATTAGCATCATACAGAAGAAATCCAAATGGCAAACAACACATTCCAGGTTCAAGAAGCAGCTCCAATACAACCGATAGAATCAGTTCTTAAACATTCCGACGACATACAAAAATTAGTTAATATGGAAGTTGACATTTCTCAAGACCTAAAAGAACACAATTATCTAATATAATTTATTACAGGAACAATAATTACAATAGCACTGATAGGATACTGCTTGACAATCTACCGCTACTGGATGAAGTCAAAATCACCACAATATGAAGTTCGGCAGCTCAAGATACGGTCCGAAAGTAATCGGGTAAAACACATACGGGGTGAATTTGAAAAAATTCTGAACCAAAAATATCAAATTTCACCCCCGTCAGACTATAGTCATAGGTATATACTTTGTAAATATTTTTGAAATTTTTATTTCAGATTAACCATATGGCCGAATCGCTGTCAACGAAGCAGTCACCTTTTTTTTTGGAGTGCTATCTTCCGGGTCCTAAAGACCAGTTATATAAGCTACAATGAGCCTAAAAATTTGTATTTTATTGTAACATATGTATAGTCAATAAAATGTCTTGAAAATTTGAAAAAGATTCGTTGTGTACTTTTCCTATAAAAAATTCCTTACAATACCACTACTTTCGAGCTGTTACAGTGTTGTACCCACTTAAACATTCAATTTCTACGAAAGATTTAAATAGGGCCTCCTTGCAAGAATACTTGTAAACGCAAGTTTAAACTGACAGAAGAACACAGATTGGAAGTTTTCAATCAGTTTGATAGTTTGGGAAGTTATACTAGACAACGTGATTTTATATTAAGCAACATTGATAGGACAGAAACAAAGGTTAGAACAAAAGGGGATGCTGATTCTAAGAGGAAGTTTAGTCTTTTTTTTTTCTTGCCAGTTGACGGAGCCAGAGGGAACGTCTGCAAAACAATGTTTATTAATACATTGGGGATAAAAAAGGGTGTAGTGGACATAGCTGTAGCGAAGCGAACACAAACAAATACTTCCACCGGTGACTTAAGAGGAAGTCATATAAAAGCAATAATCAGTCCTGAAGTTATGGCTAATATTAGGGCCCACATTGAATCCTTCCCAGTAGTGCTACTGCAGATCTGATACGGAAAGAAAGTATTTGCAATCCGATCTGAACCTAAACATGATTTACAGATTGTATGGTGTGTGGTGTGAGGAAATGAACTACAAGAAGTCCAAAGAACACGTATATAGAAGGGTATTTCGAGAGAACTACAATTTGGGATTTCACCGCCCTAGAAAGGATCAATGCCGCATCTGTGTAGCACATGCTGAATCCCGCAGCGTTGTCCCCGAGTACAAAGAACACATAAAAAAGAAAGACATTGCACGAGACGGGAAGAGAAAAGATTACATAGAAGCTGCAGCGTCGGAGGGAAAAATTGTTTCTATAAACTTCGACCTTCAACAGGTCCTTATGGTGCCCTCGGATCCAACAAACAATGCATTTTTTTATAAAAGGAGATTGGCAGCGTATAATTTTACAATATACAATGTTGTGACGAAGGAAGGGGTTTGTTTTATGTGGCATGAGGGGCAAGGTGGAAGAAGAAGCTGTGAAATCGCGTCTTGCCTCTAAAAATATTTTCAGTCACTCACAAATTCATCACAATTATTGTGATGAATTTAAATAATAAAACTAAAAATGTTTTTTAGGAAAATAACTTCAACATAATGAGGCGTGAGCATTCTAGAAAAAGGATGTTTCCTTTGCAATATACTTGCATTACTTGCAGTATCTCATTTTCTTCGGAAACAGATTTGGATACTCATATGGCAATTCATGCGATAACATATACATGCCCGATTTGTCGCCAATCTTATCCGTCGCAATATGTTCTGACCATGGCAATACATACCGGTAAATTTATAAATACACCGATAATAAGTTTCAAAACAATAAAACATTTTTTTTACAGCAGCGGCTCGATGCAATCCGAGAAATCATAAATAAACTTTTGGGCGTTCTACTAATATTAAAATACATTTCATTTTCAAACTCATAATTATATTATGAAAAAATTTGTAACACTTTATACAACATGTAATATGAAGGTTTAATAAAATTCTATAAAAAGTAATCACAGGTTTTAATACTTTCAGTACTTTTTTATTAGTTGTGTTAGTTCTTGTTAAAAATACCCTTCGAATCGATTAACGTCATAGAAACTTTTAGGATCACTGGTTCATAATTTCTAGTCAAAAAAGTCCAGTTTACCCAAATACGTTTTCAATTGTAATCACTTTCAAATTTTGTTTTCCTACTTAAAATATCTTTATTTAAATTATTAGACTTAATAGCTTATAGCGGTAAGTACGGTAACGGACTATTGGACGCGGCCGATCGGGTACGGAGACAACCGGGCGCAAAGACAATTGGGCGCGAGGAAAAATTTATAAAACTATTATTTACATATTATAACAATTTTGTATATTATTAACTAAAACTAGAAATGTTTATTTAGGCAATAAAAAAAATTATAATTAAAATTGAATTCTTTCTACAAGCTGTAATTTTACGTGTAACCGAACTTTACAACCTTATCAAAATTTTTCTATATCATAATAGATATTATAATACTTTTGTACATAAAGACAATTGTAATAAATTTATTTTTAAACAATTCTTAAGCGCCATGCACATCCACTTTACGTAACGTAAGACATAACGTAACGTTATGTTTGACCAATGAAATGCGTTTATTACTTGGGCTGTCTCGGGTGATTGTCGTTTTCCGAGTAATAAACGCATTTCATTGGTCAAACATAACGTCAGTGGCGTAGCTAGCATGGGTGACACCCGGGGCGGATTTAATGGGTTTCACCCCCACCTAAGGCTGATGACCTTTTTATTTTAGGGGTTGCACTTAAGGAAACAGCTATGAGGCATGGGAGGGTCGGGTGTCACCCCCAGACGGGTGGCACCCGGGGCGGTCCGCCCCCACCGCCCCCCTAGCTACGCCACTGAAGGTGCGACCAAAAGGTTTAGGAACCCTTGTGAAGTGACCTAGGAAACTTTGGGCAAACGCCAGCCCTACTACAGGGCGGTATAAAAGTCAATCGACCTTGAAGAGACCATTAAAAATCTCAAGACGCGACTCGGGAAGCATACCAATATTGCCACCGGCGTGAAAGAAGTGGCGAACGATTGCGCCAGGCAAATCAACCGTCTCCTGCTAGAGAGCAGGGAAAAAGATGAGAGGACAAAGAGCTTTGATGATAGACTTGGGGTCGCTAAAGACCCCACTACACTAGTTACGTTATACAAAATCACTGTACCGGTCAAGAGTTAAACAGGGTAATCGACGGCTTGACATTTATTACAAAATGAATCATTGAAATATGGATCCAGGTTGGAAGCCGGTATTCAGCAAGGCATTAGTATCAATATCTCGCAGAATTATGAATATGCTGACTGTAATGTATACGCATGTCTGCGCAATGGGAAAATGGTCAGTCATGTATTAGACAGCAAATGGAGTGCGTCATATTGATGAGTCAGTTCTATATAGCAACAAGTCACAATTTGACCATTTTTAGATTATTACAAAAATAAGTTCCTATTTAGTTGTTTTATCAATTTAATAAAGCAAGATTTTAAATTTCGGGTCTCCAGAGTAGATATTTATTTCTCTATTGCAATAAAATTAGTTTACGATTTCACTAATACCGCAAAAATTTGGTCCTAAGCCAATTAATTGGTGACAGTGAGGAAATTGTGGGTTCAAATCGTGAACTTGCGATTGATATTAACACTTTGTGGATGAGTTAAGTTATGAAGCGAAAGAGAAAAGAGGATTGATCCATCTCAAAATATAAATCGTGAAAACTTTTCAGAGTATCGTAACTCAGCACCCCCACCAACGATATATGTACGTTTTACCGCAAAACCGTTGAAGTACAAAATTCGCGAATGCGGCACATAATTAGCACAAAATTATAGTGTATTTAATTTTGGAAAAAAGTGATTTTTTCGAGGTGGGGGTGCTAGCTTGACGTCAACTTCGCACCCCAACCAACGATATAATATGTTTACCGCGAAACCGTTGAGGTACAAAATTCGCGAATGCGATACATAATTAGCACAAAATTATGGCATAATTTTTTGTTTGTTTTTAAAAGGTGGGGATGCTAGCTTGACCTGGGTTAAGCCATGAGACTGAGCTAGAGGTTAGATATTATCTTGGTTGGAGGTTAGTTCACCTGCGATGTTTGATATCGTCTTCTTTTTTCGCCTGCAATGGAAACGCCTTAAATGGAAATTTAATGCCTCAGTTTTTTGAAGATATTTAAGCATCTTTAATCAACAACATTACCTCATCTTGCATTGAAGAAGAAACTTCTGCATTGACTGATTCTTCAGGTTTTGTACTGTTTAACACTGGATTTTTAAGAGCCAAGCCACGATTAACAAGTAAATTGTTAATATTGTGCAATATGGTCTTCGAAGGTTCCAATGCGCCACCGGCTTTAAATTCCGTATACCACATGATAACAGGAAACGATTTACGATCTTTATCGACGAGTCCATTTTTGGCCAGTAAAATTTTACCTTTCGAAAATATGTCAGTCAAAAAGTCAATTGAAGTACTGCTCCACTTGTTCGGGTCTCCGGCCGGCGATATATCAGCAAGGTGACATCTAATCGACCCTTCACAAATTTGTCGAAACTGCGGTTCCATATGATAAACGTCACCTTTGGGAACAGTCACTTCTTCTGCAATATCGCGCAACAACACCTTAAAAGAATAGTCTGCGATTTTATCCGTTATAATTGCACGATAATATTCTTTCTTCTTGCGATGAAACACGACACAAATGGTACCCACATCGGCGTCGGTATTTGCAGTTTTAGGTTTTGTATTGTAGTGCAATTGCAAATCATAGAACAATTTTGTTTGTACAGCTGTCACAACTGGTTCCTCAAACGCCACGTATATCATGCCGGGATTCTTGACCATCAAAATTCGTACATATTTCTTAGGTATGGTAGAATCGTCACCGTCACTATCGTCTTCACTTTCGTCAGAGTTCTTAGTTGCTTTAATCAAACTAAACACGGATTCAACCAGCTGTTTAGGTTTTTCGTTACTTTCTTTATGCCATTCAACTTGCGTAGATAATTCTCCTGTCGATTCTGCATAAAATCACAGAGGTTGCGATGGGCAGGGCACCTAGTTAGAAGTGACAACGAACGACTAATAAAAATAGTTTGGGACGAAGCACCACAAGGAAGGAGGCCACTTGGAAGACCAAGACTGAGGTGGCGAGACGGCGTCAGCAGAGATCTTAGGATGCTAGATGTAGACATGGACACATGGATGGAGTCCGCACAAGACCGCCAGAAGTGGAGGCAAATTGTAGAGGCAGGCAAGACCCACAACGGGTTATAGTGCTATGGAGAAAGAAAGAAAATGGAAATGCCGCTCCAGTCTGTTTTCTGCCCTTTCGGGACTTTTTTCTTCTTTGCGGCTGGATCGGGAATACCACTCCAGAATTGTCTTGCTTAGTTACGCTTCTTGACCAGAACTTAGAGCTGCTTCCAGGACCTTTCGTCAAGTTTGGTACGCAAGCTTGATATCACTGCTGCCACGCTTTAAGGACTCTTCTACTTTGGCTCCTGAAATGCCATATCTATACCAATTCTAAGGACGATCTTATCTCGTACCCGTTATTATATGGAGTGAACAATATGTTAAAACTGCGGTATATTTTATAAAAAATGTTTTAAATTTGTAAAGGAGCCGCAGGAATACGAGAAATCGAAAACTTCAAGTAAAAAATTATATCAAGTGTCCATCTTCGATGGCGATATCGAGATAACGGTTTTTAATTATTGGATAGCAGACAAAATATTTAAAGTGGAGTTGGCAATTTACATAGATTTCTCCAACGATCCAGATTCCAGGATTTTCCAAACATTGTATTGGTTGAATTATGAGTAAGAGCAAGTTTCTAGGGGGGGGGGTTAAGTACAGAAACTTCGGAACCCTTAATCAAACTGGGAAGCTCTATCGTTATGTACAGTAAAAAAACAACCACCATGACGATTACCGTAGTCAATCATAATGAACTTCTGTGGTTTGTGCGAGGTTGTATTAACAAGGGTTGCAAAACCTGAAGAGTGCAAATTGTTATACATAGTACAATATATTTTGAAGTAATAATTATTACAATACTAATAAGTACATAACATTTATTTAGAAAAGGAAACCCTAACTCGTACAGTTGATGATCCCATTGATGACCACTATGGAAGTTCCAGTGATACAGAAATCATAGAGTTCGTAAAATTCATTGAATTAAGTCAAAATCCAAACATGTCATGTAGTGCGGCTTATAGTAATTACTATATAAGACTTGAGGTAGAGGAATGTTCCAACATTTATTATGGTAAGGATTTTTGTATTAGTATTAATCTTAATTCTTAATCTTGTTACGGATTCACTTTCTCTTCAAATACAAATCACGAATCGGTGATTCACGTATTGCAGTTATGTCTCCTTAACTCACAAAGGGAAGCCCAATGTAAGATATCGGCAATCAAGATCCCAATGTTTTTGGTGATTTTAAAAAACTTATGACAGTCTTTGGATTTTCACCAATGTTGCTGGGTTTTTGAATTAAACCAAAACTTTGAACGCGAATATCTCGCTACGACAAATTTACCTGGATGACAGAAAATCAAAAATACGTCTTTATCGTGTATGATATTTAAAACATCTTTGTGGGTTGCTAACAACAGAATTTCAATTTTATGGTTAAAAACTACGTAAACAATTACGTAGTCGATGATTCATTTTTAATTTAAAATTCATTTTTGTGTACAACCAAACTAAAAGTTACTTAAATCGCCTTATTTTCAAGACTTTGAAGTTGAACTCCAACGAATTTTGTTCACAGTAATCGATCAAATCGGTGAAAGCACAAAATGATGCACAAATAGATGCACAAAAATTCATAACTCTTTGTACATAAATGGAATCATCTGGAATAAGTCAATGGTCTTATCTTGTTTTATCACATAAAATTATCAAACATTGTGCAGTTAACTGCCTTATAATTTAACATCCCTGCCTCACTATTACTGACACTTATGTACAGATGCGGTGCGTTGCCCGGTAAGCGGCTTAATATTAAACGCTTCCATATAATCCAGTTTCAAATGTGCGTTGGCTATTCCGGCCCATACATAAATGCCACGGAGCTCGTTACGCTTTCCGTGCGAGTATTTATTGTTAGCGTAATCTAAAATTGAACTGTACTTGCTTTGACTTATAGAAGCAAAATATGAAACTTGCCGCAGTACCGTTGTTCACTGCGGTGGCGGCTGTAGTTAGCTGCATTGTGCGATATGTGAGAAGAACAAATAGAAAATATTTGAGTTCGAACGACCAAAAGCGGTCGTAAACCGTCTCTTTATCTTTCACGTTGACTCCGACAATGAAGCATGTTTTAGTATTTCTATCATATTTGGTTCTAATGGTTCCTGCTATTACGGGAACTCCGGCCATACTTGCTGTTCTTGCCATTGCAGTCGATAAGTCCAGCTGGGCCTTGAGATTGTTAACGTGGTCGTTGGGTGAGTAGTAGCAGCTCATGTTGGCCCACGCAAACCCCACTCCGTTCCGCTCCCTTTGCTGATCCTTGTCGGTGGGGAAAAATCACCGCCCTGTCGGTTGCATCTTTAATGCAGTTGGCAGAGCCCGGTAGATTATGTTCGGAGAGAAGCGCTTGGTCGATCTTCAGTCGCAGCACTGTCTCCAGTAGTAGCGAGCGCTGTCCGGATCGTGTGCAAGTTTGCTTACAGGAATCTAGTATGGCCAGATGTGAAGGAGGCCACTATATGTCTCCCGTGTCAAAAACATTTGCAATACGGAGAGTGGGGCACCCTCCGATGTGGGAGGAGTCGATTCTCGCTCTGGCTGGGCGATCCAGGCTGGATTCGGGCAATCTACTTCCCGATGGTCGGCGTCATGCCACCTGAAACATCTTCCGGCACTGTTCGGGCATTCGCACTTCCTGGCGATGTGGCCTTTTCCATTGCATATTTAAGTTCATTTGTTTTTACTTGGTATTATGGGGAATATCTAATATATGGTATAGTAGAGCCATATTCTAAGATGCTAATATACGCATAGTATACGATTATGACACTATCAATATTGACCAAATCTCGACAACTGCGTATCACAAATTCTAATGTTTTGGTGGGTTTTGTAGCAGTTTGATTAATGTGCCTGCTAAAATTGAGTTGTGAATCAAAGGGTATTCCTAAACCTTTAAAGTCACTGCAACGACCAATCCCACTTTGATAGATCTTCTATGGGTACTCGGTCAAGGAAGACTCGAGTAACTCGTAACGTTGCTTTTGTCGATATTTTATTTTAGATTATTCTTGCTGCACCAACTTATAGTAAAGTATATCAGTTTAAATTTGGTGGCAGTCTTCTGGCGATGAGACCGATCGAAATAGTTTCAAATCATCCGCATATAGGATAATATATGGCAATGTTAGTAAAATTAAATTTTAATACTACCGATTTGCTTAAACTGATCAGCAGGAATCATATTTGATATCTTTGGTATTGATTGATGAATTTATAGAATTAAATTTGTTAAAGCAATTGGGTTTGAACAACCTGTTAAAATCTGAACAACGATTCTGTATTGTAATATTGTCAACAGAAATAATTTCAACATTCGGCAATTTTTACAATTTTATAACTGATATAATTATTATTCCTGTTGCCTGTTCGATTGCAATTTTATCATTTCCAATGTCTAATCATTGATTCGCAAATACAAGAGCAGATGCATCGTTTTCTAATTGCATAACGGGCATGTTTACAATGAGCTAAAATTACTCGAATTATTTGTGATGTATTCCAAAACTAACTAAGTCCTTTGCTTCTGCGCTTTAATTAATAAGATTGTCACCTGACAATCCGGCTACCGGTCTTATTAGAGCCGATTTTAGCGTCATATCTGTGGTATCTCAGAACATCTTAAAGTTTGCAACCATTCCTTTAAAGATGATGTCAAGATTCTGGCGGATGAAGCCTTTTTCCCTAGGAGAGCGTTCTTGGAAGCTGCGTATATTGGTGAGGTCAACAACGTTAATAAGGTCACAGAGATTTCGAGCCGATTAGCGGTGCATATAAGGCACTCTTGACTGTGTTCAACAAAAAACAGGGCGACGTAGTTGAAGTGTTTCTCGCCGGTCTGCGGCCTGTTTATTTTGATGTCCATTTTAACTACTGCAGTTCAAGATTTCTAAACCGTTTAGTTCTAATGCCATCGGCGTGAAGTTTGATTTATACCTAGTTATATTTGGTTTGTTTAGTTACTTTTGGGCGCTTAACTTTGATTTTGTTTACCTGGTTGTGACCATACGATTTGATTTTATTGATACGACTATTGTATATGACAAGCAAAAATTAGTTTATTTGTGCTCGCCTTTGTTACATATTTGATGTGCTGATTTATTTGTTTACTTTGTCCTCTTTTGATGTATGCGATGTTTAACAGGCACCCACTACTCCCCACATAATATCTTATTATGCTACAGAATAACATTTCCATCTAGATGAAGAGGTACGATTTACTTGTATACATACTGTTGTAACCTTATATTGACTTTGTCATGGCGATCCTTATTTGTATTTTGTATTGATTACAGTCCCGATGATGGCGGAACGTTCCGTCGAAACGCGTCGATGATTTAATCTGTCGTTTTCTTGCATTTGCTCCCAATGCCCAAGATTCCATTACATTACCATTATATGGAGCGAGAATTTTCCTTTCATGAATTTAATTTTGTTATTCTAGATTTTTTTAATAAAACTGTACACCCATAAATCTGCCGCAGCTCAAAACAATTTTTTAATAAAATTTATAAAGGCACAAGTTCCAAAACGTCACCGTCCAAGAACTAATCACCCAAATTCACGACAACGTAATGATTATTTTATTCGTAAAATCGATGGTTCCCTATTACGAGTATGTTCAGCTTCTTTTCATACAGTCACCCAAATTTCTCCGTACCGAATTAAATCTATAGCTGCTTATTTTCTCAAAGAAGGTACATCTAGACCTGAACGAAGAGGTGGTTCTAAAGCTATCAGACACACTATGAATGCAGATATTAAGTCACTTAGGCCCAGTTTTTCAGTCGTGGTTTAAACCAAATAAAAATAGTTAACTACAAAATTTCATGGTTACGGGTTTTTCACTCTTGGGTTAGAAGTGTTGTCTAACCAATTACTTAAACCAGCGCCAGTGGTGGTTTAACTAAAATATTTTAGTTAACCTATATATTCTGTGATTTTAGTTTACCTGTTTACTTTGACCATCTTTGACGTGCAAATATAAAGTGTAATTTGTTAATTTGATTCAATTGATTAATTTGAGTCAATTTGTAACAATTGATTATTTACAATTCACAGCATAACCTCACAATTTCAATACGTTGATTGTCAAATTGTGAAATTTCACGGCGTTCCGGTCAAATATTTTGGTTAGCTAACTAGAATATTAGGAGGCGGAGTCTAGTCACTGAAAAACTCATATCGGCCTAAACTAGTTTAAGATATTGGTTAACTTTTAAACCAAGTTACCTAACCCAAAAGTTAACTCATGACTGAAAAACTGGCCCTTAGTAAATATTACAAAATATTTTCTGGAAGTTTTAATCTTGGATTTGGTAATCCATGGACAGACGTTTGTTCCTTTTGCGAGTACAAAGATTGAAATTACAGCGGCAAAAGATACCACAGTTAGAGGAAATATTTCAACAGAACTTAAGCTGCATAAATTACGTGCAAAAAAATTCTATGAACTCCTTAAATACAATCAATCTAATGATGTAATAAAAGTTTGTTTCGATATGGAGCAAAATCAACCGTTACTCAAGTTGAGCATTTCAGACGTATATTATATGCGGCAGTTGTGGCTGTATAATCTTACTTTTGTAATCGTTGAGAACAATCAAAATAAGGAAAATTCATTCGCATACACCTGGACTGAAAGTGAGAGTGGCAAGGGTTCCAATGAAGTGTTCTGCACTGAAGCATTTTCTTGATGGTTTATTAACGAGGTATCTGAAAGTTGATCCTTCAGAAAGATCTCGTACTTTAAAACTCGTTTTTGACTCCTGTCCAGGTCAAAATAAAAACACAACTATAATTTTTATGCTCCTGTGTCATATACAGAATAGCATCTTTGACGAAATACAACCTGTATTTCCCATAAGAGGACACAGTTACATGCCTCCAGATCGAGTTTTTGGACGCTCTGAAATGATTATTCGTAGAGAAGAAATAATCGCCAGTCCAAAAAGATATTATGAAATTTTTGCTCAAAATTCTACCGTTTTAGAGAATGGCAAAGATTGGAGTTTATTGATGACAGGTAATTATAAATAAAGGGGTGGATTACCTAACCCTGGTCACTCCAAATAAATTGAAAATTTCCTATTGCAAAGAGGAAGGTTTATATAGTATAATGACATAATTTTCACAAACGAAGATATAATCAAAATTTTGAGTAAATCGATTTTGAAGTTTGCAAATTTACATGTAAAATTAACGAGATTCCCGCGCGTCGCTCATTAACACTTGAGTATTTTTGCCTTCATCCCGGTTTCCGATTTGAATTTTTCTTTGAAATTCGGATAGATTGGGGGTGTGATTAGTGGATATTAGTAATAAATATAATCTGGCACGGCCAGAATTGGGCGCAACAAAAAACCTACCCTACGGCCCTCCGGGCGGTTTTTCATTCGCGTACGCCGCTCCGCGGCAGAGCTAAACATACGAGAAGGCGCCACCCATCAAGCAAACCGGGAAGGCAAAAATACTCTAAGTGTTAATGAGCGAACTTCAAACTTCAAAATCGATTTACTCAAAATTTTGATTATATCTTCGCTTGTGAAAATTATGTCAGTATACTATATAAACCTTCCTCTTTGCAATAGGAAATTTTCAATTTATTTGGAGTGACCAGGGTTAGGTAATCCCCACCTAAATAAATATACCTAGTATTTATAAATGTGCATATTTTACGATATTTTGGGTATTATTATTATTTTAGAAATCAATCAGTATCGCCCATAAATCAGTTATTACTGGCATTACGGTTTTATGCTACCGGAAGCCACCTGTTACATGTAGGTGACTTTTCAGGTGTAAGCGTTAGCACCAGTTGTAGAATTGTTAAAAGAGTTTCCGGAGCTATTGCAAATTTGCGACCTCAATTTATAAAATTTCCTACAACCGAGAGTGAAATGTCTAAAGCAAAAGCAGATTACTACCAAATATGTGGTTTTCCAAATGTATTAGCAACAATTGATTGTACACACATTAAATTGCAATCTCCAGGTAACTATACCAAATTATTAAATTGTACCTACTATAGGCATTTTTTAAATAATATTTTTAAAGGGGGTCCTGATGCAGAAATATTCCGTAACAGGAAAGGTTACTTTTCATTGAATGTTCAAACTCTGACTTCGGCTGACCTAAAAATTCTTGACATAGTATGTCGTTGGCCAGGCTGAACTCACGACTCTGCTATTTTTCAAAACAGTTCGATCTGTTTCGGGTTTGAAACTGGAAGGTACGGATGTAGCTTTATTTTAGGTGATAGTGGATATGCGTTAAAGGTAAAATATAACAATAACTCTTTACTTCAACATAAACAAAAATTTTTGTTGCAGAATTATTACCTTCTAACACCATTCTTAAATCCAGGAAATACAGCTCAAGAAAATTATAACCGTGCACACCATCATACCAGAAATACAGTTGAAAGACAATATGTGTGTTGAAGCGAAGATTTCCTGTGTTAGCTACAGGTATCCGTCTAAAATTGCAAACAGCAATATCTCTTGTGATAGCTTGTGCTGTGTTGCATAATATTTGCATTCAGGAAAAGGAAGAACTTCCACCAAATGAAGTTGAAGGAATAGATCACTTGATCGAGAATGGTCAAATAACTGCAGAACTTCAAAATAATGAAACATATTATGGTGAAACACGAAATATTATTGTAAATAATTACTTTAATCAACTTTAACTTCGTTGTGTTTTTATGGTTTATTAATTATCGTAAAATAATTAGTTTTATCATGTTTTGTATTTAGAATCAATAAATTTAAGATATCAACAATTTATTTTTTATTTATAACGCTTTATTGTTCAAATATAAATTAAATTAGATCAGACGAACCGTAATTAGTTCATTTGTCCGCTGTAAGGAATACCTACCAAGGTAACTCCTAGTTAAGAAACTCTTATGTTGGTGAAATGCAAATTTTCCTAAGTATTTTTTTATGGAATACTCAGCGCTAAGAATTCCTTGGTAGGTAATTCGTAAGGAAAAGTTGGTGAAAACGGGCATCAGACTACTAATGAACGGTCCTTCACTGTCGTGACTGCTCGATTGAAAACGAAAATTGTACAATTTAGCAAAAATTATACACCCTTTTTTTCTAATACTTGTGACGCTACTGATGTTAACGCTATGTTCTGTAGTAACGCCACTGATGTCAACTTGCATTGGCTTTCATTGGCTGGCTTTCATTTCCAGTTGATATTTGGTACGATCGCGATCACGTGCAATTTATTGTTTTAAGTTAGTTTTCTGTTTAGTTAATTTGAAATTATACAGAAGTATGGCAAATAACGGAAAAACGCCAGTTATGGTCCTACACCTACAGGAATTAGGAATTAGGAATGTATTGTGCCCCGTCAACTTATCGTTCCGATTTATGACATGAAGTTTCGTATCGTACAATCCGACTCAAGACGTCGAGTCTGGAATTTATCGGGTAGTTTTTAGTGTCGATTGATTAAGCAATTTTCGGATTCAGCTTAGAGATAGATTTAATTTAAGCAACCTTGGGTGATCGACACGATACGACATCGTATCGTGTCGGTCAGTGGACCGATCTTTAGCGTATTATGTTGATCTCTGTATCGTCCTTTTATTTCGTGTTGGTGTTTATACCGCAGTTTTCGTCTCGTCAAGTTTTTTCGAATTAAGCCATGTTATATCTTGGTTAGAGGTTAATTCACCTGCGACGTTTGATATCGTCTTCTTTTTTCGGCTGCAATGGGAATGCCGCTCCAGTCTGTTTTCTGCCCTTTCGGGACTTTTTTCTCCTTTGCGGCTGGAGTGGGAATACCACTCCAACCTTGTCGTCTTGCTTAGTTACGCTTTTTGCCCAGAACTGAGAGTTGCTTCCAGGGCCTTCTCGTCAAGTTTGGTACGCAAGCTTTATATCGCTGTTGCCACGCTTTTTTTTTTTATTTATTTATCTACGGCTAAACCTTTTTACAATAATAAACTTTTTCCTTTTTACAATAGGAATTTTTTGCATTATGCTTCTTTCCGTGAAAGAAACAGCGACATTCCCCAACCTGAAGAACCAGAGATTTAATTTATCAAATGATGATTTTTCCTTAATTTTACCAAATTGAATTATTTTTAATTCTTTAAGGACTCTTCTACTTTGGCTCCTGAAATGCCATATCTATACCAATTCTAAGGACGATCTTATCTCGTATCCGTTATTTTATGAAGTGGTAACTGAACAATATGTTAAAACTACGGTATATTTTATAAAAAATGTTTTGAATTTGTAAAGGAGCCAAAGGAACACAAGAAATCGAAATCTTCAAGTAAAAAATTATATCAAGTGTCCATTTCGATGGCGATATCGAAGTAACGGTTTTTAATTATTGGATAGCAGACAAAATATTTAAAGTCGAGTTGGCAATTTACATAGATTTCTCCACTGATCCAGTTTCCAGGATTTTCCAATCATAGAATTGTTCCTCAACAAGTTATTGATTTGGAGTTTTAATTTACCAAACATTGTATTGGTTGAATATGAGTAAGAGCAAGTTTTTAGGGGGGGGGGGTTAAGTACAGAAACTTCGGAACCCTTAATCAAACTGGGAAGATCTATCGTTATCTACAGTAAAAAACCAACCACCATGACGATTACCGTAGTCAATAATAATAACTTCTGTGGTTTGTGCGAGGTTGTATTAACAACAAGGGTTGCAAAACCTGAAGAGTGCAAATTGTTATACATACATGCTTATTAATGCATCTAGTGTTTGAATTAAAATCTTCATACACCTGCTACATATGATTAAACAATATATTCCTACATAAAATTATTAAAACACAACTAAATCAAACAAAACCAAGATGTGGATGTTTGTCATTGTGACAATACCATGTGTACCAAATAGAACAATGCAGTACTGTAGCAATATTTTGTAGTAGTTGGTGTGAAAATCATAATATAAATATGTAGTTATACAATGATAACAAAGATAGCGCATACTAGATAAAAGGTTATAGCACCGCCAGGACAGAAAGCTGTTGAACTACTTATCCTAAAACATACTTAAATAATTTTGTAACAATGCGGTCAGTTTTAGTTAGAAAAACTAAACAAAATGTAATTGCTGTGTTTCAGTAATAGAATAAGAATCCTGCATGTAAACTTATAAAAAGGCCCTGCTACAATCTAAAGAACGTTGCCATTTGTTCTTTATGCTTCAAGCTTGTAACATTGTCCATATTTATAAATAAAGTATTTTGAAAACCTCCGATTAAATTATTCGAAACTTAATATTATCTTGGTGAAGATACAATTCGCAAGCTATTTGGTCTACTGAAGAGGTCATCACTGAAACAAGCGTCTATTTTGATGGCCTCGAGATATCCTATTATTTGGAAGGGATAAAAAATTGGAAAAACTTTGGACTAAGTGTATAGAGCTAAATGGCGACTATGTTGAGAAATAAAACGTTTTTTTGCCGAAAAAATATCCTTTATTCAAAAAGTCACTGACTTATCAACCGCCGTACCTAATGAACACTATTACTATGTAAAAGGGATAGTAAGCGCTTCTCCGAAAGCAAGACAAGTACAACTTTGGTTATATTAAAGGTTAACAGTCAATTTAGATTATCCTGAAACTTGGCATGAATTACACTATATATTTTGTTGAGAAAAATACATCCACCCAACGGAAAAACATCTAAATTCATTCAATAAAAAACAATATCACTCATTATAGACTAAAAACAATGTATAAAACATGGATTAATCTTACGCAAAATTCGCGTACGTAAATTTAAACAATCCCCATGGCTGGGGACCAAAATATAATTTATCATACTGAAAAGCATAAATACATATGAGAGTAGAAGGCTGAAAAATAATAGTAAATAAAAAAAAACATTAAAAAATATACATAATAAATATATCAACATAAAAAATTATAAATAATATAAAACGGTAAGGGAAAGTCGTAATAACCTTAAAACAATAATTCATAACTTCAATAAAATAATATTTCTAATTTTTATAAATTAGAATAAGTGATCAATATTATGTCAAGGGAATTCGCGTACGTAAATTTAAACAATCCCCATGGCTGGGGACCAAAATATAATTTATGATACTGAAAAGCATAAATATGAGAGTAGAAGGCTGAAAAATAATAGGAAATAAAAAAAAAACATATTAAAAAATATACATAATAAATATATCAACATAAAAAATTATAAATTATATAAAACGGTAAGGGAAAGTCGTAATAACCTTAAAACAATTCATAACTTCAATAAAATAATATTTCTAATTTTTATAAATTAGAATAAGTGATCAATATTATGTCAAGGGAATAATTAGCACTTCTCTGAAAACAAGACAGGTGTAAATCAGCAAAATCTCTATGTTCACAACCAGTTTACAGATTAAGTTATGAGACGCTATATTGTTCTAGGAATATTTTGGTTTCCCTTAGAACTGCCACTCAAATCGAGAGGGAGCACATTTTAATAATACCTAAAGGCAGATGCACAATTGCCCGGTAACGGGAACGGTAACGATAAAGAAGTTACATGTACATACCTGCTCTTATGGACCTCGCCGCTAACAAACCGATAACGGTAAGCGCCCGGTAAAGTTAAAAGATAACCAACTTTACCGTTCGGCTTCCCGGGCGCTTACCGTTATCGGTTTGTTAGCGGCGAGGTCCATAAGAGCAGGTATGCACATTTAACTTCTTTATCGTTACCGTTCCCGTTACCGGGCAATTATGCATCTGCCTTAAGAAATTAATAGACAGAAGAAATCACATATTTCAAGTAATTATCGGTATCATTCGTATGTAAATGTTCATTACTATCGCATTCTCAACTTACCTAAATTTACTCATAAAGATATATCAATGTACGATGGTAAAAATATAAAGTACGTCTAAAGCTACATCTAAGAATTAACAGAAAATTTAATTGTATCGCGACAATTCAATATTCAATTAATATCATTTAAAATTAATCATATCTTTTTATATATACCATACTATAATTGTTATGTCTGGAATCTGGGATTCCACTATGAATATTACTAACATGCATCTGAATTGACAAATTTATAAAATTAAGTGCACATACCTTTATAATGCTATCAAAAGCGACGAAGTGTCACCAAATTGTTTCGATCGATTTCTGCAAGCGATGTCTCCATGAAAATCCAGTACAGAATTTTGGATTGCCGAGCAATTAATTCAAATGCAGGATACCGACCCCTCCACACTGCAAAAAGAAAATAAATTCACAAGCTGTTCATCAAAATAATCACCAAACTACAAAATTTTAAATAAATTGTACTTTTTCGAGCAACCAAAAAAAAGCAAATTTTATTATCAAAAATATAAAATTATCTCACAAGGGGAAACTATTCATTTCAATAACCAATTTGATCCATTTTAATTACACGTGTAGGTGATGACATGATTTCACTTATATGTAATGTGTAAGAGTGTAATATGTAGCCAATTTCGAAAATGGTTTGTAAGCCAAAATTGAAGATATGATTATCTGTTCATAATATTTAATGCATCACAATTTCAGCAAGTAACGATGTGGCTCTAAGCGTTAAGCAGTTGACTCATAATCCTGACAGAGCCAGTTCGAATCTCCGGTAGGTGAACTTTTTTTTTCGTCTTACGTATCCTGAAATATAAATATGTATTTCAATAATTAAATGTTTTGAAGTTTCTTATTTGGTTAATTTATTAATAAATTCCACTCTTTCGCACTTACAATAAATTATTCCACATACATTTTTAACTACGAAAAGAATGTAATTTTTTATCACGAATTCAGAAAAATTATGCATTTCAAGCCAATTAAAAAAATAAATTACTTCAATAGCTTCTTGAATAACAAAATAATTAAATTGCATTCTTTTCATAGTTAAAAATGTATGTGGAATAATTTATTATAAGTGCGAAAGAGTGGAATTTATTAATAAATTAACCTAATAAAAAACTTCAAAACATTTAATTATTGAAATATTTATATTTCAGGATTCGTAAGACGAAAAAAAAAGTTAACTTACCGGAGATTCGAACTGGCTCTGTCAGGATTATGCATAGCACAGCACAGGCTATGTGGCGAGCCCTTTACAAAACTAAATCACTGTAAAACCCTTATGCCCGCTGTACACTCTCGCCGAGACATGGCGAGGAAGGGCGAGAACAGGTGGAGTGTGAATGGTAGTTCTCGCCCCGCTTGGAGGGTCTCGGGGTGCCTCGCTAGTTCTCCATCTCGAGTCGGTATTTTTGGTCCGTATCAAAGGATCTCGCCCGAGCGCCGAATGTATACCTTCACACTCTCGCATCCCTCAGTTTCGTTTGTGCCTTCCTTATTTCACCATTGTCATAACAATATTTATTATTTTTATTAAATTCTTAACAATAATTTTATCAATTTTTAATAATATTATTTTTAAAAATAATTAAAAAATAATTTTTAATAATTTCAATTGTTAATTTACATAAACAAGGAAATTCGGAAAGAAAAATCGCTAAAGATCTAAAAATTTCAAGAAAAATTAAAAAAAAAATTAAAAGTTCCGACTGCAGTGTACAACTGAAGTAGGCGAGAGCAGACGAGAATGTAAATGGTTGCACTCGGCCACAGGCCACCCGCTGAGACATTCGCCGAGACATTCGGACGAGAGCACTCGGCGAGAATGTACAGCCGGCATTAGAATAGTTATTCAATAATTACTACATGTATTCGAGAACAAGTTGAAACTTCGTCAAGAAAAGAACTAGCTTCTTATGATTAAACGTATACCACTCAATAGTTTTTTGAAGCTATGCTTCTTATCGCACGGGAATTGCACGGGCAGTTAACTGAAAAAAATCGTTCGTCACACAAATTTCGACCATCGCAGCATCGCTTTCAAATTTCGAACTTCCCTTCAAACACCATAACTCCGGAACCGAGAGGGCTAGGACCCTGGGAATGGTGGCTATGGGTGGGGGGCAGAGGTGGCAACAGCCCCCACGCCTCCTCAAACCGGTTTTTAGGAAAAATAGTTTTTTGACAAAACTAAAAAACTTTAAAAATTTCCGCCCCCCCTTTTCGTGGGTTGGCAAAAAACGTCGAAAAATATTTAAAAATTTTTCACAAAAAGGCCAAAGGCCGAACAACTATGGCCTTCACGGATCTATTATGGTCGTCCCCCTGTGAGACCGAAGGCCGAACAACCACTGGCTATCACGGACTAGCAGTCAAGACAGCTGAAGGCATATAAATATAATCTATTATGGTCCGCCCTGTGAGGCCGAATTACTATGGCCTTCACGGATTTATTATGGTCCGCCCTGTGAGGCCGAAGGCCGAACAACTATGGCTTTCACGGATCTATTATGGTTTGCTCTGTGCGTAAGAACCATAGCTTCTGTGGACGGTCCGACGACCGCTCTCATTTTTTTATTAATTTCACCTAACCATAATCCAACACTGCCCCTAAAAATTAGGTACTAACCACTGTTACAACAGTATCCTTTTTTGGATATCTTGTATTATTATGTAAATAAATCATAGTGAAATTGATAAATAATTTTAACAAAATTTGCTTTAAATTTTATTTATGGGCATCAAATTGTTATATTGTGTATTAATTTTAGTATTATTTCTCTTAAGATTTGTTTAACGGGACTTTTTAATTTAAGGTTATTTTTAAGATAAGTAAATAAGGTAATATATTGTTCAGCTGAAAGCAGTCACAAGCTTTGTTAGAAATTTAGCGAAAGCTAAGAAATTGCGCGGAAATAATCAACCTCCGTAGTATCTTTGCGTCTTCTTAGAAAACTACATGCAGTCTCAATTGTTACTAATAGCTGCTCTTAGAGTAATGTTCAACTTCTGTAGAAGTAGGCAATTATTACAGAATAGATTCCACTTTAAAATCCATTGAGTTCAGTCGAACCGGATACATAAATTATTAAATATTGACATTAGAAAGCTGGTAAAATACCAGGAAGAAGAACTACCCCATCGAATCATCCACAAAGTAGATGAATACCCACCAGGTTCCTCGGAGGCTGAACGAAATATATACCCCCTAGAATAATTTTAAAGTTTAGTTTTAATTTTAGAGCTACGTGAAGACGTATTAAGAATTTGTAATCGAGATAATAAAATCAACTTCAAATAGTAGTTCAAATCGTTTTATTTTATTTTCGACCACCTAGGTCAAGCTAGCACCCCCACCTTTTAAAAACAAAAAAAATAATGCTATAATTTCGTACTAATTATGTGCTAATTTTGTACCGCATTCTGTATGCGAATTTTGTATTTCAACGGTTTCGCGGTAAAACATATATCGTTGGTGGGGGGGGGGGGGGGCTGAGTTACGATACTCTGAAAAGTTTTCAAGATTCATTTTTTGAGGTGGATCAATCCTCTTTTCTCTTTCGCGTCATAACTTAACTCATCCACAAAGTGTTAAGGCAGATGCACAATTGCCCGGTAGCGGGAACGGTAACGATAAAGAAGTTAAATGTACCTGCTCTTATGGACCTATGCACAACACGCCGCTAACAAACCAATAACGGTAAGCGCCCCGGAAGCCGAACGGTAAACTTGGTTATCTTGTAACCATGTAACTCTTTATACCATGTCTTGTAACTTTTTCACGGGAACGTTAACACTTCGGGTGCGTTCGGCCGCTTTCGACGTAGTTCGGGGTATTGATGCGACATTTTTGTAATGAAAGTTAAAAGTTTAGGTTATTTTTGTTGGTTATTATTATAATTATCGGTAATTATGTATATTCTGTGGTTATGTATTAGTTTATTATTATTTTTCTAATTATTTACTATTATTTCTTGATATTAGTTTTCTAAAAAATAAAAAAAAATAAAGATATTGTTATCGTTTTTCTATGTACCTTATCGTTACCGTTCCCGTTACCGGGCAATTGTGCAGCTGCCTTTAATGTTCACGTGTAAGTCCGCGTTTTGAACCCACAATTTCCTCACTGTCACCAATGAATTGGCTTAAGGCCAGTTTATCAATCTCCAGTTAAACTTGTGACGGTTTTTAGAACCATCACTTACGTTTCACCCTATATATGTCAATTGTACTTTTAATGCACGCTAGATTCAGATCGGCGCTTGCGTCTAGTCTATCGGACCGGCGCGCGAGGGTTCCAATTCGAGAGACGGAGTGTGAAGTCGACATTTTGAATTTTTCTACACGACGAAAGTTTTTATTGTGAAAATAGTTAGTATTTTTCCGCTTGAACGATTGTTCAATTAGTGTACTTTCGGTCTCTCGAAACTGCTCGTAGTTTTACGGATTTGGAAGCAGTAGTGAACAGCTGATTTATGTTTATCACTTTTGTCCACCCACGTGGCGAGTTTATGATACGTAGTAATTTAGTGGATTGGAATACGCTACTTTTTGTTATCCATCAAAGTAGTAAACGTTGCTATTGTGAAACCTCGCAAATTGCGAATTTTCAATTAAAGAAGATTTTGTCCTTGCGTTCGAGTAAATTGGAACGCCTTATAACTTATCAATTTTACCAATACCAGTGCGAATTGTACGTAGCCTTTCCAGTTATTTTCGACGGGTTATTTTCTCAACACCGAGGGTCCATCAACATCTGTGTGAAACTCAACCTCATCCAGTCAGCTGGGGATCTCACCAAGTACCTTGTGTTGGTTCAAATTGGAAGCCACGTTTTGCTACAAAAAGAAGTCGTCTTTGTCATCTTAAAATTTGTAAGACTGATCAGCGCTGGTAAGTCAAACCTGAATTTCTTTTTAATAAAGCAAAACAATAGGTGGTCATTGTTGTTCAATAAATTTTATTGGGTTGCTTGGTGTGACCATTTTTTATACCAGCTATTAATTATTTATTTAATTCAAACGTCCACCTGTTTGAGGACTTCTATACTGTGTGTTATCAGTGTTATCTGTGGTATCTATTTTATCCTTGTTATCAGTGTTTCAAGTGATTACTTTATTGTAGTTGATAATACAATTATTTTATTAAATTTGTTACTTATTCAACTGCATTTTTATTTAATAAACGTAAGCATTTCTCAAAAGGCATTGCAGGCAACCAACGACCCAGCCGCCGCGAAGAAAATCATAGCTAGCCGTATAAATAAGATCAAAGGCTTAACCGAAAATATAAAGGTAAACTATTTCACAATAGTTTATCGTGAATTAGTGTTGATTCAAATCAAAGATCGGTTCAAACTTAGATAGTTACTTAGGGAGATTGATAAATTGGCTCTTAAGCGATTAATCTGATCTGAAAAGTAATATGTCATAATAGTGACATATTACTTACTACAAATACAATAAGGGGCCGTTCATGTATTACGTAAGACGTTTTTTCCTACTTTTAGACCCCTCCCCACCCCCTAGTAAGAAAAAATAAGAAAATCTGTACCCCCCCCCCCCCATAATCTTACGTAAGATTAATTATTACCCAAGAGAAGCCAGATTTAATCGGGTTAAAAGAATTTTCGGTATTATTAAACGTTAAAACTGAAAAGAATAAAGATTAATGTTTATTTTATATTTAAAAAAAAATTAATCAAAACATTTACTTTAATATACAAACAATATTTACAATTTCTTAAAAAAAACAAATTTATTCATTACTAGCTGCTGACCATGGACTTCGAAGCCAGTCAGAAATGCAATCAGCTACTGGGATATCCCTGTCTTGTCTCTTCGTATCATTACTAGTACTAGCTGCCTCATCAAAGTCAACATCTGTTTCTTCTTCCCATTCAACAATGCTATGTTCCTTTTCTGTAGTATTAAAGCAACACATAACTTCTTTATCTCGGCGAGCATAGATTCTGGTAGCGTTTCTTTTAGCTATCTTACCTTGTAAGCCGTGACTTTTTTTTATGCAGTTCGACAGCTTTTTTCGATGCAAAATACTTGGCGCATACAGTACATATTCTGTCCTGCAGCTGATTCTGTACGGAAGGACAGTAAAAGTCATAAGGTGTTTCCTTATAGGGCGTTTCAACTGGCATGTTAAGCGAAAGCTGAATAAATAATGGCATAAATTTTCCCACATCATGTATCGCATCAGGTACAGAATAAGTTAGCGTTGGCTCGCATCTTAATTTCAAAGGAGCTGGCATAAATCTTCTTGACAATATTTTAAAGAGGTCACTTCTTGGAAGGTTACAACAATTAACATCATCACACTTAACGATTTGCAAGAAATATTGAGATTCCTGCACATGCTTTGAATACCAAGCTGGATTTTCTTCTATAGCATTATTCAATTGTTCGATAGGGTTGTCCGACGACGGCATACTATATTCTGCAACTACAGCTTCCCCATCTATGATCATTGAACTCCAAATATGTGCTAAACTTTGTCCTGCCTTCGCAAAATTTTTTTTTTCTAAATCGTAGTCCATAGTCTTACCCCTGTCATCAAGATGGTTACCAAATGTATCATGTGGCAATACAACACCCGATAAACAGTGGCTAAGAGGAGCCATGCGTCTTTCTACTCTGTTAAATGCGCTTCTCCCTGGGGCATTAGTTGCTATAAAAACAGCATCTAGATCATTTTTTTTTTAATTCTTGATTGCACATGAAATAACTTTAGGATAGCGCGGATTTTCGTCAGGACCACCGTCTACAGAAAATATAACCACTGGTTTCACTTTTCCATCGTCAGTTAATGACAGATGTTTGAATTCCTCTAGTTGAAGAAGACGCTCAAAATCAAGGTAGTGTGTTAAGGCAGTCGACGAAGAATGTTTTCCTGACCTTATCGCTATGTACGTTGGTCCGCTGTAAGTGACAGCATCAGGTTTTCCCATTCCATTCTTTTCGATTCTCATAGCGGCATAAACGGAGGGTATTAGTTTATGACGTTCTGCAATTACCCAATCATGATCTGGTAGAAGAATGCGATATTCCATATGCATAATAGCCGGAGATTGCTTCTGGGCAGCTGTCATTCCAATTGGTACTCTAGCTTTGTCATCCTGCGATAAAAAAAATACTTGATTAGGTCCAAGGATGGAAGCAAGACCTTCAAGAAATCTAATTGTGGCCGTACAAAAGTGTTGATCAGGATGCGATTTATGAAGATTTGTTGTTGCACGAACCAATTTTACAGGTGCGGTCTTGATATGCCTTTTACCTTGTATGGTGGTTGAATCTCGCGGCAACAGTCGAAGATAAGTTGCACTTCTTGACAATTGCAAACCTTCTTTGAGAAGAGCCTGATGTAGATCATCCAGAGTACGACAAGAACGAATCATTTGAGATCGTCTACGTTCATCTACGTGACTTCCAAACATGGCAATCTTTGTTATGGCCTCTATAATACCTGGTTGATCTTTTTCAAGTCTTGGATGGCCGGGAGTTTGAGCAATATTATATTTTCTTCCTATATCAGGATTTACTTCAGCGATTTCTTCCAAGCGTATTTTTTGTTTTTTTCTATGTTTAGCCTGATATCCGGCGTTTCGCTTTTGTGCATTCCATATCTTTCTTTGGGCTTCTAAATCAACTTTGGTTTTTTTTATTTTCTTATGTATGTCATCTCCGGCCAAACCACTGTCTAATGCACAATATTGCGCATTAAGTTCGGATTCTAAATAAGTAATTTTTTTCTGGGTTTTATCTTGCGCTGGCGTGGTATTCTTCAGTTTTGCCATTCCATCTTCGTGGTCAGAATCAATGAGTGTTATTGGTGGGGTTTTTCGTTTTTTAGAACAACTTGATACTGATACAATCTCTTCTGTTGGTGATACGATGTCGAGCTCTTCTGTTTTCACTTGCTGTTCATTTTTAGGTAAAACGTCTTGACTTTTCGAAGATGAAGCCTTAATAAAATATTGCACAATGTTACTTCTTTTCTTCGTAGCCATTTCATTCAACTTTTTCATTTCCTCCGATATATGATTCTCAAAAGTTTTGAAATCGTTTCCATATTTGGCCTTCGCTTGTTTCCAGAATTCATTTGTTTCTTCTTGAACTCGTTTTCCACTAAAACTTGGATAACACTTTTTATTACATTCGTAGAAATTTTTGTACAAATCGGACTTGCTATTAAATGCCATGTTTTCACACTGTTCTCGAAATTATTGAAGTTGATGTATATATAGTCTTTATCACTTTGATAAAATCTGCAAATTATTGCAATAACGCAGGTGCATATCGTCGGCTTCATATGATATGTGCATAAAAGTCCAAAATGACAAATTTTACAGGAAGAGCAAAAACTGTTTTAAAGCATTAATTTAACTAGATAGCACAAAAATCACATTTTCAGCAATTTTGCACTTTTATGCACTTGTCATGTGAAGCCGACTATATTATTTATGTATATTCTTGTACAATTGCGGATTAAACACATCAAATTTTATCTCTGCCTTTTGTTTTGTCGCATAGTTTGTACGTTCTTATATTATCAAAGTAAATTGATGCGATGACTTTTTTTAATTCTATTTATGTTCAAACAGACTACAACTATTAAAATTTTTGTTTATGTGTAATATATTATATCGACACTTGATATGAATAACATTGTAACTCTATTTTGCTTATTTTACAGGAGAGCATTTTAAAGATTTTTGCTGCATATTGCGGTATCGAGATACCACGTCAATGGAAGTACGTTATTTAAGTTTCAGTAAAATTTTGTTATGAATAAAAGCATGTAACTTATCAAAGTAATCAGAAAAACTTCATCCGATACCAAGAAATTTAGCTTAAAGTCAAATGATTCGTTAAAACGGGACATAAAACAGGTTTGAATAAAATAAATTTGAAATGTATCATTTAATAATTGTCTTTGTTAAAAATGTTAATTTATAGTAAATGAAAGATTGTCAGTAATAAGAAAGGTATTTTAAAAGTTAGAAATTTGTTAAATAATTGATAAATGTAAAAATCCATGTTAGCGTTAAATTTAAAATAAGTTTGTTAAAATTATTACGTGAGTTCGACATGTCACAACTTAATGAACTGCGTATGGAAATTTCATGTCCAGCATCTTTATTTATTCTATCACGAAGCACTTGGGAAGAAGGCAATCCAATCTAAAAATATAAAAGAAAATTTTGCTTATAAAATTTTAACGAACCACAATGGGCTTAGTCCATACCTGTACTGTGAAACTTCAGATAATATTGATTTTTCGATCAATCAATAAAATACGTCTATGCAAACATCAAGATTGCGAGGAACTTCGAGAAAAGAATTAATAAAACAATTGATAAAAGGTTGTTGTTAATTTTCACAGGTGTATGGTGGCGAATTTAGATCGTCCTAAAAATTTTGATATTATAGTGAAAATAATTAGTGAACGTACAAAATACAAGTGTATAATTCAACAAAATTGTTACTTACCTACGTAAAACCATAAATAAAGTGAAAACCGTAAAGGATTGAAAATATTTTGGAAGAAAATAAAAACTTCACCACAAAACGAGGTCAACAAACTACATCTGGAAGTTTTTCATGGTAAATGAACCCATCGAGTGTATTTTGATGCGCAATTGTGCCATCTCCAGTTCAAATAAAAGAAAACATTCCTGAATTTAATAAGGTATCGTGCACATTGCAATATAATTTTTATAAAACTAAGTGGAATTTTCGGACTTCATACGACACGTGTTTTGCGTTATTTTATGTTCAGAATTCTTTATAATAGATTTAATAATAGAACTTTTCAATATAACCAAATCTTTATTTACATTTGTGTGCTAAATAAAAACATTAATAATTTTGTAACGAAGGATATTTATTTAGACCTGTTCCGCACCATAATTTATTTACAGCATTGGTAACGGAACGAATCCACCCTGTACAAGGTAAGATACATGCACTACGAAAGAGCTAAGCTGAGGCACCTTATTTCATTAAATTGTATTTACAAAACTTCACATATTTTTCCATTGACGGGGTACAATTACGTACACCCATATAAAACATTAACGACAAGAACCTTTAACCCTATTAGCGAGGGTGTTCATAGCAATTTTGTAGCATAACGTGTGGGTCTCTTAAAGGCCTACGTAAGCACATAGCAATTTTTGACAGCCCAACGTGTGGCTCGATTAATAACGACAATCCCTCATAGCAATATGTATAATTTATGCAGTTACAATGATGTTATTACAATGTTATTCATATCAGGTGTCGATTATAGTGCTGCTAATAAAGTAGAAACATTACCAACCACACTAAATTAGATTAAAAATATTTCAAATTTCAAATTCTGAAATTAAATTAAAAAATAAAATCTTACGTAAGAAATTGTTATGACCCCCCTACCCCCGAATAAGAAAAAATAAGATGTCAGCTACCCCCCTCCCCCTAAACGTCTTACGTAATACATGAACGGCCCCTAACCGATTCTCGAAAATAACGCGCCATGAATGAATTAACCATTAACGTTCAATCAAACCCGTTATTAAATTTTATTAGGTCATATTTCGTTGTCAAAACTATACGTATATTTTAAATTTCGCTTCAATCGGATTTTTTTAAAAGTTTAACATGCTGGATGCAATATGGCGGCCAAATACAACAATCTCTTATAGGAGGGGGGTTCTGGTTTTATTCCGATTTTAAGATAATTAAACAAAATTATAGAAACGGAAGGGCATCCGAAGCAAAATTTGGTAAAAAATTATTATTTGGGAAAATTTAATATTACTTTGTAGAAATTATTTTTCAAATTCGACATTGCAATTTTGTTCATATACAAATATTCAATAAATTAAATATTAGCGAAAGCTGTAATAGGGAATTTTATAAACATAATCATCTATTCAATTGAATATTTATAAATAAGTTTGTATTATGGACTAAATACCCAAAAATTAAAAGTTTCTCGTGCTAGATAGTTTTGGGAAATATTTTGCATTTTTAAGTTACAAAAAAGATATTTTTATTTCATGATTTATGTAAATATACAGACCCGGCTCAAGGGAGTGGTCTCCAGCTCAGCGGGTGCCAAAACCCACGCGCTTACATTTTAAATAATAAAGATACTTCAAGCCTATGAGCTTCGATTTCCATCTTTTGAACCACCAAGGTAAAAAATTTAGAGCGTTTCAAAGATTGTGAAAATAAGTGACAATTAATCGCCCCACCCCCCTCGCGAATTTTCTAATGAAATTAGTGTCAAACGTTTGAGCTCCAATGACTTCTATAAAAACCAATAATAAAATCTAAAAAATATTCGGAAAAATTTGGGGGGGGGTAGAAACGTCGCCCCCCCCCTAGACGAATTATTGTATAACATTGGTGTTACTCAATAGATAATCGTTTGAGCTCCAATAAACTTCCATAACAATCCTTTGTACCCCAAAGGTCTTTAATGAAAATTCTATTCTTTGGAACAATTTTGGAAGGAGTAGAAATGTTTTTTTACGAAGTGATGTTTTCACTAAACTAAATACCAATCGATCGGGAATCATTTGAGTTCCATAGGCTTTGATTTCCATATTTTGAACCCCAAAGGTAAAACATTTAGAGCGTTTGAAAGTTTATGAAATTGAGTGACATTTAATCCCCCCCCCTCCCCATTACGGAACCTGTAATGAAATTAGTGTCAAACGTTTGAGTACCATACGCATCGCGAAGTTATTCGTGAATACTTGGGCGGGAGCTGTAGAAACGGCAGCCTCCCCATCCTGTTTTTTTTTAATAAAATTGGTGTCAAACGATAGAGAATTGTTTGAGCTCCAATAAACGTTAGAGCGTTTGAACTATTGTAAAATTATTGTAAATTTTACTAATATCGGTCCAAGTAGTGCATAAAATTTGGGTTTTATTTGCAGTCAAGTTTAGATTTAGACCTTTTCTTTTATTGCGATAAGAAAATTACTCTACTAGAAAAATATATCTCGAAACACCTACAAACTGGGGTTCCGTGCTGTAACTAAATGAAGTGCCAAAAATTGTTCTCGAGAATTGAATATTCATTAAAAACCTTTGAAGCTCAAACAACGGGTATAGCAGTTCATTAGAGCTTAAACGATTGCTAGAAATTTCATTAAAAATTTGCGTTAGAGGGGGGGGGGTGAAAGGTCACTCAATTTCACGCTCTTTCAAACGCTCCAACTTTTTTACCTTAGGAGTTCAAACGATGAGAATTGAAGCTCATTGGAGATTAAACGATTCTCGATTGATTGACACCAATTTCATTCAATAAAAAAAGTTATTCGCGACTAAAAATAATCGGGAAAAACCCACACCGTTACTATGCTGCAGTCATTAGTTAAAAACGTCTTAACTAACAAATTGGTTTTCGACAAAAATAAAGAGTTTTTATGGATATTAAGCCATTTTCATATCATTTAACAGAAATTTGATATAATCACGCATTACAGAAGGCATTAAACACAATTTTATAATGAAGACAGCTTCAGAACATCTGCATAAAGTCATTTTTCTCCCGAAAACCAAGTGGTTAGTTAACAGGTTTTAACTAAGCACGACAGTATGGATTAGCAAACTATTATCAGCAACACTGAAATTCTGCACGCTACTTGCTCGGAGGGATATTGGTAAAACTTGCAATTTCACAATCTTTGAAACGCTCCAACTTTTTTACCTTTGGGGTACAAAAGATGGAATTGAAGCTCATTGGAGCTCAAATGATTCTCGATCGATCGGTATTTATTTTATTGAAAAAATCACCTGTTAAAAAAGCGTCTCCCAAAATTGTTCTAAAGAATTGAATTTTTATTAAAAACCTTTGGGGTGCAAACGATTTTTATGGAAGCTTATTGGAGCTCAAACGTTCGACAATAATTTCATTAAATAATTTGCGATGGGGGGGGCATGTACCGGCAATATTATGCTCATAACTTCGTTGATTTAAAGAAAATTCTTATTCCACGATTGCTGCATTATCATCGAGTTGTTTATATTATTGAAATGCGGCAGGCACACAAGACAGATTTGTGAGAAATATGCAGAAATTTCATTCTTTAGCTGGGGTATACATTACAGCATTTTTGCTGTAAGAAAGCTGTGCGGAGTCAAAAACAAAAGGTGTGCGGCACGAAATCTGTGCACGTAAATATACGTGTAATAAAAGTTACCGTCACAACTTTTTTATGTCCGCAGTTTTTTTGTGTGCAAAAAAACATCATCCAAGTGCAAGTGTTAATTATAGTACATTATAAAATCGGAAGGTTCCGGCCGCCATAACTTTCTAGTTTAAATAATTAAATTCAAATTTAAAAAAGTTTATGAAAACTTAAAACTGGTCGAGTGGTTAGGAGTCAAACCGAGTTCTTACTGGGGTTAAATTGGAAAAGTAAATATTTAAATGCCCGGGTCGAATGTTAAAAGTAGAATGCCTACAAATTTTCAAATTGTGTTGCTCAACAACACAATTTACCGGCTTGTTTGTTTTAAAATATTCACTAAAAAGGCTGCAAAAACCAAAACAAATCCGAGAAATTTCGTGATGACATATTAATTTGTATAAAATACCTTATGTAATAGTGTAGGCGTTGAAGACATTCAAAGTCACGGATAAGAACTAAAAAAGCAAAATCTGTGACTTTGAATACCTCCAGCATCAATACTATGAAATTTAAAAAAATATATTAATATGAATAGTAAGTTCTTATAAACACAACAATTGAAGGGCCTAGTGGAAAAAGTAGTTAAGTCACTTTTTTTTCAATTTGTTGATTTTTATACTAATTTGTAGAGAATAAATGCCGCAATGTGAAAATGTGCTCAACTACAAATTGAAAAAAAAGTGACTTAAATACTTTTTCCACTAGGCCCTTCAATTATTAACCAATCATTAATAATTGAAGAACTAATACATTTTCCAATATTTATTTTCATAAATAACTAAAAAGAAAATAATTCTTATTTGCAGAATGCTCTTATAAAAATTCGGTCATGGTGGGCGCAATTCTTACCATTAACCCATGAACAAAAATATTCTGGAGCCGGGCCTGTAAATATTTAAATTAATAATACTGTGGAAACAAATTACCTTTAAAGAATTCTTACATTTTCGGTTTCTAATTTAGTAGTCCCTACATTATTTATATTCTAATTTTTAATTTATAAGTAGGTAATAATTTTAAATTACGAATATCAACGTTTTAGAAACGTTTAACACTAAAAATGATATCAATCAGTTCACACAATTGATTCACCCTGTATAAGTAATAAATTATTATTTATAAGTTTTAATGAACACAATGTGTAAAAAATATACCAATTTGTGATTATGTATTGTTTTTTTTTTGACTGAAATGGGTGAGAACACGTTAGCATTAAAAGTGGCATAAGTGATACCACAATAATTAATTACACAATTGTAGTTTTCAATACCCGTTTAACAGTAACCATTACTCATTACATAATAATATTATAATGGTGTGGTAATCTAGTTATCAAGTAGAAAGAATGATGTTAAATGTGTTGCCTAACGATCAAAATATTACAATAATTACTTTTGATATAAAAAATGACTTCGAAACATTTCCACATCGAAAAGTCATTGATCAGATAGGGCTGTGCATAAAAATTGCATAAATATATTTCCAAGTTCTAATGGTTTAAACCACCTTAATGTCCCATTTTCTGAAAACGGCATATAATACTGTAATTTGATGGTATATTTGGCTTGTGACGAATATTATGTTACCATGTGGTCGACTTTTGACCATTAAAAATTTATTATAATCAGACGCTTTTCATAATTTAATTTCTAGTAAGAAGGAATTTCTGCAGAAATAATTTAAATTAAAACAAAATTCTTACCCACTTCTTCGATATTAATAAAATTATTCATGACGACGCTCCTTTGTTAGTTTGATCAACTTGCATCCAACGAATCGAGATTGTAATGTTCTTTTATAATTTACTTGTTCACTTTTGTTCTAATCAAACTCACATATTTATCGTTTAATGAGCACAAATCAACTATTTCTGAAACATAACCTCTACTGCACGCCGCGAACTCAAAACAACTGCTGCAGATGAATTACTTACTACGCCAAACGAACCACAGTACCGAATCGCCACGAATCGCAAATCACATGACAGCCATGATCATAATTTGTAAAGCGGAGGGGATTTATGCCGGATTTATGTATATAGTAAATATTAATTTGATTACTACAAAAATTATTTTCAATGTTAAATGTCACGCATTGCATTTAGTTATTTTTTTATTATTAGTTATCAGTGAAAAATGAACAGGAAAAACTATGAATGTTATAACAATAATACACAGGATAAAACCAGTGGCGGCACTGTCAGCACAGAATGGTAGTTTTTAATTATAATTCAATTTTAATTATTTTTTTTATATATTATGTATGTATGTAATTAATAATTTTAATAAGACATTGTTTTTATGAACCTAGATTTTATTTGTTGTTCCTTTTGTGGTCGTGGTAGATAAAACAAGTGTTTAGTTATAATCAATTTAATATCATGCACAAGTAGTCTAATTAACATGTCAAGTCAGAATGCCTCCATATCACGATACACTTATAACGGTATGCCGAATTTGAAACCAAAACGCGTTTCGTTCGCGCAATGACGTCGTTTGGAGTTAGATTTTAAATTCGCGTATACATTGTACACGCATTGTATTAATTTGTTAGGTATTTGTAATTTAAATCCAACGGCGGATCTACGGGGGGGGGGGGTAACTACCCCCCCCATGAATCTTCAATTTAACTATTGCAATACAAATTTTAAAAATTTACCTTAATTTTCCCTAAATTTTATTACAAAACATGTATTTACCCCCGCCATAAACTTTGACCAGATCCGCTGTTGTTTAAATCTCTGTTATTTTTATTAAATTGGAAATATCGGTAGGCTTTCAGATGTACACTACGTAAAGATATAGCTGTTGCAATATCTTCTGGTGACCATTGAATATTTTTAATTTTTGCATTCAGAAGTATTTTTATTTGTCCCGGTGAAAAAATTTTTCCCAATGTATGTCTCTGTATATCTCAGACAAAATCAATTAGTTTTATTATTATTGGTTACACTTCAACCTTAATTAGTCTAGTTATTAGTCTTAAGATGTTAATTTTAGTGCACAAATTGATTTTTTACTTAAAATGGAATTACTGCCAGTCATATTTTTGAATTCAACATATTATTTTGCCAAGTGTTAACTTTAAAATAAATTTATTTCATAACTATCAAAGTCGCAACTCCGACAACTAAAATATGTTGTGTTCATAATAACATTAGGTAAGAAATTCGATCTCATTTTAAATTTTGTATTATTTAATTAACTTTCATCAATCACATATTATTGTCCGAATTAATTTCAATCTTATTTTTTTTTGTTCATGTATTTCCTTAAAACGATTAAACACAAAAATATTCACAATTTACACTTCTAATAACAAAGGCGAATTCGTATAATGTATAATAATAAATTATTTATTTTATTAAAACTAAATTTTTATATATTGTAATTTTTATTAATTATTGATGTGAAGAAAAATGTTGATTAATATTATTTTAGTCAAATTCTATTTCTTTAAGACTAATTTTCAGTGTTTAAAATGAAGAAATAGAATTTGACTAACATGAAACATGGATAATAAATGTAAATAAAACCATTATATTAAAAATTTAAAGATTTAAAATAAGTTAATTAGTTTTATTTAATTAATTCAGCACATTTATTATAGAAGTATATCCCGATTGCTTCGCGAAAACGTCAAAATATTTAAATAAGTTCCATTACATTACATAGTAAACGTATTGCAGTTAACTCCAAAAGACGTCATAAATTGTAAGAGTGAGATAGGCATCTCAAACTCGTCGGCATACCGTTATAAGTGTATCGTGCTCCATACGTTATCGACTCCGCGATACCAACCATCGATAACCTTCGTACCCCTCCCATATATGCCCACATTCGACGATCCTGACCAAGATCGTCCTCGATCGTTCTGTTCATCTCTCTGTAACAAAGCACAACATATAAGATTACTCTTAATAGGTAATAAAAACTCACTGGCCGGAAATGCCATAACCAACAGTCGCTATGACAACTAACGTAGTGCCCTTACGCACAACAGTTAGTCGCTGTAAAAAAATAACCTAGTGCCCTTACGCACAACAGTGAGACGCTATGCAAAATAGCGTAGTGCCCTTTCGCACAACAATTAGACGCTATGAAAAATAGAGTAGTGCCCTTACGCCAGCTGGTGCTCCGCCAGCTCCAATAAATTTGGAGACTTTGGTAATTCCAGAACGTTATAAACGATATGTATTTGCTCCTGGACAAACTGAAAACTTTTTGCTAACGGATACTGCGTCAGAACAGCCCGACCTTCAAAGAATACTAATTTATGAAAGGGAAAGCAACATTCAATGGAGCGAACAAATGAAAAACATTTTTATCGATGGAACGTTTCGGCAAGCCCCTCCACTATTTTATCAAATTTTCGTAATTTTGGCTAACAGAGGTGGATTTGTTCTACCGATATTATATGCTCTTTTGCCAAATAAGGCAATCTTGAAAATTATGGTAGGTTGTTCCAACTAATTAAAAATATGTGGCCACAATTTGAACCAGAAACCATATCACTAGATTAGGAATTAGCTGTAATCAGTTCAGTAACTGAAGCTTTTCCGGCAGCTCAATTAAATGGTTGCTTATTTCACTTGGTGAAAAATTTTAAAAAGCAAATTCGTGAAAATGGATTGTACCATCAATATACAAGCGACCCCGAATTTTCTCTCCAAGCTCGCATGGTAATCGCTATCGCATTCGTTCCTATTGGAGATATTGATAATGCACTTCAAGAACTATCTCAGCTGCTTCCAGTTGAATTGATACCGATTCTAAACTGGCTAAAAGATAATTATGTTGGAAGGCCAAACCGAAATCAAACAAGTCGAAGGCCACTATTTTCTCCGCATATATGGAATGTTTATGATCGGTTGCTTAATGATCAAAATCGCACTAACAATATTGCGGAAGCCGCTCATCGCAGTTTACAAAGCCAATTAGATATGGATCACCCATCCATATGGAAATTTGTTGATGGCCTGCGAAGCGTTCAGAAAGGAAAAGACTCATTATACGAGGAATTTACACGTGGTGAAGCTCCTGGAGACAGAACGATATCAGAATATCTTAGAGGGATTGCACACATAATGTGTTAATGAATTAATAATTAATAAAATTTATTGTATTATACCTTATTTATTGTTTGTTGCGTTAACCTCTTAAACTTATTAGGTCAAAACGGCCTGGAGCGATCGGAGTTCCCGGGGGGCGGGATAACGCAACGTTTTGACAACGCAACCATCCATCTAGGGTGGATCTGTACTAGACCCTTTGCTTTCAATATAACCCGAGTTTTTCCTCCGATTTACTTTTAATATCTGAGGATTTGTATCTTTTCAACTTCGACTGTAATCAAATGATTATCGACAGAAGATGTCGCTCCTGAATAGACTAAACTAAAATGCCCCGACGCTCTTAGTGCCACTCATGTTCTTGGACTTACTAAAATTTTTATTTTCTATCCTTTTTCTAATGGATTATTTTTGTAAGTATGACAAAGATAACTTCTTCTTCTCACATGATTAAAGAGAAACATTTTACAATAATTACTTTAATATCTTAAGTAGAAATCCTTTCAGAAAAATTTTTGGCGGAAAAAAACGGCGAGCGCCCAAAAGTCCCGGCGCCCAAACGTCCGGTTCCCAAACGGCCGGCGCCCAAACGTCCAGCGCCCAAACGGCGGCGCCCAAATGTCCTGTGCCGTTAAAGTTTTATCTAACGCAAAGTGACCTACGTCATCGTGGTTAGCTTTTACTATTTGCCATCTGCAATTCTTTGGAACTACCCATTTTCGACCAAATGATGTTAATTTATAAACTGTATAACAACCCCGTAAATCGTAATCTTTAAATATACCTTTATTGTTTACCAAATCGCCGCTCAAAAGTATGTTTCTTATAACGGTTATTTTATCATCTTGACCTTGAGCTTCCCGTAAATAATCTGTTTCTTTTATTACCATTGTTTTTAAATCGTACCATTCTTGAAAATTTCGACTTAGCGAATCGACATGTTGAATTTGTGAACCTGCATTGACCACCTTGAAGACAGATTCATTTCTCAGATTCATATTCAGTTTTTTACAGTTGACCAAACATATACTGACGTTTTTGATTTTTACATTATATTTTAAATTATTTAAACTTTTAACAGCGTATCAGCATAAAATTAGCATTCCTATAGTATGTATATCATAAAACAATAATTTTCAAGAACCCTTAATTTTTACCTGAAATAGGATTAAACGCGAACTTTATATAGAAATGAATCTGAAGGTTAAATATACTAGGTAAAGTACACATGTACTTATAAAAGATGTGCAAATGAATTTAAAAAAATTTATTTAATATAAACGACTTTTTGGAACGTAGAATTGATAAAACTACTAATAATACATAAATTTATATTTGAGGTACATAAAAATTGTGGGTTTGGCCGGTTAAAGGGCGAATTTTTATAATTCTCCAAAATATCTGAAAAAACTTATCTTGGGCTAGAGGGGCATTGTTACATCACCAAATATGGCAGAGAGTTACCTGATAGGCTCATCAACAACATGTATTCGCGACACACTAATATTCAGGGTCTGACTTGGTTAAACCGCCGACTTACTAATTTATTTAAAATGAAACCAAAATAAATCCAAAAATATATCATGTAGGGCCTAACGGGCATTGTTACATCACCAAATTTGGCATAGAGTTACCTGATAGGCTCATCAACAACATGTATTCGGGACACACTAATATTCAGGGTTTGACTAGGTGAAACCGCCGACTTACTAATTTATTTAAAATGAAACCAAAAGAAATCCAAAAATAAATCATGTAGGGCCACACGGGCATTGTTACATCATCAAATTTGGCAGAGAGTTACCTGATAGGCTCATCAACAACATGTATTCGGGACACACTAATATTCAGGGTCTGACTAGGTTAAACCGCCGACTTACTAATTTATTTAAAATGAAACCAAAATAAATCCAAAAATATATCATGTAGGGCCACAGGGGCATTGTTACATCACCAAAAGGCTCATCAACAATATGTATTCGGGACACACTAATATTCAGGGTCTGACTAGGTTAAACCGCCGACTTACTAATTTATTTAAAATGAAACCAAAATAAATCCAAAAATATATCATGTAGGGCCACACGGGCATTGTTACATAATCAAATTTGGCAGAGAGTTACCTGATAGGCTCATCAACAACATGTATTCGGGACACACTAACATTCAGGGTCTGACTAGGTGAAACCGCCGACTTACTAATTTATACCGAAAGACTGCAACAGGAATGGGCTTGTATAAGTATCAAATATCTACAAAAAATTATTTTTAATGTGCCCAAACGGTTACAACATGTTTTACAACTAAATATGGTGTCAAACTTAAAATTTTTGGAAAATTAAAGTAATATAAAATATGTCTAATACTGTCCGAATCATTTATTGATGTTAACCCTTAACCACTACCGTCAAATAATTGTCACACTGTCACTACTATGTAGTCTCAGAACCCACGTCAAGCTAGCACCCCACCTCTTCAAAAAAACAAAACATATATACCATAATTATGAACTAATTTTGAACACTATTCGCGAATTTTGAACAACAACGGTTTCGCGATAAAAGGGAAATCTTTGGTGGGGGTGCTAGCTTGACGTCAAGCTAGCACCCCCACCACGAAAAAATGACTTTTTTTTAAAATGAAGTAAACCATAATTATGAACGAATTATGAACTAATTTTGAACACTATTCGCGAATTTTGAACAACAGTTTCGCGATAAAAGATAAATCTTTGGTGAGGGTGCTGAGTTGACGTCAAGCTAGCACCCCCACCTCGAAAAAATTAATTTTTTTTAAAATGAAGTAAACCATAATTATGAACTAATTTTGAACATTATTCGCGAATTTTGAACAACAACGGTTTCGCCATAAAAAATAAATCTTTGGTCAAACCTTGAGACTGGCCTGTCTCCCAAGTTGTAATTTGTATTTGTAATTTGTTTTTATTTAAATTTTATATTGGTAATTATGTTGGTATAGACAAACTTGTACAGTTGGTATTCCCGCTACAAGTTATACCCTGCTACAAGTTCTATTCTGCTACTAAATAAACCAAAGCTTTATTACAAACATTGTTAAGAAAATGGCTGGAAGACCAAAGCAAATCAATAATTTAAGATGGATAGAAGTTATCTTGAAGTATAAAAGTGAAATATTAGTAAATAATGGTGATAAAATAGCTAGCAGAAGTACTCATGTTTGGAGAATTATAAAGGAAGAATTACTAACTGCGGCTTCAATTAATAGTTTATATATATTTGTCTCCAACAACAGATATGGCGTAAGGGATTTGTTACTTAAAAATTGTGAGAATGAAGAAAATATCAACGAGAATGATATTATGCCATGTAATGTCGATGATTCCAACTATGAAAGGTAAGTGAGATCTTCTTTAAAATTAATCTGAATTCAAAATATGTAGAATTTTAACTGAAGACTAGCAGGTCTGTGAGGGTCGTAGTTGTTCGGCCTTTGACCTCACTCAGGGGGGCGATAGTTGTTTGGCCGTTGGCCTCACTCAGGGGGGCGATAGTTGTTTGGCCTTTCACGTTACTCGGGGGAATCGCAACCATATCTGTAGATTATAGGGGCCGCCTTGACCTGCTAATGTTTGAGGGTGATAGTTGTTCCAGATAATAATTTTTAATTTTTTTATGTGCAGTGAATCTAGTTCAAGTGATATTTCAAAAAGTTCTGACGAAAAAACTAATAAGAATGGGACAAGTTTAGTTATTACAATACCGCGGTTAGATTATGAAAAATTAATTATAACAAAAACGTATCGCCGTAAAGAAAAAAAAAAGTCTTCTATCGAAATGCGCGAATACAATGCTTTGCAATCTTGTAGATGGCAAGAATTGGTTTCTTCAAAATTATGGGAGTGTGCAAAAATAGCATGTGGGTTTAATTTCAAAAATTACAAATTAACAGAGAATGGGATGTCGGGATATGCAAACGGTATGTGTAACTGTGGTTCAACAATCAAATGTGTCATTAATAATCCACATGAAGAATCGTTGACCCATATAAAATGTACTATCTGCCAGGGTCGTGGAACTTGTGGGAAACGCTATTTGAGAGAACCAATTAGAAGTTAAATAGCTCAAAAGATCGGAAAACAATCAGTATTAAATTATCGAGCTCTTGAGGCTGAAAAATTAAATATGGGCCCGAATGATTTAGAACCACCTAACTTATATAAAGATACAGTTTTAAAAAATGTTAAGTATGAAAATAACAAGAAATTAAATTTACATAAATCACCAATAACCGCACTAGGGATGATGAAAGAAGGATCTTTCAAGCATACCATTCATAATATTGGATATTCACCTTTCTTTGTTCATTATTGGACCAGCTTTCAACTAAATGTATACAGACAGTGTTAGAATTTTCTGCTTATCCGCACCCCTAATGAGAGGGTGCCTAACGAAGAGCAAAAGATTCCTCCACGTGAAGAAGGATTCCTCACTTTTCAAACGTGGGTACCCTAGATGTTCTTTAAGCCAGCTATTTGATGTTCTCGTCGGTATGCGAGGGCCGCAAGTCCAGGTCACGAGCTTATCCTGTAAGGTTATAATGTTGCCCCCTCTCTCGAGGGAATAAAATACGATACTTGATTTTACTATATTTAATATAACGTATAGGTGTTGCATAAACAAAACAAAGACAGGTGACAGACAAATAGTGCCGTGAACAATATTACCGGCTTCTGAAGGAAACCAGCCAAGTTTGATCTTACGCGTGAATCAATCGTCTCCCCGAGAATACCTCGTGAACGGATATACGTAGCGTATATATAAACGGATGTGCGTAGCAAAATGCACAAATATTACGTTAACACAAAATTCGTAAATAAATAATTGGCAATCCCACCCGAAAGAATACAAAGTTTTATCTCACCTAGACGTCTGGTGAGCTTACAACAATTGGTGGAGACAGCTACTGCAACTTCCAGGCGGACTGCCAACGAATTCGATCTTGAGCTCCTTCACTCGGCCTCCCCAGGAAGTACGACTGCACACCTCTAGGTTGACGATGCCTCAGCGACCCTCGAACTGGCGCCGGAACACTTGACTGGACTGGTATCCCAAAATAATGACAACGCTTCCAATGGTTTCTCGCCGGCGGAAAATTCTAATATCGTTGTTCAGCAACAACAAGAAATCGGACAGGCACAAAGACGGACGGACTTGACAACGGATAGTGACTCTCGGAATGATCTTTGATTAAAGTTGGCTGAGAGTAAAAGCGGTCGATGACCCTCGGAGTGTCGGTATAAATTACTTTAATCAATATCCCATAGAGGGCGTCGGACGTCGCGCGCGCACCAAGCTGATATCAGCTAGCAAAGACAAAATGGCGATCACCGGACACGAGGAAGATAACAGAAAAAATAGCACCCACTTCTGTAAACGCAGTAAACAGGCTTGATCCCACCTTCCACGCACCGGAGAATCTTCAGTACAAAAATTGATATAATATTCTAATGCACACGGCAATTAAACTATGCACTTTAGGCACGCGCGACTATGACGACACTCTCACAACGGCTTCCAAACCAAAAGTGACTTCTCAGCGCCGTATCCTGCGGAAAGAATTCGAACTCCCCAAAGAGGAAGTGTCTCCACTCCCATCTAAATTATTTCAAATATAAATGGCAGTGGTCGAACAGAAAATAATTTGTTAAGGTTGATATGTGACGAGGTGAAAGCCAAAAAATCGTCACAACAGTATTGTCAAAACAACAATTCCTGTCTGTATATAGATGCTAGTGGTAGCATGATTCGCAAAATTGAAACTATTCCGAATGTTCCATCTAGCAGTGACCTTGTCGAAGGAAATGCTCAGGCACTGAAATGATAACAGTTTCAGAGATTGGTAAGTGATTAATCAATTCAGATTTTCTTGTTTTTTAATTTTTCGTTTTTATTTATTAATTTATATTTTAGGATACTTTGTTGCTTTTGAAGTTTATGACTCCAATAATCCTTCTAAACTTCCATTTATCGGAATAAATAGCATTCCTAAAATGATAAAATATTCTTTTATGGAAAAAGAATATAAACTGAAGGGGTTGGTACATTTTGAACCACCAGTGGTAGATGGCGATTTGAGTTCCATTGGCCACTATTCTGCACTTTGTTGGCGAAACCAACAAGTGTGGGTGCAATTGGATGATTTGCAAGGTTGCCCAAAATACAGTGACAAAGGAAAAACAAATTTATCCTGCCTTACTGTTGTATTCAGAATAAGTTATTTTTTTTGTTAATAAATACATCTATTATATTGTTAGTATTTGAATTGTCTTTAAATATTTAAAATAATGTCGCCCGACCAAAGATTTGTCTTTTATCGCGAAACTGTTATTGTTCAAAATTCGCGAATAGTGTTCAAAATTAGTTCATAATTATGGTTTACTTCATTTAAAAAAAAATTAATTTTTTCGAGGTGGGGGTGCTAGCTTGACGTCAACTCAGCACCCCCACCAAAGATTTATCTTTTATCGCGAAACTGTTGTTGTTCAAAATTCGCGAATAGTGTTCAAAATTAGTTCATAATTCGTTCATAATTATGGTTTACTTTATTTAAAAAAAAGTCATTTTTTCGTGGTGGGGGTGCTAGCTTGACGTCAAGCTAGCACCCCCACCAAAGATTTATCTTCTATCGCGAAACCGTTGTTGTTCAAAATTCGCGAATAGTGTTCAAAATTAGTTCATAATTAGTTCATAATTATGGTATATATTGCAGTGTGATATCGTAGCTAATAGGGTTTCTCGTTGTGACAAATTTTTGCAATGTGCGGGTGCACGTAAATGTACCCCGTCGATAGAAATATTAAATTTTTACACAATTGACAAATAATGAAATAATAATACCTCGGCTTAACTGTCTCGGTGTGTATGGACTTACCTCACTCAGTCTGGGTTCGTTCCGGGACCAATAACTGTAATGCTAAAATCAAATTTTGGGCTCTCGGAACAGGTCAAAAAAATATCCTCCGTTGCAAAGACAATTATATTTTTATTAAGCAAAATTATGTAAATAGATGATTTATCAATAAAAATGTTCTTAAAATTAATCTTATTTCTAAAACTATCAAACGTTTACGAATAAAGCACGCGTTTATGTTTGTCTAAAATTTGCACTTAGTTTTATTTCGAAAATAAAGTTTAATGGAGATTTACCTTTATGAAATATAGGGAGTTTCTTGTTTCTAGTACTAAGTACCATGTAATTGCGCAGATGAACTTTACCGATGATTTCATTTACTAGTAAAAATTTGCAGATTTAGCCTCTTGTGCACGTGGCGTCGGTTTCCAATTTTTCCAAAAATAATCACAATCTGTTGATATTTTCAACTAATTTCACTATTACGTCAGGTAAGTACGTTAATTATATTAATTTTTCACACTTTTTAATTAAAATTACTCAATATTTTACCAATTTATCTGAATTTTAGTCTGGACGCATAAAAACCATCACGCCATTACTTGTAAATTCAACGCGGATCTTTTTCAATTGTTTCCTTTTCTCATCGCCTCGAAATTCATCGCGATCTTGATTCTTCGTTATTGTTTGTTATTGGTCGATGCAAAAATCAATACCATTTTGACATTCCAGTTTGCAGGTCTGTATTCAGCACAACGTGACTTGTTAAAATTTTAATAAAAAAAATATTTTATTTTTAGATTGGATTGATCTTCACCATTGCTTCGTGATTGATTTTATGAAATTTATAGACATGCATTATCCATTTTCGGTGCACTAAATCGGAGCACTGCGAACGTTGCGTAATATTTTTACCACTTATTTAAATTTTAATGCTAACACAAATTTTATATTAATTAAGCAATTAACAATATTTTGACCTTTTTAGGCTTCTATACAAAGTATAGCAAGAAGCCTTATTTAAAATTACATTTCTTATTATTAAATAATCTGATTTTTATATTATTATTAACAAACATTTTTTATATTAACGGATTTATTAAATGTTACATTATTGATTATTTTTGTTGACTTGTTCGTGCCTTATGTTTTTCAAATTATTGATACTGAATTAAATTCTTGGTGTCGGACGAAGGTTGTCTGTTTGATCAGATAAGTCCCATGCTTTTTGTCATAAACAAATTCTTTGAATCTTAACGTATTCATTTCTATTGACGTGGTCCACTAAACATTGCAATATGTTTTGTTTTTTTGAAGAGGTGGGGGTGCTAGCTTGACGTGGGTAGTCTCAGAGACCGCGCTTTATTTGTATCGTTAATTCAGGTATAACTTAACTTTTTGTTTTTTTTTGTAACAAATAGCTTAGTTGGAATTCTCTTAAGTCAGAAAAAATTTAAAAGTAAATAATTTTATAATTTTATTAACTTTTAATAACACAAAATGAAATTATTACCATATTAATGCGCATTTATACTAATACCTCAAATTTAATTTTTTTCTTTTAACCCTCCAGCACAAGGGTGGCCTAGAAATTACACGGGCGCACGAGTGAGGCCTATCAGGCCCATAGTTAAAAGGCGGGGTCGAGTAACCTATTGGTGACCACTCGAAATAAATTGAAAATTTCCTATTGCAAAGAGGAAGGTTTATATAGTATGCTGATATAATTTAAACATGCGAAAGTATTATCAAAATTTTGAGTAAATCGAATTTGAACTTTGCAAATTTACATGTAAAATTTAACGAGATTCCGCGCGTCGTTCATTCTGTTGACAGTCCGTGCTGTTTGAATGACCCTAACACTTAGATTATTTCGCACCGGGGGCAGTTCCGATCTAGATCTGAACTACACCGCACGTCAATTTTTGCGTTCTTTAATTTTCACGAATTAAGTTCAAAAAGTAATTTTCATTACTGTTCTCTAAACGATAATCTAATATAGAAGTGAAAGTGCTACATCAAGACCCCTTTCTATTTAAATTTTCGTCGTCAAAGCGTTTCAACACGCTTATAAGTGACTTCCCAGTTTCCCGGCAAAAAAGAACCCGCCATTTGTTAATGTGACGTAGCTAGCTACGTCACAATTAGCAAACGGTTGCGCGCTCTGTTGCCCCCTTCCCCTTTCGAGGTCATCACCGACGTTCAGAAGCGAACGTAAACAAGGTTAGTGTACTGAACTTGACCTAGATTCTTTTCAGATTATAATTTTATCGCAACCTAACAAAAATTTTGTCAGTCAACAAATTCCTTTTCCTTTTAAATTTTCAAGTTCATTCAGATTTAAATAAAGGTTGATTCACAACACTTAATTAAATTTCAGATTTAAAAATTAAACTTGCATTCAATTAAAACCAGCTGCTTCACAGATATAAATTTATTCAAATTTAATCTAATCATTTTAGATTTCGCAACATAATTTAATTTAAAAAAAAAAAAATTTTTATTTTAATATTTAAATTAACTGTACGACATGACGATTACTAACGACATGACCATGACCCCTGAAAACTTCAAAACCCTCCTCACGTTATTTGCTAGTCAAACTGCCATCATCGAAGGTTTACGCGCTGAAATCAGCAAACTTACCGCCCAATTAGCCGCGAAAGACGCCGAACCTCCCAAGGTCGTGCAACCACCTCCGGTCGCACAACCACGCGCAGACGCCCCCTCAGGGAAAAGGAAAGAGAAGACCCCCTTCCCCCCTCTACCGACCTCCTCCTCCACCAAAAAGGTAGCCCCTATCAAGGCCAAAACGATCAAACCAGCCACGACCAAGAAAGCTGACCCTCCGCGCCCCCTTATGGAATCCGCTATTCCTAAGCCGCGACGCTCGCTCCGTGCAGTTATACCTGCACATACCCTCTCCATTGTCCAACCTCCATCAGAGGCAATGGATATCCAAGCCTCCACCTCCACTGGCGGTGACACCTTCGTCACCCCAAGCGACCGCAATCTTAAACGCGCCCGCTCCAACGTCAGCAATGACAGTGAAACTTCCGGGCCCGCTACCAAGAACAGGTTCGCCTGTCTCGAGGTAGAAGACACCCCAACCGATACCCAAGCCGAACGCGACGATGATAACGGCATGGACACCAATAGCCCCCAAATCGACATCAACGATTCCCAATCGAACTCCCAGGGTGCTTCACACCCAGACCCTACCACATACTCCTCCTCCAGCCGAATCCCCCCAATTGTCCTCCGTACAAAGGACAACTGGCCGGCCACCAACAAAATGATTCGCGATCGGAAAATTGCCATCACCAAAATCCGCACGCTCGTGGACGGCATCTCAATCCAGCCGGCCACCGAGACAGACTACCGGGCCCTCAGCCGTTTACTTGAGGAAAAATCCCTCCCCTCGCACTCCTATTCTCTCCCTCAGGACAAACCACTTAAAGTGGTTATCCGAGGTCTTCCAATCACAATAACAGCCGCAGAAGTCAAAGAAGACCTTGAATATCAAGGCTTCAATATTCAATCAGTTTTTCAGATGCGCCAAGGTCGCGATAAAAAACCTATGCCATTATACCTTGTCCATCTAACCCATAACACAGATGGCAAGAAAATTTTCGACATGACATCAGTCCTGTCTATCAATACTCGTACCGAAACCCCCCACAAACGTACAGAGGTCGGTCAATGCCACCGTTGTCAACGGTTCGGGCATGCCCAAACCCTCTGCCGCGCCCCACCCAAATGCGTCAAATGCGCAGGGGATCATTTAACACTTTCCTGTCAAAAAATCCGAGCGGACCCGGCCACTTGCGCTAACTGCGGGGGAAACCACCCCGCAAACTACAAAGGTTGCGCCTCGTTCCCCAAGCCCAAGAGGCGAGAACTTTCAGCCCGCGAAGCATCTTCCCGCTTCGCTGGCCGCCCCACTTACAATTACCCCTCCTCTCAAGGCCCCAATCGACCATCCTATCTAGGAGTCGCTAGCCAACATGCCCCTCACAGGGAAGCAACACATGCCACCCCCACGCCCTCCACCTCCTACGAGGAGGCCCCCTCCCGACAAATGAGAGCAGTTCTTGATCTCCTTCAGAGAGAAAGAGTCAGCGACAAAGTCATTGACCATTTCAAATCAATCACGAACTTCAATGCCATTAGCAACGCATCCGTTAATGTCTAAACCCAGATTCCAACCCACCACTTTGCAGACGGCTTTTTGGAACGCCAACGGCCTTTCAGCCAAACGAAATGAACTTCTCGCGTTCGCGCACGATCACGACCTTGACGTAATCTTGGTCAACGAAACCCACTTCAGAGCTGGCCAACTGGCAAAACTCCCTTGCTATTCACTCTATAGGAATGACCGTGACGGACGCGGCGGCGGAACCGCAATTTACGTAAAATCATCCATCGAACACGTTGCAATACCGACCCCCGACCTAGAGTACCTTGAAGTCACCACGGTGAGCATCCACACCGCACATCACGGTTGGTTGCAAATCTCCTCCGTCTATAATCGCCCTCAGCAACGCATCCTCAAAGAGGACCTAGAAACCCTCCTCGAAGGCCCCGACGCGAAGATCATCGCCGGCGATTTCAATGCTAAACACTCCAACTGGTTGTGTAAACACACAAACCATGTAGGACGTGACCTTCTTTCACTAGCAAACGAGCTGGACTTCGCGATCATCGCTCCCACCTCCCCCACCCACTTTTCTAACGCAGGTACGCCGTCCATTCTGGACATAGCCATTTTCAAAGACGTACAACTCCAATACGACATCTCCACCAGCGAAGAACTAAACTCAGATCACTACCCGGTCCTCCTGACACTTGGACCGCTGTTACCCCCAAAGGGCCCTCCCACGAGAACGACAACAGACTGGACCTCTTTCAAAGACACTCTGTCAAAAAACCTTGGACCAATCCCATTCTTTGAGTCCCCCACTGACCTAGACCAATTCATTGTCAATTTCCAAGACAACATCAAAAAATCCGTTGACGAAACTTCTTTTCAAGTCAACACCACGGACGTCAGAGACAAACTCACTCCCTCCCTCAAAGATCTTATCAGAGCCAAAAACCGAGCGAGGAAACTCGCCCGGCGAACTCGTAACCCTGATGACCAAAGGTCATACAACCGGCTCAAAGAGCAAGTAGACGTTAAAGTCAAAGAATTTCATGACAATGAATGGTTAGACACCATTAACTCCCTATCATTTAAAGACATGTCCGCATGGCGCATGGCCGCCGCCCTCCAGGGGAAAAAGAAGGTCACCATCCCAATTCTCTCCCGCCCTGACGGCACTATTGCCCGGAGCGATCTTGAAAAGGCTGAAATCTTCGCCGACAGCCTCCAAGCTCAATGCTCCCCCAACACCACAAGATTAGACCAAGACCATATCAATTCGGTCGAAAATTATGTCACCACCACCCTAAACACCTCCGATGACACACATATCACCCCCGCCTCTCTTCCGGAGGTCACCATTGCCATTAAACGCCTCAAAAAGAGGAAAGCCCCAGGTCCCGATGGCATCACCAATACTGCCCTCAAAGAACTTCCCCAAAAAGCCAAAGTTGCCATCACCGGCGTAATTAACGCATGTTTTCGACTCAACTACTACCCACAAATTTGGAAAACCGCTGACGTAGTGGTAATCCCCAAACCCGGTCAAAATCTCAAACTTCCGAAAAGCTATAGACCAATCAGCCTGCTCCCTTCTATTGGAAAAGTAGTTGAAAAAGTCATTCTCACCCGTCTCCAAGAAGCCATGTTCGATAACAGTATTATTCAAAACGAACAATTCGGCTTCCGTGCTGGACACAGCACGACCCACCAAGCCCTCCGATTAGTTGAGCACGTCACGCAGGCACTCAACAAAAAAGAATTCACCGGCCTAGTGCTACTCGACGTATCGAAAGCTTTCGATAAGGTCTGGCACGAAGGCCTCCTGTTCAAAATGCTTCAATCTAAAATTCAAATTCCACTAGTCCGACTTATTGCCTCCTACCTTCACGACAGAAAACTCCAAGTCAAACTCATGAACACTAGATCCACAAAGCGCCCCATCACCTCCGGGGTCCCCCAGGGTTCGATCCTTGCAGCTTCACTGTTTAACATCTTTATGAGCGACATTCCAACCCCCTCAGATCCCGCAACAAAAATTTCATTATATGCAGATGACACTGCAATATACACGTCCTCAATCCACCCGGACATAGCCACAACCCGCCTCCAGGAGGCGATCAACGATCTCGGGAGGTGGTACGAAACTTGGCGCATCGAGGTTAACTCGAGCAAAAGTTCCGCGATCATGTTTCGAAATCGTTGCAAGCCTCACAACTCCAGTGTCTGGATGTTTGAGGAGCAAATCCCCTGGAAAACCAAGGTCAAGTACCTTGGCGTTACCATGGACCGAAGTCTCAAATGGGACGCTCACATTTCCTCCGCAACCGGTAAAGCCAAATGCCTCTTCAATAGATTGTTCGTCCTCATGAACAGTAAAAGTACCATGTCCCCCGCTAACAAACTAAGATTATACAAAGCCATAATCCGCCCGACAATGATTTATGCCTCCCCTGTCTGGGGATACGCACGCCCTAGGGCCATAAATAAACTTCAAGTCATTCAAAACAAAAATCTCCGAGCTATTTTCAGCGCCCCCTATTACGTCACTAACAGGCGACTACATGCAGACGCCAAACTAGATCTTATTAACACTCTTAACCGCAAACATGCCACCAATCTTTACAACAAATCCAAATTTTCAGAAAACCCACTAGTAAATCAACTAGGTCAATACAACCCAGCCGACTTCTTCATTCCCCGTCCCAAATCACTCCTGACCACGGACAACTCCTGACCATAACTCACCCCCACACAGACTAATGTATGTTCACAGGTTTAACTTACACAAATTCTCTTCGAAAGTGAATTTATTCACTAGATTTGTGTAATTTTTCGATCAATTTCCACAAGCTTCGATAAATCACCCCCCATAGTATCACTACAATCCCACTAGTCGCCAATTCTGACTAGTTCCAAGTAGAAGCCACTCACTTCGAGGTCATCAATAGAAATTATAATTTCTTTCTTCGAATTAGGGACTCTACTATATCGGCAAACGTAAAAAATTTCTTTTTCTTCACATATCTCATATTCACAGTCACAGCCCAGGTTTCTAACCAGTCAGTCCGCCAAGCGCCAATTCCCAGAGACCCACCGGTCTCTACAACTTCCAATGTCATTAATGTATTCTTTCAGATGAAGGAGAAGGCCGGCCATGCCGGGATGCTCCATCAAATACATATCAGGTAAAGGTAAAGGTTCGCACCGGCAGATGCAGCTCGTCTCTCGTACATGTAACATCGATTATTTTTTTTATGCGATTTTTTGGGGGTGAAACGTAATAGTTTACTGCCTCATACCGCAACTATACTTTTTAATGCTATTTCAAGGGTCTCTAAGCTCCCGGTTTCATTTATCCCGGTTTTTTTTTATGGGAGGCGCCTTATCGTATGTTTAGCATAGTAACCAGAGTCAAAACCGCCCTGGAGGGGTGCAGAGCGCAGCGGAGCGGCGCCCCGAAAGGGTAGATTTTGACGATGGATAAACCTCCCTATCGAATGCACACCCCAAAAATCGAAGAAAAATTCGATAAATTTACGTACTTTCAAATTGGTTTTTCTCGAAATTTTATGTATACTTTCGCAAGTGAAATTTTTACAGTATACTCTATAAACCTTCCTCTTTGCTATAGGAAATTTTCAATTTTTTGGGGTGGTTACCAATAGGTGTTTACCCCCAAAAGGCGTGTAAAAAATTTGTCTCAAAATTTAAAAAAAAAATTTTTTTCGAAAATATAAACTATGATTAGTTCTTTTTAAGATCAATGAAAAAATTTTAATAAAGAACCAGATTTACCTACTGTTTTTATCAACAATAAAAAAATTGTTATTTTACATGATTTATTAAAAACGCATTAGAAATATATAATATAAAGCATATAGGATTCAAAATTGAACATTTTATTTTTTTGCGAAAAAATGATAATTTTTACATTTTGATTACATTATGTCGTTGAACATTTTTGAAAGGTATACAGAAGTTCGTAAATGTAAACTTCTTTTTTTAAAAGTTACAGCGATGTTTGTGTATTGCGTGGACTCACAGGCCCCACCCGTGTACTGGAGGGTTAATCTAAAAAATACTTACCAAACTAATGATACTTTTTTTAAGTACATACTTGAATAATTATAAATAAATTGTGAAAATAAAAAAAATCAACTATTTCGCAAAAATCACAACACCTGAAAATCACAGTTTTTGTTAGCAATTCATGCACAATTCGCACTGCACTTCAAAAACATATTGCTTTGTGGCACAAAACACAAAGATAAGAAGTCTTCCCTTTAATTTTGGAAAGACACACAGCATGATTTTCGGGTTTGTAATTTTTCTTCCGGATAACTGGATAAAATTGGGTTATCCGAAATTCCTAATATTCTCCTGAATATCTCCGGATATAGATATTAACCCTGAAACAGCACACTAAATTTTTATAACGTGTCCGCCACACTGGGGTCTTAGAGACCCCACCATTCTTTTTATGATATTTATAAGTAACCAACCAATTTAAACAAAATGAATTTTTTAATACTCTTCAACAATACAACTATGGTAGGATATATTATATAGTAATTTTTGGCCATTTTTGTCAAATTATTATTAGAAACTTAAATAATGGGATAAATTTTATGAAATAATTTTCAACATTTTAATATGAAGAAATTAAGTTTATTAAGTTTATTAAATTAATTGTTTATTGACATGGTTATGGAGAAGGAATATATGTAAAAAAAAAATTTTTTTGTGTGCTAAAAAATGTGCTGACTACCCTTAGCCAAGATTTTATGTAGTAGCTACATTAGTAGTAGTAGCTACATTAGTAGTAGTAGCTACATTACGTAGCCAAGATACGTAACACAGCTTCGCTTGGTGTTGCAAACAATACGGCTTATGGCATATTGAATAAAGAAAACTGGGTTTTCTGTCCTTTCTTTTTTGGCAGAAACCACATTTAATCTTCCAGGGTAAATTTACATCAACATTTTCGGCCTGAGGAATTTCAATTACCAAAATTTATGACGAATTTTAGATCCTTGTTCGTCATGATCAACCTTCAGCAATTAATTTGTTGGCCACTGCCAATTATTTCAAATTCTTTGGGATGGTAGTGTAGACACTGCCATTTTTCGCGAGCACCGGACCGCGCTGGGTATTTCACAATCACTTTTGTTCGGGTCGTCTAAGTGAGAGGTTCGAGGAGCGTGCATGTAATGCGATCAGTGTCGATTTCTGCGGTTGCTTTTGAATGTAAGAACGTCTAAGTATTCTCCAACGACCATTAGTGTGTGGGGTGAAGACAGAATTTTTTTTTTTGATCACGGAAGTTCCGTATCAAGATTTTGCGCTATCGACCATCTGTTGCCTAACCGCCATCTTTTGTATTCGTTATCAGCACCGCAGGCGATCGTATTGCTTGCGCGTTGGTGAGCGCCCTCTCGGGGATTTTAGTTGCGACTCAGTTGTCAACAAAGTTGCTCATTCGAATTAATTTAACATCACCCACTTTTGCTGAAGTCCGTACAACTGTCCTATTCGTTCGTGACCGTTGCCTGTGATCGTCAGAACCGCAATATTTGTCGTGGTGGATATCCTGTGCGTTACCATAGCGAGCCGTCCTTCGTGCTAGCAAATTGTAACATTACTTTTTGGAACCGCCAATTGTTGGTCCATCATTGTCCAGCAGTCCAGTCATCTTCCTGCCGCCGGGGTCGTGGGTCGCTGTGATAGCTGTCAATATCGAGCGTGGTCCGTCCTCGTGGTGGGGACCGAGGGACCGAAGTTTAACATCTTATCTCGCGAGCAGTCCTTCCGAATTGATTGGATTTCCTGTCACTAAGATCTTGTGAACTCCCGAGCGCTCAGTTGGGGTCTTTATATCAAATCTTTTTGGTTGTGATTGCTCTATACAAATAAACGAGTCATTTTTATTAACGTCATTTAAAGGTGTAAGTGTTTGACACCTTAGTTTTTTTTGTAGTTCACTGGATCTCCCCACGGGGAGGATTGCTTCACGCTTTTGTTACTTTTGGCTGGCTTCCGTCAGAAGCCAGCATTTATTCATATTTTCACCACCTGAAGGTTGTTGCCACTTGTACTTGTGTTTTATTTTGTTGATTTTTGTGTGTCAATTAAACTGTTAACTACACCATCGTTTTTTATTTCCTTGAGAGAGGGGATACTTCTAACCATTTCGGTGAAAGTTCGTGGTTGGGATCTACGTCCCTCGCATACCGACGTAAACATCAATTTTAGCTAGTCAAAAACATCCAGGGCTTCCCACGTTGAAAAGTGAGGTGGTTGCCACTTCACGTGGGAGGAGAATTCTCAATGCTACATCTCGTGGGAGAGGAGTTTTTGTCTCAAATTTCGGCAATTTTTTTGGCAAAGCGATGTACGTAAAGTTGTTTTTTGTATTTGTCTTTATTTTATCAGGTTTGCCTAATAATGCCTATGGCAAAAATTTTATAGTTTTTTAGAGTTTTGAATTTTTTCGTTATTTCTATATTAATTTTTATATCGTTAGTTTAAGTTTTGTAGTATCTGCGTAAAGGTCTAAATGTTAGTTTTTTAGAGTTTTGAATTTTTTCGTTATTTCTATATTAATTTTTATATCGTTAGTTTAAGTTTTTAGTATCTGCGTAAAGGTCTAAATTTAAATTTACTTAGTAATTTTTATATAAAAGAATAAAATGCGTATATATAAGAATAAAGTATCCGTGGAACAAATCGTCGAATTTGTTAAAATTTCTAGATGTTCTTTGGAGATGTTGCGAGATTCTTCAATTCGAAATGATACTTCTCTTTTAGCAGAACTTTGTGTTTTTGTTAAAATCAAAAATATTTTTAAGAATAGATTAGCTGTTTATAAGATAATTACAAGAAAATTTGATTGTATGGAACACTTGGTTAATGCAGTTAATCAAAATGACCCAGAACCTGAAGCTTTACCGGAAATACTATATTCACAAGATGTTGCAAATGGTGATTCTGCCGATTCCCCTAATGAAAATGTAGAATCAGATGACATGATAAGCTTAAAACATTTAACAGTTGTAGCAGAGGTTTTAGAAAATAGTAATTCAAATAGTAATTCCTAACATAATAGAGAGTTGGAAACAACTCAAAAGCGCAAAGGGCATTTTGACCAATACCAACGAAAAAATCTTAAGACTGGAAACAAAGCTGATAAAGAAAATAATAAAATTTTAAATATAAATGAGAACCCTATAACTTTAGAATGTAATACTGAAAATCAATCTGCTCTTTCAATCGGTTTAAGTCATAATGAACTAAGCGATAAAGAGAATCCTAAAATAGTCCAAAATAGCAATTTACAGCAAACTGCAGAAAATTTCGAAGAAAAGCCTAATTTGAGAGCTTTATCGAATGGTTTATTTTTCAATAAGGATTTTTATATACAGTCGGCTATGAATGGGTACTTCAAAATTGGGTCATATAAGTACAATACACAAAAAATAGAATTAACTAATACAGACTATAAAAGTCTGATTTCAAAATATAATACAGTTGAAAATATTCCGTCGGGCACAGATAGATGGTTAACAGATTATTCCATAGATGCTACAGCTTATTCCTTCTTCAAATTTAATCCCTCTATATATTATATTGACACTGTTTCGGTCGAAATTTTATTTAGGAAAGTACCCGGAACTACCCAGAAAATATATAAGAATTTTGAACCTTATGTAAGAACACTTGAAAATATTAAATTCATTGTATTACTGCATCTCGTCAACGGTAATCACTGGATTTTAATATTATTGGACATTGACGAAAGTAAAATTTATATTTTAAATCCAGCCCAACATATTAATATTAACTTAGAAGATCTGTTTATAAAAATTAAAAAAAGGTTTTTTGAAATCCGAGACCGAATTCAAAAAAACAATAAGTTAAATATTCGTAAGTGGAAGCTGGCACTAATTACGGATTATCCACAACAAAGCCATGAAGATAACGAAAACTGTGGTATATTTGTGCTGTACTACATGTTTTTGTTATCAAATATCAAATCTATGTCTGAATTTTCGCCAATGTCCCTAAAAGACCCTTTTAATCCTGAAAGTTTCAGATTGGATATACAAGACATTTTATTATTATCTGCAGAAAATATGTACGACAAATGCTTAGTGTGTGGTCAATACACTGACGAAGAATACGCCGAGTGCTCTATATGTTACAGATGGGTACATCTCGATAATAAGTGTTTAACCACAGAAGCTCAAAAATTAAATATTTGTAACATGAGAAACCTACATTTTAACTTTAAAAGTTATACTTGTAATATCTACAATACCGACCCGTTTATATCTACAGAGCACAATAAATTTACATCTCTCAGCAATACTGCTTTAGAATATTTTGTCATTCATTATTCAAAATTACTAACAACTATCTACGAAACGAGAGATACACATTTGAAATGTAGACCTTACAGAGAAGTACCAAATCGCTCCAAACATTTAAGATGGGATTATTCCGTAACGTACATAGATCAAGACCAATCTCTTATAATATGTAGATCTATCATGAAAGAATTTATTTGCTTGCCAAGTAACATCAACGTCGGTTTTATACCGGTATACCATTGAAGTATAACGAATATGTACATATATTTTCATACCTGAAATTTAAGTACCAAAATGGTACCTAAGAGGCATATAAATTTTAGTTCATATTTACAGTGTACTGTTTAGGTATAGTTTCAATGTACATATTTTCACACCGTTATTCTGAAGGCAATTGCTGTATCGGATCGGCATTGAAATTTTATTAACTAAAATATATTTGAACAAATGGTACCGTTTAGGTAATGTTTTAATCGTCCCGTTTTGTTACTATAAAAGCAATGCCTAACACGTACATGCATTTTATAAGATGGACGGTACGATATTTTCATCGCCGGTTTGATACCTGAAAGTGCAGTTTAAATATATAGTAATGTTTTAGTTGCTATAATTCCGGCATTTAATATTTATGTAAATATGTTTTATTAGTTAAAATATGATATGAATTTTACTTCACGGTTTTGATATTGTTTAACATAATATTTGTCCAAGACAGGTTTAATAAGTACATAATAAAATATTATGAAATATATTACTACGTAATATAATAATTTTTATTAATATTGAAATGTGAAAAATATGAAACATTGAAATATATATTGTAAAAATAAATAATTTAAATATCAATGAATTTTAATTCCGTTTTTAAATTAGTTTTAACCGATCAGAACGAAGAAAAATTTCACCGTTAACAAAACATCTTGTTTCTCATTGGTTACAATTTATAATACGCATTTTATATTACAATTATTATTACCTGTAAATTAAATACCAAAATGGTACCTAAGCGGCATATAAATTTTAGTTCATATTTACAGTGTACTGTTTAGGTATAGTTTCAATTAATATATTTTCACACCGTTATTCTGAAGGCAATTGCGGTATTGGATCGGCATTGAAATTTTATTAACTAAAATTTATTTGAACATATAGTACCGTTCAGGTAATGTTTTAATCGTTCCGTTTTCTTACTATAAAAGCAATGTCTAACACGTACAGATATTTTATAAGATGGACGGTACGATTTTTTCATCGCCGGTTTGATACCTGAAAGTGCAGTTAAAATAGTTATGTTTTATTTGCTACAATTCCGGTATATAATATGTAAAGATGTTTTATTAGTTAAATTTTATGATTTTTACTTCACGGTTTTGATATTGTTAAACGTAATATTTGTCCATGACAGGTTAAATAAGTACATAATAAAATATTATGAAGTATATATATTAATATAATAATTTTCTAAATAAAAATTCGTCTTTTTCTCCCAAGTCCTTTTTTTAATTAAATTTCGAGACGCGTTTGTTTAATAATTTTTATTAATATTGAAATGTTAAAAATAAGTAACATTAAAATACATACTTATATATTATAAAAATAATGAATTTAAATATCAATTAATTTTAATTCCGTTTTTAAAACAGTTTTAACCAATCAGAACGAAAAAAATTCATCGTTAGCAAAACTCTTGTTTCTCATTGGTTACAAATTATTATACGCATTTTATGTTACAATAAATTATTATATGAGATATTATTGAAGTCAGCATGGGTGGTCATATTTCTAAATTGGGGGACGACAATTTTAAACCTCTTACGCCCCCGGTATTAATAATGTATTTAAAGAGCCCTTTAGTTAACTGACTAATGTAAAACGTGTATTTTAAATATTTTATGTTTTGTATTAGCTAATTAACTAAAGGCCCTTTTACAGTTTAAAGATCAATAAATAACTGTGTTTATAATATTTATTAATAAAAATATAAAAAATTATTTAATTAAAAATTTAATTTTTAAAATAATTTTGCCGGCTTGGGATTCGAACCACTGTTCAACGGATTGCCAAAGGTACCAAGCGTACCTGCTTACCATTGTGCCATCGAAACTTCTTACATTCTAGAATATTTTTTTGTCTTATAATGAGAAAGTCATAATATTATAGCTGAGGAATCGATCATTATAATAATCATAAATCTTTATAGTCAACTATGTATCAAATTTTCGAATTTCTAAACATTGAAAAAGTTTATAACTTCATTAATATAATATAATTTGAGTTTATAAAATACTACCGCGCAAATGCAAATAACAGCAATCAAAAATCTTTGAAAATTTCCAAATTTGAAATAAAAAATTCAGGAAACTAAAAGTCAGGAAATTTTAGATTTAATTCAATTAAAAAACAGCTATCAATTCGAATTAAAGTTACGTCGTAGCATTTTTCTACAAAATAACAACTTTTATTTAAAATAATTTATTATGTAATAAATTTTAAAGTACCAAAGCAAAATATTTGATTTATTTTAATTCAATATTAGGTAATATTTTTAATCTATGAATTGAAAATAAAATTGACCATAAAATAACAAATATCATAGTTTCTACTGTACACCCAGGTAGGGCAGTGGGCATAACGGTTGCCTTCAAACGGATTAGTACTAGCCAACGCAGGTTCGAATTTCGGTTCGGGAAAAAAGTAAGTAAAGTCATTGCCATGAAAGAAGACGTCTCGTCATAGATTGACTGAATATAGCAACGACGTATTGCTTATGAGCATTACCAGTCATTTTGTATTGATATGACAAAGCACGAAAATATATTGCACGTGTTTCCAGTAACGACATACGCTGTTGCGTTTGTTAGACGATAGTAAAAGACAGATATACTCATAGCATGTCGTAACTAGTACCGGAAAAGAATTTGATTCGCGTAGTAATTTATATAAAATTTCTGTCACTTTTAGTATTTTTGAAGTTTGGAGTTTTCGTGGTTTAAGTTTTCGGTTTGTGGATTTAAGCTTGTCAAAATTAGTCAAAATACAAAATTAGTTCTTTTCAGAACTCTCGAAATGTCTAGTTCTGTACGTGGAAGAACATTAAAATCTCAATCGCAACAGTTGATTTTAAATTTATTAAATTATTTTGAACTTGAAAAACAGCACGGGGGCAGTTTAATTCCATTACAGTGTGTTCAAGAGGTGAATATAAAAAGATTACTTTACATTAATTTTATATTTATAAAATATTTTATAAATTGCAGCGTGTTGCCAATGCTTTAGGAATCAGTGTATCTTCTGTTGCCCGGATTAGAAACCGTAGTTCACTAAATCCAGAATTATCAAGTCCCGGTAAAAACCGAAAACGTAGGAAAGTTAAAACTAGCGATTTACCAGAATCATCGAAAATGAACATTAGAAACACAATTTATAACATGTACAGTCAAAGTAAGTTTCGTTGTCATTTATAATTAACACAAAATGTAATTTGTGTATTTTTTGCAGAAAGACATTTAACCGTTGCTTTGTTAAACAAGGAGATTGAACAGCTGCATATTTTACTAAGCAACAGGAGCTTAAATCGTGTTTTGCACGAAATTGGTTTTAAATTTGCTAAAGAAAATAATCGAAGAGCATTGGTCGAAAAAAGCAGTATTGCAATAGATCGAATTCATTTTTTTCAGAATTATAGAAATAATTTAAATTCTCAGTTTCAACGTGATGTCGTGTTTTTAGATGAAACATGGATTTTTTCTAAAGGTAATCCTGGAATGTCGTGGCAAGATGGCTCTACAAAAAGCGTTAGGAAACCAGAAGGTTATGATGGAAAACGTTTCATTGTACTTCACGCTGGGTCAAAATCTGGATTTATTAATAATACCTCATTAGTGTTTGCTTCAAAATCGCACAAAGAGGATTACCACGGTGAAATGAATGGTGAACTGTTTAAAAAATGGGTTGCTGAAAAATTAATATGCAATTTAGAAGAACCATCTCTCATAATTATTTTGCATTTCTCGCTAAAAATGGTGAGAACCAAATTTGTAGAGAATTATATTCTCCACCTTTTTTATACGAGAAATTTTGTTGTAAAATTATTATTTATTGCTAATTAATGCTAATTAATATGTACAATTTTTATGTCCAAAACATTAATTATTTTTGTTTGATAATTAATAAATAATTAAATTAGAGCGATTCTTTTTTTTTATTGTTGAAATAATTAAGACGTTGTTTAATCTTAATCATCCTACGACTTCCGAAATTCGATCATGGTCAGCGCTACGTATTCCCAAATTGAGTGTTCATCGTAAAGCTCAGGTTTCAGGTAAAGTAACCAAAAATTTTCGATGTGGTGGCAGTTAATCCGAAAAATTTCAATTAATTCAACTCTTTAACGCCGTGGGGTGTTACACAATTTTGTTTTTCTTCAGGTCTGTGTGAAAAGGCAAAACAATGTAATTGCCAAAAGTTAGTTTTGAGTAAAGCTCTGAACAGATTGACAAAGAAATTATCAACGCAACGGTACAAAAATCTCAAAATCGCAATTTTTGCCATTCATTGTTTTGCTTTTGCATTGCACAGGTGCTGTATACCTATACTTATGCTGTGTCTTATTTTGAATTTGTTCATAACTATTGCTTAATAAATAAATAAATTTGGTAAGCGACAATAAAAACATAAAAGTTTCCTTTCAGCATAACCTATATTTGGTTTGACAGGTGACAAGTTCAAATTTGTTAAACTAAAAGGAAAGTGAGAAAGAAAATTAAAAAAAAAAAGATAACCAATATATTCTTATTTTAAAATACACTTCATTTGACTAGGGAGTATTGGCTTAGTTCAGACGATTATGCTTTTATGACGAGATGTCAACTTTCGTGGCAATGACTATAAAATATTTATCACATTTATAGATCAGTTTTCAGGTTCTTGGCAGGTAAACAAAAATATATTATAACAGGGAAGCAATTAAGCAGTAAATTATGAATAAATAATATTAATGAACTTGAATGTGAATAAAACTAAATAATTGTCTGTAATAAAACAATCGAATCTGAATAAATATAAATAATTACAGAAATATTATTTGAAATCCAAAAATTTTATTATTTATAAAAATTACTTTTTTTAATTATTAAATGACGATACTGTAAATTTCAAAATATCTCGTTCATAAAAAATCAACACATAATCGGTATACAAACGATGCACTAATACAGTAACTGCAAAATGGGCAAATCAATGCCGAACCGTTGCGAAAATACCTGTACCGTATATGTACATAAATGATACATCAATACAGTAACTGCAAAAGGGGCAAATCAATGCCGTACCGTTCCGAAAATACCTGTACCGTATATGTACATAAATAATACATCAATAGAGTAACTGCAAAAGGGGCAAATCAATGCTTTACCGTTACGGAAATTTCTGTAACGTATATGTACATTTATGACGGTAAAATGTTACTTGGGTTCGTACTTTTCGTAAGAAGGGGTGGGAACACGGATTTTCCCGATGGAAAATCGATAATTTCCTATTGATATAATGAAAGCTGAAGGTTTGTATAGTAAAATGAAAGAATAAAATTTGCGGTAAAAGTTGTTTCAGATACTTCGGCAGCCAGAAGTAATGCAATGCGTTCCAGCTGCCGTCAGAGGAGGGGTTTTTAGTGGGTAACATCTCATACCATCCAAAGATGAGTCCCACACTCCCGGTCTTGGGAAAGGCCGGGGTAAGTACATAAAGTATTTTCCCCTCCTCCAACGTACCAAACAAAAGACCTTGAATAATAGTGTGTCTCGAATACATGTTGTTGATGAGCCTATAAGGTAACTCTCTGCCAAATTTGGTGATGTAACAATGCCCGTGTGGCTACATGATATATTTTTGGATTTATTTTGGTTTCATTTTAAATAAACTAGTAAGTCGGCGGTTTAACCAAGTCAGACCCTGAATATTAGTGTGTCTTGAATACATGTTGTTGATGAGCCTATCAGGTAACTCTCTGCCAAATTTGGTGATGTAACAATGCCCGTGTGGCCCTACATGATATATTTTTGGATTTATTGTGGTTTCATTTTAAATAAATTAGTAAGTCGGCGGTTTAACCTAGTCAGGCCCTGAATATTAGTGTGTCCCGAATACATGTTGTTGATGAGCCTATCAGGTAACTCTCTGCCAAATTTGATGATGTAACAATGCCCGTGTGGCCCTACATGATTTATTTTTGGATTTCTTTTGGTTTCATTTTAACTAAATTAGTAAGACGGCGGTTTAACCAAGTCAGACCCTGAATATTAGTGTGTCGCGAATACATGTTGTTGATGAGCCTATCAGGTAACTCTCTGCCATATTTGGTGATGTAACAATGCCCCTCTAGCCCAAGATAATTTTTTTTCAGATATTTTGGAGAATTATAAAAATTCGCCCTTTAACCGGCCAAAGCCACAATTTTTATGTACCTCAAATATAAATTTATGTATTGTTAGTAGTTTTATCAATTCTACGTTCCAAAAAGTCGTTTAAATTAAATAAATTTTTTAAAATTCATTTGCACATCTTTTATAAGTACATGTGTGTACTTTACGTACCTAGTATATTTAACCTTCAGATTCATTTCTATATAAAGTTCGCGTTTAATCCTATTTCAGGTAAAAATTAAGGGTTCTTGAAAATTATTGTTTTATGATATACAATAGGAATGCTAAGTTTATGCTGATACGCTGTTAAAAGTTTAAATAATTTAAAATATAATGTAAAACTAAAAAACGTCAGTATTTGTTTGGTGAACTGTAAAAATCTGAATATGAAGATAAATATGTTTCCAAGTTCAGCCACATCCAAACTTGTAAGTACTAATTTTACGGTTAATTTAGAGGTTGTGAATAAGGCTTTAATTACACTTACAACTTTACTTGAAAAATTAATCCCTTTCTACTTGAGTAACTGATTTTCATCGATGCATTTCATCTTAGTTTTTTTACGAAGTTTCTGAATTTCCCATTGTTTTTGCCCGAAAATGCGTCTAGGTATGCAATTTAAATTTGACCCTTGAGTCATAGCCTTCTATATTTTACAAGCCATGAACAAGAAATTTGGCAACACCGCCACGTGGTCCTATGCCTTGTGACATCTGTGAAGATCGTTATTAATTTGATGTTAATAAAGTTATAGTACGGGAGGTAGCGTCAAATTTTCATGGGCGATTTTACTGAAAATATCCATCGTTTTATACCATAGTTTTATCTCTAAAAGTGAAGAAAAAAGATGTTAGCTGACGCGACTCCGTGACTTAAGATTGTGAGAGGCTGCGGATCTCGCGAGAAAATAACGATTTTCGGAGTATTTTACTGAAGGTCATAATTTGCAGATAGCTAAATGATTGCATTATAATCGTGAAAAAACATGTTAGCTGCATAATTTCTGTGATTTAACTTGTTAGCTGCGCGTATGAATATGTAATAAAAATTTCGAAAATCGGACCATTATACCGAGGCTGAAAATGATATACTGAATATAAGTAATCGGTTTGAAAATCATAAAAAAACATGTTAGCTGGTGCTCAGGTGTGATTAAACCTGTTAGCTGCGCTTCCTTTGTGCAGCGCGCGGTCAGATTATTACTGTGTGCGCTGCTCTGATTAACTTCAATATTAATTCATGTATAATAACTTTCAACAGTCTTTGTTTTTACTTCATAATGAGAATAAATACACTATAAATCTACATCAGATTGATAAAAATCAGTCGATTCTTGACTGCAATCTATGTTTTTTGAAAGAATAATATGTCGTAATCTCATTGTTTGGAAATTTCGGAGTCCCCCAAAGATCAGCTACCTGGATCCTTTTCTGTACTACTCGTTCGAAAAACATCTGCTGTATCCAAACATCTGTCCGCTCCGCTCTTCCTTTCTTTCAGCTTTTTTTTTCGTTTTCTTTCCATGCTTTAACTGGCGAAAGAAAAAGCCGCTTCAAACGCTGAAAAAATCGCCAAAATATATTTCTGCGCTGCAGTGGCGTACCTAGGGGGGGGCGGTGGGGGCGGTCCGCCCCGGGCCCCTTTACTAAGGGGGCCCCACCCAAAAATAAATAATTCCATGTTTCTCAAGTGGGCGAGCTCGTTCGTGGCTCAGTCGTTCAGAGAGCGTCGGTTTCGGAGCTGCGTTGCGTCGTGCTGAACGTCGTAGATTCAATTGTTCGAATTCGGGCTCTTACGATAAAACTTTTTATCAGTTTAACGTTTTTAACAGTAATGATAATTGATGACCTCGGACTGCACGATTTTGTTCCCTTATTCTATCTATTATTTCTCTGCACAGGGCAATAGCTTATGGAAGACGGTTAGATTAAGGCAAAAAAAAGGCTAGCCACATTAAAAAGTGATAAATGACCTTTTTCTGAGGGTGAGGGGGGGCCTACAAAATAAATCCGCCCCGGGCCCCAAGTGGTCTAGGTACGCCACTGCTGCGCTGATCAACTTATCGCAGCTATATGTCGTGGATTTAGAAGATTATGATTTTTCGGAGGTTGAAGAATTTGTTTGTAGGATATATAGACATAATAAAATCAATGATTTGATCTTTTATTTGATTTTGTTCATATTTTTAAAAATATTAGAAACAATTGGATTAATTTACGTAATTTAAACAACACATTTGTTTATCCTGACTTTGAAACTAATGTTGTGAGAAAGGCTTCTTTTGAAGACTTACGAAAAGTTTACACAGCAGAAGTTAATACGATAGTTAAAAAAGCCCCTAAATTAAATTATAAAACTGTGCATCCTTCAAATTTAGAACGACAAAATGTTCTTTTAGTGGATAATATTTTTCACGAATCAACTATTGCAGCTTTAAATCCAGGTGCAATTTAAAGATACAACACTCTTTCTATAAACAATACGTCATATGTGGGATATCGTTAATATAAAAAATATATTAAAGGGTACATTAAAACGAAATAAGTGGAGTGGACCTTCACAAAACCTTCACGATGATAAAATACATTTTCTAAAAAAATTTTGTTATTGGTTAGATCGTTGGAAGTCAATGGAGGGTTCTGTATGTTTAACGAATGATACGTTTTTTTGCATTACGTCGGAGTACGTCAGTTCTTATTAGTATAATAATAATTGATTATTCAATGGGGTTGTCTCGTGTTGTCAAAAATATAATTTTTACCTATAAAAATCGATGGCCCATAGCAAAATACTATATATAATTACAAATATATAATTTTAAAACGCTATACTAATTGAATAAAGTGCCTTTTTTAAACGTATACGTTTGAAAAGTCGCCATTCTGTGACGTACCAAAAGGTAGTCCAATCACAATTTGCAATTAAAATTGCATTTACCACGATGCCACGTTTATATGTATGCGAAAATTACATCCTTGAGTGTACCCATGTGATGTGTTTAAAAATTGTTAAAAATCCGTAAATTCAAATACTTATTATAACCATGGCAAACATGCATACATAATACGCCATCTACGTTCACTATGAAAATATGCAATTTGTAAATAAATAAATGATGCTTGTTCAAAATTAATTTCTAATTGCTACCCATTTTGAAGTATAAAAATAATAATATATAGTTTCAATTCATTCTTTACATTTAAATACATTATTATTTAAACTTTTAAGGTTATAGTATACCAACTGACATTTAAAAATAATTACATTTCAATAGTGGGAGTGTATTGGCTTCTAATTGGCTTACCTTTATGTACGTCATTATTTACCGCGTTTTAATTATTTAAAAATATTTCAATTTTTGAACTTCAATGCGATCGTTAAAATTGCTAAAAAAAAATTTTTTTTACGCAAGAGGGGTTTAAAATCACTTAAATCTTCGATTATAATGAAAAAAAAAATTTGAGGGATTAGCCCATTAATACACTACATATAGAATATGTCTTACCTGGTAAATTTCAGACTGATAATTTGGGCGCGATAGATCTCTTTCTGGGTGCAACTATCACGTCTCTTATACCCAAATATTAGAGTCGGAGAAAAAAATACGCAGGAAACATTTATTAAAAATTGTTGGAGATGTTTCATTTTTAAAAGAATTAAAGCTCACAGATAACGATTTTCAAGAAAGTGTGGGTGTAGGTATCAGTTTCAATTTATTTTCGATACAGACTATTTAGAAAGTTATGAGATAGACTACTCCGCACAGTTGTATGTATGTGGCTAAGCAGCACATTCTATAATAAATAAGGTTTATTATTGGGAATTTACATCACCGATGAGGGAGCTAGCGTCGCCTTCAAAATGGCCGTTCTAATTAGTATATCACGATATCAGTCCAGTCAAATTACGGCTCAAAATGGGTTTATTAAACATAAAATTATGTAGTTTGGAGATTATTAGGGATCGATAGCGGGGTGGATTCTGAACATAAATTCCAATTTGAGGGGTTCCCCGAAGGTCAGCTGTACCTCATTTCGCTAAAAACGCGTTTAATTCGATATCTCGAGAACGGTTGGTGTTAGGCAAAAAATTGTAGAGACCTTTTCTCTTATAAATTAAATTTACTAACTTTTTTATCTGAAACTTTTTTTTTTAACATCAATATTTTTCAACTTATTACTTCCGAAAGGCAAAAATTTTCCTTTTTTTTCTCCCTATTTTTCATTTTTCGCTATTTCCTCCCCAACCGTTCAATTTTATGAAATTTTTTCTATTATCAAAGTTGTAGATCTTTTAATTACGAACAACTTTTATCTAAAACTTTTTTCTCTACTACAAATACCTTCGGAGTTATACCTTACTTTACCGAGCGAAATCCGCGCCATTGTCACAATATCATCGACATCAGTGGGTATTCACACTCTATCAAATGGTATAATTTATTGGGAAGAAATTTGGTAGTAACCCATTAATTTTGGGGTTTGAAAGTGAGGGTTAGAATCAAAACCAGGAATCTCCATGTTGCAGTTAGTTTCAAAAACGGCAAACTCCACATCCGCCAATCATATTGCAACTTAATGCAATCATGTGATGTTTAAAAATGAACACCACATCATAACTGCAGTTTTATAATGCATTTTATCATTGCAACAGTCACTATATCCAGAAGTTATATTAAACTTACATAATATTATATAGTACTTGCTAAGTAGGTAGTCTTTAAGTAATAAGAAAATTTAAATTAATCTGTTGTATTTAATTACATAAACTACTATATTATACTTGAAATGTTGACAAATTAAAAGAAAATAGGTATTCAAGTTTGGACTTTGCCGAGATTGATTTGCCACTTTTGGTACCAAATAAGCTTGTTTTAAAAAAGAGTTTTATTACTTTTCTAATATTTACGAAAAATTAACCAATAAGATCAGACCAATAAAATATTTTATTCGTAGAAACATTATAAGAATTAAAATTTTTTTCCTGAATAACTAAAAAATTGTAAAAAAAATAAGTAAAAAGTTTTTCTTAGCAAACTAAAAATACCAAATACCTAAACGTACCAGACAATCAAAAGGATTTTTTTAACCCGTTCCCGTACTGGAAATATTTTTGTTCAAGAAGAATTACATTATAACAATAATTTAAAACAGCCCTAAAAGCGTAATGAAAAAGGGGAAAACTCGAAGAATGTTTAAACCCAGTATTATTAAAAATTGTTTTTTTTTCGGTTTTTGGATCACCAAGAAATTGTAAACTTTTAACAGGTTTCCAATCTTCGTCCAAAGAGTAAACAAACGGAATTCCAGTTGGTAAGTTTAATCCCATAATAGCTTCATCAGACATATTATCCAAATGCTTAACGATTCCACGTAAACTGTTTCCATGCGCAGCTATTAAAATAGATTTTCCTGCCTTGATTTCCGGAACAATAACGTCATTCCAGAAGGGAAGGGTTCGTTGAATTGTTGAACATCATGAAGGTCATTAAAGGACGTCGGAAATTTAAAATTAAAATTACCTTTTTCGCTCAAATTAGCGTCGCACCAGACACAAAATAAATTTTGTTGATTCCATTCTGATTCTCCGTGACGGACCATAACAATGTTATATTTCGCCATCGTCGTTTTTATTGAATTTGTTAATAAACTTGAACACTTGAGCACTTCCACGGTTAAAATCACCTACAAACTTACCGGATGAAAGCAATAAAAGTGTCAGATCGGTGGCGGTTAGGCAACCGAAATACACATAGGCGTCGCACAATTTTGCTGACTTTTACGTTTTTAATTTTTCTACGCCACTGTAGCATTCGACGATTACTTCGTTTTGTTTTGAATATTCGTTACGTCAGCTCCAAATTTTTAGCAACAACCAATGCGCGTGTCAAGCTTACTTCCCGCTTGAATGTTAGTAGTGTGGTTTTGTAAAGACGTTCGTGTGCCAATTTTTAAATGGAATACAATTACAGCATTAATTGTTAAAAGTTGATGTAGTAAAGTTTAGAAAATTTCGAGAAAACTTTGTTTTTAACTTAAAACAAACGATATCGTAGTTGCTATTGGCTTTATCGGCGCCGCTGTACTTTTGTTTATTTAAAAATTTCTTGTGAAGTCTCCATTTTAGAGCGCGTGTTTTTTTTTTGCAAAATTGGCTCTAGTTAAACGTAAGTTTATTGAAAATTAAGTAGAATTGCACTGTTGAGTTGTTTTTACATCATTTACATTGAAATCAACGAAATTGTTAATTAATCGGAATTTCAAATAGTTTGTAGTAGTCGTGCTATGAATCGTTATCTATTTGGTAACATGGTTAAAATATTTGTTAACAGCTAAAATGCTCTTTTCCATTGAGCAATTAGTCTCCCAAGATGCAGCAACAACATCTGGTGCTGCTACCGAGGCAGTGATAACGGGACCAATTAACAAAGGCACTGTCGTCAAGGTGTGGTAAGTAGAAATTTGATTACGTTTTGAAATGGTAATTTGAGAGTAGTAACATTAATTTTGAATTGATTAGTGATAGGGCCTTGCAAACAACTCATAACGCTTTACGTTTCCGGATTACTATTACTATGACGTCTCCTCCTAATCACGAAGGCCACCAATACAAGTTTTCAAAGAAGCTCGAGGTATCTTACTGTAAGAACTTTTCATCCATTTTGATGACATAAAATGCAAAATTGCCTTATAGATTGTAAGAAATTGCCATAAAACTATAAATTATATTAATGTTAAAATTTTTCTTCTAGGTAAAATAAACGTAATTTACAAAAATCAAATGTAAAATTAACACTAAACTCAAAATTTGAAAAATACCTAAACAATGCTCCAACAAACGACGTTCATTTATATACCATAAATTAAAATTTCTAAATCAAAATTTATGTGCACAGGTCTGCATCGTCTCCGATTTATAAAAAAATTATACATTGTGCAAGAAGATCCGGGTCCTTGTTTGAAATTTGCTATGAAATTACACCAGGAAAGTGGTTAGAAATTAAAAATATTCTGGAATCCCAATATTCTCATTTGATCTGCAAATAAAAAATTTCAAAAGATAATAATTATTATATTGAAACTTACATTATTATTACATAAAACATTGATTTCCATTTTTACTAAAAAACATCTTTGTAAGGAACATACCACATTTTGTACCCAAGATCATACCAAACAATATGAGGTTTTGTAAAACAGATATTTGTACTCGAACAATTTTTGAAAAAAGGTTATTTCCAAAATGAAAACCAAACATTACCACAAAACGTAAATCTGTACGGCTGAACCTATAGGTTAGTCTTATTAACTTATTAAATTCATTACAGAAAACCGGAGCTTGATCCGACCCTGCATTAAATAGTTAAATCGCGTCTTGCAAAAATTACGAGTCCACCCCTGTTTTTTTAATTCTGATTATTTAGGCCGTCGTCGGCGGTCTGCTTTATTATTTTTTTTTGCAAAAATGGCTCTAGTTAAACGTAATTTTATTGAAAATTAAGTAGAATTGCACTGTTGAGTTGTTTTTACATCATTTACATTGAAATCAACGAAATTGTTAATTAATTGGAATTTCAAATAGTTTGTAGTAGTCGTACTATGAATCGTTATCTATTTGGTAACATTGTTTAACAATTTGTTAACAGCTAAAGTGCTCTTTTCCATTGAGCAATTAGTCTCCCAAGATGCAGCAACATCTGGTGCTGCTACCGAGGCAGTGATAACGGGACCAATTAACAAAGGCATCAATAACGACGACCTGCGAGCTATGGTTAGTGCAAATCGAGAAAGACGGATTGAGTCGACATCTAAAGCAAGCATCGCCATCGGTGCAATTGCTGATGTACTCAATTATTTTGAAGGTAACGGCGAAGATTTTAGTGTATGGGAAAAGCAGGTAAAACTCTTGCAAACGACGTACAATTTGAACGAAGGATTGACGAGAATTCTGATTGGAATGCGTCTAGGTGGAAAAGCGCGAAGTTGGTTCAATTCAAAGTCGGAATGTCTTGAAATGCCGATTGCGGATTTGCTAAATGAAATGCGGTCAATGTTCGACAATAGGCCAAGAAAATTAGTGTTACGAAGGAAGTTTGAAGCGCGCAATTGGAAGACCGAAGAAACGTTGAGTGATTATATCCACGAGAAGATAATCCTAGGTAACCAGGTGAAAATAGACGAAGATGAGTTAGTCAGTTTTATAATCGACGGAATACCTGACGAAACTTTAAGAAATCAAGCGAAACACCTACGATGTTGAAATTGATGTCGATACAGGCTGTACAATCGCAAGTGATATCATAATCGCGAAGTACAGTTTGGCGTGCAAAAAATGGTACCATTGGTGTGAAATTGAAACCAGACCGAAAAATTTGATGGCCTGCTGTTATATTTATACAGGCTTTCACTATGCAAGTACTTCCATTAAAACTGAAAAATAAAAAAATTTTGGAACTCGAAGCGAGTGCCTGGAAGGCACTCACTCACTACATGCTGGTGTTGGATTGGCATGAAATTTTTACTTCCGATACCGTAGGACAAAATGCGTGAAATTGTTTACTCCTCGCGAATAACAATTCCAATTCCCCTTGGTTATCGTTTACCGATACAATTGATGACGTACAATTCATCAATAATGAGCTTTGATATACTTGAATGGCATGTCTAATAATTAACCCCCAACAAGATTGACTAATGTGGGGTAGTCTTCCTGGCAGCTAGAAGTCGACATTAAAGAAGTAAAAAAATTTGATGACTCGAGGAATTCAGCCGCAAACACCGCTTGCTATAAATACAGTTTATTATTAAGGTGAATAAGGAAAATAAGGATTCTTCCATTCTTACCAGACAGCTTTTAATGAGCAAATTGGAGCATTTTGATCGAATACTTTCAAAATCCAAGTGCAAGTTGTAGATGGACAAATATGACATTACATCGCTGGAACGACGCGTTCCAGGTTTTCTATTATGTGGAATTTTAAAAATTGCACCACTAAAGGCTCCTTTAATTAAAGTGCGCAAAGGTAAACATAAATCTCCTGGTAATTTTTCTGACCGAAATATATCGCATTCCCATTGATGATATTCCGTCCAGGAATTATTTAGACAGTTTTCAGAGCAGTAGACGAAGTTGACGCAGATTTTACAACTATTAAAATTCGTTAATATGAAAAACAGTAGTAATATTTTGGAACAGGATAAAAATCCACTTACGGAAAGTTATATATGTTGAACTTATACACTAATTTATAAAAAACACTTTTAAATTTTATTTAATTTATTCTTTATGAATTTAAATTTCCACAATAAAACTTTAAACTTGCAGAGTTCCTGCTTAATTAAAAATACTATCATAATGATTACTTAAACATACTTAATGAATACTTATAAAATACTAACTGAAATTTTATTAACATTGATTTTTATGTATGTTTCAAAATAGTTTATTTAGCGGAATTTTTATTCTAGACTATTGCAGACTTCCTTTTGCTAAATTGACAAATGGATAAACAATTACAATATTAGCATTTCCTATTACATCATTTATCGGAAAATTACCAGGCTTACATAATTAATTTATTAGTTATTGGAATATATAACTCGGAATACAGTTTTTGGCTTCGTTCAAACAATGATCACAAAAAAATGTTCCTGTCGTAGAATCATCTTTTAAATCTATCATATGGCCTATAGATTACGCTGTATCTATAAAAAGTACTTCTCCATAATTTATATATCGCGCGCCGCTATGTATTCTGTCCCTGTGTTATCATTAAATCTTAAATGAAAAAAGTTATTATATAATGACCAAAAATGAAATATTTAATTTAGAACAATTGTCATACTTCAGTTCGATACACGCTGATATATTTGGATTTAATTTTTTTGCTTCTGGTATAACTTCAGGTGCCCAAGAAGTCTCTTCCAACGGAAATTCTGTGATTTCAATTTGCTTAATATCCAATAAGGATTTTAATTCTTCCATGTATTTGTCTAGAATGCATAAAATTTTACCAAAATGATTAAAACAATAAACGAGGTAAAAATTACAATCAAAAATTATTGATTGTTATGCACCTTTATCAATTTTTGGAAGATTTGAGTCATTCTGTATTTCATTAGAACAATCGTCAACCGTTTCAAACATTTTTTTAAATTACCCATGTTTAGGTAACACTTGGCCTTTCTGATGAGCAATTCTGGTTTCCAATTCGTAGGATAAGCAGCTTCAAGACTTAAACTGATGTCAATTAAACAACTCTGAAATAGTTTGATTGAGTCAAAGATTATGCTCAAAAGGAAACCCCCAAATTTGAATCCATTAGGCCAGGGAAAAAAGTCAAAGACCCGACAGTTAATGACATAAAAATGATTAAATATACCCGTGACGCATTACATGCATAAGATCAGAAAAACAAAATAGTGACAACACATATCTGCAATAAAATATTAAGACGCCATAAATAAATAAAAACTATAAAATACTTTATCAGGTGACTACTATAATAATCACAATTGTTTTAAGTTAATTCGTAGTAAAAAGCGTTGTAATAGAAGTTGCAGACGACGTTGTCGGATGGTTCACAACCGAAAATACTGGCTCAATTATTGCTTCAGGTGTCCGGGATGCAGGCGAATCTACCCAATACACGCCGGATCATTTTTTGAAGGTCGTCGCATCGCCCCGAAGCTAATTTTTAAGCTTTTGTGGATGTGGGCTTGTGGAATACATTCTGGACCTGCAGGTTTGATCTGCGGAATATCCCGGAAAACTGTTTACAGTTTGTACCGGGATTTCCGTAGAGTCTGCACGTGGAAGCTCGAGAATTACCCCGAGGATCTGGCAATTGGTGGTCCGGGCCAGGTAGTGCAAATAGACAAATGCGTTATTACCCGTCGAAAGTATAATGTCGGCAGGGTTCCTGTACGCGCCCAGAAGTGGGTGTTGGCTTTGTACCTTTGTACAGCTGTGCAGAGAAGTGGGGTATTGTTGAATACGTTGAAAACGAGATGCCGCCACGCTGCAGACACTTATAAAGCGCTATGTACTGCCTGGTACCGAGATTTGGACGGATGGCTGGAGGGGTTATTCCGGGCTAAACACTCTAGACGGCGCTTCACCCTACATCCACAAAACCGTTAATCACAGCCGGAATGTTGTGGACCCAATTACCGGTATGTGCACAAATATGGTCGAGGGCTACTGGTCAACACTTAAAATGTTCTGTCGTCGACTAGGTGTTATGTTTTCCACTCTGCTACCCGAATACCTAGACCAATTCATGTGGACCGGGTTGTATGGTAAAACACACAAGGACCGCTTCTTCAAGATGATTTATCATATCAGCGCCGGATATGGACTCGAATAACTTTCACGGTCGCCGCATCGAAAAGAAAAAATCGGTTCATTTCAGAACCACAAATATTGTAAGAATGAGGTCTCTATTAAATGTTTGGGGTGGATTCGAGACTTGTCGCGGCAAAAGCTAAACATACTTGAAGGCGCCTTGAAGGATTCGAGAAAACGTGGATAAATAACCTGGTTTATAGGATTTAAAATCATTTCCGCGGTATGCAGTAGTTAACTATTACGTACCACCCTCAAACACCCTAAAAAAAGACAAAAAAATAACATCTAACCTGTTCGAGGACCGAGCAGCATCTGACGGAGCGAAATTTTCTGTGTTAGGGTATATGAATGCACACGTGCCGTCAATAGAATGCGACGCGTAGAATCTCACATGTAAAAATTGGCTAAAATTTGCTAACTTCAAAATCGATTTATTCAAAATTTTGATAATACATTCGCATGTAAAATTTTAACAGTATACTATATAAACCTTCCTCTTTGCAATAGGAAATTTTTAATTTTATTTGGGGTGGTCAACATTAGGTTACTCGATCCAAAAAATCTTTAGATAGCGTCAATTTATTTTATTAAACGTTTTTTGTCTCTCCTGTAAAGTTAGGTAAAAGCGTGTTACGAGGTGTCACTTCTTAAGCGACGATATTAGGCTTAACAATTGAACAAGGTGCAATGAATAATAATCGCCTTTTAAAAATTAGTAATTCGAATAATTACATATACATATTTGGGTGAAGATACTGTTAATACTCTTTTTAACGCTGCAAATTTTGTTAACACTCGAATTAACAATTTAAATTCACAAAGGTTTAAAAATTATTACTACGATATGCTGAATTCTGAAGTTCAGATAAGTAAAAATATATTTGAAAGTCTTGAATATTTAATAAGTTTCGGTGGTATATAGTAGCGAAAATGAATATTGTCTACGAGAGTTATTTGAATTTTATAAAGAATTTTATAAGGAAATCAGCGAAATTCCACAAGAAGTCAGAAATTTTGAAGGAGAAAACCAAAATTTTCACGATGCTACGATTACAAACCACAAGACTTGAATTTACCAAAAATTAATATTAATATAACAATAAATTCAAAATTCGCTTATATAAAAATTCCTAAATTTAATTTTAGAATGTTAATTGACACCCCGATCTTCCAAATCATTATTGTAAAGAAAAATCCCTAACATATTTTCATTCTGAAATATTTTATGAGTCGTTTCAAATTCAAACAGCTCATCAGATTACAAGACATGAATTAGTTACTTTTGTTAATCTAGAACCATTATTTACAACAAATTTTGCACACAAATTTTATATTTTTAATTTCAATAAGAACTACGATGGTTTAATCGGATGAGATTTATTAAAAGAAGTACACGCTCACATCGATCTGGAAAACAAACCATGGTAATATTCCTCTATATGAAGATAAGAAACACCAAAAACAACTAAATCAAAGTTCTATATTCAATCAAGTACAGAGCAAGTAATTAAAGCCCCAGTAAATTTAAAAAATGGCGTCGCAATAATTCGATATCGCAAACTAAAAAACAGAATTGAGATTCCTAAATACGTAGTTAAATGTGAAAATAATTATGCTATTGTTATAATTTATTGCTAACACATAGGAAGTAGTCCAAAATATTAATTTCGTTACACCCATAAATGTGGAACTATAGCTTTAATCGCTAAACCATATTTAAACAATAATATATAGTACTATGTTATAAACACCTTATTTGGAAACTATGCCAACACTTTGGTTTCACGTGGCGAGCGATCGCAATCGATGTGTTCGAGTCGGTGGTTGTGATGATAATGGATTCAAATTGGTGGTGTTCCTTATCATGGTGTTCCTTTGCAACCGGAAAAGTTTCCCTCTCCTGGTGCTGCTGGTAAGGTAGCGCGTGACGTCTTGGCCGCGCCATCTGTGAAGGTCGCCACAGAACCACTTACTGACGAATTAATATCAATGAATAATATCGATAAAATGGAAACCGATAACATATAGTTCTAAAACGACCACACAAAGATAACATTCAGATAAAAGATCATCGACAAGACAAGAGGTTGTTAAATTACTTTATCCTAAAGCAATTAAAATTTTGTAACAGCTCGTTTAGCTTTTATTTTGGAAAACTAAACGAAATGTAATTGCCTTTTATAGCATCCAGATGATAAACACTATCATGTAATAGAATAGGAATCTTTATGTAAAACGTATAAATACCCCCAAAACCTTAACATACGTTGTCATTTTTTGTTCTTTATACTTGTAGTTTGTAACAGCGGCCATAATTATAAATAAAGTATTTTTTAAAACTTCGATTTAATTATTCGAAACTTAACTATATATTTAGATGTACGTAGTTATTATGTATTAAATAGGTTATCTGTTTATTGCTATATTTTATAATACATACATACTTTCTATTTTTTAACACATTTTTCGAGGGTATTGCGGAAACGGTCAAAAAATTACCAGCGTTAGCCCAAAATAAAATAAAAATGCAAGTGTCCCAATTGGTATATAGTGAGGAACAAAAGCTCCTGGTATCGCAGTTATACCCAGAGCACAGATCGCCGCAATACCCTACGAACAGGCAAGACTTATTACATCAGCCGCAGGGTGCTGCTAATTTTCTGCCCAACCCATTCTATGTTCCGCAAGGTACCACGTACACGTACCAAGAACATAGCCAAAATATTAGAAGATTGCAGCCTGGAACTTCTAGACAGTCCGACACTTCCGCGACAGTTTCAGGACAATCGAATGCACCCAACCTCTCACCAACAAACAGTGAAAATAGTTTCTAATATTTCGTACTTTATATGTGATATTATTTATTACTTAATTACATGTACTTAATTATTTTTATAAATATAACAATATTTAGGTAGTGTGTTATGTTATAGGTATAATAAAATATGACATACCTTATACAGACGGCGAGTCTTTCTGGTGGTGAAACAGGGATGCGAAATTGTGTTCGCTCTTTTTTTATGTCACTGTAAATTAAATCTAGCACTTCATTAAAGTTTTCCTTGCTCATATGAAAATAATTCCAGTATCTCTCGGCATCATTTTCTAATTCTTTCACTAAATTATTAAAATCCCCTTGTTGTTGTGGGTTCTTTAAAATATTATGGACCCAGTACCTTTTTGCTTTACGCTTTTTTTCTTCAATAAAAACATATAAGCAGCAAGCGCGTTGTCCTTACTACTGGACATAACTAATAAACTTAAATAAATGAAAACAAAACTGTAAGAACAATCAACTGCAAAAAATAGCTTCCGACTTGAAACTGTAACGCCTGCGACTGCACGTAAATCGTCTATCCGGGTATTTTGTTATATTTAAGTTATTATGAACCACTTCACCCTTCCACGAAAAGCCAACCACTTTGAATTACATGTTTCGGGTACAATTTTTATAATACCTCATAAAGTTTTATGACCATTTTGTTCAGCATAAGCTAAGGAACAACGTAAAATTTTTTATTTTAGACGGTAGGATGGTTGTAGCAACATGGAGAATGAACAAGTGAAACGAAGAAAAGCAATTATTTCACGCATAGCAAAAATTCGCGAATGTCGCAAAGAGAACTCTCAAAAAAATTGAAAATACCGAAATCGACGTAACACAAACATCAGTAAGGGACATGACCGATAAAGTCGGTACATCGAAATCTAATGTTCAAAATATAAAAGCTCGTAGTGGATTAAGAAGTTATAATGTACAGAAAATCGCTAATAGGTCCGAAACTTAAGAATCTACAGCGAAAACTAGAGCGCGAAAATTGTATGCCGATTTTTTAACAAAATTTGAATGTGTAGTAATGGATGACAAAACATATTGCAAAGCAGATTTCCGGCAGTTACATAGGCAAGAATTTTATGTTGTCAAGGGTCGGGGGTAGGTAACTAAAAAGAATAGACAGTAAATATTTCAAAGTTCCCGAAAAAATATCTCATATGGCAGGCCAATTGTTCGTGGGAAATGAAAACCGTTCCTTACAAATAACGGACAAACAACTGATATCGATAAATTTAAAAAGAAATGAAAGCCGCCGATTCTATTGATATCAATTATTTGTAAACTCTCATGAGTGGGATAAAACGGTATAGGTGAGAGCATTTTTAGAGACCTTTAAAAAATTGCTTTTTAATTTTTTAATGTTAAATAGTACCCGGTAAATAACTAATAATAAATTACGTTTACAAAATTTTTGCGGTTTTTAATTTAGCACAACAATACAGGAGGTCGGTTTTTTTCGTGGACAAGTTTATTTTAAAAAAAAACATCCAAAAATAATCACCTTCTTTTATTGCGTTTTATTATGGGAATGATTAAAAAATTAGTATAAATATCTAATTAACGATGACATTGAATAACCAAAATTGTGTTACGATGATTGACACCTAGAACAAGAAAGTATAAATTAAATACTAGGCGTCTAAAATGACAGTTTTATTATACGATTTATAACGGCGAAACATGAAGGAAGTACTGAATGTTATTATTGGAAAGGTAAGAAAATTATTAGTCATTTGGGATAATATTATGATAAATTTTTATTTTCCGATTGAAGAATGCGTAAAATCCCGGAATATACAAAAAATTTAAAAATTGGTACAGAACAGAATCGAAAGAATTTCGACATCAATATTCCGTTTTTTTCATATTGCTTATCAATTAGATAAATAAATTATTATTAGTAATAACTACAGCTCCACCAAGCTAAGAAAGGACGCGGCAAATATGCCAACTAGTTTGATAAAAATTTGAATGAACCAATGAAAGTTGAGTAATTTTTCAGGTATACATTCCGTTTAAGAAGTTAGAAATTATTGCGTGTGTTTACATTGCCGTGGGTTTTTGTGTTTTTCGATTTCGTGTGTTTTTTCTATTTGAGCTTTATTGTCTACAAAAAAAGTGTTCTTTTCAGAACAAATCTTGTTAGTTATATTTAATAAATCATTTTACTTCGTAAATTGAACATATTATTTGGTAAGTAATTTTTAGGTTAGAACACACATTTCTTATTTTACAATTTATTGCCAATATAATAAACATTGACTAATAATTTGTGAATAATACCAAATCGGTAATAATCGTATTTGTATTGTTATAGTTTTGAAACATGCCAAAGTATAAGCGAAAACATATACATTCTGAAGCACGAACTGTTATCCTGCAGGTTATTGAATTTTTTGATCGTCAAAAAGAGGCTGGTCAGTGGCTTTTTCCACTAGAGCAACCCTCTGAGCTTGCTGCTGCTGCTACAGGAAAATCATTAAGTTTTGTAAAGAAGATTCGTAAAGAAGGCAAATTGGCTGCTGCCAGTACTTCTTTATTACAAAGCCCTGCTAAACAGCGAAAAACCGCACCCGTAAACAAAATCGAATTGAATGAATTTGAACAAGGTACTAATTTAATTAGGTATTTTTAAAATTTAATAAATATTTTAATTTGAGGTGTCTTACGTAGAACTGTTACCGAAATTTATGCAGTGGATCGCAAAGTTCCAACATTGCCGATGTTAGTTGAAAAAATGAAAGATAAAGTTGGTTATACAGGGCAACGAGAAACTTTACGCAAGCAACTTTTAAAAAATGGCTTTTATTTTAAAAAGTGTCATAATAAACGCGTACTTTTAATGGAAAGATACGATATTGTAGCCTGGTGTTCTCGTTATTTGAGGATATTAAAAGAGAATGAAGCAAAGGGTGAAAATAAGAAACCAATTACATTTTTAGATGAAACCTACATTCATCCATCATATGGAGTAAATAAATGTTGGCAGTCCGATGAAGAACCAGGGGTTTACAAATCTGATCGATCTGGACAACGACATATTATAGTGCATGCAGGTGGTTCATATGGATTTGTTAACAACGGTCTATTGATTTTCAAATCGCAAACCAAATCTGGTGACTATCACGACGATATGAACCACACAAATGTTATGCAATGGTTAGAAACGCAACTTATTCCTAACCTACCACCAAATGGAATCATTGTAATGGATAATGCACCATACCATTCGAAACAAATAAATAAACCACCTAACAGTAACAAGCGAAAAGAAGAAATGCGAACATGGTTAGATTCAAATGGAATATGTACAACAGCACAAATGCGAAAATCAGAATTACAATTGCTAATAAAACAGTATCCCAAGTCTAAAACTTATTATGTGGACGAATTACTGAAAAAGCATGGACACACTGTGGTCCGCCTGCATCCTTATCATTGCGACTTGAATCCAATTGAATTCATATGGAGCCTTATGAAAAGAAAAGTTGCAATGAATAATGTGGCACAACAAGCAAACGATATTCAACAGCTAGTTAGAACTGCGTGTTTGGAAATAACCCAGGAAGATTGGGAAAAGCAATGCAACCATGTTAAACATGTTGGTGAAGATATGTGGAAAAAAGATGGCTTAACTGAGGAAGTTGTGCAAGATATGGAATTTTCAGTCAATACTGGTGATTCTGACGATGATATATCATTTTCTGAAACCGAAATTGAAAGTGATTGTTAGTTTAATATCAATATTGTAGCTAAAATTTTTTTTCTCCAGAACAGTAGAAAGTGCCGAGTTACGTTGATATTAATTTCTTGGAAAATGATCCATTCCGATTCACACTACCTAACCTTACACCCAAGATTTTAATTATTAATTATTGAGGCAAGATCCAGTTCCTGTCAAATAATTATTTGAAGTTTGTCAATTGTACTTAATTAAAAGTTTTACCTAATTGAAATAATTTTATTTATTTTAGTAATTACTTTTTGTATATTTCTGAATAAAAATTCTTTCGAACTTAATATTTACTAAATTTATTCCAAAAGTGCTTTATTTAATATCTGCGGTAAAATTTTTTAACGTATTTCGTGATTGTAATTTGACAAAATAATTTATGGATTTTAAATATTCGCGCCAAGAAACTTTTTCATTTGAGTGTACTTTTTAAATTTTAGCAGCGCCTGACACGCCCCTAAAGGGCTCTTCTTAGCTTGGTGGAGCTGTATACAACACATATTATTATCTAATAAGTAGAAGTATCTAATTACCACAGGCTTGTGATGCTTGAGTTTTAAAAATTTACAACTCTCGCTTCACAAGCCGGCCTGGTATAGAAATTCATCTTTTATCAGGGGAAGTACACGCTTGCACGTGGAGTCGCAAAGAGAATTTCGTAATAGAAATATTATCCAATAATAAGTGCTTATTATATATATTAACCAATTAGAAGTACACTACTCCACGTGGAACATTTTAGCAGCCTGGCTTCTGAAACTCGATACTTGTTATCAGCTGCTTCAAGCAGCCCAAGTGAGTGCGGTCCCATATAAGCCAATGCATTACAAATTTTGCTTAGCAGACGGGCTGGAAGAAGCTGGCTTCTAGAAGCCTGAATGAAATGCGGGCTTTAGGTATGTGTGAATCAAAAAGCAATAGAGTTCGCAAGAATAAACAGATTACATCCTTCGATCCTTGAACCCAAAATTTTCTTACAACAATTACAAACTATACCGAACCAATTAACCGCAGTACAATTACCTTTGAAACCTATCCAAGAAAATCTACCATCGTTTCAAAAAATCGCAACGAGATCTGCGTATCAACTCCGAAACAAGATAATATTCGTTATCGGAGTACCTTTGGTCACTCCAAAACTTTACTCATATTATCACCTTTACACCTACTAAATCAAACTTATCCTATATTTTGACCACCATTATACCGGCATCGCCTTACGTAGCACTGGCTAAAGATAACTCACAGTACTTTACACCTACAAGTTGCACCGACATCTCAAACAAACTCAAATTATATATGTGATGCACCAGCTGTACATAATATCAAACCAGATTCACCTTGTGAGGTACAACAAATCTTACAAACAAACAACTACGAAACATGGGAAGACACCCAAGCTCTAATCAAAACGCACCAGAAAAATTACAAAGGTTACGAAAAGGGAAATGGATCCTATTCACCGCAAACCCAACCATGATTACCTAATTGGTTATCTAAGAAACATGTAAAAATTGAAGAATCCGACACCATCAAAGTTGACAAACAATGCACCCTACGTATAGGTGAAGCAATACAATAAACAATTAACAATACAATTAACAATATCTCTTATTATAAAAGGCCAAGTCTTTCTTTCTTTCTGTCCGTCCCACGGAAATACCCGAAGCAAACCGAACCGAACCGAACGCACAACGTATCATCGGATCAACGTATCATCGGATCATCGTATCAACGTATCATCGTATCAACGTATCATCGTATCATTTTGTCTATATAGGACAGCTATTTCCAAAAAAGCATTATGTGAACTTCCATAATGGATAATGAAAATTTTGAAAATCCTGCTGCAAAGCGACGGCGATTGAATCGTGAGAGAAAAGCACGTACAAGAGCTAATAACACAGAAAAACAGCTTCGATCACAGCGACAAGCTGACGCTCGGTCTCATGCGATACGTCGACAACGTGAAACTTTGGAACAAACTAAAGCGCGGCAAGCTGCTGACGCTCGGTCCCATGCGATACGTCAACAACGTGAAACTTTAGAAGAAACTCAAGCGCGGCAAGCTGCTGACGCTCGGTCCCATGCGATACGTTGATCCGATGATATGTTGATACGATGATACGTTCATCCGATTGGTTATGAAATTATCCGTTATGCGTTCGGTTCGGTTTGCTTCGGGTATTTCCGTGGGACAGACCGAAGGAAGGAAGGAAGGACTTGGCCTTTTATAATAAGAGATTTTTCACCTATATAGGAAATTTAAATACGTTGATACGTTGATCCGATGATACGTTGATCCGATGATACGTTGATACGATGATACGTTCATCCGATTGGTTATGAAATTATCCGTTATGCGTTCGGTTCGGTTTGCTTCGGGTATTTCCGTGGGACAGACAGAAGGAAGGAAGGACTTGGCCTTTTATAATAAGAAATGAGAACAACATTAAATAAATAAACAAAAAACTTACATATATTTTTTTAAATTAAATTAAACTTAATCAATATTTAAAATTTTTTTACTTATTTTAAACTAGATGATACCCCGTCCGAGGACGGGCAGCTAGAAGGACGGGCAGCTACCCAAGGTAACTTAAGTTGAATTAAGATTAAGGAAAGCTCTCAGTGCAATCCAAAAGCCATATGACCTTGGGTAGCTGCCCGTCCTTCTAGCTGCCCGTCCTCGGACGGGGTATCATCTAGTATTTCTAATAATTAAATGTGTTTTCTTTGTTGTCTTTTCTGAAAATTAAAAGAAAAAAGGTGTTAATTTTCATTTAAATAATCAGTTATATGAAATTTTCTTCCCATTCTTCTTCTTCATCATCATTATCCGAACCGAATCGCTGATGTTTATTATTTCAAAATTAAGCAGATTTATTGCATGCGAAAAATGGTTGTTACAAAAAACTTCAACGATTTCGATGGTTGTGTCGGTATTCGATTCGAATACCACCCGCAAAAACTTGCGGATTTTGCAAACACTGCAGCTGATAAAATAACTCCAATAACTCCACACTATGGTGTAGTGGTTTATTTTTTACTATGCAATTTCAAAATTATTTGGAACTATTCATTGCCAAACAAACAAAGAAGTACTACTATTCTATTATCTAAGTTTATTTTTTAATAAATTCAAAAATTTGTTTAATAATTTGACTGCAATTTTTATTGTAACTAATTTGATGTAATTATATTATATTTTATGTACTAGGCGGTATAATAATTAAGAGACTTAAAAATAAGGAATATTTTTCTTTAGAAGAAATTTAGCCTCAATTTGTATAATAGTAGTACTATATTATTTATCTAGATTTGTTGATTAGCTATTTAATGTATATATTTTGTGAATAGACGACACAATTAGAGTAGATAAACTATAGGGTTTCTGAATACAAAACGGATTCTATAGGGTTTCAGAATACAAAACGGATTCCATGTCCAAAATGTACTCAATTGCGCATGCGCAAACTGGCGAAGTGACCGATGTGTAAAATACAGGAAATGAGTAATGTGCGCAGGTCACGAGGTCAACATGATAAAAATGTGTGAGGTTAATGACTTGCACATGCATGCGCAGACATGCAATAAGGTTAACCTGATTGGGGAGGTTGATGACACATACACCCAGGTAGCACACTCACGTCGCAATGACGTCAGTTTTTGGTGATTCCTAGTCGCGAACGTCAGCTGTCGAAAAAATGACGTTCCAGCGACGTCATGATTTGGACCAAGTAATGTCGTCATGTTAGATACGTGATATTGACGTATTTACTCGTCATATTTTTGGATTGAAAGGAAATAATTTTTCATAGTTTTCATTTCGATTTTTTATACAATCACAGTACCTTCCCTTTCAGTGAAATGGAGTGTCAGGAAAGTGAAAATAAATAAATTATAAAATGCATAGAGCTTACTTGAAAACCATTTAAAAATAAGTAACCATTATAGAACAGAATTATAAGTTACCACAGCTGCATAATTAATTATTATTATGTTATTATATTTTAATGACAACGGCAGGTAGTTATCTAGATAACAAGTAAAAACAATAAGTGAAAAATAACAACAATGTGAGATGGAGCACATGTTTTGAATTACGCGCTTAAAAGATATAGGAAGAGTGAAAGTGAACCGACCAATAGGAGTAGTGCCGGCAGTTGGTGTGTAAAAACTTGTTCCACCAACGTTTTGCGTGAATCCTGAATCGATTTGATTTGTTTGGAGTGCTTATTTTTCAGGTAAGCAAATACCTCATATTACAAAAAGTAGCAAATTTAGTCTATGGGACAAGTTATTATTAATTAATGGCTCAATTAATGCATGTTGCTGTAAAATTAACACTGAAGTCAAGTGCGCTTTGTCTGTTTTATTCAACTATTTGTACCTATATTATTTGTATATTATTATTACTATTAATACAATTTTCATTAAGATTAAACTGCATTTATTTGCAGTCATAGTTTATTGTATTTCTTATCAAATTCAATATACCTTACAAAATTTTATAGGTTAGGTTTGGTTTGTTGAATAGAAATTACAGCTGTCTGGCTGGTATCTGTGCATTTGTTGTATATGTCATAGTCTTTGTAGTCTTTGTAGAATGTATGAACTGATAGAATTTGAAGAGTCTGCTGCAGATGGTAGTGATGGTGGTGGTTTATCAATTGTGCATTCTTCTTGGTTGACTCCTCGAAGAACTGAAGTGTTTTGGCCCCCGTACAAACAATTAACGAAATACAACAAAGCCGTTAAACAAGGTGAACCTGTTGATGAAAGTAACTGGAAGCTCTTTAAGATAAAGCGGTGTTTTTATTCTAGTGGTATGAAAATTTTTTACTTACACAACCTTGCAATCGTAGATGCATGCATTATAATACTCCAGTGGCTAGGGGTTAAGGGGTAGTTTGGATATTGTCGTCGGTAAATGTGTTTTAATGTGCACGTTATGTAACATAATTGAGGACTTATATTTATAAGTTATATCCTAATATTTAGTACAGGAAAATTAGACAAAAATCGGGCTGTCTCAAAAAACTATTTTTCCTGTACTTTAAAAGTATGATCCAGCATAGAGTACAAAATGAATATTATTGTTACAGATGATTTTGAAAAAATTAACCAGAAATTGAGGGAAGCTAAAGACACATCAGACGTTCAAACTGATTTAGAAAGTAGTGTCCGAAAGAAAAGAAAACCAAAAGTATGCAGAAAATTGTCTGATTCGACTGAAGATGAAGAAGAAGATACAAGAAAATTGAGTCGCCCACCTAACATCCCAAAAAATATATTAAAAGGTAGTTAACCTACCTACTTATGCCCGGTTTCTTCACTCATAATAGTTACACCTCGATCAAGCAAATTTTAATTATTTTTACTGTAGTAAGTGTAATTGACAAAAATCCTGCGATTATCTTAAAAAATTCATTTGGTAATATTGAATTAAGCACACGTGACAAGCATCATGTGTTTATTTTCTGTCAGTTGATGTCAATCTTATAATTTTTGACAAGTTGATCGAGGTTTAACTATGAGTGAAGAAACCGGGCATTAGTAGTATTTGTATTTATCCAGTTGCATTATAATCGAGTATAGCTTTTTCAGAAAGAGATGTTATTTCAAACATTTCCACCCAATTGACGCATATAGAAGTTAGAGATACATCAGCTGAAGACTATCAAGTGAGAAGAGTAGAGAAAGAGACGCCATCTTCTAAATCTTCTACTCTGACATCAGAAGCAGGTTGACCTCCTTTTTTTTTACACACAAAATGCCCTATGTTGCTTTTCTTTTAAATGTCGTTGAACTTGTTGTTTTAGAAGACCTTTACTTCTTATAATTAACTTTAGGTTTTGTTCAATAATGTGTTGTTTTCAGAAACCCTTAAAAAAATCTTGGCAGCGCTTGTGCATTTAAAGGAACAGAATGATACAATAATTGCCTTATTGGACAGCAAGACTCCTTCAAATAAGTCCACTTTGGCAGCTAATTTCCCAGTAGAATTGCCAGTGAAAAGTGATGACGATTTGAATGCTGTTGAAGAATTCCTTGGCATGCGCCAACATTTTTCTGATTTTGTAAGTATGTGCTGTTAGGGTGGTTCACCATGCTCAAACTGGAAATTTGCTTTTTTTTAATTAGATTAAGGGCCGATTTATTCACCTCTTGGTAAACTTACAAGTAACTGAAGTTACCCGTAAACCTGCTATTGGACGAATCAACGTCACGTGGTAGGTTTACAGGTACCTTTAGTTTACCGAGAGGTGAATAAATTGGCCCTTAGTCAGTTTTATTATCAATGTCAAGCCTTTAAAGTATGATTATTCAATTTCTAGGTATCTTATCTTGCTGGTTTGGGAGGCAAAGATGTTGTCGCAAAAACAAATCGCATGTTGAAACTCGTCATTGCCGATAACCTGGCAACAAAATTTAATTTTTACGGTCATCGAGAAAAAAGAGCTTTCAGTGAGTTGAAACTACAATCAGCAGTGGTTGGTAGGTCACAATACTATATTATATTCTATTCATATTTTTTCAATGTGATCGTTTTCCATTTAGAATTATTAAAATAAGTACATAATATATTTTTTCTCTGCTTTAGAGGCCGTTAAATCCACAGGTCCAGCTGTACAAAGTAAGGAGGTAGAGGACTGCATCAAAGTTCATCTCAAGCACGCACCACAACGTCTTAACAGGAAAATCGTCAAAACATAAAGTGCATCATGTTCAAAAACTATAAAAAGAAACTTATTGGTAGAAGACAGCGATATCGAAGAGTACAAAGTGCAGTGCAAGTTTTTTCAAGTGAATTTTGTTCAAGCACAGTATCTAATGAAAGTACAAATGCAGCAAGTACAAGTACATCTTGTTTATTCACAAATGATGATTTTAATTCATCCACTGCGTCCAATACATGTTCACTTGAAAAACAAACTGTAAATGCATCTGATAACAGTACAAATCAAAACAATTTTGATTCTACATTTACTAATATTTCATCTGTATTTGATCCACCTTTATCTGAAACTGATACTGAAGTTCCTATAGGCATCGAAAGTAATGACGATATAGCTTCAAAGCTGAGATACTGGGCTGTAGAGCATAAAATTTCTCAAATGGCACTTACTGTATTACTACATATTTTATCTTTGTATCATCCCGAATTACCTGTAGACTGCAGAACTCTTCTAAACACTCCAAGAAAAACACACATAATTAAAGAAGTAGGGAGTGGTCATTTTGCATATTTAGGCATATTAAGTGGATTAACAAAAAAGTTAGTTTCAGTTACTGCAAGTCAAATATTTCCTGATAAAGCAATCAAGATCAGCTTTAATATTGATGGTATCCCAATTTACAATAGTTCAAATATTCAGTTTTGGCCAATATTATGTTTAATTACCAATAGTTTTGTCAAATTTCAGCCATTTGTTGTGGCAGTTTTTTGTGGAACCTCAAAACCTCATTTAGAAACGTATTTGAAAGATTTTGTTTCTGAATTGAACGATTTGATTGACAAGGGTTTGGTTTATTGTAAAAATACGTTCAGTGTAAAAATTGACAATTTCATATGTGACGCGCCAGCTCGTGCATTCATTAAATGTATAAAATCTCATGGAGGTTATTCTGCTTGTGACAAATGTACTGAGACTGGCAATTATATAAATGGAAGAGTAATTTACAGAAATATATCTGCATCTAAAAGAACAGATGAGTCTTTTTCGAGTCAGATCGATGAAGATCATCACAAAGGCCTTTCTCCATTACTTCAGTTGCCATTAGGTTTAATAACGCAAATACCTATTGATTATATGCACTCTGTGTGCTTAGGAGTTACCAAAAAATTGTTAAATAGTTGGATTGGTGGTTCACTTGAAATCAGACTAAGTGGCCAAAATGTTAAAAAAATATCTGCACATTTGTTATCTATAAAACCAAATATCCCTCATGAGATAAATAGGAAACCAAGAGAGCTTTCAGAGCTTCCTAGGTGGAAAGCAACAGAATTTCGTAATTTTTTATTATATATTGGACCAGCTGTTCTAAAACATGTTGTGCCTCGTGCTATATATGAACATTTCTTGTTGCTACACTGTGGAATACTGATTTTAGTGTCAAGTAAACACATACAAAAATTTGGTGTTGAAGTGCCGAATGAATTTCTTAAAATTTTTGTTGATCATTGTGAAGATCTTTATGGTCTACAGTACTATGTTTATAACATTCATTCGTTGTGTCATTTGAGTGATGAAGTAGCTCTTCATGGTCCACTTGATAAATTTGCTGCTTTTCCATACGAAAATTATTTGGGTCAACTAAAGAGATTAATTAGATCTCCACATAAACCGCTTGAACAAATTTGTCGGAGGTTGTCAGAAATTGATGATACAATCAACGTTGATATTGTTGATGATAATCAAGAAAAATTGAAATTTTTGTTTACATATACTGATGGTCCTACTCTTGGCTTTTTTTCATATAAACAGTTCAAAAAATTAATCAGTCAAGACTATGTTCTTTCTACTTTTGTGTACTGTAGTGCTGATGCATACTTTTTAAGTGAAGAAGGGTCTGTAGTGCAAATTCAAAATATATTGAGCAATTCAATGAATAATACAATAATTATTGGTAAGGAGTTCGAATCTGTTACTTCTTTGTATTCATATCCTGTAGACTCTACCAAATTCAACATTTATCTTATAGATAACTTATCGGACACATTAAAAATTTGGGATTTCAAAAATATTTCTGCAAAGTGTGTTGTTTATCCAATGAACGGATCTTTTGTATCATTTCCTTTTTTACATAATTAAACTATTTTGATAATGTAATAAACTGGCGTTTCTATGATTTACCTCAAAACATACTCCAAAAAATGACGTGATTGGGACGTCACAACATATTTTATAAGACGTCAAAAGGACGTCAGGCAAGACGTATAAAAGCCGTCTCATAATGACGTCGCTGGTCTGTGACATAATGACGTGATCTTACCGTCACTTCACAAGTCACTGTGACGTATTTGATGACCATTTTATAACGTCACAATGACGTCAGTGTGCTACCTGGGCACACATTGATTAGTATAATAAAATGAGGTTAATGTATGTAAAGGTCGCGCTTGTCACGAAAAGGTTGTAAATAAAAGTAAATTGCGTAAAATAAGAATGAAAATAATGTCAATTGGTTGATGAGGATGATGATAAGATGAAAGCTTGTAACGTGGATTTCGCGCTCGCAGCGCCTTGAAATTTTTGGTAACATACCGTTACAAACAAACTGCAATATTTCCCGTCGTTTCAAAATTTTAAAAGCAAACTTTTAAAAGTCATAATTCCGTTTGTAAATTTTCGAACGAAAATATTTTAAAAAGCATATATTTGTAGGTCGAATAATATTAGTAAAAGATCGAGTTTAGAAATTAGCAGACGAAATTACATTTTTCAATCGCGTAATATTTCAAGTATTTGAGATTACGAATGGGATAAAATAATTCTTCGACACGTGAATTAGAGATTCATGGCAATAACATAGCAGATTGGTGTTGACGTAGCTCAATCTACTATTTGCAAAGTCGACATAAAACCCTTCATTTTAAGGAAGTTCAAACTTCACGTCCATCCATCCCAAAGTAGGCAGACTCTGCATCATTTATTGTCTTCCTGCCCGAAATACGTCCAACAACGCCATACCTACACTTCACATTGTTCCTTTTTAAATATTTCACCTTTTACAATTTCTGAAATCATATCAAATAAATTCATCACCCAAATTTTTATAACTTTCTGTAAATCAATTATCAACACTTTAAAACAATTTAACACCCCCCCTTAGTCTGTCTAAAATGGATTTATGCCCCACTGATGTTACATAAATAAAAAAAACTGTTAAACTAACCAAACCCAGTTCAAATTTAAATTTAAATTAAAATTCAAACAACTTCAAATTTATCTTAAATTTTAATTTTTGTCTTTTACCCGCTGCCGTTGTAATGCTCGTTTGTCTTTCTAGTTATAATTTAATATTTATCCAGTTATTAATTATCATATTTAATTCATCAACATTAATTTCACCAACATTCATCACCACCATTTTAGTTTAATCAATTATTGTTAAGTTTTAAGTTTTTTTATTGTTAAGATTGTATCGAATTGCATGAATATACTCTCTCTCTCTTGAGAGAAAAACAGGAAAAAAAAAAAATGCTTCTTTCAAAGATGGCATAGTACTTTAGGAAACTTTTATTCGGGATAGGTGTTTACGATACAAGTCTGGGCAATATACCCACGCAAACCTGTCAAAGTCACTTTGATGGATGTATTTTAATTCCTTATCTGTACATGTGTACATGTGTTGAACCCAAGTCTAGAAATTTTAACATTGGCTTTATGGGAAGTGCAACAATGTAATGCTTCAAAATATACCTTTTTGCCGAGCAAAAACTATCAAAACTCGAACGTTTTTAGCACAAAAACTTGGATATCGTACAGCTGTGTTCTCACGGTTCGAACACAAATTTGGTAGGAAGAAGGATGCAAGTGACCCATTTCATTTATTTTTCTGACCAATTAGGTATCGAGGTCGAATTTAAAAACCAATAAGAGACTTTTCTGGAAGAAATTATGGTAGGGAATTCTCCCCACGTCTATTAAAAATCACATATAAGGCGCGACGGAGCTCAGTTTTAGCTAAGATTCCTTGTGGATCTTCAGGTCCGAACCTATGCCAGTTTGGCTAGCGACCATGTAATATCCAAAAACTTAGCCGGAGGCTATTCCGAGCAGTGAGATAACGTCTAGTATGGACGGATTTTTAGTGTAGTTGAATACCAAGTCAATTATTATATAGGTCTTACCGACGTAAGATCTCAAATCATTAATAGTCAATTGTGTAACATATGTGAACAGTGAAATAATAGGTAACAGATTTTTTTGTATCGATAGTACGAACCTTCGTCAATATGGAACGGCAACATTTAAATTAAATAGTTTAAACATTTTCTCGAATATTAAATCCAGTTTCGAATTGAACATTCAACGCTTTTGTTATTAAATTTGTGAAATTAAATCCCGTTTCGAATTAAACGATCAACGCTTTGTTATTAAATTTATTGAATTAAAACTAATTTCGGGTTGAACTATTGCGGCCTGCGTACTTAGCCCAAGTACCAGTCGACAAAAAGCTAATCAATCCTACGTTGACTTACCTTGCTCTCAACGATTATTGGAAGCGACGCTTCGGCAAGCTCAATTGAAGAGCAATTTATGGGGGGGGTCAGGAAGCTAGGAGTGAATACCTACTTCCTCGAACTGAATCCAAATAAAAGGCGCCACACCCTTATCGTCGCTAAAAAAAAGATGTTCTACCTGAAAGGGTGAAAGCTAGACTAAATAAAACGCCAGAGCTAAAAGGTAACGTATATTGATAGCAGTGGATTCAATAATAAACAAGCACTGCACTCGCACTGTACAAGTGGTTACCTTAATGTTGTGGATAACCAAAATTATCATAAAAATATAATGCAGCAAAAACCAATCAAATCTATTTTTTTAAACAAAATAATTTGATATCAAAAATACTTAATCTAATCCCCAAATTAACATGGGAGATTTACTCCTCTATCTAACAAACAGTTAAGTTAGGTTGCAATCTTCGCTTCTTCAGAAGCCGAAATAATATCGTCAGCGCACTGCACACCACGAAAATAACGAATACTAGCGGCGGTATCACAAACCCCGTTAAACAATGATAGATATAAAAAAAATCGCTCACCCTACCAATCTTGTTACTAGTACGCTCCTGGTTTGTTGACAGGCAATTCGATGGGTATGTAAAACTGATGTAAAATCTATACCTCGAGCTGACGGATTAGAATTCGAACCTCGTTGATTGAATAATTATACAGGTGTTCTAATAAACAGTAGCGGTAAACCAGGTTGATAATAAATATCCAAAATGTAACGATCTACTTGATAAAACTAGCACTAAGGTGTTTTTCCAAATCGAACAATTATTGATTAGAAATAAAATCTTTAACCGCTTTTTAGGTTCCCTTCGGAAAAAAATCGTAATCGGATACGTTGCAACAACACACGTTATTTCCAAATCACAAAATAAGCAGCTTCTATCACTTGATACCGGCTAACCGACTTTTGATAAATTAAAACAATAATTTATATCTCCAAAAAAATAGTGAATAGATGCCTCGGTTGATTTTAAAAATCAATTAACTACTCGAAAATTCCAAACTACTTTTCGCAAAAATGTGCACACTCGCTCTGGCTATCAACTTGTTCCTTGATAATCGTCGCCCTTGCCAAGTTATCAAAATTTAACAAATTTTGAAATGCAAACAAAATACAGGATGGTCTAAGAGGTATTAAATAATTAAAAACTGAAATTATTCTAGTTTAAAATTGTAAATTTTTGGTCGAACTAATATAAAGAAAAATTTCTGTAGCTCCAAATGTCGCAAAGAACAATTTGGACGCTACAGCTTCCTCCCCCACTTTAAGCGGTTTTCTCTGAAAATTGCTAAGCTGTCACCCACCTCGGAGTGAACCAAATTCGAAAGACTATGGTGAGACAAAAAGTATCTAAAAATTAAATAGCCTAATTAAAATGTACATGGCGAACCAACAACGATTAAAAACAAATTATCTATTCTAAAAGCCCTATTCTAAGTCGGGAGGTTTTGCTTTCAGATCTTTGCTGTTCCATGCACCACGCTCTATTCCGTCTCTATCGGCGAGTATGTAAGTCCAAGGAGACGTTTTACGTTTAATAACAAAAGGACCTACGAACTTGGGAGCCAATTTACGTGTGAACCTATCTGGTGCGTTAGACAGAACATGATTGGTTCGATAAACTTCCTGACCAACTGTAAATTGCTCCGGCCTACGTCTCAAGTTGTATGCCTTTTTATTTCTACTGGAAGCGGTCAACAATCTACGCTTAACGTAACTAAACAAATCTTTCAGAGCCTTATCTCGACTTTGTTCCTGAACCGTTTCCTCATCTTTAAAAACATCTCTACGTGCGAAATCTTTTCCGGACAGGATCATGGACCTGCCGAAATTAACAAAATAGGGCGTCTCTTGTGTAGCCTCGCTTTTAGAATTGCGAATAGCGCACGCGATTTTAGCAAGATTTTCATCCCAAGCCGTATGTTTATCCTGCACATAGGACGCAATCATACACTTGATCGTCCTATTCATCCGTTCGGTCGGATTGCTTTGGGCATGAAAATATGGCGTATATTTCGCTTCGATATCGTAGCGCTCTAACAGCGCTTTATACTCGCGACTAATGTATTGTGGCCCATTATCAGAAATGGCCACTCGAGGAGCCCCGTAAACGAGAAAAACTTCATTTTCAAGTTTCTTGATTATGTTAGTGGCGAGGGAATTCCTCATTGGGAATACCAACACGTACTTACTGAAGTAATCCGTGACCACTAGCATAAACCTATTCCCGCTCTTTGACTTGGGTAACGGACCCATCAAGTCCGAAGAGATAATTTCCCATGGCTGCGACGGTAATGGATGTGACAACATTTGCCCAGCCGGTGCCCTATTCTGTGATTTGTGTTGGAAACAAACCCTACAGCGTTTCACTAACCTAACCACATCCTCTTTCATTTTAGGCCAGAAATAAGTTTCCGCTAGCCTAGCATAGGTCTTATAAACCCCCGTATGACCTGAGGTGGGGTCACTATGCACCTTTGAAAGCAACGCCTGACGCTCCGCCTTTCTAACCACGGTTTTCCAGCAATACCATGCCTTGGACAAACCGGCAAATTTAGGTGGTAAGTACTTAAAAATTACCCCGTTCTCTACTCGCCACTGCGGGTATTTAAGTGGTTTAGAAATAATTTTCCGTTTCATTTCGGAGTACCAACGATCGTCTGGACTCGAATCTCGGACTTCCTCTACGTTGTCTATCGCAGGAACGCCTCGGCTCAGCGCGTCAGGAACAACATGCTCTTTGCCCTTCCGGTGGACGATTTGAACATCGTACGCTTGCATTTTTAACGCCCAGCGCCCCAGTCTCCCGTTCACGTCACGAAGGTTTTGTAACCATACAAGGGAGTAGTGGTCGGTAATAACCTTAACATTGGGGACCCCTTCGATGTATTGCCTGAACTTCTCGAGACCGAAGAGAACAGCTAAACATTCACGCTCAGTGGTACTGTACTTCTGTTCTTGTCGAGTCAGTGACCTGCTAACGTAGGAGATGACTTTCTCACCGTCCGGATGAGATTGAGTCAGGACCGCCGCGATACCCCAGCCAGAAGCGTCCGTCTGTACCTCAAATGGTAAGTCATAATTGGGACAGCTAAGAATCGGAGCAGTAACTAGTTTCTCTTTTAGGATGCGGAAAGCGTTCTCGCAGCTCTCCATCCATTCAAATTTGTCATTTGATTTTCGTAGAAGAGCCGTAATAGGAGCTATAAGGGACGAAAATTCAGGGATAAACCTACGGTCCCAGCTAAATGTGCCAATGATACCCCGAACACCCTTAACGTTCTTTGGTGCCGGTAGCTCTAACATGGCCCTAACCTTGTCTGGATCAACTCGCAGACCGTGCTTATCTACCACGTACCCTAGATATTTCAGCTCGGAGCGGCAATACTGGCACTTCTCTCTCTTCACAGTGATGTTGGCCTCGCGCAACCGCCTGAACACCTCGTCCAAAATTTCGAGATGCCGTTCGAACGTCTGCGTCACTATCACTATATCGTCGAGATAACAAAAGACGTGCGGTAGCAAATCGTACCCTAGCACCCGGTCCATCAGCCGTTGCCAAGTCGCCGGACTTGTTGACAACCCAAATGGGAGACGATTAAACTCCCACAAGCCTCGATTCGGTACGACAAAAGCTGTAAACTTTTTAGATTCCTCTGCCAGAGGAACTTGAAAGAATGCGGACTTCACATCCAGTGAAGATAGGTAACGCGCATCTTTCAGCTGGTCCAAAGTGTTGGTAACGTACGGAAGGGGGTAACTATCTTTTTCGGTGACAGCATTAAGTTTACGGTAGTCGACGCAGAACCGTTGTTCGCCGTTCTTCTTTTTAATTAAAATAACCGGAGATGCCCACGCACTATGACTTTTGCGGACGATCCCGTTCTCTATCATCTCATCGAGATGCTTATTCAAATGAGATTGAACTACTGGCGACACCGGATAATACCTCTGTTTGATCGGTTCCGCGTTTGTCCTAATAACGTGCTCGACCAAGTTAGTACAACCCAATCTGTCACCCATAAGGCCATAGTTCTTTTCGATGAGAGCTTCTAACTGAGCCTTTTCCCCACCGTCTAACTCATCTGCATCCCTAATCGCGTCGCTAGTCGCCAAACATTCGATGGGCTCCCGCAAGAAATCCCAACTGTCACTGCGAACGTCGGGTACTATACCCATAGCCTTCCAAAAATTAATGCCTAAAATGAGGGCATGTGGCACCTCAGGTATGATCGTGACATTAATCAACTTTGTGTGGTCAGCCACCTTCATCGGAAGCATGCACTTCCCAACACCTTTAACTGACTGTCCATTTGCTACCTTGCAAACGGTCTCATCGCGCTCAACCCTTATACCCAATCTATCTAAGAAAGGCATTCCCAAAGAACCAATAATCGTATTGCTCGCCCCTGAGTCGAGCAAACCCTTTATCTTTTGTCCAAATACAGAAACAGTCAAATATGGACGCTGATCGTCCTTTACACCCTCTAATATGTAGTGCAAAACTGACTCTAAATAGTTACTAGTCGAGACTGTCTTAGGGGTGAATCTAGCTCGACAATCTAGACTCGCCCCGAACCGTTTCCCGAGCGTCTACCCGTTCGGCTTTGCTGCGTGTTACTACCCCTACGAACCTGTGCACCATTGCAGACCGGACAATTATCCCGCGTGACATTCGGTTTTCTGCACACCGAACAGCGAACACTCCCGGTCCCCGTCCTGCAGTCCCTCGCGAAATGTCCCCTTGACCCGCAATTCCAGCACTCTGGACCTACGGTGTCCAGCCTACTTATGCCCGCTCTGTCAGGTTTCGACTGTGTCGCACCAGCAAACGCTAAACTCGGCTCTACGCAAACGCTTTTGTGTGGAGGCGGAACAAAATTTTTCGCTAAATCTAGCTTTGAATCTATTTTCCTACATCGATCAACTAATTGATCGATTGAGTCTACCTCGGAGAACACAAAGTATGGTTGATAACGCGGCGCAAAATTCTCTAACAAAATCTCTAATTTAGTAGATTCGGGAACGCGTGTTTGAAGGCGAGAAAACATAGTTTGCATAAACGCAACGTACATCCCTATGGATTCCCCCTTGCCTTGCGTTCTTCGCTTTATCTCATCAAATAATTTTCTATCGTATAATGGAGGAAGATATTCCTCCCGCAACGCATCGACGAGTTCATCCCAACAATGAACTTTAGTTCTAATGTACTTGTACCACACCTTTGCGTCCCCCGTAAATAATTCTGTTGCTTGATCGAATAACTCGGCTTTAGACAATCCACACGGTATACGTTTTTCATCTACAGAATCGAGAAAATCGTTTATTGTCTCCCCGGTTTTCTTACCCGCGAATTTAATCCCCCAATTCCTAACTGGATATGGTTTAGGTCGGCGCTTAACCGAATTGGCTTCGACCTCGGAGTCGGATGAAGATTCTTCCTCAGCAACTTCTACCTCGTCGGCTCCGCGAAGAGTTTTACTTAAAATACCTAAATCTAGAATACTTTCTCGGCGTTTAACTACCCCTTTACCCTTAGTTCTAAAATCTTCAGATAACATTAACAAACGAGTATTTAAATTCGCTAGACTACTCGTGTCCGCCTCGGTGACAGCTTTAGCGCGATTCAACCTACCCAATGCATATGTTAACTTAGTCTCAATTTTTTTATGGGTGCTATCACGTTCTACCCCTGTATAAACGAGCATGAGTCGCCCTAACTCTTCTACTGCAGCGGTGACTGCAACTAGATCTTCGGCGATTGAAAAAGGGTATTCCGGTATCGAAGCATTTAGTGTGTGTTTGTTGTTAAAGATCGATCTAAGTATCTTTCTCAATTCGTCGACGCTACTACCTGCATATTCAACCGTTGTTCGAATTCTGATCTCGTAGATCAGTTCGTCTTTCGACAACCTATCTACGTTAATCTTGTATTCTTCCATCTCAGGAAGAAAAAAATCAATTGCTAACAACGCAATTAAAAATGACCCGCGACCAAATGCAAATTGAACCAACTACAATCAAAAAGTCAATCTGTAACCAATGGCGTCTCGTAAACAAAGTGAGCTATTGACTAAAAAAAAAAATATTCGTTTTCGTCCGTACCAGTGCCTGAAAATAAACAGTAAAAAATACCACCCACTGTGTTTTACTGCACTCTGTGCGTTTTAAACCCAACCCGGCAAAAACTAATTTTGCTTGTTGACAACTCAGTACCCACTTGTACACTCGTGCGGCTTATGGCCTCGGTGCGGCTTTTACGCCCCACGTTGGGCGCCAAATTTGCGGCCTGCGTACTTAGCCCAAGTACCAGTCGACAAAAAGCTAATCAATCCTACGTTGACTTACCTTGCTCTCAACGATTATTGGAAGCGACGCTTCGGCAAGCTCAATTGAAGAGCAATTTATGGGGGGGTCAGGAAGCTAGGAGTGAATACCTACTTCCTCGAACTGAATCCAAATAAAAGACGCCACACCCTTATCGTCGCTAAAAAAAAGATGTTCTACCTGAAAGGGTGAAAGCTAGACTAAATAAAACGCCAGAGCTAAAAGGTAACGTATATTGATAGCAGTGGATTCAATAATAAACAAGCACTGCACTCGCACTGTACAAGTGGTTACCTTAATGTTGTGGATAACCAAAATTATCATAAAAATATAATGCAGCAAAAACCAATCAAATCTATTTTTTTAAACAAAATAATTTGATATCAAAAATACTTAATCTAATCCCCAAATTAACATGGGAGATTTACTCCTCTATCTAACAAACAGTTAAGTTAGGTTGCAATCTTCGCTTCTTCAGAAGCCGAAATAATATCGTCAGCGCACTGCACACCACGAAAATAACGAATACTAGCGGCGGTATCACAAACCCCGTTAAACAATGATAGATATAAAAAAAATCGCTCACCCTACCAATCTTGTTACTAGTACGCTCCTGGTTTGTTGACAGGCAATTCGATGGGTATGTAAAACTGATGTAAAATCTATACCTCGAGCTGACGGATTAGAATTCGAACCTCGTTGATTGAATAATTATACAGGTGTTCTAATAAACAGTAGCGGTAAACCAGGTTGATAATAAATATCCAAAATGTAACGATCTACTTGATAAAACTAGCACTAAGGTGTTTTTCCAAATCGAACAATTATTGATTAGAAATAAAATCTTTAACCGCTTTTTAGGTTCCCTTCGGAAAAAAATCGTAATCGGATACGTTGCAACAACACACGTTATTTCCAAATCACAAAATAAGCAGCTTCTATCACTTGATACCGGCTAACCGACTTTTGATAAATTAAAACAATAATTTATATCTCCAAAAAAATAGTGAATAGATGCCTCGGTTGATTTTAAAAATCAATTAACTACTCGAAAATTCCAAACTACTTTTCGCAAAAATGTGCACACTCGCTCTGGCTATCAACTTGTTCCTTGATAATCGTCGCCCTTGCCAAGTTATCAAAATTTAACAAATTTTGAAATGCAAACAAAATACAGGATGGTCTAAGAGGTATTAAATAATTAAAAACTGAAATTATTCTAGTTTAAAATTGTAAATTTTTGGTCGAACTAATATAAAGAAAAATTTCTGTAGCTCCAAATGTCGCAAAGAACAATTTGGACGCTACACTATTCACGCTTTTATTAGTACGAGGCTTTACGTAAAATCATTTCGGCACAATAACTCGCTCGCCGATATGCAAGTACCGCTTGATATGGATAACGTTGCGAACATTCTTTAGTGGAACGCGTCGTACAGGTGTTTACGCTCACCACATGTGGATATTTTTCCGAGTTGACTTTTTATCGAGTTAAGAAAGTTCAGTACCGTACTTCAATATTTTGTTTCGTGTAAATTAAATTAGTGACATTTGAATTTGTTGTTAATGTTTAACAAACCCGTTCGTGTCATTTCTAACACAACTCATCCGGCTGCGCGAAAACTGACTATGGTCAGATCCGGATCGAGTTAATTTTATCGGAAGTGGAAACCCTTCCTTTTCGTCATCAACTTTAGTATTTTGTTTCGAATCAATTAAACTAGTGAAAGTTAAATTTATTGTTAATGTTTAACAAACCCGTTCGTGTCATTTTCAACGCAACTCATCCGGCTGCGCGAAAACTGACTATGGTCAGATCCGGATCGAGTTAATTTTATCGGAAGTGGAAACCCTTATTTTTCGTCATCATCAACAACCACCTTCTACCGAATCATTGTCAACAGTTCAACGTATTTTATGGTCATCTCGTTTATGGAAGAACCATACTTTCGTATCTCATACCGGCAAATCTATCTGGAAATTCCGTTTGGAACGCATCAGTACCTTATATGTAAGCATTCTTTTCGTATTTTTAAGTATTATTGTATTCTTGGTCAGTTTTGACCATGACATTTGATAAACCTTAAGTTTTTCCGTGAAGACGATCGCAACCTCTTTGTATGTCCTTTTTATGTATTGATAGTCTAAATTGTTTATTAAAATACCGTCATATTTTTCGAATTCTGTTTTACGTCACATTTAAGTTTAATAAATTAAACTATTCACATTGTAGATTGAATTTTACGTCATGTTTAATATTAAATGAATTAAATTAACTTCAAGTCAATGTTCTTTTTTTTGTGATAACGTTTTATCATTTATTCAAGTCAAGTTTTCATATTTGAGTTTTTGTAGCATCATGTAGGTGTAAATATGATTAGACATATGTTATAAAATACCAAATGCCCTTGTACATTTCGACATTATATTTCTTTATTATTTATATTTGTGTTTTTATTATTGTTTATGTGTTTGTTTATTTAGCGATTATGTAAGGTAAGGTTTATAACAGCAAGACATACCTGTAATCCAAAGAGAGGCCACCAGTATGAGATACTCGCGTTTAGTTTTGTCAGCAGCTGTCGTGTATTCAGCTGGAAAGGGGCGATTTTGCACCCCTTTCAAATGGACCTTGGTTCAGAATTCACGTGGCGCCCTTTTTACTCCGTGTGTAAATATATCCCCCCCCCTATTTTTGAGACAACATCATAACTCGCGATCGAGGATTGCCCGGTCGCTGAGGAGAGGCAGACAAGACACGACTTTTGGTCACAAGCCCTTCTGCTCCACCCTACGAACACCACCCTTCGCGGCTGAAGCTAGTCATGTCGTTAATCTCTGTTCGGAAGGTGTCTTGGATGTGTATTGTCGTGTAACAAGCTGCCGCCGCCCGCCGGCGACGCGTCGCGCCGGGTCGCGGGTAATTGACATTGTTTAAGTTTTTTGCATTCAATATTTTGAAATTTATAATTGGATAGATCTAGGTCTATCCCCCAAAATTTTGTATATAAACACCATAAAATTGGAAATATGGTCATTACCTACTTCAATTGCGAATTTTACTTCACAAGAGATATCATAATAAAAATTAATAATAATATTAACAAGTAGTAAGTTATATATTAGTTTGTAAAATTTTTACATTTTATTTAAAATTTTATTTTTGCAGTGGCATCATCATCATCACCATCATTAGCTCTAAAAGATGCGATTGAATAGTGAAGATGTGGTTGATCAATTTTCGTCGGGATTTACTAAACATAGAATCGTGCCAGAAAAAGTTATGGATCTAGATTTACTATATCAGACATCATATTCATTGAATATGAGCAAAAGTAAGTTGTTATCGGTAGGTTTGAGTCTGCAAGCATGGGAGCCATTAGTTAAACTTGGAGGCTCTAACGGAATATTCATTATTCTGAATGAACTGGAATGGTTTGCATTCAACGATACCAAGAACAAAATAAAAAATTACTTTGAAGGTATAGAAGATGACGAAGAATTAACATCGATCGCCATATTAGGTTTAAAAATTGAACGAGGCGCTATGAATAATAATCGTCTGTTAAAAATTAGCAATTCAAGTAATTATTTATATTTGGGCGAAGATACTATTAAGAATCTTTTTAATGCCGCAAATGTTGTTAATACTCGCATTAACAATATAAATATGCAAAAATTTAAAACATATTATTATGATATCGTCCCTCCAATGGTAAAGTCGCGTATCTGCAATTTTTGCGAATTTGGGATTATGGGTACATTAGAATGTAAGCTAACCAATACACACTATGGTAGAGTCTCGTATCTGTATCTCGTTTCGTTATAGTAGATATTACAATTGTAAACTTGCGTAACTACGTGAATCTTATTTTCGACCTCCGTAAACTCGCGAATAGTCAAGTACGTTAGTTTACTGTTGTGGGCTATTTCAAAAATCTTATAAGTGTGTTGTAAAGTCGCGTATATGTAAATTTTATTTTATTCCATTTTTTGAGTTTAGGTAAATTTTCAACGTGTCTTGAGTTATTACAACACTATAGCATTAAATAGCATTTAATCAACTGAAGGACAGAGAGGTAGTGTGGAAATTTCGACTTGTATTTACAATTTTATAATGAGTAAACCAGAAGTAAGGCATGTTAGAATGATGTCAGATAATTGTGCAGGGCAGCAAAAAAATTTAACTTTTTCTGTTATGTGTCTCCATTTACTTAAAGTACACCCTGTGCTCGAGGTGATAGATCACAAGTTTTTCGAATCTGGGCACACCCAAATGGAATGTGACTCTATTCATAGTAAAATAGAGCAGAAATCGAAAAATATTCCAGTATACACTCCAGAAGCTTGGGCACAAGTGATAAGAACAGCACGATCAAATCCACGACCTTATGAAGTCAGTTACCTTTTACACGATGATTTCGTAGAATTCAATCAAACTAAAAAAAGTGTTTTCCAATCCGAGTCAGGTCAGAAACTTAAGTTTCGCAATGCAGTGTGGCTACATTATGAAAAATCAACTCCAGAGACAATTTTTTTGAAACATAGTTTTGATGATACGTTGTACAATAAATTTACTTTAAAGAAGTTACGAGGACGCCCTTTATTAATACCAGAGCCTGCAAAAGTGTATTCTTCTCGAATTCCTATTTCTAATGCAAAAAAGAAAGACTTAAAAAAACTTTGTAATGAATTAGTAATACCCAAAGTTAATCACGATTACTATAATAATTTACCTACGAATGAATCAGCTAGAGACACTTTACCAGAACCAGATCAGTTGGAAGAATCTGATTCTGAATAAAATTGATTAAAAATTCCAGTTTTTCATTTTTTCATTATTTTGTTTTGTTTGTATGTACATTTTTTCAAATAAATTATGTACCCAAAAGCTACTGTGTATTAGTGGAGTAGAGTTCTGTAATAAAAAGCGACAACTGAATGAATAACAACATTAAAATTGTAACATTAATTATTACAGATTCGTTACTTTACTGTCAAACTATAACATTTCACAAATGTGTACCACAGTAAACTAACGAATCTGAATTTTAAGTCTTTAAAATTGAAAATTTTGAAAGTTGCTCGTATAGCTTTAAAAGTAACCTAAACATACTATATTATAGACATAAAAAACATTGAAAAAGAATAAAAATGGAATTTAGGGAAACAAATCAAACTGCTTTTTGCTCTCCTGTAAAATTAGTATTTTGCAGATACGCGACTTTACCATTGGAGGGACGATTATGTTGAATTCTGGAATTCAGATAGGCAAAAACATATTCGAAAATCTTGAATATTTATTAATGAGACCCCGGAAACATACACGCAAACGCGCCCGGCCGGTCAATGGACCACGGTCACAAACAGACCAAGACCGAAAGAGAACAACAGGCAGCCACCTGTTGTACTCACTAAACCCATCGCAAGCATTCCAACTTTTATGGAAAAGGTAGCCCCTGCAAGAAAAGGGAAACTGCGACTGCAACACAATAGAGGACAAACTTGGATTTACCTCGAAAGAGAAAAGTCCGTAAAAAGACCAACAATCGGTCAAAAAACTGCTTTTGTTTTACCAATTAGGTAAAACGAACTTCTCGCCGCCGAAAACATTAAAACAATAAACGATGTCCAACTAAAAAACAAATATGGAGATACCACGGGATCCTTCCTGGTTACCTTCGATCAAAGTGTCACCCTCGCGTAAATCAAACACATCAAACAAATTGGTGTTTGTATGATCCGATTCGAGGAGTACAACAAAAGAAATACAAGAACCCAGTGCCACTGTTGCCAAAACTTTGGCCACGGATCGTCAAACTGTAACGTCAAGCCGCGATGCGTCAAGTGTTTGGACAATCACAACACCCAGGAAGGTCAAAGACGAAGCAGTCCGATGCTGCAACTGCCAGGGCCAGCATTCGCCAAACTACAGCCTATGTCCCAAGTACCTGGAGTACAACATGAAGGTTAGTGCAAACCCCCGACGCCAAATCGTAAACTCAAACAACCCAAATCTAAATTTCAATTTGAAGTCAATGGCGAACCACTTAGTGTAATATATGATGATGCGCCACACAAAAGTATGTTACAACTGCGACCATCTAACCGATCCATATGCAGTTACTTAGTTATAAGTAACCTAGACATTAATTTAACTGATATTGAAATACGTCACATATTTTACGACAACCCACAGGATGTAAAAAACTCGGTGCTTTTGATGGCGAAATCTGTGGCAGTTGAAAATATCGAAGTGATTCGTTTAACGAACCAATTCTCTACTCCTTCGCTCTTTGGGCATATCTAGTCGCTCGTCGTCGCTCATGGGGTGTTTATTTCTCAACCTAACAGCTTATCTTGGAATTTAATGTAGCAAGTGTACGTTATTCCGAAATTCAATTCTAAGTTGAAATGGAATGTTTGCCAAATTGTTTTTCAATAAATGTAATTCATTTTCAGTTTAATGTAATTTTTGTCACACAAAAATACACTTATTAGTCAAACCAATAAAAATAACTTAACTCAATACAATTACACAAATTCAACACAAAACGGCTTAAACAATAATACACACACATCTGGCTCACACCCTAACACTTTCAATAATTGAAGGGCCTAGTGGAAAAAGTAGTTAAGTCACTTTTTTTTTCAATTTGTAGTTGAGCACATTTTCACATGCGGCATTTATTCTCTACAAATTAGTATAAAAATCAACAAATTGAAAAAAAAGTGACTTAACTACTTTTTCCACTAGGCCCCTCAATTATTATCATTATGATTCATTTCAAACTAATCTTTACGATATTCCTTAGTGCTCTTTACCTGATCTATGCAATTAATAGTAATTAATTAATCAACCCAGAAAACCTTGACGATCAAAAAGCAATTAAACAACTGCTTTTTAATCAAAACAACTTTGAGGGCTATTCATACACTCTGCGCGAAGTCACCTCCACAGTTGTTGTATTGTTCCGCCATTTTAATATCCAGTAAGGATTATGGAAGAGGAAACCAGCCGTTACGCTTCTCAGGAAGGATTCATGCAGCCCTCTGTAATTCAAACCCTTTTTGCCGCGGATCTGTTAGATTTATATCAGAACCCTATATTTAAATCTTGGCGCCTGTATTGTGTAAACATGCGCCACCTATATTGTAAAGCTTGTATATACGTTATCATGAATAAATTTAGTAGTTGTTAAAAACTCATCGCTATCGTTTTACTTTAACAGGATCGAACTATTCAAATTGTTGGGAGCACCCAATCGACAGGCATATCCGAACACGCCGCCTTTTCTACAAGGTTACTGTAAATTTTAAAATGTAAATGTACCAAGGGTGATCGTCATCGCATCGCGTATTGTAATTAAATTTTGCTGAACACACTCATTTGGAGTGCTGTACATTGTGATCAATTATTACCGTTTCGTATTTTTAAGATGTCATGTTTGTGGATATGTTCCATAAGTGAACTTTTAGTTTTCGGGTCCTGTGAGATCCAAATTTCAATTAACGTAATAATCATTAAGGATTAAGTTTACACATGATGAGCTCTATCATTTATTTTCTAACGTTAAATTCAAGTTTAATAAGTAAGAAAGTACTGGGGACCGAAATCCTACTCACACCTCCTCGGGGTGGTCCCTGGTAACTTGCGGAGGACCCTCAGAGATCGGGCGCGAACCCCGGTGGATGGGGGAAATCCGCAAGGCTGACGTGAGAGGTAACAACAAGGAGACGAACACCAGTCTCCCCCAACGCCAAGCTGAGGGAAGTCGACCCGACAGCGGTGCAGACCGGGTCAAGACTCTGCGCATCAGGTTGCAGAGAGACGAGCCTCGCGGACCACTACCTAGTGGCTCCCAACACGCATTCAAAGTTCAAAGCGATTCGGGTGATGCCGGGGGGTCATTGCGATCAGCCCGGGCCACGTACTCCGTTGGTGCCCAGCGGGAGCCAGCTAATCCAGTGATGACGGGAGGCCGTAGAAAAACGACGAAGCCGCAGACCATCGCAGACGACAGAGGAAGTGATGCCGAGAAGGTATATCCCGCTGCTCGTCGGGGAGGGGGTTTTAGTCTGTAAGAATCCGACACTACTACCCCAGATTATCGGGGTGGTGTCTTTTGAAGATTTCCCCCTTCCCTGCATTAAAACAAAAAAAAAGCAGACGTCTGGAAATTTAAAATCCATGAAAGCTGATTTACCTCGCAGTACTTACAAACCTAATCTAGTTGGTTCATCTTCAGCTCGAGTTGTTAATAGAATTTGTGCTGGAAGAACTCAAGTGAATCTTCATAAGAGTGATGCCAGGAACTATCCCAAAATTGTCACAACCAAACCAAATCTAGTTCGTTCATCTTCGACTAGATTTACGGATGGAATACTTTCAAATGAAAGTTTAATAAATAAAAGCGATCAGGTAATTCCACAACCGCTTAAAAGTAGAATTAAATCTACCATTCCTGCTAGGAAATTGACTGCGATAACAAACGCTAACCTAAAATTTGAGAAAGTCGTGTCTACAAATAGTGCATGCGCCAATAAAAATCTTGAAGACAACACACGAATTGCCAATATAATACCTAAAATAAAAGTGTCTCTGGTTCCGCCCAAATTAAGCCGATCGAGCGTCGAAATTGCGAGAAAGCGATATGCTTACTTATTGCGAATCAATTTATATTCAATGAGGATTCCAAAGAAAACATCAACTAGAAATAACTAAAATCAAAGTGAACTGTTTGAAACATTTACAAAACCAAACGAACAGTAAGAAAGTACTAAGTTTTTGTACCTTATTCGACACCTACTGAAGGTGAATTTTTGTATGTATTGCCATGTATCGCTACTGTTTAAAAAAAATTCATTTATATAGCGGGAGAAATGAATGGCACTTAATTTAATTATGCCTCGACTAGCCTGCATGAAAACTCGTTATTTAGGGTCAAAAGTGGGTTCATGTATATAAATTGAAATACTCACATGCTTCACCTTAATTATTGATCTTTCTTATAAAGATGACTCAAATAAATCGAAATTGTATCTGTTTCTTCTTCAATCTAATACTGCTATTTAATGAAATTAAACGCAAACGTTGTCAAACGAAAAACAATGCAATTTATTTAACACAACAAAAATTCTAAAACAAAACATTGGTTTTCTTATACTAAACAAATTAAATTTTACAAAGTGGATCATTTATAACAAAACCCCCAAAAGTTTATGCCCGCCCGAAAATTTATAAAAACGATTCGTCTATTTATCTAAGAGTAAGTGCGTCACTAAAAACTCTTACCGAAAATGTACCGTTCTTCCGGTGTTTATCGATGTAGTGGTGATGGTGTGGAGCATAGGTGTGCGAAGATACTCGTTGAAACAGTTTCTGATCCTGGACCACACTGAAGCAAGTAGGAACGACCAGTAAATAAATCTAATGATTTTATCCAATAGATTCCATTCACGTATCCATAAAATACAGTCATCAAAATTTATTTCCAAAATTACTTCCAAAATTTTTATATCCAAAAAAAACTTATTTCCAATCATTAAAATACAAACTTATTTTGAATAATTATTATCCAAACTTATTTTCAAAAATACTAATACGAACTCCCCGTCTTAATACTCCGACGGTTTACTTCCGAGTTCTCGCACCGTTCTCGTTTCCAAAGTCCCACCAAATTCTCTTCATTCGCGCACACGCACATCTCAAAATTGTCACTTTATTTTAATTTTTACGAAATCCTACTTTACCAAATAAATGAAATTAATCTAATTTGTTTCTCATACTTAAAATTGATCAAAACAAACACCAATACTTCATTCTTTACAACTTTCCATAGCTTTTCAGATTTAACAATGTTTGTATCTTTATGGATATTTGATGTAAAAGCAGTTTAACAAACCTTCGATCAGAGAAGAGTCAGATACAAATAGTAATTGCCTGTTGTGGTCTTATATTTAATTAATAAAAATTATGAGTATTTTAATTATTGACTCAATTACGTCATACCACCCCCTATGATAAACAGGACACGACAGTATATATCTATATATAGACATGATGCATGTTCACCATATCGTCGGCTTCACATGAAAAGTGCATAAGTACCAAAATTTCTGAAAATGTGATTTTTGTGCCATCTAGTTAAATTAATACTTTAAAACAGTTTTTAGCTCTTACTGTAAAAATGGTTATTTTTGGACTTATGCACTTTTCATATGAAGCCGACGATATTGAAATCCCAGAAGATATCCGCGAATGGTAAGTTTAAATAACTTGCATTATAAGTATTTTAAAAAATAACTACAATTTGTATTGTAGTGCCCCATGGCAAAATGTTCGTAGAACTTTGAAGTATGCTATTCCTACTATCTTAGTTAATTATAATGCCGATGGCGGAATGTTGGTTATCATTTCTGTCCCGTAACACCCCCTTTAGTTCACCCGTATAGATCGTTCCAAAAACGATCGATGCAAACGGAAAGCGAAAGTAGAGACTAGTCATAGATTACCGAAAATTAAACGATAAGACAATAGAAGACAAATGCCCTCTCCCACGAATCGAGGAAATTCTTGATAAACTCGCAAAGTGTATGTACTTTTCGACACTGGATTTAGCACAAGGTTTTCACCAAATAGAGTTACATTGCAGAATCATTGGACTGCTCAATGGAAACCAGGGCCCTCAAATAGAAACGATTAACACTAATTCCTAAATCATTATTATAAATTTTATTTATATTTTATTATAACCAACTTTGACGTAAGTGACCACCAATTATTGAAAAATGTGATTACTTTAGAACCAAAAATCGTAAACCCTCTTTCCCGAAAAGTATTCGGCACATTAAACGAAAATTGCAAGTCCATCGAAAATCTATTTCAAAAATTTAAACATCGTAATAAACGCACTCATGGACATTTTAGGAACCGCGATTAATAAAATGTTTAAAGCAATAATTACAATTTTTAATCTACTCTACCTTCGTATGGATTATATTCAAATTCACATATGGTTTCTGAAGGGTCATGCATATGGAAATCATAAATTCCATCTTCATCATATATCATCATCTGATATTGCTTCGTTTCCATTATCTTCATTCCAATTTTCAAACAATACTTCAATTTCCATATTATTTAAATCACCTAACGTTTTTACAACACCAATATTAGCATCATACACAAGAAATCCAAATGGCAAACAACACATTCCAGGTTCAAGAAGCAGCTCCAATACAACCGATCTAACCAGTTCTTAAACATTCCCACGACATACAAAATTTAGTTAATATGAAAGTTAACATTTCTCAAAACCTAAAAGAACACAATTGGAAAAAGCTGAAACATCATTCACTAATATCTAATATAATTACAGGAACAATTGGACCCCCTTCTGCAATAGGGAACCAACCAGTTTTCAGTATCTTCAGTATTTTCAGTATAAAGGTTTCAGTATCTAGCAAAACACATAACAAAACGTTGGTTCCCATGCTCAATAAATGCCTTTAAAATGGATTTATATTCTGGTTCTCTTTTGTATAATGGAAAGCATCAAAATGATTGTTGGAAGCAAATCATTGGAAAATGGTTGGTTCCTTATTGCAGAAGGGGGTCCAATTATAATAGCACTGACAGGATGCTGCTTGACAATCTACCGCTACTGGATGAAGTCAAAATCACCACAATATCAAGTTCGGCAGCCCAAGATACGGTCCGAAAGTAATCGGGTAAAACACTTACGGGGTGAATTTGAAAAAATTCTGAACCAAAGCGGGTGGAACTTATACAAGGTGCGACCAAAAGGTTGCGGAACACTTGTGAAGTGACCTAGGAAACTTTAGGCAAACGCCAGCCCTACTATAGGGCGGTATAAAAGTCAATCGACCTTGAAGTGATCATTAAAAATCTCAACACACGACCCGGGAAGCATACCAATATTGCCACCGTCGTGAAAGATGTGGCGAACGATTGCGCCAGGCATCTCAACCGTCTCCTGCTAGAGAGCAGGGAAAAAGATGAGAGGACAAAGAGTTTTGATGAAGTCACTACACTAGTTACGTTATACAAAATCACTGTACCAGTCAAGAGTTAAACAGGGTAATCGACGGTTTGACATTTATTACAAAATGAATCATTGGATTCAGGTTGGGAGCCGGTAGTCAGCAAGGCATTAGTATCAATATCTCGCAGAATTATGAATATGTGTAGCCGGCCCAAATCGTCCTTAAGACATTTAGTCGGTTACAGAATTATTACGCTGGTTATCACCTGAAATTTTACATTTTATTAGGATTGTGTAAGACTAGTTTTCTAGCTTACCTTTACTTTCGTCCTACCCTGTAGATCAAAATTCTTTTTGAATGTTCAATTTGAATAGAATTTGCAAGGCCAATTTGATACCAGGAGATAGCAAATACCAGATAGCGATGGAAAAGCAAGTGAACGTGTCGTTAGCTGAATTAAGTAGAAAATTCGGGTAAAAAGCAGATTGGTTACAGCGTTTTTTTTGTGTAATTAGTAATTACCAAAGTCAGGTGTTCCTGGATCATAACGGGTAACAATCTCACGATCCTGTTAATTGGCTTTGTTTAAGCAATTCTTGGATCGATCGCTTCGGCGGATAAAGCTTTTTTTTAGCCTGAAAATTTTTGCAAATTTTGGTTAATGGTAGTTTTCTGCTTATCAACATTGATTACGACTTACCGTTATATATCTTGGTAATCAATCGGTGGCGAACATCTGCCACTCCGTTCAATTAACAACTGGACACTATCTGGGTATTTATCTGCGACAATTATATCGGCTACCAAACGTGATAATTTATATCTGACATTTGACGTAACACCATCATTAAGGCATTCCAGTGGCGCATCGCAAGAGGCGAATCAAAGGTTCACGGCCAAGATACAAATTGGGTGAGCGTTTTGTTATAATTTTTTGAAAAGTGAGGTACACTTTGAAATTGTTTTGTGCTGTGCGTATTGCGCCGATTAAACGCGATTTGTCAAGAGAGAAGATCATCATAACTGATTTTGTTTTGTTATAAATATTGAAAAGGGAATTTATCCCCTTGTTTAATTTTTTCTTTTAAATTTGCGCCTTATCAGATCTGAACGGGTAATAATATTAACAACAATTTTTTTGATATCAATAAATTATTTATAATAATTGTATTGATTTGGTTTTACACATTTTTGGTAATTGTGTGCATAGCTGTGTGTGGCATTATAGCCGATTACTTTGTCTTGGTCCACTGTTGGGACACAAACCTAAGCAGCACACTTAGCATAATTAAACTTTTATCGGCACTGGAATTGTTTTATTTCATAAGCTTTTGCCCTTTCAATAAAACACCTTACTTTAGCGACATAAGGGCGTGGCGCCTTTTGTTTGAGTTTAGTTCGAGGGTACCGGTATTCATTCCGGGCACGCCTGACCCCCCCTATCTGCTTTCCGCAGAGCTAGGCCGTAAAGCGTCGCTAGTCAATTCCCGAGGTGCAGGTAAGATTGAAGTTTTTGTTTGGTTAAGTTTTGTGACTGGTGCTCAGGTAGAGCAGGCAGGCCGCATATGCTGACTGTAATGTATACGCATGTTTGCGCAATGGGAAAATGGTCAGTCATGTATTAGACAGCAAATGGACTGGGTCATAATCGTTGGGTCAGTTCTATACAGCAACAAGTCAAAATTGGCAAAAGGCAATATATCAAATTGTTGCGGTATTAGTGAAATCGTAAAATAATTTTATTGCAATAGAGAAATGTCTACTCTGTGGAGACCCGAAATTTAAAATGTTGCTTTATTAAATTGATAAAACAACTCAATAGGAACTTATTTTTGGAATAATCTAAAAATGGTTAAATTTTGACTTGTTGCTGTATAGAACTGACCCATCGATTATTATGTAGCAAAGTTAATAAAGATGTTTTAATATTAAGTAGTATTATTTTTGGATACATTACAGTGGCGACGAGTGAAGTTACGGGTGCAGAAGATTAGTAATTGGTAAAAATGTCGGTAACACCGGCGCCGGTAGTGGCAAATATCATGATGGAAAATGTTGGGACACCTGGGTGAATTTGATGCTACAAATGCATCAGTATGGCTGATTTATAAGAGACGAATGAAAAATTGTTTTATAGCAAATGGAATAACAGATGAGATAAGAAAAAGAGCAATTTTGTTAAATTTGTTAAGAGAGGACACTTATCAATTAGTACATAACTTGTGTTTGCCAATACAACCGGAAGAAAAACTTACAGTCAATTGATTCAGTTCAAACGTGATCATTTCAAATCGGCTGTAACAGTGTGTGACCTTCGTTTTAATTTTTGGACGCATTTTTATTTAATTAATAAAAAAAAATTGGAAAAAAAAAGAGGAGGATAATAAAAGAAAAAAATAAAATTAAGATCGTCGGTTTTTGTAGGGAGGTTTTTGATTAGTTTGTGGGGGTTAGTGCAATTGAAAAAGGGAGTGTGGGAACGGCAAGGTTTTGTCTAGTGTATGTGGGGGTGATTGCGTTTCGCAAAGTTTACCACCGTCGTCCGTCGTTCCTCCGATACTCGTCGGTTACGAGTGGGTAACCTGCTCCAAATATTGGAGAATAAAAGTCGCTAGCAGTCCTACACATATTAAGGTATCGTGAAATCCGTATTTGAAAATTGTTAAAACCTTGATATCAAAATTGTTTAGTTGGTTGTTATTATGTTCTGTAGTTAGTTATTAGTCGTTAACCAATGTTAGTTATTTGTTTAGTTTTTAATTATTATGTTCATTATTTAGTTGTTAAGCTTGTTAAATCTTGTTAGTTTAAGTTGGGTAATTTAGGCCGTTAGGTTAAGTTCTTGTGTTCGTTAATAAATTTTGTTACCGTCGTTAATTATTAGTTATTCGTTAGTCCACGCTTTCTCTCCTTCGTTTGCACCCAGGACTGCGAGCGAAGGACCGTTGGGAAGTGTGGGCGAATTACTTCGTCTTGGTGGCGCCCATCCTCCCCCCCCCCCCCCATTCGATAGAAAGAGAGGTAAGTCCCTTACGCGCCGGCCAGTTCCCCCGGGTATTTCAAATACCAAATCGACCACGACCACTCCACTGAGCCAGCCGTCGTGCAACTGGTCCCGTATCCGCGTACCCTCTCTTTGGGTCAATTTAGGCCCGTCACAAATTTGACGCCCAACGTCTTGAGGCTCTCGAGTTTGCTTATTTTTGCAGTTAACCAAGTCTTCTTGCGTATTTATTGGAAAATTTAAATTATGTCCTTACCTTCGCCTAAGTCGGCGATGGAGAACACGCTCCAGGTCTTGTTGAGCGGTTATAGGTTTAATGTGGATAGACTGCTGAAGTCAGAACTAAGTTTTGAACTTTCAGTGCGTGGTATCCCCTCGGACTCCACCGTGGTTAACTTGAAGAAGTTGCTGCGTAAGGCTTTGAACGCCGAGCGTGACAACCCAAACATATTTCGTCCCCAACATATGTTTAGTTTTGAGACTGATGCTGCGGCCATTGGCAATGCATTTGAGTCGTTAACTATTTTGTTTGAGACTGCGGATTTAAGTAAAGCGGCCGTTGTCTGTGAGACAAAACTAGTTCATGTTTTCAATCGAATTAGAAGTTCCGTCCCGGCAGACGGTGCGCAGGCTCTGCTTAAGGCGGGTTGGTTCGTGTCGCTTCGTGATTATGTTTCGGGCTTTGAAACTGCTCGATTGTCACTAGATAGTTCTGCTGCGGTTACTGATACCCCAGATTTGGCTGAGGGTTTAGCAAAGTTGAATATTTCGGTTTCACAAGAGTTGGTTACGACCGATGCTGCCGTCCTGCCTGTGATAAACTCTTCTGCTTTTGTTGAGGCTGCTCCTTCGGCGTTAAATGTAACGACCCCTGGTGCTGTTTTTGCTACTATCGCTCCTACAGCAAACAATCAGACCGTTTCGGATCCCCCATTGGTTTCGGTTTCATCCCCGAGTTCAGATTATGTTAAACCTATCCCAGTGGTAAAATGGGGTATTTCTTTTAAAGGTGATAAGTAGAGATGAGATTTTTAGGTCGTAAAAATTCAAAAAAAGGCACCTAAAAAGGTTCTAAAAAACGTCATTTTAGGTCGTATAAATTCAAAAAAAGGTTCCTAAAAAGGTACTAAAAACCTTTGACCGATCTCAACCAAATTTTGCACAGTTATTCTGTAGGTCCAGGCGCAACTATTCGTGCATAAATGGAGAAGAAATTCCCGCGGGGAGCAAAGTTATTCGCGTTTTTCGATTTTTTATTGATACACTGTATACTTTACCCTTAGGTTAAGTACACAGTTACCTGGGTACTTAACCCAGTTAACAAACCCTTACTTACTTACAGGGCCGGGCTGGCCTGAACGTTCCAAAAAATATTTGGTAGCACTTCCTTGTATCTCTCGATTCTAGTAGGTGCTTTCAAATAAACTTTTTTAACGCATGCAATTAAATTATCAACATTTTCATATTCACCACGTATAAATTCACATACACGATGAAGGGCATGTGCTAAACATGTAAAGTGAATTAAATTTGGATAAAAAACCCTTAAAGTTGTTGCACATTTCAACATATAGGCTGCTGTATCAGAGTACAAAATTTTCACTCTTTCGTATTTTATTCCACATGGCCAAAGAATAGCTAAAGACTCATTCACAAATCGTGCTACCGTGGCATGATTCATTTTCTCTAAAACCTTTGACGATAGTAAATATGGGACACCAGCTTCTTCATCGGACATTTTCCCAACCACTAAATTAGCAATATATCGCCCCATAATATCGGTAGTCTCATCTACACAAATCCAAATATTGCAATTTCCGATGGCGCTTTGAATACTTTTTATTGTGTCTTCGTAACATTGTGGTAAATAATTTTTACTCAAAGTGGTACGATGAGGAAAGACCTTTTTGCAATATTTTTCCAAAAAACTTTTAAATTACTATTTTTAGGTTGGTACATAGTGTTAAAATAGGTCGTTAAAACGAAAAAAAGGTCAAAAAGGTCGTTAAAACGAAAAATGGCAAAAAAAGGCAAAAAAGGTCAAAACAAATAGGGCTTATATAACGTAGTTTTCCATAAAACAAATTTTGGTACTAATATCATAAAAATAGGACGTAAAATAAAAAAAAGGTCAAAACCTAAAAATCTCATCTCTAGTGATAAGTCCCAATCAGTTAACGCGTTTCTAGAACAAGTTGAAGAGCTTAGCGTAGCTCGCAATGTGTCCAAGGAACGTTTGTTCCGGGAATCTTTTGACCTTTTCAAGGACAAAGCTTTAGTTTGGTTTCGTGCCAACAAAGTACTTTGTCGAGATTGGAATGAACTAGCTACCGCGTTACGCGATGAATATTTACCACCGGATTACGATGATGTGTTGTTAAGAGAAATTGAGCGTCGCACTCAAGGTGCTAACGAGTCTTTAGGGATGTATGTCGCGATTCTTACCAACATGTTTTCGCGATTAACCGAAAAACTTTCTGAAGCTAGGCAGTTGAAAATCGTGCGTAGAAATCTCACTCCTTTTTATCAGACGCACTTGGGTTTGTCTGAAATTACGTCGTTTCGCAATCTGGCAAGATTGGGTAAGGCGATTGAGGAGAAACGCTCCCAAATTGAAAATTATGTACCCCCGGTTAAACGTAAGTCTGACTTAGAGTCAGACCTTGCTTATTTAGACACTTATGGTGAATTCTCAGACAGTGGGATGGGAAAAACCTTCCATCGTCCTTCATCCTCTCCTGCGGCGCCTTCTGCTCGTTTTGCTGCGGTGACTACGTCTCCTGCACCCCGTGACGTCGCGCAATCGTTGCATAGGTCCAAGCCTTCATTGTGTTGGAACTGTAATTCACCCCGTCATTTAGCTCGGGAGTGTACGGCTCCGAGGAAAGCTTCCCTGTATTGTTATCGTTGCGGTGAGCCAAACTTTACGGTGCTTACCTGCCCCAAATGTGCTTCGAGTTCGGGAAACGATCGTCGAGGTCAGTGAAATACGGGCTCGCTACCTCGCATGTCTTTCGAAATTCGTCCCGTTACGTTCATGAGTTGTTGTCGGAACGCGATAGACTTTTTATTAAAAATAAAGTGTTGTTGGATTTTATCATCGAACATGCGCGCGACGATGAACGTCCGTACGTTACTGTAGACATTTGCGGTACTCGGATTTTCGCGTTATTGGACTCTGGTGCTACGCGCACTATTATTGGTGGAAAAGGTTGGGATATTTTGTCTCAAACCGGATTTAGTATGAATCGTCGTTTTCGTTCTGGTTGTGCGTTGGCCAATGGACGTTCAATTTTGGTTGCCGGTGCCGTCGATCTTCCGATCAATTTAAGCGGTCGAACCGTAATTATTACTGCCCTTGTTGTCCCTGATGTATCTCCGCTGCTGATCCTAGGTATCGATTTTTGGAAAACCATAGGCTTTGTCCCTGATGTGTTCCGTGGAGAATGGCGCTTTTCGAATCCTGATGCGGCCACTGTGATGTCTGTGTCGTCTACGGTAACGCCTGTGTCAAAGTTGACTGACGAACAGAAAATGGAGTTGAGCTCCTTAATAGATGAGTCCTTTCCGTCGATTGTCCCTAACATTCTTGGATGTGCTACTAATGTGTCGCATCGGATTGTAACTACTTCCCCACCCATCAAGCAGCGCTACTACCCTGTGTCCCCTGTTGTACAGCGCCAGATCGACGAAGAATTGAAGACGATGCTCGATGCGGGCGTCGTGGAAAAATCGAACAGTGGTTGGTCTAGTCCCGTACTTCTAGTGAAGAAGAAGGATGGAAAATTCCGATTTTGCGTGGATTTTAGAAAAGTCAATGCGGTCAGCGAACGTGATGCGTATCCCCTCCCCTATGTTTCGTCGATTTTGGATCGCTTAGGTAATGCCCAGTACAATACCAGCCTCGATATCAAATCTGCGTATTGGCAGATTCCATTGGATCCCGACTCCAAGCAGTACACTGCTTTTACCATCCCTGGTCGAGGATTGTTCCAATTTACCCGCATGGCTTTCGGTCTTCATAACGCACCTGCAACTTGGCAGCGTTATGTGGACAAGGTTTTGGGCCCTGAGCTCGAACCGTTTGAGTTCGTATACCTAGATGATGTTATCATCTGCACCCCAACTTTTGAGAAGCACATGGATGTTTTGCGCGAGGTGTTAAAAAGACTAAGAGACTCCGGCCTCACCCTCAGTAAAGACAAGTGTAATTGGTGCTTGTCTTAGTTGACTTATCTCGGTTATGTGGTCAGTGACCAAGGTTTATCGGTGGACCCTCAAAAGGTCGACGCGATTTTGCGTGTTCCTGCACCTAAGTGCGTGACAGAAGTACGTCGTATTATCGGTATGGTATCGTGGTACCGCCGTTTTATCCCGAACTTTTCATCGATAATCTCACCAATGACTGCCTTGCTTCGGCGTAATCACCACTTTTTATGGACAGAAGAGTGTGATTTTGCGCTAAAGACCCTTAAGAACAATTTAGTGAGTGCTCCCATCCTTACTTGTCCCGATTTTTCTTTCCCTTTTTCTGTTCAGACCGACGCGTCCGGGTACGGAATCGCGGCCGTGTTAACTCAAGAAGTCGATGGGGACGAGAGGGTCATCAGTTATTTGAGCCGCTCTTTAACGAAACAAGAGCAGAATTTTTCGGTCACTGAGAGAGAGTGTCTCGCGGTAATGTGGGCCGTGGAGAAGTTGCGTCCTTACCTCGAAGGGTCGCATTTTAAAGTTATTACGGATCATTATAGTCTTGTTTGGTTGGCTAATTTAAAAGAGCCTACTGGTCGTTTATGTAGATGGGCAGTGAGACTACAGCAGTATGATTTTGAAGTCATACACCGTAAGGGCAAAGACAATATAGTGACTGACGCGTTGTCGCGTGCAGTTCCGGTCCTCGCCGCTGTGTCGGACGGAACAGTTGTTGTAGAACCTTCAGTGAGTGCGATTGACATTATAAATGCGACTGATATGGATCGCGCGGCTGGCCCCGACAAGTGGTATCGGTCCATGCTTGCGCGTATCGCGAATAAACCGAATTCATTTCCGAAGTGGAAAGTAGAAAACGGTGTACTTTATAAACACGTTCCTGCCGATTATCCAGACTTACGAGAAGAAGTTGATACTTGGAAAGAGGTCTTGGCTGACCATCGCCGACGCGATGTTATCCGGTCTTGTCACGATGAACCTACCTCAGGTCATTTAGGCATTCGGAAAACTTTAGATCGAGTTGCTCGTAATTTTTATTGGCCAAAAATGAAATATACCGTCACTAAGTATGTGAATCGCTGTTCCATTTGTATTGCTCACAAACCAGAGCAGAAGAAGCCGGCTGGTTTAATGATTCGCCATCCTGTAGTTACGAGACCGTGGCAGATGATCTCTGTAGATCTTGTTGGGCCTTTACCCCGGTCTACACGCGGATATTGTTATATTTTGGTGGTGGCGGATTATTTTTCAAAATTTTCGCTATGTTTTCCCTTGCGTGCCGCTACTGCTGCTGCCGCGACGCGTTGAAGAGGAAGTCTTTCTGATGTTTGGTGTACCAGAAATTGTATTGTGTGATAACGGTGTTCAGTTTAGGAGTCGTGAATTCCAGAACATGGTACGTCGTTACCGAGCTAAAATTACTTTTAGTGCTCTTTATCACCCTCAAGCGAATCCAGTTGAGAGAGTGAACCGCGTACTCAAAACTATGCTCGCTTCTTATGTCGCTGATAATCACCGCACTTGGGACAAATATTTGGCACAAGTTGCTTGCGCGATGCGGACCGCCGTTCATGAAGTTACCGGCGTAACGCCTTATTTCGCGAATTTCGGTAAGGAGATGTACATAAACGGTAGCGCAATAGAGCCGGATGACTCTGAATCGACAGAAGTGTCGTTTGGAGATCGTTCGAGGATGAAAGGACCTAAAGACTTCCCAATTGTTATATGACGATATTGTCGTGCGGCTACAGGCCGCTTATGAGAAAAATAAGCATTACTACGACCTTCGTCGTAGACCCGCAAATTTCCGTGTTGGGGATTCGGTTTGGCGTCGCAATCACGTCCTGTCAGACGCTTCGCGATTCTATAATGCGAAACTTGCCCCCAAGTTTGTTGGCCCATTTATTATCAAGTCGCAGCTGTCAAACGCGACTTACGAACTCTCGGATGAATCCGGAGATATTCGTGGTGTTTGGCATGCACAAGACCTCAAGCCTACCCCGGAAGATTAGTCTCGTCGTGATTTTATTTTAATTTTCTTTAGTTTAGGTTCTTTCGTCCCTTTTGTTGCTCCTACCCCACCGAAGTGTTTCTTTGGTAAGGGGGGTGTGACCTTCGTTTTAATTTTTGGACGCATTTTTATTTAATTAATAAAAAAAAATTGGAGGGGCTGGGATTGGAAAAAAAAGAGGATAATAAAAGAAAAAAATAAAATTAAGATCGTCGGTTTTTGTAGGGAGGTTTTTGATTAGTTTGTGGGGGTTAGTGCAATTGAAAAAGGGAGTGTGGGAACGGCAAGGTTTTGTCTAGTGTATGTGGGGGTGATTGCGTTTCGCAAAGTTTACCACCGTCGTCCGTCGTTCCTCCGATACTCGTCGGTTACGAGTGGGTAACCTGCTCCAAATATTGGAGAATAAAAGTCGCTAGCAGTCCTACACATATTAAGGTATCGTGAAATCCGTATTTGAAAATTGTTAAAACCTTGATATCAAAATTGTTTAGTTGGTTGTTATTATGTTCTGTAGTTAGTTATTAGTCGTTAACCAATGTTAGTTATTTGTTTAGTTTTTAATTATTATGTTCATTATTTAGTTGTTAAGCTTGTTAAATCTTGTTAGTTTAAGTTGGGTAATTTAGGCCGTTAGGTTAAGTTCTTGTGTTCGTTAATAAATTTTGTTACCGTCGTTAATTATTAGTTATTCGTTAGTCCACGCTTTCTCTCCTTCGTTTGCACCCAGGACTGCGAGCGAAGGACCGTTGGGAAGTGTGGGCGAATTACTTCGTCTTGGTGGCGCCCATCCTCCCCCCCCCCATTCGATAGAAAGAGAGGTAAGTCCCTTACGCGCCGGCCAGTTCCCCCGGGTATTTCAAATACCAAATCGACCACGACCACTCCACTGAGCCAGCCGTCGTGCAACTGCTCCCGTATCCGCGTACCCTCTCTTTGGGTCAATTTAGGCCCGTCACAAGTGTTTGCCGCTAGGTATAAATTTTACAATTTTTTTGCCACTCATAGTTTTTAGTGTCGATCGATTAAGCAATTTTCGGATTCAGTTAAGAGATAGATTTAATTTAAGCAACCTTGGGTTGGCTATGTTTTAGGTATAGTTTTTTTGATCGTATCGTGTCGGTCAGTGGACCGATTTTTAGCGTATTATGTCGATCACTGTATCGTCCTTTTACTTCGTGTTGATGTTTATACCGCAGTTTTCGTCTCGTCAAGTTTTTTAGGATTAAGCCATGAGACTGAGCTAGAGGTTAGATATCTTGGTTAGAGGTTAATTCACTTGCGACGTTTGATATCGGCTTCTTTTTTCGGCTGCAATGGGAATGCCGCTCCAGTCTGTTTTCTGCCCTTTCGGGACTTATTTCTTCTTTGCGGCTGGAGTGAGAATACCACTCCAGCCTTGTCGTCGTGCTTAGTTACGTTTCTTGACCAGAACTGAGAGCTGCTTCCAGGACCTTCTCGTCAAGTTTGGTACGCAAGCTTCATATCGCTGTTGCCACGCTTTGAGAACTCTTCTACTTTGGCTGCTGAAATGCCGTATCTAACGAATTCTAAAGACGATCTTATCTCGTACCCGTTATTTTATGGAGTAGTAGCTGAACAGGACGTAGGTCAGCTCGGAAAATGGTCAGATATTTAATCCGGGTCCAAATTTTCTACCTGGAAATACATAGACCAACTCGGCAAAGTAATAAATTTTGGCTTGGCCAGAACTGAGAGCATCAAAAAACCTACCCTCCGATGCTCCGCATCTCCGGGCGGTTTTTCGTGCTCCGAGCCGCTACGCGGCGGGCGCTAAACATACGAGAGGCGCGACAGATCAAGGAAACCGGGATAAATGCAACCGGGATGTGAGAGACCCTCGAAATAGCATTATTCAGCGCGTTTGCCGAGCTGACCCAAAATTAAAACGACCTCTGGTTTTCATTTGCCCAGTTGACCGGTAGGATTAACCTATCCCTTGTACCTTTTGCCTAGTTGACCTACTCCGGCTGAACAATATGTTAAAATTGCGGTATATTTTATAAAAAATGTTTTAATTTGTAAAGGAGCCGAAGGAATACAAGAAATCGAAAATTTCAAGTAAAAAAATTATATCAAGTGTCCATCTTCGATGGCGATATCGCAGTAAAAGGTTTTTAGTTATTGGATAGCAGACAAAAAATTTAAAGTCTAGTTGGCAATGTACATAGATTTTCCAATGATCCAGTTTCCAGGATTTTCCAATCTTATAATTAATTGTTCCTGAAAAAGTTATTGACTTGGATTTGATTTACCAAACATTGTATTGGTTAAATATGAGTAAAAGCAAGTTTTTAGGGGGGGTGGAGGGTTAAGTACACATACTTCGGAACCCTTAATGAAACTGGGAAGATCTATCGTTATATACAGTAAATAAACAACCACCATCATGACGATTACCATAGTCAATAATAATAACTTCTGTGGTTTGTGCGAGGTTGTATTAACAACAATGGTTGCAAAACCTGAAGAGTGCAAATATACATGCTTATTAATGCACCTAGTTTTTGAATTTAAATCTTCATACATCTGCAACATGTCATTAAGCAATATATTCCCAGATAAAATTATTAAAACATAACTGAAACAAAAAACACAAGATTTTGTAGACCAAAAAGCTGTTGAACTACTTATCCTAAAACATACTTAAATAATTTTGTAACAATTCGTTCAGTTTATATTTGGAAAAACTAAACGAAATGTAATTGCTTTGTTTCAGTAAACAATTACGTAGTCGATGATTCATTTTTAATTTAAAATTCATTTTTGTGCACAACCAAACTAAAAGTTACTTAAATCGCCTTATTTTCACTACTTTGAAGTTTTCATAAACGACAACCGACAATCTTTCAAATTGGAAAATTTGGAAAAATATATGATAATTAATTTTTTTTTAGTACTACTAATTAGTAAAAATTTATAGAACAAAATCTTCTTAGATTAATTTGTTAAGGCGGCGGGGGATTATAAAGTTTTAAATAACTCCCCTATTCGGCAGTATCGCGCAGATTATTTGAGTCATTTGTAACAGGTTTCTGTTAATTTCATTCGAAAATGAAAATTGTCTTCTTTTGTTTTCAAGGCTTATTAATTTTCAGGTACCATTTATGATTAATAATTTATTTATGTGTAATTTATTTAACAAGTTTTATTTAACAAAACAAATTGTACTTTCTATTAACGTGAACATGAATTAAAAATACATATTTCAAATTATAAACACCTACAGGGTAGATGACCCATCGATCAATAAGAATTGCGAATATAATTTCAACAATAATCAAGAAGTCGGAATATCACGTTGGTAACAAGGTTGTTTAGAACAGATGTTTTTCAAGCAAATAAGTAAGATTTTTGAGTCCACAAAAAACCAAGTTATTTGAATCATTTAATTACCAGTTATTGTTATAAACCTTCCAAAAGGTTATTTAATCGTCCTAATCGAGGGCGACATAATCAAAGATAAATTATCGAGTGATAAACGGAACCAAAGTCGATAACCGTGAACTAGTGTTTCCGCCATTTTTAGGGTATGCGAATCGTTCAAATCGTATTTAAGCTGTGTCGATCGTTTTGACTACGGCCGAAGTTATTGATTTCGATAATATAAATAGTCGGCCAAGTTCTGAGTTGGATGATTGCGAAGATAAAATTTGCATTAGGAAAATATTTATTCGAAGATCAAATTCGAGGTTGTACGTGCTATAGACAAGTTGTTCCGTCAGTATCAATTCTTTCAATAAAAGGGATGTGTGTGATTGCCAAAGAATAATAGAAACAAAGTATTTATAGAAGCCAACGAAACATGGTGATATCCAAAGTTTATCTTATTTATGTAAATTCAAATCAATTATACAAATTATCTTCAATAATTAATTCACTTTCAAAAGAATCTGCGAAGCAAATCGCACAGCACTAACCTCATATTAGTATGCCTTTTTTTCAATTATTTCTAGATTCACGCCATCAGGAGGATTTACCATCTCCCGTTCAATTCCACCGTCCGATCGATCGAACGCCAGGAGGAGGACCATATTCATCAGCAAGTGAGTAATTGGAAAAGTTCCATTACTTACTATATGAGGTTAAACCTAAAAGTTTGTACGTCATTCTTTTATTTAAAACTGCAAATTTACGATAAACTTAAATACCCGGTGCAAGTAACCACTCTTGCATTCGGCAGTTGGATTCGTGGCATTTCAATCAATTTATTTAAACACCACGAGTCAAAGACAATATTACTAGTGGAGGTCAACGTTAATAAAGTTATCATTGTGACCGATAGCTGTTGGTTGATTCCCTATTTGAATTTGACAATTGTTCCAGTTTATTTATTTAATTATTTATGTATGTACTATGTTATTTTGTTCCAGTTAATTGCTATATTATTTAATTGCCAAGAAAGTTAATGTCAGTTATTAAAACTCACTATTGTTCATCTTAAACCGTTTATTACTATTTTTACAATTTCTATTTATGTTAATTTATCAAGTATTCTATTAAACGAGAATTGTTGCCAAGACATTGGGCCGAGTGAATAAAATTCAAGTAAATGCTGAAAGAAAAAAGTACAAGTAAAAGCATTTACTTGAAGCATAAAGAAATGCTATAAGTAAATGCTTGATTTTAAGTGAATAAAATTTTTCTTGTACTATCAAGTATTGTCTAATAATTTTCAGTATTTGCTAGTGTTCACGGCAACCTACGATGAATACGTAATAAATATTTTGGGAATGACATATGACAAAATATTTGTAATAAAGTAGCCGAGGTAATAATAATAGTCAGGTAGATAATAAATATTATATTACAAAACTTAAATATAATTTCAGCGTAACTACAAATACAACCAAATACAACACCATGTTGCAAGTATCATTCTAGTATCATTTCTACATTACCAACACTCATTATTAAATATAAAAATATATATACAGAGTAAGTCAATATATCAATTTTTTAAATTATTATAATTTTATTAGTACACTCCTAAAATAGTTACCGGTATGCAGTCAAATGAAGAAACACTAAATGATTCAAGCGATATTGATGGAAACGACAACGTTCAAGATGAATCTGACCAAAATACCCAGTTTTTGAAATTAATAGAAGAAAATAAAATAATACTGAATAAAAGTCAACAGCCGGAGATCAAAAAGGAAAAGGATAATGCTTACAAACCCATCGTAAATAGATATGAGCAAGTATTTGGAAAAGCGAGAACTGTAGTTCAATTGAAGAAAAAAGTAAATAATATGAAAACTCAAGTTAAAAAGAAAAGTGACATTAAACAAACCGGAAACAAAAAAATTGCTCTAAAAGCTTGGGAGCAACAATTTTTTGCTATTTTGAATGAAGATAACAATCCGGTTTTCCATCAAGTGAAAGGATCAATCGTAGGTGGATTCGTTACTAATTCAGATGACAAGAGCCCAACATTCTCGCCAGTTCAAATAAATACACCAAAAAAATTATCAACCAATCCCATAGAACTTCATCCAGTACGAAATTCACGAAAACCAAATTTTCATACACCTGCAAAAACGTCAAATGAGAGTACTGAAACTAAAGATCTGTCTTTAGCAGAGCTCCAGAGATTAGTTTTAATAAAGCAGCTAGAATTAATCAAGCTTCAAACTGAAGAAATAAAAATTAAATTGAACAAAACTAACAAACCGAACTCTCCAAATGGAAAGGACTAAAAAATTATTTTCAATGTATTTATTTATTAAAAATGATTTTCAATAAAATAACAATTAATTTTCTCTATTGTTAAACAATAAATTAGCAATATCATTTCTTTTTCTTTTAGCTCTGCCCCTGATTTCGGATTCACTTTCCTCAATTTCTGGAATTAAAATATTATCGCTCTCTTCTGTGTTAGAAAAATCGTCTGGATCATTTAATGTTTTGGCCACATTATGTAGTATGAAGCAGCAGCATAGAATAAATTTTGGTATTTTGTCTAGTAATACTCTTACTTTGTAACCAATACATGGGAAACGTCGTTTCAGTTGTCCGAATGCTGCTTCAATCACAACACGTTCACGTGTGAGAATTCTATTGAAATATATTTCTTGCTCTGTGATTGGATTTTTAAATGGCGTCATCAGCCAGGGATACAATCCATAACCGCTATCACCAAGAATAATTGAAGAAGTGTTATTATTACACATAAAATCAAATAATTGAGAGTTTTTTAAAATTCTACTATCATGAACAGAACCAGGCCAACGTACATCAACACTTGTGAAAATGTAATTTGAATCGCAAGTAGCTTGAACATTAATAGATGCAAATCCTTTTCTGTTTATATATTCATCTCCAAAAAGTCGAGGTTTCAATATCTGAACATGCGTACAATCAATTGCACAAATCGCTGATGGAAATTTAAATTTTTTGTTCCATTTAGATTTTGCAGCTATAATTTCCGTATTTGTTTGAGGAAATTTTATCCAAATATGTGATTTTTCCACTATTTTTAACATTACGAAGCTAACTGTCTTGCACACAGTAGTTCTATGAACACGATTTTCTTCTCCAACACCAATTTGAAAGCCTGGATCGTTTATATATCTTAAGAAAATTTCCATTCTTTTCTTGGAGGTTAATGCGCCACCACGTCTTTCATTGTTTTCACCAAGAAAATGATGTGCAATTTGTTGAACATTTTCTTCCGTAAATCGATGTAGATCCTTATAGTTGTTAGTGGTTGAAACTGTACTTTTTTCATATTTTTTTACTTTTCTAATATTTATAAATGCTGCCATATTTTGAAGGTTTATATTGATTTATAGATTTTTAAAGGAAAAAAAAAATTTTAGCCTGCTATTAACCACACTTAAAAATATTATAGCATTTGCTTTTAAATTCGAGTAAATGTTTTTTTTTATTCACTTAATTTTAAGTAAATACTGAAAGAATATAATCAATTAGTAAATACTTGTTTGTCTTTTCTATTACTTTAAGTTTAAGTAAGTTTTTATTTTTTTATTCACTTAAAGTAAAGTATTTCCTTGAATCTTGCAAGTAAAAGCATTTACTTTTCTTTATTCACTCGCCCCATTGTATTATTGTGTCTACTAGTGTATACTCGAGTCAGTTTTATTCAATTTTTAATTGCTATTGCGGTAAGAGAAAGTTCGACGAAATTTAACGATCCCACGGAGGTTCGAAATAACAACCCGAACCCCCTTGCTCTCCAACGCATGATTAAAAACCTATGAACTAGCCGTCACGTACCTAACATCCACGGTCAAGAAAAGCGGCACTTGGAGTCACAATAGGTAATTGTGGCTATACATTTACATAATATGTGAGTGAGTGAATAAATTATTATTTCTCTCAAACCGATTTTATTCAAAAATGTGTGAAGTTTCGTGTAACGTTTTTACAATTGATATGAAGGGATTTGCACACCCGAATTTATACCAAAAGAAGCAGCAATTTTTAATGGTGCAACAGTAAAACATTATCATATTAACCCAAATATCTTTTTTGTGAACTAAATGACGATTTAAAAAGACAAGCTCCATGGCTAGAAGATAACCACCACGGATTAAAATACAGTCACGGTTCAATTAATGTAAGGAATTACAAGAATTTTATAATTAAATACACTCAAGAAGTTGATGTAGTATTTTGTTACGGTCACCAAAAAATAACGTTTTTAAAATCAATTTTGGACGATAAAACCGTTGATACCAATCCTGATGAAGACTACGAGTGTAAGTTTTATCCTGAGAGACCGATGTGTAGAAAACATAAATTAAATATATGTAAATGTGATGACCTCTTGCTTATACTATGACATCATATTTACTTATTTATATTAATTCAAAACATACTTTTTAAATATAGAAATAAGTGATAGTTGGGATAAACACACGTGTACCGCCGGTAAATTACAACGCGATATAGAATACTACGATCTAAAAAATATAAAACTTCTAAATAACGCATTAAAAAAATGCAAATTAAATATAGGAACAAAAAGACACTTTTTTTCACAAACTTTTTATTACCTGAACTCTACAACAAGGATTTCAATAAATTGTTCAGTTGAAGTAAAGTGATCGTTTTGTTTAGTTCTAGATTGTGTGTTTATATTTTTTGTTTGGTAATTTTAATTTTTTACATAGTTTTTAATATTGCAAAAACATTTTAAAAATGGCGAAAAATAAAGATTTGGGCGAAGCTAAAAGAGCCCAAATAATTCTTTTAAATTCGTAAGGGGTTAATCAAACTCAGGGTAGTAAACGGCTTGATTGTTCGCGTTGGGGTGTGCAAAATGTTTTAAAACGTTTTAAAGAAAATGGTACTTACCAATCTAAACGTAGAACTGGTCGAAAACGGGCTAAAACTACTAGAGAGGGCAAGATGTTGCAGCGACAGTCCCTGAAAAACCGCAAAATGACGGCCCATCAGCTGGCTAACAAGATGTCTGCAAGCGGAGGGCGAAAGCACAAAATGATGCACAAAAATTCATAATTCTTTGTAGGGTATCCTTCTTGTTACTGTGTAATAAATAAATAAATAATAAATCACGTCCAGATATGCAATTGATCAGAATCGTTTCTCTTCCGGGTCTTGGTTTATTAGTTGTGTAAGCCGATGCACTTGCTCGATTGTGGCGTGATGCTTTCTCAAGCCAAATTGGTGTTTTGGAATTACAAATTCTAGCATTAAGTAAGGATACAAGCAATTTAATTGTGATCAAATCGGTGAAAGCACAAAATGATGCACAAAAATTCATAATTCTTTGCAGGGTTTCTGGAAACAATTGTCGAACAACAGCACTTATTAAATTTAGTTACTTCAAACGATGGAAATAAAGCTCAAAAGATTCTCAAAGGATCCATATTAATTTTATTAAAAAATCACTAGGGGGGAGGCTAGAATTTCTAAAGTCCTTCGCAAAATTGTTATGAACTATTAAATTTTTATTAAAACCTGTGGAGCTCAAATGATTGACATCAATTTCATTAAAGAAATCTCGATGCGGGGGGGGGGTCCTAGCCAGTTCTACTATTCATTTAACGTTATGATATTGGCTAATCGGGCACAAATGAGTTAATACACACAACCAAAAGTACAAATAATAATACAATATATTTATATACCAATAATACATTTTTCTTTCTACTTCATTACAGATTCATACTACTCGTATTTACCACCACCATAGAGAATCATTTTATCGAAAGTTCGGCAACTACTGAAATTAAGGTGATCACCCTTACATTTAAATGGGCCATAAAAAATTTCACTTTTTCGTTGAACAGTGGCGTAGACGATATTATTTCGCCTAAATTTCCGAGGAAATCTAAGCTTGGAATGAAGTGGCGTTTGGAGTTATACCCAATGGGTTGCGATAACCACAACAGATTATCGATACATCTCTCGTTATGTCATTCTTAATAACAGAAATGTTGATGCTTTATTCAAAGTTTTTCATACAAGCATAAATAAACGAATTATCGGCAAAAAATCGCGTTGGGGGAGCTAAAACCCCCGATTGTGAGGGACGCCGGCGTGGGATTTTAAGGGACTACTGGGGGGTTCATTACAACACTCCAATGTACATCTCTGCCAAAATTCAGCTTGCCCGGATTTTTTGGAAGCTAAAAACCTTCCTTGTCTGGACTAAATGTAAATTGCTAACATAGTATCGTACGGAGACTTTTTTTAGTCACTGTATAAATATTCAATAAATTAAATATTAGCGGAAGCTGTAATAGGGAATTTTACAAACATAATCATCTATTCAATTGAATATTTATAAATAAGTTTGTATTATGGACTAATACCCAAAAATTAAAATTATTTCAGCAACCTTAAGCCAGGTTATCAAAAAAATGAAGGAAATCAACTTTCTCGTGCTAAAAGGTTTTATGAAATATTGTGCATTTTTAAGTTACAAAAAAGTTATTTTTATTCCATGATTTATGTAAATATTCAGACCCGGTTCAAGGGAGTGGTCTCCAGCTCAGCGGGTGCCAAAACCCACGCGCTTACATTTTAAATAATAAAGATACTTCAAGGCTAACTGGAAGTAAAAACTTTTCGAGGGGCGCAAAACATTAGAAGTGAGTGAATCTTATGTAAAACAGGATACTGACATATTTGCGGTAAAATACGAAATATTAAAAATCCTCTTTTGTTACATTTTTAAATATCATAAACTGGCGGTTATAGGCCATATGCATCTGAGAATGTTTGAGGCAAAGATACGACATAGGTCATTTAATAAATTCTGCTAACAATTTTATTTTCAGAAAAAAATTAGAATTTATATTATAACGATGTTCTCATTATGCAGCAGAATTTATTATATCCTCTGCAATAAATAATATTTATTTCAAATATTTTTAAGCATTCAATATCTGTTAAATGAAAACTAATCCAGTCAAATTAGACGAAAAAAGGGGTTCAGCTCGGAAAAATTCCCACCTAGCTGAATTTTGGTACACATTTTTATGACATCGTTGTAAACAATATGTAAAAAGTCGACCTCGATATCATGTACGCGTTAAAGGTTATTCGAGGTCAAGGTCACGAAATTGGCCTTTTTTTAATATCTCGTTTTTTATTAGTCGTTCAATAAAAAGTTTTAGATACAATTTGTAGAGGAGGTAATTATCTACAAAAATGGTCTTATTACATTTTCACGTTAAGTTGATAGTTTCTGCGTTATAAGGCCAACAAAATGGACACTTTTAATGAAATATGATTTTTTCGTTTTACCCAACCAAATTTGTACTTGATAATAAACTCGAAGCAGATGCTGTTGGGTGGCGCTATTGGTTGGTGGTAGAGATGATAAATAAAGAATCACAAATATGGCTGGCATTTAAACGCCAAAATTTAAAAAAAAAAAAAAAAAATTAAATACAAAACTTTAAAAAAAAATCTATAAAGTATGAACCTTAAAAGTAAATAAACGCATGCAAAACCTTAAATCTATATAAATCTAAACTTCAAAATTCAAAAACTGTATCATCACATGAAATGATAAAATATGGAATATACAAAAGTATGCAAAAACTTTTCATATAATACGAAACGATAGCTACTATTCCTGAACTTCAAATAAATCTTTTCGAATTATTGAACAGTTTAAATTGTTTAGGTAAAACAGTTTTTAAAATAAAGCAGGTATTGGTTTTGTCCCACTGGCATTGTCCAAATTTCCAATGCATTCGAAGCAGAGCCAACAAAATGGGTTCATCTTTTCAGCTGAAAAAAATTTCTAAACGGCTGAAAAAAAACGACCTACAGAGGATGGTGCACAGTTTTACTAAGTCAGCAGAAAAATACAATATGATAGTATCGGAAAATAAAACAAAATGTCTAGTCACATCACAAGAACCGATCAGATCTAAACCTATTATCAACAATAAATGCGTAGAGCAAGTGATGACCTTTAATTAATTGGGTATCAACTTATCTATAAATGGAGACTTGGCAAGAGAAGTATACGCCCAAACTACTAAAGCGGCGTCAATAGCAGGAAGCTTGCGAGAGGTCAGAGGAAGAATCTTACGACATCATTGTGTTTTCCACATCTTTGCAAAAACATATTAACAACCTAAGACAACTATTTTGTAAACTAAAAGAAGCAGGACTAAAAATTTAATTTGATAAATCGGAATTTCTTTGTAAATCTGTAGAATTTTTAGGTTATATTATCACCCCTGAAAGTATCAAACCAAACTAAAGAAAAATAGAATCGATAAAAAAATGATAATATAGTCTATAGGTAAAATGTGGACTTATAATTCGTTAGTGTGGGTTTATTCCTAAATAAAATGGTTTATCCGTTGATATCGTACAGATACAAATACAAAAATATTGAAAATATTGCTTTTATTCCAAAGAATAGTGTCATTAAATGCCTCTGCGGACAGTATAATAGTATACTAACAAACTTATTTTTTTGTTTATTATTTCCAAAATCTTTACTTATCATTATCACATCATTATATTTATATTGTCATGGTCTACTTAGTATAAGGGATGATTTTGGGTCATTTGTGCCAGATTGGAACACTCATGAAGTCCTTTTATTTAATCATACCGTAATAGGTAAAAAAATAGTTGTATCTGAATTTTCCCTGATCTGGAGATTTAAATAACTGCTTTGCTTCAGTAAGATGAAAGATGCATCCGCTGTTAAACCCTGGAAAATAAGAATAAGTTGTGAAGGGATAAATATTGGTTATTGTTGTGTTCATCAATTAAAATAATAAATAACAAATTAAATCAATTATTTTTAGTTGTTTATGTAGGATTTTGAATTTTAAAGTGAAGTGGCGGTTTGCGGAAAAGTGCATGCGCGAATGGAAACGTTCGTGGGACAATTTTGGAAAATGGATAAGGAAAGGAAGTTGGGTCTCGTCCATGGTGACGGAAAGACGTGTTGGGAGTTTTCAAGTCTACGAGCTCATAACACATATGCGTTAATTAATTTATAATTTGAAACTTTGATTTTGGAAAATTTATTTAATTAAGTTGAAATCAACAAGTTATTTCAAGAAGAAGGAAATATTCTGAAAATTAAGAAAACAATATTTCGTTGATGTTCGTAATACATAATTGAAATTTTAATAATTGGAAGAATAGTGAATTCATGAGGAGTTTGGAACCATTGAGAATTTTATGGTGTTTATGGAAATTTAATGAAATTATTATTAGAAAAGAATAAGATCCACTTACCTGCGATTGATTGGATGATCCGAGGTAGAAGATTCGTTCAACGGTTGTTTCTGTTTGTTTGGTCGAGTCAAAATTGGACGCTGAATTCAAGTACCAAGACACCAACGTTTCACGTGCAACAGTACGAGAGAGAAAAAGAGTGCGAGAGAACATAAACACTCCGGTAAGAGTTTTTTTTTGTGCGTTGCATTTTTATCCGCGTATAGACAAATCATTCACTTTACTAGTTCGGTTGCGCATAAACATTTTGGGGGTTGTAATTATAATTTTTATTCCTGCACGATTTGATTTGTTAGAAATGAGAAAAGCCAATATTTGTCTTTAAATTTTTATTATGTTTAATAAATTACATTATTTTTCACTTAACAGCGTATGAGTTTGATTTCAATTTTTCGCAGTAATAGATCAAGGAAGAAAACAGATACAAATTTTGATATTTTCTTTTTATCAATTAATCTTTATAAGAAAGATTGAAAGTAAGTCGATTTATGAGTGTTCCGATTGAGTACTGGAATCCACCTTTGACCCTGAAAAGAGCTCATCAGCTGGCCGGTGCATTAAAAAGTGTCATGAACAGTAGCACATGGCAATATATTTTAAACTGAAAACCTTACTTCTCTATACCAACGCATGCTATTAATTTAATCGAGATTGACCTTCTTTAGAAGCTACCTTATTCAATTTTAACTGTTCATTCTTGTGGATAGTTCACATAACCGAGCGCCTACCGTATTTTAAAATATTTAATAATATAATAGTATCACTTGACCCGAACCAAACTTTATTTCTTCTATTTGATATTTTTTAAATCTTATATATAAAAATGCTTGTATGTGGGTATGTGTGTGTGTATGTTCCGCATAGACGCCTAAACCCCGTAACTGTGGGCGTTGAAACTTTCACGAGATCTGGCGACATTCAAGAGTAAACTTTTCGTCGTCTTTGATTTTAGTATTCGTCACCATAAGACGGTCATCAGCAGTTAAACGCTTCAGGTCAACGTCGTTGTCATAGTTGCGATGCGATTTTGACACTAAAAGATTAATTAAATGACTGACATATTATAGTCAGTAGCGGCTCGACAAATAGGGGGCACAACTTTGACATAAGAATGTTAACCTTAAAAATGACAGATGACATATACTCAGTGGCGTTGCAAAATATTTTTAAAATTAGCCAAAATTTTAAATTATCCGCCCAAAAAAAATCACTAAAAGTTTAATTACATAACATTGACATATAGTCAGTAGCGGCTCGACAAATAGGGAAACACAACTTTGACATTAGAATGTTAACCTTAAAAATTACATTGACATATACTCAGTGGCGTAGCACAATATTGTTAAAATAAAATAAATAAATTTTTCAATAAATCAAATCAAACTTCTTCTTCGGTTGTCTAAAACATTGGCAAAATCGTGAATAACTTTTGGAAAAGTCAAACAAAAAATTTAATTTGTCAAAAATCGAAACGGTTTGGCCGTCCATTTCCAGATGAAAGATGACAGATATCATCCTAATATTTAAAATATTCAAGAAGGATGAAACAAAAAATTAGTTAACGTCAACAACTACCGAATGTTTCGTCGTTTAGTTACAAATAATTTTCCGTAAATTCAGGTCGTTTTTTTTTTCAATATAGTTCTAAAAATTTTGTAAGTACTAGCATTTTATAATTTTTCATTTTATTTATAATCAAAATTCTTTCATTTACATCAAAGAAGAAATTTAAAAAATGGAAAATGAAATTCAACCAGCTGCGACTGTGGTGTCAGCTGCAACTGACACTGTTGTGGCACAAACAAGAACCGAGGGTGACGCTTCCGTCGTCACTCCATCAGCGTCGGCTACAACTGCCGTGCATCGGCGCAGACGGCGTCGCCGGCCACGGCAAAACTTGAAAAAGTTTGACTTACGTCAATTTTTAAACATGAAGAGAGCCGTGGCCGCTAATACGCCGGCGTTCATATTGAACAATTGTACGAACATAAATATTCACAATAAATAGTTGTGTATTATTTATGTTTGTACAATTTTTTTAGTTAATGTTGTGTTGTATTTATGTTGTGTTGTATTTATGTTGTGTTTATTTAATGTTGTGTTGTATTTATTGTTGTGTTTATTAAATATTATTGTTCCTGTTGAATTGTTTCTTTTTTTGTGTTTCCTCCGATCGAGTCAGTAAAGCTTAATCGATTTGTTGTCCAAGGTTTGTAATGTTACACGATTGATAATAAAAGCCTTGCACGCTCATGTTCTTGAAGCCTATATTCGTACTGGTTGTTGAAAGGGCGAAGTCACGTTTATTAAAATTTAAAATTTCGTGCAGTTTACCATTATCAGGTGGTTTTGGAGTGCAGTTTACCTTACCTGTATGTGGGATGCTCCAGACTAGGAACACCCAACAAACTATTTGTATATGCTCCTTCTGGAAAAATTGCGTTTGTTTAAAAATCTGCAGCAATCTTTCGAAATTTGGAACTGTGGTGCCAGCCGACACGATATTTGTATCGTGGGACCTGCGACACTTTTTTTAAATTGGAGGAAAAATGTAAATTTTTTACATTTACTTCCCAAAAACGAAGAATTTTAAAATTGCGTTTGTTTAAAAATCTGCAGCAATCTTACGAAATTTGGAAACGAGGCATCAAATTGTAAGAATTAATTCATAACGCGACGATGTAATTGGTTCAATATTTGACGTGGTAAAAGGGCGAAATGATTTCTGCAATTTGGAAGATCCACCTCTATTCGTGCATAAATGGAGAAGGAATTCGAGCTCCGAGCAAAGTTATTCGCTTTTTTCGATAAATCAAATCAAATCCTTACCTGTATATGGGATGCTCCAGAGTATGACATTGACAATGACATTGACATATAGTCAGTAGCGGCTCGAGAATAGGGGGCACAACTTTGACATTAGAATGTTAACCTTAAAAATGACATTGATATATAGTCAGTGGCGTTGCACAATATTTTTAAAATTAGCAAAAATCAAGTTATATTAATCAGGAAGCATGAAACAAAAAATTGGTTAACAACGTCAATAACTACCGAATGTTTAGTTGCAAATAATTTCCAGTACATTCCAGTTCAGTTTTTGCAATATAGTGCTAAAAAATTTGTAAGTATTATATGATTGTGTAATCTTTCATTTTATTTATATGCAAAATTCTTTCATTTACATCAAAGAAGAAATTAATAAAATGGAAAATAAAATGGAAAATGTATTGATTTGTGACACGCCAGCTACAACTGTGATGCCAGCCGCCACTGTTGTGTCGGCCCAAACACGCACCGAGGATGCCGCTTCCGCCGCCACTCCATCCGCCTTCACTACTGCACAGGACGTGTTTGAAGAATGTAAGAAGAAGCTTGAAAAGTTCGCCCTGTCTGCGGTAGACGATTTAACTGTTGGATGGGAGTTTCGTAAAATGGTGATGAAATCATTTGCTGACCAAGTTTTCGCACAAGTCACCCCGTTCTTGGAAAGCGAGGACCGTCAAATAGAGTTACAAAATGCAACGAAAAAAGTGGCAGCCATAAGAAAAAGGAAGCGAATTGCAAAAACAGCATTGGCTGCCGAAACGGCAAGAAAAATTGCAAAAAAAGAAGCCGAACAAAATGAAGAGCTTAATTATTTGTCCGTATCAACGGATTTGTTCTTAGAAGCAGATTTCGAATAAACGACTTACTAAGTTTTGTAGTGAATGTTGATGGAACGATTTATGTTACCCGGGGGAGGAATTTCCTACTTCCCATTTGGTTTGGTTTTCATCCATCAACTGCATTATACTTGCAAACTCAAGTTTATACTTGAGTGCCGAGCTTCAACCTCATTCAAAGCTAGTAAGACGGACCTTAAATGGCCGACCAGCTCCCTTTGGATGTACCCGTTGCGGAACCCAAAAATGAAAATGAGAAAGCAAACAATGAAGTGAATAAAGAAAATAAGACTGATGATAAAAAGACTGAAAGAAAAGCGGACCTAACCGTCGTTACTTTAGCACAGTATTTTGATGTAATAGGACAGATCAGAATAATATTGAAATCTGAAAGTTCGATTCGTTTTGCGAATGACGCGTATCCTTTCGAAGGCGTAACTGCTGGAGAAATTGCGTTATCGAAAGTAGATGAATTGCCTGTGATGTTCAAAGCTTTTAACGCTGGTGACGATAAGAGGCCTTGGATAATGACGGACTTTCCCGTCATTAAGAATTTTAGTAATTTTGATGAATATATGATGAATCTATGGGCGCTTGTTACTGATAGGTTAGCCGTATCGGCTAAAGTATTAGTATGTCCATCGACGATTGTGTGGGAAGAGAGGAGTCCGAATCCTGAAAAACTGGGATACCCTATTAAACAGATACTAGGTGAGAACGCTCGAGTTCACACCATTATCCAAAGTATTATTAGAAATATTAATGTACGAGAATTAAATACAGTATTAGTAGAGTTAACTGTGTGTGGAGATCCTCACATCTTGAGGACCTCAAGAGCTCTAATTATGTATGGTGAAAACGAGATGCGTGATATCAGGGACGTTATGCAGAGGATGTTAAACCTATCCTCCGGGAATGAGAATTCATCATTTGTATTGCCAAGGTTCAGCATCTCGTGTCATCTCAATCCATTGTATGATTTTAGATTTTGTGGAGTAGTATATGGAGGTATACCATTCTATGTGAGACTGGCGTTTGAGGCGACTATGAACGCTATAGCGCCAGAGATTCCGATTGATCCAGTGAATGACTCGGTCATAATAAAAATGGGGCAGACTAGCGCTACTAGATCGGGTTTCTTACCTGATATATTAGCTATAACGTACAATCCGAGTATGGCTTCCGATTTTGCGGCGATAATCTCAACATTCATAACACCTGGGTATGCTCAGTTGGACATTGATTGGACTGATTGCCCATCCGAAGCCAAAGAAATGGTTGGTTTTATCGCAATAATGTGCAAAGCGCTATTTATGCGCAGTGAAACGCCTTTAGATAGTATTACTGACGAATCAGCTCGAAGAGTAGAGGATAGAATAGTGGATTTAGGTATTAAAAATCAATTATTTATACGTGTGAATAATCAAGATCCGGATGCATACCCATTATTTAATGTGGATACATCCAGAAATTTAAGACCTGATGTGCTGGTGGGGATGAGGACAGATCTGACTGGACGTGGGTGGATGAATTCCAATAGGCAAATACGTCTTACTGACGGATTTGATGGGATCTACCACGTTCCAATTGAAGGGAGACCAGTCTTCGCCATAAATTGTTCTGATTTCGATAGATTTCTTGACAACGAAAGTTACTTTATAGGTCAATGGGAATTTCTACATTATTTAGAAAATTTTGTTATTGCATGGGGAAGAAAAAACAATACTCTATCTGAAGCCGCGAGTATTTATTTACAAAATATTCTAAGATTCATCATTCGTATTAATGAGTACAATCGTAAAAACTTTCATACTGGATTGAGGTTGCCTCTCGACTTAGTAAATAGGTTAGACGAGGATGAGAAAATAAAGGAATGTTTACGAATACCAATAAAGTCGAAGTCGATAATAGCATTTGCTAAATCTGTCGGATATAAACATCCATATATTAGGAAAGTACCAATGATACAACAATTGCGCGTGGAATCAAAAATCGTTGAGGTACTATGCTATATGAGAGCCATATGTAGACTAATCTACATTGAGACCATGCATTACGGAATAACCAGGGAATATGGCAGAAGCAAATTATGGGGAATGACTCTGAATCAGATTTCGGATATGCATTGCCCCTTTCTTACGCATATGTTAACTTTAAAAGATAGGAAACTTCTAAGTGATATCAATCGGAATTTTGGAATAGCCGTAGAGGATTCCGCTTTGTACCAGTGTATCTTCCCAGGATTACTTGAATCGCTTCGCAAGAACACGTGTCAGAGCGGATATGTCCGAGAATTCTTCTATAACTCAACCAACAATAGAATTAATACTATTGAGAGTTTAGACACTTTAGCACAAACTGGAAATATTGTAATTAATCGAGTGGAGGATTTTCAAAAAAAAAATAAACTGCTCATAGAACCAACAGTGCCTTGAACAGAGACACTATAGTTGGGAAGTACAGGACGTAGTCCTAGATTAAGAAGAAGAAGAAGAACTGCATTATGCTCGGCTTTTTTGTTAGGCTTTCTAGCCGGCTAGAGCATGATCTAAAGGCCACCCATCGACTGACCTCAGCACTAGCGAAATGCTAATCACGTAGATTTCTCAGAGCTTGGTCACCGAGCCGAAGTCCCTGAATATGCTTGCCTCTGTTGAGTAGTTTCAGTCAGGTGGTGTGTAGCCAAGAGATCACCTAACGACTACGATCATACCTAACAAAATGTCGGCCAAATTAATGTCGAAAATTATTTTGTGTCTGGTGAGTATTTTATGGCATAGGTCTCCCAAAATGAATAAACATGTAATATTTAACGTTTTATTCATTGCGGATGCGAACTCACCATATAAAATGTGAGTAACGAACCTTGAATAGTATCGCATATATTCTAATGAAAACTAATACTACTACACAAGTAAACATTGTGGGTAGTCAAATTTTATTTCACAACAAAACATTAGAATATTACGATGGTCTGGAAAACTATTCTTTCAATTATTATAGTTCTATTGTTATTCATTGATGTTCGTTTTGTGTTTTATTTTTAAATAAAGAGTTTGTAATCTCCTCTGATTTTGATTTGGAATTTTGAAAATTGAAAAGTGAAAATTGTGTAAAAACTTTGGACGTATGTAGCGCTCTTATTTACGCCAGAAATCGACGGGCAAACCGTTTTTGGGATTAGTTCCATCAAGACAAAAATTGAATTTAACATTGGAAGTATTTAATTACGACAAAGACTACGATTACATGAATCACGAGGATGTAGCAATAGGTGTTATGAACAAACTTTGCTTGCATTGTCGTGTTTCGAAGTTCGCTAAGGAATCACCAGGAATGTGTTGTTCGAACGGCAGAGTTGTTTTGCCACCGCTGATTGATCCACCTGAGCCGCTTCTAAGTTACCTTACTGGCACCACTGCAATTTCAAAACACTTCCTGCTGAACATTCGCAAGTACAACTCATGCTTTCAAATGACTTCATTCGGAGCAACAAACATTTTCTCCAACGTCGGTTACATGCCCACAGTCATTTTAAAGTTGAAATAATAAAAAAATTGTTCATAATGTGTTGGTTCTGTTTACTATACGTATGTCTAGCGCCGCAGGCGCTAGTAAATAATAATTATTAAACTTTTTAAGTTATTCAAAAAATAAAATTTTAATGTGGTTATTATTAATTGACCTTCCATATTAATATTATCAAAAAATTTGTTTTAGTAAGGGGTCAATAAAAGACTATTGATTTTCCATCGCTGATTTGTTGCCAAACCTAGGGGGTGCTAGCTTTAATATTCGGGTGTTAGCCAGTGCTAGATCTAAGGAATCGGGGGGTCGAGTAACCTATTGTTAACCACTCCAAATAAATTGAAAATTTCCTATTGCAAAGAGGAAGGTTAATATAGTATACTGATATAATTTTCACAAGCGATGATATAATCAAAATTTTGAGTAAATCGAATTTGAAGTTTGCAAATTTACATGTAAAATTTAACGAGATTCCGCGCGACGCTCTTTCTGTTGACAGTCCGTGCAGTTTTAATGACCCTAACACTTAGAGTATTTCGCACCGGCAGATGCAGCTCGTCTCTCGTACATGCAACATCGATTATTTTTTGTTTTTACGCGATTTTTTGGGGCTGAAACGTAATAGTTTACTGCCCCATACCGCAACTATACTTTATAATGCTATTTCAAGGGTCTCTAAGCTCCCGGTTTCATTTATCCCGGTTTTTTTTTATGGGAGGCGCCTTCTCGTATGTTTAGCTCTGCCGCGGAGCGGCTCACGCCATGAAAAACCGCCCGGGGGCGTAGGGTAGCTTTTTTGATGCGCACAGTTATGGCCGGGCACTCCAAAAAAGTGATTTATGGTTATGGTCGTGGCTTAAACATGCATTTTACATGCAAAATTATGCTATTTTCAAATTGATTTTTCTCGAAATTTTATGTATACTTGCGCAAGTGAAATTTTTACAGTATACTCTATAAACCTTCCTCTTTGCTATAGGAAATTTTCAATTTTTTTGGTGTGGTCAATAATAGGTAACCGTCCCCATTTACAAACGAGAATATAATATTAAAAGAAACTTATTTCTCATACAGACGTGATACTTAAATAATTTATATTCGACGTTAACGTCGTTAACTTCCTGATAAATCGATCAAATTACGTAGTAGTTTAAGCATTTTTTTTATAATGAGAATTTGCTGCTTAATAGATTAATGCAAACATTTATTTTTATAGATAATCAGAACAAAATGAAGGAGGAGGAGTATTCGCAATGGATGAATCGTCTACCGCGAAAAAAACAGAAATTAGAAAAGGTGATATTACAAGACTCAAAGAAAGAGAGCTACGAGCCGAAGTTGCACAAATTGGCAGAACTTGATTTTGTCTTAAAAGATAAGAAACTAAAGTAATACTAATAGCACGCGCTCACCATCGAATATAAAATTAAATATTAATTTTTTTTTTAGAAATAATTTATCAACTCGAAGAAATTGGGAAATTGGGAAAGAAGTGGTAATTGAAAGTGAGGAAATACCTGATTTACATAATAAAGCTGCTGAATCATCGTCGTCCAGTGCCGAGTCTTCTGAAAATTCTAATGCGAAACCTCACAATTCTGACACGAAAGAAACTCATATATTTAAAAGATTAGCTGCTAAGTATAATCCACGACCTCGAAAGAATAGCGTTAAAGATATTCTTACAAGTCCGGTAGGAGATGCTAGAACAACTGTACATCCATTAATAGATCTTGCAAGTTCTACAAATGTATTGAGAAATTCTTCCTTGAAAGATCCGAAAGTGATAGGCCCAAGAAATGCTAAGGACGCAGCAGGACATTCTAGAAATATTGGACACGGACATCCAGTTAGTAATCCTCGATTTGCTGAACATTCCGCAGGAGCTATTAGAAATAATGTACTTAATAATCACAATTCACAAGATCAGAACGAATTTATTCCTCCACAACAACGCATGGTTGTTCATCAAAATACGCTTTACCAAGACAACTCCTTCTCCAATATTGATTGCGAGGCTAATTCTAATCAGATGACTAACCCTGTTAACGTTCCATATCAGACTCCTTCAACAGCATTTCATTCGTATGGACCAATTGAAAGCACTGCCATCGGCGAAGACAAAATTGAGCAGGAAATGAAAATTATGTTCGGACCTGAAGACAAATATGAGCGGGCAATAAGGGAAATGTTCGGACCCGATTTGCCGTCAAACGACGATGAAGATAGTTCTGATGAGTCTGATGATGGTAGGGAGAGCAGACCTTATGTAAAGGATTCAAAAGAAATCGCAAAAATAAAAAAGGAGCTCGAATCTTATGTTAAAAATCATTTAAAAGTGAAATAAATGTTTATTAATGCCTTGTTTATGTTTATTTATTATTTAAGGGCACTTAACTATTTTTAAAAATATATATAAGAGTGAGCTTTCATGCCAAGATTCACGGGTTCAAATCCTGCGAGGTGCTACATATCTATAGAAGAAATTTTCGCTCACCAAATGTCTATCTGCTGGCCACAAATAACATTATTTATGGCTCAAAAAACTTCCCTGGTCGACGGTGTATCGGGAAAATATCGCAAGACGTTCATAACCAAATGTATTGTCGTGTTCCAAAAAAAATCACGTGAAAACGTGACAAATGCGTTAACAATAATTTCCAAGTTTTCCGTTATGTAATGATTTTAAAAGAATCTCGGTAAAGATTTTATGTAAAACTTCGTCAGATAATAGATAACGTTAAAACGTGACTATTACGTCACCAATATTTTCCAACTTTTCGATTATGTAATTATTTTAAAAGAACTTCAAAACTTTTCAACCTTTTATGGTAAACGTAATATGACATATAATGTACATAATATAATCCATCTTCAGAAAGACGTTGAAATATTTGGTAATTTAGATTTATTCAGTGCCTTTCGATTTGAAAACTATTTGGGTTATATAAAGCGTCTTTTAAGGACAGCTCCTAATGCATTACAGCAAATTTTTAATAGGATATCTGAAATAAATTCTGCAAATTTTAAGGATTCCAATATTAGAATAAGAAACAAAAACCACGTTCATTTTTCCAATTTTTCTATATCACTAAATAAAGGAAATAACTATGTTAAACTTAATGATGTAAATGTAATAAAATTAAAAAGTTTTGATGTAAAAAAACAGCAATGTACTGGTTTTAAAATGAACGATTTACAACCGTTTTTTGTAAAACCCTGTAAGTCAACGAAATTCTTTATTGGAATACCGAAATTTTCTGATGAAGAAGCCGTTTATAACTTCAGCGATATTATTTCAAAAATGGTTATTTTGCCTCAGGAAGATAATTTCGTTATCATACCCCTAATTCATTTAATAAACATTTAATTTAAATTTGAAAATGTAGGCGGGAATGGTTATCTGGGGAATTTTATGTTTTCATGTGGGGCTCACTGCTTCTAATTATTCATTGTTCTATTTGTAGTGACTCCATCAGTATTACGTATATAATTTTGTTTTTTTCATACTTTGAAGTATTTGCTGGTGCAAAGATTTTACCTAAACGTAAGTATGTGCTATCTATTTATTTGCTAATTTGAATATTGTTTATTTAAAACATACTTGTTGCATGCGACACACGTGCGAATTTAATAACCTTAAATTCGCACGTGTGCATTAATTAAAATTAAAATATTATATTATAATCATTTCTAGTAGTAGTTTTACTACATTATATTACAATAAACAAGGCAATTACAAAATTCAATAACTAACTGTATAAATTCAAATGACCTCTCGTGACCCCCAAGTGAATATGTAAATGGGATGTTCTAATCGTGGGTTTTTGGGTCAATCAAATAAAACTCCTATTACGACTGACTAGTTTCGGCTACAATACGAGCCTTCCTCAGAGCCTGTAATGCCAAATTTATTAAAAATAAGGAAGGCTCGTATTGTAGCCGAAACTAGTCAGTCGTAATAGGAGTTTTATTTGATTGACCCAAAAACCCACGATTAGAACATCCCATTTACATAACTGTATAAATTATTAGTTTTAAGTAAAATTATAGCGTATTATTAATGTTAATAAATATTGTAGAATTATGTATAAAGTCATTGAATTTGAGAGTGGGGAAGTCGAAGTTGTCCCAGCATTTTGGATTATAAATGATCAGGTAACACCACAATAACAATATTTTTTATTTTTTTCTACATACAGCATTTTCTAGGTTCCTTGGGCAAATATTGCTAAAACGTACGCAAAAAAATTGCAACCAAAATCTTCATGGAAGACCTATAAATGTATAACGCGCTTTAAGGATATTGTTTTCGGTAAGTTTGCTGTTTGGACTTGTTTATAAAATTGTTTCCGAAACATGTACCTATTATTATGTTTTATACAGGTTCCATAAACACACCAACAAACTTCTAGAAGTAGTATCTAGAAATCATCAAAACGATCTTTTTTTTAAATAAACCCATGTTCTCAAATTAACCGTTTTAACGCTACAGAGTTTCCTAATTACATACATCTATGGACAACTCTGTTAGCAAAGTTACAATAAAATATACTGCTACAACGGACATGGGTTTATTTAAAAAAAAAGATCGTGTTGATGACCTTTACAAGTTTTGGAAGTTTGTTGCGGTATGGTTACGAAACACCCTGTGTAGGTAACTAAACAAAAAAAAGGTTTACTTGTGTTTTAGAAAAATATGAAGAGGCTTTGAAGAAATGTGACATATTACCGTATCAAACTGATTCCTCTGATCATAATGAAGAGGTCTCAAAAAGTCACAATCGGAAAAGGGTTGGTACTAATAGACTGCCAGATTATGAGTATTATTATGACACCGATATTGATGATCTGCCACAATCACCAGCCAGTCAAGGTGATAAAACACTGATACAATCAGAAGAGGATTTGCGATGTCGCAGTTCTGTTGAGGTACCGAAGGTTATTGTTGGCCATGCTAGGGGGTCAGTTCACCAAACGTAAATACTGATACATCTATTAATAATCTAATAACTGACTTTACGTTAGAACCAATATGCAAATGTGATGGTAAGACAATTTTTTTGTAGTGATAATTATTAATTAATGTGATTTTAGAAATTAAAAATGTATTGAATATAGAAGTAAGCGCTTTAAAATCAGAGCTTTCAGAAGTAAAAAATTTAATCAATGAGGTTAAACGCGAGGTAAAAGAAAACTCAAATTTAATCGGTAATAAAATATTTTACTAAAATTAGACTTTGATAAATTTAACTAACTATGAACTACTTTCCAGAGCGATTCATCGTTCAAAGTAAAAGACAGTGGGAGACGATCAAATTGTCGCTCGCATGCCAAAGCGATCAAGAAGTAATCAACCCAGTAAACCGAGAATTAGAGCAATTCTTTCAGGAGCTCATACCCTTGAAGTGTATAGACGATTTGCAGGTTTTGAATGAGACGTTATTAGAACAGAAGAAACGTACCTTTTTGTAAGTTAACTTCTACGATATCCAATAAAAAGTTTGTTAAGTTAATGTTTTTTAGATCAACAAGTTAAAACGTACAGGGGAAAAAGACTCAAAACAATTGTTCCATGAACACAATAAATCTACAAAAGCGAAATGGAGGCATATCTAAAATATTTGTTTCAACATACATATGACAGGAACAAGGTAAGAATTAGTATTTTATAGTATGATTTATTTCACTAAATATACGCGGTACTTTTAGGCTGCACAAAGGAATGAAGCAAGAATTTAAGAACTAATTTAATTACTTTTTTTTATAATTATTGTAAATACTGTATTTTTACCCCTTACTTTTTTTTTAATAAAATTTCTCTTGATGTATATGCATATTATTTTTTTTTCATCACAATTATTGTGATGAATTTAAATAATAAAACTAAAAATGTTTTTTAGGAAAATAACTTCAACATAATGAGGCGTGAGCATTCTAGAAAAAGAAGGTTTCCTTTGCAATATACTTGCATTACTTGCAGTATCTCATTTTCTTCGGAAACAGATTTGGATACTCATATGGCAATTCATGCGATAACATATACATGCCCGATTTGTCGCCAATCTTATCCGTCGCAATATGTTCTGACCATTCATATGGCAATACATACCGGTAAATTTATAAATACACCGATAATAAGTTTCAAAACAATAAAACATTTTTTTTACAGCAGCGGCTCGATGCAATCCGAGAAATCATAAATAAACTTTTGGGCGTTCTACTAATATTAAAATACATTTCATTTTCAAACTCATAATTATATTATGAAAAAATTATATATGAAAAAAATTATGACCCGGAAGAAGAACCTGAGCTAAATATTCCCGAGCAACCGGAGGAATCGGAGCAAGATATTCCTGAACAGTTTCAAGAAGTAGTAGAGGCAGAGGCAGAAGCTGACGTACAAGAGCAACCACAACCTGAGCCTGTCACTCGACAAAGAAAACTTCAAATTTCAAATAACTTCATTAAAAACAATCAATGAACTAACGCAGAAAGCTGACATAAAGTGGAGGAAGGGCCTGACATATATTGCTCCAACTGTACACTGGCACCAAGAAGAGGTCCTGGATACTGTAGATCTCGAAAGTCCATATGAATTCTTCAAGCAATTCTTCGCCGATGATATTTTTGATACAATGGTGACATATACCAACATATATGCAGGTCAAAAACAGAGCGTCTTCACGCCTACGTCAGCTGAAGAGCTGAATCCTAGGATTAGGTGCTACCGGGATCCTAAACTGCAGGTTCCAATGATTTCATCCGGCATGCCTGTCAACAGATTTTATAAACTACGGCAGCATGTGCATCTTGTTGATGTAGGAAATCAATACCCTGACGACAAAGACAGGCTATAGAAAATCAGACCTATCTACAATTGTATAAGACGGAAATGCCTCTCCTTGCCCCTTGAACCTAAGTTGTCTGTCGATGAAGAAATGATACCCTTCAAGGGAAAACTGAATATAAAACAGTACGTCCAAAAAAACCTCATCCTTGGGGTATCAAGGTATTAGCCTTATGTGGAAGCAGCAGTATCATGTATGATTTTATAATATATCAAGGGGCAACAACTGAACTAGATGAGACAGAATCTCAAGTATTTGGATTGGGGGGCTCTGTAGTTGCGGCTTTATCCAAAAGAATCACTGAACCAAATTTCCAGCTATACTATAACAATTACTTCTCAAACTACAACCAGCTTCAGTATCTAAGAAATCGTCAAATTTACGCCTCAGGAACTGCTCGAGTTGACAGATTCAATAAACCACCACTTTCGTCTGATGGTGATATGAAAAAGAAAGGAAGGGGATCATATGAAGAACTGATCAGCGCTGATGGAGAAGTGATTCTTACCAAATGGTTTGATAATAAATCGGTGGTAATGGCATCGAATTTTATGGGCATAGGCGAACCAGATTTGTGCAGACGATGGGACAAACGCGAAAAAAAGTACGTTGAGGTTCCAAGACCGAATGTCATCAAAAATTATAATTCAAATATGGATGGCGTAGTTTACCGATACAATTGATGACGCACAATTCATCAATAATGACCTCTGATATACTTGAATGGCATGTCTAATAATTAACCCCCAACAAGATTGACTAATGTGTGGTAGTCTTCCTGGCAGCTAGAAGTCGACATTAAAGAAGTAAAAAAATTTGATGCCTCGAGGAATTCAGCCGCAAACACCGCTTGCTATAAATACAGTTTATTATTAAGGTGAATAAGGAAAATAAGGATTCTTCCATTCTTACCAGACAGCTTTTAATAAGCAAATTGGAGCATTTTGATCGAATACTTTCAAAATCCAAGTGCAAGTTGTAGATGGACAAATATGACATTACATCGCTGGAACGACGCGTTCCAGGTTTTCTATTATGTGGAATTTTAAAAATTTCACCACTAAAGGCTCCTTTAATTAAAGTGCGCAAAGGTAAACATAAATCTCCTGGTAATTTTTCTGACCGAAATATATCGCATCCCATTGATGATATTCCGTCCAGGAATTATTTAGACAGTTTTCAGAGCATTAGACGAAGTTGACGCAGATTTTACAACTATTAAAATTCGTTAAAATGAAAAACAGTAGTAATATTTTGGAACAGGATAAAAATCCACTTACGGAATACAGTTTTTGGCTTCGCTCAAACAATGATCACAAAAAAATGTTCCTGTCGTAGAATCATCTTTAAATCTATCATATGGCCTATAGATTACGCTGTATCTATAAAAAGTACTTCTCCATAATTTATATATCGCGCGCCGCTATGTATTCTGTCCCTGTGTTATCATTAAATCTTAAATGAAAAAAGTTATTATATAATGACCAAAAATGAAATCTTTAATTTAGAACAATTGTCATACTTCAGTTCGATACACGCTGATATATTTGGATTTAATTTTTTTGCTTCTGGTATAACTTCAGGTGCCCAAGAAGTCTCTTCCAACGGAAATTCTGTGATTTCAATTTGCTTAATATCCAATAAGGATTTTAATTCTTCCATGTATTTGTCTAGAATGCATAAAATTTTACCAAAATGATTAAAACAATAAACGAGGTAAAAATTACAATCAAGAAAAATTATGGTCCATAATGGAAAAGAGAGGATACCCAAAACACCTGATTGCGATACTGAAAGGAATATATAAAAACACTTCTATAGTCCTAGATATAAATGGCAGAACTACGGACAGCATAATAACTAATAAAGGACTAAAGCAAGGATGCAGTTTATCCCCTACATTATTTAATATTTATTTGGACGATGCTATGCGCAGGTGGAAACTTACAATAGACTACTACTGCAATAGATACTACTGGACCGATTAACAAAGCTAAACGCAATTTTATATGCAGACGACGTAGCGCTCATATTTGAAACTGAAAACGAATTACAAAGAGGAATCTATAACCTCAGTTGCATATGTCGGGAATACGACTTAAAGATATCCATAAAGAAATCAAAAGTCATGGCTTTTAAAGGTAAAGAACCAAAGCGAGCAAAAATAGTAGTAAACAACAATCCAATCGAACAAGTAAGCCACTACTGCTACTTAGGATGCGATCTATATACGAGCGTGATAGGGATACCGAACAGAAGCTGAACAAATTTGGATATATATGCGATACTATAAGATGTTTGAAAAAGAAAACACGAAAAGACACGCGAATCAAATTTTATAAAACAGTCGCGGTTCCAACAATGATGTACGGGAGCGAGTCGTGGGTACTAACAAAAAAACAAGAAAGTTCTATTCAGGCGACGGAGATGAGATTTTTAAGAACAGTGAAGGGTTGCAGCAAGTTAGATCATATTAGAAATACCGACATTAGAAATGAACTAAACATCTTCAGTATGAACGAAAAACTAAAAGAAAATAAAACAAGATGGAAAGAACATTTGGAACGAATGACCGAAGATAGGCTTCCTTCAAAAATTTACAAGTATAAACCAGGAGGAAAGAGAAGCCTCGGTAAACCGAGGAAGAGATGGGAACCGTAACAGGAATTTAAATGCCTAACACGGAAAGTGCAGAAGAAGAAGAAGAAGAAAAATTACAATCAAAAATTATTGATTGTTATGCACCTTTATCAATTTTTGGAAGATTTGAGTCATTCTGTATTTCATTAGAACAATCGTCAAGATGGAGACGTAATAAAGTCTCCGAAACGTCGACGAGATAATATATTTGTTTTATTTGGTCTCCGCTTAACCCAAGAATCCTTCTTTCATTAATTATTACCATCGGACAAGAAACATCACTCTGTGGAATCGTCAACCGTTTCAAACATTTTTTTAAATTACTCATGTTTAGGTAACACTTGGCCTTTCTGATGAGCAATTCTGGTTTCCAATTCCTAGGATAAATCAAACACATCAAACAAATTGGTGTTTGTATGATCCGATTCGAGGAGTACAACAAAAGAAATACAAGAACCCAGTGCCACTGTTGCCAAAACTTTGGCCACGGATCGTCAAACTGCAACGTCAAGCCGCGATGCGTCAAGTGTTTGGACAATCACAACACCCAGGACTGCCCCAGGAAGGTCAAATACGAAACAGTCCGATGCTGCAACTGCCAGGGCTAGCATGCGGCAAACTACAGCCTATGTCCCAAGTACCTGGACTACAACATGAAGGTTAGTGCAAACCCCCGACGCCAAATCGTAATCTCAAACAACCCAAATCTAAATCCAAATTTCAATTTTAAGTCAATGGCGAACCACTTAAGTGTAATATATGCTGATGCGCCACACAAAAGTATGTTACAACTGCGACCATCTAACCGATCCATATGCAGTTACTTAGTTATAAGTAACCTAGACATTAATTTAACTGATATTGAAATACGTCACGAGTTTGACAAATTCAAAAATGTTCGAGACGTACAAGTTGTTTTGCAAGATGATAAGAAGTACGCATACATATTTTACGATAACCCACAGGATGTAAAAAACTCGGTGCTTTTGATGGCGAAATCTGTGGCAGTTGAAAATATCGAAGTGATTCGTTTAACGAACCAATTCTCTACTCCTTCGCTCTTTGGGCATATCTACGCCGTACCAGTCGTCGCTCATGGGGTGTTTATTTCTCAACCTAACAGCTTATCTTGGAATTTCATGATGTGCCAAGTGTACGTTATTCCGAAATTTAATTCTAAGTTGAAATGGAATGTTTCCCAAATTGTTTTTCAATAAATGTAATTCATTTTCAGTTTAATGTAATTTTTGTCACACAAAAATACACTTATTAGTCAAACCAATAAAAATAACTGAACTCAATACAATTACACAAATTCAACACAAAACGGCTTAAACAATAATACACACACATCTGGCTCACACCCTAACACTTTCAATAATTGAAGGGCCTATTGGAAAAAGTAGTTAAGTCACTTTTTTTTCAATTTGTAGTTGAGCACATTTTCAAATACGGCATTTATTCTCTACAAATTAGTATAAAAATCAACAAATTGAAAAAAAAGCGACTTAACTACTTTTTCCACTAGGTCCCTCAATTATTATCATTATGATTCATTTCAAACTAATCTTTACGATATTCCTTAGTGCTCTTTACCTGATCTATGCAATTAATAGTAATTAATTAATCAACCCAGAAAACCTTGACGATCAAAAAGCAATTAAACAACTGCTTTTTAATCAAAACAACTTTGAGGGCTATTCATACACTCCGCGCGAAGTCACCTCCACAGTTGTTGTATTGTTCCGCCATTTTAATATCCAGTAAGGATTATGGAAGAGGAACCCAGCCGTTACGCCTCTCAGGTAGGATTCATGCAGCCCTCTGTAATTCAAACCCTTTTTGCCGCGGATCTGTTAGATTTATATCAGAACCCTATATTAAAATCTTGGCGCCTGTATTGTGTAAACATGCGCCACCTATATTGTAAAGCTTGTATATACGTTATCATGAATAAATTTAGTAGTTGTTAAAAACTCATCGCTATCGTTTTACTTTAACAGGATCGAACTATTCAAATTGTTGGGAGCACCCAATCGACAGGCATATCCGAACACACCGCCTTTTCTACAAGGTTAGTGTAAATTTTAAAATGTAAATGTACCAAGGGTGATCGTCATCGCATCGCTTCTTGTAATTAAATTTTGCTGAACACACTCATTTGGAGTGCTGTACATTGTGATCAATTATTACCGTTTTGTATTTTTAAGATGTCACGTTTGTGGATATGTTCCATAAGTGAACTTTAAGTCACTAGTTTTCGGGTCCTGTGAGATCCAAATTTCAATTAACGTAATAAGGATTAAGTTTACACATGATGAGCTCTATCATTTATTTTCTAACGTTAAATTCAAGTTTAATAAGTACGAAAGTACTAAGTTTTGTACCTTATTCGACACCTACTGAAGGTGAATTTTTGTATGTATATACATGATGCATGTTCACCATATTGAAATCCCAGAAAAATTTCAGGTGTTAGTTTAAATGTGAATAAATAAGTATCCTAAATTTTAGTTCAATAGCTGTAACAGTTTTCTCAAATTTAATTCCTAAATATCAGCTTGAAAACGACTGTTCACAGTAGGTAACCCCCGTAAAGTTTCATTTTCCTAATACAAATATTAAAACTTTTAAAAAAGCTGATTTTTCACAAAATATTAAACATTCAATTTCTACGAAAGATTGAAATAGGGCCTCCTTGCAAGAATACTTGTAAACGCAAGTGTAAACCAGAAGAACACAGATTGGAAGTTTTCAATCAGTATTATAGTTTGGGAAGTTATACTAGACAACGTGATTTTATATTAAGCAGCATTGATAGGACAGAAACAAAGGTTAGAACAAAAGGGGATGCTGATTCTAAGAGGAAGTTTAGTGTTTTTTTTTCTTACCAGTTGACGGAGCCAGAGTGAACGTCTGCAAAACAATGGTTATTAATACATTTGGGATAAAAAAAGGTGTAGTGGACATAGCTGTAGCGAAGCGAACACAAACAAATACTTCCACCGGTGACTTAAGAGGAAGTCATATAAAATCAATAATCAGTCCTGAAGTTATGGCTAACATTAGGGCGCACATTGAATCCTTCCCAGTAGTGCCGTCGCACTACTGTAGATCTGATACGGAAAGAAAGTATTTGCAATCCGATCTGAACCTAAACATGATGTACAGATTGTATGGTGTGTGGTATTTCGAGAGAACTACAATTTGGGATTTCACCGCCCTAGAAAGGATCAATGCCGCATCTGTGTAGCACATGCTGAATCCCCCAGCGTTGTCCCCGAGTACAAAGAACATATAAAAAAGAAAGACATTGCACGAGACGAGAAGAGAAAAGATAACATAAAAGCTGCAGCGTCGGAGGGAAAAATTGTTTCTATAAACTTCGACCTTCAACAGGTCCTTATGGTGCCCTCGGATCCAACAAACAATGCATTTTTTTATAAAAGGAGATTGGCATCGTATAATTTTACAATATACAATGTTGTGACGAAGGAAGGGGTTTGTTTTATGTGGCATGAGGGGCAAGGTGGAAGAGGAAGCTGTGAAATCGCGTCTTGCCTCTACAAATATTTTCAGTCACTCACAAATTCATCACAATTATTGTGATGAATTTAAATAATAAAACTAAAATTGTTTTTTAGGAAAATAACTTCAACATAATGAGGCGTGAGCATTTTAGAAAAAGGATGTTTCCTTTGCAATATACTTGCATTACTTGCAGTATCTCATTTTCTTCGGAAACAGATTTGGATACTCATATGGCAATTCATGCGATAACATATACATGCCCGATTTGTCGCCAATCTTATCCGTCGCAATATGTTCTGACCATTCATATGGCAATACATACCGGTAAATTTATAAATACACCGATAATAAGTTTCAAAACAATAAAACATTTTTTTTACAGCAGCGGCTCGATGCAATCCGAGAAATCATAAATAAACTTTTGGGCGTTCTACTAATATTAAAATACATTTCATTTTCAAACTCATAATTATATTATGAAAAAATTTGTAACACTTTATACAACATGTAATATGAAGGTTTAATAAAATTCTATAAAAAGTAATCACAGGTTTTAATACTTTCAGTATTTTTTTATTAGTTGTTGTTTAGTCCAATTATATTATTTTCATTTATTTTTTGTCAATTTTGAAGTGCATACGCAAACATATCATTTTAGTGCATCGTTCTACATCGCGACTCGGTCGTATTTGGTGGCGGGAGAAACGAACTCCGCAAGACATTATTAGTATAAGTAAAAAACTCAAGACACACGTTGCTAACGAACATTTCATTTTTACATGTATTTTTCAACTTTAAATTTACCATTAAAGAATATATATTTGTTTATTCCAATTATACAAAGTGTTTTCTTTAACTTACGAAATATTACAAACCTACGTGAGAGATTCAAACCACATTAACTACATTACCCACAATTTCTTAAATTGGGTAAACAGTTGTGTTAGTTCTTGTTAAAAATACCCTTCGAATCGATTAACACCATAAAAACTTTTAGGATCACTGGTTCATAATTTCTAGTCAAAAAAGTCCAGTTTACCCAAATAAGTTTTCAATTGTAATCACTTACAAATTTTGTTTTCCTACTTAAAATATAATTAAAAAATTATAGTGTATTTAATTTTGGAAAAAAGTGATTTTTTCGAGGTGGGGGTGCTAGCTTGACGTCAACTCAGCACCCCCACCAACGATATATATTTTACCGCGAAACCGTTGAGGTACAAAATTCGCGAATGCGGTACATAATTAGCACAAAATTATGGCATAATTTTTTGGTTGTTTTTAAAAGTTGGGGATGCTAGCTTGACCTGGGTTAAGCCATGAGACTGAGCTAGAGGTTAGATATTATCTTGGTTAGAGGTTAGTTCACCTGCGATGTTTGATATCGTCTTCTTTTTTCGCCTGCAATGGAAATGCCGCTCCAGTCTGTTTTCTGCCCTTTCGGGACTTTTTTCTTCTTTACGGCTGGATCGGGAATACCAATCCAGAATTGTCTTGCTTAGTTACGCTTCTTGACCAGAACTTAGAGCTGCTTCCAGGACCTTTCGTCAAGTTTGGTACGCAAGCTTGATATCGCTGCTGCCACGCTTTAAGGACTCTTCTACTTTGGCTCCTGAAATGCCATATCTATACCAATTCTAAGGACGATCTTATCTCGTACCCGTTATTATATGGAGTGAACAAAATGTTAAAACTGCGGTATATTTTATAAAAAATGTTTTAAATTTGTAAAGGAGACGCAGGAATACGAGAAATCGAAAACTTCAAGTAAAAAATTATATCAAGTGTCTATCTTCGATGGCGATATAGAGATAACGGTTTTTAATTATTGGATAGCAGACAAAATATTTAAAGTGGAGTTGGCAATTTACATAGATTTCTCCAATGATCCAGTTTCCAGGATTTTCCAAACATTGTATTGGTTGAATTATGAGTAAGAGCAAGTTTTTAGGGGGGGGGGTTAAGTACAGAAACTTCGGAACCCTTAATCAAACTGGGAAGCTCTATCGTTATGTACAGTAAAAAAACAACCACCATGACGATTACCGTAGTCAATCATAATGAACTTCTGTGGTTTGTGCGAGGTTGTATTAACAAGGTTTGCAAAACCTGAAGAGTGCAAATTGTTATACATACTACAATATATTTTGAAGTAATAATTAGAATACTAATAAGTACATAATATTTAGAAAAGGAAACCCTAACTTGTACCGTTGATGATCCCATTGATGACCACTATGAAAGTTCCAGTGATTCAGAAATAATAGAGTTCGTAAAATTCATTGAATTAAGTCAAAATCCAAACATGTCATGTAGTGCGGCTTATAGTAATTACTACTATATAAGACTTGAGGTAGAGGAATGTTCCAACATTTATTATGGTAAGGATTTTTGTATTTGTATTAATCTTAATTCTTAATCTTGTTACGGATTCACTTTCTCTTCAAATACAAATCACGAATCGGTGATTCACGTATTGCAGTTATGTCTCCTTAACTCACAAAGGGAAGCCTAATGTAAGATATCGGCAATCAAGATCCCAATGTTTTTGGTGATTTTAAAAAACTTATGACAGTCTTTGGATTTTCACCAATGTTGCTAGATAATCAATAAAATGTTTTGAAAATTTGAAAAAGATTCGTTGTGTACTTTTCCTATAAAAAATTCCCTACAATACCACTACTTTTCGAGCTGTTACAGTGTTGTACCTCCTTAACGATCCGAAAGATAAAGTTTTGAGTTAGTAAATAGGGGTGTCAGACTACTAATGAACGGCCCTTCACTGTCGTGAATGCTTGATTGAAAACGAAAATTGTACAATTTAGCAAAAATTATACACCCTTTTTTTGTAATACTTGTGACGCCACTGACGTTCTGTAGTAACGCCACTGATGTCAACTTGCATAGGCTTTCATTGGCTGGCTTTCATTTACAGTTAATATTTGGTACGATCGCGATCACGTGCAATTTATTGTTTTAAGTTAGTTTTTTGTTTAGTTAATTTGAAATTATACAGAAGTTGATAATATTATTAAAGTCTTGCATTCAAATTTTGAAGTATGGCAAATAACGGAAAAACGCCAGTTATGGTCCTACACCTACAGGAATTAGCGGTGAAAAGATTTTTACGACCACCAAATTACAGTGTTGTATATTTTATTGCCCCGTCAACTTGTCGTTCCGATTTATGACATGAAGTTTCGTATCGTACTATCCGACTCAAGACGTCGAGTCTGGAATTTATCGGGTAGTTTTTAGTGTCGATTGATTAAGCAATTTTCGGATTCAATTTAAGCAACCTTGGGTGATCGACACGATACGACATCGTATCGTGTCGGTCAGTGGACCGATCTTTAGCGTATTATGTTGATCTCTGTATCGTCCTTTTATTTCGTGTTGGTGTTTATACCGCAGTTTTCGTCTCGTCAAGTATTTTCGGATTAAGCTATGAGATATCTTGGTTAGAAGTTAATTCACCTGCGACGTTTGATATCGTCTTCTTTTTTCGGTTGCAATGGGAATGCCGCTCTAGTCTGTTTTCTGCCCTTTCGGGACTTTTTTCTTCTTTGCGGCTGGAGTGGGAATACCACTCCAGCCTTGTCGTCTTGCTTAGTTACGCTTCTTGACGAGAACTGAGAGCTGCTTCCAGGGCCTTCTCGTCAAGTTTGGTACGCAAGCTTTATATCGCTGTTGCCACGCTTTAAGGACTCTTCTACTTTGGTTCCTGAAATGCCATATCTATACCAATTCTAAGGACGATCTTATCTCGTATCCGTTATTTTATGGAGTGGTAAACTGAACAACATGTTAAAACTACGGTATATTTTATAAAAAATGTTTTAAATTTGTATAGGAGCCAAAGGAACACGAGAAATCGAAAACTTCTAGTAAAAAATTATATCAAGTATCCATTTCGATGGCGATATCGAAGTAACGGTTTTTAATTATTGGATAGCAGACAAAATATTTAAAGTCGAGTTGGCAATTTACATAGATTTCTCCACTGATCCAGTTTCCAGGATTTTCAAGAGCAAGTTTTTAGGGGGGGGGGTTAAGTACAGAAACTTCGGAACCCTTAATCAAACTGGGAAGCTCTATCGTTATTTACAGTACAAAAACAACCATCATGACGATTACCGTAGTCAATCATAATAACTTATGTGGTTTGTGCGAGGTTGTATTAACAACAAGGGTTGCAAAACCTGAAGAGTGCAAATTGTTATACATACATGCTTATTAATGCATCTAGTGTTTGAATTAAAATCTTCATTCATCTGCTACATATGATTAAACAATATATTCCTACATAAAATTATTAAAACACAACTAAAACAAACAAAACCAAGATGTGGATGATTGTCTTTGTGACAATACCATGTGTACCAAATAGAACAATGCAGTACTGTAGCAGTATTTTGTAGTGTTGGTGTGAAAATCATAATATAAATATGTAGTTATACAATGATAACAAAGATAGCGCATACTAGATAAAAGGTTATAGCACCGCCAGGACAGAAAGCTGTAGAACTACTTATCCTAAAACATACTTAAATAATTTTGTAACAATGCGGTCAGTTTATATTTAGAAAAACTGAACAAAATGTAATTTCTTTGTTTCAGTAATAGAATAATAATCCTGCATGTAAACTTATAAAAAGGCCCTGATACAATCTAAAGAACGTTGCCATTTGTTCTTTATGCTTCAAGCTTGTAACATTGTCCATATTTATAAATAAAGTATTTTGAAAACCTCCGATTAAATTATTCGAAACTTAATATTATCTTGGTGAAGATACAATTCGCAAAATATTTGGTCTACTGAAGAGGTTATCACTGAAACAAGCGTCTATTTTGATGGCCTCGAGAAATCCTATTATTTGGAAGGGATAAAAAATTGGAAAAACGTTGGACTAAGTGTATAGAGCTAAATGGCGACTATGTTGAGAAATAAAACGTTTTTTTGTCGAAAAAAATATCCTTTATTCAAAGTCACTGACTTATCAACCGCCGTACCTAATGAACACTATTACTAAGTGAAAGGGATAGTAAGCGCTTCTCCGAAAGCAAGACAAGTACAACTTTGGTTATATTGAAGGTTAACAGTCAATTTAGATTATTCTGAAACTTGGCATTAATTACACTATATATTTTGTTGAGAAAAATACATCCACCCAACGGAAAAGCATATAAATTTATTCAATAAAAAACAATATCACTCATTATAGACTAAAAACAATGTATAAAACATGGATTAATCTTACGCAAAATTCGCGTACGTAAATTTAAACAATCCCCATGGCTGGGGACCAAAATATAATTTATGATACTGAAAAGCATAAATATGAGAGTAGAAGGCTGAAAAATAATATGAAATAAAAAAAAACATATTAAAAAATATACATAATAAATATATCAACATAAAAAATTATAAATAATATAAAACGGTAAGAGAAAGTCGTAATAACCTTAAAACAATTCATAACTTCAATAAAATTATATTTCCAATTTTTATAAATTAGAATAAGTGATCATTATTATGTCAAGGGAATAGTTAGCACTTCTCTGAAAACAAGACAGGTGTAAATCAGCAAAATCTCTATGTTCACAACCAGTTTACAGATTAAGTTATGAGACGCTATATTGTTCTAGGAATTTTTTGGATTCCCTTAGAACTGTCAGTCAAATCGAGAGGGAGCACATTTTAATAATACCTAAAAGCAGAGAAGCCGGAAGGGTCAAGTTAAAAGATAACCAACTTTACCGTTCGGCTTCCCGGGCGCTTACCGTTATCGGTTTGTTAGCGGCGAGGTCCATAAGAGCAGGTATGTACATTTAACTTCTTTATCGTTACCGTTACTGGGAAATTGTGCATCTGCCTTAAGAAATTAATAGACAGAAGAAATCACATACTTGCAGTAATTATCGGTACCATTCGTATCTAAATGTTCATTAGTCATTACACTCATTACTATCGCATTCTCAACGGACATATGTAGACTGCGCCGATGGTCAGAAATTAATCCTTTTTTTTGGGTAAATGACCATGGGCAACCTGTAGATTGCGCCGATGGTCATTAAGGGTAACATACAGATTGCGCCGATGGTGTACCTGAGGGATTAAAAAGTATTACTAAGGCATAATGGGGTTATTATTGTAAATCAGTTTATTAAATATTAATAAAAAATTAAATTGCGGTACCTAATTATCATTAATATGACAATACTTATTGCAATACTTATTAGTAGATATTAATAATAAATATTATCAAAAAAATGGAAAATAACCCGTGTATTGCTGAAAAAGTGAAAAAATAAAAAAAATTTTGCCTTCGAATTTTGGGGTGTGCATTCGATAAGGAGGGTAATCCATCGTCAAAACCTACCCTTACGGGGCTCCGCTGCGCTCCGCTCCGCGTTGCACCCCTCCAGGGCGGTTTTGACTCTGGTTACTAGGCCAAACATACGAGAAACGCCACCCATCAAGAAAACCGGGATAAATGAAACCGGGATGTGAGAGACCCTCGAAATAGCATTAAAAAGTATAGTTGCGGTATGGGGCAGTAAACTATAACCTATAACGTTTCACCCCCAAAATTATAGACCAACAAAATCGTGCACAAATTGTCTCGAAATTGCAAATTTCTCGTAGTTATAAATTTGTGTTATAAAAGTTTTTAATAATGAAAGAATCAAAATAATCCTCTAATGGAATTTTCACTCCGTCGTTACCCAAAAAGATTACCTATTAATTGACCATCGGCGCAATCTACATACTAACCCTAACCGAACCCGGCGCAATCTACATGCTAGATTATGAGACCCTTCAACCATCGGGCGCAGTCTACAACCTCCCTTCTCAACTTACCTAAATTTACTCATAAAGATATCAATGTACGATGGTAAAAATATAAAATACGTCTAAAGCTACATCTAAGAATTAACAGAAAATTTAATTGTATCGGGATATTTCAATATTATTCAATTAATATCATACCATAATTGATATGTCTGGAATCTGGGATCACTATGAATATTACTAACATGCATCTGAATTGACAAATTTATAAAATTAAGTGCACATACCTTTATAATGCTATCAAAAGCGACGAAGTGCCACCAAATTGTTTCGGTCGGTTTTTGCAAGCGATGTCTCCATGAAGATCCAGTACAGAATTTTGGATTGCCGAGCAATTAATTCAAATGCAGGATACCGACCCCGCCACACTGCAAAAAGAAAATAAATTCACAAGCTGTTCATCAAAATAATCACCAAACTACAAAATATTAATTAAATTATTGTACTTTTTCGAGCAACCAAAAAAAGCAAATTTTATTATCAAAAATAGAAAATTATCTCAGTTTAGCATGCATAAATTTTTTTTATAGCGTAGTTGGATCAAAAATAACAAAATATATTAATTAATGCTATTTAATTTATTTATTTTCGTTTTGATAATAATTTAAAAAATATTTAAAAATCCGTCAATTTGAATTGAAGGAAACGACCGCGCAAATTGCCATTGACTTGTGACGTCACAGACAGAATTTTATATTCATTTATATTAGGTTTGTTTCATCGACGAGTTCTCGTTAGTTCTAGTTGGTTCTAGAGCTATGCGCATGCTCTTAAACTAAAATCTTAACAGATTTTAGTTAAAGAGCATGCGCATAATTCTAGAACTAACGAGAACTCGTCGATGAAACAAGCCTATTATTTTCCTGTGGTTTTGTGCTTTGAAAGTTGAAGTTTGTTAGTGTTAAAAGCTGTTATTTATCATAATTAAATCAATTAAAAACAAAGTTAAAAAAGTACTCTACACGAGTAGAGTAAACAAGAAAGTGAGGTTATTGTTATTGTGCCGGTGACTTCGTTGCGTTTAAGGTCACATGATTTATTTTAAATTATCATTGAATTTTAAAATGGATTATTTATAACAAAATACAATAAATAGAAGTTATTTTTGCTGATTTGACATTTAATATATAGGATTAATCGGAAAATACTGTTTTAACTAAATTTTTTTATTCATGCATGTTCCCCATTGGGATTTGCCGAAATTGTTAACAAAAAAGAAAGGGTACGTACATAGGTAGGTAGATACAAAACCAGACTGTACAAAATCTACTTTTGAATATAAAGGGCTCGCCACATAGCCTGTGCTCAGTGTTGTCACATTGGGCGATTTAGCGCCAATTGGGCGACTTTTGAAAGTGATTTGCGCTTAATATTTTTCAAAAACCGCAAACCGCAATTTGGGCGATTTCTTAGAAATGAAGTTGCGGTTTATTGCGATTTTGCGCATCGAAAAATTTTTAAAAAATTTTTAAAATTTAAAAAAAAAAGTTTAAAAAACAGTAATTATTTGTTTGTGGTTGGTATCAGTGTTGTCACATTGGGCGATTTAGCGCCAATTGGGCGACTTTTGAAAGTGATTTGCGCTTAATATTTTTCAAAAACCGCAAACCGCAATTTGGGCGATTTCTTAGAAATGAAGTTGCGGTTTATTGCGATTTTGCGCATCGAAAAATTTTTAAAAAATTTTTAAAATTTAAAAAAAAAGTTTAAAAAACAGTAATTATTTGTTTGTGGTTGGTATGTTGGTAAGTTGGTATTGGTATTGGTAATCACAATATTTATATAAGTAAGTGTAGCACGTGAGCTTTCAGTATAGTTTCTGAACAAGTGATTACTTTTTAAAGTGTAAAAACGTGCTAAAATAATAAATTGACAAAGTGTACCATAAAAATGGTCAAGTGGGCAAAATACGTAAAAACGCATAAGAAAGCATGGGAGGAAGAAGAACTGTTCAAAGGTAAGAGTATTGTTTATTTTAATTAATATAGTATATTAGTCAATCAGTATTGGAATTGCTTGAGGTGCATGAATAACCGATATAATTTAATTATAATTATATAAATATTAGGTACAGTCGACTCTCGATAATTTGAACACTCGTTAATTGATAATTTGATTTTTTCCCAGTCCCTTGAAAAATACTCGATAAATTAAATAAAATCAATATTAATTGGTCCCCTCGGTCCAGTTTCAATTTATCGAGAGTCGACTGTATATCGAAAATTATAAATTTTAAATTATCATTGTAAACAGTAATAATTAAAATACAGTAATAGTAAAAAACAGTAATAAAATAAAATGTCATTGTATCTCTTGAATGCAATAATGCTCGTAAGAGCGCATTTTTATACGAATAATTTATGTTGTAAAACTTTTGAACCGACTAAGGATATGTTTTCTCGATTTAATGCTAAAATGTACAAACCAGAAACCGATAACGAAACTTATCAAGTTAATGATGTCGAAGAGATTTTAATGTTATGCAATGATTTGTAGTATAATATATTATGTGTGTTTTCCAATAAATGTTACTAAATTATGTGTATTTACTTGTTTTAATTACCATTTAGCTAAAGAAATAATTTTAATTACATTCGATTATAGAAAATATTGAATTTAAATTTTGGCGCCACAAAATCAATTAGTTGCGATTTTGGGCGGTTTTTTAGTTGTGAGTTGGCGCTTTTTATTTCTAAAATATGACAACACTGCCTGTGCTGTGCCATGCCAATGTCAAACATTACAGTAGAAACATAGGGTTTCAATAGTGACGTTCACATAGTTATGAGTTGCTATGCTATTTTGCGCATGACCATGACATTGTTCAACGTTTGTGTTGACATAACACAGAGCATAGCACAGCACAGGCTATGTGGCGAGCCCTTAACATTGCCTGTTGGAATTATAATAAAAGTGTTAAGGGCTCGCCACATAGCCTGTGCTGTGCTATGCCAATGTCGAACATTGAAGTAGAAACATAGGGTTTCAATAGTGACGTTCACATAGTTATGAATTGCTATGCTACTTTGCGCATGACCATGACATTGTTCAACGTTTGTGTTGACATAACACAGAGCATAGCATAGCACAGCACAGGCTATGTGCAAAACTGAATCACTGTAATACGATATTTTCCCTCAAAGCTGTGTCTAATGCTAGTTTACTTTGTACCCTAAAACTATTTTTAATGGTCCGTAAAAATATACAACTGAGATTATTAATGGTGCATGAAAATTCCTGAAACCCTTATGCCCGCTGTACACTCTCGCCGAGACATGGCGAGGAAGGGCGAGAACAGGAGTGAGAATGGTAGTTCTCGCTCCGCTTGGAGGGTCTCGGGGTGCCTCGCTAGTTCTCCATCTCGAGTCAGTATTTTTGGTCCGTATCAAAGGATCTCGCCCGAGCGCCGAATGTATACCTTCACACTCTCGCATCCCTCAGTCTCGTTTGTGCCTTCCTTATTTCACCATTGTTTTCTTATTTTTTTGTTATGCACAGTGTGCATAACAAAAGTTTTTCTATTTACCTTATTGTTACCGTTCCCGTTACCGGGCAATTGTGCAGCTGCCTTTAATGTTCACGTTTTGAACCCACAATTTCCTCACTGTCACCAATGAATTGGCTTAAGGCCAGTTTATCAATCTCCAGTTAAACTTAGATAGTTACTTAAGGTAAGGTCAGACTAGGCTACTTTTGCTGCGCACGCTTTTTACTCTGGCTGCAAAAGCTGCATGTCAGGCTCACACACAGAGTCAAAGTAGCCTGCAGCACGCAGCTTTTGCAACTACGGCTGCAAAAGCTGCGTCAAAAGATACAAACCTACTAACAAATGCTCACACATAGCTGCTTTTCCTTCGGCTGCAAAAATTGCAACGACTGCAACCGCTAAAGTACTTTATAGCTAATAATTATTCGTGAGTAGGGGTGCGCGATTATGAAATTTCATAATCGATTATCGATTATAAAAAATAATCGATTTTTTTCGATTAATCGATTATTAAAAATAATCGATTATGAACTCATAGTCGATTATGAACTCTTTGTCATTTTTTGCACTACATTAACTATTATCGAAACCATGCATTTCTCCAAAAAAAATTCATTAGGAATAATTTATTGATTTAATACTTTAATTTTTAAATATATGAATTTTTTATAATGTTCTAATTTTTAATAAGGTCAAAAATAAATTAAAAACCAGGATATAAAAATCTCGGAGCGATTCCTTTCAGTCGAAGAATGTATTAAGATTTTGCAAACATCGCGTTCAAGAGATAAATATCACATGTTGGAAACGTGTTTGTCAGCAAACAATTTTCTTAATGTACACATGTCTGCCAAGAAGCAAGAAAAAAATTTCTTAGCAAGCATGTTTGTAAAATTTGTAATTGCAGGTTTATTTTCACAATCGATTATTTCTATAATCGATTAATCGATTATTATAATATCATAATCGATTATGAAATAATCCATTATTCGAATTACAACAACAAAACAACAAAAATTGTGTGTGTTATTTGATTATATAATATTATAATTATATTATTTATAATTATAGATTATATATTTGATTATAGATATAGCGTATTCGTATTTGATTATATATAGACCGCGTTCGATTTGGAGCTATTTTCGCTTCGTGGCGCCAACAAACACTTTTTGCGCGTTCGGTTTCCCACTTACTCGGAGGCATTGTAAATTAAAAAGCTGCACAGCTCGTCGCAGTAAAATATTAAACCAAATGAATATTTTTTTACTGCGATAGAATATATGGTTTGTGAGGTGCATTTACTGAATTACGTTTACTCAGCGCATGATGTCACCCAGGACATTCCCCGGAGCAGCTTATCAGTTAGGTATCAACTTACAGTAGGCAGCTTAACTACAGTTGCGAAAGCAACATACAAAATTGCACTCGCACTAAACTGCTTTTAACAGCGTACGCAGTAAACCACATGTGCAGTTTTATGAATGAAATTAACAAATAAAATCTAAATAAAATGGATTGGTCAGGAAAAATTGATGATTTAATCAAAGATAAAACCTACGAGCAACATCGGAGGGTGCATACAAAAATAAAAAATTATATTTTATTTAAATGTGATAAAAGCTGCACCGCTACTCGCAGCAAATTATTAAACCAAATGAAGATTTTTTACTGCGAATGCAACATACAAAATTTGCACTCGTACTAAGCTGCTTTTAACAGCGTGCGCAGTATACCACATGTGCAGCAGTGTGCACTTTTATCGGTTGCAGTGGTGTTCACACACAGCTACTTTTGCTGCGCGCAGCAAAAGTAGCCTAGTCTGACCTTACCTTTAGGGAGATTGATAAATTGGCTCTTAAGCGATTAATCTGATTTAGTACCAATCAAATATTATTACTTATATTATGTCATAAAAGTGACACATTACTTACTACAAATACAATAACCGATTCTCGAAAATGACGCGCCATGAATGGATTAACCATTAACGTTCAATCAAACCCGTTATTAAATTTTATTAGGTCATATTTCGTTGTCAAAACTATACGTATATTTTAAATTTCGCTTCAATCGGATTTTTTAAAAGTTTAACATGCTGGATGCAATATGGCGGCCAAATACAACAATCTCTTATAGCACTTATATCCCGTGGGTTTATAATTTCATATTACAAAAAAGTTCAATTTCAAATTGAGCATTTTATAACGAACAAGTTTATAAAAGTATAGCCTAAAGGAGCCTTACGGCTTTCGTAGCTAATGAGGGGAGAGAGGAGGGGGGTTCTGGTTTTATTCAGATTTTAAGATAATTAAACAAAATTATAGAAACGGAAGGGCATCCGAAGCAAAATTTGGTAAAAAATTATTATTTGGGAAAATTTAATATTAATTTGTAGAAATTATTTTTCAAATTCGACATTGCAATTTTGTTCATATACAAATATTCAATAAATTAAATATTAGCGAAAGCTGTAATAGGGAATTTTATAAACATAATCATCTATTCAATTGAATATTTATAAATAAGTTCGTATTATGGACTAATACCCAAAAATTAAAAGTATTTCAGCAACCTTAAGCAAGGTTATCAAAAAAATAAATAAATCAAGTTTCTCGTGCTAGATAGTTTTAGGAAATATTTTGCAATTTTAAGTTACAAAAAAGATATTTTTATTCCATGATTTATGTAAATATTCAGACCCGGCTCAAGGGAGTGGTCTCCAGCTCAGCGGGTGCTAAAACTCACGCGCTTACATTTTAAATAATAAAGATACTTCAAGTCAATGAGCTTCGATTTCCATCTTTTGAACCACAAAGGTAAAAAATTTAGAGCGTTTCATGCCCGATTGCACCATGTTTGACTAAATGTGTCGCTTAGCAAAGGGACCCTTAACTATAAGGTGCACCTTAATTTAGGTTGAATTGCACCACTCGTGTTTAACGTCACCTTAGTTAAACATTGGCAACACCGCATTTGTCTAGCAACTTTGGTTATGTTTTAGGGATTTTTCATAGAATTTATGTTTAGATTGGTTAAAATTTTCAAGATGTTTTTTCATTTGAAATTTAAACGAGATCCGTATGCCATAATAGGAAATCTTCGTTTCCATAGTACCCCAAAAAGTCTTTCAGCAGCATTTCTGGTGCGAATGTGGAATTCATTATATCGTTGTTGTGGTGGTGTTTCTGGATTCAGAAGAGGAGTTAGCAAATATGGTCTAATATTGTATCCACTAGCCCCTAAAAGTAACGAATTATGAAATGCGTTACTTTCAAATTGTCCCCTTAAAATGGAATTGTTAAAAATGGTAACATCTTGTGCTGACCCAGGCCATCGTGCAACAACATTTACAAATTTTAAATTTGCGCTTGCTACGCCCTGAACATTAATGGAAAAGTAACATTTTCTATTACGTAATACTTCAGCATCTTCTCCTCCAGGTGACAAAATCTTTACGTGCGTGCCATCAATTGCACCGACTACCCGAGGAAATCTGCAATATCATAAAAATTTCTCTGCGCTTGCATAACTTCCTCATTTGTAGTTGGAAATTTAACATAACGTTCATATAAACCTGCAATCGCTTTTGACAATAAACCACCAATATCGGCTATTGCCAGCAAGTGGGTTCCCGTTGCATAAATTCTTAGTGTAATTAAAATTTGGTTTACAGGAGATATAGAATTATTTCTGTCATATGGATATTCAAGAAATCTTTTAAAAAATGATAAATCATCCATACTATGAATACAGTGAGCCCTTTCGTAAATTTGTCTTGGAAAACTATGCTTAGGATTTCAAAAATTTCTAAATCATTATTAATCAAGTCATTCTCCATTTCTATCATCGCAAATATCTGTCACTTTAAGGTTAAGTTTAGACGGTAGATTTCTGAGGCTTAAATTTAGGTGCTCAGTGAGAGATTAAGGGACCCTTAATTCAGTGGTGCAACGGAATAAGGGGCCTTTAACGATTAAAGGGACTCTTAAATTTTAAGTGTAGGTGGTGCAATCGAGCATTAAAGATTGTGAAAATAAATGACAATTAATCGCCCCACCCCCCCTCGCGAATTTTCTAATAAAATTAGTGTCAAACGTTTGAGCTCCAATGACTTCTATAAAAACCAATAATAAAATCTAAAAAAATATTCGGAAAAATTTTGGGGGGGCTGTAGAAACGTCAGCCCCCCCCCCCCAGACGAATTATTGTATAAAATTGGTGCCACTCAATAGATAATCGTTTGAGCTCCAATAAACTTCCATAACAATCCTTTATACCCCAAAGGTGTTTAATAAAAATTCTATTCTTTGGAACAATTTTGGAAGGAGTAGAAATGTTTTTTTACGAAGTGATGTTTTCACTAAACTAAATACCAATCGATCGGGAATCATTTGAGTTCCATAGGCTTTGATTTCCATATTTTGAACCCCAAAGGGAAAAACATTTAGAGCGTTTGAAAGTTTATGAAATTGAGTGACATTTAATTCATACGCATCGCGAAGTTATTCGTGAATACTTGGGCGGGAGCTGTAGAACGGCAGCCCCCCCCCATCCTTTTTTTTTAATAAAATTGGTGTCAAACGATAGAGAATTATTTGAGCTCCAATAAACGTTAGAGCGTTTGAACTATTATAAAATTATTGTAAATTTTACTAATATCGGTCCAAGTAGTGCATAAAATTTGGGTTTTATTTGCAGAGTCAAGTTTAGATTTAGACCTTTTTCTTTTATTGCGATAAGAAAATTACTCTACTAGAAAAATATATCTCGAAACACCTACAAACTGGGGTTCCGTGCTGTACTAAATGAAGTGCCAAAAATTGTTCTCGAGAATTGAATATTCATTAAAAACCTTTGAAGCTCAAACAACTGGTATAGAAGTTCATTGGAGCTCAAACGATTGCTATAATCACGCATTATAGAAGGAATTAAATACAATTTTAAAATGAAGACAGCTTTACAACATCTGCATAAAGTCATTTTTCTCCCGAAAACCAAGTGGTTAGTTAACAGGTTTTAACTAAGCACGACAGTATGGATTAGCAAACTATTTTTATCGACTCAGAAGCTCGTTTTCTTTTTAATGTTAAAAAATAAAATCTATTTTAATTGTTATCAGCAACACTGAAATTCTGCACGCTACTTGCTCGGAGGGATATTGGTAAAATTTGCAATTTCACAATCTTTGAAACGCTCCAACTTTTTTACCTTTGGAATTGAAGATCATTGGAGCTCAAATGATTCTCGATCGATCGGTATTTATTTTATTGAAAAAATCACCTCTTAAAAAATCTGATGTGGCCAGCACATGACTTCCCTATAAGGAATCATTCCTTCATCGTTCAACTAAAGATTCGCAGAAATATTATTTAAATTTTATTTTATTATTTAATTAAATTAATAAAATAAAATTAAATAAATAAAAAACCATTTCGTCCTTCAAGTAAAGTGCTACTTCCGGTTTAGGGATTTGCTCCAAAATCAAATGGTGCTTTCGTATACCGATTAAAGTGTTAAATATGAAATTTGGTTACTATATAACAATTCGTTCCTGAGATATTGAAGAAAAACTATTTAGTCCTTCAAGTAAAGTGCCATTTGCGGTTTAAGGATTTCCTCCAAAATCAAATGGTTCTTTCGTATATTGATTAAAGTGTTAAATATGAAATTTGGTTACTATATAACAATTTGTTCCTGAGATATTGAAGAAAAACCATTTCGTCCTTCAAGTAAAGTGCTACTTCCGGTTTAGGGATTTCCTCCAAAATCACATGGTGCTTTAGTATACTGATTAAAGTGTTAAATATGAAATTTGGTTACTAGATAACAATTCGTTCCTGAGATATTTAAGAAAAACCATTTCGTCCTTCAAGTAAAGTGCTACTTCCGGTTTAGGGATTTGCTCCAAAATCAAATGGTGCTTTCGTATACCGATTAAAGTGTTAAATATGAAATTTGGTTACTATATAACAATTTGTTCCTGAGATATTGAAGAAAAACTATTTCGTCCTTCAAGTAAAGTGCGATTTCCGGTTTAAGGATTTCCTCCAAAATCAAATGGTTCTTTCGTATATTGATTAAAGTGTTAAATATGAAATTTGGTTACTATATAACAATTTGTTCCTGAGATATTGAAAAAAAACCATTTCGTCCTTCAAGTAAAGTGCTACTTCCGGTTTAGGGATTTCCTCCAAAATCACATGGTGCTTTGGTATACTGATTAAAGTGTTAAATATGAAATTTGGTTACTAGATAACAATTCGTTCCTGAGATATTTAAGAAAAACCATTTCGTCCTTCAAGTGAAGTGCTACTTCCGGTTTAAGGATTTCCTCCAAAATCAAATGGTGCCTTTGTATATCGATTAAAGTGTTAAATATGAAATTTTGTTACTATATAACAATTCGTTCCAGAGATACAGAACTTACAGACATTTTGCGTTACATACATCCATACATACAGACATACATACATACATACATACATACATACATACAGACATCATTGCGAAAGTAGTCAAAACGGATTCAGAAATGCTCAAAACGGATATTTCCGTTAAAATATCGACATCGAATTTTTTCATGATTACAATACTTCCTTATAGGGAAGTAAAAAGCCTCTCCCAAAATTGTTCTAAAGAATTGAATTTTTATTAGAAATGTTTGGGGTGAAAACGATTTTTATGGAAGATTATTGGAGCTCAAACGTTCGACAATAATTTCATTAAATAATTTGCGATGGGGGGGGGGGGCATGTACCGGCAATATTATGCTCATAACTTCGTTGATTTAAAGAAAATTCTTATTCCACGATTGCTGCATTATCATCGAGTTGTTTATATTATTGAAATGTGGCAGGCACACAAGACAGATTTGTGAGAAATATGCAGATATTTCATTCTTTAGCTGGGTATTCATTACAGCATTTTTGCTCTAAGAAAGCTGTGCGGAGTCAAAAACAAAAGGTGTGCGGCACGAAATCTGTGCACGTAAATATACGTGTAATAAAAGTTACTGTCACAACTTTTTTTTTGTTCGGAGTTTTTTTGCGTGCAAAAAAACATCATGCAAGTGCAAGTGTTAATTATAGTACATTATAAAATCGGAAGGTCTAATCACCGAGCGTCTTACTATTCTAAAGAGGCGAGAACTGTCACAAAAGAAGAAATAAGTGCCGAATTTCACTTCTTCGAAGCCGAAGAATGTATTCTGTATGGCCCCAGTATACGCGATTAAGGGTAGGTTACGAATATCAACCACTATCCACCTCATTACAACACGAAAAAGTTTAAAACGATTTATCTCAAAACTACATTTCTCAAGTTGGGCGCACATTTTCCAAACAAACTACTTGGCGGATTAACTTGATTTTTTTTAAGCATTTAGAATATATTTCAGGCTCCAGTCAGAACCTAAAATATCCAAAATATATTTAAAATTACCATTTTGCAGGCCGTGAAAAGTAAATTATTTTGTTGTAAAAATCGAAGTTTTTTTTAAGTCCTCGCCATTTTGTCATTTTTTGTTTAAATTAAATTTTCGAGGTTCCAACTGGAGCCACATTCATATAGAACAAGAATTTAAAAAATTTATTTATATCAGATAACTGGATCGGTCGGAAACGATGCGTCCGATTGGCGCGTCATTTCGAAACATGAGTTACGCGTTGATCTGTACCTTGTACAATTTTCAATAAACAGCTTTACAAAAAATTTAGGGGTTAGTTTAAATGTGAATAAATAAGTATCCTAAAGTTTACCTCAATAACTGTAACAGTTTTCTCAAATTTAATTCCTAAAAATCAGCTTGAAAACGACTGTTCACAGTAGGTAACCCTCTTAAATAAAAGTAGAACTGAATATAAAAATGTATAAATGACTTACAAAAATATAGGGAAATTTCATCATTTGCACAAATCAATTCACCCTTCCCTATTATCAATAGCTTTATAGATAGTGGGGTAATTAAAAGCATTAGTTGTTGATTTAACAACAATTTATTGTCTTGGCCATTTTTGATTCTTTTATCTTGTCTGTTTATTTCAAAGGTCTCTAGCAAGGTCAATTTATACCCCTTACAACAAGTTTGTAGCACCTTCATCTAACCCAGTAATTTAACTGATGTTCGTTACATTTTAATAACCTGTAAGTGTCCTTTATCTAGTTTACATTGAGCGTTTTAATACCTAGCCAATGTCTATAGTACATCTGGTTTTGGATTGCAGTAGAGGTCGCCTTGAACGGCAAGTCAGATTTATACAGGGAAACGTCAAATAATTAAAGTGTATAAGCGACAAAAAACAAATGTCACTTATTTGATACTTAGAAAAGTCGAGTTAAAAGTATTTTTTCATCAAATGGCAATTTATCTTGTACAAAGTTTTTAAATTTGCCAAAAACTTTTAGAAAAAAATATTCGTGAGTCATCAATCACAAACGAAATTTCGACACTGTAAACGGGAATAAATTTTAACCAATCACGTTCCGAGGTTACAATTTTAGTACAATCTAGTTCTGCATTCTTAAAACGGATGGACTATAGACTAGGTTAGTCAGGGGATGAAGTCACTCTCGATAGAAGCTACCTTCATAGTAACTTAGTTTAAGTCTTTCTGCTACAATAAAATTCGTCTTTGAAATATATCAAAACTAATTTTTGGAGTTTTAATTTCTCAACAAGATAAAACTGATTTCAACCCATAAAAATAAAATAACACAATTTTATAATAAAGAAGAATATTTGATAATTTTAACTTACCGTTCATTTCTTTCATAGCTTTCGTAAAATCGGCAGGATCCTTAAAACTAATAAAGCCATAGCCTTTCGTTTTATTTGTTCTTTTATCTCTAACCACACGTGCTTTCATAAAGGATGGATATTTGTTAAAAGTTCTCGTCAATAATTCATCTGTAACATCATTTCCCAAATCGCCACAAAATATTCTAAAATCGTCTTCAGACCAATCGGCCATCGATAAATCTTCCCAAGTTTGTCCACCTGCAGTACGCAATAGCTTCTTGTTTTTACCTCGCCGACGATAATCGTCCGGTCCGAACGATTGCAAAGCACTACTGGCCTTACCTGTTAACAAAAGAGTAATGAAAAGTTTTGATTATTTCAGAGTTAATAAAAAAATTACCTTGAGAAATTGCGAGTTCTGCAGGCACACTAACTTTCTCTTTAAGTTTCTTTAACTTCTTCTCCACTTCCGATTGCAATGCTAAAAAGTGAACAGTATTCGTCAATTGATTTTGTTGTTGCTGTAAATTTTTTGGTGCATACAAAGTCGGTTTTGCTGAAACCACCGCAGGCTGAGACACGTAAGACTGCGAAGAATAATCCATACCACCTCGTTTTCCTCCACCTTTAATTTGTTGTGGTACCATAGAGGGCGGATTCGGAGGTGGCGGAATGTTTCCGAAACCAGGCAAATTAAAACTGCTGTATTCTTGTAGTTTCTGTTGCACTTGATTGTAAGTGTGCGTTCCAACCACCGGACAACCAGCTATTTCGGCTTCGAATCTTAAAAAGAAGTGATGTTGAAAGTTTTGAGGTTAGTTTTTAAAATTGTAATATTTTACCTGCTCATTTCGTCTTCCATTTGACGAAATTTGTCGCCCATCTTGCCGAGGTAAGGTGTTATAACATTTGGAAGAAAATTTGATGTTTAATTGAGTTTTAATTAAATAATTTGTAAACAAAGCAACGTTCGATGTTTTACAAATAAGTTGTCGATTTCTGACAGTTTGGTGCTGCCGCCAATAGGTCGAAATATGAGTTAGTAAATACAGAACCGTCTCTCATTATTTTTAAGACAATTTTTCAAATGTTTTTGATTAATAATATAATATTAAATAATTAATAATATAATAACATTAAATTCTAGTTTAAATAATTAAATTCAAATTTAAAAAAGTTTATGAAAACTTAAAACTGGTCGAGTGGTTAGAAGTCAAACCAAGTTCTTCTTCTTCTTCTTCGTGTGCCATATCCGGTCTCCCGGACGTAGGCGACCTCTCTCCAAGTTCTTACTGGAGTTAAATTGGAAAAGTAAATATTTAAATGCCCGGGTCGAATGTTAAAAGTTGAATGCCTACAAATTTTCAAATTGTGTTGCTCAACAACACAATTTACCGGCTTGTTTGTTTTTAAATATTCACTAAAAAGGCTGCAAAAACCAAAAGAAATCCGAAAAATTTCGTGATGACATATTAATTTGTATAAAATACCTTATGTAATAGTGTAGGCGTTGAAGACATTTACATTTTCCAATATTTATTTTCATAAATAACTAAAAAGAAAATAATTCTTATTTGCAGAATGCTCTTATAAAAATTCGGTCATGGTGTGCGCAATTCTTACCATTAACCATGAACAAAAATATTCTTGAGCCGGGCCTGTAAATATTTAAATTAATAATCCTGTTTAAAAACAAATTTGTTTTAATGAATTCTTACATTTTCGGTTTCTAATTTAGTAGTCGCTACATTATTTATATTCAAATTTTTAATTTATAAGTATGTAGGTAATGATTTTAAATTACGAATATCAACGTTTTAGAAACGTATAACACTAAAAAAGATATCAAAGAGTTCACACAATTGATTCACCCTGTATAAGTAATAAATTACCTATCTTTTATATAAAAATGGTTGTATGTAGGTGTGTGGGTATGTATGTTCCGCATAGACGCCTAAATCCCGTAACTGTGGGCGTTGAAACTTTCACGAGATCTGGCGAGGATCAAGAGTAAACTTTTCGTCGTCTTTGATTTTAGTAATTCGCCACTATAAGACGGTCATCTGCAGTTAAACACTTCAGGTCAACGTCGTTGTCATAGTTACGTTGCGATTTTGACACTAAAAGTTTAATTAAATGACATTGACATATAGTCAGTAGCGGCTCGAGAATAGGGGGCACAACTTTGATATAAGAATGTTAACCTTAAAAATGACATTGACATAACCTTAAAATCATTTTGCACATACAGGGTAAAACATAAATAGTGCGCGTTTTAGCAAGACGGGCCCCCTTTTCATAACCTAGAGAGTGACCCTGATAGTGTTGAGTAGCCCCCATGGGCCCCCCGATAGTGTCAAAGTGACGGCATTAACTACATAACCTTAAAATCATTTTGCACATACAGGGTAAAACATAAATAGTGCGCGTTTTAGCAAGACGGGCCCCCTTTTCATAACCTAGAGAGTGACCCTGATAGTGTTGAGTAGCCCCCATGGGCCCCCCGATAGTGTCAAAGTGACGGCATTAACTACATAACCTAAAAATCATTTTGCATATACAGGGTAAAACATAAATAGTGCGCGTTTTAGCAAGACGGGCCCCCTTTTCATAACCTAGAGAGTGACCCTGATAGTGTTGAATAGCCCCCATGGGCCCCCAGATAGTGTCATAGTGACGGCATTAACTACATAACCTAAAAATCATTTTGCATAAGAATGTTAACCTTAAACAAGGTGGAACTCGCTTTAGCGGCAGTTCTTAGGCTTCTATACAGCTACCTTTCTGGTGTGGAAAGTTGTTATTATCTGGTTATTTTTGATCGCCATATAATGTAACACCACATAATCAGATAATCTGCACCAATTAAATTTTTTGCGATTGGTAATTATCATTTACTATATAACTAATAACAATCAAACTTTTCCATTCTATTAGAAATTTTACTTCTCTGTAATGTATGGTCCTTTTTTTGAGGTGGACCAATCCTCTCCTTTCTCTTTTATTTATAACTTAACTTCACTAACCACATCAATAAAAAATTATTTTTTCACATCAAAGTAAAACAAGTAGTTTATATAGGGAGACCTCTTCGAAAATATCTTTAACTTAGTAAATTTCTTTCGAACATTTGCGTATTTATAAATTGCATTAGCGAATCGAAGCAACGGATTAACAGATTAACGCAATACTATATAGACGAAGTATTTAAAATATAACAACGTTCAGTTGATCAACGTTATGATTGGCTCTGAAACATGCGGACGGACACGAAGCCAGACCATAAGGCTTCTTTCTATACCTTGTATAGAAGCCTAAATAAGGCTTCTTGTTATACTTTGTATAGAAGCCTAAAAGTAGCGCACTGGCTACCTGTTCTTAGACCTCTATGCACACAGAGTATTTCCAACACGATTTGAAACGCTCTGTATGATTTTGAATTATGAGGACGGACGGACGGACAGACGGACGGACAGACACGGAGCCAGATCAGAATGCTTCTTGTTATACTTTGTATAGAAGCCTAAAAGTAACTAGAATTTTTGTTGGTAAAACCGTGTAAAACTAGCTTTAACTGATTTCGCGGAAAAAAGTTAACCTTAAATACATACCAAAAACAAATGTCAATAATAATTATAACCTACAATATTGACACATAAAAATATTACTTATCAGTCTGTTACCTATGTTGACAGCCCAATATTGCTCTGTTAACTTATCAGACGACTTGACAGACTGGTAACTGCTAAAAGTCATTGGTGAATACAAATATATCACATTAACAGACTGTTATTGACTTGACTCTCTGTTAGCAACTTAACAGAGCTTGGTGAATACGGCTGTAAATGTCACTGATTACATTTTTGCTTGGAAAAACAAAAACACGTCTGGACTAGTCGACTGTTAACTCGTGACACCGGCAGGCCGCTTGTGTTAAATTAATAATTATTATTAATAATATTAAAATTAATTATTAATAATGAAATTATCATCTTAAACCTAGTAAAACACTTAAATATTAGTGGGATATTCGAATGTTTGAATATGCCGTAGTTGGTAATTTGTTCGAGAGAAATTCGTCCAACTCAGCATTTGTACGACTGAACATTTAATCGACAGGGCATTTTCAAACAAATTTCTGTCGCACATAACGCTGTCGAACAAATTACCTAGAATCGAGTATTCGAATACTCGATTTCCCAGCCCTCGTAGATATAACACTACCATAACACACCAGCTACAAGATTTTTTTTTAATTAATTTGATTTTGATTAAAAAATATTAGTTTTTTGATATCTATGATATCAAAACCCTAAAATAGCATCGTCCGAACCAAGTAACGTGATATAACATGCTTCGAAAATATTATTTTTAAAGCCTGGTATATAAGTTACGTTCGTAATATAGATTGTACCATAATTGCTGACTTTCGATGTGATAAATACTGAAGAAAGATATGATTTCGCGCTATGCTGAAGAAAAATTGGTCACAAAGTTGCTAATGATTGTAATTTTACATACAATTTCTTAACGGTGTGGATATATTGTTCAAAAGATAAAAATACAAATAACGGATAAGCAGATAATGCAATAAATGTATAAACAGATTAACGGATCAACAGATCAGCGGATCAATGTATCAACGTATCAATGTATCAACGTATCAATGTATCAACGTATCAAAGGATCAACAATTTACTATATAGGTTACACTTTGTATTTAAAATTTAGGTAATACTTTTGAAAAGGAATCGATATAGCAAGTACCACTAATTTATAAACATGAACAACTCAAGCAATTATTCTAGCAGCGACTTTTCCGATTCCGATTTTGATTCTGATGAAAGCAATACAAAACATCATCTAACCTGTAATAATAATAAATTGCATTAGCGAATCGAATCAACGGATTAACAGATTAACGCAATACTATATACACGAATGTAACATTTCAAATGTTACTAATGCCGACCCTGTCGCCATTTATGATCACTTACAACTTGATCAAATTTATTTTCGAATTTTGTAATTTTATTTAACGATTTTTGTCAAAAGACGTTTAACTAATTTCTCTATTTTGTATATATTTATTATTTCTGATGAAAAGATCCAAAAAATCAAATGCCATCAATTTCAATACGGTACTAGTTTCCATGGCGTATTAAAAAGCGTCGGTCAAAGTTACTCGCCTACTTTTTTTATGCCGAAAGAAGGTTCGCGTGCTAGAAGTCACACACATTACACGTACTATTTTGTGCTCCAAGTTTTTGATCAATTTTAAAGTAATTATTGATAATTACTACCAGTTTTTTGTGCAGTTACGTTCACCGAATGTCAAGTGACAATTCGAGTAATTTATTTCGACTCAACGATTTTTTTAATAATCGAAATACCGATTTATAAAAATTGGAAATCGATAGACGCCATTACAATTTTTCATCGACAGACGCAGTAGTAAACCGAATTATCCTGGCTACGCGCAATCGAACTAATGGTGTATTGTCAAATAAATATCATAACAAACTTTTGGATATTAAAAACTGAGAAAGACGTTGACGACAATCAATTCAAATCAATTGAGGCAGAAGCTAATTTCAATCATTCATCTATTGGGAAATATCAACATCAACAAAAAAAACAGTATCATAATTTATTAATTTTATTCAGATTTCAGAAAAGAACTATAAAGTTCGTAGTTTGCTTGTTAACGCTTTGTTTAATCAAATTGTATATGTGTTGTATTCTTTTAGAACCTCCTTCAGAAATTGAATGTACCGAGTGGGGAAACCTACAGATCTGTGGATTCCATCTACGTGCATTTGTATCCATCGTAAACGTGAGTAATTGTTTTACTCACTATATAATTTTGGTTCGCTTTGTGTTAACAACTTTTAATTCTGGTAGCTTGCTAACACCTTCCACTATTGCTTCCGTAGTTATCTGTATTTTGCTTTTTGGTAGCATAGTAACAATAATTTATGATCTGTGAATCACTTCATTTTAGTGTATCGTCACGACTTCGCCAAGACGAGGCTACGATCTTTTCAGACGAACACTCAATTATTTGTAAATATTTTAATTATTGTAATATTAAGTTTATTATATTGTACCAAGAGATTTCGTTTAGTTCAAATATTGTCATTTTAAGTTACACAAAGTGTACGTTATTTTCTGTTCACTCAAGAATTTTATTTTTTTATGTTTTCTTATTAAATGGTTATTGAACGATTAAGCATCGGTGTTTGTTTATTAACCATTTTGGCGCCCCGAGCATTTAGTACCAGTAGCAGGAGAATACCGAACCCCGAACACTCGAATTACACCAGAGTAACCCTCGCTCTACGACTAAGGCGTAAAAAACCACGAGCTAGCCAACCTGTTGAACATCTACGGTTATCAAAGTGGACTTGTAACGACTAACGAGGAAGTGGTTATCCTTGGTTAGATTATTTAAGTTAAAGTGGTTACAGACTAAGTGGCGCCCATCCGTCGGAGCTCGAATCCCACTGTCTTTTTACAGACTAAGTGGCACCAATCGTGGCAGCTCGAACGCTACAAACGAAGTGGCATCCAACGTCAAAGCTACGATCACATGCTCTTTTATAATTTTACTAATAAACTTTCCAATATTCTCACTCAAGGTACTAAATATCAAATCATTATTTCATATTACGAGGAACAGAACTAACGAAATCTCTTACAATAATATCGCAACGATCTTTCTCAATTTCAACGAACTCTATTTTATAAATATTTTAACGACTTTAATAACATCACACATCTCTCTATATTTTATAATAATTGCATTACGAATCTTTCTAAAAATAATATTAACAAAATGAGGTATTTAAATCGTTTATCCGCTGAAGAGCTATCTTTTGAACTCGAAATACGAGGCAAAGGTTACCTGCATCTTAATGTGCAGCAGAAACGCGCATCCTTAAGAGCAGCCTTAAGGGAAAAAGTAGAAACCGCACCACCACGAGTGGAATTAAATATTTCAGAGCAATTACAGGTATGTCGTTCTAAATTAGCCGTTACTGAACAGTCCGTTCAGGATCTTATTGATTCGCCGTGTACTAATGACTGCGAGAAATGTTTAGCGAGACTCGACCACATAGTCGCAAGAATCGACTACTGCTTATTAAATTTAGAACTTTCGGAAGAACAAAAGCTCGAAGCAACGAACCTCAAAACGCAATGTAATTTATTAATCGAGAGAGCAGAAATTATGATTGACTCCCCTGCGACAAGAGAAAATGATCTTTCGATGGCATTTGAACAAATCCAAATTAATCAGTCACTGCCAAATGTCGAAATGGACCAGCCTTCAGCCGTCCAAAACGTTCAATTACAGGGTGAGCATAGCTCCACGCCCGTCAGGCAAGGAGAAAATTTAAATCATAATGAAAATCAAAACATCAGTACTAATCAAAATATTCAAAATGATCCTCAACACTCGCTTACGCCGCCAAATCCACAATTTAGTAATTTTCAACCTCCCCAAATGCAAATGGCACAAAATCAACCTATTTATTATGCTCCCACCAAACCTGATACTGTTAGTCGGTGGAATATAAAATTTTCAGGAGATTCTAAATCTCTAGGGGTGAATGCGTTCCTAGAACGTATTAATGAATTACGTATCTCGAGACATGTCTCGGAAGCTGCGGTTTTCGATAGTGCAATCGACTTATTCGAGGGCACAGCCTTAACTTGGTTTAGATCAATTAAAAAGTATGTACATACATGGCGCGATCTTGAATACCAGATTAGACACACTTATTTGCCGACGAATTATGATGAATCGTTGTGGCAAGAAATCATTAATAGGAAACAGGGTGAAACGGAACCGGTACGCGACTTCATCGCTGCCATGACCAATTTAATATCAAGGTTATCATACACAGAAAGTCCTCATAGAGAACTTTATTACATCAAAGAAAATTTATTACCCCGATACCAGAAACAGCTACTTTTTCGTAACATCAATAGCGTGCTTGAACTAGTTGATGCTTGCAAAGCAATCACAGAAGTGTATGATAAAGAGGAAACTCGTAAATATCACGTCCCCACAGTCCGTCCTCTAGAACCAGAGTTAGCCATGCCCAGTAATTATAATAATCGTACACGCGCACAAAGACATGAAGTTCATTCCATGCAAGCGCAAGGCAAAAATTATAATTCTCGAACATACGGAAAGCGAGCCGTATTGGCCAACGCTAAATGCTTTAATTGCCATGGTACGGGACATTTTTATCACACCTGTCCACAAGAACGACGCATTTTCTGTTATATCTGTGGTACTTCCGATGTCACCTACCCTACTTGCCCCAAGTGTTCAAAAAACGCCGGAAGGCCGGAATGAACCGTAGCCAGTTCACTTCCAGCCCATTTTTAATGAAGGCTAATAGCGCCGAGTGGCAACAATGGTTGATAAACATCAAATCTTTTTGCAAAGCTCCTGAAGCTAAGGTAGAGACACTTTTCACGCATCGACCTTTTGATAATCGAGCGTACTTATACGTCAATATCCTTGGTAAGAAGTTGCTTGCTTTTCTTGATCCTGGTGCGAATCAATCTGTTTTAGGCCGCAAAGGGCTATACTTACTAAATATTTTAAACTTAAAGATCAATGATTACGACAAAATACCGCTGCGATCAGCAGACGGGACTTATCAAAAAGTGCTAGGTACAGTAATATTACCACTTGAATTAGAAGGCCATACAAAAAATATAACTGCAATAGTCACTAACACCGTTGATTATCCACTAATATTAGGGTATGAATTCTGCAAACTTTTTAAAATAAAAACAGATTTCGGCGCAGATTCATACACCATTCCATCATAATTAAATGCCTTAAACACCGACAAAATTATACATTCTCGATTAGATTTGGATTATGAGCAGGTCCAACAGCTCGACAAAGTCATTTCAAAATTTAAGACACTAGCTCCAGCAGAGTTAGGTAGAACCAATATGGTTCAACATGTCATAGACACGGCAGAGGCCACTCCAATCAAGCAGCGTCATTATCCACTGTCACCGGCTATGTTAGCAAGAGTTAATGCGGAGGCGGATGAGATTCTACGCCTAGGCGTCATCAAAAGGTCGCACTCCAGTTGGAATTCGCCGATAGTCATGGTGAAGAAAAAAGACGGTGACCTCCGGTTTTGTTTTGATGGTCGAAAGTTGAACGAAGTGACCAAACCCGATGCCTACCCACTACCTTTTATAAATGACATACTAGATCGTTTGCGTGATGCTAGATATCTATCATCAATAGATCTACGCAAAGCGTTTTGGCAAGTTCCTTTGTCTAAAGAATCTTGCGAGAAAACCGCCTTCACCATCCCCAGGCGCGGATTGTTTGAATTCAATGTCCTTCCCTTCGGTCTTAATAATAGTGCCCAAACGTTGCAAAGGCTCATGGATTCCATTTTCGGTCCGGAATTTACGGGCGTATTCGTCTATCTAGACGACATAATTATTATTTCCGAAAGTTTTGAAGAACACTTGAAACTTTTAACTGAGGTGTTTAAACGCTTGAAAAAGGCAGGGCTTACTATAAATCTAAACAAGTGTGAATTTTGCCGAGAATCACTTAAATACCTAGGCTTTGTTATTGACGAAAAAGGTCTTCGAACCGACCCCGATAAGGTAGAGGCAATTAACAATTACCCCGTACCTAAGACTTCCACCGAAATCAAAAGATTTCTAGGCATGGCAGGGTGGTATAGGAGGTTTATACCCAATTTTTCATCCGAGGCCGCTCCTATCTTGCACCTTCTGAAAGGACGCGCCAAGGGTCAAAAAATATCTTGGAATGAGGACGCACACCGAGCCTTTAATAATCTAAAAAATCTTCTAACTACATCTCCCATTCTGTCAAGTCCTGATTTTGCTCTTCCATTCATAATTCAGACCGACGCAAGCGATTCTGGACTGGGAGCAATTCTAGTTCAAGGCGAGGGTGAAGATGAAAGAGTAATCGCTTACGCGAGCCGCACACTAACCCACAATGAGTTAAACTACCACGCCATGGAAAAGGAGTGTTGTGCCATCCTTTTCGGCATAGAAAAGTTCCGCCCTTACATAGAAGGCGCCCGATTCACCGTTATCACAGATAATCAAGCACTAAAGTGGCTTGGTACTGTCAAGTCCCCTTTAGGCAGAATCGCTAGGTGGAGCGTACGCTTAAATCAGTACGATTTTAACATCATCCATCGAAAGGGTAAATTTAATGTAGTGGCAGATGCTTTATCTAGAGCCCCTGTGAATATTCACATGATAACAGTTGCACCCGCCGATATCGATGATTGGTACCAGAAAACCATCGACAAAATCCAAGCTAGCCCAGATAAATATCCTAACTTTAAAATCGAGGACGGCTTAGTTTACAAGTATGTCGCTAATAAGCACAACTTGATTTCGAATCTTGTCGAATGGAAGGTACTCGTACCAAAATCACGTCGTCGTGAAATCATGGTGGATTGCCACGATAACCCCTTGAGCGGACACTTTGGTGTATTTAAAACGCTAAACAAAATCAATGAGTTATACTATTGGCCCCGCATGAAAACTGATATCACCAAATATGTTTTACGGTGTGAAATTTGCACAGCCAGCAAAGCTTCGAATTTGCTTAGGCCAGGTTTTATGGGAAAGGAGAAACGAGTCAAGTATCCCTTTCAGATAGTTTCTATTGACCTTATGGGACCTTTTCCCAGAACAAAAAAAGGCAATACTTCTCTTTTAGTTATATCTGACTGGTTCACGAAATTCGTTCTCGTCCAGCCCCTAAGGCAAGCCACCGCAGCGGCCGTAGTTAAATTTGTTGAGGAAACTTTCCTTCTTTTCGGTGTTCCTCAAGTCGTAACAACCGACAATGGTCCTCAATTTGCCGGCAAACTGTTCCAAGATCTAATGGCAGAATATAAGGTACAGAAAGTTTGGCCAACGGCAAACTATTCTCCCCAGGCTAACTCTGTCGAACGGACAAACCGAGTGATCGGGACATGTCTACGTTCCTTCGTGGAAGATGACCATAGGTCATGGGACACGTATATCCACAAGATTGCACACGCCATCCGCAATGCCGTGCACGAAGTCACAGGATACACCCCATCTCTCTTAAACTTCGGTAGGTCAGTACCGAATAGCGGTGACTATTATGGAAAATTGGACTCGGGTGAACCGAGGGAATTTTCTTTAGAAGGTCGTGAGCAATTGCTGACCGACATGAATGGTTTAAGCGAGCTACACCGAAAAGTAGTCGAAAAAATAAGATCAGCGTACAAACGCAATAAGGCCCATTATGACCTAAGAAAACGACCTTTATCATTTAAGCGTGGGGACATTGTGTGGAAACGCAATTTTGTACTTTCCAGCGCTCCAGACAAGTTCTCCAAAAAATTAGCACCCAAGTACACCAAGTGTAAAGTTGTGGAGGTGACCGGTTCTGTCACTTATCGTCTTAAAGACGAAAGGGGCAAAGACGTAGGCGTGTATCACGTCAAGGATTTGAAACCAAATCCTAATTAATGTAAATTTTTGTAAATAGTAGTGGGTAATTTTGTATATTTTCTGACTTCTAACGCCAACATTTTTATTAGTGTAGTTTGGGCGGTCATTGGTCTAAGGGATTTGAGAGTTTACTAGATTCCCATAGTGAAACTCACATTTTCGATTCACCCAGGTGAAATTTTATTTAATTATGTCTTTCACATAAGACATGAAGTGCCAGCTTCCACCTAACTTTTCCCCCGGTACTACAGTTTTGCTTAAGAGCAAAGTAGTTACCTTGTTTTATTGTGACGCAGTTCGACGACTAGGGCTTTAGGAAAGTTAACGTTCTTCCTAATAGTCAAGTCGAACCTTCACGACTTCGGTAAGGAGATTTCCTCGAAGTACATTCAGCTGAATATTTCAGCCACAAACCTCATACCGCTATGAAAGGACTGGTTTTTCCTTTGGTCAACCCAGACGAGTCCACTCTGTTTTTTTGGTCTCTGAGACAAGGCGTTTCGTCTTGCCATGTTCTCGTCGACGAACACCATAACTTTCTTTAGGCGTTTCGAAACAATCGAAGGATTGCTCGAAACAAGTCGAAGTTATGCCGAATCGAAAGCCGTGACCAATGCACTTATACCACTCTACACACTTTTATGTTTTTTATTTGTTTATGTGCCAGTTTATATAATTTTTGATGAAGTAGAAGGAATGTGAGAGATTAGAGACCTCCACATTCGTGATAACCATTTCAGCTCTTCCATGCGAGCTTAACTCGAAACTAGGTAGGCCTAGAGGCCGCACAGATCTTACCTAGCAATAGCTTTCTTTCGCCAGCTATTGATTTTTGGGGGGGGCCGTGTAACATTTCAAATGTTACTAATGCCGACCCTGTCGCCATTTATGATCACTTACAACTTGATCAAATTTATTTTCGAATTTTGTAATTTTATTTAACGATTTTTGTCAAAAGACGTTTAACTAATTTCTCTATTTTGTATATATTTATTATTTCTGATGAAAAGATCCAAAAAATCAAATGCCATCAATTTCAATACGGTACTAGTTTCCATGGCGTATTAAAAAGCGTCGGTCAAAGTTACTCGCCTACTTTTTTTATGCCGAAAGAAGGTTCGCGTGCTAGAAGTCACACACATTACACGTACTATTTTGTGCTCCAAGTTTTTGATCAATTTTAAAGTAATTATTGATAATTACTACCAGTTTTTTGTGCAGTTACGTTCACCGAATGTCAAGTGACAATTCGAGTAATTTATTTCGACTCAACGATTTTTTTAATAATCGAAATACCGATTTATAAAAATTGGAAATCGATAGACGCCATTACAATTTTTCATCGACAGACGCAGTAGTAAACCGAATTATCCTGGCTACGCGCAATCGAACTAATGGTGTATTGTCAAATAAATATCATAACAAACTTTTGGATATTAAAAACTGAGAAAGACGTTGACGACAATCAATTCAAATCAATTGAGGCAGAAGCTAATTTCAATCATTCATCTATTGGGAAATATCAACATCAAAAAAAAAAAACAGTATCATAATTTATTAATTTTATTCAGATTTCAGAAAAGAACTATAAAGTTCGTAGTTTGCTTGTTAACGCTTTGTTTAATCAAATTGTATATGTGTTGTATTCTTTTAGAACCTCCTTCAGAAATTGAATGTACCGAGTGGGGAAACCTACAGATCTGTGGATTCCATCTACGTGCATTTGTATCCATCGTAAACGTGAGTAATTGTTTTACTCACTATATAATTTTGGTTCGCTTTGTGTTAACAACTTTTAATTCTGGTAGCTTGCTAACACCTTCCACTATTGCTTCCGTAGTTATCTGTATTTTGCTTTTTGGTAGCATAGTAACAATAATTTATGATCTGTGAATCACTTCATTTTAGTGTATCGTCACGACTTCGCCAAGACGAGGCTACGATCTTTTCAGACGAACACTCAATTATTTGTAAATATTTTAATTATTGTAATATTAAGTTTATTATATTGTACCAAGAGATTTCGTTTAGTTCAAATATTGTCATTTTAAGTTACACAAAGTGTACGTTATTTTCTGTTCACTCAAGAATTTTATTTTTTTATGTTTTCTTATTAAATGGTTATTGAACGATTAAGCATCGGTGTTTGTTTATTAACCTTTTTGGCGCCCCGAGCATTTAGTACCAGTAGCAGGAGAATACCGAACCCCGAACACTCGAATTACACCAGAGTAACCCTCGCTCTACGACTAAGGCGTAAAAAACCACGAGCTAGCCAACCTGTTGAACATCTACGGTTATCAAAGTGGACTTGTAACGACTAACGAGGAAGTGGTTATCCTTGGTTAGATTATTTAAGTTAAAGTGGTTACACGAAGTATTTACAATATAACAACGTTTCAGTTGATGAACGTTATGATTGGCTCTGAAACATGCGGACCGACAGAAAGCCAGACCATAACGCTTCTTTCTATACCTTGCATAGAAGCCTAAATATGGCTTCTTGTTATACTTTGTACAGAAGCCTAAAAGTAGCGCACTGGCTACCCAGTTCTTAGACCTCTATACACACAGTATTTCCAGCACGATTTGAAACGCTCTGTATGATTTTGAATTATGCGGACAGACGGACAGACGGACGGACGGACAGACACCGAGCCAGATCATAAGGCTTCTTGCTATACTTTGTATAGAAGCCTAAAAGGCTTCTTGCTATACTTTGTATAGAAGCCTAAAAAGTATTTGTTGGCGGAAGAACTGCTGCATATCTTTAGACAAATTAGCGACGCAGATTGCAGCGCCCTGGGAATGGATCCGAAATACTCACGACCCGAGTGGATGATCGTGACGGTTTTACCGGTTGTTCCTCCTTCCGCGAGACCCGCAGCTTTCATGGGCGATTCGCCGAAGAAACGTCAAGACGATTTGACAAATAAATTGGCCCTAATCATAAATATACCTTGTATAGAAGCCTAAAAGTAGCGCACTGGCTACCCAGTTCTTAGACCTCTATACACACAGAGTATTTCCAACACGATTTGAAACGCTCTGTATGATTTTGAATTATGCGGACGGACAGACAGACGGACACGGAGCCAGATCATAAGGCTTCTTGCTATACTTTGTATAGAAGCCTAAAACGAGTTGTAATATTAATAGGGCTGATCAAAATACAATTACATTACCCGAAGCAAACCGAACATCAACGTATCATCGGATCAACGTATCAAGGGATCAACGTATTTAAATTTCCTATATAGGTGAAAAATTATGTAAATAAAACATAACTTATATTTGGTCTGCATTGAAAAAACAGATAATAGTCTACATAAGACAGCTATTTCTAAAATAATAGCGCACTGGGTACCCAGTTCTTAGACCTCTATACACACTGAGTATATTCAACACGATTTGAAACGCTCTGTATGATTTTGAATTATGCGGACGGACGGACAGACAGACGGACGGACGGACAGACACGGAGCCAGATCATAAGGCTTCTTGCTATACTTTGTATAGAAGCCTAAAATGACATTGACATAACCTTAAAATCATTTTGCACATACAGGGTAAAACATAAATAGTGCGCGTTTTAGCAAGACGGGCCCCCTTTTCATAACCTAGAGAGTGACCCTGATAGTGTTGAGTAGCCCCCATGGGCCCCCCGATAGTGTCAAAGTGACAGACCTAATCACATAACCTTAAAATCATTTTGTATATACAGGGTAAAACATAAATAGTGCGCGTTTTAGCAAGACGGGCCCCCTTTCAACCGACTTCAAAAAAGGAGGAGGTTCTCAATTCGTCTGCATTTTTTTTTAATGTTTGTTACCTCATAACTCCGTCATTTATTAACCGATTTTCAAAATTTTATATATAGTTATATAAATATAGTTTCAGATTGGTCCCATATAAATTTCATCAAAATCGGTTGAGTACTTTGGTTTTGAAGCTATGCTTCTTATCGCACGGGCAGTTAACTGAAAAAAATTGTTCGTCACACAAATTGTTAACGCAAATATGTAACGCAAATATGTAACGCAAATTCGTCACACAAATTTCGACCATCGCTTTCAAATTTCGAACTTCCCTACAAACACCATAACTCCGGAACCGAGAGGGCTAGGACCCTGGGAATGGTGGCTATGGATTATTGATTGTAAGCCCGCATTTTCTACTTTGAGATGGGCGTTTCGCCCTTTCTTCGCTTGTCTCATTTGAACGGCGCTGTCGCATATGGGCAGCGCATTTAGTAGGTCTACCCATATTCGCTTTCGATAAATCAGTTAAGGAACGCAAGATTCACTAAAAAGCAAGAAATAAAAAAAAAATTTTAAAAAAATAAAAACCGACTTCAAAAAAATGCACTAAAAAGTAAACAAGGTGGAACTCGCTTTAGCGGCAGTTCTTAGGCTTCTATACAGCTACCTTTCTGGTGTGGAAAGTTGTTATTATCTGGTTATTTTTGATCGCCATATAATGTAACATCACATACAGTGGCGTACCTAGGGGGGGGCGGTCCGCCCCTGGCCCCTTTACTAAGGGGGCCCCACCCAAAAATAAATAATTCCATGTTTCTCAAGTGAGCGAGCTCGTTCGTGGCTCAGTCGTTCAGAGAGCGTCGGTTTCGGAGCTGCGTTGCGTCGTGCTGAACGTCGTAGATTCAATTGTTCGAATTCGGGCTCTTACGATAAAACTTTTTATCAGTTTAACATTTTTAACAGTAATGATAATTGATGATATTCTATCTATTATTTCTCTGCACAGGGCAATAGCTTATGGAAGACGGTTAGATTAAGGCAAAAAAAAGGCTAGCCACATTAAAAAGTGATAAATGACCTTTTTTTGAGGGTGAGGGGGGCCTACAAAATAAATCCGCCCCGGGCCCCAAGTGGTCTAGGTACGCCACTGATCACATAATCAGATAATCTGCACCAATTAAATTTTTTGCGATTGGTAATTTTCATTTACTATATAAGTAATAACAATCAAACTTTTCCAATTTATTAGAAATTTTACTTCTCTGTAATGTATGGTCCTTTTTTTGAGGTGGACCAATCCTCTCCTTTCTCTTTTATTTATAACTTAACTTCACTAACCACATCAATAAAAAATTATTTTACACATCCAAGTAAAACAAGTAGTTTATATAGGGTGACCTCTTCGAAAATATCTTTAACTTAGTAAATTTCTTTCGAACATTTGCGTATTTATAAATTGCATTAGCGAATCGAAGCAACGGATTAACAGATTAACGCAATACTATATAGACGAAGTATTTAAAATATAACAACGTATCAGTTGATCAACGTTATGATTGGCTCTGAAACATGCGGACGGACACGAAGCCAGACCATAAGGTTTCTTTCTATACCTTGTATAGAAGCCTAAAAGTAGCGCACTGGCTACCCAGTTCTTAGACCTCTATACACACAGAGTATTTCCAACACGATTTGAAACGCTCTGTATGATTTTGAATTATGCGGACGGACAGACGGACACGGAGCCAGATCATAAGGCTTCTTGTTATACTTTGTATAGAAGCCTAAAATTGAATCATTAGCAACTTAATAGAAAATAATTTTAAACGTGCGGACAGACAGGCGGACGGACGGACAAGTAACAAGACATGGAGTGAACACCTCGAAAGAATGGCAGAAGGGAGACTGCCACTAGCAGCAAAGCGATATAAACCACCGGGAAAAACAAGTGTGGGAAGAGCGAGAAAAGGATGTGTACCGGAACAAGCAATAACGGCTACACCGTGAAGTGAAGAAGAAGAAGGTTTGCCGTTGCCATCTGCATTCTATGCCGTTGACCATATTGCTTGATTCGTCCGCGTTTAGGAATGATTTCTCTATCCAAGGACAAGAAAGCGCCCGATACTTGCTTGTTCATCCATCAGAAGCTATCGGTAATACATTTAAGGAAGTTGCTTATACCGGCAACAACTCGGTTATTGCCATATCTGGCCCCTCACTTAGTTTCGCCTGCGGGTCAACGCAGTTCCCAGGGTGTGGCACGTGGAGCCATAAGTGAGAGTTGGGTATCCTGCGAGGACCAGTTACCATCAAGGACCATCTTCTGTTATCACGCTCGATGTGACCGTCCCGGTAAAAGGTACTACCTCTGCAGCATAACCCCTACACCCCTTACCTTTATCCCCCCGGATAAGGTAATAAATAGAAATAAGTTTGAATAGAAATATTTAGAATCAAAATATATATTTGATTAAAAGATAGATAGGGTAGGTCGAAAATTTTCACTTGGAACCTAGTTTGAACTTTGTTCGATAATTTGGCATCTCCATCGCTGAAAACAAACGTGATAGCTCTTCCCACAGAGTCAAAACGACTTGCACGAGCAACACTATGTAAATAACAATCTGCATTGGATATAGCATATAGTAATTGATGACGGTGTTTATACAAACAACATCCATTCCACGTCCAAAGATGTCTGTCGCAAATTAGTTTAAGTTAATTCTGGCCCAAAGCGGCTCATGGTAAGAGGAAATCGAAGTGTAGACTCCAGTAGCTGACACTTCAAAGTTGGAAAATATCGCATCAATTTGCGTGCCATTCCGCGTAGTGGGTATCGCTGGCGAGCGAATTTGGAGTCCTAGTTCTCGAAGTGTATGTTGTAGGCCATTACTTTCTTCCTTGCTGAAATCCTCATTGAAATCTCCAGTAACCAGAGTACGTGGTACTAAGTATAAGCGAGACATCTGCTTTTTTATTAAAGAGACCATTGTGTTGGAATTAAACCCTGGTGACTTGTAAACGACAATTATTCGGATGTTAGAGAAGACAATAGATGAAACACTGCAGGAACCTTGGGAGTCGTATTCTATTTCGGAATTGGTGTCTATAATACAATCATGAACAGACGGACAACAATACACACGTACACCAATCGGTCGACGGACATCGTTACTATCTACTGATGCAGCAAGAAGATGATCTCCTAGCGGAAAATTGTCACTTGAGAGCGTCCATGTCTCCGCCATAAGGATGATATCCGAACTCTTATAGACCGCATCCGATGCATAGAGACTATAATGAGCAGGAAGTGACTGGACATTGTGAAAGATGACTTGTATTTGTCTGTTGCTATCATCCCTAATTCGCAAATGTTCAAATGAAGGAATTAGCTTCATCTCCTGGTGTCGTTTGAATTCAATATATATCGGATCATTCTCTTGCGGCATTTTTGTCTTTTTCATGATTCCAATAAGAAATAATCCTGATGCTTTTGTTGCTCGTGAACATGCAACATACAGAAGAGCACGCTTGATTCCAGGAGTAAAATGGACAACAACGAGCTCGTATGTGGATCCTTGGGATTTATGTATAGTTTGAGCTTCCACTGCATTAAGTGGGAATTGCGTCCTTGTTACCTTTGTGGCCGAATTCGATCGTGGCTGGATGACGACCGTACATGGTGAGATGGGAGTCCATTCCGAATCAATTTGAAGTTGCCGACTGAGGTTAATATTGAGCAAACGAAGCTTCTGCCCACTTCGGGAATTTTCAAACTTGACCCAGAGACGATGAGCCTTTTGTCTAGATGCATCCAGAGTACTAATACCAAAGTCAATTCTTTTCAGAATGCATCCCACACCGTTAACCAAACCGTCACTTGTGTCTACATTCACTGTCATGATGTAACGCCCACCTTCTTTGAGGAAGAGGTTTGTGTGAAGTCCCTGTGGCTTAGATAGAGGTGCAGATGCTATCCAGTTGAGGAGTGCAACTTTGGATGCCTCGCTCGTGTAAGCAGAAAGGGAATCCTTGGCGGTTGAGATGGCTTGATTTCCTGGCAAACAGGATAACGCAAAACTATTGTGGGCATCAACTGCTTCATTCGTGTAAAAAAGATGAATAGGCCGTCGGCTTACTATTTCTGCAGGCGTACTTGGAAACTCACGAGATTTGAACAGTTTCAAATCATCATCAGTCATCGTCCCGGACGCCATATTGTTTAAGGCAAGAGCAAAAGCTGCATCATCGCGTTGCCTCATAATTGTGGTCAGTTCATGAACAGTAAACATGTGCCATAAGGGTTTGTTGAAAAGCGACGAAATCGAATTCGACATTGTTCCAGCTAGAAGGGATGTTGCCATAACAGGTGGCAGCTGCCTGAAGTCGCCAACAGCTATGACCGATATACCACCGAAAGGTTTACATCCGTCACAGAGGTCTCTCAATCGTTTGTCGATCATTTCCAAAATATGTTGACCAACCATACTAATCTCGTCTATGATAAGAACCCGAAGTTCTGAATAGAGAGTGGCCATTGTATTAGAGACGCTGTCTGAGAGCTTGCTAGCTTCTTTTTGGTTCACGGGAAGTTGGAATGCGTTGTGAATTGTGAGTCCGAAGATATTAAATGCCGCTAATCCGGTAGGAGCCGTCAGAAGGACAGAAGGTTTATCGGGATTCGAATTAACTTTAGCATTGAACACTCTGATTAATGCTTGGTATAGAGTTCTAATTACATGAGACTTTCCTACACCGGCACCTCCCTTCAAGTAGGTGTAGATGGGGATATCGGGAGACCTTTTGAAATGATCAAGTAGGTGAGTTACAAAATCCCGTTGTTGAGTATTCAGCGATGAGAATAATTCTTCAAACTCTTTATTGGGAATTCGATTAGGAAGCGTAAACTTTTCAGACATTGGGCGTATCACGTCACCACCAAAGTCAATGGCACCAGCAGCAACGGGGTCCATTAATTCGAATTCCTCCTGAATCTCTTCCGGTATGCTATCAGATTTGTCATCGTCAGATTGACGATCCTCACTCAATGCGTTATCCATAGCGACATCCAGAATATCTTCTTGAAAGGCATTAAATTCGCGACGATTGGCAGAAATTGCTTCTATATTGTCAGTCGCTATCTTCTCGCAATCTTGATTTATAATTTCGGTTTCCTCATCCCTCCAAGGAAGATAGAGCATCACTTGTTCGCGAAAAAAGTTGTGACGATCTTTATTCTTGTTGTAGCGGACGTGGCGAATAATCTTTGGAAATGTTCGCTTCCAAACGTATCCTGGTTTGCCATTCTTTAGCGGAAAATATTTATTGATACTTTGTACGTCTTCAGTTTCTACAATATCATCGTTTTCTTGGGCCATCTGTGTACTTCCTCGTTTTAATGAAAAATCATACCAAGCTGAAAATTGTGCAAGATTAAGGTTAGATAATGCATCTGGTCGTGAACTATATCGTTGTAAAAGTCCGTCTACAAAGACATCTTCAGAGTCCGGACTGAGATTTTCTAACTGAATATTAGTTTTAATCATTCTGGTTCGTTGATCGGCTGGACCTGTTGGTATAAAAATGCATGCCTCTGTGCATCGGCTCATTGGAATCTGAAGCACATTGTAAGCAGCCTCTTGAGCAGAGAGTTCACTGTTCATGTGATGGGCCGCACCAAGAGCCTGAAGACGTTGAGCCAAAGACTTGTTTCCGCTTCTGACATCTTCAAGAACCTTACGCAAGAGGTCGCTAGTTCCACGATCACTCTTGTTAATGTAGTCAATGATGTAACAGCAACAAGCATAGGCGTCTAATATAAACTGAATATCCATGTTAGACTTCTGGAGTCTCAGGATTTTCTCACTATATGGATTTATGTAAGTCTCACATGGCCGCCTCCGAATGAGGATTTTGGGTTTTTTCAAGGAGCTTTGAATAGCAGAAATGTAACGATTTGGTGTCATGGATAATTCCTGTAGAAACCCCGCAAATGTCATATCTGAAGGAAGTGGCAATTCATTCGTATCAAGATAGTCACGAATCTTTTTGTAATCGCGTTGGAAAATCTCAATTTCCTCCTGTTGCTCCTCGAATGGATGGAGAATAGTGGTTTCGTCCATTGGGAAAAATGGAATTCCAAACCGACATTTGACTCCTTTGTGGCTTTTCTTTCTGCATGTATGGGTGTGTCGATGAGTTTGAAGACCCAAAAGCTGGTGAATGGGATCATATTCAGGCCAGTCCGTGGAACAAGTTATAATTTCGTCAACAAACCGGCAAACATCTTGAGTAGAAGATGAGTTGGAAGCATCAAAGTTTGGTGCGCCATCAATCCACAAGATCATATGGACGTGTGGACTTCCTCGATGTTGGAACTCAATGCGATGATAGGAATGCTTAATGGATCGGTTTCCAAATGGGCCTTGAGAGTTTTTCCAGGTCTTGAAAAGAGCTGAAGTGCGATGTTCAAAATATCGAGCGCAAGTCACGGGATCGCGCTGAATAAGTAATTGTTTGTCATTCTTTGACATATTTTGTGCTTCTTCTTCAGAAATTGTAATTTTGTCAAGAATATGCTTGAGAATCACAATCAACTCGTTCCATTTTAGCTCAGCGGCACTAATAGTGATGAAGAGATGAGGCAAATTGAACTGACTGACCATCCTTCGGACTTTAAGGCCTTCTTGATGCCAGTAATGACATGAGTTTCGTACTCCTTGTAAAACCTTAAAAGCATTATCATCATTAACTAACCCATCCACAAAATTAGAATGACTAACTTGTTCCGCAGTGACTCGGATTAACTCTCCATTGCGTCTTCGTTTACGAAGGCACACCTTGCGATTGTCAGAAATTCTCTGAATTTCGAGCGATTTGGCCAAAAACAGTAAGAACTCGACATTTCCAACGGCACGGCGATCACTGTTACGCGCCATTGATTTGACAAATTCGGAGCGGCTTAGTAATTTACCATTACTATCGGATGGCTTCATTCGGTGCCCAGCAAATATTTGAGGAAACGTAAGAAAATACGAGTCAGGATCATATAGAATAGAGATTGGTTGGTTTCCTTCCGCTGGAGCCATCCGGATTCCCTCATCACTAGTAATTAATGTCTCTCCTCTGCCAGGATTTACGTCATCGACTTCCTCTTCAACATCCATCGCAATTTCTTCTGGGTTTTCGTGTATTGCCACATCAATTTGATGCTGACATATCTCTGTCCAATTGCTTGAAAGAGTGATTCCGTATTCACGGTAAAGCGGAGATCGGGTAAGAATTTTAGCGGCATCCATCACGCAAGCCGGACGAATGTTACCAGCTGTATAATTTCTCGGAACTTCAATTTGACGGGCGAGTCGGATGTGTAAAACATCGTCCTGATTCGGGAGTCTCGGAAGGGATTGAATGGTATTGTCTATGGAGACTGGGACGTTAATAATTCGTCCTTTTGTTCTCATCTGTCCATGCATTCCATATATAGCCCAAATGGACTGAAACACATGTCGAGCTGAGACCAAACGGGCTTCCAAACGTGTCAGATTCTTTACACTTTGTGGAACATAGGGAAACTGCAGATCGTTGGAGAGACAGAGACGTGGAATCCGGTTTTGTTGGATAGTTCTGTGACAAGTTGAACAAAATTCAGCGAGGTCTGAAGTGGATGGAACTATAATTACTGAGTCGATGAAGGATTGCTGCTTTCCAGCTAAAAGGAGTTCGGTCATGCTGTGAGTTTTAATGGAGTAGTGAAAAAAGAGTCCCCCACATGAATGACATACGTGAGTGCAGCCTTTGCGAATTTCAGCTTCAAATCGATTTATTTCATCTTGCCATGGGCCTTGCTCGCGAATTCTACGGAGATTATGTTCGTGGATGCGCACGTCTTCATCAAGACGAGCTTGACGATGGCTTTCGGTGTTGTGAACTTGTTCCTGTAAACGAAACGAAGGATCTTGACGGGCTTGACGATGGTTTTCAGTGTCGCGAACTTGTTCCTGTAAACGAAACAAAGGATCTTGACGAGTTTGACGATGGCTTTCTGTGTTGTGAACTTGTTCCTGTAAACGAAACGAAGGATCTTGGCGGGCTTGACGATGGCTTTCGGTGTTGTGAACTTGTTCCTGTAAACGAAACGAAGGATCTTGACGGGCTTGACGATGGTTTTCAGTGTCGCGAACTTGTTCCTGTAAACGAAACAAAGGATCTTGACGAGCTTGACGATGGCTTTCTGTGTTGTGAACTTGCTCCTGTAAACGAAACGAAGGATCTTGGCGGGCTTGACGATGGCTTTCGGTGTTGTGAACTTGTTCCTGTAAACGAAACGAAGGATCTTGACGGGCTTGACGATGGTTTTCAGTGTCGCGAACTTGTTCCTGTAAACGAAACAAAGGATCTTGACGAGCTTGACGATGGCTTTCTGTGTTGTGAACTTGCTCCTGTAAACGAAACGAAGGATCTTGGCGGGCTTGACGATGGTTTTCAGTGTCGCGAACTTGTTCCTGTAAACGAAACAAAGGATCTTGACGAGCTTGACGATGGCTTTCTGTGTTGTGAACTTGTTCCTGTAAACGAAACGAAGGATCTTGACGGGCTTGACGATGGCTTTCGGTGTCGCGAACTTGTTCCTGCAAACGAAACGAAGGATCTTGACGGGCTTGACGATGGCTTTCGGAGTCGCGAACTTGTTCCTGTAAACGAAACGAAGGATCTTGTCTAATGGTATGTTTCCTGATAGCGTCCTTCTGGCGTCGACGGGCAGCTGCTGCTTTTCGCTCTTCAGGTGTCAACTGCTTTCTAGGCATTATGAAATTGTGTTGTTTTACCTACTTTATAATAAAAACAAAATAGCTGTAGCGAAATTATATCGATGAGCACACTTTTGTCTAAGCGGTCTATGCGGTATGAAAGCTGAGCGTATAATGACGATTTCCTCGCAAATCTTGAGGACTATAACGATTTTTACGGTTGGTAAATGTTTAGGTGCATTATGGGTAATGGCGCCAAAATTGGTTATATAAGTTAGTACCTGTATAAATCTTATACAGTCGACTCTCGATAATTTATAATAACCTACTTTATAATAAAAACAAAATAGCTGTAGCGAAATTATATCGATGAGCACACTTTTGTCCAAGCGGTCTATGCGGTATGACAGCTGAGCGTATAATGACGATTTCCTCGCAAATCTTGATGACTATGACGATTTTTACGGTTAGTAAATGTTTAGGTGCATTATGGGTAATGGCGCCAAAATTGGTTATATAAGTTAGTACCTGTATAAACCTTATACAGTCGACTCTCGATAATTTATAATAACCTACTTTATAATAAAAACAAAATAGCTGTAGCGAAATTATATCGATGAGCACACTTTTGTCCAAGCGGTCTATGCGGTATGACAGCTGAGCGTATAATGACGATTTCCTCGCAAATCTTGAGGACTATGACGATTTTTACGGTTGGTAAATGTTTAGGTGCATTATGTGTAAGGGCGCGAAAATTGGTTATATAAGTTACTACCTGTTATAAACCTTATACGTTGATACTTTGATCCGTTGTTATGTTGATCCGTTTTTTTTTGGTGTGTTATTTACTTTATATTATATAAATAATAAGCTTGAAGATTTAATAATTATACCGTTTGTATTATCGACGTTCACTTATATAACTTTTAATCCGTTGATCCGCTGATACGTTGATCCGCTGATACGTTGATCCGCTAATCCGATGATACGTTGATAAGATTCTATACTTTGATTATATCGCTGCTACACACACTGAGAAAAAAATTATGTAGGAATTTGTCATGCAACAATTTGAAATAATTATTACATTAATTGTTGTCAAATTTACTTCACTTCTTGTAAAATTGACATCAAATTGATGCGAGACGAATTTGCACTTCAATTTGAAGTAAAAAAATACTTCAAATCAAAACAATTTTTTCTCTGTGAAGAGAAATTATTTCAAATTGTTGCAAGACAAATTCCTACTTAATTTTTTTTTCTCGGTGTATACTTTGTATAGAGCCCTAAATTAACGGATAATCTGTTTTTTTAAGTTGGTGATCATTGCCAACTAAAATACTATATAATAATAATGCAAATTTTAATTAAATTCTTTTTGCGAATATTTTTGACATCGATACGATCAACTTCCTAAACTTGGTGAATTATATGTCTAACCCCAGCTTCTTCTCCACTGTCCCAAGACATACTCTAACTAAATATTGAATATTTTAGGAGGTCGCCATATAATGTAATATGTATCACATAATCAGATAATCTGCACCAATTAAATTTTTTGCGGTTGGTAATTATCATTTACTATATAGTAAGTAATAATAATCAAACTTTTAAATTCCATTCGAAACTTTACTTCTCTGTAATGGACGGTCCATTTTTTGAGGTGGACCAATCCTCTCCTTTCTCTTTTATTTACAACTTAACTTCACTAATCACATCAAGCCACTGCTATGGTTAAAATAAATAAAAAATTATTTTTTCACATAAAAACAAAAAATAGCATTTTAAGTTCCAAGTTCCAAAAAAAATTTTTACAGAACGTGGCTAGAAAGTCGATTTTAAATTTAAAACAAATTTTATTTAATTATATATAGGTACACGATGTGTTTACAATCACAATTTCGAAGGTTCTGATTAGATTTGAATTATGCGGACAGACGGACGGACAGACGCGGAGCCAGATCATAAGGGTTCTTGCTATTGTTTGTATAGTAGCCTAACAAGTAGTTTATATAGGGAGACCCCGTTGAAAATATCTTTAACGTAGTAAATTTCTTTCGAACATTTGCGTATTTATAAATTGCATTAGCGAATCGAAACAACGGATTAACAGATTAACGCAATACTATATAGACGAAGTATTTACAATATAACAACGTATCAGTTGATCAACGTTATGATTGGCTCTGAAACATGCGGACGGACACGAAGCCAGACCATAAGGCTTCTTTCTATACCTTGTATAGAAGCCTAAAAGTAGCGCACTGGCTACCCAGTTCTTAAACCTCTATACACACAGAGTATTTCCAACACGATTTGAAACGCTCTGTATGATTTTGAATTATGCGGACAGACAGACGGACACGGAGCCAGATCATAAGGCTTCTTGCTATACTTTGTATAGAAGCCTAAAAATAATTAGAAGTTATCAGAAGAAGATTTACCTGAAATTATAAGTATATTTTTACAGTGCTGAGCATAAAAATTAATGTATTACGGCAATAATATACAATTATTGTTATTTTTGGAGTCGGTGCCAGCCAAGGTTAACAAACGTGTATTAACGAAGTATCGGAGTACCAATTTCTTAACAGCTTGGCTGGCACCGACTCCAAAAATAACAATAATTGTATATTATTGCTGTAATACATTAATTTCTATGCTCAGCACTGTAAAAATATACTTCTAATTTCAGGTAAATCTTCTTCTAATAACTTCTAATTATTTTTTACTTTTTAGTGCATTTTTTTGAAGTCGGTTTTTATTTTTTTTTAAATTTCATAACCTAGAGTGACCCTGATAGTGTCGAGTACCCCCTGGGCCCCCCGATAGTGTCAAAGTGACAGAATTAACTACTATCGTAACACAGTGAGACCTCTTTGGTGTAGAGTACTCCCGGGCCCCCTGATAGTGTCAAAGTGACGGAAAGTGAAGTGAAAAACATACGAGTGATACTAATAAAGTAAAGTGGAAATAATACACATGCAGAGTACCCCCGGCCCCCCTGATAAGAGTCAAAGTGACGGAAAGTGAAGTGAAAAACATACGAGTGACACTAATAAAGTAAAGTGGAAATAATACACATACAGTACTACCCGAAATAAATTTCACACCTAAGATTATGTGACCCAATTACAATACAACGTCAGGGAAAGCCAATTGTTCTATACCCCTACGCCAAAGTCCAAATCAAATTCTTCTTTGTTTCTAATAAAATTCACATATTGGTGGTCTTTAGACACGCCCTTTTTAAAAGTGGAAATTTTTTTTGACATTTACCCCCACTTAAAGAGTTTTTACTAAAGTCTAGAATAAATTCTTCATATTTGGTATATCAATAGGTAACATAAAACAATTTTATAAAAATAAATTTTTCCCTCTTCACCACAAAATTTTGGACTAAAGACACTCAGAAATTTAAAAAAGTATATATCTGATTCCCCCTAATCATCTAAATGAATAATACGAAAAAATTTTTTTTAAATTATCCGCACAAAAAAAGTTTTTTTTTGGAACTTCATCGATCATCACCAAAATTGATATCTGATTCCCCCTAATCATCTAAATGAATAATACGAAAAAAATTTTTTAAATTATCCGCACAAAAAAGTTTTTTTTTAACTTCATCGATCATCACCAAAATTGATATCTGATTTCCCCTAATCCCTAAATAAATCCTAATCCCAAAATAAAAATTAAATTCGGGCAGGACAACGTCTGCCGGGTCAGCTAGTCTCTTATATATAAAAATGCTTGTATGTATGTGTGTGTGTGTATGTTCCGCATAGACGCCTAAATCCCGTAACTGTGGGCGTTGAAACTTTCACGAGATCTGGCGAGGATCAAGAGTAAGTTTTTCGTCGTCTTTGATTTTAGTAATTCGCCACCATAAGACGGTCATCTGGAGTTAAACGCTTCAGGTCAACGTCGTTGTCATAGTTACGTTGCGATTTTGACACTAAAAGTTTAATTAAATGACATTGACATAAATGATGTAAAGGGTGAACCATCAATAGTGCGCGTTTAAGCAAGGCACTCTAAAAGTTTAATTCTGACATTGACGTAAATCATGTAAAGGGTAAACCATAAATAGTGCGCGTTTTAGCAAGGCACTCCTTTCCTTCGACATTATTAAAAGATAGTGTCAAAGTGACGGAAAGTGAAGTGAAAAACATACGAGTGATTCTAATAAAGTAAAGTAGAAAAATAATACACATACTACAACAGTGTACTACCCGAAATAAATTTAACACCTAAGATTATGTTACCCAATAATTAAGACACAATAACGTCAGGGAAAGCCAATTGTTTTATACCCCTACTCCAAAGTCCAAATCAAATTCTTCTTTGTTTCTAATGAAATTCACATATCGGTGGTCTTTAGACACGCCCTCTTTAAAAGTGGAATTTTTTTTCACATTTACCCCCATACAAGAGTTTTTATTAAAGTCTGCAATAAATTCCTCATATTGAGTATATCAATAGGTAACATAAAACAATTTTATAAAAATATAATTTTCTCCCCCTCCACAAAATTTTGGACTAAAGACACTCAGAAATTTAAAAAAATATATATCTGATTCCCACTATTCGTCTAAAAGAATAATACGAAAAAAAATTTTTAAAATTACCCGCACAAAAAAAGTTTCTTTTGGACCTTCATCGATCATCACCAAAATTGATATCTCATTCCCCCTAAGCATCTAAATGCTAAATACGAAAAAACAAATTTTAAATTATCCGCACAAAAAAAATTGGTATACGTTTCCTTAAATTTTTCCACAAAGGAAGAATAATTTTTGGAAACTTTTTACATCGATAATTCTTAAAACTGCTCGCCAAACGACATGTCTTTAAACATTCAATTTTCGAAAAAAAAATTCAATTTGGGATTTCAAGGCGGATAGCATTGGAAAATTATTTGAAAATTTACTTCTTCGTTTTACAGCTTTTCGGTGCGCGATAGGAAAAAAAGTTATAGATGCAATATTATGGGGTGTCGGGAATTGCTTTAGATGCCGAAGAAAAATTAAAAATCGATCGGTAAATAAGGACGGCAGAGCCGCTTGAAAAATTTTCTAAATTCTGACGTAAATGCCATCATGGCGGCACGATTATGAAAAAATTTTTATTTTTAGAAACGGTTTCGGGTGGCATTTTACGAGCGCCAATTTTTCGATAGTTATATTTATTTTGGTGCGACATCAATTAAGGTGGCAAATGACAGAAACGTAAAATTTCAAAAAGTTCCATTTCAAAACGGGCCAATTTTGCATATAAATATTTGCAGTCCATTTTAAGCAAAATGAAATGGTTTTTCGAAAAATGTTATACAGCACTTTCCGTTTGGTTTGGGGAATATAGCCGGTAGGTGAAAAAAAAATTTTAATTTTCCAAAATTTACAAAAAAATTTTTAAACGTCCGCGTCCCCACATAACGTCAGGGAAAGCCAATTGTTTTATACCTCTACTCCATAGTCCAAATCAAATTCTTCTTTGTTTCTAATGAAATTCACATATCGGTGGTCTTTAGACACGCCCTCTTTAAAAGTGGAATTTTCTTTTCACATTTACCCCCACTACAAGAGTTTTTATTAAAGTCTGCAATAAATTCCTCATATTTGGTATATCAATAGGTAACATAAAACAATTTTATAAAAATATAATTTTCTCCCCCTCCACAAAATTTTGGACTAGACACTCAGAAATTTAAAAAAATAAATATCTGATTCCCCCTAATCATCTAAATGAATAATACGAAAAAAAATTTTTAAAATTATCCGCACAAAAAAAGTTTTTTTTGCAACTTCATCGATCATCACCAAAATTGATATCTGATTCCTCCTAATCAGCTAAATGAATAATACGAAAAAAAAATTTTAAAATTATCCGCACAAAAAAAAGTTTGTTTTTTTAACTTCATCGATCATCACCAAAATTGATATCTGATTTCCCCTAATCATCTAAATGAATAATACGAAAAAAAATTTTAAAATTATTAGTAAATACATCCGAAACTGTCAGGATTCGATATTACTACTTTTAATGTAAATTTTTTGGTTTTTTCATAATTTGTTTAATTATTTCGAATAATTTATATTTGGATAAACAATTCTTTGAGTGGCATAAAAATTAAATTCGGGCAGGACAACGTCTGCCGGGTCAGCTAGTTATTTATAAGTTTTAATGAACGCAATGTGAAAGTAGAAATCTAGTAGAAAGATTGATGTTAAATGTGTTGCCTAACTTTCAAAATATTACAATTTCTTTTGATATAAAAAATGACCTCGAAACATTTCCACATCGAAATCTCATTGATCCGTTAGGGGTGGGCATAAAATTGCATAAAAATATTTCCAAGTTCTAATGGCTTAAACCACCTTAAAGTCCCATTTTCTGAAAACGGCATATAATACTGTAATTTGATGGTATATTGGCTTATGACGAATATTATGTTACCATGTGGTCGACTTTTGACCATTAAAAATTTATTATAATCAGAAGTTTTTCATAATTTAATATCTAGTAAAAAGGAATTTCTGCAGAAATAATTTAAATTAAAACAAAATTCTTACCCACTTCTTCGATATTAAAAAAATTATTCATGACGACACTCCTTTGTTGGTTTGATCAACTTGCATCCAACGAATCGGGATTGTAATGTTCTTTTATAATTTACTTGTTCACTTTTGTTCTAATCAAACTCACATATTGTGGTGTTTTAAAAATTATAACGCCCGCCGGGCGAACAATTTAATGATGTTGAGTTTCTTCTCTCCAAAAATTCACAAAAATGAAAATCTAACGCCGTTACTTTTTAATAACTTTCAAATTTATTTCTCAACTTTCCAAAATATAAAAATTCAACCTTCTGGTCGCTACGCGCGAACCCGACTGACTGACCGCCACATTTTCTAATCTCTCACAACTAGGGGTGCGCGATTATGGAATTTCATAATCGATTATCGATTATAAAAAATAATCGATTTTTTTCGATTAATCGATTATTTTCGATTAATCGATTATTAAAAATAATCGATTATTCATAATCGACTATGAGTTCATAATCGATTATGAACTCGTAATCGATTATGAACTTGTAATCGATTATGAACTCATAATCGATTATGGACTCATAATCGATTATGAACCCGATTATGAATTCATAATCGATTATGGACTCATAATCGATTATGAACTCATAGTCGATTATGAACTCATAGTCGATTATGAACTCATAGTCGATTATGAACTCATAGTCGATTATGAACTCATAGTCGATTATGAACTTATAACTATAATAGGTAGGGCTATTAAGGGTTACTAAATTACTATATAATTTATTATTTTGCTAATTGTGTTACGGTGGTGCTAATAAGAAGTGTTGGTAAGCACCAGTTGATAACACATTACGGTCCGGTATCAATCTGTAATAACTTACCTGCGTAGCCGATTATAATGTTACTTACAGGTGTGTTGATGAGAATTTACGACTCCTTCATAAAAACGCTGATTAAATCTGAAGTACCAAATATTTTGTTTTTAAATTTTAACTGAATGTTACTATTGTATTATGCATTATGTAATTAATTTATTGTTAACAATAATCCATCTAAAAGGCTTCTAATTAAAATTCATTTTGTAAAAGTATACACTTTCACTCAAAATATCGGACAAATAATTTAAATCCATATTGATGAAAAAGGGTTGCAATCTTTAATTGAAAAGCAAAAAAATATTTTTTAAAAACTATCAAATTTATAAACAAAAATACCTAAAAGTTGAATGGCAAATCCATATTTTGAATCCAAATATGGATTTGCCATTCAACTTTTAGGTATTTTTGTTTATAAATTTGATAGTTTTTAAAAAATATTTTTTTGCTTTTCAATTAAAGATTGCAACCCTTTTTCATCAATATGGATTTAAATTATTTGTCCGATATTTTGAGTGAAAGTGTATACTTTTACAAAATGAATTTTAATTAGAAGCCCTTTAGATGGATTATTGTTAACAATAAATTAATTACATTTAAAAACAAAATATTTGGTACTTCAGATTTAATCAGCGTTTTTATGAAGGAGTCGTAAATTCTCATCAACACACCTGTAAGTAACATTATAATCGGCTACGCAGGTAAGTTATTACAGATTGATACCGGACCGTAATGTGTTATCAACTGGTGCTTAACAACACTTCTTAAGCCGGATTTATAGTTTGACGTACTGTAAGCGTAGACGCACTGCAAAAAGATCAACTATAGAATTTAGGTACTCCTATCTATAAATAGACGTAGACGCATGACATAACATAAGAGGTTACGCACTGTAACATAAGAGTTGCCAACTTTCATCTTTTACAGTACGTTCCTTATGTCTGCTTACGTCCGACCAATCAAAAGAAAGAATTCTGTTTGTTTAATCTATGTGTATATTTCAATTTAAATTATTTTTTAATTTGAATTTAAATTATTTTTTAATTTGAATTTAAAATATTTTACATGTTTGTTTCTTTTTTTTTAATTCGATACACTTAATAAAATTATTTTTGATTTATTATTTTATTAATTATACATGCATAAAAAAATAATAATTAGTGTTTCTGCTCTTCTGTTACACTTTTCCAATGCTACTGCACACAACGGCACCAAGAAGCATAACTTCGTGTATTTACAAAGCAACACAATAATTAATGCTGTTCACGATTTGTATAATTTGTAGGTTATGTTGCATCGTTGAATGTCACTCCCTTTATATTCTATTATCACCTCTACGCATGCGCGAAAATTACGTTCCGTCGATTTATAAATTTGAAAATTTCTTACAGTCCGTTTCGTACGTATCCAGTGCGTCTACGCTTACAGTACGTCAAACTATAAATCCGGCTTTATTAGCACCACCGTAACACAATTAGCAAAATAATAAATTATATAGTAATTTAGTAACCCTTAATAGCCCTACCTATTATAGTTATAAGTTCATAATCGACTATGAGTTCATAATCGACTATGAGTTCATAATCGACTATGAGTTCATAATCGACTATGAGTTCATAATCGACTATGAGTTCATAATCGATTATGAGTCCATAATCGATTATGAATTCATAATCGATTATGAATTCATAATCGATTATGGGTTCATAATCGATTATGAGTCCATAATCGATTATGAATTCATAATCGATTATGAATTCATAATCGATTATGGGTTCATAATCGATTATGAGTCCATAATCGATTATGAATTCATAATCGATTATGGGTTCATAATCGATTACGAGTTCATAATCGATTATGAACTCATAGTCGATTATGAATAATCGATTATTTCAATAATCGATTAATCGATTATTATAAAATATCATAATCGATTATGAAATAATCGATTATTCGAATTACGTAATCGATTAATCGATTATATGCGCACCCCTACTCACAACTAGGGGTGCGCGATTATGGAATTTCATAATCGATTATCGATTATAAAAAATAATCGATTTTTTCGATTAATCGATTATTAAAAATAATCGATTATTCATAATCGACTATGAGTTCATAATCGATTATGAACTCGTAATCGATTATGAACTTGTAATCGATTATGAACTCATAATCGATTATGGACTCATAATCGATTATGAACCCATAATCGATTATGAATTCATAATCGATTATGGACTCATAATCGATTATGAACCCATAATCGATTATGAATTCATAATCGATTATGGACTCATAATCGATTATGAACTCATAGTCGATTATGAACTCATAGTCGATTATGAACTCATAGTCGATCATTTCGTTTCATATTTCGGATTCATATTTTGAATCCAAATATGGATTTGCCATTCAACTTTTAGGTATGTTTGTTTATAAATTTCATAGTTTTAAAAAAATATTTTTTTGCTTTTCAATTAAAGATTGCAACCCTTTTTCATCAATATGGATTTAAATTATTTGTCCGATATTTTGAGTGAAAGTGTATACTTTTACAAAATGAATTTTAATTAGAAGCCTTTTAGATGGATTATTGTTAACAATAAATTAATTACATAATGCATAATACAATAGTAACATTCAGTTAAAATTTAAAAACAAAATATTTGGTACTTCAGATTTAATCAGCGTTTTTATGAAGGAGTCGTAAATTCTCATCAACACACGTGTAAGTAACATTATAATCGGCTACGCAGGTAAGTTATTACAGATTGATACCGGACCGTAATGTGTTATCAACTGGTGCTTAACAACACTTCTTATTAGTAGGGGTGCGCATATAATCGATTAATCGTCACCGTAATTCGAATAATGGATTATTTCATAATCGATTATGATAATTTATAATAATCGATTAATCGATTATAGAAATAATCGATTGTGAAAATAAACCTGCAATTACAAATTTTACAAACATGCTTGCTAAGAAATTTTTTTCTTGCTTCTTGGCAGAAATGTGTACATACATTAAGAAAATTGTTTGCTGACAAACACGTTTCCAACACGTGATATTTATCTCTTGAACGCGATGTTTGCAAAATCTTACTACATTCTTCGACTGAAAGTAATCGCTCCGAGATTTTTATATCCTGGTTTTTAATTTATTTTTGACCTTATTAAAAATTAGAAAAATATAAAAAATTCATGTATTAAAAAATTAAAGTATTAAATCAATAAATTATTCTTAATGAATTTTTTTTGGAGAAATGCATGGTTTCGATAATAGTTAATGTAGTGCAAAAAATGACAAAGAGTTCATAATCGACTATGAGTTCATAATCGATTATTTTTAATAATCGATTAATCGAAAAAAATCGATTATTTTTTATAATCGATTATGAAATTTCATAATCGCGCACCCCTACTTATTAGCACCACCGTAACACAATTAGCAAAATAATAAATTATATAGTAATTTAGTAACCCTTAATAGCCCTACCTATTATAGTTATAAGTTCATAATCGACTATGAGTTCATAATCGACTATGAGTTCATAATCGACTATGAGTTCATAATCGATTATGAGTCCATAATCGATTATGAGTCCATAATCGATTATGAATTCATAATCGATTATGGGTTCATAATCGATTATGAGTCCATAATCGATTATGAATTCATAATCGATTATGGGTTCATAATCGATTACGAGTTCATAATCGATTATGAACTCATAGTCGATTATGAATAATCGATTATTGCAATAATCGATTAATCGATTATTATAAAATATCATAATCGATTATGAAATAATCGATTATTCGAATTACGTAATCGATTAATCGATTATATGCGCACCCCTACTCACAACACTTGAACGCAAAATTTTATCTTTGTTCAACTCGTGAACGCAAATTTTAAATGTCTTCGTTAATTTTAATAAATACAAAATATCAAACACAAAAACATATCCGGGGAAGGAAAATACAGGTCAACTTCCCCTTTGGATTTAGAAAAGATTAGGCAACATAATCTTTGCGAAATACAACAAACATTCGAATTTGAATTGAATGGAAAATAGATGGTTTTTATCAAGACAAGTGAATCAAATTCATAACAACTAAAATCTGAAAGTTACAACCGAAATCAAATTAAAACATTTTTCTACTCTAGATTACAATAAATTAAATTAAAATAAAATTTCCCCCTTAAGTGAAATATCCACCTTAAACCAAATTTTCAAAATAATAAAAATTTTTTCACTCACTGTTAAGATTCCTATGTGTTGCGTGTTTGTGTTACGCGCCCCACTCGATTTAAGTCGAGTCGAGCTCGCGCGGGGACATTAGCATAAAAGACATAGCGCTATAAAGACGTATGCAGCTAACTTTTTTTTTTTTTTTTTTATTTAACCAATATGTACATATTATCAATCAGAACAGTAAATTAAATGCTTAATTATACATTCTATGAGATAATCTGCTGTCTTGTCTTTGTAGGGGATTCCGTCCATCGGCTTTACCCGCAATGCAGCTAACTAACGCTCAGGTTGTTACCAGCAAAGTGTAAACTTATCAAGAATTTAAGTGTTTTATTTATGTATTATTGGTATCAAAGACATCGCGCTATAAACACGTGCATGCAGCCAACGAAGTGCAAATTTGAAGAATATAAATGTTTATTTTTGTATATTAATGTATCGTATACTACTTATTCAAATATTAAATAAAATAAACCAATTTGTATTTACGTCTTACGACACAACTGAACATAAGAAAATCAAAATTATTCATGGTCCTTCGAGAAAGATTGGAAAACTGGCTTGAAGCAAGAAAAAACTGTCTGCAACGCAAATACGCCAAGCGAGAGAAGCAGCTGCCCAGCCGAACGAATCATACAAAGATAAGTGATTTCCTTTATAAATTCCTGCACTTTAACATCTGTTTAGCACAATCATTATTTGTATCAAGTGAAAAGTAAAAGATTACATTGTTAAAAATTCAAAACGATATAAAATCACGAGCTATTTTAAAGTCAAGGGTAACAATATTTTCTAAATTTTTGATACAAATGAAGGAACAACCTTCAGTCTTAGATATAAATTTAATCCAGATTAGTGATCGATTAGATAAATTCAAAAGGGTGTTAGAGTCTAACAGTTAGACGATTATGAAGAAATTCAAAGCTTAATTGAGCAGGGAACTGATAACTTAGACGCAGAAATGGTCGAACGTGAAAATTTCGAAAACGCGTATTTTAAACAATTAGCAATTGCCAAAATGTTTCTTAAAGATAACAAATCAAAAACCGAGGTAATATCGCGAAGTTCCGACGATTTAAGTCAATCCGGAACAAGTGAAAACATGCAAATTTCAAGTCAATTAGAACTTGACGCAATGTCTCGCGTTTCCGCAGATTTGGGTGAAGCCGGAACAAGCGAACACATTATAAGTCGAACTTCAAATCGTGCAATAAAACTCCCGACGATCGAAATTCCCAAATTTGGCGGAAAATATCTGGAGTGGATGGAATTCAGAGACACCTTTAGTTCTCTAATTCACGATAATAAAGAAATAAACGAAGTTCAAAAATTTCACTATTTACGATCCAGTTTGATTGGATCTGCGCATGACATAATAAAATCCATAGAATTAACTGCTAACAATTATCAATCGGCTTGGCAAGCATTGATAGATCGGTTTGACAACCACACCGACTTTTAATACACAATCACATAAAAGCTTTGTTCACAATAGAACCGTTAACGAAAGAAAGCGGAGAAGGGTTACAAAAATTATAGAAACAGCAAATGAAAATCTTCGCGCGTTAGAACAGCTTGGGCAAACAGTCGAAAAATGGGACGCACTCATTATATACATGGTGGCGTCAAAATTTGATCGTGTAACTGAACAAAAGTGGGAGGGTTATAAAATAAATAACGAAGTCGTGACACTGGACAGTCTTAGAGACTTTGTAAGGACTAGAGCGAATTTATTAGAAATATCGCGCGTGAACCATCCGGAAAAATTTCATCCGGAAAAGGTAAAATACAAACAAAGCACTACCAGGGGACCTTTAGCTATAGAAAACAAAGACGTTGTGCCAAAATGTAAAATTTGCGACAACGCACATTATATTCAAAATTGCGAGGAGTTTTTAAAGCTCTCTCCAAACCAGCGCTCGGAAAAGGCAATAAGCAAAAAACTTTGTTTTAATTGTTTAAGTGGCGGACATTATAGTAATGCATGTCGAAGAAGTGCTAGTTAAAAAATGCTCTGCAAAGCATCACACACTTCTACATTTTGAAAGTCAAGCTTCGAAGGAACAAACGAGGGATAGTACGGTTACAACGGCTGTAAGTAACGTCACCTTATCAGCGTATGCGTCTTGTGCGCATGTACTACTGTCCACGGTACTTCTTCAGGTTTCGGACAAAAACAAGGTTATATGTACGATTAGGGCCATACTCGATTACGGGTCGCAAGCGAGTTATATAACCGAAAAGCTATGTAAACGATTAGAACTAAAAACCGAATGTACTGACATGACGGTTTTAGGATTAAACAGTTGTAGTTCTAACGTAAATTTAAAATGTGAATTGGAAGTAGAATCTATACACAGTAAGTTTGCTACCAATATATCCTGTTTCATTTTACCTAAGATAACGGAAAGTCTACCGAGCACGCAATTCAAAATGTCAGATTTCGATATACCGAAACATTTAAAATTGGCGGATCATACCTTTTACAAGCCAATCGATATGTTAATTGGGGGCGATTTATTCTGGAATGTTATTTGCATTGGGCAAATTGCATTGGGACGAATAAACCAGTTTTGCAAAAAACTAAATTTGGGTGGATCGTGTCGGGACTTTAAGAAAACTTGATACCAGCAAGACATGGCTGTCACAATGGCTGGTACCACAATGTTTCGACCTAATTACTTTGGCGGTAAAAAATATATGTGTCGTCAAATATCGCCATACCGATAGACCGCAATTTGGAGTTCCTTCTTTGGCGCTTAAATTGGGCCACAGCTTGAGAAAATGTATAGCGGTCCAATGGGGCCTTAGCTTACGAAAAGGCGACTTGGAAAGTAATAACTCATTGAATTCATTTTTAAACATTAGGATTTGGAATGCAATTATAAAATTTCTTCTAGCGCCCTTTCCACCATGCATAATAAAAAAATAAACGCAACTAAATTATTACCTTTAACAGACGATTTGAAAAAATTAAATGATTTTTTAAACAATCAATTGATTATTTCGAAAAGAGAATTTTTAAAAGTTAAAAATTATCAAAATTGGATAAGATTTGAATCGATTCTTCTGATAAAAATTATTTTATTTAATAAGAGAAGGTCTGGAGAAGCTTCCAGAATAACTCTCGAACAGTATTCTTCTCGACCAGATTGGTCACAAATTGGAACAGAAGAATTCAAAAACACCTTATTGCCACTTGAACGTGAATTAGCGGTAAGGTTAACCATTGTACAAATAAGAGGCAAGCGTGGTGGAAATGTGAGTGTCTTGCTTGTCGAAGAGATCAAGAAATGCTTTGACATATTGATTAAATATAGAAATATTGTAGGAATTTCAATAGAAAATCAATATGTTTTTGCCCGAGGAGGTGGGCCAATCGAACATATCAGAGGGCACGATTGTTTAAGAAATTTGTGCAACGAAGCCGAATTACACCGTCAAGACTTAATTACTGGTACAGCATTACACAAATACGTTGCGACAGTCTGCCAGATATTTAATTTGACGGAAAACGAAAGTAATTGGCTAGCTCGTCATCTAGGACATGATATACGGGTTCATCGCGACTTTTATCGTTTGCATGATTCATCAATAGAACTGACAAAAGTTAGTCGTTTGTTAATGGCTGTAGAGAGTGGAGAAGCTAATAAATTTAAAGGGAAGAAATTAAACGAAATAAATATTTGTGGTAAGTAATAAATTAAGTGTAAATAATCTTTCTCGCATAACGATTTTTTCACAGATTTACCAGATCTTGATAGCAATGAAAAAAGTGACAATGAAGATGGTGAAGACTTCGAAGATAGTGAAGACAATGTAGATAGTGAAGATATTTCCATAGGTACTACTAAACGAAAATCTAAAAGAATTAATAAACGAAAAACTAAATAATTAAAAAATAAAAATGATTCTGAAGAAAGCGAACAGGAACCGATTGATGAATTCAGTGATGATGAGTTACCAAAAATTACAAACTCCAAACCCCGCAAAAAACTTGTAACTCTGAAGAAGAAAACGAAAGTTAGGCCATGGAGTAGTGAAGAATCCGAAGCTGTAATTACATTTTTTACTTCTTTAATAAAAAAACTGGCAGTACCGGGAAAAGCAAAATGCGGCGAATGTAAAGAAAGATAAATATAGTGATGTATTATCCTCCCGCTCATGGAGAGACATAAAATATTACGTTAAAAATTTCATTACAAAACTAAAGGTGTCAAAACTAAAGACAATCATATTAGACTAATTATTATTAATGGGGTTAATTACCCTTCCCAGGATGCAACCACCATGAGTCACTGTGCTTTGAGTTTTTATAAGTCGGATTCATTTTGTTTCGAAAAATTCCTCCGCGTAAAAAATTATTAACAATTTTATAAACAAAGAATGTGGCACTCTTTGTTGTTCCTCAAATATCTCGAAAATTAAGCAAGATAGGGTAGCAAATTGCACGTAATATTTTTGTAGAATGTAATATAATTATCTACAGTAACGGTATGCGTAACATTTATCGTCGAAGTCAATCTAGCTTAGTTTTCGAGATATTTGAGAAAAAATAAACGGCGTCGTCACATTGCAAAATGAATCGCACTTATAAAAATTCAAACCGCATGGTGTTTGCAGCCTGGGAAAACTAATTCAGGGTTTGATGTCTAATATTACTGTCCTAAAAATTTAATGAACAGAAAGGATCGCAGAAACAATGACGAAAAATGTTGTCTGACATATACAGTTAGCTCAAATAAATTGACACTTGCGTCATTAGTAAAAATAGTATGAATTAAGCTCAAATCACTAGCAAAGAGGATGCTTACATAGAGGGACAGTTCTTATAGAACTACTTGTCAAAAATATTTTGTGTATTTCAGTTCGATAAATGGCATTTTCACCTGGTGGACATGGTTATCTCGAAGTTATTGTTGTGCGATTATTAGCTATTGTTAAATTTTAGCGTAGTAATAACTTACAGATAACCCTGTCCACCAGGAGGCGTGCAAAAGCCATCTATGGAAATGTAACGTGTGCAAAAATGTTATTTAAATTTTTAACATGTAGCTGCATCTTTTTATTTTAAAATTTCTGTTCTCTTTTAAATAAAGCTAAACGACGCGTCTTAGAGTATATAATATGTAGGATGTCTTTTTGTGACGTAGGTGTCAATTTATTTAAGTCTAACTTTATGTACGATATGCGTACTATGACTACTTTTGAGTTCTTCTGTAATTTTTCAATTTTTTTTCTTTATATATGTTAATTAGGATAGTTTCGGTATTAGATTTAATTTTTTTTTAATAAAATAATTTTTAATAAATTGGTTTTAGTGCGTTATCAATTTTGTAACTTTTCAATTTTTATCTTACAGTAGCATTTTCTAAATAGATATTAATTAGGTTAATTTAAGTACTAGATTTAATTTTTGTAATTTAATAACTTAATACATTGGTATAAAAACAATATTTGTTTTATTGCTTATCAAAAAGTGCACGCAAAATTTGATAAGAACAAAAGCAACTAGGTACTTGGAATTCAAATTTTCGATATCGAGGAACGAAATAGTAAGTTCCACATCAAAAATTATGTTTCATTGAATTTATTTATGCCGTATGTGTTTTAAGATTGGAGGTTTGGTATTTTTGAGTTTTGCCAAACGAAAGTTCCCGACATCCGACGCCGCTAGGTCTAGTCCGCAGGTGCTCTTCTTTGTTATTTGATTAACTGCTCACCATTTTACTTGCACAGAAGTACTATAAGAGAACCAAATAATTATGAATTCTAATAATGATTATATACGATTTATTACGGATATTTCTGTAAGGTTATGTTTCTTGCAGGTAGAAAACTTGCGTTCAAGGCACAGAGCGTTACTAATGGCTTCGTATCGGTTCTTTCAACGAGTTGAGCGACACTGCGAGAAACTGAGCGAGCAATATCTTGCTCAGATCGCTCAGATGTGAATCGCTTCAAGTTCAAAAACGAAGCGATACTTACGTCACCTACGTATTGCTCCCTACGTTGCGTTGAACGCAAGTGGTGTTCTATTTTTCTGCTTTAAATTTAAATTATGCGGATCCCCCAAACCCCATAAATAAATAACTTCCAAATTATATTTCAAATAAATAATGGACCAATAAATCAATTGTCTTCATCAAATTAATAATATACATATCTCAAAATAGTTTCTCTAACATTTTTAAGACTATCAAAGTTGACAGTCTTTCCCAAACTCGCCGCTCATTTGATTCTGTAAAAGTTGGCGAAAAGGTCCGACTGGGCCCGAGAACAATCATAATAAACAATCATAAGTATCCAGTGAAATGGGACGAAAATGAATCTCAACTAGCGTTGACCGAATGGCTTCTTTTAATACACCAAACGTTGAAATATTTTTTGAAAAGCTACGAGAAATTTATTCAAGGCACTCTCTAACACCTCAAAAAGTATGGAATCTCGATGAAACAGGCTGTTCCACAGTTCACAAACCATCACGTGTAATCGGTGACATAAAGGCCAAACAAATTGGAGCAGCTACTTGAGGAGAACGAGGAATTAACATTACGATGATTGCCTGTGTTAGTGCTGCAGGAACATTTGTTCCACCAGGCATCATATTTCCACGTGTCAATTACAAAGAACATATGATCAATAATGCGCCACCCGGACCCTTGGTATGGCAACTTCTAGTGGTTGGTCCAACACAGAGTTATTTGTAAAATATCTCAAACATTTTATTAATATAGTAAAGCCCTCTCCTGGCAGTGAAGTACTGCTAATTATGGACAACCACGAGAGCCATCTCTCAGTGGAAGCGATAAATCTGGCAAAAGTAAACGGCATCTTTCTTTTGACATTCCCGCCACAAGTTGCAGCCCTGACAGAGCTGTCTTTGGCCCTTTTAAGGCATATTACAATAAAGCTAGCAAGGATTGGATGCTCAGCCACCCCGGAAAACCTATTTGTATTTATCCCTAAAAACGGGTAGTGTAGGTTAGATGTTTTTCTTCTTGTAGCTCCTGTACAATGCAATGTGGTATCGTCAATTCTTCTATTGGAAGTTCTTGCTCTCAATCGGCTCTCAGTCTGAATTTATTTAGTTTTGTTACATCCTGTTTATTTGTTTGCATTAGTTATTTTAATTTTGTTAAGTTTGCTTGTCCTTCCCTGGCGGGTACTAGATTTGCTCATCAGGTTATACGTTTTGCTATGTCCTCCCTAACTAAATTTTAAAATGGTGCCAGCCCTTAAGTTTGCTAGCTAAAATATGCTCAGGTAAAAATGGTTCGTTATAATAATTTTTAGCTAAGGAGTTTAACACAATTGCCTCTTCTTACTAAGCTCCGGTGATGAGTCGCACAGGGGTGAGTTCCTTATGGTTCGAAAATATTAGAGGTGATCCTAGGATGCAAATTGACTCTCTCGGGATACTTATTGCTTTCTTTTATTGAAAAATAAATAAAGATTTCAATAGCTTCAAAGAAATGGTTTATATTGAACAAAATGAGATGGTTGTATTTACATAAATAAATGTTTACACAAATTTCTGGAGATCGCAGATCTACCATTAATTAGATTTTCAAATAAGAACAGTTAATGCAAAAATTTGTTTTCAAAACAAAGTGGCTACCTCACTTTATCCTGACGTGCTTGTTTTAGTTATAAACTAAAACAAGTCTTTCGCTGTACATTAGCGTTTAAAATGTTTTAAATAATATTTGTGCTTATTTAAAGCTTAACCTTGAATAAATTAAATAATAAAGTTTGAATGAAAAACCTGTCACTTAGGGTATTGGAAAATACACTTTCGTAAAAGTCCTTTTTCTCAAATCCTGTATTTTATACGCATAAGGCAAAGTTTATAATAAAATTAACAAAATAATAAATTTCACTGTACCTTTTCACATTGGCAAATCGAAGTTTTAAAATTTTTAAAAGGATATTGTGTGTGGATCGCTTTAGTTGGTATCACGTTGGTGAGTCATCGGCCTTGCATCTAATTATACCAGTCACCGACTGTTTATCGTCACGGGAAGTTGCTCCATTGGTGTTTGCTTTCTAAATTTTTATATATTTGTTGTTGTTATTTACCAAATCGTAGATGTTTAAAAGTTGAGAAAAAAGGTAAGTTACATATCCTTGACAATATGTTTTGGATCCAGTGTTGTTGATGAATTAAATCCGTGAATTGTTATTTTGTAGAAGCATCTTGTGATCAGCCATTGTCATCCTTGAATCTATTTATAAATCCGTTCCACTCCAGCTGAAAATCTTAACCTTCAATTGTTTGTAAACAATTGATTTGTGAGGGACATCTCGATACGTCTACACAACTTGAATTCACAAAGTCAACTGAAATTTGGTTAACCTCCAAAGATTTGTAAATATTATTTTCTGGAGCGCATTGAAATTGCGTGCACTTTGTTGGAATGCCCGAGGTCAACTGAAATTCGATCTAAAATCAATGAAATTGGCACCATTGTTCCTTCAAAGTAAGTCAAATTTTATCCTTTTGGATTTCTGATCTTTCCAATAATTCGTTTTTGTTTCAGATTCATGATCTACATTGAAATCCATGTCTCTTGATGTGCCTTCCATGCTATTTTACTGGTATATTCTGTTTTTATGCCTTGACTTGGACGGTTCTTTGACTCATATCTACCAACTTATATGAACTCTTGGATTTTACACAAAATTGACCTTTATGTACAACTTTAACGATTTTCGTTTTAAAAACATTCACTTCAATTACATGAAATAATTACATAATTTTTGGTGTGAACAGTTTTGTACAAAGCATGTTATTTATCAAATAATTCAGTTTACAAGATGTTACATTTTTATAGGTTATGACGATTTACATATAAAAATGATTTTTTTATCAATTTTGAGCTAATTCAATCTTTTGCATTATTTTTGATGTGACAATCATCAATCTATTTAATCTTAGCAATATTTATCATCTTTACTTTATCCTGAGAGATTCAAATTTGGATGGGAAACTGAAATTTTAGAAAATAAAATTTTCTCGTAGAGCAAAATTTTTAAAGTGTCTACCGATTTAGAATTTTATGCTTTATATGAATTTATTATTCATTTTTGTATCGGGAGCCTTTATTAAACATTTTGAATCATAGCAGTTTGTATACATAATTTTATTGTGCTGTTATAATTTATTCAGAATTATGACAACTTTTAATATGTTTTTTGTCGAGGACCCCACCAATGGCTGTTCCGTTGTCTCTATTATTTATATACTGTTATGAGAAGACGCCTCCATCCGTTTCTAGAGGTAAAAATTAAGTTTCTCTGTATTTATGCTCAATGTCGGTTATAATGTTACGCTTGCTAATTTTGTACCTTTTACCATTATAGTCCTGATGATGGCCAAGATTTTGGTTGAAACTGGTCGACAGAAACTTTTGTTTTCTTAAGTATAACGCCTCCCCTATGCCCGAGATCCTTTTATTCCGTATATGATTGGAGCGAGATTTCAATTGTGTATTTTTAATTTAAGTTCTTTCTTTTATAATTCGAACATTTTTACCGCTAATGAGTAACTATCGTCGACCAAGTGTGTGATTAATTCATTGTGATTGTTGTAGCATAAACAATTTACATCGCGAAAGTGTATAACTCTTCTATAAAAACAATGAGTTCATACTACAAAAAACAATCATAACGTTAGTGTTTATTTGAGCCAAAAAAGTGTCGAACTATATAGCATTAATACAATTAGTTTCGCGAAGTTAAAACAATCTTCGTGTAATTATTCTTTCGAAATGATAAACTTTCCACCAGTGAGATAAGCAACGTATTTATTTTGGTAAATCCCCTACCTGCATCTCTTCTCAAACAAAGGAAATACCTCTACCAACGTGTGCCATGATGCAATCATTCGACGTACTCGTCAAACAGGTGTTTTCTTGATGCGTTGGCAAATAATTCACCATAGGCGGCGCATAAATAATTTCCTTAAGGTATTGTGTATCTAATTAACTTGTATGTATTTAATTTGATTAACATTTTGACGAATTTGTTAATGTTGTTTAACCGTTAATTATTTTATTTGATTTATTTTATTACAAATCATCATACTGTGATGTTTACTGTAATTTTGAGTGAATCTATGAATGAATGATAATTTATGATAATTTATGTATGTACCACTTGAAAATTTTGTTTAAATTCAGATAATAAATGTTGAGATTCGAAGTATTTCTTATTTCTTTGAACGAAATTCGACCTACCTAGGAAGGAGTCCTTAATTATTTTTAGCCATCCTCTACTTTGAGCTAGCATAAGGGGTTACAACACGATAATCAACCCTTATCGTGACAATACTGCCACTTACTGCTTCTCAAGTGTACACTATACTGCCACAGTGATTCACCCCCCGCCGTTCCCGTACTGGAAATATTTTTGTTCAAGAAGAATTACATTATAACAATAATTTCAAACAGCCCTAAAAGCGTAATGAAAAAGGGGAAAACTCGAAGAATGTTTAAACCCAGTATTATTAAAAATTGTCAACATGTTTTAAACTATTAAAAAATTAAGAGATGTTAAAGATCTTAAAAGATGTTAAAAATTAAAAGATCTCCTATGTATAAAGCATTTTGGGGATGAATCGAGAACTTTAGAAGAATTAGTTTTTATAATGATTTAATAACAGAAACTGGTAGTGATGATAACAATCAATCAAATGTGTGAATTAGTTGACGAAATTCCTACAGCTACAATTTAAAATATAAAAATTGTTTACCCATTTGGTATTTTTAGTTTGCTAAGAAAAACTTTTTACTTATTTTTTTACAATTTTTTAGTTATTCATGAAAAAAAATTTAATTCTTATAATGTTTCTACGAATAAAATATTTTATTGGTCTTATCTTATTGGTTAATTTTTCGTAAATATTAGAAAAGTAATAAAATCCTTTTTTAAAACAAGCTTATTTGGTACCAAAAGTGGCAATCTCCCATAATGTGAATCAATCTCGGCAAAGTCCAAACTTTAATACCTATTTTCTTTTAATTTGTCAACATTTCAAGTATAATATAGTAGTTTATGTGATTAAATACACCAGATTAATTTAAATTTTCTTATTACTTAAAGTTACCTACTTAGCAAGTACACAAAACAGTTTTTCATCAATACTCGAAATTGTAAAAAATGGATATTGCCGTCTTTGATACCAGACGTTTCAATTATGAAATTCGTATATACTTGGTCAGATAGGTACCAGGTACCAACGAAAACAATAGTTCACTGGGATCGGTTAAATCTGGTTTTATGAGCCAACCCAATTGGCTAACAATTAAATTACATTAAAAAAATATACGATGAACATTCAAGCGCGATTTTCATGTAACTACAACCATTACAATGAAAGAAATTTTTTTTATAAATTGAATTACAGAATTGGGAATCGCTCAAGCAATTTTGAACATGTAAATAAAGTAATAACAATTTAAACGAAAACAATATTTCACTGGGATCGGTTAAATTTGGTTCTATGAGTAAAGCCAATTGGCTAACAAACAAATAATAAATTAACAATAACAAAAAAAAGTTACAAAATGTAAAACGATTTCAACAAGGTCATGAATTTTACTACTTTATTTGGCTTTTCCCTGAGCAGCAACAGCTTCCATAGCTTTCTTGACGGTTTCTGGATCTCCAAGAAATTGTAAACTTTTAACAGGTTTCAAATCTTCGTCCAAAGAGTAAACAAACGGAATTCCAGTTGGTAAGTTTAATCCCATAATAGCTTCATCAGACATATTATCCAAATGCTTAACGATTCCACGTAAACTGTTTCCATGCGCAGCTATTAAAATAGATTTTCCTGCCTTGATTTCCGGAACAATAACGTCATTCCAGAAGGGAAGGGTTCGTTCAATTGTTAATTTTAAAGATTCGAATTTAGGGAATTTGTCGGCAGATGGTCCATCAGCATAACGTGGATCTTTAACAATTTTATCGTAATACGCATGATCTGGTTCCATGGGAGGTGGAGGAATATCAAAACTTCTACGCCAAATTGCAACTTGTTCTTCTCCAAATTTAGCCGCAGTTTCTGCTTTGTTCAAACCAGTTAGACCACCATAATGTCTCTCATTTAACCTCCAACTTTTGGTTACAGGAAGGTCTTTTGACCAATTTGTTCCAATATGCTTTGCAAGGTATTTTGAGCTCGAGTTAAAACCGAAGTAAAGGCTAAATCGAATTTATAACCAGCATCTTTGAGAGCTTTTCCGGCTACTAAAGCTTCGTCCTTTCCTGAAAAAATGAAAACGGTATACTTAACATCATGAAGGTCATTAAAGGACGTCGGAAATTTAAAATTAAAATTACGTTTTTCGCTCAAATTAGCGTCGAACCAGCCACAAAATAAATTTTGTTGATTCCATTCTGATTCTCCGTGACGGACCATAACAATGTTATATTTCGCCATCGTCATTTTTATTGAATTTGTTAATAAACTTGAACACTTCCACGGTTAAAATCACCTACAAACTTACCGGATGAAAGCAATAAGTGTCAGATCGGTGGAGGTTAGGCAACCGAAATACACAGAGGCGTCGCACAATTTTGCTGACTTTTACGTTTTTAATTTTTCTACGCCACTGTAGCATTCGACGATTACTTCGTTTTGTTTTGAATATTCGTTATGTCAGCTCCAAATTTTTAGCAACCAATGCGCGTGTCAAGCTTACTTCCCGCTTGAATGTTAGTAGATGTGGTTTTGTAAAGAAGTTCGTGTGCCAATTTTTAAATAGAATAAGTACAATTACAGCATTAATTGTTAAAAGTTGATGTAGTCAAGTTTAGAAAATTTCGAGAAAACTTTGTTTTAACTTAAAACAAACGATATCGTAGTTGCTATTGGCTTTATCGGCGCCGCTGTACTTTTGTTTATTTAAAAATTTCTTCTGAAGTCTCCATTTTAGAGCGTGTGTTTTTTTTTGCAAAAATGGCTCTAGTTAAACGTAACTTTATTGAAAATTAAGTAGAATTGCACTGTTGAGTTGTTTTTACATCATTTACATTGAAATCAACGAAATTGTTAATTAATCGGAATTTCAAATAGTTTATAGTAGTCGTGCTATGAATCGTTATCTATTTGGTAACATTGTTAAAATATTTGTTAACAGCTAAAATGCTCTTTTCCATTGAGCAATTAGTCTCCCAAGATGCAGCAACAACATCTGGTGTTGCTACCGAGGCAGTGATAACGGGACCAATTAACAAAGGCACTGTCGTCAAGGTGTGGTAAGTAGAAATTTGATTACGTTTTGAAATGGTAATTTGAGAGTAGTAACATTAAATTTGAATTGATTAGTGATAGGGCCTTGCAAACAACTCATAACGCTTTACGCTTCCGGATTACTATTACTATGACGTCTCCTCCTAATCACGAAGGCCACCAATACAAGTTTTCAAAGAAGCTCGAGGTATCTTACTGTAAGAACTTTTGATCCATTTTGATGACATAAAATGCAAAATTGCCTTATAGATTGTAAGAAATTGCCATAAAACTATAAATTATTAATGTTTTTATTTTGCATTTGCAAAATGCAAAAGCATTGTTTTTTTGCAAAAATGGCTCTAGTTAAACGTAAGTTTATTGAAAATTAAGTAGAATTGCACTGTTGAGTTGTTTTTACATCATTTACATTGAAATCAACGAAATTGTTAATTAATTGGAATTTCACATAGTTTGTAGTAGTCGTGCTATGAATCGTTATCTATTTGGTAACATTGTATAGCGGTTTATTTGATTTGGTGCCAGTTAGTAATTGGATAAATTACAAAAAGGCTTGATTATGGTAAATGGTTTGTCAATTCGTGGGCAGCATAAAGTTTTGAGGTTACCTACGAACAAAGGATTGGTTTTATTTGGAAAGTCGATAACTATTGAAGTAGATTTGCAAGTTTGGTTCAACATCCTCGTACCTCAACTTACAAGAAATTTTGGTGAAGCAGCTTTTTCATATGCGGAACTAATTGGTTTGTGGACATTCAAAGGCGGATCCCTACATATCGAAGCACAAGTTTCAATTATTATTAAAGTGAAAAGAGAAGTATTTGGTGAACATGTTGAGACCGTACGAAAATAAAGAAGATGATGATGATGTAAGAGCACCAGAACCAAAACCTAAGAAAGTCAGACGTACAACCTACAACGCTTTGGATTTAAATTGTGTTTCGGCATATTTACTTATGCGTACCTATCCAGAAAATTTAACAAAAAACGAAAAAAGTAACTTCCGACGGCAATGTCGTCCTTATAAAATGGAAAATGGAAAATTATATTACCAACAAAGACCAGGCAAACAAGAATGGTTACCAGTAATTATAAACGACGAAGAAAAAACGATGATGATGAAAATGATTCACGAAGGTGCACCAACAAATGATACTAAATTCAGTGTTGAAGCGAAATCCTTGGCTGCTCATCGTGGAAGAGACACGTCAATGTCCCTATTAGAAAAACGTTGTTATTGGTCCACTATATATACGGACATTTCAAATTTCGTCAAGGAATGTGATATCTACCAGAAAATAAATCCAGCTACTTTAAAAGTAATCCCCGAGCTGTAACCTGTGCCTACTGCTGTCATGTCGCAAATTGGAATAGATTTAGCCACCCTACCGGAAGTAAATAATAAAAAATATATTATTGTGGCGATTGAGTACTTCAGCAAATGGTCTGAAGCTAAGGCTGTTGAAAATAAAACTGCGGAAACCGTTGCCCGGTTTTTGTTCGAACTTATTTGTAGACATCCTTGTATATCCATACAAATAAATGATCAGGGAAGAGAATTCGTTAACCAAGTATCGGAACATCTACACACACTGACGGGAACCGAACAACGTGTGACCTCCGCCTATCATCCACAAAGTAATGGTCTAGTGGAAAGACAAAATCGAACTATTAAAAATATGTTGCTTAAAACCTTACATGAAGAAGGTAATGTAAACCGATGGCCCGATGTACTTGATGGTGTTCTGTTTGCTCATCGTTGCGTACGACATGAATCCACTAAATTTTCGCCGTTTTTTCTGCTTTACAACAGAGAACCAAAGCTTCCTATCGATCTCAAATTAGAGGAAGCATATCATAACCGTGAAGACAATTTAAGATATGAAGAGATGTTGATGAGAAGAAGTGAAGAATGTCTAGATATTCCCGAAACAGAGCCAGAAGCACTTTTAGAAATGCACACAGATCAAGAAAGAAAGGAAGAATCGTTAGAAAAAGTGTTCGACAAAGTCGCATTCGATATTAACCTTGGAAAAATTTTGGAAGTCCAGAACTTGGTGTTTAAAGAAACCGCCGAGAATATTAAAAACAGTCAAGAAAAACAAAAGAAGGCCTACAATACACGGCATGCTACGAAACTGATTTTTAAAGTTGGAGACTTGGTACTTGTGTGAAACTGTGCCAGAGATGATCGAAAAGGTGGTTGGTCAACTGCACCATTTTCAGGACCATATTCAATTTCAGAAATTCAAAAAAATAATAACTGTGTTTTGCAATCAAAATCGGGAAAAAGCCTACTAAAAAAATATCCGATGCGTAATTTAAAACCATATATCGCCAAAGGATCTCTCAAAGTAGAAAAGGATCGTTTAAAGAATTTTGTGGAAGAAAAAAAGATTAGTGACAACAGTGATGATAACAGCATGAATTCGATAACTTCCACTTCATCGAAATCACAATTTCGCTTCCGTACAATTACAGTAGCGCTCATAAGTAAGGTGCCACTTCGTTTTTTTGCGATAACTTTTTTAAATTTCAAAATATTTTGTTTAATTTTTCAAAATATATTCTTTAAATACCTTGGAATTGTAACACATAATTAAAATTATTTGGAAAATTTTATAAATAAGTAAAAATTTAAAAATCAAAAAATAGGAAATACTATTAGCTTACAATAAAGTATTATTTAAAGCACTTAAAACAAAATCTAAAGTACTTTATTGGAAATATAAAGATTAAAAACAATTAATACTTCGTTGCATAACCCTTTGCGGTTATAACTGCTTTGCATCGAGAAGGCATACAGTCAACAAGCTTCACTAAACGCTCCAATGGTATCTTTTGCCATTCTCTCCTTAAAGCTTCCCACAACTGACTCCTATTTTGGTATGTCCTACTTCTAATTTGTCACTCTAGCTCTTCCTACAAATGCTCTTTAGGATTTAAGTCAGGAGACTGACTAGGCCACTCAAGTAGGCGGATATTAGCCTTCGACATATAACCTTTCACATGCTTTGAAGCATGTTTCGGGTCATTATCTTGCTGAAATATCCAGTTGCGTGGCATTTTTCTCTTCCCATGTGGTAGCATATGATCTTTTAATATGTCAGCATACATAAACCGATCCATAATACCATCGATTAAGTGTATAGATCCAACACCATCACGGGAAAAGCAGCCCCACACCATGTCATTTCCACCGCCGTGTTTTACAGTGGGAACCTGGTAATTAATATCATGTCTTTTATTTTTTGGACGTCGAATATACTTAATACCATCAGAGGAAAACAAATTATATTTGCTCTCGTCGCTCCAAAGAATTTTAGACCATTCTTGAGCTCCCCAGTTTAAGTGATCTTTGGCAAATTTTAATCGGACTATCCGATTCTTCTTTGAAATTATTGGTTTCTTAGAAGGACGCCTACCAAATAGTCCAGCTGACTTCAGTCGACGTTTCACTGTCGAAACACTAATATTATCTTCGCGATTCTCGTTAAAATCACGAACAATTTCGGTAGCCGTTAAACGAGGATTCTTTACCGCATCACGAACGATCATTTTATCTTCCCGTCTGGTTGTTTTTTGTGGTCGCCCTGTTCTTGGTTGACTGGCCACTGATCCATGTTGGTTTATTTTACGAATCCAACGACCTGTAGTTTGATGTGGTACATCAAATCGGCGTTCTGCTGTCCTTAATGAGTCTCCATTTTTCAATGATTTCAAAATCGCATTTTTCATATCTTCGGAATATTCTTTCGTCTTTACCATAATTCTTACTGTTTAAGCAACTACTCTAACAAGTTTATTTCCAAAAAATTAATTTTATTTACAGTTTTTGACGTTTTAAAGAATATGGCACTTTACTTGTGGACGCTGAATAAAATATAATTATATTTATATACTGTTCGCGTTATTACCAACATTGAATTTTAAACATCAAAATCTGTATTAGCCAACTTATTTTTAGGAATGATACAACAATTCGCGAAATAAGTTTTGCTTTTATTAATTTTTGCTAAAAAATTGAGTGGCACCTTACTTATGAGCGCTACTGTAATTCCGTGACGGACCATAACAATGTTATATTTCGCCATCGTCGTTTTTATTGAATTTGTTAATAAACCTGAACACTTGAGCACTTCCACGTTTAAAATCACCTACAAACTTACCGGATGAAAGCAATAAGTAAGTGTCAGATCGGTGGAGGTTAGGCAACCGAAATACACAGAGGCGTCCCACAATTTTGCTGACTTTTACGTTTTTAATTTTTCTACGCCACTGTAGCATTCGACGATTACTTCGTTTTGTTTTGAATATTCGTTATGTCAGCTCGAAATTTTTAGCAACCAATGCGCGTGTCAAGCTTACTTCCCGCTTGAATATTAGTAGATGTGGTTTTGTAAAGACGTTCGTGTGCCAATTTTTAAATAGAATACAATTACAGCATTAATTGTTAAAAGTTGATGTAGTCAAGTTTAGAAAATTTCGAGAAAACTTTGTTTTTAACTTAAAACAACCGATATCGTAGTTGCTATTGGCTTTATCGGCGCCGCTGTACTTTTGTTTATTTAAAAATTTCTTGTGAAGTCTCCATTTTAGAGCGCGTATTTTTTTTTGCAAAAGGGTCATTCCATCTCAAATCAACTGAAAAATAGGCAAAATTAACTCGACCCCCACCAAATTTGACGAAAATTGGTACACACCATCTTAGTAAGAAATAAAAAATACAAATTTAAGGATTTGTCCAAAAGGGCATTCGTTTCGTTGTTTTGGTCATTCAAAACGTCAAAAAGTTGGTGTGTAGACTTGTAGGAAAACGGCTGTAACTTCGTCCACGGTGGTCTAAATTTAAAAATAAAAAATTTTCTGTAAAGGTAAATGAACGTTCTATCCAAATATTCAATCACATTTTAATTTTTCAACCCCTAACTGGATTAATTTTATAATATTAACCCTATTTCAACCCCTATTTAAAAAACGATTCTTTTTTTTTGTTTATTTTTTTACTGTTTGTTTGTGCAATTTTGCTGAGTATGTGTGCCAAATTTTATCATGGGATCTGCATGGGTTTGGTTGCTAAAAATAAATTAAAAATATGGAATGCAAAATTGAATTTTACAAAATAATGTTTGGCAGTATAAAATCAAAATTAAAATATAGGCCAGAAGGAGTTGACTACTATTAAATTTTGGGGTACAAATATATCAGCAAATTTTGCCAATTTTGGGAGCTTTTTTGAATTTTTGAAGATCTTTTCAGCAATTTTTTGGATTTTTCTCCAACCGTGGAAAACCTTTGAGGTGGTGATAAAAGACACTTTTCTAAGACAAATTTTCAAATAAAATATTTGCCCAAGTCCAAACCCTTGGGGGGTACCTTCCTTTAAAGCAATTTTTTGAATTTCTGATTTCAAACGGCCATAGCTCCGATATTATTGATTTTTTAAGGTTAATGGATTAGAACTTTTTTAAAGATCATTCGCTTTTCTACAAATTAGGTTATAACCCCTTATCGTCTAGAATCAACGGATTTCGAGTTATAAATTAAATTAAGGGAAAAAATGTTTAAAAAATTCAGGTTTGTTTTTTTTAAATTTTCTTGCGAACCCCGTATCTCTTAAACTAAACGTCTAAGAGAAAAACTAACGGCCCAAACCGGATAGGGAATTTAACGGGCTACAACTTTCGTCAAATAAATTTTTTTGGGCAACCAACCGTTTTCACAGAAACTCTGAAAATAATGAACAAGGTGTAGGTAAAAAAAATAAATTCACAAAATTAATTTAATAAATGCTCAAAATGGCCTCCCTCATTTTCAGCACACAGGCGTGCTCTTTTCAAAAGTTGTAGCCCGTTAAATTCCCTATCCGGTTTGGGCCGTTAGTTTTTCTCTTAGACGTTTAGTTTAAGAGATACGGGGTTCGCAAGAAAATTTAAAAAAAACAAACCTGAATTTTTTAAACATTTTTTCCCTTAATTTAATTTATAACTCGAAATCCGTTGATTCTAGACGATAAGGGGTTATAACCTAATTTGTAGAAAAGCGAATGATCTTTAAAAAAGTTCTAATCCATTAACCTTAAAAAATCAATAATATCGGAGCTATGGCCGTTTGAAATCAGAAATTCAAAAAATTGCTTTAAAGGAAGGTACCCCCCCAAGGGTTTGGACTTGGGCAAATATTTTATTTGAAAATTTGTCTTAGAAAAGTGTCTTTTATCACCACCTCAAAGGTTTTCCACGGTTGGAGAAAAATCCAAAAAATTGCTGAAAAGATCTTCAAAAATTCAAAAAAGCTCCCAAAATTGGCAAAATTTGCTGATATATTTGTACCCCAAAATTTAATAGTAGTCAACTCCTTCTGGCCTATATTTTAATTTTGATTTTATACTGCCAAACATTATTTTGTAAAATTCAATTTTGCATTCCATATTTTTAATTTATTTTTAGCAACCAAACCCATGCAGATCCCATGATAAAATTTGGCACACATACTCAGCAAAATTGCACAAACAAACAGTAAAAAAATAAACAAAAAAAAAGAATCGTTTTTTAAATAGGGGTTGAAATAGGGTTAATATTATAAAATTAATCCAGTTAGGGGTTGAAAAATTAAAATGTGATTGAATATTTGGATAGAACGTTCATTTACCTTTACAGAAAATTTTTTATTTTTAAATTTAGACCACCGTGGACGAAGTTACAGCCGTTTTCCTACAAGTCTACACACCAACTTTTTGACGTTTTGAACGACCAAAACAACGAAACGAATGCCCTTTTGGACAAATCCTTAAATTTGTATTTTTTATTTCTTACTAAGATGGTGTGTACCAATTTTCGTCAAATTTGGTGGGGGTCAGGTAAATTCTTCAGTTGATTTGAGATGGAATGACCCAAAAATGGCTCTAGTTAAACGTAAGTTTATTGAAAATTAAGTAGAATTGCACTGTTGAGTTGTTTTTACATCATTTACATTGAAATTAACGAAATTGTTAATTAATTGGAATTTCAAATAGTTTGTAGTAGTCGTGCTATGAATCGTTATCTATTTGGTAACATTGTATGTTTATTTGATTTGGTGCCAGTTACTAATTGGATAAATTACAAAAAGGCTTGATTATGGTAAATGGACCTCCATTTAGCCCCCCTTTAATCGAATTTTTAACATTTTCTTATGCCAAACGTTTGGTAATCGTTAGGTAAGGTTTGGTAGTCCGATTAAAAGTTTTGGCAGTTCTTTGTTTTTTCGTAATTAACTAATCAAATTTTTTTGTCAAGTTAGCCCCCCTTCAATCGATTTTTCAACTTTTTTTAGCTCATTTGATCGATTATAATGTGTAGAGGTTTGGTAGTCCTATAAAATGTTTTGGTAGTAAACGATTGATAATTGATATGTAAGGTTTGGTAGTCCGATTAAAAGTTTTGGTATTTTTTCGTTTTTGCCTAATTATAACTAATCAATTTTTTTGTCAAGTTAGCCCCTCTTCAAACGATTTTCAACTTTTTTTAGCTCATTTGATCGATTATAATGTGTAGAGGTTTGGTATAGTCATATAAAGAGTTTTGGTAGTGCCAAATTTGGTCGTAACTAATTAATTTAATTTAAGTTTTAAAATCAAATGTAGGTATATTTAAAATCCACATTTAGGGGAATTCCACATTTAAAATATACGTACATATTATGATGTTGTAACAAGTCGCAAGACGCCACTGGATACAGTAATAGCAGTAATAGCTTATTACTCAAATTGGAGTGCAGCGCAAGCAGTTATTCATTTTTCATGTTTGATGACTCAAAAAAAATATATCGTAAATAAGATGAATCATTTATACAACAAACATGAAAAATGTAACTATGCATTATACAATCTGCGCTATACATTGTATGTATATCGCGTAAGTAAAACTTCAAAATTAATTAATTATTTGACCAAATTAGTGACTACGAAAACTTTTTATAGGGCTACCATACTTGTACATATTATAATCTATCAAATGAGCTAAACAAAAGTTGAAAAATCTATTGAAGGGGGCTAACTTGACAAAAAAATTTGATTAGTTAACTAATTACGAAAAAACAAAGAACTACCAAAACTTTTAATCGAACTAATAAACCTTTCATGATGATGACCTATCGCTTGGCATTAAAAAAAGGTTAAAAAATTGTTTAAATTAGGCCAAATTGGCAATAAACAATTATTGTTGTATACACGTGAAGTTTAGCGCGTGCGTATAAGTAAACTTCCAACTTAATTAATTATTTACCACCAAATTAGAAACTACCAAAACTTTTTATTGTGGTACCAAACCTCTGCGTATTATAATCAATCAAATGAGCTAAAAAAAAGTTAAAAAATCTATTGAAGGGGGGCTAACTTGACAAAAAAATTTGATTGGTTAATTACGAAAAAACAAAGAACTACCAAAACTTTTAATCGAACTACCAAATCTTACCTAACGATTACCAATCGTTTGGCATAAGAAAAAGTTAAATATTCGATTAAAGGGGGGCTAACTTGATGGAAGTAGTAAATGGTTTGTCAATTCGTGGGCAGCACAAAGTTTTGAGGTTACCTACGAACAAAGGATTGGTTTTATTTGGAAAGTCGATAACTATTGAAGTAGATTTGCAAGTTTGGTTCAACATCCACGTACCTCAACTTACAAGAAATTTTGGTGAAGCAGCTTTTTCATATGCGGAACTAATTGGTTTGTGGACATTCAAAGGCGGATCCCTACATATCGAAGCACAAGTTTCAATTACATGTGGAAGGTCAACTACATCGGCTACCGTGAGATTAAACCAGAGTGAACAAAACAAAGGTAACATTGTTATAATTTTCAATTTTTAAACTGTTGTTCTAACATTCTAACTTTAAACATTTGCTGATTTGTACTTCAGGTTTCATCGAGTCAGCTTCAAAGTACCTATGTATGTACATTTGAATATTGAACTTGAAAAAAAAATAAGTTAAAATGCCTGACAAAATAATGTTAATTTTTCAAGAAATGGAATTACGAGATGTGAGCAACAAATTTGCTTAAAAAGCAATTTTATATTTAAACTTCGTTTCGGCCGCTTTATAGTGCGTATTGACGGACAATTTGGTTTTGCAATTTTGTACAATTTATTAGAATTTGTAAGTTTGAATTTTGTTGATATCACACATAATTTATTTTCATTTGGGATTGTAATTAAAACCAAGTTAATTGCTTATGAGGCGTTGAGTTTTTATTTATTCAATAATTACATAGGCCAGGTTTGCAGAGGTGTACTGGTAATTTGCGTGATTCGATCCGTGGTAGACCTACAATCTAGAGCAGTGATTCTCAACCACTGTGCCGCGGCACACAAAAGTTCTAAAAGTGTGCCGCCAAATTTTAGATATATAATTATGTATAACTATACGAGGGGTCATCTTTATATTCCCGGACTGGGCTGTTTTGAATTATGATGCAATTTTTCAATATGCTGTTTTTTAATCACATATGCCTTGGTAACCTGTGTGGCAATTTACAAAACAATTGCATCATTATTAATTTTATTATCTGTCAGTTTGTGTCGTCGCGCGTTGTATATGTATCGAAATGAATAAAATCGAATACCTGTGAACAATTCTTGACGCGCTGTGGAGATGAACCAGATTTAATTATCAATCGACTTGTCACTGGAGATGAAACCTGCGTTCATCATTATGATCCTGAATCGAAACAAGAGTCGATGCAGTGGCATGTTAAGGGCTTCAGCCATCCCAAGAAGTTTAAAGTCACCCCTTCTGCAGGAAAAATAATGGCAACAATTTTTTGGGACTCTCAGGGAATTTTGCTGATTGATTATATGAATAAGGGTAGTACGGTAACGGGAGAGTATTATGCAAACCTGATGCATCGCCTTAGAGATGCTATTAAACTGAAGAGACGCGGAAAACTGACGCAAGGTGTCTTGTTGCTCCACGACAATGCACCAGTGCACAAGTCCAGACTTTCAAAAGCTGCTGTAGCTGATTGTGGCTTTTAAGAAATTTAACATGCGCCTTATAGTCCAGATCTAGCACCCAGTGACTATTTTTTGTTCCCGAATCTCAAAAAAACACTAAGGGGGACAAAATTTAGGGACAATGACGAACTTATAGCAGCTGTTGAGGGCCATTTTGCGGAAAAACCAAATGAATATTTTTATACTGGATTAAAGATATTGTTGAAACGGTGTTATACCTGTATTCAAAAACAGGGGAACTATATTGAAAAATAAAATTTTGTTGTTGCTCTAGTCTTTTGTTTTCATGCCTAGTCTGGGAATATAAAAACGACCCCTCGTATATAAGATATATAATTTTTAAACTTACCTTTTTCTTTGTGTGCCGCCAAATTTTGAAATCGTTAAAAGTGTGCCGCAACAAAAAAAAGGTTGAGAATCACTGATCTAGAGATACGTTGGCATTTATTAGCCCCTTAAAAGATATCGATACAATATTTTTTGGATTTTGTTTGTACGAGACGAACAGTACAGTTCAATACGTTATAAAAGCAATTAATACAAAGCCCACAACTAAATTAAACTATACTGAGTTAGCCGAGGTGGGTAGATTCGTGATAGTTGTGCTCCAGTCAAGTTTTCACAGCTACGTAAGTGGAAATATCACAACAATATATAATTTTTCTTTTCTTCATCTTTTCTATTTTTCAAAGCTTTTTCTTAAGTTACTTCCAGGGTAAAAAAAACCAACAAATAATAATAAAAAATACTTTTCGTAAAACTCATTACCAACATAAAAAAATCTGCTCGTGAGGCATATTTAGCTAAAGAAGTGGAATTGAGAGAACGAAGTGCTCTTATGGATGAGTCTCGTAAGAGAGATCTCGAGTACGAAAATGCTTTCACAAAAGCTCATGCGCTTCAACTTTTACATGTGGATAAAGTTTTCGTTGAAGATCCGAATGAACAATTCGAAAGGTCCATTTCCCCAGCCCCGCCCATCGCGAATTTTGAATCAATTTTGGTGTCAATCGTTTGTGTGTCGTTTGTGTTTTCATTATTTTCGTTTGTGTTAGCACCGTTCGCGAAATATCTTCAAATTTACGTGGGCGGGGCTGGGGAAACGGCAGCCCCGTCCATCGCGAATTTCGGGCCGAATTTGGTGTCAATCGTTTGTGTTTCGTTTGTGTTCGTTTGTGTGCTCATTATTTTCGTTTGTGTTATCACCGTTCGCGAAATATCTTCAATTTAAGTGGGCGGGGCTGGGGAAATGCCAGGAAATGAAAATTGGTGTTATCTTAGTTGTAAATTTATCAAATAGGTTTCAACTTAAAACAATAAAAACCATTTTTATTTATATTACTATAACCACAGCAGTGACTTGATGAGATTGGTGAAGTTAAGTTGTAAATAAAAGAGAAAGAAGAGGATTGAACCACCAAAAAAATGGACCGTACATTACAGAGAAGTAAAGTTCCGAATGGAATAAAGTTTGATTATTATTATTTATAGTAAATGGAGAAAAATAATGATGGAATACCTGAAACTTCTGAAGAGAACTGGGGTGGAGAAGTTGTCAACCGTAAGAAAAAGAAAAGAAAACCAAACTATTTAGACGCTGACCCAACAATATCATTATACAACGACAGTAGTCGAAGTAAGAGTTCCGTCATTGGTTTATTAAAAAATTGTACTTCTTTTTAGGTCTCAAAGGTGTAACTATCAAAAATCGAAATTATACTTTCACAAAAGTAGATAAACAGCAAGAGTTCTGCCGCAATCCTTATGCAAATTAACATGGGAAAGTTGCTAAGGTTGATCATGGTCATTTTTGTTCCCTTTTTGGCGAGCTCTGCCGCAATCCTTATGCAAATTAACATAGGAAAATGCTAAGGTTGATCGTGGTCATTTTTGTTCCCTTTTTGGGGCTACTCTTCAATAGCCCCGCGTGACGTCATCGCCTATTAGCTTATCAACATCAATCCATACAACTGCTAATTACAATAATATACTATTTTCATTCAGCATCATTCCTTATGTAAAATAACATGGGGAAAACACCATGACCCAACATAATCAAACTTATTCAGTATCCGAAGGATGTGCGATAGTCCAACAGCCCCACCCAATATTTTAGCTATTAAATTATTAACTACAAATGAAAAAAAACCACCTTACACGGGGTTTGAACGCGGAATTTCTGCATGCTAACTTAATGCTTTGACCACTACGCCAGGACGGTATAATGATATTAATATAAGAAAATTTGGCGACTGTGCAGTTAATCTAACCAGTCGAAACAAAATTTCTTCAGCTACACACTAAAGAACAGGCTTATTTTAGGCTATAGAAAAAATAACTTGCGAGAAATTTTGAAAAATAACCAAAATATCGACTTTTGAAAAGAAGGGAAAGTAAATTCATGTAGCCGGTCGAACCCGGGGTCTGCACATATATCCGGTTACAGTCCCTTGAAATGGAGTGAAATTTTTTCGGTCCGATTTGAATTTTTCTTTGAAATTCGGATAGATGGGGGTGTGATTAGTAAATATTAGTAATAAATATAATCAAAAAAATGGAAAATAACTCGTGTATTGCCTAAAAAGTGAAAAAATTAAATTTTTTTTGCCTTCCAATTTTAGGGGTGTGCATTCGAAAAGGAGGGTGATCCATCGTCAAATCCTACCCTTACGGGGCGCCGCTCCGCTCCGCTCTGCACCCCTCCAGGGCGGATTTGACTCTGGTTACTAGGCTAAACATACGAGAAGCGCCACCGATTAAGAACACCGGGATCTATGCAACCGGGATGTGAGAGACCCTCGAAATAGCATTAAAAAGTATAGTTGCGGTATGGGGCAGTATACTATTACGTTTCACCCCCAAAAAATCGCGTAAAAACAAAAAATAAGCGATGTTACATGTAGGAGCGTCGAGCTGCATCTGCCGGTGCGAAATTTTCTAAGTGTAAGAGTATATCTAAGTGCACGTACCGTCAACAAAATGCGCGCCGGCCGAGCGAAGTAGTGGCATTCGACCGGTTCTGCACCATGCTCTCGCTACTTTTCCGTACTTTTCAAAATCGATTATTTCAAAATTTTGATAACAAATTCTCGGTTCATATTTTGAGAATTTGTTATATTAACTGTGTTCTTTAGTGTGTAGCAGAAGAAATTTAGTTTCGAGTGGTTAGAATAACTGCACAGTAACCGAAAATTTCAAAGAGAGCGACTTAAGGTTCAGAGGAGGGTGCTTAGCTTCAGCACATTACTTTACTTAACCGACAGCAATACTTAGAGATAAAACATCAGTAGTATACCTATGGGGCTTCTGGCTCAAAGTAGGGTTCTGCGCAGGTCTACTGCGCATCCTCCCAAAAGGATACCCGGGTGCATGGCACCCAAGAGGAGCCCCTTGGTGTAGATGACTTTTGTTTACATAAGCACGGGTGACATCATGTTTACATAAACATGGTCGTTATTATGTTTACATTATAAGAGGTGATATCATATGATGATATCATGTTTACATAAGCAAGAAGGTAAAAGAATCGAACACTTAAGGCCGTTTTGGTATGCGCGGGGAGGCGGGGTATTATAAAGTATTGTTAGAAGCAATTTTAAATAAGTTTAATTTTATATTGTATATTTTAAGAATTGTTTATTGTATTATGTAAATGTAGACACACTTAAGGCCTTTTTGGCTTGCAGGGGGTGGCGGGTGTAAATGTAGACACACTTAAGGCCTTTTTGGCTTGCAGGGGGTGGCGGGGTATTATAAAGTTTTAAATAATGTCAGCGGGGATTTGGTATACTTCAGGCCGTTTTAGCATGCGCGGGGTGGCGGGGGATTATAAAGTATTGTTAGAAGCAGTTTTAAATAAGTTTAATTTTATATTGTGTATTTTAAGAATTGTTTATTGTATTATGTAAATGTAGATACACTTAAGGCCTTTTTGGCTTGCAGGGGGTGGCGGGGTATTATAAAGTTTTAAATAATGTCAGCGGGGATTTGGTATACTTCAGGCCGTTTTAGCATGCGCGGGGTGGCGGGGGATTATAAAGTATTGTTAGAAGCAGTTTTAAATAAGTTTAATTTTATATTGTGTATTTTAAGAATTGTTTATTGTATTATGTATATGTAGACACACTTCCGGTCGTCTTTTTCCCGGGTACCGCGAGGGGGCGCACTTCCCCTTTTGACCGGCTCGGCTCGCGGGGGAGGCGGGGTATTATAAGTTTTAAATACCCAAAGCGCATCGTACATCAATTTATTAATACAGTTGTTTTGTTGTGGTTGTTAGAAGCACTTTTAAAAAGTAAGTTTAATTTTATATTATGTATTTTAAGAATTGTTTATTTTATTCTTTTATTTGATAGTGTCATCTTCCTATGGTCATGATCCAAAAAACGCAAAGGAAATTCGTTTTATTTACCAAAATTCATTTGGGCTAAATAATTCAAAAAGTAAATATATAACAATAGGCATAGATATTGACAACGAATTTAAACCTGCAGTAAAAATCGGATCTCGTAATGGTATAGAGTTGTTATTAACTCGAACGGGATGGAACAATTTAATTTTATATCGAGAACAAATTTATGAATACTTCGAAAGCGATATTTTAAATACGATATATTTACCTAATTTACAAATTAATGCTGAAACATACAATAAGATAAGATTGATAAAAATGGAAAATTACTACAATGAATTTATATGTATTACAAAAGAAACTTTAAACAACCTCTTTTTGTTAAGTGAAATAGTGAATTCGAGATTGAATATTTTGGAAAATTTGGAATTACAACATTTTTTTACAAGTTGTTTGTCCTCAAGTATTAGAATAGGAGGAGTTGATCACTTTGAAAATTTTCAAAGTTTGATTAAACAGGAAAGCATAGTTAAAACACAAAATGGCTATTGTTTGTTAGAAATGCTTACAATTTATCCTGAATACGTAAAAAAAGCATTTGAAGAACACTCTTATATTTAAAATTGTAATAAAAATTGATATGTAAAAAAAGAAATTATTTAGAAAAACAATGTATATTATTTTATATAAATTAAAAACTTATTTGATGTGATTTAAATTATTTTAATATCGAAATGTATGACCTTGTTTTCATTAAAAGCTTTAAATATAGAAATGTGTTTATTTTGACAAAGACACGCGTACTGCTTAATTAGTAAAAATTTAAAAAACAAAATCTTATTAGATTAATTTGTTAAGGCGGGGTATTATAAATTTTTAAATAAACCCTATAGCAATTATATATAGCCTACGGTAGCATATAGTGTAGATTCGATTAATTTATGTTAGTGAGTGAAAAAATTAAATATATGTAAATGCGCAGTAAATAACAATTATACAACAATATTGTGCGTAAATAAAGCCGTGCGATTGTCAGTGTCGAGTGTTTAAAAAAAGAAATATATCAATATAATACCACTCCAAATTAAACAGGAAAATATATTTAAAACACAAAATGGGTAATGCCTTTTAGAAATGCTAACAATGTATACTGAAAATGTGAAAAAATCATTTGAAGAACACTCTTATATTTAAAAAAATGTAATAAAAATTGATATGTAAAAAACAGAAATTATTTAGAAAAACAATGTATATTATTTTATATAAATTAAAAACTTATTTGATGTGATTTAAATTTTTTAATATCGAAAAATTGAACTAGTGCTTATAGTATATTATGACATCATATTTACTTAATTATTAATTAATTGAAAACAAACTTTTAAATATAGAAATAAGACGTAATTAGGAATAAACATAAAAAATTAAATAATTCAATAACATAGTTATATAGCAATATAATTTTAATAATAAACCTTAAAATTATTTCTCTTATACGAGGAACGATCATAAACTTTGAGTAATTAATAACAAAAAATTAGGATATCTTGTGATTGTTATTGATAACGAATACAATTTTATTGAAATAATATACTTGCAGGACGATTATTTAATAATAAACCTTAAAATTATTTCTTTTATACGAGGAACGATCATAAAACTTTGAATAATTACTAACGAAAAATTAGGTTACTTTTTAATACAGAAATGTTAATGAACTCGTGATGATATCAATTAATATTTTTCTAAATTACTACTGAGTACTTTTAAAGTATTTTTAAAAAAACTTTTTATACAAATATAAAACGCGTTCAAATGAAAAGTTCACACAAGTATTTGTAGTAGAGAAGCATAACCGTTAAAAATTTTTTGGTAAAATTTGGAATTGCAACATTTTTATATTATGATAGGTGATGATTGTGATTACGTTAAAAATTTGAAAATTTTGATTAAACACAAAATTGGGTATTGTATTTTAGAAATGATAAAAATGTACCCGTAAAATGTGAAAATGGTGTTGTAAAACTCTTTTTATTGTTGTAAAATTTGTAACGCTTCGAAGTGCTTAGGGGATGCAATGTTTCCATATCACAATTTACATTTAATAAAATTTGAAATTTACATTAAGATTGACTTTTAACACAATAATAATAATAGCTTTCTGTTTTAATTTTTAATAATCTTGTACTTATATTTATATGAATAAAAATTATTGATGTCACCTAGTATATTATTTTAAGTAATTTATCATAATAAAATCACGATTAAAAGCTTTTAAAATTTGTTTGTTGATTTTTAAAAATATATAAAAATACCTCTGATTATATATTAATTATGTCAGTCGATTTTCGAATTCTTAAAGTGTAGGAGTTTTGTATGTGTTTTTTAATTTAAAAATTTTTTTTGAATATTAAATTAATTATGGATCGTAGTTTTGATACTGACGAACTAATCGAATTAATGGGAACTCCAAAATTATTTCAACCTCGAAGTCTAATAGAACTAACACGATGCTGTTTAAATAAATGTGTAAATAAAAAAACCAACTTATTGTGCCTCAATTTGCCTAAAATGATAATACAGGATTTGATTAAGTGTTGGTGTATCGATGGTGAGAGAACAGGTGATTTTGAAGAACTTAAAAACGAAATTAAAAACTTTTTACAAAAATATATATCCAATTTTACATTTTTTTACTACTATAACAATAGCCCCAAGAGGGACTATTATTCATACGTGTGGGACTCAAATACGATATAAATGAAGCAAAAATTAAAGACATTTTAAACTATTTATTTATTGGTGATGTAGGTCATGTAGATATGCCGTTGTTAATCGTTGATTGGGACTATTTTTTGATTTCTGATGTGAAATTTATACCGGGTATGAGGTATGATAAAATTTGCTCTAATTGTTTAAACGAATTCAAGATGAGACTGAAATTATACGATATGCAAACCGAGTTACGTGAAAACAGGATTACTTTATCAAATTATATAACATTGTGTGAACTAAAAAACATTATTTACGATAAGGATATGTGGTGTCATTACTGTTTTAAAACAAAAATTATAAGTTTCAATAGATTAAACACGTATTAAGTGAACTACAATATTGTAATTAATATTTAGATATAAGTACTATGTTAAAATGTGTATAAAACATAAATTAATTAATTAATTAAATTCAAAACGTGTTTTTTTTAATTGTTAAAAATTTAATGTTGTAAGTATTGGTAAATAAAAAAATTACAAAATCACATACTTTTTATTTATAAAATAATCTATTAATACAATAATTATTAAATAACATTACTTTTCTTGAAAATTTAAGTACTATGAATATCATAACATTTATAGGACATCCTGTATATTATTTAAATAAAATATAGTTCATATATGAAGTTATGAAGTGTTTTTTATTTTTGTTTATTAATATGACATCATATTTACCTAAGTAATTGATACTTTTTAAATATAGAAATAAGTAATGAATACGATTTTATTGAATTGAAGACGCTTAATTGAATTTTTAAACTAATTATTTTATATAGTAAATTAAAAACATAGTTATTATTTGAGGTGCTTTATAATTTTTTTAATTTTGAAATGTTATAAAAACTCTTGCTTATAATTAATTATTTTACATTTAAAAGAATTTTTTAGTAGAAGTGCCAATAAACTTATTAAGGCATGGTCACTTAATATTTTTATTAATTACGAATGATTACATTATACAGTAAGTAGTTAAAAAAACAAACATTTTGCTTAAATATAAAACGAGTTCAAATGTATTTAAAATTGTAATAAAATTGTAATTTTTATTTAGAGATCGAAGGGTAAAAACTATACGATCAAATCAATTCTTAAGAAAACAGTAAAAATACTTTTAATTATTTTTTATTCAATTATATTTACTTCAGTAAAATTGTATTCGTGATGCCTCCCCCCAAAGTCAATTCAGAGTGATCATGAACAATCACAAGAGATCCGAATTTTACTTTAGTAATTAATATATCTAAACTATAGATAATGTATGAACGAATGGGGTGCTGGGGGTGCATATATAATCATCCTCCAGCATGAAAAAGAAATTGAAATTTTTCTAAGTATTGTGCATATATATTTAACCGGGCTGGCACGTCGCGAGGGGTTGCTTTGTATATCTAATTATATTGAGTTAACGAATGTGGTGAATCTTTGATCTAAGTCATTATCAGAATTCTTTAGATATTTACATTGAGCTCCGAACGCTAGATTCGAACATTTAAATTGGTTTTATAAGTAATTTAGCTTTAGAGGTAAATTATAAATGGATTGATATTATTCAAAAAGTGATTAAAAAATACAATAACACTTCTCACCTCATAATACAAACAATACAAATGAAACCTTGTAACGTAACACGCTACACTAAATTGGAGGTGTAGGATTATAAGAAAATGCATCAACAAAAACATACATTTAAAGTAAACGATTACGTAAGAATTTCTAAATATAAAACAATTTTATTTTTTTTGTTTTTATAACATATTGAAAATTTAAACAAGCAATCTCACATTGAATACAGTTTTACAATATTGACATCATTTAAAACTAATTTACCCTTATTAAATATAACAGTTCGAAAATTTCCCTATGCAATCGCACATTTATTACAAATTTTACCTGAATGCCTTAAACAATATTCAAAACAAACTTTCAAAATAGGAATTTGCATAAGACTTCCCTTTATTCTAAACCACTCTCCAATTACATGACTACACCATCCTATTTCTGGTATGTAAGAAAAAATATAATTGTGAGTCGAGCTGTGTTAAGTCCATCTTTCTTACCACACTCTGATTTATTACATTTTTAAATGTAACATTGTTCTTCGAATGTTTTTTTTCATTTGTTTCCAAAAACAATATTAAAAAAAAATTTTATTTTTAATATACTATCATAAAGTGTGAACTTTTCATTTGAACATACCTCGTATAATTCGATCTCAACTTAAGTGAGTTGTTATTAAAAGGTTTAATTTTATTAATACAACTAATGTACTTTTCTCGGATTTCTTCAGATGCGTTATTGTAAACATTTTTTATTATATTAAATTATAGTAGGTATTATATAAGTTTACCTGGTATACCTATAGTGTATATACGAGTAGGAAAAAGGTTTAATTAATAACAATTGCTTAATATAAATAATAATAATATACAAATAATACGCGTTTACAAACGTAAAACAATGATCCCATTATATTATTTTATAATTATATATTTTCGAAATTACTACCTGAATAAAAACAATATAACATACTAGTACCGTCGCAACGTTCAATTTCACTTTTTAGCTTTGACAATAATTTAAGATATGTATTTTTATATGCTATAATAAAAAATAATTAAAAGTATTTTTACTGTTTTCTTAAGAATTGATTTGATCCTATAGTTTTTACCCTTCGATCTCTAAATAAAAATTACAATTTTATTACAATTTTAAATACATTTGAACTCGTTTTATATTTAAGCAAAATGTTTGTTTTTTTAACTACTTACTGTATAATGTAATCATTCGTAATTAATAAAAATATTAAGTGACCATGCCTTAATAAGTTTATTGGCACTTCTACTAAAAAATTCTTTTAAATGTAAAATAATTAATTATAAGCAAGAGTTTTTATAACATTTCAAAATTAAAAAAATTATAAAGCACCTCAAATAATAACTATGTTTTTAATTTACTATATAAAATAATTAGTTTAAAAATTCAATTAAGCGTCTTCAATTCAATAAAATCGTATTCATTACTTATTTCTATATTTAAACAAGGTGGAACTCGCTTTAGCGGCAGTTCTTAGGCTTCTATACAGCTACCTTTCTGGTGTGGAAAGTTGTTATTATCTGGTTATTTTTGATCGCCATATAATGTAACACCACATAATCAGATAATCTGCACCAATAAAATTTTTTGCGATTGGTAATTATCATTTACTATATAATTAATAACAATCAAACTTTTCCATTCTATTAGAAATTTTACTTCTCTGTAATGTATGGTCCTTTTTTTGAGGTGGACCAATCCTCTCCTTTCTCTTTTATTTATAACTTAACTTCACTAACCACATCAATAACAAATTATTTTTTCACATCAAAGTAAAACAAGTAGTTTATATAGGGAGACCTCTTCGAAAATATCTTTAACTTAGTAAATTTCTTTCGAACATTTGCGTATTTATAAATTGCATTAGCGAATCGAAGCAACGGATTAACAGATTAACGCAATACTATATAGACGAAGTATTTAAAATATAACAACGTATCAGTTGATCAACGTTATAATTGGCTCTGAAACATGCGGACGGACACGAAGCCAGACCATAAGGCTTCTTTCTATACCTTGTATAGAAGCCTTAATAAGGCTTCTTGTTATACTTTGTATAGAAGCCTAAAAGTAGCGCACTGGCTACCCAGTTCTTAGACCTCTATGCACACAGAGTATTTCCAACACGATTTGAAACGCTCTGTATGATTTTGAATTATGAGGACGGACGGACGGACAGACGGACGGACAGACACGGAGCCAGATCATAAGGCTTCTTGTTATACTTTGTATAGAAGCCTAAAAGTAACTAGAATTTTGGTTGGTAAAACCGTGTAAAACTAGCTTTAACTGATTTCGCGGAAAAAAGTTAACCTTAAATACATACCAAAAACAAATGTCAATAATAATTATAACCTACAATATTGACACATAAAAATATTACTTATCAGTCTGTTAACCTATGTTGACAGCCCAATATTGCTCTGTTAACTTATCAGACGACTTGACAGACTGGTAACTGCTAACAGTCATTGGTGAATACAAATATATCACATTAACAGACTGTTATTGACTTGACTCTCTGTTAGCAACTTAACAGAGCTTGGTGAATACGGCTGTAAATGTCACTGATTACATTTTTGCTTGGAAAAACAAAAACACGTCTGGACTAGTCGACTGTTTACTCGCGACACCGGCAGGCCGCTTGTGTTAAATTAATAATTATTATTAATAATATTAAAATTAATTATTAATAATGAAATTATCATCTTAAACCTAGTAAAACACTTAAATATTAGTGGGATATTCGAATGTTTGAATATGCCGTAGTTGGTAATTTGTTCGAGAGAAATTCGTCCAACTCAGCATTTGTACGACTGAACATTTAATCGACAGGGCATTTTCAAACAAATTTCTGTCGCACATAACGCTGTCGAACAAATTACCTAGAATCGAGTATTCGAATACTCGATTTCCCAGCCCTCGTAGATATAACACTACCATAACACACCAGCTACAAGATTTTTTTTTAATTAATTTGATTTTGATTAAAAAATATTAGTTTTTTGATATCTATGATATCAAAACCCTAAAATAGCATCGTCCGAACCAAGTAACGTGATATAACATGCTTCGAAAATATTATTTTTAAAGCATGGTATATAAGTTACGTTCGTAATATAGATTGTACCATAATTGCTGACTTTCGATGTGATAAATACTGAAGAAAGATATGATTTCGCGCTATGCTGAAGAAAAATTGGTCACAAAGTTGCTAATGATTGTAATTTTACATACAATTTCTTAACGGTGTGGATATATTGTTCAAAAGATAAAAATACAAATAACGGATAAGCAGATAATGCAATAAATGGATAAACAGATTAACGGATCAACAGATCAATAGATCAGCGGATCAATGTATCAACGTATCAATATATCAACGTATCAATGTATCAACGTATCAATGTATCAACGTATTAATGTATCAACGTATCAATGTATCAACGTATCAATGTATCAACGTATCAACGTATCAATGTATCAACGTATCAATGTATCAACGTATCAAAGGATCAACAATTTACTATATAGGTTACACTTTGTATTTAAAATTTAGGTAATACTTTTGAAAAGGAATCGATATAGCAAGTACCACTAATTTATAAACATGAACAACTCAAGCAATTATTCTAGCAGCGACTTTTCCGATTCCGATTTTGATTCTGATGAAAGCAATACAAAACATCATCTAACCTGTAATAATAATAAATTGCATTAGCGAATCGAATCAACGGATTAACAGATTAACGCAATACTATATAGACGAAGTATTTACAATATAACAACGTTTCAGTTGATCAACGTTATGATTGGCTCTGAAACATGCGGAAATGTCTCAAATAAGACAATTTGACAAATAAATTGGCCCTAATCATAAATATACCTTGTATAGAAGCCTAAAAGTAGCGCACTGGCTACCCAGTTCTTAGACCTCTATACACACAGAGTACGATTTGAAACGCTCTGTATGATTTTGAATTATGCGGACAGACGGACAGACAGACAGACGGACAGACAGACGGACGGACAGACACGGAGCTAGATCATAAGGCTTCTGGTTATACTTTGTATAGAAGCCTAAAAGTATCAATTACTTAGGTAAATATGATGTCATATTAATAAACAAAAATAAAAAACACTTCATAACTTCATATATGAACTATATTTTATTTAAATAATATACAGGATGTCCTATAAATGTTATGATATTCATAGTACTTAAATTTTCAAGAAAAGTAATGTTATTTAATAATTATTGTATTAATAGATTATTTTATAAATAAAAAGTATGTGATTTTGTAATTTTTTTATTTACCAATACTTACAACATTAAATTTTTAACAATTAAAAAAAACACGTTTTGAATTTAATTAATTAATTAATTTATGTTTTATACACATTTTAACATAGTACTTATATCTAAATATTAATTACAATATTGTAGTTCACTTAATACGTGTTTAATCTATTGAAACTTATAATTTTTGTTTTAAAACAGTAATGACACCACATATCCTTATCGTAAATAATGTTTTTTAGTTCACACAATGTTATATAATTTGATAAAGTAATCCTGTTTTCACGTAACTCGGTTTGCATATCGTATAATTTCAGTCTCATCTTGAATTCGTTTAAACAATTAGAGCAAATTTTATCATACCTCATACCCGGTATAAATTTCACATCAGAAATCAAAAAATAGTCCCAATCAACGATTAACAACGGCATATCTACATGACCTACATCACCAATAAATAAATAGTTTAAAATGTCTTTAATTTTTGCTTCATTTATATCGTATTTGAGTCCCACACGTATGAATAATAGTCCCTCTTGGGGCTATTGTTATAGTAGTAAAAAAATGTAAAATTGGATATATATTTTTGTAAAAAGTTTTTAATTTCGTTTTTAAGTTCTTCAAAATCACCTGTTCTCTCACCATCGATACACCAACACTTAATCAAATCCTGTATTATCATTTTAGGCAAATTGAGGCACAATAAGTTGGTTTTTTTATTTACACATTTATTTAAACAGCATCGTGTTAGTTCTATTAGACTTCGAGGTTGAAATAATTTTGGAGTTCCCATTAATTCGATTAGTTCGTCAGTATCAAAACTACGATCCATAATTAATTTAATATTCAAAAAAAATTTTTAAATTAAAAAACACATACAAAACTCCTACACTTTAAGAATTCGAAAATCGACTGACATAATTAATATATAATCAGAGGTATTTTTATATATTTTTAAAAATCAACAAACAAATTTTAAAAGCTTTTAATCGTGATTTTATTATGATAAATTACTTAAAATAATATACTAGGTGACATCAATAATTTTTATTCATATAAATATAAGTACAAGATTATTAAAAATTAAAACAGAAAGCTATTATTATTATTGTGTTAAAAGTCAATCTTAATGTAAATTTCAAATTTTATTAAATGTAAATTGTGATATGGAAACATTGCATCCCCTAAGCACTTCGAAGCGTTACAAATTTTACAACAATAAAAAGAGTTTTACAACACCATTTTCACATTTTACGGGTACATTTTTATCATTTCTAAAATACAATACCCAATTTTGTGTTTAATCAAAATTTTCAAATTTTTAACGTAATCACAATCATCACCTATCATAATATAAAAATGTTGCAATTCCAAATTTTACCAAAAAATTTTTAACGGTTATGCTTCTCTACTACAAATACTTGTGTGAACTTTTCATTTGAACGCGTTTTATATTTGTATAAAAAGTTTTTTTAAAAATACTTTAAAAGTACTCAGTAGTAATTTAGAAAAATATTAATTGATATCATCACGAGTTCATTAACATTTCTGTATTAAAAAGTAACCTAATTTTTCGTTAGTAATTATTCAAAGTTTTATGATCGTTCCTCGTATAAAAGAAATAATTTTAAGGTTTATTATTAAATAATCGTCCTGCAAGTATATTATTTCAATAAAATTGTATTCGTTATCAATAACAATCACAAGATATCCTAATTTTTTGTTATTAATTACTCAAAGTTTATGATCGTTCCTCGTATAAGAGAAATAATTTTAAGGTTTATTATTAAAATTATATTGCTATATAACTATGTTATTGAATTATTTAATTTTTTATGTTTATTCCTAATTACGTCTTATTTCTATATTTAAAAGTTTGTTTTCAATTAATTAATAATTAAGTAAATATGATGTCATAATATACTATAAGCACTAGGTCAATTTTTCGATATTAAAAAATTTAAATCACATCAAATAAGTTTTTAATTTATATAAAATAATATACATTGTTTTTCTAAATAATTTCTGTTTTTTACATATCAATTTTTATTACATTTTTTTAAATATAAGAGTGTTCTTCAAATGATTTTTTCACATTTTCAGTATACATTGTTAGCATTTCTAAAAGGCATTACCCATTTTGTGTTTTAAATATATTTTCCTGTTTAATTTGGAGTGGTATTATATTGATATATTTCTTTTTTTAAACACTCGACACTGACAATCGCACGGCTTTATTTACGCACAATATTGTTGTATAATTGTTATTTACTGCGCATTTACATATATTTAATTTTTTCACTCACTAACATAAATTAATCGAATCTACACTATATGCTACCGTAGGCTATATATAATTGCTATAGGGTTTATTTAAAAATTTATAATACCCCGCCTTAACAAATTAATCTAATAAGATTTTGTTTTTTAAATTTTTACTAATTAAGCAGTACGCGTGTCTTTGTCAAAATAAACACATTTCTATATTTAAAGCTTTTAATGAAAACAAGGTCATACATTTCGATATTAAAATAATTTAAATCACATCAAATAAGTTTTTAATTTATATAAAATAATGTACATGGTATTTCTAAATAATTTCTTTTTTTACATATCAATTTTTATTACAATTTTAAATATAAGAGTGTTCTTCAAATGCTTTTTTTACGTATTCAGGATAAATTGTAAGCATTTCTAACAAACAATAGCCATTTTGTGTTTTAACTATGCTTTCCTGTTTAATCAAACTTTGAAAATTTTCAAAGTGATCAACTCCTCCTATTCTAATACTTGAGGACAAACAACTTGTAAAAAAATGTTGTAATTCCAAATTTTCCAAAATATTCAATCTCGAATTCACTATTTCACTTAACAAAAAGAGGTTGTTTAAAGTTTCTTTTGTAATACATATAAATTCATTGTAGTAATTTTCCATTTTTATCAATCTTATCTTATTGTATGTTTCAGCATTAATTTGTAAATTAGGTAAATATATCGTATTTAAAATATCGCTTTCGAAGTATTCATAAATTTGTTCTCGATATAAAATTAAATTGTTCCATCCCGTTCGAGTTAATAACAACTCTATACCATTACGAGATCCGATTTTTACTGCAGGTTTAAATCCGTTGTCAATATCTATGCCTATTGTTATATATTTACTTTTTGAATTATTTAGCCCAAATGAATTTTGGTAAATAAAACGAATTTCCTTTGCGTTTTTTGGATCATGACCATAGGAAGATGACACTATCAAATAAAAGAATAAAATAAACAATTCTTAAAATACATAATATAAAATTAAACTTACTTTTTAAAAGTGCTTCTAACAACCACAACAAAACAACTGTATTAATAAATTGATGTACGATGCGCTTTGGGTATTTAAAACTTATAATACCCCGCCTCCCCCGCGAGCCGAGCCGGTCAAAAGGGGAAGTGCGCCCCCTCGCGGTACCCGGGAAAAAGACGACCGGAAGTGTGTCTACATATACATAATACAATAAACAATTCTTAAAATACACAATATAAAATTAAACTTATTTAAAACTGCTTCTAACAATACTTTATAATCCCCCGCCACCCCGCGCATGCTAAAACGGCCTGAAGTATACCAAATCCCCGCTGACATTATTTAAAACTTTATAATACCCCGCCACCCCCTGCAAGCCAAAAAGGCCTTAAGTGTATCTACATTTACATAATACAATAAACAATTCTTAAAATACACAATATAAAATTAAACTTATTTAAAACTGCTTCTAACAATACTTTATAATCCCCCGCCACCCCGCGCATGCTAAAACGGCCTGAAGTATACCAAATCCCCGCTGACATTATTTAAAACTTTATAATACCCCGCCACCCCCTGCAAGCCAAAAAGGCCTTAAGTGTGTCTACATTTACACCCGCCACCCCCTGCAAGCCAAAAAGGCCTTAAGTGTGTCTACATTTACATAATACAATAAACAATTCTTAAAATATACAATATAAAATTAAACTTATTTAAAATTGCTTCTAACAATACTTTATAATACCCCGCCTCCCCGCGCATACCAAAACGGCCTTAAGTGTTCGATTCTTTTACCTTCTTGCTTATGTAAACATGATATCATCATATGATATCACCTCTTATAATGTAAACATAATAACGACCATGTTTATGTAAACATGATGTCACCCGTGCTTATGTAAACAAAAGTCATCTACACCAAGGGGCTCCTCTTGGGTGCCATGCACCCGGGTATCCTTTTGGGAGGATGCGCAGTAGACCTGCGCAGAACCCTACTTTGAGCCAGAAGCCCCATAGGTATACTACTAACATCTATCATTGATACAACTACGAGGGTTTCAATCTCGGATTACCGATGTATCTAAGATATTTTATTATCCTTCGTAAAAGACCTAAGTATCAAACCGTCAAGGTCTAGCAAGTATGAAAATGAATCGGATGCTTTCCTACCCCCCCTTTTCACCATAAAAAAATTTTACTAACATCATTACCATTGCAACGTCATAATAAGCTAATTAATATCAAGCTGGAAAATCATACAAATTTACACTGTTTCTTATGGAAAAGTAGCACAAATATGCATTATTTTAGGGCCCCATATAAAATCATCGCAGCATTCTGTTAGCGGTAAGTCTACTCAAGTATATAAGGTGTTGGTATAAATATGTGCACTTACCATTCATCTCTCCCACCCATCCAACTCCTCTCTCCTCCCTCACACCCCACCTCCCAAGCACCATTGAGATTCGGCTCCAATGCCACCACCGGGTTGTTAGTCCCACTAAAACTAACCAACGCGCGTAAACCCCATAATGAGATGGAGGAGATTGAAGGAAGGCTTCGCCTTCCAAATGCTCCGCTTCGCGAATCATGCTTGCTTGCTTGCACTTACCATTCAGTCATCAGAGCTCCACAGTGAAGGTGACACAGCAGAGTGTAATATTAGCGTTAATTATTATTATCATGTTTAACAAAGATGATTCAGTTTGATGAATTAGTGCAAATAATTCTAAGACTGCTATCAATCACCCAGGTGAATTATAACGAGAAAGCAGTAAAATATGGACTTAGTAAATGTGTAATTGGGATACGGAGAATTAACAAGGCTATTAAAAATGCGAAAACTATAGGCAGAAAACAGAAGCTTTTATCTACATTGGCAAATATAACATGCTTACGTTCACAGTTAAAAGCAACCCATAAACAAGGTGCAGGGATTAGCGTCAATGAGCCGACCGCTAAACATAGAGTTCATTGGGAAGATTCCATTTCAGCATTCAACAGCAGAATTCAAACGAGTACTATAAGCAATCTAAAATATATAGATTCACAACAATTTCTGACAGACTGCAAGGCGCTATTTAAGAGAAGAATTTTAAATGTTCTTAAAACAAATGAGGCGGTAAAAGTTAACGCAGTTTTTGGAGGTCAATTTCAAATTACTAAAGGAGACCAGATTCTAAACGAGTTTAAATATTTCAACACCGCAAACGCACCAATTTATAGAAACACAGATATTGGAGAATGGTTCGATGTGAAAATTACTAAACCAATCTTAATAGATTTAGAGGAATTTCAAGAGCGCGATAGCGGATGGGCACTAAAGAAAATAATTAATTTAGCCATAAATATTAATAAATTTACTCCCCAACTCGGATCATCATACATACCGTTACCAAAATATATTGCTATGAAGAAAGCTTGCGTGAATGTAAAAAATGCTGACAATGCCTGTTTTGCCTGGGCCGTGTTATCAGCTCTACATCAGGTAGATCGTAAGAATAGACTTAACCAAACATCATCCTACCCCCACTACTCGAAGGTTTTGAAACTTAAGGGTATCCAGTTTCCGATGACTATGAGGCAGATACCAAATTTTGAGAAGCAGAATGATGTATCCATAAATGTTTACGCTCTCGAGAAAAAAGAAAAAATTTATGAAATATTACCAACTATATTGACAAAACATAAAAAGAGCAGACACGTAAATTTATTACTTGTACAGGATACATATATCAAAGACTCAGCGCCAACACAACATCATTATGTGTGGATTAAGAATCTTTCAAGACTCCTTTCCAATCAACTAAGTCGAGAAAATGGACGAAAATATTTCTGCGATAGATGCTTACACTATTTTAGATCGGAAGAAAAACTAAATAATCATATCGTAGACTGTCAAAAAATTAATGAATGTGCAGTAAAAATGCCTAATGAAGGTGATAACATACTCAAGTTTAAAAATAAAGTGAAAGGTCCGTTTGTCATCTACGCCGATTTGGAAAGTATTCTAAAGCCTATAGACAAAGAAAATAAATATCAAGAACATTCCCCAGCTGCAGTAGGGTATTACGTTAAATGTTCATACGATGATTCACTATCCTTCTACCGAGCCTATAGAGGGCAGGATTGCATGTCCTGGTTCACAGCTGAGTTACAACAGTTTGCCGAAAATGTTGAAACAGTATTTAGCTGTCCATACGATATTACTATGTCACCGAAACAAGAAGAAGAATTTAAGAAAGCAACACACTGCCACATATGTGAAAGCCCTTTTCAACCTGAAGATAAGAGGGTTAGAGATCATAACCATTTAATTCCTGAGAATAATTATCGAGGTATAGCTCATGAAAGCTGCAACATTAACTATAAAGATGAACATATGATTCCGGTCATATTTCACAATTTGAGCGGATATGACGCCCACTTCATAATTAATTACTGACATAGCTACAAGAATGGGCGGTAAGATCGATCTACTACCCATTACGTAAATGATATATACTAGTATATATCATTTACGAAACATTTAGTTGAATCTACTATCAAATTCAGATTTATAGACTCATACCGATTCATGAATTCACCATTAGCTGAGTTAGCATCATATTTAAAAGATTTTCCGAATTTGAAATAACAATTCCCCAACATTTCTAAAGAAAATTTCAATATCCTAACAAAGAAAGGTGTAATGCCATATGATTACATAGACTCGATTGAAAAATTTGATGAAACCGCGCTTCCTTCCATAGAACAATTTTAAATAAATTGAACAATAAAAAATGTTCTAGAAAATCATATAGTAGAGCCCACGAAGTATGGAATACATTTAATTGTAACAATCTTGGCGAGTACGTGGATCTTTACATGCAGATAGATATACTTTTATTAGCTGAAGTTTATGAACAATTCAGATATGTTAATAATTTCACCTCTGTGGAATTATTATTTTTTTAAATTTAATTTATAATTTCTAAGGTAAGTGTTTTTGTAATTATAGCCATCTAAATGAATGTATTTTTTTTTGTTAATAAATATTTAAATGTTTGTTTGCTAAACTATTTGATTAGACGTTACTATGGGCTATTATTAAAAAAGCAATATGTAATATCCATGTTTAATGCTATAATATTACTTCATTTTTTTTAAATTTTTTTTTAAATTCTTCTTTACTATACCTTTCAATTAGTTCTGATAATATTGATTAGTGATATAATCAAATTTTTACGTATTTTTGATGGATTTACCTACCTTGAGATTCCCTGCGCTGATTGGCGACTCAATTTAAATTATTCGTTCAATATTCTAAGTTTTTTTCTCTTGTTTTAGGTAAATGCTGAATAATTTATTATATATGTGAGGCGAAAACACCTACAACTTTTTGTTTTGGAGTATGAAGATTGACTCTAGGCTTCGCTGGGGGAACTCAACTGGTTTCAGGTGGATTTATTAGTTATGCGTTTAATTTAACTGAGTACCGGTACTGCGCGCCCTACCATATTGTATGGTATACTAGTTGATGTGTGTTTAGACTATGGGGTTAGGGGAGGAAGGTTAGCATGCGATTCATTTTTTTCATACTTGCTAGACCTTGACGGTCCATTTCTATACCATTTTTTAAATACTATTATCTATGATGTACTTGTTTTTCCTTACATCAAAACATGGTTTTTATTGTTTTAAGTTGAAACCTATCCATATTGATAAATTTACAACTAAAATAAGACCAATTTTCTTAAATAACGTAATTGCTATAATTTCGAAATGTGGCGGTTGTTGCTCGGAGCTTGACAAAAATTCATTTTCTCCCAGCTAGTTGAAAATCGATATTGAGACGACGGGAATAGAAACACAAACGTACACAAACGATGACTAAACGATTGACACCAAATTCATTCAAAATGGGCGGGGCCGGGGAAATAAACCTAGGTTATGTTTTTGAAGATATTTCGCGAATGGTGCTAACACAAACGAAAATAATGAAAACACAAACGACACACAAACGATTGACACCAAAATTGATTCAAAATTCGCGATGGGCGGGGCTGGGGAAATGGACCTCAATTCGAAGACGGTCGACCAATGGAAGAAACTGAATTTCAAAATGGTTTGCGAGCCATGAACATTGAGCATTGCAAATTGTTTAATCACATCACTCAGAGTATTCAGGCACAGCAAAATAATGCATCTCTTCATAGAATGAGAATTTTCATCACAATAGGTGCCGGAACTGGAAAAACATTTACATTGAATGTTTGCAGAAATCAGATCATTCGATGCTTTAGAAATAATAGAAATGTCGTTAAAATCGGATCGTTGACGAGAGCCGCGGCTCGACTTGTTATTTACTCTGCATAGTTTACTATAGTAAAGTTGGGAGACTCCTGCCACTCACTGGAAATTTCCTTAAAATTATGCTACTACAATGGAGAAATGTAGAATTTTTGATTATTGATGAAATTTCAATGGTCCCTTATGAGATGCTTGTGATGAATGAATCTCGATTAAGACAGCTTAAAAATAAGGAGGATGACCTCTTTGGTAGCGTTAACGTGCTATTGTTTGGAGATCTATTCCAACTTCCACCGATCAAAGGCCATCAACTCTGTGAGTGACGATGATACATCTTGTACAGCCATGCAGGTCGATACATCTACTATAGTTAATCCACCCAGTCGAGATGATACTTCCATTAAAGCTGGTACTTCGGCCCAAACAGGTACTTTCACTCCAGCTAGTACGTCCATGCAAGCTGTTAATACATCTTTTCAGCAACCTAAACCGAGTACTCGAAGAAGTAATTTTTAACAAAACTGCATGGTTCTACAAATTCGAAAGTAATTTCATCCATAAATATATCGACTTTCTTCTTGTATTTATCTAAAACTGAGAAAAAAATTTTAACTTCCGTGATCTATGATGACTTGAGATTTTTCAATTTATTTCCACCTTGGACGTTGGGATCAACTTGACTGAAGTAAGAAAATTTTCTCCTAGAAAGTATAACATTGCAGATTGCAGCTTCGCAGATGACCAAGTGGTTATAGCGCAAGATGCGTATGACCTGGAATTTATGTTGAAAAGGTTATATATGCAATATAAAGAATGGGGTTCGCAGATTAGCCTACAGAAGACAGAGTATCTGGTGGTGAACTCAGAAGCTAGATTTGAAGTACTTATAAACGATGAAACTCCTGTAAGCCCGGTCAACGAATTTAAATATCTTGGAGCACTAGTGGATAAAAATGGAATAGGAGCCAGAGAAATTAAGCAAAGGATACAAAGTTCTAGAAAAGTGTTAGGCGCATTGAACTCATTATGGTGGGATCAGCGTATAAATAAAAAGAACAAAAAAAGAATAGGCCAGGTAATGGTGGAAACTGTATTGTGCTATGGAAGTGATGTGTGGCCACTGAAGGAGGAGGACAAGAGAAAAATAACTGCAGTTGAAATGGACTATCTACGAAGAAGCGCTAGGGTGTCCAGGAGAGATAGAATAACCAACGTTGAAATTAGAGAAAGAATGAAAGCAAATGAAACCGTTATAGACAGAATAGAGAGAAGAAATTTAAAATGGTTTGGTCACCTACTGAGAATGCCAGACGATCGTTGGCCAAAGCGTATTTTCTCTTGGACTCCACCAGGAAGAAAGAAGAGGGGCAGACCAAGAAGATCGTGGAACGAAGGGGTGAAAGCTGCGATGGAGAAACGTGGACTGGAAGAGGATATGGCGTACGATCGAGAGGCTTGGAAAAGGGGAGTGGGTAGGCAGCGACTTGCTGTATAACTATTTATAATGTAATTAAATTGTACTTAGTTAACCCAAATATATTGTTGCGTTATGCGCCTTATATGAGCAGACTTACCTATTGGTAGACTTAATCTCAGGGTTCGTCTTTTGCTTAAGAGTCACGATGAACAAAGAACAACACAGACAAAGATGCAATTTCAAAATTCATATTTATTGAACACACTTAAATCTAACAACATGAAACACATTAAACTAAAATTGGAAATTTAACACTCAAATCAATAACAATCAACTCTAAATAAAACTTAAAATTATAAATAAATCTAATCCTAACCTTGATTACTTTGTGGTGACTCGTGGCTTGCGTTGCACAACACGATTGCACATGCACTATCTTCCTTCTTCTTGTAATCGCCTGGTCCAATTGTCGCCTATACTCGTTAGGTTCCAGACCTGACACGATCCCAGTCCAAATGCTGGCTCTGACTATTCTTTCTCCGTAGAGAAAACCCACGGAATGATCTCTTTGTATGAGATGCTGTAGCACGTTGACTCCACGTCCGTTTCCGAATTAATTGTAGATTAATTAATTTGCTTAGGTGATTAATTCACCTCACGTCTGAATAACCGATAGTACGTCCGTTCTCTATTAATTGTCGATTATGTCGATTAATTAATTCAATAGTTGATTATGTTCAACTCGCGACACGATACGTCTTATCCGGACGCTCTCTAAAAGGCTACTAATTGTAATTCCAAAACACGTCTTATCTGGACGCTTCACACTTCGGAATCTCTTGTTTTATTTCGATTAATTTAATCGACGTCTTTTCTGTTTTGAAACTCACTTTTTAATCTTTTTCTTTAAACGAATTTAATAAACCGCTTTTCTGTGTGGAAACTCACGTTCCAATCCAACTTGTTTATTTTCTTATCTCCCCCGTTACCTCCTCTTTTTTTTGTTTTTATTTTTAATCAACATTACTAAAAACGTGCATGTCTTAAAAACATACCAACGAAACAATAAACAACAACTTAAAAATTAACAATACAATCCTATGAAACGATCTAAACAATACTACGATAATTAAACTAAAATTTTGACATGTTGAAACCACATCTCGTCCGCGTCGATCGTTGTTGATCGCGGCTCTTAAGATATATTGTGGACACAACAATATATATAAGTATAACATTGCTAATTTACCTGATTCAACAGAAATGCGAGCTCGAAAACCAGCGTGGATGGTATGTTGTAATTCAATATGCTGTCCTAATAATTGAAAGAAGCATTTCGCTTTAAGTAAATAATATTTTATTGCTAATTCAACCGAACACTTGGCTTGCAAACATAAATTTATGTCTTGGATACAACTCTAGAAATTGTGTTTTAAAAAAGAATTCGTATAGAAAATTTTTTAACTTACGTAGTAATCTTTCAAAATAAAATACACTTCGGAGCTGTGTATAAGCGCCATATTCGCGTCCAATAAGTCGAGTAGTGAACAGTGCCTAGTAGTGAACAGTGCCTAGTGCAAAACCAGTTCAGTGAACAGTGAAAATCATCCATCCAGCCATGGGTAAGAAAGCCAAAAAGACCAAACACCTTGGTGCAGTGATGTCGAAAGACCCCACTGTACTAGTGAACGTCCCAGTCGCTAGGGCTAATCCCCCTAGCTCGTCACCCGAAGCGGAAACGCTAGAACAAAAACGCCAAGAAGCCAGAGAATACCTAATTAAATCTAGGGAACGTCAAGCCCTTCTTGACAAGAAATGTGAGGACATACGTCGTAGATCGCAAGAAGCTAACATTCAATCGAAAGAAACCATTCGGGAATACAACGAAGCTAAAAAGCGTCAAGCCCACCTGGAGTGGATACACGAAACCGCTTCTAACATCAAAGAGGGGTCACCAGTGCAGCGCGCTTTCATCCTCGACGCGTTAGGCCTTCCGCCTGACAATGTGATGGAAACGTCAACCGCTGCACCACCACCCGAAGAAATCCCATCCTGCTCGAGCGAGCAGCACTTCGAGACCCCGAAGAAAGTTTCTAAACGCAAGCTATCCAACACCCCCGAATCTTCTTCAGAAAACACCGATCTTTACAACAGGTTTTGCTCCCTCGAAGACCTGGGCAGCGACACAGACGACGTGGACGATTGGAAAGACAAAAATAAGAAACAAAGGACGTCAAAGCAGGTTAGTCCAGTGGTTTCCCGACCACTAACTCCGCTTGCTCCCACAAGCTCCACCCTTCCAATTGTTAACATAGGCTCCTCCCCCTCAGTCAACTTGCATGCGAACTCCGCGCAAGCGAGTGCGATCGGCACGGTACCTCAACCGCGCACCAAACCACCTACCAATACGGCACCCGTGCACCCAGTTCGCGCGTCCAGAGTGCCACCAATTGTTGTACGTGCAAACAACAATTGGCCTCAGATTTTTAATCTTATTAAAAGTAAAAGCATTAAATTCGATAAGATCAAGACTGTCGCAAACGGTACTTCGATCCACCCAAATTCAGAAACGGACTACCGCGTTTTATCAAATCTTTTGGAACGGGAGAACATTCCATCACACACTTACTCCCTTCCGAAAGATAAACCCCTCAAGGTCGTGATCCAAGGGTTACATGCCACGCTGAAGTGCAGCGATATCAAACAACACCTGGAGGACCGGAGTTTCAACATCTACTCCGTGCACCAGCTGCTCCACGGGCGAGACAAGCATCCAATGCCTCTTTTCCTGATAACCCTCGAAAAGACGTCATTGGGATGCACCATATGTAATGCCACAACCATACTTGGCATTAATGTCAAGGTGGAGACGCCCAACAAGAAGACAGCAGGTGTTTGTCAATGTCACCGATGCCAACACTTTGGTCACACGCAGAGGAACTGCAACGCTGACCCAAAGTGCGTAAAGTGCGCCGGTGACCACTTGACAGCAGCCTGCGAAAAGCCGCGCAGCGAACCAGCGGTCTGCGCCAACTGCGGCGGCGCCCATACGGCGAGCTATAAAGGGTGTCCCTCACGCCCTAAACCTCGCCAACAACAACAATCAGCCAGACAATTAGCGGAAATCCACCGCACCAATAATACTCAGCCCACCAGACGTGTTCCGCGAGAAAACGCCGAAATTTTTCCGAGTCAAAATGAACAACCAGTTCGTGAACCGGTGCTATCCCAACGAGATACAGAAACTTTGAACATTTCACAAATCATTGCCCTCATGACTTCAGCAATCGTTACTGCCTTGAGGGAGGCAGGTATCGAAGCTGAAGTACAGAAAAACATAATCACCAGTGCCACTAACGTAGTGAAATCACGAGCCACTTAAAAAGACCAAAACTTTTATATCCCCGGTCAAGGACCTCCGCGTGTGAGTGCGCAAAAACAATTACATCACGCGAGTTAGTGAAAAAACAATTAGACTAAATCACACGAGTGAAAAACCATTCACGCGAGTGAAAAACCATTTCAGAAATAAAGATGACAAAAACCTCCTTCCTCCTCCTCTCCTAATAATTATTACCACTGAGACTAGCCCAACGCGCTAACGGAGAAATGCTCCAAGTTTGAAAAACCTTCAAACAAATTCAAAGTCAGTCGCCAGTTCCGATAAAGAGAAAGCCGGCTACGCTGGGATGCTCTTAATGACGTTAATAAAATGGTAAAATGGTATAAGCGCCAATGCGTATGGTTCGTTTTTGTAAACAGCGTATCTCAAACTTTTGGTAAACTTGTAAAGGCCATCTTCCCATTGTTTAGCTTCGCAATGTGAAATTCCTTCTTGGAGATATTCATTGGATTTTTGTTTATCTTTTTTCATACGGCAAGAGTTGAGTACTATCAATAACTCATCAGAAACCCCCAAGCTTTAATACAAAATAGAGTTAATTAATTTATGCTTTGGACTTCAATTGAAGAGTTCAGAGGGGAAGAAAATTAGCTACTTTTCAGAAATCAGACAAGAATCCTTGGGGGGTGTAAAAGGACATTAAAACATGACATTTTGCTTATTTGGGGGCTAGAGCGGTATTGGATAGAGAGGACGGGGGGTGCGCTCCCTGGGCACACCACTAGTAACTATTTTAAGTTTCTTAATTGAAATTTTACCCTTAAATTATCACAGAGAGAATTGTATTCAATTCAATTTAACAATTGTTAAAAACTATTGCACAAACTGTTTCTAAAATAGTGACGAGAACAAATTGTACTAACCAACAACACAATGTTGGATAAATACCCTTTTTCAGTAGATATAAAATGTTTTTAGATTCACTTACACAATTTTTATTATTTATTCATATTCCGTTTGAAAGATCGTTATATGTATTATGGAGTTGCAGAAAATAAAATATTTACCTAATTAGTAACACAACTTCTTTAAATTCAAATTGCACAATTGTTATACTATATCAAAAACATTGTTTAATTAAAAGTACTCCAACTTATTTCAATATTTTAAAATATTGTACCATATAAGATTGCACAAAATTGTGTTATCCTATTTAACAATATTGTTTAATTAGATTTGCTCCAATTATTGCAGGTGTTTAAAATAATTGTACCATATGGGGTTGCACAATATTGTGTTATTATATTTAACAATATTGTTTAATTAGAATTGCTCCAAATTATTGTGGGTGTTTAAAATAATTGTACTACTGAATATTATATAATGCACGTTTATTAATAAATCATAACTGTATTAATATATATAAATTAAACATTAAAGTAGTAAATGGAAATAAAAAGATATTTACAATTACAAAAAGTTCTCCAAGCTTCCCAGGGAACACATATTATATTGCGCAAATATTTGTGCTACCTGGGTTTAATCATAAAATTAAAGTACAAACTTAATTATTTTACAATCTTATATAATTTCAATTCTTTCACTAGGCAGGACCGTATTGTCGACTATTTGCATTAAAATATTATTTGATATTTCGTGTTTTGACAATAACAAGTGCTAAAAATCTATTAATTAAATAATATATTTTTCTTATTAAAAATAATCAAGTACGTTTCGTCGAACGGCGCAACCTCATCTGTGTTAAAATAGCAAGATGGACCGCTACCAGAAAACACAAAGAAACCAACCACCAACAATCGATTATAACTCCTGAAGAAGCGAGCATGAAATGCGACGTCAAACGTGATTTGCTAAGAGCAAATATAAAATCCACAATAATCACACTCATGCAAACCCCTAGATGGTAATCGTATTTAAATACACACAATATTAATAAAGCTAATATAAGAAAATACAATGCATAAATATTTAAAATTACTTTAAAATATTTAACGTGGAAAAGTAATCGAATTGTCAAAGCAAGCGACAACGTTGCTATCTGGCAGGCCAAGCGGTCCTATCTTATAATATCAGCGTTCCCATTCAATTAAATTCGCCTTAATCAAAATTGCAGTATTAAAACTACACAAAAAAATGGCTCTAAACAAACCGTTTAGATCAAAAAAACATACAGTATGAGGCAACAATTACTACACAGAACAAACTTGTATTTACGCACACAAGGAAAAATAATTTCGGGTACCAAGGAGTAAAAAAATAACAATTACGCACAAATTGCATAAAATTGAAGAAATTTTTTGTGGTACTACGATTTATTTAGTTTCTTACATGATCAATGTACTTCCAGGGAATCTTCATCCAACTTGGATAGTGATGACGAAAATAGTTGTGAGGTAAGTAAAATATTTGTACTTGGTAATATAATTTTTTATTAAGTTGAATAAAACACATTATTAGTAACATTTTAAATTACACGAAAGCTTCCATTTTGGGATGTTTAGATGTGTCAGTAGGAAATCATATTAACGCGAATTTATTCCAATTCGATTTTATTGTCTGTGAAAATATTAGTTTACAAGCTGATGGAATAATCGGCAGAGATCTTTTAGAAACCTACCATGCGAGTGTGGATTTTCTCACCCACGAATTGAAATTCGTGTAAAATCAGTCGTAGTGAATCTTGAGTAGTTTAATCAAAAGTGTCTTTAATTTGTGTTGTGCAGGAAGTTTTAATAATATAGGAAATCTTTTTTTCTCGTAAAATCAAAGAACAGTGTATTTTTGCGATTTAACTTTGCGGGTGTATTAATGGCAAACATTGAGGTTAAAAGTGCGGTTGTGAGACCGCAGCAGATTGAACATGAACTGGGAAAGCTATTGAAACAGGAGTTAATTCATATAATTATATCCAATAAATTACCAGAGAAATATCACGAAAATGAAATTCTAAATGATTTCGTGGGACTCAAAAATAGAGCCGATGTGATAAATTTATATCAAATCGACTATATTGATAGTCTAAAAAATCAAATAAGTACTCTTGAAGCCATGGTAAAGAACAATGTCGTTATCATTGATTCACTTCAAGATAAATATAGGCAACCGATCGAACCTAATCGTGAAATATCTGAACCGGGTGTGTTAGAAGCTTTAAATGGTAGCCGCAAATCTAACCTCACTAAAAGGCAAGGTGGTAATTCCAAAAACAATGCTGAATCGATCGATATTGTAGTCGCAAAGTCAAGTAGGTCAGTGGGGATAACTGGGAAGAAGTTGGATGAAGGCATAAAACAGGCCCGAAGGAATGTTAATGTAAACGCAAGTCGTTCTAAGTCAAATCAAAATAGCGCTACTCAACGTGTAATCATCGATAAGGTACATAATAATGAAAATCTTAGTGCTAATGGTGGTCAGGTTAGCAACGATAACGTTGGTTTTGCTGCAGCTAATAACAAAAAATACAATCAAAAAGCGATTGTTGTCGGGTCTAATGAAGAAGCAGCGAATTTTAGTGGAGTTCAACAAAAGTGTTGGTTGCATGTTAGTAGGGTGTCGGCTAGCGGGGACACAACATCCAAGTCCCCCCCTAAAGCCACGGTGGCGGTGCCACGCCAAGGCTGAATGGCGCCGGGGTAAAGGCGTCTGTACTGGTTCCCCAGGTTCAGCGGTCCTGGAGAAAAGCACCAACAGAAAAAAAGTGTGGAAGCACAACATAAAGAGAATAAGTTTACGGTGCAGGGGCTCGGATCCCCAGTACCGGTCGGCGATAGTGGTGAGACCGCAGGCCCTACCCGACCGTCAACAAGCAACTGTCAAGTAGAAGAAAAACAAAGAACACTCAGCACGGGGAGTAAAATCACCCCCAAAATCGAAACCATCAGGATCGTGACTCCAGTTATGCCCCTGGATGTCACGGACATTATTGCCAGCATTACATCCCTAGCGCACCTAAAGGAATGCAAGAGCATTCCAGTGCCACTTAAAAGCATGCTGAAGGAGCTCGATAAGCGCGCCAAGAAATACGGCAAGGGGGAGACCAGAGAGGCCCAGACTCCCACCATCGAAACGAGGAAACAAGATAAGGACATGACCGAAATCATGACCATGATGAACCGACAGGAGCAAGCCTTGAAGGAACCGGGTGCGCAAATGGCCAAGTGCGCACTCGAAGTAGAAAAGGTCAAGCAAGAAGCTAGAGTGCACACCAAGAAGCCGGTCGAGATGCCAACCGGCGGAAAAAAACAAGCCGAAGCGATACAGAAACTAGAGAACAGCGTGCAGACCATCAACGACAAGGTCGTCGAGATGACGCAGTCGGTATGCATGCTGCAAGGGGCATGCAAAATTTAACATGGACGCCAGAAGACATTGCTTCGGCCATTTCATTACAAAGTGTGAGCCCTAAAGCATATAGATATCTCCGTAACATTGGCCATCCATTGCCTGCTCTCAGTACTTTGAGAAAATGGGCACTGCATTTGACATTAGATCAGGGCATTTTAAAGGATGTTATAAAATTAATGGAAAAGAAATCTTTATCATTCACGCCATTAGAGAGAGTTTGCGTTATCGGCTTCGACGAAATTTACATTTCCAATAAGATATGTATAGATCGTAAAGATCAAAAAGTCCTTGGACCCCATAAGTCCTGCCAGGTGTGTATCGTGAGATGTCTTTTCTCTCCGTGGAAACAACCGATATTTTATATCTTCGATACACCCATGTCCACGAATATTCTATTTGAAATTATGCAAAATTTGCATTCCGCAAATTACGACGTTGTTAGTATGACGAGCGATATAGGTGCTGGAAACCAAAAGCTATGGACTGAACTGTAATAAAAACTGCTTTTTTCATCATCCTCTCAACAAAGATCAAAAAATATTTGTATTTGCAGATGTACCGCATCTCTTGAAACTTGTGCAAAATCATTTCATAGATCAGGGGTTTAAGATTAATGAAAACGCTATAAATAAAAGTTGCATCAAAGATATTATTGCGGCGGCTTCCGATGATTTGAAAATTGCCCACAAGATAAGTGAATATCATCTAACATTACGTGGTAGTAAACGACAAACGGTAAAACCTGCTGCACAAATTTTTTCAAACACTCACTCAAAAGCTATCGAGTGGTGCGGTAGACAAGGTTTTCTCAAAAGCACATCATGGAAAGAGACAGCCAAATTTTTAAAAGTGATCAATGATTGATTTGATATTTTTAATGCAAAATATGGTAGTCTTCCTGGAACCAATGCTTTCGGCACAGACTTGGAAAACCAAATTTCAGCTTTGAATAAAACTACAGATATTATTTCAAAACTTATCGTGGGTAAGCATAAATCGCTTATACCTTTCCAAAAAGGAATTCTTCTCACCAATATTTCTCTAATAACTTTGCACGATTATCTTCGCCAGAAATATGATATCGATTACGTTATAACGTACAGAATAAATCAAGATGTGATAGAAAATTTTTTTTCTTACATTCGAGGCATGGGGGCGACAAACGACCATCCAGATCCACTTGACATAAAATACAGGCTTCGATGGTATATGCTCAGTAAACATTCCATGGCCGTATTCGCCATGAGCAAGAATACAGAAGAGGGAGATGAGTTTAGTCTACTTAAACCTCTAGAAGACAATGAAACTTGTTTATCTCAAGAACTTCTGGACATTACGTTAAAAAACATCATGGATTCTGACAACAAACAATATTCTGTTCCTGAAGATGAACATTTTACCGCTTATAGTTTTCATCAACCAGAAATTGCGGACGACATTATTCCAGAAGTCGATTTATCAGATTTCAATTTGACGACCGAAGAGGAAAATATTTTGTTGACTTTGGACACAAACAAATTTTCTGATATATTAGCAAATGAAGGTTTAAAGTATATTGCAGGCTACGTAGCCTACCGATTTAAAAATAAGTTTGAACATTTAAATTTGGGCAATCGCACAAACAAATTATTTAGCTCGAGTAGTTCTAATCCTGATTGGACAGAGTTTCTATCGAGGGGTTACTTACTTCATCCAAGCGATGAATTAATTCAATTGGTGCGTATCGTAGAAGAACAATTTCTACATTTCATGGTAATTTTTTATCAAAAGAACCAAATGTGTTTAAAAAGTTAACCAATATTGTAATTCAAAAATTGCCATCTGTTTTAAATTGCCTTCCCTATGAAATTATTATTTGTATTGTTCGTACCACAACATACATAATTATATAAGATTAAGGGAACTTAATAAAAAAATTAGTTTCATAAATTGTAAGCGTCGACTGGAGAAAAAGATGTCAAAGTTTACAAATAAAGAAACTAAATAGTGTCTTTGTTTTCTTTTTATCCTAGTTTATTTTTTATTTAAGGAGCATTCAAACTAAAGTGGACTTATTAACTGCCAAAGAATTTCCATATTGGTAATTTAAAAACCTTGAATTATTTACATATTTTTGAAAAAACTATTTTCTACCAATTTAATAACAAGCCGGTCTATTAAAAAAAGCTCAATTCCCAATAAATTTGAAAAGTAACGTGTCCACTTTTGTTCGAATGCTCCTCATTTGCAATTCAAATTCTGCTCCGAAACTGACGTCACAGGTGCGACAGATATGCACATATTAGATGCGCGGTAACACACCATACAATATTCACACCACGATGGGTATGTTGGTAGTTTAGTTCTCTCATTGTCTCATTCAATTGTTTATCTGAACTGTTTAGTATATTGCGATGTTCTGTTTACCATGGGGGTAGGTCTGGCGTAATTAGGTGTTTATCTGTGAGAAAATACTCATTATGGTTAAAAATTACATTAAGAGACCACTTGATTGGTTTGTTCAATCTGTTCCTAAATCTGATAAGTACCAATAATTATGATGAGCTGTTTGTTTTAATATCGAAGGGAAAACTCAAATGAGGTTCTATTATCAAACGCAGGTTCCAAAAAGCTGTAAGAAATAAATTATGAATAGTTGATTATGGTAATTGAGAATTTTGGATAAACAAATTAAGTTTGTTAATTATTTGTAAGTTCTGTATATGAGTGATAACGTACTGCAGTGAAAAGAGAACAGAAAAGTGCATTAGTACGCAGGTTCATGGAATTTTGGTGGGAAAAGGAGATTAAGGGTTGTTGAAAAGATGGCATGTCGTCCATCAAAAAGTGCGGACGTATTGAGATAATAGATTTTGTATTTTCTGAATTTTTCGTTTTTGCGTTCATGGAACTATACAGATGTAATGGCATGGTTTGGTTATTTTTTTTGAGTATTGAATTTTTGATTGGTATGCCGTCCATAAAGAAGATGATAAAAAAATTTTGTTAAGTTAGAAGTTTAATCGTTAGTTTGGATTTGGAAATATTATCGATTATTGAACGTATAATTTTTGAAAACTAGATGTATTTGGACCCCATTAAGAAGGACGATTTTAATTTATTGGTTGGTAGATGTTTAATTTGGAAACAAGGAATTGAGCACATATGGTTGGCGATAACTGTGTAGATGAAATGGTAATTCGAGGATCCAAATTGGACCACATCACGTGTGCGACATGCAAATAAGGACCAATTTTCATCAACGAAGATAAAACCGGTAAGACAATAATCGTGCGTGTTTAGTTAACGATCGTTTGACAATTTTTTTGATAAGTTTAATTAGTGCGCTAAATTGGGGGAACGTTAATAATTTTAAGATTGATTATTTGTAAACTTAATTTGTTTAATTTGGGATTCATGATTTGTTTCATAAATAAATTTTTGTGTAATAAATGAACATAGTTTGCATGGTATAATTTCGTTTGAGTATATTTTTTCAAATAGATACAGCTAAGGTACAAATAGGAATTAGGAACAGGTAAAAAGGTATTCTTCATTGAATCAAGTTACAAATAAGTAGTGACTTAAATGAGTATTTGATCAACAGACGGACCATCGACACGCCCATAATAAGAGTTTTAATAAAGCTAGTCCGGAGCAATAAAAAAAAAGAGCCGTTGTATAAATTCCCCGCTATAAAAATTCACAAATTCAGTAGCTATACATGGCAATATATACAGAATCAAAAAAAAATTCAGACAAATTTAAAAATTTATATAATTTAGTCGAATTATTAACATATTGAATTAGAAATATCTTATAATCATGTATCAGATTCTGAAATTACTTAGAAAATAACAATTATTGGAGAAAATCAAACAAGGAATTTATAATTTTTATATAAATGATCCTTCAGAAACAATTAGTGATTTCGATTATTACCCTTATGAAGGTAAAATATAATAATTGTATGAATTTAAAATATTACAATAATTGTAATTTATGATACTTTCAGTTAAAATACGGTTTTATTGATTAGTTAATAATTCTGAAATGTATTAAAAAATTTAATGCGTATGTAAGAAAATCTACCAGATTACGAAGGAATTTATAATTTCTATATAATGATCCATCAGAAACAATTGAAGGGCCTAGTGGAAAAAGTAGATAAGTCACTTTTTTTTCAATTTGTAGTTGAGCACATTTTCACATTGCGGCATTTATTCTCTACAAATTAGTATAAAAATCAACAAATTGAAAAAAAAGTGACTTAACTACTCTTTCCACTAGGCCCTTCAATTAGTGATTTCGATTATTACCCTTATGAAGGCAAAATATAATAATAATAATTTATAACATATTCACAATTCCCGTAAATGGATTGTATGTTAAAAAAATATCATATAGAATTAACAAATATGCAGTTGTTTTATTCGGAAAAACGTCAGAACTTCCTTCGATTTCTAACTTTATTGAAAGAACAGGTTCATCTACAAATTCATTTTGTTTCGATGTATCAATTAACAATTACAAATATCGGTCCATCTTTGAAAGCATTATAGTCCATCAAGGGTTCCCCAATCTGTTTCCCTAAGTATTTTCTTTTAAAGTTTAAATAATCTGTGTATGCTAACATATATCGTCCTTCTTCAAAGTTACACCCCTATTCACTAACTTCAATCGAAAACATTTTGATCATCGAAAAGTAGGCGATCGAGAAGTGTCGTTTATCGATTGTGGTAAACATTCGTATTCTGTAACTACACTTTATCGATATAGAAAACGCCAAGCGCTAAGCTAAGCTTAACGATAACTTACGATATTTCCATCTAGTGGCCACTGTTGGTAATACTGTTGTAAACATAAATAATTTAAAAAGATAATTGCAGAGCCTTAATTGAGAAAACCGATATTGCTAATCTAAGAATTAAATTTATGTGAACCTACCTGCAGAATTCAAAGTCGCAGTTTACGTCAATTGGTTTTTCTTGACGAATTTTCTGTTTTTATATTATGATTTAAATTTATTATATCAAAACAAAATGGAAAAATGTATGTATAATTATCTTAGCACTTGGAATTATTTACTTTTCAAAGAATTTATTCATAATTTATTTTGTTAAGACATTTTCAGATTGGAAATCTAACACAAGAAAGAAGGCCAGAGAGTTAATCAATCATAACAAAGGCACTGGAGGTGGTCCACCAGAAAAACCCTTAAGCCTTATTCACAACCTCTAAATTAGTCGTAGAATTAGTACATAAATTAGTATTCAAAATTTCAACATAAAGTAATGTTTTGGCAGCATTCATAACGTGCAAATTAGCAAATTCGAGTATTTCCAGTTTTTCTACGTCGGACAAAGAAATAACCCAATACTACAGCTAACAATTTGTGACATCCGTTTGAATTTGTATTATTTATATATAAACTTATTTACAATTATTCAATTTTTCTTCTTTGTAATACAATGATACAATTTCCTGTCTTAAAAACTACACAAAAGCACTCAATACTTAAAAATAGTAGACCTATTAAATTTTAATGTATTCTGGAACCATAAAAAATAGCTACATTGTACAAAACTAAGACTTAAGTTAATTATTATGGAGCGGTTCTACTAATCTTTGAAGTTTACTTAAATCTCAAAGTAGAAATTTCAAGTATGCTTCGTTCATATTTCCTTTCTTACTTTGTAACAATTTTTGTACTATTTAGTAACACCATTCAATTTGATATTTTTATGATTTTGTTTTTCTCGAAACTTCCTTCCTCATACCACCTACACATAATGCGTTTCACGTGTCCCGATATGGCATAAAAACCGCGAATCCCACGGGAGGAAGTCAGTGTCAGCCAGTTGTTGGTCAGTGGTAGTCAGTTGTTGTTAGTTAATTGTTGACTTCAGTTGTTCAAAGGAGCAACAAGACAAATCCGTTTATGTAGTGAAAAGTTTGGGTATTTAACCTCCTTTATCGCTTAGGCGGATCATAAAGGAATCGGTTTAAGTTCGATATTCCCGTGGTTAAATTAGTAAATTTCGTTTAATGATATCCATAATTGATAAATTATAGTGACGGTTTTGAACTTTTAAACACAACTTTTCAGCAAACGTGATACGTAGGGTAGAACGGGAGAATGACAACCAGCGGGTTTGTCATTTGTACAAAACAAAATTATTTACTAATGAAACCGGTGGCGCAATCTAGTATTTAATGGCAGAACCTAATTTGAATAGCTACCGTAACGAATTTCACAGTTAAATTCTTCATAGATGCATTTGTGTATTTTGCAGTGTGTTCGTCTAATTTTATCAGGTACTAAATTAGCTTATTAAAGAGTAAATAAAAAAGTTTTACATTTGTCACTTGTGTGTAACTAAAGTACAACAATCACAATCAAACACCTTACACCAAATTTTGCGAATGTTTTAGTTTTGAAGTTTTAACCTAAAAATTAAAAATTTTTAACTTATCGGGCAATCGCGACCAAATTCATTGGGAAATGACGACCAATGGTCGTGATTACCCTTACCGGTTTTATAAAGTGCGGAACATGGTTGTAACAACTTAGGGAATAATTTTAGTTTTAGCATTACTGTTATGGAACAGCAATTTTAATTTAAAATTTTTAAAATACGTGTAAATGTCTAGTTACAAAATTAGATGACAAAAACTAATCGTACATGGTAGACGGAGGGTTCACACAAATTAAAGTTGTGGTTTTTTATTAGGTACTAACTTATAGGCATGCCAAGATCATACAAATGAATTACAGAAAAAGCAAAATGGACCAAGGACGCCCTGAGAGAGGCCCTGCTTTTTATTGAAAATGGTGGAAAAATCCGAGAGGCTGCAAGGCGATTTGGCATTCCATACGGATCTTTGCAGACAAGAATTAAGAAAAAAGAAGCTTCAGCAAGTAGTCCAAGAATGGGACGCCCAACAGTGTTTTCACCTGATCAGGAAGAGTCTATAGCAAGTCACCTGAAAATATTGGCCAAAATGTTCTATGGTTTAACGCCAAAACAACTGAGGATGTTAGTTTTTGAATATGCGGAACAGAATAATATCAAGAACAACTTCAACAAGACAACAAAAATTGCTGGAAAAGACTGGTTGTATGATTTTAGACGACGAAACCCTACCATTTCTATTCGGAAGCCCGAAGCTACCAGTATCAACCGAATGACAGCCTTTAATAGGGAACAAGTTAACTTGTTTTTTGAAAATCTGCAAGGAGTCATGGTGAAGTACAATTTGGAACCTAGTAGGATTTTTAACATGGATGAAACAGGCATCTCAAATGTTCAACAGCCTGAAACAATTTTGGTCGAAAAAGGACAAAAACGGGTAGGTGCTGCTACCAGTGCTGAAAGAGGGAAGACGGTTACCGTGATTTGTTGTTTATCTGCATCAGGCACGTACATTCCGCCGATGTTTATTTATCCACGTAAGAGAATGTCACCGCAACTTCAAAGAGACGGCCCACCAAATGCAATTTATCATGTTTCAAAAAATGGTTGGAGCAATGATGATCTTTTTGTGGTTTGGCTTAAACATTTCGTTCATCACGTGAAACCGTCTATCGAGGACCCTGTATTACTTGTCCTCGACAATCACGGCAGTCATATTTCTCTAACAGTACATGATTTTTGCAGAGAAAAGGGAATAATAATGTTGTCGATTCCTCCGCATTCGTCCCATAGAATGCAACCACTAGATGTCGCATTCTATGGGCCACTGAAAAGGGCATATAGGCTTCAATGTGACTTATTCATGAAAACAAACCACTTCACTAAAATCAATCATTATGATTTAGCATCGATCTTTAACAAAGCATATTCATCTGTGGCAGTAATTAATAAGGCTGTTAATGGATTTAGGGCTACAGGAATATATCCCATTAATTCTGAAATTTTTGGTGATGAAGATTTTCTTCCTGCTGATCATTTATTGGGACTTCAACAACCTAACGTTAATGTTGATGAACAAAATTGTTTTGACGATGATCAAAATAATGATGACATCCTGATGCCTACGCCACCACCTAAACCACAAGCATCATGTTCAAACATCAATGATAGCTTGTTGGAAAATCCCCAACCAGGAACATCACAAAGCAGTAAAAATCGGGTATCAATTGAGGATCTCTCACCCATTCCTGTCGCTTCCAAAGTCAGTAATGTTATAAAAGGACAATCCAAGAAAAAACATTCGGAAGTCTTAACGAGTACACCGATGAAAGTGATATTAATGGAAAAAGAGAGAAAGAGAAAATTGAAATTGGAAAAAGCAAAGACGCGTCCGAAAAGAAAGGCACCTTCATCTGTTAAAACATCCGTGTTACAGAAGAGTAAGAAAAATAATAGGACTCCTCCCATTCATTTTGATTCAGATACCTCATCAGATTCAGAAAACAAAGATAATCTCTGTGATGATGATAGCGATGATGACATGAGTACTGGTGTTCAGAATCAAAACTTGTGCATAATTTGTGAAGAATTTGGAAAAGATGATGAATTATGGTTCCGATGCGCTACGTGTGGACAGTGGGCTCATAAAGAGTGCACTGGTGTGGATTCTGCATCTGGCTACTGTTGTGACTTCTGCTCACGCATAAAATGTGTTAAACGTCGTATAAATTTACATTAGTTTTTTTATTTCATATTGCTTTAATTGTGTTTCCTTACTTTTAATAAATAAATACAATAAATAACATAATGGTTATCGTTATTATTATTGACTACCAATTCATATATCAACGCACAGGTCCAAATTTTATTTTTTTCCACTAAAAGTTATGGTAATTTTGGATCTACTATGAGCCATAATTGAGCTATATAGTCCAGCCTTTAATACAGACCACTTGAAACTACTTAATCTTGTCTCTACGTATTTTGACAGGGAAGGTTTCTTAGGTGGTTGTTATTCCCCCGTTCTACTACACTCAGAAAAAAAGCAATGATTAAATTAACTAGATTAAATTGTCATGCAACAATTTTATTAAATTTAGTATATTTAAATGAAAGCTTGTTTAATTTTATTAATTTACAATTATTGTAGATTCAATCAACCCAAAAGTGTTAAACATAAAATGTAAATTAACAATTATAAGAGTTCATTTTACTATAAAATTTAGTAATTCAACAATTTATTATTCCTTTTTACTGATGTTTGTTGTGCTTTAACACTTAATTGTGGTGTACCAAAATTGTTAGATAATAACAACCCACAATTATTAGTTAAGTAATGAAATATATCGGTATTGCAACATTTTATCTTGGTACTTTTTACAATTTTTAAGAAGCTACAAGGGCATAGTTGAATTATATAAAATAGTTGGTAAATAACATTTTAATAGTTCTTTCATTAAAATTCTTGGTAATCTTTATCCTGACTCGACTTCTTTTAACCATTAAAATAGTAGCTTATCAAAAACGTGGTAGACTTTACTCATGTCTTGGTTTGATGTTACCTTTGCTTTACTGCAATTATTATGCAAAAAGAAATGTTTGCAACAGTCTTAAACTAAGCTTATTGTGTGTTCGTTAAGGTATCGTGATTTAAGGTATTGTGATTTACTGTTATTGATAAAATTTTAAAATGGATAATTTAGGCGACGTTTTTGATACCTTATATAGTGCTCAAGATACATCGATAAATACTAACTTGACTGATTTATCGATTGCGAACGATCAATTACTACAACTTTTAACCTCGTGGGGTTTTGAGTATTTATTTGAAGAATTCTTAGGTAAGTAATAATAATTAATATTAGTTTTTATATATTTAAATAAATATATTCTATTATACTGCAAAATCTCTCAAAAAATTTGAACTTCTTGTCAATTGCAGCTCAAGAAATTGGAGCGGCTCAAATATTTAAAAGAAAAAGATCTCGATAAATTATTTAAAGATAAGAAACTGGGTTTAAAAATTGAGTTTCGCCATTTCTTAACTAAGTGGCAATCGGAAAATGTAAGTTACAACAATTTATTGTTTACTATTTTTTTTAAATATTTCGAAAATTTATCTTGAAGTTAGCAATATTCTAAAATAGATTTTATTACAGAATACAGCTCCAAACAGTTCCATTCTTGAGCCTCTAAATTTAAATTATTGTAGAACTAGCTTATGGCTGAATCATCATAATGTTAATAGTTCACCTTCCACTTCTTCAGCTAATAGTAGCACCTATTTGTCCGAAGACGCAACTGGAAGCCGCTCTTTTGTATGTTTCAATCATATTATATAATATTTTGAGAAACTTTTAAAGCAATAAATTTTAACAGGATTTGATTAGAGTGATCAAGGATTTCCATACGGGCGGATACGTTTTTCAAACTTTCAGTACTACAAACAAGCTGAATGATACAGCTCGAAAAATTTTGTAGATGCTGTAGTAAATTGGGGAAAGAATTACCTATCAACCGCCACCCCAAATAATTTCAAAATTTTTTTTATAGCAAAAGGAACCTTATTAGAGTGTACTGTAAAAATTTCGCCCGAGAAAGTATAGTCAAAATTTTGAGAAAAATCAATTTGAAAAAAGCTAAATTTAACATGTAAATCGCAAGTTTAGGCCACGCCCATAACCGAGGTTATAAATATAACTCACGCTCGCACTGTCGGGAGCGCATTTGAAAGTCGACTCCCGTGCGTATAACATCGCAGTAATAATGAGTGCACAAGATTGTTTCAAGAATGACGACGATGTGGCGTTTTTATTCAGTTTTGGCGATCGTAAAACCATCGAAATGTTGCAAACATGGAAGTTGGTAAAGTCTAAAATGCGTTGCGTCAAAAATAGATGCAGACGATTTTGTCGGGTGGTTCGTGATTGAAACTACTGGATGCATCATTGCTTCAGGTGTCCGGGTTGCAGGAGGGTCTACCCTATCAACGCCGGATCATTTTTTGATGGCCGTCGCCTCCACCCGCGGCTTATATTCAAGTTCATGTGGAATTGGGCGAGCGGCATACCAGCTGGGCCAGCAGCTACCAACGCCGGAATATCCCGGAAGACTGTTTACAGTTTGTACCGGGATTTCCGCACTGTCTGCACCTGGAAGCTCGAAAATTACCCCGACGATCTGTTAATCGGTGGTCCGGGCCAGATAGTACAAATAGATGAAAGTGTGATAACCCGTCGCAAGTATAATGTCGGCAGGGTTCCTGTGCGTGCCCAGAAGTGGGTGGTGGGCATGTACAGCTGTAGGGGAAGGTAGGTATGTTTGGAACGTAGGTATGTGTGAGACACCCTAATTATTACGAAAACTTTTGAATTTAGCGCCCTGGTCTTTTTCTGCATTGTTGACAACCATAGAACTCAGTTGTCAAATGAAGTTTCATATTTGTGATCTGTGTTCTATTTAGTGGGTGGAACTTGTAATTTTATGCAAGGCTAAAGTAAAATTACAGTTACCAGGACTTGTGTATTTTGTAAAAAACTGAGCTACTTGAACAATTTAGGTAAGTGAATCCTATAATTAACATCAAATTGCAGACGATTATGTCTACATAGTTCTTCCATAAACCTAACCTATATTTTAGAAACTAGCTTTAAAATATTAATTGCTAGGTAGGTATGTTTGGGACACAAGGTGGTAGGTATGTTTGGGACGTCCCAAACATACCTACCATGTTTTTTTTAGTGAGAATTAAATTATGTAATAGTTGGTTTTATTTTTCAGATAAAAAGAGATGCCGAGCATTTACAAAAAAAAGTCAGGCACAGCGTTAAAACGAAAACCACGAAAGGTTATAAGCTCCGATGTCATCCACAGGGCATATTCCGATGTTGTAGACAACGGAAAATCCATTGGATGTGCTGCAAAGGATTATGAAATTCCAAAATCAACACTTGCTAGATATGTAAAAACAAAAAATATTCCAGAAAATTCCAGTTTTGGTTCCGTACACACAAGTAGACAGATTTTCACAGTTATAGAAGAGGACCAATTAGCTAACTATCTGATAAGAGCTAGCCATATGCACTATGGACTAAGTTTAAGGCAGACAAAGGAGCTTGCTTACCAGTTTGCTATCGCCAATAACAAAACAGTTCCTGAACCCTGGCATACTAATAAAGCAGCAGGAAAATTTTGGCTTGTCGGTTTTTTTAATAGACACCCAAATCTTTCTTTAAGAAAACCAGAGGCAACTAGCCTCTCTCGAGCTACAAGCTTTAACCGAAAGAATGTATCTGAATTTTTTGAGAAGCTGGAATCATTATATAGACGCTATAACTTTGAGCCATCTCGAATTTTCAATGCAGATGAGACCGGGGTGACTACTGTCCAAAACCCTGGTAAAATAGTCGCACAAAAGGGGAAAAAACAGGTAGGAAAAGTAACTTCTGCGGAGAGAGGATCCCTAGTCACCGTTTGCTGCAGCATAAATGCCATTGGTAATTCAGTACCGCCCTTCTTCATATTCCCTAGGGTTAATTTTAAGGACTACATGCTAAAGAACGCGCCACATGGATCTACCGGTGCAGCATCGCCATCAGGTTGGATGACAGCATCTATTTTCTTGGCTTATATTAAACATTTTGCTGCAAATGTTAATCCTTCTAAAGAAAAACCTGTACTTTTGATTTATGATAATCATGAATCCCATATTTCAATCGAAGTAATTAATTTTGCAAAAGACAACGGTATTCACTTACTTACGTTACCACCCCACTGTAGTAATAAATTACAGCCATTAGACGTATCTGTGTTCTATGCATTAAAGCGTTTTTATAACAATGAGGCAGATAAATGGATGATGATCAACCCTGGGAAAACCATAACGATTTATGAAATTGCTGAACTGGTTGGAAAATCATATTCTTCAGCCTTTAGCAAATCCAATATAGAAAGCGGTTTCATCAAAACAGGAATTTATCCCTTCAATGCAGACATTTTTACTGAGGTAGATTTTTTGTCTTCAGCTGTTACGGATCGTCCGAATCCTAATGAATCTAATAGAAACCCCGATGTGATTGACAACACGTCTAATCGTGCCGAAATAGCTGAAGACTTAGCCATTGCAGGGCTTTCTAGAGAATGCAATGAAAATATTAGTCCAAGTTCAAAATTTGTTTCGCCTGAGTTAGTCCGTCCGTTTCCAGTAGCATCTAAAAGAAAGAAGAAAACGGGTGGTAGAAAACCAGGACGCACCCGAATATTAACTGATACCCCGGAAAAGCTAGAGATAGAAGAAACTAATAAATCAAAGATGTTGAAAACTGCGAAAAGGCAAATATGTAATGAAGCAAGCACTAGCAAAACTATAGTAACTGTTAATAAAAGAAGCAGGAAACAAAGTGAAACTTCTTCATCATCGGAGGAGGATCTGGAAATTTTATATGAAGAAAGTGATCAATCCTCAAATGAAGAAGGATCAACCAAATCTTCCGACGATAAATCAGAAGAACTCAGAGATTTTAAAACAAACGATTACGTTATTGTAAGATTTTTGATAGAGCACAATTCTTCCTATGTTAACTATATAGGTCAAATTTTGAAAGATGGAAATCGCAACAATGAAGGTTTCTCGATTAAGTTTTGCAGAAGACGTGGAATTTCCGACAATTTTTTTTACCCAGTCATTGATGATATTCAAAATGTTAATGAAACAGACATCGTAAAACGTGTTTTTGTGGTTTCAGAAAAACGAAACTGTCTTAAATTTAACATAAAAAACCTTAATGTACCTAACTTAAGATAAGTAGGTTAAGATTAAGATTTGTATGTCAGTATTTAACTTTTATTTTTTCAAATAAATACATTAACAAAGGCCAAACACTGCTGTCTCTAACATACCTAGTTCCCGTCCCGAACATACTACCTGTAGGTACGTTTGGGACATATTGTATATGGATTAGAAATTGTCTATACTGACCACAATTGCTTATAAATAAGCATGTTACTGTTCCCATTAGTTACCAATAAAGCAATAAGTAGTATGGAAGGTTAAAATTTGGAATTCCATGTTGCTTGTTGGAAAAAAAAAATAAAAATGTTAAAATTGTCCCAAACATACCTACCTTCCCCTACAGAGAAGCGGGGCGTTGTCAAGTACGTTGACAAACGCGATGCCGCGACTCTGGAGGCACTTATTAAGCTATATGTACTGCCTGGTACCGAGATTTGGACCGACGGATGGAGGGGTTATTACGGGCTGAACACTCTGGATGGCGCTTCACCCTACATCCACAGAACTGTGAATCATAGCCGGTATTTTGTGGACCCACTTACCGGTGTGTGCACAAATCAGGTCGAGGGCTATTGGTCAACTCTGAAGATGTTCTGCCGTCGACAGGGAGTTATGGGCTCTACTCTGCTACCCGAGCACCTGGACCAATTCATGTGCAACCCTCGAAAATCCCACTCGCAAACTCGCAATTTGCGAGTAGAAATTAGGTGCTTGCGAGTGGAAAAATTCACCTCGCAAATCGGTTTTTTCCTCAATTTAAAACCTTGGCTGCTATGCCAATTCAAATTTTCCGCCTATTCAAATTCACCGGAATGTGAACTCTCGCAAGGGGAGATCCCCAGTGCTATTTTTAGATCGGCAGGTCAACAAATTCGAGAAGCTTCGAGACGTTAGTTGCGTTTGGTTTGTGCCATGTGTTAGGTGCGAGTGTTGTGCTGTGATAAATTAAAATGAAGCAAACGAACTTATCTTTCTTTTTTAAAAAGGCTAGTGGTGTTGATAACGTTACACCCGCCTGTAGACCGAATGCAAATGCAGATTTACCCGCGCAAGATATTGTCGAACCTACCACTTCAAATATCAACGAAGAAGAACCAAGAAAAACGAAGAAACAAGGTGGATTTCTGCAACAGTGGTGTCGGGATTTCCCGTGGTTGAAATTCAATGACAGTACGAAAGAAGCATCGTGCGACGTCTGCTCTAAGAATGCGAAGTTGTCTGCAGAGAAGTGGGCAGTAGGGTTTCCTGGCCCATACAAAAAAGAAACTTTCCTGTGGCATTCAAAAAGCAAAAGGCACCGTGATAGCGCGATTTGCGATCTAGTTGCTCAGAACCCAGAAACTTCTGCCATGGCGAAGTACGTGAAAGAAATGGAGAAGTCGATGTTTGAGCACCTTACGCATTTATTCCATATTGCGTATTTCATTGGCAGGAATGAAAAACCATTCACCGACTTTCCGCGGCAAGTGACACTGGCACGCCGTTTACAAGTGAACATTAAAGACCAGTATGTCAGCGATAAGGCATGCCAGTCGTTCATCGAATTCATTGCGCTTGACCTACTCGAAGGTGTGATTGAAAAAGTGAAATTGTCGCCATATTTCAGTGTTTTGATTGATGGGTCGACTGATAGGTCAGGCGATGACAATGCTGATGTGTATGTGCGTTATCTTTGTGAGGGCGAAATAAAAGAGGATTTATTAGGTTTAGTAACTTTGGAGAGCGGCACCTCAGAATCATACTACTTGGCTTTAACAACATTTTTGGATAACACTACGATCGAGTGGCGAAGACCAAACTATTTGGTTAGCCTGGGGACGGATGGCGCATCTTCTATAGTCGGTCATAAATCCGGCTTAGTGACACTGTTGAAAAGTGATGTGCCGAACTGCGTAAGTGTTCATTGCGTGGCTCATCGTTTGCAGCTGGCCATTCTGGATGCAACATCAAAGATTGCATATCTCAGCGAATTTGACAAAACTGTTAAAAATGTATTTCGCTTCTATCGAGGCTCAAATAAAAGACTTCAGAGCCTAAGAAAAACAAAAATATTAGGAATAAGGCTTTGGCTCTATATATGGATTTAAAACTGAGTGTTAGGACATACCAATCATTACGAATATTTAATAAAGATTTCGATTCTTTTAATCATTATCCACCATATCACGCAATTAAATTAGCGAAGGGAGACTGTTATCCTGAAGATATTCATATTTTTGAACATGGAGCACAGATAAAACTACCATCGCTACTAGATCATACCATAAAAAGAATTGTGTCCTCACTAAAACCAGCAGAACTAATCAACATAAAATAATGTAATTTGTGTTTACTTGGAAAATGGGGAATGGATGGATCATCTGGTCAGCAAACCTTCAAACAGAAATTTTCAGCTGAACCTAGCACGAGTCAAACAGAAGCAAAATCAAATTATGGGGAAGATAGTAGTGTTTTTATTATCTCATTTGTGCCTCTCGAATTAACAGAAGAGATTTCAAAAATCAAAATATGGTGCAATAAAAGTGCTGCATCTTCAAATTATTGTAGACCTATAAAATTTGAATACAAGAAGGAGTCATCGGAAAATACTCGAGAAGAATATCATTTCTATACAGAAGAAATAAAAGCATTAGTTCCAACAAAAGTGAATCTAAATAGTCATTTCATGTCAATTTCAACAAAACTATTTTGCACAATGATTGATGGAAAGACATGCAATGCATTGGCTAACCAAAAATCTACTTCGTCTTGTAATATTTGCGGTGTTTCGCCTAAAAACATTAACGATATCGAATTAGTGAAAACAATGCAATGTAATACAATTACAAGTTTGGCTTATCAACACTCCACTGCTGGATTCGCTTTATGGAGTGCATTTTACACATTTCGTATAATTTATCCTTTAAAAAAGGAAGGGTTACTAAAGAGTTCAAAGAAAAGAAAATAATTTAAAAAAAACAAGTGCAAGAACAATTGAGGAGTGAATTATCAATTGCTGTTGATATTGTTAAACAGGGGTATGGTACTACTAATGATGGCAACACAGCAAGGAAGTTTTTCGAAAATTTTTCTATAGTGACCAAAATTATAGGAATTAGTGAAAACCTTATTAAAAGATTTGCTGTAATATTACAGGTTATGGCTAGCGGTCAACAAATTGACATTGAACAATTTGAAATTTATGCTCTTGACACAGCGAAACTGTACGTAAGATTGTATCCATGGTATCCTATGCCTCCAAGTGTACATAAAGTCCTTATTCATGGAGCGGCTATAATAGAAGACATTTCAGAATTTATTGGATTGTTTTCTGAAGAATCTTTGGAAGCAGGCAACAAATTTTTTAAACGTGCGAGAGCTTTTTATAGCAGAACGAATTCCAGGCAAGCCAATAACGAAGACGTCTTACATAATCTGTTAATTTCTTCAGATCCACTAATAAATAGTATAAGAAATGTAAATAACAGAAAACAGAAGCAATTACTTCCGGAAGCAAAATTACTGATACTTGAAGAAATAATTTTTTCTGAAGATTCAGATGCTATTGATTCTACTGATCATGGTACTGATTATGATGACGAGAATTTAAGTGAAGATGCTGAAGAATGTATGTAATAAATTTTCTTATTAAATAAATATACGAATATTTGTATGAAAATTGTTTGAATCTAAAATAAATGAGAATACATATTATATATTAACATAATATAAGCTAAATGTAAGAGATATAAGGGTAGAGGGAATGGGGGATTCGTTCTAGTACTTCTAATATATTCTTAAATTAATTCTTAAATTGAAAAGTTAAGAAAAAAAATAAATAAGAAAAAAATGTTTTAATTTTCCCCCTTAATTTAACCCCCTGAAAGAAATTTTGGACACCCTAGTACTATATATAGCCCCTATCTTTTACATCTATATTGTCGTATTTTGCTGGGTCCTTTGAAATTCATATGGGTGAAAAGCCTGACAAGCTAATAAAGTTTTTCTCTCATGCAATGACAATTATGTTTTGTACAAACAGGAGCTTTGTTCACGGTTGGCTGAGCTCAGTGATTAAGCAGCACTATGTTAAAGTGATTTAGCAGCGAAACAAGAGGGGTCTCAAGGGGTACAACTCAAAAATCAAAATCCTGACTTCACACGATTTCTAATAAAGAAAGAAATAAGACTGTGGATATCTTTTAAATGTGTTGTAAGCTCTCTGGTCAATCTCGGGAAGAAATTTGTCACTTCAGATTTCACAAGGGCAAGGTAATTGCAAGGAAAATCAAAAATTCTTGTAAAGTTTTGTTATCTTTTAACCTAGAATCACATGGATTCTAAAATGTAAAATTTTGTAACAAATAACAAATCTTGTAACTTGTGAGGTATAACATTCTTTGAGAAATTCTTCAAAGTGTTGTTTAAAAGTGTTCAGAAGCTGGTTATGTGCGGTTTAGTAACGGAGTTATAAAAAAAGGTCTTCTGTACAAAAAAATGGAAGTGGCTCCAGTCTCGTCGCTGCATCTCGGTGGAAATGGTGAATTCTGCAATATAAAACATTTTAAAATAGTCTAAGAGCGAGAAAATCACATAAAAACTTACCTACAGACGTTTATTTAACTTCATAGCGTGACATTTGGAAAATTGGGATGGAATTAAGAAGTGAAAGCGGTACCATAGACACAAAATTTTACGAAATTTTGAGAAAATCACTAGAATTTTAGTATGCCATTGGCACTCAACAGAGTAAGTTCAGTGCTGTTAAATTATTTTAGTATGCCATGGGTACTCACCCGATGAGGATCGTTATTGATTTTGGATCCCATATTTGGATATTATTAATTTTGTATCTTTGTGAAGTGTAGTATGCATTGTGCACTCAATCGATGTGGTTGCGTGCAATCGAACTCAACCAATATTAACTTTTGGATCATTAATTTGGAGGTTAGAAACTTTGTACCTCGCTGATGGTAACGAAACTTCATAGATGGGAAGCAGATGCAGCTCTTAAGTTTGAAATATCTTTCACTGTCAATTTATCCTTTTTGCTAAATGCATTGTTTTGGTGAAGTAGATGCAATTCGACATCTTTGAAGACAAGCCGCTAGTGATTTTGTTATTTAGCTATTTTAAAATTTAGCACTTCATTAATTTGGAGGTTACAACACCAGAAGAATGTGGACAAGTTTAATGGATGCCCTGAACCTACGAGAACAACACTCAACTAACTGAGGGAGAAAATTTATCAAACCCCGATCCTGCGCAGATGTCCAGCGTGAGTCATCGCTTAACAACAGGTGCACTTGTAGATAAAAGGTATTTTGAAAAAAATTTATTATTTGATTTTACAAACAAAATTTTTGAACTTTACGGCGTCACGATTAACCCAAGGGTAAAATTAGTGACTACCAATCAACATTTAACTAAATTTATTCATTTAATCAGCAACAAAGACTGTTAAAATTAATTTCACGCGAATTTTAAAAAAAGAACATTTTACGTTTTGCGCTGACAGTACGTCAACTCAAAAAAGAAGATAATCCAGCAAAATTTCAACGAACTCATTTCTTTGTAAGGGAATTTCCCAATGAAAATTTGTATAATATTAAGTTTGTAATCCAAACTGGTACCAGGTAAATTTCTATAAATCTATAATACTAATAAATTTGAATATAAAAATTTCTTTGCAATTACATTTTATTCGTTGCATGAAAGTGGGAGTTTTTGGGAGAGATCCACAGTCAAAATTTTATCATACAAAAGGTTTTGATGAGTTGTTTTGAGAGCATTTCACAGTTTTGCATTCAAATTGTTTATCGTTGGGCTGAGCTAGACCGGAGCAAGGTGAATGTAAGTATAAAGAATCATTTAAGGGTTGCTTTGTATGACATTTAAAAATGACGCTGGCCAACGTGGGGCTTTTTAAGTAATAATTCTGACATTTATATTAGCTTCTGTACGAGGGGCAATTTTGAGGCTCAAGATCACTACATTTAAAATGGCTTCCTGTCACGTGGGGCATTTGTACTAAAATTTAGGGGTTGTAGAGTACAATATATATAAAAATGAATGTCTGTTTGTTTGTCCTCCATTTTCTCCTGAACCATTTGACCGATTTCAACCAAATTTTGCACAATATCTTATTAGGACTCGGAATAGGTTTCTGTGCAAAAATATCTTGAAAAATTTGAGAGAGATCGCATTAAATTCGCAAAATAGAATACTATTGGCAAAATGTCATCGACAGGTGGCGCGGGTGAGATTCGGTTTACATTAACTTATAAGTTATAGTTAACTTATAAGTTACGACGTGTACGACTACAACATGATTTATCCGCTGAATGTTTCGCAATTATAATATCCATATCAACTTAATATCTATGTGGCGAACCCGGTATTTAAATTTTTTCAGTGTTAATTTAATCCGTTAATTCCAAACTTTTAGGTTGTCAAATAAGTCGATTTAAATTTACTATATAAGCAAGTAATTTGGAAAGAAAAGATATATACAAATCCCTAACCAAATTACCAGCGACCCAACAGTTTCAATAAAGATATACAACAACTAAATCTATTATGCCGAAACGACAAGCAATTGGTCGATCTACATCTCAAGCACGCAAGAAAAGGGCATTACGAGCTTCACAAACAAGCGAGGAACGAGAAGCTAGACTGGAAAACGTTCGAGTACGCATTGCTGAAGTCCGGTTGAATGAAACAAACGAGCAAAGGGAAGCAAGATTGGAAGGCGTTCGAATACGCACTGCTGAAGTCCGGTCGTATGAAACAAACGAGCAAAGGGAAGGAAGACTGCAAGACGATCGAGTACGCACTGCTCGATCCAGACGAACAATGCACGCTGATTTGAATCTTGCAGCATTCCATTACGATGTTAATTATGATTACAGTCTTCATCCGAGTGTGGTTGTTGGAAAGATGGATACATTATGCGTGTATTGCAGAGCCCTCAAATTTAAGCACCAAACAACAGGAATGTGCTGCGCAGGAGGAAAAGTTAAATTGCCAGAATTAAATTCACCACCCGAACCATTATCGACCCTGCTATCAGGTGACACAAGCCAATCGAAACATTTTTTGGCAAACATACGAAAGTACAATTCATGTTTCCAAATGACATCGTTCGGTGCAACACATATCGTGCGTGAGAACTACATGCCAACATTCAAAGTGCAAGGACAAATTTATCATCGTGTAGGATCCCTACTGCCACTACCGAATGCTGACCACAAATTTCTGCAAATTTATTTCATGGGAAACACTGAAGAACAAATTTCTCAACGTTGTAAAGTTAATACGGGGACCGAACGAGCAATTGTTGCTGCATTACATACTTTATTTGATCAACACAACGAATTAATTCGATTATTCAGAACGGCTCTAGAGCAAATGCCAGCTGATAACTACAAAGTTGTTGTTAGGGCTGACAAAGCACCTGTTGGCCAACACGAAAGACAATACAATGCACCAACAATTGATGAAGTGGCGATCGTTATAGTTGGCGAAGAATTTAACTCGCGTGATATAATTCTTTCTCGCAGAAATGGTGATATTCAGCGAGTCTCAGAAACTCATCGCTCATACGACGGATTACAATATCCGATTTTATTTTGGCAAGGAGAAGATGGATATCATTTCAACATCAAATTGAGAAATCCACAAACAAATGAGGAAACGGATAAGAAAGTCAGTGCCATGAATTACTATTCATATCGATTGATGATTCGCGAAAACGCTGAAAATCTCATATCTTAAAATGTCGAAAATTGTTCCATCAATACATTGTCGATATGTATGCGAAAATCGAAACCGAACGACTCCTCTACATTCGATTAAATCAAACCAAGTTGCGTTCCGAAGAATACATTCATTTGCGTGATGCAGTTGTTAATGATGGCAATGTGAATCCCAATGAATTGGGGAAAATGGTCATACTACCGGCCACATTTACAGGAAGTCCACGGCACATGCACGAATATGTTCAAGATGCAATGACATATGTTCGTGCCTATGGCCGCCCAGATTTGTTCATTACATTTACGTGTAATCCTGCGTGGGATGAAATAAAAGAACTTTTGTTACCTGGACAATCATCATCGGATCGCCATGATATTACTGCACGTGTGTTCAAGCAAAAATTGAAGTCTTTCATGGATTTTATTGTCAAGCGTCATGTTTTTGGGAAGACCCGCTGTTGGATGTATTCCATTGAATGGCAAAAAAGAGGATTGCCACATGCACACATTTTGATTTGGTTGATTGCAAAAGTTACACAGATGTCAATATTGATCCGGACTTATTTGAAGTCGTCACCAAAAATATGATTCATGGTCCATGTGGCTTACGCAACAACAATTCACCGTGCATGTCTGATGGGAAATGCACAAAACGATACCCAAGGGACTTACTTGCCGAGACTATCACTGGCAATGATGGATATCCGCTCTATCGTCGACGATCAACTGAAGATGGCGGCAAATCCATTACTTTAAAAGTACGAAACAATGATGTTGAAGTCGATAATAGTTGGGTTGTGCCGTATTCGCCGTTACTCTCGAAAACTTACAAAGCACACATCAATGTAGAATATTGCAATTCGGTAAAATCGATCAAGTACATTTGCAAATATGTCAATAAAGGAAGCGATATGGCAGTTTTTAGCGTAGGAAATTCAGACGAATCTATTAATGAAATCGACCAATATCAACTGGGACGCTATATTAGTAGCAATGAAGGAGTATGGGCGCATTTTATCATTTGCGATCTATGAACGACATCCAACAGTTGTTCATTTAGCAGTACACCTTGAAAATGGACAGCGCGTGTACTTCACAACTCAAAATGCACGTGCAAGGGCATTGTCACCACCGCCAACAACGTTAACTGCATTCTTTTCATTATGTTCGGATGATATGTTTGCAAAGACGCTACTTTATTCTGAAGTGCCAAAATACTACACGTGGAATCAATCAACGAAAAAATTTCAACGTCGCAAACAGGGTGAAGCAGTTTCAGGACATCCCAATTTATATTCAGCCGACGCGTTAGGCCGACTGTACACTGTTCACCCAAACAATTCAGAATGCTTTTACTTACGATTACTGTTAGTCTACGTGCGTGGACCTAAATCCTTCCAAGAATTGAGAACAGTACACGGTCATGTATGTGCCACTTATCGTGAAGCTTGCCAAGAATTACATCTTCTTGAAAACGATGCACATTGGGACAATTCACTCGCTGATGCATCGGATACTGATCAGCCACAGCAAATACGCACGTTATTTGCAATCATATTGACAACGTGCTTCCCTTCCAATCCAAAAGATCTTTGGGAAAAACACAAAGAATGCATGAGTGAAGATATCTTACATCGTTTACGTGCAACGAATCAAAATCCGTCCATTCCATTCACACCAGATGTGTATAATGCGGCATTGGTTTTGGTTGAGGACATGTGTTTGGCAATCGTTAACAAATCACTGGTGCAATTAGGAATTCCTGCACCGAATCGATCTGCAAATGACCTTTTCGACCGTGATTTACGACGAGAAACGCGCTTTGATGTGGACGAATTGGCTACATTTGTTAAAAATAATCTTCCAAAATTAGTTCCAGAACAACGCGTAGCGTATGACCGAATTATGCATGCAATTAGAAGCCAAAGCGGTGGATTATATTTCCTAGATGCGCCCGGAGGCACAGGTAAAACTTTTCTTATTTCACTTATTTTAGCAACCGTACGATCACAAAAACATATTGCACTGGCAATCGCATCATCCGGAATTGCGGCAACTATGTTAGATGGTGGCCGAACAGCGCATTCAGCACTGAAATTGCCATTGAATATACAAATCATTGATGCACCAACATGCAATATCAAGCAAAATTCTGGAATGGGTAAAGTACTCCAATCATGTCAACTCATTATATGGGACGAATGTACTATGGCGCACAAAAAATCATTGGAAGCGCTTCATCGTACACTAAAAGATTTGAGAGGTAATGAACAGCTCTTTGGTGGCGCACTCATTTTATTGTCTGGTGATTTTCGGCAAACTTTACCAGTAATACCACGTTCAACTCCCGCTGATGAACTTAATGCATGTCTCAAATCATCAGTTTTATGGCGAAACGTACAGAAGTTAACTTTGAACACCAATATGCGTGTACGACTACAACATGATGCATCTGCTGAATGTTTCGCAAAGCAATTGTTGGATATTGGGAATGGGAAAATGCCAATCGATGGATCCTCACAGTGTATCACATTACCAACAAACTTTTGTACAGTCACAGCAACCACAGACGAATTGATTAGCAAAGTTTTCTCAAATATCGCACAGAATTTCGAAAACCATCAATGGCTCAGTGCACGTGCTATATTAGCGGCAAAAAACAGCAATGTCAATGCCATCAATTTCAGCATTCAAAACGAAATACCAGGTGAAGCGACAACGTATAAGTCCATCGATACTGTTATGAATCAAGAAGAATTTGTCAATTATCCAATTGAATTCTTAAATTCACTTGATTTGCCAGGTATGCCGCCACACATTTTGACATTGAAAATTGACGTGCCTATCATTCTTCTCAGGAACATCAATCCCCCACAACTTTGCAACGGCACCAGGCTTTCGGTGAAAAAGATGATGAACAATATTATCGAAGCTACAATTTTAAATGGAAAATTTAAAGGAGAACATGTACTATTGCCACGCATCCCAATGATTCCGACAGACATGCCGTTCGAATTTAAACGTTTGCAATTTCCGGTGCGACTCGCATTTGCGATGAACATCAACAAAGCACAGGGACAATCGTTACAAGTGTGTGGATTAAATTTGGAAAATCCATGCTTTTCACATGGACAGCTATATGTGGCCTGCTCACGCGTCGGAAAGCCTTCTGATTTATTTGTGTACGCACCAGATGGACGAACAAAAAATATTGTGTATCCAAAGGCCCTTCAATAAACAAAATTTTAACACAAACATTTTCTTGGATACGATTTTTCATGTTGTGATTTATGAATTTAATTTAATTAATCTTTTTAATCCTTTGATGTACAATATTTATTTTATACATATATCTTTTATAACTTTTTGTAATGTAATGGTTAAAACGGTATTTTATTAATTTGCAATTCGATTGTAATGTTGTATGTTCACCTCATGAGGTTACGGAAAAGAATTTATAAAATAAATAGTTATAAAATAGTTATAAACAGGCACGGGCCTGTTTCTTAGTATAATGGATCTGATATAATTATCGATAGATGGCGTGAGTGTTGCAAGTACATTGTAATGTTTTACGTACAGCTCATGATAATTAAGTTCATTTATTATTATTTAATTCCCCAAAGGGCCCTCCCACGAGAACGACAACAGACTGGACCTCTTTCAAAGACACTCTGTCAAAAAACCTTGGACCAATCCCATTCTTTGAGTCCCCCACTGACCTAGACCAATTCATTGTCAATTTCCAAGACAACATCAAAAAATCCGTTGACGAAACTTCTTTTCAAGTCAACACCACGGACGTCAGAGACAAACTCACTCCCTCCCTCAAAGATCTTATCAGAGCCAAAAACCGAGCGAGGAAACTCGCCCGGCGAACTCGTAACCCTGATGACCAAAGGTCATACAACCGGCTCAAAGAGCAAGTAGACGTTAAAGTCAAAGAATTTCATGACAATGAATGGTTAGACACCATTAACTCCCTATCATTTAAAGACATGTCCGCATGGCGCATGGCCGCCGCCCTCCAGGGGAAAAAGAAGGTCACCATCCCAATTCTCTCCCGCCCTGACGGCACTATTGCCCGGAGCGATCTTGAAAAGGCTGAAATCTTCGCCGACAGCCTCCAAGCTCAATGCTCCCCCAACACCACAAGATTAGACCAAGCCCATATCAATTCGGTCGAAAATTATGTCACCACCACCCTAAACACCTCCGATGACACACATATCACCCCCGCCTCTCTTCAGGAGGTCACCATTGCCATTAAACGCCTCAAAAAGAGGAAAGTCCCAGGTCCCGATGGCATCACCAATACTGCCCTCAAAGAACTTCCCCAAAAAGCCAAAGTTGCCATCACCGGCGTAATTAACGCATGTTTTCGATTCAACTACTACCCACAAATTTGGAAAACCGCTGACGTAGTGGTAATCCCCAAACCCGGTCAAAATCTCAAACTTCCGAAAAGCTATAGACCAATCAGCCTGCTCCCTTCTATTGGAAAAGTAGTTGAAAAAGTCATTCTAACCCGTCTCCTAGAAGCCATGTTCGATAACAGTATTATTCAAAACGAACAATTCGGCTTCCGTGCTGGACACAGCACGACCCACCAAGCCCTCCGATTAGTTGAGCACGTCACGCAGGCACTCAACAAAAAAGAATTCACCGGCCTAGTGCTACTCGAAGTATCGAAAGCTTTCGATAAGGTCTGGCACGAAGGCCTCCTGTTCAAAATGCTTCAATCTAAAATTCAAATTCCACTAGTCCGACTTATTGCCTCCTACCTTCACGACAGAAAACTCCAAGTCAAACTCATGAACACTAGATCCACAAAGCGCCCCATCACCTCCGGGGTCCCCCAGGGTTCGATCCTTGCAGCTTCACTGTTTAACATCTTTATGAGCGACATTCCAACCCCCTCAGATCCCGCAACAAAAATTTCATTATATGCAGATGACACTGCAATATACACGTCCTCAATCCACCCGGACATAGCCACAACCCGCCTCCAGGAGGCGATCAACGATCTCGGGAGGTGGTACGAAACTTGGCGCATCGAGGTTAACTCGAGCAAAAGTTCCGCGATCATGTTTCGAAATCGTTGCAAGCCTCACAACTCCAGTGTCTGGATGTTTGAGGAGCAAATCCCCTGGAAAACCAAGGTCAAGTACCTTGGCGTTACCATGGACCGAAGTCTCAAATGGGACGCTCACATTTCCTCCGCAACCGGTAAAGCCAAATGCCTCTTCAATAGATTGTTCGTCCTCATGAACAGTAAAAGTACCATGTCCCCCGCTAACAAACTAAGATTATACAAAGCCATAATCCGCCCGACAATGATTTATGCCTCCCCTGTCTGGGGATACGCACGCCCTAGGGCCATAAATAAACTTCAAGTCATTCAAAACAAAAATCTCCGAGCTATTTTCAGCGCCCCCTATTACGTCACTAACAGGCGACTACATGCAGACGCCAAACTAGATCTTATTAACACTCTTAACCGCAAACATGCCACCAATCTTTACAACAAATCCAAATTTTCAGAAAACCCACTAGTAAGTCAACTAGGTCAATACAACCCAGCCGACTTCTTCATTCCCCGTCCCAAATCACTCCTGACCACGGACAACTCCTGACCATAACTCACCCCCACACAGACTAATGTATGTTCACAGGTTTAACTTACACAAATTCTCTTCGAAAGTGAATTTATTCACTAGATTTGTGTAATTTTTCGATCAATTTCCACAAGCTTCGATAAATCACCCCCCATAGTATCACTACAATCCCACTAGTCGCCAATTCTGACTAGTTCCAAGTAGAAGCCACTCACTTCGAGGTCATCAATAGAAATTATAATTTCTTTCTTCGAATTAGGGACTCTACTATATCGGCAAACGTAAAAAATTTCTTTTTCTTCACATATCTCATATTCACAGTCACAGACCAGGTTTCTAACCAGTCAGTCCGCCAAGCGCCAATTCCCAGAGACCCACCGGTCTCTACAACTTCCAATGTCATTAATGTATTCTTTCAGATGAAGGAGAAGGCCGGCCATGCCGGGATGCTCCATCAAATACATATCAGGTAAAGGTAAAGGTATTATTTAATTATAATTATTTTTATTATTATTTAGAAATTTGAAATTTATTATTGTGAAAATGTCACAATTGGAAAAGGTCATACAAGAGGCTTTAGCGAAGGCTATATCATTTGCCAAGTATGAAGATTGGCAAGTAAAATTAGAGTACACCAATATTACCGCACAATGTTTAACAGAGGTACTAAAACAATTTTGCGAAAGCGACAATTGCCGTCTTAATCTCAAGGTTGCGAAAAAAAAAGGCGCAGCGCAGCGTATTCGAAAGCGAAAAAGTGATGAGGAATTGGCGGCTGACTATGCAAAAAAGAAAAAAGAAGAGCAGGAGGAATTGTCAACGTCGCTGCGTGCCTTCGAAATATTATTAGAAGAGGAAGACGAAGGAGCGGAGGAAGGGGAGTTGGAAGTTCAAACCTAATTTGTTAAAACTTTCAATAAAATAATACACAAATATATCGTAAATGTAAAGTGAGTAATTATTGTGATTTCATATAACAAATTTCAAACAAATTTATTCAAATTTGGGCAGGACAACGTCTGCCGGGTCAGCTATAAATATATAAATTTTATCATCCATTCTACCCGTTTTAATTCTTTTTTAGAATGTTGTTGCACGAAGTCCAAGAGCCTACATCAAAATACTTCAGGCATAAGCAAAGCGTTTTATTTTTAATAAGACCCCGGGCAGACAATTAAAATTCAAATTTTTGATATTCTCTTTTTCAGGCAAAACAACGTTTGCCGGGTCAGCTAGTATCAGTATAAAATTTTATTTAATTCAGTTTACAGCTATAGACTTAAGAGCGCGCTGCAGAGAGGAGAGTAGATATGATGTTGAAAGAAGCCTCTAATCTTTTGTACAAATTTAAAAAACGAAACGTCGTATCAATGTAATTCTTTTTTTATATTAATAAGTAAAGACTATTGAAGGCAATAACCAATTTTGAGCGCTTTAAATTAAAAGTAAATAGGTTAATTTAATTTATGAAAACGGACAATTTTGAATTTTTATGACAACCGATCTTAATGAAATTTCCTTATTGCCTTCTGCACATCATTATAAGGACAAAACCTGATTTTGAAGCGATTTCATCATCAATTATAGAAAACTTATACAAAACATGTAAATCAAAAAGTGCCCTTAGTGGAGTTTTAAACTATATAAAATCAACTTAATGCACAAAGGGTTCAAGGGTTCCCTCATAGATGGCGCAAATAAATTATTTTAAACTCGTGTTAGCTCGCTAAGTTTCGTTTAGATTCTTGTATTTGAAATATTTTAGAATGTATTTTCCTAATTACAAAACTGCAGTAGGTACCTAGATAGGATTATTTTTACCTGATAATAATATGAAATGCATGGTTCCTTTTTAAGCAAGCTAGGTTAACCCAATGATAATCTCTCTTTATTGTTAAGAAGTAATAAATAAAAGAAGTGTAAATAAGTATTATATAAAATATTAAATGTCCACTATTGCATTTTTAAAATGTATATACAAGAAGCGCTAAATAAGGTTTTTTTTGCATAATACTAAAATAAAAGGTTAGCGTTTCACATATCAATAAAATACATTAAAAACCAATAATTATTTGAATTGTGCTATTTATTATTCATTTATAACACTGGTCTATAAATTACAGTATATACAGATTTGTCTTATTCGTTTATTGGGTAAATAAATATGTAACTATTTAATAGATGGGTAATTTTAAAATAATTTCCCAGAAACTCCAATGTAGTAGCGGCATTGTTCCTGAATTACCTCAGGTATTCATAAATAAATCCCTCTCGGCTTATTTCTGGGATAAATAATTAAATTTCTTTGGAATTATGACGTAATAAGGTGGCCACAATTTTAATAACTGTACATTTTTAAAAACAAATGTCAGTAAATTTTAAAAAAATTAAATTTAGAGGTGGCCAAATACTTATGGTAAATTCGATTCTATGTGTGGAGACATTGGTCGTCATACCAGAAGAGTGTTGAGCACGACACTAAGAACCACTCTAAGAACCAAATTACCACCACCAGATGTTTGCTGTCGAAACCTCAGACATGGCAACTGAAAATTTTTTTATGGATTTGATTTTGAATAATTGCTAAAATTTTTTAAAATAGAAAAATGTTTATCCTTGATGTGTTAGAATTGTATTTGAAAAGAGGCGCTAAAATCATCAGGGTTTTTAGTGGTAAAATAAAAAGTGGTTGGTAAGATATACGTGTAAGAAATGTCAAGTATGAAATATGTGTAATGTGGTTTTTGAAATAGTCTTATGTTAATAAAAGTAATCACCAGAAATATAAAGAGTTTTGAATCAAATACCAAAAGGTTATGGTCCCAGGGTGTTCTCTGTGCAAGTATTTTCAAAAATAATAAAATAACCCGAGAAGAATTAATTTTGAGGTTAAGAGCACATGGTAAATTTAATAAAAAGAAAATCTAATAATGGCTCAAGCAAACGGGAAAGGTTATCATATTGAATTATTAGAAGGAGGAAACTATTATAATTGGAAATTCAGGGTGGAGTTACTTCTAGAAGAAAATGGTGTGGTCGAACACGTAAAAAAGGACTTAAAAATTAGTGAGATAGTTGTGGAAAAGGAGAGACAAGATAAAACTAAAAAAGACTGCAAAGCAAAATCGTTAATTGTTCAATGTGTAGACAATAACCAGTTGGAGTGTTTAAGGGGGAAATCAAGTGCATTCGAAATGTGGGAAACCTTACGACAAAAATACGAGAAGAAAGGAATGCATGGCCAATTGTATTTAAAGAAGAAGTTGATGAACTTAAAATTAAAGGAAAGCGATTCGATGGAAGTATTCGTGCAACAGTATGAAGAGATCGCAAGACAAATGAAAGAATCTGGGAACGAAATACCCGAACAAGATCTCGTGTGCAGTATTTTGTTAGCGTTACCACAATCATATGAAACATTGGTTACAATTATAGAAAGTTCACAAGATCTTACATTCGAGTCAGTGAAGAAGAAATTAATTGATGAATACGAAAAAAGGAAATTGGCAAACCCAAACAAAAGCGACAAAACACAAGGTTCGTATGCATTTTCAACTACAGGTGGAGAATGTTTTAGATGTGGTGAGAAAGGGCATTTCATAAGAAACTGTAAGAAGCCGATGCGAGGAAGTTTCAATCGAGGAGGTTTTTACCAAGGCCGCTACGACACCAGAGGAGAAAAACGTAACAGAGGATCTGGAAATTACAGAGGAAGCTTCAACAACCAAAGTCGAGGAAGAAGCATGAGCGAGAATTCGAATTATAGAAGCAACTACGTGCAGCAAGAAGATTCCGCAGAAAATGGAAATACAAGTACGAGCAAGGACAGAAGCGTATGTTTTATGGGCGAAACAAGTTCACAAGAATTTGAAAATGGAAAAGAGAAGAATGTTGTAACATTCTTTGTCGATTCAGGTTGTACAGACCATATGGTGAGTGAAAAACATTATTTCTCCGATTTAGTAATGCTCGACAACCCAATAAAAATAGCTGTGGCGAAAAATGACAGTTATTTAACCGCTGTTGGTGTTGGAAATTTACAGGTTTTGAGTAATGTAGGTAAAGAAAATATAAGGTGTACGATTAAAAATGTATTTTATGTACCTAAGTTAAGAAAAAATTTATTGTCAGTAAAAAGGTTAGAAACTTCAAATGTAGGGGTAATTTTTGATAACGGAAAAGTAAAATTGAGAGATGTAAACAATAAAGTATTAGGAGTAGGTTACAGAAAGAACTTGTATGAAATAACATTCAAGGTTGTAACTACAGAATGTTTAAATGTTGAGAGCGTTGAAAACGATTTTAAAATGTGGCATAGAAGGTACGCTCACGTTAGTTATTCAGGATTAAAAGAAATAATCAAGAAAAATGTAGTTTTGGGAATTGATAAAAATATTAAGTTTCAAGAAGTAGAATTTTGTGAGCCTTGCACAAATGGCAAAATGACTAGATTTCCTTTTAATCAAAGAACAAAAAGTAAGAGAATATTAGAAATAATTCACACAGACGTATGTGGTCCGGTTACTCCGGAAACATATGATGGTAAGAAGTACTTCGTAACTTTTATAGATGATTTTTCTAATTTCACGTCAGTATATTTGATAAAGAATAAGAGCGATGTTTGTAGTAAATTTAAGGAATACATTGAAATGGTTGAGGCTAAATTTGAAACAAAAGTTTCTAAGCTTCGATGTGATAATGGTGGTGAATATTCATCCAATGAGATGGTAAATTATTGCAAACAAAAGGGAATAATATTAGATTATACTATTGCGTATACACCGGAACAAAACGGTAAAGCTGAGAGAAAAAATAGAACTTTAGTTGAGAGAGCTAGGGCAATATTAGCAGATTCTGGCATGAGCAAGGAATTTTGGGGTGAGGCTATACTTACAACAAATTATGTAATAAATAGGGGCTTATCAGCTAATTTAGAGGGTGTCACACCAGCTGAACTTTGGTATAAGACTAAGCCGAACGTAAGCAATTTTAAGATTTTTGGCTGTACGGCTTACAACCACATACCTAAAGAATTGCGTAAGAAATTTGATTTCAAAACTCATAAGTGTGTGATGTTAGGGTATGCGCCGAATGGCTATAGATTATGGAATTTGGAAAAACAACAGTTAGTTATATGTAGAGATGTAAAATTTGATGAAAATAGCGTTTATTTTAAAAGGGAAATGTTAGAAATAGAATGTGGGGAAGAAAGCGTAAATGAAGATGAGACTACTAGTCAGGATGATAAAGAAAATGACAATAGAGTAAATTTAGAAAATAGGGAAAACAAAAGAACTGTTAAAGCACCATCAAAGTTTAATGATTATGAGTTGTACATGGCGTTTGATGCTTCAAGTTACATTGACGATGTACCAGGTTCTTATACAGATTTAAAAGATAGGGCAGATAGGGAAAGTTGGTTAAAGGCAGTTGATCGAGAACTTAATTCTATTCATAAAAATGAAACTTGGGAAAAAGTGGATTTACCAAATAACACAAAAATTTTAGACACAAAATGGGTGTTTAGTTTCAAAGCTTTAGAAGAAAAACAGGAAGAAAAATTCAAAGCGAGGTTAGTAGTTAGAGGTTTCGCGCAAGAAATAAATGAGGGTTTAAGCGAAATTTATTCACCAGTTGCAAAATTAATAACGGTTAGGGCTTTATTGATAATAGGTAATCAAAGAGGTTTTGACTTTCAGCAATTAGACGTAAAATCAGCATTTTTAAATGGTAAACTAACCGATGATGTATTTATTAATTTTCCACAAGGTATAAAATGTGAGGAAAACAAGGTGTTAAAATTAAATAAGGCTTTATATGGTTTGAAACAGTCTTCCAAGTGTTGGAATGACGAAATCAATTCTTTTCTAATAAAAATCGGTTTTATAAGATCAGAAAACGATTATTGCCTATATATGTTGAGAAATAAAAGGATATATCTAATACTATATGTAGACGACATAATAATAGCGGGACAAGATTTAAATGAGATTAAGGAAATAAAAGATAAGTTGATGGGAAAATTTTTAATGAAGGATATAGGTCATCTTAAGAATTTTTTAGGATTAGAAATATTATACGATAAGGATAAAGGAATCTTAAAGGTTCATCAGTCTAGATATATTAAAACTATGCTAAAAAGATTTTGTATGGACGATTGTAAAGGTTCAATATTACCCATTGATCCTAAGTTAAAGATCGATTTATGTGATGATCCAAAGAAAAGAACAAAGAATCCAGTTCGAGAACTCGTGGGATGTCTTATGTATTTAATGCTGGGTAGCAGACCCGATATCTGTTTTTCAGTAAATTTCTTTAGTCGTTTTCAAGATAGAGCATCTGACGAGGTCTGGAACCACTTAAAAAGGATCTTAAGATATTTGAAAAATACCATTAATGTAGGTTTAGAATTTAGAAGAAGTGAAAATTTTGGCTTGTGTTGTTATGTAGATGCGGATTGGGGAGGTGACACTCATGACAGAAAATCCGTCACTGGTTTTGTATTTAAAGTTTTTGGTAATACCTTAATGTGGGTGACGAGAAAACAGCAATGCGTGTCGCTATCCACTACCGAAGCCGAGTTAGTCGCATTATGTTCTGCTGTATGTGACGGCTTATGGTTAAAGAAATTGTTTTCAGATTTCGGTATTGAATTTAAAAATATAATGTATTATGAGGATAATCAGGGTTGTATAGCGTTGATAAAAAATCCTACAAATAACCGTCGAGTTAAACATATAGATTTAAAATATAATTTTGTTCACAATTATTTTAAGAGTGGTATTATAACTTTAGTTTATATAAATACTGAATATCAACAAGCAGATATACTAACAAAAGGTTTGACGAATGTATCATTCATAAAGTTTAAAGGATTGTTAGGTTTGAAAGATTTTAGCGAGGGGGGGTGTTAGAATTGTATTTGAAAAGAGGCGCTAAAATCATCAGGGTTTTTAGTGGTAAAATAAAAAGTGGTTGGTAAGATATACGTGTAAGAAATGTCAAGTATGAAATATGTGTAATGTGGTTTTTGAAATAGTCTTATGTTAATAAAAGTAATCACCAGAAATATAAAGAGTTTTGAATCAAATACCAAAATGATGCTCTTTTTAAATTTGGAGAAATGAAAAACGCAATGTAGAAAAATCGGTGCCGGGCGAATAACTTTTTATATATTGAATTTTGTGCAAAGAATTTTCGAAAATGTAAATTTCTTTCGCTTCCGTTTATTAAAGACGTCAAAATAAATTGAAAACTTTATATTGAATTTTTTGTATGTAATTCTGCTTATTTGTATTAAAAAATAACATTTTATATTTTTGCGGTGTCGAAACGGTTTAGCCACGAAGTACATAATTTCTTGCATACAAATTTTGAAAGGGATTATCAACTCAAAAAAATTTTAAGTAATAAAAAAATAATATGCCTATTTTTCCAACTGTACAAAATAACGTGTTTAGTTATATTTTGTAACTATTTTAGTTATATTTTGTAACTAAAGACGTTATTTTAGTTACACAATGTTACTAATTTTGAAACTAATTTAGTGCCGCGAATATAAAAGACAAATATTTGTCCTAAAAGTTGTAAGATTCCTCAAAAATTGCTTTACCACAAAGAGGCCGTCCATTAATTACGTAAGGATGATTTTTGTAATTTTGGATCCCCTCCCTCCCCCACGTAAGGGTACGTAAGATTGTGGCACCCCCCCACATCTTACGTAAGGATTATTTAAAAGAAAATTAATTTTGACCCCCCCTCTCCGCCCCTTATATTTATAAAATATGAATAATAATATATTATATAGATAATTATACAAAACTTTAAATTAAATTTTCATTTACATAGATATAAGTTAATATATATAGATAATTAATTACATAAAAAAATTAATACAAAAAATTTGAAATTAAATTAAAGGTCAGTCCATGTAGGAGCTAGCCATTCTGATATAGATTGTATATTATGCGCAATAAAGCAGACAACATCACCAGCGTCAGTGACAAGATTTTCCTTATATCAGGCACTTATATTTTTACTTCAGCTTCGTTTCTCCATTCAACGTCTTCTGCTCCCGTTTTTTCGTCATGCGTCACGCACAAGAGTTCGTCCTCACGTCGAGTAAGAACAAGTCTAGCCGTTGCTTTAGCGTATTTCGAAGAGTGTTGCAAAGCTTTCGTGTGCTGCGGCTGCATTTTTTGACGCAAAATATTTTAAGAAACTTACGCAAGGAATACGTCGGACCCCCCCCCCCCCTTCGTAAGGGTCCTTAAGATATCCGGGGTATTGGATATCCCCCAAACCCTTACGTAATAATTAATGGATGACCCCACACGGTTTTGCTATAAATATAAATTTTTAAACAACAAAACACGTATTTGCAGGGCCGGGCCGGCCTGAAAATATTGAATATTTTTTAAAATAAAATGTTTTTATTTTTTTAAGTTTAAGAATTTTTAATAGGGATTAATAGGGAAAATTATATTTTTATTATTTATAAAATGATCTATTTTTTATGTCCCAATTTATACCCAATGTGTGAAGCACCAGGAACATTTTTGGATAGGTTGTTACTTTTTACCTCAAAATGCCCACACAAGTGAAAATAAAAGCGAGTTTGCACTCTAGACTCTACTATAGTAATATTATGCTTAGCAAAGAGAATGTTAAAATAAGCAGTAGGTACCTAGGGTATATGATTATTTTTACCTGATAATAAGTTACCTGAAATAGTAAGAGACAACATCGGAAAAAGAAAACGTTGTGCAGATCCTCCATACATTTTAAATGCCATAAAAAATTAGACATGTAATTTATAGATAAGTGTTATAAATTATATTAAATGTTTGTATTAGAGTTGATCTTATATCTTGTTCAATTATAAGATATTTTTAATTGGGTATATATGTAGGTCTTTTAATGCTGTAAATATTAACCAACGTTTCGGGCCGTTTACATGTGGTTCATTTTCAAGGCTAAAAATGAATTAAATTATAATATAAATTGTAAAAAAAAGCACTACCATTTATATTATAATAATTTAATTTCTTTTTAGCCTTGAAAATGGACCACATGTAAACGACCCGAAACGTTGGTTGGATATTTAAAACATTCAAAGACCTACCTATACCCAATTAAAAATATCTTATAAGTTATAAATTATAATAATAAATAGCAAAATTCAAATAATTATTGTTTTTGTATGTATTTTATTGATTTGCGAAACGGTAACTGCAAAAAGGTATTATGCAAAAAGGAAAACCTTATTTAGTGCTTCTTGCATCTAGGTACCCTTTAAAAATGCTATAGTGGACATTTCATATTTTATATAATACTTATTTACACTTCTTTTATTTATTACTTCTTAACAATAAAGAGAGATTATCATTGGGTTAACCTACCTAGCTTACACTCAAACAAGAGAGATAGTATGCGAAAAACGAACAGAACAAATTGTCGGTAATCGAAAACTTACAGTTTATCACGTGCTAAATAAATTATTTTTGAATACGAATAGTACCGCCAGCGCCACCAATGTATTTTCCTGTAACTAAGAAATGGCAAAAATTTGTACTATGAAGAAAGGTTCCCCCACCACTTTCTGCAGCGCGGCCTTAATTATGTTATCATTGCAAGAATTGTGTATAGCAGCAGTTATAAACAAAAATGTGCCTAATTGGAGGGATATTTTACCCAAATCATTAACGATAACTATACTTCAAGAAAATATCAAAAAAATGGAGAACGATTTAAAAAACATGAAACTTGAAGAACAAAAACTTAATCCGCCAAACATTCTGGATCCCCCAATAATATCTGGTTTGACTATGTTTATGGATGTACTAAGAGATCTTGGTGAAGACATCGACCAAAGAGAAGAAGAAATTTATATTGATATTGAAGATTTTCTAACAGATGAAAGTGATGTTGATAGTGAGAATATGTGAATAAATATGTAAATAAATATGCTAATAAATACGTAAATAAATATGTATAAAGATATTTGTGTATATTGGTGATAATCAATTCTTTTTAGGTCATGCACAGTTTAGTGATGGATAGGAAATCATAGAAACTTTTTTATTTGCATGTATTCAGTTATAATTCATACAATCCTTCAGTACCTTTGTATAGTTTATCATCAATCAAAAAAATTATCAGAATCTTGCTGAAATTCGATTTTAGCATTATCAATATTCCAAGTCTTAGTATTATTATTGAAGTAAATTCTATAATCGTGATCCATCTCACGTATAGTGTCATTTATAGTGATTATGTAATCTTTCAATAATATTAGTGTTAGCAGTTTCATCGTATTCTTCATCTTCAGCATCACTTTTCATATAGCTTGAATCCTCATTAATATCATATCACTTTTATTACATGCTGTATTCTTTAACCTAATAGGTATTTTTGTTGAATTTTTCACTGCTGACGGATGCGTATAATTCTTTACAACTTTTAATTCCTGAGATTTTTTCTTTAAGAAGTTAATTCCTTAATAGGATCCCCGATTGGTTTAAACACCTCCTCTGAAGTTCTTTGTACTGCCATTTGATTTCGTTTTAATTCAAGGTACTTACGCTTTACAGCATTAAGGACTCTAATAATTTTTTAGTCAATTCAATTTCAAGAATACAAAAAATCTTAATTCCACTCTGTATAGGTATATAATTCAACTTTAATGTACAACTACTGTTGTACATTATTGTATTTTTTGTATAATTTGTATAATTTAAATGCTTAGTTTTAGTTTTAGGTTTTAATGTTTTAAGTATTGTTTCACGTTTGTTATTTTTTTATTATTATACATGTACACTTAATGCTTTTACGTGTTTATATCATATTGTATGTACCTACATAATAATATGTATATATTATAAATATATTTGTAATAAATTATAAGTCCAAACTTAAATAACTTTTATTATTTTTACAACAATCGGTATGAAAATAAGTTAACAATGAAAATTGTTAAAATAACTATGAAGTATAGGTAAGACGCAAATTAAAATGGTTAAAGAGCAGTTAAAGTGTTAAACAACTATTATCTTGGTTAAGCAACTAGCGAGAACTATTTAAATAGTTAAGCAACAGTTTATTTGTTAGATAACAAAAAATTAGTTAAGAAAATATGAAGTTGTTAATGTACAACTTGGTTTGATTAATATACTATTTCGTTGGTAAATTCTATCAACTATGCATGTTATTAGAGATTAGATAATATCAACTATTTTTTTACAGTTGATAATACCATATTCAGTGTTTGACGCATTTTCATATCCTCTTTCTGGTTAATTTTACCAAGTTTTTTCTTTGAGTGTAATTTAAATGCAGTTTAGCACTTTCATACAGTGGCAGTTTTGTTTAATTTCGCTAAAGATTGACATATTATGCAATTACACCAACTTAATTTGTGGAACCTACTATCGCTTTACCGGATTTTTGCCAAATAATCAAAAATCAATATAATCTCGTGGAGGAGGATTTAACGTTTTGGAACCATATAAAAAATTAAAGGGTAATCGACGCTTGGGAATGTCCTTCTTAGAGTGTCAATTCGTTCAAGGAACGGTTTAGGTATTGCCTGTCGTTCAGAATCTGCTACTGTGAAGACACCGGTCATTTCTACTACAAACCCTGGTTACATCACTCCGTGAGGTCATCAGCGGATTATTTGGGTGGACACGCCGTAAGTGTTTTGTATTTTTTTTATCGTTACATTACACCATTTTGACGGTCAAAAACTATTATTGTGTTTAAACCGAAGTGTTGTTTCACGTTTCCCCTTTGTACTTTAATTATCATCAATTCACAACCAATTTTATTAATTTAATGCACCTTTAGTTTGTTAATTTAAATTTTAACGTAGTTTTAATATTTTATTTTAATTCAGAGTTTAAGTTGTCTCAAATCACGGACGTCAGAATTCACCTTCAGTGATAATAAAAGGCCATATTTCTTTTATTCTAATATAAGGTTAATATTTGTAATTTTAGGTTTTAATCTGTTCTATTTTTTTTTAATAATATATTATGCTTATTTGTGTTTATTGTTTTATTTCTGTGTTTATGTTGTATTACTATTTAGGTTTAAGGCCGCTGTTCTGTGAGGCCTTAGTGGAGTGCGGTGTAACCGGATTTCATTTGGTTGTAGTAAGTTTTCCCAATTTTTGGCACTTTTACACAGGCAGTGCGTAATTCAAAAACTGGGTGGCGCCTATTTCATCTATTTATGGTTTCAAGTAGGATTGACTCCGTCCCTTGAAGTTAAGTTCCGCGACAACCTTAAAATTCAGTTTTTAACCCACCCCACAACTCCCTGGGCTAAGCTGCCGCACCATTTCCTATTACGGGTTGTCTTAACGACGCGGAAGATTGTAATAAATTGTCCCAACAAAAATCGTCGATCCATAGCGTTGTAGTTTGAATAAATGTAATTTAGGTCACAAAAGTTAATAGATTTTAGGTTAAAAATCACAGATGACAGTTGAATGATTTTGAAGCATGCGTAGTAGCGACTTGGCGACTAATTTACGTAAAAAGCTTGGACTTTTCAAGGTTCTGCGTTATGTACTAATTTTAATTTTGCGGTAAGTACTAATTTCGAGGTTGTGAACACATTGGATTTAATGGCGCCAAACTTCTACGTTTAATAGTAACTACTAATTCTACAGTTAATTTAGAGGTTGTGAATAAGGCTTTAAGTGAGATTGAGGAGCAACTTCTAAATTTCATTGGACTGGTCACCGTAACAGGTGCAGAAGATGTAACCGAAGTAGGCGTTAATAATGTGCAAAGAGCATTAAACGAAGAGACAGAATTAAGAGACTCTGTTGAATTAAACGAAAGTGCAAAGTTGAGGGAAAATGTTTTTCCTGGCCCGTCAAGTGGAATTTCTTCGGCAATCAATTCAGAACAGGTGAATTCTAAAAGACGCGGCATAAAAAGACACTATAGAACTAGAACAATACGTGCAGAGTAAGTTCTTAATTTATTACCTAGTGATGGTTTGGTAGACCATTCAAATTCGTAATTTTTAATAAAATTGTAATTTTACAGTGGAAGTAAACCTTGAGCAAAATCAGTAATGGACCAATATGCTTCTATAGCAGCTGAGCAGAAGTTATCTTTTGAAAAGCTCAATACCACTATCGAACGAGTGAGCGCTTCATTCGATAAACTATCGAACTTTTTAACTAACCTTGTTGAAGCAAATTTGCGAGAAAGGAACTTGCGGAAATTAAGAGGGCGGAATTGTGCACCTCTAGATTAGCTTTTTTAATAAATAAACCCATTAATGTCTCTCCCAAGATTAATATTTGTTTGCAAAGTATTGCCGAGTTGGTAAGCGAGATTTTAATTCGGGAAACTGAATATAATTTAGCCTCATTAAATAAAATTTTTATCGGGTTGCACACTATTCCAACCGCTTAGAATCTTTACAGGAAGCTGGTATCGAAGATCGAATACCTTTAATTGCGGCAGTTAAGGTTTTGAGGGAAAAGGTAGACGCGTTGTTTCAGCGCGAAGAGGTAGAGGAAAATATGATAGTATGATAATATGATAGCATGTAAACTGATGGTTCTTCAGAAATCCATGTAATACCAAAATTGAAAAATTTACGTACTTCCTATACGCAAGAAATAAAAACCATTAGTCAGAGTATGAAGTCTGGGTGTTCTTCTGACGAGGTTTATACTCCTAAAGTGAGATGGTACTTAAATGGCTTCTTTTCTCAAACCGCATGTAAAAGCAAGAGAAACCCAATCAAAAGAAAGCTGGAGGGGTACGAAACTGTTTGATCTAGATGCCTAAATATCGTCATTTTGGCAGATTCCGCTGGACACAAAGAGTACGAGTTACATAGCATTTTTGTTTGGAGGGTAGTCATACACATATCAAGTACTTCCATGTGGATTAAAAACTTCGGTGGGAACATTCACAAGAGCCATGGATGTTATTTTAGGTCAGAGAGTTTACAATTAACTATATATTATGTAGATGACCTATAGATAGTGTCCGAGCTTTTCAGGTATTAGTCCGCATTGTCGTGCCGATTTATGACATGAAGTTTCGTATCTTACTATCCGACTCAAGACGTCGAGTCTGGAATTTATCGGGTAGTTTTTAGTGTCGATCAATTAAGCAATTTTCGGATTCGGTTAAGAGATAGACTGAATTTAAGCAACCTTGGGTTGGCTATGTTTTAAGTATAGTTTTTGTGATCGTATCGTGTCGGTCAGTGGACCGATGTTGAGCGTATTGTGTCGATCTCTGTATCGTCCTTTTATTTCGTGTTGGTGTTTATACCGCAGTTTTCGTTTCGTAAAGTTTTTTCGGATTAAGCCACGAGATATCTTGGTTAGAGGTTAATTCACCTGCGATGTTTGATATCATCTTCTTTTTTCGGCTGCAATGGGAATGCCGCTCCAGTCTGTTTTCTGCCCTTTCGGGACTTTTTTCTTCTTTGCGGCTGGAGTGGAAATACCACTTCAGCCTTGTCGTCTTGCTTAATTATGCTTCTTGACCAGAACTTAGAGCTGCTTCCAGGACCTTCTCGTCAAGTTTGGTACCCAAGCTTGATATCGCTGCTGCCACGCTTTAAAGACTCTTCTACTATGGCTCCTGAAATGCCATATCTATACCAATTCTAAAGACGATCTTATCTCGTACCCGTAATTTTATGGAGTGAACAATATCTTAAAACTGCGGTATATTTTATAAAACATGTTTTAAATTTTTAAAGGAGCCTAAGGAATACGAGAAATCGAAAACTTCAAGTAAAATATTATATCAAGTGTCCATCTTCGATGGCGATATCGAGGTAACGGTTTTTAATTATTGGATAGCAGACAAAATATTTAAAGTCGAGTTGGCAATTTACATAGATTTCTCCAATGATCCAGTTTCCAGGATTTTCCAATCTTATAATTGCTCCTAAAAAAGTTATTGATTTGGATTTGATTTACCAAACATTGTATTGGTTGAATATGAGTAAGAGCAAGTTTTTAGGGGGGGGTTAAGTACATAAACTTCGGAACCCTTAATCAAACTGCGAAGCTCTATCGTTATGTACAGTAAAAAAACAACAACCATGACGATTACCGTAGTCAATCATAATAACTTCTGTGGTTTGTGCGAGGTTGTATTAACAACAATGGTTGCAAAACCTGAAGAGTGCAAATTGTTATACATACATGCTTATTAATGCACCTAGTGTTTGAATTAAAATCTTCATACATCTCCTACATATCATTAAGCAATATATTCCTACATAAAATTATTGAAACACAACTAAAAGAAACAAAACCAAGATGTGGATGTTTGTCCTTGTGACAATACCATGTGTACTTAAATAGAACAATGCAGTACTGTAGCGAGATAGCGAGATACTGTACAAGAGACGGTCATAGCTTAGTGGTTAAGTGCGCCTACTGCTAATGCGAAATGCTCGGTTCAAATCCGGGTAGAGTAAAAACTTTATTCTGACCGTTTCTCCTCGGAAGGCAATGGCAAACCACCGAGGTAATTTTCCATGAGCGCCCATCTCGCAATGAAGTGTATTACACTTCCTGTGGTTCGGAGCCCACGTTAAACAAGTAGGTCCTCTATGTATGTGAAAATAAATCGAACGCACATCACATGCATGGAAAGAGATGGGTCACGACGCTTCTGTCAAAGAAGCATCACGACTGAGGAGGAGGAGTACTGTAGCAATAATTTGTAATAGTTGGTGTGAAAATCATAATATACTAAAAATGTAGTTATAAAATGACTACACAAAGATAGCGCATAGATAAAAGGTTATAGCACCGCCAGGACAGAAAGCTGTTGAACTACTAATCCTAAAACATATATAAATAATTTTGTAACAATTCCTTCAGTTTATATTTGGAAAAACTAAACGAAATGTAATTGCTTTGTTTCAGTAATAGAATAAGAATCCTGCATGTAAACTTATAAAAAGGCCCTGCTGTCTAAATTTAAGATTAGGGTGGCAAGAAGTACCCGTCTTAATTTAGGTGAATTGAGAACACTAGGGTTGTAAATTCTAGTGAACTCTAAATTAGGAAGGTGGCTAGAAGTACCTTTCCTAACTTATTGGTGTGAATAACATTCAAGTCGTAAATTTAAATGCTACTATTTTATTAATTTTTACGTACCCTATTTATATAAAAATTAATGCTAGATATCACATTCCATTCTATGGTATTTTAAATGTAAAGTTATTAATATGCTGAATAGATATAAATTTTCCATTATAATAATTTAAATGTATAAATTGAACTGATGATTAATTAAATGTTGATGTGATTACAATGCGGAAATAAATTATATTTTTAATTGACCTACTGAAAAGTGTTAAAAATGCATTTTAGCTTTATTTACTTTTCTACGTAGGTTTTTTTTACAATATTTGCTTAAATTATTTATATACAGGATGGTTCTAAACTATAACAAAACCGTTTCATTTCTAAATTAAACACCTGCTAAAATCTAAAGAACGTTGCCATTTGTTCTTTATGCTTCAGGCTTGTAACATTGTCCATATTTATAAATAACGTATTTTGAAAACTTCGATTAAATTATTCGAAACTTATGCCCGTATTCACAAACAATTTTATAACGGAGGATTATGAAATCCGTCGTTTAATTTTTACGACCGTAAAATCAAATTAACTATTCATAAACGTTACGATAGAAATTTAACAGTGTGTTTTGTAATCGCCTGTAATACCTCTATGTAGGGATTTATTGAACTAAGTTGGTATTATTCTTAGTTCTATCAAACAGTTCAATCACCTTTAGCTGTCATTGTGGTTTTGTCATACGCTTATTACATATTGTTTGTCTTGACTTTTGTTTGTAATTTAGTTGAAATTACTGTATATTCTGTGACTATGTCGACTAAACGTGAAAAGGAAAAGAATTTCACCGACAGGGAAATTGCTTTATTGATTCGTGTCCACAATCGTGTAACCGTGTAACAAACCGATGGTGTAACGTCGAAACAAAAAACTCATGCATGGATGAGATCAGATCACTTCTCATTTTAATAGCTTCAAACTAGAAAAGACAATGCTCAAGATAAGGTAAATATTATCTATCACTTTAATTTGAATTATAATAATGTAAATGATTTTTTAGTTGCAAACGTTTCTAACGGGTGGAGGCAATTGATAAGCGAAAGTGCGACGATGTACCCAACTCGATTACCAAAAAGAAGAAGTCAAAGAATGCAGTTTCTGCAAGTGTGTATATCGTAACCTGAATAAAATTGTTACCGATAAAACAAAAATATGATGCTACTTATCGTTCATTTAACAAATTTTAACATTTTATTATTATACATTAACATTTTATTATTACAACTCATTTTAATAAAATACATTATTTATTAAATTTTGTACACTATTATTTGTGTTATCGTTATTGATGGGAATTTTTTCGAAAGCTTCCGAAGGAATTGGTATTTTAGGGTCTTCGTTTGGTGCATCGTCCTTTAAATCTATAGCTATATTGTGTAAAATAGCAGTTTATAAAATTGCATAATTTTATAAAATCCATGTTTAATCTTCCGCACATCTTCTTGTGTTTGTGGCATAAATATATATTGTGGTTGCAAATTCACAATTCTGCTTACCGTTGGCTGACTAACATTAATATGGTCACCCAAAATTTGTTGCAAAATTTATTTTAACGGACGGTAATGTGTATTACGACCCGAAAACCGGTCGTAATCATTACGGTTGATTTTACAGGCGATTTTACATTACGATCGTTTGTGAATACCAAACATAACAATTTAACCGTCCGTAACGTTTTACGCACCGTTAAATTCAGTTACGAACGTTTGTGAATACGGGCATTAATATTATCTTGGTAAAGATACAATTCGCAAGCTTGGCATGAATTACACTATGTATTTTGTTGAGAAAAATACATCCACCCAACGGAAAAACATCTAAATTTATTCAATAAAAAACAATATCATCCAGTATAGACTAAAACCAATGTATGAAACATGGTTTAGTCTTACTCAAAATTCACGTTCGTAAATTTAATCGATCCCCATGGTTGGGGATCAAAATATAATTTATGATACTGAGAAGCATAAATATGAGGGTAGAAGGCTGAAAAATAATAGGAATTAAAAAAAACACATTAAACAATATACATAATATACATAATAAATATATCAACATAAAAAATTATAAATAATATAAAACGGTAAGGGAAAGTCGCAATAACCTTAAAACAATTCATAACTTCAATAAAATAATATTTCGATTTTTTATGGATTATACGGTCACATTATATTAAATTTAATTTTCACTATGATCATTGTCTAGTTTTACATGGTTCCATATGTCAAAATTTATAGAGGTCCTATAAACAACGTTATTTCCCTTTACAACATTGCGATTCAAATGGTACCTTAGAAGGGAATAAGTGATCAATATTATGTCAAGGGAATAGTTAGCACTTCTCTGAAAACAAGACAGTTGCAAATCAGCAAAATCTTTATGTTCACAACCAGTTTACAGATTAAGTTATGAGGCGCTATATTTTTCTAGGAATTTTTTGGATTCCCATAAAACTGCCACTCAAATCGAGAGGGAGCACATTTTAATAATACCTAAGAAATTAATTGACAGAAGAAATCACATATTTCAATTAATTATCGGTTATCATTCGTGTGTAAATGTTCATTACTATCGCATCTCAACTTACCTGAATTTACTCATAAAGATACTATGTACGTATATCAATGTACGATGGTAAAAATATAAAGTACGTCTAAAGCTATATCTAAGAATTAACAGAAAATTTAATTGTATCGCGACAATTCAATATCCAATTAATATCATTTCAAATTAATCATATCTTTTTATATACCATACCATAATTGTTATGTCTGGAATCTGGGATTCCACTATGAATATTACTAACATGCATCTGAATTGACAAATTTATAAAATTAAGTGCACATACCTTTATACTGCTATCAAAAGCGACGAGATGCCACCAAATTTTTACGATCGATTTCTGCAAGCGATGTCTCCATGAAGATCCAGCACAGAATTTTGGATTGCCGAGCAATTAATTCAAATGCAGGATACCGACCCCGCCACACTGCAAAAACAAAATAAATTCACATGCTGTTCATCAAATTATCACCAAACTACAAAATATGAATTAAATTGTACTTTCATCCGAGCAACCGAAACAAAGCAAATTTTATTAAAAAATTAATTAATTAAAAGTTGTTATAATATAATAAATATAAATAAACGTATACCCAATAGTTGTAAATTCCGATTATTTCTACATTAATCCATCTTATAAAAATATAAGTAATGTAAGTTTACATAAAAATTAAAATAATAGTAATTAGTATAACTAGAAAATAAATTTTACTTGGCCTGTTCTGAACATCCCACCTACCTACTTAAAGGTTAATAATTAAATTTAGTTGTTCACAATAAAGATACTAAATGGATACTGAAGTTATTATAATCATTTCCATTATTTATGCCCTTGTGGGCTTTTATCTTTTATTAATTACTAGATAAGGATTGAACATAGAACCCTTACATAATTGTAATATTATTCAAGGGTTAATGTTATTTATATATAAATATATTGATTTGTTTGATGACGTCTGTAACCCCATACATTCTTTCATTGTGTTCAACCATAACGGCCATTAGACGAGGAATGTTGAACATCTGGTGAAGCTCAAGGGCTACTTTGAATCACGATACACCATTGAATAGGTTGATTACGTCACCTGTTGGGTTAGGTGGAAAGGGGGCGACTTGCGCGATCGTGTTTGTTAGGATTTGAGCATCTGCGTGTCGTTCTAAATTTATTGTGGAATGTTGAGGGAAAGTTCGTCTAGTCGCAAGCGGGGAAAAGTTTTGTCTGTTGATGGTCGGAGCAGGTGAATGTAAATGCGTATTATTTTGTTAGTTTTGCGTATTTTGAGAATTGAAATGACCATGGCGTAGGGTGCTTGCACTCACATTGTATAAATATTATAAATTTGAATTTCAAATAACATTCAATGGTCAACTGTAGACTGCGCCATCTTGTAATTTCGTGATTCGCATAAGAGATCACAAATTTTAAGCATTTAGATAGGAAGATGCCGGTCCAACCTTTTAAGTTCATGGTTTGTACGTTTCCCTGGAACTTGAATGCATTACCGGATTTCGCTGCAGTTTGTCATGTGAAATTATAAACCCAAAGGATGCATCCACCGCGTTGAACTTCTTAAAAAATGATCCGAATGACGTGAATTTAAAATGTGGAAATAGTTTTTACAACAAAATACCATACCATCTGTATCTACTTATGTAAATAATGGATTCTGCAGCTTCCCGATTAATGGTAACTTGAAATTTTGCTAACAATGATGTAGAGCATTTATCCATATTAAGACGGTTTTTGTTTGTTTTCCTTTTATTATTTTTAAAATTGTTTTTTTATTCAAAAGAATTTTTCAAGTTAAGCCCACATTTTAATTATTTTGTTGAGTATTTTAAAATTGCATATTAATATTTATTTTATACTTATTGGAATTATGGCAAGCAAAACGACAAAACGCAAGTTACAATACCACATCAGCTCAATTATAATTTTTTTTTAAGACTACATTTATTATTTATGAAACTCTTTTTTTAATATCAAATTTATTTTTATTCATTTTAAGAATTCTTAAGTGACCGGAATGTAGATTGATAACAATATATTACTTACTATAAATATAATAACCGCTTCTCGAAAATAACGCGCCATGAATGGATTAACCATTAACGTTCAATCAAACCTGTTATTAAATTTTATTAGGTCATATTTCGTTGTCAAAACTATACGTATGGCGGCCAAATACAACAATCTCTTATAGCACTTATATCCCGTGGATGTATAATTTCATATTACAAAAAAGTTCAATTTCAAATTGGGCATTTTATAACGGAGAAGTTTATTAAAGTAGAGCCTTACGGCTTTCATAGCTAATGAAGGGGGGTCTGGTTTTATTCAGATTTTAAAATAATTAAACAAAATATTAGAAACGGACGGGATCCGAAACAAAATTTGGTAAAAAATTATTATTTGGGAAAATTTAATATCAATTTGTAGAAATTATTTTTCAAATTCGACATTGCAATTTTGTTAATATAAAATTATAAATATTCAATAAATTAAATATTTGCGAAAGCTGTAATAGGGAATTTTACAAACATAAGCATCTATTCAATTGAATATTTATAAATAACTTTGTATTATGGACTAATACCCAAAAATTAAAATTATTTCAGCAACCTTAAGCAAGGTTATCAAAAAAATAAAGAAATCAAGTTTCTCGTGCTAAAAGGTTTTATAAAATATTTTGAATTTTTATGTTACAAAAAAGTTATTTTTATTCCATGATTTATGGAAATATTCAGACTCGGTTCAAGCGGTGCACCCGAATTGCACCACGAAAAGATTAGTTCACAAATCTCCTACCCGAATTGCACCACCGTAATTTCAGGTAAACACCTCACCAAGGGTCGGTCGTCCGAATGGGCGGAGGTAAATGTGCCACCAAATGTACCTGACCAGAAAAGGGTACCGGTAAATGTGCCACCGACCAAAAGGGTTCTTTAAATAAACACAGGTATTTGTGCCACTAACAGTGAAAAAATTAAATTTTTTTTGCCTTCGAATTTTGGGGTGTGCATTCGATAAGGCTGTAGGCCAGCTCGGCAAATGGTCAGATATTTAATCCGGGTCCAAATTTTCTACCTGGAAATACATAGACCAACTCGGCAAGATAATAAATTTTGGCTTAGCCAGAACTGCGAGCATCAAAAAACCTACCCTCCGATGCTCCGCATCTCCGGGCGGTTTTTCGTGCTCCGAGCCGCTACGCGGCGGGCGCTAAACATACGAGAGGCGCGACAGATCAAGGAAACCGGGATAAATGCAACCGGGATGTGAGAGACCCTCGAAATAGCATTAAAAAGTATAGTTGCGCTATGGGGCAGTAAACTTTTACGTTTCACCCCCAAAAAATCGTGTAAAATCAAAAAATAATCGATGTTACATGTAGGAGATGCATCAGGTAGATGCCGTTTTCTCCGGTGGCACAAATACCTGTGTACTTTTAATATCCTAAATTCGTAGCAGGTAGAATAACATTACTGGTGGCACATTTACCTCCGCCCGTCCGAATTGCACCACCTCTATTGTAATATTTTAGGTAAGGTGGTTTTATTGTTAAAAGTTAAAGCACAATGCTGGAGTTTAACCTGATGCCTCCTACATGTAACATCGATTATTTTTTGTTTTTACGCGATTTTTTTGGGGTGAAACGTAATAGTTTACTACCCCATACCGCAACTATACTTTTTAATGCTATTTCGAGGGTCTCTCACATCCCGGTTTCATTTATCCCGGTTTTCTTGATGTGTGGCGCCTTCTCGTATGTTTGGCCTAGTAACCAGAGTCAAAACCGCCCTGGAGGGGTGCAACGCGGAGCGGAGCGCAGCGGCTCCCCGTAAGGGTAGGTTTTGACGATGGATTACCCTCCTTATCGAATGCACACCCCAAAATTCGAAGGCATAAAAAATTTAATTTTTTCACTGTTTTGGGTTATTATTTTATTAATACCTGCTCCGACCCTGTATAATATAATATGAATTAATATATTAAACTCGAAATTTAAATTGCAAAGAATTTAGATATTTGTGTATTTATTTCTTTATATTATCTGTTTGCTTGTGATACCTGCTCGGTTTGCTCGTGGTGCAATTCGGTAAAGCGATTACGGAACGACATTTGACCGTGGTGCAGTTCGGTCTAGGGATTACATTTACCTGGGTACAAGAAATGACCCCTGATAAGCCGTGGTGCAGTTCGGGTAGCACCGGTTCAAGGGAGTGGTCTCCAGCTCAGCGGGTGCCGAAACCCACGCCCTTACATTTTAAATAATAAAGATACTTCAAGGCTAACTGGAAGTAAAAACCTTTCGAGGGGCGCAAAACATTAGAAGCGAGTGAATCATATGTAAAACAGGATACTAACACATTTCCGGTAAAAAACAAAATATTAAAAATTCTCTTTTGTTACATTTTTAAATATCATAAACTGGCGGTTATAGGCCATATACATCTGAGCATGTTTGAGGCAAAGATTCGACACAGGTCATTTAATAAATTCTGCTAATTAACAATTTTATTTTCAGAAAAAAAATTAGTATTTATATTATATGACGATGTTCTCATGATGCAGCAAAATTTATTATATCCTCGGCAATAAATAATAGATATTTCAAATCTTTTTAAAAATCTTTTTTTTTTCTGTTAAATGAAAACAGCGTTATACCATCTGCATAAAATAATTTTTCTCAAAAATCACTTTGTTAATTAGGACATTTCAACTGAGGACGGCAGTATTAAGATACATTTTGCCCCCACCCCTCTTGAATTTTTTAATGAAATTAGTGTCAAACGTTTAAGCTTCAATGATCTTCCATAAAAATCGTTTGTACCATAAGCATCGCAAAGTTATTCGCGAAAACTTTTGGAGGCGGGGCTGTAGATATGGCAGTCCCCCCCCCCCCCATCGCACATTCTCATATAAAATGGGGTCAATCAATAGAGAATCGTTTGAGCTTCAATGAGCTATCATAAAAATCCTTCGTACCCCAAAGGTTTTTAATAAAATTTCAATTTTTTAGAATAATTTTGGAAGGAGCTGTAGAAATTATTTTTACGAAGTGATTTTTTCAATACACTAAATGCCAATCAATGGGTAATGATTTGAGAGCTCCAATGAGCTTCGATTTCCATCTTTTGAACAACAAAGGTAAAATATTTGGAGCATTTCAAAGATTATGAAAATAAGAGACATTTAATCGCCCCTCCAATCCCCCCTCACGAATTTTCTAATGAAATTAGTGTCAAACGTTTGAGCTCCAATGAGCTTCTATAAAAACCAATAATAAAAGCTAAAAAAATATTCAGAAAACTTTTGGGAGGGGCTGTAGAAACGATAGAGATTCGTTTGACCTCCAATAAACGTTAGAGCGTTTGAAATATTGTAAAATTATTGTAAATTTTACTAATATCGGTCCAAGTAGCGCTTAAACTTTGGGTTTTATTTGCATAGTCAAGCTTAGATTTAGACCTTTTCTTTTATTGCGATAAGAAAATTACTCTACTAGAAAAATAAATAAAAATATGTTAGAAACAATGAAAATCATACAAGAGCCGAAAAGCGGGCCCTGACCAATATCTGGCCGCTGGAAATATAGAAACCAATTAGTGAATATGTAAAACATAGGTACTTGATCCAGTTTTGAGAAGTTTTGGTAGCAATGAAAAGTAGTATATCCCACCTGAAATTGGAATGAAGATAGGTAAGTTTTGGGATGAGAAATAAAGGGACGTAATAACAGAAATCCATTTGTTTTAATTAAAATTTGAAGAACCATCGCGTCATCCTTACAAATATATCTCGAAATGCCTACAAACTGGGGTTCCGTGCCGTACTAAATGAAGTGCCAAAAATTGTTCTCAAGAATTGAATTTTCATTAAAAACCTATGAAGCTCAAACAACGCGGGTATTGAAGCTCAAACGATTGCTACAAATTTCATTAAAAATTCGCGTTATGGGGAGGGGGGGCGGTTACATGTCACTCAATTTCACGCTCCAACTATTTTAATAAAAGTTACCGTCACAACTTTTTTATACCCGCAGATTTTTGCGCGCAAAAAAAACATTACATCATGCAAGTTCTAGTGTTAATTATTGCACATTATAAAATCGGAAGGGTCCGACCGCCATGACTTTCTAGTTTAAATAATTAAATTCAAATTTAGAAAAGCTTCGGAAAACTTAAAATTGGTCGAGTGGTAAGGAGTCAAACCGTGCTCTTACTGGGGTCAAATTGCAAAAGTAAATATTTAAATGCCCGGGTCGAAGTTAAAAGTGGAATGCCTAAAAATTTTCAAATTGTTCTGCTCAACAACACAATTTACTGGCTTGTTGGTTTTTAAATATTCACTATAAACAGGCTGCAAAAACCATAACAAATCCGAAAAATTTCGTGATGACATATTAATTTGTATAAAATACCTTATGTAATAGTGTATACCTCCAGCATCAAAATTATGAAAAAAAAATATAAATATAAATAGTAAGTTCTTATAAACACAACAATTATTAACCAATTATTAATAATAATTGAAGAACTAATACATTTTCCAATATTTATTTTCATAAATAACTAAAAAGAAAATAATTCTTATTTGCAAATTGCTCTTATAAAAATTCGGTCATGGTGGGCGCAATTCTTACCATTAACCCATGAACAAAAATATTCTTGAGCCGGGCCTGTAAATATTTAAATTATTAATACTGTGAAAACAAATTACTTTTAAAGAATTCTTACATTTTCGGTTTCTAATTTAGTAGTCCCTACATTATTTATATTCTAATTTTTAATTTATAAGTAGGTAATAATTTTAAATTACGAATATCAACGTTTTAGAAACGTTTAACACTAAAAAAGATATCAAAGAGTTCACACAATTGATTCGCTCTGTATAAGTAATAAATTATTATTTATAAGTTTTAATGAACGCAATGTGAAAGTATAGTTGGGACCAAATAAATTGAGACTTGCGTCATTACTTAAAACAGTACGAATTAATATTAAAATCGCTAGTCAAATGAGTGCATTTTAAGATGCATCTGCCCTTTTCATTTTAATATAGCTTTCTTTCTCTTTCCTGTAATAATTTAAATTATCTTTCTGTCAATGTCATATAACTAAAGTTGGGTTATGTAATAAATATGTTTCCCATAAACACCTTTTCATAGAATTTCAATTTACTGATTATAAATAAAACTTGAATTTTAGGGTTTTCTTTGAAAATGCTTAAATTTTTAATAAAAGCAAGATTCCGGAATTACCAAATTTGAAATAATTGTATTATTTTTAAAGAAATATTTTTGAAAAACTGATTAAATTTTTTCCATGAATTCGTCGTCAAAATAAACGGGTTAATAAATACCTAAAACGTACAGAGGAACTGCTCATTTTTATTCATCGGAGTCGTTGTCACTACCAGTATCGGAGTCATTGGTTAATTGTATGACGAGTTCTTCTACGGTGACATCTAAAAGTTTTTCCCGTTCATACCAATTTGTTATCACATTTTCGGTGTGACGAATGCAATTTTTCCAAATTTCAGATGTACAATTATCCAATGCTTCATTCCACATCGAAATTACTTTTTCATCCCCATAACCATCTTTTCCGATATGCTTATTGTAATAAGTTTTACAATTCGCCCATATAAGTTCAATCGCATTAAATTCGCAGTGGTAGGGGGGTAAGCGTAAAACTTCATGGCCATGGTTTCGTAACAGCTCATCCACTTCATACCGTTTATCTTTTCTGTTCAATTTTGCCAATTCTAACAAATCTACTTTAAACAATCGTTCACTAAAACAAATGTTGTTTGCAGACAACCAAGCTGCAATATCTGCTTTCTTCCACGCCGACGTAGGCTGTTTTTCAACTAACGTAGAGTGGTAAGATGCATTGTCCAATATTATTAAACTTGGTTCTTCCAAGTTGCATATAAGTTTCTCAGTAACCCATTTTTTAAATAAGTCACCATTCATTTCTCCATGGTAATCTTCTTTTTGAGATTTTGATGCAAAGACTAATGATGCATTATCTATAAATCCAGACTCCGAACCTGCATGAAGAACAATGAAGCGTTTCCCATCATAACCTTCTGGTTTTCTAACACTTTTTACTGAATTATCTTGCCAAGACTTTCCAGGGTTACCTTTCGAAAAAATCCATGTCTCATCCAAAAACACAACTTGACGTTTAAATTCGGAATTTATATTGTTTATAGGATAGCTTTTCATGAAATGTACTCGATTAAAAGCAATATTGTGTTTTTCCACTAATGCTCTACGATTACTTTCTTTACAAAATTTAAAACCAATTTCGTGGAGAGTTCGTTTTAAGCTAGTGTTGCTTAAAATAATATGCAGTTTTTGAAGTTTCTTGTTTAATGTAGCAACAGTTAAATGTTCTTCTGAAAAAAATACCAAAATTTTTTGAAAACCTATATTTCTTGTTCATTACTTAAAAAAATAATCCAGAAATATCTAATATTTTAAAACTTACTTTTTCTGTACATTTCGTAGATGGATTCCCTTATATTCATTTTTGACGATTCTGGCAAATATTTTGATTTCTTACTCTGCTTTGATCTGGTTTTGTTAATGTTAAATAAATAATTTATCAAAATTTAACATGAAACTGACATAAACAAATTATATCCGTAGTTACCTACTCATTGTTGATTTCAATTTCAATACGCGAGTCAATTCAATTTTTATTGCTTTTATTTTTAAGTTCAGACATACTAATTTTATATAGTATTTATTATTAATGTAAAATGTTGATAACGTACGTCTTTTCTTAGTTTTTGCCAGAAAGACTTTCAAATATGTTTTTTCTCTTTTTAATAAACCTAAACGACGTCCTAAATTATATTCAGGATGTCTTTTCTTAATCAGAAATTTGTGACGCAGGTCTCAATTTATTTGGTCTCAACTTTAGAAATCTAGTAGAAAGAAAGATGTTAAATGTGTTGCCTAACTATCAAAATATTACAATTTCTTTTGATATAAAACATGACTTCGAAACATTTCCACATCGAAAAGTCATTGATCAGATAGGGGTGTGCATGTGCATAAAAATTGCATAAATATATTTCCAAGTTCTAATGGCTTAAACCACCTTAAAGTCCCATTTTCTGAAAACGGCATAATATAATACTGTAATTTGATGGTATATTTTTGACTTGTGACGAATATTATGTTACCATGTGGTCGACTTTTGACCATTAAAAATTTATTATATCAAACGCTTTTCATAATTTAATTTCTAGTAAAAAGGAATTTCTGCAGAAATAATTTAAATTAAAACAAAATTCTTACCCACTTCTTCGATATTAAAAAATTATTCATGACGACACTCCTTTGTTAGTTTGATCAACTTGCATCCAACGAATCGGGATAGTAATGTTCTTTTATAATTTACTTGTTCACTTTTGTTCTAATCAAACTCACTTAATTATTTATCGTTTAATGAGCACAAATCAACAATTTCTAAAACATGACCTTCACTGCGCGCCGCGAACTCAAAACAACTGACGGGCAAAGCTGACAGGATTTACTACGGCAAACGAACCACAGTACCGAACCTGAAATCACATGATAGACATGAACATAATTTGTAAAGCGGAGGGGATTTATGTAGTAAATATTAATTTGATTTTACTACAAAAATTATTTTGAATGTCAAATGTCACGCATTGCATTTAATTATTTTGTTATCAGTGAAAAATGAACAGAAAAAATTATGAATGTTATAACAATAATACACAGGATAAAACCAGTGGCGGCACTGGCAGCACAGAATGATGGTTTTTAATTATTCAAATTGTTACGAAATTTAAACCGTGGTGGATTACATTCGTGCAGCCGCTTATCTCAGGGGCGGCTGGGCAAAAAAAGAAAGGCTTGCCCCTAATGCTAGCTCACAACAGCAGGGCGGGAGACGCTTACGAAAAATTAACATACAGAGCCGATACTTCCTTTAGATGTAGAGGGGGTTATACAGGGTGCGCTAAAAGATGAGCTCCAAAGAGCAAGCGAGAAAGATGTAGTTTGGCGCCACGCAGCTTAAAACCACCCTGTAAACAAATGTAGCAAACACTAGCGAAACTGCGGAATAAGTGTGTCTGCAAAAAAAGAGGTAAAGGGCTTTTCGGGTCTGATGCTTCAGGATCAAAAATAGCGCTGATCAGTTCTAACTTCAGATTTAATCGTTGATAACTAAAATATATACAGTTAAGCGCAATATTAGGACAATCTTTTAAACTCGAAAATAATGAATAATTAAAACAATTATGAAATAATGAGTTATTAGCGTTCGTAATGTAGCTACCGCGTATACGTATACTCAGTTTACAGATAACTACGCGCTTCTGTAACTGGGTCACAGAGATAAAAAATAAAGAGTTTAATAAATTTCGTTTACAAAACGTAAATGCGTTCATAAAGAACGGCCCAACAAATGTAATCCGCGCAATAATGTTAGATAGCCAAAAATATAACAATCAAATCTGACAAAATAAAACAAAGATCTTATCTGTGAAGTTGATGGAGTCTTCGATGTTGAAGTTGATGGAGTCTTCGATGTTGAAGTTGATGGAGTCTTCGATGTTGAAGTTGATGGAGTCTTCGATGTTGAAGGGACGAGCAGTTAGTATCGAGATAACGATGTTGGTCCCAAGCAGAAATGGTAGTCGGAGGGGAATGGAATGGTGAATCACAGAATGCTTTCCAGATGGCTTCGGAAGCAGGGTTTAAAACATTGGATTCCAAAACCCAAACAAATACTGATCACAGGCGGTAAGGTCTTGATCTCAAAGATGTCGTTGGAGGGTTTTAACAATTTCAGATGGTAATCAATTTTCTTCAAGATGTTAAAAATTCGGACGAAATGAATCCTTCAAATGAAGTACGGAAAATTCTCCCAAATGCTTACAAAATTAAGCCGGTACGGAAAATCGTCCAAAACCAAATGACCAAAATATATCCCAAATAATTGGATTGAAAAAAACTCGAAGTTCAATAAACAATTTAGTCACCGGAACGTCCAAAAAAATAGATTTTTGTTCAAAAATTCGAACACAACACACCTTTTGAAATCGGAAAATTAACCATCTGCCTATTTATCACAATCGCCCGTGATAGTAAAATTTGTTCAAATTAAATATAAAACTTGCATTTAATGCCGCATATGAGATTCTCATTAAACTAATTGAAGAAATCTTCAATTTTTCGAAAAATATTTCTGTGTGAAAACAGGACCGTAACAAAATGCACCATTCGCACCATGGTTGTTACGCCAGCGAATACACCTACCCTCGCTTTACACGGTATTTTTTACGTTTTCGCTTTTACACCCTTTGAAAAACAATTTTAATTATTTTTTTTCATTTTAATAAGACAATGTTTTTATGAACCTTGATTTTATTTGTTGTTCCTTTGTACTACGTATTTAATTAATAAAAGAATTAATATATTTTTTTGCCTTTCAATATTTTTATTTTATTTATGTACCGTTAAAAAAATTAAAATTATGTGTTTTTTGCATACTTTTCCATTTACACGGTTTTACATTCAAAAAGTTAAAATTTCGATTAACACGTTTTTCTCAGGAATCTATCTACCGTGTAAATCGGGGGATAGATGTATTGAATAATCCCACGTCGCACTGTGGGATGAAATCACGAAAAACTGGCCAGTCTCAAGAATTGGTATATTGGGGTTTTTGAGATCGCTGATTACGAATCTAAACTTTAAATTTTTAAAAACAAAATGGTAGATCCAATATGGCCGACAAATATGACAAAATATGTCTGATTTTATCTAAAAATAAAATGGCGGATCGAATGTGGCCGACCAATATGACAAAAGATGTCCGATTTTATCTAAAATTGGTACCTATTCAAGCGTTTTTGCGGTCGCTGAGTACGAATTCAAAGTTATAAATTCAAGACCAAATATAGCCAACCAATACCTATATATCAAAAAGATGTCAGAATTTATCTGAAATTGGTATTCAAGGGGTTCCGAGATCGTTGATTACTAATTTATAGTCATAAATTCTGTAAACAAAATGACGGACACATTACAGTGTAGTCTCTATAACGTGAACGTCCCATAACGTGAACATCCACAAACATGAACACCTGATTTGATTTTGTACCTATTCCAAAACGTGAACGTAAAAGTAATCATAATATACTCTAAAACGTGAACAATTTTGACAATACGAATTTAAAACTGCATGCAACTCGTATTATTATATTATTCTTATGTTTTTGTACGATTACGCAGAATATTATCACACCGTGTAGGTAGTATGTGATGATAATATGATACTAATAAATTTCTAGACAGGCGTCACAAGTTAGTTATTGTTAACCCTAGATAGATAACCATATCGTACCGTACATTAAAGATAACCATACGTAATTTCGACGTGTATCATGTTTGACAGCACATATTTTGGGTTGTGTGCACAATATGCTTGCGTCAATTTAAAAAGGTATCCCCATAAATGTCATTGTGTTTATGAATACATGAAAAATATTAAGGTTTTTAAAATACCAAAAAAATCGTACAATCAAATTCGAAATGTGGACTAGTTTCGAACTTATTTGTTCTCATCAGCACAATATACGAAGAGATTGTACGAGCGCATTACGGCTATTTGCCATCCACAAGCAAAGTAAAGTTATAGACTTACAAAATTACTTGTTTCAGCAGCGCCATCGCGCGGTTCTTGGGAGAGGCCCCAGTATAATATGATGAAATCAAAAAGTTCTCAGCTCAAGCCAGTGTGTATTAAAATACCAAAAAAATCGTACAATCAAATTCGAAATGTGGACTAGTTTCGAACTTATTTGTTCTCATCAGCAGAGCCGTATCTAGGCGGTGGCGAGATGGGCGCCCGCCAAGGGCGCAGCTACCGGGGGGGCGCAAAATCGGCCATGAAAAATAATTTTTTTTAGATTAGTGCATTTTGTTAAGGACAAAAATTTCACGTTATTGAAATGAATGTTATTCCAGATTGTTAAGTTACTGTCCGTAAGTGGTGTGTAATTATGTTTATTACCGTCACAGTAATACTGTGAATAGTCTAGTTGGCTAGTTACAAAGTGATATTACCTCCATCTCCGCCCCCTCCCTTGCCGCCTTATAGTTGAAAACAACACAAAATGTAATTCGAGCGCGAGCCGTGCTAAGTTACTGCACCTGTGCCCTCTCGCTCTTTTTTTTGTTGACACCACAGTTCGATTGCAGTCCCAGGTATTATTTTCTTACATTGTAAATAAAGAGATTTCCACAATCAACGATAGTGTTTGATGTTTGAATGTTTACGTGTTGGTGTTGGCGTTCCTTCCGTTGTTCAGGTAAGAATTGATCAAATAAAACGTATGTCAGCCTACTATTAATTACAATTTATTATAATTATGGCTTTATTTTTATAATTGAATGGGGAATGAATTAAGAGACGCCTATGCGAACATTGAAATTGCGTTGAGGATATTTTTAACAATGCCTGTAAGTGTGGCGTCTTGTGAGCGTTCGTTCAGCAAGTTAAAAATGATCAAGAACTATTTAAGATCAAGTATGTCTGAAAACAGATTGACAAACTTAGAAATTCTGAATATAGAATACGATATTGCGTGTCAGATTGATTTTAACGATATCATCGACGATTTTGCCCTGGTAAAAGCAAGAAAAGTACAGTTTTGACTCATGATTGATTGAGTAGAAATTGTAAAATTTCCGCGGAAGGACCCCCATTTTCGTTGGGGGGTATTCCATACCCCACAAACCCCCGGTGTTGGGGCGCAAATGTTAAGTCCCGCCAAGGGCGCGGCCGTACCTAGATACGGCTCTGCTCATCAGCACAATATACGAAAAGATTGTACGAGCGCATTACGGCTATTTGCCATCCACAAGCAAAGTAAAGTTATAGACTTACAAAATTACTTGTTTCAACAGCGCCTTCGCGCGGTTCTTGGGAGAGGCCCCAGTATAATATGATGAAATCAAAAAGTTCTCAGCTCAAGCCAGTGTGTATTAAAATACCAAAAAAATCGTACAATCAAATTCGAAATGTGGACTAGTTTCGAACTTATTTGTTCTCATCAGCACAATATACGAAAAGATTGTACGAGCGCATTACGGCTATTTGCCATCCACAAGCAAAGTAAAGTTATAGACTTACAAAATTACTTGTTTCAGCAGCGCCATCGCGCGGTTCTTGGGAGAGGCCCCAGTATAATATGATGAAATCAAAAAGTTCTCAGCTCAAGCCAGTGTGTATTAAAATACCAAAAAAAAAGCGCGATGGCGCTGCTGAAACAAGTAATTTTGTAAGTCTATAACTTTACTTTGCTTGTGGATGGCAAATAGCCGTAATGCGCTCGTACAATCTCTTCGTATATTGTGCTGATGAGAACAAATAAGTTCGAAACTAGTCCACATTTCGAATTTGATTGTACGATTTTTTTGGTATTTTAATACACACTGGCTTGAGCTGAGAACTTTTTGATTTCATCATATTATACTGGGGCCTCTCCCAAGAACCGCGCGATGGCGCTGCTGAAACAAGTAATTTTGTAAGTCTATAACTTTACTTTGCTTGTGGATGGCAAATAGCCGTAATGCGCTCGTACAATCTCTTCGTATATTGTGCTGATGAGAACAAATAAGTTCGAAACTAGTCCACATTTCGAATTTGATTGTACGATTTTTTTGGTATTTTAATACACACTGGCTTGAGCTGAGAACTTTTTGATTTCATTAAGGTTTTTTCGTATTTTATTAGGAATAAACTTAAACGAACAAAAATTGACATTTTTCACTTTGCAAAATTGAAATATTTTGAAATACTTTCTTCAGACTTATAAACTTGAAATAGTTATTTACATAAAAGTCAGGAAAATGACATATTACTGACGAGGGGCAATGTTGAAATACGAGGCACTTCGTGCCGAGATTTTAGAGCTCCGAGTCAAGTGAGACATTTTACTGACATGTTTTGTATTAAATTTTTCCGAAAATCGTAAAAAATCGAAATTTAAAATCGAAATTTTAAAACACTAATTGAACGACATTTTGTGACATTGACATTTGTCTATTTTATTTTGTTATTATTAACCTTACTAATTATTACCGGACTAGTCAGTAAAGTTCAATTTCCCTGCGCGTGCATAAGCAGGGAAATGTTGTTTCAATGACGATTTCCGGAAAAAATAATTTTTTATAAAGTTTAAATATTAAGTACGTTAGTAAAAAATATTTTATTCATTTTGGCCTTAAAGGCACTTGGGACAAGCGCTCGACTTATGCTCTCCGCAAAGAGATTTCTACTTTTATGGCATATATTTATGAAAATAATGCCCTTTTATTATCAGAACAAGTGTCACCTGGAAGCTCTATGGGTCAACTGAGTTGACAGGAACAACGAACGCCGTGGCGCCATATATCAGCGAATTATAACGATTTTGAAAATTCTCCTACGTCGATTCGACGTAGGTTATCTATCTAGGGTTAATATAGGTACGAATTATCAATTCGGGGGGTTACGCCTAAAAAGACACTCATTTCTATGAGAATTCAGTTAAGAATCCTACTAGAAAATGAATTAAATGAACCACGTACATTTGTAGTATCCAAATTAAATTTCAATACTTCAGTTTCGGAAATTAATGCGACTATTGTGGATCTTTTAGATATTTTAGAAAATAGGCCAAATGAGGATCAAATTTTGGTAATTGAAACTAGGTTAAATCATTTAAATAATAGAGTAAAATCACTGTCAGACAAAGAAGATGAAGATAAAGAATTAATTATAGAAGGGTTTTGGACACAACTTCAAATTATTAACAGTTTATTTAGCAATAAAAAGAAAGAAAAGTATTTGAGCTTGAGAAATAATAACACATCGGTAATTGAAAACAATAAAAGCATACCAATTTATAAATGGGGAATTAGGTTTGAGGGTTATGAAGCCAAAGAAAATGTTTTGGTATTTTTTAGAAAAAATTGAGGGTTTACGCGAAGCGAGACGAGCAACAGAGGAACACCTTTTTACGTCAGCATTCGACTTATTTTCAGGTTCGGCGGTACATTGGTACCGCAATATTAAATATAAAATTAATTTGTGGTCCGAATTAGTTAAATGTTTAAAACGAGATTTTCTCCCGCGTGATTACCAACTTTCATTACAGGATGAAATAAGGAAACGGATACAAGCAAGCCCCAATGAAAATATTTTTACTTTTGTGTTATCTGTAGAATCACTTTGTAGGCGTCGGGATGTTAAAATGTCCGAAGGAGACATTATTGCGCAAGTAATACGGAACCTCAACCCTTTTTATGCCGAACGTCTTGCGCTGCAATCTTTCGCGTCGCTAAAGTCCTTAAAGGATAGTTGTCGATCTCTTCATGAATTGAAGTCGAGATTAGAGAGTTACAGTACGGTTCAAACAAAGAAGAGGTTTCATAAATAATAATACGAACATACGCGTTGTCACTTTTTTATTACCAGAAGGATCGTTCGTGAAATTCCACGTATCTTCATTTTAATTTTAATTCTTTATTTTTTGAACTTAAAATAAAATTTAAACAGTCATTTTGGGCTTTGCTAATTTTAAGAACATTATACTCGTAGGTGTTAGGTTTTTCAATTTTATGGTGATTAGTTGGCTTATGAACTATGGGAAGTCGTGGTAAAAAAATTGTTTCACTCTGGATGCAGAAAGAAGTTGTAGATAAAACAGAAACAGTACTTGATGTTGATATAATTATGTAACCAACAAATAATCATATTTCTAAACTTTGTATTAAACCAATGATTAAACATAATAATCTGATGTAAACTTTGTATCGAATAATTAGTTATCGCTCCTTATCATAAATAGACTTTATTCCAATATAATTAGAATTACTAACTTTTATTATCGATAATAGAAACTAACCCTCGTTACATTGTTTATCATCTTATCTCATTTAATTATTAACTTAAGAACTTATAAATTTACTAACAATAAAATATGTAACTCAGTCTAGATTTCTCTATGTTGAATATAACTTGTATTTCTTTACTGAATAAATCTTTTTAAAAATACCAATCTTATTACTTGGTATTTAACTATATACTTGAGGATGTATTGTTGTCGGAAGAAATTTTAGAGACTGCCGAAGGTTTATCACAAGTGGGAACGATTTAAACGTTGTACTCCAACCATTGGAAGCTCCTATGTTTACGCTAGTGTAGTGAGAGTGAAGACAGATCGGAAAATCTCAGACAACATCGCAACACACGAGCATCAGACCAGAAATGAAGTGAGAACTGAGAGAAATAGGCTCAAATGTTCTAATGGAATGAATCTGCAAATAAAACTGTATAACAAATTGCCAGAACGAATCAAAAATCTTCCGACTAGGAAATTTAAAAGTGAAATGAAGAAAACACTAAATGAAAGTGCGCTATATGATGTGGACGAATTCTTCCAAATTGAGTTGAGATGAAAACCAGCAACTGCTGATCTCCATCATTTAGGACTGATGTAAATAAATTTTGTACTTAGTAACCTAATAAAGATTATTATTATTAAAAGGTAGGGCGTCCCTTAAAATGCTAACATTGCGTTAGCTAAATTCAAAATTTTACTTTCAGCTTTACAGTGCAATGCTCCGAATGAAGCTACCGAAAATGAGGAAGAGAACGTCCAAAGAAAATTATCATAGAACAAATTCAAAAAGAAAACGAATGCAATGATTTAGTTGGGGTCGGATACAAAAATAATTTGGAAAAAAACCCAAATGAAGAAATGGAAAGGTGCAAGGATCCCGACTGGGTGAACGATGGAGAAATTTTTATGAATAGTAGTGCCTCTTCTGTTTCTGAGATGGAAGCTCCCGAGCAAGACGCAGAAGACATCGATCGCGTTCCAGAAAGTGAAGACAATGACATCAGAGAGGAAATTGAACCAGTCGCCAAAAAGCGTAGAAAAATCAAATGTTGTGAAAAGTGGCATGATTTAAAAAATAAAAAGTTGAGAGAACAAGGTAAACCTTATATAGGTTGGAAGAGAGATCGAGGACAAAAAGCAAAAAGAGGAGCAGAAAGAGCACCGCGAGAAATAGGACCACGCTGCATTTCTAAATTCTGTGCAAAATCGAAAAATAGACATTGCAACAAAATGAACGAGGACGAAAGAAAGCTCCTGTTTGATAGTTTTTGGTCCAATATGAGTTGGGACCAAAGGAAGGTATACATTAGTTCTCTGGTTACAAGGGTCCCTACTAAGAGAACAAATAAAGCGCCGTATGAAGTTTCGCGCCGACACGGGTCTCGTATTTATTCATTAAGAAATAAAAATGATGAAAGTCTTACTGTATGTAAAAAATATTTTTTATCTATACGTTTGGCCTAAAAGAGTGGAGTGTAATTAACTTGGTTAACCAGAATTCTATGAAAACTCTTTTGGAATGCATTCATCATCGAGCATCCTTAATAGCAAAAGAAAGCTTCCTGATGCTACACTGTCAAGTACTGCTGTGGCAAAGCAGATTTTATGTGAATTTCTAGATGAGATGCCAAAGCTGCCTTCTCACTACTGTAGATCATCAAGTAATAAGTTATACGTTGAACCTATCTACGGTATATAATAACATCTTTGATGTGTATAAGGAATACAAAAGAATTTGTCGTAAAAAAAGAGAAGATGTACATCCCATGTTTCGGTTCACATTCGACAAGATAGTGAGCGAAAAAAACATTTCATTTCAACCTCCGAAAAAGGACAGATGCGACACCTGTATTAGCTATGAAGTGGGAACAATTGATAAGGGCACTTATGACGTACACATTGACAGGAAAAATCTGGCTAGGGCACTCAAAGCTAGGTATAAAGGAGTACCTTGCGGTACTCCTGAAGATATTGAATAAATTTCAGATACTTCGTCTTCTTGCTCTACTTGAAAAGGACGATTTTCCAAATATGACTTTAAGATGGTAAACGCATTATACATGCGTTCGTGATATGAATGTACCAATTTTTGTAACAACTCAAAATCTTCACATTTTTCAATATTTTGAACTGAAACACAATAATTAACTTTAAATTAGCCAAATTCTCTTCAGATACTTACGATTTTCTATCACTGTGGTAGAATTAGGTACTTTATTCATTATCAATTCAAACTTTTCCATAGGTATAACAAGTCTGCAATTATTGCAGACTGTATAAGTTGACGGTACGTAATATGGCTGTAAAATACAAAATTGACCACAGTCAGTGCATAATATCGAGTTGTATTTTAAAGATGTATTTTAAAATTTTGTACAATAAACAAAAACGCCTACGATGTTGAAATTGATGTCGATGCAAGCTGTGCAATCGCAAGTGATATCATAATCGCAAAGTACAGTTTGGCGTGCAAAAAATGGTACCATTGGTGTGAAATTGAAACCAGACCGAAAAATTAGTTGGCCTGCTGTTATATTTACACAGGCTTTCACTATGCAAGTCCTTCCATTAAAACTGAAAAATAAAAAATTTTTGGAACTCAAAGCGATCACCGCCTTGAAGGTACTCACTACATGCTGGTGTTGGATTGGCATGAAAATTTTACTTCCGATACCGTAGGACAAAATGCGTGAAATTGTTTACTCCTCGCGAATAACAATTCCAATTCCCCTTGGTTATCGTTTACCGATACAATTGATGACGCACAATTTATCAATAATGACCTTTGATATACAGCTACCGTGAATGAAAAATTGAACGATTTTGAAATTTAATAAGTCACAGTTATTTTTATTTTCTTCCAATAATTTTATTTAATATGTTGTCCTTGATTCCTGTACACTTGAAGACAACGTTTTGGCCACGATTTTAGGGATCGTTGTATCATTTCCAGAGGAATGTTTTCTATCTCACGTTTTATTAGTTTTTTTAGCTGTTTAAGGGTTGTAACTTTTGACTTATTTAACTGAGATTTTAAATAGCCCCACAAAAAATAATCACAGGGTGAAAGGTCCGGTGATGATGGCGTCCATATATCCGGATGAATAAAAGATACGCCGTTCTGTTCAAGAAAATTTAAAGTCTTCTTAGAAGCGTGAGCTGGTGCCGAGTCTTGGTGAAATATCCAATCACCAGCAGGATATAATCTTTTTGCGTCAGTCAAAAGTGGCTTCAAACAATTCTTAACGTAATATTCCGAGTTAATTTTAGCACCAGGCTCAACAAATATTGGCGTTGTGGTTCCATAATTCGATATTCCCATGAACACCATAACTCCCTTCGGATGGGACTGTTTTGTGAATACGTCCAATTCTTTTGCCGATTGCTCACGTCTCAAGTACTGAACTTTTCGTTGGCCATCAGCATTTGTTAGATGGAACCATGCTTCATCGACAGTGATGTATTTTTGCCATTTATCACAATTTAGTAAGTGATACAATCCTAGTGAGCGCTGGTGCCGTTTAATAATTGTTTCTTCAGAAATATGATGTCTCCTTGGTTTCTTCATTAATTTCAGATTTAATTTTTTATTTAGATTATACCGAATGATATATTCAGATGTTTTGAAATGATTAGCCATATGTTGTAGTGTCGGAGGATTCGTTTTTAATGCCATTTTCTTTAAATTCGATAATTGTCGATTTGTCAGAGTTGGCTTCTTTCCGCTGCCTTTCTTCCGGATTTTGGATTTAAGTTCTGGGATTCCATTTTTTTTGTAGTTAGAGAGTGTACCTTTCGAAACACAAAAATTTTGGTCTTTACACCTTTTTTGTATCATAGCAAAACTACATTGTTGTTTTAAAAGCTTAAAAATTATGATTTGTTGCTCTTTAGTTAACACCATGTTTGTAACTGACATTAGAGAAAAACAAAATTGACATCGATAAGTTCATATCGCGTGCTCTATGGAATACTTTGAATTTTGTTTAAAAAAATAACTCTTATTGGTGAAAATTGAATTTAAATTCGTTCAGTTTTTCAATCACGGTACCGGTACTTGAATGGCATGTCTAATAAGTAAACCCCCAACAAGATTGACTAATGTGGGGTAGTCTTCCTGGCAGCTTGAAGTCGACATTAAAGAAGTAAAAAAATTTGATGACTCGAGGAATTCTACCGAAAACACCGCTTGCTAAAAATACAGTTTCATATTAAGGTAAATAAGGAAAATCAGGATTCTTCTATTCTTATCAGATAGCTTTTAATGAGCAAATTGGAGCATTTTGATCGAATACACTTTCAAAATCCAAGTGCAAGTTGTAGATGGACAAATATGACTTTACATCGCTGGAACGACGCTTTCCAGGCTTTCTATTATGTGGAATTTTAAAAATTGCACCACTAAAGGCTCCTTTAATTAAAGTGCGCAAAGGTAAACATAAATCTCCTGGTAATTGTTCTGACCGAAATATATCGCATTCCCATTGATGATATTCCGTCCAGGAATTAATTAGACTGTTTTCAGAGCAGTAGACGAAGTTGACGCAGATTTTACAACTATTAAAATTCGTTAAAATGAAAAACAGTAGTAATATTTTGCAACAGGATAAAAATCCACTTGAGGAGCGATCGAGCAAAAGCGAATAAATCGACTTTTGGAAAAAAATGAGTTAGATATCGTTTCTATATAATTTTCATGCCACCTTTCCATTTCAATACTTATTTTTGAGCAAAAGCAGATATATCCTACCGTAAAATAGCGTTAAAGTAACCATGTTCGAGCAAAAACGGATAAATCCTTTTGTTTGAGCAAAACCGAATAAATCCTAATAATTCTGTCAACAAGTAAGTCAACTGTAAAATTGTCAACAATTTTAAGATGGTTTAAAGTAGCTTGTTTATTAAAATTGTTTTGTGGTTAAAATGGAGCTTAACCTAGTGCTCGTTAAAGATGCTAATGTTGGTAGTAGAGTTAAGCCCAAAAATCATGATGACAAACGCACAAAGAAAATGAAAACGAGGTAGTTACCTGTTATGTTGTTGTGTAAATTAATTAAATATTTTTAAAATTTAAGGTATTCAGATCCAGATCCGGATTTTAAGAAATTTGAGAGGCCGTGTAGTCATTCTGGAAAAACGTATTTCTGTTATAAAATTCGACACTGTGATGTGAAATTAATTCGCAGAAAGCTGTACCATAAATCGAACAAAACTGAGCAAGACATGAAACTGTGCCATATGATCTCTGTTCTTCCATCACAAAGAAAGAGATCTCGCAATATTGAACCAAAATCACGATTACTTAACATAGTTTATTTTTTAAAACGAAACGACGTAGGTGTTAGAGTGTGCCAGAGCTTTATTCGGTATGCACTTGGGATATCAGTGCATAGAATCAATCATGTCGCAAAATTTATTAACCAAGGGTAGGCACCAAAAGAAACACGTGGTGGTGACCATATGTCTATGAAGAATGTTGATAAACGAGAAAAAGTTAAAGAATTTATTGGACAACTAAGAGGACAAGAAAGTCATTACAACAGAGCCAAATCTAAACGAATTTATTTACCTGCTAATTTGGACATAGCGAAACTGCACAAGATGTATAATAAGGAAGTTGGTGCTCAGTATAAAGTTAACTATCAGATGTTCAAGAAAGTTTTTGTAACACATTTTAATATAGGGTTTTCATCTCCTGCATCAGATACCTGCGGTCAATGCACAAGACTAAAGCATCTAATAAAAATTGAACAAGATGCAAATAAGAAGACTGAGCTTATAGTACAATATCGCGTTCATAACAAAAGGGCACAGGCTTTTTTTGAATTGATGAAAGAGAAGCCAGAAGGTAGTTTCAGCTTTTGTTTTGACCTAAAACAGGTTCAACCTCTGCCCCGGACACCTATTAGCGATGCTTTTTATTCCCATCAAATAAGTTTATATGCATTCTGTTGCGTCCAGATGGAGTCGAATAATCAAACCTTTTACATATTGTTATGTAATTGATAATTGTTATGTAATTATTTATTGCACCCTTGTTTGGTTGTTCTTAGCAACATGTGGCAGCTGGGCATTTCCGCTTTATTTCATGAGATCGCTACTTATCTAAATAGAACTTGCTCTTACAGATGTATGCATCTTGTCCAAATAAAGCACCCTACGAATCCGCAAGCCACCAGTTGTGACCGTATGGTTCCACCTGTTAGGATTAACATAAAATATAAGGGGGCTGTAGAGCTCAATTCAATCAGTTGTTCTTTATGTCATCAGACTTGTAACTACTCGTATTTTGAGTATTAATTTAATAAATAAATTTTTAAAAACAAAGTTTAATTTTATTTAAACATAATCGGCGATGCGAACAGGATATTCAAGCGGCTCTACCGAAGTGTCGTTGATTTATTAAAATCTTAATTGAATATCAAAGAAACCTACAATTAATTGGTGCAAGATCCACTAAGTGTACTACGAAGAAGAAGATCCGCTACCTGGAAACTTCATCTACAATAGACGCACGGAAACTACATCAACCACCCAAGTGACATCATCAGGAATGCTGCTGATCACATTAGTATTGTAAGTAATCCATTTTCCATTTTCCAATTTTTACAAAATACATGTAAAAACAAAAAAATTTAAAAAAATAACTTTATGAACGAGATTCGCGATAGATCTCCATTAAGACGCGATATAAATTCAAATAATTCTGACTTAGGTAATATTAATTTTCGTAATTTAAATAACGGCACGATGGCTATTCCCACAGTAAGTGAAATAAATATTGCTAAAGAAATGGTTCCGAAATATGACGGCGGTAATCGAAATTTATCGTATTTTATTTTACAATGCGATAAATTTTGTGCGATGTTTAGAAATAATGCAGCAGGTCAGGAAAACTGTTTGGCAAACGTTTTACTTTTTGAAATTTGCTGCTCTAGACTTGAAGGTGAAGCAAGAGCTGTTTTAGTAACTTCAAATTGTACGACCTTAAGTCAAGTGAAAGAAGCCTTGCTAAACCGTTTTGGGGACCCGCGAAACAAAACCTTACTAGCTAATGAGTTAACCACCTGCTTTCAAGCCCAAAATGAAACTTACGAAAATTATTACGAAGATATAAAATTTAAATTGCAACAGCTATTAGAGCACATTGCAATAAGAGAACAGAACGAAGAAATTAAAAATTTTAAACGTACCATGTACGGTCAAAACGCATTAAATACTTTCAAAGCCGGCTTATTGGAACCTTATCGAAATCATGTTGGCAGTCAAACGGTCGAATCCATCGAGGATTGTCTGTTGCTTTTAAGGAACTTCGATAATCATAGGCAACAAACGGAATTTTTAAATTTTATAAGTAATAAAACGCCCGCGAAGCAAAATTCTATACCGAATAGAAATTTTAATAAAGACGCGTCAAAAATTAACGCAAGTAACAATTACTCTAATAATAGAAATCAACCCTCTAATTTTAATCAAAACTTCAATAGGGGAAACTTTCAAGCTACAGGTCAAAATTCAAAATTTAATACAAATAATACAAGACCGTATTTTAACTATAATAACCACAATGTTAATCCAAGAAATAATAATTTTAACTTCAATACTAATCAACAATATCAACGCGGTTCATCTCAAGTCATACCCGTGCAAAGTAGACCAAATAATACCCAAAATTATAATAGAAAACCAGAAACGGAACCTACCCCAATGTCGATCTCAACCAGAAACACATTCAATCGATCGAACGATTTTAAATCATGCAATCGTCCTAGCAATAATCATTTTAATAATAGAGGTCCTAGCAACTTTATTTCAGAAGAATTGTTTAATGTAGAAGAAACGGAATATCCACAATATTATGATAATAATCACCAAGTGGAATCTCCACAACAAAACTACGAAGCAAACGAGGAAGTTGAAAATTTTTCTGTAGAGAGAGACCTCGGGACAAACGTTGACTTAAACTGCATTAGTAATGACCCAATCTACCATTCTTAGGCTCGGTTTCACCACCTATAGTCAAAGTGCTAGTTGACGCTTGACTAATAGTTGACGATCATTTTGCAACAGTAAAATGATCGTCAACTATTAGTCAAGCGTCAACTAGCACTTTGACTAGAGGTGGTAAAACCGGGTCTTAGTTATCCCTAGTTTAAAATTAAAATTCTTAATTGATAGTGGAGCCTCAAACTCGATAATAAATCCAGGACCAGCTCAAAAATAATTTAGTAATCACGTGTTTTACAAACAGTTTACGGTTAAAGGTTTAAACAACGCAATAACCAACAACGAAAATATAATATATCCCATGCTTGAGGAATACGGAATAAACAATAACATAAAATTTCACGTAGTAAAATGGCACGACAGATTTGACGGTTTAATAGCGAGCGAAGACTTTATAAAAATGGGCGCGAAACTAAATTACAAGGATCAAACATTACAAATAAGAAATATTAAAATACCATTTTTCATGGAATTGAACACGCAAAATTTTGTACCGTTTAAACAAACGGCCAACAACTTCGTAAAAGTACCAGTAGAATTAAACACAAATGAAGTAACAGGGCAAGTAGAAGACGATTTGGATCGTTTGTCCATGCTACCAAACGCCGACGAAGATTTATCAGAACTTGAAGATAAATTAGAGGACATATCTAAGGAAAACGAAAACGACGATAGCGAAAATACTCGGCATACGTCAGTAGAAAATCCAATATTTACTATGCCGATATCAGAAAAACCATTAAATCACTTCACCTACCGAGTTATTTTCCAATCCGGAGACGAATATAAAATGAACGTTTCGAAACCTTTCGGAAAATATAATTATAACGTTATAATTAGAAGAGGAAGTGAAATGGAAAATTTTACAAAGGTATTAAAGGATATCGTAGACCCGAAAAACATTTATGGGGTATTCTTCAGAGATAGGGAATTAGAATCTAAATTTGTAAAAAATAATGCAACACCTGTTTAACAGTAACGTAAAATTCATTAAAAGCAATACACTCGCGAAAGATCTAGAAAATTCTAACGAACAATATAATGCAATTTCAGACTACCATTCCCAAAATCACAACGGAATTACGGAAACGTATAATCACCTGAAATCAAGATATTATTGGCTCGACATGAAAACTAAAATTAACAAACTTATTAACGAATGCGAAATTTGCCGAATCGGTAAATACGAAAGAAACAAAGGAAAAGAATCGACAATTGACATCACTGAAACTGCTAAGTATTTTAAACGTCAAGGAATAAGAAAAACCGATCCGTGTTTCGATAAAGTAAACGTCACCGCTATCAACGGGAACAAGGTAGAAGGAATTCGTGAGAATTCAAAAAGAAAAACTAATATTAATGCCAGGAAAGTAAAACGCATTAAAAAGAAAATCCTTCCGTTTCAGGATAATGGGGCTGACCCTCCGGAACCAGGCCCTTCAAATCGAGAAGATTAACACCAATGGCTATTTTCCAGAAGAATTGGGTCCTACCAAACTCTTAAGTCACTACCACAATTCCTACTTTTTTTTATTAATATAAGCGAAATAGAGATAAGTTATTATAGGCTAGAACAGGGGTGGGCAACCTTTTGTATAACAGGGGCCAGAATAATATTTACGTTTCGTCCGCGGGCCTTAGCAGTTAATGGGCACATTTTTGTTACTTGTATTTTTTTCTGAAAATATAAAAACAATAATATAACAAAGTTAATTAAGTAGGGAAAGACTTGTAATTTAACCACCCTTAGCATTTTTGCTCATAACTCATCTTCAAATTGAAATTTTTTGGATTCCTTCGCACATTGGAAAGAATAGGTCTTTAGCTAAAATTTTGCTAAAGATACTTATTAGATTACTCAAGAAACAAAAGAGTTATGACCATTCTCCGGAAGAGTCGAAAATTGGAAATTTTAATTTTTGGCATGTAAGTTGACCACCCCCTAAAAAGTTGCTGAAAAGTAAAAAACTTAAATGAAACCACCTGGTATACAAAATTAATGATCTTTTATTGAGTTTTAAGTACAAAAGTTACCCGTGGGGCTTAGCCTATAAGGTAGGGAGGGGTAAGCTAAGAGGGAGAAGAAACATAACCGGACCGAGACCACCCAAGGTCCGGGAGATAGCGACGGTCCTCTTCCCTGAGCATCCGATCTTCCGGGAGCCAAGAATGCTCCCACCTCAGCAGATTAACCTCTTTACAACCGTTGAAATCCAAGCCGCAGTTAACAGAATGGCTTCGGACAAGGCCCCGGTGTAACGATCAAAATCGTCACACGTAGCTTCGGCTTTATTTTCAACTTATTTTCATTTCAACTTTCCGACCAATGAAATCGATTTTGAGTTCGAACGTGATACGAAATTTAAACCGTGGTGGATTAAATTCGTGCAGCCGCTTATCTCAGGGGCGGCTGGGCAAAAAAGAAAGGCTTGCCCCTAATGCTAGCTCACAACAGCAGGGCAGGAGACGCTTACAAAAAAAATAATGAAGCATACAGAGCCGATACTTCCTCTAGATGTAGGGGGGTTGTACAGGGTGCGCTAAAAGATGAGCTCCAAAGAGCAAGCGAGAAAGGTGTAGTTTGGGCGCCACGCAGCTTAAAACCACCCTGTAAACAAATATAACAAACACTAGCGAAACTGCGGAATAAGTGTTCCTGCAAAAAAAGGTAAGGGGTCTGATGCTTCAAGATCAAAAATGGCGCTGATCAGTTTTAAGTTCAGATATAATTGATAACTAAATATGTACAGTTAAGCGCAATATTGGGACAATCTTTAAACTCGAAAATAATGAATAATGAATAATTAAACAATTATGAAATAAATGTTATTAGCGTTCGTGGTGTAGCTACCGCGTATACGTATATTCGGTTTACAGATAACTACTCGCTTCTGTGACTGGGTCACAGAGACAAAAAAAAATAATGAGTTTAATAAATTTCGTTCTTATAAAATCGTAAATGCGTCCATAAAGAACGGCCCAACAAATGTAACCCGCGCAATAATGTTAGATAGTCAAAAATGTAACAATCAAATCTGATAAAATAAAACAAAGATCTTATCTGAGTAGTTGATGGAGTCGTTGAAGTTGATGGAGTCTTCGGTGTTGGAGGGATGGAGTCCTCGATGTTGAAGGGACGAGCAGATAAGAGCACCGTATCGGGATAACGGTGTTGGTCCCAAGCAGAAATGGTAGTCGGAGTGGAACGGAATGGTAAATCGCGGAATGCTTTCCAGATGGCTTCGGAAGCAGGGTTCAAAACGTTGGATTTCCAAAACCCAAAAAAATACTGATCACAGGCGGTAAGGTCTTGATCTCAAAGACGTGGTTAGAGGGTTTTAATAATTCCAGATGGTAATCAATTTCCTTCGAGGTGTTGAAAGTTCGGACGAAATAAATCCTTCAAATGAAGTACGGAAAATTCTCCCAAATGCTTACGAAATGAAGCCGGTACGGAAAATCGTCCAAAACCAAGTGACCAAAATGTATCCCAAAATAATTGGATTGAAATATACTAAAGTTCAATAAATAATTAGTCACCGGAACGTCCAAAAAAACTAGATTTTTGTTCCAAAACTTGAACACAACGCACTTTTCGAAATCGGAAAATTAACCCTCTGCCTTATCACAATCGCCCGTGATAGTAAAATTTATTCGAATTAAATATAAAACTTGCATTCTGATGCCGCATATGAGATTCTCATAAAACTAAATGGAGAAATCTTCAATCTTTCGAAAAATATATCCGTGTGAAAACAGGACCGTAACAAACGGTCAGAAATGGACTGCGCGGAGGTAGACAGAGGTTCGACCAAGCCAAGTCGAAAATGACAGTCGCAAAAACATTTTATCTCAACGTTCTTAATAATTTTCAATGGTTTCAAGTTTTATTGAAGACCAAAGTTTAGGAGTTTGTATAACTCAAACCAGTGCGAAAAAACGTGAAGTGTTAATTTTTAAGGTTTCACATCTATAAGACCTGTAAAGATCAAAAATCGATTTCTGAATTCATATAATATATTCATATTATAAATAACTTTATAATATCGAAGAAATTAATTATGAATTTCCAATTACATATACATTAGATAAAATATTGTTGCGTCCCCAACTTGGCTATTTTGAGAAATGCCAAGATAAGGATGAACACTTCGAACACTCTTCTACCTCAGGTGTATTCCTCTCAATACTCGCTAAACGTCTTATAAGCAAACAGTACAAAAGAAATCAATCGGATTGCATAAATACAGATTTAATAACATTAATATAGAAAAACGGAACAACAAAATCAAAAACGTAAACACAAATCCAACAAACTTAAAATTATAACGAAATTTATCCTAACCTTTACTTTCGGATGATGACTCGGCTAGACGGATCGCACAACAATATGCGCACATTCACTTTCTTCTATATCACTGATCGCCTGGTCCAAATTGTATCCTGCTTTGGCTAGGTCCCTGACCTGCGACAATCCCAGTCCAATTGCTGTTCCCGTATTAATTTTCCCCGTAGGAAGAACACGGAACACTTTCTCTTGGGTCTTCAAATCAAACGTTGATCTGAAGATCAATAATACTCTTTATTGATCGATGGTGCCGCACACCCCGAACTCCAGTTGATTAATTCAATTCTCAACTCAATAACCGACTACGCGTCCGTCCGGTTCGTTCTCAGATTAATAACTCAACACGTCCTACCGGTATGCTCTCAAATATGTAACTCCACACGTCTTTCTGGATGCTATTTAAAAGGTCACTCTTTCGACTATGCTTGTCGCTTATTTTAATGGAGCTTTATTTTTATACGACTGTCTTCATCGCTCATTCTTATTGAACTCCTTTATTCTTATCTTCATGACAACCTTCTTTTTTTTGTTTTATTCTCATTTGATTTTAATTTAATGATTTTATTCTGCGTTGTGTATTGCCTACGCACTTATCACCAGGCGTTTTTTAAAATAAACAAAAACTTAAATTAACAATAAAACTTAAAACTAATACATTTAAAATCATCTCCGATTGTTTCCCCTTGCAGTGCTTGCCCATAATTGGTGGTACACGATGAACACAACAATATATAACGAGCTACTCCAAACCAATCAAGCAGATGATCCAACCCGATGTACACCATAGTGAAACATGCCCCCCCCCCGCCAAAGGCCGGAGAAACAATTGTTAGAGAGTGTTAGTGTTATGTATTAGATTTGTACATTTTCTTTTAATTACCCCCATGTAATTATGCTATAAGACCTGCTTTTACATATTATTTGTCATTCTTGGGCTTTGTTTAATAAATATCCTCCTTAATTATATATTTTTATGGCTAAGTGGAATATTATTAAACAATTTAAGAAGGGATCTCGTCAATTCGAGTGTTAGTGTTATGTATTATATTTGTAAATTTTCTTTTAATTACCCCCATGTAATTAATTATGCTATAACACCTGCTTTTACATAATATTATTTGTCAATCTTGGGCTTTATTTAAGAATTGCTTAGGAAGGGATCTCATCAACTCGATTGTTAGTGTTATGTATAGATTTGTAAATTTTCTTTTAACGCTAGATAGATAACAATATCTTATCGTAAATTAAAGATAACCATACGTCAATTCGACGTGTATAAAATTGTAAAACAGCTCTGCTGAATCTTTACCCTTTTACTACCTTTGCTGTTTACTTTGTTTTTTTCTGCTTTGTAAACTTGAGCTAGTAAATAAAAATTATTATTATTATTATAATGTTTAACGGCACATATTTTGGGTTGTGTGCACAATATGCTTGCGTCAGTAGTAATAAATGTCATTGTGTTTATGGATAAATGAAAAACATTAAGGTTTTTTCGTATTTTATTAGGAATAACCTTAAACGAACAAAAATTTACACTTTTCACTTTGCAAAATTGAAAGATTTTGTAATATTTTCTTCAGACTTATAAACTTGTAAAAATAATTTTTTTAGAAAGTTTAAATATTAAGTACGTTAGTAAAAACTATTTTATTCTTTTGGCCTTAAAGGCACTTGGAACAAGCGCTCGAATGCTCCCACAAATGGGATTTTTACATTTATGACATATTTTATATTTATGAAAGTAATGCACTTTTTTATCGGAACAAGTATCACCTTGCAAGCTCTATGGGTCAACTGAGTTCGCAGGAACAACGGGCGCCGTGGCGCCATAATTATATCAGCAAATCATAGCGATTCTGAAAAGTCGACTACGTCGATTCGCCGCAGGCTATTTATCTAGGGATAATTACCCCCAATGTAAATATACTATAAGACCTGCTTTTACTTCTTATTTGTCATTGTTGGGCTATGTTTAATAAAATATCCTGCTCAATTATATATTTTTATTGCTAAGTAGAATATTAATATTATATAAAAAATTTAGGAGAGTCTCGGCAATACGAGTGGTTAGTGTCATGTATTATAATTGTAAATTTTCTTTTACTTACCCCCATGTAATTATGTTATCAGAACAGATTTTATTTATTGTTTCTCATTGCTGGCTTTGGTTATTAAATATTCTCCTTAATTATAATTTTTTTATTTCTAAATCAAATATTATACCAACTATTTAGCAGGGAATCTCGTCAACTCGATTGTTAGTGTTATGTTTGTATAGATTTGTAAATTTTCTTTTACTTATGTAATACCCACCTGTAATTATGTTATAAAAAGAGTTTTTATTTATTTATTTCTCGTTATTGGCTTTGTTTAATAAATATTTTCCTGAATTATATTTTATTATTTCTAAGATTCAAACTATATCAAAAATTTAGGAGGGGATCTCGTCAACTGCGCCATCTGGGAATTTTTTACTAACTTCTTATAGGTAAGGGCTGGTTTTTGACTCTCTTATCCCTTAAAGAGGGTTATGAAATTTAGAACGTAGATTCGGGTCATCAAGTAGATTGTCATATCAAAAATTTGGAAGGGGATCTCGTCAACTGCGCCATCTGGGAATTTTTTACTAACTTCTTATAGGTAAGGGTTGGTTTTTGACACCGTTATCCCCTAAAGAGGGTTATGAAATTTGGAACGTAGATTCGGGTCATCAAGTAGATTGTCATATCAAAAATTTGGGAGGGTATCTCGTCAAATAGAGTCTCGTCAACCTATACCTAAACACATTTTCATGGAGATGATCTCCACAGTTTTCGATAATAGTTACTTCCAGTACGACGGCGAATTTTATTCGCAGTTGATTGGATCGGCTATGGGAGATCCTTGCAGTCCCATCTTTGCAAATTTTGTGATGAACGATCTTTTAATGAATTTTATGGGTTCCATCGACTTCACTGTACCATTTTTGATGTTATATGTTGACGACATGTTGGTTTCCATCCCTAAAGAGAAAATACAATTTAGTTTGGATATCTTAAACGATTTCGATCCTTTATTAAAGTTTACCTATGAATTGGAAGTGGACGGAAAAATCCCATTCTTGGACATGTTGGTTTGCAGAGGCGTTAACAATTCATTGTTCACCGACCTATACAGGAAACCTTCTTCTAATGAAAGGCTGCTCAACTTTAACTCCGCTCACCCCTTGGACCAAAAGATGGCTACTGTACATGCACTTAAACATCGGATCTTGACGTGTGTGTCTCCTGAGTTCCACAATGAACGACTCACACAATTGTGTAATCAGCTGGTTAAAAACAACTACCCACGAAAGTTGGTCCAATTAGCGGTTTTCAGGAAGAGAGAGATGCCGAGCCTAGAAAATGAGACCGACAATGATACAACCTCTGCCCCCCGATTCCACAAAGTGACTTACCATCCACTTCTGTCACACAAATTGAAACGTGCACTCATGGAATTCACTAGAAATGGCCAAATTCGCCTAGCTTTTTATAATAACTCGAAACTGGGAAACCTGATCTTCACCAAGACCAAGGATAAGGTTCCATTCAAATATAAAAGCGGCGTCGTTTACAGAGTGTCTTGTGAATGTGGAAAATCGTATGTGGGCCAAACAGGCCAGCTTATCACAACCAGACTAAAGCAACACATATACGATGCTAAGATAGGATCTGAGGCCACGGGGTTATCACACCATCTCAAAGCCAACAATCATTTCTTTAAATCGGAAGATGTGTCCATTTTGGCTGAAGAGCCTCATTTTCCCAAGAGATCGTTCTTGGAAGCATGCTACATAGGCGAAGATGTTAACAACATTAACAAAATCACTGATTTTGAACAAATTAACACCGCATTCAAGTCATTGGTCACTATTTACAACCAGAAAATAAGATAAGTACTTTGTTGTTATTATTTTGCTTTTTCAGCTGACGTGTCTCCTTTGTTTTGGTTGCACAAGAACTACTTGCTATGTCACTACCTACCTGTTCAGTGAACTACTTTTGTGGCGGCAACTTTTGAAATTTTGAATTTGTGTTTTATTACAATAAAGTGTTTTCGGAACTTATTTGAATTTCCAGGGGTTTTATGTTTTTAATAATCAAACTACAGTCAGTGATTTTACTTTTATTTTGTTTTGTGTAACTTTTCTTGTGGTTACTAGGCGCGTCACCACATGTGTAATAACCAACAGATAGTTTTAGAATTTATTAATTTTGTGTTATTTTACCATTTGACCTTAACTTTATATCGTTGACTCTGTCTGTATGCTGCACTGTGTATGTATGTTTCATGCCACTAAGAAAATACGTTTCACAACTTGTTTAAGAGGTATGACAATTAGTTGTAACATTTTGTTTTTTGTGTTTGAGATTGTATTTTGTCTGTAAGTCTTGCAATAAATGTTCTCCTTCTAGTCCTGGAGATGACTATGTTATAGTCGAAACTGTTGACAATTTAAACGCTGTGTTTTTCTGTGGTCACTCCACTACCCCGAGAGCTTCCTTTCAACTCCTGGAATTTTTTATATCATTTTGTGTTGTGATTATCATTGTATATTTTTGGAAGCCTAAATGAGGTATATTAATGTAATATTTACTTTAATTTATTTAATTAGTTCGTATTGGTACCTACGGTAAGCGCTTTATTGTTTAATTATAAATTTAAAAGCAAAAATAAAAATATTAATATTTTTACCATGATTTAACTGGTCGACTGTAATGTTTACGAATATGAGTATGAGTTTGAGTCAAGCTTCAGCCAGGTAGAAAAATTTAGCAAATTTCAAAAGGAAACTGTTACTGCACTTAAATCATTTACAGAATCATTAGAGATAACTCAATTATTATATCTAGAATTATACAATGTTCAAAATTATCATAAATTCTTAATAATATTAGAAAGGACTATTAACTAAGCAAAATTAGAAATTCCCAATATAGAATTAATAACATTTTTAGTATTGCACGAAATTTACAACCTTTTAATTAGAATATACGAGAAAGAACGTTTGTTATTCTTGAATGACACACACCTTTTTGAAATATTAGATATGTCAAAATTTACATTAATGATCACAAAAAGCACAATGGTAATGATATTAAAGATTCCAATCCTGAATCCAACCCCATATATAATAGAAAAAATATACCCAATTCCAAATTCACACTTTCAAATTCTTGTCCCACCAACTTCGTACAACCTAAATTGTAAAAATGACGAGAAATGGCTCAAGGACTGTATTCACGGGATAAACCAAACCATCTGCTATAATCAAGTTACTACTACATGCAAACTACAGAAAATACAAGACTGCTCAATGGCACACACGGAGAATAAACATAGTATTTACGCAGTAGTTAAAACAGGTATAATCACCAGCTTCGATCCACCCGAAGAAAATTAGAAAATTGCAATTACAAAATAAGCAAACATACTATCCAAGGAACCAACTTTGTACAATCATCATGCGACGTCATAATTCAAGAACAACTCATAAGTCTACGAGTTATAAACTTCACCATACCACCACCTAAAGTTCATCAAGAAAAACTAAGTGAAACATACGAAGTGCGGTATAAAATGGAACACTTGGAAAATCTTGAGGAATTAAAGAAAGACCTAATAAAAATTAAAGAAAAGACGAATCTAACCCAACCAATAATGAACTATGTCCATTATTCCGCTACCTCTATTATCATATTATTAATATTATAACCTTGAGATGTATCTTATTAAGGGGTGTTTACATTATAAGATTTTCCTTATGTCAAAGCTTAAGATTTTACGTAAGACACGGTTAAGACGGTATTTCGCTGTTTACACCTTATGATTTTCCTTAAGAGCCGACTCTTTAAGGAAAAACATAGAGGTTATCATAAGGAATTTTAGCAAACATAAGGAATAGCGACGTACCTATTTCCTTAAGATTTTTTGACATTTTAAGGTTAGTGTTGTGTTTATATTGACTTTTTGTTGGTTATATCCGTTATATCAGATAAGGTTATGTCAATGATTATTGTTTTAAATTAATATTCAGTATTGTAGCGTCTGATGCTTATAAAAATGCACGAGTACGCACACAATCGGTTTGCGACACCTACCTTCAATCGACTCTTATTTCTCAGGATAATTTGCGTCGGGATCGGACTCAACCAACACTTTTATACGAGCTTATGGTACTAAAACGAATTCTTGATTCCAACAAAGATAAAACTACAGTTGGAATTCCGTTAACAAGTTTTTAATTAACTCAACAAATTTAAACATGTAACCAGAATTCAAACAATCAAATAATCTTTATAAATACTACTATTCTACGCACTGGGTATGATAAAGGTAGCTAACCTGTGATCTGTCGTGCACTATCTTCTTCCTTCCAATATTCCACTTCCAATCCCCAATCTCCAATCTCGAATAACCTGGTATTCGTATCTCCTCACGTATCTATTAGACACGATCTCGAACTCAACCTTCGATGCCAACACTAACTTGTTATCTGCTATTTTGCAGTATCTTAATTTTTCCAAGGAAAATATCTTCTTGGTTAATGCCTCCGTATCACGTTCACGTATATAATCTATTTCAGTTATATTTAAATTTTCTAGCAATTATCCGCACTACTGTATCTCGCTGTAACGAATATGCGACTGTCGCGCTTCGTGAACTTGATCGAACTGTTTATTTACTTTTATGTAACTTGAGTTACCTAGAAATTTTGTTTTTTAAATGGAGCTTCTTATATTCCTGGTTGTTTATATATGGCCGACGGTTTCTGCACGTTTGATTAATTTTGGCATGTTGTATATAATGTTTACATACAACATGCAACGCGAACAAACTTAAAATTAAATTCAAACGACAAAAAAAACAAACACATGTAAACAAATGTGTTTGAACCTCCGGTCCCCAACTGTAGTTCTCTCCTTGTTGGTACGACTCTATCCTCGACATGGATAGCGCGTATCACAACAAATGCCCCCTGCTAAGTTTACCCACAGTAGTGCAATGCAACTAGCTTGGTAAATCTTCGCATTCATTCAACATCTTCATTCATACTTCACACCCTTCTTCCATACATGACCCCCTTTCAAACCATTCAATTGACCCTGACTTCCCTCTAACATCTTCATTCATTCTCTCTCTTGCTCCAATCACCACCTGTTCCTAACGCTTTTATTCTTTTGCATCGACTTAGGGTCCTCAAACTCTGCGATGTCTTATCCCCAACTGGACTGGCTTTAGCCAAGCCTCTTACATTCTCCCTGTACTGTGCAGTCTTACCCTAACATACCCTCGGGCTATGTTGGTGCGTACACCTCCCTCTTAATGGACCTGCATATCCTGCAGTAGTCACTTACATTTATCCCTTCCCTTCCCTTTGTAGCGTCAGTGGTTTGTAAACATAAACTTGAGAATGCGCACGAGATTACCCGTGTAAAATTATTTTTATATGTACGAGGTACTGTTAGTCAGTCAATTCATCCTTATGGTGACTCTTCTTCTTGCGGGTCCGCAACGTATGTGCATCTTAGGTTAATGTGAAATTTTCTAATTTTCCCCCCTTTATGTGCCAACATGTACACATTAAAACTCGAATTAAACTCGAATAGTTGTCGACTAACGACAACTTAGCTATCATTCATTCATCCTAACCGTCATTCAACATCCACTTGTCTCTCCTTCAGTACCGCTTAATCAAAACTTTGTTGCCCCAGCTTCCCTCTCTCAACTTCATCCATCCTCAAGCTCTCTTACCATTCTCTTCGACGCTTAATTAATATTCCCCAACTGGACTGACCATTGTCTTGCCTCTTACGTTACCCTGTACTGTGCAGTCTTACCCTAACATACCCTCGGGCTATGTTGGTGCGTACACCTCCCTCTTAATGGACCTGCATAACCTGCAGTAGTCACTTACATTTATTCCCCACCCCCTGTATGTGCGTCGATGGTTCTTAGAAGCATTTCCGAGATGTCTTTGAAATTATTGTTGCATGTCTTCATGTCCGAGATGCTATTCATCTGACAACTTGCTTGACTTTATAAAGGATCTCCTTTTATTTGTTCCGTACCGTGTGGATGTAATCAACTTATTTGGATTTTCCATTTGGATCCGAATTGGATCCCAAATTATTGGTTTCGGATGTTTAATGAACTTTAAATTGTTGGTTTTCAAACTTGGATCTAAAATTGAATAATCGTTAAATTTCATCTGCTTTGTGCAAATTTTATCTTATTTTGAGTTCAAACTTGGTCCTAAATGTGATTATTCGTGCCCCCATTCGCTTTCTTCCGATGAAATGCGTTGGTGCCTCATTTCGCCGGTTATTTTGCCCTGATGCAAAATTGAACCCCATTTGACATTGACATTTCCGAATTCGTTGACATTTAAATTATGACTAATTTTTCAACTGAGCTCCAACCTGCTTGTTCGTGCCCCCATTCGCTTTCCTCCGATGGAAATACATCAATGCTTTCACATGGTTTGTGAAATCTGTATTCGTTTTCAACCTTGGTCCTAAAAATGGTTGCGAATTACTTGCTTTCACACGGTTTGTGACATTTTTACATTTTTAATATTCAAACTTTGGCCTAAAATTGATTGTTTTTGACTTTGTCATTTTCCTGACGGTTTGATAATTTTTCCATGTTTTACCGACAATGGAATTGTTAATTATTGGATTCAAATGTGGGCCTAAAGATGATCGTTTTATTTTCTAATGTGAACCTAAACTTGATAATGTTATTCACAATTCTGCTCACGCCTCTATGTACTCTTCCCGGGGTACATAGGTATTAACCCCCCTGCGTATACTTTCCGCTTAAGGAAAGTTCGACCCTGAATATAAATGGATCGGATGCGTGATAGGCATCGGTCGAATGGTATCGAGCTCGATCCGATTTACATCCTTATTGTCGTCTTTGCCCGGCGCGTCTTCCTGATTGCGTGGTGACCAGCTTCTCCGATTTATCCCGCGGTGATTCTGGTATCCCCCCCTTCGCGTATTCTCGAAACCATTCCTTGCTGGTTCGTTCCCCTTGATCCGCTGGTCCGGTGACTCATGCGGTGACGCCCGCCAGTCGCGTTCTTCCCGTCGCACATACGGGACGGTTGATTGTCGCATTTCCTCGTCCTTAAAGTCGACACTTTCGTCGAATCTTTTTAACAGCTCGAGGAAACCCTCAATCGTCTCGACCTTTTCTATACCAATCCGGGCTTTGACATCTTTCTCAAAATGCCCCCCGATTGCTCTGACTAACAGCACTTCCTCATATCGTGGCTCGACCTGTTGTGCTTGATTAATCAAACTGACTGCATAATTCTCCCGAGTGCCCCCATGTCCTCCTCGGTATTTACCCCCATTAACTTTTTCTTTGACCTTATTTTGGTCCATATCGCCCCAGTATTTTTTTAAGAAAAGTACCTTAAAATCACCGAAATTCTTTATTTTCTCCTCTATCATACTAAACCAAATTTCGGTATCCCCCTTCATCGTGGCGCGGATAATATTCTTTTGTCGGACTTCGTCCCGAACGCGGATTAAATTATTTCCCAAATTTTTGATGAAAATTTTGGGATTAATTTTTCCGTCATTATAAAATTTGGTATAATTGTCCATGTCGCCATCCCGGTAACTATGACCTTTTAATACTTCCACCAGGTCCCCCAACGATTTGTCATTTTGAGTGCGATTTATATTTTTGACCTCCTCTCGCATGGAGCCGATCGCATTCTCATTTGCCACAAACACGTCAGTTACCTTTGTCTCGATTTCCGTGATTTTCACATTCACCGTCTCGAATCTTTTATTCACCCCTTTCTCTAAACTAATAACCCCCTTCTCATTTTCCTGCCTGCATTCTTTGAACCTCTTGTCCATCGTATTTACCACCTCGGTGATTTTTGTATCAACCTTAATGTTGATCCTTTCAATTTCCCCTTTCATCTCCTCAACACTGACATGCATACTTGTCAATTTGACCTCCTGTCTATCAAAACGTTCATTGACCTGACTAAACTTCTCATTCATGCTGGCGTTTCCAACCCCAATTTGTTCCCTTACTTCATTCATACTTGTGTTTATATCCCCAATTTCTTTCCTCAAACTTGCATTCATCTCCCCCATGCTTGCATTCAGACTGGCGTTTACATCCCCAATTTTTCCACTCAAACTTTCATTCATTTTTGCATCCCTTTTCTCCGCTTTTTCATTCATCTCCCCCATCATTTCCCTCATCATTGCCATCATCGGGCTCATGTCGGGTACTGACACCACCGGAACTTCTAGCACGTTTGAAACTTCCGGTACATCTCCCGTGTCTCCCCTATCCCCGTCACTTTCATATCCAACATTTACACTCTCTTCGTCGCTTTCATTCCCCACATTTACTCGCCCCCTTGCATTTCTACTGCGCGTATTCATGTTAATCTTTGTTGGATCTTAAGCTCGTATATTTCTGATTTGAATTCTTGCCCCTTATCGTTGAGGTGCCACTTTTATGTAGCGTTAAACGATTGAATTCTCGCCCCACGTTGGGCGCCACTTTATGTAGCGTCTGATGCTTATAAAAATGCACGAGTACGCACACAATCGGTTTGCGACACCTACCTTCAATCGACTCTTATTTCTCAGGATAATTTGCGTCGGGATCGGACTCAACCAACACTTTTATACGAGCTTATGGTACTAAAACGAATTCTTGATTCCAACAAAGATAAAACTACAGTTGGAATTCCGTTAACAAGTTTTTAATTAACTCAACAAATTTAAACATGTAACCAGAATTCAAACAATCAAATAATCTTTATAAATACTACTATTCTACGCACTGGGTATGATAAAGGTAGCTAACCTGTGATCTGTCGTGCACTATCTTCTTCCTTCCAATATTCCACTTCCAATCCCCAATCTCCAATCTCGAATAACCTGGTATTCGTATCTCCTCACGTATCTATTAGACACGATCTCGAACTCAACCTTCGATGCCAACACTAACTTGTTATCTGCTATTTTGCAGTATCTTAATTTTTCCAAGGAAAATATCTTCTTGGTTAATGCCTCCGTATCACGTTCACGTATATAATCTATTTCAGTTATATTTAAATTTTCTAGCAATTATCCGCACTACTGTATCTCGCTGTAACGAATATGCGACTGTCGCGCTTCGTGAACTTGATCGAACTGCTTATTTACTTTTATGTAACTTGAGTTACCTAGAAATTTTGTTTTTTAAATGGAGCTTCTTATATTCCTGGTTGTTTATATATGGCCGACGGTTTCTGCACGTTTGATTAATTTTGGCATGTTGTATATAATGTTTACATACAACATGCAACGCGAACAAACTTAAAATTAAATTCAAACGACAAAAAAAAACAAACACATGTAAACAAATGTGTTTGAACCTCCGGTCCCCAACTGTAGTTCTCTCCTTGTTGGTACGACTCTATCCTCGACATGGATAGCGCGTATCACAACAGTATATTTGCGAATTTTCTTCAAAGCATTTATTTAACATTGAACTTTAAAATGAATAGTGAACCAAGTGTGAAAGAGGTAATGTAAAAATAATGAAATTAAGTTTGTAATAATATGTAATATAATATAGTGTTTATTTAATTACAGGTTGTGTGGAATGAAGATATGACGAGGGAATTGATTAATTTGTACGAAGCTAATCCTTGTTTGTATAATACAAAACATCAATTTTACAGCAATAAGCATGCCAGGTATAATGCTTATTTCAAGATGTTGGAATCATTGAAACATTTTTCTGATAATATGACTGTCAACTCGATAACACGAAAAATTACAAATATTAGGTCGTAGTTTACCCATACAAGAAATACAAAAATGAAAAATAAAAAAGTGGTGTAGGTGTTGAAGATGAAGCGTTCAACGACTGTGACCCGTTGCCCTGGTGGTACGAACCACTATCGTTTTTAGTAGAGCACATCAAAGGAAGGAAAGGCAAGAGTAGTCTGGATGAGAGTACTGTGGGTGTAAGTTAATTATGAATTAATTTAAATTGATACTTGAGATGAAATAATAACAATAAAGGTAATTATTTTCCTCGTGACCCTCCACTGGACCGACTTTCAACCGACCGACTCAGCTTGAACCGACCGACTTTCAACCGACCGACTTTCAACGGACCGACTTTCAACCGACCGACTTTCAACCGACCGACTTTTAACGGACCGACTTTTAACGGACCGACTATTTTTTCGACCGACTTTCAACGGACCGACTTTCAACCGACCGACTTTTAACGGACCGACTTTTAACGGACCGACTATTTTTTCGACCGACTATCGATACTACCCGAAGCATTCACTACAAGAATGATTTCCAATTCGAGTATTTGTCACATCATATAGTTTCATTTTACAGCAATGACAACTGTGAGGTGTCTAGGAATCCTTCGAGAAACCTGGCCTCAATCGTTTATCTTTCTTATTAAGCAATATCGTGAGTTTTTGGTTAAAGCGTCGTTGGGGGGGGGGGGGGGGAGTTCTAACCTTGGCAGATCCATAACTCTGTTGGTTTGGTTTTCGTAGAGATGCCATAGCGACAGGTATCTAGGAATCCTTCGGGAAACCTGGCCTCAATCGTTTATCTTTCTCATTAAGCAATATCGTGAGTTTTTGGTTAAAGCGTCGTTGGGGGGGGGGAGTTCTAACCTTGGCAGATCCATAACTCTGTTGGTTTGGTTTTCGTGGAGATGCCATAGCGACAGGTATCTAGGAAACCTTCGGGAAACCTGGCCTCAATCGTTTATCTTGCTCATTAAGCAATATCGTGAGTTTTTGGTTAAAGCGTCGTTGGGGGGGGGGGGGGAGTTCTAACCTTGGCAGATCCATAACTCTGTTGGTTTGGTTTTCGTGGGGATGCCATAGCGACAGGTGTCTGGGAAGTCTAGGTGACCTCAACCGTGGGCAGCCCTGACGAGAGGTGACAAGGAATCCATACGGAGACCTGATCTCAATCGTTTATCTGCACCATGGAACAAAAATTAGGTATTGTTGTGTCTACCGCGTACGCGAGTAAATTCGCTTATTTTATAGCAATGCATTGAAAGAGACACAATTATTGTTTGTTGCTATGGATTTTTAAAATTGTATTTGTTAGGATATAATCATTGTTTAAATTTAAGTTTGTTATTATTAATTTAAATGCGAGTGCGAGAAAAAGGCTAGGAAACGGTTTTTAAAAAATCAATAAAAATAAATCTGGATAGCGGAAATGATTAAAACAAAGTGAAAAGAGAATCACCTTGGAGAAACGGTAGATAACAAAGAATATAAAAAAGTTGCGAGCAAACGGATAGTCGCGAATAATTTGCTCCAAAACAAATAAAGTTCAAAGTTGAATTCAAGTGCTAAGCACGCTACAAAACCAATTAGTACCTCACAGTTGGGGACTATTGTACGGAAGAGAGGCATTCTACTCGTCATCGAGTTTTGAAACGGCCCCAAAAGACGGAATCCAGGCAACGGAGTTCCGAAAAGAAGAAGCGAGAAGTCCAGAGCCAAATAGTTCAAAGGGCAGAATTATCCAGAAGAAGCGAGAAGTTAAAAGTCAAGTATTTCAAAGTGCAGAATTATCCAGAAGAAGCGAGAAGTCAAGAGCCAAATATTTCAAAGTGCGCCGACCAAAGTGCACTGATAAGCCTAACCTCGCAGGTATTTACATTCATAGTTATTTTTTTGTTCGTTTATTTTTTAGTTAACAAATGTTTGTTAATTTGAGTTATTATTTGTGTTTATTAAAATTTGTTCATTTTGAATTGTGTCCTTTTTGTGTTTCGCCGATCAAGTCAAATAAAGCTTAACGATTAGGCACCCTGAGAGCCAAGAGTTTAAATAGAAGGTAGGTGCTCTTCGATTTGTTGTCACACGTCCTCTGTCCATAAAAGCGACAAAAGGGGAGGTGACACAACAGTATATATTAAATAACTTTTGCTAATAAAACTTATGTATTTGAATTCTTTGAAATTATTTTATTTCCCTCCCTATTATTTCCACGAAAACCAAACCAACAGAGTTATGGATCTGCCAAGGTTAGAACTCCCCCCCCCCAACGACGCTTTAACCAAAAACTCACGATATTGCTTAATGAGAAAGTAAACGATTGAGGCCAGGTTTCCCGAAGTATTCCTAGATACCTGTCGCTATGGCATCTCCACGAAAATCAAACCAACAGAGTTATGGATCTGCCAAGGTTAGAACTCCCCCCCCCCCCCCCGAACGACGCTTTAACCAAAAACTCACGATATTGCTTAATGAGAAAGATAAACGATTGAGGCCATGTTTCCCGAAGGATTCCTAGACACCTCACAGTTGTCATGGCTGTAAAATGAAACTATATGATGTGACAAAGAGTCGAATTGGAAATCATTCTTGTAGTCAAGCTTCGGGTAGAATCGATAGTCGGTCGAAAAAATAGTCGGTCCGTTAAAAGTCGGTCGGTTGAAAGTCGGTCCGTTGAAAGTCGGTCGAAAAAATAGTCGGTCCGTTAAAAGTCGGTCCATTAAAAGTCGGTCGGTTGAAAGTCGGTCGGTTGAAAGTCGGTCCGTTGAAAGTCGGTCGGTTGAAAGTCGGTCGGTTCAAGCTGAGTCGGTCGGTTGAAAGTCGGTCCAGTGGAGGGGAACCTATTTTCCTTATATCGGGGAATATTTACTCTAAATTTACTTGAAATATTGGCGGACATGGGAGAAATAAATACCTACTTATATTGTAATTATAGAATTCTCCATACTAAATCTATCGTAATCGATTTATCAATTCAAATAAAAAAAATTTTGTGCAGGATGATGATATTGTCGTTATTGATCAGAATTACTATGATGGTTTCAATGATGTTGCTTTGAATGAAGATGTTTTATTTGAAGTGTAACCTTCGACTTCCAGCACACACAAAAAGAGGAAATTAGACGATTCCAAAATTGATGAGAATATCGACGACACAATGAAGACATTAACCGCAATCCAGAAAACAATGGAAGCGACACAGGTGCCCATCGATGGCGAATTTTCACAATTTGGAATTTTCGTGGCAAACGAATTGAGACAAACTGTTATACAAATTGGGAAACTAAATTTCTTTCATTATGATTATTATACCGCCTAATACATTATATAAATTATGTATTGATTTATAGAGGAAATAAAATAAAAATTCAATCTTAATTATCTATTATTTCTAATTTCTTTATACTAATTATTATACCGTCTAATACATCAAATATAATATAACAAATCGTAGTCAAATTATTAAACATATTTTTGATAATTAAATTTAGATAAACGAATAATAGTATTTCTTTATTGGTTCGACAATAAATAGCTCAAAATAATTTTGAATTTGCATAGTAAAATAAACTGTCGCGCTATGACGATTAATACTATAAACAATTTAATAAACAATAATTGCGCTTATTGTGGAATTATATTATCCAACGCAATTATCGCTAAATCGGCAAGTTGTAGTCATAGACATTGCTATGGATGTTTAATCGCCACATGTGTAGTAAGCATATACTATTTAGTATGTGGAAACTATAGGTTCGAGTCGATTCTTTCATTATTTGAAAGTTTACACTCTCCTTGTAATTAGTTTATACTGTTAGGATGTTGTTTAAACTGTTAAATAAATAAATAAAATAAATAAATAATGCACGCTATTTTCGAATCTAATCAATGTGTAGTGAGCGATGCAATAATTGAAGTATTAGAAGTGTACAATAACAATAATTTCAATAACAAGTAAAAGAGAACAACAGGCCCGCCACCTGTTGTACTCACCAAGCCGATAGCTAGCATTCCAACATTCATGGAAAAGGTTGCCCCTGTTATAAAAGGGAAACTAAGATTACAACATAACCGAGGACAAATATGGATCTACCTTTGGCCAGGCACTTTGGCCTGGATTTCCACTCAAACGGGAGGTACGGACTAATCCATCCGGATCAATCGGCTCAATGTACTTCTAATCAATGGATGATTTAAAAAAACCAAAACCAACATGAGGCTAAGGTGCTCCTGGTGAGCGAAAAGCCTAAAGATACAGAGGGTATGTCCCCACGGGATGTCCTCAAACAAACACTGCGATGGGCATGTCCTTACAGGATGTCCCGTCTAACAGCAACAAGGTGACCGCTTCAACTGTGGGTATACCCCCTGTGGGTGTCCCACAGGATCGTGGCAACGCAGGGTCTGGCTCTAAAAAGCGTGGACTCTGCGGCGCAGAAAAGAAGAGGCGCAGGAAGGCTAAAGAGGCCGCGGCTCTCGCGGCCGCAAAGCAGTCAACAACCGCTCATGAACAGGCAGTGCTGTCCAAACCCCAGGGCAAGGACGGCGCGCCTGCCGGAGAGGTTAAAAACAAAACGGTGCAGAAGAGGAAGTGGCAAAACGCTTCCTCTCAGAACGCTGACAAAAAGAGGGTGAGGTCGCGGGACTCACAACCCTCACCTTGGAGCAATCCGAGTGAGAGGGTTGAAACGTCCCGACCCACCTCCACGGTAACATCTTGTGCGGCTAATGCTTCCACTTATAGGGAGGCTGCCACCAGGCACCTTCGAGTGGCGGTTATTGACCGCTCCAAACCTTCGGGCAAGATCACAACTGCCCAAAAGGACTTAATTGAGGAAGCCCTCACTAAGGCCATCGACAGGACCCTCATGAGGGCCCTGGAGACGGCAATGGTGGCGCCAACTTTCGGAGGCTTCCGTTACTCAGGCCAGATCCTCCGGATCACCTGTGATAACGGGGCCTCTCTGGATTGGTTCCAGAAAACAGTAACCGAACTACCACAATTGTGGGAGGGGGCAAAATTGGAAGTCGTCCAGGTGGACGACATGCCTAGGCTGTCTAAGGCCACCATTTGGGTACCGGGGAAACCCGAGCCCACTGAGGAGGTTATTGGACGGCTAAGGGCACAGAACCCCTGGATCGACATCAAAGAATGGTGTGTCTTCTATGACACCGACAATAGTGACCCCCAGGGGAAGCTTATTGTTTTCGGTGTCAACAAAGAGGACAGCGACACCCTAAAAACAAGAAAGGAGAAACTGAGTTACAGATTCTCCTCTCTAAAAGTAAAGGTACAGCGGATATCCCATGATTCTGAGACCGAACCCACTGCAGAGTACAATAACAATAATTTCAATAACAATTTCACTTGTTATTGAATAATTTCAATAACAAGTAAAAGAGAACAACAGGCTGTTGTACTCACCAAGCCGATAGCTAGCATTCCAACATTCATGGAAAAGGTTGCCCCTGTTATAAAAGGGAAACTAAGATTACAACATAATCGAGGACAAATATGGATCTACCTAGAAAACCTTGACGACCGAGAAGCAGTTAAACAACTGCTTTTTAATCAAAACAACTTTGAGGAATATTCATACACTCCGCGCGAAGTCACCACCATAGTTGAATCGCTGAGTGGAAATAGGGTGTAACTTCAAAATGTCTAATGTTGGGAAATTAAAAAAAACTAAATAGTTTTGAAACCGTCCGTATTTTCATTTTAACTTCTGTACAAGAGTTGTAATGCTACATACAGAGAACACAATAGATAAGACGAAAGTTACCAGAATTCATTATGTTACTGCCTACATAAAAAAAGATCATGGACTTACACCCATTTTCCACTCACCCATATTTTAGCAACTTTTTTTAGTGTCAAATGAATTAAAACCATACTTAATTTATTCTAAAAATGTTTACTTTTACTGCAAAATAATGATGTTACTGTAAACAAATCTAAAAGTATGAAACATAGTATAATAATACAATTCCGCAATTTCAAACGATGGCGCGTTGAGTGGAAGAACGGTGCAAGTACTTGCACTGCTTTTCCACTAAACGCCATTCAAAGACACACGCTATGGAGTCTATTATAGCTTACTACACACCGTTCTTCCACTCAATGAAAGATCTACGTATTTCGGACAAAAAGGCTATCTCAGTTTATATTCGTATTTTTTGGACTTACACCGTTTTTCCACTCAGCGATTCAGTTGTTGGTTTGTTCCGCCATTTTAACATCCAATTAGGATTATGGAAGGGGAGCCCAGCCGTTACGCTTCTCAGGAAGGATTCATGCTGCCCTCTGTAATTCAAACCCTTTTTGCCGCGGATCGAACTATTCAAATTGTTGGGAGCACCCAATCGACAGGCATATCCGAACAGACCGCTTTTTCTACAAGGTTAGTGTATATTTTAAAATGTAAATAAAAACGATCATCACATATGCGGTGATCGTCATCGCATCGCTTCTTGTGATATAACTATAGACATGATGCATGAACACCATATTGAAATCTCAGAATGCCAGTGCCCCATGGGACAATGTTCATAGAACTTTGAAGGATGCTATTCCTACTGTCTTAGTTAATTATAATGCTGATGGCGGAATGTTGGTTATCATTTCACGTTCTAGGACTGACATAAAACATGCTGTAGTGCTTGCAGAGGCGCATTTGAAAATTTTATCTCAGACTAGCAGCGTTTTACAAATTACGGCACAATAAAATCTCAGACTGGAGATTGCCAAAACTGTCGGGTAAGCTAATCATATCAATAAATATATAGGTTTCGATTTTAACTCAATTTTTTTTTTAGATTTTCCAGAAGATAAAGGACCTACAAAAATCCTAGATTACTCATAGATTTTACTTTTATTTTAACATACGCGATATTAATTTAAGTTATTACAAATTATTAAACGGTGCGGTAATTATGGAAACGAAAAATTCTAACTTTCACACAAGACAATTAACAAACCTCCTAATGGAAAATTGCAAATTAGTAGAAGATCAATTACAAAAGTTCAGATCTAGACAAAAACGTGGACTTATTAACGCTTTTGGAACCGCGATAAAATTCATTACAGGTAACCCCGACGATAACAATTTAACTAAAATCAACAAAGATTTGCAATTGCTCTACAATAATCAAGACGACATCATAAATCAGATTAACAAGTATACGTCGCTTGCTAATCATATAACAAATCGGTATTCGAAGGTTCTTAAAATAATTCAAGAAAATTTAAATGCATCATTCATCGCGACAAATAACGCTAACAATTCTCTTGACGAATCATTAACAATTCAATATTACTATTTCGTTAGTCTCAAACTATTAAATACGCTCCAAACTATTGAGAGAACTATCACCTTAGCATTTACAGAAACAACAAATTTAGAAATAATAACACATGAAGAATTGATCGAAATTATTAATCACCTAAAGTTGATTTACAAACACAATCAGAATTAATTGAATTAGACGAAATTCACGTTTTCAAAATATTAGTTTCCAAAACTTCAAATCGTTTCCACTAAAGATATAATTACATGTATTCTATATATTCCGATCGTTGAACTCTTACTATTCCTATACACAAAAATTTATCCCATACCCGATTGGCAAGATAAAGTGTTGATTCCACCGTACAAGTATCACCTATATACAAAATGCAAGAGGAGAATATTGGACCGATGTAAACTGCAAGACTATAGAAGATCATACATGTGCATAGAAAAACCGCGAGAACATAAGTGGGAGATTAGAAAAGTAAAAAACTATACATTCGCGGAAGTGTAAAACGACTACCAAATCTACACCCAACTCAACTCGGGAAAAATCCTAGCATCAAGTAAGAACAAATTGCGAGTCACAGAAGAATGCAAGGACAAAGTGGACAACTTTGAATTCGCGAACAGTGTATTGATTTCTTCGCAACAAAAGTGCACGGTCATCATAAACGGACAAACATTTGTATAAACGTTTACAGTAATTTCACATTTGAAAACCTTGTAGTGACAGACGAATATAAAGCGGAATCAAATGTAAATTTACAATTAAAACATTTGGAAAATCTCCAAGAATTAAAAGACGACACCATATCTTTAAAAAGTAAAATTTTTGTACATCATGTAGTACAAGTTACTCATTGGGTCATTACATTACGTTATTTTTAATTATTGTAATTATAATTAGCATAGTAAGTTTTATATTTAGAAATAAGATTAGATTGTTAATTAAGAATCGTAGGAAAAATACAAAAGAAGTCTACGAATTAGAAGAACTCAATTATCAACCTAGTCAACAAAACGAGGACGTTTTATCTTAAGGAGGGACGAATTACATCCTGAGAAAGTTAACCTTTACAATGAGATATCATTATCTAGTGATTAACCCTCATTATCAAGGGTCGGATGTCCATTAGAAACTAATAGATAAAATGTAGAAAACGATCTCATCCGAAATATAAGTACAGGAATGTGTTCTTGTTTTTTTGTAGTCCTGAGGATGGGTACAATATAGTCCCGAAACGTCGACTTAAATAACATAGTTTTATTTATTGTTCCGCATACCTGAGATCCTGTTTACTGTAATAGATCAAAGTTAACGTTTAGAATTAAGAATAGTTTTAAGATTAGTATTCTCATGGATTTCAATTTGTGAACTGCTCATGTAAATTGGAAATAAAAGCTCTTTTTAAAAGGTATATTTTCATTCCGTTACTATAATTATATGGAAATCATAAATTCCATCTTCATCATGATCATCATCTGATATTTCTTCGTTCCCATTATCTTCATTCCAATTTTCAAACAATACTTCAATTATCATATTAATTAAATCACCTAACGTTTATACAATACCAATATTAGCATCATACACAAGAAATCCAAATGGCAAACAACACATTCCAGGTTCAAGAAGCAGCTCCAATACAACCGATCGAACCAGTTCTTAAACATTCCGACGACATACAAAAATTAGTTAATATGGAAGTTGACATTTCTCAAGACCTAAATGAACCCAATTGGAAAAAGCTGAAACATCATTCACTAATATCTAATATAATTACAAGAACAATTACAATAGCACTGATAGGATGCTGCTTGACAATCTACCGCCACTGGATGAAGTCAAAATCACCACAATATCAAGTTCGGCAGCCCAAGATACGGTTCGAAAGTAATCGGGTAAAACACATACGGGGTGAATTTGAAAAAATTCTGACCCAAAGCGGGTGGAACTTTACAAGGTGCGACCAGAAGGTTTCGGAACACTTGTGAAGTGACCTAGGAAACTTTGGGCAAACGCCAGCCCTACTACAGGGCGGTATAAAAGTCAATCGACCTTGAAGAGACCATTAAAAATCTCAAGACGCGACTCGGGAAGCATACCAATATTGCCACCGGCGTGAAAGATGTGGCGAACGATTGCGCCAGGCATCTCAACCGTCTCCTGCTAGAGAGCAGGGAAAAAAATGAGAGGACAAAGAGCTTTGATGATAGACTTGGGGTCGCTAAAGACCCCACTACACTAGTTACGTTATACAAAATCACTGTACCAGTCAAGAGTTAAACAGGGTAATCGACGGTTTGACATTTATTACGAAATGAATCATTGCAATATGGATCCAGGTTGGAAACCGGTATTCAGCAAGGCATTAGTATCAATATCTCGCAGAATTATGAATATGCTGACTGTAATGTATACGCATGTGTGCGCAATGGGAAAATGGTCAGTCATGTATTAGACAGCAAATGGACGGGGTCATTTCGATGGATCAGTTCTATACAGCAACAAGTCAAAGTTTGACCATTTTTAGATTATTCCAAAAATAAGTTCCTATTTAGTTGTTTTATCAATTTTATAAAGCAATATTTTATATTTCGGGTCTCCAGAGTAGATATTTCTCTATTGCAATAAAATTATTTTACGATTTCACTAATACCGCAACAATTTGATATATTGCCTTTTGCCAATTTTGACTTTTTGCTGTATAGAACTGACCCATCGATATTATGTAGCAAAGTTAATAAAGATGTTTTAATATTAAGTAGTATTATTTATGGATACATTAAGTGGCGACGAGTGAACTTGCAGGTGCAGAAGATTAGTAATTGGTAAAAATGTCGGTAACACCGGCGCCGGTAGTAGCAAATACCATGATGGAAAATGTTCACCTGGGTGAATTTGATGCTACAAATGCAGTATGGCTGATTTATAAGAGACGCATGTAAAATTGTTTTATAGCAAATGGAATATCAGATGAGATAAGATAAAGAGCAATTTTGTTAAATTTGTTAAGAGAGGACACTTATCAATTAGTACATAAGTTGTGTTTGCCGATACAACCGGAAGAAAAACTAAGTCAATTGATTCAGATCATACGTGATCATTACAAATCGGCTGTAGCAGTGTTTGCCGCTAGGTATAAATTTTACAATTTTGTTGCTACTCATATAGTTTTTAGTGTCGATCGATTAAGCAATTTTCGGATTCAGTTAAGAGATAGATTTAATTTAAGCAACCTTGGGTTGGCTATGTTTTAGGTATAGTTTTTTTGATCGTATCGTGTCGGTCAGTGGACCGATTTATAGCGTATTATGTCGATCTCTGTATCGTCCTTCTACTTCGTGTTGATGTTTATACCGCAGATTTCGTCTCAATTCAATTCTAACGGAAAACGAAAATTTGGTTGCTAATCAGGACGCCGGCAATCAAAATATAGCAAGTCGTCCTTTGGAAAAGCGAATGGAAAAATTAAACATCCAACGACACGTAACGTTCAGATTGGGAAACCGTGGCCGCGGAAAAGGTCGAGGAGTATTTATCTCCCTCGTACCCCTTCAAAAGAATAAATTCTTTTTTCAATAAAGTCGCGTGGGCTGACTGGTTGGTAAAGGTGCGCAACTTTCATCAACAACCCTAATTTGCGGCTCCCATAATGATAAAAAGACCTCATGACAATCGACCCCACCTTGAGATTAATATAGATAAAAGGACAATTACGGAATTATTGGATACAGGGGCTATGAATTCGATCATAGGAAAACGGGGTTTAAAATTATTAAATCCCGATAAATATGGAAAAATTCAATTTAGTACGATTAAGAAAATTAAAATCGCTAATGGAGATTATAGTAAGGTATGTGGTACGTTAACGTTAAAAATTCGTTTAGGTGGGATAAAACGAACTATTACTTTTCTAGTAGTTCCAAATTTAGCAAACGAATTTTTATTAGGATCAGATTTTTGCGACAAATTTCGCTGTCTTTGAATTTCAGTAATTTTTTTTGGAATACTGCGCAGCAAAAAGAAATTGCTACAAGCGAAGGAATATCCAGCGCTATTATGTTGACTCGGTCACAGCAAAATCAATTAAATACAATAATTGATAAATTAAAAACTTTAGCCACCCACGAAATGGGGTGTGTCAAAAATGTTAGTCACGTGATCGATACAGGAAATGCGGCCCCAATTAAGCAGCGTCAACACCCTTTGAGCCCATATATGCAGGTCAGGCTTCACGCGGAAATTGACCAAATGATGAAGGATAAAGTCATCGTGGAAAGCAATTATGAGGGCCTCGAGAAATCGTATTATTTGGAAAGGATAAAAAAATTAGAAAAACGCTGGACTAAGTGTATAGACTTAGGTCTATACTGGCGACTATAGGTCGCCAACATCCGGTAACGGATAGGCACGTTAAGAAGAAGAAGTGTATAGAGCTAAAAGGCGACTAAGTTGAGAAATAAAACGTTTTTTGCCGAATAAAATAACTTATCAAACCGCCGTACCTAATGAACACTACTTACTATGTAAAAGGAATAGTAAGCGCTTCTCCGCAAGCAAGACAAGTACAACTATGGCGATATTAAAGGTTAGAAGTCGATTTAGATTATCCTGAAACTTGGCATGAATTATACCATGTAATTTGTTGCGAAAAATACATCCACCCAACGGAAAAACATCTAAATTTATTCAATAAAAAAAAATCATTCATTATAGACTAAAAACAATGTATGAAACATGGTTTAATCTTACTCAAAATTCACGTTCGTAAGTAGAGTAGTAAGGCTAATACGGCGATCAAGAAATTTTAGTATTTATATATAGTATTAGCCTTACTACGATTTTTTGAAATTTTCCAAGTCCAGAATGCATAGAGAAAGTATGATAATTAAGTTGGAATGTGTTTCTATTTGAATGACTACCTAATTAATAAAATATGTAGGGTCATTAAAATTAAATAATATCACTTATTACAGATATCTTAATAACTACAATAAATTCATAATCAATTAAGTATATCGGACAATACAAAAAGGCATTTGAGAAAAATGTAATTAACTAGCTTTCTTTACCTTAATGATACAGGTTATAAGGTATATAAAATATACCATCAGTTTAATTTTTTCGTATTATATTTATATTTCTGCATTAATTTTTATATTATAATTTCAGCTAATACTCTGAATAAAGCACCTAAAATAATGCATATACTGAACTTAATTCATGAGACGAAATTCGCATTATTTTCGCATTATTCAATTATTAATGCAAATTCGCATTAAATAAAGTGTGTTGTTGATTCCAACAACACACTTCCACCATTGCCTGCTGCTGCAGAACCTGCTTCGAATCTTCAAGAGAATCGGGACATTGAAGAGCCTGACCCCATCCAATGCGGTGAGATGGTTTTTTTTGTTAAACCGGTCAAATTACACCTATTACCAACATGTTGTAGTCAAAATTTCCGCTGTATCAAGTGCAAATACACATCAAGAGTGGGACAATATTTGAAACGCCATATGGAGGCCCACTGGAATAATCAAGAATGGTCAGTGTCCTGCTCTTGTCTCATAATGCTGTTCCCTGTTTATAGAAGTTCTGTACCATTGGAGATTCCCGATTGGTACCGTGACATGGAGTTTTGCTATTGCAATAATATTATGGTCAAAGACTAAATGGAGAAAATAGAGAATTCCTCGACAGAAATTACTTAACTATAATTTTACAGAATCAGATTTTCACCCAACGGATGATTGAAATGTGCAATAAGGAAGACAATGAACTTGGTTATTGTTTTCCGTACTTCAAAGAAGAAAACCCCACAAAAGAATTAAGAGATTAGGTCAGAATTGTACCCTAGAAAACAGCTAATATTAATACAGAAATTAAGTCATATGCTACTCCACAAAATAGAAAGGATAAAGCAATATCTGAGCTAGAACTGAATCAAAGAAGAGCAGAAGCGGTAAAATATAATAAGATTCAAAGCACTTTAAAGGCAAAGGAATCTGAAGGAAAAACCGGTGTTCTAGTATTCGACCTCCAAAAGACTCTACCAACACCACAGTTATCGACAGGTATAGTTTATTATAAAAGGCAATTATGGACATACAATTTGGGCGTTCATGATGAGGTAACACAAACAGCATACATGTATGTTTGGAGTGAAGATGTGGCATCTAGAGGACCCCAAGAAATCGGTTCTTGTTTGTTGAAACAGTTTTCCTCTCATTTGCCTCCCAACATAGAACATCTGATATTGTATAGTGATGCATGTGGAGGACAGAATCGCAACATAAAGATGGCTCTCATACTGAGTTAACTATTACCTCCAGAAGCACACATCACTAAAAGTAATAGAACAAAGAGTTTTTATATCAGGCCAGTTTCAGCTCTTGCGATCAAGACTTTGGAATTATTGAGAAGGAAAAGAAATATCACCACAGAAGATACAGTCCTGATGATTGGATTTCAGTTATTAAAGTTTCAAGAAAAAGAGAACCAAAGTTTCATGTCACTAAGATGCAATCCGGTGACTTCTGGAGTAGTAAATCTCTGGAAAGCAAAATCACAAATCGAAAAATTTCCACCACTGACGACAAAATTCAATGGCTGAAGATATTGCAAATAAAATACTTCAAAAATAAACATCAAAAAATTTATGTGAATTATACCACACAAGACGGACATTTTTAAGAGGTTGATTTAAGTAAGAGGGCAAAAGGACGACCGTCCAATAGCATTATGACCAATGCCCTCGAATGTCTTTATCCAAATGGTAAATCTATAACCAAAGAGAAGAAGAAAGACCTACTGGATTTGTTAAAATTTATTCCTCCAGAATATCATAATTTTTATACTGGATTAATAGATGGTACCGAGACGGATGACTATGACTTAGACGAAGAACCAGTTGAAGATGACTAAAAATACGTTTTTTTGTTAATTTTAGTTTTTTAATTTTGTACTTAATAGCCTAACCAAACAATTTTTTTAATAAAATAATTTTTTTGTAACAGCAAATGTGCCTATTATTTTAAGACCCATTATAACGTAATTTAAAAAAAAACATAGATTTTTCTTGCAATCATAATTGTGTATAGCATATATACATCATGATTAACTACTTAATCTAAACAATAATTTTAATTTAATACTTTGCCTAGACTTTACCTCAATGTATCTGCATATAAACATTTTGTGGCCTAGTCACCTTTGCTTCTATTCCCGTCACATTTATTTAGAAAAGGAAACCCTAACTCGTTCCGTTGGTGATCACTATGAAGGTTCCAGTGATACCGAAATCATAGATTTCTTAAAATTCATTGAATTAAGTCAAAACCCAAACATGTCATGTAGTGCGGCTTATAGTAATTACTATATAAGACTTGAGGTAGAGGAATGTTCCAACATTTATTATGGTAAAGATTTTTTTATTTGTATTAATCATAATTCTTAATACTAATAAGTACATAACATTTATTTAGAAAAGGAAACCCTAACTCGTTCCGTTGATGATCACTATGAAGGTTCCAGTGATACCGAAATCATAGATTTCTTAAAATTCATTGAATTAAGTCAGAACCCAAACAACTCATTAGTACGGCTTAGAGTAATTACTATATAACACTTGAGGTATTTTTTGCTGCCTGGAAAAAATGTTACTGGAATACCGATGGAGATCTTGAACATCCCATGGTGATAGAAGCAATGAGGAGAGACCGAAAGATAGTAAAAGTGTATTTGACCAAGTACAAAAATCCACCCAAAGGTAGTGATAGACCATCCACAAGTAAATCAAGCAGATCCTTTAGCCGTGTTGCTGACGATATACGATACGATAATGTTGGTCACCTTCTTACACCAGTTGAGAAGAAAATTAGGGCAATGGTGACAACTGTAAGTCAATAATGCGCTCTAAATGTATGAAGTGCAATGTAAGTGTTTGTTTAGCATGCAATGTAAATTACCATACCGAATTATAATTATCAAAGCTCTTAATAAACATGTTAAATGAAAATATTTTTTTGCGTAACTGTATTAGTATTATACATATATGGTGACCATATTATTTTTATGAAAAAGAGTACATTTCGGGGAAACAAGGTAGATACCTAAAAAACTTAAAAAAAGGTCAACGGCGTACCTAAAATTACGATTGATGACCTTTTTTTTTTCAAGGAAACAGCCATGAATGCATGTCTGGTTCCCCCACAATGAAGTCTGGCACCCCCCAGACTTCATTGTGATTGAATTTTAAATTTAAATATTTCAAATGAAAAAATAAGTACATTTGGATGTACTTGGAGAAGTTTTTAAGTACATAGGAATCTTCTAAAAAAGAGTACTGTCCTACTAAAAAAGTACATATGGTCACCATAATTATACACCTTTTCCACCAGTAATTCAGAAATCGTCAACCGTTATTCAGATTTGTCAATAGGGAAGATGCATAAATTTTTTTTATAGCGTAGTTGGATCAAAAATAACTAAATATACTAATTAATGCTATTTAATTTATTTATTTTCGTTTTGATAATAATTTAAAAAATATTTAAAAATCCGTCAATTTGAATTGAACGAAACGACCGCGCAATTTGCCACAGAACTTGTGACGTCACGAGTCGAATTTTACATTCATTTATATTATTTTTCTGTGGTTTTGTGCTTTGAAAGTTGAAGTTTGTTAGTGTTAAAAGCTGTTATTTATCATAATTAAGTCAATTAAAAACAAGAAAGTTAAAAAAGTACTCTACACGAGTAGAGTCAACAAGAAAGTGAGGTTATTGCAAGCAAGCAAGCAAACGCGTTTCGTTTAAGGTCACATGATTTATTTTAAATTATCATTGAATTTTAAAATGGATTATTTATAACAAAATACAATAAATAGAAGTTATTTTTGCTGATTTGATATTTAATATATAGGATTAATCGGAAAATACTGTTTTAACTAAATTTTTTTATTCATGCATGTTCCCCCAATTCACAATTTCTGAATATCAGTTGACAAATCTTAATTGCAATTCACGATTTCTGAATATCAGTCGATAAATCTGAATTACAATCACGATTTCTGAACAGCAGGTGAGGTTTTCTGAATTACTGGTGGAAAAGGTGTAGTAATAATTCAATTAATTAAAGTAAAATTAAAGATTTGTTAAAAATTTAATTCCGTCCTTCATGGGTTAATATAATATTGTACTAATTTAAAAAAAAATTTAGGTTACACTACTTTGGGAAAATGCACACGCTCGTAATTTGGACTATCCTCTTATACAAATTGGCCATTCTTAAGAATTGCTTGACCAATACGATTATTTTTGAATACCAGATTCCAAAAGTAAATATAATCAATTTGTAAGAGCCATTTAAGGGCGATTCTCTGTAAACACATAAATGCCTGTCCACACCACCTTTTCCAAAAAGTATTATTGTATCATAAATGAAATATCTCAGAACGCAAGCATAAAAATATTCCTCTTTAGTGCACTTGTAGTTACAACGGGTTAAATTATAGTTTTATCTCAAAAAATTCCGAAACTAGCATAAAAACAGTCCCCTGTGTTGTCCCATTTCCAGAATCAACACTTTGAGGTTTAATTTTAAGATATTTATTTATAATATAGAATCTTGTGCGTAATGCTTTAAAACACAATTAATCAACGTATTTCCTTATTAAATAAATACCATCTAAAATCGATTTATTTCATTTCATTCATTTGATCGAATCTTGTCCGGGCTTTTGAAGCACAGTCCCCTGGCAAAAATTCAATAACGAGAATAAATTTTTTCCCCTGTACCTTTCATATTGCCCTGCCTATACAGGAACGTAACTAGTCTAAAGTTCGTGTCACTAGCGCTAGTCGCACTGTGCCGTCCTTTTATTCAGTGTCAGTGCATCGTTTGAGGCGGGAGCACGTGTCAGGGCTGCTACGACAAACAGTCCACTGGTAATTATTATATTTGTAGTTTGTTAAACTGGATATATTCTATATAATTTTATTACAATTTATGTACATATTTATAGAAAACTCACAGAATTAAGTACATTATGATAGTTTGCTTGATATTTCACGATTTCGTCAAAATACACAGTCCCCTGGCAACAGTCCCCTGTTTTGTAATGTGGCAGGGGACTGTCTTTCATTCCAGGGGACTGTGCATATTTGACAACAGTCTCTCTGTTGAAGTGAGTTCAGCTAATAATACTCTAAAAGTCATAATAATTTGTTGCAGGCTTGTTGTGATTGTGTAAGAATGCCTCCTAAAAAGCAAAACTTATCCAGAGAAGAATTATTACAGAAGAAGAGAGATGCGGAACGTCTGAGGTATCAACGTAGAAAAAATTATCCTGAAAAGAGGGAAGAGATGAAAGAAAAGGAGAGGTTAAAATACCAGAAAAAAAAAAGGAAAAAGGTCAGCGAAAAATTGTCAAAGATATGACTCCACGTGAGCACAGAGCTGCCCTCAAGAATTGGAAAAAAAACTGTGCTATTTATCGAAACAAAAAAAAGCAACTAAACTCTATTACCAGAAACTTTTTACGTGAAAATACACCATCCTCAGATTCTAAAGTCATTATACCAGTGCCAATACGGCACTCTCCAGCTCCAAGTCCCACAGTCAGGAGGGCAAATATGCAGCGAAGGAGAAAGGCAAAAGAGCTAAGAGAGAAAAAAGACAAAGAGAAGAATGAAAAGATTGCAATGTTGCAGAAAAAACTTGAGAAATACAGGAAAAGATTGACTAGACTTGAGAGCAAAACAAGAAAGAGTATTGAAGATACACCAAATACTAAAATGCAGAAGATGTTAACTAAACCGGATGGTAAAGAAGAAGTGGTAAAAAAGGCATTGTTCGGCGACGTCCTTAATAAACAGCTCAAAGAAAATTATTCGAAGTTAAAACGTATCGAAGATAAACAAATATTCACAAAAGCGGTGTCCGGACAGATGATCCAAAAGTATAGGCGTTGGATACGTATAGGCGTTGTTATTTCAGAAGTGAGGTTTAAATTTTTAGTTTATTTTTACTCGAAACTGAAGCAATATAATTATAGGAATGTCGATCGTATGTGGCATATGAAAATAAATGATTATAACCATGTATTATGCAGTTTTGATGTATTTGCAACAGTCCCCTGCCATACCGAACAGTCCCCTGTAATAATTTTTCAGAAATATGCTATAATATCTCAAAAAGTAGCGATAAATTAAATGGGCTTTTTATTATTTATTATGAAACTGTTACTTTTCTAGACCTTAGTAGGTTTTTTCTTGAAAGGAAGAATATTCACATGACCGGACAGCTATGTATGGGCTGAAAACGTCTTTACAGAGAATCGTCCTTAATTGTCTCTTTGTCTCTTTTAGCCAATGCATTGGGAGTATTTGTGGGTCGGTAATACACTGGCGTGGCACTTTATTGGTGGTTGTGGATTGACGACCTTGGTCCGAAACACGATAAAACTATATATACTCAAACCCGTTTGTGACTTTCTTACCATTGCTTATAGCTGGATCAAAACACTACTCTAAAACTGAAAGTTTATGGATTTCTGTAATGGAAAAGAACACCGAGGTAAAATAATAATTTAATAAAAATTGAATTAATATATTTCGTTCTAGGATATGCCCCTATTGATCTTCTGGACTCTGATTACTACCGCTCTTGTTGTAACTCAGGCACAATTGTTATACTACGGGCATTGTTTCTTAAAAGTAACTCCACGCAGAGTCCATTATAATAATGATTAGAAGTTATCTACGTTTGGACTGTATTTTATAGTTGTTCCTTCTTATCATTTACTAAAATGTTAATTTAATTTTTAGGGTATGCCCTTATTGATGTTCTAGGCTCTGTTTACTACCGTTCTTATTGTAACTCGGGCACAATTTTTATACTACGGGCATTGTTTCTTAAAAATGATTAGAAGTTGTTTACTTTTGGACTGAATTTTATAGATATTATTTATAATCAATTACTTTACTTTAATGTTAATTTAATTAATGAAGTTGTCAAAATAATGTCAACATTGGTACGCCAATGTACATAATTTGTCTATTATATGTTTCGAGTTAAAATACAAATAAAGCTTTAAATTAATATGTTTGTTCACAAATTAATAATCAGTTTACAAATAAAGTTGCTATGGCTCCCAAATAACATCAGAAAGAAAGAATTTCTGAAGATAATTTAAGCAGTTGAAGATCTTTGATTGATCCATTGTAAAGTAATCACTGATGTCGTGTTAGTCAGATTTTATTACTCGGTTCAGTTTGGGTAATTGAAGCTCCTTCTGTTAAGGTAGGTTATTCAAACCCAAAATTTTCAATCTGTAGCTCAACCAGCAATCGCACCAATCCACTACTGTAGTCCCCATATGTTGACGTACACTATAAAATTTAATTAAACGTTTGTAATCATCCAAAAAACAAAGATGGACTGGCCGCCTCTCCAAATACTGCTGCAATCGATCGCATGGAAAAAGCGCCCTGTGTAATGGGTTCTTAAGGGTCTCTGACATAGTTAACAGTTTCTTTGTAGGTGCTTCAGCCTGATGATTTGAGCATTATTGGGAATATAAAGAACTATTATTCCTTCAATCCATATGCTTTCTTATAGATCTTTTTTGTTAAGGAAAATTGCCATATTCGTGATAATACCCCTAAAACACTTTTAAACAATAACAAATCAGACAATTTAAAACTTCCAATATTTATTGATTACTTCTGCGGGGGGGGGGGGGGTCGCCTGTATTCCTAGAGTGTATCCCCAAGTGACGCGGATAAGGGAAAGCCTCCCAGATATGGATGGTAGAAGGGAAATAAAATACCTCCCGTGTACCACGAAGACACAATCAATCATCATGGTATCGTTTGATTCTGAATTAGTATCCGGAGTTTCAAAGAACGCTAATGCACTGCGCGTACAAGGTGATTAATTTCAGTGTGGGATCATCCATTAATTACGTAAAGGTTTTGGGGGGGGGGAGTATTGGATATCTTACGTACCCTTACGTGGGGGGGGGTCCAAAATTACAAAAATCATTCTTACGTAATTAATGGACGGCCCCTGTGAGATTTCCTAGAAATTGGAATTTTAGTACAGAAATGTTTGATGTTCTATCAGGATCACCAATTTAGCACGAGAATGTGCTAAAAAAATATTCCTCAATCAGGATTCGAACTCTGGTGTATTAGCTGTAAGTAAGCTCGCTAAACCACTGCGCTACTAATTAAATTTTGAACCCTATTTCAATGACGGCTACAATCCTATGGGGTGAATAATAGTATGATATTCTGTTCCCAAAAAGGATATTGCGTGCCATGTTTAGAAATAGCAGAAGAGTCTTATCGTCCCCTGTTGTATGCGTTATTTCAAGTTTTTCTATGGGAGAGGGATATTGATGGTTCCTTACTGATGAACCATTGTACATCTTCCTGTTATGACATTTACCTGTGCATTGATTAATAATCAATGGTGATGTCAGTTGACTTTTTCATTAAAACTTAAAAAAAGGGATGTATATTTTTCAAATTTGGAGCAATTTTAGGTCACCTCTTAAATGACACCCTTGATACCTTCGTTAATCAGGAGAATAAAAGACAAAATTCATCTGTTTCGAGATATTTACTTAAAAGTTCTTATAAGTTGTCTAACGTTGCAAGACTACTGAGTCGTTGAGCCTCTCGGACAAAGGTCAGGATTATATTGACGTCCTTGTGTTGTTACTGTATGAATGAATTTCTGTTGTCATGCCATCAAAGGTTTTAGATATGATTTTCCCTTTTCGGAAAACAATGAGAATGAATCTCATTGTGGGCCATAATAAATCGAGAAATGAATTTATCCGATCTACCAATATCAGGAATACATATACATAATATATGAATGAACTATAAATTTTTCTCAATGGTTGATTTATACATAATAATGTATTTTTTAGTAAACATACCCGATCTTCACTTTTACAGAAAAATCGCCTACGTCGCTTTTATTTTCATTGTGTAATTTGGTTTCATTTATTAATGGCTGTCACTATAACAGACTGCTTGTTTCCATCCAGAAGCTATATACTGGTAGTTGGGTAAAGTGAGATTGGATGCCGACAAGCAAGAGAAACAATAAATTCAGCTTCATGCAGTTACTCAAAATATTATCTGGAATTGTCCTAAGTTTGTTGTCTATGAAAGAGAATCCATGATTCTCTTTCTCTAGACTCTAGACTTCTGGTCTAATAGTAGAAGCACTTCGTCAGACCAGCTCTTAAACTTTGGTGTAAGCTTGAAATTACTAGATAAATGATGGTGAGATACTAACCCAATTAAGGGACTGAAGTGCATGCGCCTTGTTTCCATAGAATATCAGAATCCAAGGGTGATCGTTCCATCATAAATCGGATTCTGCAAACAGTTTTGACCTTCAATTTATGCAAAATCAATCACCTGCGGCGTATTGGCTATATTCGACAGATCTGTTTTATAAATTTAAATTATGACTATTTTTATAACTGCAATAAAACTACACTGAAAAAAATTAATAGCAATTTATACTGCAATAATTGTAGTAATTTATACTATAATAAATTCTAGTACAAAGTGCCAGTCATTTTTTCAGTGTAGGTTTAGAGTGCAATTGCTTTTTTGCATAATATTCGACCCCAATTTTCTCAAAGTCGCCTGTTGCGCGTTAATCAAATAGAGAATGACATTTTTAAAAATCAATCAACGACTGCTATTTTCCTAAATTTAAAAACCAAGTATGCGGTTAGCCCAGTGGGACCAAAATTTTGCAACTTGATATATGATCCACAAGTAGGCTCAAATTTATTAAATAAAATTATGTAAAAAATCACATCTTAAATAGGGGTTGGCTGCAAGAGGCGAACAATTTTTTGAACAGTAAATTACTGACATTTTGCATTTTATTAATTTTTCGACCCTATCTTATGAGAAAATAATTTTTTAATTGTTATAAATGGGTTTTTTTAGAGGGGTTGAGAAAATTAATTCTTGAGCGAAAAAATATTAAAATTATGTAAATTTATAAAAGAAATGCTTTGTAGGGGGGGACGGGGGGGTTTCAAAAATTGTGACGTCACAAAATATAAGATTAAATATTTTATTATAAGTATTTAAAACAAAGTATTTTTTATAAGAAGAGCGTTAGCGTTATAACGAACGCAGTTGTTTCTTCCAATTTGGGGTAGATCTGATTAAAACAATTTAATTTCGCGAATCTAATATCTGGAAGCGGGGTTGTTTAACTCATATGCTCATCATTGGGGACTCGTGGTTTGAAATAATGGAGGGGGGGACTAAAATTACATTTTTCACTTTTTACTAAGGTGTTTTAAATCTGTGCCAATGTTTATGGTCGAAGTGACGTCGAATTGTCCAATATTCACCGACGTAACTACCGTGATGCGAACGGTGCATCGTATTAAAAAATGCTATTCTTTATTCTGAGTTGTGGCGCCCCGTCGCCCTCCTCGTATCAGTCACCACTATTAAAATATTCATAAAAATGTAAGTTCTTGCGCAGTTTTCCAATATGGCGACCAAACCCGAGGTCCCTAGACGGTGCAATAATTGGGTGCAAGCTGAAATTAATTTAATTATATTTATTTACACTTCGAAGAAGGCATTCTAATTTTGCACGGTCTAGAGATCCTGGAGCCATATTGGAAAAACCACTTGACATTTTTATGAATATTTATGATAAATATCTCGGTTTCATTAAAAAAGAATAGTGAAAATTAGCTAAGAACAATATGTGTAGAAGAAGAACAAACGAGGAAATAGAATTTGAACTGGAAGAGCGAACCATTGTGAAACACATTGAAGCAATGAGATTGGGTTGGTTCGGACACGTACTGAGAGCTAAGAAAATGGAGCAATTAGATGTGCAATGAAGTGGAGGTCGAAAGGAAAGTCAATAATGAGATGGGAGGAAGAGATATACAATGACCTAAGAATAATGAAGATCAAAAGATGGAATTAAATTTCAATAGATAGACACCGATGGAGAAGGGTCATGGAGGAGGCAAAAACGCACAGAGGAATGTAAAGAGCATATTGAGAGACCAAGAGAAGAAAATTAGGGACCACCCTAAAAGAAGGATTGAAAAACGTCCAACTACACCGAGAGAAAAAAGTTGGTAAATTGAACGAAACTTAAATGTTGAATTTTTTCTTGTTGAATTAATCAAAATTTCGTTGAATGAAACCATTTTTAGTTATTTCAAGAAATTCAAAAATGTTAATTCAATACATTATTTTTGTTAAATAAAAATTAGTTGATTTAATGTTTCTAATGGGTTCGAATAAGCTTCTACGATATTATTGTTGAATTAACAAAATAGTTTGATTGGAAGAAAACCAATGAAATTCTTGAACGAAACTATTATTTTGTCTTGCTGCAACAATTTAGTATGTCATTTCAACGCAAAATTTGATTAAAGCAAGAATTTTAATCGAATAACTAAACATAAAAAAAGCTTGAAAAATATGCTACCTACGCTCTTATGCATTTTTTTTATTATGTAGCAATAATTATTGTCGATTATGCAAGTTTATTGTTAGAACCATTGCAGTTGCATGTATGCAGGCTTACAGAGTGTTTTCAAAAGTGTTTACAAATGGATAGTGTAGTTATTAATTTTTTAAAAGTTAATAACTTGGAGGAATATTTAAATATTTTCAGAGGTAAGTGATATAGTAGTTTTCGATTTTTATTATAAACATCACCAGCAACTGTATAGGTATACATTTACTTTGTTGCCATACAAAGCGTACTGCGTCAATACAGGAACATGCAGGGTATGCGTCCACTGGCTGAATTTTACTGAAAATCGTGATACCTTTAAAATTAAATTTAAAGGAAACCAATTACCTACTCCAAATTTAGAGTTATAAAATTTATAACAGAAAATATTTTTAACATCTAATTTTTGATTTCTTTAAATAATACAGTGACTCCCATAAAGTTTCGCACACCCCTATGTTAGAAATGTAAATTGTACTTTTTGAAAACTCTTGATGACATATAAAAATCGGTTTTACAAAAATACTTTTCAGACATTTTTTGTCGATAATTTCATTGTCTTCATTTTTGTTTACAAGTATACATTTTTTTAATTTATCGCCTCGTTTTCGACTTAATGGTTGGGCTAAATAATGCACGTTAAGCACAACTTTAGACGGAAATGTAGCCCAAGCATAAGGGAATCCCCTTGAAATACCATAAGAATCCCATTGTGCATTTTTAATTTTATTAAGGCGCGCTTTTACAATAGTTGGTTAAGGCTCAGTTACTTTACACTGATGTTTAATTTGAGGTTTGACGTCTTCTCATAGGGACATCATGTTAGATTTATCACCAGTGTAAAGTAACTGAGACTTAACCGACTATATTGTAAAAGCGGGCCTAAAAAGTTTTACGGAGTCTGCTGTAAGTTGCTCTCAGTCAAAACGACGCGATAAAATAAAAAAAAATGTATATAAACAAAAAGGAAGACAATGAAATTATCTACAAAAAATGTCTGAAAAGTATTTTTGCAAAAGCTGGACACGCATGCATAATTGCATCGTTTCAAGTTCTCAAGGTAAACGAATGTGATAACAAACTGATGAGACAACATTCTTACCGCTAGATCTCGAAGCTTTTACTGAAAACTCGCAACAATCGCATTGTATTCGCATTTGATTTTCTTTTCAATTTTCTAATTATTTTATTTATTTAGAAAATGAAATAGATGCAGAAGCATTACAAGAATTGTCCTATAATGGTTTAAGGGATTTATTAACCAAAGTGGGACCAAGGGATAAATTTAAAAAAAAAAGTTAGAATGGCAAGCTAAAAACCGGTCACAAATTGATGTGGTATATAATATAAAAAATTTTACATAAATGTGAAGATTTACTTTCTTTAATAATTTAGCTACAAAACGCACAGGAACTTGGTGACGCCGACGTAGAATCCAATAAATCAATTATGCTATCAAGTGATGATAGTCTGTCATCAACTTCAACGGAAGAGCATCTTCAGGTGGGCAATACTTCGTTGATTTGATGTAAATATTTGTGAAATAGATACAAAAGCTTATAAAAATATTTTTAGGATGTTGTTAAAGTTCCTGATTTAGAACTACAAAAAGAAATAGAAACAGCTCTTAAATCATCAATGAAACATTATGCATTTTCTGGTGAAGAAAACATAAAAAAAGCTTTTTCGACCTCATATCATTTAGATATGAAGCAGTTTTTAGAAAACACTAATCAAGGAAAATTTATTTTGACAACTTACAAATCCGAAAAATGTCTCACTAGAAAAGCAAGAAATATCTTAAGGTAAGGTCAGACTAGGCTACTTTTGCTGCGCGCAGCAAAAGTAGCTGTGTGTGAACACCACTGCAACCGATAAAAGTGCACACTGCTGCACATGTGGTATACTGCGCACGCTGTTAAAAGCAGCTTAGTGCGAGTGCAAATTTTGTATGTTGCATTCGCAGTAAAAAATCTTCATTTGGTTTAATAATTTGCTGCGAGTAGCGGTGCAGCTTTTATCACATTTAAATAAAATATAATTTTTTATTTTTGTATGCACCCTCCGATGTTGCTCGTAGGTTTTATCTTTGATTAAATCATCAATTTTTCCTGACCAATCCATTTTATTTTGATTTTATTTGTTAATTTCATTCATAAAACTGCACATGTGGTTTACTGCGTACGCTGTTAAAAGCAGTTTAGTGTGAGCGCAAATTTTATGTGTTGCATACGCAACTGTAGTTAACCTGCCTACTGTAAGTTGATACCTAACTGATAAGCTGCTCCGGGGAATATCCTGGGTGACATCATGCGCTGAGTAAACGTAATTCAGTAAATGCACCTGACAAAGCATATATTCTATCGCAGTAAAAAAATATTCATTTGGTTTAATATTTTACTGCGACGAGCTGTGCAGCTTTTTAATTTACAATGCCTCCGAGTAAGTGGGAAACCGAACGGGCAAAAAGTGTTTGTTGGCGCCACGAAGCGAAAATAGCTCCAAATCGAACGCGGTCTATATATAATCAAATACGAATACGCTATATCTATAATCAAATATATAATCTATAATTATAAATAATATAATTATAATATTATATAATCAAATAACACACACAATTTTTGTTGTTTTGTTGTTGTAATTCGAATAATGGATTATTTCATAATCGATTATGATATTATAATAATCGATTAATCGATTATAGAAATAATCGATTGTGAAAATAAACCTGCAATTACAAATTTTACAAACATGCTTGCTAAGAAATTTTTTTCTTGCTTCTTGGCAGACATGTGTACATTAAGAAAATTGTTTGCTGACAAACACGTTTCCAACACGTGATATTTATGTCTTGAACGCGATGTTTGCAAAATCTTAATACATTCTTCGACTGAAAGGAATCGCTCCGAGATTTTTATATCCTGGTTTTTAATTTATTTTTGACCTTATTAAAAATTAGAAAATTATAAAAAATTCATGTATTAAAAAATTAAAGTATTAAATCAATAAATTATTCTTAATGAATTTTTTTTGGAGAAATGCATGGTTTCGATAATAGTTAATGTAGTGCAAAAAATGACAAAGAGTTCATAATCGATTATTTTTAATAATCGATTAATCGAAAAAAATCGATTATTTTTTATAATCGATAATCGATTATGAAATTTCATAATCGCGCACCCCTACTCACGAATAATTATTAGCTATAAAGTACTTTAGCGGTTGCAGTCGTTGCAATTTTTGCAGCCGAAGGAAAAGCAGCTATGTGTGAGCATTTGTTAGTAGGTTTGTATCTTTTGACGCAGCTTTTGCAGCCGTAGTTGCAAAAGCTGCGTGCTGCAGGCTACTTTGACTCTGTGTGTGAGCCTGACATGCAGCTTTTGCAGCCAGAGTAAAAAGCGTGCGCAGCAAAAGTAGCCTAGTCTGACCTTACCTTTAGTTGATGTATTAGTAAATGCATTACTTTGTATGACGGAGTAAGTATTTTATATTAATTTATGTTCGGTAACTATTGGTATTGGAATTTTTTATATTTATAAAATTTTTAGGAAAATTACAACTGTCGATTTTGAAAATTTTTCAAAAAAAATTTGCGAATTATTCCCCACCGAGTCACAATATACACAGGGGTGGGCTGGAGCCGGCTCGGTCCGGCTCGCGCGAGCCGGTTCTTAAACTTTTTGAAGCTCGGCGAGCCGTTTGTTAAATTACCCCTAAAACCAAAAAATAAGCCATTTTAACCCTGGATCCACAAGGTGGTGTCACACGGGATTTACATTTTTAAGTCTGTACTTCCCCCGGAATATGACGCCACCTTGTTATTTACATACGTATCTAATATAAATTTATTACACTCTTCTATTATATACCGTTTTTTTTTGCTTCGAAATAATAGCGAGCCGGTTGTTCAAAATTTGGCAGCCCACCCCTGAATATACATACTACGTTCCTCGTGTTCCGCTACGCGAATCAATAACAAACCAAGCTTTCAATGCTAAAGGAAAATTAATCGACAAATACAGGAATTTAAAAAGATTGTAAAAAAAATATGAACCCACTACCTCAAGAACTCAACCCGATGACGACGAATTCATATCTGATGATATGAATAAGGAGAGTCAGATTTGGTTAAAAAATTGGTCCGAACCTTGCACACAGAAAAATTTTACGGAGTAAAATTTTTTGTAGTTAATTCCCCCTTAAATGTTGTTAAATTGAACTACAAGATGAGTTATTCTAACTCTTTTTAAGAGAAATATTGGCACATTGTCAAGTAGTTAAAAATATTTATCTCTTTTTATGCATGTAACTATCACTTCAAGGATGTTTTCACCTACACGACGAACAGCCTTATGCATAGTCGTACTTTAGTGGCTACTAGTTAGTAGCCACTAATAATATGTAGATATCCATGGTTTTTTTTTAAATTAAAAAGTTAGTACTGTCATTTTCGTAAATTACTAATTCTGACGTTTACTATTATTTATTTGGTAATTTAATTATTCATTTGGATATAAAACTAAATGATACCAATCGAAAGAGATTTTTCTTCCGCAACGAAAGATACCTAAAGCTCAATATTTTGCTCTTTAATTGTAATGTAAAATGCAAAAATAAAATCAACAATTTAAAAAAAAATATTATGTGCCTTGGAATAGGTACATACCTACTCTTAAAATGTCTAATTAGTAGCTACTAAAAGTTAGTGGCCACTAGTATACGACTATGCATAAGGCTGTTAATGTTTAACTACAAAAAGTGTTATTGAGTAGATAAACTATGGGGTTTCTGGATACAAAACGGATTCTATGTCCCAATTTCACTCAACTGCGCATGCGCCAACTATCGAAGTATACTATGTGTAAAATACCGGAAATGAATAATGTGCGCAGGTCTACCGCGCTGATAATTAATGTGCGCGCAGGTCAAAGGTTAGGGCGGCATGCGCCGAATCAAGGTTGACAACCTGATGATTGGGATGATTAATGTGCGCGCAGGTCACAGGTCAGCGGCATGCACAGACATGCAAAATGAGGTTGACCTAATTTGGGGGTGCGACACATTAATTAGTATAATAAAATGAGATTAATGTATGTGTGTGTGTGTGTCAAGGTCGCGCGCGTGGCAAGGGAATGCAAATAATGTCAGGTCAAAGGTTAGAGCGGTATGCGTCGAATCAAGGTTGACAACCTGATGATTGGGATGATTAATGTGCGGCGCGCAGGTCACAGGTCAGCGGCATGCACAGACATGCAAAATGAGGTTGACCTAATTTGGGGGTGCGACACATTAATTAGTATAATAAAATGAGATTAATGTATGTGTGTGTGTGTGTGTCAAGGTCGCGCGCGTGGCAAGGGAATGCAAATAATGTCAATTATTGGTAGATAAGGATGATAAGATGAAAGCCGCCGCCGCCCGCGCCGACCGGGTCGCGGGTACATTGTTCATTATTTTTTTAATTGGATTATCTAGGTCAACCATAAAAATTTTGTATATAAACACCATAAAATTGGAAATATTATCATTACCTACTTCGATAGTGAATTTGACCACTTCGCAAGAAATAATAATAATATTAACAAGTAAGTTATATATTAATTTGAAAAAATTTTTATATTTTATTTAAAATTTTATTTTTGCAGTGGCATCGTAATCATCTTCATCACCAGCAAAAAAGATGCGCGGCGAAGATGTGGTAGATCAATTGTCTAAACATAGAATCGCACCTGAAAAAATTACTGATTTTGATTTATTATATCAAACCTCATATTCTTTGAATATGAGCAAAAGTAAAATTTTATCGATAGGTTTGAGCTTACAAACATGGGAACCTCTAGTTAAACTGGTGGGCTCTACGGGGATATTTATAATGTTAAATGAAGTGGAATGGTTCGCTTTAATCGAAAATAGAAATAAAATAATCAATTATTTTCAAGGGATAGATGAAGATGAAGAATTGGCAGCTTTCAACATATTAGGACTAAAAATTGAACGGGGTGTTATGAACAACAATTGTTAAGCTGTAGATGGTTGTTTTCTTATTTTTTAAATAATCAAAGTGGACTGTATAAAATTAACTTTAATTTGAACTTAATAGATTACAAGCACAGTACATGTAGACATAAATTTTCATACTGGCCTTATACGCAGGCTTCAAGAATAACATGCGCGTATCGAAGATATACAGAGTCGCGCGTAATATTGTAACATAAGAAATAGTTATTCTAAATATTAAACAAACAAATATTAAACATATATGAAAAAACAAACAAACAAAGAAAATATTCTATATGATTAAACAAAGTCTGAACATATTCCCCGGCAATTGGGGTTTACACCAATTCAAAAAAAAAACAGTAAGTGTACCGACATGATGATGATGTGGTTTAAATTTGCCTTAAGTATTAATCTCATTTGAGTCCTTTGGTAATGGAGAGATTTTGTTAATAGCACGTTTTGTTGTTCCACTTTTTGTTTTTACACTTACAACTCGCGTTATCCCGTCTGCACCAGGATGTGTTTTTTCGATGCGTCCCAAGGACCAACACAGTGGTGGAAGGTTTTCGTCTCTTAATAGGACGAGATCTCCAATTAGTACATTGATTTTACCCAATTTTTTCCATTTATTTCTGGTTTGTAGCTGGCACAAATAATCACGTGACCAACGTTTCCAAAAATGTTGCACAAGCTGTTGAAGTTTTTCAAAGTGTGACAAACGATTGTAGTTGGCTGTTGTTAGATCATTGTCTGGTAATGAAGTGAATGTGTCTCCAATCAAGAAGTGTGCAGGAGTCAAAGGATTTAGGTCATTTGGATCATTTGAGGAGTAAAATAGTGGACGGGAGTTTAGAATTGACTCAATTTGACATAAAATGGTCGACATGTCTTCAAATGTCAATGAAATATTCCCGATAATCTTTTTTAAACAAATTTTTACAGATTTTACCGCGCTCTCGTGTAAACCACCGAAATGAGGTGACCTCGCGGGCATAAAATTCCAATAAATGCTGTTGTCTTGCAAATATCTTTTGACTGTCTCGCTTTTAACACTAATGACTAATGAATTTATGATTTCTAATAATTGCCTATTTGCAGATGTGAAGTTTGTTGCATTATCGCTATAAATTTCTTTAGGAATTCCACGTCTGGCTACGAATCTTTTTAAGCAATTCAAAAACGCTTGTGAAGTTAAATCTCCCACCAACTCGATATGCATTGCCTTCGTCGCGAAACAAACAAAAACGCAAAAATATGATTTTATTAATTTCCTATTTCTAAGTTTGCTTTCCTTTATTAGAAAAGGACCTGCAAAATCTATGCTGACTACAGTGAATGGTCGTTGTGGTTTTAGCCTATTGGCTGGTAAATCTCCCATCCTGGTGTTGATTTGTGGAGGTTTTACCTTGAAGCATGTCAAGCATTGCCTTAAAATGCCTTTTATTGTATTAAGTCCTGACAAGGGCCAATAGTTTTCTCTAACTGCTGCTAGAATGGCTTGCGCACCAGCGTGCAAATTTTTTAAATGTTCATTTTTGATAATTAATTTTGTTAGAAGATGCGACTTTGATAGAATAGCTGGGTGTCTTTTTGCATAGTCGAACTCACCATGTCTTATTCTACCCCCTACTCTTAAAATACCCTTATTGTCCAAAAATGGGTTCAAACTTAAAATTTTGCTGTTGTTTTGAATTTTTCCCAGCTTTAGGTTTTTTATGTCTTCCGGGAAATCTTCTTCTTGTGCTAATGTGATCAATTTATTCAATGCGTTATTTAATTCTTCAATTGTTAACGGACCACGTATCTTTGTGTTTGATTGCTTAGAATTATTTGCAAATCGTAAACACCAGGCTGTTATACGTTGTAATTTATTTAGTGAGGAATATCTAGCAATTAAATCAAAACATTTGATTGCGCTGCTAAGTGTGATTTTTATTTGACGTTTTTCTGGAATATCCGAAATGTTATTGTAATTTTCATTGGGCCAGAATTTGGAGTCTTGACTTAACCAAATCGGACCTTTCCACCAAATCGAGTTAGATAGTTGGTGTATATCCATTCCTCTCGAGACAATATCTGCAGGATTATCTTTTGACCTTACGTGCCTCCACGAAGTTGCCTTTGTTAAGCCTTGTATTTTTGCAACTCTATTTGCAACAAAGGTTTTCCATCGTGCTGGCTGTTCTGCTAACCAATTGAGAACTATTGTGGAATCTGTCCAATAGATAACATTTGAGATTTCTAATTCTAAATATTTAATTACGATTTTCGATAATTTTGCTAAAAGAACCGCACCACATAACTCTAACTTAGGCAATGTGATCTTTTTCATCGGAGCAACCCGAGATTTTGCACAAACCAAAGCGACAAATATTTTTCCGTCGGATGATACGCTTCTCAAATATATTGAGCAACCGTAAGCTGCTTCACTGGCATCGCAAAAGCCATGCATTTGTATGTCCACCGCTTGTGAATTTACTATGTTTCGCGTGATGTTCAAGTCCTTTAAAGCGTTTACTTGCTGTCTCAAATCCGACCAATGTTTTTGTATGTTTTCCGGGACAGGATCATCCCAATTTAATTTGAGTAGCCAAAGTTGTTGCAGTAGGATTTTCATTGAAATCACCAAGGGTTGAATTAATCCTAGTGGATCAAATATCTTCCCTACAGTTGATAGAATTGATCTTTTGGTTGATGGATACAAAAATTTATTTTCTAAATTGATTTTGAATTTTATTTTATCTTGTTTTGAGTCCCAAGCAACTCCTAAAGTATTTAGATCATCTTGATTTTTGATTATATGTTCATCATTGGCATTTATGTTTGTACAATGTTTTAAAACTGTTTGTGAGTTGCTACACCACTTTCTCATTTTGAATCCAGCACTGCTTAGAATTTTATCTACTTGTTGTTTTAGTTCTATAGCCTCGGTCTCATTTTCGGCGCCCGATAAAAAGTCATCTACATATGTGTCGTTCATTATAGCCTTGCTTGCTACAGGGAATCTCGATTCGTTTTCTATGGCTATTTGATTTATGCAACGAGTGGCAAGAAAGGTTGCTGGAGTTGTTCCATATGTTACTGTTTTTAGGCGAAATATTGATATTGGATTATTTTGAGTTTTGCGCCAAAGAATTCGTTGAAAATCGCAATGGCTTTCATCTATTAACACTTGGCGAAACATTTTTTCACAATCTGCACTTACGACAATATTGTATTTTCTAAACCGTAGTAGAATAGAAAAAAGTTCACTCTGTACTACCGGTCCCGACTTCAGTATATCATTTAGTGCCTTTCCGTTGGTCGATTTTGCCGAAGCATCGAACACAACCCTCAGGGCTGTTGTAGAACTCGAAGATTTAGTTACACAATGGTGAGGAATGTAGTATGAATTTTCTTTCTTGCAATTATTGTTGGAATTTTGTTCTTCTACTCTTTCCATGTGACCAAGTGACTCATATTCGTTCATAAATTCACAATATTGTTTTTTCAGTTTGGGATTTTTTGTGAATCTATTTTCAAGACCATGAAATCTTTTTTGCGCAGCTTGGTAACTGTCACCTAGCTCAATATGATCTTTTAATGGCAAATGGACTACGAATCTGCCATTTTCATCGCGAATTGTATTTTTTGCAAAGTCGTCTTCGCATTCTATTTCTTCTAGGGTATGAGTTTTTTCTTGTTCAATTTCTTCTAATTGCCAAAATTTCTCTAAACTCTGTTGTATATCTTGCTCTGAGCGTTTCGTGATAGCTAAATGAGATAAAGCATTATTGGTTTTTGCAAGATCTATTCGTCCAGTTACTATCCATCCTAAACGAGATTTTTGTAGAGCTACGTTTCTTTGGCTAGTGTGAATCTTTCCAAACATCAATAATTTGTAGAAAGTATCAGCTCCAAGAAGTAAATCTATGTTTCTTGCAACGTTGAATTTCGGATCTGCAAGCTCTATGTTTTCCGGAATTTTTATATTATTCGAGTCAAAGTCAATCACTGGAATTTTTTCTGTAATTTTATCTAAAACTAAAAACGCTAATTTGTCCTTGAAGGGCATATGCATAGAACTAATTTTTGCCTTGACTTCCAATGAGGCGCTTGACTTGCAATTGTTGATTCCAGTTACCACAAATGGATTGGTTTATATCAATGGAAGTCCCAACTTGTCCGAAAGTTCTTTCGTCATGTAGTTGGTTGTGGAGCCATTGTCCAATAACACTCTTGCTTGTAGTGGTTGATTATTTTTATTATAAATATTGATTATGGCTGTTGAAAGAATTTCGTACGAGTTTTTATTATCGTAGGCGTGTGTGGATATGACAGTGTTGTTTTTTTTTATTAGCAATTTCGCTTGTATCATTTGGTGTTTCTCTGATTTTTTGTGTGAAATGCAGCAATTCGTTGTGGGGTTGTTTGCATTCGTTACAATTTCTAGCTATACAATCTTTTATCATATGGTTAGGCTTTAAACATTTTATGCAAAGGTGTAATTTTTTAACTTCTTTCAGTCTATCTGCTATCGATAACTGAAGAAATCTATCACAATAATATATTAAATGAGCATCTTTGCAGAAATTACAGCGGTAGTTATGCGTACCTACTGTTGTTATTAGATTTGTATTGTTATTTCTGGTGTTTTTGTTCGATACTTGGATTTTAGTGTTGTTACTGGTGTTGTTGCCAGTATTGTTCGTGGATATTGTTTCCAAAAGTTGACACCGTCTTTTTAGGAAATTTTCCAATTGTTGCAATGTGGGTAAATTGCTCGTATCTAAAGATGTTTCCCAAAGACGCCTAGTATTGTTATCCAATTTGTTACTTAAAATATGTATTAGGAGTGTGCCCCAATGTTGTACGGGTTGTTTTAATGCGCTTAGGGCTTGAATATTTTTTAGAAAATCATCTAGAAGTTTTCTTAATGTAGTACCGTTTTCTTTAAATAAGGTAGGTAGTTCAAATATTTCTTTTATATGAGAGTTTATTGTTAATTTTTCGTTTTGGTATCTATCCGTTAGTAAATTCCAGGCTACCGTGTAATTTGTATCTGAAATTTCTAGCGAGTGTATTACCTCTAATGCAGAATTTTTTAATGTCGATAATAAATAATGAAATTTTTGTATTTGACTGAGATTTGTGTTTGAATTTATTAAGGCTTGAAAAGTGTCCCTAAATTTTGACCACTCTTGGTATTTTCCGTCAAATTCTGGTAAATTTAATATGGGTAAACGAACATTATTAATTATTTGGCAATCAACTTCATTTTGAATTTGTGTAGTAACACCAGGTGCATTTTGAGTTGATTCAATGTTATTTTGCGAGGTTTCGTCTATTAATGTTTTTGCTTGTGCTATTGTTTTATAATATTGTTCTTCAAATTCGACAAGTTGGAATGATGTTTCATTCCCCTTTTCTTCCAAGTCAAAATAAATTTGCTCAAGCTCACTTAGAGCACTTTCCGCTTTTTTATAACGAATTTTTAGTTCAGCTATAGTATTTTCATTATTAAAATCATTTACGAATTTTTTAAATCTTTCAAAGGATGCTGTAACAGCATCTCGCTTTTTATGTAGCGATAGCAAAGTAGTTTTTCCCATTTTTATTATATTCACAACAAAATGCAATACAAATCGAGTTGTTTAAATTTGTGTTATTGATTATTATTTTCAACAAATACCGACGTTGATTTAATATTTTACAATGTGCGTAATATTTCGATAAGGCAAGAATGCAACGTGCAACGATAATATCATAAGCTATTATTAGATTTGCAACGGAGTGTTTTTCCGTGCACAACGACAAAGGATATTTAAATATTATTTTTATTTTTAATGCGAGAAGTAAGATATTATTTTATTACAAGACGACAAATTCAAATGGATATTTTTTGTTTTGAGTTATTATTGTTTTTCTTTATAACAATACGACACAACGACGATTATAACGAAAGTGCGATAATTTCAATATTCAAATTTTCTATTACGATACGAGTATGAACCGACAATAACATGCATTTAACGTCAAATCTATCAATTCAAATTGAAACAATGTTGGAAGGAACTTACATGATGAGCACAACGATCCTTCTTGAGATGTTAGCCATGTTGATTGTTGAAAAAGATACTTTTCACTTGACAACTGCTTGGTTTTCCAGATTTTCCTTCGAATTAAGACCAAATTGCTACTTAATTCGGCTGCGATAGGACCATAATGTTAAGCTGTAGATGGTTGTTTTCTTATTTTTTAAATAATCAAAGTGGACTGTATAAAATTAACTTTAATTTGAACTTAATAGATTACAAGCACAGTACATGTAGACATAAATTTTCATACTGGCCTTATACGCAGGCTTCAAGAATAACATGCGCGTATCGAAGATATACAGAGTCGCGCGTAATATTGTAACATAAGAAATAGTTATTCTAAATATTAAACAAACAAATATTAAACATATATGAAAAAACAAACAAACAAAGAAAATATTCTATATGATTAAACAAAGTCTGAACAACAATCGTCTCCTAAAAATCAGTAATTCGAGCAATTATTTATATTTGGGTGAAGACACAATGAAGAATCTGTTTAATGCCGCAGATGTTATCAACACTCGCATTAGCAATATAAATAACCAAAATTTTAAAACATATTATCAAGATATGTTAAATTCAGGAATACAGATAGGCAAAGATATTTTAGAAAACCTACATTATTTATTAAGTTGTGGTGGTGAATATAGCAGCGAAAACGAATATTGTTTGCACGAATTAATTGCATTTAAACCATTTGTAATTGAGAGAGACATAAAACATATTATGTAAAAATTAAAACCTTAATAATGTATTATAAATAAATTGTTTATTATTATGTATAAATATTACAAATAAATAAATAATAATAATATATGTTTTCTTTTACTCCATAAATATATAAACTTCATTTTCATTGAGAACGCATAAATCAGGTTCTTCTACAAAAGTACCGTATGGACAATGTATTATATCAGCAACAGTTGCATTAAACCTAGTAATACTTCGTTTTCTTCTTCTTCTATCACGGCTGCATAAACAATTTACGAAATATTCTACATCCAAATGTTGGTTATCGGTTGTTAATAGTTTAACAGAATTTATGCGACTTCCTTGAGGGCATAATCTGTTAAACTCACCTTTAACTGCATTCAAATACCCACAACCAGAATCATAGCGATTATCATTTCTCGTAAAAGTAGCTCTCCAACGATGAGGATTTCGCCCCAATTCAACAGAACCACTTATTCCCGTCAATGTATAACCTAGCGGAGTTGCATCTACTAATGTGTCTCTAGCTCTAGCAACCATTGCAGCATCTACAATAGTAGGACATGGTAGAATATTTATTGCATAGATCAGATCCGTGCATGGCGTGAATAAATTGACAAGTTGAAATTGCCTAGTTTTCAGGGCAGCGATTTTAAAGTTTGACGCCTTCTCTTAAATCAGTTTATATATATGTTTTTACTTTTATTGCGGATTAATAGTAACTTTATAGTATTCTCTTACATCAATATCTATGAATTCTAATATTATTAATAATTTACGTAAAAATTGACTTGTCAAATTGTTCACCAACGAGATATCAACTTATGTACATATGTTTTTTAATCAAATAATTTAATAATCTAGCTTCAGGCAAGAAAAAATTAATATAACAAAGTAAGAGAATCAATAACTTTATTTAAGCAAATACAAAATTTTAAAATGAATGAAAAATTAACAACAATATAAGCACTTTATTATATATAATTTTTAGAAACTAACAAAATAAAAATATTATACTGATGAAATTAAGTTTAAAAAAATCTTCGAAAGTAAAATGTTGAGGATTTATTCGTCGGTATTGTTATCATCGGGATCATCTATTTCCAAATCAGGATCGCAAGGTTTATCATCATTGGTTTTCAAATTTTTATAGAAATCATGAAAAGTTGGATCAATGAGAGGAAGAATATCTAAAATATCTTTTTTCTTTTCTTTGCTGATTGGCAATGATTCTTTGGAAATTATATCTACTTCGACAGTGTCAATACTAGATCTACCTCATTTCTTAAAATTTACAACTTTAAACGGCTCTTCTTCATCAAGATTTTCTTTAAAACATATTTCTCCAGGCAAATTTTTTCTATATTGAAGCCATTGAATGGGTTGCCAAAGAAATTTGTTATTAGAGTTGTCTTTTTTATTAATTTTGAATGGCCCTTTTTTAGATGACAAGTACGAAAAATTATAAAAATCATCTAACGACATAACAACTTTAAATGATTTTTTTAATTTGCAGCTTTTGACTAATTGGATCCAATCGTTTAGGTGGTTAATTTTCATGTTAGTTTTCTTTTTCGCCTTTTCGATTATAGCGTGATCCGAATCACACTCCAAATGAGTATGACCACTAACAAGAAATTTGTGGTTTATTATTTCCAATGTTGGATGCTTATTTAGGAAAAACATGAACATCATGGCTACAATATTATTTTTATTCTGACCTCCACAAGTGTCGGAGTAGAATGTTATCTCCTTAACTTCTAGAGACAAGTTTTTTAAAAAATTGTATAGACATGATGCTATATTATTGGCACCTCGAGCACGAGTTGTCTCATCCCACATAAAACAGGTCGCATCATTATTCGCTAAATCGTGTACTGTTAAATTAAAAGACCACAGCTGTGCTCGTCCAATTCATTTCTAAATAAGTTTAAATTTTCTTCTGAATCTGTTAGCTTGAGTTTAGTATTTAATAAATCACATTTATGGCAAGTATCTTTGGATGGAGGTTTGAATGCCAACTTCATATCATGGAAGCACTGAGAGTATAATTTTAACGAAATTGGTTTGAGGCATGTTTCTTTATAAAGGCGATACATTAGTGCAATAGAAAGCTCGGAAGATAGATATTTCTTGTTGGTCGATCTTCTGCAATAATGACTTTCGTAGCTAGGGAAAGATAAGATGTGATTTTTCGCCGTTAAAATTTTATCAGCAGTTTTTTTTGTTTTTTGGAGGTTGTAGTCCTCTTCCATCTGATAGTATAATTCCACTTGGCGATGATTTTTTCTTTCCCATTTAAACATTGATGACACCTTTGGTTTCACCAAATGTTTTACAAAAACATTCCTTGCAAATGGGATTGTCTTTGCTATCAATTATTAGTTTATATTTACAATAACAATCCCTATTTAGCAATGGTGTACCTGTTTTTTGTGTCTTTTTTGGCAGTATTGAAATTAGGCCCGAAATATACATGGCTCTTCTATCTCTACTGCCTAGGTTCCAATACTCATTGAAACATTTCAAGCGATCTTCATCATTAAATCTCTCGGACCACTTTAACCTACATGGGTTTAATTTTCTCATTGTTCTTTCGGCAACGCATTTCCCTAGTTCCGTAAAGTAACTTTGACCTGAATTTCTTAACCGTTTGCTTGTCACTCTCTCTTCTCTTGTTCTACATTTCCTCTTCTGTGATTTTAATATGTTAAAACTAGCAGTATCTGGCAATTGGGCAGTTTGAATTGCGTCTTCGTTTGGTGTATGTAACGTGGATAAGTTTATATAAAATGGCTAGAATAAGTTGATATCTCAAGATAGTTTCCTCTAAACATTTTCTAAATAATTTGGTAACTGAATAAATGAACATATCTCATTATATTTCTTAAATGAAACTTTGAACAAGTTAACAACTCTTTTTATCAATTTTTTGTTTTATAGAACTGTTTTGAATAAGTACATATGTCGGTTTATTTATTTTTACACCTCCATTTCTGATATGTTCAAATATTCACATACTAATATCTCGGGCAAAATATTGTTCTTTCGACTTGTTCAATTATTTACATAATGGCAATGGCAAATTAGCGCAGTTGCAGAAGATAATCCCAATTATCGTATATTTCGACTTATCAACTTATTCACGCCGTGCACGGATGATAAAGAGTACTAAGAAATAGTATTGCAAAAATTAATTTGAAGTGAATCATAATGATAATATGATTCTTATACTTCTTTATACTTCTTTATTACAAAGCCCTGCTAAACAACGAAAAACCGCACCCGTAAACAAAATCTAATTGAATGAATTTGAACAAGGTACTAATTTAATTAGGTATTTTTAAAATTGTTTTTTTAATAAATATTTTAATTTGAGGTGTCTTACGTAGAACTGTTACCGAAATTTATGCAGTGGATCGCAAAGTTCCAACATTGCCGATGTTAGTTGAAAAAATGAAAGATAAAGTTGGTTATACAGGGCAACGAGAAACTTTACGCAAGCAACTTTTAAAAAATGGGTTTTATTTTAAAAAGTGTCATAATAAACGCGTACTTTTAATGGAAAGATACGATATTGTAGCCTGGCGTTCTCGTTATTTGAGGATATTAAAAGAGAATGAAGCAAAGGGTGAAAATAAGAAACCAATTACATTTTTAGATGAAACCTACATTCATCCATCATATGGAGTAAATAAATGTTGGCAGTCCGATGAAGAACCAGGGGTTTACAAATCTGATCGATCTGGACAACGACATATTATAGTGCATGCAGGTGGTTCATATGGATTTGTTAACAACGGTCTATTAATTTTCAAATCGCAAACCAAATCTGGTGACTATCACGACGATATGAACCACACAAATTTTATGCAATGGTTAGAAACGCAACTTATTCCTAACCTACCACCAAATGGAATCATTGTAATGGATAATGCACCATACCATTCGAAACAAATAAATAAACCACCTAACAGTAACAAGCGAAAAGAAGAAATGCGAACATGGTTAGATTTAAATGGAATATGTACAACAGCACAAATGTGAAAATCAGAATTACAATTGCTAATAAAACAGTATCCCAAGTCTAAAACTTACTATGCGGACGAATTATTGAAAAAGCATGGACACACTGTGGTCCGCCTGCCTCCTTATCATTGCGACTTGAATCCAATTGAATTCATATGGAGCCTTATGAAAAGAAAAGTTGCAATGAATAATGTGGCACAACAAGTAAACGATATTCAACAGCTAGTTAGAACTGCGTGTTTGGAAATAACCCAGGAAGATTGGGAAAAGCAATGCAACCATGTTAAACATGTTGGTGAAGATATGTGGAAAAAAGATGGCTTAACTGAGGAAGTTGTGGAAGATATGGAATTTTCAGTCAATACTGGTGATTCTGACGATGATATATCATTTTCTGAAACCGAAATTGAAAGTGATTGTTAGTTTAATATCAATATTGTAGCTTAAATTTTTTTTCTCCAGAACAGTAGAAAGTACCGAGTTACGTTGATATTAATTTCTTGGAAAATGATCCATTCCGATTCACACTACCTAACCTTACACCCAATATTTTAATTATTAATTATTGAGGCAAGATCCAGTTCCTGTCAAATAATTATTTGAAGTTCGTCAATTGCACTTAATTAAAACTTTTAGCTAATTGTAAATAATTTTATTTATTTTAGTAATTACTTTTTGTATATTTCTGAATAAAAATTCTTTCGAACTTAATATTTACTAAATTTATTCCAAAAGTGCTTTATTTAATATCTGCGGTAAAATTTTTTAACGTATTTCGTGATTGTAATTTGACAAAATAATGTATGGATTTTAAATATTTGCGCCAAGAAACTTTTTCATCTGAGTGTACTTTTTAAATTTTAGCAGCGCCTGACACGAGTAGTATAGCTATGGGGCTTTTGGAACAATAGAATCTATTGTTATGCGCATTTTGCTACTGCGCATGCCCCAAGCACCCAAAAGGATCCCCGGGTGCATGGCACCCAAGAGGGGCCCCTGGTGCCGATGACTTGTGTTTACATAAGCACGGGTGACATCATGTTTACATAAACATGGTCGTTATTATGTTTACATTATAAGAGGTGATATCATATGATGATATCATGTTTACATAAGCAAGAAGGTAAAAGATTCGAGCACGTGTCAAGGTCAAATGACGTCTGAGGGATTTCGGCGCACTTCCGGTCGTCTTTTCCCCGGGTACCGCGAGGGGGCGCACTTCCCCTTCCGACCGGCTCGGCTCGCGGGGGGCGGCGGGGTATTATAAGTTTTAAATACCCAAAGCGCATCGTACATCAATATATTAATACAGTTGTTTTGTTGTGGTTGTTAGAAGCACTTTTAAAAAGTAAGTTTAATTTTATATTATGTATTTTAAGAATTGTTTATTTTATTCTTTTATTTGATAGTGTCATCTTCCTATGGTCATGGCACAAAAAACGCAAAGGAAATTCGTTTTATTTACCAAAATTCATTTGGGTTAAATAATTCAAAAAGTAAATATATAACAATAGGCGTCGATATTGACAACGGATTTAAACCTGCAGTAAAAATCGGATCTCGTAATGGTATAGAGTTGTTATTAACTCAAACGGAATGGAACGATTTAATTTTTTATCGAGAAAAAATTTATGAATACTTCGAAAGCGATATTTTAAATACGATATATTTACCTAATTTACAAATTAATGCTGAAACATACAATAAGATAAGATTGATAAAAATGGAAAATTACTACAATGAATTTATATGTATTACAAAAGAAACTTTAAACAACCTCTTTTTGTTAAGCGAAATCGTAACTTCGAGATTGAATATTTTGGAAAATTTGGAATTACAACATTTTTTTACAAGCTGTTTGTCCTCAAGTATTAGAATCGGAGGAGGTGATCACTTTGAAAATTTTCAAAGTTTGATTAAACAGGATAGCATAGTTAAAACACAAAATGGCTATTGTTTGTTAGAAATGCTAACAATGTACCCTGAAACTGTGAAAAAAGCATTTGAAGAACACTCGTATATTTAAAATTGTAATAAAAATTGATATGTAAAAAAAGAAATTATTTAGAAATACCATGTACATTATTTTATATAAATTAAAAACTTATTTGATGTGATTTAAATTATTTTAATATTGAAATCTTAGGATGACATACGTTTATGTAATATTTACTTAATTAAAAGCATACTTTTTAAATATAGAAATGTGTTTATTTTGACAAAGATACGCGTACTACTTAATTAGTAAAAATTTATAAAACTAAATCTTCTCATATTAATTTGTTAGTTGAATGTTGTAATTCTTGTTATCAACAAGTGCGATTTGTGTTTCTTAAAAAAAGTTTTAGAATAATAATAAATTATGGCAGATATAAGTGAAGTTATGAATACGTAGCGTCGCATAAGAGAAATAATGCAAAATGCATTATTGCTAATTTCGAATAATCCTGATGAGATAACAAATTGGTTAAATTTATCTACAAAAAACATCAAAATTTTGAATAAAGCATTAAAAAAATGTGAATTAAATATAGGTGAAAAAAGACATTTGGAATCCACTATTGGAATTTTAAAAGGTGAGTCAATATAAAATTTTAATTTCTTATTAAATTATAAATTAGGTCATTTTTATATAATATAAAAACTTTTTATTATAAAATTTAAATTAGGTAATGTTTATTTTATTAACTAATTATTATTTAAATCGCATATAAAAACTTGAAAAAATATTTCTTATTAAATTTAATGTAGTATATTTATTTATTTAACTAATTGATTAATTTATTTTGTTTATTCAAACATGCTAATTTGATGCTAAGCAAAATGAAATAATTTTTACTTTTTTTTTGATACGCACATTGTAGTTCTAATATATTGTAATCTTTTTGAGTTCATTAAAAAAAATGATACTTATTTAAATTATAAATTAGGTCATTTTTAATTGTATATACGCACATTGTATATAAAAACTTGAAAAATATTTCTTATTAAATTTAATGAAGCAATATTTATTTAACTAATTGATTGAGTCATTATAGAATTCGATACCATAAGCGTACTAAAAATAATTTATTTTTGAAGCCATAGGCGTAATTCAATAATTTATCCTTATAAATTAATAACTTAAAAATAAATAACCACGATAATTTTTAAATATTTTTATGTTACGATCATTGTATTTCTAATATATTGTAATCCTTTTGAGTTCATTTAAAAAAATTTTACTTTAATTTAAAAAACTTCCGTCGTTATTATGTTTTTGGCATTAAAATTTTTTAGTTATACTAGGTTAATTTTTATTTTGTGTTGTAACATTCGAGAACTATTTTAGGTTATCAAACCAAGATCAAAAATATACGACATCGTGGAGACGGAATTAACAGCGGTAAAAAACGCGGTGATCGTGTGCGCTGGGAAGACGTCCAATCGGCCTTCAAAGGACGGGTTAGGACGGGGGTGGTTATCAACCTCAAACACAAGGACCCCCAAGACTTCCTAGAGGATGCCCGATTCCTCGTTGCAATTCGAGTGAAGAAACTTTTGAAAAAGCATAACATGCTCAAAATTAATGTGGACTTTGGGTGTAGTTATACAAAAACAGGAGTCGAGGAAGTAGACGTGAAACACTTTAAGTAAAAACTTTATAAATTTTATATAACTTGTTTTTAAAATAATTATTTTTCAGCACCCGAAACAGCGTAATCGATGGCGCTACGGATTTAAAAAGGTGGTGGGAGGAGCACGTGCGAGCAGCCGTGATGACCCAAATGGAAGAGTTTCAATTCCGGGACAGCGGCTGGACCCTCGACGCGGTAGTAAATTTAGCAGTCAACATCAACAAATACGAACCTCTGAGGGGGTCCTCCTATATTCCGCTACCTGAAGATATTGAGTCCAAAAGAGCGTGCATCAATGTACAAAATGAGGACAACGCGTGCTTTTATTGGTCCATTGTATCGGCATTGCACCCTGTTTCAAGGAACTCTTATAGAGTGTCGTCTTACCCCCATTACTCTGAAGTTTTAAACTTGGGAGGGTTTAGAGCTCCCCATGACGCTTAGACAGGTTAGTAAATTCGAGAAATTAAACGACATCTCCGTCAACGTCTACGTCTTGGAAAAATCCGGTAACCATCATCGCGTCCTACCAGCCCTCTTGACAAAGAACAAACGAAATCGTCACGTAAATTTGTTAATGGTGCAGTCCTCCTATAAGGAACCTACAGATGATACTCCCGTTAGCTAACATTTCTGCTGGGTTAAAAATCTCAGCAGACTTGTTAAGAAACAAGCGACTTCACATAAAACATGTATTCATATTTGTGAGAGATGCATGCAATACTTTTATACGGAAGAAAAATTGCAAAGACATGAGGAGGATTGTATCGGTACGAATGAGTGTAGGGTGACGATGCCTGATTGTATCGGTACGAATGAGTGTAGGGTGACGATGCCTGCCAAGGGGGAAGTGGTAAAGTTTAAAAACTATAATAATAAAGAACGGGTACCGTTTGTAATTTATATGGACATTGAAAGTTTGCTTAAACCCGTGGACAAAAAACGTGGTGAAAAGACAACGGTATATCAGGAACATGAGGCCTTCAGCCTTGGCTACTATTTTAAATGCGAGTACGACCAGAGCCTTTCTTATTACAAAAGTTACCGCGGATTGGAGTGTGCGAAATGGTTCGCTTGCGAGTTAAGACAGATTGCCGAGGATGTAGAGCCTGTTTATTGGGCGATGCAGCCGATGAAATTAACATTACAGGAAGAGCACGATTTTCAACAAGCCTCAAACTGCCATATTTGCAATAAACCGTTTTCTGAAAAAAACTTTAAAGTTCGCGATCATAATCATATTACAGGCGATTTTCGTGGGGCAGCACACAATTCTTGTAATTTAAATTACAAAGACCGCAAATCTATACCGGTAATTTGTCATAATTTAAGCGGCTACGACGCACACTTTATCATAAAGAATATAGCACAAGAAATTGAAGGATCAATATTTATTCTTCCCGTAAACAAGGATATATATATATATATATCCTTCACTAAATCGCTTGAAGGTTCGGCCATTAAATTTAAATTTATAGATTCGTTCAGATTTATGCCATATGCTCTAGACCAATTGGTCTCGTATTTAGACGATTTGAAGATCGTTAGGAGCGAATACCCGGACGAGCGACAATTAAAATTGTTGAGACGTAAGGGTGTTTTCCCCTACGATTACGTTCAATGTAGAGCAAATTTAGAAGAGTTAAAATTACCAGAAAAATCAGATTTTTATAGTAAATTACGCGAAGAAGCAATATCCGACGAAAATTATAATCATGCGCAGAAAGTCTGGACCGAATTCGCAATCATAACTTTGGGGGAGTACTCGGACTTGTACTTAAAAACCGATGTGTTGTTGTTGGCGGATGTATTTGAAAATTTTAGGGATACTTGTTTTAAATCTACGGTTTAGACGCGGCCCACTACATCACCGCGCCTTTGCCCACTTGGGATAGCATGCTTAAATATACCAATGTAGAATTGGATTTGCTAACGGAGATTGACATGTTAATGTTCGTTGAGCGAGGAATTCGCGGAGGTATATCGCAGTGCTCCAACAGGTTTGCTAGGGCAAATAACCATCACATGTCCGAATACGATCCGCGCAAAGAGAGCGTTTATATTCAGTATCTCGATGTGAATAATTTATACGGATTTGCAATGTCCCAAGCTCTCCCTTCAGGAGGCTTCAAGTGGTGTAGAGATTTGAATATAGACGTTACCACAATACCCGACGATTATCAAAAGGGATACATCTTAGAAGTAGATTTACAATACCCCCAAGATCTTCACGACCTCCACAATGACTTACCTTTTTGTCCCGAACAAATGATTCCTCCGGGGTCGAAAACTCAAAAATTACTTACCACCTTATATGACAAAGATAAATATATAATTCATTACCGAGCATTAAAACAAGCTTTACATCACGGTATTAAAATTAAAAAAATTCATCGAGTCTTGGAATTTAATCAATCCGCGTGGTTGAAACCGTACATCGACTTGAACACCTCGATGAGGACCAAGGCTCGAAACGAATTTGAAAAGACTTTCTACAAATTAATGAACAATTCGGTTTTTGGAAAGACAATGGAAAATTTAAGGAACCGAAAGACCGTAAAACTGATAACTAAATGGGACGGTCGGTATAGCGCCAAAGTTTTGATTGCGAAGCCCAATTTTCATAGTAGGGTAATTCTCGACGAGGATTGTGTCATTATACAAATGACTAGTATGGAAATTGTGATGAACAAACCCTTGTACGTAGGTATGGCCATTTTGGACATATCCAAAATTTGCCTTTATTCGTTTCATTACGATTTTATGGCAAATTTAGGTTACGATAACAAGGTAATGTACTGCGACACCGATTCACTAATTTATCAAGTCAAATGTCCAGATTTTTATGCTATCATGAAAAAAAATATTCAATTGTTCGATACCAGCGATTATCCCCCGAATAATATTCACGGAATACCGCTCGCTAATAAGAAGGTTCCCGGTCTTATGAAAGACGAAATGAACGCTAAAATTATCACCGATTTTGTTGGACTTAGATCTAAAATGTATAGTGTGCGTGTAGGTAGCCAAAAGACAATAAAAAAGGCCAAGGGTGTCAAGGGTTATGTTGTGAAAAAAAACATTAGTTTTAACGATTATATAAACTGTTTAGTTCATAAGAATAATATAGTAAGGGATCAAAATTCTATTCGTTCAATGAACCACAACGTTGTGACGATTAAGCAAACAAAGCTTGCTTTAAGCGCCAACGACGATAAACGTAAGTTGATTGAGGGAAGCTTTGATACGTTTGCGTGGGGTCATTGGAGGATTATGAATTGATTGTTTTGTGTATATATTGTTATTTATTTTAATAAATTATTATTATTTATATCAAGCAATTGTTATTAATTAAACCTTTTTCTAACCTTTTACTCTAGGATATACGGGATGAACTTATATAATACGATAATAAAGCATCATTATAATTTGATAAAATAATTTAATATAATAAAAAAATGTTTACAATAATGCATTTGATGAAATCCAAGAAGGTGCAGGGTAACCGATCCATTTGACGTACACCTGATTACCCTTCTTGCGTAGTATTTTTTCAATTAAAAATGTGTTAGGATATGAAGTTTTCTGTAATTCTTCCTTATAAAATTGACCTTTGATGGGTGAATCCGCATGATCTTCGAGCATATAAGTCGTAGGATTGCCTCTATTAACTTTTTTAATTTTAAATAATTCTGCAGTCCAATTTGCGTGGTAGCCCTTATCAAAAATTGTTTTATATTTAGAAATTCTAACGTAATCGTTTACTTTAAATGCCGGTTTTTGTTGATGCATTTTCTTATAATCGTAAACGTCCAATTTAGTGTAGGGTGTTACGTCACAAGGTTTCATATGTATTGTACGATGATGAGTGTTATTGTATTTTTCATTCACTTTTTGAATAATATCAATCCATTTATAATTACCTCTAAAGCTAAATTCCTTATAAAGCCAATTTTTAAATGTTCGAATCACGCGCTCAACGATCGAGGCCTTTTTTATGCTAAATGTAGAATAATGGTTAATTTTATTTAAAGTCATTAACGCTTTAAAGTTTTTATTATAAAATTCTTTTCCATCGTCGGACTGAATATTTTTAGGAAGACGACCTTGTTTTAAAATTAATTTCATTGCTTCGGTAACCTCTACACCATTTTTTGATTTGAGCGGTTGAGTCCATAGAAATTTTGAATAGCAGTCGATAACTAGTAAAATATACTTGTAACCCTTATTAATTTTTGCATAAGGAATAAACTCCGCGAGATCTATTTGCCATAAATCGTCTAAATGCCTGATGGTGACGGGTCTTCTAGAAAAATTTTTTCGTGCAGCTCGATGAATTTCGTTTACTATACCAAGTTTAGACATCTTTTAAATTGTCGAGCAATCGTTCTATATTGTAAATACGTACACCTATCGATTCCAGTTCTTGTTCTAAACTAGCTTTTAAATCCTTTTCTGTGTTATTTACGTAATGCAAATCGGTAATTATAGATTCCAACTTATTATTGATATTTGCATAGTTATTAATTAAAATTAACACTTGTTTTTCCAAATTATGAAAAACGTTTTTGATATCAATATCCGCCAATCTCGAAATAATCAAAGTAGTAAATTCATTAAATTTTAAATTTATTAATGTAACAAGATCGTTCATTTTATCGGACGCGAGCTGATCAGATGTGTTAACTTGCTTGAAAATTTCACCGGAAGCAACATTTACATCATTCGTACATTGTTTTATTAAAATTCCAATCTTTTCCATATCACTTGAAAGAAAATCAAATAGAATTTGTTCGCTTTTATGAATCGAACCGTCTACGTATTTTTTTGAAGCTGCATCTGCATCGTCTAGCACATCCCCTATTGACGTTTTAAATTTATTAATGTAACAAGATCGTTCATGTTATCGGACGCGAGCTGATCAGATGTGTTAACTTGCTTGAAAATTTCACCGGAAGCAACATTTACATCATTCGTACATTGTTTTATTAAAATTCCAATCTTTTCCATATCACTTGAAAGAAAATCAAATAGAATTTGTTCGCTTTTATGAATCGAACCGTCTACGTATTTTTTTGAAGCTGCATCTGCATCGTCTAGCACATCCCCTATTGACGTTAATCGTTTATTGCGTAAATCAAAATTACCATCACTTATAAGATTAAACCCTATACCGGGATCACCCTTGCGTCCCCCTTGACCGTGAGGTTTACCTTCACGTCCAAAAATGTCTACGCTCATTTTGTAAATGAATACCTTTGACTAATGCGGTACGTATTTATTAATTATTCCTTACTCGATTATTCCTGCTTCTCGCAATTCCTCTAAAATAGATATAATCTCATTATCATGCCCGGTGTTTCCAGCTCTTTTTGAGGCGTAAAGCAACATCAAACGCTCAACCAATTCTGAAGGAGTATTCCAATAAACGTATTCGGGGTGTCTATTGTTAACATGTTTAAAAATTCCGCTTCCAAAGGAAGTCGAGGGGGATATGTTTGGTGGTTTATTAGTTTTTCTTCCTACTTGTGTCGAAGGTGGAAATAGAGGTTTAATAATTCGGGTATATTTAAACGATTTACCTCCTCTAATTTGACCGATAGGATTAAAATTACGCTTATGTGCGCTACTCGAAATCAAAATGTTCTTGTATACTTTTAAATCCGCTTCGCTATAATGCTGAGGACGTCTCTTAAACATTAGATCGTACAGGCCCGAGGTCCCTGTAAATTTATGATCGGCAATGTTGAAATCATCACCATGAAACGTAATATCTTTATTTCCAATTTTCCAAGTTGGAAAAGTGCTATCGTAGTAAACCCCAAACGTATGATCCATTTCATGTTTGGTATCGCCTATGGCCATATCAATGTACTGCCTTAATAATGACTCACCATCATTTTCAGTATAGTTATCGATCTCGTCGTTTTCGTTATCTTCTTCATCAGATTCCACTTTTTTATTTGTAGCGTTTTTTACGCCTTCGACTTTTAATTTTATATTTGCATTGGAGGTCTTTACACTTGGACCCTTTGAATTTGAAACTTTAGCGATTGTTTCAAGCGGATCTACTATAGGCTTGTATAGCTCTTGTGCGAATCTTTGGGTTTTAATTTCACCGAGTTTCAACCCCCGTAACTTTTGCTTGATAGCTTTACGCGCCCTGATAATTTTTTTTGTTAGATCTATCTCTTCGGGCTTCATTTTAAATCGGCTTATTCTTACGGGTCTATCAACTGCTATAGGTAACAGATCAATCAGGTCGATCAGCTTCACCTGCTATACATAGGTAACGGGTCGATCAGCTTCAACTGCTATAGGTAACGGGTCGAACAACTTCAACTGCTATTGACGACGGAGCTGTCGAGGTTCGTGCGCTAAGATCCGCGAATAATTGTATAATAACGACTCGATGTATAGGTATTATGATATATAACAATCGAAACCTCTCCGATACCTGCCATCTGTTATGTCGGCCTCGGTATCAATCACCACGAAGCTGTGGGGATATCTCCAACATTCCGTACACATTGTTTTAAATTTTTCAAATGACATGTCGGTGCTCACATGATCATGATAAACGTGTTTCAAATTTAAAGTATCTTGTTTAAATAATATTATAAAATTTGCGTTATCTCTTATTAACTGCTTAGGTATTTTCGAATAGGTCTGAGTGAGATAGAAAGAGTCGATTAAGTTGTGTCTACCCATACAGAAGTAATCTCGCACGTTGGAGCTTTTATCAGTGATGACGTCATCAAACACCATCAGGGAGTACGGTTTAGCTTCACTTACGGGTATTACGTCTTCATTTTTTTCAAAAGTATAATAACCTATACCTTTAATAGAACTCAATAAAGTTTTCAAGTACCGATACTTTGGCTGATGTAAAGACTTCGAAAACACGTAAACATTTTTAAATTTCAGTCCGTTGGGTTCCTCTATAAGACTTATAATGATATTTGTTTTACCTGAACCTGAACAACCCGCAATGATTGCTCTAACAGAGTTAGGAAATAATTTGTTACGCCTTTTTTCATAATTTTTTGTGAAATCGTGATTAGCTACTTTTAAAGACGTCGACTGCTCTACGAACTTCATTATGATACGATGTTCGGAGCGATCTGCATCTAAATATAAGTGTGGTCGCGTTCAAACTCAGTAAATGATTATCCATCAAGGTGAGGGGTTGATCAATTCGCTTATAAACAAGCTCCCGTTCGAGTTACACATACCCGGCTACAATTATTGTGGTCCCGGTACTAAACTACAAAAACGCTTAGCTAGAGGTGATCCCGGAATAAATTTGTTAGACGAGGCTTGCAAGCAGCACGATATAGCATACTCTCAAAATAAGAATTTGGAGGATCGACATCGAGCCGATTACTTATTACAAGAACGAGCTTGGGAACGCGTAAAGTCTAAAGACGCCGGATTCGGTGAAAAAGCGGCCGCGTGGACTATCGCGAATACGATGAAAGCTAAAAGGAAGATGGGGATGGGTATTTGTAAGCGTAAGACCATATTAGGAAAAGCAATTATAAAGAAAATTGCAAATTCGATGAATATATCTGAAGGGGGGAGTAAAAAAAATATTAAAAATGCCCTTCTCGCAGCGAAACGCATAATCAAGCACATGGGTGGTAAACGAAATATTAAAGTACCACGAGTGATACCGGTTCCTAAAGAAGGCGGCGTGTTACCCTTTCTCATACCTTTATTTGCGGGTTTGAGTGCCGTAGGTGCTTTAGCGGGTGGTGCAGGAGGAATTGCAAAGGCCGTGATTGATGCTAAAGCGGCAAAACGTAAATTGGAAGAAACCGGGCGTCACAATAAGACTATGGAAGCAATCGCCATGGGAAAGAAAAACGGTATGGCTTTGTATCTAAAACCATATAAAACGGGAAGCGCGTTGTATTTGAAACCTACTTATTCAAAAAACTAAATAATTTACCTCGAAGAGCTCTGACAGATGTGGATTTAAGAAAATTTGCTAAAAATATTCCTAATTTTAGAGGTGTTTTTATGAGAGATACCTTGCCTTCGAGGCCAAAAAAAATCGAGTGCGGTATAATTTGGACGTTAATTCAGGACCAGGGACGCACTGGACGTGTTACAAAAAACATTATTCCATTGTAAAATTCTACAATAGCTTTGGTGATCTCCGGCCTCCGCTGGAAGTGATAAATTATTTCAAGGGTTGTCTAATAGATTACAATTATAAAGGTACGTTTCCTATGCTGCGGCGGACGCACGCGGCTGACGGATTGCGTCTGACGGAACTCTATGCCGCAATTAGAATTAAATGCAATCGTTTCCTTTAGCGCGTCCGCCGCTGTGCGTTTGGTGCGGCTGACGCAGATCGGGACCAGTGCTGCGTCAGTACCTCTCTACAAGCAGTCTAGCCGCAGCCGCAGAGAACGGTAGTGCAGCATTTCTTGTGTTTTGTGTTTGTTATTAAAAGCAAAAATTCACACATGGCTGTTAAAAACAATGGAAAAGTGTTATTTTCATGCACGGAAGACGAAAACTTGGTGGAAGTGGTATCGAAGTTCCCTTGCCTATTTGATTTGGCAAATCCTTCGTACAAAAACCAATTAACTAAAGATAATGCATGGAAAGAGGTTGCCATGTTTCTAGGAAGATCAGGTAAGATATTAATAAATTATAATAAAACAAAAACGTTGTTTTTTCTTATTATTATTATAAGAAAAATGTAAATACACATATTTATAAGATCAGGTAAGATATTAATTATAATAAATCAAAAACATTTTTTTTTTATTATTATTATAAGAAGTAAATACACACAATATTTCTATGTAGTTCTAGTGATATGTTGATCTTGCCACATGACAGATCCTGCGTCCCCATTAAAGTAATCCATGAAACAATCTCTTACAGCAAAACCGTCAATATTTGCAAAACCTCCCCTCCTAGCTAACGGTATGAAATTGTCTGATGGTGGTAGCTCAGCTGGATCAAATTCGTAGTAAGGGCTTTTTTGAGCTTCTAAATGAGCTTCTCTAAGAAAATTATGAAGACAGCATGCTACAATAATTAAATCGTCAGTTGTCTCTGGCTTCAAAGCAATAGGTGTATAGAATACGCGAAAAATTTGAGACAGCAAGCCAAATGAATTTTCAGAAACTCTCCTGGCCCTGGAAAGTCGATAATTAAAAATAGCTTTTTTACTATCAGCACTTGCAGTTGGTCTAGAAAAGGGTTTCATCATGTGTGTTTCTAATCGGAATGCTTCATCACCCACTAAGACAAAGGGCATCATAATGTCTGAGTTTGGTAGGGTACAAGAGGGCGGAAACATATTTCCGCTTCTAAAAAATTTCCCAATATTGCTTTTGTCAAAGATTCCACTGTCACCTTCTTTACCATAGGATCCAACATCAATTAATATGAATTTGTAATTAGCATCGACAACAGCAAGTAAAACTATGGAGAAAAAATTTTTGTAGTTAAAATACAACGATCCACTTTTCATGGGACAAAAAATTCGTATATGTTTGCCGTCTATAGCTCCGCAACAGTTGGGAAAATTCCATTTTTGTCCAAACATCTCGGCCTTTTTTTTTAAATCTTCTTGTGTCACTGGTGGTAGAAAGATTGGCATTAATTTCTGCCGTAAAACTAAAAGTGTTGTCTTTACAATTTTGCTTATATAACTATGCGATATTCTAAATGCAAATGCCAGTGAGTGGTATGATTCGCCAGTCGCCATGAATCTGTAAAAAAAGATTAAATTTCTTACCTATTTGTTAGCAGAAAACATAGAAACATAAAAATTTATTTCCTAATTTATTTTAACATTTTTTGCAGGGGATGATTGTAAGAAAAGATGGCGCAACATTAAGGATACCTATTTGAAAAAGAAAAAAAAAGGAAAGGCTCCAACTGGATCTGCGACCAGTAAATCAAAGCCTTGGCCCCTGTTGGAAATGTTGTCTTTTCTAGAACAAGTGGATCATAAACGACTGTTAGTATATTATTAATAGATTTTCGATTGTTTATAACTAATACCGCATTTTTTTAATGTAGAAGCACATCAAACATCGAAGAGCAAGAAACACAAAATGAAGAAGACACTGCCTCTACCGAAAATACAACCACAATAGCAGAAACACCCTTTTTACCTCATGAGCTTGAAAATTCACATTTCACCTCTGATGCACCTACTACCTCTAAGACACCATCTACTTTTGAAGCAACTAGTTCTACTCCAAAACGGAACACTCCAAATGAAAGTTTACGTTCACAGCCTTCAAGTAAAAAACAAAAAATTAATGACAATCTTACTCGGATGCTGGAGGAAAGACAAAACGAACGAGCCAAAATCATCAATTTATTAACAAAAAAAGACGAGGATGAAATCGATATTTTTTTTCAAAGTATTGCTATGTCCGTAAAAAAATTCAAGCGAGAGATCCAAAACGAAGCGAAATTGCGTAGTTTGAAAATGGTTATTGAGTTAGAAGAACTTAATAACAATCCTACAACTAAAACGCCTACAATGTCACTATCAGGATCGAATTCTCGAAGTAGTTTTTTTTATTCACCTTCGCCACCGCCAGTTACTATTATTACGCCAGTGCAACCATTACCTTCGAACATGCAAGAACCAGATTTTTATATGCATAACTCGGGACAATATGAAAACCTTTGATGTATTTTAAGCAAAATTGGTTTTTTCGATCTCCCCGAGCGCAGGTGGCATGTTTAAAATATGTTTCGGTAGCCACGCTACCTTCATCAGGCTTAAAACTAATATTCACAACGGATGTGTCGAATGTTTGTACGCAAGTGTGACGTCAGACATCATGCCATCTGCATTCGGGGAGATCAAAAAACCGATTTTAAATAATATAACACAAAATGGACTGAGTGAAAAACGCAATAAGATTTGATGTATTATTATAATAACGTATCTATACTATGTCCTAATTATAAGTTATAAATAAATAATACTTACCGTAAAGTTACGGCTAGTTTTTCCTGTGGGGTTATGGGATAAGGATATTTATTTGACGAATTTGTCGTTATATCTTCTTTTATTATATCCAGAATATAATTAAATTGAGCAATGTTCAGCCTGAAAAATTCCCGAAATTTTTTCTCATCTTTCAATAAATGTTGATTTATGAGGATATTGAAAAATCCCTCTTCAGTTCTACTCTTGAACATGGGATGGACTTCAGCAATTTTTTTTTCATTGTTTAGTTGCATCAATATTTCCTGCTCTTCGTCGATTTCTTCCAATAAAAGGTATGACAATAAGACGTCATTATTATTATTGCTCATGATAAATTTTATTTTTATCGTAAGTAACTGACCACTTTCTATCAAAGTTCGCAAGCAACTGACGCGCCACAGGAAACACAAAACCTGCGTCAACCATAAGCGCCTGACGCGATCCGTCAGCCGCGTGCGTCCGCCGCAGCATAGGAAACGTACCTTAATAGAGAACAAAATTTTAATACTGTAATATGCGGTCATCTGTGTTTGAAATTTTTAACAAGCGATTTGTAATAATTATGTTTAATTTTTATCAATAAATATAAGCGTAATTTATAAATTTTTTAGTTATGTCTACAACGTTTTCTTTGGTGGACGTTGGTAACGTCCTAAGTATCGATTATTTTCCTCCTATTATGCTAGATCCCAAGAAGAACTACTGTCTAGGACTAGCAGGTTTTTACGGATGTAATTCTATACGAAATATATACAAAGGTAATGATAAATTTTATTACGACGACAAAGTCATCGTCATTCCGCATGGTGTTTACGAGATTAACGAATTAAACAAGTATTTAAAATCCATCATGGGAGATAAGTTCAATATGTGGGCTAACAATAATACTTTAAAATGCGAAATTTTAAGCGTTTGAAAAGATTTTTTTTAACTATTTAACGACATAATTTATTGTAAGATTCCGAGTTTGGGTCGCCATTGCTAAACGCTTCGTGATTATTCGTACAAGTCCTTCTAGTTGTTCTTATATTTGTTAAAATGGTACATTGGAGCCCTTATTTACTACACAAGGATCAATTTATTTTAAAAGTTCAGCAGTGCAGTATGAGCCATACACAAACGTTAGTACATGGACGTAGGGTATCAGGAATGACAAGAAAAAAATACCAAGCAGTTGTAAACAAGCTCTTAGAAGATCGGATATGCAAGATGCGCGAAGAAGGTGACGTCTTCGTGGTGGTGGAAAGTAAGAAATCTCCATCGAAAGTGGTTAAAATAGTTGAAGAACGGGATTTCAATTATTATCCCGAATATTTTCACCCATTAATAAAAAAAAATAATATTTAAAAAATATATACCAATTTGTTTTACAGGATTTGAGGATGTCAGAATCGTTTTAGATTGTACAGAAATTAATATATAACAACCTAAATGTATCTGCTGTCGCATTCGATTTTATTCGCAATATACATAAGTCTAATTATACAGTAAAATTTATGACTGGTGTTTCACCAGGAGGTTTAATAACGTTCGTTAGTTTACCATATGGTGGAAGAACTTCAGACAAATGTATTTTCGAGCAGAGTTCTATCATTACCAAACTGACGTATGGTCAGGATCAAGTTATGGTAGATAAGGGCTTTGCTATTGACGATATCTGTCTAAGTAAGATATAATATTAAAATTAGTTAGGCCTCCATACTTGCGGCAGAAAAAACAATTATCAGCTGAAGAAGCACTGCTTAATACTAAAATAGCAGCACCCACCACACACATGCGCACGTCTACCAGCATATACCATATTATAATATTATGTACTATAAGAACAAGTAGCTGCATGGCAGTAAATAATCAAAAATGGTAGATTTTGCAGAACATCCAAATCAAAAATGGAATTTTCAGAGATTTGTTGGCGAACAACAACGAATCATTAGATGGTAAGAAAATTATTTTTTTACTCAGTTTAATAATAATAATTACTTTTTTTAGAAATTTACCACAATCGTGAGATTGCTTTGGATGAGGATGAGAAGCAGGTGGAGGAGGACGACTTCATGAATTGTAAGAAAGACGCTATTATTATGATTATTATTTAGATTAGTAACTAATCGTTTCTTAGATGATGAGATTGATGTAGATCAATTCCTTCAGGAGGAGGTAGAAAAGTTGAGTCTCCCTCAGGAGGAAGATAGTGGTGGTGGTGATACAATAGAGCAGCAGTTTCTTCAAGAGAGTGATGAAATCTACGTCAATTTATTCAATCAAATTGGGAGGAAATATCTTGTGGAATTTGTTAGAAAATAATTCAACATTGGACGGTATGAAAATGTTAATGTTGAATATTATCTTTTTATTAATAATTATTTTTTAGAATATATAAATAAACAAAACAGTAGTTTGATGACTAAAAATAATCATCACGGAGGTGAGAAAATATGTTATCATTTTTTATTTCAATTACTAATAACTTCATTTAGATGAAACATGTGATTTGGACAATTTTCTTAACAAGGAAGTAGAGAAAATTAACTGGACAACTGATGAAGAAGAAGAAAGACAAAAGAAGTTCACTTCGTTAGTTGATAATTTCATATGTGAATCCGATCATGATTTTATCAATATGATAGATCATATTGATGACGTTGAAATTAAAAAATAGAATAAAACTATATGATATTGAAGTAGCTAATATCACATCAGACATTAATAAATATAAAAATAAAAGAAACTTCAAACTTAAAGTCATCAAAATTTAAAAAAAATTATTATTAGAGCTTGATGTGGATTAGTTGATATTGTTTTTTTTATCATATCAATTATTTTATCAATATAATTTAAAAGATGATATTGACTTATAAAAAATAGTACTGTACTGTACTTAACACTTTTTAAACCCGTTTCGGTATTTAACACGCTATAAATATTGGGGTATTTACCGCTATTTAAATATTGATGTGATATTTATAGCTTCATTATTAATACCGATTTGGTATTTAACGCTTTTTTTTAATGCCAATGTGGTATTTAACGATTTTATTTAACACCAATATGGTATTGAACGCGTTTTTCCTAGTGTTTTTAATTTATGCCCGTATTCACAAACGTTCGTAACTGAATTTAACGGTGCGTTAAACGTTACGGACTGTTAAATAGTGATGTTTGGTATTCACAAACGATCGTAATATAAAATCGCCCGTAAAATCAACCGTAATGGTTACGGCTGATTTTCGGTTCGTAATACACATTACCGTCCGTTAAAATAAGCTTTGTAAAGTTAAAGTACGTGAAAGTATCCACTTGTAAGTTTAATTTGTGTAGTAATAATCGAAAAGTCAAACTATCTACCATCAATTGAAATGGATAATACGTCGAGTTCTGATTCTGACATAGAATTTGTTGAAGAAATTTTACGAGCAATGCCACGCGAGCGATTTATAAGGGACAGGCGAAATCCTTTTGAATTTCTAGATGACTACGAATTTAAAATGAGATATCGGTTTAATAAAAATACTGTTCGTGAATTAATTGTTATAATTGGTCCACAACTAGAAAAGCAAACAGAAAGGAATAAAGCAATTTCTGTTACAAACCAAGTCCTCATTGCATTAAGGTTTTATGCATCCGGAACATTTCAACAAATTTTGGGTGACCATATTAATGTTATGCAGCCAATGGGAAGCAGAATTGTGAATAATGTCACCAATGCTATTGCACAATTAAGACCACAATATATATTTATGCCACAAACACAAGAAGATGGGCGGAAGATTCAACATGGATTTTATAAAATTAGGCAATTTCCATGCGTAATTGGAGCATTGGATTGTACACATGTAAAAATCCAGTCGATAGGAGGACCTCATGCAGAGCTGTACCGCAACAGGAAAGGGTATTTTTCTTACAACGTCCAGTGTATATACGATGCAAATTTAAAATTTATAAACATTGTTGCTCGATGGGCAGGTTCAGTTCACAATAGCACTATTTACTACGATTCATATTTGAGAATGAAATTTGAGAATGGCTACTATCCCAACAGTTATTTACTTGGAGATGGTGGATATGCCTGCAAGCCATATTGCCTCACTCCATTACAAAATCCTGTAACTCCAGGTGAAGTGGAATATAATGCAGCTCACATTCAAACTAGGAATTGAATATTGCCATGGTAAAGGTCTTTATTTAAAACCATATAGAAGTGGACTTGGATTATATCTAAAACCGCCGTCGATATACATACTTCAATATGCTAAAATATTTAAAATTCCACATTTTAGAGGGGTCATGGTTTAAGTTTGTTGAATTTATTACTATGACTTTAGAGTCAAGTTTTTGTATCGTCTAGTTTTGAAATTTATGTACATCCATGTTAGATTCATGGGAGATTAGAGTCCGAAAGACTTTGTGCGCCGATTCATAACCATGGATGAAATCTGGATTCATTACTATACTCTAGAGTTGATGCAACAGTCAAAACACTGGGATTCTCCGGGTGAAAGTGCTCCAAAACGTCCGAAAACGATACAATGGGCTGGAAAGGTTATGGCCTCCGTATTTTGGGATACGCATGGAATAATATTCATCGACTATCTCGAAAAGGGTAAAACCATAACTGGCGCATATTATCCATCATTATTAGATCGTTGGAAAAGTGTAATTGCCAAATAACGGACGTATTCAAAGAAGCCTCACGACAATGCGCCTGCTTATTCATCGTTAGTTGCACGAAATCGGGTTTGATCCCTCGGTACACATATCTAGTACTTCCATTTCGATTGAAAACTTCGGTTGGAACGATGTTATTTTAGGGCCAGAAGTCAGAGTTTACAATTAACTATATACATAACTAGATGTAGATGACCTATTGATAGCGCTCGAGCATTACAGGTATTAGCTCGCATTGTCGTTCCGATTTATGACATGAAGTTTCGTATCGTATCATCCGACTCAAGACGTCGAGTCTGGAATTTATCGGGTAGTTTTTACCACTCATATCGTTTTTCGTGGCGATCCATTGAGCAATTTACGGATTCAGTTCAGAGATTGAGTTAATTTTAGCAACCTTGGATTGGCTGTTTTATGTTTAGTTTTTTTTGATCGTATCGTGTCGAGCTCAGTATCGTCGTTTTATTACGTGTTGGTATTTATACCGCAGTTTTTTTAAGTTTTTTTCGGATTAAGCCATGATACTGAACTAGAGGTTGGATATCTTGATTAGCCTGCAGTCAACTTGATGAGAGGTTAGTTCACCTGCGATGTTTGATATCGTTTTCTTTTTTCGGCTGCAATGAGAATGCCGTTCCAGTCTGTTTTCTGCCCTTTCGGGACTTTTTTCTTCTTTGCGGCTGGAGTGGGAATACCACACCAGGCTTGTCGTCTTGCTTAGTAACGCTTCTTGACCAGAACTTAGAGCTGCTTCCAGGACCTTCTCGTCAAGTTTGGTACGCAAGCTTGATATCGCTGCCGCCACGCTTTGAGGACTCTTCTACTTTGGCTCCTGAAATGCCATATCTATACGAATACTAAAGACGATCTTATCTCATACGTCATTTTATGGAGTGGTATCTGAACAATGTTAAAACTGCGGTATATTTTATAACAAATGTTTTAAATTTGTAAAGGAGCTACAGGAATTCCAGAAATCGAAAACTTCACGTAACAAATTATATCAAGTGTCCATCTTCGATGGCGATATCGACGTAACGGTTTGTAATTATTGGAAGCAGACAAAAAATTTAAAGTCGAGTTGGAAATTCACATAGATTTTTCCAATGATCCAGTTTCCAGGATTTTCCAATCATAGAATTGTTCCTGAAAAAGTTATTGATTTGGATTTGATTTACCAAACATTGTATTGGTTAAATATGAGTTAAAGCTATTTTGAAGGGGGGGAGGGTTAAGTAAACAAACTTCGGAACCCTTAATCAAACTGGGAATCTCTATCGCTATATAAAGTAAAAAACAACCACCATGACGATTAACGTAGTCAATAATAATAACTTCTGTGGTTTGTGAGAGGTTGTATTAACAACAATAGTTGCAAATCCTGAAGATAGCAACTATAGGAGGGTGGGTTTGTACAGGATACATAAAGTTAACGATATTGGAAACATTTAGTTTCCTCTATTGAGTTCCTCCTCTGATTCGAATAAACAACGTTGTTCCCCTTTGCGGCATAGCGCTTCAAATCTTCCCTTAAAAGGAAATGCAAAGTGATCGGTATTATATCAAGGGAATAGTCAATACATCCGCGTATTCAAGACAGGCGTAAAGCAGTACAATCTTTATATTCTTTAGGTATAAATCTTCGTTCGAGATGGAATACCTAATGAACACTACTATGTAAAAGGGGTAGTATCGAATCTTGATGTGGTTGGTCCGTTACAAAGATCAGTGATATCCGCTAAACGTAGTCGTAAAGAGATTAGAATGAACAGAGCTAGAAATAACATCGGTATTGAGGACAGATGCATTCATAGGTACCCCGACTATGACTGTATTGAGGTAGTAGATCTTACCATCTTACCTGATCATTAGTTTGTTTCCGTTCCGTTTACTGTTTATTTGAAGTAAGTAAAAAATTAGTTTCCTCTATTGAGTTCCTCCTCTGATTCGAATAAACAACGTTGTTCCCCTTTGCTGCATAGCGATTCAAATCTTCCCTTAAAAGCAAATGCAAAGTGATCGGTATTATATCAAGGGAATAGTCAGTACATCCGCGTATTCAAGACAGGCGTAAAGCAGTAAAATCTTTATATTCTTTAGGTATAATCTTCGTTCGAGAAGGAATACCTAATGAACACTACTATGTAAAAGGGGTAGTAAGCGCGTCTCCGAGAGCTAGACTTTCTTTCAACTTTGGCCATATTAAAGGTTAGCAGTCGATTTAGATTATCCTGAAACTTTTCCTAACGGAAAAACATCTAAATTTATTCAATTAAAAAAATATCATTCATTATAGACTAAAAGCAATGCATGAAACATGGTTGAATCTTACGCAAAATTTGCGTTCGTAAATTTAAACAATCCTCATGGTTAGGGGCCAAAATATAATTTATAATTCTGAGAAGCATAAATATGCGAGTAGAAGGCTGAAAAATAATAGGAAATAAAAAAAACATATTAAAAATATACATAATAAATATATCAACAGAAAAAAATTATAAATAATAGAAAACGGTAGGAGAAAGTTGTAATAACAATAATAAAATAATATTTGTAATTTTTTTTGGATTATAGGGCCACATTATATTAAATTTTCTCTATTCTCTATGATCATTGTCTAGTTTTACATGGTTCCACATGACAAAATTTGTAGAGGTCATATAAACAACGTTATTAACCTTTACAACATTACGATTCAAATGTTACCTTAGAATGGAATAAGTGGTTAATATTATGTCAAGGGAATAGTTAGCATTTCTCTGAAAACAAGACAGGTGGTAAATCAGCAAAATCTTTATGTTCACCACCAGTTTACAAATTAAGTTATGAGACGCTATATTTTTCTAGGAATTTGGGATTCCACTATGAATATTACTAACATGCACCCGAATTGACAAATTTATAAAATTAAGTGCACATACCTTTATACTACTATCAAAAGCGACGAGATGCCACCAAATTGTTTCGATCGATTTCTGCAAGCGATGTCTCCATGAAGATCCAGTACAGAATTTTGAATTGCCAAGCAATTAATTCCAATGCAGGATACCGACCCGCCACTCTGCAAAAACAAAAGAAATTCACATGCTGTTCAAAATAATCACTACACTACGAAAAATATTAAATAAATCGTACTTTTCATTTATTATTTCATGTATGAAATAATCATAATTATGAAAGAGAATAAAATAAATTATTGGTGGAGTTCAAATGGTTATCAACAGATAGCGCTACAAATTGGAAGGCGGAATAAATGGCTTGAGCACCAATCACAGACCTCTGAAAGATTCGTGACATCAAAAAGAATATTATACAAATTATGGATAAATTGCGTATTTGATCGAGTAAATAACCACCAATTTCAATAATTGGGGAATTATTTACTAATGCAAATCATTTATCAAACCACCTCACATTTCCAACCTCTATAATGCACGAACTATAGGTTTTATGTCAAACCCTGTTTAAAAATTTTGAACCCCAGACCAAAAAGGGTTGTGCGTTTCACCCGTATATTTGTATGTTTATTTGTTGGTTTGCACGTTCATTGGTAACTATTTAATGCATTAATGGGTTTCGATGTAGTTTTTCTTTTTATTTGTTTTTTATTTTCTTTCTTCTTTGGTAGAATTTAATATAAATCGAGCACTATCTTTTAAATTTCATAAGTACAAAGGTGACATCTATTACCAAAATTCGATATAATTTGACAAAATTTAACACTCGAGCAACAAAAATACAATTTCTTATAAATTTCTTATTAAGATCAATTAATTCAAAATAAAAAAACAAAACCCTGCAAAATAGGGGTCGCGTGTGAACGGCCCAACTGACAAGGAATATTCAAAAAAAAAATCCCTTGATATATAGGTCAAAAAAGGGATTAGTTACAATGTAAAACCAGGATATGTGAGGATTTTTAAGAATTAATACCGAAAATTTAGTAAAAACCCTATACGGTGCCCGGGATAGGTTGTCGGCCTATTTTTTGCGTGGTTTCGAGAACTACGGACACGCCCCCAACATGAAATTTAGTAAAATTTTGGGTAAATCACGGCCTTTTTGGCAATGTTTCGGTCCGAATGTGTAACTTTTGTCGTCGCGGAGGTGATCATAAAAAAAAATCTGAAAAAAGTGTGAAAATAAGAAAGTTGCATTTGTACGGGCCACTGATGCACCACGAGTCGATGTGACATCGTTCGCCCGTGGTCCCTTGAAATCGAGTGAAATTTTTTCGCTCCGATTTGAAATTTTCTTTGAAAATCGGGAAGGTGGGGGTGTGATTAGTAGATATTAGTAATAAATATTCGCAAAACAATGGAAAATAACACATGTTTTGCCGAAAAAGTGAAAAAATTAAATTTTTTTTTCTTCGATTTTTGGGGTGTGCATTCGATAGGGAGGGTAATCCATCGTCAAAACCTACTCTTCCGGGGCGCCGCTCCGCTCCGCGTTTCACCCCTACAGAGCGGTTTTGACTCTGGTTACTAGGCTAAACATACGAGAAGGGCCTCCGATCAAGAAAACCGGGATATAAAAAACCGGGAAGTTAGGGACCCTTGAAAAAGCATTAAAAAGTATAGTCGCGGTATGCGGCAGTTATCTTTTACGTTTAACCCCCAAAAAAGCGCGTAAAACAAAAAATAATGGAAAAATAGTAAAATTTCATCGAAGTTACAAGCACGGGAGACGTGTTGCAAGTGGCCGGTGTGCACACCGGCTCGTATAAGAGTAGTTCAATCCGCACGGACCGACGACAAAAAAAGTGAGATTCCACCTAAACCACGCCCCGCGCGTCACTGAATCGTGAAATTTTGCAAACTTCAAAGTGGATTTTCTCTATCAAAAGGTGGTTTATCCTGCTATAGGAGTGTTACCATTGACTTTTAAATACATTAAACTATCCGAAAATCGATAGCTAAAATTAAAATTCGATGTTGGGGATAATAGTCACTCTTCCCCAAAATAGCATGGCAATATATATATAAACCATCAGCTTTCCGAATCTCTATAAGGAATTTGTCGATTCCGGGTGACTAAATACGTGGATACTATGAAAATTTTAAAAAGCTCCCAACAAAAAAATAAATCTAGTCGTAATTTGATAGAATCTCTTTAAAAAATAAATATGAACCCCCCCTAATATTAATAAATGCAAGTCCCCTACCCCACAAACAATCAGTGCTATTCCCATCACCTTAGTTATAACCAATTGTTGGCAATTTGACGTATAAATGACATTTGACAGCTACGGGTTATTCAAGATGCACCTTAGTTATTGCCAATTATTGGCTAAATTACATTTTCACTACCAACTTTTAATTAACCTCGAAAATAGCCAATCTTGACAAATTTTGCGATTAAAAACAGCATTTTATTAGCAAGAAATTGGAATTTGCCAATTGATAGCAGGCAACACCTGTAAAGCACTTGCTGGGATTGACAGCAGATATAAAATCAAGTTTTAATCCGTAAAATTGTAAATTATCGCACTAATTTTAAATTTTTAATTACATTAAAATTTAATTTTTAATTAAACAAAAAAAATTTAAATTACAATAAAAAATTTTAATTGAATTAAAATTAAATAGAATGTAATAACTTCAAGTTGTAATTTTTTTATATTGGTTTCAAGATTTCAAACAGTAAAAAATGGGACTCGAGGCCATCCCATGACATTTATGGCTCTTTTTAATTTATGCGCTATTTTTAGAAAATATTAAGGGGAAGGGACACATGTTTTTTAGTTCAGTTTACATTCAAATTTTTCAAGTTGAAGGAGAAACATTTCCGATAACAATCAACATTTAAATAATTAAAATATTAATTTTTTAAAAATAAGATATGGATTTAGTAGTTTTTGCAACATTTATAAACGAATTACAAAGGTAAGTAAAATAAGTTCCTAGGAGTAGGTAGTACAAAAATGTATCACAAGATGCTGCGATGTTGTTTAACAAAGAAAGTATAACATTTCTTTAAATATGAACAAAATGTTGGTAACAACATATTGAAACCGGAATTGACAGCTTAGTCAATTGACTAAGAACTTGGTAAATTACCAATGTGATGTGAATAGCACTGATTATGTTGTTAATAATAACAATCGTCAGAAACCTCAATGAGATTCCATTTGTTTCGTTAGTCTCAAATGTCGCGGAGTTGTCTAGTTAAATAATGGATTCTGCAGCTTCCCGATTAGTGGTAATTTTAAATTTTGCTTCCAATCGTTTGGCTAGCAATGATGTAGAGCATTTTCATTTATCCATATTAAAACAGGTCTTCTGGAGGTATTCCGTGTTCTATGTTTCTGGGTGACTCGAGTGCTGACTCGCCTGATCAAGTATTGAAACTCTTTGCGAGTTATTTCTCTGGTGTTTATGGGGATGGGACAACTAACAAGGGCCCTGGTCCGGATGATGTCCATCCAATTGTGATAAGATCATGTGTGCATTCACTTAGTCTCCCATTGTTTATTTTGTTTAACAAGTCGCTGTCAGTTGGTGTTATGCCGAGGGTCTGGAAGCAATCGTTTGTGGTGCCAATTTTTAAGAGAGGTGATAGGTCCGATGTTTCGAATTATCGCCCTATTTCAATTCAATCGGTTATACCGAAAATATTTGAGGGCCTGGTACTTGATGCGATCTCTTCTGATCTTACGGATCTGGTTGTTCCTGAGCAGCATGGATTTCTACGGGGAAGATCCCCGTTAACAAATCTAATGATATATGAAGATTACATCTTTAAGTGCTTTGGGGACGGTTATCAGGTCGATTCCATTTATACGGATTTCAGTAAAGCATTTGACAGGATTAATCTTTCTATCCTGTCTTCTAAACTTGAGGCCCTGGGTATACATGGTTCTTTGTTGTGTTGGCTTATCAGTTACGTATCTAGTAGAATCCAGTATGTTAAGATCAAGATGCATTTGTCCCAGCCGATAGAGGTGTCTTCTGGTGTGCCTCAGGGGTCCCACTTGGGTCCCTTACTTTTTACTCTCTTTATTAACGACATTGGCAATGCTCTGGGACTGGGTGTTCGTTATTTAATTTTTGCGGACGATCTGAAGATATTTTGCGCGGTAGGATCAAGCGATGATTCAGTTGGGATTCAGAATGCTTTATGTGCGCTTTTGGTATGGTGCAATTATAATCAACTTTTTCTGAATGTTAGTAAGTGCTGCGTCATGAGGTTTTGTAGGAACAAGTCGCCTTTCTTTTATAGGTACGCGTTGGAGGGAGAGGCTCTTCGATCGGTTGACACAGTGTGTGATTTGGGGATAATTTTTGATGCTAGGTTGACCTTTAGGTGTCATATGGAACATATATCTTCCAAAGCAATGAGAATGCTGGGTTTCATAAATAGAAATACTAGAAATTTTAAAGGTATTAATACCCTTAAGATCTTGTACATGACCCTGGTTAGATCCCTTTTGGAGTATTCTTCTCCGATTTGGTCTCCTTTCTATGCTGTTGACTCTGATCTTATTGAGAGAATTCAGAGCAAGTTTTTATATTTGGTTGCATATAGACTCCATTTGGAGAGCGATCTTGTAGGCGTAAAAAGGTTTGTGCGAGATTTATTGTGTTTGTCGACCCTGCACGATCGAAGGGTTGTGGCCGATTTGACCTGCTTGTTTAATATAGTGAATAGCAAATATAATTGCTCGGAGCTCCTCCAGCTGATTAATTTTCGGGTTCCTCGGTGTGGTGTTAGGATTGGTGGCTTGTTTTACGTCGACTTGGCTTTGACCAACTATAGCTACAACGCTCCCATTAATAGAATCCAAAGATTAGGCAATATTCACTTGAGCGGGGTCGACGTCGACCTGTTTAGTTCATCATTGCGCGGGTATAAGAGGCTTTTAGGGTTACGTTTGGATGGTAGCCAATAGGATGGGTCCAATGTATTTGCATTTTTGTTTTGTTTTTATTTTGTGTATTCGGTAAACATGTATGCTTTATTGAGAATGTAAATGTTTGAGTACTCTGCGATAATAATGATGATAATAGCAGTGATTGTGATAATGATTGTAATAATAATTGTGATAATAATTGTAAAAGGGCTGTAGCCCGTATTTGATAAATAAATAAATAAAACTGTTTTTGTTTATTGATCCCTTTATCTATTTTAAAAACATTTGTTTCAAAATATTTTATCAAGCTATGTACTACATGTATTATTTTTGTTGGGGGGGGGGGTTAAAATTGCATATTTATTTTATACTTATTGGAATTATGCCAAGCAAAACCACAAACCGTAGTTGGCAACACCACATAAGCTTAATTATAATGTTTTTTAAGAATACATTCATTATTTATTACATCTTTCTAATGTTTAATTTCTTTTTATTCATTTGAAAAATTCTTGAATGAATGGTATGTAGATATATAATAATATATTACCATATTATAATCGAATCTCGAAAATGACGCGCATGAATGGATTAACGATCAATTAAATTCGTTGTTAAATTTTATTAGGTCATATTTCGTTGTCAAAACTATACGCATATTTTAAATTTAATTTAAAATTAATTTAAATTTAGGGAATTCAATTTTTGCAAAAAAGTTGTTTGTCAGCATTTTTTTAATATTTTGGTGAGTCCTTGAAGACATTCACAGTTCCGGATATCAACTAAAAAGTCAAAATCTGTAACTTTAAATTGCCCTAGCGTCCAAATTTTTGAATATAAAAATATGCTGTTTGGGACTTTTTGTAAGAAATTAAATAATCGATAAAAATTCATTATATTTATATCACATACTTTTTTTTAATACCCCACTATACACAAAATTTTTTATTTCAAATTGATCATTTCAAAATGAGGAAGTTTATTAAAGTAGAGCCTAAATCAGCTTAACGGCTTTTGTCCCTAATGAGGAGGGGGAGTCTGGTTTTATTCAGCTTTTAAATCAATTAAACAAAATATTAGAAATGAAAAAAAATTTGGTAAAACATAATTATTTGGGTAAATTTAATATTAATAGATACGTAATAATCTAATAATAATAATTTAGGATTAATTTGTACAAATTGTGTTTCAAATTCGACATTGCAATTTTGTTAATAAATAAATAATCAATTAAATGGGAAGAATTACCTATTGCTCGCCACCCCAAATTTCCCAAAAATTTTTTTATAGCAAAAGGACCCTTATTAGAGTGTCCTGTAAAAATTTCGCCCGAGAAAGTATATATAAAATTTTGAGAAAAATCAATTTGAAAAGTACGGAAAAGTAGCATCGAGTATGCCGTACACCGCGGTCGTTGTACATCAGTCGCCCGTGGTCTAAGCCACGCCTATGCCGAGGGTATAAATATAAGTAGGGCACGCTCACAATCTAGTGCATTTGTGAGTCGTCTCCCGTGCATATTACATCGTAGTAACCATGCCTCCACAAGATTGTTTTAAGAATGACGACGATGTGGCGTTTTTATTCAGTTTTGGCGATCGTAAAACTATCGAAATGTTTCAATCAATGAAGTTGGTAAAGTCAAAAAAGCGTTGCGTAAAAAATAGATGTAGGCGATTTTGTCGGGTGGTACGCTCTGAACACTTCTGGATGCATCATTGCTTCAGGTGTCCGGGTTGCAGAAGAACCTACGCTATCAACGCCGATTCATTTTTTGAAGGCCGTCGCCTCCACCCGCGGCTTATATTCAAGTTCATGTGGAATTGGGCGAGCGGCATACCAGCTGGGCCAGCTGCAGTCAATGCCGGAAGAGTGTTTACAGTTTGTACCGGTATTTCCGCACTGTCTGCACCTGGAAGCTCCAAAATTACCCCGAAGATCTGTTAATCGGTGGCCCGGGCCAGATAGTACAAATAGATGAAAGCGTGATTACCCGCCGCAAGTATAACGTCGGCAGGGTTCCTGTACGTGCCCAGAAGTGGGTGGTGGGCATGTACAGCTGTACAGAGAAGCGGGGCGTTGTCAAGTACGTTGACAAACGCGATGCCGCGACTCTGGAGGCGCTTATTAAGCTATATGTACTACCTGGCACCGAGATTTGGACCGACGGATGGAGGGGTTATTACGGGCTGAACACTCTGGATGGCGCTTCACCCTACATCCACAGAACTGTGAATCATAGCCGGTATTTTGTGGACCCACTTACCGGTGTGTGCACAAATCAGGTGGAGGGCTATTGGTCAACTCTGAAGATGTTCTGCCGCCGACAGGGAGTTATGGGCTCTACTCTGCTACCTGAACACCTGGACCAATTCATGTGGATCCAATTGTATGGGAAAACCGTCCAGGACCGCTTCGTCAAGATGATCTTCAACATCAGAACCGCATACGAACTGCAATAGCTAGCATGGTCGCCAAACTGAATAAAAAAAACGGTTCTTTTCAGAACCAAAAATATCTTAAGAAGTAGGTCTCTAAATAAACATAATAAACTATGGCTTGGCCAGAGTTAGGCACAACAAAAAACCTGAGCCTACGGCCCTCCGTTTTCATTGGTGGAGCCGCTACGCGGCAGGAGCTAAACATACGAGAAGGCGCCACGCATCAAGCAAACCGGGATAAAGGCAACCGGAATTTTAAACCCCCAAAAAATCGCCAAAAAACAAAAAATAATCGATGTTACATGTAGGAGAGTCGAGCTGCATCTGCCGGTCCGTAAACGGCTAAGTCTAAGACTAGTTCATCTTGCACGGACTGCCAACAAAATGAGTGAGATTCCACCCGCGCGTCAGTGAAACATGTAAAATTCAAAATCGATTTACTCAAAATTTTGATAATACTTTCTCAGAATTTTTTTGTTGTAGGGGCCTATATAAACCTTCATCTTTCCATTAGGAAGGTCACAAGTTAGTTCGTAGTGGACAGCATTACTACATCCTCACCTAAGTGGGAATATGGTTCAATACCAAAAAAATTAAAATTATTTCATCTACCTTAAGAAAGGTTATAAAAAAAAAAGAAACAAAGTTTCGCTTCCTAAATGGTTTTATGAAATATTTTGAATTTTTAAGTTATAAGAAAATTATTTTTATTCCATGATTTATGTAAATATTCAGTCCCGGTTTGAATTGTACCTAATTGAAGGGTAACTGGAAGTATTAAAACACCTTCCAGGGGCACAAAACAATAGAAGTGAGTGCATCTTATGTAAAAAAGGATTCTGACACTTTTCCGGTAAAATACGTCATATTAAAATATCTGTATTGTTACATTTTTAAATATCATAAACTGGCGGTTATAGGCCATAATATGCATCTGAGCATGTTTGAGGCAAAGATACGACACAGTCATTTAATAAATAAATTCAGTATTTATTGGGCGTGTTTTTAAACTACTCGAACAAAAAAAGTGTGCTTTTAAACTACTGCATCAATTGTCATCAGTCGTTTTAAAACTCCCCCACTCTGCTCGAATGCATTACTCGAGCAAATTTTCATGCACCGGATCGTAAGGTGGTGCCTTACCTGCTCGAATTTGGTTCAAGCAATTTAAAAACACACCCATTATATCCTCTGTAATAAATTATACATTTTTCAAATAATTTTAACCATTCAATACCTATCTGTAAAATGATAACCGCGTTATAACATCTGCATAAAATAATTTTTCCAATAAAACCCAATTTGTTAATTAGGACATTTTAACTAAGGGCGGCAGTATTAAGGTACATTTTGCCCCCTCCCCCAATCTTGAATTATTTAACGAAATAAGTGCCAAACGTTTGAGCTTCCATAAAAATTATTTGTACCTTAAGCATCACAAAGTTATTCGAAAAAACTTTGGAGGGGGGGGCTGTAAAAACGGCAGTCCCCCCATCGCAAATTTTCGTATAAAATGGGGTACAATGGGCTTTCATAAAAATCCTTCGTACTCCTAAGGTTTTTAATAAAAATTCAACTCTTTAGAACAATTTTGGAAGGAGATGTAGAAATGTTTTTTACGAAGTAATTTTTTCAATGAACTAAATACCAATCAATGGGTAATCATGTGAGAGCTCCAATGAAATTCGATTTCCATCTTTTGAACCTCTAAGGTAAAAAATTTAGAGCGTTTCAAAGGTTGTGAAAATGAGTGACATTTAATCAACCCCCCATCGCGAATTTTCTAATAAAGTTAGTGTCAAACGCTTGAGTTCCAATGGGCTTATATAAAAACTAATAATAAATTCTAAAAAATTATTCGCGAAAACTTTTGGGGGGCTGTAGAAACGTCAGCCCCCCCCCAGGCGAATTAATGTATAAAATTGATGTTACTCAATAGAGAAACGTTTGAGCTTCAATAAACTGCCATAAAAGTCCTTCGTCCCCCAAAGGTTGTTAATAAAAATTAAACTCTTTAGAACACTTTTGGAAGGAGCTGTAGAAATGTTTTTTACGAAGTGATTTTTTCAATAAACGAAATACCAATCAATGAGTAATCATTTGAGAGCTCCCATGAGCTTCGATTTCCATCTTTTGAATCCCAAAGGTAAAAAATTTAGTGTTTCAAAGTTAATGAAATTGAGTGATAGTTAATACCCCCCCTCGCGAATTCTGAATGTGTCAAACGTTTGAGCCCCAATATGCTTCCATAAAAATGGTTATTTTCGAATACTTGGGCGGGAGCTGTAGAAACGCCCCCCCCCCCGCCATCGCGAATTTTTTAATAAAATTGATGTCAAACGATAGAGAATGGTTTGAGCTCCAATAAAGGTTAAAGGTTAGAGTCAAGCTTAGATTTAGACCTTTTCTTTTATTGCGATAAGAAAATTTCTCTAATAGAAAAATAAATAAAAATATATCTCGAAACACCTACAAACTGGGGTTCCGTGTCAAACTAAATAAAGTGCCAAAAATTGTTCCCAAGAATTGAACTTTCATTAAAAACCTTTGAAGCTCAAACAACGGGTATAGAAGTTCAAACGATTGCTATAAAGTTCATTAAAAATTCGCGTTGGGGGGGGGGCGAAAAATCACTCAATTTCACACTCTTTCAAACGCTCCAACTTTTTTACTTTTGGAGTTCAAACGATGAGAATTGAAGCTCATTGGAGATTAAACGATTCTCGATCGATTGACACAAATTTTATACAATAAAAAATCTATGCTCACATAAAAACTCACACCGTTACTATGATGCAGTCATTAGTTAAAACGTCTTAACTAACAAATTGGTTTTCGGGAAAAAAAACGAGGTTTTATGGATGTTATTAAGCCATTTTCATATCATTTAACAGAAATTTGATATAATCACGCATTACAGAAGGCATTAAATACAATTTTATAATGAAGACAGCTTTACAACATCTGCATAAAGTAATTTTTCTCCCGAAAACCTAGTTGTTAGTTAACACGTTTTTAAGTAAGTACGGTAGTATGGATTAGCAAATTATTTTTATCGACTAAGAGGCTCGTTTTCTTTTAAATGTTAAAAAATAAAATCTATTTTAATTGTTATCAGCAACACTGCAATACTGCACGCTACTTGCTCGGAGGGATATTGGTAAAATTTGCAATTTCAAAATCTTTGAAACGCTCCAACTTTTTTACCTTTGGGGTACAAAAGATGAAAATTGAAGCTCATTGGAACTCAAATGATTCTCGATCGATTGGTATTTATTTTATTGAAAAAATAATATCTTAAAAAAGCCCCTCCCAAAATTGTTCTAAAGGATTGAATTTTTATTAAAAACGTTTGGGGTACAAACGAATTTTATGGAAGCTCATTGGAGCTCAAACGTTTCACAATAATTTCATTGAATAATAATTTGCGATGGGGGTACCTGCAATATTATGCTCATAACTTCGTAGAGTTAAAGAAAATTTTTATACCGCGAGTGCTGCATTACCACGAGTTGTTTATATTATTGGAATGGGGCAGCAAAACAAGACAAATTTGTGAGAAATATGCAGAAATTTCATTCATAAGTTGGGTGCTCATTAGAGCATTTTTGCTCTACGAAAGCTGTGCGAAGTCAAAAAAAGGTGTGCGGCACGAAATCTGTGCACGTAAATATACGTGTAATAAAAGTTACCCTCACAACTTTTTATTGCCCGCAGTTTTATTGCCCGCAAAAATGCTTTAGTGTGCGCGCCGTTTAGGATATCCGTTGCCATGTGTAATGGTTAGATTATTTTTAGTACAATTTAGTTACATCATGCAAGTTCAAGTAGTAATTATAGTACATTATAAAATCGGAAGTTCCGGCCGCCATTACTTTCTAGTTTAAATAATTAAATTCAAATTTAAAAAAGTTTCGGAAATCTTAAAACTGTTCGAGTGGTAAGGAGTCAAACCGTGTTCTTACTGGGGTCAAATTGGAAAAGTAAATATTTAAATGCCCGGGTCGAATGGTAAAAGTGTAAAGTCTAAAAATTTTCAAATTGTTCTGCTCAACAACACACTTTACTGGCTTGTTTGTTTTTAAATATTCACTAAAAAGGCTGCAAAACCCATAACAAATCCGAAAAAATTTCGTGAAGACATTAATTTGTATAAAATATGGAATAGTGTAGGCGTAGAAGACATTCAAAGTCACGGATAAGAACTAATGGTCGATTTATGCACAAATTTAGCGTAACGTAATGTAATGTAGAAAGAGATGGGCTTATGCACTTCCATATAGTTGTCTTTAAGCCCATCTCTTTCTACATTACATTACGTTACGCTAAATTTGTGCAAAAATCGACCATAAAAAGGCAAAATCTGTGACTTTGAATACCTGCAGCATCAAAATTATTTAATTAAAAAAATGTATTAATATATAGTAAGTTCTTATAAACACAACAATTATTTAATACCTTATTATTAACCAATTATTAATAATATTGAAGAACTAATACATTTTCCAATTTTTTTTCATAAACAACTAAAAAGATAATAATTTTTATTTGCAAATTGCTCTTATAAAAATTCGGTCATGGTGGGCGCAATTCTTACCATTAACCCATGAACAAAAATATTCTTGAGCCGGGCCTGTAAATATTTAAATTAACATAACTGTGGAAACAAATTTCTTTTAATGAATTCTTACATTTTCGGTTTTTAATTTAGTATTCCCTAAATTTATATTATAATTTTTAATTTATAAGTAGGTAATAATTTTAAATTACGAATATCAACGTTATAGAAATGTTTAACGCTAAAAAAGATATCAAAGAGTCCACATAATCGATTCAGTCTGTATAAGTAATAAATTATTATTTATAAGTTTTAATGAACGCAATGTGGAAAAAATATACCAATTTGTGATTATTTCTTGTTTTTTTTTACTGAAATGGGTGAGAACAGATTAGCATTAAAAGTGGCACAAGTGAAACCATTATTAAACTATAACAAGGTGTGGTAATCTATTTTAAGAATGATGTTAAATGTGTTGCCTATCTTACACAATATTACAATTTCTTTTGCTATACAAAATGACCCGGAAACATTTCCACATTGAAAAGTGATTATTACGATGGGAGTGGCAATCAAAATTCCAAAAAAATATATAGGTGTTCTAATGGCTTAAACCACCTTCAAGTTCCATTTTCTGAAAACGGAATATAATACTGTGATTCCATGGTATATTAGCTTATGACGAATATTATGTTACCATATGGTCGACTTTTGACCGTTAAAAATTTATTGTAAGCAAAGGCTTTTCATCATTTAATTTTTAGTAAAACGGAATTTCTGCAGAAATAATTTAAATTAAAACAAAATTCTTACCCACTTCCTCCATATTAAAAAAATTATTATTCATGACGACGCTGCTTTGTTAGTTTGTTCAACTTGCACCCATCGAATTTCATAAATTTCTTCACATCGTGATTTTAATGTTCTTTTATAATTTACTTGTACACTGTTCTTATCAAATTCACATAATTATTATCGTTTAATGAGCACAAATGCACAATTTCTAAAACAAGTCCTCCGTCACACACCGCGAACTCAAAACAACTGAAGGTGAACTACTGCGCAAAACTAACAACAGTCTCGAACTGCCGAACCGAAATATCACGTGATAGCTTTGAACATAATTCTCACGTAATTCTAGGGTCGGCGGACGTAAATACATAAATATTATCTTTAAAATGTTTACTTTGTAGTAGACACAAAGCTGACACAAAGCAATTAATAAAACACATGCGATTTTGAACAAACGATAGTTTTTTATTTATATTACTACACCTACTACATAATATTAAATTGGTTTATATTAAGTAGCATGTGCTGAAGTCTGATTGTGAGTTATTGAAATAAGAAATATTGTTTAATATCAAATGTCACGTATTGCATTTAATTACTTTATTATCTGGGCGATAAATGGATAGGAAAAATTATGAATGTTATACTTGATAACGACAATAATTAATAATACACAAGATGAAATCAGTGGCGGCACGGGTAACACAGAATAGTAGTTTTTAATTCAAATGCACCACTCGCCAGTGGCGGCTCGTGCTTTGCTATAATGGTGGAGCAACACTATAATTATTTTTAAAGTTTCATAATAATTATAGTTTTAAATCGCTGACAACGTGTATTCATTAATAAACAAATGAAACAAAATAATGCATCAATCAATGATTAATTAAAATCATAATTAAGGATTTTCCCTTTGAGGGCAATTATTTCAACAATAAAAGACGGCACTTTCCTCAAAAATAATTATCACGTATTTATTTACACTACTGGCACAAACCATCCAAATACTAAAATTTCACAAATGGGTACTAAATTTTCTCTTCGGATATTATCAAAGTAATGGTGCCATTCAGCAGAAAAAGCAGTTGTGTAACTGTTGTGCAACAGTTGAGTAAAGGGGGAAATTCTATAAGAATCGAGCAGGTAGCGGACGTGCCAGCAGAAAAATCCCCAACAGTTGCGCAACTGTTACCTCTGCCGAATGGCACCATTGTGTCTTGTGTCACTATTTGATATGAGGCCACTAGATGCAAAAGTGTGTATATTGTTATGTAATTGATAATTGTTATGTAATTTATTTATTGTACCCTTGTTTGGTTGTTCTTAGCAACATGTGGCAGCTGGGCATTTCCGCTTTATTTCATGAGATCGCTACTTATCTAAATAAGAACTTGCTCTTACAGATGTATGCATCTTGTCCAAACAAAGCACCCTATGAATCCGCAAGCCACCAGTTGTGACCGTATGGTCCCACCTGTTAATATTAACATATAAGGGGGCTGTAAAGCTCAATTCAATCAGTTGTTCTTTATGTCATCAGACTTGTAACTTTTCGTGTTTTTAATATTAATTTAATAAATAAATTTTTAAAAACAAAGTTTAATTTTATTTAAACTTAATTATATAATATTAACCACCAATTTTAAAATTTTAAAAGTTCGTCGTCGATACCACGGTATCATGGGTGTAGGAGGAAGTAGATAACCAGTTCTTTTTCAGTCAGTAATTTAGTATTTCACTTCATTAATCATGGAAGATCTCATATGATTTTTACTTTCCGAACCCCTAGGTAAGGAAAGTATTGTTATCAGTCAAAATTTGACCCCCCAATTTTTTGACAGATGTTCACGTTTTGAGGTCCCCTGAATCCATTTTTATCATTTTTGGAAGGATGTCTGTATGTATGTGTGTGTGTCAGTGGCGGCTCGTGGGGTTGGTGGTGCCAGATTTTTTTTTGATAAGTTTGTAAATTCAAGTTCAGCCGAAAAAGTTTTCTTCCGAATCCAAAAGAACTGTATAATAGTGTATACATTATTTTATACATTTCCGGGACTTAATTTGCAATTTATAATTATTTCGCACTGTAATTCCAACATAATCGTCCCTGTACAATTTTGTTCAGTGCTCTCGTTATTTGAGAGGAAATAAAAAAAGAACAAATTCCAGATAAGTATGCAAAAAATATTCTAACCGATCGATTTATTGACTTAACAATGAGCATAGTTGGCTAAAGAATAATTTTTCTTTCGGTTTTTTTGAACCTTTTGAATTGGTTTACCACCAAGATGTAACGGAAAATGATAACAAGCTGAAATTCGTTAGATACTTCTGTGGTTTGCTGCTTTAGGTACTTCTTCATGATAAACGTTAAGCATACATCGTAACCAATTCATTCTGTGCTGTATTAGAGGTCTCTTTAAAGACTGACAATTTGATAATAGCTATTTATGCAACACGAGGTAAAAGTGATACTTTTATAATCAGGCGTGAAAATTGTCCATCGAAAATTTTTTTCATCACACCCGTAAATCCACTCATTTTTTAAATAAATACTACGATTTAATTATGTCGTTCTTACTTTAAGCTATTGACAAAAAATATTGTAGTACTTAGGTTTTGAAATAATCAAATCAGGCAAGGGTCTACTCATTTTTTTATTTTCATTCTTTTCCTTCGCCAAACATGATGTGCAAAAAGGCTTGCATAAAAAGTTATTTTTTTATTCATTATTCAATTACTATTGACGAGTTTATTTACTTCACTATTAATAAATTATTAGAAGAATTCTTTTTTATAACACAACGCAGTATGAATAATTACACTGCATGAAATCAGATTTATTGTGGAGGTAGCCACATTACAATCTTAAACGCGGGCTTGGTTCGTAGGTAGAAGGCTATCACAAACCCGTGGTATCTCGCTGCAATTCTAATTATATTCAGGAGCCACATTTGACGTGACTCGCTGTTAATAATTTATCTTATTGTAACATGTACATTTATGAAATAAAAATTACATATTTTGTATACTTTGTTTAAGCTTTAAAATGAGAAAAATATTTAAGATTAAATATTTTTTAAACAAAATTAAATATTTTTTGAAAATTAAAAAAAATAGTTAAGGCCGGTTTGTTATACTAGTGCCATGGCTCCTGGGCTCATTATAACGAGCCGCCACTGGTGTGTGTGTGTGTGTGTGTGTGTGTATGTACGTCTGTGAACACGATAGCGTCTAAACGAAGCAAGCAAATCATTCCAAATTTTGCATATAAGCTTTTTCCTGTCGTAGGACGAAGCCAGATGAAAATAATTTATATCGTGCAACGGGAAAGGGGGGTTTACCTGGAGCTATTATGACATTATGCGTCATAACTTCGAAACGAAATTAAATATGTAAAAATATTAATAACAAAAAATTAGCGCTATGGAATTTCCTACATTTTTTGTCCTACAAGTTTTTCTCTAAAATATACAAGGCGTTTCAAAAAATTTTGTATTTGTAAAAATTTTTTGTTTTTGTAAATAAAATAGTAAACCGCATTCTACTAACGAAAATAAGATGAAAAGTTTCTAATAACATGGGTCCAAAAATGCTTCGTTTGCAAGATATAGGCATTCAAAAGTTTTTTTCTTCCTATTTTGGCTAAATATGAAATTTTTCATCGATTTACTGTTGAAATTATGTAACCATTTTATTTAAAAATATAATGTAAAAATTTGCGTCTGTTCGGAAAGTGATGCGATGGCCACATCAGATTTTTTTAAATTCATTTTTGATGTATTTAAATTTTTAGTATATTAGTATACACGTTCGGGATAGAGCAATTTGAGAAATCACTCTTCACGTGGAGGAGGTGTCACGGCCTGTGAAATCCAAAAGATTTTTAAATAATTATTTTAACTATAAATTCATTTTTACAAACAAAATTTATTATGTCATCAATTTAAAAATAAATTCCTCATAAAGTAGCATTTTTATAAACAACTGAAATTTAAGCGTAAATTCAAGGTTAGGCGTGGTGACACTTGTCTACTTGTCTTCCAACATGACCAGATCACGTGATCAGTGCATGGTTGCTAATTACATTCCAGGCGTAGTAATATATACTAGACTAGGGTTCCACCAATGGAATTAGCACATTGCTATCAGGTGATACCGTTTCAAGCGTGCAACGAAATGCACTTCACTTCACTTCACTTCCCGCAGAATTATAGCAACGGGCAGTCGCGTTGTTCCAGTTTGTGGAAAGTCAATTATTTGTAACATAGATGTGAAAAGTTTAATTAATATTTTGTGTCTTTTGTGAAATTGGGCCTGCATCGCTTCGGCGGCTTTGTTGAAGTGCAATTTGCGAATTAATAATTCAGTTACAACACTTTGTGCGAGCCGCTTCCAAATACCGCCATTATGCAAATTTAATGCAACCTGTTGTTGTTTCAAAGAAATGATAACGAACTTTTATACAAATCATTTAGTAATTTAAATATCGTCAGTCAATTCTGCGTTATTCTATGAACATTTACGAACTTTTATGCAAATCATTCAGTGATTTAAACATTGCCAGTTATTTCTTCAATATTTTACGAACATTTTCTTAATAATGAAACATTTGAATTACGCTTTACGTTTGTTTCACGTTTAATGTATGAATTGGATTAAGTTTTCATACCGGTCAGTTTTCAGTGCGATGCAACCGCGTCTTTTGTTTACGCATTTTCACTGGGTTTCCTTCCTGTGTTAATCATTTTCACGATCCAATCTCGAACTGAGTGCAAGTTTTGTGTCGAATTTAATATCGTGTACGGTGGAATTTTTAATCGGCTTTTATGTTTTCGGGTGTTTCCTTACTTATCGTTTTATCGCTGGGTCATGCGACCTAGAATTACGTCATTTAGTGACGGACAAGAAACTGGAGCCCCTTTGATTCAATCTTAGCCGTTAACGGAGGTTTGCGATGTCCCACAACCCCATTCTGGATTCAGGAATTTACCACTCGTCGACTGCGTGAACCAGGTCTTCAATCAACCCAGATGTCCACCTGGAATCCCATGTCAGCATTCTCGTAACGACCAACTTTATGTGTAAGTAATTTTAAGTTTTCTTGTGCAGTGCATCGATTTTGGGATTGTGCCAAGAGTACATTTATTGTTCCTTATTTACATACAATTATTATTTCAAACGTATTCATCGTTCAAATTATAAACATTATTTCAAACGTATTCATTTTTTTATATAAACATTTGTATTAATTAATTTCATTAAGTTCTTCATTTACATATGAACTTTTATTTTAATCATTCACCATATGTGACTTGGTTAACGTTCGTCTATTGTTAATAAGTAGAACGGACGTCCGAATTTATTGGGCGTTTGTTTAATTTAGAAATTAAACAGGTTTTTGTTGGTTGGTTGGGTTATAGTTTCCAATCACCCTGTATATAAATAATTTAAGCAAATATGCAAAATTGTAAAAACTTACGTAGAAAAGTGTAAATAAAGCGAAAATGCAACCTAGCACTTTTCAGTAGGTCAACAAAAATATAATTCATTTCCGTATTGTAATCATATCAACATTCAAAACAATTACTCATCAGTTCAATTAACTTTAATTAATGCATTTAAATATTATAAGGTAAAATTTATATCAATTCAGCAGGTCAATAACTTTAAAATACTATTGGAATGTGATAATTAGCATTAAGTTTTTATATAAATAGGGTATTTAAAACTTAATAAAGCAGTACAATTTAGAAGACGTTTTGAATTGTTACTCACCAAATAAGTTAGGAAAGGTACTTCTTGCCACCTTTTCCTAATTTAGAGTATCACTTGAACTTACAACTCGAGTGTTACTCATAACGAAGTAGGGGAAAGAGTGTTATGGACTCAAGTCTAATCCATAAATCTTTGTGAGACTGCAAAGAATAACATCTCTTCTCTTCTATTTTCGACAGGGTTAGTGTTAAGATTCGGTTCTAACGTGCATTACATGCACCTATTTGTTGTATCATCGTACGACTCGTACACCAATTTAATAGTTTTCAATATATGTATTAACAGTTGTTTTGAGTGTTATTTTTGTGTGTTACTATTTGTTTTTAGAATAAGAAACCATTACTGTGACGTCACGAGGAGGCTGAATGAGATTCTTCGTGAGCAAGGTAAAGCTCCTTATCGTATACCGGTCACGTGTGGTAGGTTCCCAGAGGGCCTTAGTAAGTTTTTAGATAAGGTGGCGCCCAACTTTTTCCGTTACAACTACGTCTTTCTCCGTCTCGCATAACCCCGTGTCGCGACCTAGGAGCCGCACAGACGAAATCTCTCCCTTACTCCCCCATACCCTGAGCTAGTGGGCACTTTACCTGTTTAAGTGTCATAGTGACACGATTAGATCGTAACAAAAGGTGATTTCGAGGAAGGTCCTGCAAATTCTTTTGAAGGAAATTATGAAACATTGACGTCTGCTGAAATATTTGAACTATTTGTCAACAAACAATAAATTTATAAACAAGATAGTCCCTAAAATTACTATTGATGAAATGAAGTGTTTTATAGTAATTTTAATTTTATCGAGCTATTTTTTGCTGCCTGGAAAAAATGTTACTGGAATACCGATGGAGATCTTGAACATCCCATGGTGATAGAAGCAATGAGGAGAGACCGACAGATAGTAAAAGTGTATTTGACCAAGTACAAAAATCCACCCAAAGGTAGTGATAAACCATCCACAAGTAAATCAAGCAGATCCTTTAGCCGTGTTGCTGACGATATACGATACGATAATGTTGGTCACCTTCTTACACCAGTTGAGAAGAAAATTAGGGCAATGGTGACAACTGTAAGTCAATAATGCGCTCTAAATGTATGAAGTGTGTTACATCCCTGAAATGTATGTACTTTGTGCGCAGGGCATTAATAACATTGTGTGAACATATACTACCAACATTACACGTACTACATCTTTAATTTTGTAACAAGTTCTGTATATAGCTAATAAAGTTATTTTACTAATTACAAGTGTTTAAGTAATATTAATTATAAAAGTTGTATAAACACAACAGTTGGCGACGAGGATTCTACGAATTCATGCGAGTTTATTTCTTTGAAGAAAGAAAATTTGGTGGTTACAAAAATTGCAAAGTTACAAGCGAGTTACAAGGTCAGACAATTTTTTTCGTTACAACCATTTTGCGTTTGGGTTCCATTACGATTACAAAAGAAAATTTTTAATTTTACGATTACGATTACAAGAAGAAACATTTTTATTTTTCGATTACAAGACGAAATTTTTATTTTACGATTACGATACGAGTTATTTTACTGGAATTTTGGAACTGAAATTAATTTTTATTACGATGTCAGTCACTACGGCAGATAATATGGCACATGTGAATACAATTACTTCGACAACGGTTCAAAACGTTTTTACAATTGAATTATTTGAACATTCCAAATTTCAATGGGAACGTTGGGTCAAGAGACTAGAGGGTGCATTTACAATATTTAACGTTGTTAGTACAAATAAAGTTCCCTACTTACTACATTACATGGGTCCAGATGCTTACGATATACTGTGTGATAAATTAGCTCCTGAAGATCCAAATATGAAGACTTACACGGAATTGGTGGAATTGATGAAACAATATTACAGTCCTGCTCCATTGGAAATAGCGGAAAATTTTAGATTTCATCAACGTAAACAACAAGAAGGAGAAAGTGTACAAGAGTTTCTAATTGCATTGCAAAAACTAGCGATAAGTTGCAAATTTGGTACGTACCTGAAAACGGCATTGCGAAATCAATTTGTTTTTGGACTGCGAAGTGAAAGGATTCAAAATCGATTGTTGGAAACAAAGGATTTGGTATTGGATACGGCATTCAGTACAGCTACTAGTATGGAATTGTCAGCTCGGGATGCAGCACAACTACACCGTCAGGATGGAACAGTCAATAGAATTGGAACGATTTCGAAGTACAAGAAGAATCTAAATTCGAAGACTACTAATAATACAACGAATACAAGACCAGAAGTCGGTAATACAATTAAATTTAATGTTAAAAATAAACAATGTTACAGGTGTGGAAATTCAAACCACTTTGCAAACAAATGTCCCAAGATTAATTTCACATGTAATTTTTGCAAGATAAAAGGTCATTTAAAAAATGTTTGTACAAAAGCAATTAGGACTGGTGCACATTTGGTAGATACAGAAGAGATTGTGGCAATTGAAAGCACGGAACACCGTCAATTTCGAAATAAATTTTATGCGGAACTTATGGTAAACAATAAAAGAATTAAATTCGAGGTTGATAGTGGAGCTTCAGTTTCAGTAATGGGTAAGATGCAATTACGATTACTTTTTCCAAAATTATCCATTAAAAGTACAAATTTAAAATTGATTACATACTGCCGAAATACCTTAAACGTTTTAGGATATGTGCGTTGCAAAGTCTTATACAAAAACATCCGTTACAATTTAAATCTTTACATTGTTGAAATAAATAGAGAACCACTATTGGGAAGAGAATGGATTAGGCAAATAAATTTTGATTTATGGGATCAAAACGTTTACAAAATAGATTCAATTAATACAAATAAAATTTCAATTGAAAACTTAATTACTAAATACAAACCAATTTTTCAACCGGGAATAGGTAAAATTGAAGGTATACAAGCAAAATTACGGTTAAAACAAAATGTTCAGTCTGTATTCATTAAAGCTAGAACAGTACCATTTGCATTAATGTCTAAAATTGAGGCGGAACTTGATAATTTAACAAATCAAGGTATTTTAACAAAAATTAATTCTTCAGATTGGGCAACCCCAATTGTACCAGTAGTTAAAAATAATAAAATACGAATTTGCGGAGATTTCAAAGTTACGATTAATCAGTTTCTTCAAATAGATGAACATCCATTACCTACAATTGATGAGTTGTTTGCATCTATGGCCGGTGGTATAAAATTTACAAAAATCGATTTGAGTAAGGCTTACTAATATATGGAAGTTTGTCCGGAAGATCGGTATTTACTTACTTTAAATACTAACAAAGGACTATATCAATGCAATCGATTAATGTTTGGTGTTTCATCTGCTCCAGCAATTTGGCAACGACAGATGGAAAAAATACTACAAGGCATTGCCGGTATTACGGTTTTTCTAGATTATATCAAAATAACGGGTGAAACTGATGAGATACATTTAAAACGATTAGAAGAAGTTTTAAAACGGTTACATAAACATAATTTACATGTTAATTTAGATAAGTCTATTTTCTTTGCTGATAAAATTGAATACTGTGGTTATATTATCAATAAAGGTGGTATACATAAAATGAAATCAAAAGTAGAAGCAATACAAAACGAGCCTACACCTACAAACAAAACTGAATTAAAAGCATTTATTGGTTTAATTAATTACTACGGTCGTTTTTTTGAAAATTTAAGCACGATATTACATCCATTAAACAAATTATTACACAACAACGTATTTGTCTGGAATAACGAATGTCAAATATCTTTTAATTTAGTTAAAGAAAAAATGCAATCTTCAGAAATTTTGGTCCATTATGATCCTAAATTACCGTTAATTTTGGCGACCGACGCGTCACCATATGGAGTTTCTGCTGTTTTATCTCATTTATATCCAGATGGAACAGAGCGTCCAATACAATTCGCTTCACAAACTTTGTCATCTACAATCTACACAACAAAAATACCCGCAAATTGACAAAGAAGCTTACAGCATAATATTTGGTATACGTAAATTTTACCAATATTTGTACGGAAATCGGTTTACATTGTATACAGATCATAAACCCTTAATACAAATATTTAACCCAAAGAGAGGTTTACCCATACTTTCAGCATCACGTATGCAACACTATGCTATTTATTTACAAGCTTTCAATTACGATATCAAATACAAAAGAAGTGATAATTTACATTGTAATGCGGACTGTTTGTCTAGACTACCAAGTAAATCTGAAAGTTTAGTTACTATTTTTGGTGAACCAGATTTATTTGAAATGCATCAAATTGAAACACTTCCAATTACAATTTCGGAGTTGGCTTGGGAAACCAAGAATGATATTCATTTAAAACCATTACTGCAAGCATTACAAAACGGTAAAATAATAGAAAAGAATTTTCGATTTGGTATTGACCAAAATGAATTTTCGTTACAACAAGGTTGTATAATACGTGGCCAAAGGGTGGTAATACTGGATTCATTGCAAAAGCGTATTTTGAATGAATTACATGCTGCACATTTTGGAATAATCAAAATGAAAGGTTTGGCCCGTAGTTACTGTTGGTGGAAAAACTTGGATTCCGATATAGAAAATTTAGCTAAAAGTTGTTTACAATGCAATAACATTCGAAACAACCCTACCAATGTTCCTATTCACCCTTGGGAAAAGGTGAATGTGCCTTTTAAACGTGTTCACATCGATTATGCTGGACCATTCTACGGTTCTTATTATTTTATATTAGTAGATGCGTATTCACGTTGGCCTGAAATTATTGAAACAAATGATATCACTACTAATACTACAATTAAAATTTGCAGAGATATATTCTCACGTTTTGGTATACCTGAATCATTGGTTAGTGATAACGGTAGACAGTTTGTTTCGACTGAGTTTAAACGCTTTTTACAATTAAACGGAATTAAACATTGTTTAAGTGCGCCATACCATCCTGCTACAAATGGATTGGCTGAGCGATGTGTACAAACTTTAAAACAATCAATTAGAGCTTTACAACCCGATAAAAAAGATAAAAATAAGGCATTAAATCAAATGTTACTTCATTATAGACGAATGCCTCATAATATTACAAAAGTTTTCCCCAGCAATGCTAATGTTCAATCGCGAAATAAGAACTCGTTTAGATTTAATAAAGCCATTACAAGGTAATACAAATAAGACAATGCAATCACATATTCCTATACGCGAATTTGAAGTTAATTCAAGAGTTTCTGTGCGCGATTATTTGCACGATACAAAATGGAATTTTGGCAAGGTAATCGAAAGACTAGGTAAATTGCATTATTTAATAAAATTAGATGACGGAAGAATTTATAAAAGTTGTATAAACACAACAAAGTGCAATGTAAGTGTTTGTTTAGCATGCAATGTAAATTACCATACCGAATTATAATTATCAAAGCTCTTAATAAACATGTTAAATGAAAATATTTTTTTGCGTAACTGTATTATACATATTGCTATGTACCACGGCCACGTCAATAGAAATGATCACGTTTTGATTCAAGGTTGTATTTATTAATAAAGATAGCACATGACTTATCTGTTCAAAAGTAAAGGTTTCATCTGACACCAAGAATCTGCTTTAACGTCATAATTTATGTAAACATAAGGTCGCGGAACGAGAGGACAAAATAAATTCAAATGCAACGTTTTGATTCTGTTATAAAAATGTTTGTTAAAATTGTAAATTAATTTAAGTAGTTATAAGAAATGTAATTTGAAATCAAAATAATTGTTCAAAATATTAGTTATAAAAATGTGTTAAAACATAAAACTTTTAAAATAACAAAAATTTACATGTGTTAAAAATGCTTCGTAACTCAATGTACCACGAACGAGAAAAACATTTTCTTTTCAAAAACTTTACTGGATGATCACAGAAGAGGCTGGTACTTCAAATAAATCTGAAACATAAAAATTTTATTAAAAATTTTACAAAGTATTTTGGGCCAAGTACGAACCTGGAAATTGTACGTCAAATATATTGATTTTTATATCGACCAAATGGAACGAAATCAGGAATGCTTTGAAAATACAAGTAACTATGGAAAACAATTGATGAGAGAATAATAATAAGTTGATTCTTGAATTCAATGGTGGTAAAAATTTGCGTCTCCTAAAATTAAATAAATAGTGAGAAAATTGTTAAAAAACCGTATGAAAAGTAAAGAGATCATTAAAGCAAAAGTACTTACGTGTTTAAAGAGTCAATTTCGTTGAATTTATAAAGTGATTGTGTTTATTTTTGAAAATTTGGTGCTGCATAAAAACGTGGTTCAACACTACACATAAGAAAACTTATCTGGATTATTATTAGTAACTGAAGGTCATCGGCCAGGCAAAACCATCCTATTGTATGCTGTTAACAACTAGGAATAAGAAATTCCCTACATTTATTAAGGTAAATGCACATTAAAAGTTATTACATAAAAATTAGTGAAAATTTTTGGAAACTTAAATACGCGTGCGTTAGCCCGTTTAAAGTTTTAATTTTAAGATTTTGTCAATAGATTTAAACATTTCTATTTCATTTTTCTATTTTCATTTGCGTTATTTAAAATAAAATTATTATTCTTTTAACAACGGAGCATAATTTGTTTGTACAACCTTATTTTCCAACGGCCAGTAATTTATATTTCAGTAACACAACTTGGTCAAGGAAAGGACCCAACTTGAGATTAGGTAAGTCAGTGCTCTCCGAAATAGTCAAAGCCGAGGTGAAAATTTATTTTATTGCAATTTATCAAATAATTTTACAATCATTTTTATTGACGAGGTACATTTACGTACACTCGTACACAACATCAATATAAAACGTGCAGCCCTAGTAAAGCTCCGAGGGTACACAGCAATTTTGGCGTCACAACGTGAGGCTCGAATAAACTCGAGTCACCTCGAGTAATCTCGAACCACGAACAAAGTTAGGTTATCATAATTAAATTACTAGATAGGTTAATTACAACGAGAAATTTCATTAAAATTATTTACTTAACGTTAAACTTAAAATTAAAGATTTCCTTAAAACTAAAATTAAAAATATTCTTATTACTAAAATTAAACGTTACATCATCAATTAACTTAAAAAACTATTTCCTTATAACTAAATTGCTTAAAAATAAATCAAAATGGCAGAAAAATCTGAAAGGACAATCAGGTATGAAAAGAAGAATCCAGAAGTAGTGGATGAAAGTGCAGAAGAATTTGAATTGGAAAAAGAGGAAGAAACGTTAGAAGAAGGGGTATCGATAACCGAAGAAGTCACAGGAAGTGAAATGTTAATCCAGTTAGATGTTGACGAGACGCCCAAGGTAGAAAAGCTATCAGAAATGCAAATGATGATGGCGTTAATAACAAAAATGAGGAATGATGCAGAAAAGAATACAGATTTACTTATAAGAAATGCAGAGAACCAAAAAGAAGATAGAAAGAAAACGGATGAAAATCGATGTATGCTAGCCACATTGTGCAAGAACACTAATGAAAATGAACAGAAAATAGAAGAAGTAGGTAGGAGACTGGAAAACATAATCATAAAAAGTACGGAAGACACCAGAAATGAATTGAACGAGAAAATAAATATAGTAATTAAAAACACAGACAATACCAAGAAAGAACTGAATGAGAATTTACAAGAATGTAAACGGGAAATTGAAACTAAATTTTCTCAGGAGATAAATGAAACAAATTCAAAGGTACAAACGGTAAAAGAAAATGTATACGAACTAAGTGAAAAGGTATCGGAAATTAGTGACCAAATCATACCGGAAACGAAGATCAACAATAAAATAATACAAGCACGACAAATTTTAGAAGAACAAATTGTGAAGTCAAAAACGGATATGAGTCAAGAGGTGTGTAAATTAGAAAATCGGGTAGACCTGAAATTCAATGATCAGGGCGAAAAACTAAAATTACTTGAAGAAAACGTCAAGATAAAATGTGAAAGCACAAACAGTTCTATAACTTTATCGGCTCTACAAGACATTACGTGGCCGACAAACAACGGGCAAGCAATAAAGTTCTACGAAAAAGGGGACTTTAACCCTAAACAATTTATCAAATACGCGAACCGCAGCACAAGTCACATCCGCGATGTGAACAAATTTAAAAATTGCATCTGCTCGATGATGGGTGGAAATGCTAAAAAATGGTTCGGGTGTGTGCAAGATAAATTTGAAGATTTTGTCGGTTTCGAAAGACTATTTCTAGATCGTTACTGGGACAAGCAAGCTCAGGGGCGAATACGTAACGAGTTAATGAACGGTAAATTTAAAGGGTACGGTCGCCGCAATGATTACGCGGAGAACATCATTAACGAGGTAACGCAACTTGAACCGGAAGTCTCCGAGGAAGAAATCGTTGAACACTTATCTAATCATTTCTGCCAAGATATAATTAATCGGGTAGCTCTTGAGAATATAAACACGATATCCGAATTATCGAAATTGTTAAGGAGAACAGATGCGGTTAACATGGACGAAAGAGCCAATAGGCCAAGCTATAATAACGCGACTAGAACTTTTAACAATTATTCAGGGGGGCAACACGACTCAAATAACCAGCGCACTTATTACAATAATGGGAACGACAATCGCAATAATCGGGACAACAGATACAACCGGTATGAAAGATCGGGAAATTACAATCAAAATAATAATCATACGGGGTACAACAATTTTGAAAATCGCAGGGGCGCAAATAATAATTTCAATGCAAACAATCGGGATAGTCAGGACGATCGCAATGCGGGATACAACTCTAACAGAGATAATTTTGGTCGAGGTAACTATTACGGAAATAATAGAAATTATAATCAGGGTTATCGTGGACGTTTCCAGAGAGGAGGTAGATTTGAGTCAAATTGGCGTAGTTATGACCATCGCACGAACGATCGGGACAACCAACAAGGGGGTGACGAACGTTTTCCTAACCGAACGTCAGCCAATACAGAAAACCGACCGATTAATAGTGTTACGATAAATAGGACACCTGCTGTGGAAGAAGAAGCATCTTCCCCACAGGATTTTCAATAAACGGCGTGCCAATGAATATGCAGATAAGCTCTTATCAACATCCCAAAGAGTTTATCAGTATCGAAAATACGGGGGGGTTAAATAATGAAAATAAATTTGATTTGTTGCCATACATTATGGTAAATATTAATAACGTTCAGGTAAATTGTTTAATAGATACAGGGGCAGAAATTTCATTAATAAATCAGGGGGTAATCACAAAAAACCATGAAAATTTTAAAGATTTAATTTTAAAAACAAAGGTAGTAAATTTGGTAACGCCAAACCAGAAAAAGTTCTCGTCTGCGAACGAAAGCGTGCTCGCGACAATTAAAATAGGGGATGTAGTTATAAAAGAATCGATTTTAATTATTAAAAATTTATCCATGCAATGCATACTCGGAATCGACTTAATTAATAAATTTAATATGACCATTGATGCGGAACGAAAAATAGTAAAAATATTAAACAAAGAGATCACTTGGACAAACAATTTAGGTAATCAAATCACTGATGGGAATGAACCGGAAATGTTAGTAGAAAATTTAATAGAAGGGGAATACAATGTTAATTATGTTAATTATGACAGGGAAAAAGGTTTAAGAAATGTTAATTGCGATACACAGTCAATAAATAAAAACAGAGGGAATTTGAAAAACATAAAATTAGATTGTCCAAATGATTACACCCAAGAAGTTATAAAATTATTCACGAAATACGATGCATTGATAAATCAGGAGTCGGGTACCGCGAAAAATTACGTGCACAAGCTGCAAATTATTAAAGACAAGCTATTCCGCTGTAAGACTTACCCTATCCCGCAATGTTACAAAAACCAGGTGCAATTAGAAATTCAAAAGATGCTAAATGACGGCATCATAGTAAAATCTCCGACAGCTTATTTAAACCCACTCGTTATTGTTAAAAAGAAAGACGGTAGTTTAAGATTATGTTTAGACGCGAGGGGGTTAAACGCAGTCACAAAACCCCAGTTCGAGAGTCCAGAAACTATGGAGTCATTGTTATCAAAATTGGGATCATCAAAAACTTTCAGTAAACTCGACTTAAGAAATTCGTTTTGGCTAATTAAATTGCATGAAGACTCACAACAATACACAGGTTTTAGCGTGGATGGTAACACGTATATCTTTAGAGTTGTTCCATTTGGATTATCCACTAGCAGCGCGGCACTCATCGGTGCATTACAAGTCATTCTCAACCAATTTAGTCATTTTTGTGCACACTATGTTGATGACATAATAATCTTCAGCGAAAATGAAGAAATTCATAAAGTTCACTTAGATAAAATTTTAAAAGCATTAAATGATGCAGACTTGAAGCTCAACATAGAAAAATGTGAGTTCTACAAAACGCGAGTTCAATATTTGGGTTACATAATTTCAAACGAGGGTATTAAGATAGATGATGGCAAAATAATAGAAATCAAAAACTACCGTAGACCATTTAACTTAAAATCATTAAGATCATTTTTAGGGTTAATGAATTATTATAAAAGGTTCGTACCTAACTATTCCAAGTTAACAGTTCCGTTACTTGTGCTATTGAAGAAATCGGTAAGATGGAAATGGGATGATGATAAACAGAAAGCTTTTGAGCAAATGAAAAATACGCTATATGAGAACGTCAAACTACTACACCCTAATTTTAAAGAAAAATTTATACTAAAGACAGACGCAAGTCATTTTGCGGTAGGAGGTGCCCTAATACAAATGCGTAATGGGGAAGAAGAACCGATAAGTTTTGTTTCACGAACGTTAAAGAAATCGGAGCTTAATTATTCCACATCGGAAAAAGAAATGTTAGCTATCGTGTTTGCGCTCACAAAATTAAAATTTTACCTAATCGGCAACCGTTTTGAAATACACACTGATCACTCGGCGTTAACATTTTTAATGCGTACAAAATTTACGAATAATAGAATTTATCGGTGGAGTTTGCTCATTATGGAGTACACATTCGACATCGTACACATTAAAGGCAAAAATAATATTGTTGCAGACGCGCTTAGTAGAAAAGATAACCCGTTAAATAAGCCGAAAGAAATTTTAATTGCATTAAACCAACTGGTTGATGACGAAATTCCGTTTACACGTCAGGATGTTTTGTTAGCTCAGGAAAATGAATGTTTTGATAGCTTAAAAATTAAATTAGATAATAACGATCAAGAAAATACAAAGTCATTTAAATATAAAGATAACGTAATCATAAAAACTGTGAGAAATTTAGAATTATATGTGGTAGATGAACCTACCACAATAAATATTACAAACGCGTTACATTCAAAATTTGGACATGCCGGTATCAAGAGAACGTGGCTTATGTTCAGGGAAAATTATTTCTGCCATAAAGATTTAAAAATTATAAAGCGTACCATTAACCAATGTACATTATGCCAAATGGGGAAATTTAAAAATTTTCATAACCAAAATATCGTGCAAAGCTTAAAACTAGAACAACCTGGGGAGTTAGTTGCAGTTGATTATATTGGTAATTTAATAGCCAGTAGTGAGTTTCATAACATCTTCGTCGTAGTTGATGCTTTCACAAAATTCGTCCAATTATATCCAACGGTAGCATGTACAACGGACATTTCGCTGGAACTTCTGGATCGTTTCTGCAACGAAATTATTAAACCAAAAAGAATTTTAGTTGATAATGCAACTTACTTCGATAATCAACGGTTTAGACAGCATTGGGAAGAACGTGGTGTGAAAGTCACGTATTGTTCCATACGACATCCACAAGGAAACATCTGTGAGAGGTATGTCCAAGAGACGATTAAATTCCTCAGACTCCTGGTACACGATGATCAACCTTCATGGTATAGTAAACTCGAAACGGTAGAAAACTTCATTAATCATACCCCAAGCATAGCGACGGAAAGAACGCCACATTTCCTCATGTTAAACCAACAACCGGAAAGACCATGGATATATAATCAATCTGAAAAAGAACATGATGAAATACTTGAAGAAGTTAGGAAAAGACTCAAGAAAAGAAGTCAAAAATACACAAGAAAAATGAATAAGAAAATTAAGAAAAAATGCAATTTTGGAATAGGAGAATGGGTGATTATAAAAAAATTACGATTGGGCCGAAGAGAGCACAATGAATGCCAAAAACTTCAACTTCCCTACGAAGGACCTTTCATTATAGATGAGAAAGTAGGCGAATGTACTTACCAAATACGACATCCCGATTCGGATATAATAAGAGGTCGATTCCACATCGATATGATTTTTCGATGGGACGATGGGACTATTATGATTGACAACGCCAACGGCGAAACTTAAACTTAAAAAGGAAAAATAAATAATTAACAACTTTTAAAAATGACCGCTCAGGAGAATAGCAAGAATTGAAATGGCGAAACTTAATTTGAAATTAATAATAACAACATCTATAAAAACCGCTGGGAAAATAGTAAAATAGGACCAAACATGACAATTGTAAATATGATTTTGTCTGAGAATAATTTGACCAAGATGAAATTTTAAAAATGCTACGCTTGAAAATAACAATAAATGTAAGAGAACAAAATAATTATTGAAAATTTTAATTTATTTAATGAGTTTCAGTTATAAAAGTTATAAAAGTTTCAGTTTTGATTCAAGGTTGTATTTATTAATAAAGATAGCACATGACTTATCTGTTCAAAAGTAAAGGTTTCATCTGACACCAAGAATCTGCTTTAACGTCATAATTTATGTAAACATAAGGTCGCGGAACGAGAGGACAAAATAAATTCAAATGCAACGTTTTGATTCTGTTATAAAAATGTTTGTTAAAATTGTAAATTAATTTAAGTAGTTATAAGAAATGTAATTTGAAATCAAAATAATTGTTCAAAATATTAGTTATAAAAATGTGTTAAAACATAAAACTTTTAAAATAACAAAAATTTACATGTGTTAAAAATGCTTCGTAACTCAATGTACCACGAACGAGAAAAACATTTTCTTTTCAAAAACTTTACTGGATGATCACAGAAGAGGCTGGTACTTCAAATAAATCTGAAACATAAAAATTTTATTAAAAATTTTACAAAGTATTTTGGGCCAAGTACGAACCTGGAAATTGTACGTCAAATATATTGATTTTTATATCGACCAAATGGAACGAAATCAGGAATGCTTTGAAAATACAAGTAACTATGGAAAACAATTGATGAGAGAATAATAATAAGTTGATTCTTGAATTCAATGGTGGTAAAAATTTGCGTCTCCTAAAATTAAATAAATAGTGAGAAAATTGTTAAAAAACCGTATGAAAAGTAAAGAGATCATTAAAGCAAAAGTACTTACGTGTTTAAAGAGTCAATTTCGTTGAATTTATAAAGTGATTGTGTTTATTTTTGAAAATTTGGTGCTGCATAAAAACGTGGTTCAACACTACACATAAGAAAACTTATCTGGATTATTATTAGTAACTGAAGGTCATCGGCCAGGCAAAACCATCCTATTGTATGCTGTTAACAACTAGGAATAAGAAATTCCCTACATTTATTAAGGTAAATGCACATTAAAAGTTATTACATAAAAATTAGTGAAAATTTTTGGAAACTTAAATACGCGTGCGTTAGCCCGTTTAAAGTTTTAATTTTAAGATTTTGTCAATAGATTTAAACATTTCTATTTCATTTTTCTATTTTCATTTGCGTTATTAAAAATAAAATTATTATTCTTTTAACAACGGAGCATAATTTGTTTGTACAACCTTATTTTCCAACGGCCAGTAATTTATATTTCAGTAACACAACTTGGTCAAGGAAAGGACCCAACTTGAGATTAGGTAAGTGAAACGGTTAAAATTCCTCAAGAATTTTTCCCAAATGTGACGTTAATAATTGATGTTACATTAATTTCTAACCAAAGGGGTGTTAATTAAAACGACGAAGAAAAAAAAAAGATGGAACAGGCGCCACTCGATTTCGGTTAAAAAGGAAGACGTCGTTATGAAAGATTAGACAACTCGATTAAAGGGGAAATCGAGAAATTACGAGCTATCTTTGTAAATCTTGCCGGCTAGCTTGGAAGATAATTAATTAAACAAAAAAAAAACCAGTAATGAGTCCAGGGCATACGGAAAATTTTGAACAACGAAGAAATTTTGTAAATGAAAATAATAATTGCTCAAATATAAAGCGCAAATATCTTACGCGCAGTCCCGCAAAGAACTAACAAAATAATGGCGGACCACACAAAAATGTTATCAACCATATGTTGATTATCAACCGAAATCACGGAATATTTATACAAAATGTACAAATTTTGAGAATCAAATCAATCAAATAATTAATAGTTATTACAATAAATTACCATCCAAAAAAAATGATACCTCAAATTTCGTTGATCTGCGGCATATGCAAAATTTGTTCAGCTTCGAATCCCATAAAGGCGGATGAGAGCTCCCGGTAAAATAATCAAAAAAAATGAGCTTCCCAATCCTACGGATTCGAGAAGATAATCCCAGTTCGCTACTGGATGGTATTAACTAACCAATTCTTCTCCAAAATCCGGCTTCACAAAATTTTTGCACAACACACACAAAATCACCTCTTACTCGAGCAAACGTATCAAGTCAAGTCCCGTACCGACTCCTGCGCATTTCCCTCACTCGTACCAACGGTCACTGGTTCCAAAACCCAAAGAACCCGGCGGCAAATTTTAAACCGTTACACTCCCCCTTTACTTGGAAAGAGGTAAAGTTTCTATAAAACGAGAAAACCAACGATACGGGGAAATAGACTAGGAACTTTACCGATGGTGAAGATGTAAAGCTGTCCAGATGTTCGAACCTTCGACACGATAGGTAAACAAAACAAAAGATAACTTGGAACGACAAAACAGAAAATTATATACAAAGAAAGATATATACAAACGATAAAAACAAAACTATATATACTCGTCGTCTATCTGGGGTTTCAGATCCTGTACGTGCCAGATGCCTGTTGAATTGCCGTGGTCGTCCTCGAGTTCATAAGTGACACTACCGGTTTTCTTTTTGACCCTGTAAGGCCCAACAAAAGTAGGTGCTAGTTTGGCCGAAAAGAACTTGGAGGCATCGGAGTGAACTTTATTCCTCCGCCAAACCAATTGACCAACAACAAACTGTGCAGGTCTACGGCGTAGGTCGTAGACGCGTTTGTTGCGATCGTGTGCCGCGCGCAACCTATCACGGATCGTTTCGAACATTTTTCGAAAACCGGCAGAACGCTTATGAACTTCATCCTCATGATGTTGTTGTTCGGGGTGTAGATGGTGGTCACCCGAACTGACATACTCTCGTCCGAAGTTTACGAAATAGGGGCTAAAATCGATGGTCTCGTGTCTCGACGTACGGATGGCGCACGCTATCGCAGCTAAGTACGTATCCCAACGGCGGTGGTTGTCCTTCACGTAAGAGGACAGCATGGTTTTCACCACCTTGTTCACCCTTTCCGTGGGGTCGGCTCTAGGGTAGTACAAAGCTGTGTACTGTATCTTAGCACGATACCGCTCGCAAAGCTGACGAAACTCGTTACTGCGCATTTGCACACCGTTATCGCAGATGATAGTCTCCGGTACGCCGTACACTAAAAAGACACCCTCTTCCACATTCTTGGCTAGTGACCGTGCGGTAGCGGTACGAACTGCAAATAGTAGCACATATTTGCTAAAATAGTCGGTCACTACCAAGATGTGGGTGTAACCAGACGAGGAACGAGGTAAGGGACCAACGAAATCCAACGAGATGGATTGCCAAGGGCGTGTGACCTCGGGGCTAGAACCCATTAACCCGGCAGGGGCTTTCTGTTCGGGCTTCTGCTCCGCACAAACTCGACAAGACCTGACGTACCTGGCCACATCGTTCTTCATCTTTGGCCAGTAGTACCTATGATGCAACCTCCAGTAGGTTTTGTATATACCCGCATGACCTGCGGTAGGCTCATCATGGCACTGACGTAGAAAAACCCGACGACCTTCCTTGGGGACAACCACTTTCCAGTTTTCCGCCTCCTGACTCAACTCAGGGATACGGACCTTGACGTACTTGAAAAGGCGATTGTCCTCCAATCTCCACTGGGGGTACCTGTTCGGGTGTTCCTCAACCCGTTGTCGCATTCTCAAATACCAGGCATCCTCTGTGCCACTAAAATCGTCGACCGGAGGGGCCACTTGAATAGGTGCCACCGGCACGGAACGCGACAAAAAATCAGGCACGACGTGGTCTTTCCCCTTTCGATGGACGATGGTATAATCGAAAGGTTGGAGACGCAACGCCCACCTAGCCAACTTACCAGTTGGGTCCTTCAAATTATTCAACCAGATTAGGGAGGCATGGTCGGTGATGACCGTAAAGTGGGTACCCTCAAGATAATGGCGCAACTTTTCAATTGCCCAGATAACGCTCAAGCATTCTCGCTCTGTGGTGGAATATTTCTGCTCTGGTTTAGTTAGCGATCTAGAGAGGAAGCAAAGCACCTTCTCTACACCGTCGAAGCTCTGTGTGAGTACTGCGCCGAGGCCGTAGGCTGAGGCGTCGCACTGCAGGGTGAAAGGCTGAGCGAAATCGGGACAGGTCAATATTGGGGCCGTAACGAGGCAGCTCTTAAGATGGTTAAAGGCCTGCTCACAACAATTATCCCACTTGAAGGGCACTCTCTTTTGAATCAACCGGGTCATGGGCGCAATGATGGTTGAAAAATTCGGCACGAACCGCCGATACCAACTGGCCATGCCCAGGAACCTCCTAATCTCGGTAGGGTTAGCGGGAGACGGGACATTCATAATCGCCTCGACTTTTTCCACATCGGTCCGTAGACCGTTCGAATCGACTACATACCCTAGATATTTTAACGACGGACGACAAAATTTACATTTTTCCTGACTTAAAGTTAAGCCAGCGGCAGTAAGCCTATCAAAAACTTTTCGTAAAATATCTAGGTGAGATTTAAAGTCGGGGGAAATAACAATAATATCGTCCAAGTAAACATGGACGAAGGGTTCGAGGTCGACACCCAGTACCGTGTCAATTAGCCTCTGCCAGCTGGCAGGTGCGTTCGTTAGACCAAATGGCATCTTTTTAAACTGGTACAAACCTCTACCTGGCACGGTGAAAGCAGTGTACTCTCGTGAAGATGGACTCACAGAGATTTGCCAGTAGGCGCTCTTAATATCGAGGCTGCTTATGTACTTGGCTCCTCTTAACCTATCTAGGATGGCAGAGATATAGGGAAGTGGGTATGCGTCTTTCTCCGTTACGGCATTCAGTGCTCGATAATCAACACAAAAGCGGTACTCTTTGCCACCTGACTTTGGCACCAAGATAACTGGAAATGACCAAGAACTTTTTGACGGTTCTATGACGTCCATCTCCAGCATTTTCTGCACCTCGTCGTCAAGGATCTTTTGCTTAAAAGGCGGGACTGGGTAGTACCGTCTCTTAATTGGTTTGACATCGGGTTTGATGTTAATTTTATGCTCGGCTACAGTAGTGCAACCGAGACCGGTACCCATTTCAGAAAATTTCTCCTCGAGTAACTTATTTAGCAGAGAAGTTTGCTCAGAAGAGAGAGTTGATAATTCTCCTAAAGCCGAAACGGAAGATAGAGCAATAGAATCGCCAAAATGCCAAACATCTCGATGTAAATCCGGGACTACATCCATCTCTCTCCAGAAGTCCATACCTAATATGAGCTTCGATGACAGATTCTCTAACACATAAACATCAATGACCCTGACTCGTCCCATCAAACACATAGGGACCTTCAACATCCCAATGGTCCGACAGTCCTGACCATTAGCTACTACACACGATAAATTTTTGGAAGTATCCAACTTTAAACCTAAACCTAAAAATGTAGCCAGGCCAGACTGACCGACCACAGTAAGTGAACTACCCGAGTCCAAGAGTCCTAACATAACTCGACCAAAAACTGTGACCTTTAAGTGTGGTCTTCTGTCATCGTTGTCGCCATGTGAGAGGATGTAATCCAACAGGATCTTTTGTTTGGTCGGATTAAAGGAACGAGACACTAACCGACCAGTTAGTGGCTCGCGTTTCGGTTTTCCGAACACGTAGGACATGAAGCAACGGTAAATCCTACTCTACCACAGCGGAAACACAAAACTCGCTTTTGTTGCCTGCAGGACGACCGTTGATGGCCTGGTCGCCCGCAATTCCAACACTTACTATCTATCGAGGAAGGAGTATTAGTAGTCGAAGCACCGTGGGTGGCCTGGTCTGAAATAACGTTTATTCGGCCAGATTGGTTACTGGAACACCTTTTATAGACAGACTCAGGTTCCACTGTGAAACCTTTTACCCCCGAAGGTGGGCAATAGAATCGTGCGCGGTATTCGCTTTCCTCTACCATTCGACCACAATCGATCAGTTGTTCAATCGTGTTGATGGTTAGACATGCCATACCTCGCTGGATGTGTGGAAGCAAGTTTCCCCTAATCGTGTCGACTCTGATATTTTCAGAGGGAATATTCGACAGTTTACGGTACAAGTTCTCCATGACAGAAATAAACAACACTAATTTCTCGTCGGAGCCTTGTGTTCTTTTTTTAATCTCTGACTCGAGACGCGACTCGTAGCCAGGCGGTAAAAATGACTTCCTTAGTTGAAAAACTAGGTCATCCCAATCTTTAAACAAATGTTTGCGGGGTCGAAACCAAGTTCGAGCATCCCCTTTATAGTTCGATAGCAGATTGGAAGAGCTGGGCTTTTGAAACACCCCGTGACTCACGAAGCTCTTCAATATTTTCTAAAAAGGTAGTTACACTACTAGTTCCGTCGAACTGGACGTTCCAACGACAAATAGGTGGAATTTTCCCAAAATTTTGTGGTGTTGGGTTGGTAAATTGTTTAGCCTCTTTAGGAGAACTAAAACTAGTATCACGATTTTCCTGACGGTCATTGAAAGAGACTCGCCGGGCGGTAGAATTATGTACGGTACTCATATCAACTGAGCTCAAACGCCTTATAATCGATTCGACGTTTTGATGTAATTGTTCGTCTGGAACAGGTTGGGTTTGAATAACTGAGGCAGCACGAGAACCGTTAGGTAAATTCGTGTTTAATTCAAGATCAATCAGCCGAGAATTTGTCACCCTGGGCAAAGGTGGTGTAAAATGTGCTCTGGGGACCGAAAAATCAAGAGGTGGACTCATGACGTCCATCTCGGAGGGAATAGGTTCATCCAGGATCGAATCAGAAAGTGATATTAAATCGACTTCCTGATCGTCCGAAATATTTTCAGCCCTACATGCGAGAGTGAGGTTCATTAATAATTCGTCTACTATTGTAGAAAGACGATTTACCTCGGACTGAAAATCTGGGGAGAAAATATTCACCAAGCGACGCTGGACGTGCAAGAGACGTGCTCTTATTCGTTCTTCGTCATTTTTTATGTTTGCTCGATCGAGCGCTTGAATTTCCTTAGCCAATTCAGATAATTTGGTAGACGAAATACCTAATTCGGTGTTTACATCACCCACAAAACGAATAATTTGCGCATTCTTTCGAATGGCATCTCTTAACAAAGAACGCTTTTTGCTCACTGTGAGGCTTTCCGCCTCAATCCCTCTCACTTCTAATTCATAGGAGAGTTCATCTCCTAATAATCTATCCACTTTCATGATGGATGAGATTCGAAAAAAACACAATAAGAAAATTTTCAAAAAAATTTCAACTTGAAATTTCCCTTCCCCCTCCAAAAAAAAAATGGTACAGGGTAGAAAAACCAAAAACAGAAAACTACTTAAGAAAGTAATTAGCAGTTTTCAACAAAAATATTTTTTTTTCTACGACTCGAGAACCAAATTAATAGGTATTAAAATTTTACCTTATTAATATTTTACCAGCGCAGTAGAAAATTTTTGAATGCCAATAAAAAAAAATTTTATAACATATCCAAAAAAACTCGTAAAATAATCCCAAAACAATTCATAAACAAAAAAAATAATACGAATACAAGATTCGAACGTAAAGTAACTTTGGCGGAGCCCGTGGTATAACCACTAGAGTACACAAGCTCATATAAAACAAAACGTTTTTGAACTAATAAAATTAGCAAAATTTTACCAAAAACACCATAGTATTAAAAAACAGGTACACAAATATTATAACCACTAATTAGCTAAGCCAAAATTAACTAATTAGCCAAAAAAATATAAATTTCCTAAAACAAAATGCAAAAAAAATAAAACACAGTTAATAATTTATTTACAGTAATAAAAATGCAACAAATAAGGTTGTATTTACTTAATACACAAAAAAAATTAAACCTAGAGAACAACAAAATAAGTAAATATCACCAAATATTAAAAATAAGATAAAAAAAAATTGTTGCAACTGTAAGGTGAACCCAGAAAATTTGTGTAGTAATATAAGGTAATATCGGTTGACCTCACAGAGCCGCTACGATATATAAATTTATCTGTACACAAAAAGGTATGAAACGATTACAAATTGTAATCCAAGAAAAATAAAATAAATGTTAAATTTTTCCCATAAAATGTTACGAATTTAAATAAACTAAGAAAATCAAAAATAAAGTTCACTTCAAAACATAATCTACGTTGTTCAAAACAATTTACGTTGGGCGCCAAGATGAAACGGTTAAAAATCCTCAAGAATGTTTCCCAAATGTGACGTTAATAATTCATGTTACATTAATTTCTAACCAAAGGGGTGTTAATTAAAACGACGAAGAAAAAAAAAAGATGGAACAGGCGCCACTCGATTTCGGTTAAAAAGGAAGACGTCGTTATGAAAGATTAGACAACTCGATTAAAGGGGAAATCGAGAAATTACGAGCTATCTTTGTAAATCTTGCCGGCTAGCTTGGAAGATAATTAATTAAACAAAAAAAAAACCAGTAATGAGTCCAGGGCATACGGAAAATTTTGAACAACGAAGAAATTTTGTAAATGAAAATAATAATTGCTCAAATATAAAGCGCAAATATCTTACGCGCAGTCCCGCAAAGAACTAACAAAATAATGGCGGACCACACAAAAATGTTATCAACCATATGTTGATTATCAACCGAAATCACGGAATATTTATACAAAATGTACAAATTTTGAGAATCAAATCAATCAAATAATTAATAGTTATTACAATAAATTACCATCCAAAAAAAATGATACCTCAAATTTCGTTGATCTGCGGCATATGCAAAATTTGTTCAGCTTCGAATCCCATAAAGGCGGATGAGAGCTCCCGGTAAAATAATAAAAAAAAATGAGCTTCCCAATCCTACGGATTCGAGAAGATAATCCCAGTTCGCTACCGGATGGTATTAACTAACCAATTCTTCTCCAAAATCCGGCTTCACAAAATTTTTGCACAACACACACAAAATCACCTCTTACTCGAGCAAACGTATCAAGTCAAGTCCCGTACCGACTCCTGCGCATTTCCCTCACTCGTACCAACGGTCACTGGTTCCAAAACCCAAAGAACCCGGCGGCAAATTTTAAACCGTTACATAAGTCAGTGCTCTCCGAAATAGTCAAAGCCGAGGTGAAAATTTATTTTATTGCAATTTATCAAATAATTTTACAATCATTTTTATTGACGAGGTACATTTACGTACACTCGTACACAACATCAATATAAAACGTGCAGCCCTAGTAAAGCTCCGAGGGTACACAGCAATATGGTGACCATATTATTTTTATGAAAAAAGAGTACATTTCGGCGAAGCAAGGTAGATACCTAAAAAACTTAAAAAAAGGTCAACGGCGAGTTATATATTCCAATAACTAATAAATTAATTATGTAAGCCTGGTAATTTTCCGATAAATGATGTAATAGGAAATGCTAATATTGTAATTGTTTATCCATTTGTCAATTTAGCAAAAGGAAGTCTGGAATAGTCTAGAATAAAAATTCCGCTAAATAAACTATTTTGAAACATACATAAAAATCAATGTTAATAAAATTTCAGTCAGTATTTTATAAGTATTCATTAAGTATGTTTAAGTAATCATTATGATAGTATTTTTAATTAAGCAGGAACTCTGCAAGTTTAAAGTTTTATTGTGGAAATTTATATTCATAAAGAATAAATTAAATAAAGAAATTTAAGTGTTTTTAATAAATTAGTGTATAAGTTCAACATATATAACTGGCGCAGTCGTTAAAGGACCGAATTTTTTGGAAGAATTGGAACAAAAATCGTCCAAGAATTCCAAAAACCACGAAAACTGCAAGATTTCAAATGGAAAACAAACAAGAATCGTTGTAAACATTTGGAATCAAACCTTAGTTTAAGAAAAAACAAGATTTCAAATTGAAAGCGAACAAAAATCGTCGTAAACATTTTGGAATCAACCCTAATTTTAAGAAGAGGATCCAACAGCCGAAAACGTAGACAAGCATCGCTACAAACAAGTTGTGGATCAACCAATTAATTTTAAGAAAAACGTGGACAAAAATCGCCACCCTAATTTTAAGAAAAGGACCAACAACCTGCGAGCAACGTAGACAAAAATCGCTACAGAAGCAAGCTGACCGTTGACCGACTAATTTTAAGAAGACATATGAAGAAAAATATTATAACGTGAGTAAAAGCTCAAATTTAAAAAATTCCTAATCCAGAATCCTAAAACATAATTAATTAAGAAAAATTGAAAATAGTCGTACGCGAAAATAACTTTAATTAAGCAATATTTTACATTTTAATATAAATTAAATTACATCACATAATAATAAGATTAATTCTATTTTTATACCTAAGTTAAATGAACTAGCATTTCTGCAAGTTATCATTGTAAACGACACCCGGAAATAACAAAGAAAGCATGAACGCTAAATAACTCGATACAATTTTATAAATTTAAAAATCAAATCCAAAATAAAATGTCAAACATCCATAATTTTAATACGCCTCAACAAACTTCACATTTTCAAAATTTTAGACCAAATAGTTTAATCATTCATGTAGACCATGATTATGATACGACAGGACGTAATCTGATATTTATATACATTCCGGAGATTCAAGCAAAATTTTTAATCGAAACATTCAGTGAATATAGTCTTATAAGTTCAGATTTGGCTTTAAGATGCTTTAAAAATTACATAAAAACTGAAAATTTCCAAATTCAAATTTCGGATAAATTATCGCAACAAAACAAAATTTTATACTACCCCATTACCTAAAATTTTCAAAATTAATGAAAAATGCAAATTTTACATTTCTAATTTCTCGAAAAAATATGACGGTTTAATAGGAAACGATTTGCTGAGTCAACTAAAAGCAACAATGGATTTTGGAAATAAAACTTTTGAAACACCTCGAATAAAAATACCACTTTTCCAAACTCGATTAATTAAAACTCTTAACGTAAAAAATTTAAATACTATCAAAAATCATCATTTGCCACACCCAAATAAACCTACCAATTCTTTAGAATCTACAAATTTTAGAGAAAACAAAATTTTTCAAAAAATTGATTCAACTACTGATTTTATGAACGCACATGTCATAAACCTTCCAATTAACCAAATTTTAAATCAAAATCAATTTAAAATTCAAGAACCGGTCAAAAAATGTAAACCCCTAATAAACAACAATGTTATCGAATTAGGAAACCAAATTTCAAAATTATATAAAGAATATCAATTAGTTAAACAAAATTTAGAAACAGCACGATCGGAAATTGATAAAAAGCATAACGAAATTTTGATGAACCAAATTCATAGAAAATTAACTTTACTGCAAAAAACAGTTTCAGAAAATAAAAAATTAAGTCAATTAAGGGAACAAGAATCACCTGTTCAATTAGAAGAACAAAATTTACCAATTCCATTAGAAGAGCAAAATTTTGAACAAACTTTCCTACAAAATTATGAAAATCAATGTTACCCAAAAGAAGAAATAACCGGAAATTTTCACTTGGAAAAAAATCAAAAACCATTTAACGTAACAGAAAATTTAAACATCCTTGAAAATTATCATTTGCCATCACACCCGCATGATTTAATAAATTCTTTAAAACCCAAAATTTTTAGAAAAAACAAAATCTTCAAAAAAGGTAATTTAAACATTGATCTTACGAGCAAACAAATTGTAAAATTTCCGACCAACCAAAACTTTAGACGAAATCGTTTTAAAACTCAAGAATCAATCAAAAAATGTGAACCCTTAATAGCTGACAGTGTTAATGAATTACGAATACTACAAAACCAAGTTTCAAAATCCAAACTAATAATAAAACAAAATTTAGATTCAACAAAATTAGAAATTGATAATTCAAATAATAATACTAGTATCAGTCATGTTGATCATTCAAAATTAAATTTTAATGATATTGAGACAAATAATTTATTGTTGAAATTAAATAATTCTAAAACTCTTAACCAAAGTCATAAAAAATTAATATTGCCGCAAAAGGTAATGTCAGAAAACGTACAATCAATAACTCAATCAAAAGATCAAAATTTAAAATCACCATTAATGAATTCACATTTAAAACTAATAAATTTCCCAAAACAAAAACCAATTAGAAATTTCAAATTATTTTCAAATAAATTCCAACAAATTTTCAAAAAACGAAATCTAGTAAAAAATTTCAAATACATAAATAAAATTTCGATTTGGATCAATAAAGGAAATCAATTTAAAAATTTCAAATTATTTATAAACAAATCAAAACAAATTTTAAAGATCAATAACCGAAAAAGAAAAAAATTAAATAACCATTACAAAAATCAATCATCAATAAACCAATCAGAAATTCAACACTTAAAATTGTTAAATTTCAAAAGACAAAATCTAATTAAAACTCTTGAATACAAAAGAAAACATTTTAAGATTTTCAAATTCTTTATAAATAAATCATTACAAATTTTACAAATCGACAACCGGAAAAGGAAAAAACCAAGTAACCATTATATTGACCAATACTCACTTTTGGTACCTCCAAAAACCAAAACAGCAAATTTTCGTTTTCACGTAATTCCACAATATGCAATTTTAAATAATTAAAATAAAACTTAAATAATTCTAAACTTTTCAAAATTTCTAAACTTCAAATTTTACATATGAAACTACTTAAATACACTAACAAACATATTTAATGATTATACATTTACCAAACTGACACAAAAGTAAATTCAAAACAGCCAAAAATAATAAATTCAAAATCATTCATTTCAATTCAGATTTCTAATATACTAGCATCGGCAAATGAACTAAATTACATTAAATGGCAAATATCCTATATCTAATATTATTAAAATATTGGACAATTTAGGAAATGCATAAATCAAAATTCTCATCTTAGACGTTTATTCAAATTTTAATATGCACCCTTTTTACAAATCAATCTCTCTTTTTAGAAAACTATATAATTTCATAAATCCCACACTTCATAACATCATTGAAAAAAAAAATCAATACAAACAAGAATTTATAAAGTCAATCGAAACCAAAATTTTAACATATCAACAATTTTAAATCTATGATGTCAACAATTTCAAAATTAATAATTACCTTTCGAATAACCAATGACTTGTTAAATAATTTGGAAACAACAATTAATTTTGCAGAAATTAATGTTTTTCATAAGTAAATGATCACACCTATGAACCTTTTAGAATAAATGATAAATAAAAGATATCTTCAAATTATCTTTTACCAATTCCTAGTTCCTAAAACAATTTTAAAATGATCCTCCAAATTCAAATTTCCTTATTGTAAATGAGCAAAATTACTCCAACGTCGAAAACTATGTCAAGGAAAAAACCATTAAATTAAACAACACCAAAATTCGAAAATGGAAAAATGGATAGTTATATCAACAAAACGATTATTGGACATTCAAAAGTGTAAAAAATTAAAAAGTGAAAAATTCTTAAAAAAGGGGAACATATGTGATCGAACTAACTAAATTCCGCGAGTTAAAATTAAACGACATCAAATTGCCAAAAATTTAAAGGAACTCACAGTGCTAAATAATTCAGAAGTGAACTCTTAGAACTGTCCACAGTCAATTTAAGTGAACTCAACAAAATTCAAAGTGAATTTAATAATCAAAGGATTCGAAAAATGTATTTTACAGTGATACAATTTAAAGTGTTTGGACAATTTTAAATTATTTTGTCATTTCTATTTTATCATTTTTATTTATTGTTTATTGTTAATTTATAAAATTTTCATTTATATAAAAAAGCATAGACATTATCCGCCTGAAATTCAAACCAATCCACAACACCTGGAAGATACTACCCAAAACGTCATCGAAACTGTATTGGACGCTGATAAAAATTTAGTCACCAATAAAGTTCCAAATTTTTCATCTAAAGGGGGGAGAAGTTATATATTCCAATAACTAATAAATTAATTATGTAAGCCTGGTAATTTTCCGATAAATGATGTAATAGGAAATGCTAATATTGTAATTGTTTATCCATTTGTCAATTTAGCAAAAGGAAGTCTGGAATAGTCTAGAATAAAAATTCCGCTAAATAAACTATTTTGAAACATACATAAAAATCAATGTTAATAAAATTTCAGTCAGTATTTTATAAGTATTCATTAAGTATGTTTAAGTAATCATTATGATAGTATTTTTAATTAAGCAGGAACTCTGCAAGTTTAAAGTTTTATTGTGGAAATTTATATTCATAAAGAATAAATTAAATAAAGAAATTTAAGTGTTTTTAATAAATTAGTGTATAAGTTCAACATATATAACTCGGCGTACCTAAAATTACGATTGATGACCTTTTTTTTTCAAGAAAACAGCCATGAATGCATGTCTGGTTCCCCCGCAATGAAGTCTGGCACCCCCCAGACTTCATTGTGATTGAATTTTAAATTTAAATATTTCAAATGAAAAAATAAGTACATTTGTATGTACTTGGAGAAGTTTTTAAGTACATAGGACATCGTTCTAAAAAAGAGTACTGTCCTACTAAAAAAGTACATATGGTCACCATAATTATTATACACCTTTTCCACCAGTAATTCAGAAATCGTCAACCGTTATTCAGATTTGTTAATTGATATTACAATTCACAATTTCTGAATATCAGTTGACAAATCTGAATTGCAATTCACGATTTCTGAATATCAGTCGATAAATCTGAATTACAATTCACGATTTCTGAACAGCAGGTGAGGTTTTCTGAATTACTTGTGGAAAAGGTGTAGTAATAATTCAATAAATTAAAGTAAAATTAAAGATTTGTTCAAAAATTTAATTCCGTCCTTCATGGGTTAATATACACACAGAAAAAATTTCCGTAGACAATACTTGTTAATACGTATTGATGTGACCTCCCTAACTAATCTTAAAAGTGCCAGCCCTTAATTTGCTAGCAAAAATGTTCAGGTAAATGGTTCGTATTTGATGTTGTTAGTTAAGGGATGTTCAACACTATTGCCCCTTCTTACTAAGCTCCGGTGATGACACGCTCAAGGGTGGGTTCCTTGTAATAAAATTTGGAGGTGCTCTTTAGAGTATGTAAAATTTGCTCTCTCCCTGGATATTTAATTGCTTTCGTTGAATAAAAATAATAAACAGATTTCAGTAGCTTATAAAGAATGTTTATATTGAACAAAAATGAAATAATTGCAAGTTTTCACAAATAAATGCTTACACAAATTTGTAGATCGCTGATCTACCATAAGATAAATTTTACAAATAAAGACAGTTGATGCAGAAAATTTTCAAGACAAAAAGGCTTCCTCTCTTTGTCCTGACGTGCTTAATTAGTCATAAACTAACTAAGTCTCTCGCTGTACATTAGCGGATTTAAATGTTTTTTAAATAATATAGGTGCTTTTATAAAGCTTAACATTGAAGAAATAAACAATAAAGTTTTAATAATTAAATAAATGTGGGTCACGATACCTTACTAATCCTCAGATTGCACTTTCACTAATATAAAAAAGGATATGTGTATGTCCAGCTTTAGCATGAATGACACTTGTTCTTTATACACCTGCGCCGTTGAATTACTTCCAGAAGTTGTTTGATTGACCTCACGTAAACTCATGTCGGTGTTGTTTTGCGAATCAATTTAGTGTTTGTGACCTTTACACTTCCAATTTTGTTGATGTCTTCGAATTGAATAAGGTGAGTTGCATCTTATTGACAATATTTTCCAGTTCCAGTGAAACGTTGAGTTAATCTCGCAAATCATAACATTGCAGATTCATTATACGAGCAGCCATGGTTGTCCTTGGATCTATTTTTAGAATCGTGGTGCTTGAATTCAACTAAATAAATCTTAACCTCCAAATGTTTGTAAACAATTGGTTTTGGAGAACATTATTAATGCGTCCACTCTGTTACAATTCCCGAAGTCAACTGAACTTGATCCAAAACCAATGGATATTGGCAGGCCTGTTCAATAAAAGTGAGTTAAATTTTAACATTTTGAGTTTTTCTTTTTGTTAATAAATTGTTGTTGTTGCAGATTCACGATCTACATTGAAATTGATTTTCCATGAGGCGTTTTTCATGCACTTTCATTGGTATATTGCCTTTTCATGTTGTTTTTCGGCTCCTTTGTTGACCTGGATTCTCCATTTTATACAAATTTTTGATTTTACACAAAATTGACCCTTATTCACAACTAACTTGATTCACGTTGTAAAAACACGCACTTTACATAAATGAAATCACTACATAATTTTTGATGTGAACAATTTCTTACATAACATGTTGGTTATCAAGTAATTCAGTTTACAAAATCTTACATTTTTATAGGTTAGGAACATGTACAAACAATAATGATTTTTAATCAATTTCAGCTAATTAAATCTTTTGTCTTATTTTTGATGTGACAATCATCAATCTAATTAAGCTTAGCAATATTTATCATCTTTTATTTATCCTGAGAGATTCAAATTTTGTTCAAGAAATCGAAATTTGAGAAAATAAAAAATTTCTCGTAATGTAATTTTTTAAAGTGTCTTCCGACTTAGAATTTTGTGCTTTATATGAATCTAATATTCATTTTTGCATCTGGAGCCTTTATAAAGCATTTTGAATCATAGCAGTATGTATAACATCTAGTAGTGGTGAAATAGGCCTCAACTATTTTATGAGTATTATTTACCATTACAAAATAGTAGACATGAAATAGTACGATGCACTCTATTAGGAGTAATCATACAAGCTGTGCGTAGCAGTACGTTTTACCACTACCGTTTAGTAAGCTTTAACCTTATGCAAGGTGCATAATAACACATATACATGCTTTTTAATACAGCTACTTGTTATTAAGATTAACCTCTAGATACTGGGTGTTATACTATATGAAGTAGTCAAAAATACAATTTGGAAGAGTTCTTATTATTAAAATGTACAGTACATTTACGAATACAATGTTTTTACATAATTATACATTATGTTATTAAGTACAAAAGATATACAAATATAAATAACAAGCAATACATAACAATTCACATTATTTACCTAGAAAATCTTACAATATAAAATAAAAATTATGAAGTTGACCGTTGGAGACGATACTTATAATATTTTTATGCAACTATGCAAGTAATAGTATCCACTTGTTATTTCTCTAGTTTTCCAGGAATTAAAACTGTTATTGGATCATTTTGTACTTTGTCGGTGTCTACTGATTACTTCTTGTCGGAAACCTTTGACTTTGCATTATTTACCTCAATCTATATGGCACAATCACTTAAATTATTACAAAATTCACCCATCACTCATGAAATCATAGTACCTATGTGTTTTCATTAAAATAAATAATTTTCCAAACGAAGATTCTTGTAGCTAATAGTTTTATCCAGGAATACTTAAATGTACATACTTATGTTGCTGTAATTCTTTGAAAACTTTGGTTACCTTCAAAACGCATACGTAACAAAAACTGTATCCGCACGCCATGACATTCCAAATATTAGAAGATAATTATTATTAGTAAGATTGTGATATTTGAACGTTCAATGCTGAATATTTAAATAATTTTCCATTACACTATTTTTCACTAAACTGCGCTAGCTAGTAAAAACATCACCCAGCAACGATTTAAAATCAAATGCATTGATAATGAACGTGGTCGTCTGCGCATGTTGTCGATGTTGTCGTTACCCAAAGCTTTTACTACTGGTAGTGGTAGGTAAATTACGATTATGTAGTGTTAAATTATACCGCTGCGGAGTGGTAAATTACAACACTGCATAAAATCGCTTCTACTATGTCTCTAAAGGTAACAATGATTATTAGAAAATGATTGAATTTACTCTATGCTGTGATCAACAATACTCCACATTAAAACTATTTTGTATCAGTAATATATACTATTACATAGTTAAGTAATAACATTTGTAGTGTGTATTCATAATGTTTTAAGCGTTTTATAAACTATACTCCATTTACTCCTACGATTGGTAAATTGGATATTAAAAATTTTTCTGTGTGTAATATTGTACTAATTTAAAACAAATTTAAGTTACACTACTTTGGGAAAATGCACACGCTCGTAATTTAGACTATCCTCTTATACAAATTGGTCATTCTTAAGAATTGCTTGACCAATACGATTATTTTTGAATACCAGATTCCAAAAGTAAATATAATCAATTTGTAAGAGCCATTTAATTGTCTCTTTGTCTCTTTTAGCCAATGCCTTGGGAGTATTTGTGGGTCGGTAATACACTGGCGTGGCACTTTATTGGTGGTTATGAATTGACGACCTTGGTCCGAAACACGATAAAACTGTTTGAATATACTCAAACCCGTTTGTGACTTTCTTTCCATTGCTTATAGCTGGATCAAAACACTACTCTAAAACTGAAAGTTTATGGATTTCTGTAGTGGGAAAGAACACTGAGGTAAAATAATAATTTAATAAAAATTGAATTAATATATTTCGTTCTAGGATATGCCCCTATTGATCTTCTGGACTCTGTTTACTACCGCTCTTGTTGTAACTCAGGCACAATTGTTATACTACGGGCATTGTTTCTTAAAAGTAACTCCACGCAGAGTCCATTATAATAATGATTAGAAGTTATCTACGTTTGGACTGTATTTTATAGTTGTTCCTTCTTATCATTTACTAAAATGTTAATTTAATTTTTAGGATATGCCCTTATTGATGTTCTAGGCTCTGTTTACTACCGTTCTTATTGTAACTCGGGCACAATTTTTATACTACGGGCATTGTTTCTTAAAAATGATTAGAAGTCTACTTTTGGACTGAATTTTATAGATATTATTTATAGTCAATTACTTTAATGTTAATTTAATTTCTACGATATGCCCCTATTGATGTTCTGGGCTCTGTTTACTACCGTTCCTATTGTAACTCGGGCACAATTTTGATACTACGGGCATTGTTTCTTAAAAATGATTAGAAGTTGTTTACTTTTGGACTGAATTTTATAGATATTATTTATAATCAATTACTTTACTTTAATGTTAATTTAATTAATGAAGTTGTCAAAATAATGTCAACATTGGTACGCCAATGTACATAATTTGTCTATTATATGTTTCGAGTTAAAATACAAATAAAGCTTTAAATTAATATGTTTGTTCACAAATTAATAATCAGTTTACAAATAAAGTTGCTATGGCTCCCAAATAACATCAGAAAGAATTTCTGAAGATAATTTAAGCAGTTGAAGATCTTTGATTGATCCATTGTAAAGTAATCACTGATGTCGTGTTAGTCAGATTTTATGACTCGGTTCAGTTTGGGTAATTGAAGCTCCTTCTGTTAAGGTAGGTTATTCAAACCCAAAATTTTCACTCTGTAGCTCAACCAGCAATTGCACCAATCCACTACTGTGGTCCCCATATGTTGACGTACACTATAAAATTTAATTAAACGTTTGTAATCATCCGAAAAACAAAGATGGACTGGCCGCCTCTCCAAATACTGCTGCAATCGATCACATGGAAAAAGCGCCCTGTGTAATGGGTTCTTAAGGGTCTCTGACATAGTTAACAGTTTTTTTGTAGGTGCTCCAGCCTGATGATGCATATGCTTTCTTATAGATCTGTTTTGTTAAGGAAAATTGCCATATTCGTGATAATACCCCTAAAACACTTTTAAACAATAACAAATCAGACAATTTAAAACTTCCAATATGGATTACTTCTGCGGGGGGGGGGTCGCCTGCTTTCCTAGAGTGCATCCCCAAGTGACGCGGATAAGGGAAAGCCTCCCAGATATGGATGGTAGGAGGGAAATAAAATACCTCCCGTATACCAAGAAGACACAATCAATCATCATGGTATCGTTTGATTCTGAATTGTATCCGGAGTTTCAAAGAACGCTAATGCACTGCGCGTACAAGGTGATTAATTTCAGTGTGGGGTCATCCATTAATTACGTAAGGGTTTGGGGGGGAGGGGTATTGGATATCTTACGTACCCTTACGTGGGGGGGGGGAGGGGGTCCAAAATTACAAAAATCATTCTTACGTAATTAATGGACGGCCCCTGTGAGATTTCCTAGAAATTGGAATTTTAGTACAGAAATGTTTGATGTTCTATCAGGATCACCAATTTAGCACGAGAATGTGCTAAAAAAATATTCCTCAATCAGGATTAGAACTTTGGTGTATTAGCTGTAAGTAAGCTCGCTAAACCACTGCGCTACTAATTAAATTATGAACCCTATTTCAATGACCGCTACAATCCTATGGGGTGAATAATAGCATGATATTCTGTTCCCAAAAAGGATATTGCCTGCCATGTTTAGAAATAGCAGAAGAGTCTTATCGTCCCCTGTTCTATGCGTTATTTCAAGTTTTTATATGGGAGAGGGGATATTGATGGTTCCTTACTGATGAACCATTGTACATCTTCCTGTTATGACATTTACCTGTGCATTGATTAATAATCAATGGTGGTGTCAGTTGACTTTTTCATTAAAACTTAAAAAAAGAGATGTATATTTTTCAAATTTGGAGCAATTTTAGGTCACCTCTTAAATGACACCCTTGATACCTTCGTTAATCAGGAGAATAAAAGACAAAATTCATCTGTTTCGAGATATTTACTTAAAATTTCTTATAAGTTGTCTAATGTTGCAAGACTACTGAGTCGTTGAGCCTCTCGGACAAAGGTCAGGATTATATTGACGTCCTTGTGTTGTTACTGTATGAATGAATTTCTGTTGTCATCCCATCAAAGGTTTTAGATATGCTTTTCCCTTTTTGGAAAACAATGCGAATGAATCTCATTGTGGGCCATAATAAATCCAGAAATGAATTTATCCGATCTACCAATATCAGGAATACATATACATATATGAATGAACTATAAATTTTTCTCAATGGTTGATTTATACATAATAATGTATTTTTTTAGTAAACATACCCGATCTTCACTTTTACAGAAAAATCGCCTACGTCGCTTTTATTTTCATTGTGTAATTTGGTTTCATTATTAATTACATTCTATTAAAGGGCTGTCACTATAACAGACTGCTTGTTTCCATCCAGAAGCTATATACTGGTAGTTGGGTAAAGTGAGATTGGGTACCGACAAGCAAGAGAAACAATAAATTCAGCTTCATGCAGTTACTCAAAATATTATCTGGAATTGTCCTAAGTTTGTTGTCTATGAAAGAGAATCCATGATTGAGGACCCCTGGTCTAATAATAGAAGCACTTCGTCAGACCGGCTGTTAAACTTTGGTGTAAGCTTGAAATTACTAGATAAATGATGGTGAGATACTAACCCAATTAAGGGACTGAAGTGCATGCGCCTTGTTTCCATAGAATATCAGAATCCAAGGGTGATCGTTCCATCATAAATCGGATTCTGCAAACAGTTTTGACCTTCAATTTATGCAAAATCAATCACCTGCGGCGTATTGGCAATATTCGACAGATCTGTTTTATAAATTTAAATTATGACTTTTTTTATAATTGCAATAAAACTACACTGAAAAAAATTAATAGCAATTTATACTGCAATAATTGTAGTAATTTATACTATAATAAATTCTAGTACAAAGTGCCAGTCATTTTTTCAGTGTAGGTTTAGAGTGCAATTGCTTTTTTTGCATAATATTCGACCCCAATTTTCTCAAAGTCGCCTGTTGCGCGTTAATCAAATAGAGAATGACATTTTTAAAAATCAATCAACGACTGCTATTTTCCTAAATTTAAAAACCAAGTATGCGGTTAGCCCAATGGGACCAAAATTTTGCAACTTGGTATATGATCCACAAGTAGGCTCAAATTTATTAAAAAAATTATGTAAAAAATCACATCTTAAATAGGGGTTGGCTGCAAGAGGTGTACAATTTTTTGAACAGTAAATTACTGACATTTTGCATTTTATTAATTTTTCGACCCTATCTTATGAGAAAATAATTTTTTAATTGTTATAAATGGGTTTTTTAGAGGGGTTGAGAAAATTAATTCTTGAGCGAAAAAATATTAAAATTATGTAAATTTATAAAAGAAATGCTTTGTAGGGGGTCGTCCATAAATTACGTCACGCTCCTAGGGGGGTGGGTGCGACCCTTGTGACGATGGGGGACGGGGGGTTTTCAAAAATTGTGACGTCACAAAATATATAGATTAAATATTTTATTATAAGTATTTAAAAAAAAGTATTTTTTATAAGAAGAGCGTTAGCGTTATAACGAACGCAGTTGTTTCTTCCAATTTGGGGTAGATCTGATTAAAACAATTTAATTTCGCGAATCTAATATCTGGAAGCGGGGTTGTTTAACTCATATGCTCATCATTGGGGACTCGTGGTTTGTAATAATGGACGGGGGGACTAAAATTACATTTTTCACTTTTTAGTAAGGTGTTTTAAATCTGTGCCAATGTTTATGGTCGAAGTGACGTCGAATTGTCCAATATTCACCGACGTAACTACCGTGATGCGAGCGGTGCATCGTATTAAAAAATGCTATTCTTTATTCTGAGTTGTGGCGCCCCGTCGCCCTCCTCGTATCAGTCACCACTATTAAAATATTCATAAAAATGTAAGTTCTTGCGCAGTTTTCCAATATGGCGACCAAACCCGAGGTCCCTAGACGGTGCAATAATTGGGTGCAAGCTGAAATTAATTATATTTATTTACACTTCTAAAAAGGCATTCTAATTTTGCACGGTCTAGAGATCCTGGAGCCATATTGGAAAAACCACTTGACATTTTTATGAATATTTATGATAAATATCTCGGATTCATTAAAAAAGAATAGTGAAAATTAGCTAAGAACAATATATGTAGAAGAAGAACAAACGAGGAAATAGAATTTGAACTGTTAAAATTTAATCCATCAAATCCGTGTGTTTCTTCTAATTTGAGCAGATTCTTAAAACAAAAATTTGGGACACAACTCTCTTTCATACCTAGGCCAGGAAAAACTACAATTATTTGTTCAAAGGAATATGAGATCGATTATAAAGTTTTAGCTCAAAATGAGGGAGATGAAGAATTCGTGAAAGCAAACTTAAAGTTAGATGAAGACCAAATACTTCATCAAGCTGCTGGAATTCTCAGAAAGATTATAATAGACCATCAATCTGATTTTTCTTCACATTCTGAATATATGAGTGCTAATTCAATGAATACTGAAACCTTAAGTACGAAGTGAACTTCCCGAGAAGCTTTGTAAATTTATGTCATGGGTAATTGATGAAACTTCATACGAGAATGTCAGTTTACCAGAAAAAGAAAATATCAAAGCGATGGGTATATGTAGTATGTACTAGTATTTTAAATAGTTTTGACAAGATGAAAAACCGCAATTCTTTCGGTTTGACTGTTTCCCTATATATTCACCATTCAGTAAAAAGTAAGAAGATAATAGACGTTTTGTTTAGGTTGGGTTTATGTTGCTCGCATGATGAAATTAGATGTTTTTTGACTACTATAGCTAGCAATTTGCTTCGCGAAAACGGTTCAATGTATATTCCCCAAGGTTTAAAGCCGATAACTGATAGGCAAGATGGAAGCAAAGATTTTTTTCATGTTAGCATAGATAACTTCGACCAAAATGAAGAGACTTTGGATGGAAAATCTACAACCCATTCGATGGCTATGGTATTATTTCAAAAATCTGCTGAATCTTCTTCCACCATGACAACACAAAGAGAAACCAAACGTTCTTTAAATGAATGTAATGATATCGAACAACAACAAATTAGTCATTATGAAAAACCAAATGTTAGACCAGAACCTTCAAAACTATCCGATTTGGAATCTAAATATTTAAGACAAATGTCGTTAGAAAGTAACAAAGAAGATCTAATCTGGAAATTACTAATGTACTTTAAAAAGCGCTATGAAACTATTAGTTGGAATGAATTTAATAATTTTATTTCTACAAATGAAGTTCCTGTGTCATCTGTTTACTACTTACCATTTATTAATTCACCTCCAACTGAATATGATACAATATACTCCACGCTGTTACATTTGAGTAAAATAGCTGATACTTTAAGCCAGAAACATCTTGTCGTGACAGCAGATTTAGCAATCTACTCCAAGGCTCAAGAAATCTTGTGGTTACATAGTAATACATTGGGCTCAAAGATCACCATGCAGTTGGGTGGTATGCATTTTACCATGGCTTTTATAGCAAGTATAGGTCAAATATATGGAGATGGAGGTCTTATAAATATTTTAGTAGACTCTGGCATATATGCGGAAAATACTTGTCGTCAGATGCTTCAGGGCAAACAGTATGCCCGTGCCTGTCGAGGTTTAATATTAGCTGGAGATGCTCTCACCAGACTATTTTTAAAAGTAATGTTTGAATGGACATCTGAAGTTGAGCATAAAGACCACACTGGTACAGATAAAATCGTCGTTCTACTGCAAAATTTGGAAAACAGGATTAATAAAACACTTACTTTTGATGACACATTTTTAGAATTAAAAGAAAATTTGAATGAAATACAGGAGACTCTGTGACGATTTTTTGGCTTTCACCTCGTCACATATCAACCTTAACAAATTATTTTCTGATCGACCACTGCCATTTATATTTGAAATAATTTAGATGGGAGTGGAGACACTTCCTCTTTGGGGAGTTCGAATTCTTGCCGCAGGATACGGCGCTGAGAAGTCACTTTTTGTTTGGAAGCCGTTGTGAGAGTGTCGTCATAGTCGCGCGCGCTTAAAGTGAATAGTTTAATTGCCGTGTGCATTAGAATAGTATATCAATTTTTGTACTGAAGATTCACCGGTGCGTTGGAGGTAGGATCAAGCCTGTTTACTGCGTTTACAGAAGTGGGTGCTATTTTTTTCTGTTATCTTCCTCGTGTCCGGTGATCGCCATTTTGTCATTGTTAGCTGATATCGGCTTGGTGCGCGCGCGACGTCAGACGCCCTCTCTGGGACATTGATTAAAGTAATTTATACCGACACTCCGAGGGTCATCGACCGCTTTTACTCTCAGCCAACTTTAATCATAGATCATTCCGAGAGTCACTATCCGTTGTCAAGTCCGTTCGTCTGTGTTCCTGTCCGAATTCTCTGAACACAACTGTCCGAGTTGCTGAACACAATATTAGAATTTTCCGCCGGCGAGATCCCATTGGAAGCGTTATCATTCTTTTGGGATACCAGTCCAGTCAAGTGTTCCGGCGCCAGTTCGAGGGTCGCTGAGGCATCGTCAACCTAGAGGTGTGCAGTCGTACTTCCTGGGGAGGCCGAGTGAAGGAGCTCAAGATCGAATTCGTAGGCAGTCCGCCTGGAAGTTGCAGTAGCTGTCTCGAAGAGCTCACCAGACGTCTAGGTGAAATAAAACTTTGTATTCTTTTGGGTGGGATTGCCAATTATTTATTTACGAATTTTGTGTTAACGTAATATTTGTGCATTTTGCTACGCACATAGTTTGCCTTATATCCGTTCACGAGGTATTCTCGGGGAGACGATTGATTCACGCCTAGATCAACTTGGCTAGCTTCCTTCAGAAGCCGGTAATATTTGTTCACGACACTATTTGTCTGTCACCTGTCTTTGTTTTGTTTATGCAACACCTATACGTTATATTAAATATAGTAAAATCAAGTATCGTATTTTATTTCCTCGAGAGAGGGGACTACTTTATAACCTTACAGGATAAGCTCGTGACCTGGACTTGCGACCTTCGCATACCGACGATAACATCAAATAGCTGGCTTAAAGAACATCTAGGGTACCCACGTTTGAAAAGTGAGGAATCCTTCTTCACGTGGAGGAATCTTTTGCTCTTCGTTAGGCACCCTCTCATTAGGGGTGCGGATCAGCAGAAAATTCTAACAACTATTGAAAATTTTAAAATTCATGGATGCCAAACATTTGAAACATTCAAATACTGGTTGTCATTTTTAGACGCTGTCGACATCTTATTACAGCTGTTGAGAGCTGAAAGAGATGCAAATTTTCAATTGCATCTTAATGCAGTTAATGAAGCTTTACCGTACTTAGTAGCTGGTGGTCGTTATAATTATGCCAATTTCACCCCTATTTATCTTTCAGATATGATAAGATTGAAAACTACTCATCCGGAAGTCTACGAATATCTGGATAATGGCAATTTTGTAGTTAAAAGATCCTCAAATAAAAAGTTTAATTGTGTAGCATCAGATATGGCTCTAGAACAGACTGTTAATAAAGACTGTAAAAGTTCCAGTGGTGTTATTGGCTTTACTCAAGCAGAACATACTTTAACAAGATGGATTGTTACAAGGCACATTGTTGGTGAATACGCTACAAAAATCGAAAAGGTAATAGAAAAATCAAGTACAGAGCAAAAATATAGCAATACTATGAAAATACAAGATGAAAAAGCCGTCAAGCAAATCTTAGATGTTATAGAGAGTACTTGGGTCAATCCGTTTAGTCTTAGCGGTTTATCTGAATTAACGCATGTAGCATCCGGTAAAATAGCTCCTGACAATGTAAAAAAATCTTTAACTGGGTTTAAAGCCAATGCTAAAGTATATGTTCAAAATTATATTGAGAATACCCTTACTATAAACAAAAACCAAAGTTTTTGGAAACCTACGAAAAAGCAAAAAGTCGATACCTTTAGTGATACAAAAGTAAATTACAAGAAGAAACTGACGAAAACTTCCACGCTAACATCTGAATTTATGTTTCGACGTATTTTAAGTGCAGCTCGCTATAGAGATTTAGATTAAACCAACCTTCTAAAATACGAACTTACACCAGTTCCATCATCTTTGTTTTATGAAGATGGCTCTATGAGAAAATCGCCGAAAGCTGAGTTGGGTAAAATACTTAAAAGTTTTTGTCAGCCTTTATTTGAAATAGAAGAATCGGTCAATTCTTGTATTATTGATGCCATGGGTTTACTCCAAGAAATTTCAAAAAAATCAGTAAAAACCTATTCCGATATAGGACGTATTATATTCAAGAAACTCTTAGGTTTGTTCAATAAAGGATACGAAAATATTGTTCTTGTGTTCGATCGGTATAATATTCAAAATTCTGTAAAAAATTATGAAAGACAACGAAGAGGTGAAAGTTCGACTCAAACTTATAGTGTAGTGGGTTCCTGAAATATCATAGATTATAAAACGTTTTTGCAGTCTTTTGGCAACAAGATGGCTTTGATTGCATTTCTATCTAATTATATAGAAGAACAAGCAAGTTCCAAATTACCTGCAAATAAAGAGATTATTATTGCTGGTGGGTACAATAACGACGAACACTGTTATTCTATTACATGTGAAGGTGTTAAAGAAGTAATGGATTTAAGATCTAACCATAAAGAAGCCGATACCAGGCTAATATTACATCTAATAGATAGAGCTGAAAAAAAAGATAAACGGATACTCATAAAGGCTGATGATACTGATGTTTTAATACTTCTCCTTTATTATTTTTGGGAACACAAAGCTATTCGCGAATGTAATATAATTTTACAGTCCGAACATTCCACAGCGCATTCAAATAAAAAACATTTCGTTCCAATTAATGACCTTGCTATTCGGCTTGGAGACACCATTTGTAAAAATTTGCCCGCGCTGCACAGCATTACAGGATGCGATACAACAAGTGCATTTTTCAAACTTGGAAAAGTAATTCCTTTCAACATGATGTTAAAAAATTCAGAAAAATTTAACCTTTCAACGTTTGGAAAATGCTCTATAGAAGAATCGGCACAGATGGCCAGAAAATTCATTAATAAATTATACGACTGTGAAAAAGAAGACTCGCTTGACAAAAGTAGATTTAAGTTAACATTGAACACCAAGAAAACTTCTCAATTAATAAAAATTGGGGCAGTGGAGAAGTTTACCACCCTCCCAGACCAATTCATTTCAAGGATTTTTCTTGCCGAAAAATCAAATGGCAAAAAACGCCTTATTCTGAATTTGAAACAATTCAATACATTTATTAGCGCTCCCCATTTCACAATGGAGGACTCTAGGTCAGCCACCCGACTGATCCAACATAATTGTTTTGCCGCCACACTCGATCTCAAAGACGCCTATTATTTAATTCAGGTTCACAAAAATTACAGAAAATTTCTAAGGTTTCAATTTTACGGAGACCTCTACGAGTTTACATGCCTCTGTTTCGGCCTCTCATCGGCTCCATACACCTTCACTAAACTAATGAAGCCAGTAGTACAATACTTACCCTCTAAAGGCGTAATATGCGTAAACTACTTAGACGATTTTTACTGCTAGGTAATTCAAAGGAAGAATGTCACAATAATGTGCGCATTACTACTAGCCTGTTGAAATCCTTAGGATTCATAATTAATTAATACCGAAAAATGCGTCCTCACACCTAACACCAGGTGCAAATTTCTTGGATTCATATTCGATTCAACAACCTTGACATTAGAACTGCCACCGGGAAAACGTACAAAAATACGGAAGTGGGTCGAATATTTTAGATCTCATAAATCATGTAAAATCCAACTCTTGGCCCAGTTTATAGGCTTACTTACATCGGCGTGCCCAGCGATAAAATTTGGGTTTTTGTACACTAAATCCTTCGAACGTGCAAATTTTCTGGCTTTAAAGGAAAATCACGGTGACTTTAATAAAACCATGACTTTACCTAATGAGCTTTTACACGATCTGACATGGTGGCATAAGAATATTAATACCTCATATAACAATTTAAAAAAAGACAACTTCGTCTTAGAAATTTGCACCGATGCCAGCCTGTTTGGGTGGGGAGCATATTCGAAAGGCGAAAGCGCACACGGCTGGTGGACGGAATCGGACCAAAATAAACATACAAAACTTCCTCGAGCTCAAAGCAATCTTTTTGGGTCTAAAGTGCTTTGCCAAAACCTAACGGACGCCAACGTCCTAATAAGAACGGATAACACCACAGCCCTAACATATAAAGTCATTGCCACGAAAGTTGACATCTCGTCATAGATTGACCGAATATAGCAACGACGTATTGCTTATGAGCATTACCAGTCATTTTGTATTGATATGACAAAGCACGAAAATATATTGCACGTGTTGTGATACGATTCCAGTAACGACTTACGCTGTTGTGTTTGTTAGACGATAGTAAAAGACAGATATACTCATAGCATGTCGTACTAGTACCGGAAAAAAAATTTGACTCGCGTAGTAATTTATATAAAATTTCTGTCACTTTTAGTATTTTTGAGGTTAATAATAATTTTGAGGTTAAAATAATTAAGACGTTATTTAATCTCAATCATCCTACGACTTCCGAAATTCGATCATGGTCAGCGCTACGTATTCCCAAATTGAGTGTTCATCGTAAAGCTCAGGTTTCAGGTAAAGTAACCAAAAATTTTCGATGTGTATAACGGATTTTAGATCCTATATCCGTCATCGATCAACCTACAACAATAATTTGCTGACCACTGCCTATTTCATTCAAATTGATTGAGCACTCCCATATTTTTCGTGTCTTTCGTAGAGAGCGCATGACGAGTGACGACGGCCATGCTGGGTAATTAACTTCACTTTTGTTCTGACCGTCAAAGCGTATAGTTCGGAGTGTGTGTACTGCTGCAGTATAAGTTAATTTTATTGCTATCGCAAGTGAAAATTATTACATCGAGTTAACTAATATCTAAATCGAGTACACGGGGGTGAGGCTGACATATTTTTTTGAATACGAAAGTTTACCGTAGCACATTTCGTTTTGACATCTGGAAGTCAATCGCCATCTTTTTGTGTGCTTGATTATTTTATTCCGACTGCACTTTGCGCATGCTCTTGCGCCCTCTATGGGATTTGGAGAGTGACAAGTTTGTCAACAAAGCGCTACCGAATTATTTTATTTACCATCACCCGCTTTTGTCAGTTCGTGCAATTAGTCATTTTTTTCGTCGTATCCGTTGCCAATTATTTCGTCGTACTGCATTGTTGTTGTGACACTTCCTACCTGATTAACCGAGCGAGCCAACGCACTGCGTGTTAGTGGATTTGGAGTTACTTTTTGGAACCAGTTGTCCAGCCATTGTCCTGTCACCGAGTCGTGGGGTCGCTGTTGGAACGATAATCATCCGAGGCGTGCAATTCTTCCTGGTGGACCGAGGTGTAGCGGACAACAAGTCAACTTCCATTCTCGTGGGCAGTCCTTCCAAGCAGGTTGGGGGTAGGTACCTGTCACCATCATTTTGTGAGCTTGCCGAGTACTTGGGTAAGACAATTTTACTTTCCTAATCTGTTTTGGGTTGTGATTGCCATATTTCCATTACGAGTATTTTATTTAACGTCAAAAAGAGGTGTCTTGTTTTGTCACCTCAGTTTTTTTGTTCGCCGGACCTCCCCACAGGAGGATTGTTTCACGCAATTGTTTTTTTTTTTGGCTGGCTTCCGTCAGAAGCCAGCAATTATTATATTCACCACCGAAAGGTTGTTGCCATTTGTATTTTTTGTGTATTATTGATTGTTGTGTGTCATTAAATCAATTACAATAACACCGATTTTTATTTCCCTGGAAGAGGGGATATATTTAAGCCTTTTCAGTGAGATATAGAGATCTGGACCCACGTCTCTCGCAGACCGACGTTACCATCCGAAGAGCTAGTCTATTCCATCCAGGGCTCCCCACGTTAAAAAAGTGAGGTGGTTTTCCACTTCGCGTGGGAGGAGATTTCTCGATCCTGCATCCGCGGGAGATGGGTATTTCATTTCACTGGCGCCCAAACGTTTTAGGGGACCTTTATATTGCTTTGTCTCACTTGGAGTTGTCTCACTGGCACCCTTAGTTGATTTTTGGCGAGGGTTCGTGATCTCGACTTCGAGCTGAAAAGGTTTTTCACTCATACGGTAAAACAGGTGGCGACTTCTGTAGGTGTGTGTAATAACTTTGCTTTCAGCGACCCGTTCGACGGTGCAAACTTGGCTGGACTGCTTAGTAAGTTTCGTTTTTTGATACTAGTCACGTCAGGCAAAAGCTACGCTACGTACGGTTATTGGGGTTATATTTGTCATTTTTTTTGCGACAGATTTTGCAGGTTCATACGAAGCAAGGCAGTATTATACGGCACGACATATTTTATTTATTATTATTACACTTTTTGTTGCACTTGGCAGAATCGGGGTTCGTGTGTTTTTTGCATCACGATCGTTTCATCGGTGAAGAACCATTTGTAGCTGCTTGTGCTTAGCTTGTTTGGGGTTCTGTCACTGGCTATAGCGATTGCGGGCTGTTGCCGAGGTGTGCATTTGGTGGGATTTTAATTATTTTTTTAATTAATTATTCCTGTTGTTCGTTTGGTGTAATAATTTTAATAATTTTTGAGATCATACTGGTGAGAAACCATTTTTTCTTATTCATCTATTAGTCTTTATTTTGCATGAGATACCGTGTTGTGACATTTCCTTATTTACTGTGGGTTCGAATTTATATTTTAACAATTTACCAGGGTTTAACGAAGCGATTTATTGCGCTTTATTTAGAATTCGCATCGGCGAGAAACCTTTTACCGTGTTAATTTTCAATTTCATTCATCATGCCTAAGAGAGAGTACGCTATGAATTTGCGAGCAGAGGAGCTCGATATAGAATTCTTTATGCGGGGTCTATCCATTGATGCAAAAACGGTACCGGAAAAGCGCCGAGAGTTAGCGATTATTAATCGGTCCGAGTTGTGTACATCAAGACCTACCATTTTAAAGAACAAACCCTAAGATTTAGCGGCAGAGATAAATTTGTGTAAGGGAAACATCGACGAGTTGATGGGTGTGGTAACTCGCCTAGAGACCTTGCCTAACCTCGATTTGTTGCAAAAGACATTCGATAGGATGGCGCATTATTCCACTCGCTTAGAAGCCTTAGAGGACTCGGCTAATGAAGCGCGACAACCGCTTTTACATATTTTAAAACTAATGCGCGAGAAACTTGAATCAATTTTGCAAAAACAGTCGGTGGGGGGCGAAGTTGAACAACCGGAAGTCGAGGAACCCTTACATAATCAGCTGTTAGGCACTCCTAGAGGACAATCCTCCGTTATATCACCTAGAGCTGATGTGGAAATTGATAATGACCGGCATAACGCCGAACTAACAGCTATTTTAAATCGGTTGGTTGACCGCGATGTGGGTACAGCAAAGCAAGTACCGGTATAGAAATGGAACCTTAAGTTTCATGGTACTGGGGGGTTTGCGGAGGTATTCGAATTTTTGGACCGCGCTAGCGAGTTGTCGAGGTCGCGGAACGTTTCGGAACAACAACTTTTCAGCCATGCGGTTGAGTTTTTCTCCGGCGAAGCACTACGTTGCTTCCGAACAATAAATTCAAGGGTTAATAATTGGGCAGAATTGCTCAATGAGCTTAAACTTCGTTTCTTATCGCGAGATTTTATGTCTGATTACGAAGATCAGATAAGGAATAGGAAACAACAACCCAACGAATCAGTGTTTTCTTACTTGGAAGTCATGTCCGAAATGTTTTCGCGATTGTCGCCCGTACCTGCGTTAGCTAAGCGTATTTTAACAATCCGAAAGAATATGCTTCCGAATATTTCACTCGCAATGGGTACCAACCCCATTTTATCGATGGAGCAATTGTCCGAGGCTGCCGTTTCAGCCGAGGAATTAATAAAGTGGACCTCTACTTTCGAGGCCACGACTTCAACGCTAGAATCTCCTGCGGCGGCGACGGTTAAGCCCGTACCCACTAAGAAGAAATACCCCGGTGCTTGCTGGAATTGTTCGGGTCCCCACTCATTTACATATTGCGATAAACCCTTGGGAACATTTTGTTTAAGATGCGGACGAAAGGGGGTCACAACGGGTAGTTGCCCGAGGCGGCATTTAAAAAACGCTTAGGGGCGAGGCGATGTCACGGCGCATCCCTCAGACGTGCCCGAAAAGCCGATGCTTTAACATGGGGGAAATGGTTGGGGCGTGTTCGCGATTTTTGCAGATCGGATCCGCGCGCTTCCGCCATATTTTCTCATCCTACATCCGATGCGGGACCTTTTGTCAATTTGACAGAGCGTGGGATCACCTTGACTGCTCTTCTTGATTCAGGAGCTTCACTATCCGTTTTGGGTACGGAAGCTCATTATATAATCGACCAACTCGACTTAAGTTTTAGGCGTGGTGCGGCGCTTTCACTGCGTTCGGCGGACGGTACTCCTCAGGATGTGTTGGGCCAGGTTGATATACCCATCACGATATGTGGGGTTACAAAAAGCCTGAGCGTAGTGGTATGCCGTAGCATTAAAGTTGGCCTGACTCTTGGAGTCGATTTTTGTAAACTTTTTGGCGTACGCGTTGATTTTAGACGCGACGAATTTTTAGTTGGAGAGGTTAATTCATTGGAGGCAATAAAGTCTCATCATGACCTCGACGTTGAGCAGCAAGTTGTTCTCACTGCACTCAAAGACAAATTTAAAGAGATAGCTCATGACAGGTTGACACGTACCAACAAGGTCGTGCACATAATCGACACGGGGGACACGCGTCCTATAAAGCAACGTTTTTATTCCCTTTCACCTGCAATGCAGGAAGTTGCGCACAAAGAGCTCGATAACATGCTCGCGATGAACGTCGTGCGACCTAGTTCATCTGGTTGGAACTCACCTATGCTTTTGGTTCGGAGATCTGATAATACTCATCGTTTATGTTTTGATGGGCGAAAATTGAATTCGGTAACCCGTAAAGATGCTTATCCCTTGCCGAGATTACAGGACATTTTAATGCGACTTCAGGCTGCGCGATTTTTAACATCCATTGACTTAAAAAAGGCATTTTGGCAGGTTCCTCTCTCTCCAGACTCTTGCGAAAAGACAGCGTTTACCGTTCCGGGTCGGGGTTTGTTCGAATACACTGTCATGCCATTTGGTATTTCGAATGCTCCGTCCACGCAGCAGCGGCTCATGGACAACATTTTTGGACCTCTCATTGGAGAAAAAATTTTCATTTACTTGGACGATATTATCGTCGTGTCAAACTCGTTTGACGAGCACATGAGCCTGCTGGAAGAAGTTCGTGAACGACTCCGGGACGCCAACCTAACTGTCAACTTAGACAAATGCGAATTTTGTCGGTTCAGTTTAACTTTCCTGGGTCATGTTATTGACAAGTCTGGACTCCACACTGATCCGGCCAAAGTGGAGGCTATCACCAGACTGACAAAACCAGCTAACGTCACTGGCGTCAAACGATTCCTTGGGATGGTGGGGTGGTACCGTCGTTTCATCCCTAATTTTTCAACTTTATCTGCTCCCATTACTGAGCTTACCAAGGGTCGCATTAAGCGCCAGACCGTCAAATGGACTCCGGAAGCCGAAAAATGTTTTGATGACCTTAAGTCATTGTTGGTTTCGGCTCCCATTTTGGCTAGTCCTGACTTCCAGGAAAAGTTTTTCATCCAGTGTGACGCTTCAGACCTGGGGTTGGGATGTGTCTTGACACAGGGCGAAGGGGAGAGAGAGCGTGTTATAGCCTATGCGTCACGTACCCTGAATAAAGCCGAGAAAAATTATTCGGTTACCGAACGGGAATGCCTCGCGGTTATCTTTGGGATAGAGAAGTTTAGACCATGGGTGGAGGGTACAGTTTTTACGGTTATCACCGATCATTACACCTTACTCTGGCTGATGAACATGAAGGATCCCAAGAACAAGCTTGCGCGTTGGTCAATCCGTTTGGCACAGCATTCCTTCGATCTCCGGCATCGTAAAGGGAAATTAAACGTGGTCCCCGACGCCTTATCTCGCGAACCATTGAGCGTCTCATCTTTGGTATTGTCTGAGGGCGACTTAGATAGGTGGTACCGGCGCATGTTAGCGAAAGTAAATGAAATGCCAGATAATTACCCTGATTGGCGTATCGAATCAGGTAGGCTCTTCAAGCTGGTTGCCAATAAACACGATATTGCTTCAAACCTGGTTGAATGGAAGCAACTCATACCCAAGTCGCGTCGGAAGGACATTTTAAAACAATGTCACGATGACCCGACTTCAGCTCATTTGGGTATTTATAAAACCTTTTGTAAGATTGGCGAACAATACTATTGGCCTAAGATGCGCGCTGATATTGCTCGCTATATGCGTCGGTGCGCTGTGTGTTTGTCGTCCAAAGCTTGCCAGGGAGCTCGTTTTGGGTTAATGGGACGCGAAAAGAAAATTAGGTTTCCGTTCCAATGCATATCCGTGGATCTTATGGGTCCCTTTCCTCATTCGGCGAAGGGCAACACCATGCTTCTCGTAGTCTGCGACTGGTTTACGAAATTCGTGCTAGTTAAACCTTAGTTTTTTTGTTCGCCGGACCTCCCCACAGGAGGATTGTTTCACGCAATTGTTTTTTTTTGGCTGGCTTCCGTCAGAAGCCAGCAATTATTATATTCACCACCGAAAGGTTGTTGCCATTTGTATTTTTTTGTGTATTATTGATTGTTGTGTGTCATTAAATCAATTACAATAACACCGATTTTTATTTCCCTGGAAGAGGGGATATATTTAAGCCTTTTCAGTGAGATATAGAGATCTGGACCCACGTCCCTCGCAGACCGACGTTACCATCCGAAGAGCTAGTCTATTCCATCCAGGGCTCCCCACGTTAAAAAAGTGAGGTGGTTTTCCACTTCGCGTGGGAGGAGATTTCTCGATCCTGCATCCGCGGGAGAGGGGTATTTCATCTCATGTGGTGGCAGTGCCACGCTTACCAACTAAATTACGATAAATGTTGCTGCAATTTCGCGAAGTCCGCAATTCGAACCCACAATTTCCGCAACGTAACTCAACCAGCGATCACACCAAACCACGTTGGTCGCCTAGATGAAACGGTTAAAATTCCTCACGAACTTTAGCGTGAATAATTGATGTTACATTAATTTCTAACCAAAGGTGTTAATTAAAACGACGGAAAAAAAAGATGGAATAGGCGCCACTCGATTTCGGTTAAAAAGGAAGACGTCGTTATGAAAGATTAGACAACTCGATTAAAGGGGAAATCGAGAAATCACGAGCTATCTTTAAATCTTGCCGGCTAGCTTGGAAGATAATTAATTAAACAAAAACCAGCAATGAGTCCAGGGCATACGGAAAATTTTGAACAACGAAGAATTTTTGTAAACGAAAATAGTAATTACTCAAATATAAAGCGCAAATATCTTACGCACACAAAATAAACTTAACAATAAAATAAAAATAAACATAAAAATAAACAATACGGTGGTCATTGCTTAAAGGCTTTACGATAAAGTCGATGCTTATGGTGTTAGTATTGCGCCAGTGGAACGCAACAACAGTACCCACTACAGGAGCCGACCAGAACGGCACAGTAGCGACCACATTGACACTCAGAATCACCACCCACACAATCAATCGACGGAACACTCGAATGGTCATATAGGTACAATCCCACTAAGGTAACCACCGAGCCTCCGACGACCAAACCAAATAGCAGCGACCCCAGTGCAATGCCGCACTCTGTATATAAGTAGGTCACACATCGAAGCCTTTATAAAATAAAAATATAAAATCATAATTAAACACAAAAAAAAGTATCGACACTAAATTTCAAATATGAAATTTGAACCTCCGTCGATCAAATTGGAATCTTCCTGCTAATACATTTTACCAGTTCGCTCGATGTAAACCATAGGAAACAATACACAAGTAAAGTTTAATTAACCAAACGTAATAAAATAAATAAAGTAGTCATTACTACGCTTATCAAACATAACACTTATACATGGGTATCGTTATCCACAATATGCGAAAATGCGATAATGATTGCAATTTTATCACGCAGTGCAGAAAGTTGTAATCTGCCACTTATCTATCAATTGCAACCATTCTGGAAGTAAAAATGCAGAACGAAAAAAAGAATACCAAGATGTTACACATAAACAAAAAAAATAAAACACATTAAAAAGGCCAAGGAAAAAAAAATACGCCATCGAGCTTAATATGGCTTAATATAAAAACCAATAATAATTATTACAACAAATTACCAACCAAAAAGGATACCTCAAATTTCGTTGATCTGCGGCATATGCAAAAATTTGTTCAGCTTCGAATCCCATAAAGGCGGATGAGAGCTCCCGGTAAAATAATCAAAAAAAAATGAGCTTCCCAATCCTACGGATTCGAGAAGATAATCCCAGTTCGCTACTGGATGGCATTAACTAACCAATTCTTCTCCAAAATCCGGCTTCACAAAATTTTTGCACAACACACACAAAATCACCTCTTACTCGAGCAAACGTATCAAGTCAAGTCTCGCGTACCGACCCCTGCCCATTTCCCTCACTCGTACCAACGGTCACTGGTTCCAAAACCCAAAGAACCCGGCGGCAAATTTTAAACCGTTACACTCCCCCTTTACTTGGAAAGAGGTAAAGTTTCTATAAAACGAGAAAACCAACGATACGGGAAATAGACTAGGAACTTTACCGATGGTGAAGATGTAAAGCTGTCCAGATGTTCGGACCTTCGATACGATAGGTAAACAAAACAAAAGATAACAATACGATAATAACGACAAAAGAGAAAAATATGTACAAAGAAAGATATATACAAACGATAAAACAAAAAAACTATACATACTCGTCTCTGACCAACTTTGATCAACACGAACGAATGATGACCAATAAATAGTTGGTGAGCAACCAGATGGTCATTGCTCGAAGGTGATAACAATTGCGATGTCCGATGGTAATTGCTTTTAACAGAGTAGGTTGTACAGAAGCGAAATAATACCACCAAGAACCTCCTCCCGAATTAATTAAGGGAACGTTCGGGTGGTCGCTAAAATCCCAATGAATGGTTTAGAATATAAAAATTCAAATGCAACCACCGCGAGCCCCCGCATAACTAACCAATCGTAGGCCCCGGTAAAACTTCCCACCGCTGTACTTCTGTCGTGCATCGCGAGACCTTCTTCCTATATAATTCTTTTCAAATAAAACAAACAGACAAATAATAAAAATATATAACACAATAACTAAAAAAAAATCAAGCCTTTAATTTCGAATACGGGATTCGAAACTATGCCGCCCGCTTTATGGACTGCTAGCCTATCCATTAGACTAACTCAGCTCTACGCTACCTATCTCGAAAGTAAGTTGTGTCATTTGGTTAAAGAAAACATTATTTCTCGTAAATAATGTTTCCACAAAGATAGCAATACAGTTGTTAGTAAATATATTCACGCGTGCGAGCGTACAATAAAAAAAGTGCCCCAATCAAATTCATGCAGAAAGCATAAATAACTCATATTCTTGGCGAAACTTGCCAATCAAAAAAATACATAAGGCAAGACACAAACCTGAAATATTAAAACACAAAAAAACAAAATAATATTCATTCAAAGGTAAAAATACATATTATAATCGACACAAACCTGAAAGGAAAAAAATATAAAAATCGAGCTTGAACAAAATTTGTTACGACCGATAACGAATACAATTCCAGGTGGTATCCGAGTATTGCGGGTTGGCTGATAATGCAATATGTGCAATTAACGATATGTTCTAAATGACGTAAAAGAATTGAACTGTTAATAATCCTGCTGGAAGTATGGACGATGGATCCAACATAAAAAAATAAACGGTACATAGCGGTAAAAATCCATCATCCTTGGTTATAACCGATAACGATAATAAACTTCAGGTGGTGTTAGAGTACAAATTGCGAGTCGACTGATAAATGCAATATGTGGAATTAATGAAAGGTTCTAATGACTTACCCATCTGAACGACTAGAATCCTTCAACAGAAGACTGGACGGTGGATCCAACATAAAAAGGAACGGTACAAAGCGGTAAAAATCCACCCTCCACCAGCAACGAATTCTTATCCCCGGATCGGGTTCGGAAAAACACTGTTCCATATTAATTCGAATGCTGGATCGTTCGAAAACGGAAGCAACCAAAATTCTTTCCAAAAATCACAACCACATTTCACAAGCAGACCAGCACAATTCACGTCCACACCTTACCACGTACAAATGCCAACTCTCTCATCTAATTCATAGGAGAGTTCATCTCCTAAAATAATCTATCCACTTTCATGATGGATGAGATTCGAAAAAACACAATAAGAAGATTTAAAAAAAATTTCAACTTGAAATTTACCTTCCCCCTCCAAAAAAAGGTATAGGGTAGAAAAACCACGAATTTACACGAATTTAAATAAACTAAGAAAATCAAAAATAAAAAAACACTTTAAAATGTAATCGACGTTGTTCAAAAAATATTTTCGTTGGGCGCCACTTGCCACGGTACCAACTAAATTACGATAAATGTTGCTGCAATTTCGCGAAGTCCGCAATTCGAACCCACAATTTCCGCAACGTAACTCAACCAGCGATCACACCAAACCACGTTGGTCGCCTAGATGAAACGGTTAAAATTCCTCACGAACTTTAGCGTGAATAATTGATGTTACATTAATTTCTAACCAAAGGTGTTAATTAAAACGACGGAAAAAAAAGATGGAATAGGCGCCACTCGATTTCGGTTAAAAAGGAAGACGTCGTTATGAAAGATTAGACAACTCGATTAAAGGGGAAATCGAGAAATCACGAGCTATCTTTAAATCTTGCCGGCTAGCTTGGAAGATAATTAATTAAACAAAAACCAGCAATGAGTCCAGGGCATACGGAAAATTTTGAACAACGAAGAATTTTTGTAAACGAAAATAGTAATTACTCAAATATAAAGCGCAAATATCTTACGCACACAAAATAAACTTAACAATAAAATAAAAATAAACATAAAAATAAACAATACGGTGGTCATTGCTTAAAGGCTTTACGATAAAGTCGATGCTTATGGTGTTAGTATTGCGCCAGTGGAACGCAACAACAGTACCCACTACAGGAGCCGACCAGAACGGCACAGTAGCGACCACATTGACACTCAGAATCACCACCCACACAATCAATCGACGGAACACTCGAATGGTCATATAGGTACAATCCCACTAAGGTAACCACCGAGCCTCCGACGACCAAACCAAATAGCAGCGACCCCAGTGCAATGCCGCACTCTGTATATAAGTAGGTCACACATCGAAGCCTTTATAAAATAAAAATATAAAATCATAATTAAACACAAAAAAAAGTATCGACACTAAATTTCAAATATGAAATTTGAACCTCCGTCGATCAAATTGGAATCTTCCTGCTAATACATTTTACCAGTTCGCTCGATGTAAACCATAGGAAACAATACACAAGTAAAGTTTAATTAACCAAACGTAATAAAATAAATAAAGTAGTCATTACTACGCTTATCAAACATAACACTTATACATGGGTATCGTTATCCACAATATGCGAAAATGCGATAATGATTGCAATTTTATCACGCAGTGCAGAAAGTTGTAATCTGCCACTTATCTATCAATTGCAACCATTCTGGAAGTAAAAATGCAGAACGAAAAAAAGAATACCAAGATGTTACACATAAATAAAAAAAATAAAACACATTAAAAAGGCCAAGGAAAAAAAAATACGCCATCGAGCTTAATATGGCTTAATATAAAAACCAATAATAATTATTACAACAAATTACCAACCAAAAAGGATACCTCAAATTTCGTTGATCTGCGGCATATGCAAAAATTTGTTCAGCTTCGAATCCCATAAAGGCGGATGAGAGCTCCCGGTAAAATAATCAAAAAAAAATGAGCTTCCCAATCCTACGGATTCGAGAAGATAATCCCAGTTCGCTACTGGATGGCATTAACTAACCAATTCTTCTCCAAAATCCGGCTTCACAAAATTTTTGCACAACACACACAAAATCACCTCTTACTCGAGCAAACGTATCAAGTCAAGTCTCGCGTACCGACCCCTGCCCATTTCCCTCACTCGTACCAACGGTCACTGGTTCCAAAACCCAAAGAACCCGGCGGCAAATTTTAAACCGTTACAGCAGTTAATCCGAAAAATTTCAATTAATTCAACTCTTTAACGCCGTGGGGTGTTACACAATTTTGTTTTTCTTCAGGTCTGCGTGAAAAGGCAAAACCTTATCCACATAAGCATTCAAAGACAACCCGAATGATTCGTGCAACTCTTCTTTAAACAACTACCATGTAAATATCTTCGGACTGATCGACGAAATATAATTTAACGACCAAAGAACTTACCTGAAGTTCGATCGTAATTATATGAGGCGATCAGTCCGAAGATATAAGGACCCTCCCACCCTCGACCCAGTTGCCAACAAAACATTCGGTAATTTCAACTAATGAGGTCAAACGCTAGCAACAAGCACTGGGACGTTGCGACGGAGTAGAGGGGAGTATTTCTTTAAACCTTGTGCATAGAGTACCAAGAATGCGTACTACCATGTAAATATCTTCGGACTGATCGCCTCATATAATTACGATCGAACTTCAGGTAAGTTCTTTTGATCGTAATATATTAGAGCATTTAATAAAATTAAGTACATAATAGTATATATTTTTGGCTTGTGTTAAGTGTAAAAATATCCATCGACGTCTATCTGTAACCATGAAAAAAGTGTAAAACATAAAAAGATGTGTATTAAACACAAGTTACGTGGTAGATAAAGTCCGAGTAATGAACCTTGGTGCAAGCACAATCTTCTTATCTCATTGTTATCAATTAAGAATAAGCTCTCACATGTTATCAGTAGTAACTTTATAATTTTAATATAGAATAAGTTCAATTAGTTCATTGCATAAATTCATTCTTGTAACTTGTGTAATAGCTCCGTGCTTTTGGAAATAAATTAATGTTTTTTTTAAAAAGTTGATTTATTGATTGCTGAACGAAATTGGCGCAGTCGGTAGGATTGTCAAAACGAATAGTTCATCGAGAAAAATTCGGTCTGTTTTAACAGTTTATTTGACGAAAACCTAAAAAACATCGAACGGCAACAAAAACACGTGATTGAAGTTTGTGAAGTGGGTAGACAAGAATCGCTACAGCTCGCAATCATCGATCAACAACCAATCCATCGAGGATACAAACTAGAATTAGGAAGACCTGGGTTCCACTGGACAAGCATCGCTGGGGCACCTATAGGCAGTAGATTAAGAAAAAATCCATCGAGGATACAAACTAGAATTAGGAAGACCTGGGTTCCACTGGACAAGCATCGCTGGGGCACCTATAGGCAGTAGATTAAGAGAAGAACCACAAGAATGGAACGAGTCGCTACATACTACATGTAAGTGCTCAAAAACCTTTAAAACCTAATACCTAAGTAATAATTATAGCTGACATTTTTAAAATTATTGAAATCAAAATTTAAATTTAGTAATAATAATATTGATAGCTTAAACTTTAAAAACATTAAATCATTCATATTTTATTTAATGATATCACCCGAACTTGAAGATATTGTTAGGCAAATAGCAAACTTAGAAATTCTAGATCGAACAGAACCAAATCAAATAGAAAATATGGCAACCGAAGGCTTAAATATAAATTTATTAAGATATCAATCCGACAATATTTCACCTTTTGATGGAAACCCCAAACAGCTTCACAGATTTGTAAATGCTTGCGAAAATTTCTGTACAGCTTTTGAAAATAAAACTTTGCCTTCAGCACCTATTAATACCTGTATTTTTGATACAATATTATCAAAACTTCGAGGTAGAGCAGCAGATCTAATTGGCTCACGAACAGAATTGAATTCGTGGAAAGCGATCAAAGAATCGTTAGTTTTAACTTTTTCGGATCAGAGATATTGATTGCATAATACAAGATTTAATTTTAATGAAACCGTCGCGAAATGAAACTCCTACTCAATTCGGTATGCGAATCCAAGACTCGCGAAGTTTATTATTTTCAAAATTAAATACAACTAACGACTCACCGGCGGAAAAATTAATAAAAATTAAACATTACGACGACTTTGCTTTAAAAACCTTTATTAACGGATTGCAATATAACATGCAATTAATGATTCGTTTACGAGCACTTGATTCTTTAGAGAAGGCCCTTTCTTTTATTAACGAAGAAGAAAATTTTATTTATTACAGTAAAGGTCAAAACACCAATTTAAATAACCCATATAATCCACAACCAAGATTACCAAAATTTAAAATTTAATAATCAGTCGACTCAAAATTCGGAAAACGTACACAAAACCCCAAATTATACCCCACAACGTGCAGCTTTCCAATACGCAAATGTACAAAAACCAACATTCCAGTATCAATCACCTCAAACATCAAGTTTTCAGAATTTTCAACGACCAAATTTTCAAATTTTCACACTTCAACGTCCCACGTACCAACCAAACTTAAATAGATTTGTACCATTTCAAAACAATTCTACAATTAATCAAAGACCATCATTTCAAAATACGAGTAATAATCAAAATAATCAAAATCAACCCAGACCTTTCCAATATGCAAATCAAAATTTTAATAAATCTGGAAGAACCCAATTCACAAATCGCGTTCATGAACCAATGGACACAAGTAGTGCGCATACTACGCTTTTTAACCAATTTATAAATAACGACCACCAAATTGAGAACGAAGATGAAAATTATTATGACCCACAAATCGATCAAAATCAATATTTTGAACCACCCTTAGATGAAAAGCAATATTGTGAACCTCAAAGTGAATATCAAAATTCAGAAAACGAGGAATTTAAAATAGAAAACCAATGTCCTTATGACGAACCAATTGAACAAACCAGCGATGAAACTGTAAATTTTCAGGTATATAACCAATTACCTTACATTCACATACCTCAACTACAAGCAAAATTTTTAATCGATACAGGTAGTACACGAAGATTAATTAACCCAAAATTAGCTCACATGTTCTATAAAAATTCTATAAGATACGAAACCTTCCAGATTCGAACTGCTCATGCAACATCATCTCATTATGAAATCGCTTACATTCCCGTGTTTGACATTTTTAACGTAAATAAATATCACCAATTTTATCTTTTCGACTTTTCTAAAAATTTTGACGGATTAATAGGTATAGATCTAATAAAACAACTTAAAGCTATCTTAAATATTAATACTTGCAAATTAATTACACCATTCGCTGAAATCCCCATTATGTTTAAAAATTCTAATAATAACAATAAAAATTGCACAAATCAGAGTATCCATTCAATCACACTTCAGCCAAGAACTAATCAAATTGTTAAGATCCCTGTAAATGTTCAAAATGGACAAGGTATTTTAGAATACAAAAAATTCAGTGACCTTATCGAAATGCCAAAATCATTGGTCAAAGTTTCCAACTATTTTGCAACAACTACAATAAGCAACGCCACAGAAAATCGTGCGACAATCAAATTTAACAAACCTTTTGATATCGAAATCATAAACCCTTTAGAAATTAATTGTTATGAAAAAATGGAAACCGACGAAATATTAACTACAGTTGAAGACAATATTTTAAAATCGAATTTAAAAAATTTGCGACTTGAACATTGTAACTTAGAAGAAAAAAGGGAAATCAGAAATTTATGCCTAAAATATCGGGACATATTTTACTGCGATAAATCCCCGTTAACATTTACCAACCAAGTCCAACATAAAATCAACCTAACTAATGAAACCCCCATATTTACAAAAACGTACAGATATCCTGAAATTCACAAAGCGGAAGTAAAAGATCAAGTACAAAAAATGCATGACCAAGGAATAACTCAAAATTCGACGTCGCCCTGGTCTAGTCCCATTTGGATAGTACCCAAGAAAACCGATGCCTCGGGCAAACGCAAATGGCGAATAGTTATCGACTATCGAAAACTTAATGAAAAAACCATCGATGATAAATACCCTCTCCCAAACATAACAGACATCTTAGATAAGTTAGGAAAAAGTCAATATTTCACAACTTTAGACTTAGCCAATGGATTCCACCAAATAGAAATGGATCCCAATGACGTTTCCAAAACGGCATTATCTACTGAAAATGGACATTACGAGTTTAAACGCATGCCATTCGGTTTGAAAAACGCACCGTCCACGTCCCAGCGCGTGATGGACAATATTTTGAGAGAACTTCAAAATGAAACCTGCCTTGTGTATTTGGATGACATAGTAATTTTTAGTACATCTCTTCAAGAGCACCTTGAACGTTTAAAACAAATCTTTGATAGACTTAGGGAATCAAATCTAAAAGTTCAGTTAGACAAGTCAGAATTTTTAAGAAAAGAAGTACAGTACCTTGGACATATCATAACACCAAATGGAGTAAAACCCCATCCGGACAAAATATCAGCTGTTCAATACTTTCCGATCCCAAAAACTCAAACCGAGATCAAATCCTTTTTAGGTCTACTAGGTTATTATAGACGCTTTATTAAAGACTTTGCAAAAATCACGAAACCAATGACAACCTGTTTAAAGAAAAATACTAACGTTGTACATAGTCCCGAATTTGTTAAATCTTTCGAACACTGTAAGAGCCTTCTTATCAATTCACCTATTTTACAATATTCTGATTTTTCCAAACCGTTTATATTAACGACAGACGCGAGTAATTACGCTATTGGAGCCGTCTTATCCCAAGGAACCATCCCTAACGATAAACCCGTCGCGTACGCGTCCAGAACCTTAAACGAAAGTGAAACAAGATATTCGACCATAGAAAAAGAATTATTGGCTATCGTATGGGCATGCAAATACTACAGACCTTATCTTTTCGGAAGAAAATTTACTATTTATTGTGACCATAGACCTCTTGTTTGGATTTTTAATATGAATGAACCAAATAGTAAATTATTGAGATGGAGATTACGACTAGAGGAGTTCGATTATGACATTATCTATAAAAAGGGGAAACAAAATACAAATGCTGATGCACTATCCAGAATACCCATAAATGCCATAGATAACGAAAGTATGTATACAACCCAGGTGACGCTATGTCCGATATAGTAGAATATCTGAGAGAGTTATCAACTAACCCAACACAAAGCATCGATCCCCAACATACACCGAACCAAAATATTAATCCCACAATATCAAGTCAAACCGACGAGCCTTCCACCTCTAAAATTAACCCATCAAGTAAAATTTAAATTTTACAAGATATACAAATTAGACCCCCACAAGAAATAAAACAACCTCGCGAAACCGATGGTATTTCAACCATACATTCTTCTGCCGATCCAAGTTTAAGTAACGATGGAATCTTAATTTTAGACGAAATTATTAATAATAAGCCTAACCAAATTATTGTTTCACGAAATACTCATGACAAACTACACGTTGAAAAAAGAGACTTTGAAAACCATAAAATTTTATTTCTCAAAATCCCTAAATCAAAACCAAACCTTATTTTGGAATTCCTGAAAAATTATACAATTGAGGGTAAAACCTTCCATTTATATTTCTTTGACGACACTCTTTACATCGAATTTAACGACGTCTATAGGAAGTTCTTTAATCTAAATACAACCAAACTAATTAAATGCACGAAGATAGTAAAATCAATAGTAGAAAAAGACACCCGCATCATGCAGATTAGGTTCCAGCACGAAGGAAAATGCAACCACCGTGGGATTAATGAGGTACACGAACAATTAAAACGAAAATATTATTGGCCCTCAATGAAAACCGATATAATAAATTATATCAATAATTGCAAAATTTGTCAAACAGCTAAATATTCACGCAAAAAACCTTATGTACCATTAGTACTAACTGAACAAACCGAAAAACCTTTTCAGCTCCTACATATTGACGTATTCATATTTGATAACCAGAATTTTCTCACGATTATTGACGCATTTTCCAAATTAGGACAAGCCTTTCCAATTCAAGGAAAAACCGCTATAGAAATAAGTGATTCTTTAATACAGTATTTCTCTTACTACGGAACACCAACAAAAATTGTAATGGATAACGGCAAAGAATTTAAAAACGAAACAGTCAAAGAACTTCTAAAACTTCACAAAATTGAAGTACACTTTACAACCCCTCTTCATCACGAGTCAAATTCACCCATAGAGCGATTTCACTCGACATTAATAGAACATTTGCGAATCTTAAGACAAACCAATAATTGTGGAATTTTAAGTTTAATGCGCTACGGAATAATCGCGTACAATAACTCAATTCATTCGGCTACAAATTTTACACCATTAGAATTAATATTAGGGCATACGAGTTCACGAGACCCTTCAGAATTATTAGAAACGACACTATATGCCGATTATATTGCAAACCATCGAGACAAAATTAAACATTTATATGAAAATCTATCAGAAAAATTACAAAGCAATAAAGAAAAGGTAATCGAAAAACGAAATTATCAAGGCTCTGAACAATATCAGTTCAAAGAAGGTCAAACAGTTTATAAAGTCAATTTTAAAAGAAATAAAAAAGAGAATAAATTTAAAGGACCATTTGAGTTATTAGAACTACTTGAAAACAATAAGGTAAAAATAAAAAATAAAACTAATAACAAAGAAGAAATTATACATATCAAAGAATTAAAAATTCCCATTGTTTCAAATTAATACTTGCAAACTTACAAATAACAACGCCTATTGCTGAATTTCACAATTTAAATGATAACCCGAGATTACTACCTTTCAAAATCAGCTCTGCACAAAATTCAATTGATAAATGGACATTAATCCAAATCTTTGACATTACACATGTGATCAACGAATTCTTCAACTCAAAACAAAATTTGATAAAGCAATCTCTGCTCTCTCGAACGATAAATTTAAAAACAAAACTTTAATAAAAGAACAAATCACGTTATTAGATAAATCAATAAAAAAATTTCAAAAAAAAAAAATCACTCAAAATCTGACTCATAATCAAATGATATTAGAATCAAGAATGCTACAAATCGAAGCAATTGTAAAATCTGAGGAGCTTACTAGAACAAAGACGCATTATTATTTTTTAATTCATATAACATTTTCTAAATTAAATATATTTCACAATTCAATAATGAGACCAAAAGAACTATTAGAAGAATTGAAATCGATCAGTGATCAATTACACCAAACCAAACTCCCCTTTGAACCAAACTATAAAAACCTCATAATTTTCGAACAAGTAATTAAAGTTAAAAGCTATAGTAAAGAAAACCAAATAGTTTTCATTTTAGAAATACCGTTAGTTGAAACAGAAAGCTATAATTATTACTGATTATATCCACTTCCTACTCCTACAAATAACTCATTCAAATTAATCTTTCCCCAATCGAAGTATTTAATCCTAAATGAGCAAAACTACATGTTCTCCAACAAAACTTGTCAAGAAACTCGACCCAAACAATTTATCTGCGAAGAAAACACACCAAAATCCGAACACCAACTTTGAAGTCATCGATCTACCCAAAATGGTAATAAATCTCAGTGATCTAAATAGTGTTTCAAATAGTGATTTGAATAAAAATGAAGTGAAAAGCTTAATAAGTGTTAACAAAAAGTTAAAACTAAATTTAATTGACTTAAGTGAGTTCAACAACATTCAAAATGTTTTAGAGACTCAATCCAAAAATCTAGAGCAACTGTCTGAACACCATGACATCTTTCAGAAACCAAGCATTTGGACAATAATAATTTATGTATTAATTATTTTCATATTTTTCATTTTAGTGTTGTTATTTTTCATAAGGTATAAACATCCACCGAATATTCAACCACCAACTTCTAATACCCAAACGGAAGAAGACATAGTTGTGTAACTATTTTTTTTGTAATTCATATATTATCAGTTAATTATATTAACAATTACTGCAACTTATTATTATTAATTAAATATTTCTTTTCATTTTATAATCATTTATTGTAACCGATATTATACTAATCAATTATATTAACAATTATTTCAACTTATTATTATTATTAATTAAATATTTTTATCATTTTATAACCATTTATTGTAACCAATTAATCTTGGTATTAATTTGCTTATTACTTATTATAAATATTATTCGAAGATAAAGAAAATTGTAATTTGCCATCCGAAGGATTCGTTAACCTTTTAGAGGATAATTCATCTCTTAAAACGGGAGAAGTTACGTGGTAGATAAAGTCCGAGTAATGAACCTTGGTGCAAGCACAATCTTCTTATCTCATTGTTATCAATTAAGAATAAGCTCACATGTTATCAGTAGTAACTTTATAATTTTAATATAGAATAAGTTCAATCAGTTCATTGCATAAATTCATTCTTGTAACTTGTGTAATAGCTCCGTGCTTTTGGAAATAAATTAATGTTTTTTTTTAAAAGTTGATTTATTGATTGCTGAACGAAATTCACACGACAAAATTTTGATTCGTTTAAAGTAAATCTGCAATTATTTGCAAAATATACTGTCACAAGTTATAAAGCTGTGAACTAGGGGTAGCGTAAACTCAGATGGTTTTAAATAAAATTCTACCGAAGATCATTTTAACACATATATTAAAAAACTAATAAAGAATAAAGTATTAGAACAAAATAATAAATACAACTTACGAACTAATTATTCCTTAATTTCTGGGTCCTGTGCTTCTTAAATATTTCTTCCTTATTTTAAACAACCCATTACAAGCCCATTTTAACTTTTACACTACATTCTATTTATATCTAACTACCTCTCATTTTCACTGTCAATCTAATACTGACTTTTCTAACTAACAAGCATTTCCTCTCCTACGCACTTGGGTCCAATCACCCTTAGCACACATCCTGCACGTGTATCCTACTTTCTGAATTTTATCATTCTGCAATACTTGACAGTTTTAATTCTTTCACTAACCAGGGGCGTATCGTCAAATATTTAAATTGAATTATTATATGATTTTCAGGTTTTGACAATACCCTCCGGGTCATGAAAACGACTGTCCCAAGGCGTAACAAGTGTCAGATATCTTAAAAAATTAAATACTAAACTAACTAAGTACACGTCAAAAACATAAAACATACCTTTTAAAAAAATTTCTAATATTTACTATTTACCATGTCTCTCTAAATTACAACAATATTAAAATTAAAAAAATTCTATGAAAACTATGAAGTGGTCGTATTGAAAATCCAAGTTCAACGTCACATCTTCCGCTATAATTATTTTAAAATTTATTTTAAAATTATCCTGAAGATCATCCCACTTTGTTAATTTTTTATATATATTTTGTGGCTTTACACGGAGAGAAATCTGTTATCACAAGTTATGAATAATGTGTTCATAAATTCCACATTTAAGAATTTAAGAAAGTTATGAATTATATTATGATGTTATGCATAATACTCATAAAATATTCCTAAGAGGTCAGTTTGTATGCGTTAGGTATATTCATGGATTATGAATAAGATTTATAAATGTAATAAATTTTATGAATTGCTATTCATATTTTACAATTCAAGTAGAATCGTTAAGAAAATGTAAAGTGAGGACAGCTCATTTGCTGTTTTGTTATAAAAGAAATAAATACCATTATTTTATAAAAAAATACGATAATTATGCCATGTTGGCACGATAATTACAAATTCAAGACCTGGCAACCCCGCTTAAAATCAGTTCTATATGGTTTATAACTAAACAGGCAATCTTGTCCTTTGATCTTGTCATCGAGATACCGCGTGCTTGTTGCAGATAATTTGTGATTCAATTAAGTTATTAATATCAATTTACATCATCGGGCCATCATATCAGCTATTAAAAAGGTAAGCAAATTGTAGGTAATTATAATACTTCTGTTTTTCAAGTTTTTTTTTGCATGTTAAAATCCTTGCGTATAGCTTTTATAGCGTCATTTGGGGTAAATATGAAATACACAGAAATTAGGGTAAAAGTGAAACAAGCATGTAATTAATTAACAAATTAATTTATCACAAAATTGTGAATGTCATTATTTCATTGATAGTTTAATTAAATAGATACAAAAATCTGAAATATTAGTTCTCAATGTTAAGATAAAATGTTTAAGTAAATGGAATTAAGAATGTAAAAAACAACAGAGCATAAGTTTGATGTAACCAAGTAAACAAAGTGTGCAAGTCAAGCAGTCGTCAGTCAGAATTAAAAGTAAAAATCGTAGCGAACATTTCATCAATGAATCATTTTAATTACTGCGCAAAACTATTTAGTTACTTTGTTTAGTTAATGTGTTTATTTCTCAATAAATATTATTCAACATCAAGGTGTTACTAATTTAAAACCCAACAGGTTATGGGAACCAGTGATTCAGATTAAATCTGAAGGTAAAAACAATTAAAAAACGAGTGAAGTGATTCGCGGTAAAAAAACTTAAGAATTAAAAAACTGTAGTGAAAAACTTAAAAGCTGTTAAGTGCCAAAGTAAAAATAAAACTGTCACGCGTCAAAAACAATAAAAGTGAAAAATTTAAAATGGCATCAAAAGATGAAACGGAAAAAATTGAAAAATTGAAAGATGGCACAAACTATGAATTGTGGAAATTTCAGATTACGATATTTTTCAAGGCGAAACAAATATCTGACGTTACTAGCGGCAAAACACAATGCCCTACAGAACAAAAGCCGAAAGATGAATGGGAAAGAAAAGATGCGTTAGCACAAAAAATAATAATTACATCAATTGAAAAGCAAATAATGATGCATTTGCTAAATTGTAAAACATCATGTGAAATGATGGTAAAATTAAAAATGTTATACGAAAGAGATAATCAACAACAGAAATACAATCTGTTACAGGAATTTTACAACCATAAATTCAAAAACGGAAGTAGCATGTCAAATTACATAAGCGAAGTGGAAAGTTTGGTATATAAATTAAAAAACGTGAACCAAGAAATCACAGAAACAATGGTAATAACAAAAATCTTATCGTGTTTACCAGAAAGTTATAGATACTTCATAAGTGCTTGGGAATCAACGCCCCAAGAAAACCAAAAATTAACTGAACTAACATCGAGACTTCTGGCAGAAGAAAAACGGAACAATAACCAAGAAACAGAAAATGATCAATCGGCATTTAATGCGAGAGAAGATCGAAGACGAAACGTAAAATTCGGTCGTAAAACAGGAGAAAATAGAAATTGCTACCGATGTAACAAACCAGGACATTTTGTAAGAGATTGCAGTAAAACAGAAATAAAATGCAGAATATGTAAGAAAACCAATCATGAAGAAAAAGACTGTTTTTTTAGAAAACAAAACAACGTAAAAAATGATGTGCAGAAGCGATACGATGAAAACACAACTAAAAAATTGTCGTTTCTAACCCAAAGTGAAAAATTAAAAGGTAACAAAAATGAAATCGAATTTTTTCTAGATTCCGGTGCAACGTCACATATGACAAATGAAAAAAGTATAATAAAAAACATGCAAGAAAAAAACACCGAAATAGGAACTGCAAAAACGGGTGAAAAAATGAAATCGCAAGGCAGCGGTAAAATTGAAACCGAAGAATGTATACTTCGAGACGTAGATTACGTGCCAGAACTAAGTAAAAATTTGTTATCAGTAAGCAAGATAACGAAAAGTGGCGCGGAAGTAATATTTAAAAACAAAACAGTTCAAGTGAAAAAAGACAATATTAAAATACTGGAAGGTACAATCGGGGAAAATGGCCTATACGTAATTAAAATGAATAAAATAAAAGAAAGTGCATTTTTAACCGAAAATGAAAACGCAAATAATTGGCATAAAAAACTTGGACACCCCAGTGTAAAAAACATGATGAAATTAAAAACAATGAGTGAAGGGTTAAATATAACCGACTCGGAAATTAAAAATTTGGAAAAGTTAACGTGCGAAACGTGCATAAAAGCAAAACAAATAAGAAAACCGTTCAAAGAAGTTCGACAACGAGCAACAAGACCATTGGAATTGATCCATACCGACGTTTGTGGACCGATAGAACCAACAACTTGGGATGGTAAGAAATATTTCATAACTTTTCTAGATGACTACACACATTTTTGCATGGTGTACTTATTAAATGGGAAATATGACGTATTTACTGTAATAAAAGACTACATAAATGAAGTCGAAGCAAAATGGAACATTAAAACAAGCAAATTACGATGCGACAACGGTACAGAATATACTAATAATAATTTAAAAAATTGGTGTAAAGAACGCGGAATAACATTAGATTATACGGTACCGTATTCACCTCAATTGAATGGTAAATCTGAAAGATTAAACAGAACAATAATGGAAAAAGCCAGAGCTTTGATTTTCGAATCAAACTTTGACAAAACAATGTGGGGAGAAGCAGTTAAGGTAGCAGCCTACCTGATAAATCGAATTCCGACTGAAACATTAACAACACCATACGAGATGTGGTACGAAAAAAAACCAAACGAAAAAAACTTGCAAATATTTGGATCCAATGCTTACGCGAAAAGATTGGGATACCAAAAAAAATTAGAAGCAAGAAGTAAAAAATACAAAATGATAGGATACGCACCGAATGCGTATAGATTGTTTGATGAAGAAGAAAAAAAAGTAATAATTGCGAGAGATGTAATATTTGAAAACAAACCAACAAACGTAAAATTATATTCCAGCGAAAAAGATGAAGAATCTGAAATTAAAACTGAAAATGAAGATGAATTTGAAGAAATTCAAAACTTTGATGAACAAATAGAGGATGAAGAACAAAATGATATTGAAAACGAAGAGCCAGAAAAAACTGAAGAAGTTGGAAGAGGAAAACGAAGTAAAAATTTACCCAGAAAATTTAAAGACTACGCTATGCTAACATATGAAGAAGCATTAAAAAGTGAAGATAAAACTAAGTGGCTACAAGCAATTGAAGAAGAGAAAAATTCTCTCAGAGAAAATAATACTTGGACACTAGTGAACAAAAGTGAAACAAACAAAAAAAAGGTGTTGTCCAACAAATGGGTATTCAAAGTAAAAGACGATGGTTCGTACAAAGCGCGACTCGTGGTACGCGGGTGTGAACAAAGAGATGGAATAGACTATAATGAGACATTTAGTCCGGTAATAAGCAGTTGTGCAATCAGAATAATATTCGAGATAGCAGCTGAAAGAAATGCAGAAATACTCATTGGACATAACAAAGAAGAAATGGATGAATTTTTGGAAAAACTAAAAAATGAATTTAAAATTACGATAACTAGAAACCCGAAGATTTTTCTAGGTATCGACATAAAACAAGACGAAACTGGAATAAAGTTAAGTCAAAACGAAAAAGTAAAACAAATTATTGAAAATTTCAACATGAGCGAAAGTAATCCTAGTAAAATTCCATTGAGCAACTCCGACGTAAAAAGAAGTGATGAAACCAAAGACGATAAATTTAAAAAATTAAAGACGGGACGATTAAAATTGAATATTATAATACAGCAGATCAAATTGCCGACATACTAACTAAACCATTAGATAATGTAAAATTCAATCGGTTCCGAGATTTTTTTATGGAAAAATGTTAAAATTGCAAAATTATGTTTTAGTTCGTAAATTTTGTTGTTTGATTGTTTAACAAAGTAAATTTCATTTACGAGGGAGTGTTAAGATAAAATGTTTAAGTAAATGGAATTAAGAATGTAAAAAACAACAGAGCATAAGTTTGATGTAACCAAGTAAACAAAGTGTGCAAGTCAAGCAGTCGTCGGTGTGAAGTAAAATTAAAAAATCGTAGCGAACATTATTTTCATCAATGAATCATTTTAATTACTGCGCAAAACTATTTAGTTACTTTGTTTAGTTAATGTGTTTATTTCTCAATAAATATTATTCAACATCAAGGTGTTACTAATTTAAAACCCAACACTCAAATTTGCACTGTCTACGAAGTGTTTTTCACAAATGGTATTGGTACAAATTTAGTATGCAAGCTTTTCAGGTTTGTGCACACATCACACATTTATATAAATGCATTATCGCGCCCACGTCCTACACAGGTTATCTTGTTTCATTTTTTCCCATTGTTAAATAATGTATTGAACTGTCTTCAATCAAATATCACAATTTAGCCAATTTTTCTTGAAATAAATTAAAAATATAATAAAAAAATTAATTAAATGTCAACTTTATAATTTCGTTATACCTAAAATTTTTAATGGTCAATAATCAAATAAACAGTTTAATAAAATTCTTCAAATTTTATCCAATTTAACAAGTCTGGAGTTTGTTCCGAAAAGACGAGATTTGTTTTTGTTAAAACGAATCGAAAATTTTATTTCTATCTGAAAAATTTAAATTGGGTTGCTAAATTTATTCGTGATGAGTTATAAAAACAAGTGCGCGTAACGTACACTCGGGAGACGTTTACACATTTCGAGACGTCCAGGCTGGGACACATTTTATAAATTGCAGCCAAAGACGCACAAAACAGCCAATCAAAAGCGTTGAATTGCGATTTGCACATGCGTAGTGCAAAATTTGGCAACTCCAGATTTGACATGGACGCATCGAAATAATTAATTAAGCGGTGGTCTTCGATTGAGGTGATCGTTGATTTTTAAAAAGCAGGTTTAGAAGTGGTTTTATTTCGAATGTGGATTCCCAGTGGTATGTAATTATACAAATATTTATGCATAATTGTCAAGATTACGAAAAACTGCATGGGATAGTACAATTAGAATATTTAATTTGTATTTCCAAGTGCCTCAAAAATTGAAAGTTTTATATTTTGCTTCATATTTACCTCAGATGACCCTAATAAGTTATAAGTAGTAGCATGATTTGCATGCATAAAATTAATTTGCCTTTTTTTTCCAATAAATTTACCATAGTTCATTACCTATAGGTACATAATAAGTCGATAGATAGAAATTTTTTTAAAATGGGTGATAATGGTAATGTACTCAGGGGTCGATTGGCCGCAAGGGCCTTTCTTGAACTGCGACCAGTATTTGATCTTTTGTTCCCCTACTATTAGGTATTCAGGAAGATTCAAATTGGATATCATCTATCTAGCATATCACAGAATATTCCTGAGAGTCTTTTTGTTATACCCTTTGGGTTTGTCCCAGATGTTTTTAGCCTGGATCGGGCTAAGGCATCGCAGCTACAGAATGTGTTCGGCTTGATTTAACTTCCGATCTACAGAGTCTGCAATGTCGAAGAAGATGCCAGGCTGTTTGACCACATATAGCCTTTATGTTTTCACTGGAGAGCAGAGCCAAGAAACTTTCACTAGCCATAGATGAAGATAAAGTCAGAAATAAATTTTTGACTCTCTCCGGATTTGAACCGGGGTCTATAGCATTAGTAGTACATTACTGTAACTACTAGACCAATGACCGTTGGGTGATAATAATAACGAAATTACTGATGATGGAGCAAATGCAAATTGTAATATCGATAGTAGTAAGTATTATTTTTATTGTAAAGAAAAACAAATACGTAGAGGGTGTTTATTTAAAAGCGGAAATTGGAAAATACAATTTATGAAACGTAGTTTTTTGTGTACGACCCCTATACATTAATTTTAATTTCTTAATATTGGTTAAGGGCCCTGCTTATTTCAATTCTCCGAATAAACTTCATTCGCCGAATAAAGTTTATTCGGAGATGGCAATACATACCCTAATTAAGGCTCGGTTTTACCACCTCTAGTCAAAGTGCTAGTTGACGTTTGACTAATAGTTGACGATCATTTTACCGTTGCAAAATGATCGTCAACTATTAGTCAAGCGTCAACTAGCACTTTGACTAGAGGTGGTAAAACCGGGTCTAAGTGTGTATTAATTATTATCATTGTAGGTTTTAATTTGGGAGATTCAACTCTATTTATAAATCTAGTAGATATAGAAAACTTTAAGGAAGAAATAAACGAAGAAAACGACTTATTGTTCTTGTTTTTATCTAAGTATTCAATGGAAAGTTTTTTCATATATTTTAAAGGTTTGTTCTTCATATACTGAAGAATATTTGTAGGAACATAAGTAACCTTTGTATTTTTCTAGAAAGAGGTATAACGATCGATTGCTTCCAGTGGATTACGGAAGGCGATTTAAAAGAAATATTTGGTATGAACCACGGCGCACGCATACAAACCGATATTGGAAAAAAATTAAAGAAAGTATACGAAGAAAACAAAATGTTTCAATTGCCGGAAAAGGAAGCACTTGTAAAAAATGTTGTAAAACATTATATTGATAAAAATATCCCGATGACATTAAGGACATGTCGAGATATCGCCATCCACATTTGTAAAAAATTTGAAAATGAATCAATGGTATTTTTACTAATTTCTTTATAAACTAAAAAGTTAATAATATTGTTTGCAGGAATATTATTTTGTTAAAAAACCAAAACCATCGGGAAGATTGTACAATAGATGCCGATCTGAATCCAGTTCGTTGAAAAGGTCTGGATTGTTTACAGGGGTCATAAGGGAGAAAAGGAAAAACTGTACCATAATAGGTATGATATTACTTTTTATATTGAATAGGACGGTATCATATTTATCTTACCCTTTATTCAAATATTCAGCTGAAGAATATCTAACCGAAGATACGAGCGATTACACAAACGAAATTGATGAGAAGGAATGGCTCAAAACAAGAAGTTCTCCGTGGGACGCTGTTGAGTTGAAATGGAAGCAAAGTTTCAATTTAAGACGGAAGGATGATATAAAAACTATTGTTTCAGTTGACAAAGTAGTTGAAGAATGGCCATTACTTTTGCAAAGCAATGGTAGTCGTCTGGTAAGTACTGCATCCGACTTGATAAAAGAGGATCCTATTTGATTATTTTATTTCAGATTGATATAGATTTCGAGCTATAGCTATTATATCCTGGAAAATCAAATGCTTTCTTTACAACCATTTCTGATAATAGTGGGAGATCGTGAAGAAGAAGACAATCTGCAGTTTGCTTTGGTAACTGATCATATAACATATTTATACACCAATTTCCTACAGGCTTTTGATGCATACTATTTTAAAATATTTTTTGTGCTAAATCTCAAATAAAAAAATTGTGAACTTGTTTGCGCACAGGGAAATTGTTCTTCCACATTTTATGACTTTAAGTCTTATAAAAGACATATTTTAAAATGTAAATATATTGAAAATAACTTTGCTTTGAACCACCAAGTTCCTCTACAATCGACAAAAAACAGTGAATTTCTAGTCAATGATAATTACCATTTTCCAAGTTTACCTATTAACTGTAGTACGTCTTTAGAAAATATATTTGTGGCAATGCTTATCAAAAGCACTTATGTAAAAAAGTTTAAAATTTCTAAAATTTTGGCAGGTTTTGTAGAAATATTAAGAGAACTGGAAAATGGTATAGAAATTAAAACTACATATGGAAAATTTCTATGGAAAAGAAAAGACAAAAGTGTCTTACTCAAGAATAAATTTGGAATACTCGCTCGGAAAAAAATTTTCTATTAAATTTTCAAATGATATTTTAAGTAAAAAAGATCCATTTAAAAGTATTGATAATTTTAAAGATATGAAAACTGATTGTATAAAAAATGTAGATTATTTCTCTGACAAAATTGAATTTCCATTTAATATTGAAGAAACTGTTACTAGATTCAGTCCCGTTGATTATAGAGGAACTTGCTTCAAAATAGGATACTTTATTTTTTTAAATGAAAAAATTTACAAAATTCTAGATTTTATCAAAGTTAAGGAAGATAATACATACTTGGTAATGAATGAATACAAGATTAATGGATTTGATCGGCATTACTGCGTGTATATGATTAATGAACCTATTAAAAAAATTATTTGTATTCATTTTCTCCAACTTCAATACAAAAAACCCCTTTTGTTAAATTATCTTCCTGGCGATAGAGGAAAATCTTTTATGGTTAGTAACATGTAACATTTTTTTGACTTTTGTTTAGATTTAGCCCGTAAGCATAACACCTGCTTACCTTTTCCGTGAGGTCATTCAGTCCCCGACCTATTTTTTTGCGTTTTGGAGAATATGGGGGCGGGAGGATTTGCTGTGGAATCGTTAGGCTTAGGGTAAGTTCATTGGTTTGCGCGTGCGCCTTCGTTGACTACGCCTGGTAGCCCTGTCTAGGCTAGGCACCGAGACACCTTTTGAGGTGGGGTTGGTCAGCGAGGGGAAGCGTGACGACAGTGGCTTGCTTCTTGCGTATTCCGCAGTTGGTGCTTCCCGCCGTGTTTTCTTCAAAACTTATTTTTTTCATTCAAGTCATTGTCCCCAACGATGAACGCAATTTTGAGGGCGAATTGCGGGAGTTTTTAACGGTCTTCAATGGCATACCGTCATTCCCCGGGGTAAACCTTTCTTTCACATCCTCAAAAATTGATTGGTGCCCAGTGTCTCCTCGGTTCTTTGGTATGAGTGTATTGACTGGCGGTCCACGACGCGTTTTTACGATCCATACGCGAGGACGAGTCATTGCTTATATCATTGGGTCGGGTACGCACTGGCCATTTGAGTTAATTTATCCTTTCCCATAACCTTTTTATTCCAAATTTTCCAATTACCTATTTTCCATGTAATTCCTATCCTATTTCACATTGGGTTCCTTTATATTTCATCCAGGGGGGGTTCAGGGTATTTTTTTGTGTTTTCCAGGTTTTTATCTCATAACTAGGTATCATAACATCTCGATCCTAGTTATTCCATCTTTTACTGTTTGTAATTAGTTTACTAGACATTTTTTTAGTTCAATTTCATTTGAATTTCGTCTATTGGTAACAAACCTTTAAAATATATGAAAAAATATTTCCATTGAATACTTATAGATAATAACAAGAACAAGTCGTTTCCTTTGTTTATTCCTTCATTATTATTGTATTATGTACCTACATATTTATTATAATATTATATTATAAGCTAAAAGTACAAATTTCTTCCTCAGCTATGATGAAAAAACCTTATTTTGGGTGTGAGCGAATGCAATCAAACAACTAATACCGTTTAGCCATATCCCAAAATATGGTTTTTTCTTCATATTATATTATGTATTATTATGTGTTGTAACAAATAATTTAAAAAATGTGCTGTAAATATTATAATGTATAAATGTAAAAAAATAAATATTTCTTGAAACTTGAAATATACGTTTTACTAATTTATAAGTGAAAAGTGAAGAGAAAAATTAACTCCGAAATTATGATTATTATTCATAATTATTGATCCAATATTCTGAATACTACTTAATAAACTATACTTTATTTATCACATTTTATGATTAGCTGCTTAAAAAGTTATTCTTTATAAATTATAGTTTATGAATATTAATCATAAATATGTGATTATTAAGTGTATTTTTTATGCTTAATATGATCAGCATTTATGAGTATTACTCATAAATATGTGATTATTAAGTGTATTTTTTATGCTTAATATGATCAGCATTTATGAGTATTACTCATAAATATGTGATTATTAAGTGTATTTTTTATGCTTAATATGATCAGCATTTATGAGTATTACTCATAAAGATATGAATATTAATCATAAATATGTGATTATTAAGTGTATTTTTTATGCTTAATATGATCAGCGTTTATTAGTATTACTCATAAAGATATGAGTATTACGCATATATAATGAAACTGTTTAATTCATAAGTTATGAATTATAATCATAACCGATGCAATCATGACTATTCATAAATTATGAATATGGTTTATAAATTTATGAATAGTTAGTAGTAGTACCCTTTTTATGCGAAAATTATGCATAAGTTATGCGTATTCCGAATTATATCTGAGAACATTTCTCTCTGTGTATCTCGGTTTGTTCAGATAGCCTTTGCGTAATTTTCTACTAATTACATGTAGGGACTATTGACATTTAATATTAATTATTATTATTATTAATTAATTTGGTTGTTACCTTTTTAAACATTTTATGTCGTAACGTTATCTGGTTTAGTGGTTATCTGTTTCTATCATTTCGAATTACAGAATTACATCTGTCTGAACTTGTAATATTCTTTTTTTTTTTTTTTTTTTTTTATTTAACTCCTTTTATACAAGCAATCTATCTACATGGATAATAAGCTTTACATTTGACAATCATTTAAACAAACAATCTTCAAGACATGCAGAGTATTGCTTCAGTAAGCAATCTCTTTATACACAGTTAATTGGTGAATCTATTCACTAAGTCTTCCGGTATGAACCTATGTAGTCTACGTAACTCACTGTGGTTGTTGGAAAATAGTTCAGTAGCGAGAGCATTGTTAGATTTATATCAGAGCCACATATTTGAAACTTGGCGCCTATATTGTAAACATGCGCCACCTATATGTAAAAACTTGTACATACGTTGTTATAAGATAAAATAAGTAGTTAACCAAGCTTTATAGTCGAAGCACATGTATATTATTATTAACCGTTGTTACTTAATAAAGTTATATTTATAATAGCGTTCATTTATATCGTACACACCGAAGCTTCATATTTTCAACAGGTTATGGTACCCAGCATTAACAGCATTAATACTCTAGCAGTACTAATAATTGATTGTTATAAGTGCGTGAGTGAATCGGTAGAAATTGTGTACGAAAATGGCAGTAAACTATTTAAATAGCGTGCCAAAGTTAATAGGTCGTGAAAACTACGACGAATGGACCTTTGCAGTGGAGAATGTGTTTGTCCTTGAAGGACTAACGGATAGCATAGAAGGCAAAGAAAAAGACACAATACTATTAGCTAAGGCTAAAGCAAAGTTAGTGTTAACCATCGATCCATCCTTGTTTTCGCATGTAAAAGAGGCAAAAACAGCACAGGAAGTATGGCAGAAATTGAAAAATCTATATGACGATAGTGGTTTTTCTAGAAAAATAGGCTTATTGCGTACCCTGATTTCAGCACGATTGGAGAATAATGACTCCATGGAATCGTACATAAATCAAGTTGTGGAGACTTCGCAAAAATTAAGAAGAACTGGTTTTCAGATCAATGAAGAATGGGTTGGTTCTCTGTTGTTAGCAGGACTTCCGGAAAGGTTCGCACCAATGATCATGGCCGTGGAACACTCTGGTATTAGTATAACAACAGATTCGATAAAAACGAAGTTGTTAGATATGCAGGTAGATGGCGGTAAACCGGGAGGAGCTTTTGTTACAGGAAAATACAACAACCAGAAAGGTAATAAAGTGAATTTAAGAAAAATGCCGAGAGATGGCAACAAGTTTACTAATAATTATGTAAACAAAGACAAAAGTAAAATTGTTTGTTACGGATGTAAACAACCAGGACATTTTAAATCAAAATGCCCAAATAAACAAGACAGCGCTTTAACTGCCGTGTTCACAATAGGACAATTTAAGAACACAGATTGGTACGTCGATAGCGGAGCATCATTTCATTTCACATGTAAAAAAGAGTGGTTAAGAAATGAACGAAAGCCAGAACTGTCAGAAATTATGGTAGCTAACAAAGAAAAATTACAAATTGAATGTGCGGGTGATATTCAAACAAAAACAATATTGGAAAGTTCAACACATAATGTTCTTTTAAAAAATGTGCAGTTTGTTCCGGGTTTAACTACAAACTTGTTGTCGGTTAGTCAGCTGATCAGAAATGGCAACAGAGTAAATTTCGATAAAGACAATTGCAAAATTTACAATACTAATAACGTTTTAGTAGGAACAGCAAACTTAATAAACAATGTGTACAAACTGAATATTGAGCAAAATGTTAGTTTTTTAGCAACGCCCGTCACTAGTGAAATTTGGCATAAGCGATTGGGACACATAAACAGTGGTTATTTGAACAAAATGTGTAAATTAGTAGATGGAATTATTTACAAAGGACCAGCAAATACTGAAAAGCAAAATTGCAAAGTGTGTTGTGAGGGAAAACAAAGCCGCTTACCCTTTCCGAAAAAAGGCAGTAGAGCTAAAGACTTGTTACAAATAATACACAGTGACGTTTGTGGGCCCATGGAACAAACTTCATTAGGTGGATCAAAATATTTTTTGACATTCATAGATGACTATAGCAGAATGTGTTTTATATATTTCGTAAAGACAAAAAATGAGGTATATGAAAAGTTCAAAGTTTTTAAAAATTTAGTCGAAAACCAACTGAACAAAAGAATAAAAATGCTCAGATCGGACAATGGTGGAGAATATTGCAGCATGGAGTTCAAAAAATTCTTAAGTAATAATGGCATTATTCATCAGACGACAAATAGTCATTCGCCGGAGCAGAATGGTTTGTCAGAACGTTTCAATCGTACCATCGTGGAAAAGGCCAAGTGCTTACTGTTCGATGAAAATGTTGGTAAGATTTTTTGGGCAGAAGCCTGTAATACTGCATGTTACATTATAAACCGTTCAGTAGCTGCTGGGGTCTCAAAAACTCCAATTGAAATTTGGACAGGCAAGAAACCTGACATCAGTCATTTAAGAATATTTGGCAGTGTAGTAATGGTGCATGTTCCAAAAGTAAATAGAAAGAAATGGGACAAAAAGGCGGATAAACATATCCTAGTAGGTTACGATGAGAATACAAAAGGATACAGATGTTATAATCCAAATACAAAGAAAATTATAACCAGCCGAGATGTGATCGTAATGGAAAGTATCAAAGAAACTACTGTAATCATGGAAAGTAACATTGAGGAAGTTAAATTAACAGATTCAGTGGGGGACGATCCCGCAGAAAACTCACTGGTTGAAAATGTCGAAGAAAATGACGACAGCGATTATACTCCAGAAATAATAGTTTCAGTGGGAGAAGAATTAACAAATGAAACCGTAAGAAAATCGGAAAGAATTCCGAAGCCCAAAAGTTACGATGACTTTGTAACCTATATGTGCACCGATAATGTTGATTTGGAAGAAGATCCGACTACGTTTTCAGAAGCTTTATCAAGAAGAGATAAAGAGCAATGGAGACAGGCAATGACCGAAGAACTTTGCTCCTTCGAAGAAAATGAAGCGTGGGAACTAGTGGACGTGCCAAAAAATGAAAACATAGTGCAGTGTAAATGGGTGTTTAAAAGGAAACGTGATAGTGAAAACAAAGTGAGGTATAGAGCACGATTAGTTGCAAAGGGTTTCACACAAAGACATGGTGTTGATTACGATGAAACTTTTTCGCCTGTTGTTAGGCATTCAACTTTAAGATTGTTAATTGCTTTAGCTGTAAAATTAGATTTAGATATAACACATTTAGATGTAGCTACCGCATTTTTAAACGGGCATTTAAACGAAAATGTTTACATGGTTCAACCTGAAGGTTATCAAAAAGTATACGATAAAAGTAAGGTGCTTAAACTAAAGAAAGCCGTTTATGGTTTGAAACAATCTTCAAGGGCCTGGAATGAAAAGGTAAATGATGTTCTTATTAATTTAGGCTACAAGAAATCTAAATTTGAACCTTGCTTATACATTAAAAGTAAAGATAAATTGTTAACGATTATTGCTTTGTATGTAGATGATTTTTTTGTATTTTCAAATGATAAAGTCGAGACAGAATTTTTAAAGTCAGAATTGAGTTCAAGATTCAAAATAAAAGATTTAGGGGAAGCGAAACAATGTTTGGGTATGCGAATAAACATTAATAAGAACAAGGGGACGATAACCGTAGATCAGGAACAATACATTGATAAATTGCTAAAAAAATTTAAGATGGACAAATGCAAAAGTGCTAGTACGCCTATGGAAACAAACCTTAGTTTTGATTTGGTTAAGAATGATTGTAACGAGAATTATCCGTATCAACAGTTAATCGGAAGTCTCATGTATTTAGCCATTTTAACAAGGCCAGATATTTCTTTTAGTGTTAGTTTTTTAAGTCAATTTAATAATAATTTTAATGAAACTCACTGGAAATATGCAAAAAGAATTTTAAGATATTTGCAAGGAACTAAAAATTATTGTTTAAAATTTCAAAAAACAGATTCAAAGTTGGCAGGTTTTGTAGATGCAGATTGGGCGAGCAACGCCTATGATAGAAAATCGTATACCGGGTTTTGTTTCAAGTTATCAGGGTCAGCGATATCTTGGGAAAGCAAAAAGCAACAAACCGTTGCATTATCAAGCACAGAATCCGAATATATGGGGATTTCTGAAGCATCTAAGGAAGCTATATATTTGAAAAATTTATTGAATGAATTAACAGGAAGTTCGAATTGCATAACATTGTACAACGATAATCAAAGTGCTCAGAAACTCGCAATGAATCCGGTATTTCATAAACGATCGAAGCACATTGACGTTCGTTATCATTTTATAAGAGAATGTATCGCCAACGATAAAGTTAAAATTGAATATTTAAGAACTGATGAAATGCCCGCTGACATTTTAACAAAGGGTTTAGGTTCTATTAAACATTACAAATTTTTAAATTGTTTGGGAGTTGTACCAAATGGTTAATTATTATTGTTAGTGTCCTGATATAGTGGGAGTGTTAGATTTATATCAGAGCCACATATTTGAAACTTGGCGCCTATATTGTAAACATGCGCCACCTATATGTAAAAACTTGTACATACGTTGTTATAAGATAAAATAAGTAGTTAACCAAGCTTTATAGTCGAAGCACATGTATATTATTATTAACCGTTGTTACTTAATAAAGTTATATTTATAATAGCGTTCATTTATATCGTACACACCGAAGCTTCATATTTTCAACAAGCATTGGGGTGGGCTGCGAGTCTTTCCCGATATTTAACACTGAATTTCTCGATTTCCTCTTTGATGGGAGGTAGTGGTATGTCACGTTGGATAATGTTGTTAGGAACATATCTAGGCGCGTCGACAATTACGCGTAGGACTTTATTTTGAAATCTTTGCAAGATTTCTAGGTTGGAGTTAGCTGCGGAGCCCCAGAGCTGTATGCCATAAGTCCAAATCGGCTTCAAAATGGTTTTGTACAGCAGCACCTTGTTTTCAACGGATAGTTGGGAGTGTCTGCCAATTAGCCAGTACATTTGTCTGAATTTCAAGCCAAGCTGTTTCCGCTTCGTGAATATATGCTTACGCCAGGTAAGCCGTCTGTCGATATGCATCCCAAGGTACTTTGCATCTTGTAAAGATATATTATGTTTGATTCAAATGCATTTTTAAAATCATGGAATTTTTAAATAATAGCACTTAACATAATGCACGATTGGTTGCATACCGCCCCAGGCTTTTTGAAAATTACAGGTTGCTGCAAATAGAATCTGATAAAATTAAGCATGCAATTATGTTTAACATTTAAATATACAGAGGCAGTTGGTGAAAGGCTGACTTTCTGAAATCTTCACCCTTCCTACAAGAAGGGTCATAAAATTTTTGCAGAAAGGATACCGGTAACCGATTCCGATCCGAAAGTTAGATATCCGAACCGAAAGTATCTAACTGAAAGGTCATCCGTCCGGCCGATGCATTGTTTATGTTCCTAGACATTGTACTCGACATTTCCAAATCCTCCGCTTTCGTTTATGTCTCTAGACGTTAGTAATTTCCATCACTTGTTTGTTTACGACTCTAGACAAGCATACTCGCTGCTCCGATCCTAGCTTGCGTTTAAGTTTCTAGACGTTAGTAAACCCCATCCAGGTAATTGTTTACGTCTCTAGACATTCATGTCCATCTACGAAAAGATAATCCTGTTGAATAATTAGTTCTCATCAAGAATTAGTATTCACCTGTGATAAGCAAATCTAATTTGCTTCCGGAGTTAATTTATTGACTTCCACCGTACTTTCAAAGTTCCGAGTAAGAAAAATCACTTGCATTGATTTTCCCGATTAATCTTTTTACCGAAAACTTCAGTAGCTTGAAACAGATTCCGCCGTCAAGTAAAAATCCGATTAAAGTAAAACTGTTTTATTTCATTTTCACAGGTAGCAACCTGATTTGATTTAGATTCAATATTAACTGTCAACGTTATTAAAGGTTATGTTATATTTTGTATGTACATAAAATACTCCAGTGGCGTACTATGTTCAATTTCAGAATAAAGTAATTAAATTGTGCAAACCATTTTTATTTAAAGTAAAATATATTGTATATAAATCATTCAATAAATCCTATGTTACATTTTCCGAAAACAACTCATTGTTTTATTATTAGTTTAAAGTTTACCTATAAAAACTTTTGGCGCTCGAGTTTAAAAGAAGTAAGTGCAAAAAATCGACAAGACGTCCTAAAAACCCTGGCTACCCAAAAAGGCAATTTGAACGACCAAAAAAAATCGTTACAATCTTCAGCCTGTGGAAGTTGACAGCCATTCAGTTTTACGGGTGGACAAGTGTTCCTTCTCAGAGTAAACGTCACATGTGACGACTTGGTCTCGTTGGCCCTAATTCTCCACTTTTTGAGCCAGTTTTCGATTTGAATTAGGTGAGTTTGCAGATTTCTGGATGCGAATGTAGGATCACTATGAGAAGATAAAATGGCGGTATCGTCAGCAAAAGTGGCGACTGTTGTAAATCTTGTTGTTGGAAGATCATACGTGTACAGTAGGTATAATAATGGACCCAACACACTACCCTGAGGCACACCTGAGTGGATGGGATGTAGATCGGTATATTCGTTCTGATGCTTGACGAGATAGTATCTATTACTTAAGTAAGATTTTAGGATTAAGTAGAATTGGTATGGGAGATTTTTCTTTAATTTATAGAGCAAACCATCGTGCCACACTTTATCAAACGCTTGGCTGATGTCAAGGAAAGCTGCTGAACAATAGCGTTTGCCTTCTAGGTCTCGATTTACTTGTTTAACTACTCTGTGCACTTGCTCGATTGTTCCATGTTGGTTTCTAAATCCGAATTGGTGACCTGGTAGTAGATTTTTATTATCTATTATGGGTTTTATGCGTTTTATTAGTGCTTTTTCGAAAACTTTGGATAGTAGAGGGAGCAAGCTAATTGGCCTATACGATTTTACGTCTTCGGGTTTTTTGCCTGGTTTAAGAATCATTACTATTTGGGCCACCTTCCACTGTTCTGGGAATTCGTTGATTCTTAAGATGGTATTGAATATCTGCGTTATGGCATTGATGCACTTATCGGACGACTCTTGCAGTACCTTCCCAGTAATTAAATCGAATCCAGGGGCTTTGTTGGCTCGAATCTCTTTTGTGATTATCCTTCTGACTTCTTTTGTTTTGAACTTAGTAATGGGGGGGTTCATTTGGAATGGGGCCTCGAGATATTCTGTAATTTCTCTTTCTTCCTCAATTGAAATGATAGATGGGTTGGGTTGAAAGATGTTCGTTAAATGTTTTGCGAAGATGTCGGCTTTTTCTTTATCGCTTCTGGCCCACGTGTTGTTTTCATCCTTGATAGGCGGCACCGGCTGTTGTGGTCTCGTGAGTTTTTTGGTCGCCTTCCACAGAGAGTAGTCGGTGGCGTCTGTTGGGCTCAAGCCTTTTAGGTAGTCTTGAACGTTTTGATTTTTTATTTCTGTGAGCATTTCATTCAATTCTCTGGTAGCTTTATTGAGTTTTGCTCTGTCGATGGGATATCTTGTTTCTTGCCAGCGTTTTCTTATAGCTCTTTTTTCAGCTATTTTTAGTCGCACTATATTTGGTAGTTTTTCCTCGATATCGGTAATATGTGAGTCTGGTGTAGCTCGCCATGCCGCCTGTTGGATACTAGTAGTGAGATCATTAACTGCTGACTCTAAATCGGGTTTTGACTTCAGAGGTCTCTCGAGTATTATTAGTTCATCGAGGATTTCTCGGAACATGTTCCAGTTAGTTTTATTGCTGTGTAGTGTTGGTTGTTTTTTTTTTCTTAACTGTTTGTGTAAATACGCTGATAATTATTGGTGAATGGTCCGATGTGAGGTCCAGACAAGACTCAGCTTTGACTTTTTTAATATCGACATTCTTTGTGATGCAAAAGTCAATCACATCCGGTGTTTTTCCTCTATCGGATGGCCAGTATGTTGGTTCACCAGTAGATATGATTTTCAGGTTTTTAGATTGCAGAGCTTTGAGTAACTCCCTGCCTTTTGTTGTAGTTAATCTGGAGCAACTGTCAGAACACCATGACATCTTTCAGAAACCAAGCATTTGGACAATAATAATTTATGTATTAATTATTTTCATATTTTTCATTTTAGTGTTGTTATTTTTCATAAGGTATAAACATCCACCGAATATTCAACCACCAACTTCTAATACCCAAACGGAAGAAGACATAGTTGTGTAACTATTTTTTTTGTAATTCATATATTATCAGTTAATTATATTAACAATTACTGCAACTTATTATTATTAATTAAATATTTCTTTTCATTTTATAATCATTTATTGTAACCGATATTATACTAATCAATTATATTAACAATTATTTCAACTTATTATTATTATTAATTAAATATTTTTATCATTTTATAACCATTTATTGTAACCAATTAATCTTGGTATTAATTTGCTTATTACTTATTATAAATATTATTCGAAGATAAAGAAAATTGTAATTTGCCATCCGAAGGATTCGTTAACCTTTTAGAGGATAATTCATCTCTTAAAACGGGAGAAGTTACGTGGTAGATAAAGTCCGAGTAATGAACCTTGGTGCAAGCACAATCTTCTTATCTCATTGTTATCAATTAAGAATAAGCTCACATGTTATCAGTAGTAACTTTATAATTTTAATATAGAATAAGTTCAATCAGTTCATTGCATAAATTCATTCTTGTAACTTGTGTAATAGCTCCGTGCTTTTGGAAATAAATTAATGTTTTTTTTAAAAAGTTGATTTATTGATTGCTGAACGAAATTCACACGACAAAATTTTGATTCGTTTAAAGTAAATCTGCAATTATTTGCAAAATATACTGTCACAAGTTATAAAGCTGTGAACTAGGGGTAGCGTAAACTCAGATGGTTTTAAATAAAATTCTACCGAAGATCATTTTAACACATATATTAAAAAACTAATAAAGAATAAAGTATTAGAACAAAATAATAAATACAACTTACGAACTAATTATTCCTTAATTTCTGGGTCCTGTGCTTCTTAAATATTTCTTCCTTATTTTAAACAACCCATTACAAGCCCATTTTAACTTTTACACTACATTCTATTTATATCTAACTACCTCTCATTTTCACTGTCAATCTAATACTGACTTTTCTAACTAACAAGCATTTCCTCTCCTACGCACTTGGGTCCAATCACCCTTAGCACACATCCTGCACGTGTATCCTACTTTCTGAATTTTATCATTCTGCAATACTTGACAGTTTTAATTCTTTCACTAACCAGGGGCGTATCGTCAAATATTTAAATTGAATTATTATATGATTTTCAGGTTTTGACAATACCCTCCGGGTCATGAAAACGACTGTCCCAAGGCGTAACAAGTGTCAGATATCTTAAAAAATTAAATACTAAACTAACTAAGTACACGTCAAAAACATAAAACATACCTTTTAAAAAAATTTCTAATATTTACTATTTACCATGTCTCTCTTAATTACAACAATATTAAAATTAAAAAAATTCTATGAAAACTATGAAGTGGTCGTATTGGAAATCCAAGTTCAACGTCACATCTTCCGCTATAATTATTTTAAAATTTATTTTAAAATTATCCTGAAGATCATCCCACTTCGTTAATTTTTTATATATATTTTGTGGCTTTATCTCGGTTTGTTCAGATAGCCTTTGCGTAATTTTCTACTAATTACATGTAGGGACTATTGACATTTAATATTAATTATTATTATTATTAATTAATTTGGTTGTTACCTTTTTAAACATTTTATGTCGTAACGTTATCTGGTTTAGTGGTTATCTGTTTCTATCATTTCGAATTACAAAATTACATCTGTCTGAACTTGTAATATTCAATACGTTTTTTAAGAAAATTATTTTTATGTTATTACTCGGTTCAATATTGATTGTTGTATTTTAGAGGTTCATATTTTAAATTATTGCTTTAGTTTCTCATTAATGCTAATTAATCCTATTACCTATTTTATTTACATTTAATATTTACATAAACTTAAACTTCATTTACCTCTGAAATTCATTTGCCTTTGAAATTTATATTTGAATATATTTGAAATTTATCCCTTGTGTGAATCAATTTTCTTTTAAATTATGTGCCTTTTTATTTTTGCCTTATTCTAGTGCCTTTACTATTCAATTTATCATTTCATTTAAGTTCATCCCTATTATTTCATTCATAATTATAATTCGAATCCTGTTTAATTGCCTTATTTTTATTTTATACAAATATTTTGGCTGGATTTATTTTTTAATTATTGTGCCCAACTTTTAAAATTATACTTTCTACCAAATGGTGTCTAACTTTTAACTAATAGTTTGCCTTATTTTGTTTTACATACTTGGCTGTTAGATGCACCGGACACTTTAAATTTTCGATATAATTCATCGATATTACAAATTTTTATTTCGCCTTTATTATTTTATCTAAAACCTTTCATTACCCTTGTAAACAATCCATAGAGAAGTTGGTGAAAAGATGTTATAATTTTTGAGCTCAAATATCACCGATTCTTCTGTATGGGTTGTTTTTACAATTTGGAGCTCCTTTTGGTAATCTACCTACATTTATAAAAATTTTACCCTAAACACTATTATTCACTTGAGATTAATTTACTCTGCTTTTAACTTGATTATTACTTTTTTGGCACTTTATTATTTTCTTCTTTGACATTTTCTTCTTCCTTTTGTTGGAATAGTCTTATAGGCGTAGCACTTTCTTTATTTCACATTTTGTTTTTCTAATCTTCTAACTTTTCAGTTTTGTAAAGTTCACTGTCGCACGGCACTTTTTCATTTCACTTTTTAAAGTTCGGGGATTCTTTCTTTAATTTTTTTTTTGACTTGACCTACTTGGTTAGGCGGTTTCCAACTTTCATTACATTTTTTACTGTTCATTACACTAGAGTCGATGACGTGTAGGGGATGGGTATAGATACATTATACATTGGTTGACCCATAATTATTTCCATTTGAATGAACACCATTTTTTCTTCCCTCTTGACTGGACGCCTTCCTTGCTCATATTTGTGATTTCCAATTCCAAATCCAATTCCAGGTATATTCCTTGTGAAAATGTAGAATCGTGAATTGGTAGTCAGGAGTACTATGTAATAACCTTCAATGGGGTGATCAGGCCCAAATCGGATATCAATAGTCCCTTTTCCCTTTCTTGTTGTTGAGCTGTGAATTCCACGACGTTCGGCAACACTACCTTGGTTTGTTAACCATTCCATCTCTCCATCCATCCATTGCTTATCCAAATCCAATTCGGTTTATTGTTCTCCATTCCATTCCATACCACACTCATCCCTCTTGAAAGTGGTTTCCAAACTACCCCTAATGAGTCTTTGACTGTCCGCGTATGAATTCCTATGATTATTTCAACTTGTTACCTAAAATCAAAAATATTATGACGCGCCTTGCGTCCTGACTCCTTTATGCTATTGGTTTATTTTCCTTCTATTTCAGTTATCCGTTTCTTCCTTCTAAATTCGGCCTTTTTATATTCTAAAACATTCAAAACTTTTATTGACTTAATTCCTACATTTAATATTACCCCTTTATTAATAGTAATTTATTACCCTATCGTTTACTGAAAAAAAATTTCTTATTATACCCTTACGATTTTATTATTCTATTTATGTTGCTTAAAATATTCTACTTTAGAGTTTTAAGTAACTATTTACGCTATTAATTATTAAGAACACTAGCTGGGGATGGCACCCGCTCGTCATAATAGGGTAACATTCTGCTAACATGCACAACGTCTTTTTTCGCATTCGCTGTTGTGCCTTTAGCTATTTCGTAATTAACTTCTCCTAATTTTTTCGTTATCAAATATGGACCGTACCAGCGTAATAATAATTTTTCCGCGCGCCCAATTTTTCTTGTAGGAGTAAAAACTTTCACTTTATCGCCTACTTTAAATTCCATATTAGTATGTTTGGAATCATATCGCGTTTTATCACCTGCTTGGCGATTTTGGATGTTTTGAACTGCAATACTTCTTGCATTCAAAATTTTGTCACGTATTTGTTCTACAGTTTCCTCTTTAACAGGAATATTCAAGTTGGTTTCGGTAGGTAATCTAGGTTCGCGAGCATAAACTAATATAAATGGAGAGAATCTCGTAGTGTCTTGGATGGACGTATTGTACGCAAATGTTACGTGTTGTAAATATGTGTCCCATTCTTTTTGTTCCGAATCTACGTATTTTGCTAACATATCTACTACAGTTTTATTAAACCTTTCTGTTAGACCGTTACACTGAGGGTGATATGAAGTAGTAAAGTGTCCAACTGTACCCATTAAACGCGTTAGTTCAGTAACCATTTCCGACAAAAACACTTTACCTCGGTCACTTTACAAAAATTTAGGTGAACCGTGTCTGCAAATGACATTTTCTAAAATAAATTGGGCTACGTGTCGCGTTTGACCATTAGTCAAAGCTTTAGTCTCAACCCATCTTGTAACATAATCTGTGGCTACTATTACCATTGTTTTTCCGTTTTTGCTTTTTGGAAACGGACCTAACAAATCAATACCCACTCTCTCGAAAGGTAACCCTACCGGTATTGGTTGTAACAACCCTCGAGGTTTTATGTTTGTTCTCCCTTTTCTAGCTTGACAATCCGGGCACCCTTTTATGAACTTTTCTACATCTTTTTGTAGACCTTCCCAAAAATATCTATTCCGAATTTTAATTAATGTTTTAGTGTTGCCTAAATGACCTGCCAAGGGTTCACTATGGTTAGAAAAAAGAATTTCGTATCTTAAATGTTTTGGAATTACTAATAAATTTTCTAATCCGTTCGCGCTAGCGTTTTTTTTATAAAGAACTCCGTCGATTAGAATAAAATTTTTGCTTTTTCTTTTTAAACCTATACTAACGTTTGTGTTTTGTGGGTCTTCCATAGCTTCTATTAATTTAGCTATGTCTTCGTCTTGTCTTTGTAGTTCGCTTAGCTCTTCTGGTTCTACTATGAACGAGGGTATATCATTGGCCTCGTCTTCGTCTTGTTGAGTGGCTTCTAAAACTGGGTTCCTCGACAAGCAATCTGCATCGTGGTGAGTCCTTCCGCTCTTGTACACTATTGTATAATCAAATTCTGCTAACCGTAAGTTCCACCTAGCCAATCGACCCGTCGCGTCCTTAAGGTTTGCTAAGAAGCATAACGCGTGATGATCTGATACTATTCGTACTGGTTTGCCGTAAACCAAGTGCCTAAAATATTGTAACCCCCATATCACGGCTAGCGCTTCTAATTCTGAAATAGAATAATTTCTTTCGGCTTTCGTTAAAGACCGACTGCCGTAAGCTATGGGATGTAAAATTTTATCTTCGTCCTCCTGAAGGAGAATTATACCTAACCCTTGGAAACTCGCGTCTGTCCTTAATTCGCATCCTTTTTTAGGATTAAAGTGTTTTAACAGAGGGGCTGACGTTAGTTTGTCTTTTAGCTCGGAAAATGCGTTCTCTTGAGCGTCGGTCCATTTATAACCTGTTTTAGCAGTTGCTTCATACAGTGGTTTGGCAATTTTTGAAAAATTTTGAATGAATTTATGATAATAGTTACACAAACCTAAAAAACTTTGTATGGTTTTAACATTAGTTGGCGTTTTAAAATTTTTTATAGCTAACAATTTACTATCGTCTGGTCCTACCCCTTCTTGATTGACTATATGACCTAACAATTTTACCTCGTTTTCGGCGTAGTTACATTTACTTGGCTTTAATATTAGACCTGCTTCCCTCAAGCGCTCAAAAACTTTCCTTAGTCTTACTAAATGTTCCTCGAATGTTTTTGAAAAAACTAACGTATCATCTAAATAAACCATTACTTCACTCCACTTCATTCCCTCGAAAACGCGATCGGTTAGGTCCTGAAATGTCGATGCTGCGTTTGACAACCCGAAACTCATCGCTTCAAATTGATATAAACCATAACCCGGTGCTATAAAAGCTGTTAGTTCTTTAGAATCTTCATCGAGGCCTATTTGCCAATAACCGCTGAACAAATCTAGAGTAGTAAAAAACTTAGAGCCTTCTAAACATGTTAAAATATCATCAATATTAGGTAATGGGTAACTCGATTTTTTTGTAACGCTGTTTAATTTTCTGTAATCAACGCAAAATCTTTTGGTATTATCTGCTTTATTTACTAGAACTATCGGACTTCCCCACGGTGATTGTGATTTCACTATAATCCCCGCGTCTAACATTTCTTGGATTTGATTATCGATAATTTCGCGTTCCCTCTGTGATACCCTGTAAGGCTTACTTTTGACCGGTTTTGCGCCCTGTACTTCTATTTTATGTTTAACCATGTTTGTAAAACCCATTTCTTTTGGTTGTTTGGCGAAAATGTCTTTAAATTCTAAAAGTAACTCTTTTAATTGAGTTTTTTGAACGTCTGATAAATTATTATTAATTTTATGATCTTCTAAAGTTACTGTAGATGGTAATCTAACCCGCTTTATTTCCTCATGTGAATCTTGTGTAATTAATAAATTTACCACCTCACTGTCGAATTTTAAATTTCCCAAGGTAGTACCTTTGAATAATTTAAGTGGTATATTGGCGTTATTAATGATATCGACTGTAAATATATTGTCTTTAACGTTTTGTAAAATAGATACCAAGGCTAATTTATTTTTTGTTAAGAAAATATCGTTTGCGTTAAATAAATATGCTCTTAAATATGGCGCTTTATTTTCTGAGTATAAATCAATTTTAGTTCTTTGTTTGGTACCTAAGATATAATCTTTACTTAATTTTACTTTAGTTATATTGTTTAGTTCACTTACGCGTATGTCTTGACTTAATTCTTTCAATAAATTTATATTTTCGGGGGTTTTGTTACATTGAATTTTAGGTTGGATAGTTTCTATTGACACTTCATTTCTTTCTAATTTAATAGGAGCATTTTTAAAATTAGGACGTTGTAACTTATTAAATGGGACTGACCTCTCTCCGTTTTGCAAAGGTTTGTAATTTATAATTGTTTCGTCCGATGACCTTACATGACTATTACTGTTTATTCTGTCGACATTCCTAATCAGATTTATGCAATTTTCGGGATATGAACTCGCTGTTGTCAATTTATTAGTTTGTATTGGAAATTTTGGCGTTTTACTGGTTACCGAATTTCGACTTGAGGAGTCGTTCCAATTTATTAAATTAATTTGATTATTTGAATTTTGGTTGAAACTTGTCTTTACGATTCTATAATTGCCTCTTAACGAAATCGTATTATCGTTGTAGTCTATCAATGCTCTATTTTCCCGTAAAAATTCGTTTCCCAAGAGTATCGATTTCGGCAATTTTTCTACCACTACAGCCGAAATTTGAAAAATTCTACCGTTAATTTCTAATTTAATTTTAGATATACCTAAAATTGGAACACGGTGATTCCCAGCAGTCTTTAGAAATTGCATATAATAATTTTTATTCACTCGTTCCACACAATTACTAGATACAATATTTTTAGTCGATCCCGTATCAATCACTATTTCTGTAATTTTGTTATTTAGTCGTCCCTTAATAGTTAAAATGTTATTTACTTGTCCCGATTCATTTAATTGGTATAGGGCGGCTGTCGGCCCCCTTCGAACCGCCCTTTTGGAAAATTTGTATTTCTGGTATTATTCTGACTGGCGTACCAATTTCGGTTCCTATCGTTAAAATTCGTACTGTTAAATGGTTTGTTATTATTACTACCGTTTCCAAATTACCTACTCGCTCTATTTTCGTTAAAATTATTACCTCTACAAAAATTTGGTCTATCTTTACCTTGTCCGTATTTGCTTGTATTTGCAAAATTAACATTTCTTACAAGAAATGCTCGATTATTGAACTTAGGGTATGATTGACTTTTATTTCTAGTATTAAACCAGCAAACCGCTGTATCATGTCCGGTCTTGTTACAAATATGGCAAAAATTTCTACCGTTTCCATTTCCTGTGAACCCGTGAGGTGAACTCTGAATACCACGTTTTGTAATAAACGATGAAAAAATATTTTTATTCGAACCATCTGATTGTTTTTCGAAATTATTATTTAAATTTAACAAAGCCGTACATTCTGTTAAACCGGTATTGGACGTACGATCTTCCCAATCACTTAATTTAAGAACTATTTTTTCTAAATCGTCCGTTGTCATATTACTGTGTTTAAGAGTACAATACATTTGTAAAAATTTAGGGTGTAAACCGCTTTCAAAATAATCTATGAAATCTTCGTTGGACATGTTGCTGTTATAATTTTCAGCTAAAACTGTTAAATCATAAAAATAGGCTCTAATATTTTCCGACAATTGCTGCTTCCTATTTTAATTTTTGCGATTCTTAATGAAGATTCCCCCGCAAATTTAGTTGTGAAATCATTTTTTATCATTGACCACGTTTTTGTTTTATTTGTTTCATCATCTTTATATTTTTTATACCAGCAATTAGCCGCACCTTCTAGAAAAGAACCAAAATAATTTATTTTGTGGATTTCACTCCAACCGTTAGCGATTGATGTACGTTCGTACGCATTTAAAAAATTAATGGCATTTGAATTAGAGGGATTGAAAGTGGCGGGTGAAATAAATTTTGGTAATCTCGGGTTATGTTCAGCCACTGTGGCATCTTCGATTGTACAATTTAAATTTGCCATTTTGGGTAAATTGTGGGGTATTTCCTTTGTTTCCAAAATATTTTCAATTTCTTCCTCTTTATCCGCGTTTCCTAATCTTAATTGACTTAAATCTAAATTAGTTAACTTTTCTGAATCTAACAATTCCGTACTTCTATATTTCGGTCCCTCACTTTCCTCTTCGCTCTCTGCACTCTCAATTACTGATAAATCTGATATATCTACTACTCCTCCCGTCTCGACCACTTTTACAATTAATTTACTTTTAGCCCGCGTTAGTACGTTAGGTTTTGGCATTTGATTTAATTATTTTGAGAGATTAAATAATTTTCATATGCTAATTAAATTTTATATTTGATTTATTTTATTAACCCTGTTATTTTATGGTATCCTAATAACATTAATTAACTTAAACTTTTAATAACGTGAAGAGGTTTCTAATAGAATTTTTCTAATTATTTTAATAATTCGATTTCTGCTTATTTGACAGCCATTCGTCTGCATTATTTTATATATCGGGTGACTATTAAACGGTGGGATTACCTTTAATGAATTACTGTATAAATATGATGTGTCTTCAATTATTTTGATGCAGTTATACTTCTTACAACAAAAAATGTTTTCACTTCAAGAGCTTTGCGCTAAAGTTATTATCGAAAAAGTTGCAGATTGGCGGTCTGTATTACCACGGTCCTTATATCTATACGTTTTGCGGCTCCAGATTGAAGGTGTGGAACGTCGATTGAAATCCCTAAAAATAGAGGAACTGGAAAAACGTGCTACTGCCCCCGCGAATTTATATGATTCGTTTGACGAAGATGAAGCCGAAGCTGATATCTTCGATGTTGACACCCGCGACCCTTCAGAGAATATTTCCGATTTTGATTATTATTATTGGGAGAGCCGGGATGATCGCGTAAGTTTTCTACTAACAATAATGATGTTTTATAAAATATTTTATTTTAGTAATATCACCGTTCATGGAACCGTTTTCCCGGACGCAATTGCCGCTTGAGTAAATTTGTGACTCCGTTGTTATATATATATCTTTTTTAATAAACGTATATAAAAAAATTTTTTATTATTTCGTCGAAAACCAACCTTGACCTCACTAACGCGTAAACAATTTTGACTGTCCCATAAACAATTAAAACTTTAATAATAATTTGAAACCACTCTACCTATCGTATGCAACAATTTATAATTTAATGAATATCCTTTCGAATGTAAAATGCAATAACGCTAAAATTTAGAAGTTGTAATTTTTATTTAACTTAAAATTTTTAACTACGAAAAAACATTTTTTATTACGTTAAAATTATCAAAAAAAAATTTTTTCTTTTAAACCCCTGTAAATTACTTCTATTCTTTTTTGAAATTATGTTGTACAAATTTTATTTATTTGAATAATTATTTTAATGTATTGTAAAATTGTACAATTATTGTAATGGAATTTTTTATGTAATTTAAAAGACGTCGTCGTTGCTTTATCTTATGTATAACTTGTCATATTACACCGGACGTGAATTCGAATGAACTTCAAAGAATCTGATTATACCAAGTATTTATTGAATTACATGAAATTTACTAAATTTGTGGACCATTTTTAAAATTTAACTGAAAACAATTTATAGTTTTTATACCGTTCTACCGTTTATACTTAAAATTAATTTTATTCGCTGGATTATTAAGATTGATTTATAATTGAAGTTTATAACGAAAAAGCATTTCGGATTCTTATTTGGAGATAAAAACCCTTAAAAAACTCGGCGACCTCCACCATTTGTCACAAGTTATAAAGCTGTGAACTAGGGGTAGCGTAAACTCAGATGGTTTTAAATAAAATTCTACCGAAGATCATTTTAACACATATATTAAAAAACTAATAAAGAATAAAGTATTAGAACAAAATAATAAATACAACTTACGAACTAATTATTCCTTAATTTCTGGGTCCTGTGCTTCTTAAATATTTCTTCCTTATTTTAAACAACCCATTACAAGCCCATTTTAACTTTTACACTACATTCTATTTATATCTAACTACCTCTCATTTTCACTGTCAATCTAATACTGACTTTTCTAACTAACAAGCATTTCCTCTCCTACGCACTTGGGTCCAATCACCCTTAGCACACATCCTGCACGTGTATCCTACTTTCTGAATTTTATCATTCTGCAATACTTGACAGTTTTAATTCTTTCACTAGCCAGGGGCGTATCGTCAAATATTTAAATTGAATTATTATATGATTTTCAGGTTTTGACAATACATATACAACAAACAAAAAATTAATGGATATAAAATCTTTCAATACGCGAAGTTTTATTATAACTAATTCTTCAAATTTACACGATTTATTAACAACATATTCAAATATTTTAAAATGAAAGATGAGTGCATTTCAAGAAAAAGATTTTGGTTGCGCCTTAAAAGAGATTTTATACTTTGAAGTCAATATTAAGCGATTTAATATTGTAAACTTAAAAAACGTAAGTCAAAAATCTTCCAGATTTGATGACACCCACAAATAGAACGTTTTTAAAAGCTTTAGGTTATAAAGTATGTACTTGTGTAAAATTGGGGATTTTGGATATTGCAGAAAAATGAATAGAAGATAATTCGATTACAAATGCCCAATTTCATATACATCAACCAGATGCTTTTATGTGAAACAATACTTTCATTTAAAAGGTCTCAGTCCAACCGACATCAAAGACGAGCTAGATCCTATTTTGGAGGAGTCTGCACCTTCATTTTCATCAATAAAATATTGATGAGTAATAAGGCCACCCTACCTTTAAAATATTTTTTTAATTTCATAGCATGTTCCTATATTTTTTAATTTTTCTTTTGTGTAATATGTTAAGTTACAGGTCATTGCTATAAATGACTAATATTTTTTTCATTCTGTGCCCACTCAGGAAGTTTTATAAAAGCAATTTCTCATCGGTCGTGCATATTTGCTTGGACAAAGAAATAGGCCAGTTGAACAGAGTTTTCTTCAAAGTGTCCAAGTGCAAACATCCAGGTTGAAAATATTAGTGTCACTACAACGTGAATTAATAGTTAATTGCTATTTAGAGTGTATCTTCTACTCATGTTGTACTCGTGAACTTAGAAAAATTATTATGCAAATGTGGCAAGATAAAAAATCTATTTCAAAGATAGCAAAAGACTTCAAGCGCTCTCGTCGTATGATGAGAAATGCTATATAACAGGTGTAAAAATCAAATGCATCAGTAAACAAAATTCGAAAAAAAACATCTTGTTTGGAAACTAGAAAAATTGTTCGTCTATCAAAAAGTACTAATCTTTTTCTAACTTCCAAAAGACCACGTCACCATACCGGTGATGAAGGTCGACAAGTGCTTCAATTTTGCGGACCATATCAAGGCGGTGTGTAGTAAGGTGAAGGCGGTCGTCGACGGTTTGACATTTATTGCAAAATGAATAATTACAATATATTTTATTAATGGTTATTGAGCTGGATTATGTACGGCAAAAAGATTTTATTTTAAAACATGTCCAGAATGAACCTTACAGACGAAGAGTTAGAACAATTAATGGACAAAATAGGTTAAATTCAAGAACTTAATTTTTTCAAAAACAAGACCTGAGATTTCGAGTTTGTCAAATGTTTTGCAAAAAAAAAACTCTTACTATTACTGACGGGCCAATTATCCGTGCTTTCAGAAATGCGAATGAGTTTGGAGTATTTGATAAAGTAGATGGAAGAGAACAAAAAGCTCCAGCTAACAAGACGTCAGATATCGAAATACAAAGAGTTAATAACCACATAGAGAAATTTCCGGTAATGGAGTCCCATTACTGTCGATCTTCAATTTTAAGATGTTTGCAGGTTAAAAGAATAGGAAATGGTTCCAGTTGTTTTTTGAATCATTACATTCGATAAAATATGTGGAGGTTACCGAAACAACGGTAGTGTCGTTGATGTCACTGCGAGGGTTCAGAACTGGCGTGATGAACCAGTTCAGCCCAGGCCACAACGTCAAGCACGTTTGCCGCCACGCATACCGAGGCAATCCAATTTGCCAAGTGGTCCCCCGACAGGAATGCACCTGTCCAAAGTGGCGAGCGAGGAGAAAAATGATCCCTTGTATCGAGAAAGTGTAGTGCCTGAAGGCACACTAGATTCTAAACCAGTACCAGACGATCTCACTCATTGTACTGGACTTGAAAAAAAAACAGGAAGCCAACCAATGAGGAGACAAACTCGGACAGGTAGAAGAGAGGCATGCGAAAGAGCACACGTATCATATAATTCCATCGCAATCCCCTACCTGACCGAGAAACCAGGAAGCCAATTATGAGAAGAAGAACTTGGAGGCCCGAATGAAAAAGGCGGGCCTGCACACGACACTGCAGACCCAACGCATCTGCCCGAACATCCAGGGCGGGAGATCTCGACATCTCGGACCTCTATTATCGCAGACAACTTTCGTTTTACAGTTTCAATATTCACTTCCTCTCAGATGGGCGATCAATATTTTACACTTACGATGAATCTACTGCCAAGAAAGGAGAAGCAGCGGCGGCCTTAGGGGGTGGCGAACAGGGCAATCGCCCGGGGCCTCGCTCTTGCAGGGGCCTCGCGTCAAGCAATTTTTAAAAAAATACAGATTTTTTTTAACTATATTTTTTTTGACGTGATAACGTCTTATAAATCGATGAACACCATCCGCGCACACGAACAAATGTTACGTTCCGCCTGAGCCTGAGCGTGCAAGCGAGAGCGCGGAACAAGCGATAGAGAGGCACAATCGGCCCAAGCGTCGGCTTGTACAATTTATCTCTCTTCTCGCGTGACGTCAGAGCTAGCAATTTGAATAGTTCTGCTACTTGAACGCCGCCACGCGAGCTTCTTCGAGAACTTCTACAATAACAAGTGTTGAATACGAGACAACGTGTTATCATCAATGTTTCTTTATGACGTTATCACGTAAAACTATCGTCCGTAAACCGACTTTACAGACAACCAATTTTTTTATTTAAAACTTTTGATTTTGATTCTTAATTATTTATTAAGGTAATAATAACATAACGGTAAATTAAAATAAAGTTAGTTAACTAATTCATTCATTCAAATCATAATTGATAAATTCATTTTGTAGTACTTGAATATCGCGCCTCGAAACACTTGGAGATCGGTTTTTTAAACGCATAGCACTCGGGACTAGTATAGTATTATATAGTCTGTGACTCGGGAGTCGGGACATAATGTTCTGCTCGTCTATCGCTCGGGGAATCCCCGTCGCTAGAGGAATTCCCTTGTTTCATTTCGTTCGTCAACTTTTGTCACCTTGGAATGATTTTGCTTGCAGTATGAGTTACAAAATCGTTGCTGTACCGTACATATCTTTTAATTATATTTAATATTACGTTATTATAGTGTTTCAAGTATTGAGTGAGCTGGAAAAGTGTAAATTATAGTATTTTAAGTATTGAGTAAGCTGATAAAGTGTAAAAAAACTGTGTGACACCTACTTAAAAATTATTTCTGGCTGTTTGTGCGAAACAAAAGAAGATTTACGAAATGAGTTCGCGTGATCGTGATGCCGGTAGAAAATTTGAGTCAGGTAGTTCAAAAAGGAAACGAGCTATCAAAAGAAAGCAGGTACAAGAAAATCTACGTGGATCTTTATATAAATATATAAAAAGTGATGATCAAGAAACCTATACGAAACATTTATTGACTGAAAGTGACTTTAATCCTGATTCAGCTGAAAACATTCCTTCCACATCATCATGGGTGCCGCCGCCGTCATCAAGTAAAAACAGCGAGGATGATGATGAATTAACTACATCATTGTCTCTTAGGTCACCGGTGCCGCCGTCAACGCTATCCAGTCAAGAACACGAATCTGAGCCCAAGTCTATGTCTACATCCATGACTGCTGGAATGGAAAATCTGAATCCTCAAAATGACCCCGGTTTGTGGCCCATAACAATTACTGATGTAGACCGAACTGAGATTGTATTAAGAGGTCCAATCCGGATTAACGTTGAGTTATTTCCCGTAAATGATAATGGACGGCGATTCAGTGAATATCATTATAATAAGATATTAGTTAACGGTGAAAAGCTTGACAGGCGCTGGATGATTTATTCACAAACAAAGGATGCCGTTTACTGCTTTCCGTGTCGAATATTCGGGCTAGAAAATACAAAGATTGGATCAAGTGAAGGAGTGTGTGATTGGAAACACTTGGGTGATTACCTAAAGTCTCACGAATCCAGTCGACAGCACAAAGATTGTATGCTGAAATGGATTAATTTAGAAAATGGTTTAAAAAGCTGTTCCACTATTGACTCCTTGGCTCAGTCACAAATTGAACAGGAAAGGCAACGTTGGAGAGATATTTTAGAACGATTGCTCGCAATTGTAGAGAGAAGTTAACATCTGACTCAGGTTCGAGTGAGACAAGCGGCAACTTTATACATTTAGTAAAGTTAATAGCCCGATTTGATCCCGTGATGAGACTTCACTTAAAACAAGTAAAAGATAAAACGATTAATGACCACTATATCGGAAAAAATATTCAAAATGAGCTCATACAATTAATGGCAAGTCACGTGAAAACTAAAATTGTTGAAAAAATAATTAATAATAAATATTACTCTATTATTATTCTTGATTGTACTCGCGACGTTTCTCGTGTTGAGCAACTATCAATTATTATAAGATTTTTTAATACAAAAACAGCTGAAATTGAAGAACATTTTATTGGTTTCATAGCCGTCGAAAAAACCACAGCTGAGAGTTTGACTAATTATATAATCACAGAATTAGAACAGTTAGGTATATCATTGCAAAACTGCAGAGGCCAAGGATATGATAATGGTGCCAATATGCGTGGTGAAAAAAGTGGTGTCCAAAAACGTATTATTGAAATTAATCCACTTGCTTATTTTTTACCTTGTGGGAGTCATAGCTGGAATCTCATCCTAGGAGATGCAGCATCGTCTTGTGTCCAAGCAAAATCTTTTTTTGGTTTGCTACAAAGGTTGTACACTCTGTTTGCCGGCTCAAGTCAGAGGTGGGCTATTTTAAATGCTCATGTAAAATCCTTATCGCTAAAATCACTTTCTGAAACTAGATGGGAGTGCAGGGTAGCATCGGTGAAGGCCGTTAAATACCAACTAAGCGATATATGTGATGCTTTAAAGGATTTAGCAGAAAATACAACAGATTGTCAGTTGGTCAGTGAATGCCATTCTATAGAAAAGGAAATAACTACCTACGAATTTATAGTTTCACTTGTCATATGGTATGACATTCTTACAAAAATAAATGTTATCAGTAAAATGTGGCAAAGCGAAAACATGCACTTAGATGTGGCTATACAACACCTAGACGCATTCACAAATTGGCTCGATAATTATCGAGAAAATGGTTTTCAGTCATCCCTTGTAACAGCGAGAGAAATAGCCGAGGAAAATGATATTGACAGACAGTTTAAAGAAGTCAGAAGACGACGTAAAAAAAGGCATTTTGATTATGAAGGGGAAGATGAAGTTCATGAATTGAATGCGGAAGAGATTTTCAAAATAAACTATTTTTATGTTATTGTCGACAATGTGCGCGCAAGCTGCCATCCTAGGTTTGAGGCACTTAAACATCATGAAAGCATATTTGGTTTCATGTATAATATAAAAAGATTAAAGGAAATTAGTGATAGTGAACTTTTGAAGCAATGTAGTGACTTGCAAATATCTATGACAGTAGGAGAATCATGTGATATTGATGGACATGAATTGTACGAAGAACTGAATATGTTCATCCGTGTGTATGAAGGAAACGATGACATTATCTCGGTGCTGAAATACATAATAGAAAAAAAATTAACTGAAGTTTACCCCACTATCGAAATAGTTCTGAGAATTATTGCCACCACACCTGTTACGGTTGCGTCTGCCGAAAGAAGTTTTTCGAGGCTTAAAATTATTAAAACATATTTGATGAATTCGATGACTCAGGATCGGCTTTCAGCCCTTGCTATTCTTTCAATCGAAAATGACGTAGCTCATTCGTTAGATTATTGTGCTTTAATTAAAGATTTTAGTCGTAGGAAAAGCCGCAAACATCAATTTTAAAATTTATCATCTCTGTATTTGTTAATTTTGTAAATCTTTCAATGTAAGTAAAATATTTTAAAACTCAAATTTTATTTATTTGTATAACTTTAGCATTTCTCGTCTAACATAACGAATACCTATCAAACAACCAGACCTACTTTCGCATCAGATAGGTACTTTTCCGTAGGACAAAGGGCCTCGCAAAGACCTGCCGCCCGGAGCCTCGCAATGGGTAAGGCCGCCGCTGAGGAGAAGATGACGTTTGTTCGATGTTATTATTTAACTTTGTTACTGAAATTCTCAGTCAAGTAGTGCGTGAATTGTACATATTTTGCGATTCTTGTGCAGGCCAGAACAAAAACTATACAGTCATACGTTTCCTGCATTACCTAGTAACAGAAATAATGCGTTGCTTTTAATATATTTTGAATCAGTTTATAAGTGAGCGCTACAAGGTTGTTGTTGCTCACATAATTTATCACGCCATCAAAAGCAGCTGCAAAAATGGTAAGTAAATATGTCTTTTATTTTAATTAACAAATGTAATATATTTTTTCTCAATTAATAAAGACTTCCAACCATCACACAACAAGCAGAAAGAGACAGTTTTATGATGGAAAACAGCAAATCAGTGGTAAGTTAAAAATATTTTTTTTAATTTTTAGAGTGTGCAAATTGCTTGAACTGTCAAATTACTAACTTGTGTAGTCATTTAAAGACTACAAAACACAAAGATAGTTCACTTACTCCAATATCAAATGAAATATATCTAATTAACAGTGCTTTTAAAAATGGAATTAAGGTTTGTAGTTCTAGAAAACATGTCTTCCTCGGAGACTTTTTTAACAACATATCAAAAGACGTTTGCCACCTCATTGAAACTGTATTGGAAACTTTTGAAGCCATTAAAATAAATGTTCAACTATTTGCTAATTATGTGCAAGAAGCTAGAGACTTAATTGATTTTAAAATCTTTCTACACTAGAAATATTTATTCCGATATTAAACAAAATTTAGATAGATTTGACACATCTAATTTCGATATTTTCAATATATTCAAAATTCCACAAAATCAATCAATATTGGAGAAAATGAAGCTTGAATATCCAACACAAATTATAAGAGAATTTTATGGAACTGGTGCTAAAGCATATTGTGTAATTTTGGATGATGATAAAACAATAAAAAAAGCAAAAGGAATTTCTACCTCCACAGTGCAAAATGATTTGCACGCATTAGACTATAAAAACGTGGTTGAAAATAAATTGGATAAATATTGTAAAATGCATGTTTTCCAATCCACACAGCACGAGATGCATACTGAACTACGAAATAAAGTAGCGTTATCATATTTTGATGATAAACGCTATTTTAATTCTGATTCATATACAACTTTAGCGTGGGGTCATACGTCTATCCTCTACAACTACATGAACTTGTTAGAGAAATGGGTGAATATAAACAAAACCAGAGTCCATAAAATGTTTTATAGGTTTTACATCATGTATTGTTTTACTGGTTTCACATTTTTTCATCTTATTCAAAATTTAGTTTATTTAATTTCTTATTTTTTATATTGTTTACATCTCAATATATGTATTCTGTTTTCGATTTTTAATTTTTACCCGCAAGCTAAAAAACCCCACCCCACCACACACACATACATGCGCACATCTACCAATATATTATACTATATATAAGAACAAGTAGCAGTTTATACTTGAGTGCCGAGCTTCAACCTCATTCAAAGTTTGTAAGACGACCCTTAAATGGCGGATAAACTCTCTTCGGATGTTATGGCTTCTGAACCTCTTATTGAAACAGATAAGGACAAAAAGCAAAATAAGAAAGATAACAAAAATGATGATAATAAGAAAGATGATAAAAGAGATAAACCTGAGCGGAGAGCGGATATAACCGCTATAACTCTGGCTCAGTACTTTGATGTCATTGGCCAAATTAGAATAATCTTAAAATCTGAAAGTTCAATCAGATTTGCAAACGATGCCTGTCCTTTTGAGGGTGTTACTGCTGGAGAGATAACGCTTTCAAAAGTTGATGAGCTTCCAGTGATGTTTAAATCGTTTAATGCCGGGGACGATAAGCGACCCTCGATAATGACTGACTTTCCAGTTATACAAGATCTTAAAAATTTCGATGAATTTATGTTAAGTTTGTGGGGACTAGTTATAGATAGACTAAATCTATCTGCCAAAGTCTTGGTTTGTCCCTCATCAACCGTATGGGCTAATAGGAATCCTAACCCTGAACGTTTAGGATATCCAATTAAATTGATATTAAACCAAAACGCGCGTGTTCATGACATTGTAAATAGTATTATTGAAAACATTAATATAAGGGATAGAACGAGTGTTTTGGTCGATCTCACTGTATGCGGAGATCCGCACATACTAAGAACTTCTGCTGCGCTCGTCATGTATGGTGCAACGGAGATGCGAGATATTCGCGATGTAATGCAAAGGATGTTGAATATGTGTTCTGGAAACGACAGTTCATCCTTTGTATTGCCTAGATTTAGTGTTTCATGCCATTTAAATCCTCTGCATGATTTTCGATTTTGTGGTGTTATATATGATGGGTTACCCTTCTATGTGCGTTTAGCTTTTGAAGCCACAATGAATGCGATAGCCCCTGAAATACCCATAGATCCAGTGAATGATTCCGTTATCATAAAGACTGGACAGACTAGCGCGACAAGGTCGGGCTTTTTGCCTGATATTTTAGCAGTGTCTTACAACCCAATCATGGCTTCTGACTTTGCTGCGATCATTTCCACGTTCGTGACTCCTGGGTATGCCCAGTTGGATATCGATTGGTCTGATTGTTCCTCGGAAGCTAAGGAAGTAGTTGGGTTTATAGCTATGATGTGTAAAGCTTTGTTTATGCGTAGTGACACTCCATTGGATACCATCACTGACGAATCCGCTAGACGAGTGGAAGATAGAATAGTTGATCTGGGGATGAAAAATCAGCTTTTTGTAAGAGTGAATAATCCTGATTCCGATGCGTATCCTTTATTTAAAGTTGATACGTCACGAAATTTAAGACCTCCTGTTTTGGTTGGTATGAGAACGGATTTAACTAAAAGTCAGTAATCAAAATTGTAGAGTGACTTACTTGTGATTTACCACCAAAGTGATATATATATCACCTTATATGCGATATCGCATAGATGCTTCATTTGTGACACAGGTGTAATATTGAAAAATATTATGAATTTTAATAATCGCATCCCTCAAAATTAGTATAACGATGTGTACTTTATTATAAGTTTCTAATCACTTCTATAATATGTGATTATTTAGCCATAAAAAATTAATATTTGTTAGAATTTTCCGCTGATCCGCACCCCTAATGGGAGGGTGCCTAACGAAGAGCAAAAGATTCCTCCACGTGAAGAAGGATTCCTCACTTTTCAAACGTGGGTACCCTAGATGTTCTTTTAAGCTAGCTTTTGATGGTCTCGTCGGTATGCGAGGGCCGCAAGTCCAGGTCACGAGCTTATCCTGCAAGGTTATAAAGTAGTCCCCTCTCTCGAGGAAATAAAATACGATATGTGATTTACTGTATTTAATATAACGTATAGATGTTACACCACAAAACAAAACAAGACAGGTGACAGACAAAATGGTGTCGTGAATAATATTACTGGCTTCTGAAGGAAACCAGCCAAGTTGATCTTCGGCGTGAAACAATCGTCTCCCCGAGAATACCTCGTGAACGGGTAATATACAAACTATGTGCGTAACAAAATTGCACAACTATTACGTTACTAATATTATTCGTAAATAATTAAATGGCAATCCCACCCAAAAGAATACAAAATTTGTCTCACCTAGACGTCCGGTGAGTTACACAATATTGGAGACAGCAACTGCAACCTTCAGGCGGACTGCCTACGAATTCGATCTTGAACTCCTTCACTCGGCTTCCCCAGGAAGTACGACTGCACACCTCTCGGTTGACGATGCCTCAGCGACCCTCGACTGGCGCCGGAACACTGGACTGGACTGGTATTCCAACAGACTGATAACGCTTCGAATGGCTTCTCGCCGACGGAAAATTCTAATGTCGTGGTTCAACAACAACCATTAATCGGACAGGCACAAAGACGGACAGATCTGACAACGTTAAGTGACTCTCGGAATGAGCGATGATTAAAGTTGGATGAGGGTAAAAGCAGTAAGTAACCCTCAGATTGTTGACATAAAATACTTCAATCAATATCCCATAGAGGGCGTCTGACGTCGCGCGCGCAACAAGCTATAATCAGCGAGCAGATACAAGATGGCGATCCCCAGACACGAGGGAGATAAAGAAAAAATGTGCACCCACTTCTGTAAACGCAGAGAACAGGCTTAATCCTACCTCCAACGCACCGGCGAATCTTTAGTACAAAGATGGTATAATATTCTAATGCCTAAGGCAATTAAATTATTCACTAAAAGCACGCGCGACTAGACGACACTCTCACACGGTTTCCAAACCAAAAGTGACTTCTCCAGCCCGCATCCTACGGCAAGAATACCAACTTCCCAAAGGAAGTGTCTCCACTCCCATCTAAATTATTTCAAATATAAATGGAAGTGGTCGATGTGAAAATAATTTGTTAAGGTTGATACGTGACGATCTCAAGCCAAAAAATCGTCACACCCCCCCCCCCAAAGCGTCTTTGCCGCCGGTCTATAGGGCTAAAGGCTCAAGAAAAAGTGGTCATAGGGTAAAATCAACCGAACACGACCCCAGTACCGTAAGTGCAAATATAGTTCTAAACATTCTGATAGAAAGTAATATCTGAAGTGTTCATGAATAATCCTAAGGTCCGTCATGGCAGGGACAGTGGAATAAAAATTCCTAAAAATCAGATTAGCTCGAAGGCGACGACCCATCACCTTAAACCCGCGTAAGCGTGAACTAATAGGTTAAGCGGTAATCGCTAGTAATAACCCAAAAAAATCTATGAAAATTTCCGATGGCATAAATACATCCAATCGAAGATTTCATACTGAAAATGAGTGTACGGCTCGCATCGGACCCGCACCAAAGCAACTAGAATTGAACAGCAAGGTTCAAACTTACAACTCTTGACTGTCAACAATGAGGAGGGAACACATAGGACCCCTCCTATGAAGTCGAAGGAACGCTCTCGCTCCCCACAGACTTACCATTTTCTGATGCAGGGCAATCATTGTCCCTGACATACAGAAAGGAAAGCAAAAATCTAATTCAACTCGGTTAATGAAAACCAACAGAAACGCTGCCATGAAAAACAAAAAGATCATCCTCCGATAAGATGGTATAACTAGCACCCGGATGTAATGATGACTAGTTATGTAATTAAAACCAAGGAAAACAAAAAATTACCCTAAACCCAACCCTGGAAAATTTTATAAAGGTTCCCAATGTGAATGCGGAAAGGAAGTTTTTGGTAGGAAATGGTAAGCGGAGTTGGAATTCTAGGTTGTGGGAGAGGATAGATGACATCAATGGCCAATGCGTCCCCACCCCGATGACATGAGCGATAGCTCGTCCTCGCGTATGGATGGTAACAACGCGTCGTGGACCGCCAGCTAACAAACGCACACCACCGAAGCGTGAAGACAATGGGCACTAAGCCATCTTTGAGGATGGGAAGAAAGGGTACCCCGGGGAATGACAGTATGTCATTGAGAGACGTGAAAAACTCACCCGGTTCTCTCTCAAAACCGGGATCACAGTTGGGGAATGGCTGAAGGCACTATGGTCTCGGCGAAAATACGGCCGACGACCCCCCCTACCCGTAACAGGAGGAAGACTTGCCGACTACCAACCAGCAAGAATTGACAAACCCCACTGCCAACAGTGCAACGGCACGCCTAGCCTAAGCAGGACGTGCAGGCCTAGCCAACTCCCACCGATGAAGCAACCGTACAAGCTCCCTTTATTCCTGCACAAGGCAAGAAGTCCGACGGCCCCCATAAACGCAAAGACCGAAACTAGTTTGGGTCGGGACTTGTTGACCCCACGGGAAGGATAGATCAGTAAACTGACCTATGGGATACATAAAACATAAAACAAAAATTTGTGATCTAGATGTAAAGCGATCCAAAATTAGCGTCGCCCAAAGGCCGCACGAAAATGATTCTCAGATGGAAAGGAATCAACGACAGGGAACACGCTGCTGGTTATGATCTGGGATGTTAATAGACCATTAAGTGACAGACATTACACCAACCTCCTCCCTAAGCAATGCGAATCTAGCCCCTACTTAACCCTTGATCTCTCTCAATGTCATCGTCCCCTGGGTGCTGTTTCAGGTCTTTGGCATGAAATATACCGACATCTTTGCCGCGCTCATTGACCAAACGAAAAGTGAGAGGGCCCGTGACCTCGCGTACCTTACATTTTATATATTTAGGTGTCAATTTGCTGCATATCTTTTTACTGGCGCTAGAAAGAATAAAATTACGGCGCCAAACTACATCGCCAACCTTGAAACTGACAGGCCGCTTTCGCAAATTGTAGTGTTCGGCACTCTTTTTATATGCATCGTTCAGCCGCTTGATCACGTCCTCGTAAATTTCACTCAATTTACGCATATCCAAAGCAACGCCCTCGCGACCATCTAAAGCCAAATCACCCTCCCCCAAATCTCTAATGCGTCCGTAATATTCTCCATTAATTGGAACGGTCCGCCCCAGATTCAAAAATGAAGGAGTAAAACCAGTGACTTCATGCGTCGCGGCTCTAATTGCATGAGCGATTCGGTATATCTCGACGTCCCAAGTACGATGATCGTTCTTAACGTACGACCTGATGGCAGTCCCGATAACTCTATTATAACGTTCGACGAAGTTGACCTGCGGATGGTAGTTTGCGTTTCTCCAAACGTGAGAAACCTTGTATCTGGTCATAAGTTCCCGAAACTCCGCGCTTATAAATTGAGCACCATTATCTATCATGCAAATCTGGGGAACGCCAAATAAAAGAAACACGTCGTTCTCCAAGAATTCACAAACCGACTTGGATGTTGCCCGTCTCATTGGTTTAACCAGCACGAATTTCGAAAACCAGTCACAGACAACAAGTAGCATGGTGTTGCCCTTCGCCGAACGAGGAAAGGGACCCATGAGATCCACGGATATGCACTGAAATGGAAATCTAATTTTCTTTTCGCGTCCCATCAACCCAAAACGAGCTCCCTGGCAAGCTTTGGACGACAAACACACAGCGCACCGACGCACATAGCGAGCAATATCGGCACGCATCTTAGGCCAATAATATTGTTCACCAATTTTACAAAAAGTTTTATAAGTGCCCAAATGTGCTGACGTCGAGTCATCGTGACATTGTTTTAAAATGTCCTTCCGACGCGACTTGGGTATAAGTTGCTTCCATTCAACTAGGTTTGAAGCAATATCATGTTTGTTAGCAATTAGCTTGAAGAGCCTACCTGATTCGATACGCCAATCAGGGTAATTATTAGGTGAATCATTTACTTTTGCTAACATGCGCCGGTACCACCTATCCAAGTCGTCCTCTGACAATACCAGAGATGAAATAGTCACGGGATCGCGAGATAAGGCGTCGGGGACCACGTTTAATTTCCCTTTACGATGCCGGAGATCGAAGGAGTGCTGTGCCAAACGGATAGACCAACGCGCAAGCTTGTTCTTGGGATCCTTCATGTTCATGAGCCAGAGCAGCGAGTAATGATCGGTAATAACCGTAAAAACTGTACCCTCCACCCATGGCCTAAACTTCTCTATCCCAAAGATAACCGCGAGGCATTCCCGTTCGGTAACCGAATAATTCTTCTCGGCTTTACTCAGGGTACGCGACGCATAGGCTATGACACGCTCTCTCTCCCCCTCACCCTGCGTCAAAACACAACCCAACCCCAGGTCTGACGCGTCACACTGTATATAAAACTTTTCCTGAAAGTCAGGACTAGCTAGAATGGGAGCCGAAACCAACAATGACTTAAGGTCATCAAAACATTTTTCGGCTTCCGGAGTCCAGTTGACGGTCTGGCGCTTAATGCGACCCTTGGTAAGCTCGGTAATGGGAGCAGATAAATTAGAAAAATTAGGGATGAAACGACGGTACCACCCCACCATCCCAAGAAATCGTTTGACGCCAGTGACGTTAGAAGGTTTCGTCAGTCTGGTGATAGCCTCCACTTTGGCCGGATCAGTGTGGAGTCCAGACTTGTCAATAACATGACCCAGGAAAGTTAAACTGGACCGACAAAATTCGCATTTGTCCAGGTTTACAGTTAGGTTGGCGTCCCGGAGTCGTTCACGCACTTCTTCCAGCAGGCTTATGTGCTCGTCAAACGAGTTAGACACAACGATGATATCGTCCAAATATATGAAAATTTTCTCTCCAATGAGAGGTCCAAAAATGTTGTCCATGAGCCGCTGCTGCGTGGACGGAGCATTCGAAATACCAAATGGCATGACAGTGTATTCGAACAACCCACGACCCGGAACGGTAAACGCCGTCTTTTCACAAGAGTCCGGAGAGAGAGGAACCTGCCAAAATGCCTTTTTTAAGTCAATGGATGTTAAAAATCGCGCATCCTGTAGTCGCATTAAAATGTCCTGCAATCTCGGCAAGGGATAGGCGTCTTTACGGGTCACCGAGTTCAATTTTCGCCCGTCAAAACACAAGCGATGAGTGCCATCCGATTTCCGTACCAAGAGCATTGGAGAATTCCAACCAGAGGAACTGGGCCGCACGACGTTCATGGCGAGCATGGTGTCAAGCTCCTTGTGCGCAATTTCCTGCATAGCAGGTGATAGGGAGTAGAAACGCTGCTTGATGGGCCGCGCATCCCCCGTGTCGATTATATGCACGACCTTGTTGGTACGTGTTAATTTATCATGTGCTATTTCCTTAAACTTCTCTTTAAGTGCTGCGAGAATGACCTGCTGCTCAAGACCGAGGTCATGATGAGACTTAATAGCCTCCAAGGAATTTACCCCATTAACCAAAAATTCGTCGCGTCCAAAGTCCACGCGTACGCCAAAAAGCTTACAGAAATCAACTCCCAAAGTCAGGCCCACTTTGATACTACGGCAAACCACTACGCTCAAACTTTTAGTAACCCCACATATCGTGATGGGTAAATCAACCTGGCCCAACACATCCTGAGGAGTACCGTCCGCCGAACGCAGTGCAAGGGACGCACCCCGCCTAAAATTTAAATCGAGTTGATCTATGATGTAGTGAGCTTCCGTGCCCAGCACGGACAACGAAGCTCCTGAGTCAAGGAGAGCAGTCAAATCAATCCCGCGCACAGCCAACTTAACAAAAGGTCGCGCATCAGAAGTGGGATGGGAAAATATAGCCGAAGCGCGCAAATCAGGTCTGCAGAAATCGCGAACACGCCCCAACCAATCTCCCCATGTCGAAGCATCGGCTTTTCGGGCACGTTTGAGGGATGCGCCGCTACATCGCCTCGCCCCTAGGCGTTTTTTAGATGGCGCTTAGGACAGTTAACCGTTGTGAAACCCCTCCGTCCACATCTCAAACAAAAGGTTCCCAAGGGCTTGTCACAATATCTGTATGAATGGGGACCCGAACAATTCCAACAGGAACCGGTGTATTTCTTTTTAGTAAAGTCAGATTTAACCGCAACCGGCGAAGGAGACTCGGATTTAAGCGTTGATGTCGTGGCCTCAAAAGTAGAGGTCCACTTTATCAACTCCTCAGCTGAAACGGCAGCCTCTGACAATTGTTCCATGGTTAATATGGGACTGGTTCCCATAGCAAGTGAAACATTAGGCAGAATATTCTTTCGGATAGTCAAGATACGCTTCGATAAAGTTGGCACTGGCGACAATCGCGAAAACATCTCGGACATTATTTCCAAATAACAAAATACAGATTCATTTGGTTTTTGTTTTCTGTTTCTAATTTGTTCTTCGTATTCTGACATAAAGTCACGCGATAAAAAACGAAGTTTAAGTTCGTTAAGCAATTCAGGCCAACTTTGAACCCTAGGAGAAATCGTGCGAAACCAACGCAACGCTTCACCCGAGAAAAATTCAACGGCATGATTAAAAAGTTGCTGCTCCGAGACGTTCCGCGACCTCGCCAACTCACTAGCGCGGTCAAGAAAGTCGAAAACCTCCGCAAAGCCTCCACTACCCTGGAATTTAAGATTCCACTTATACACCGGGACCTGCTTCATCGCACCTACATCGCGGTCCACCAATCGATTCAGAATGGCAGTGAGATCGGCGTTGTTTTGATTATTTTCGAGATTAACATCTGCCCCGTTACCAAAACAGAGGAATGGCCCCTGGGAGTACTAAAAGCCTGATTATGTATAGGTTCCACATCATCGTGATGTTCGGTATCGCCCGCCTCCGATTGTTTTTGCAAAATAGATTCTAACTTGTCCCGCATTAATTTCAATACGTCAATTAATGGTTGTCGCGCTTCTGATGCCGAGTCCTCAAGAGCCTCTAAGCGATTCGAATAGTGCGCCATGCGATCAAAGGTTTTTTGTAACAAATCGGGATTTGGTAATGTTTCAAGGCGCGTAACCACCCCCATCAACTCGTCGATGTTTCCTCTATACAAATTAATTTCGGCATTTAAATCGGCCGGTTGGTTTTTTAAAATTGTAGGTCTGGAAGTACACAATTCAGACCTCTTAATAATCGCTAGTTCTTTACGCTTTTCCGGTATCGTTTTGTTGCCAGTAAGCAACCCCCGCATGGAAAACTCCACGTCAAGCTCGTCTGCTCGTAAGTTCTTTGCATACTCCCGCTTTGGCATGATGGTTAAACTCGAAAAACAACAATTTGAAATGTTTCTCGCCTATGTGAACTTCCCACAGAACGTATGAACACGCAGTGTAACACCCTCGTATTTTTGTAAATACTATAATCGAACCCACAGAATGTAAATAAGGGACACAGTACGGTCTGGCACGGCACAAATTTAAAAAAAAAAGGAAAACTGGGGACCTATAAGAAAAATAGTCGGTTTCTCGCCAGTATGATGTTCAAATAAAATATTTCTCGATACTCAAACAACAAGAAATTTAAAATATAAAAATTATCTATCTATTTACACTATATAACAAGAGCAAGGGCAATCGCTATATCCGGTAGACAAACCCAATGATTTCTCAAACAATTTATAAATGGTTTCTCACCGCTGAAACGACCGAGTCAAACACACGGACCCCGCTCTGCCGAGTGCAAAAGGAAAAGAATATATAAAAATATCGTGTCAAACCCGTCTCGCTCGAACCCACTATCAAAATTTCTATCGCACAAAAAAATGTGCGATACAAATGAAATTGACAACACGCTGCAAATACTCCCCGCTCAACGAGCAACCCCTCGCGTTTACACAAAAAATAAACTTACTAACCAGTCCAGGTAGTTTCCCACAGCCAAAAGAGTCGCTGAAACATAAAAGAATTACACGAACACCACAAATTCTGCCAACTGTCAAATCACCAAACGAGTGAAAAGCCTTACAAGATGCTCGTAACCTAGATTAAATTTTTGCAAGTACTAGACTCAAAAATAATTCCCGTAATATCCACCACGTTAAAGGGCGCCAGTGTTAGAATTTTCCGCTGATCCGCACCCCTAATGGGAGGGTGCCTAACGAAGAGCAAAAGATTCCTCCACGTGAAGAAGGATTCCTCACTTTTCAAACGTGGGTACCCTAGATGTTCTTTTAAGCTAGCTTTTGATGGTCTCGTCGGTATGCGAGGGCCGCAAGTCCAGGTCACGAGCTTATCCTGCAAGGTTATAAAGTAGTCCCCTCTCTCGAGGAAATAAAATACGATATGTGATTTACTGTATTTAATATAACGTATAGATGTTACACCACAAAACAAAACAAGACAGGTGACAGACAAAATGGTGTCGTGAATAATATTACTGGCTTCTGAAGGAAACCAGCCAAGTTGATCTTCGGCGTGAAACAATCGTCTCCCCGAGAATACCTCGTGAACGGGTAATATACAAACTATGTGCGTAACAAAATTGCACAACTATTACGTTACTAATATTATTCGTAAATAATTAAATGGCAATCCCACCCAAAAGAATACAAAATTTGTCTCACCTAGACGTCCGGTGAGTTACACAATATTGGAGACAGCAACTGCAACCTTCAGGCGGACTGCCTACGAATTCGATCTTGAACTCCTTCACTCGGCTTCCCCAGGAAGTACGACTGCACACCTCTCGGTTGACGATGCCTCAGCGACCCTCGACTGGCGCCGGAACACTGGACTGGACTGGTATTCCAACAGACTGATAACGCTTCGAATGGCTTCTCGCCGACGGAAAATTCTAATGTCGTGGTTCAACAACAACCATTAATCGGACAGGCACAAAGACGGACAGATCTGACAACGTTAAGTGACTCTCGGAATGAGCGATGATTAAAGTTGGATGAGGGTAAAAGCAGTAAGTAACCCTCAGATTGTTGACATAAAATACTTCAATCAATATCCCATAGAGGGCGTCTGACGTCGCGCGCGCAACAAGCTATAATCAGCGAGCAGATACAAGATGGCGATCCCCAGACACGAGGGAGATAAAGAAAAAATGTGCACCCACTTCTGTAAACGCAGAGAACAGGCTTAATCCTACCTCCAACGCACCGGCGAATCTTTAGTACAAAGATGGTATAATATTCTAATGCCTAAGGCAATTAAATTATTCACTAAAAGCACGCGCGACTAGACGACACTCTCACACGGTTTCCAAACCAAAAGTGACTTCTCCAGCCCGCATCCTGCGGCAAGAATACCAACTTCCCAAAGGAAGTGTCTCCACTCCCATCTAAATTATTTCAAATATAAATGGAAGTGGTCGATGTGAAAATAATTTGTTAAGGTTGATACGTGACGATCTCAAGCCAAAAAATCGTCACATATTAAATATAAGATTACAAAAAATAACTATACTTAATATATAAATAATTGTAAATTATAATAATTATTGTGCAAGATTTCGCTTAACCATTTATGTAATATTTCGTGTCATTATCGATGAATTTAATGAACTTCTTAAGGTGGTTCGTGTAAGAAATCCTACCGTTTATGTAAAACAATTGGTTGTGTTATATCATTTTTTTTGCGCATAAACATTACGTGGCTAAAGGCCGTGTGACACTTGTGTAAATTTGCGTGTAGATTTACGTGTAGATTTACGTGTAGATTTCTACACCGTGTAAAACACGTAAATTTGCGTGTAGATTTTGTTGCAAATCTGCTAGCAAATAGTGTGTTTGCCACTTGTGTAAAAATTTACACGTAAATTTACAATATGCACACGCGCATTCTGGTCAATTGAAAATTCGAACGGTAAGTTGCTATAAGAAGTTTGTATGTCTGGTCGCCTTGTGTTGTTTAATACTAAAAGAAACGTGATAATGGATTCAAATTGGCAATTAATGCCAATTCAAACTTTTACCAACTGACAAAAACACAACACAGGAAAAAATAGACAACACCTTCGAATATTCTTCTGCGCAATTTTACACGCACAACTTGCGAAAAAATATAGAAATATTTCTATAAAATATTTACACGTAAATCTACACGCAAATTTACGTGTTTTACACGGTGTAGAAATCTACACGTAAATCTACACGCAAATTTACACTAGTGTCACACGGCCTTAAATACAGTGGCGCATTCAGGATGGGTCGGGAGCGTGAATTAGGTCAACGTTCGTTCTTTCGAGTGTCGGCTTTTCAATTTTTGGAAAAGTGGGAGACGTCTGATTCCCCACGTCACGGCAGAAATCATTTTGCAACGGAACCTCGTTCGTGGAGGGACTTTCCGTCGAGAGGCTGCACGTACCTCGAAGGAGAATTTTTCTGGTATCGCATTTTTGTCGCCTCGGTCATTAGAGGGATTCAATCACTCGACATTTATCGAGATTCTCACGTTGGGAACATCCACCCGAGAACCATTCCTGGAGACAAGAAGCCTTCATATGAATTCTTATGTAAGCAATCTTTTTATTATTTTTAAGTTTTATTGTACCGAGTGACCCCATTGGTCACTACCTATATTTTAAGGAGCCTTCTGCTTCACCTCGCAGTCGAATTCGCAAATATATGTATTCCCTTTTCTTAGCTTATAGTACTTAACCAAATGTGGTATTACTTCCGTATGCCGATAATATTTTAAAGCTTGTTTGTTGCAATTTAATATTTTAGAGTTTATGTGTTGCCTTAACGTAACGATTAAAGTGGTGTTTAATGTTAAATTCACACTCCCGCTTATGGGATTTTGCATTCAATTTGTGCAATTTATTAAGTCAAGTTTTACGCTATCCTATTTTACGAACAGCTGTTGGAGCACCAACATCCATATTTTCTCGATAACTTTTATGATAAGTCGATTCACCTGTAAATATTTGTCAGTCTACATTTGTACTTGTAAATTTGAGTGTACATTAATTTGTTGAAGTTTGTCATAACCCCTTGTTTATTTTGCCTTTATTATACCTGTGTTATTATTTATTTCTGTGTTTTATTGTCGTCTTATATGTGTTTTGTTTAGCTATTTTCACCGAAGGAAAATCTGTCTACTGTAAAGGTAAGGTTATTCGGCGGGATTTTCCCAAAGTGAGAATCAGTGTGGAAGATCAAAAAGCTGTCGCGAACCAGCTTGGAGGGGCGATATTTCATCCCCTTCGAATAAACTTCAGTTTGAGTCCGCGTGGCGCCCATTTAACTACCCCTCGTGTAAATTTATCTCCACCGATTTTGACAATATTCCGGATAACGATTGAGGATTGCCCAATCGTTGATAAGAGGCCTGCAAATCGCGACATTACGTCACAAGCCCTTTGGCTCGTTCAAATTACCCACCCCTTCGCGACTCGAGCTAGTCACCCTAATTGTCTTTGTTCAAAAGGTGTCTTGTTTGCAATTTGTAAGGTAACAATCATTTTATAAATTTCATCTTATAAATTGTTATATCCGAAAAACATCAATTCAAATGATGCTATCAATTCCAATCTTATTTGATAGTTTTAATGATACAACCTTTTACAGAGTCGCAAGAGTTCCTATAAAGCTCCAAGGATCACCTTATGATGTCAATATTCCAGATAGTGAGTTGATAATGAAAAAAGGAAATACTCTTTTCTCTATTGAGAAATATGAAAATTTGTGTTCATCTGAGGATTCATTAACACTTTCCCAGTGTTTTATTAGACCACTATCATTCTCAATCATTAAAAAGAATAGTTGCTCAGATTTACTTTGGAGTGGATCATCAATACAAAAAATCAAAGAAACTTGTAAAGTGACATCTCCTACTATTCAAGCACCTGATTGGATTAATTTCAATTACGTGGTTATCATTCCTCAAAAATTATACGACCTATTAGAAGAAGAACAGTTCGATTTGGATTTGGTTATGGTAAAACGAGACCCTTCAACAAAACCGACATGCATGTATGTTTGCGTAGCAATAAGAAATAGCGATCCGAAAGTTGACGTTATTATTATCTCGGATAATACGGAAATACGGAAGTACTTGGATATATACTGGATCTGAAAGAGAAATGACGATTCAATGTATTAATCAAAGTCAGGCAATTACATTGTTACGGCTTACGAAATCTTCGTAAAATAAATTGAAATCTGCTAATAAAATTATACCTAAAAATTTTTATATTTTGTTCCACTCGGTATATGCTTGATATTTATTTTCAAACATACCTACATGTGATTAGAACGCAAATTTCCTTTGTCTTACAAAAGGTTGGCGTAGTAATTATTCCATGACCCATAATCCATTTAGGTATTATTCATCCTTTAAAATAAATGCCATTTCTCTGTCAAGCGGAAGGATTATTTTAAGAATCACGTCGTCCTATTGGTCGAATTAAAAATCCCGCGGGTTTTGATATCAGCGAGGTACTGCTTTTAAAATAAACCGGCATTATGTGTTCGGGTCTGCTAAGAAATAGACACATTTTCAAACACTAAAGTATAAGTTTTTATTTTTTTATCCTAAAATGTTCGTGCAAGTAATAATAATTCATAAAAAGAACACTCAATACCTACGTAAACAGGGCGTTGTAATTAAATATTAATAAACAATTAAAATAAACTTTGACTTTCAAATGGCTATTTAAAACTAACTCAAAAACAATGGCGGATGTGTGCAATTTCAAAATAAATCTAATAACAACGGACGAATTAATTGCACGACAGTGATTAAATATAAACTATTAAGTGTGTCTTTGCACTTACTCGAAGGAAAATAAAAGATACTTCGAGTAAGTGCAAAGACACACTTAATAACAATCCAACTCGACAAAGATGAATTATAATAAATATAAACTATTTAAAATAAAATAATCAGTGACTGTTCATAATTTCGGCGTTAAAAAGAAGCTAATTTCCGTAAATTAAATATTGACTATTATTAATTCCTCATAAATTCCTTAAAAAATAAAAGTTGAATGTGGAAAAATAATTTTTCTCATTTTTATGTGTTTGAATTTTTTCTTTGTTTTGATTTTGATGTCATTGATTTTTTATATGTTTAATTTGTTTATGTTAAATTATAAAAGTAACCAAGGGGAATAGAAATAACGCGAGTTAAAATAATAAAAAGTGTTACAAAATAAATAAGTTCGCGAAAATGGATCCGGCGCAATTAAGTAGTGGAAAACTGGAATTCGCAGTACTATGTCGGGATGTTGAACCATACGTGACTCGGTTACTCCATAATTATCTTTATAATTAATTACTATTTTTTAAATTTGGACGATTGGTCCTGGGCATAGACCAAAACTGCATCCAGTTCAATTGATTATCAATAATTAAAATTTATCTTTATCATCTATTAAATGTTTCAAAGAAAACAAATTTTTTTATCTTTTCGCATTCAGGGTTGTGTTTAGTAAACATCCCGTTGTATCTGACAGCAGACCCGTTTAAATTCGTCAAATTAATGAAGGAATTAGCGATCTAAAATTTAGACAAGACTAATAGAAGCCTACTAGAAATAAAAACACTTTTTGTTATCACCCAAGTGCACTTCACTTTCTTAGTGGAGGATAATATAGGTAACGTATTAGCACGTTATCACTTCAACTACTATAAAACGATTTACTCTCAAGTGGATTTTATTATTCATCGATTGTTGTACGCGATAACAATACTAGTTTTTTTGTAACAAAAAAAATTAAAATAGTATAGATTTTAAATTTTTGAAATTTATCATCGATTTAGATGGATTTACGGTAAATGGAAAATTTGTCGCAAAAGAAATTGGTATTTACGATGTTGATACAAAAAATATTTATATTCGACATTATAAAGTTGGAAATTTTCGTGAATTAAGTGAAAAAGATCGAAAGACCGCCGTATGGCTGACAAATTATAAACACGGATTACCATATTGGAACCAGAAAGACGATGACGATCAAGAGGCAATGGAAGATGGCATATTGGAGTTGTGTAATATTGCCAATCGTGAAAACCGCATGATTGGATACAAAGGTGGTAAAATTGAACTAGATCTTATTACTAAATATGGAGGTGTCGGATTTAACATCTAATATTTAAATTGTCCAAAATTTGAAGTGCTACTCAAACGATTCCCAAATAACCATTATTCGTCGTGCGGAAGACATCTACCATTAAAAAATAAAAAACCTGTTCATTGTTCAGCTGTCGAAGTTGGTTTTTTTGGTTTATATGTTGAAAATTATTTTAATAATAATCTATGAATTTTAATGTATTAATAATCCAAACTGTATTAACTATCCAAAATGTATTTATATATACCAAAGAAGAAATTATACAATTATATGTTACATGATGTACAACAAAAATTACTAATTTATTTTTATAATAAATATATACTAAACTTTATTTCATGTTATTTTATGGCAGCCTTATTTTATTTCTACCTTTTTTAGGTTTAACATCATTTTAAGTGTATACATTTCATTTTTGTCGTGCGACTAAACATATTGAGCTGGAAGTTTAAGTTTTTGTAAAGTCTAACTCATACTCGGTAGCCAAATGTCGAGTTGATAATTATAGTAAGTAATATAATAATTTTTTCAGAGTCCTTTTTGTATATGAATTACATTGAAATCATAAAACCATGCAATGTATAGGCCAATCGGTTTTCTTCAAAGTCCGTTTAAGTGCAAATTAACATTGAAATCATAGGACATGTAATGTATAAGTATAGGTCTTTTTTTCAATAACTCGTTTTCGTTTTTCATCTTACATTTTGCGTTCGACTTTCGATTTGAGAGTGAAAACGTTAAACGTTATCGATTTTACATGTTAAATCATAGGACTTAAAAGTTCCATTAGATATACGAAACTGTATAATAAAACGTTAATGTAATTAAAGTTTAAACTTAAAATATATGATTTTATATTGGATAGAAAGAGATAGAGATAAAACCAATAACACGTTTTATGTTTTTGGAACAAAATTTTATTTTCTCGTTGAGCTCGAGTAGAAAATTTTAAAATTTTACTTTCAATTCTAGATTTTGGAGTGGGGATATGACGTATACATAATATAATACGTAATATAATATGTATAATGTGTAGTCTAGAGTTGCAGCCGAAGTAGATTCAATAGAAATTAATGAGAGATGCGAGTTGTAAACATACGAGTCACTTAGAAGTACTCGCTTACAATAAATTAAACGAGAACGTACAAGCCATTTAGTAATCGCGCATTTTATTATCAATTAAATACATATTTTATTTTCAACATGAGCGCAACAAGTAATATCCAACCTTTATTTTTAACACATAAATTTAAAATTAATACTTTATCGTCGAAACTTAATATTCGAGATTTTCAATTAAGAGATCATTTCTTAAACAAATCAAACTTGTACGCTTTACAATGCAAATGTTTTGGACACAAACATAATAAACGTTGATGTACAATTGTGCACGAACCAATTTGTGGGAAATGTAAAAAGAAGACGGCTTTATTTTTAACATATCAATCTTTGATGTTTTTGAAGATGAGATGGATGACGAACTGATGTGGTGTTATAAGGATTGTAACAATCTTTTGTTACGCTTGTTTTTACGTCGACAAATTTTATTTGTCGACATATTTGATTTTCCTTTTTAAAAAAGTCACTTTTGTTTTTTAACGGAGGCTCCGCTTTATTTCTAGTAATATCGAGAGTAGTGCATTTCTGAACCGACCAATACGATCGATTTTTGATCTAATGGTCAGGAATGACGTGCGCGATGGTTTACTAGTGGTCGGCAAATAAAGCCATCGCAGAATGGCGAGAGTTTTTAGGAGCTCCGACGAAAGTTTTAGTTTCGTTAGTTTTTTCGGAGAGAATTTTGTTTAAACTAGTTTTAAGTGACGTTAGTAAATATGGTACGGGTTGTGATGGAACTTTTTCTACATCAAATGATCCGTAAGATCAATAAACCATTTTTGAACTTTGCAATCCAAAGGACGCCACGCCATTTTAGAATTTGTGTTTTCACGTAAATTTCAAACGTTCAATCCTGCGATCGATATCCTTTGAATATGGGATCTTTTGGAGTTTCAGACGTTCAATACTTCGGTCGAACTCTTTGAATATGGGAATTTGTGAAGGCGCCGTTCAGATTGGAATATGGTTAATGCACAAATTGCAAATTTCCCAATCCGACTTTAGGCAAAACATCGCTGTCGTAAATCGGGGCTACCTTTTTTTGCAATGCTTTCCAACCCCGGTAACTACGAACAACCCGGAGGGCCAATCAAGGCCCCAAGTAAGAAACTTGCATTTGTCGTCAACCAAGAAAATTTTAGCCAACTTTACAATCAAGATGTCCAAGTTGGCGAACATATGGTCCGATCAATCTTTACTTTGTGTGTAACATTTGCGATACCATCTCACGCAGCTGACAACACCTAGCAGAAACGTGGTCGTATAAATAACGAATAAATTAACGTATTTTTCAATTTCAAACAACAGCTATCTTTTGCAACTTAATAACAATTTTACATGTGTGCTCTTCTTGAATTTTGTTTTAGATTAATCTTACCAGCAGAATTTCTGTTGACAATAATGCGAAAAGGAGACATGTCACCGTTTATCGTATAATTTTTATTGAACGTAACACCAAAAACCGTAAGTTTATTAAAGAATTGTTCCATATGTAAATTGTTAAAATTTATTAATACCTTCAGTAAATAATAGCTAATTTATACTCGTTATTTAACTATTTAATTTTTAACTACCTTCAGTAGCAAAAATTCTTTACTAGCCTGTTTTATACAGTTTTACTGCGTAATTGTAAACGCTATCTTTTTATTAACATGAATTCGTATCGATGCTAGGCTCGATCCGGATGAGATGACTTTTGCACCATCAGTCTATTTTGTGTAAATAAATAATATTTTCTTTTCATATTTAATAATCATTATATGTGTATATTTAAGAGTTTGTTCCATTGTTTATATTTTTCCCGCAATTTTATTTTCGATTAAATGTGTGTTGTTCCAAAATCAAATAGTCAGTTTTATTTCATTTTTATTTACAATTTTTGTCTGGGTATGAGCAACTAGGACCTCGAACGCTCAGTACCGAGACATGGCGCCCTCAAGGAAGTAACTATTAAGTAAGGTGGTATTTCTTAAGAACCTACGAATCTCTCCGGAGAACCCAGCTCTCGGTGCTTAGTATTGAAAATACAGAGCTAAGCCGATACGTACTCTCCAGCAACGATCAACGAAAAAGGGCAGGTGAAGCGAAGAAGACTCGTACTTTTTAATAACCATTTGCCGGGTTATTATTTTTTTGTTTTCGTTAACGAGTGAAAAGCTAAAGTCACAGGATATGATTATTATCGATTCAGAAACTGCCGTTGTACCATGCAATATTGTGGATTGTTTACCGAGCTCCCCACTGATAACGTCGGATGGTATAATATCATTTCCCAATTCATATACAACAGAAAACCAAGATATAGATGATGTTATTAAAAACGCAACAATCGAGAATTTACAAGAGATGCAACAACTAAACGAGATAGATAAACACCAAATTGAAGAAGTGATAGCATTGGAAGAACCCAGTAAAGACACGACGGTTACGGTCGAAGAGTCGACTAATACTACTAACGATGATGATGCGAAAACATCCAGATTGAAAAGACTTGAAGATACAATTTTGTTTGTGTCTAAGGATACCACACCATTAGTTTACAATCCAGAGCGTAATAGCAGTAGAGTACAAAAACGATGCTATAAAAAAAATATCCAAAGACGATGATCAAATTAAAATAGACGAAGAGGTTAAACGTCGATCCGAAACTATACATTTGACTAGCAATTTAGATAGAAAAATACCTATTGCCAAAAAATGTATAAAGAATGAAAGGTCAAAGAGATCTCAAGTAAGAAAAAATAAATTGTTACCAAAGAGTAATGAATTTATCCATGACGATAATAGTAGTAGTGACGACGAGAGTGATAAAAAAATACCTACCAATAGACCTAGAACGATAAAGCCGCCAACAAAAGAAAATGATTCGTCTAGTAGCAGCGATAGTAGTAGTAGCGATGAAGATAGTGATAGTAGTATTAGTAGTAGTAGCAGTCGTAAGAATAGTATTATTAGGAGTAGAATCCATAAGAGTAATATCAACAGTAATAGCAGTAGTAGTGATAGCGAAGAGGTGGTTAAAAGATCAACATCTTGTATCTCTTTTGAACATGAATCTGTTATACAAGAAAAGGTATTATTACAATCAAGAGACCATCTTATTAGAGAAAATGACTACCCGATCATCAATGCGGTGACGTTGCTAAGACCTGTACTGTCAAATACCAAGCCTAGAGAGTGTAAACCAAAAAAACCATGTGTTGTTAGAAGTTACGCGCATAGATGTTATCCAATTAGAAAGGCCGGACTTGTAACTTTTCCCAAGATTAAATTTTCCGACTATGGTGGTGTGCCTGCAGACGAGGATACTATTACGGGCGGATTATTAAGTACTTAGAATGAAACAGAGATGTCACCACTCTGGCCAATTTAGTGTTATTTTTGAGAAGTACCAACCTTGGAAAGTTAAAGTTTCTAATTTCATCCATTTATGTCAAATCGTTGAATTTTGATAGTCATTTAAAGTAAACAATTTGTATAAATTTGCTAAAATGGAGAAAAACGAAAATCGTGCGGTTATCAAGTACTTGTATCTCAAAGGCTTAACGCCTTCAGAAATAGTTACTGATATGAACTCAGTGTTGGGTGAATCTGCTCCGTCGACTGCAACTGTTTATAATTGGTATAATGAATTTAAACGTGGTCGTAAAAGCACAAGTGATGAACAAAGGCCAGGACGTCCAAAAGACGTTGTTACTCCAGCCATTGTCAAAAAAATCCATCGTACTGTATTAAATGATCGAAGAGTGAAATTGCGTGAGCTAGCTGACTTATGTGGAATAACGTATAAAAGTGTTTGGGATGTTTTACATAAAACACTGCATATGAAAAAGTTGTCTGCGAGATGGGTGCCGCGTTTGCTTTCAAACGATCAGAAACGCAATCGAATGGATCTTTCAAAGCAAAGTTTGGAATTATTTCAGCGTAATCCCAAAGAATTTTTGCGCCGATTCATAACCGTCGATGAAACATGGATTCACTACTATACCCCAGAAACGAAAGAACAATCAAAACAATGGATGGAAGCTGGTGAAAGTGCTCCAAAGAAAGCAAGGACAGTTCCATCAGCTGGAAAGGTTATGGCAACTGTTTTTTGGGATGCTTATGGAATAGTGTTAATTGACTTCCTCCAGAAAGGAAAAACAATAACAGGGAAATACTATGCTGAATTATTGGACAAATTAAATACTGCTATCGAAGAAAAAAGACCTCATTTAAACAAGAAAAAAATCCTGTTTCATCACGACAATGCACCAGCTCACACATCAAGAATTGCAATGGCAAAATTGCATGAATTAAGCTACAAATTGCTTCCACATCCACCATATTTAGCTCCCAGTGATTTCTACTTGTTTCCAAACTTGAAGAAATGGCTCGGAGGAAGAAGATTTACGTCAAATGAAGAAGTGATAGATGCAACAAATGCTTATTTTGGAGAGTTTGAGAAATCTTACTTTACCGATGGCATCCAAAAACTTGAACCGCGTTGGATCAAGTGTGTCGACCTAAAAGGAGACTATATTGAAAAATAAAATGAAATTTTCCCAAAAAAATTGTTTTTACTTTCTCATTCTAAGGACTTAATAATCCGCCCGTATATATCCAACAAATTCAGAATTAGTACCTCTGTCTGAGCTACAATGTTTGAATAACATCAAAATTGTACCGTCTCGTTTGGGATCTGCGTTGAAACGTATTTCAAGAGATGCACCAATAACCAATTCAATTTATAGAAGATCGATAATTAATAATGAAACTATAGATTTGAGCAAATATTATTATGTTTACGGTGCTATATGTAAAAAATATGTACCGTATGTAGAATATTTAAGCATGATAGTGTCACACTTTGAAAATTCATAAATCAAGATTCATAATTAAATATTTAGAAAACGTGACAACATCGCTTTTTATGAATTAAATGATATATTATAAATTATCACGAGTTCAGTAACTCGCAATATCGAAATACAATAACGTCCGTTGTCTGTGAGAAACGCATGATTGCAAATTGCAGAAGGTGTTTAAACCTTCATGCCCTGCTAGTAACGAGTGTGAGAATTGCAAGTTGGCGAAAAAGACTTGTGGAAAATAACTGGGAAATTGTACATGGCTGCAAGAGGGAGTACGAGGTATTAAAAATGCTAGCTTGTAATGAGTTGTTAGTTGTGAATCAGGGACTTCGGTAGTCTACTGGTGGTGTGATCCGCGACGCGTGTGTATATCTATCTAGAGGGTGCGAAACCAATCAAGGGGACCCAGAATGCCGATCCACTCTACAGCAATGTACAAAACCCAAGTTGTCCTTAGTATTATTATAATAAGGTAGTGTAAAATGAGTACATAATTATATATTATTTTCCTAGATGAATTGTTACAATATACTAAATTAAATTTAAATGACTTATTACTTTCTACGCCGCTCTACCAAAATTTCAACGTAACTGGCTACATCCCCGTAGCACGCGTTAACCAACCCTTAACTAATTATTAACGCGACAATAGTATTATCACAAGTTAAAGAATTAAAACTGAAGAAAAATTCGTCTATAGAAAAAAACAATGTTGCTCATTTTATTGACGGCGGAATTGAAACGGTGGTGATGTGCTATTGGCAATTATCAACTCAAGATTTGATCAATTGGAAAGATGACATCCCTAGAAAAACTTTAAAACTCGTATTGGAAGGAGCGTGTTTTTTATTATACCCTATAAATAAACAATTGGCCGCAACTATAACTCATGCTGCAGACTTCACTAGAAACGATTGTATAACAGCTAATAATCTGTTATACATAAAGAATCACTATCCAGTTATTATGGATCCAATTGTATCAATCAAACGTACGGATTATGCCACTTATTGTGAATTGAGGTGCACTTGGGATGCATTTATGTTAAATTGCAACATTCACCATTTTCGATGCCCACATACTTTAACAGAAATATATATATAAGAGCAAAAATATGCAAATGTTTGAAAATAGAATGATTTTCAAAATGAATGAAATATTTTGTGATGATGAAGGTTACAATAAAAGTATGTGCTTTTCATCTAATGATACATACAAGATATTTTCATTTTTCCCAGGAGTAAAACTAACAGGCATTTCCAACTTGCAATATGAGACTTCAAAATTCTTCCTGCATTTTTGTCAATTATTTGCAAGGCATGTGGTCGAATACAAATTGTGCGATTCTTCAAAGTGTGTGTCGTTGGATCAAGTTGCAGCTTTTTGCAATAGGTATAAGCATTTGATGTGTTCGACAAACGATGCTCTATCGTCGATGCCGACTTGTGATAAGAAAATGATGAATAGAATATGCCGAGTTGTAATTGCAGAAATCGCAGAGAGGTATGAAAACAAAATAATTAAAATGGATGACAAGTCGTTTGAATTATTGTACATTTTTATAACATCAGTGTTGTGGCGAGCAGTAGCACCCTTGTTATATAGTAGTGATTTACAATTATTGCTAATGCGCCAAACACCAAATGAGTTGTTGGCTGATTGTATTTTCAAGTTTTTCAAAGAGGATAATTTTGTTGGTTTAAATGCTGATATGTGGAGCCAATTTGATGATCGGGACGAGAAGAATTGGGATGAAAAAATTGAAATCGAAGAAAGTAGTAGCAGCGATGATTCTGAAAATAATTCAAGTGATGATGACTTAGACGAAGAAGAATTAACATATCTGGAACGGTACGATGAACGAAATCAAGCATTAAAGTCGAACTTTAAAATTTCTAATAGTGCGACGCCATCGACTAATACATCTGCAGCAAGATTAAGAAAAGAAAATAAAACACTATTACTCGCATCGACATATTATAAATTATCACCTACTAATATTAGTAGGATTAAATGTATAATGTGTTATAAAAAGATTACGGGTAAAGCGACTCAAATTACAAATGATATATTGGTTCCTTGTTGTTTGGAATGTATGGTAACTCTAATAAAAGATAAAGATTCGGAAAATCCACAAATCAACCACGACTTAATAATAAGTCGTATAAGAAACCATGCTAAACCGCCAATTGCTTTTGATAATGATGGAAAATTTTTAGAGTCGATCGAATATAGACAAGTTCGCTACTCGTACAACAAGATGGATAAAAAAAAGGAGAAGGTGAATAAAAAAGAGAAGAAAGAAAAAAAACAGTCGTCTTTTAAATCTGATGGAAACGAAAAAAAGAAGAAACAATCGCCAGCTTCGAGTATGGAATCAGATAGTATGAAGACAAGTGTACAGCCAAAGCCAAGTATGACGGGTTATAGGATACCTAAAAAGAAGCAATCAATATCAACAGATGATGGTGTAACTAAAAAACGAAAATGGAGTAATATTATTGATACTACCCCTAAGACCTCTAAAAAATAAAAATGTAATATTTTAAGTATATATACTATGTATATAATACATGCATTTGTATCGTACTTGCCTCCGAATAATCAACAGACTACAGTTTATCCGCCTTTAAAAGTAAATGTATCTTTAAAATAGATCTGTATATGTGTTTAACACGATTAGAACTCCTAGAGCAACCGACGAGGGGTAAAGATTTCTCGTATATTTTAATACAAAAATTAGTATAGTGGCATTACGCCTTTTCCTCCGCTGATTCACTTAACGTTATGGACCCAATCTGTATATGCTGAATACATTCACGCGTTCTAAATGCCTCCAACAGTGTTGAACCATGTAACTAGCGATAGCACAAGATAGAATGAGTTAACAAGAGAGACAGCGCTTCACTGGTTCTTATTTCATTGCTAAGGTATTCAACGTGGGTAGTAATTTCTTATTCATACATACACTTGTAATTTTCTTTAAATAAATGAATGCATAATATTTGTACATAAAATGAATTATATTTTCATAATTTTTTAAATTTCAAAAATTAGGAGAAGGATAAATCATTGATATCTAAAATAAATCATATGAGACACAAATAGTTAAAATCTACTAAATTGCTCTTTAAAAACCAAACTTATTTTAAAACGTTAATTTTCGAAATTTCCAATTTTAGCGCTTAGGTTTTTAATGTAGTTAAGTGTGCGAAACATCAAAAGCATAAATGAAGAATTCCAGCGATAAATCCTAATCAAAATGAAAAATTTGCTTTTCGATTTAGCAATAAACAAATAATTTTAAATTTGAAAAAATTTAGTTTTTCTGAAAGTTTTTCGTTCATTATTTTGGACCTTGATGTTGCAAAACAACTTCAAAACTATTGATTTTTTTTTATTAATATGTAGTTTCATTAATTTTTGAGATTAAACATCTCAAATGCCTATTATATTATACTTACATTTCGACGGAGTAGAGATTTAGTATAATTTTGATGGTAATCACGTAGAGAGCGGATTTTAGTCTATTATGCCTATCTTTAATATTGAAGGCAATGTGAAATTTTCTTAAAATGTCCACGATTTAAGAAAAATGTGATAATTTGGTGCTGATAAGTTTTTTACGCCATTTTAGCTTTTTTTGGTTTTTTGTACTTATTTTAAGTTTTTGTGCCTATTTAAAGCCTTTTTGTCTATTTTTCAACGCGACTTAAAAAATTTCTTTTTAACAGTAATATTTATTGCGATCCACTACAAATTTAATAATTTAATATAAAAAAGCAATTATGAAATATAGAAAATTTTAAAAGTAAAATTTAGTGTCTTAACACTGTCGGTTTACAATGAGGGGTTCACAGCTAAAGTGGACCAAGTCCAAATATTGGACTGTACCTACTTTGCTCTTAAATAACTTTTTAAAGTTTTGAGTTATTGTCACACTTTGAAAATTATGAATGTACCCCACGTTACATTCGCTTATAATACATCAGTTCAAGACACCACAAAAGTTTCACCCTTTATGTTAATCTACGGACGTGAACCTGTCTTGCCGACAGAAGCCAGTTTAAACATACCGGTTACCGATAAAGATATCCACCAGATAAGAGATAGGGTCCTAAACTGCAGAAGCTTAGCTGTACAAAATATTGAAAGACGACAAGTTATTGACAAAAAGATATATGACGCGAAACATAGGCATCTAAGTTTCGAAATCGGTGACCAGGTTAAAGTTTTTACCCCTATAAGGAAAATCGGTAAATCTGAAAAACTATTATTACGTCACTTCGGTCCATATTACATTACTAAAAAGTTAGGGGAAGTTAATTATGAAATACGGAAAGGAAAATCCCCAAATGCCAAAACGGACGTAGTACACGTTTCAAGAATTTTACCCTATAATGATGGGTGGGTACCCACAAAAGATTTAAACTAAATAAATAATCAATTGAATTAAAATGCTGACCTGGATATGTCGTTAAAAGATCTATACCTTCTTCCCACCTTCAACTTCCCATTTTGATGTTTAATTCGTAAGTATCAATACATTTTCGACCTAGATAAGTCGTTAAAAGGTCCACCTTCCCTTCCCCACTTTTTTACCACCTTCTTTAGCAAAGTTATTACCACCGTCATATAAACTGAGTTAATTTGTGGCTCTTACTTAATTAAGTTAATTAATTACGACTTTATGAATATTGCATGCAAATACTTGCGTAAGAGATTTTAGATAATTTTTCGTTTAGGCAATTTAAATTCAATATTATCGAATTTTTTTTTCTTTAAATCCTATTGTTAAAATAGTTATTACATTAAAATATTATCAATTAAACTTTTTAATTTTTACACAACTTATCTAGACAAAAGAAAGATTTTTAGTTTCCGCTAAATTTGAAAAGTTGCAGTTTGCAGTTGTGTTGTTATCTAATGTTCGAGTTAACGCTCGTAATAAAATAAAATTTAAATCTACCATGTAAAATTGTTAACCTTTTTTATATTTCTTTATTCCGTCAAATTATAAAACTTTTCGTAAATAATACCAAATCTATTATTTAAGTATTTCAAAAAAAAATTCTCTTATTACTGCATAATAATTTTTCTCACAATGTAATGAAAGAGTTTTTGTAACATTATAGTATATCCTGCATAGGGTATATGACTTTACGTGAACTTCAAGGTATGGACTCGATAAAATTTGTTGCAGTTTTAAGTAAATTGAATGCTATTTTCTTTGATTCCAGAAAAATTTTTTCGTTTCCTCCGTTTTACTTACTTGATTCAAATTTTGATAAGGTAACTTTTCTTTTTATGATTGCAATTTGTCAGATGAAATTTCGTACATCTATTTTTCGATAATTTTAAACTTAACTTAGCTTTTGCCCTATCAATTATTGACGAATCTGCAATATTTATTACTTCTTACAATTCCTAAATTTTTATTAATAATTGACTTTGATGATGTTGACATGTTAATTAACTTTTTTTTTATTTGGTTTACTTTATTTAGTTATTGAAATTCCTAAAACTTTGATTACTTTACACGTTTAATGACCTTATTTTATAACATAATTTTCCTCGTAACTTCTAATATGATATTTTCTTATCTTTTGGACATTCGTTTGCATTGTTTTATCTATAAAGCTGGAATATGAAATCCTATTCTGTATAAATACTCATCTTGATGTACCTTTTAATCCAGTTATAATTATTTACGCGATGTTTACGCTTAAAGAACTTAGCGCTAGGGTTGTTGCGGAGAAAGTTCAAGGGTGGCGGACTTTATTACCTTTCTGTCTCAAGTTCTATGTTCTTCGCCTCCAAATGAGGGATTTGAGACAGCGATTCAAGCTGCTAAAAGCTGAGGCAAGTAGGATGATAGTTCCTGCGGGGTACTATGATTCAGATCCCGAGGCGGACGATGAGGATGAGCTTTTCGGAGCCCCCGAAAATTATTGGGAAGATTACGTAAGTATTTCTATCAATCGTAATGGTGTTTTGTAACCCTTTGTTTTTTAGTAATACCGCCTTTCTCGGAGTCGCCTTCCGTGCCGCCACTGCCGCTCACTACTACTTCCGACCTGGTTTATGTATTTATTATTAATTTTTTATTATTAATTTTTATTAATTTTGTAATAAACGTATACCACGAAATTTTCTTATTATTCGTCAAAAACCAACTTTGACTCTGTCAACGCGTAAACAATTTTTGAATAAGACGGTAAAAAGCAGAATGGGTATATTAATTTTGGATTTGGTCTCGAAAGTGACTCGTTACCAGCTGCTACAGAAACTCTTGTATTCATGCTCGTTGCCTTAAACTGTAGGTGGAAGATCCCTGTAGGATATTTTTTAATTAATAAATTAACTGCCCAAGAAAAGGCTAATCTTGTAAATGGTTGTTTGAGAATTTTACATGATATTGATGGTGTAAAAATTACCTCTCTTACATTTGATGGCGCACATACAAATACGAGCATGGCTGAAGTCCTAGGTGCAAATTTAAAGTATCCTGATTTTAAAACTTATTTTCTACATCCTATTACCGGAGAAAAAGTATACATTATACTGGATGTTTGTCATATGGTCAAACTTATCCGAAATACTCTAGGTGATTGGGGTGAGTTATTTGATAAGGACAAAAAGTCCATCCAGTGGAAATTTTTCAGAGAGCTCGTTCAAGTTCAAAATGTTAGTGAACTTCACGTGGCTACAAGAATAAGGGATAGACATTTAAAATATTATAAGGAGAAAATGAGAGTCAAATTGGCAACTCAAATATTTAGTCCGGGATTTAGTCAAAGCGTTTCAGAAGCTTTGAAATACTGTTGGATCGACTTAGGCTTACCTCAATTTAAAGATGACGAAGCAACGGCAAAATTTTGTATAATGATGAACAGGGCATTTGATATTTTAAATTCAAGAAATAATCTAAGTAAAGATATTAATAAAAAAGGAATCTGCGAAAGAAACTGGAAGTTTACAAAAGTTTTCTTGGACGAATTTGTGAATTACATCAGTTCAATAACAACCAAGGAAGGTGAAAATATTTTATATTCAAGAAGAAAAACAGGATTTCTAGGAATGATAACAACAATTAAAAGCTTGCAGGGAATTGTTGAGGATTATATTATTAAAGATAATTACCTAAAGTACATTTTAACATATAAACTTAGCCAAGACCATCTTGAATTATTTTTTTCAAGTATTAGGTCTACGGGTGGCTACACTAATAATCCTACCGTAAGGCAATTCCAAGGAGCTTATATAATAGATATTTACGATATGTGTATCGTAATGTGGAATTTTACGATACGCGATGGAAAAATTGTCCAACAAGCCGAAGGCGCGTTGGATAATCCATCAAGTATCGTAGAGACACATTACGATACAAATATTGTACAACGTTTTATCTACTTTGATTTTGTAATCAAACCTACGCATATTTTTGAGTTTCTAGTTGAATTTTTAAAATTGCATTTATAAAAAAAAAATTATTGGGCGGCTAGTCGCGTAGTTACGAAATTGTTTAATTGTTTCGCAAGCATTTAATTGACAGCAAGTTCCAGTATAATCGTAAGTGAAACATGAGTAATTCAGAGGAAAGTTTGCCTTCTGATATAGAATTGGCTGCTCAATCTGCTATAGATACATTAATGCCTGCCAAATCTAAAAAGCGATACGAAATAGTGTTCAAATATTTTGAAGAATGGATGGAAGCTAAGAAAATTCGTGAAATCTCTGAAAATGTGGTCCTTGCCTATTTTTCGGAACAAGCAGGGAAGCTAAAACCATCTTCGTTATGGTGCCGGTATTCTATGCTGCGAATGTTGGTCTCGATTAAGAAAAAAATTGATATTAGTCAATATCATCAAGTTGTGGCTTTCTTGAAGAGGAAATCAGAAGGATACCGACCTAAAAAATCGTGTATTTTTCGCGAAGAATACTTGATGGATTATCCAACGCGCCTTCGGCTTGTTGGACAATTTTTCCATCGCGTATCGTAAAATTCCACATTACGATACAAATATTGTACAACGTTTTATCTACTTTGATTTTGTAATCAAACCTACGCATATTTTTGAGTTTCTAGTTGAATTTTTAAAATTGCATTTATAAAAAAAAATTATTGGGCGGCTAGTCGCGTAGTTACGAAATTGTTTAATTGTTTCGCAAGCATTTAATTGACAGCAAGTTCCAGTATAATCGTAAGTGAAACATGAGTAATTCAGAGGAAAGTTTGCCTTCTGATATAGAATTGGCTGCTCAATCTGCTATAGATACATTAATGCCTGCCAAATCTAAAAAGCGATACGAAATAGTGTTCAAATATTTTGAAGAATGGATGGAAGCTAAGAAAATTCGTGAAATCTCTGAAAATGTGGTCCTTGCCTATTTTTCGGAACAAGCAGGGAAGCTAAAACCATCTTCGTTATGGTGCCGGTATTCTATGCTGCGAATGTTGGTCTCGATTAAGAAAAAAATTGATATTAGTCAATATCATCAAGTTGTGGCTTTCTTGAAGAGGAAATCAGAAGGATACCGACCTAAAAAATCGTGTATTTTTCGCAAAGAAGAGATACATCAATTTCTTAAGGAAATGAATGATAAAGATTTCTTATTTATGAAGGTAAATTAGTGCTTAAATAATAATAAACAATTTCAAACTTGTAATGCTTTTAGGTCATTTTGATTATTGGAGTTTTTGGTGCTTGCCGAAATTATGCGGGAATTTGCAATAACAGAAGGAAATATCCTGGGAACAGCGTCTGAAGTTCAATTTGTAAATATTTCAAACTGTGTAATTAATATTAATAAATAATTGTAAACATGTTTTGCAAAATTCATTTCTTTTACAAAATTACCGCACTAAACTGCTTTATTACCGCACTATTGCGGTAAAAACTATCATTACGATAATAAAAAAAATTATGAAATATGGCACATTACAAAATCAAAGTAGATAAAAAACTTTTGGTGCATGTGGAGGTGACAGCTTCAGAAAATGCCAATTGTGCTACTTTAGAAGACATCATATTCTGCATGTTTTGAGCACGAAGAAAAAAAGTGACATTAACTTGGGATTTTTAAAAGCAGAAGATGAACTAGACGAAGTTATCGATGAAGACCTTGTTTTAAACATGCCCGAACTTGACTGTGACTTTATTAATGATATTGTTGAATACATTTCTGGATTTGTAAGTCGAAAACTTAAGCAAGTTTTGGATTGCAAAATTTGTATTTCATCTTTAATTTCTTCCACTTCACAATCTGCTCTATTAAATAGAAAAAATAAAGGAGGTCTCGTAAAACCATCCCAAGATGTTGTTAAAATATGTAAGACTGCAGAAAAAACATTCAGACAGTTTCACAATTACAGTGATAAAATGTTAGCAAAATATATTTTATTTTGTACCAGATCGCTTAGTGATGAAAATTTATTTTTCAGTCTCAATGAGCATATATTAGATCAGGATCCAATTAATAATCACCGTAATCTTTTGATTTATTTAACATTGAAGGAATATTTCAATATAAGAATTCACCATAAAAATCAAATTTTAAATCAACCAAAAGAGAGAATACGATCCAAAATGACGAAATTAATACATTTTAAACATCAATAATTTTTTCCAACAATATTTGTAACTATTTTTGTACATTAATAAAAGTTTTAATTGTAAAATAGATTTACTATCCCTGATCTTACATTAATAATTATGCGACGCGTTAAACATCTTGCCTAAAATCACGTGGTATAACTCGTCGTTCCTTTATGCACTTAATGATACCGTGATCGTGCTATCCTATTCTTACGGTGGCTTCAATAGTCGCTTCGGTAAGGTTGCATCAGGCTCTATCCACATTAACTTATATTAGATCTTTGGTGTTAGATCTCAATTATCTCTAGTAATATTAAAAAATTTGGAAACGAAAGTAGGCACTGACTACGTAAAATTTAAGACAATTTTCGTTCAGTGTCCCATACATGTATAAATCCAAATATATTGGAAAAGCGGGACCTCCGGGGTTACTGAGCTTCTCTCACTGATGTCGTCAAGCTTAGGCGTGGTCTTCAACCATTGACCTAAATGAGTAAGAAGTTTGCATTGCTTTAATTAAGCCTGACAGAGCTCAATCTTGTTAGTCCAATGGACTTTAAACATCGTCCTTGATACTAAGGAGTGTCAGGATTAGAAAGGAGTGGTAAAGTGGTCTAATTTCCCTGTAAAATTTTATATTTAATCACAAACGTAACCATATGCATTAATCAAACTATAGCGGATAATCGGTGAATAACCTCTAATGTAATAATAATAATAATAAATTGAATGCTTAGTTGTCTTTTTGACGTAATAATAAATCAGAGTTAGTAATAAAAGATTAATTATTTTAAAAAGAAAATTTCAAATTATACATCATAATTAATACAAACAATTATCAATTGTTTTATAAAGCCAACACACTGATCATATATATTTTATCTATATAAAATAAAATTTTATTCGAGGATGAGTTGAAGTTATCGAGTTGATCGGGTCTACTTAGAAAGGCAGACATCGGCTTCGATTGGACAAGATGTATTGATGAGATATCAACTCGCTTGTTGATTTCGTGGACCGATCATATCGATGTTCAATAGAAACCTGCGTGTCTGTTCGCTCTGAATTAACCCACTTGATTAATTTTTGAGATTCATCTTCGATTAATTATTATTGATCCATTGATTAGTGAAGTGTTGTTAAGTTGTGTTACACCGTTATCATTACAATTCCCAAGTACACTTGTGACCGAGATCATCATTTTTATAAATTTAAAGTTTTTTTATTCAATAAATTTTTTTTCCTATAGTTAAAAAATTTTTTTTGTTCACCCGAGCGGCGTACGTATACATGTGGTGCATGTTAATTATATTTTCAGTTCTTCCATAATAACAACGCAAACACAGCCATCCGTTCAAATTTCAACGGGTGCGGCATGGAAGTTGTTACCACAAGTAGTGGCTTATGAGGCAACCATCCCACTTCTTTACGAAATGGAATGGACCCAGGAGACAAGTTACCACTTCATAGATCCTACATCAAATAAAAGAGACCGTTGTTCCAACAAAACCTCACCGGATTTGGTTTGCATCATGGAGGCCGCCATTAGAGATCTGGGTACCGCCTACAATCAAGAAGTCAACATTTTACAGCGAAACACGAAAAACAATTTGGGTAAACAACAACAACATATGGGTAAAACAAATTACACCCTAAATTCGCGTAAAAAACGGGCACTGGATTTCTTGGGCGACGCCTTATCGTGGTGTTGTGGAGTTGCTACAATGCACAAATTAAACGGGTTAACCACTACGGAGAAGTACATGGAAGAACATTTAAAAAAAATTAACTGAAGGCCTAACAACAGCCATTCAAGTTATAGGCAAGGATTCGGCATCATTTAAACAATACGAAGCCGAAGTAGCTACCGCATTCCACAATGTGGAAGAAAAAATCAAAATAATGGAGGGGTTCATAGCAACAAACCGACAGGACGGTGATTCAACTAAACATCTGATCACATCGTTGTTCACCAATTCCTTCGAAAATTTAAAAAGGATCGTCAAGTTACTAGAATAATGAAGGTTAACTTAATCATATCGTCTTGTCGACAACATCAAATTCCGTCAAACGTTTTGGAAACCACAACGCTGCAGCGAGATTTGGTTAAATTGGAAAAGGAACTACAGACTGCAGACCAGGGCCTAGCTATCCCAACGAATGAAGTCTCGCGCTACTACCAATTACCGATCTGCGATTGTAGCTTTACGGAATCCAAAATACATATCCACATCAGAATACCAATAGTAACAAAAAACCAAGGATGGAAATTATACGAATTGCTGACAACCTCCTTCGCATGGTATAACCAAACGTGCGCCTTAAATCACAAAACCCTTTATTTAGCTGTACCTAATACAAACAAAGCCACTTCAAAAATCAGAACGGTAACCGGAATGGATCTACACCAATGCAGAGTCTACGAAGATAAATTATGCTACGTTCCACAATTTTCATCGAACGAGCTAAATGGTCAATTATGTGCTATAAAAATGTTCCAAGGTGACACAATCGAAAATTTAAAACATTACTGTCCGATGACTTGTCATTCATCAACGGCTACGTTGATTACACAGATTTCTGAAGCCAATTATCAAATTACACATCCAAAGGAAGAGTCCACTATAGAATGTACCAATCATTCTCGACGGCTATTAGCATCGAAATCCAAAATCCTAGGATCCATACGCCTATAATTACCTTGCTCCTGCAAATTAATCCTCTCAAATGAAATTCTAATTCCTATCAAATATCCTTGTAAAGATAATCATCCTACAGAAATTGAAATCACTCATATAATTCCAGCCACATGGTCCTCTCTAAAGTCATTTATCATAAAACCTACTGCAGTAATTCCACCCACCTAAAACAATTTATCCGAAATCCTTAATCACAATTGGACATTACAACTTCCTCATATAAATTTAAGCAACACACCAGAGGCGATGCAATCAATAAGGGAATGGATCAAGCAAGACCAAATCAAACCTATTAGTTTTTCCGAAAAATATGGATTTTATAGTCACACAACATTTTTGATTTGGAACCTAATCTTACCTGCATTGGTGGTTTATTTAGTCTACCAACAAAGGCTAAGACCCGCAGCAATGTTAGCAAACCTACCCGTAGGTTCAGCACAAAAAGTAACCGAGGACGCATCAACTACCAGCCACGATATAATAATGGTGACGACAATAGTGTGCGCGATTCTGATAATTTTGTTATTAATTTTGTGGACATTATTTAAGTGGAAAACAGCTAATAACGCCAATACTCCTATTAACTATGTAGTAAAACATGCCAGTTCAAACTGCATATTAGAATGTAATGTTTGGGGTGCTATTGAATTAAGGGGCGTTCTTATGGGGTCACTTTGGGTCACTTGGTATATAATTAATAAGTCATTTGAAGTACTATGTACACATCTTATATTTAATTCTTTTTGTACACTATTTATACACTTTACATTATAACTAACGATTCACTCTACATACTAAGACAGCTCGATCAGCACTGCCCCATACATCTCCTGCCATGCTTACATTGATACTGTTACACTAAGACTGCCATCATACGACTACTGTGTAATCCTTCCATTCATCGTTCATACTACAATCTTGCATGCTCATCAAATAATATTAACGCTTATTATTAATCTGTTCCAACTAAAGGTGGACACACACTACATCTCCCTCGGCGAATAAAAGAATTTATCTCCTTTGGAATTTAAATTCTTTTGTTCTTACATATGCCTTGAGATAATTGTTTACGTAGAGTTTGGTGTAAACTCTCCACCTCTCTTTTTTTTCCGAAGTTGTTAATACTACATTACAACTTAAAGCTACTTAACCCATGCATAACCTATTGGTATTATATTAAATTACTAGTTTACTAATTACCAAAATTTAATTTAAAAATTAAAAGTTTAAAAATTACTAATTAAAAGACCGGTTCAATTACTTAAATAATATAAAACATACACATAATAATGGCATACATACATTGCATTAAAAGAAATCTTAACCTAGCATTACATTGCATATAAACAAACTTAAACTCGGAAATATGATATTACAATATGGTAAGCATTTACACATAAACTCAAATTAAAATATAAGTTTTTTATACTATTTAATTGTATTGAAATTTAGAAATTAATCTAATTATTTACATTATTACATAAAATAAAATCCCTCTTATAAATATTACCATAAATATTAAATTAAGATTTTTCTTTTTTTCTTTTCTTTGAAAATTTTTGAACACTTAATATTTCGTCTTTTACTTAAACTTCTTAATAAATTTGCTTTTTTGTTACATCTTTCAATTGACTTTTATTAAATTTGATTTTTGTATCATCTTTCAATTGAACATTTTAATAAATTTGATTTTTCTTTCATCATTTAATTGAACTTTTTAATAAATTTGATTATTATTGTTTCATCTTTTAATTGATTTTTACTCAATTTGCTTTTCTGTGATGGCTAGTTTTTTACTTTATTTATTTTGATGTCGATTACTTAAAAATTTGAACTTTTATGTCGTATTACGTATTAATTTACTGTAATTTTTGTATTTACTGTCGATACCTGTCGAATATTTTAATATTATTATCGTTGTAATATTATTCTCATTTTAATATTATTATCGTTTCAATATTATTCAGTATTATTTGGAAGGCACATGCGTCTCTATTTATAATCTTTGCACTCCTTTTACTTTATTTATATTTACTTATTTGTGTTCCAGGCCTGGGCACAGAGGAGTTGCTTTTTATTTTATTATAGCGCTTTATTTATTATATAATTATTCACTTATTATAATTAATTATCGATCGATCGACTTCCGGAATATTTTCTTCTTTACAAATTTAACTATTACTTTTTCCGGAATTTTAGCTCATTTACATAGAATTTTCCAAGACCTTCAATAGAACATCTCGTGTTGCCATCGATTAGGTTTTTGGATCTATATGAATAGCTTTTAGAGACTGTATATATATTTTTTAATGTATTACTGTTTATTATGATGTGCTCCATTTTTCTTAAGGTTTACAATAACAATTCTACGCTGTCCTCTGGTTTCTCAAATATTCTTACCAGTTTCGGTTATCGCGAGACCTATCCTTTTTAGAAATATTTGAATTCGGTGATTTTACTTCCGTGTACAACCATTGTTATTAATTCCATAAACAGCAGATTTATGAAATCATAGTAATATTGTACAATTATTGCTGTGAATTCTGCGTCGACTCAGAAACTCATAACAATACTGTTCAATTTATCGGTACATTTGTATTACCTTTAATTAGGAACTATTTGATCTTTTTCGTAGAATTATTTTTCAATATCTTTCAACGAGGCACAAAGTGCTGAACACGCTGAACAAGATTTGAATTTTTAGCTTACATTGAAGCTCTATTTACTTACTGAATTTACAGATGTTTTAACAACTGAATAACGTATAGGTGATCGAATCTTTAACGTTGTAACCGAGTAAAATACTTTTTGACATATTTCGACATTATAGTTTATGTAATTAAATTTTTCATATTTTGAAAAATAATGCATCCCGATGCATTTCTAACTTCCGCATTGCAATTATATGCATAATAACAACTTCTACCCATCAGCAAATTTTTTTCTCTTTCGTGTTGATGAAATTTTTTATTTTTATCGAACTCATTTACGATCTTACTTCGGAACTATTGAATAATCCGATTGTTTTAAATTAATGCCGTTTCCTTTAAAATTTGGAATTGTAAAATAGATCTTGATTGTCTCATTATGCCTTTAAATATTTGCAAAATATTTTAAACTTCAACTTTATTTTAAAATTGTTAACTCTCAAATTGCACACTTTCCTTTTTTAAAATATGCGTTAGTTTTGTGTTTCTTCGTCTTGGCTGGTGATAAAGCATTTATGTTTTCCTAAAATTTTTAATCGTTTATATTATTTTAAATTCTTTTTAGGTAATTAATTGCAAACTTTCTTAATACCGTATTAAAATTAAAAAAAATTTTTATTGATTTTCGTTCAAACGATTTAAATTCAATATTATTGAATTTCAAAAATCCATTGTTAAAATAATTATTACGTTAAAATATTACGAATTAAGCTTTTTAGTTTTTACACAGCTTATCTAGGCAAAAGAAAAGAAAATTTGAAAAGTTGCAGTTTGCAGTCGCATTGTTATCTAATGTTCGAGTCAACGCTCGAGGGTAATGCTCGAATCCCCAATGAAATAAAATATACATCTACCGTGTAAAATTGTTAACCTTCTTTATTTTCCTTTATTCCGTCAAATTATTAAACTTTTTATTAATAATACCGAAATCTACCCAAATTGGAACCTATTTTTAAAATTTACCTAATACTGTAACCTATATGATTTTTATTAATGGCATAAAACTTTTTGTTTCTTATTTTGGGATAATGACCATTCAAATCCTTGTTGACATTAACCAAAATTAGGCTGTAAATTTTGTAACTTAACTATTATTTAATTAATTATAGAAATGCTTAAATAAAATTCCCTCATTACTGCATAATAATTTTTTCTCGAAATGTAATCAAAGAAAGTGTAATTAGAACATCCTGCCAGGTGTATGACTTTACATGAACTTCAGAGCATGAACTCTATAACATTTTGTTGCAATTTTAAGCAAATTGAAGGCTATTTCCTTTGATTCCAAAAAAGATTTCAATTTCTTCCGCTTTAACTTACTTGATTTAAATTTAAATAAGGTAACTTTTCTTTTTGCGATTGAAGCTTGTCAGATGCAATTTCGTACTTCTATTTTTCGATAATTTTAGTCTTAACTTAGTTTCTTGCCCTATCAATTATTGACGAATCTGCAATATTTATTACTTCTTCCGATTCCTAATTTTTTATTAATAATTTACTTTGATGAAGCTGACATGCTAATTAACTTTTTTATTTGATTTACTTTATTTAGCTAATGAAATTCCTAAAATTTTGATTAACTTACACGTTTAATGACCTTAGCTTTTTTTTTGTAATATAATTTTCCATGTAATTTCTAAAATGATTCTTTCTTATCTCCTAGACGTTCGCTTGCGTTGTTTTATCTATAAAGCTGGAATATTAAATCCTAGTATTCTCTCAAAATACCGTATATATACTGATCTTGATGTACCTTTTAATCCAGTTATAATTATTTACGCGATGTTTACGCTAAAGGAACTTAGCGCTAGGGTTGTAGTAGAGAAAGTTCCGGGGTGGCGGTCTGTATTACCTTTTTGTTTGATGTAGTTTGTTCTTCGCCTCCAAATAAAAGATTTGAGACAGCGATTAAAGCTGCTAAAAGCTGAGGCAAGTAGGATGATAGTTCCTGCGGGCTACTATGACTCCGATCCCGAGGCGGACGATGAGGAGGAGCTTTTCGGAGCTCCCAGCTCAGACAATTCGTCCTTTAATTACAATTATTGGGAAGATTACGTAAGTTTTTCTATCAATCGTAATGGAGTTTTGTAACGTATACCTCTTTTTTTTTTCTTTTTTCCTTTTAGTAATATCGCCTTCCATGGAACAGCTCTTCGGGTCGCCACTGCTGCCCGGTTATCTTCCCGATTTTTGTTGTAAAAGTTGTAAGAAATTGTAATAAATTTAATGTTTACAAAGAAAATTTCTTATTATTCGTCGAAAACCAACTTTGACCCTGTTAACGCGTAAATAATTTTTGAATGTCCCAAAACCGATAAAACTATAATAATACATTGAAATTATTTTACCTATCGTATGCAAAAGTCTTTTAGTTTAATATAGTGTAATTGAGTATCCTTTCAGATATGAAATGCACGAACACTAAAATTTAGAAGTTGTAATTTTTATTACACTAAAAAAAAATTTTTTTTTTTTTCGATAAAATGGTCAACTACATTCGAATCCTTATTTAGAAACATGTTAATGGTAGCAACAAAACGTAGTCAATTTAAATATTAAAATAAGGAATTATTAAAATTTATTTGTAAAAAATTATTTATGTACTTTATCAAAAAATTGAACTTTACCGAAAGGAATTTTTGGTTTGTTATTAGGGGAAATAGAATCGATTAACGTATTGCGTGAGTTTTTAAATATTAATCATGATAATTGTAGAATATCTCGTTTTATTTATTCTAACTGCACGAAGCGGTAGTATCCCAGTCGACGCAGAGTTATCACTGTGATATCACTGTGACATGGATTTGTGACGCAGTGATATCACCCTAGCATCACCAGTATGGATTAATGTCAGCCTCACCGATATCACAGTGATATCCTTGCGACACATATTTGTGATGTCGCCGTAGCATCACCAGTATGCATCAATGTCCGCCTTAGCGATATCACTGTGACACGCATTCACACGCCTTAGTGATATTGAGATGCTTTAGTGACGCTATTGTGATACGCATGTGAGACTCGGGTGATATTCGGGCGACTTTTTGTGACGGTCATGTGATAGCAATACAACGCTTTTGTGACTTTTTGTGATTGTTCATGTGATACGCATGTGACTCTCTGGTGATATTCGGGCGACTTTTTGTGACGGTCGTGTGATAGCAATTCAACGTGTTTGTGATACTGTTGCGACTTTTTTAATCATAACAAAAGTGGCTGAAGTATCGCAAACACGTTGTATTGCTATCACACGACCGACATATTATTTCAAGGATTACACTGATTTTGGGAATAATTAGGACAAAGGTTAAATTTATGCCAAGTATTTTATGATTAATCTAATAAATCTTTATTAACTGCAAAAATTTATAAATGTTGCACATTTTGTACTTCATCGGTATTTTTATTTTTGACACTTCGAGATTCAGCTCTGATTCTTTTGAAGCGCGTACCGAAACCATTTAGCTGTTTCTTTTTCCAACTCATCGTCAGTAATTGGAAATCTGCTTTTCACGGAATCTGTAATAAAATAAAATTTTAATTATTCCACTTGTTGCCTCACTAGTCACTAATAATCATAGTTTATAAATATTACTCACCAAAAAAATTTTGTTGATGTGCTTTCTCCGTGGCTTGGTATCGTTCTAAACGTGCAGTTGCTCTTGCACTGACGTTACTTGTAATTTAATGTCCGCAAGCGCTTTATAAATTAATTTTAAATGTTCTAAAATATTAACAGGTTAAAAATGTCAAATTTCTTTTAATTCACAAATATAATATTACCTTCCATAGATATTCCCTGCACCGGGGATGTGATTTGGCCTTCGGTTTGTTCTACCACGATGGCAAGATTTCTGCAGGTTTCTGCAAAAAATAATGTTGCATATTATCAATGTAAAACTTTTTAAAACACTTTATATTTACCATTGATGCAACTATTTTCAGCATTGCTGCATTCAGCATTCTTGCTATTGTGACTCACACTCGGCAGAGTACTATAAATGACTGCACTGTACAAAATAACGTGTTTAGTTATATTTTGTAACTAAACACGCGTTTAGTTATATATTGTAACTAAACACGTTATTTTAGTTACACAATATTACTAATTTTGAAATAATAAAATAATGCGTAAAAGTTTTGCTTTTGTTGAAACCAATATTCAATGTAAAATGTAATAATAAATTTTAATTTAAGTATTCATAATTTATTATTTTATTTAGGGCCGCGATTATAAAGGACAAATATTTGTCCTAAAAGTTGTAAGATTCCTCAAAAATTGCTTTACTACAACACGGTTTTGCTATAGTAAATATAAATTTTTAAACAACAAAATACGTGTTTGCAGGGTCGGGCCGGCCCGTTTTTATTTAAAAACGAGAGCTTATGGCCTCTACAAGAAAATTTTGACGTTTTATTTTATAATTGCAGTCGTGTTTATGAAACCTATTTTATTTAAAATAAAAGTATACGCTAGTTGCGTATCTCCCAAAAGCGTACGAAGCGCCGTCTCGTGGATAAATTTTGCCTAAACTGGGATGCCCAAATGTTCATGTTTATATGGTAATATTAGCAAAAATATTAATAATTTTTGTTAATTTAAAATATTTTATTATTTATTTTATTATATTCGAACCTAGGACCTACAGGTATTGAGTGTAACGCTGTAAGGGGACGTCCATAAATCACGTGAGGTAAAATGGGGGAGGTGGGGTGCGGCAAAATCTCACCAAGGGGGAGGGGCTGGGCTTAAAGAAAATCTCACGTCAACTTTTTAATTCAGCGAGTATATTAGTAGCCTCATTTTTCTCCGCTTATTTCACAGAAAAAATGTAGTACATAAAAGATATCAGTATTAACGCTTAGGTAGTTATTAGTGGTATATAATTATAAGGAAAATCTCACGTGAGATTTAGATAGGGTGGGGAGTCCTACGACATCTCACCAAATCTCACCAAGGGGGAGGGGGGTCAAAATTAAAAAAAAACACCTCACGTGATTTATGGACATCCCCTAACATCTGTGCTATCTAGGGCTATTGACTACTGTCATTTTAAATAGTCATAAGAATCCTATTTTACAATCCGAATTTTAAATTATAAAACATAATACAGGGCATCCTACGACGACCCCTAATTAATGTAAGATTAAGAGAGAGTGCACATAAAAAGTAAACAAATGTAAAGAGAAAGTTTCTTGTAGGGCAAGAATTTTATTTTCAAAATTTATTTAATGCGCCCCTCCTGTTAAAATATCACGAGCCGCTACTGCATAAAGTAAACAACATGTGTGTTCTAAAAGCACATGTTTGTTCCAACATTGGATTATTAAATCTTTCCAAGAACGGTAACGCTTATTGCACAAAAGTGTATCTTATTATTGTTTCTTATTATTTCTTTTCAAATAACTTCTTTATTTCAAAAGTAAGGTTATGCAGGTTACAAAAACACGTGCAGAAATAACGTTCTAACAATTTGTTTATTAATTTATCTCATTTTGTGGATTAGGGGAATAATAACATGATCTGAACTTTCAAATTCATTATTAGCCGACATCGACACAGGGAATTTAATACATTTACAGATAATCTGTAATGCGGGAATGATTTCAATATCGGACAAATTTGAGTCATTAACTAGCGATACACTAAATATTTGAGAATCACAAGGTTCCTTAAAATAGGACTATTTTTTAATGTACAGTCGTGCTTTGAAATATAATATTTTTTCTTCAGAAAATATATCATTTATGATAATTACGTTGTTGCCTTTAATAGTGCAGCAATTATTGGGTTTTTTCTTAGATATGCAAAAACCATTGTATTCTACAGTTTTAACAAATCTTGTAGAAGTCTCAGATAATGATGATGATCGATCAAAATTAATTATCGGGTATTTTACTCTTTCAAATTTTATATTATTAGCCCGTGCTTCCATTATACGATTATATACTTGTTCAAGGGGTCGGTTACTTTGCTTTAACTGTTTTTTAATTTTTTGCATGTAGTTTTCATATTTAAAACCACTAAAATGGTATCACGTGGATATCACATTGTGATATCACACCTCTGACACAAATGAGGTATCACAGGGTATCACGCAGATATCACATAGTGATATTACACCTCTGACACAACTGAGGTATCACAGCGATATCACTTAGGTGATAAATCAGCAACAATCACAAATAAGTCACAAAATATCACATGGGTATCACGCGGATATCATATTGTGATATCACACCTCTGACACAAATAAGATATCACAACGATATCACTTAGGTGATAAATCAGCAACAATCACAAATAAGTCACAAAATATCACATGGATATCACGTGGGTATCACGTGGATATCACAGTGTGATATCACATCTCTAACACAAATCAGATATCACAGCGATATCACTTTGGTGATAAATCAACAAGAATCACAAGTAAGTCACTGAATATCACATGTGTATCACATGGGTATCACGTGGATATCACTTTGTGATATCACACCTGTGACATAAATGAGGTATCACACCGATATAACTGTGATACCTGCGTCTACTGGGATGTAACCTGATTACTGCTGTTTGTCTTTACAGAATCTGCTAGTTACTATGATAAGCGCCTGCTTCCTCCAGGATACCATGCATTCTATTTTAAATCAAATTATTTTTTAAATAAATGACTTTTTTTAAATTCAGTCGCTATTTGGCGATAACACCCCTTTTACTAACACGTCAATCTCACTGTCTGTTAACCGTTGAAAAAAAAAAAATTTTTTATATTGGATTTGATTTGAAATTTTTTGGCATAATTAAAATATTTTGGCATATTAATCGATGATACATATATTAAGAAGTTTTTAGTAAATTTTTACTATTATTGGGTTTTTAAATAACTTTGATTAAATCATTGCTTTAAAATTTGCTAATTAAAATTTTTAGTTTTAACACCTAGACAAAAAATTATACTTTATAAAATAAACTGAATCACCTTTTCTTTTGTGAAATCTAGATTATGAACCTTTTCAATATTATCAATAGTGAAGATTCAGGTTATTTTTAAAATTCATATCAATTAAAATTCTCATTTTAGGAATTAATTTTCTTTGTACTAAAACCCATCTATACACTTAAAATTTATACCAATATTATTAATTCCTTTACCTAAGCAACCTAATAAATTTTAAAGTTATTTAAATTAATTGAGAAATTTGTTAATTGAATTAAATTATTTATTATTAGTTATTGAATAAAATAATTAATTAATTAAGTTGCTATTGTAAATAAAGTCAAATTTATCTTATAATTACATATTTCATAAAACAAAAAATTCGTTAGGTCGATTCGTTAGTTACGGGTTTTAATATTTTAAAATATTATTAATGCGATTCGTGGATACGATTTATTCACAATAGTGAAAGTGCTGTGTTTCCGTTTTATTTGCTGATATTGTACATAAATTTATTATAAGGTAAGTGGAAAATAGCTAAGTTTAACGTGGAAAAAAATATGATGAGATTGGTAAGGATACCTAAGATTATCAAAACACAAACATTCGTTAATTATTTTATTGTTGTAGAAAATATTCATATTTACTTCTTCAGGAAAAATCTGTGGATAGCAAAATTAACGAATGTTTGTTTTTCTATTAAAAATTAAAATAAATGATGTCAATTGGGTAAAATGCCGATGGTATGGACAGTTTTGTATTTTCATTTTTTCGAAAAACGTTGAACAATATTTTTCGTTTTATTTTGCGAATATAGCCGGTACGTGGAAAAAAAATTTCAATTTTCCAAAATTTTAAATGTTAAGCCATCGATTTTGAAATTTTTTCGGGGTTTTGAAGAAGTTTACTACATTTTGCGAAGGTTTTCCACAAAGGAAAATCAATTTTTCTAATTATTTTACATCGTTCTCACCTTCGAAAATACCCTTCGGATACGATTTTGTTGTTGAAATTGCATTCTTAAAATTATTCACACGGACTTTTTTTTCTAAATAAAATTTGAACATGTTATGGAAGAATACGATATGATAATTTATTATTTACATTTATTTTATAATAAAAACATTAAATTGTGCAAAATTTGTCGTTTATGATTAATTAAATTTACTGATTTACAATAAATTACAAACAATAAATCAGTAAATTTAATTAATTATAAACGATAAATTTTTGCACAATTTAATATTTTTATTATAAAATAAATGTAAATAATAAATTACAGTATCGTATTCTTCCATAACATATTCAAATTTTATTTAGAAAAATTGGCTATGTGAACATTGCATAACTTCTAATTCTGTTCTAATTATTCTATTTGTTCTAATTATGTTCATAACATAATTCTATTCTAGCGTCACAAATTATTTTTCGGTAAAACAAATGAGGACTTTTAACTTTGTCAAGAAATTTTACGTTTTTATAGATTTATGTAGCAAAATGCTGGCGTATAAAATTCCCATTTTCAAATAGGACTTGGGAATGACCGTATTAATTTTATATTGTTTTGTAATTTAAATTCGCCAGGATGACGCATTTGAAAACATAGTAGCAAATAATGCCGCCCACGTGCATTGAAGAAACGCGAATTTTGCATTTCTATAATTACCAAGGCAAATGACTATTTATAACATTTTACGCTTAATTAGAATTAAATAAAAACAACGTCTGTATGTCCACCTGACTAATTTAATAAAATCACGGGTTGTAAATTTTTGAGAAGTGTTACGAGAAATTTTACTAAAATTTTGTTCCACATTTGTAATTAAATAATTTCAAGATTAATTCATTTTCAAAAATAACAAAAACATCAAATTGCCTTTAAAATTTAGTTACTATTGTAATTACGCAAAACTTACTAATGAAGTACTTTCTAGTTTTCTCTGCCGATGGAAAAATTATTGTTAAACTTTAAAATGGCAGTGGCGGATTCAGGGGGGGGGGGTAATTCGTTGTATAATAACGCAAGGTACGAACCATCGAGTGTCGCTTTATTTGCTAACTGTGCAATGTCGAGACTGCGAAGATGGGTGGACTACGGCAACAATGACGGGTATAAGGGGAATTAAAGTAGTTATCCTCCCCCTCACAAATTCTCCAAATTTTAAAAGCTGATTAAATGCACCAACAGTGCTACAAATTTAAAAACTTTACTTTTTTAACTTGCATCCTTCATGAACTATGGCTGGATCCACTATTGTACGGACGTAGTAATTAGCACGGCCTTCGGCCTCGCAATTTAGATCAATTCCCCTCCCCCCTCAACTTCCGGCTAAAATAATAGTATAAACTAACGCTTTATTGGAATTAAATTATTTTGTAAAAAATAAGCAAATTTATGATTCCTTTTTATACATAGTACAGAAGTTTTGTGCCCTGCCATTGGAAGAAGTCACGAGCCGCTACTGAAATTTATGTCGATAATTACAATTTATTTCATTAAAAATATCGGATGATTCCTTGTATCGTTTTTACCGAACTTATTGATTTCCCCTCGTATGTTCGTAGTATTACGATTTGCGTCTCAGATGTCATAAAAAATGACATAAAAACGGTCAACATCAACAACTATTTTCAATACAAACAAGAAGGTCCAAAATTTACTATTATGATCGAGGTATCGGGGACCTGAAGTTTACAGTTTGTTTTGATAATTTTTATTTACAAACTTCAAAAGTTCCTGGGAGGGGGCAGGGTTTATAAACAACTTTGTAAACAAACAATTTTGATTTTTTTAGATGTCGACAAAATCTGGTCAAATTTTTATAGTTTAAAGTAAAAAAAAACTGTACAACCGTGAACGTACGCAGTTCTTTTTAAAAAACAAATATTCAAAAGTCGGTTCGTTTTTCAAAGTTTACAATAACCAATTTTAGTTATCATTATTTGAAGCAAAACGACGAAAGCGAGAAATTTGATAGTAAATAATCGGGGGTTTCCCGAGATCCTATAAAAAATAATATAATTAGCGACAAAATCCCCACTCCTTAGATCGTAGATATTTATTTGTCCCAATCATCATTTTTCATCTGCTATCAACCTCTCCACTTCAGTTGGCGGGAGACTGTGAGACTGTTAACGGATAAGGAAGGATTTTTTTACTGTAAAAACAAAGCGAGGGTGCTGTGTAAAAAAAGTTTCGAGTGTGCTGAATTTCAAATTAAATTTGTAAGCAGGAAATTTTTTTAAATTTGTTAATAAAGGAAAACAAATTTTAAACGCACCACGTACCAGTGGCGGCGATAAAGATTTGGGATAAAACTGTTGGATTTCAAACGGGAACAAAATTGTTTCAAAACAAATTTTACATCTTCTATGCAGTTTTACCGAGGATTTGTAGCTTGGAGACCCCTCCGTATTGTTGTGTTAAAATTTATTTACCTATTTACAGGGTGAAGCAACAGAATACATTTTTTAAAGCTTGGAAGATAACCTAACATAGGGACAAAGGTTGCATCGTGTATTGTTTATTTTCTCATTTTTGTTTTCAAACTTTCTAAAAATTGATACCGAAGATTCTTGATAAAGAAAAGATACAGGGCGAGTTATATTCTATGAAGTGGTTGACATTAGATAAAAGATACTTCCTTTGTCCAGTGCCAACGAACTAGCATTTCCCGTGGGAAATGCCATATTTGCAAATTCTTTTATGTCTGTAAAGTTCAACTAGAAAATGAATTGTCAGTAGTAGTTAAGCAGTAGATTAAGAACCTTCGTTCAAGTAGTTTATAGTTTAGTGTTAGAATTCAATAATAAAATTCAAGTTGTAAAAGTTTTAATAATAAATGAAATAAAAAGTTTAAGTGTTTTTAAGAAAAAATTATTTGGGTAAACCCTAAATAAAAGTGGCGCAGTCGCAAGAGATCGAATTTTTTGGAAAAATTGGTACTCAAATCGTCCGAAATTTCCAAAAAACCACGAAACTGAAAACAACCGATTTCAATTGAAGCGAATTAAAAACGTTGCAACAGTTGGAATCAAACCTAGCTTAAGAAAACTTACGGATAAAACTGGCCGTAAAACAAAATTTCAATGGAAGTGAATTAAAAACGTCACAACGATTGGAAACAACCCTAGTTAAGAACAAACGTGGATTAAAAACGCCGCAAACCCTAATTTAAGAAGAAAAACGGATTAAAAACGCCGCAACTAATTTTAAGAAGAAAGAAAACAATTCGAACCATGAAAAGTTAACAATAATTTTGATGTAAGTGCTAATATTAATCCATTCCTTAGAATTACAATAAAATAATCGTAATGAAAATTTATTTAACATAAGCAAATATTTTGCTTAAAGTAAACCTTTATTTTAAATTTCACATTAGATTAAATAAATTAGAATTAAAAAAAGCGCGAAATAGAATAATTAAATTTATTACGTAATTTAAATTTTTAAATTTTGTAAGAATAAAATTTTTATTAACAAACGCATTGCAAAATTTAACAATTTATAGTTGAAACGAAAGGTAAACATGACACCTCCAAGCTTATCTAACCCAGCTGTAGACTATCAGTCTATACTGTCACAAATAGATATTTAAATTATATTAAAATGGCCAGTATATAAATATCACCCTGTAGAGTAAATTTTATAATTATGAGTTGCTAAATAAAGAGGTATTGCAAATACACACACGAGCATTGTGAAGTCGCTAAAGTCAGCATTAAAGAGGACTTAGGAAAGATACCACGAAAAAGTAGTACAATCAAGAGTTGTTAAATATCCGAAAAGGGATATAGAGGAGTTAGTTGTCATTGGGACTAAGAAGTGAATCGGTTGAAAGTGACGGGTGTTGGTGCATCCTAATATTAACGAACAATAATAGAAGATGTCGGTTGTACGAGTCATCCAATCTACCTGGGTCCTATGGATTATTATAATTGTAGAGTAAGATTAATTTAGATAATTATATATGTAATATTTTCCCCCGATTATTTTATTTAAATAGATTAGTTAATATTATCCCATGACTATAATTTAAAAGGTACACCCCAATTTAAGATCCCAAATTTAGGCAGAAGAGCCTAAATACAACATGGTGGAGTTGCTCGGATTTTATCCGAAATTTATCAGCGAATAAATTTCAAAATTTAAGGGTTGAAGTTAAAAAACAAAATTTTTGGTTTTAAAATAATTAAATAATGGTCATTAATACAGTTTAAATTCTATCAATAATACGAAATTATGGCGGTGAAAGTAGGTAAATAATTTGTGAATAAATTATTCGAAATAAAATAAAAAGGTCGTCGAAATTGGTTTAATGATGGCAATAAGTTAAACAAAGAATTTGCTGATGGTAAACTTTATTAATTTGTATAAAAATTTTTCCATAACCAAAGTCCATACGTTGAAAAAATTATGCCGATGGTGTGTTAAAGTAAATTTTTTTAAGTGGTGAGGTAAAGTCCAGAATGGTTGGGGAAATAGTTTAAAGTGATTTTTGTTTGTAAATATGATTAAATTTTAATTCTGTATACGCTGAATGGGTTTCAGGCAGAATTAAAATTTTGGTTGTATAAAAAATTTTTACAATTTTTTGTATTGAGGAAGGCATAAACCCTCGAAATTAGTTATGGAGCCCCGTAATTAAGATACAAAAAATGTAAAAAAATTGTCTACGAAAACAAAAAGAAATTTTAAATAAAATTATTTTATTGCATTTCAACAAAATTTTAAATAAATAGTTGTTATTTTAATGCATCAACGGCAAATAATAATAGCGTCACTTTTAAAGAGTGGAAAAGTTTTGTCAATCAAGTAGAACATGGAAAATTTAATTTAATATTTTAATGGGAAATTTTAACTAGAACATGGAAGGAACTGCGATACTTTAAATAAATTTAAAATAAAATCCAAACACAGTCAAATAAACTTCATACCTATTTATAAATAAATTTTAATAATTCATTACGTGAAATAAATTGACTATACAATATTTTGTTATAGGGTAAATTATAAAAAATAATTCCCAAATTAGGGATTAGGGAAGGTAAATTTCGTTTTTATTAAAAAAAAAAAAAAGTTTTATATTTAGATGTTATAAAGGTTAAAGAACGGACTTGACATAAAATGCATTATAATGCAACTCTTCAACGTCTCGCAAGTATGCAGATATCACATTTAAATGAAAGATTTTATTAAAATCATTTTTGGGCATAATTATACGAATAAATAACATTTTTTAAGCCTAAATTTTTGAAAGGAAAACATTTTTTTGTTTTTGTGTTAAAAGAAAAAAAAATCTTAATTCGCAATATTTTAAAGTATAATAATTATTTTAACAATGTTATTTAAAATTCAATAAGATTGAATTTAAATGGTTAAATGTAAATTAATAATTTTTAATCAAGTATCTGCATATCGACTAAAAGAATTTAAAAATTTTATTAAAAGGATTCAATTAGTAAAACGAAAAAATTAACACAAGTTTTGTTTTAACATGGGTATTGAAAATTATTTGCTATATCGACAAGTTAAGAATGAAGCATATAAAAAGAAGACGAAGAAGAATCCAATGAAATTCCAACATTTATATTAGAAAACGAGGAAGTACAACAATTACAAGACCAGGATGTAGAAATTTTAAAAATCAAACAAGCTATAGAAAACCCGGAAGATGAAAAAATAAGCATAGGCTTTAGAAGACGAGTAAAAAATTTTATTATTATTAACGACATTCTATATAAAAAGAATGCCAGTCCCAGAGGATCAGAAAATCTATTAGTAATACCAAAAAACTTAATTTCAGAAATTTTATTCTCCCATCACAGTGAACCTTTAGCAGGTCATCTAGGGATAACTAAAACACTAAGTAAAATAAAAAATCGCTATTATTGGGAAGGACTACAAAAAGATGTAGAAAAATTTGTAAAAGGATGCCCAGATTGTCAAGCAAGGAAGGGTAGGTCCAACGCTAAACCTGCAGGATTTCTACAACCCATTCCGGTAGGATTACCTTTCGAACAAATAGGTATAGATTTACTAGGACCATTTCGCAAAAGTAAAAGCGGAAAAACAATGATTGTCGTTGCAACGGATTATGCAACGAGATGGGTCGAGACAAGAGCCCTTTCAAGTGGAAAAAGTAGACCCGTTGCCCAATTCATATTAGAACACATAATATGTCGCCATGGCTGTCCTAAAGTCATTTTAAGTGATAGAGGGGCCGTATTTCTTTCGCAAATGATAACCGAACTGGTAGAAATTATGGGTGGAAGGAATAGTTATACAACAGCTTACCATCCCCAAGCTAATGGACTCACAGAGAGATTTAATAAAACAATAGTTGATATGATCTCGATATTTACAAATGAAGAACAGACAGATTGGGATGCGTTATTACCACATGTAACATTCGCATATAACACATCCACACAAGAAACCACGAAATATTCTCCTTTTATGTTAGTTTATGGTCGTGAAGCAATTTTACCTACAGAACGAAGCTTAGCTACGACCCTTAAGGAGAGTTCAGTTGAACAAATAAGGGATAATGTATTAAATGCTAGAAGTATCGCAGTTCAAAACATAGAAGATAGACAAGAACGCGATAGAAAATATTACGATCGTAAACATAGACATTTAAATTTTGAAGTAGGGGACCAGGTAAAAGTTTTTACGCCAATAAGAAAAATTGGTAGATCGGAAAAATTATTATTAAGATACTTCGGGCCATATTATATCAATAAAAAGATAAGTGAAGTGAATTATGAAATACGGAAGGGAAATTACCCAAATGCGAAAACAGACATTGTACATGTCAGCAGAATCCTACCGTATTACGATCAATGGACTCCCACAAATAAAATAAATTGCCCCTTAAATAAATAAATGGCCCATACCCCATATATAAACCCCTGTAAATAGAACCTATGGACAAAAAACGAATTTCGTAGTTCAAATAGCCAAAATTCCCAAGTTAATAATTAGTTTTTTTACTAAAAGTTAAGATTTAAATCTTATGTAAGACCATTAAATAAAATAACGTATAAACATTAACAACAAAGCATTACCTGTAAGTCATAGTAATAATTTTAAAGTAAAAAGAAAAGTAAAAAACAAATTATAATTTTAACAAATAAATATTGGTAATTAAAAGAAGAACATACTGTACATAAAATAGCAGAATAAAATGAATACACTGTATATTGCTATGCGCTGACGTAGCCTCACGTTGGGCTAGCCAAAAAGTGCTATGTACCCCCTCGCTAATAGGGTTAAAGGTTCTTGTCGTTAAGATTTTATATGGGTGTACGTAATTGTACCCCGTCAATGGAAAAGTATGTGAAATTTTATAAATACAATTCAATGAAATAAGGTGCCTCAGCTTAGCTCTTTCGTAGTGCATGTATCTTACCTTGTACAGGGTGGATTCGTTCCGTTACCAATACTGTAAATAAAATTATGGTGCGGAACAGGTCTAAATAAATATCCTTCGTTACAAAATTATTAATGTTTTTATTTAGCACACATTTGTTAATAAAGATTTTGTTATAATCAAAAAGTTCTATTATTAAATCTATTATAAAGAATTCTGAACATAAAATAATGCAAAAACACGTGTCGTATGAAGTCCAAAAATTCCACTTAGTTTTATAAAAATTATTGCAATGTGCACGATACCTTATTAGATGCAGGAATGTTTTCTGTTATTTGTACTGGGGATGGCACAATTGCGCATCAAAATACACTCGATGGGTTCATTTACCATGGAAAACGTCCAGATGCAGTTTGTTGACCTCGTTTTGTCGTGAAATTTATTTTCTTTAAAAATATTTGCAATCCTTTACGATTTTCACCTTATTTATGGTTTTTCGTAGGTAAGTAACTATTTTGTTGAATTATTCACTTTTATTTTGCACTTTCACTAATTATTTTTACTATAATATCAAAATTTTTAGGACAATCTAAATTCGCCACTATACACGTGTGAATCTTAACACCAACCTTTTTATCGATTGTTTTATTAATTCTTTTTTCGAATTTCCTCGCAATCTTGATCTTTGCATAGACGTATTTTATTGGTTGATCGAAAAATCAATATTATTTGAAGTTTCACAGTACAGGTATGGACTAAGCCCATTGTGGTTCGTTGAAATTTTATAAGTAAAAATTTTCTTTTTTTTTTTAGATTGGATTGTCTTCTTCTCCATTGCTTAGTGATTGAATAATAAAGATGCTGGACATGAAATTTCCATACGCAGTTCATTAACTTGTGACATGTCGAACTCACGTAATAATTTTAACAAACTTATTTTAAATTTAACGCTAACATGAATTTTTACATTTATCAATTATTTAACAAATTTCTAACTTTTAAAATACCTTTCTTATTGCTAACAATTTTTCATTTACTATTAATTAACATTTTTAACAAAAACAATTATTAAATGATACATTTCAAATTTATTTTATTCACACCTGTTTTATGTCCCGTTTTCAACGAATCATTTGACTTTAAGTTAAATTTCTTGATATCGGATGAAGTTTTTCTGATTACTTTGATAAGTTACATGCTTTTATTCATAACAAAATTTTGCTGAAATTTAAATAACGTGCTTCCATTGACGTGGTATCTCGATACCGCAATATGTACATATCCGGATAAACAAAACAGAATTGCACATTTTTTAGTTAATATAAATAAAAAATAAAACAGTAGGTCAAGAAAGTACAAGAATTTGCAAAACAAGCAAAATGACACATTCTTTAGTTGTTATAAAAACAAATAAAACCGTAGGTCAAGAAAGTGCAGAGTATCACAAAAATAAAAGGATAAAAAATACAATAGTTATTTTTAAAATATACATTCAGTTTAATTAAAAATGAAATAGAATTTAGGGACCCAAAGAAAAATAAAATATGCATTAAAAAATGCATTCATAAATGTAAATGTAAACTAATTATGAATTGTAGATATTATCTCCAAATAACTAGAGGACAACAAATTCAAACGACCGTAGAAATTTCACCTGGCGTAATATGGAAAAAATTACCGCAAGTTATAACATTTTTCTGATTTTAGATAAAAAGTCAAAATAATCATAGGTATCCATATGTATACAGTCAAAAGGTAATTGGGAACAGTATGGATAACAACAAATCAAATGGGACTGAGATGAACAATCGAATTGTGGAGAGATGGAATGGATAACAACAAACCAAATTGGACTGAGATGAACAATCGAATTGTGGAGATATGGAATAGATAACAATGGTAAACCAAATTGGATTGTTTTTTTTTGGAATGTCATGGAAGCCACAACTCGACAACAACAATTGGAAAAATGGAAATGGAACTATCGATATCCGAGGTGGGCCTAACAATCCCATTGATGGATGTTACAAGATACGACCTATCGCGATTCTATTCTACAATTACTCAAACTAAAGTGGCGTTACAATTAATATATCAAGTAACTTCCGAGAGACGTCTTTGGGAGTTATACAAATAAGTAACGAAGCCGTACATTCAAATGGAGAAAAATGGAAATAATTATGGGTCAACCAATTTGTGATTTATCAATAACCACATTTAAATACTGTCAATGTACTGTCACTAATGTCACTAAATTGTGATGTATCAATAATCACCACCTACACGTCATCCAATGTAATAAACAGTCGAAATTTCAGCCGAAAAATTAATAAAAGTTGTAAGCCGACTAACCAAGTATACCAAGTTTATAAGTAAAGAAAGGACCCCTGAACATTCAAAAATTAAAGTAAAATTACAGTGCCGCGCGAAAAGTTTAGAAGATTTCGAAAAAACCCAAAATGTGAAAGAAAAAAGTGCTACGCCAATAAGACTATCCAGTCAATGAGGAAGAAGAAAAGATTCAAAAAGGAAAAATAATAAAGTGCCTAAAATGGAAAAGTTAGTGAAAAAGCAGAGCAAATAAAACAAAGTGATGCCTAAAACACGGAGAAATAAAAGTAAGAATGTAAAATAAATGAAAAAAATCTGATGTGACAACACATGACTTTCCCATTTAGTAGATTCCACTTTTTTTTTTTTTTTTCCTGTTTTTCTCTCAAGAGAGAGAGAGTATATTCATGCAATTCGATACAATCTTAACAATAAAAAAACTTAAAACTTAACAATAATTGATTAAACTAAAATGGTGGTGATGAATGTTGGTGAAATTAATGTTGATGAATTAAATATGATAATTAATAACTGGATAAATATTAAATTATAACTAGAAAGACAAACGAGCATTACAACGGCAGCGGGTAAAAGACAAAAATTAAAATTTAAGATAAATTTGAAGTTGTTTGAATTTTAATTTAAATTTAAATTTGAACTGGGTTTGGTTAGTTTAACAGTTTTTTTTTATTTATGTAACATCAGTGGGGCATAAATCCATTTTAGACAGACTAAGGGGGGGTGTTAAATTGTTTTAGAGTGTTGATAATTGATTTACAGAAAGTTATAAAAATTTGGGTGATGAATTTATTTGATATGATTTCAGAAATTGTAAAAGGTGAAATATTTAAAAAGGAACAATGTGAAGTGTAGGTATGGCGTTGTTGGACGTATTTCGGGCAGGAAGACAATAAATGATGCAGAGTCTGCCTACTTTTTGAATCGCAGGGGCACACGTCAACAGGACTGATCTTGAATCTGTATAGATACTCGCGCGCAAACGAGTGACCCGTCAATACCTGCGTCATTTCAAAGGAGGTATCAACGGCACTTCGGAACAAGCGAACATCATGTAGCGTAGGTAAATGCTGCCGGGTGGTCGAACCTTGGACGGCATTTCTGTACTCGGTATCCCAAGTACATGCCGCCTCAAGACGAATCACCCTTCTTGCATAGCTAAGAGGGAACTGGTTGTATGCCATGCGACTGTGTGAAACAGCCGCATCTTTGGCACATTGGTCTGCAACCTCGTTCCCTTCAATGCCGCAATGAGCCTTTACCCATGCAAACCTGATGATCGTTTGGTCCTTCAGTTTGAGCAGCGAACGATGGATGGAGGTGACCAAAGGTACGGTGCTACTCCTATTAGCGATGGTAACAAGCGAAGAGAGGCTGTCGGAGAAAATACACACTGAGTGTAACCTCCTGGGGGAGATCCAAGTCAGGGCGGCGTCAATCGCATATAACTCGGCTTGAAACACGCTACAAGTACCGTTTAACCGGTACTTGTGGGTCTCTTGCCGAGCTTCACGGTATATGACGATTGCCGCGCCGACCTCCCCACCTTCCTGCTTGCTGCCATCGGTAAATATAGCAACATCGACCTGGTCGCATATTCGATCGACTTCCAGCGAGTCGTTTGCTTTTACGAAACTGATCGTTTGTCTATAGCGGGGATGTAACATCTCCGCTGGCGACGTACGATTTTGCAAGACGACGTCGTCCGGAAGTCGATCGAAAGTACCATCCATTTTCACTTGCTCTACCCTTGCCACCTCCTTTATCCTTAGCTCGATTGGAGTAAATCCAGCTAAGGCCAACGCAGATATTGCCGAGACCGTATGAAATGCGCGCGTAGCCCTGACGGCGAATGCCCGCTGAAAAGATCGCAACCAACCATTCCACTTCATTTTATATTAATGCCCGTATTCACAAACGTTCGTAACTGAATTTAACGGTCTGTTAAATTAATGAATAATTCTTATTGGTCTACTAATATCAACAAACGTTTTCTATTGGTTGTTAAATTTAACAGAACGTTTAATTCAGTTACGAACGTTTGTGAATACGGGCATAAATATTAATAAAAAAGATGTTAACTCAAAAAAATTTTAACTCGATAAAATACACAAATTACTTTGAGATATCAAAGTTACGAAATTTAATTTGTAATTTAACATGGTAACTAGGGGTGCGCATATAATCGATTAATCGATTACGTAATTCGAATAATCGATTATTTCATAATCGATTATGATATTTTATAATAATCGATTAATCGATTATTGAAATAATCGATTATTCATAATCGACTATGAGTTCATAATCGATTATGAACTCGTAATCGATTATGAACTTGTAATCGATTATGAACTCATAATCGATTATGGACTCATAATCGATTATGAACCCATAATCGATTATGACTTCATAATCGATTATAGACTCATAATCGATTATGAACCCATAATCGATTATGAATTCATAATCGATTATGAATTCATAATCGATTATGGACTCATAATCGATTATGAACTCATAGTCGATTATGAACTCATAGTCGATTATGAACTCATAGTCGATTATGAACTTATAACTTATAACTATAATAGGTAGGGCTATTAAGGGTTACTAAATTACTATATAATTTATTATTTTGCTAATTGTGTTACGGTGGTGCTAATAAGAAGTGTTGTTAAGCACCAGTTGATAACACATTACGGTCCGGTATCAATCTGTAATAACTTACCTGCGTAGCCGATTATAATGTTACTTACAGGTGTGTTGATGAGAATTTACGACTCCTTCATAAAAACGCTGATTAAATCTGAAGTACCAAATATTTTGTTTTTAAATTTTAACTGAATGTTACTATTGTATTATGCATTATGTAATTAATTTATTGTTAACAATAATCCATCTAAAAGGCTTCTAATTACAATTCATTTTGTAAAAGTATACACTTTCAATCAAAATATCGGACAAATAATTTAAATCCATATTGATGAAAAAGGGTTGCAATCTTTAATTGAAAAGCAAAAAAATATTTTTTAAAAACTATCAAATTTATAAACAAAAATACCTAAAAGTTGAATGGCAAATCCATATTTGGATTCAAAATATTCAACTTTTAGGTATTTTTGTTTATAAATTTGATAGTTTTTAAACAATATTTTTTTGCTTTTCAATTAAAGATTGCAACCCTTTTTCATCAATATGGATTTAAATTATTTGTCTGATATTTTGAGTGAAAGTGTATACTTCTACAAAATGAATTTTAATTAGAAGCCTTTTAGATGGATTATTGTTAACAATAAATTAATTACATAATGCATAATACAATAGTAACATTCAGTTAAAATTTAAAAACAAAATATTTGGTACTTCAGATTTAATCAGCGTTTTTATGAAGGAGTCGTAAATTCTCATCAACACACCTGTAAGTAACATTATAATCGGCTACGCAGGTAAGTTATTACAGATTGATACCGGACCGTAATGTGTTATCAACTGGTGCTTAACAACACTTCTTATTAGCACCACCGTAACACAATTAGCAAAATAATAAATTATATAGTAATTTAGTAACCCTTAATAGCCCTACCTATTATAGTTATAAGTTATAAGTTCATAATCGACTATGAGTTCATAATCGACTATGAGTTCATAATCGACTATGAGTTCATAATCGATTATGAGTCCATAATCGATTATGAATTCATAATCGATTATGAATTCATAATCGATTATGGGTTCATAATCGATTATGAGTCCATAATCGATTATGAGTTCATAATCGATTACAAGTTCATAATCGATTACGAGTTCATAATCGATTATGAACTCATAGTCGATTATGAATAATCGATTATTTTTAATAATCGATTAATCGAAAAAAATCGATTATTTTTTATAATCGATAATCGATTATGAAATTCCATAATCGCGCACCCCTAATGGTAACTCATATTTTTTAAAAGAACTTATTTTATATTTTCATTTTAATAATACAATTGTTTGCAATGAAAAATTTTTAAAATTGTAATTTTCCAGAAAAAATTAGAAATTTGCGGAATGCCGTGCTGTCTATATGCAATCAAATTTTAACTATGGGCGTAATGACGTCAGAATTAATTTTTTATAAGTAATTAAAAAATTCGTTTTATATTAATTAGTACATAACATGTTTATATAAGTAAATTAGTTAAAATATTAAATTATAGTAATGAACAATACAAATCACTTTGACTGATCAAAATTATCCAAGGCAAACCATATTCTTTTAAGAGCGCTTATTTTATTTTTGCATTTTAACAATAATTTAAGAGGGAAGTGTCAAGTGTGGGGTATCATAAGATGCGGAAAAATAAGCTCTTTCGATTGAGACAATTTTCAAACTCATATGTTCCACCGGGAAGCGGCAATGCTCTTTAACAATTTTCATTCCCCTAAAAAGGGGGTTAAAAATGGACGGTTTTCAACCAAAATCTAATCAGCTCTTTAGACAGCTACTTCAAACTAGTGTATCAAATTTTAATTCAATCGGTGCACGCGTTTGTCTGAAAACGTTGACGATAGAATCACCACACATCACACTTCATACTTCATACTTCATACATCACACTTCATACTTCATACATCACACTTCATACATCACACACACATCCGGACATCATTCCAAAATTGGTCTTAAACAATTCGTATGGGCTCATAGACCATGGGAAAAATGCTAACTCAAAATTTTTTTTTAACTCGATAACAATACTTTCCTTTACTACGTAAATGGGAAAGTAAAATAGGCTAAAGTGCTAATAAGAATAATTATTTAAAGATAATGGCTAAATATTGTAAATGAGGTCTGTACCTCAAATCTATAGTCTGTACTATAACAAAGCCATTAGGAGTAAGGACGTCCCAATGTAGCGAAAATTTATATAAGAAAGTCAGTAACAACCTAGGAAAATAAGATCAAAATACCACTTTCTCGTATAATATTTCTAAACATTAATAAATTATGTAAAGGAATAATCTGTATTATTCTTGTATAAACACGTATCGAAAGGATACGGTGTAATAGAATAAATTATCTATTGTGATATATTTGTAGAGAGGCACTATCATCGGAATAATCTGTATTATTCTTGTATAAACACGTATCGAAAGGATACGGTGTAATAGAATTATTTATTGTGAAAGAATTGTAAAAGGGCACTATAATCAGAATAATCTGTATTATTCTAGTATAAACATGTATCGACAGGATACAGTGTAATGGCGAATTGTAGTTAAATCAAAAGGAATCAAAATAAGGGTTGTTTAAAATAACTAGGAAATATATAAGTGTAGTAGGCACATTAATGAAAATTTAAATATAAACATATCAGGAAGCGGTCAAATTCAGAAGCTAGAGAGTAAATAAAGAAAATTTTTTTTGTTATTGTATACGAATCCCCAAAATTTAAAGTAACAATTTTGAACGAGTACTCAAAATAATTATTGAGAAACTTCACATTGAAGGTCGCAAAGTAAAATACTTTAGGTAGACAAAATAAAAACAATAAGTGAACCTAATACATAAATGTAGTAATACGGCAAAAAATTGCTTAAATAAGTATATTACAATTGGATAGGTCAAGACTTAATTAAATTTTAATAGCAGTAAAGTCAACAATATTAGGCTTGATACACTGTAATATTATATATGTCAATATACCATAAAGTTAATATGATTCAGAAAATTCAAATAAGAATTAAAAAAAAAAAACAAATTTTTGAACAAATTTTTTACAAAACCTGGGATTTTCAATGTGTAAGTACGAATTAGTAAATAGTCAACTAAAAATAGTGCGAAAAAAGATTTTTTGGAGATTCAAAGTACAATTATAAATGAATATGAGAGATACAACATATAAAAACATTAGAAACTGGTTATTGTTAAAAAATTTTTTTGATAAGAATTAGAAGAGGTCCCTAAAAGAAGTGTAAAGAAAATTAAGAATGTGTTTGTAATATATTATATAAGGAATATGTTAAATTTAATGTTTAAGGTTAACGATTAAGTAGTTAAATATAAAATTTTCAATTTTTTTAGTGGTGGAGCAATTCTCGTGTAGAAACCCGTGACTTTATTTTAAAAACAAAGGTTTGGGCCAACCTTTAATTCAACGGGGGGCATGTCACAAATAGATAATTAAATTATATTAAAATGGCCAGTATATAAATATCACCCTGTAGGGTAAATTTTATAATTACGAGTTGCTAAATTATATTGCAAAATTATACACGAGCATTGTGAAGTTACGAAGTCAGCGGTTATCAGTAGGACTCAGGAAAGATACCACGAAAATGTGGGACAGACGAAAGTTATTAAATATCCGAAAATAGGGATAGAAAAGTTAGTTGTTGGTTGGAAGTTAGTTGTCATGCAGTTGGCTTTCAAATTAGTAAGCGGGTCGGTTGACAGTGCCGTGTGTTTGTGAATCAAGATATTAACAAGAAAGAATACAAGATGTCAATTGTACGAGTCAGCCAATATTCCTGGGTCCTAGGGATGATGATAATTGTAGAGTAAGAATTAATTTAAATAACCATATATGTAATATTTTACCCTGATTATTTTATTTAAATAGATTAGTTAATTGTTGAATGACTATTATTTACAAGTTACACCCCAATATAAGATCCCAAATTTAGGCAGAAGGGCCTAAATACAACAATAATATCTACCAGTTTTTTGTAGTAATTAAAAAAATTGAAATATGGGTGCTAAGTTTTTAAAATGCATTATAGATTTAGATGGATTTACTGTCCATAATAAATTCATCGCGAAAGAAATGGGAATCTACGATGTCGATACAAAAAGTGTTTATATTCGGCATTATAAAGTTGAAAATTTTCGTGAATTAAGTGAAAAAGACAGAAGGACTGCAGTATGGTTAACTAACTTCAAACATGGCTTACGATATGGAAACCAATACGGCGATGAAGAGCAAAATGTTATGGAGGATCACATACTACAACTCTGTGAAAGTGCAAATGAAGAGAACCGAAGTATTGGTTACAAAGGTGGAATTATTGAACGAGATCTAATTAAAAAATATGGTGGATCGGGATATAACATCGAAAATTTACAGTGCCCGAAGTTTGAAGTGTTACTTGAACGTTTTCCAAATGAACAATTTATGTCATGCGGAAGACATTTCCCTTTAAAAAACAATAAAACTGTGTACTGTTCTGCAGTAGAAGTTAGTTATTTTGGAATGTACATTGAAAATTATTTGAATATTAATAAGTTTTGATTGTTACATCTATATGTTATGTTATTATGTATTATGATTATTATTATGTTAAAATATGTTATAATTTATTTTTTTTACAATAAATATATACCTATACATACTAAACTTTATTACATGTTATTTTATGTGACAACCTTACTACCTTTTTTAATAAAGTTTAATAAGTTTTCTAAGTCCTTTTTGTATATGAATTAAATTGAAATTTTAAAACCATTCAATGTATGGGCCAATCGTTTTTTATCAAAGTCCGTTTATGCAAACTAACATAGTAACATAGTTACTATACATATTAAAATATAAATTTTCATCACTCGTTTTGCGCATTTTGGTATACATCATTAAAAATGATATTAAAATGATAGAAATACAACAGGTGCAATGAATTACAATACATTTAGATATGACATCTTCAACTATTACGTGTGTAAAAATCGGCCGATTTTCAACATCTTTGAAAAAATAACGCCGTTCAAATTGAGTTAAAATTGAATAATGTCATTTTATCAAATTTTAACATTCGAAGTATACGTTTTAAAAAGTTTTTTCGATAACACATTTAAATTTACAGGCGAGTAATGTTTAACGGTTTCACAACTTTTACATTTTAGCATATAAAATCCCAAAATTAACATAAAAAAATATGTAACATCGTCAAAAACGCGAATATTTCAATCATCCAACGACTTTAATTTTTCTAAATGAGTAGGTACTTTTTGTATTGTCGTACGTTACCAAATCGACGACATTTTTAAATTTATCACGCCATAAAGTTTTTATGCCTTACGAAATTAACGAATTTTATCGGCATTAAATATTTTAACCACAAAATGGCCAATGGTCAATGCATTAAGGAAAAACTACATAGGTAAAAACACACGCTTCTTGTTTAAAATGGAATAATGCACGTTTGAACTTAATATAAGTCAAATACATCATGTAAGAGAAATACATAACAGTATAATATTAAACACGGTTCTAAATGCCAATGACCAATGGTCGATGCATTAAAAGGAAAAACTACATCGGTAAAAACACTCGCTTCTTGTTTAAAATGGATTAATGCACGTTTGAACTTAATAAAGTCAAATGCATAATGTGAGAGAAAGACATAATTAGTATACCAAACACGGTTCTAAATGCCAATGACCAATGGTCTATGCATTAAAGGGAAAAACTACATAGGTAAAAACACACGCTTCTTGTTTAAAATGGTATAATGCACGTTTGAACTTAATAAAGTCAAATGCATAATGTGAGAGAAAGACATAATTAGTATATCAAACACGGTTCTAAATGCCAATGACCAATGGTCGATGCATTAAGGGAAAAACTACATAGGTAAAAACACACGCTTCTTGTTTAAAATGGAATAATGCACGTTTGAACTTAATATAAGTCAAATACATCATGTAAGAGAAAGATATAATGGTATTAAACACGTCGTATGGCCAGTTCATGAATTTTTTCAATATGGTGCCAATGCACAATTCAAAACTAGACAGAAAAAAACGAATCTTGTTATTAATAAATGCACGCTCGCACGTTATCACTTCATATATATAACGATTTAATCTCCAGTGGTTTTCATTAGTATGCTTTGAGTGTTAAAAGCAATTATAATATCTACCAGTTTTTTGTAGTAATTAAAAAAATTGAAATATGGGTGCTAAGTTTTTAAAATGCATTATAGATTTAGATGGATTTACTGTCCATAATAAATTCATCGCGAAAGAAATGGGAATCTACGATGTCGATACAAAAAGTGTTTATATTCGGCATTATAAAGTTGAAAATTTTCGTGAATTAAGTGAAAAAGACAGAAGGACTGCAGTATGGTTAACTAACTTCAAACATGGCTTACGATATGGAAACCAATACGGCGATGAAGAGCAAAATGTTATGGAGGATCACATACTACAACTCTGTGAAAGTGCAAATGAAGAGAACCGAAGTATTGGTTACAAAGGTGGAATTATTGAACGAGATCTAATTAAAAAATATGGTGGATCGGGATATAACATCGAAAATTTACAGTGCCCGAAGTTTGAAGTGTTACTTGAACGTTTTCCAAATGAACAATTTATGTCATGCGGAAGACATTTCCCTTTAAAAAACAATAAAACTGTGTACTGTTCTGCAGTAGAAGTTAGTTATTTTGGAATGTACATTGAAAATTATTTGAATATTAATAAGTTTTGATTGTTACATCTATATGTTATGTTATTATGTATTATGATTATTATTATGTTAAAATATGTTATAATTTATTTTTTTTACAATAAATATATACCTATACATACTAAACTTTATTACATGTTATTTTATGTGACAACCTTACTACCTTTTTTAATAAAGTTTAATAAGTTTTCTTTAAGTCCATTTTGTATATGAATTACATTGAAATTTTAAAACCATTCAATGTATGGGCCAATCGTTTTTTTTCAAAGTCCGTTTATGTGCAAATTAGCATAGTAACATAGTAAATCACTTTGCTATGTTACTATACATATTAAAATATAAATTTACATCACTCGTTTTGTGCATTTTGGTATACATCATTAAAAAATGATAGTAAAATTATAAAAATACAACATCAGGTGCAATGAATTACAATACATTTAGATATGACATCTTCAACTATTACGTGTGTAAAAATCGGCCGAAATTTTAACATTCGAAGTATACGTTTTAAAAAGTTTTTTCGATAACACATTTAAATTTACAGGAGAGTAATGTTTAACGGTTTCACAACTTTTACATTTTAGCATATAAAATCCCAAAATTAACATAAAAAAATATGTAACATCGTCAAAAACGCGAATATTTCAATCATCCAACGACTTTAATTTTTCTAAATGAGTAGGTACTTTTTGTATTGTCGTACGTTACCAAATCGACGACATTTTTAAATTTATCAAGCCATAAAGTTTTTATGCCTTACGAAATTAACGAATTTTATCGGCATTAAATATTTTAACCACAAAATGGCCAATGGTCAATGCATTAAGGAAAAACTACATAGGTAAAAACACACGCTTCTTGTTTAAAATGGAATAATGCACGTTTGAACTTAATATAAGTCAAATACATCATGTAAGAGAAATACATAACTGTAGTATGTGTCCACCTTTAGTTGAAACAAATTAGTAATAAGCGTTAATATTATTTGATGAGCATGCAAGATTGTGGTATGAACGATGAATGGAAGGATTACTCCTTACAGTTCCTAAATTTTTATTAATAATTGACTTTGATGATGTTGACATGTTAATTAACTTTTTTATTTGTTTTACTTTATTTAGTTACCGAAATTCCTAAAACTTTGATTAACTCACACGTTTAATGACCTTAGCTTATTTTGTAATATTATTTTCCCTGTAATTTCTAATATGATTCTTTCTTATCTCTTGGATGTTCGCTTGCATTGTTTTATCTATAAAGCTGGAATATTAAATCCTATTCTGTATAAATACTCATCTTGATGTACCTTTTAATCCAGTTATAATTATTTACTGCCGTTATGTTCTCGTTAAAGTTACTTAGCGCCAGGGTTGTGTACACAGAGGTCCCAGGGTGGAAATCTGTATTGCCACCAGGTTTGTTACGTTATGTCCAGCGAGTCTGGATTAACTATATAGCCGAGCTCGACAGAGCCTCCAACGCATTTCCAGAAAAAGACGGTTGTTGCAATGGGGATGGCAAAATTTGCAACGAATTTTTCGCGTCCTCGGAACTTAATCGTGCCATTGCGCAACTAAAAACCGATTCTGATTCCTCTGCAGGGGATGGTGAGGAGGACTCCTCACCTGACGACCCTCCGTCCTTTCAATATAATTATTGGGAAGATTACGTAAGTCTTACTTTTAATCATAATGATGTTTTGTAAAATTTTATATTTTTAGTAATCTCGCCGTTTACGGACCGGCTCACCTTTCCTCGTTTGCAAGAACTATTATGGTTTCCTAGTTTTTAGTTTTTTAAATATTTTATTATAATTAAATTACTCAAATGAATGTCTCACAAAATAATTTTTTTTTTTTATTATTCGTCGAAAACCAACTTTAACCCTGTTAACGCGTAAATAAATTTAGGCGGTTGTAAATCGATAAAACGTTAATAATAAATGGAAATTATTTTACCTATCGTATGTTAAAGCTTATGGCAAAAATTTAAAGTGTTTATTTAATATAGCTGCTTCTACAAAGGTCTCGTGTAACTTGATTACCACTTTTTGCTGCTACAATCTCCGCCAGTTGTTACGATGCGCTGCTGTTTCATTCTGGATACCATATTATTTTAAATATTAAGGCAGATTAAATTTTTAAATAAATGAATTTTAAATAACTGACACGTCAATCTCGCTGCCAAATCGGTTAATGGTTAACAGACAACCATTTTTATATTCTTCTATTTGTATGAAAATTTTCGGCATATTTACTTTCAATACTGATGTTAAAAAATTTTTGTGTTCATTTTCAAGTTCAATTGTATTTCGATTGTTATTCGATTTTTGTGTTCAATTTTAATCTTTTTTAATAAAATATGCGTACTTGCGCACCGCAAGATCGAAAAGGGGTTCGATAAATATAAAAAAAATTTCATCAACACGGAAGAAAAAATTTGCTGATGGGTAGAAGTTGTTATTATGCATATAAATGCAATACGGAAGTTAGAAATGCATCGGGATGCATTATTTTTCAATATATGAAAAATTTAATTACATAAGCTATAATGTCGAAATATGTCAAAAAGTATTTTACTCGGTTAAAACGTTAAAGATTCGATCACCTATACGTTATTCAGTACTAAAACACCTGTAAATTCAGCAAGCAAATAGAGCTTCAAGGTAAGCTAAAAATTCAAATCTTGTTCAGTAAAATAATTCTACGAAAGAGATTAAATAGTTTCCAAATAAAGATAATACATCAAACGTACAGATAAATTGAACATTAGTGTTTCGGTTTTTCCATTTTCCAGAGCAATAATGGTACGTTATTGTTATGATTTTATAAATCTGCAGTTTAGGGAATTAATAACAATAAGTGTACAAGGACCGAACTTAAATATTTCTATAAAGGATAGGCCTCGAAAACCTAAAATTGTAAAAATACTTAAGAAATAGAAGAAGGCGTCATGAACCTAAACTTCTAAGAATATTTGAGAAACCAGAGGATAGGGTAGAATCGTTATTGAAAACTTTAAGAAAAACGGAGCACATTATAACAAACAGTCATACATTAAAATATATATATAGTCTCTAAAAGCTATTCATATAGATCCAAAAAACCTAATCGATAACAGCACGAGATGCCTTATCGAAGATTATTTGGAAAATTCTATGTAAATGAGCTAAAATTCCGGAAAAAGTAATAGTTAAATTTGTAAAGAAGAAAATATTCCGGAAGTCGATCGATCGATAATTAATAATAATAAGTGAATAATTATTTAATAAATAAAGCGCTATAGTAAAATAAAAAGCAACTCCTCTGTGCCCGGGCCCGGAACACAAATAAGTAAATATAAGTAAAAGGAGTGCAAAGATTATAAATAGAGACGCATGTGCCTTCCAAATAATACTGAATAATATTGAAACGATAATAATATTAAAACGAGAATAATATTAAAACGATAAGAATATTAAATAATATTCGACAGGTATCGACAGTAAATACAAAAATTACAGTAAATTAATACGTAATACGACATAAAAGTTCAAATTTCAAAGTAATCGACATCGAAATAAATAAAGTAAAAAACTATCCATCACAGAAAAGCAAATCGAGTAAAAGTCAATTAAAAGATGAAACAATAATAATCAAATTTATTAAAAAGTTTAATTAAATGATGAAAGAAAAATCAAATTTAGTAAAAGTTCAATTAAAAGATGATACAAAAATCAAATTTAGTAAAGGTCAACTAAAAGATGAAACAAAAAGCAATTTACTAAGAAGTTCAATTAATAGATGAAATATTAAGTGTTCAAAAAATTTTTTTTTCAAAGAAAAGTAAAATAAAAATTTTTTAATTTAATAGTTATGGTTATATTTATAAGAGGGATTTTAGTTTTGTAATAATGAAAATTTTTTCTTTTTACTTGTTTATGTTAAGTATCATATTTCCGAGTTTACGTTTGTTTATATCCAATGTAATATTTAGGTTAAGATTTCTATAATGCAATTTATGTATGTCATTATTATGTTTTATTTAACAGTTTTATTTAACTAATCTTTTAATTAGTAAATTTTAAACTTTTAATTTTTAAATTAAATTTTAGTAACTAGTAAATCCAATAAGTTATGCATATTGTTAAATAGCTTTAAGTTGTAATGTAGTATTACCAACTTTGAAAAAAAAAAAGAGAGGTGGAGAGTTCAATCAAACTCTACGTAAACAATTATCTCAAGGCATATGTAAGAACAAAAGAATTTAAATTCCAAAGGAGATAAATTCTTTTATTCGCCGAGGGAGATGTAGTGTGTGTCCACCTTTAGTTGAAACAAATTAGTAATAAGCGTTAATATTATTTGATGAGCATGCAAGATTGTGGTATGAACGATGAATGGAAGGATTACTCAGTAGTCGTATGAAAGCAGTCGTAGTAGGACAGTATCAATGTAAGCATGGCAGGAGATGTATGGGACAGTAGTGATCGAGTAGCGATCGAGCTGTATTAGTATGTAGAGTGAATAGTTAATTATAGTGTAAAGTGTATAAACAATGTATAAAGGGAATTAAATATAAGATGTACATAGTACTTCAATGTGTTATTAATTATATACCAAGTGACCCAAAGTGACCCCATAGGAACGACCTATTAAATCAATAAATCCCAAACATTACATAACAGTATAATATTAAACACGGTTTTAAATGCCAATGACCAATGGTCGATGCATTAAAGGGAAAAACTACATAGGTAAAAACACACGCTTCTTGTTTAAAATGGAATAATGCACGTTTGAACTTAATAAAGTCAAATGCATAATGTGAGAGAAAGACATAATTAGTATATCAAACACGGTTCTAAATGCCAATGACCAATGGTCTATGCATTAAAGGGAAAAACTACATAGGTAAAAACACACGCTTCTTGGTTAAAATGGAATAATGCACGTTTGAACTTAATAAAGTCAAATGCATAATGTGAGAGAAAGACATGATTAGTATATCAAACACGGTTCTAAATGCCAATGACCAATGGTCGATGCATTAAGGGAAAAACTACATAGGTAAAAACACACGCTTCTTGTTTAAAATGGAATAATGCACGTTTGAACTTAATATAAGTCAAATACATCATGTAAGAGAAAGATATAATGGTATTAAACACGTCGTATGGCCAGGTCATGAATTTTTTCAATATGGTGCCAATGCACAATTCAAAACTAGACAGAAAAAAACGATTCTTGTTATTAATAAAATGCACGTTTCACACGTTATCACTTCGTATATAACGATTTAATCTCCAGTGGTTTTCATTAGTATACATTTGAGTGTTATACGCAATTATAATATCTACCAATTCTTTGTAATTAAAAAAATTGAAATATGGGTGCTAAGTTTTTAAAGTACATAATTGATTTGGATGGATTTCAAGTCAATAACAAATTCATCGCCAAAGAAATGGGTATTTACGATGTCGATAAAAAAAATATTTCAATAAAACATTATAAAGTGATGGGAAATTTTCATAACTTAAGTTATCAAGACAGAAGGACTGCAGTATGGTTGACCAATTTTAAACACGGTATGAAATATGGAAACCAATACGGCGATGAAGAGCAAAATGTTATGGAGGAACACATACTACAACTCTGTGAACGTGCAAATCAAGAGAACCGAAGTATTGGTTACAAAGGTGGAAATATTGAACGAGATCTAATTAGAAAATATGGTGGATCGGGATATAACATCGAAAATTTACAGTGCCCGAAGTTTGAAGTGTTAATTGAACGTTTTCCAAATGAACAATATATGTCATGCGGAAGACATTTCCCTTTAAAAAACAATAAACCGGTTCACTGTTCGGCAGTAGAAGTTAGTTATTTTGGAATGTACATTGAAAATTATTTGAATATTAATAAGTTTTGATTGTTACATCTATATGTTATGTTATTATGTATTATGATTATTATTATGTTAAAATATGTTATAATTTATTTTTTTTACTATAATATATACCTATACATACTAAACTTTATTACATGTTATTTTATGTGGCAACCTTACTACCTTTTTTAATAAAGTTTAATAAGTTTTCTTTAAGTCCATTTTGTATATGAATTACATTGAAATTTTAAAACCATTCAATGTATGGGCCAATCGTTTTTTTTTCAAAGTCCGTTTATGTGCAAATTAGCATAGTAACATAGTAAATCACTTTGCTATGTTACTATACATATTAAAATATAAATTTTCATCACTCGTATTGTGCATTTTGGTATACATCATTAAAAAATGATAGTAAAATTATAAAAATACAACATCAGGTGCAATGAATTACAATACATTTAGATATGACATCATCAACTATTACGTGTGTAAAAATCGGCCGAAATTTTAACATTCGAAGTATACGTTTTAAAAAGTTTTTTCGATAACACATTTAAATTTACAGGAGAGTAATGTTTAACGGTTTCACAACTTTTACATTTTAGCATATAAAATCCCAAAATTAACATAAAAAAATATGTAACATCGTCAAAAACGCGAATATTTCAATCATCCAACGATTTTAATTTTTCTAAATGAGTAGGTACTTTTTGTATTGTCGTACGTTACCAAATCGACGACATTTTTAAATTTATCACGCCATAAAGTTTTTATGCCTTACGAAATTAACGAATTTTATCGGCATTAAATATTTTAACCACAAAATGGCCAATGGTCAATGCATTAAGGAAAAACTACATAGGTAAAAACACACGCTTCTTGTTTAAAATGGAATAATGCACGTTTGAACTTAATATAAGTCAAATACATCATGTAAGAGAAATACATAACAGTATAATATTAAACACGGTTCTAAATGCCAATGACCAATGGTCGATGCATTAAAAGGAAAAACTACATCGGTAAAAACACTCGCTTCTTGTTTAAAATGGATTAATGCACGTTTGAACTTAATAAAGTCAAATGCATAATGTGAGAGAAAGACATAATTAGTATACCAAACACGGTTCTAAATGCCAATGACCAATGGTCTATGCATTAAAGGGAAAAACTACATAGGTAAAAACACACGCTTCTTGTTTACAATGGTATAATGCACGTTTGAACTTAATAAAGTCAAATGCATAATGTGAGAGAAAGACATAATTAGTATATCAAACACGGTTCTAAATGCCAATGACCAATGGTCGATGCATTAAGGGAAAAACTACATAGGTAAAAACACACGCTTCTTGTTTAAAATGGAATAATGCACGTTTGAACTTAATATAAGTCAAATACATCATGTAAGAGAAAGATATAATGGTATTAAACACGTCGTATGGCCAGTTCATGAATTTTTTCAATATGGTGCCAATGCACAATTCAAAACTAGACAGAAAAAAACGAATCTTGTTATTAATAAATGCACGCTCGCACGTTATCACTTCATATATATAACGATTTAATCTCCAGTGGTTTTCATTAGTATGCTTTGAGTGTTAAAAGCAATTATAATATCTACCAGTTTTTTGTAGTAATTAAAAAAATTGAAATATGGGTGCTAAGTTTTTAAAATGCATTATAGATTTAGATGGATTTACTGTCCATAATAAATTCATCGCGAAAGAAATGGGAATCTACGATGTCGATACAAAAAGTGTTTATATTCGGCATTATAAAGTTGAAAATTTTCGTGAATTAAGTGAAAAAGACAGAAGGACTGCAGTATGGTTAACTAACTTCAAACATGGCTTACGATATGGAAACCAATACGGCGATGAAGAGCAAAATGTTATGGAGGATCACATACTACAACTCTGTGAAAGTGCAAATGAAGAGAACCGAAGTATTGGTTACAAAGGTGGAATTATTGAACGAGATCTAATTAAAAAATATGGTGGATCGGGATATAACATCGAAAATTTACAGTGCCCGAAGTTTGAAGTGTTACTTGAACGTTTTCCAAATGAACAATTTATGTCATGCGGAAGACATTTCCCTTTAAAAAACAATAAAACTGTGTACTGTTCTGCAGTAGAAGTTAGTTATTTTGGAATGTACATTGAAAATTATTTGAATATTAATAAGTTTTGATTGTTACATCTATATGTTATGTTATTATGTATTATGATTATTATTATGTTAAAATATGTTATAATTTATTTTTTTTACAATAAATATATACCTATACATACTAAACTTTATTACATGTTATTTTATGTGACAACCTTACTACCTTTTTTAATAAAGTTTAATAAGTTTTCTAAGTCCTTTTTGTATATGAATTAAATTGAAATTTTAAAACCATTCAATGTATGGGCCAATCGTTTTTTATCAAAGTCCGTTTATGCAAACTAACATAGTAACATAGTTACTATACATATTAAAATATAAATTTTCATCACCCATTTTGTGCATTTTTGCATACATCATTAAAAATGATATTAAAATGATAAAAATACAACAGGTGCAATGAATTACAATACATTTAGATATGACATCTTCAACTATTACGTGTGTAAAAATTGGCCGATTTTCAACATCTTTGAAAAAATAACGCCGTTCAAATTGAGTTAAAATTGAATAATGCCATTTTATCAAATTTTAACATTCGAAGTATACGTTTTAAAAAGTTTTTTCGATAACACATTTAAATTTACAGGAGAGTAATGTTTAACGGTTTCACAACTTTTACATTTTAGCATATAAAATCCCAAAATTAACATAAAAAAATATGTAACATCGTCAAAAACGCGAATATTTCAATCATCTAACGACTTTAATTTTTCTAAATGAGTAGGTACTTTTTGTATTGTCGTACGTTACCAAATCGACGACATTTTTAAATTTATCACGCCATAAAATTTTTATGCCTTATGAAATTAACGAATTTTATCGGCATTAAATATTAAATAATAAAGTCAAATGCATAATGTGAGAGAAAGACATAATTAGTATATTAAACACGGTTCTAAATGCCAATGACCAAATGGTCATTGCATTAAGGAAAAACTACATAGGTGCAAAACACACGCTTCTTATTTAAAATGGCTATAATGCACGTTTGAACTTAATATAAGTCAAATACATCATGTAAGAGAAAGACATAATAGTATAATATTAAACACGGTTGTAATGCCAATGACCAATGGTCGATGTACTAAGCAAAAACTAGTTAAAAACACACGCTTCTTTTTTAAAATGGCTATAATGCACGTTTGAACTTAATATAAGTCAAATACATCATGTAAGAGAAATACATAATAGTATAATATTAAACACATTACAACATGGTTGTAATGCCAATGACCAAATGGTCATAGCATTAAGGAAAAACTACATAGGTGCAAAACACACGCTTCTTATTTAAAATGGCTATAATGCACGTTTGAACTTAATACAAGTCAAATGCATACGGTGAGAGAAAGACATAATTAGTATATTAAACACGGTTCTAATGCCAATGACCAAATGGTCATTGCATTAAGGAAAAACTACGTAGGTAAAAACAGGCTTCTGATTGTTATAAATGAAATAATGCACGTTTGAACTTAATACAAGTCAAATACATCATGTAAGAGAAAGACATAATTAGTATATTAAACACCTCGTATGGCCAGGTCATGAATTTTTTCAATATGGTGCCAATGCACAATTCAAAACTAGACAGAAAAAAACGAATCTTGTTATTAATAAATGCACGCTCGCACGTTATCACTTCATATATATAACGATTTAATCTCCAGTGGTTTTCATTAGTACCTATATGCTTTGAGTGTTAATATAATATCTCCCAGTTTTTTGTGCAATTAAAAAATTGAAATATGATGGGTGCCAAGTTTTTAAAATCCATTATAGATTTGGATGGGTTTTCAATAAACGGAAAATTCATCGCCAAAGAAATGGCAGTATATGATGTCGATACAAAAAGTGTTCATATTCGGCATTATCAAGTTGAACATTTTTGCCAATTAAATGAAAAAGATCGCAAGACCGCAATATGGCTGACAAATTTTAAGCACGGTTTGCGGTATGGAAATCAATACGGGGATGAAGAACAAAATATTATGGAGGATCATGTATTACAACTCTGCGAAAGTGCTAATCGTGAAAACCGCATGATTGGATACAAAGGTGGAATTATAGAACGAGATCTTATAACTAAACATGGCGGTGTCGGATTTAACATCGAAAAGTTACAGTGTCCGAAGTTCGAAATGTTAATTGAACGATTCCCAAATAACCATTATGCGTCCTGCGGAAGACATCAACCATTAAAAAATAAAAAACCGGTACATTGTTCCGCTACCGAAGTTAGTTTTTTTGGTTTATATGTTGAAAATTATTTCAATAATCTATGATTATTTTTCTATATGTTATATTATGTTATATGTTATTAATTTATTTTTATTTTTAATAAATATACCTAGACTAAACTTTATTACATGTGCCTTATTTTATGGTAACCTTATTTTATTTCTACCGTTTTTAATCAAGTTTAATAAGTTTTCTAAGTCCTTTTTGTATATACGAATTACATTGAAATAATAAAACCATCATGCAATGTATGGGCAAATCGTTTTTTATCAAAGTCCGTTTGTGCAAACTAACATAGTAACATAGCAAATCATTTTGCTATGTTATTATACATATTAAAATATAAATTTTCATCACTCGTTTTGTGAATTTTGGTATACATCATTAAAAAATGATATTAAAATGATAAAAATACAACAGGTGCAATGAATTACAATACATTTAGATATGACATCTTCAACTATTACGTGTGTAAAAAATATAAATTTTCATCACCCATTTTGTGCATTTTTGCATACATCATTAAAAATGAAAATAAAATTATAAAAACACAACAGGTGCAATGAATTACAAGTCCGTTTATGTGCAAATTAGCACAGTAACATAGTAAATCACTTTGCTATGTTACTATACATATTAAAATATAAATTTTCATCACCCATTTTGTGCATTTTTGCATACATCATTAAAAATGATATTAAAATGATAAAAATACAACAGGTGCAATGAATTACAATACATTTAGATATGACATCTTCAACTATTACGTGTGTAAAAATTGGCCGATTTTCAACATCTTTGAAAAAATAACGCCGTTCAAATTGAGTTAAAATTGAATAATGCCATTTTATCAAATTTTAACATTCGAAGTATACGTTTTAAAAAGTTTTTTCGATAACACATTTAAATTTACAGGAGAGTAATGTTTAACGGTTTCACAACTTTTACATTTTAGCATATAAAATCCCAAAATTAACATAAAAAAATATGTAACATCGTCAAAAACGCGAATATTTCAATCATCCAACGACTTTAATTTTTCTAAATGAGTAGGTACTTTTTGTATTGTCGTACGTTACCAAATCGACGACATTTTTAAATTTATCAAGCCATAAAGTTTTTATGCCTTACGAAATTAACGAATTTTATCGGCATTAAATATTTTAACCACAAAATGGCCAATGGTCAATGCATTAAGGAAAAACTACATAGGTAAAAACACACGCTTCTTGTTTAAAATGGAATAATGCACGTTTGAACTTAATATAAGTCAAATACATCATGTAAGAGAAATACATAACTGTAGTATGTGTCCACCTTTAGTTGAAACAAATTAGTAATAAGCGTTAATATTATTTGATGAGCATGCAAGATTGTGGTATGAACGATGAATGGAAGGATTACTCCTTACAGTTCCTAAATTTTTATTAATAATTGACTTTGATGATGTTGACATGTTAATTAACTTTTTTATTTGTTTTACTTTATTTAGTTACCGAAATTCCTAAAACTTTGATTAACTCACACGTTTAATGACCTTAGCTTATTTTGTAATATTATTTTCCCTGTAATTTCTAATATGATTCTTTCTTATCTCTTGGATGTTCGCTTGCATTGTTTTATCTATAAAGCTGGAATATTAAATCCTATTCTGTATAAATACTCATCTTGATGTACCTTTTAATCCAGTTATAATTATTTACTGCCGTTATGTTCTCGTTAAAGTTACTTAGCGCCAGGGTTGTGTACACAGAGGTCCCAGGGTGGAAATCTGTATTGCCACCAGGTTTGTTACGTTATGTCCAGCGAGTCTGGATTAACTATATAGCCGAGCTCGACAGAGCCTCCAACGCATTTCCAGAAAAAGACGGTTGTTGCAATGGGGATGGCAAAATTTGCAACGAATTTTTCGCGTCCTCGGAACTTAATCGTGCCATTGCGCAACTAAAAACCGATTCTGATTCCTCTGCAGGGGATGGTGAGGAGGACTCCTCACCTGACGACCCTCCGTCCTTTCAATATAATTATTGGGAAGATTACGTAAGTCTTACTTTTAATCATAATGATGTTTTGTAAAATTTTATATTTTTAGTAATCTCGCCGTTTACGGACCGGCTCACCTTTCCTCGTTTGCAAGAACTATTATGGTTTCCTAGTTTTTAGTTTTTTAAATATTTTATTATAATTAAATTACTCAAATGAATGTCTCACAAAATAATTTTTTTTTTTTATTATTCGTCGAAAACCAACTTTAACCCTGTTAACGCGTAAATAAATTTAGGCGGTTGTAAATCGATAAAACGTTAATAATAAATGGAAATTATTTTACCTATCGTATGTTAAAGCTTATGGCAAAAATTTAAAGTGTTTATTTAATATAGCTGCTTCTACAAAGGTCTCGTGTAACTTGATTACCACTTTTTGCTGCTACAATCTCCGCCAGTTGTTACGATGCGCTGCTGTTTCATTCTGGATACCATATTATTTTAAATATTAAGGCAGATTAAATTTTTAAATAAATGAATTTTAAATAACTGACACGTCAATCTCGCTGCCAAATCGGTTAATGGTTAACAGACAACCATTTTTATATTCTTCTATTTGTATGAAAATTTTCGGCATATTTACTTTCAATACTGATGTTAAAAAATTTTTGTGTTCATTTTCAAGTTCAATTGTATTTCGATTGTTATTCGATTTTTGTGTTCAATTTTAATCTTTTTTAATAAAATATGCGTACTTGCGCACCGCAAGATCGAAAAGGGGTTCGATAAATATAAAAAAAATTTCATCAACACGGAAGAAAAAATTTGCTGATGGGTAGAAGTTGTTATTATGCATATAAATGCAATACGGAAGTTAGAAATGCATCGGGATGCATTATTTTTCAATATATGAAAAATTTAATTACATAAGCTATAATGTCGAAATATGTCAAAAAGTATTTTACTCGGTTAAAACGTTAAAGATTCGATCACCTATACGTTATTCAGTACTAAAACACCTGTAAATTCAGCAAGCAAATAGAGCTTCAAGGTAAGCTAAAAATTCAAATCTTGTTCAGTAAAATAATTCTACGAAAGAGATTAAATAGTTTCCAAATAAAGATAATACATCAAACGTACAGATAAATTGAACATTAGTGTTTCGGTTTTTCCATTTTCCAGAGCAATAATGGTACGTTATTGTTATGATTTTTTAAATCTGCCAGTTTAGGGAATTAATAACAATAAGTGTACAAGGACCGAACTTAAATATTTCTATAAAGGATAGGCCTCGAAAACCTAAAATTGTAAAAATACTTAAGAAATAGAAGAAGGCGTCATGAACCTAAACTTCTAAGAATATTTGAGAAACCAGAGGATAGGGTAGAATCGTTATTGAAAACTTTAAGAAAAACGGAGCACATTATAACAAACAGTCATACATTAAAATATATATATAGTCTCTAAAAGCTATTCATATAGATCCAAAAAACCTAATCGATAACAGCACGAGATGCCTTATCGAAGATTATTTGGAAAATTCTATGTAAATGAGCTAAAATTCCGGAAAAAGTAATAGTTAAAATTTGTAAAGAAGAAAATATTCCGGAAGTCGATCGATCGCATAATTAATAATAATAAGTGAATAATTATTTAATAAATAAAGCGCTATAGTAAAATAAAAAGCAACTCCTCTGTGCCCGGGCCCGGAACACAAATAAGTAAATATAAGTAAAAGGAGTGCAAAGATTATAAATAGAGACGGGCATGTGCCTTCCAAATAATACTGAATAATATTGAAACGATAATAATATTAAAACGAGAATAATATTAAAACGATAAGAATATTAAATAATATTCGAACAGGTATCGACAGTAAATACAAAAATTACAGTAAATTAATACGTAATACGACATAAAAGTTCAAATTTCAAAGTAATCGACATCGAAATAAATAAAGTAAAAAAACTATCCATCACAGAAAAGCAAATCGAGTAAAAGTCAATTAAAAGATGAAACAATAATAATCAAATTTATTAAAAAGTTTAATTAAATGATGAAAGAATAATCAAATTTAGTAAAGTTCAATTAAAAGATGATACAAAAATCAAATTTAGTAAAGGTCAACTAAAAGATGAAACAAAAAGCAATTTACTAAGAAGTTCAATTAATAGATGAAATATTAAGTGTTCAAAAAATTTTTTTTTCAAAGAAAAGTAAAATAAAAATTTTTTAATTTAATAGTTATGGTTATATTTATAAGAGGGATTTTAGTTTTGTAATAATGAAAAATTTTTTCTCTTTTACTTGTTTATGTTAAGTATCATATTTCCGAGTTTACGTTTGTTTATATCCAATGTAATATTTAGGTTAAGATTTCTATAATGCAATTTATGTATGGTCATTATTAGTTATTATTTCACAGTTTTATTTAACTAATCTTTTAATTAGTAAATTTTAAACTTTTAAATTTTAAATTAAATTTTAGTAACTAGTAAATCCAATAAGTTATGCATATTGTAAATAGCTTTAAGTTGTAATGTAGTATTACCAACTTTGAAAAAAAAAAAGAGAGGTGGAGAGTTCAATCAAACTCTACGTAAACAATTATCTCAAGGCATATGTAAGAACAAAAGAATTTAAATTCCAAAGGAGATAAATTCTTTTATTCGCCGAGGGAGATGTAGTGTGTGTCCACCTTTAGTTGAAACAAATTAGTAATAAGCGTTAATATTATTTGATGAGCATGCAAGATTGTGGTATGAACGATGAATGGAAGGATTACTCAGTAGTCGGTTATGAAAGCAGTCGTAGTAGGACAGTATCAATGTAAGCATGGCAGGAGATGTATCGGGACAGTAGTGATCTGAGTAGCGATCGAGCTGTATTAGTATGTAGAGTGAATAGTTAATTATCAGTGTAAAGTGTATACAACAATGTATAAAGGGAATTAAATATAAGATGTACATAGTACTTCAATGTGTTATTAATTATATACCAAGTGACCCAAAGTGACCCCATAGGAACGACCTATTAAATCAATAAATCCCAAACATTACATAACAGTATAATATTAAACACGGTTTTAAATGCCAATGACCAATGGTCGATGCATTAAAGGGAAAAACTACATAGGTAAAAACACACGCTTCTTGTTTAAAATGGAATAATGCACGTTTGAACTTAATAAAGTCAAATGCATAATGTGAGAGAAAGACATAATTAGTATATCAAACACGGTTCTAAATGCCAATGACCAATGGTCTATGCATTAAAGGGAAAAACTACATAGGTAAAAACACACGCTTCTTGGTTAAAATGGAATAATGCACGTTTGAACTTAATAAAGTCAAATGCATAATGTGAGAGAAAGACATGATTAGTATATCAAACACGGTTCTAAATGCCAATGACCAATGGTCGATGCATTAAGGGAACATAGGTAAAAACACACGCTTCTTGTTTAAAATGGAATAATGCACGTTTGAACTTAATATAAGTCAAATACATCATGTAAGAGAAAGATATAATGGTATTAAACACGTCGTATGGCCAGGTCATGAATTTTTTCAATATGGTGCCAATGCACAATTCAAAACTAGACAGAAAAAAACGATTCTTGTTATTAATAAAATGCACGTTTCACACGTTATCACTTCGTATATAACGATTTAATCTCCAGTGGTTTTCATTAGTATACATTTGAGTGTTATACGCAATTATAATATCTACCAATTCTTTGTAATTAAAAAAATTGAAATATGGGTGCTAAGTTTTTAAAGTACATAATTGATTTGGATGGATTTCAAGTCAATAACAAATTCATCGCCAAAGAAATGGGTATTTACGATGTCGATAAAAAAAATATTTCAATAAAACATTATAAAGTGATGGGAAATTTTCATAACTTAAGTTATCAAGACAGAAGGACTGCAGTATGGTTGACCAATTTTAAACACGGTATGAAATATGGAAACCAATACGGCGATGAAGAGCAAAATGTTATGGAGGAACACATACTACAACTCTGTGAACGTGCAAATCAAGAGAACCGAAGTATTGGTTACAAAGGTGGAAATATTGAACGAGATCTAATTAGAAAATATGGTGGATCGGGATATAACATCGAAAATTTACAGTGCCCGAAGTTTGAAGTGTTAATTGAACGTTTTCCAAATGAACAATATATGTCATGCGGAAGACATTTCCCTTTAAAAAACAATAAACCGGTTCACTGTTCGGCAGTAGAAGTTAGTTATTTTGGAATGTACATTGAAAATTATTTGAATATTAATAAGTTTTGATTGTTACATCTATATGTTATGTTATTATGTATTATGATTATTATTATGTTAAAATATGTTATAATTTATTTTTTTTACTATAATATATACCTATACATACTAAACTTTATTACATGTTATTTTATGTGGCAACCTTACTACCTTTTTTAATAAAGTTTAATAAGTTTTCTTTAAGTCCATTTTGTATATGAATTACATTGAAATTTTAAAACCATTCAATGTATGGGCCAATCGTTTTTTTTTCAAAGTCCGTTTATGTGCAAATTAGCATAGTAACATAGTAAATCACTTTGCTATGTTACTATACATATTAAAATATAAATTTTCATCACTCGTATTGTGCATTTTGGTATACATCATTAAAAAATGATAGTAAAATTATAAAAATACAACATCAGGTGCAATGAATTACAATACATTTAGATATGACATCATCAACTATTACGTGTGTAAAAATCGGCCGAAATTTTAACATTCGAAGTATACGTTTTAAAAAGTTTTTTCGATAACACATTTAAATTTACAGGAGAGTAATGTTTAACGGTTTCACAACTTTTACATTTTAGCATATAAAATCCCAAAATTAACATAAAAAAATATGTAACATCGTCAAAAACGCGAATATTTCAATCATCCAACGATTTTAATTTTTCTAAATGAGTAGGTACTTTTTGTATTGTCGTACGTTACCAAATCGACGACATTTTTAAATTTATCACGCCATAAAGTTTTTATGCCTTACGAAATTAACGAATTTTATCGGCATTAAATATTTTAACCACAAAATGGCCAATGGTCAATGCATTAAGGAAAAACTACATAGGTAAAAACACACGCTTCTTGTTTAAAATGGAATAATGCACGTTTGAACTTAATATAAGTCAAATACATCATGTAAGAGAAATACATAACAGTATAATATTAAACACGGTTCTAAATGCCAATGACCAATGGTCGATGCATTAAAAGGAAAAACTACATCGGTAAAAACACTCGCTTCTTGTTTAAAATGGATTAATGCACGTTTGAACTTAATAAAGTCAAATGCATAATGTGAGAGAAAGACATAATTAGTATACCAAACACGGTTCTAAATGCCAATGACCAATGGTCTATGCATTAAAGGGAAAAACTACATAGGTAAAAACACACGCTTCTTGTTTAAAATGGTATAATGCACGTTTGAACTTAATAAAGTCAAATGCATAATGTGAGAGAAAGACATAATTAGTATATCAAACACGGTTCTAAATGCCAATGACCAATGGTCGATGCATTAAGGGAAAAACTACATAGGTAAAAACACACGCTTCTTGTTTAAAATGGAATAATGCACGTTTGAACTTAATATAAGTCAAATACATCATGTAAGAGAAAGATATAATGGTATTAAACACGTCGTATGGCCAGTTCATGAATTTTTTCAATATGGTGCCAATGCACAATTCAAAACTAGACAGAAAAAAACGAATCTTGTTATTAATAAATGCACGCTCGCACGTTATCACTTCATATATATAACGATTTAATCTCCAGTGGTTTTCATTAGTATGCTTTGAGTGTTAAAAGCAATTATAATATCTACCAGTTTTTTGTAGTAATTAAAAAAATTGAAATATGGGTGCTAAGTTTTTAAAATGCATTATAGATTTAGATGGATTTACTGTCCATAATAAATTCATCGCGAAAGAAATGGGAATCTACGATGTCGATACAAAAAGTGTTTATATTCGGCATTATAAAGTTGAAAATTTTCGTGAATTAAGTGAAAAAGACAGAAGGACTGCAGTATGGTTAACTAACTTCAAACATGGCTTACGATATGGAAACCAATACGGCGATGAAGAGCAAAATGTTATGGAGGATCACATACTACAACTCTGTGAAAGTGCAAATGAAGAGAACCGAAGTATTGGTTACAAAGGTGGAATTATTGAACGAGATCTAATTAAAAAATATGGTGGATCGGGATATAACATCGAAAATTTACAGTGCCCGAAGTTTGAAGTGTTACTTGAACGTTTTCCAAATGAACAATTTATGTCATGCGGAAGACATTTCCCTTTAAAAAACAATAAAACTGTGTACTGTTCTGCAGTAGAAGTTAGTTATTTTGGAATGTACATTGAAAATTATTTGAATATTAATAAGTTTTGATTGTTACATCTATATGTTATGTTATTATGTATTATGATTATTATTATGTTAAAATATGTTATAATTTATTTTTTTTACAATAAATATATACCTATACATACTAAACTTTATTACATGTTATTTTATGTGACAACCTTACTACCTTTTTTAATAAAGTTTAATAAGTTTTCTAAGTCCTTTTTGTATATGAATTAAATTGAAATTTTAAAACCATTCAATGTATGGGCCAATCGTTTTTTATCAAAGTCCGTTTATGCAAACTAACATAGTAACATAGTTACTATACATATTAAAATATAAATTTTCATCACCCATTTTGTGCATTTTTGCATACATCATTAAAAATGATATTAAAATGATAAAAATACAACAGGTGCAATGAATTACAATACATTTAGATATGACATCTTCAACTATTACGTGTGTAAAAATTGGCCGATTTTCAACATCTTTGAAAAAATAACGCCGTTCAAATTGAGTTAAAATTGAATAATGCCATTTTATCAAATTTTAACATTCGAAGTATACGTTTTAAAAAGTTTTTTCGATAACACATTTAAATTTACAGGAGAGTAATGTTTAACGGTTTCACAACTTTTACATTTTAGCATATAAAATCCCAAAATTAACATAAAAAAATATGTAACATCGTCAAAAACGCGAATATTTCAATCATCTAACGACTTTAATTTTTCTAAATGAGTAGGTACTTTTTGTATTGTCGTACGTTACCAAATCGACGACATTTTTAAATTTATCACGCCATAAAATTTTTATGCCTTATGAAATTAACGAATTTTATCGGCATTAAATATTAAATAATAAAGTCAAATGCATAATGTGAGAGAAAGACATAATTAGTATATTAAACACGGTTCTAAATGCCAATGACCAAATGGTCATTGCATTAAGGAAAAACTACATAGGTGCAAAACACACGCTTCTTATTTAAAATGGCTATAATGCACGTTTGAACTTAATATAAGTCAAATACATCATGTAAGAGAAAGACATAATAGTATAATATTAAACACGGTTGTAATGCCAATGACCAATGGTCGATGTACTAAGCAAAAACTAGTTAAAAACACACGCTTCTTTTTTAAAATGGCTATAATGCACGTTTGAACTTAATATAAGTCAAATACATCATGTAAGAGAAATACATAATAGTATAATATTAAACACATTACAACATGGTTGTAATGCCAATGACCAAATGGTCATAGCATTAAGGAAAAACTACATAGGTGCAAAACACACGCTTCTTATTTAAAATGGCTATAATGCACGTTTGAACTTAATACAAGTCAAATGCATACGGTGAGAGAAAGACATAATTAGTATATTAAACACGGTTCTAATGCCAATGACCAAATGGTCATTGCATTAAGGAAAAACTACGTAGGTAAAAACAGGCTTCTGATTGTTATAAATGAAATAATGCACGTTTGAACTTAATACAAGTCAAATACATCATGTAAGAGAAAGACATAATTAGTATATTAAACACCTCGTATGGCCAGGTCATGAATTTTTTCAATATGGTGCCAATGCACAATTCAAAACTAGACAGAAAAAAACGAATCTTGTTATTAATAAATGCACGCTCGCACGTTATCACTTCATATATATAACGATTTAATCTCCAGTGGTTTTCATTAGTACCTATATGCTTTGAGTGTTAATATAATATCTCCCAGTTTTTTGTGCAATTAAAAAATTGAAATATGATGGGTGCCAAGTTTTTAAAATCCATTATAGATTTGGATGGGTTTTCAATAAACGGAAAATTCATCGCCAAAGAAATGGCAGTATATGATGTCGATACAAAAAGTGTTCATATTCGGCATTATCAAGTTGAACATTTTTGCCAATTAAATGAAAAAGATCGCAAGACCGCAATATGGCTGACAAATTTTAAGCACGGTTTGCGGTATGGAAATCAATACGGGGATGAAGAACAAAATATTATGGAGGATCATGTATTACAACTCTGCGAAAGTGCTAATCGTGAAAACCGCATGATTGGATACAAAGGTGGAATTATAGAACGAGATCTTATAACTAAACATGGCGGTGTCGGATTTAACATCGAAAAGTTACAGTGTCCGAAGTTCGAAATGTTAATTGAACGATTCCCAAATAACCATTATGCGTCCTGCGGAAGACATCAACCATTAAAAAATAAAAAACCGGTACATTGTTCCGCTACCGAAGTTAGTTTTTTTGGTTTATATGTTGAAAATTATTTCAATAATCTATGATTATTTTTCTATATGTTATATTATGTTATATGTTATTAATTTATTTTTATTTTTAATAAATATACCTAGACTAAACTTTATTACATGTGCCTTATTTTATGGTAACCTTATTTTATTTCTACCGTTTTTAATCAAGTTTAATAAGTTTTCTAAGTCCTTTTTGTATATACGAATTACATTGAAATAATAAAACCATCATGCAATGTATGGGCAAATCGTTTTTTATCAAAGTCCGTTTGTGCAAACTAACATAGTAACATAGCAAATCATTTTGCTATGTTATTATACATATTAAAATATAAATTTTCATCACTCGTTTTGTGAATTTTGGTATACATCATTAAAAAATGATATTAAAATGATAAAAATACAACAGGTGCAATGAATTACAATACATTTAGATATGACATCTTCAACTATTACGTGTGTAAAAAATATAAATTTTCATCACCCATTTTGTGCATTTTTGCATACATCATTAAAAATGAAAATAAAATTATAAAAACACAACAGGTGCAATGAATTACAAGTCCGTTTATGTGCAAATTAGCACAGTAACATAGTAAATCACTTTGCTATGTTACTATACATATTAAAATATAAATTTTCATCACCCATTTTGTGCATTTTTGCATACATCATTAAAAATGATATTAAAATGATAAAAATACAACAGGTGCAATGAATTACAATACATTTAGATATGACATCTTCAACTATTACGTGTGTAAAAATTGGCCGATTTTCAACATCTTTGAAAAAATAACGCCGTTCAAATTGAGTTAAAATTGAATAATGCCATTTTATCAAATTTTAACATTCGAAGTATACGTTTTAAAAAGTTTTTTCGATAACACATTTAAATTTACAGGAGAGTAATGTTTAACGGTTTCACAACTTTTACATTTTAGCATATAAAATCCCAAAATTAACATAAAAAAATATGTAACATCGTCAAAAACGCGAATATTTCAATCATCTAACGACTTTAATTTTTCTAAATGAGTAGGTACTTTTTGTATTGTCGTACGTTACCAAATCGACGACATTTTTAAATTTATCACGCCATAAAATTTTTATGCCTTATGAAATTAACGAATTTTATCGGCATTAAATATTAAATAATAAAGTCAAATGCATAATGTGAGAGAAAGACATAATTAGTATATTAAACACGGTTCTAAATGCCAATGACCAAATGGTCATTGCATTAAGGAAAAACTACATAGGTGCAAAACACACGCTTCTTATTTAAAATGGCTATAATGCACGTTTGAACTTAATATAAGTCAAATACATCATGTAAGAGAAAGACATAATAGTATAATATTAAACACGGTTGTAATGCCAATGACCAATGGTCGATGTACTAAGCAAAAACTAGTTAAAAACACACGCTTCTTTTTTAAAATGGCTATAATGCACGTTTGAACTTAATATAAGTCAAATACATCATGTAAGAGAAATACATAATAGTATAATATTAAACACATTACAACATGGTTGTAATGCCAATGACCAAATGGTCATAGCATTAAGGAAAAACTACATAGGTGCAAAACACACGCTTCTTATTTAAAATGGCTATAATGCACGTTTGAACTTAATACAAGTCAAATGCATACGGTGAGAGAAAGACATAATTAGTATATTAAACACGGTTCTAATGCCAATGACCAAATGGTCATTGCATTAAGGAAAAACTACGTAGGTAAAAACAGGCTTCTGATTGTTATAAATGAAATAATGCACGTTTGAACTTAATACAAGTCAAATACATCATGTAAGAGAAAGACATAATTAGTATATTAAACACCTCGTATGGCCAGGTCATGAATTTTTTCAATATGGTGCCAATGCACAATTCAAAACTAGACAGAAAAAAACGAATCTTGTTATTAATAAATGCACGCTCGCACGTTATCACTTCATATATATAACGATTTAATCTCCAGTGGTTTTCATTAGTACCTATATGCTTTGAGTGTTAATATAATATCTCCCAGTTTTTTGTGCAATTAAAAAATTGAAATATGATGGGTGCCAAGTTTTTAAAATCCATTATAGATTTGGATGGGTTTTCAATAAACGGAAAATTCATCGCCAAAGAAATGGCAGTATATGATGTCGATACAAAAAGTGTTCATATTCGGCATTATCAAGTTGAACATTTTTGCCAATTAAATGAAAAAGATCGCAAGACCGCAATATGGCTGACAAATTTTAAGCACGGTTTGCGGTATGGAAATCAATACGGGGATGAAGAACAAAATATTATGGAGGATCATGTATTACAACTCTGCGAAAGTGCTAATCGTGAAAACCGCATGATTGGATACAAAGGTGGAATTATAGAACGAGATCTTATAACTAAACATGGCGGTGTCGGATTTAACATCGAAAAGTTACAGTGTCCGAAGTTCGAAATGTTAATTGAACGATTCCCAAATAACCATTATGCGTCCTGCGGAAGACATCAACCATTAAAAAATAAAAAACCGGTACATTGTTCCGCTACCGAAGTTAGTTTTTTTGGTTTATATGTTGAAAATTATTTCAATAATCTATGATTATTTTTCTATATGTTATATTATGTTATATGTTATTAATTTATTTTTATTTTTAATAAATATACCTAGACTAAACTTTATTACATGTGCCTTATTTTATGGTAACCTTATTTTATTTCTACCGTTTTTAATCAAGTTTAATAAGTTTTCTAAGTCCTTTTTGTATATACGAATTACATTGAAATAATAAAACCATCATGCAATGTATGGGCAAATCGTTTTTTATCAAAGTCCGTTTGTGCAAACTAACATAGTAACATAGCAAATCATTTTGCTATGTTATTATACATATTAAAATATAAATTTTCATCACTCGTTTTGTGAATTTTGGTATACATCATTAAAAAATGATATTAAAATGATAAAAATACAACAGGTGCAATGAATTACAATACATTTAGATATGACATCTTCAACTATTACGTGTGTAAAAAATATAAATTTTCATCACCCATTTTGTGCATTTTTGCATACATCATTAAAAATGAAAATAAAATTATAAAAACACAACAGGTGCAATGAATTACAAGTCCGTTTATGTGCAAATTAGCACAGTAACATAGTAAATCACTTTGCTATGTTACTATACATATTAAAATATAAATTTTCATCACCCATTTTGTGCATTTTTGCATACATCATTAAAAATGATATTAAAATGATAAAAATACAACAGGTGCAATGAATTACAATACATTTAGATATGACATCTTCAACTATTACGTGTGTAAAAATTGGCCGATTTTCAACATCTTTGAAAAAATAACGCCGTTCAAATTGAGTTAAAATTGAATAATGCCATTTTATCAAATTTTAACATTCGAAGTATACGTTTTAAAAAGTTTTTTCGATAACACATTTAAATTTACAGGAGAGTAATGTTTAACGGTTTCACAACTTTTACATTTTAGCATATAAAATCCCAAAATTAACATAAAAAAATATGTAACATCGTCAAAAACGCGAATATTTCAATCATCTAACGACTTTAATTTTTCTAAATGAGTAGGTACTTTTTGTATTGTCGTACGTTACCAAATCGACGACATTTTTAAATTTATCACGCCATAAAATTTTTATGCCTTATGAAATTAACGAATTTTATCGGCATTAAATATTAAATAATAAAGTCAAATGCATAATGTGAGAGAAAGACATAATTAGTATATTAAACACGGTTCTAAATGCCAATGACCAAATGGTCATTGCATTAAGGAAAAACTACATAGGTGCAAAACACACGCTTCTTATTTAAAATGGCTATAATGCACGTTTGAACTTAATATAAGTCAAATACATCATGTAAGAGAAAGACATAATAGTATAATATTAAACACGGTTGTAATGCCAATGACCAATGGTCGATGTACTAAGCAAAAACTAGTTAAAAACACACGCTTCTTTTTTAAAATGGCTATAATGCACGTTTGAACTTAATATAAGTCAAATACATCATGTAAGAGAAATACATAATAGTATAATATTAAACACATTACAACATGGTTGTAATGCCAATGACCAAATGGTCATAGCATTAAGGAAAAACTACATAGGTGCAAAACACACGCTTCTTATTTAAAATGGCTATAATGCACGTTTGAACTTAATACAAGTCAAATGCATACGGTGAGAGAAAGACATAATTAGTATATTAAACACGGTTCTAATGCCAATGACCAAATGGTCATTGCATTAAGGAAAAACTACGTAGGTAAAAACAGGCTTCTGATTGTTATAAATGAAATAATGCACGTTTGAACTTAATACAAGTCAAATACATCATGTAAGAGAAAGACATAATTAGTATATTAAACACCTCGTATGGCCAGGTCATGAATTTTTTCAATATGGTGCCAATGCACAATTCAAAACTAGACAGAAAAAAACGAATCTTGTTATTAATAAATGCACGCTCGCACGTTATCACTTCATATATATAACGATTTAATCTCCAGTGGTTTTCATTAGTACCTATATGCTTTGAGTGTTAATATAATATCTCCCAGTTTTTTGTGCAATTAAAAAATTGAAATATGATGGGTGCCAAGTTTTTAAAATCCATTATAGATTTGGATGGGTTTTCAATAAACGGAAAATTCATCGCCAAAGAAATGGCAGTATATGATGTCGATACAAAAAGTGTTCATATTCGGCATTATCAAGTTGAACATTTTTGCCAATTAAATGAAAAAGATCGCAAGACCGCAATATGGCTGACAAATTTTAAGCACGGTTTGCGGTATGGAAATCAATACGGGGATGAAGAACAAAATATTATGGAGGATCATGTATTACAACTCTGCGAAAGTGCTAATCGTGAAAACCGCATGATTGGATACAAAGGTGGAATTATAGAACGAGATCTTATAACTAAACATGGCGGTGTCGGATTTAACATCGAAAAGTTACAGTGTCCGAAGTTCGAAATGTTAATTGAACGATTCCCAAATAACCATTATGCGTCCTGCGGAAGACATCAACCATTAAAAAATAAAAAACCGGTACATTGTTCCGCTACCGAAGTTAGTTTTTTTGGTTTATATGTTGAAAATTATTTCAATAATCTATGATTATTTTTCTATATGTTATATTATGTTATATGTTATTAATTTATTTTTATTTTTAATAAATATACCTAGACTAAACTTTATTACATGTGCCTTATTTTATGGTAACCTTATTTTATTTCTACCGTTTTTAATCAAGTTTAATAAGTTTTCTAAGTCCTTTTTGTATATACGAATTACATTGAAATAATAAAACCATCATGCAATGTATGGGCAAATCGTTTTTTATCAAAGTCCGTTTGTGCAAACTAACATAGTAACATAGCAAATCATTTTGCTATGTTATTATACATATTAAAATATAAATTTTCATCACTCGTTTTGTGAATTTTGGTATACATCATTAAAAAATGATATTAAAATGATAAAAATACAACAGGTGCAATGAATTACAATACATTTAGATATGACATCTTCAACTATTACGTGTGTAAAAAATATAAATTTTCATCACCCATTTTGTGCATTTTTGCATACATCATTAAAAATGAAAATAAAATTATAAAAACACAACAGGTGCAATGAATTACAAGTCCGTTTATGTGCAAATTAGCACAGTAACATAGTAAATCACTTTGCTATGTTACTATACATATTAAAATATAAATTTTCATCACCCATTTTGTGCATTTTTGCATACATCATTAAAAATGATATTAAAATGATAAAAATACAACAGGTGCAATGAATTACAATACATTTAGATATGACATCTTCAACTATTACGTGTGTAAAAATTGGCCGATTTTCAACATCTTTGAAAAAATAACGCCGTTCAAATTGAGTTAAAATTGAATAATGCCATTTTATCAAATTTTAACATTCGAAGTATACGTTTTAAAAAGTTTTTTCGATAACACATTTAAATTTACAGGAGAGTAATGTTTAACGGTTTCACAACTTTTACATTTTAGCATATAAAATCCCAAAATTAACATAAAAAAATATGTAACATCGTCAAAAACGCGAATATTTCAATCATCTAACGACTTTAATTTTTCTAAATGAGTAGGTACTTTTTGTATTGTCGTACGTTACCAAATCGACGACATTTTTAAATTTATCACGCCATAAAATTTTTATGCCTTATGAAATTAACGAATTTTATCGGCATTAAATATTAAATAATAAAGTCAAATGCATAATGTGAGAGAAAGACATAATTAGTATATTAAACACGGTTCTAAATGCCAATGACCAAATGGTCATTGCATTAAGGAAAAACTACATAGGTGCAAAACACACGCTTCTTATTTAAAATGGCTATAATGCACGTTTGAACTTAATATAAGTCAAATACATCATGTAAGAGAAAGACATAATAGTATAATATTAAACACGGTTGTAATGCCAATGACCAATGGTCGATGTACTAAGCAAAAACTAGTTAAAAACACACGCTTCTTTTTTAAAATGGCTATAATGCACGTTTGAACTTAATATAAGTCAAATACATCATGTAAGAGAAATACATAATAGTATAATATTAAACACATTACAACATGGTTGTAATGCCAATGACCAAATGGTCATAGCATTAAGGAAAAACTACATAGGTGCAAAACACACGCTTCTTATTTAAAATGGCTATAATGCACGTTTGAACTTAATACAAGTCAAATGCATACGGTGAGAGAAAGACATAATTAGTATATTAAACACGGTTCTAATGCCAATGACCAAATGGTCATTGCATTAAGGAAAAACTACGTAGGTAAAAACAGGCTTCTGATTGTTATAAATGAAATAATGCACGTTTGAACTTAATACAAGTCAAATACATCATGTAAGAGAAAGACATAATTAGTATATTAAACACCTCGTATGGCCAGGTCATGAATTTTTTCAATATGGTGCCAATGCACAATTCAAAACTAGACAGAAAAAAACGAATCTTGTTATTAATAAATGCACGCTCGCACGTTATCACTTCATATATATAACGATTTAATCTCCAGTGGTTTTCATTAGTACCTATATGCTTTGAGTGTTAATATAATATCTCCCAGTTTTTTGTGCAATTAAAAAATTGAAATATGATGGGTGCCAAGTTTTTAAAATCCATTATAGATTTGGATGGGTTTTCAATAAACGGAAAATTCATCGCCAAAGAAATGGCAGTATATGATGTCGATACAAAAAGTGTTCATATTCGGCATTATCAAGTTGAACATTTTTGCCAATTAAATGAAAAAGATCGCAAGACCGCAATATGGCTGACAAATTTTAAGCACGGTTTGCGGTATGGAAATCAATACGGGGATGAAGAACAAAATATTATGGAGGATCATGTATTACAACTCTGCGAAAGTGCTAATCGTGAAAACCGCATGATTGGATACAAAGGTGGAATTATAGAACGAGATCTTATAACTAAACATGGCGGTGTCGGATTTAACATCGAAAAGTTACAGTGTCCGAAGTTCGAAATGTTAATTGAACGATTCCCAAATAACCATTATGCGTCCTGCGGAAGACATCAACCATTAAAAAATAAAAAACCGGTACATTGTTCCGCTACCGAAGTTAGTTTTTTTGGTTTATATGTTGAAAATTATTTCAATAATCTATGATTATTTTTCTATATGTTATATTATGTTATATGTTATTAATTTATTTTTATTTTTAATAAATATACCTAGACTAAACTTTATTACATGTGCCTTATTTTATGGTAACTAGGGGTGCGCATATAATCGATTAATCGATTACGTAATTCGAATAATCGATTATTTCATAATCGATTATGATATTTTATAATAATCGATTAATCGATTATTGAAATAATCGATTATTCATAATCGACTATGAGTTCATAATCGATTATGAACTCGTAATCGATTATGAACCCATAATCGATTATGAATTCATAATCGATTATGGACTCATAATCGATTATGAACCCATAATCGATTATGAATTCATAATCGATTATGAATTCATAATCGATTATGGACTCATAATCGATTATGAACTCATAGTCGATTATGAACTCATAGTCGATTATGAACTCATAGTCGATTATGAACTTATAACTATAATAGGTAGGGCTATTAAGGGTTACTAAATTACTATATAATTTATTATTTTGCTAATTGTATTACGGTGGTGCTAATAAGAAGTGTTGTTAAGTTGAATGGCAAATCCATATTTGGATCCAAATATGGATTTGCCATTCAACTTTTAGGTATTTTTGTTTATAAATTTGATAGTTTTTAAAAAATATTTTTTTGCTTTTCAATTAAAGATTGCAACCCTTTTTCATCAATATGGATTTAAATTATTTGTCCGATATTTTGAGTGAAAGTGTATACTTTTACAAAATGAATATTAATCAGAAGCCTTTTAGATGGATTATTGTTAACAATAAATTAATTACATAATGCATAATACAATAGTAACATTCAGTTAAAATTTAAAAACAAAATATTTGGTACTTCAGATTTAATCAGCGTTTTTATGAAGGAGTCGTAAATTCTCATCAACACACCTGTAAGTAACATTATAATCGGCTACGCAGGTAAGTTATTGTTATTACAGATTGATACCGGACCGTAATGTGTTATCAACTGGTGCTTAACAACACTTCTTATTAGCACCACCGTAACACAATTAGCAAAATAATAAATTATATAGTAATTTAGTAACCCTTAATAGCCCTACCTATTATAGTTATAAGTTCATAATCGACTATGAGTTCATAATCGACTATGAGTTCATAATCGACTATGAGTTCATAATCGATTATGAGTCCATAATCGATTATGAATTCATAATCGATTATGAATTCATAATCGATTATGGATTCATAATCGATTATGAGTCCATAATCGATTATGAGTCCATAATCGATTATGAGTTCATAATCGATTACAAGTTCATAATCGATTACGAGTTCATAATCGATTATGAACTCATAGTCGATTATGAATAATCGATTATTTTTAATAATCGATTAATCGAAAAAAATCGATTATTTTTTATAATCGATAATCGATTATGAAATTCCATAATCGCGCACCCCTAATGGTAACCTTATTTTATTTCTACCGTTTTTAATCAAGTTTAATAAGTTTTCTAAGTCCTTTTTGTATATACGAATTACATTGAAATAATAAAACCATCATGCAATGTATGGGCAAATCGTTTTTTATCAAAGTCCGTTTGTGCAAACTAACATAGTAACATAGCAAATCATTTTGCTATGTTATTATACATATTAAAATATAAATTTTCATCACTCGTTTTGTGAATTTTGGTATACATCATTAAAAAATGATATTAAAATGATAAAAATACAACAGGTGCAATGAATTACAATACATTTAGATATGACATCTTCAACTATTACGTGTGTAAAAAATATAAATTTTCATCACCCATTTTGTGCATTTTTGCATACATCATTAAAAATGAAAATAAAATTATAAAAACACAACAGGTGCAATGAATTACAAGTCCGTTTATGTGCAAATTAGCACAGTAACATAGTAAATCACTTTGCTATGTTACTATACATATTAAAATATAAATTTTCATCACCCATTTTGTGCATTTTTGCATACATCATTAAAAATGATATTAAAATGATAGAAATACAACAGGTGCAATGAATTACAATACATTTAGATATGACATCTTCAACTATTACGTGTGTAAAAATTGGCCGATTTTCAACATCTTTGAAAAAATAACGCCGTTCAAATTGAGTTAAAATTGAATAATGCCATTTTATCAAATTTTAACATTCGAAGTATACGTTTTAAAAAGTTTTTTCGATAACACATTTAAATTTACAGGAGAGTAATGTTTAACGGTTTCACAACTTTTACATTTTAGCATATAAAATCCCAAAATTAACATAAAAAAATATGTAACATCGTCAAAAACGCGAATATTTCAATCATCTAACGACTTTAATTTTTCTAAATGAGTAGGTACTTTTTGTATTGTCGTACGTTACCAAATCGACGACATTTTTAAATTTATCACGCCATAAAATTTTTATGCCTTATGAAATTAACGAATTTTATCGGCATTAAATATTAAATAATAAAGTCAAATGCATAATGTGAGAGAAAGACATAATTAGTATATTAAACACGGTTCTAAATGCCAATGACCAAATGGTCATTGCATTAAGGAAAAACTACATAGGTGCAAAACACACGCTTCTTATTTAAAATGGCTATAATGCACGTTTGAACTTAATATAAGTCAAATACATCATGTAAGAGAAAGACATAATAGTATAATATTAAACACGGTTGTAATGCCAATGACCAATGGTCGATGTACTAAGCAAAAACTAGTTAAAAACACACGCTTCTTTTTTAAAATGGCTATAATGCACGTTTGAACTTAATATAAGTCAAATACATCATGTAAGAGAAATACATAATAGTATAATATTAAACACATTACAACATGGTTGTAATGCCAATGACCAAATGGTCATAGCATTAAGGAAAAACTACATAGGTGCAAAACACACGCTTCTTATTTAAAATGGCTATAATGCACGTTTGAACTTAATACAAGTCAAATGCATACGGTGAGAGAAAGACATAATTAGTATATTAAACACGGTTCTAATGCCAATGACCAAATGGTCATTGCATTAAGGAAAAACTACGTAGGTAAAAACAGGCTTCTGATTGTTATAAATGAAATAATGCACGTTTGAACTTAATACAAGTCAAATACATCATGTAAGAGAAAGACATAATTAGTATATTAAACACCTCGTATGGCCAGGTCATGAATTTTTTCAATATGGTGCCAATGCACAATTCAAAACTAGACAGAAAAAAACGAATCTTGTTATTAATAAATGCACGCTCGCACGTTATCACTTCATATATATAACGATTTAATCTCCAGTGGTTTTCATTAGTACCTATATGCTTTGAGTGTTAATATAATATCTCCCAGTTTTTTGTGCAATTAAAAAATTGAAATATGATGGGTGCCAAGTTTTTAAAATCCATTATAGATTTGGATGGGTTTTCAATAAACGGAAAATTCATCGCCAAAGAAATGGCAGTATATGATGTCGATACAAAAAGTGTTCATATTCGGCATTATCAAGTTGAACATTTTTGCCAATTAAATGAAAAAGATCGCAAGACCGCAATATGGCTGACAAATTTTAAGCACGGTTTGCGGTATGGAAATCAATACGGGGATGAAGAACAAAATATTATGGAGGATCATGTATTACAACTCTGCGAAAGTGCTAATCGTGAAAACCGCAGGATTGGATACAAAGGTGGAATTATAGAACGAGATCTTATAACTAAACATGGCGGTGTCGGATTTAACATCGAAAAGTTACAGTGTCCGAAGTTCGAAATGTTAATTGAACGATTCCCAAATAACCATTATGCGTCCTGCGGAAGACATCAACCATTAAAAAATAAAAAACCGGTACATTGTTCCGCTACCGAAGTTAGTTTTTTTGGTTTATATGTTGAAAATTATTTCAATAATCTATGATTATTTTTCTATATGTTATATTATGTTATATGTTATTAATTTATTTTTATTTTTAATAAATATACCTAGACTAAACTTTATTACATGTGCCTTATTTTATGGTAACCTTATTTTATTTCTACCGTTTTTAATCAAGTTTAATAAGTTTTCTAAGTCCTTTTTGTATATACGAATTACATTGAAATAATAAAACCATCATGCAATGTATGGGCAAATCGTTTTTTATCAAAGTCCGTTTGTGCAAACTAACATAGTAACATAGCAAATCATTTTGCTATGTTATTATACATATTAAAATATAAATTTTCATCACTCGTTTTGTGAATTTTGGTATACATCATTAAAAAATGATATTAAAATGATAAAAATACAACAGGTGCAATGAATTACAATACATTTAGATATGACATCTTCAACTATTACGTGTGTAAAAAATATAAATTTTCATCACCCATTTTGTGCATTTTTGCATACATCATTAAAAATGAAAATAAAATTATAAAAACACAACAGGTGCAATGAATTACAAGTCCGTTTATGTGCAAATTAGCACAGTAACATAGTAAATCACTTTGCTATGTTACTATACATATTAAAATATAAATTTTCATCACCCATTTTGTGCATTTTTGCATACATCATTAAAAATGATATTAAAATGATAAAAATACAACAGGTGCAATGAATTACAATACATTTAGATATGACATCTTCAACTATTACGTGTGTAAAAATTGGCCGATTTTCAACATCTTTGAAAAAATAACGCCGTTCAAATTGAGTTAAAATTGAATAATGCCATTTTATCAAATTTTAACATTCGAAGTATACGTTTTAAAAAGTTTTTTCGATAACACATTTAAATTTACAGGAGAGTAATGTTTAACGGTTTCACAACTTTTACATTTTAGCATATAAAATCCCAAAATTAACATAAAAAAATATGTAACATCGTCAAAAACGCGAATATTTCAATCATCTAACGACTTTAATTTTTCTAAATGAGTAGGTACTTTTTGTATTGTCGTACGTTACCAAATCGACGACATTTTTAAATTTATCACGCCATAAAATTTTTATGCCTTATGAAATTAACGAATTTTATCGGCATTAAATATTAAATAATAAAGTCAAATGCATAATGTGAGAGAAAGACATAATTAGTATATTAAACACGGTTCTAAATGCCAATGACCAAATGGTCATTGCATTAAGGAAAAACTACATAGGTGCAAAACACACGCTTCTTATTTAAAATGGCTATAATGCACGTTTGAACTTAATATAAGTCAAATACATCATGTAAGAGAAAGACATAATAGTATAATATTAAACACGGTTGTAATGCCAATGACCAATGGTCGATGTACTAAGCAAAAACTAGTTAAAAACACACGCTTCTTTTTTAAAATGGCTATAATGCACGTTTGAACTTAATATAAGTCAAATACATCATGTAAGAGAAATACATAATAGTATAATATTAAACACATTACAACATGGTTGTAATGCCAATGACCAAATGGTCATAGCATTAAGGAAAAACTACATAGGTGCAAAACACACGCTTCTTATTTAAAATGGCTATAATGCACGTTTGAACTTAATACAAGTCAAATGCATACGGTGAGAGAAAGACATAATTAGTATATTAAACACGGTTCTAATGCCAATGACCAAATGGTCATTGCATTAAGGAAAAACTACGTAGGTAAAAACAGGCTTCTGATTGTTATAAATGAAATAATGCACGTTTGAACTTAATACAAGTCAAATACATCATGTAAGAGAAAGACATAATTAGTATATTAAACACCTCGTATGGCCAGGTCATGAATTTTTTCAATATGGTGCCAATGCACAATTCAAAACTAGACAGAAAAAAACGAATCTTGTTATTAATAAATGCACGCTCGCACGTTATCACTTCATATATATAACGATTTAATCTCCAGTGGTTTTCATTAGTACCTATATGCTTTGAGTGTTAATATAATATCTCCCAGTTTTTTGTGCAATTAAAAAATTGAAATATGATGGGTGCCAAGTTTTTAAAATCCATTATAGATTTGGATGGGTTTTCAATAAACGGAAAATTCATCGCCAAAGAAATGGCAGTATATGATGTCGATACAAAAAGTGTTCATATTCGGCATTATCAAGTTGAACATTTTTGCCAATTAAATGAAAAAGATCGCAAGACCGCAATATGGCTGACAAATTTTAAGCACGGTTTGCGGTATGGAAATCAATACGGGGATGAAGAACAAAATATTATGGAGGATCATGTATTACAACTCTGCGAAAGTGCTAATCGTGAAAACCGCATGATTGGATACAAAGGTGGAATTATAGAACGAGATCTTATAACTAAACATGGCGGTGTCGGATTTAACATCGAAAAGTTACAGTGTCCGAAGTTCGAAATGTTAATTGAACGATTCCCAAATAACCATTATGCGTCCTGCGGAAGACATCAACCATTAAAAAATAAAAAACCGGTACATTGTTCCGCTACCGAAGTTAGTTTTTTTGGTTTATATGTTGAAAATTATTTCAATAATCTATGATTATTTTTCTATATGTTATATTATGTTATATGTTATTAATTTATTTTTATTTTTAATAAATATACCTAGACTAAACTTTATTACATGTGCCTTATTTTATGGTAACCTTATTTTATTTCTACCGTTTTTAATCAAGTTTAATAAGTTTTCTAAGTCCTTTTTGTATATACGAATTACATTGAAATAATAAAACCATCATGCAATGTATGGGCAAATCGTTTTTTATCAAAGTCCGTTTGTGCAAACTAACATAGTAACATAGCAAATCATTTTGCTATGTTATTATACATATTAAAATATAAATTTTCATCACTCGTTTTGTGAATTTTGGTATACATCATTAAAAAATGATATTAAAATGATAAAAATACAACAGGTGCAATGAATTACAATACATTTAGATATGACATCTTCAACTATTACGTGTGTAAAAAATATAAATTTTCATCACCCATTTTGTGCATTTTTGCATACATCATTAAAAATGAAAATAAAATTATAAAAACACAACAGGTGCAATGAATTACAAGTCCGTTTATGTGCAAATTAGCACAGTAACATAGTAAATCACTTTGCTATGTTACTATACATATTAAAATATAAATTTTCATCACCCATTTTGTGCATTTTTGCATACATCATTAAAAATGATATTAAAATGATAAAAATACAACAGGTGCAATGAATTACAATACATTTAGATATGACATCTTCAACTATTACGTGTGTAAAAATTGGCCGATTTTCAACATCTTTGAAAAAATAACGCCGTTCAAATTGAGTTAAAATTGAATAATGCCATTTTATCAAATTTTAACATTCGAAGTATACGTTTTAAAAAGTTTTTTCGATAACACATTTAAATTTACAGGAGAGTAATGTTTAACGGTTTCACAACTTTTACATTTTAGCATATAAAATCCCAAAATTAACATAAAAAAATATGTAACATCGTCAAAAACGCGAATATTTCAATCATCTAACGACTTTAATTTTTCTAAATGAGTAGGTACTTTTTGTATTGTCGTACGTTACCAAATCGACGACATTTTTAAATTTATCACGCCATAAAATTTTTATGCCTTATGAAATTAACGAATTTTATCGGCATTAAATATTAAATAATAAAGTCAAATGCATAATGTGAGAGAAAGACATAATTAGTATATTAAACACGGTTCTAAATGCCAATGACCAAATGGTCATTGCATTAAGGAAAAACTACATAGGTGCAAAACACACGCTTCTTATTTAAAATGGCTATAATGCACGTTTGAACTTAATATAAGTCAAATACATCATGTAAGAGAAAGACATAATAGTATAATATTAAACACGGTTGTAATGCCAATGACCAATGGTCGATGTACTAAGCAAAAACTAGTTAAAAACACACGCTTCTTTTTTAAAATGGCTATAATGCACGTTTGAACTTAATATAAGTCAAATACATCATGTAAGAGAAATACATAATAGTATAATATTAAACACATTACAACATGGTTGTAATGCCAATGACCAAATGGTCATAGCATTAAGGAAAAACTACATAGGTGCAAAACACACGCTTCTTATTTAAAATGGCTATAATGCACGTTTGAACTTAATACAAGTCAAATGCATACGGTGAGAGAAAGACATAATTAGTATATTAAACACGGTTCTAATGCCAATGACCAAATGGTCATTGCATTAAGGAAAAACTACGTAGGTAAAAACAGGCTTCTGATTGTTATAAATGAAATAATGCACGTTTGAACTTAATACAAGTCAAATACATCATGTAAGAGAAAGACATAATTAGTATATTAAACACCTCGTATGGCCAGGTCATGAATTTTTTCAATATGGTGCCAATGCACAATTCAAAACTAGACAGAAAAAAACGAATCTTGTTATTAATAAATGCACGCTCGCACGTTATCACTTCATATATATAACGATTTAATCTCCAGTGGTTTTCATTAGTACCTATATGCTTTGAGTGTTAATATAATATCTCCCAGTTTTTTGTGCAATTAAAAAATTGAAATATGATGGGTGCCAAGTTTTTAAAATCCATTATAGATTTGGATGGGTTTTCAATAAACGGAAAATTCATCGCCAAAGAAATGGCAGTATATGATGTCGATACAAAAAGTGTTCATATTCGGCATTATCAAGTTGAACATTTTTGCCAATTAAATGAAAAAGATCGCAAGACCGCAATATGGCTGACAAATTTTAAGCACGGTTTGCGGTATGGAAATCAATACGGGGATGAAGAACAAAATATTATGGAGGATCATGTATTACAACTCTGCGAAAGTGCTAATCGTGAAAACCGCATGATTGGATACAAAGGTGGAATTATAGAACGAGATCTTATAACTAAACATGGCGGTGTCGGATTTAACATCGAAAAGTTACAGTGTCCGAAGTTCGAAATGTTAATTGAACGATTCCCAAATAACCATTATGCGTCCTGCGGAAGACATCAACCATTAAAAAATAAAAAACCGGTACATTGTTCCGCTACCGAAGTTAGTTTTTTTGGTTTATATGTTGAAAATTATTTCAATAATCTATGATTATTTTTCTATATGTTATATTATGTTATATGTTATTAATTTATTTTTATTTTTAATAAATATACCTAGACTAAACTTTATTACATGTGCCTTATTTTATGGTAACTAGGGGTGCGCATATAATCGATTAATCGATTACGTAATTCGAATAATCGATTATTTCATAATCGATTATGATATTTTATAATAATCGATTAATCGATTATTGAAATAATCGATTATTCATAATCGACTATGAGTTCATAATCGATTATGAACTCGTAATCGATTATGAACCCATAATCGATTATGAATTCATAATCGATTATGGACTCATAATCGATTATGAACCCATAATCGATTATGAATTCATAATCGATTATGAATTCATAATCGATTATGGACTCATAATCGATTATGAACTCATAGTCGATTATGAACTCATAGTCGATTATGAACTCATAGTCGATTATGAACTTATAACTATAATAGGTAGGGCTATTAAGGGTTACTAAATTACTATATAATTTATTATTTTGCTAATTGTATTACGGTGGTGCTAATAAGAAGTGTTGTTAAGTTGAATGGCAAATCCATATTTGGATCCAAATATGGATTTGCCATTCAACTTTTAGGTATTTTTGTTTATAAATTTGATAGTTTTTAAAAAATATTTTTTTGCTTTTCAATTAAAGATTGCAACCCTTTTTCATCAATATGGATTTAAATTATTTGTCCGATATTTTGAGTGAAAGTGTATACTTTTACAAAATGAATATTAATCAGAAGCCTTTTAGATGGATTATTGTTAACAATAAATTAATTACATAATGCATAATACAATAGTAACATTCAGTTAAAATTTAAAAACAAAATATTTGGTACTTCAGATTTAATCAGCGTTTTTATGAAGGAGTCGTAAATTCTCATCAACACACCTGTAAGTAACATTATAATCGGCTACGCAGGTAAGTTATTGTTATTACAGATTGATACCGGACCGTAATGTGTTATCAACTGGTGCTTAACAACACTTCTTATTAGCACCACCGTAACACAATTAGCAAAATAATAAATTATATAGTAATTTAGTAACCCTTAATAGCCCTACCTATTATAGTTATAAGTTCATAATCGACTATGAGTTCATAATCGACTATGAGTTCATAATCGATTATGAGTCCATAATCGATTATGAATTCATAATCGATTATGAATTCATAATCGATTATGGATTCATAATCGATTATGAGTCCATAATCGATTATGAGTCCATAATCGATTATGAGTTCATAATCGATTACAAGTTCATAATCGATTACGAGTTCATAATCGATTATGAACTCATAGTCGATTATGAATAATCGATTATTTTTAATAATCGATTAATCGAAAAAAATCGATTATTTTTTATAATCGATAATCGATTATGAAATTCCATAATCGCGCACCCCTAATGGTAACCTTATTTTATTTCTACCGTTTTTAATCAAGTTTAATAAGTTTTCTAAGTCCTTTTTGTATATACGAATTACATTGAAATAATAAAACCATCATGCAATGTATGGGCAAATCGTTTTTTATCAAAGTCCGTTTGTGCAAACTAACATAGTAACATAGCAAATCATTTTGCTATGTTATTATACATATTAAAATATAAATTTTCATCACTCGTTTTGTGAATTTTGGTATACATCATTAAAAAATGATATTAAAATGATAAAAATACAACAGGTGCAATGAATTACAATACATTTAGATATGACATCTTCAACTATTACGTGTGTAAAAAATATAAATTTTCATCACCCATTTTGTGCATTTTTGCATACATCATTAAAAATGAAAATAAAATTATAAAAACACAACAGGTGCAATGAATTACAAGTCCGTTTATGTGCAAATTAGCACAGTAACATAGTAAATCACTTTGCTATGTTACTATACATATTAAAATATAAATTTTCATCACCCATTTTGTGCATTTTTGCATACATCATTAAAAATGATATTAAAATGATAGAAATACAACAGGTGCAATGAATTACAATACATTTAGATATGACATCTTCAACTATTACGTGTGTAAAAATTGGCCGATTTTCAACATCTTTGAAAAAATAACGCCGTTCAAATTGAGTTAAAATTGAATAATGCCATTTTATCAAATTTTAACATTCGAAGTATACGTTTTAAAAAGTTTTTTCGATAACACATTTAAATTTACAGGAGAGTAATGTTTAACGGTTTCACAACTTTTACATTTTAGCATATAAAATCCCAAAATTAACATAAAAAAATATGTAACATCGTCAAAAACGCGAATATTTCAATCATCTAACGACTTTAATTTTTCTAAATGAGTAGGTACTTTTTGTATTGTCGTACGTTACCAAATCGACGACATTTTTAAATTTATCACGCCATAAAATTTTTATGCCTTATGAAATTAACGAATTTTATCGGCATTAAATATTAAATAATAAAGTCAAATGCATAATGTGAGAGAAAGACATAATTAGTATATTAAACACGGTTCTAAATGCCAATGACCAAATGGTCATTGCATTAAGGAAAAACTACATAGGTGCAAAACACACGCTTCTTATTTAAAATGGCTATAATGCACGTTTGAACTTAATATAAGTCAAATACATCATGTAAGAGAAAGACATAATAGTATAATATTAAACACGGTTGTAATGCCAATGACCAATGGTCGATGTACTAAGCAAAAACTAGTTAAAAACACACGCTTCTTTTTTAAAATGGCTATAATGCACGTTTGAACTTAATATAAGTCAAATACATCATGTAAGAGAAATACATAATAGTATAATATTAAACACATTACAACATGGTTGTAATGCCAATGACCAAATGGTCATAGCATTAAGGAAAAACTACATAGGTGCAAAACACACGCTTCTTATTTAAAATGGCTATAATGCACGTTTGAACTTAATACAAGTCAAATGCATACGGTGAGAGAAAGACATAATTAGTATATTAAACACGGTTCTAATGCCAATGACCAAATGGTCATTGCATTAAGGAAAAACTACGTAGGTAAAAACAGGCTTCTGATTGTTATAAATGAAATAATGCACGTTTGAACTTAATACAAGTCAAATACATCATGTAAGAGAAAGACATAATTAGTATATTAAACACCTCGTATGGCCAGGTCATGAATTTTTTCAATATGGTGCCAATGCACAATTCAAAACTAGACAGAAAAAAACGAATCTTGTTATTAATAAATGCACGCTCGCACGTTATCACTTCATATATATAACGATTTAATCTCCAGTGGTTTTCATTAGTACCTATATGCTTTGAGTGTTAATATAATATCTCCCAGTTTTTTGTGCAATTAAAAAATTGAAATATGATGGGTGCCAAGTTTTTAAAATCCATTATAGATTTGGATGGGTTTTCAATAAACGGAAAATTCATCGCCAAAGAAATGGCAGTATATGATGTCGATACAAAAAGTGTTCATATTCGGCATTATCAAGTTGAACATTTTTGCCAATTAAATGAAAAAGATCGCAAGACCGCAATATGGCTGACAAATTTTAAGCACGGTTTGCGGTATGGAAATCAATACGGGGATGAAGAACAAAATATTATGGAGGATCATGTATTACAACTCTGCGAAAGTGCTAATCGTGAAAACCGCAGGATTGGATACAAAGGTGGAATTATAGAACGAGATCTTATAACTAAACATGGCGGTGTCGGATTTAACATCGAAAAGTTACAGTGTCCGAAGTTCGAAATGTTAATTGAACGATTCCCAAATAACCATTATGCGTCCTGCGGAAGACATCAACCATTAAAAAATAAAAAACCGGTACATTGTTCCGCTACCGAAGTTAGTTTTTTTGGTTTATATGTTGAAAATTATTTCAATAATCTATGATTATTTTTCTATATGTTATATTATGTTATATGTTATTAATTTATTTTTATTTTTAATAAATATACCTAGACTAAACTTTATTACATGTGCCTTATTTTATGGTAACCTTATTTTATTTCTACCGTTTTTAATCAAGTTTAATAAGTTTTCTAAGTCCTTTTTGTATATACGAATTACATTGAAATAATAAAACCATCATGCAATGTATGGGCAAATCGTTTTTTATCAAAGTCCGTTTGTGCAAACTAACATAGTAACATAGCAAATCATTTTGCTATGTTATTATACATATTAAAATATAAATTTTCATCACTCGTTTTGTGAATTTTGGTATACATCATTAAAAAATGATATTAAAATGATAAAAATACAACAGGTGCAATGAATTACAATACATTTAGATATGACATCTTCAACTATTACGTGTGTAAAAAATATAAATTTTCATCACCCATTTTGTGCATTTTTGCATACATCATTAAAAATGAAAATAAAATTATAAAAACACAACAGGTGCAATGAATTACAAGTCCGTTTATGTGCAAATTAGCACAGTAACATAGTAAATCACTTTGCTATGTTACTATACATATTAAAATATAAATTTTCATCACCCATTTTGTGCATTTTTGCATACATCATTAAAAATGATATTAAAATGATAAAAATACAACAGGTGCAATGAATTACAATACATTTAGATATGACATCTTCAACTATTACGTGTGTAAAAATTGGCCGATTTTCAACATCTTTGAAAAAATAACGCCGTTCAAATTGAGTTAAAATTGAATAATGCCATTTTATCAAATTTTAACATTCGAAGTATACGTTTTAAAAAGTTTTTTCGATAACACATTTAAATTTACAGGAGAGTAATGTTTAACGGTTTCACAACTTTTACATTTTAGCATATAAAATCCCAAAATTAACATAAAAAAATATGTAACATCGTCAAAAACGCGAATATTTCAATCATCTAACGACTTTAATTTTTCTAAATGAGTAGGTACTTTTTGTATTGTCGTACGTTACCAAATCGACGACATTTTTAAATTTATCACGCCATAAAATTTTTATGCCTTATGAAATTAACGAATTTTATCGGCATTAAATATTAAATAATAAAGTCAAATGCATAATGTGAGAGAAAGACATAATTAGTATATTAAACACGGTTCTAAATGCCAATGACCAAATGGTCATTGCATTAAGGAAAAACTACATAGGTGCAAAACACACGCTTCTTATTTAAAATGGCTATAATGCACGTTTGAACTTAATATAAGTCAAATACATCATGTAAGAGAAAGACATAATAGTATAATATTAAACACGGTTGTAATGCCAATGACCAATGGTCGATGTACTAAGCAAAAACTAGTTAAAAACACACGCTTCTTTTTTAAAATGGCTATAATGCACGTTTGAACTTAATATAAGTCAAATACATCATGTAAGAGAAATACATAATAGTATAATATTAAACACATTACAACATGGTTGTAATGCCAATGACCAAATGGTCATAGCATTAAGGAAAAACTACATAGGTGCAAAACACACGCTTCTTATTTAAAATGGCTATAATGCACGTTTGAACTTAATACAAGTCAAATGCATACGGTGAGAGAAAGACATAATTAGTATATTAAACACGGTTCTAATGCCAATGACCAAATGGTCATTGCATTAAGGAAAAACTACGTAGGTAAAAACAGGCTTCTGATTGTTATAAATGAAATAATGCACGTTTGAACTTAATACAAGTCAAATACATCATGTAAGAGAAAGACATAATTAGTATATTAAACACCTCGTATGGCCAGGTCATGAATTTTTTCAATATGGTGCCAATGCACAATTCAAAACTAGACAGAAAAAAACGAATCTTGTTATTAATAAATGCACGCTCGCACGTTATCACTTCATATATATAACGATTTAATCTCCAGTGGTTTTCATTAGTACCTATATGCTTTGAGTGTTAATATAATATCTCCCAGTTTTTTGTGCAATTAAAAAATTGAAATATGATGGGTGCCAAGTTTTTAAAATCCATTATAGATTTGGATGGGTTTTCAATAAACGGAAAATTCATCGCCAAAGAAATGGCAGTATATGATGTCGATACAAAAAGTGTTCATATTCGGCATTATCAAGTTGAACATTTTTGCCAATTAAATGAAAAAGATCGCAAGACCGCAATATGGCTGACAAATTTTAAGCACGGTTTGCGGTATGGAAATCAATACGGGGATGAAGAACAAAATATTATGGAGGATCATGTATTACAACTCTGCGAAAGTGCTAATCGTGAAAACCGCATGATTGGATACAAAGGTGGAATTATAGAACGAGATCTTATAACTAAACATGGCGGTGTCGGATTTAACATCGAAAAGTTACAGTGTCCGAAGTTCGAAATGTTAATTGAACGATTCCCAAATAACCATTATGCGTCCTGCGGAAGACATCAACCATTAAAAAATAAAAAACCGGTACATTGTTCCGCTACCGAAGTTAGTTTTTTTGGTTTATATGTTGAAAATTATTTCAATAATCTATGATTATTTTTCTATATGTTATATTATGTTATATGTTATTAATTTATTTTTATTTTTAATAAATATACCTAGACTAAACTTTATTACATGTGCCTTATTTTATGGTAACCTTATTTTATTTCTACCGTTTTTAATCAAGTTTAATAAGTTTTCTAAGTCCTTTTTGTATATACGAATTACATTGAAATAATAAAACCATCATGCAATGTATGGGCAAATCGTTTTTTATCAAAGTCCGTTTGTGCAAACTAACATAGTAACATAGCAAATCATTTTGCTATGTTATTATACATATTAAAATATAAATTTTCATCACTCGTTTTGTGAATTTTGGTATACATCATTAAAAAATGATATTAAAATGATAAAAATACAACAGGTGCAATGAATTACAATACATTTAGATATGACATCTTCAACTATTACGTGTGTAAAAAATATAAATTTTCATCACCCATTTTGTGCATTTTTGCATACATCATTAAAAATGAAAATAAAATTATAAAAACACAACAGGTGCAATGAATTACAAGTCCGTTTATGTGCAAATTAGCACAGTAACATAGTAAATCACTTTGCTATGTTACTATACATATTAAAATATAAATTTTCATCACCCATTTTGTGCATTTTTGCATACATCATTAAAAATGATATTAAAATGATAAAAATACAACAGGTGCAATGAATTACAATACATTTAGATATGACATCTTCAACTATTACGTGTGTAAAAATTGGCCGATTTTCAACATCTTTGAAAAAATAACGCCGTTCAAATTGAGTTAAAATTGAATAATGCCATTTTATCAAATTTTAACATTCGAAGTATACGTTTTAAAAAGTTTTTTCGATAACACATTTAAATTTACAGGAGAGTAATGTTTAACGGTTTCACAACTTTTACATTTTAGCATATAAAATCCCAAAATTAACATAAAAAAATATGTAACATCGTCAAAAACGCGAATATTTCAATCATCTAACGACTTTAATTTTTCTAAATGAGTAGGTACTTTTTGTATTGTCGTACGTTACCAAATCGACGACATTTTTAAATTTATCACGCCATAAAATTTTTATGCCTTATGAAATTAACGAATTTTATCGGCATTAAATATTAAATAATAAAGTCAAATGCATAATGTGAGAGAAAGACATAATTAGTATATTAAACACGGTTCTAAATGCCAATGACCAAATGGTCATTGCATTAAGGAAAAACTACATAGGTGCAAAACACACGCTTCTTATTTAAAATGGCTATAATGCACGTTTGAACTTAATATAAGTCAAATACATCATGTAAGAGAAAGACATAATAGTATAATATTAAACACGGTTGTAATGCCAATGACCAATGGTCGATGTACTAAGCAAAAACTAGTTAAAAACACACGCTTCTTTTTTAAAATGGCTATAATGCACGTTTGAACTTAATATAAGTCAAATACATCATGTAAGAGAAATACATAATAGTATAATATTAAACACATTACAACATGGTTGTAATGCCAATGACCAAATGGTCATAGCATTAAGGAAAAACTACATAGGTGCAAAACACACGCTTCTTATTTAAAATGGCTATAATGCACGTTTGAACTTAATACAAGTCAAATGCATACGGTGAGAGAAAGACATAATTAGTATATTAAACACGGTTCTAATGCCAATGACCAAATGGTCATTGCATTAAGGAAAAACTACGTAGGTAAAAACAGGCTTCTGATTGTTATAAATGAAATAATGCACGTTTGAACTTAATACAAGTCAAATACATCATGTAAGAGAAAGACATAATTAGTATATTAAACACCTCGTATGGCCAGGTCATGAATTTTTTCAATATGGTGCCAATGCACAATTCAAAACTAGACAGAAAAAAACGAATCTTGTTATTAATAAATGCACGCTCGCACGTTATCACTTCATATATATAACGATTTAATCTCCAGTGGTTTTCATTAGTACCTATATGCTTTGAGTGTTAATATAATATCTCCCAGTTTTTTGTGCAATTAAAAAATTGAAATATGATGGGTGCCAAGTTTTTAAAATCCATTATAGATTTGGATGGGTTTTCAATAAACGGAAAATTCATCGCCAAAGAAATGGCAGTATATGATGTCGATACAAAAAGTGTTCATATTCGGCATTATCAAGTTGAACATTTTTGCCAATTAAATGAAAAAGATCGCAAGACCGCAATATGGCTGACAAATTTTAAGCACGGTTTGCGGTATGGAAATCAATACGGGGATGAAGAACAAAATATTATGGAGGATCATGTATTACAACTCTGCGAAAGTGCTAATCGTGAAAACCGCATGATTGGATACAAAGGTGGAATTATAGAACGAGATCTTATAACTAAACATGGCGGTGTCGGATTTAACATCGAAAAGTTACAGTGTCCGAAGTTCGAAATGTTAATTGAACGATTCCCAAATAACCATTATGCGTCCTGCGGAAGACATCAACCATTAAAAAATAAAAAACCGGTACATTGTTCCGCTACCGAAGTTAGTTTTTTTGGTTTATATGTTGAAAATTATTTCAATAATCTATGATTATTTTTCTATATGTTATATTATGTTATATGTTATTAATTTATTTTTATTTTTAATAAATATACCTAGACTAAACTTTATTACATGTGCCTTATTTTATGGTAACCTTATTTTATTTCTACCGTTTTTAATCAAGTTTAATAAGTTTTCTAAGTCCTTTTTGTATATACGAATTACATTGAAATAATAAAACCATCATGCAATGTATGGGCAAATCGTTTTTTATCAAAGTCCGTTTGTGCAAACTAACATAGTAACATAGCAAATCATTTTGCTATGTTATTATACATATTAAAATATAAATTTTCATCACTCGTTTTGTGAATTTTGGTATACATCATTAAAAAATGATATTAAAATGATAAAAATACAACAGGTGCAATGAATTACAATACATTTAGATATGACATCTTCAACTATTACGTGTGTAAAAAATATAAATTTTCATCACCCATTTTGTGCATTTTTGCATACATCATTAAAAATGAAAATAAAATTATAAAAACACAACAGGTGCAATGAATTACAAGTCCGTTTATGTGCAAATTAGCACAGTAACATAGTAAATCACTTTGCTATGTTACTATACATATTAAAATATAAATTTTCATCACCCATTTTGTGCATTTTTGCATACATCATTAAAAATGATATTAAAATGATAAAAATACAACAGGTGCAATGAATTACAATACATTTAGATATGACATCTTCAACTATTACGTGTGTAAAAATTGGCCGATTTTCAACATCTTTGAAAAAATAACGCCGTTCAAATTGAGTTAAAATTGAATAATGCCATTTTATCAAATTTTAACATTCGAAGTATACGTTTTAAAAAGTTTTTTCGATAACACATTTAAAGCTTTTCAATAACATTTGTGTACTTTTGCAAACTTTAAAATTTTCACCAAAAATTTCGAAATTTTACTCTCGATTCTAGATTTTGGAGTGGGGATGTCGCTATCTTTGTTTTGATAATCTTTCTCTCTCTCTCTTACAAAAGCATAGCATCATTATAACAAACGGATATCGTTATTTTTTAAAAGTCCTTTTTGTATATGAATTATATCGGAATAATATCGGAGTTCACGGAGCAGCTTTCCCAACCGCAATTGCCTCTCACAAATTTTTTGTTTTGACCTTATGTAATATTTTATTTGTGTGAACCATGCGCCCTTCAGGAGTAAATTATTTGAGAATAATTTGCTAATGAGTTGAAATTACATATATTTGAAATGGAATGCCCGATTTGTTTAAATAAGTTGGCCGATTTTATCGGTGTATTAGAGTGCACGCATACATTCTGCAAATATTGTATTTTAGCTTAGTCTGTTGATCATAATACCTGCCCTTTAGGGCGGGAAATTTATAGTAAAATTAAAATTTTTAAAAGTGGTGAATACCAGGAAACCATCACCACCCCAAACCTCTAACAAATGTGACTGCACAACCAATACATACTATGGAACATAGCCATAACACGTTGGATCCCACAATAACATCTGTTGTGAGTATGTTTATGGATGTGCTAAGAGATCTTGGTGAAAACATCGATCAAAGAGAAGAAATTTATTTTGACATTGATGATTTTCTAACAGATGAAAGTGATGTTGATAGGGAGAATATGTAAAAAAATATGTAAAATATGTAAATGTAAATTTTAAGTTAATTCTAGCAACCTTGGATTGGCTGTTTTACGTTTAGTTTTTTTGATCGTATCGTGTCGAGCTCAGTATCGTCGTTTTATTACGTGTAGGTATTTATACCGCAGTTTTTTCAGTTTTTTCGAATTTAAGCCATGAAACTGAGCAAGAGGTTAAATATCTTGGTAAGCTTGCAGTCACTTTAATGAGAGGTTAGTTCACCTGCGAAGTTTGATATCGTTTTCTTTTCTCGCCTGCAATGGGAATGCCGTTCCTGTCTGTTTTCTGCCCTTTCGAGACTTTTTTCTTCTTTGCGGCTGGAGTGGGAACACCACTCCAGCCTTGTCGTCTTACTTAGTTACGCTTCTTGGTCCGAACTTAGAGCTGCTTCGGACCTTCTCGCCAAGTTTGGCATTCAAGTTTAGGAATGCATGTGCAGCTGAACACTGTCTTCAGTATTATTATAGCAACTACTGTACTTCATAATATTGCAACCGATATTTTATATAAATACAAATTTTTAACATTTTTGCTAATGATAGAATTACATATATTTGAAATGGAATGCCCGATTTGTTTAAATAAGTTGGCCGATTTCATCGGTGTATTAGAGTGTACCCATACATTCTGCAACAATTGTATTTTAGCTCGGTCTGTTGATCATAATACCTGGAAATTTATAGTAAAATTAAAATTTTTAAAAGTGGTGAATACCAGGAAACCATCACCACCCCAAAACCTTTGGTGAAAACATCGATCAAATAGAAGAAATTTATTTTGACTTGATGATTTTCTAACAGATGAAAGTGATGTTGATAGGGAGAATATGTAAAATAATATGTAAAATATGTAAATGTAAATTTTAATTTTAAGTTAATTTTAGCAACCTTGGTTTGGCTGTTTTACGTTTAGTTTTTTTGATCGTATCGTGTCGAGCTCAGGATCGTCGTTTTACTACGTGTAGGTATTTATACCGCAGTTTTTTAAGTTTTTTCGGATTAAGCCATGAGACTGAGCTAGAGGTTAGATATCTTGGTTAGCCTGCAGTCAACTTGATGAGAGGTTAATTCACCTGAGATGTTTGATATCGTTTTCGTTTTTCGCCTGCAATGGGAATGCCGTTCCAGACTGTTTTCTGCCCTTTCGGGACTTTTTTCTTCTTTACGGCTGGAGTGGGAATACCACTCCAGCCTTGTCGTTTTGCCTAGTTACGCTTCTTGACCAGAACTTAGAGCTGCTTCCTGGACCTTCTCGTCAAGTTTGGTACGCAAGCTTCATATCGCTGCTGCCACGCTTTGAAGACTCTTCTACCTTGGCTCCTGTAATGCCATATCTATATGAATACTAAAGACGATCTTATCTCGTACGTTATTTTATGTAGTGGTATCTGAACAATATGTTAAAACTTCGGTATATTTTATAAAAAATGTTTTAAATTTGTAAAGGATGACTATGACTAATTTTTGGGTGTGAGGGAATGCAATCAAACAAATGTTATCGTTAAGCCAACGTTTCGATCAGTTTATTTGATCATCATCAGTGCAAACAATAAAAGATGGACAAAGTTTGATCATTGAAATAATTGAAATATGCGGACATAGGTGATAGAACAGGGCGAAGCGCTCAACATCTGAACACGATCTTCGTCAAACGGCACAATGGCAAACAATATTGTAACAAAAACACAAAACAATATACCGTGTATAACAGTGTGTAAAACAGTTTAAAATATCTAAAAAAAACAATAGTGGTCAATAACATTAAAAATTAAAATCGTTGTAAAATGCTATACAATAGATCAACTACAAAAGTGAAAACGATAATGACCTGTTCGCCCTGTTCTATCACCTATGTCCGCATATTTCAATTATTTCAATGATCAAACTTTGTCCATCTTTTATTGTTTGCCCTGATGATGATCAAATAAACTGATCGAAACGTTGGCTTAACGATAACATTTGTTTGATTGCATTCCCTCACACCCAAAAATTAGTCATAGTCATCACTTAGCTGAGGAAGAAATTTATTTTTAATTTGTAAAGGAGCTACAGGAATTCCAGAAATCGAAAACTTCAAGGAACAAATTATATCAAATGTCCATCTTCGATGGCGATATCGAGGTAACGGTTTTTAATTATTGGATAGCAGACAAAAAAATTTAAAGTCGAGTTGGAAATGTACAAAGATTTTTCCAATGATCCAGTTTCCAGGATTTTCCAATCATACGAGTAGAATTGTTCCTGAAAAAGTTATAGATTTAGATTTGATTTACCAAACATTGTATTGGTTAAATATGAGTACAAGCGAGTTTTTAGGGGGGGGGGAGGGATAAGTACACAAACTTCGGAACCCTTAATCAAACTGGGAATCTCTATCGCTATATATAGTAAAAAACAAACACCATGACGATTAACGTAGTCAGTAATAATAACTTCTGTGGTTTGTGGAAGGTTGTATTAACAACAATAGTTGCAAAACCTGAAGATAGCAACTATAGGAGGGTTGGTTTGTACAGATACATAATACTTAATTTTAAATTATCAAATATTTTATAAATACGTTAAACTCCTACCCCTTATACAGACAACCACCCCTCTTTTTATCGAATAGGCCTTGAAGTTTTTGTGGCGATCTTGTGAATCTCTCCGTCAATGTAGGACGTTAAAATACTACCCCCGTGTATATCGCAACCCTTTTTTTTGTATAACGAAAAACTACCCTAACGGACAACCCCTCAGGAATACCACCCTCCCTCATTTCGAAAACTTTATTAACGAATCCTTATCCGTCCTTAGCAACTAACGATAAAAGGCTCTAATCTGCGTTCTCTACGCACGTTTACACATTACCACCTCGTACCGTTTATATCGGACCATTTTTAAATCTCGTCTTTAGCGATTAACGATAGGAAGTTTTAGTTGTGTCTAGCACACATGTTTACGTGTAGATTCGTTTTGTTTAAGTACGCATATTACGCGCTCGTTTTAGTACGTATTTAATGCCTGTAGCTTCGTACACTCATTACGCATTTTAGTTTACATTTGTCCCGAACAAGACGCAAAGCGCCTCGTACGCATTTTTACGCTTTATTACGTATCACGCATTGACGCACTTTATTTAGGTTACGCATTTTTTTTGGACTTTTGTTTGAGTTTAGTTTCTGAATTCAATCTTCGAAGTTAGTTTTGTAAATGTATTTTTGATATTTTCCTCGCACATCTTGTGGATTAGTAAAAGTTTTTTTTGAATTTCATTTGCAGAGTTATTTTTAGATTTTGATTTGATCTTCAAGATCAGTTTGGGTTATTGTCGACGTAAAGTTTTTTTTTACAGTTTTGAATTTAATATCGGCATTTAAAGTAAAGTTTTTTTTGTTTAACGTCAAGTTTTTTTTTGAATTAAGATGAACGTTTTTGAATTTAATATCGGCATTTGAAGTAAAGTTTTTCTTCTAGTTTAACGTAGTTTTTTTTTAATTAGCCGTTTCCAAGTACGTCACAGTGACGTCATTGGCTCCACCCCGAACAGCTGATTCTGGTTTTCGAAAAATGAACCCGAAAAATAGTTTTTGCTACGAGCTGGTCGGATTACAGCGTCCAATCTTAAAGATATTTGCCACACAATAATTACCAAACCTTCGGTATCATTATTGAAAATGGTATATTACCCCCATTTATATAAAAGGACATTTGCAGCAGGTAAGTTTTATCGACATCACTATGTGCAAAACAAATTGTTATTGTTGAATGTTGTAGGAGTTTATGGATGTACTCATGAGAGAGACGCAATTAAGGATTCTTTAGCCCACCACCAGAAAGAACACCCTAATTCATCAGTTGAAAAATGTGGACTATTCATTCATGAAGAATTTCCAAAATTTGCTGCTACACCCGACGGTATTTTAAATTGTGATATCTGTGGACAAGGCTGTATTGAAGTGAAATGTCCATTTTGTGCAAGAGACACTTCAGTAAGTGAACTTATAAAAATTAAAAAAACGTGCGTAATTCCTGGAGATCAGACTGTTCTTGATAAAAAGCATAAATACTTTTATCAGATCCAAATGCAAATGGCATTAAGCAAAACCAAGTTTTGTTACTTTATTATGTGGAGCCCAAAAGATTTTTTGTTGAAAAAGTAAATTTTGATTCAAACTTTTGGCAAGATAAAAGTGCCAAGGCACTTTTGTTCCATCGAGAGGTTGTACTTCCTGAACTCTTGGCAAAATATTATACATTACCGCTAGAAAAGGTTGAGAGTCAACCTTCCTTCAGCAGCAAAGATGATTCTCAATCTAGTACCAGCATAGACGTAACTGAAGTGATGGAAACAGATCCGGAAGTGATGGAAACAGATCCGGAAGTGGAGGAGGTTTGTGTTTTATTCTTCAGGACCTAGTGCTATGTATTTAATTATGAATTGCAGATATGGTGCCATTGTCGACGGCTTGCCGAATGGCCGATTTGTTTAAATAATTTGGCCGATTTTATCGGTGTATTAGAGTGTACCCATACATTTTGCAAAAATTGTATTTTAGCTGGGTCTGTTGATCATAATACCTGCCGTTTGGGCGGGAAATTTATAGTAAAATTTAAATTTTTAAAAGTGGTGAATACCAGGAAACCATCACCACCCCAAAACCTCCAACAAATGTGACTGCACAACCAATATATACTATGGAACATAGCCATAAACGTTGGACACGTTTTCATCATTCAGTAACAGAATGTATTTGCGCCTTATCAAATGTTTTTTATTTATATAATAATTATATTATGTAACAATAAATTTGATTTTTTTACAATGTTTTTTACCCAATTATTATCCTATTGAATATATAAGCAGTTGCGTTAAAACCATGAGTGTGTATGCTGATGAAAAAGCCCGCCTTATTTCGTTTAGAAATTGGAAGCTGGTTTCTACAGTTTACACAATGATGATAATGTTCGGTGTGCGTTTTGTGCAATCATTATTGGTATCTGGGAAGCGGGGGATGATCCTATGATAGAACATAAAAAGTGGTCTCCAAGATATACTTTTCTTGGAAAAGATGTTTCCGGATTTTTTCCCAATTCTACCCCCAAAAATTATGCAATTGGTGAAGATGTTTGTGGGTATAAAATCTACCCCAACTCAACACCCGACAACTGTCTAAATAGATCTGAAAAATTTGAAGTTTTGAGTGATATCGATAGTATGTTGAGAAATAAAAACAAATTTGGCCAAAAAAAAAAGTTTCCTTGTTTCATTATTCAGGGACTTATCAGGTTGCCAGTACATGGAATTTTTGTTTGAAGGGAAGTCGTACACATACTATCAAGTACTTCCATTTCGATTGAAAACTTCGGTTGGAACATGTACAACAGCCATGGATGTTACTTTAGGGCGAGAAGTCAGAGAGTTTACAATTTACTATATACATAACTAGATGTAGATGACCTATTGATAGTGTCCGAGCTTTTCAGGTATTAGCTCGCATTGTCGTTCCGATTTATGACATGAAGTTTCGTATCGTACCATCCGACTCGAGACGTCGAGTCTGGAATTTATCGGGTAGTTTTTACCACTAATATCGTTGTTCGTGTCGATCCATTGAGCAATTTACGGATTCAGTTTAGAGATTGTAGTCCGGTCATATTAGGGTTTCACCTCGGAGTGAGAGATAATAAGCTGAAAACTCGTATAGACCTTTATCTCGGCACTCTAAAAGTTGTCTCAAGTCACCTAAAATCTCGTGTCCGCGTCTTAAGATATTCAAGGTCAAAGAAATCGGTTTTTTGCAAATATCTCGTTTCCTATGGCTTTAATGCTATTTACATTTATTATAAATATTGTAGAGAATAAAATTTTCTATAACTTTTGTTTAAAACATTTTTTTATACATCAAACCGTTTTTGAGATAGAGGGCGTTGCACGCACAGCGCTTAGTTATCTACAGCATAATGCAAGATCAACCGTTAGTCACATTATAATATATATACTAATACGCCGTATTTTTAATTTTAATTTTATATTAAATTTAATTTAAATTTAGAGAATTTAATTTTTGCAAAAAAGTTGTTTGTCAGCATTTTTTTATAATTTTAGGTGAGTCCTTGAAGACATTCACAGTTCCGGATATCAACTAAAAAGTTAAAATCTGTAACTTTAAATTGCCCTAGCGTCCAAATTTTTGAATATAAAAATATGCTGTTGGGGACTTTCTGTAAGAAATTAAATAATCGATAAAAATTCATTATATTAGAGCCTAAATCAGCTTAACGGCTTTTGTCCCTAATGAGGAGGGGGCGAGTCTTGTTTTATTCAGCTTTTAAATCAATTAAACAAAATATTAGAAATGAAAAAAAAATTGCAAAAAACCGATTTCTTTGACCTTTGACCTTGAATATCTTAAGACGCGGACACGAGATTTTAGGTGACTTCTGAGACAACTTTTAGAGTGCCAAAATAAAGATTTATACGAGTTTTCAGCTTATTATCTCTCATTCCGAGGTTGACCCTTATTTTTGACTTATATGACTGGACTATTGAGTTAATTTTAGCAACCTTGGATTGGTTGTTTTACGTTTAGTTTTTTCATCCTATCGTGTCGAACTCCGTATCGTGTCGAACTCAGGATCGTGGCTTTATTACGTGTTGGTTATACCGCAGTTTTTTAAGTTTTTTCGGATTAAGCCATGATACTGAACTAGAGAGGTTGGATATCTTGGTCAGCCTGCAGTCAACTTGATAAGAGGTTAGTTCACCTGCGATGTTTGATATCGTTTTCTTTTTTCGCCTGCAATGGGAATTCCGTTCCAGTCTGTTTTCTGCCCTTTCGGGACTTTTTTCTTCTTTGCGGCTGGAGTGGGAATACCACACCAGCCTTGTCGTCTTGCTTAGTAACGCTTCTTGACCCGAACTTAGAGCTGCTTCCAGGACCTTCTCGTCAAGTTTGGTACGCAAGCTTGAAATCGCTGCTGCCACGCTTGGAGGACTCTTCTACTTTGGCTCCTGAAATGCCATATCTATACGAATTCTAAAGACGATCTTATCTCATACGTTATTTTATGGAGTGGTATCTGAAAAATGTTAAAACTGCGGTATTTTTTAAAAAAATGTTTTAAATTTGTAAAGGAGCTACAGGAATTCCAGAAATCGAAAACTTCAAGTAACAAATTATATCAAGTGCCCATCTACGATGGCGATATCGACGTAATGGTTTGTAATTATTAGATAGCAGACAAAAAATTTAAAGTCGAGTTGGAAATTCACATAGATTTTTCTAATGGTCCAGTTTCCAGGATTTTCCAATTATAGAATTGTTCCTGAAAAAGTTATTGATTTGGATTTGATTTACCAAACATTGTATTGGTTAAATATGAGTAAAAGCGATTTTGAAGGGGGGGGAGGGTTAAGTACACAAACTTCGGAACCCTTAATCAAACTGGGACTCTCTATCGCTATATACAGTAAATAAACAACCACCGTGACGATTAAAGTAGTCAATAATAATAATTTCTGTGGTTTGTGGGAGGTTGTATTAACAACAATAGTTGCAAATCCTGAAGATACCAACTATTGGAGGGTGGGTTTGTACAGGATACATAAAGTTAACGATATTGAAAACATTTAGTTTCCTCTATTGAGTTCCTCCTCTGATTCGAATAAACAACGTTGTTCCCCTTTGCGGCATAGCGATTCAAATCTGCCCTTAAAAGGAAATGCAAAGTGATCGGTATTATATAAAGGGAATAGTCAGTACATCCGCGAAAACAAGACACGCGTAAATCAGTAAAATCTTTATATTCTTTAGGTATAAATCTTCGTTCGAGAAGGAATACCTAATGAACACTACTATGTAAAAGGGGTAGTAAGCGCGTCTCCGAGAGCAAGACTTTCTTTCAACTTTGGCCATATTAAAGGTTAGCAGTCGATTTAGATTATCCTGAAACTTTTCCTAACGGAAAAACATCTAAATTTATTCAATAAAAAAAATATCATTCATTATAGACTAAAAGCAATGCATGAAACATGGTTGAATCTTACGCAAAATTTGCGTTCGTAAATTTAAACAATCCTCATGGTTAGGGGCCAAAATATAATTTATGATTCTGAGAAGCATAAATATGAGAGTAGAAGGCTGAAAAATAATAGGAAATAAAAAAAAACATATTAAAAATTTACATAATAAATATATCAACATAAAAATATTATTAATAATATAAAACGGTAGGAGAAAGTCGCAATAACAATAATAAAATAATATTTGTATTTTTTTTTGTATTATAGGGCCACATTATATTAAATTTTCTCTATTCTCTATGATCATTGTCTAGTTTTACATGGTTCCACATGACAAAATTTGTAGAGGTCATATAAACAACGTTATTAACCTTTACAACATTACGGTTCAAATGTTACCTTAGAGCTGTTTTACATTACACTAAATTTTTCAGGACTGAAATTTTCAGTCCTAAAAATCTAATGCGCGCGCCGAATCAGGACACTGACAACAAGAATTTAGAACATGTTCTAATTTATTGTTGTCAGTGTCCTGATTCGGCGCGCGCATGATGTAAAATTAGTTTCATAATTTAAAATAACTGTTGGTATTGAAATGAGGCATTGTTAATTCGCAAAAAGTTTTTATATGCCATTACATCTTCGGTTAATAATTCATGGTTCAACATATTTAAAATTTATTTTCCTTCTATTCTTCTTTCAATCCACGGTTTAGTCCATAATCGCTTTTTTTCAAAGTTGTTTGATTTTTTGTTTTTACAAGTAACATTGTAATAATTATCACAGCCGCAGCACATAATTTTTTTCTTTTGCTAATTTGCATTTTTATTTAATTATTTTAAATCAACCAATTCACATTTGACAATTTACCTAATGCGCGCGGCGCATATTCAGTCGCTGAAAAAGTTAAAATTGTCAGGTTGTAGTTGCAAACAGGAAAGTATTACAACAAGTTTTCTATCATCCTAATTCGGCGCGCGCATTGGATTTTTAGGACTGAAAATTTCAGTCCTGAAAAATTTAGTGTAATGTAAAACAGCTCTTAGAATGGAATAAGTGGTCAATATTATCTCAAGGGAATAGTTAGCATTTCTCTGAAAACAAGACAGGTGGTAAATCAGCAAATTCTTTATGTTCACAACCAGTTTACAGATTAAGTTATGAGACGCTATATTTTTCTAGGAATTTGGGATTCCACTATGAATATTACTAACATGCACCCGAATTGACAAATTTATAAAATTAAGTGCACATACCTTTATACTGCTATCAAAAGCGACGAGATGCCACCAAATTGTTTCGATCGATTTCTGCAAGCGATGTCTCCATGAAGATCCAGTACAGAATTTTGAATTGCCAAGCAATTAATTCCAATGCAGGATACCGACCCGCTACTCTGCAAAAACAAAAGAAATTCACATGCTGTTCAAAATAATCACTACACTACGAAAAATATTAATTAAATCGTACTTTTCATTTATTATTTCATGTATGAAATATTCATAATTATGAAAGAGAATAATAGTATATTATAGGCCAAGGTTGTGAAGGCCGTCATTATTGCCCTAGCGCCAAATTTCGGAATATAATTTGGCGCTAGGGCAATAATGGTCTTCACAACCGTGGTTTATATACGATTTATTCCACTACTAGATTTATTACCATTTTTTAAAATTCTTTTTAACAAAAAAATTTTCAAATTTAATATATTTATTTCAAATGACAGTTTTGTTTTGTTGATTTGACAGTTGTTGACAAATTTAGGTTATTAAATAAAATAAATCGCGGTGCGTCAAATTAACAATGGATGGCGCTGTCACTTGCTGTCACATTTAATTCGATTATAATGAATTTTTAAAATTAAATTAATGTATTAAAATAGCGTTTTAAATAGTTTAAATACAATTAATTAGCATTTCTTGGTTATTCTAAATCATTTAATAACAACATTTTTCTTTAAAATAGTTGCCAAGTTATCAAAAAATGTCATTTTGTTCATTATTAACCAGTGGTTAATAATGGAAAAATTGTTCACCACTAGTCGAAAACGTGTCACTTCTTGAGCAACTAACCTAAGTAAAAATGATAGATATGACTAGTAGTGGAAAAAATAAATTATTCGTGGAGTTCAAATGGTTATCAACAGATAGCGCTACAAATTGGAAGGCGGAATAAATGGCTTGAGCACCAATCACAGACCTCTGAAAGATTCGTGACATGAAAAAGAATATTATACAAATTATGGATAAATTGCGTATTTGATCGAGTAAATAACCACCAATATCAATAATTGGGGAATTATTTACTAATGCAAATCATTTATCAAACCACTTCACATTTCCAGCCCCTATATTGTACGAACTATCGGTTTTATGTCAAACCCTGTTTGAAAATTTTTAACCCCAGACAAAAAAGGGTTGTGCGTTTCACCCGTATAACTATTTGTATGTTTATTTGTTGCTTTGCACGTTCACCGGTAACTATTTAATGCATCAATGGGTTTCGATGTAGTTTTTCTTTTTATTTGTTTTTTATTTTCTTTCTTCTTTGGTAGAATTTAAGGGTGTTTGGTAGCCGATATTGAAAAACTATTCCGCTAGAGGAGCGCCACCAGTACATTTGATACATAGTGTATTCCCCTACAATGGTTTAAATATATCTTTATTTTTTATGAGATAAAAGCATACATAGAAGTTGTACACTACAGATTGTGTGGGCGCTTATCACGACGGCAGGCGCAATATTTCATTACAAGCTAGACAACTTGAGATGCATTTTTGTACTAATTATAATTATAAAACATTGCTATTCAAAAAGAATTACGCGTATGAAGTAATAAATTGAATATTATTAAAACGGAACTACAATTTTAAAACAAAAACTTTTAGCAAATAAAATTAAATAAAATTTGAAGATATTCGTGAATGCTAAATAAATATTTTCAAAGTTTTATAAGAATTTGTTTTTTTAAAGGCCATTATAATGACATATTTAGGAATAATAGAATTCAATTTTAAGGAGTGTTTGGAATTTTTTTTGCTGCTACCATATTTGAATTTGATACCATATAATACTCATGCCAAAAAATATTATGGATTCCATACGCTGCGTGATTAAAAAGGGGATTTTAAGAATTTATTTACTTCCATTTATGTAACTCAAAATTTAGTGCAAAAGCTCCTATACGTGCATCTAAAAAAATCTGATGTGACAATACATTCCTTTCCAATTTACTAGATTCAACTTTTATATTAATTTCATTGGTTGATTCCATAATTTTTCTTAAATGCACCAAAAAATACACTATAAAAATACACCATAAATGCAAAATTAAAAAAATGTTGACTCAAAATTTTTTTAACCCGATAAGAATACAAATTACTTTGATATTTCAAAATTATCAAATTAATGTAATTTGTAATTTTTTGCATATTATTTTTACGACAGGACTTTTCAACAAGGACTTTGTTTTTTAATAGGGAAAATTTTGGATGTGGTAACAGTTTTGTCATTCCGTTTTTTGATATAATATGTTATATACATACATAAAATATGTACTATGTACTGGTCAAGTAAAATGTCTACAACTTATTATAATGTCTTCAATTTCAATCGAAAATCGCAAGAAAATAATTAAAATCCACTACGAAAATTGTGAATCTGTGAAAACTGCATATCACAAAATGTCAAATATTCTCTGCCGTTTAATCGTTCTACTGAAACCGCTATTACAAATTTGGTGGTTAAATTTGAGTCTACTGATTCGGCACATAACATACCAACAACACGTGTTCGTGGATGGGTTAAAAATGGACGATTTTTAACCAAAATCTAATCAGCTCTTTAGGCAGCTGCATCAAACTAGTGTATGAAATTATAACTAAATCGCTGCACGAGTTTGCCTCTAATTGTAATAAAAAGCAATGATCTTAAACAATTCCAATTCCAAAAAAATAGACCATGGGAAAAATGCTAAGATTTTCTAACATATTTCTAATAAATAACAATACTTTCCCTGACTATATACATAAATGGGAAAGTAAATGACAATTGTTGACAAATACAATCAATTTTAAAAACGAAATGGTTTTATGTTTTGTGAACATTTGGGGTTTTTCTTTTTCTTACATTTAATTTTAAAAATGTCAGAGGGTAGTTACCTCCTACCATTCTCCTATGCATCTTCCAAACTATTATGTGGATCGTTTACAGGATCTCTTATTTTTAAGTTACGTGGTATCCTGGGATCTGCTAATTCTGACAGCATGCATTCCGTATAAAATTTTTTAAGTTTCGGCAATATTTCATCGTTCCAAAATTTGGAGTCCTTATATATCTGTTCCACTGAGAAGTCGGTATCCGAATACATAATGAAATCGCAATATGTTCGTCGAGTAATATTGAGCTTCCCTTGGATTTGATAGAAATAGTTATGCGATTTTTTTAAGCTAAAAGTAGTTTTAGTGTTTTATTTTGTAATTTATTATTCTACTATTAAAAATTACCGAGTATGTCCATCCACAAAACTGAAACACACGTTTTTTTTTTCGTTACATCTTTAAATAATTGACCAGATAAAGATGGAAAACATTTTATTTCTATCAAACCGTCATCTGGAAGTAAACCATCGGGGCTGGCACCAAGATAGGGATGGTTTAAATCAAGAAAAATGCCACATTTTTCAACACGAACTTTTTTGAATGTTTCGTATTTTTCAATGGCCTTTTCCTCATTTACACGACCATAATTAACGGCAGCTGTATTCAATTCCTGTAGTAAAATAACGATGTATTATTATGTATAATAATTGAAGAATATATGTACATATAATTGAAAACAAATATTTCAATTAATTTTCATTCGTTTTATAACTAGTTAATTTTTTAAACTTCAATTTAATACAACATAATATTATATTGCTAATTTACCTTATAATATAATAATCGCTTGACCAAATTATGGCAGTGAGTATTAGTACGGCGTTTTACAACGCATCCAAAATTTGATGCAGTAAGGCGCAGCTTCCTAATCTCATGCCATAAAGAACTTGCGTGTTGTTCTTTTGTGTCATTTTCAATGGCCAACTGTTTCTCAATGGAAGTCACACTTTCTTGCAAAGCAAGCAAAATGTTGTTTATTTTTTCTTGCAGTTCTTGAGGGGTCAAATCCGGTTCGATGGACTGCAATCCATAAAACTGATCAGGACCACCATTGCTGGTGCGCCTCTTCTTTTTCAGAGGTTGGTCATTAAATTTCAATTTTCTTTTGTAGGATGTCTTTTTTCTTCTGTTCATTACGTTCAGAAATGTTTGACCCACTGCTGCTCCTCTTATTTTTTTCAAAGGGTTCATATGCCAACTCGGCCCATCAAAATGCGACAATGCTGCCCCGTAAGCTCTGGTTACATATGAACCCCTTTTAGTGAAATTGACGCGTTTACCACCAACAAATTTAGCTACTAACCCCATGAACCTGTAATAATGAAGAATAGTAACAAATTGTTTAGGGTTTATTTAGCAAAATACCTCTCAGCTGAATTGGTTGTTTCATTAAATGCAAGTCTATCAGCTTTTAGTACCATGGGATTTAAATTTTTTTTAATTTCTTCCAAGAATTTGCTTGCTTCCAATCTTGGAATAAAATTAATTTCATTTTTATCCTTACTAGTACAATAAGAATCACTAAAATATTGTTAAAATTAATTTTACATTTGTATTGAAGAGATTCAAAAAATAATACCAGCACATAGAATGTTGTCCAAAGACATGGTAAGGTGCGGTCTAGTACAATTGGGCGCGATCGATTGGGCGCGATCGATTGGGCGCGGCGACAACTGGGCGCAGCGACAACTGGGCGCAGCGACAACTGGGCGCAGCGACAACTGGGCGCAGCGACAACTGGGCGCAAATACAATTGGGCGCAAATACAATTGGGCGCGAGGGAAGATTTATCCATTACATATTACTTATTATAACTGATTGTAAGAATTTTTTTCTAAAAAACTATTATTTACGTAACTAAATCTAGAAATGTTTATTTAGCCAATAAAAAAAATTATAATTAAAAATTTAAACTAAATGTTTTTAAAATGTTTATTCCTTCTAACTTCCACTAAAATTTAGAAATAATGTTTATTTAGCCAATAAAAAAAATTATAATTAAAAATTTAAAGTAAATGTTTTTAAAATGTCTATTCCTTCTAACTTTTACAAATAATAACAATGCCTATTAATATAGTACCCAACTGATCAGGAATTCATTTCATAATTATGGGAAATGCCTCGCAAAAAGTCTATAACACTTCTATTCGCGTAATCCTCTTCTAGATTCTTGATGCGCGAATCAGCATCCAAGTATTTCCTTTTCTTAGTAGGTGGATTGTTGCCGGAAACTAAATGTTCATAAAATACATCTCGCCCACGTTGAATAATTTTCAAACTAGAAATTAATTTCCAGATGTTTGGGTGATCCATGCTCATTGTATAATCGCGTCTTAACTGACACGGGAACAAACAATCATACTGAAGCGGCACATAGACGATTAGAGACAGAGCTAAGTATGGATCTAAGCTAAGTATGGAGCTAAGTATGGAAACATTTGGAAATTAATTTCTAGTTTAAAAGTTATTCAACGTGGGCGAGATCTGTTTTATGAAAAATTAGTTGCCGGCAACAATCCACCTATTAAGAAAAGAAAATAGTCGGAGGCTGATGCGCGCATCAGAAATCTAGTAGAGGATTACGCCACATAGGGGTCGTCCATAAATTACGTCACGCAATTTTAAGCAATTTTTAACCCCCTCCCCCATCGCCACACTTCGTCACACAAACCTAGACCCCCCTCTAAATATTACGTCACATATTCTTGACCCCCCCCCCCCAATGTAGTTTTATTGACTTCTTAGTAAATTTTACAATCGGTTTTATTTTGATCTTTATAACAATTTATTATAATAGATTTATGACGGCTCTGTATATTTATACATAAATATACACGTACAGATTACCAACTAAAATTAAGTTTTTTAATCTTTTAATCTTTTTACGTTTTTCAAAAATTTTAAAAATCATTTTGAAAGTTCAAAAAATAGTATTTTTGAAATACTAGAAGAAGGAGAACATGAGTGGCCAAATTATATGAGGGCCGGTCCTGACCAATGTCAGGACGTTAGAAACCAATTATTGCATGTGTAAAACATACTTTTATCTTAAGTTGTCAAGTTGGCAACCTGTTACTAACTCGACATTTCAAGAAGCTTTTACGTTTTAAGAGAGAGAGAGAAATAAAAGCAATAATAATTTTTGTGACGTCACAAATTTTGAAACCCCCCGCCCCCCATCGTCACAAATCGTCACAAGGGTCGGAACCCCCTCCCCCCTAGGAGCGTAACGTAATTTATGAACGACCCCATAGAAATATTATAGACTTTTTGCGGGGAATTTCCGATAATTACGAAATGAATCCATGATTAGTTAGGTACTTTATTAATAGGCATTTTTATTATTTGTAATTGTTAGGACTAAACATTTTAAAAACATTTTCTTTAAATTTTTAATTATAATTTTTTTTATTGTCTAAATAAACATTTCTAGATTTAAAACATTTTTATACGTAAATACCTATAAGTTTTTTATAAAAAAATTCTTACAATCAGTTATAATAATTAATACGTAATAGATAAATCTCCCTCGCGCCCAATTGTATTTGCGCCCAATTGTATTTGCGCCCAGTTGTCGCTGCGCCCAGTTGTCGTTGCGCCTAATCGATCGCGCCCAATCGATCGCGCCCAATTGTCGGTCACCGTGGTAAGGTGCATTAGATATCATTTGTCGTAGCTTATCAACTTCGTGATTTTTTGCTACAGACTTGATAGCCACACGTATACCCTTTACCAATCTTTCTATACGGGATATACCATTAACTTTATCTGTGAGAATTCGTCTATCGGCAATTGCAAAGGTTGTATTTTTGGACAATTTCTGCAACTTATCGTGCATACATCTTGTCATATGATTTGCACACTCGATTTTTATGACATCTCTTCCATAAGGTACTTTCGTTTTTATGTCATAAAGTACACGAAGATCGCCATCACCTGTAGTAAATTTTAAACATTTTCTTTATTTTAAGAAATTTATTGGCTTACCAATGTAGTATCTGTAAATCAACCCGTGTTGTTCCTTGCTGCAACGAAAGCCCTCAACTATAATGTCCTTTTCCATTCTAGTTGATGGTCCTTTGTAATTCCGAAAACATATGTGAGGATTAGGTTCTAGTCTTCTGCTTTTATAAAATATACACATACAGCATACTTTAGTTTTAACAGCCACATGAAGAGGTTTTTTGTTTCGGCTCCGATTATAATTCCCTAAAATTTGTATGTGAAACTTTCCTACTCTTAAATTTTACATTTTAAAATTATTACAACTCCGCTAGGTGCATTATATCCATGACCATAGCATCTCTTACTCCATCCTACATCTCCGAGAACTGTAATGAACGGAGTTCCATCGGATGTAACATTTCCCTTTTGTAAAGCGATCCGTTTTTCTTCTTCGCCAGCTTTTTGAAGTTGCAAGTTTAAATGGGATTCCCATGTCTACCAGGACATATTGTTTCATTATAAAAGTAAATGTAATCACAAAGACGTACAAACCTTGTTGAATGAAAGTGCATATTTTTGAAAAGTTTTCTGTGACATAGTTGGGACATCAATCAAAGAAAGCATTTCTTCTAATTGACTGTGCCCAATTCCTATACTGAAACTTCCCCATAAAATATCTTCTTTAATGGCTCCATGGCCATGGGGGTCGGTTGTAATAATTTGTTTCTTATTCCAATTGTCACAGAAAAATGTAGAAAAGAAAACAAACCTTGTCGCGTCTCTTTAACAAACGTCATTTTCCCCGTATTGTTTTCGTATTGTTTTAAAATATGTCCTAAATTCACAATTCGTCTGCAATTTAGAATTTCGTCGATCGTTTTTGGGGGCGATGAATCTTTTTCAATGCACAATTCATCCAAAGAACTAAATTGAAAAGTTTAAACAATAGTTTTAAACATCATAAGCTCAAGAAATTAGATACCTGTCGTCCTCAAAAACAAAATCATAATCTGATTCTTGCCGACCACTTATTTCTTCAATTACTACACTTTCAAATGGAATTTCTTGATTTTCAGTTGTAATAATTTCACTTTCATCTGGAATTGAACTTTCATCAGGCCGAATTGGATTTTCAGATAGTACAATAGAAGTACTAGGTTGCATATCGTGATCCACGCAACACTCCATGGCAGTAGCAGCAAATCGTACTAATTTTATAGCAAGGCAAGAACAGCAAAATAAGCTTTCACAATTTTCCAAAAGTAATACCTATCTTCTTCTTACGTTAGGTCTGGGACCTACGTTTACTAAGTTTATTTGATCCACCTCAAAAAATGGATCCTGAAGGCTTTGCAGAGAAGCAGAATTTTCGGAATTTTATGGAAAAACTTGATCAATTGATCATTAGACTATTAGATGGTTAAAGCGATTCTTCGGAGTGCTAGAAATATTTTCAATATTGATGACTTAACTAGGTTTCCCAGCCCGAAAAATTTCTTGACCGCCTCCGTACTTCGGAGGCACGTAAAAACGTCGGTCCCCCCCTGTGTTAATGATTTGCCTTGATAACAATAAAAAAAACAGGGTAGAGGCACATCGAGAACCATTTTAGCAAGCTATTTAAGATGTAAAAATCACTTATGCTCACCCAACTAATTTCAAAAAATTAGTAAAACACAAGTCCCGGACCTAACGTAAGAGAAAGAAGGAGGAATAAATAGTCTCAATAGCATTTTGTTTATGAGTAATTATAATTATAAAAAACACCGGTTTAGACAGGAAAGTTTAAAACCCATATTAATTGAATTTTACCTAACCACGTTTAAAAAATAAATGAATTCGGCCCGTTTATGACATAAAGGTAAAAATTGAGAGATGAAATCCCAAATAATTTTATTTTTAAATTGTTATTCCATTTCATAAACGAATACACTAACCAATTTTTTACAACATGGCTGGATGGGGATTTTTTCAACTATAAAAATGATGTATCGGAAGATATTTTTGAAATAAAATTATTTGTGGTTTCATTTGCCACCTTTAAAATATTGTATCACTGGGCTACTTAGAATTTTAAAGTGCGAGTGAATTTTAAGAGGATTCTTCAGCTAGTGCAATAAATGTATGTAGGTACTTTTAAATGCCTAATTTTTCTTATTTCGCTGCATAATTAACAAATTTTAATAACATTTGAAAAGGCTTCTTTGTAGCACGGCTCAGCGCCGAATTGTTCAAATTTATCAACATTTAATAATTATAGAACAAAATATTAAAAAATAGACATACTAAAGTTTTTAAACTTCTCCCTCGCTATCTAAATTAAAATAATAATATGATGGGTAGGTACCGCTTAAGTTGATGATATATTTTCTTTGCTTTAGCCTTCTTACTTCTCTTTAGCGTACGGGACAAAGCGGGTTTGCTTTTCGGCATTTTTTTAATTAATTTAGAATTCACGTAAGTGCACTATAAATCAAGCTGACAATATCACTCCAATGCAAGGTGACGACTGATTTGCAAGTTGCAATAGTGCAATTGCAATCACGTGATAATTTCCCCTACATTCTTCGAATACCACGTGCCTTTATTATTTTATAGGGAGTAATTAAACAAAGCTAAAAAATGTAGAGATAAAGAATCGCAACGCTTTTCTGTACATATACGTACATATCATTGTTATTACAAATAATTTTCAAAAAAATTATAAAAATATTTTCATGTTAACACTTCAATCTATGGAGTGGTATAAATTTCATTGATTTTGTACAACGATAAACTAAATTAATATGTATTCTTATAATTACTCAAAATGGAGCCATTTTTAAGTAAATTAAACTTGGTTTTATACAGAAATTATATATTTTTTTAAATTAAAAATTATTTCACGAAAAAGTAAAATAAAAATTCTTGCTTTTAGTGCAATATTCATAATTTTATCTTTTCTAGATCGCATGTTGTGTGCGATTGTAAATTCTAATTTTAATCATGAATTGTGGCTAAACTAATTTTTTTACAATAATTTTTAATTAACAAAAATTACCTAAAATATATTGCTAGATAAGAATATTACTATAAAATCAACATATCACATAATTTTGTATTCCTACTGAACAGCCTTAAGGATGTTCGGTAGGAATCAAAAATTATATGTTAAGTTGTTGATATGTTGATTTTAAAGTAGTACTCTTATAAAACAATGTATTTTAGGTAATTTTTGTTAATTAAAAATTATTGTAAAAAAGTTAGTTTAACCACAATTCATGATTAAAATTAGAATTTAACTTCGTACAAAACATGCGATCTAGATTATTTTTGTTGGGGGGGTTAAAATTGCATATTTATTTTATACTTATTGGAATTATGCCAAGCAAAACCACAAACCGTAGTTGGCAAAACCACATAAGCTCAATTATAATTTTTTTTCAGAATACATTCATTATTTATTACATCATTTTAATTTTTAATTTCTTTTTATTCATTTGAAAAATTCTTGAATGAACGGTATGTAGAAATAAATTATACATTTTTCAAATAATTTTAACCATTCAATACCTATCTGTAAAATGACCGCGTTGTAACATCTGCATAAAATAATTTTTCCAATAAAAACCAATTTGTTAATTAGGACATTTTAACTAAGGGCGGCAGTATTAAGGTCCATTTTGCCTAATCTTGAATTATTTAACGAAAAAAGTGTCAAACGTTTGAGCTTCCATAAAAATTATTTGCACCTTTAGCATCACAAAGTTATTCGAAAAAACTTTGGAGGGGGGGGCTGTAAAAACGGCAGTCCCCCCATCGCAAATTTTCGTATAAAATGGGGTCAATCAATAGAGAATCGTTTGAGCTCCAATGGGCTTTCATAAAAATCCTTCGTACTCCTAAGGTTCTTATTAATAATTCAACTCTTTAGAACAATAGGGAAGATGCATAAATTTTTTTTATAGCGTACTTGGATCAAAAATAACTAAATATACTAATTAATGCTATTTAATTTATTTATTTTCGTTTTGATAATAATTTAAAAAATATTTAAAAATCCGTCAATTTGAATTGAACGAAACGACCGCGCAATTTGCAACAGAACGTGTGACGTCACAGTTTAATTTTACATTCATTTATATTATTTTTCTGTGGTTTTGTGCTTTGAAAGTTGAAGTTTGTTAGTGTCAAAAGCTGTTATTTATCATAATTAAATCAATTAAAAACAAGAAAGTTAAAAAAGTACTTTACACGAGTATTGTAAACATGAAAGTGAGGTTATTGTTATTGTGTCGGTGACTTCGTTGCGTTTAAGGTCACATGTTTTATTTTAAATTATTATTGAATTTTAAAATGGATTATTTATAACAATATACAATAAATAGAAGTTATTTTTGCTGATTTGATATTTACTATATAGGATTAATCGGAAAATACTGTTTTAACTAAAAATTTTTTTTCATGCATGTTCCCCATTTTGGAAGGCGCTGTAGAAATGTTTTTTACGAAGTAATTTTTTCAATAAACTAAATACCAATCAATGGGTAATCATATGAGAGCTCCAATGAACTTCGATTTCCATCTTTTCAACCCCAAAGGACAAACATTTAGAGCGTTTCAAAGGTTGTGAAAATGAGTGACATTTAAACAACCCCCCCTCGCGAATTTTCTAATAAAGTTAGTGTCAAACGCTTGAGCTCCAATGGGCTTATATAAAAACTAATAATAAATTCTAAAATATTATTCGCGAAAACTTTTGGGGGGGCTGTAGAAACGTCAGCCCCCCCCCCCGGGGAATTATTGTATAAAATGGATGTCACTCAATAGAGAAACGTTTGAGCTTCAATACACTGCCATAAAAATCGTTCGTCCCCCAAAGGTTTTTAATAAAAATTCAACTCTTTAGAACAATTTTGGAAGGAGCTGTAGAAATGTTTTTTACCAAGTGATTTTTTTAAATAAACTAAATACCAATCAATGGGAAATCATGTGAGAGCTCCAATGAAATTCGATTTCCATCTTTTGAACCTCTAAGGTAAAAAATTTAGAGCGTTTCAAAGATTGTGAAAATGAGTGACATTTAATCACCCCCACCCCCTCGCGAATTTTGTAATAACATTAGTGTGAAACGTTTGACACCTCCAATGAGCTTATATAAAAACTCATAATAAATTCTAAAAAAATATTCGCGAAAACTTTAGGGGGGCTGACTATCACTCAATAGAGAAACGTTTGAGCTTCAATAAGCTTCCATAAAAATCCTTCATCCCCCAAAGGTTCTTAATAAAAATTCAATTCTTTAGAATACTTTTGGAAGGAGCTGTAGAAATGTTTTTTACGAAGTAATTTTTTCAATAAACTAAATACCACTCAATGGGTAATCATTTGAGAACTCCAATGAACTTCGATTTCCATCTTTTCAACCCCAAAAGACAAACAATTAGAGCGTTTCAAAGGTTGTGAAAATGAGTGACATTTAATCAACCCCCCCCCCATGCGAATTTTCTAATAAAGTTAGTGTCAAACGCTTGAGCTCCAATGGGCTTATATAAAAACTAATAATAAATTCTAAAAAATTATTCGCGAAAACTTTTGGGGGGGCTGTAGAAACGTCAGCCCCCCCCCAGGCGAATTATTGTATAAAATGGATGTCACTCAATAGAGAAACGTTTGAGCTTCAATAAACTGCCATAAAAATCCTTCATCCCCCAAAGGTTTTTAATAAAAATTCAATTCTTTAGAATACTTTTGGAAGGAGCTGTAGAAATGTTTTTTACGAAGTAATTTTTTCAATAAACTAAATACCACTCAATGGGTAATCATTTGAGAGCTCCAATGAACTTCGATTTCCATCTTTTCAACCCCAAAGGACAAACATTTAGCGCGTTTCAAAGGATGTGAAAATGAGTGACATTTAATCAACTCCCCCCTCGCGAATTTTCTAATAAAGTTAGTGTCAACCGCTTGAGCTCCAATGGGCTTATATAAAAACTAATAATAAATTCTAAAAAATTATTCGCGAAAACTTTTGGGGGGGCTGTAGAAACGTCACCCCCCCCCCAGGCGAATTATTCTATAAAATGGATGTCACTCAATAGGAAACGTTTGAGATTCAATAAACTGCCATAAAAATCGTCGTCCCCCAAAGGTTTTTAATAAAAATTCAACTCTTTAGAATACTTTTGGAAGGACCTGTAGAAATGTTTTTTAAGAAGTAATTTTTTCAATAAACTAAATACCACTCAATGGGTAATCATTTGAGAGCTCCAATGAACTTCGATTTCCATCTTTTCAACCCCAAAGGACAAACATTTAGAGCGTTTCAAAGGTTGTGAAAATGAGTTGACATATTTAATCAACGCCCCCCCTCGCGAATTTTCTAATAAAGTTAGTGTCAAACGCTTGAGCTCCAATGGGCTTATATAAAAACAAATAATAAATTGTAAAAAATTATTCGCGAAAACTTTTGGGGGGGCTGTAGAAACGTCAGACCCCCCCAGGCGAATTATTGTATAAAATAGATGTCACTCAATAGAGAAACGTTTGGGCTTCAATAAACTGCCATAAAAATCGTTCGTCCCCCAAAGGTTTTTAATAAATATTCAACTCTTTAGAACACTTTAGGAAGGAACTGTAGAAATGTTTTTTACGAAGTGATTTTTTCAATAAACGGAATACCAATCAATGGGTAATCATTTGAGAACTCCAATGAGCTTCGATTTCCGTCTTTTGAATCCCAAAGGTAAAATATTTAGTGTTTCAAAGGTAATGAAATTGAGTGACATTTAATACCCCCCCCCCCTCGCGGTGTATTTGACACCTCCAATGGGCTTATAAAAAAACTAATAATACATTCTAAAAAATTATTCGCGAAAACTTTTGGGGGGGCTGTAGAAACGTCAGCCCCGCCCCCAGGCGAATTATTGTATAAAATGGATGTCACTCAATAGAGACACGTTTGAGCTTCAATAAACTGCCATAAAAATCGTTCGCCCCCAAAGGTTTTTAATAACTTCAACTCTTTAGAACACCTTTGGAAGGAACTGTAGAAATGTTTTTTACCAAGTGATTTTGTCAATAAACTAAATACCACTCAATGGGTAATCATTTGAGAGCTCCAATGAACTTCGATTTCCATCTTTTCAACCCCAAAGGACAAACATTTAGAGCGCTTCAAAGGTTGTGAAAATGAGAGACATTTAATCAACCCCCCCCCCCCATGCGAATTTTCTAATAAAGTTAGTGTCAAACGCTTGAGCTCCAATGGGCTTATATAAAAACTAATAATAAATTCTAAAAAATTATTCGCGAAAACTTTTGGGGGGGGCTGTAGAAACGTCACCCCCCTCCCAGGCGAATTATTCTATAAAATGGATGTCACTCAATAGGAAACGTTTGAGATTCAATAAACTGCCATAAAAATCGTCGTCCCCCAAAGGTTTTTAATAAAAATTCAACTCTTTAGAATACTTTTGGAAGGACCTGTAGAAATGTTTTTACGAAGTAATTTTTTCAATAAACTAAATACCACTCAATGGGTAATCATTTGAGAGCTCCAATGAACTTCGATTTCCATCTTTTCAACCCCAAAGGACAAACATTTAGAGCGCTTCAAAGGTTGTGAAAATGAGTGACATATTTAATCAACCCCCCCCCCCGCGAATTTTCTAATAAAGTAAGTGTCAAACGCTTGAGCTCCAATAGGCTTATATATAAAAACTAATAATAAATTCTAAAACATTTTTCGCGAAAACTTTTGGGGGGGCTGTAGAAACATCAGCCCCCCCCCCAGGCGAATTATTCTATAAAATGGATGTCACTCAATAGAGAAACGTTTGAGATTGTAACATAATCCTTCCTTACTGCTCTAATGAGAAGTCAGCTCGGAAAAGATTAAGTCCACGCAGAAGGATAAAACCATCTACTTTAAATTTGCGTGGGGCCCTGGTGTTAGGTTTTAAACTAGCTCGTTATAGCCTGGAAGCGAGAGTCGTGGATCGTGTGAAAAAAAACACCCCGGAGAGATCAAGGAAACAGCTTTGCTAACACAACACAATTAAAATGGACAATTGGATGCTAATTGTCAGAAGGTAAAGATATTAACGATGTCGGATGTAAAAGGTGTTAGCCGACCAACACAAGCACAGTGGCAACGACACTGCCACCGAAAATCACTCCCAAACATAAACCAAGGGCACATTCGAATGGTTATATAAAAATCCCACGATAAAGTGGAACCATATCGAATCCCCAATGATAAAACAAAAGACAGCAATCTCGGTGAAATGCCGCACCCTGTATATGGGTCGAACATCGCAGCCTTTCATAAAAAAAAGAACATAAAAACAAAAATAAACACACAAAAAAATGTTCAACATAGAATTTCAAATATGAAATTCGAACCCATGTCAAACGCTTAGGAATTTCAGAGTCTTTGCATTTGACCAACGCCGGTTGATATTTCCTAGTGAAATTTAAATGCACAAATAAAACTCAATTAACAATACATAATTAAATATTATTATTAATTAAAATAATTATCAAAAAGTAAAGTTTAGCATTGGCATTAAAATTCACGTCTTCGAACGTGTGAGATTAGATAGAATATCTCATCGTGCATACAACGAAAAATACGGCGTATCAACTATCTCGGCCAACATTCGTACAAAAAAATATGCAAGACAATGAAACCCTTTGTAATAAACATATCACATAAAAAAATAAGACAGTCAAGGGTTAGTTAAAACGTAATCGAACTCCTTATGTTCGGCGGAAAATTTGGCCAAGTCGAGTAATGCATTTCCCTGTGAAGCAATCAGTTCAAATTATAAAAACTTACCGAACTGAGTAAAAAATATCCTTCCAGAAAAATATGGACAAGGTGGTCCGACAAAAAGATAACGACCTGGAATACATCCACAATTCAGCTACCACGAACGTAAAAAATCCCCATAGTAATGGGTTGGAGCGCAAACCATCCAAAACAACTCATGATGCGGAAAGGGACCCATCACAAAATCGCTACCATATTTTGTCAAAATTGGAACCAAAAATTGTTATCACTTCACATTGAAACACAAAACCGACCGCTCGTACGAGCGCTAACCCCAGAAGTCCTTATCGTTGCATGCGCGAGTTTTCTCTCTGTCAAATACGTTCGCTATACAGAGTGCTACGAAATATGTCGCTAGATGTAAAAGTTGAATTTAATAAATTCAACGTTGTTGCGAAAAAGAGAAAATTTTTCGTAACACACCCCCGAAGTAAGATATCTGACCGGAGGTCAAGATAAAAAAATCAAAAAATTATTAGAGGAACGAAGTTGACAACGAACTGTAAATTGACGGAAAAAAACTTATTTATTTACTGTAGTGTGGAGGTAGTTTGTAGCAGTACTTGGTAGGAAAGAAATATTAAGCGTTGCTAATAAAAAATGAGCTTAAAATATTTCAATAAAAAAATAAAAAAATCAAAATCTCTAAAAGATTGAGATAAAAAATAATAATAATAGTTGTATGGTTCTTTACACATGGGACTAAATGTCGCCTTAAATCCGCAGAAGCGAAAACCAAATGGTAGAGCTAATGATAGCTACTGAAAACCATATTAATAGATGATTTTGTCTCAGATAAAAATCAATGAGTACAAAATGGGCAGCCCGCATTGGACCTGCACCGAAAAAAACTGTGGGCAGCCCGCATTGGACCTGCACCGAAAAAACTGAACAGCTAGGAAAAAAACATCTAGACTGTCGATAAGGAATGGCTCGCATCGGACCCATTCGAGAATAGTCGAACAAAAATATCTTCGAACTAATTCTTCTCTTCCAGTATGAGACAGTCATGATTCTCAACACATAGGAAGGGTAATTTGTCAAAACGACAAAATAATTAATAATTTGATCAAGAAACTTGACCAACAGATCGTCCTACCAAGACTTAAACAAATTTCCTCAAACCGTTGGAATAAATTCCGATGAAATAATTAATAGCTTGATGTTATGCTATAATTATGACGGGTTTTATGTGAATATGTGATCTCAGATGAAATTAGACCAATAGCGAGTGCATTACCCAACCTCCAGTTAGGTAATGTTATGATTTAAGGTGTTGTTAAACCACATAGCGAACAAACATTACTATGTAATGTATGATGTAATGTAAGATAGGATTCAAGATGTTAACGAACCCACAGTGACAAACATTACTAATGAAATGTATGATTTAAGTTTTTGTTAAACCATTAAGTGAACAAACATTACCCATCCTCCACCCTTAGTGTAATGTATGGTTCAAGCTGTTATGGAACCAATTTGTTTACAAACAATTACTCCATCCAACCACCCTTTGGTATTGTAGATCCACGGCAAGCTAAAGGGATTTCACCCCCAGTAGCTTGTGGAAAACCAAAAAATAAAATTCGCTACACATAGCAACGAACAGTACACATATCAAGGTAAAAAAATTTACACATAACACTTTACCAATAAAATAATAATAAAAATTTTAATTTAAATCGAAGGTATAAAATAATTATAAAAATATTTTTCATAACCCTTCAAACACTCGGCATCAAGGAATTTACACAATCACCAAAAAAATATACGTTGAAACAATCCAATTACGGTGCGCGACTTAAACAACAACAGTCGTAACAGCAACCAAGGATCAACAAACGCAGTTGGCTTAAAAAATAATTCCGCCGGTATAAACAAAAATGTTTCATTCAAAAAAACATAATAATAAAATTGACAACAAAACAAAATTGCCAATAAAATAAAGCAAAAGCTGTTCCTGAAATTATCTCCGGGCATTCACCAAAAATACAGATGGAAATGAAGCAAACAGTAGCAAACAGAAGCAAATACAGAAGCTCCCACGCTTTGGACGCCAGTGATACAATACAGTAGCACATACAGAAGCAAGCCCCACGTTGGAACGCCAGTGATACATAATCTTTCCTTACTGCTCTAATGAGAAGTCAGCTCGGAAAAGATTAAGTCCACGCAGAAGGATAAAACCATCTACTTTAATTTTGCGTGGGGCCCTGGTGTTAGGTTTTAAACTAGCTCATTTATTGCGGAAGCGAGAGTCGTGGATCGTGTGAAAGAAACACCCCGGAGAGATCAAGGAAACAGCTTTGCTAACACAACACAATTAAAATTAACAATAAGAAGTTCATTGTCAGAAGGCAAAGATATACGCGATGTCGGATGTAAGAGGTGTTAGCCGACCAAAACAAGCACAGTAGCAACGACATTGCCACCGAAAATCACTCCCAAACATAAACCAAGGGCACATTCGAATGGTTATATAAAAATCCCACGATAAAGTGGAACCATATCGAATCCCCAATGATAAAACAAAAGACAGCAATCCCGGTGAAATGCCGCACCCTGTATATGGGTCGAACATCGTAGCCTTTCATAAAAAAAGAACATAAAAACAAAAATAAACACACAAAAAATTGTTCAACATAGAATTTCAAATATGAAATTCGAACGTACTACGATCATTTTGGAATCCCTTCGTCAATGCATTTTACCATAAGCTATTCGATGTTATAAGTGGAAATAAATACCCTGAACAAGTTAATTAAATAAAACACAAATATCAATAATTAATAATTAAAAGTTTATTACATATCAACCTGAACATTCGATCCATTTCACACTTGCGAATGCGAACTGGATAAGATAAACTAATATCACCTCGCCGCAGGAATATAAAATTGCAAGGCTATCGCAATCTTGGCGACCACTCTAAGAATAAAAAAATGCATGACAAAAAGGAAACCAAAATGTTACACATAAAAAACACATAAATTGGTCAAGGGTGAACTCCAACGTCATCGTTCTCCAGGTGTATGGAAGAAAATTTGGCTAAATTAATTATCCAGTAACTGCGAAGCAATGAACAAAATTATTTGGCGACTTACCATTGTGAAAATGAAGTAATATTTCACAGGAAGCACTGACCATGGGTCCAACAAAAAATGTACGATCCGGGAAAAATCAACCATCCCTCAAATCACGAATGTCACATCCCCATGAAGGGTTTTGGAGCGCAAGATCCAAAAAACCATTCGTATTGATGGATGGGAACCCTCACAAAATCGAATCATCCCTTTTCAAAATTTTTAACCAAAAACTGATAACCATTTCACAGCACTTTCAAACATGACCGGAGCGTTCGAGCGCCCACCAATGACTTCTTATCATCGCATGCGCGAGTTTTGATCTCCGTCAATCACGCTCGCTATACAGAGTGCTACGAAATATGTCGCTAGATGTTAAAAGTTGAATTTATAAATTCAACGTTGTTGCGAAAAGTGAAAATTTTTCGTAACAAGATTCAATAAACTGCCATAAAAATCGTCGTCCCCCAAAGGTTTTTAATAAAAATTCAACTCTTTAGAATACATTTGGAAGGACCTGTAGAAATGTTTTTTAAGAAGTAATTTTTTCAATAAACTAAATACCACTCAATGGGTAGAGAGCTCCAATGAACTTCGATTTCCATCTTTTGAATCCCAAAGGTAAAAAATTTAGTGTTTCAAAGGTAATGAAATTGAGTGACATTTAATAACCCCCCCCCCCTCGCGGTGTCAAACGTTTGACACCTCCAATGGGCTTATATAAAAACTAATAATAAATTCTAAAAAATGATTCGCGAAAACTTTTGGGGGGGCTGTAGAAACGTCAACCCCGCCCCCAGGCGAATTATTGTATAAAATGGATGTCACTCAATAGAGACACGTTTGAGCTTCAATAAACTGCCATAAAAATCGTTCGCCCCCAAAGGTTTTTAATAAAACTTCAACTCTTTAGAACACCTTTGGAAGGAACTGTAGAAATGTTTTTTACCAAGTGATTTTGTCAATAAACTAAATACCACTCAATGGGTAATCATTTGAGAGCTCCAATGAACTTCGATTTCCATCTTTTCAACCCCAAAGGACAAATATTTAGAGCGCTTCAAAGGTTGTGAAAATGAGAGACATTTAATCAACCCCCCCCCCCATGCGAATTTTCTAATAAAGTTAGTGTCAAACGCTTGAGCTCCAATGGGCTTATATAAAAACTAATAATAAATTCTAAAAAATTTTTCGCGAAAACTTTTGGGGGGGCTGTAGAAACGTCAGCCCCCCCCCAGGCGAATTATTGTATAAAATGGATGTCACTCAATAGACAAACGTTTGAGCTTCAATAAACTGCCATAAAAATCCTTCATCCCCCTAAGGTTTTTAATAAAAATTCAATTCTTTAGAATACTTTTGGAAGGAGCTGTAGAAATGTTTTTTACGAAGTAATTTTTTCAATAAACTAAATACCACTCAATGGGTAATCATTTGAGAGCTCCAATGAACTTCGATTTCCATCTTTTCAACCCCAAAGGACAAACATTTAGCGCGTTTCAAAGGATGTGAAAATGAGTGACATTTAATCAACCCCCCCCTCGCGAATTTTCTAATAAAGTAAGTGTCAAACGCTTGAGCTCCAATAGGCTTATATAAAAACTAATAATAAATTCTAAAACATTTTTCGCGAAAACTTTTGGGGGGGCTGTAGAAACATCAGCCCCCCCCCCAGGCGAATTATTCTATAAAATGGATGTCACTCAATAGAGAAACGTTTGAGATTCAATAAACTGCCATAAAAATCGTCGTCCCCCAAAGGTTTTTAATAAAAATTCAACTCTTTAGAATACTTTTGGAAGGACCTGTAGAAATGTTTTTTAAGAAGTAATTTTTTCAATAAACTAAATACCACTCAATGGGTAATCATTTGAGAGCTCCAATGAACTTCGATTTCCATCTTTTCAACCCCAAAGGACAAACATTTAGAGCGCTTCAAAGGTTGTGAAAATGAGAGACATTTAATCAACCCCCCCCCCATGCGAATTTTCTAATAAAGTTAGTGTCAAACGCTTGAGCTCCAATGGGCTTATATAAAAACTAATAATAAATTCTAAAAAATTTTTCGCGAAAACTTTTAGGGGGGCTGTAGAAACGTCAGCCCCCCCCCAGGCGAATTATTGTATAAAATGGATGTCACTCAATAGACAAACGTTTGAGCTTCAATAAACTGCCATAAAAATCGTTCGTCCCCCAAAGGTTTTTAATAAAAATTCAACTCTTTAGAACACTTTAGGAAGGAACTGTAGAAATGTTTTTTACGAAGTGATTTTTTCAATAAACGGAATACCAATCAATGGGTAATCATTTGAGAGCTCCAATGATCTTCGATTTCCATCTTTTGAATCCCAAAGGTAAAAAATTTAGTGTTTCAAAGGTAATGAAATTGAGTGACATTTAATACCCCCCCCCTCGCGAATTCTCAATGTGTCAAACGTTTGAGCCCCAATATGCTTCCATAAAAATGGTTATTTGCGAATACTTGGGCGGGAGCTGTAGAAATGCCCCCCCCCCGCAATCGCGAATTTTTTAATAAAATTGGTGTCAAACGATAGAGAATCGTTTGAGATCCAATAAAGGTTAGAGTCAAGCTTAGATTTAGACCATTTCTTTTATTGCGATAAGAAAATTTATCTAATAGAAAAGTAAATAAAAATATATCTCGAAACACCTACAAACTGGGGTTGCGTGTCAAACTAAATAAAGTGCCAAAAATAGTTCCCAAGAATTGAACTTTCATTAAAAACCTTTGAAGCTCAAACAACGGGTATAGAAGTTCAAACGATTGCTATAAATTTCATTAAAAATACGCGTTGGGGTGGGGAGGTGAAAAGTCACTCAATTTCACAGTCTTTCAAATGCTCCAACTTTTTTACTTTTGGAGTTCAATGTCGATGAGAATTGAAGCTCATTGGAGATTAAACGATTCTCGATCGATTGACACAAATTTTATACAATAAAAAATCTATGCTCACATAAAAACTCACACCGTTACTATGCTGCAGTCATTAGTTAAAACGTCTTAACTAACAAATTGGTTTTCGGGAAAAAAAACGAGGTTTTATGGATGTTATTAAGCCATTTTCATATCATTTAACAGAAATTTGATATAATCACGCATTACAGAAGGCATTAAATACAATTTTATAATGAAGACAGCTTTACAACATCTGCATAAAGTCATTTTTCTCCCGAAAACCAAGTTGTTAGTTAACACGTTTTAAGTAAGTACGGCAGTATGGATTAGCAAATTATTTTTATCGACTAAGATGCTCGTTTTCTTTTTAATGTTAAAAAATAAAATCTATTTTAATTGTTATCAGCAACACTGCAATTCTGCACGCTACTTGCTCGGAGGGATATTGGTAATATTTGCAATTTCAAAATCTTTGAAACACTCCAACCTTTTCACCTTCGGGGTACAAATGATTGGAACTCAAATGATTCTCGATCGATTTCTATTCTATTAGTATTTATTTTATTGAAAAAATCATATCTTAAAAAAGCCCCTCCCAAAATTGTTCTAAAGAATTGAATTTTTATTAAAAACGTTTGGGGTACAAACGAATTTTATGGAAGCTCATTGGAGCTCAAACGTTTGACAATAATTTCATTGAATAATTTGCGATGGGGGGTACCTGCAATATTATGCACTTAACTTCGTAGAGTTAAAGAAAATTTTTATACCGCTATTGCTGCATTACCACGAGTTGTTTATATTATTGGAATGGGGCAGCAAAACAAGACAGATTTGTGAGAAATATGCAGAAATTTCATTCATAAGCTGGGTGCTCATTACAGCATTTTTGCTCTACGAAAGCTGTGCGAAGTCAAAAAAAAGGTGTGCGGCACGATATCTGTGCACGTAAATATACGTGTAATAAAAGTTACCATCACAACTTTTTATTGCCCGCAGTTTTATTGCGCGCAAAAATGCTTTAGTGTGCGCGCCGTTGAGGATGTCCGTTGCCATGTGTAATGGTTAGATTTTTTTTAGTACAATTTAGTTACATCATGCAAGTTCAAGTGGTAATTACAGTACATTATAAAATCGGAAGTTCCGGCCGCCATTACTTTGTAGTTTAAATAATTTAATTCAAATTTAAAAAAGTTTCGGAAAACTTAAAACTGTTCGAGTGGTAAGGAATCAAACCGTGTTCTTACTGGGGTCAAATTGGAAAAGTAAATATTTAAATGCCCGGGTCGAATGGTAAAAGTGGAAAGTCTAAAAATTTTCAAATTGTTCTGCTCAACAACACACTTTACTGGCTTGTTTGTTTTTAAATATAAACTAAAAAGGCTGCAAAACCCATAACAAATCCGAAAAAATTTCGTGATGACATTAATTTGTATAAAATATGGAATACTGTAGGCGTAGAAGACATTCAAAGTCACGGATAAGAACTAAAAAGGCAAAATCTGTGACTTTGCATACCTCCAGCATCAAAATTATTAAATTAAAAAAATATATTAATATATAGTAAGTTCTTATAAACACAACAATTATTTGATACCTTATTATTAACCAATTATTAATAATATTGAAGAACTAATACATTTTCCAATTTTTTTTCATAAACAACTAAAAAGAAAATAATTTTTATTTGCAAATTGCTCTTATAAAAATTCGGTCATGGTGGGCGCAATTCTTACCATTAACCCGTGAACAAAAATATTCTTGAGCCGGGCCTGTAAATATTTAAATTAACAAAACTGTGAAAACAAATTTCTTTTATGAATTCTTACATTTTCGGTTTTTAATTTAGTATTCCCTAAATTTATATTATAATTTTTAATTTATAAGTAGGTAATAATTTTAAATTACGAATATCAACGTTATAGAAATGTTTAACACTAAAAAAGATATCAAAGAGTGCACATAATCGATTCAGTCTGTATAAGTAATAAATTATTATTTATAAGTTTTAATGAAGGCAATGTGAAAAAAATATAGGTACCAATTTGTGATTATTTCTTGTTTTTTTTTACTGAAATGGGTGAGAACAGATTAGCATTAAAAGTGGCACAAGTGAAACCATAATTAAACTATAAAATTGTATTTTGCAATACTCGTTTAACAATAACAATTACGATAACAGGGTGTGGTAATCTATTTTAAGAATGATGTTAAATGTGTTGCCTATCTTACAAAATATTACAATTTCTTTTGGTATACAAAATGACCCCGAAACATTTCCACATTGAAAAGTGATTATTACGATGGGAGTGGCAATCAAAATTCCATAAAATTATATAGGTGTTCTAATGGCTTAAACCACCTTCAAGTTCCATTTTCTGAAAACGGAATATAATACTGTGATTCCATGGTATATTAGCTTATGACGAATATTATGTTACCATAAGGTCGACTTTTGACCAATAAAAAAAATATTGTAAGCAAAGGCTTTTCATCATTTAATTTCTAGTAAAACGGAATTTCTGCAGAAATAATTTAAATTAAAACAAAATTCTTACCCACTTCCTCCATATTAAAAAAATTATTATTCATGACGACGGCGACGCTGATTTGTTAGTTTGTTCAACTTGCATCCATCGAATTTTATAAATTTCTTCACATCGTGATTTTAATGTTCTTTTATAATTTACTTGTTCACTGTTCTTCTTATCAAATTCACATATTATCGTTTAATGAGCACAAATGCACAATTTCTAAAACAAGTCCTCCTTCACTCACCGCGAACTCAAAACGACTGATGGTGAACTACAACGCAAAACGAACCCCAGTCCACAGTTGAACATAATTCTCACGTAATTCTAGTGTCGACGGACGTAAATACATATCAACTTTAAAATGCTTACTTTGCAGTAGACACAAAACAAGTAATAAAACATATGCGATTTTGAACAAACGTTAGTTTTTTATTTATATTACTACACCTACTACATAATATTAAATTGGTTTATATTAAGTAGCATGTTGTGCTGAAGTCTGATTGTGAGTTATTGAAATAAGAAATATTGTTTAATGTCAAATGTCACGCATTGCATTTAATTACTTTATTATCTGGGCGATAAATGGATAGGAAAAATTATGAATGTTATACTTGATAACGACAATAATAATACCTACACAAGATGAAATCAGTGCACGGGTAGCACAGAATAGTAGTTTTTAATTCAAATGCACCACTCGCCAGTGGCGGCTCGTGCTTTGCTATAATGGTGGAGCAACACTATAATTATTTTTAAAGTTTCATAATAATTATAGTTTTAAATCGCTGACAACGTGTATTCATTAATAAACAAATGAAACAAAATAATGCATCAATCAATGATTAATTAAAATCATAATTAAGGATTTTCCCTTTGAGGGCAATTATTTCAACAATAAAAGACGGCACTTTCCTCAAAAATAATTATCACGTATTTATTTACACTACTGGCACAAACCATCCAAATACTAAAATTTCACAAATGGGTAGACTGCGTGCAAAAGCTCAAAAGTTATACAATGCGCGAAGGGCGAAATACATACATATAAAAATGTTACGTGAAAACATTAGCTTGGCGCGAAAATTTAAAAAATGTGAATAAAAAAAGACGTAATTACTCGTTCTTGAAAATTAATATGAAAAAAATATCACTAGGCATGTAATTTAATAAAAAAGTTATTGTTATTTATTTTATTTTGACTGTCAAACGAAAGTAAACATGCAACGAATGTTTTCTAGTTGGGCTTTTTAGTGTTTGGACGTGTTTTCGTTAATGCGTCGATGATAGTATAACTTTTGACCTTTCGCATCTACTCTACTAAATTTTCTCCTCGGATATTATCAAAGTAATGGTGCCATTCAGCAAAAAAAGCAGTTGTGTAACTGTTGTACAACAGTTGAGTAAAGGTAGGGAAATTCTATAAGAATCGAGCAGGTAGCGGACGTGCCAGCAGAAAAATCCCCAACAGTTGCGCAACTGTTACTTCTGCTGAATGGCACCATTGTGTCTTGTGTTACTATTTGATATGAGGCCACTAGATGCAAAGGTGTGTATATGACATTCGAGTTTTATTTAAATATTTACAAAAAACTGTTATGAAGAAAAGTAGGAAAGATTCTTCCGTTATGTTTTTGGACACATGTCAAATGTATGTCAAACAAAATATACCGAAAGAATCTTTCCTACTTTTATTGGTAAAAATCCTTAAGGGTTCCATATTTCGTCGGCTTACTGCCAAAACAAGATAACTCAATTTTTGGACAAAATGAGTTATATACATGATTGCATTCAAATAAGAGCAAACTACATTTTGACAAAATCTGATAACTGTAAGTCAAATATTAAAGGAGTATTAAGAAGTTCATTTTTAACTAACTCCAACTTATTTATGGTGAATCAAACTTTAAAATCAGTTTTACTCAAAACTAGCATTTTGGAGTTATCTTGTTTTAGCAGTAAGCCGACGATTTGTCGTAATGCAATGAAAAACATGCACGAAAAACTTGTTTTATCCCCAATTCAATTTTTTTATTTGGATTGCATCTTGCATAACATTTTCTGAAATTATTTGCGGAATAACAAATCTACTCTTTTGCTTATTTTTTGGAATTTCATTGCCATCCTGTTCAAAAATGAGTACTTTTTGATGTTGGCTTAATTTTTCCTCCAGAAATTCACCTATTTCTTCATTTTCCATTAATAGCATATCTACTTGAATATTTTGAATTGAATTGAATTTTCTCTCAGCATATCTTATTAGATTGTCTTGCAATTTTTAGTTACATTTTTCCTTGCTTCTCGCTGTTTTTCATCGTCTATTTTTTTTTATATTCTGCGTCTTTTCTTCGATCTCTCATGCTTTCAGCATTTGTTAGATTTTCTTGCAATTTTCTTCTAATTTTTGTAAGTTTTTATCTTTTTGATTTATAATCTTCTCTATTTTATTATTTTTGTAAGCAATCTTTTTTGCTTGATTTGTTTGTCGACTGGAATTTCATTATACTTTCATATTTATATTACAATGTTCTCAATTTTTCTACAATTGGCGCTTTGATCTGTCAATTAGATTTATTGCGGTTAGTTGAAAATAGCCGTCTCTTAAAATCCATCGTTATCGGGCGGATGACCGATAACACAGTTTTTCAACAAGTTGAGCATTAAATTTTTACTTTCTAAAAACAGTAAAACATCCTACATGCCTACAGGATTGCTTATCTTCCATGCTTCCGAATTAAAATGTGACAATTATTTATAAAGTTATTCGCTTTACAACACTGAGTAATTTTCTCACTTGTAATGCTGCAAAAGTACGAATGTGGTGTGTAAGATCAATTTTGAACTGTTGTACACCCGCTCGTGTTTAAATTTAAAGCTTCCAGTTTTTACCAAGAAATACACCATAATCTCTCTACAAATTCCTACATAAAAATTTTAGTTCAACGCAAAAAACTTTATTAGATTTTGACCAGGTTTTCGTCAATCTATCTCACAGTACGTCGTTTAAACGGCTTGCAAGATTTGAAGTCCTTCCTCATTATAACAAACAAATCACGAGCGTCTAATAATAATAAAGAGTAGTATAGTTAAACAACCCTCCTCTATAATAGATTTCCGTAATTAAATTGTTTTAACCTTCCCCCCCCCCACGTAATCGGAAGAAACAACTGCGTTCGTTATGGTTGGTAACCAGAAAATAAACCAATATGAGATGCGTATGGAGAAGTATGTAAACAGAAGTGGTGTTTTAAGGAACTGATTTGTGAGTGCGGCGTAAATGCCGCACTGAAGGAACGAAATAAAATTAGCGTTATAGATATACTTATAGATAAATGTGGACTATTACATATGTTGATAATTCAAGCTTTGCCACCTCAGGGGTTCTATCGCTCAGGTACTAGGTACTATCTGCCCCCCCAAGCAATTTACTTAAATAAACAAATTCTGACAGTAGAACATGTACTTTGGCATTCTGATTGGCTACATAATATTTATGTTTAGGTTAAACAGTGGCGGCATAACCTAAAGGGCGTAACGGCACGTGCCCTTCTATCAAAAATTAATAATTTGTAGTAGGTAAATTATTAAATAAAATACAAGCAATTTATATACATATTTGGTGTCCTACCATTGAAACAAGTCACAAGCCGCTATTGGGTGAAACAAAATTTAAGAATTTATTTATTAATTTTGAAACTTCGGAAATTAAAAGAAATTTTCATTATTAAACGTAGAGAAGATTTCACCGAGTTGCTCAATTGGCATTCCTTACGCTTTGATCTAGGCTAGGGAAACCTAAGTTACATACAGCCGGTCTAGGACATTTCGCCGTCGCCGTTTCGCCGTCGCCGTTTCGCCGTCGCCGTTTCGCCGTAGCCGTTTCGCCGTCGCCCATTTCGCCGTGGCCGTTTCGCCGTCGCCCATTTCGCCGTCGTTAATTAAAAAATATAAATCAAAAGTTACAATTAAAGTTTTATTAAATTATATATAAAATTAAGTTAAAGTTAAATAATAAAATTAATAGTTTTAGAAGAAGAAGAAAATGTAACCTAACCTATGGGAATTTTTTTTGGGATTTCAAACCCACTCACAATATGAGGCTGTTTCATTTATAGCAAAAATTTATTACCAACTTAAAATGTAGCGATAATACAAAAAATATCGATTCCTAACACTAACCTAAGCTCAACCGGTGGATCCCCTTTTTAACGGTCCTGTCATTAAAAAAATATCGTTTCCTAACACTAACCTAAGCTCGACCGGTAGATTTTGAATTTAGTTTGAATTTAGAAAAAAAAAATTTGACACCCTGTATATAGAATCAATCAATTAAATTATTGATTGGGAATGTTAAAGTTGGTAACAAAATAATAGAACATAGCAGTATATAAAAGAGCGGGAAGTAACTAATTTTGAATAATTATCTAAACTCGACAATTCAATTAAAATAAAGATCAAGATCAAATTATGGCGAATACTATATTCGCCATTTTTTAATGTTAATTAAAAAATATAAATCAAAAGTTACAATTAAAGTTTTATTAAATTATAGGCGAGAGTTATGTATCTCTGACTAGCTGAAACAAAATTTCTTCAGGCACACACTAAAGAACAGGCTTATATTTGTCTAATAAAACAAAAAAAAGGGTGAACGGGGTAAAAATAACCAAAATATCGACTTTTGAAAAGTAGAGGAAAGTCGCATCTTGTATGCGGTCGAACACGGTCTCACCCACATAGCTCGGCCGCGGTCCCTTCAAATCGAGTGAAATTTTTTCGCTCCGATTTTAATTTTTCTTTGAAATTCGGATAGATGGGGGTGTGATTAGTGGATATTAGTAATAAATAAAATCAAAAAAATGGAAAATAACCCGTGTATTGCCGAAAAAGTGAAAAAATTAAATTTTTTTTCTTCTTTTCTTCCTTCTAATTTTGGGGTGTGCATTCGATAAGGAGGGTAATCCATCGTCAAAACCTACCCTTAAGGGGCGCCGCTGCGCTCCGCTCCGCTCTGCACCCCTCCAGGGCGGTTTTGACTCTGGTTACTAGGCTAAACATACGAGAAGCGCCATGCATCAAGAAAACCGGGATAAATGCAACCGGGATGTGAGAGACCCTCGAAATAGCATTAAAAAGTATAGTTGCGGTATGGGGCAGTAAACTATTACGTTTCACCCCCTAAAAATCGCCTAAAAACAAAAAATAATCGATGTTGCATGTACGACGGCCGAGCTGCATCTGCCGCTGCGAAATAATCTAAGTGTAAGAGTATATCGGAGCGCACGGACTGAGCACAGAATGGCTGATGCGCCCCTGAATCTCGTTAATCCATCACAAATTTCATGAAAATTAGCTAAGTTCAAATTCGATTATTTCAAAATTTTGATAATAAATTCACCCTTCATATTTTGAGAATTTGTTATATTAACTGTGTTCTTTAGTGTGTAGCAGAAGAAATTTAGTTTCGAGTAGTCAGAGTTAGGTAACCCTCACCAAAACTTTAATTGTAACTTTTGATTTATATTTTTTAATTAACGACGGCGAAATGGGCGACGGCGAAACGGCCACGGCGAAATGGGCGACGGCGAAACGGCCACGGCGAAACGGCGGCGGCGAAAAGGCCACGGCGAAACGGCGGCGGCGAAACGGCGACGGCGAAACGTCCCATTCCGACATACAGCACAACACATTATTGCAATAAAACAATACTAAGTAAAAACAAATTTTTCCAGTTAAAAGCTGTATATAACTCAAAAGTAGCAAATTATTGTCTCTTCTAAATTACTTCCATTAAAATTTTCTTTTGAAGCTTTGATTACTTATATTTTTACATCACATATTTGACACACGCTGTCAAAACTTTAAGTTTAAAAAAAAATTTTATTGTTCACTTTGAATATATTTGTTGATTTTGCCTTGGATACGAAACATGAAAACATATCCATTTCGCCCGCGCGGGCATAATGGATCCATTTCGCCCGCGCGGGCGAAATGAAAACAGATGTTCTTATGTCAAATATAAAATATGGTATTTATTTTTTATATTATAATTTATTCAGAAGTTGAATATTATGTGGAACATTTAATCTGCTCTCTCAGCTATTATCTGTGGAATTTCTTCCATTTTAAATAAAAAATGTAAAATTGCGTTTTACAAAATGTCAATATAGTTCATAAACAAATTGAAACAAAAAAAAACATTACCAACGCTACCCATGTCTATTTGAACAAATTGATATTTAAGCTTATCAATTTACTAAATATCAATAGAAAATATTCGATATATACAAATAATATAATATTCAAAGTGAAAAATAAAACGTTATATGCACCACGGGCGATATAGGTTATGCCCTTGACTGCTTTCAACCTCGGGCCGAGGGCCCTCGGCTGAAACTTGCATCCGCGGGCATAAACATACCTATATCGCCCTTGGTACATAAATAACTATTAGGGTCACTCAAATCAACCAACGTATTTTTACGACCTTCTTCGATTTAGTTCAAACTTCGTGTAATTCTAAGTTATTTATTAAATAAGTATACCCGCATTATTTTGTTTGTCCTTAAAATAACGCGTACACGTTATACAGTCCTCTAAAATAAATTAAATTTGATTTATTTGGTTGTTTACGAGAGTTTGATGAGGATTAGCCAAACGGTAAAATCCAATTTTTCGAATGAAATTGGTGTCGCACGTTTGAGCTCCAATGAACTTCCATAAATATCGTTTGTACCCCAAAAGCTTTTAATAAAAATTCAAATCTTTAGAACAATTTTGGGAGGGGCTGTAGAAATGCTTTTTAAGAAGTTATTTTTGTAATACAATAAATACTAATTGATAGAGAATCGCCAATTTTATTGAAAAATTTAAAAATTTATTCGCGACTAAAAATAATTTTCGAAAAACTCACACCAATACTATGGATTAGCAAACAATTTCTATCGAGTATGATGTTCGTTTCCTTCTTTAATGTTGAAAAACAAAATTCTGTTTTAATTGCTATGAGCAACACTAAAATTCTGCGCGTTACTTGCTCGGAGCGATGTTATTAAAATTTGCAATTTCACAATCTTTGGAACGCTCTAACTTTTTCACCTCTGTGGTGCAAATTAATTTTTATGGAAGCTTATTTAAGCTCAAACGAAGCTCAAATGTTTGACACCAATTTCAGTAAGAAATTCGCGATATTCGCGAAATCATTGGGAGAGGGGGCTTGAAATATGTTTTTCTATTTTCTTTCTAACTTTGAATTTTTGTGTAAAATTTATGTCAAACAGTAGCGGCTCGTGACTTCTTCCACTGGGAGGGTACAAAGTTTTATTTTGTACTATTATTTTAGCGGGGGGCAGGGGGGTATGAAATACACCCTAGCAGAAAAGTAAAGCAGTATCATACAACATTTTTTAATATTACTAATAACCCCCCCCCCCCCGGTTTCTGCAGTTTCATGGCTTTTAGAACTTCATATGCAATGACGGATCGTGACTTTTAATTTCCCATTTACGTAGTAAAGGAAAGTATGGCTAGAGTAACCTATTGGTGACCACTCCAAATAAATTGAAAATTTCCTATTGCAAAGAGGAAGGTTTATATAGTATACTGATATAAAATTCACGTGCGAAAGTATTATCAAAATTTTGAGTAAATCGATTTTGAAGTTTGCTAATTTTCATGTAAAACCTTAACGAGATTCCCGCGCGTCGCTCATTCTGTGGTCGGTCCGTGCGTAATGATTAATGAATGACCCTAACACTTAGAATATTTCGTACCGGCAGATGCAGCTCGACTCTCCTACATGTAACATCGATTATTTTTTGTTTTTACACGATTTTTTGGGGGTTTAAGATCCCGGTTGCCTTCATCCCGGTTTGCTTGACGGGTACCGCCTTCTCGTATGTTTAGCTCTGCCGCGTAGCGGCGTACGCGATTGAAAAACCGCCTGGAGCCACGGAAAACGGACAATCGGTATGGCCAAATTTTCCAATTTTTGTCCCGTTACCGTTTAAGGGGGGGGGGGGGTAAAAATTGAATAGTTTCTTGCGCGTAGCTCGCTTATTTTCAGATTAAAGTTTCGATTTTTTGGTCTCATTTGGATCCTCTCGAATTTAGATTTGCATTTTTGCAAAAAAATGCGTAGGTCGCAGATCGATTTCGAGCGCTAAGCGAGACGACGGTTTTAATTACATATTTTTGCCGTTTTTTGCGCTACGCCGGGCGGCGTCGAACGGATCGCGAAAAATAATACACCGTCGTCGAGCCGACTATATGCCCGACAAAATTTGTAGATATACTTTTTCTCGAAAAATGATCTGGTTTCGAGTAATCGTGATATACAAATTAAAAAACGGCAAATTTACAAAATTATGGTTTGCCTTAGTTTAATTTTGATCTGTCCAAAGTAATTAATATCAAACGAATTTAACTTTCCCATTTACGTAGTAAAGGAAAGTATTGTTATCGAGTTAAAAAAAAATTTTGAGTTAGCATTTTTCCCATGGTCTATGAGCCCATACGAATTGTTTAAGACCAATTTTGGAATGATGTCCGGATGTGTGTGTGATGTGTGATGTGTGGTGATTCTATCGTCAACGTTTTCAGACAAACGCGTGCACCGATTGAGTTGAAATTTTATACACTAGTTTGAAGTAGCTGTCTAAAGAGCTGATTAGATTTTGGTTGAAAACCGTCCATTTTTAACCCCTTTTTTAGGGAATGAAAATTGTTAAAGAGCATTGCCGCTTCCCGGTAGAACATATGAGATTGAAAATCATATCAATCGAAAGAGATTATTTTTACGCATCTTTTGATACCCCACACTTCATATTTCCCTCTTAAATTATTGTTAAAATGCAAAAATAAAATAAGCGCTACTAAATGAATATGGTTTGCCTTGGATAATTTTGATCTGTCAAAGTGATTTGTATTGTTCATTACTATAATTTAATATTTTAACTAATTTACTTGTATAAACATATTATGTAATTAATATCAAACGAATTTTTTAATTACTTATAAAAAATTAATTCTGACGTCATTACGGCCATAGTTAAAATTTGATTGCACATAGACGGCATTCCGCAAATTTCTAATTTTTTTTGGAAAATGACAATTTTAAAAATTTTTCAATGCAAACATGTTTATATTATTGTTAAAATGAAAATATAAAATAATAAGTGCTTTTAAAAAATATGAGTTACCATGTTAAATTACAAATTAAATTTCGTAACTTTGATATCTCAAAGTAATTTGTGTATTTTATCGAGTTAAAAATTTTTTTGAGTTAACATCCGTTTTATTAATATTTAATATAAAATAAAGTGGAATCTACTAAATGGGAAAGTAATGTGTTGTCACATCAGATTTTTTTAATTACTTCTAAGAAATTAATTCTGACGTCATTACGCCCATAGTTAAAATTTGATTGCACATAGACGGCATTCCGCAAATTTCTAATTTTTTTTGGTAAATGACAATTTTAAAATTTTTTCAATGCAAACATGTTTATATTATTGTTAAAATGAAAATATTGTCACGCTTAAATTTGGTTTATCTAAGTCGTGGATTATTGGGGGTGGTGTAGCTCAAAGGATCGATTAACATTTGAACGGCGTCGTAAATCATAAGTTCCACATTCATAATAATTCAAGTATATTTAACATAAAATATTATTTTAATATTACATAATTACAAATTGTATTTACACTGACCTTACGACAATCATTAATAGGGTAGCTTGGTACCAGTGCAGAGCAGGCGATCGGGATGTCGTCATGTCGTAATCCTTTTTATGAACTTAATAACTTAACTCACAGTAACTCCCGTAGGATTGGACTTAGGCCAACGCGTGTTCCCCGTGTAACTAACTATTTTCCCTTCTGTAGATATATTTAATAACTTCATCCCACCTAGCTCTCTGCACTGACTTGAACTATCATTTTGCTGATATTGCAATTCCCATGACGTTACATAGAAGTAACGGTCATGTTAGTTCTAGCTACCTTTCTTATCTTTTGCAATCCTGCATTTCACACGCACACCTGCCGGACGTCTCGCATCTTATCTCCTCGTAATCTTATCTTTCACGTCCTGTTTGGACGGATTGAACTTTCCATAATTCTAATATCACAAATGCGACGTTGTCACGTCTTATTATATTTAAACTGAATAATGATTTTTGAATTTTGACTTTTCAAAGTGTGACAATATAAAATAATAAGTGCTTTTAAAAAATATGAGTTACCATGTTAAATTACAAATTAAATTTCGTAACTTTGATATCTCAAAGTAATTTGTGTATTTTATCGAGTTAAAAATTTTTTTGAGTTAACATCCGTTTTATTAATATTTAATATAAAATAAAGTGGAATCTACTAAATGGGAAAGTAATGTGTTGTCACATCAGATTTTTTTAATTACTTCTAAGAAATTAATTCTGACGTCATTACGCCCATAGTTAAAATTTGATTGCACATAGACGGCATTCCGCAAATTTCTAATTTTTTTTGGTAAATGACAATTTTAAAATTTTTTCAATGCAAACATGTTTATATTATTGTTAAAATGAAAATATAAAATAATAAGTTAGTGCTTTTAAAAAATATGAGTTACCATGTTAAATTACAAATTAAATTTCGTAACTTTGATATCTCAAAGTAATTTGTGTATTTTATCGAGTTAAAAATTTTTTTGAGTTAACATCCGTTTTATTAATATTTAATATAAAATAAAGTGGAATCTACTAAATGGGAAAGTAATGTGTTGTCACATCAGATTTTTTTAATTACTTCTAAGAAATTAATTCTGACGTCATTACGCCCATAGTTAAAATTTGATTGCACATAGACGGCATTCCGCAAATTTCTAATTTTTTTTGGTAAATGACAATTTTAAAATTTTTTCAATGCAAACATGTTTATATTATTGTTAAAATGAAAATATAAAATAATAAGTGCTTTTAAAAAATATGAGTTACCATGTTAAATTACAAATTAAATTTCGTAACTTTGATATCTCAAAGTAATTTGTGTATTTTATCGAGTTAAAAATTTTTTTGAGTTAACATCCGTTTTATTAATATTTAATATAAAATAAAGTGGAATCTACTAAATGGGAAAGTAATGTGTTGTCACATCAGATTTTTTTAATTACTTCTAAGAAATTAATTCTGACGTCATTACGCCCATAGTTAAAATTTGATTGCACATAGACGGCATTCCGCAAATTTCTAATTTTTTTTGGTAAATGACAATTTTAAAATTTTTTCAATGCAAACATGTTTATATTATTGTTAAAATGAAAATATTGTCACGCTTAAATTTGGTTTATCTAAGTCGTGGATTATTGGGGGTGGTGTAGCTCAAAGGATCGATTAACATTTGAACGGCGTCGTAAATCATAAGTTCCACATTCATAATAATTCAAGTATATTTAACATAAAATATTATTTTAATATTACATAATTACAAATTGTATTTACACTGACCTTACGACAATCATTAATAGGGTAGCTTGGTACCAGTGCAGAGCAGGCGATCGGGATGTCGTCATGTCGTAATCCTTTTTATGAACTTAATAACTTAACTCACAGTAACTCCCGTAGGATTGGACTTAGGCCAACGCGTGTTCCCCGTGTAACTAACTATTTTCCCTTCTATAGATATATTTAATAACTTCATCCCACCTAGCTCTCTGCACTGACTTGAACTATCATTTTGCTGATATTGCAATTCCCATGACGTTACATAGAAGTAACGGTCATGTTAGTTCTAGCTACCTTTCTTATCTTTTGCAATCCTGCATTTCACACGCACACCTGCCGGACGTCTCGCATCTTATCTCCTCGTAATCTTATCTTTCACGTCCTGTTTGGACGGATTGAACTTTCCATAATTCTAATATCACAAATGCGACGTTGTCACGTCTTATTATATTTAAACTGAATAATGATTTTTGAATTTTGACTTTTCAAAGTGTGACAATATAAAATAATAAGTGCTTTTAAAAAATATGAGTTACCATGTTAAATTACAAATTAAATTTCGTAACTTTGATATCTCAAAGTAATTTGTGTATTTTATCGAGTTAAAAATTTTTTTGAGTTAACATCCGTTTTATTAATATTTAATATAAAATAAAGTGGAATCTACTAAATGGGAAAGTAATGTGTTGTCACATCAGATTTTTTTAATTACTTCTAAGAAATTAATTCTGACGTCATTACGCCCATAGTTAAAATTTGATTGCACATAGACGGCATTCCGCAAATTTCTAATTTTTTTTGGTAAATGACAATTTTAAAATTTTTTCAATGCAAACATGTTTATATTATTGTTAAAATGAAAATATAAAATAATAAGTGCTTTTAAAAAATATGAGTTACCATGTTAAATTACAAATTAAATTTCGTAACTTTGATATCTCAAAGTAATTTGTGTATTTTATCGAGTTAAAAATTTTTTTGAGTTAACATCCGTTTTATTAATATTTAATATAAAATAAAGTGGAATCTACTAAATGGGAAAGTAATGTGTTGTCACATCAGATTTTTTTAATTACTTCTAAGAAATTAATTCTGACGTCATTACGCCCATAGTTAAAATTTGATTGCACATAGACGGCATTCCGCAAATTTCTAATTTTTTTTGGTAAATGACAATTTTAAAATTTTTTCAATGCAAACATGTTTATATTATTGTTAAAATGAAAATATAAAATAATAAGTGCTTTTAAAAAATATGAGTTACCATGTTAAATTACAAATTAAATTTCGTAACTTTGATATCTCAAAGTAATTTGTGTATTTTATCGAGTTAAAAATTTTTTTGAGTTAACATCCGTTTTATTAATATTTAATATAAAATAAAGTGGAATCTACTAAATGGGAAAGTAATGTGTTGTCACATCAGATTTTTTTAATTACTTCTAAGAAATTAATTCTGACGTCATTACGCCCATAGTTAAAATTTGATTGCACATAGACGGCATTCCGCAAATTTCTAATTTTTTTTGGTAAATGACAATTTTAAAATTTTTTCAATGCAAACATGTTTATATTATTGTTAAAATGAAAATATAAAATAATAAGTGCTTTTAAAAAATATGAGTTACCATGTTAAATTACAAATTAAATTTCGTAACTTTGATATCTCAAAGTAATTTGTGTATTTTATCGAGTTAAAAATTTTTTTGAGTTAACATCCGTTTTATTAATATTTAATATAAAATAAAGTGGAATCTACTAAATGGGAAAGTAATGTGTTGTCACATCAGATTTTTTTAATTACTTCTAAGAAATTAATTCTGACGTCATTACGCCCATAGTTAAAATTTGATTGCACATAGACGGCATTCCGCAAATTTCTAATTTTTTTTGGTAAATGACAATTTTAAAATTTTTTCAATGCAAACATGTTTATATTATTGTTAAAATGAAAATATAAAATAATAAGTGCTTTTAAAAAATATGAGTTACCATGTTAAATTACAAATTAAATTTCGTAACTTTGATATCTCAAAGTAATTTGTGTATTTTATCGAGTTAAAAATTTTTTTGAGTTAACATCCGTTTTATTAATATTTAATATAAAATAAAGTGGAATCTACTAAATGGGAAAGTAATGTGTTGTCACATCAGATTTTTTTAATTACTTCTAAGAAATTAATTCTGACGTCATTACGCCCATAGTTAAAATTTGATTGCACATAGACGGCATTCCGCAAATTTCTAATTTTTTTTGGTAAATGACAATTTTAAAATTTTTTCAATGCAAACATGTTTATATTATTGTTAAAATGAAAATATAAAATAATAAGTGCTTTTAAAAAATATGAGTTACCATGTTAAATTACAAATTAAATTTCGTAACTTTGATATCTCAAAGTAATTTGTGTATTTTATCGAGTTAAAAATTTTTTTGAGTTAACATCCGTTTTATTAATATTTAATATAAAATAAAGTGGAATCTACTAAATGGGAAAGTAATGTGTTGTCACATCAGATTTTTTTAATTACTTCTAAGAAATTAATTCTGACGTCATTACGCCCATAGTTAAAATTTGATTGCACATAGACGGCATTCCGCAAATTTCTAATTTTTTTTGGTAAATGACAATTTTAAAATTTTTTCAATGCAAACATGTTTATATTATTGTTAAAATGAAAATATTGTCACGCTTAAATTTGGTTTATCTAAGTCGTGGATTATTGGGGGTGGTGTAGCTCAAAGGATCGATTAACATTTGAACGGCGTCGTAAATCATAAGTTCCACATTCATAATAATTCAAGTATATTTAACATAAAATATTATTTTAATATTACATAATTACAAATTGTATTTACACTGACCTTACGACAATCATTAATAGGGTAGCTTGGTACCAGTGCAGAGCAGGCGATCGGGATGTCGTCATGTCGTAATCCTTTTTATGAACTTAATAACTTAACTCACAGTAACTCCCGTAGGATTGGACTTAGGCCAACGCGTGTTCCCCGTGTAACTAACTATTTTCCCTTCTATAGATATATTTAATAACTTCATCCCACCTAGCTCTCTGCACTGACTTGAACTATCATTTTGCTGATATTGCAATTCCCATGACGTTACATAGAAGTAACGGTCATGTTAGTTCTAGCTACCTTTCTTATCTTTTGCAATCCTGCATTTCACACGCACACCTGCCGGACGTCTCGCATCTTATCTCCTCGTAATCTTATCTTTCACGTCCTGTTTGGACGGATTGAACTTTCCATAATTCTAATATCACAAATGCGACGTTGTCACGTCTTATTATATTTAAACTGAATAATGATTTTTGAATTTTGACTTTTCAAAGTGTGACAATATAAAATAATAAGTGCTTTTAAAAAATATGAGTTACCATGTTAAATTACAAATTAAATTTCGTAACTTTGATATCTCAAAGTAATTTGTGTATTTTATCGAGTTAAAAATTTTTTTGAGTTAACATCCGTTTTATTAATATTTAATATAAAATAAAGTGGAATCTACTAAATGGGAAAGTAATGTGTTGTCACATCAGATTTTTTTAATTACTTCTAAGAAATTAATTCTGACGTCATTACGCCCATAGTTAAAATTTGATTGCACATAGACGGCATTCCGCAAATTTCTAATTTTTTTTGGTAAATGACAATTTTAAAATTTTTTCAATGCAAACATGTTTATATTATTGTTAAAATGAAAATATAAAATAATAAGTGCTTTTAAAAAATATGAGTTACCATGTTAAATTACAAATTAAATTTCGTAACTTTGATATCTCAAAGTAATTTGTGTATTTTATCGAGTTAAAAATTTTTTTGAGTTAACATCCGTTTTATTAATATTTAATATAAAATAAAGTGGAATCTACTAAATGGGAAAGTAATGTGTTGTCACATCAGATTTTTTTAATTACTTCTAAGAAATTAATTCTGACGTCATTACGCCCATAGTTAAAATTTGATTGCACATAGACGGCATTCCGCAAATTTCTAATTTTTTTTGGTAAATGACAATTTTAAAATTTTTTCAATGCAAACATGTTTATATTATTGTTAAAATGAAAATATAAAATAATAAGTGCTTTTAAAAAATATGAGTTACCATGTTAAATTACAAATTAAATTTCGTAACTTTGATATCTCAAAGTAATTTGTGTATTTTATCGAGTTAAAAATTTTTTTGAGTTAACATCCGTTTTATTAATATTTAATATAAAATAAAGTGGAATCTACTAAATGGGAAAGTAATGTGTTGTCACATCAGATTTTTTTAATTACTTCTAAGAAATTAATTCTGACGTCATTACGCCCATAGTTAAAATTTGATTGCACATAGACGGCATTCCGCAAATTTCTAATTTTTTTTGGTAAATGACAATTTTAAAATTTTTTCAATGCAAACATGTTTATATTATTGTTAAAATGAAAATATAAAATAATAAGTGCTTTTAAAAAATATGAGTTACCATGTTAAATTACAAATTAAATTTCGTAACTTTGATATCTCAAAGTAATTTGTGTATTTTATCGAGTTAAAAATTTTTTTGAGTTAACATCCGTTTTATTAATATTTAATATAAAATAAAGTGGAATCTACTAAATGGGAAAGTAATGTGTTGTCACATCAGATTTTTTTAATTACTTCTAAGAAATTAATTCTGACGTCATTACGCCCATAGTTAAAATTTGATTGCACATAGACGGCATTCCGCAAATTTCTAATTTTTTTTGGTAAATGACAATTTTAAAATTTTTTCAATGCAAACATGTTTATATTATTGTTAAAATGAAAATATAAAATAATAAGTGCTTTTAAAAAATATGAGTTACCATGTTAAATTACAAATTAAATTTCGTAACTTTGATATCTCAAAGTAATTTGTGTATTTTATCGAGTTAAAAATTTTTTTGAGTTAACATCCGTTTTATTAATATTTAATATAAAATAAAGTGGAATCTACTAAATGGGAAAGTAATGTGTTGTCACATCAGATTTTTTTAATTACTTCTAAGAAATTAATTCTGACGTCATTACGCCCATAGTTAAAATTTGATTGCACATAGACGGCATTCCGCAAATTTCTAATTTTTTTTGGTAAATGACAATTTTAAAATTTTTTCAATGCAAACATGTTTATATTATTGTTAAAATGAAAATATAAAATAATAAGTTAGTGCTTTTAAAAAATATGAGTTACCATGTTAAATTACAAATTAAATTTCGTAACTTTGATATCTCAAAGTAATTTGTGTATTTTATCGAGTTAAAAATTTTTTTGAGTTAACATCCGTTTTATTAATATTTAATATAAAATAAAGTGGAATCTACTAAATGGGAAAGTAATGTGTTGTCACATCAGATTTTTTTAATTACTTCTAAGAAATTAATTCTGACGTCATTACGCCCATAGTTAAAATTTGATTGCACATAGACGGCATTCCGCAAATTTCTAATTTTTTTTGGTAAATGACAATTTTAAAATTTTTTCAATGCAAACATGTTTATATTATTGTTAAAATGAAAATATAAAATAATAAGTTAGTGCTTTTAAAAAATATGAGTTACCATGTTAAATTACAAATTAAATTTCGTAACTTTGATATCTCAAAGTAATTTGTGTATTTTATCGAGTTAAAAATTTTTTTGAGTTAACATCCGTTTTATTAATATTTAATATAAAATAAAGTGGAATCTACTAAATGGGAAAGTAATGTGTTGTCACATCAGATTTTTTTAATTACTTCTAAGAAATTAATTCTGACGTCATTACGCCCATAGTTAAAATTTGATTGCACATAGACGGCATTCCGCAAATTTCTAATTTTTTTTGGTAAATGACAATTTTAAAATTTTTTCAATGCAAACATGTTTATATTATTGTTAAAATGAAAATATAAAATAATAAGTTAGTGCTTTTAAAAAATATGAGTTACCATGTTAAATTACAAATTAAATTTCGTAACTTTGATATCTCAAAGTAATTTGTGTATTTTATCGAGTTAAAAATTTTTTTGAGTTAACATCCGTTTTATTAATATTTAATATAAAATAAAGTGGAATCTACTAAATGGGAAAGTAATGTGTTGTCACATCAGATTTTTTTAATTACTTCTAAGAAATTAATTCTGACGTCATTACGCCCATAGTTAAAATTTGATTGCACATAGACGGCATTCCGCAAATTTCTAATTTTTTTTGGTAAATGACAATTTTAAAATTTTTTCAATGCAAACATGTTTATATTATTGTTAAAATGAAAATATAAAATAATAAGTGCTTTTAAAAAATATGAGTTACCATGTTAAATTACAAATTAAATTTCGTAACTTTGATATCTCAAAGTAATTTGTGTATTTTATCGAGTTAAAAATTTTTTTGAGTTAACATCCGTTTTATTAATATTTAATATAAAATAAAGTGGAATCTACTAAATGGGAAAGTAATGTGTTGTCACATCAGATTTTTTTAATTACTTCTAAGAAATTAATTCTGACGTCATTACGCCCATAGTTAAAATTTGATTGCACATAGACGGCATTCCGCAAATTTCTAATTTTTTTTGGTAAATGACAATTTTAAAATTTTTTCAATGCAAACATGTTTATATTATTGTTAAAATGAAAATATAAAATAATAAGTGCTTTTAAAAAATATGAGTTACCATGTTAAATTACAAATTAAATTTCGTAACTTTGATATCTCAAAGTAATTTGTGTATTTTATCGAGTTAAAAATTTTTTTGAGTTAACATCCGTTTTATTAATATTTAATATAAAATAAAGTGGAATCTACTAAATGGGAAAGTAATGTGTTGTCACATCAGATTTTTTTAATTACTTCTAAGAAATTAATTCTGACGTCATTACGCCCATAGTTAAAATTTGATTGCACATAGACGGCATTCCGCAAATTTCTAATTTTTTTTGGTAAATGACAATTTTAAAATTTTTTCAATGCAAACATGTTTATATTATTGTTAAAATGAAAATATAAAATAATAAGTGCTTTTAAAAAATATGAGTTACCATGTTAAATTACAAATTAAATTTCGTAACTTTGATATCTCAAAGTAATTTGTGTATTTTATCGAGTTAAAAATTTTTTTGAGTTAACATCCGTTTTATTAATATTTAATATAAAATAAAGTGGAATCTACTAAATGGGAAAGTAATGTGTTGTCACATCAGATTTTTTTAATTACTTCTAAGAAATTAATTCTGACGTCATTACGCCCATAGTTAAAATTTGATTGCACATAGACGGCATTCCGCAAATTTCTAATTTTTTTTGGTAAATGACAATTTTAAAAATTTTTCAATGCAAACATGTTTATATTATTGTTAAAATGAAAATATAAAATAATAAGTGCTTTTAAAAAATATGAGTTACTATGTTAAATTACAAATTAAATTTCGTAACTTTGATATCTCAAAGTAATTTGTGTATTTTATCGAGTTAAAAATTTTTTTGAGTTAACATCCGTTTTATTAATATTTAATATAAAATAAAGTGGAATCTACTAAATGGGAAAGTAATGTGTTGTCACATCAGATTTTTTTAATTACTTCTAAGAAATTAATTCTGACGTCATTACGCCCATAGTTAAAATTTGATTGCACATAGACGGCATTCCGCAAATTTCTAATTTTTTTTGGTAAATGACAATTTTAAAATTTTTTCAATGCAAACATGTTTATATTATTGTTAAAATGAAAATATAAAATAATAAGTTAGTGCTTTTAAAAAATATGAGTTACCATGTTAAATTACAAATTAAATTTCGTAACTTTGATATCTCAAAGTAATTTGTGTATTTTATCGAGTTAAAAATTTTTTTGAGTTAACATCCGTTTTATTAATATTTAATATAAAATAAAGTGGAATCTACTAAATGGGAAAGTAATGTGTTGTCACATCAGATTTTTTTAATTACTTCTAAGAAATTAATTCTGACGTCATTACGCCCATAGTTAAAATTTGATTGCACATAGACGGCATTCCGCAAATTTCTAATTTTTTTTGGTAAATGACAATTTTAAAATTTTTTCAATGCAAACATGTTTATATTATTGTTAAAATGAAAATATAAAATAATAAGTGCTTTTAAAAAATATGAGTTACCATGTTAAATTACAAATTAAATTTCGTAACTTTGATATCTCAAAGTAATTTGTGTATTTTATCGAGTTAAAAATTTTTTTGAGTTAACATCCGTTTTATTAATATTTAATATAAAATAAAGTGGAATCTACTAAATGGGAAAGTAATGTGTTGTCACATCAGATTTTTTTAATTACTTCTAAGAAATTAATTCTGACGTCATTACGCCCATAGTTAAAATTTGATTGCACATAGACGGCATTCCGCAAATTTCTAATTTTTTTTGGTAAATGACAATTTTAAAATTTTTTCAATGCAAACATGTTTATATTATTGTTAAAATGAAAATATAAAATAATAAGTGCTTTTAAAAAATATGAGTTACCATGTTAAATTACAAATTAAATTTCGTAACTTTGATATCTCAAAGTAATTTGTGTATTTTATCGAGTTAAAAATTTTTTTGAGTTAACATCCGTTTTATTAATATTTAATATAAAATAAAGTGGAATCTACTAAATGGGAAAGTAATGTGTTGTCACATCAGATTTTTTTAATTACTTCTAAGAAATTAATTCTGACGTCATTACGCCCATAGTTAAAATTTGATTGCACATAGACGGCATTCCGCAAATTTCTAATTTTTTTTGGTAAATGACAATTTTAAAATTTTTTCAATGCAAACATGTTTATATTATTGTTAAAATGAAAATATAAAATAATAAGTGCTTTTAAAAAATATGAGTTACCATGTTAAATTACAAATTAAATTTCGTAACTTTGATATCTCAAAGTAATTTGTGTATTTTATCGAGTTAAAAATTTTTTTGAGTTAACATCCGTTTTATTAATATTTAATATAAAATAAAGTGGAATCTACTAAATGGGAAAGTAATGTGTTGTCACATCAGATTTTTTTAATTACTTCTAAGAAATTAATTCTGACGTCATTACGCCCATAGTTAAAATTTGATTGCACATAGACGGCATTCCGCAAATTTCTAATTTTTTTTGGTAAATGACAATTTTAAAATTTTTTCAATGCAAACATGTTTATATTATTGTTAAAATGAAAATATAAAATAATAAGTGCTTTTAAAAAATATGAGTTACCATGTTAAATTACAAATTAAATTTCGTAACTTTGATATCTCAAAGTAATTTGTGTATTTTATCGAGTTAAAAATTTTTTTGAGTTAACATCCGTTTTATTAATATTTAATATAAAATAAAGTGGAATCTACTAAATGGGAAAGTAATGTGTTGTCACATCAGATTTTTTTAATTACTTCTAAGAAATTAATTCTGACGTCATTACGCCCATAGTTAAAATTTGATTGCACATAGACGGCATTCCGCAAATTTCTAATTTTTTTTGGAAAATGACAATTTTAAAAATTTTTCAATGCAAACATGTTTATATTATTGTTAAAATGAAAATATAAAATAATAAGTGCTTTTAAAAAATATGAGTTACTATGTTAAATTACAAATTAAATTTCGTAACTTTGATATCTCAAAGTAATTTGTGTATTTTATCGAGTTAAAAATTTTTTTGAGTTAACATCCGTTTTATTAATATTTAATATAAAATAAAGTGGAATCTACTAAATGGGAAAGTAATGTGTTGTCACATCAGATTTTTTTAATTACTTCTAAGAAATTAATTGCGGAGATTTACACTCGCTGCGCTGCGCTACGCTCGTGCAATCTCCTTGCTAAAACCTGTACTCGCTGAATCTTTGAGTATTGTCCTTATCCTTGTGCTGTATCATATAAATACAATCTTGAATTTTCAATACCATTAATTCACGATTTTAATACCTTTTAATAAATAATAATATTGTTGTAAATTGGAGAGACGTCTTAAACCATAATGTACTACTAATAATAAGTAATAAGTTTTATATATTTTAGGACATAAATATATTATTATAATAATAATTGTTAAAACTAGAAGTAAAGGCTAAATTAAAACAAAGTGACATATTGGAACTAAATAAATCGGAAGTGAATAATAATATAAAATAATTATTTTTTAATGTTAAAACCAATGAACAAGAAACAAGTACGTGGTGAACAGTTCAGATCAACAAAATGGACCCTAATAAATTAATAAAGTGTAATGTAACTAGGAACAATTCGAGATAAAGATAGATGGGAAAAATAGTTAGAATCTGGATAATATCTCATAAAATTTTTGTTTTTTTGATTGATTAAATAATATTGCTAGACGCAATTAATATACTTGTTAATTTTAAATCAATTTAGATCAAATGATGCACAATCTATTTTCAACAGCAGACGCACCATTAGAAAAATGTCGATTCCATTAATTTTTTTTTAAACTTCATTTCAATATAATATCATTAGTAATGTTAATGATCATAATCACAAGATTGGAATCTGGATTACACATAGAACACCTGAGAAATGCAATTATCAAATGAGGAATATTTAAGATGGAAATGAAATACAGCATACAAAAATTAAATCAAGATATGGAAGCAGTGGAGCAAGTCACTCATCAATTTGAACAATTATGTAATAAAATAAACCAGATACATCCAAGTACAGATTGTCACATATTCAATCATCTTTAAATGATTTAAAAGAAAAAATCACATATAAAAGATGGGAAAACAAAAAATGCAGTGGATCAAAGAAGGGTTGAAAATGGAAATGTAAGAAAAAAGAGAAGATATTTAGATGAAATAATGTCACAAGTGTAAAAATATTAGTAGACTGCGTTCGAAAGCTCAAAAGTTATACAATGCGCGAAGGGCGAAATACATACATATAAATGTTACGTGAAAACATTAGCTTGGCGCGAAAATTTAAAAAATGTGAATAAAAAAAGACGTAATTACTCGTTCTTGAAAATTAATATGAAAACAATATAATATCACTAGGCATGTAATTTAATAAAAAAGTTATTGTTATTTATTTTATTTTGAACTTTGCTTATTAAAAATAATTTGTAAAATCAATATTATGTTCGGAACATAATATCATTCTTCGAGGTTTTTTTTAGGTTATGATGTTCTTCCTGATTTTTAAACACTTTTTAATATCTACTTTGTAGATTTTAAATAAAAACCACACCAGTGCATACGTAGGGCCTGTCAGCCCCATGCTTTAAATCGACGATTGTTTGGATATTTCAGGAAAATAAGATAATTTTTGAAATCTATATAATTTATTAAAATTGATATTTGCAAATCTTACACTTGAATTTGATTTTCGTGCTCAGTGAGGCAAAATACATTAGAAAAGTATAGTGACATGCCGATCACATAAATGGTAGCGCCTATAGTCCATCCGTTTTAAGAATGCAGAACTAGATTGTACTAAAATTGTGAACTCGGAACGTGTTTGGTTAAAATTTATTCCCGTTTACAGTGTCGAAATTTCGTTTGTGATTGATGACTCGTGAATATTTTTTTCTAAAAGTTTCTGGCAAATTAAAAAAATTTGTACAAGATAAATTGCTATTTGATAAAAAAAATACAAACTCGATTTTTTCAAGTATCAAATAAGTGACATTTGTTTTTTGTCGCTCATACACTTTAATTATTTGACGTTTCCCAGTGTAAATCTGACCTGCCGTTCAAGCCGACCTCTACTGCAATCCAAAACCAGATAGACTATAGTGTTATTTTACGCTAAAGAATTACAACCTAAATTGAACTCTTCATCATGTTCGTCTTCCGAAGATAAATAACAATCTGAATTGTCGCTATCATCCTCAAAATTTACTCTGATTTCTAAATCTTCTACATCATCCATAATATATTCTTTTTCTATATACTCCTTTTCAGTTTCTTCCACATGGCGACAAATATTTTGCCACTCTTTCAATGTGACATTATTAAATTCTTCTTCGGTTAGTCTCCGGACATCATCCATTTTAAATGTTGTGTTACGTGCGGCTACACGATTCTTTACCAATGCCCAAATTTTTTCTATGGGATTCAGCTCTGGGTGATACGGTGGTAACCGTAATACCACATGACCGTGTTCGGCTAAAAGTTTATCTGCTACATAATTTTTATTACGTGGCTTATGCAATTGTATTAAGTTATACAGTTCAACTTTAGTATCTTTAATTTGAAATATGATACTTCTTTCCGATAGCCATTGCTGCATATCACTCTTTTTCCATGATGATGTTGGACTTTTTAGCACACTAACGTTGTGATATGAAGCGTTGTCAATGACTAAGACGCTATTTTTTTCTAAATTTGGAATTAATTTTTCTTTTAACCATTTCAAATAATTTTGATGGTTCATATCGTCATGATAATCCCCAGTTTTAAGTCCAGATTTAAATATCAATAAGGCGTTTGGAACAAAACCATTTGCACCGCCAGCATGAACAATAATTAATCTTTGCCCTTTAGTCATCGGGGACTTCAGACCGTTATTACTTCCGTCATCCCAACATTTAGGAACGGTGTGGGAATTATGAATATACGTTTCGTCTGTGTAAACAATATTTCGGCCTTCTTGTTTATATTTTATAAGGTTCCTTAAGAATGTAACTCGTTTACCTCGAATATCATTTTTTTCCACAAGTAATTTTCGATTACATGGAGCTTTTTTCCATCTAAAACCAATTTTATGCACTACACTTCGAAATGATGTAAGTTTACCAGCAAATCCATGATCTTTCTTCATACTTTCATAAACAGCTGGCATTGTTGGTCGTTTCTTGTGTATATTAGCAAACCTATAAATTATACGTCTAATGAGCTCCCCTTCAAATTCCGTCATTGTAGTCTTAGGAGATGGCATTTTAATATTTTTCTTTGGCGTAGAAAATGTAGTTCCCGGAGGTTTTTCAACTCCTTCTTTCATAATGGTTTTCACACTTCGAATAGAAACACCAGTAGCCATGGATACCTTTACATATAGCGGTCTGCCTTTACATTCAACATCCTGCTTAATGAAATATTGACCAACGTTAAAAATTATTTCTCGACTTTGGCTGTGAATTATTTTTCTGTTCATTTTGTCTAATTTGCACTGCAAAAAAGGTTTTTGTTTAAAAATAGCTACTAAAATAATTTCATAACTTACCACAAAATAAACACTGTGAAATAGCTTTAGAGAAGATGGCTTTTTTAAAAAAAAAGATATTGCTTGATTACTAACCTAAAAAAATATTTTCGTGTGGTAGGTACAAACCTAAATTAAATAAATTTCGTTATAACTCACCTTGAAATAATAAAAACTGATGTGAAATAGCCTTAAATAAGACTGATTTTTATCTAATAATGTTGGATTAACCTAAAAAAAATATTTTCGTTTTTTATTTACAAAACTAATTTAAACAAATTTTATTACTTACCAGCAAACAATAGAACCTGTCAAATAGCCTTAAAGAAGGCTGATTGTTATTTATATTATGAAATAATATTAATATCATTTAATAATAAAACGCGAAATTTGTGTAAAACTGTCAAACGAAAGTAAACATGCAACGAATGTTTTCTAGTTGGGCTTTTTAGTGTTTGGACGTCTTTTCGTTTATGCGCCGATGACAGTATAACTTTTGACCTTTCGTATCTACTCTACCTACACAAGTCGCTTTAGCAACTATGCTAAATTGACATTATTGGTATAAGGCGGCCCTGGATATAATTAGCTAACTGAGAAAATAGATTGATTGCAAATTGTTTTAATAATAAGTGGAGGGTTATTTAAATCTTCTTGGGAAGTAAATGAATTGATAAGAGTTAGTATACAAATGTGATTTCTAAAGTTAGAAAAGAGATTGTAAGAGACGCGATATCGCCATGGTTCCGATAAGAAGATTTCATCCCTTATTAACAAAGTAGGACTTAGTTTTAAGATGTAATTTGGAAGGTCGAATAAATGTGTTAATAGTTGAATGAATTTAATTAAAATAAATAAAGATCCCGCACGATACGGCGGTATCTTTGATAACGACATCAATTTTTAGAGTAAATGATGAAGTATACCAGGTGGACATAGATAATTTACAAAAGAATCGACAAGAATTACGGAAAGTTCATGTTATCAGCAATATCTACATTCAATGAAACCGAAGTACGAATAAACAACCAAGTAGAACAATTTCGAAATAAAATAAATCAAGCAATAGAAAAGAAACAAGAATGGAAAAAAATTCAAGGAGGAGAGAAATTAGAGATGCAAATATTGAATTCTTTCCAAATAGCGAATATTTCTATAAGTATGGAAATTTGTGAATTTTACACAAACATTTTAATTTAAAAAATTAAACATAATTAAATTTAGGAATTCAGACCATCCTGTGTATAATTAATATTATAAAAAATAAAGCATATTTGCACATTCTTCAATTCTATTGAACAAAATAAATAAGTCGATCAATAGAATAGCAACGTATTATAAAATGTAAAAATTAAATATATTTTAAACTGTAACAATTAAATGGGCACGTGTAAAAAATGTGCTTATACCACATTTATATTTCTATATACTCTGTAGAAATGTAAATAAATCGATCTGCAATCATATTTTTGTATTTTTACAGTCCCATAACCAGGTCACCCAAACCAGACAATTAGGTCCAAAACCATCACCGCGAGGCCAGAAGGCCTCCAAAAAATTCTTCAGCCCTACACCATAACCATCAAATGAAGGAGATATGGGGTTATTACCTTGGCGTTCCATCCAATGGCAAGGAGCAAAATAGAATAAATCGAATTACCACAAGAACGTTTTGTGCGTAACTTCCGCATTTTCAAGTTATCCCAGGAGGGATTTTTTCAATCGTGTTTCTGCTTTCTTAATATTGTTGGGGTCAAAGGATTGATTTGTAAAATTTGTGTATTTATCAATTAGATTAAATGATGATTAGTAATTTGATATGTAAAAATGTTTATGTAATGTAAAATTTATGAAATCATAAATTGTTCTTCTAAAGAATGAAATTGTTTTATGACCAAGGATATGTCAAAGATTTGAATGAATGTCCAAGATGAAATTTTATTTTGTGCATAGCCAGCAACATCTTAAATCAAATTTAATTTTTTTTCCCAGCTCTTTTAAATTAATGCTTCCTAATTTATTATTTCTGCGTTTAAGAATTTATGATTTGGCTCTAAAAAATTTCTTAAATGAAGTTTGTATTATTATTATTTTCTTTTGTTTGTACGCCTAAAGAAAAAATTTGAAATAACGTGAAGAAAATGTAACTGAATACAACATATAATTATCTACATGTAAAATTTGGATTAAGTGTATTTTTGGTATAAGTAGATTTGGGGTTTTATGTTTGAAAATTTAATTTTTTTAAATTTTCATTTGAAATTTCCTAAAATTGATTAAACAGTTTTATGTATGAATTTTTTATAACATTAATATAGGACTTTTTCGTCGACATTTGTTTTATGTTAAAAGTTTCTAAAGTATCTGAAAAGTTTGTTGTTTTTTGAAATTCGAGAAATTTGAATTTTGTAAAATTTGGAATTTTTAGGTTCTATATTAATTGCTTGAAATCGTGAACAATAATTTTTGGCAGTAATAAAAGTGAATATCTGTCGATGTAATGATTACTTATTTTCTTCCGTTTTTGGATGTTGATTTTGAAAATTTGCTGTAATTTATTTATAAAAAGATGGTAGTTTCTAAAATATTTTCTTTTATAATTATTTTTCGAAAATTTATTTATGTATTTAAAATTTCTAGATGGTTTTTGTATTTTGAAATGCATGGATTTTAAATAACGTCAATTAATTAATTCTGGTGACGTTAAAACATTTTGGTCTTCTAATTTAATTGGTTGTTTGTTTTTTGCAGTAAGATTAATTATATCAAAATAAATTATTTGTTTGAATGTTATTAAACTCAATTTTGAATGTTCAAGATTATCGATTGTATTTTGATTTGAATTTTCATTTTCTAATTTTGTTGACTCTAAATTTTGTTTTATTATTCGTGCGGTTTTTGAAATTTGGTTTTGTAATATTCGCAATTCATTAACACTGTCAGCTATTAGGGGTTAGCAATTATTGATTGGTTCATGATTTTTAAAATGATTTTGTCTTTTTTTGAAAAACATTGCTTTTTAATTTGTGGATTTTAAGGAATTCATTAGGTTATATGTATGTGGGTGTGATGGCAACTGATAAGTTTCGATTATATTTAAATTTTTACAGTTATCCTATTAATCCGTCAAATTTTTGTGAGAATTTAAAAATGTAAAATTTGCGTTTTTCATTACTTTTGAAAATTTTAGGTAAAGGAGTATTTAGTATATAAAATTTTGTTATGCTGTGCTAATCCATAAAAGGTATGAATTTGAAAATTTTCAGTTTTTACTGTGTAATTTTTTAAAAGCTTTTATTTAACTCGTACAAATATTTTGTCATATTACTTCATCCTTATATTTATAACTTTACATTTGCAAATATGCATTTTCAATGGTATTTCCTTTGGTGTTTTAAAACATGGGAAATGCAGAATTGTCGCTTACATGTTCGTTACAGTTCTTTCACCCTTTATTATAATACGTAGTATGTGGTGTTATATATGTAATACTATTATTATAAATTGGACTGAGTTATGCATAACTTGACCAAGCGCCAAATGTGAGTTTTTTTATCTTCTTACTATAAATCAGCTTATCGTCGATTAGAGGTGATTTTTCGCATGTTAGTCAAAAAGAGTGCCAATAACTATTATATCTAAGAACTAAAGAAAAAATGAAAAACTTTCCATTTTAAAGTAAAAAATTGCGCTTAGGAATTATGCATTTACTACGCAATCAATTTTATATGATCCAAAACTGTCGCTTAGTCAATTTATGCAAAATAAATATATAGTCCAGTCATTACGTCGGAAAAATCGGCTTAAAAATGAAAATGAACCGAGAAAGCCAAATTTTGGATATTACGTGGGGGATGGCTAGAAAAGCTTAAGTTCAAATTGTCGACCAAAATAACCTTGTGCAATTTCCGCCATCTTGAAAAAACCCTTAAATTCAGGTTTTTCATCATAACTCGGTTCCCCGTTGAGATACGAAAATTTTTATGGAATACTTTTTTGTTGCTCTTTTCACGATCTACAATTACATCTACTACATTTTTCACGTATCGATCGTCGTTTTCGAGATATCGATCAAAAATATCAAAAATTTGGGGAGAAATTTGTTTATTTCGCTATTTACTTTTTTCTGGTGAAAGATATCGAAAAATGTTCGAAATAAAACTTGTAGAGCGTGTCCAGACCTACAAATTTGTTTTTTTATTTTTCATTTCCGACAAAAATTACGACCTCCAGCGCGCCACAAAGTCGGCCCCAGCGCGCCCGACGCGTCTCCATGACGCCATAGAGCGCGTCACTATGCGACCGTTAGAGTTTGGGCGTGGGTCAGGTATAAAAGACCCTTTTTTCGTGTTCGTGCCGGAACATCTGCTCCTTATTCGTAGCGGATTTCGGGTCTTTGTCATTCAGAAGGAAGGATAAAGTGCTCTCTTTATCGGCAGTAAATACCAGCATTACAATCGACGAGTCACCAGTTCCGATCGATCCATTGTTGCTGTTCCAAAGAATGTGCATAACGAAGAATTCCGAGACTGACCTGAAAAAATTTCTGGCATACGAGCTCGCTCCGTTCCCATTGTCATTGTTCACCGAAGAAGGAATGCGAAAAGGAACAAAGTCGCTATTATACAACGCCTTCGAACCTTTGACAGAAAATTTCCAACCTGGTGACAGACATCATCACATAATCGACGGTGGTTTCCTTCTCCACAAAGTTGTCTGGGGTCGAGTTGAGACGTTTGATCTCATTTGCAAAAAATATGTCGCATACGTACAACAACACTTTGGAGAAACTGTTACAATTGTTTTCGACGGTTATCCGACTGATATGAGACTCGCAGGAACCATTTTCCATCCATTTTGACGTGTGGATACAACCGAGCGAGCGGTTAAATGAAAACCGGGCACAGTTTTACTGACTTTGTGGCGCGCTAGAGGTCGTAATTTTTGTCGGAAATGAAAAATAAAAAAACGAATTTGTAGGTCTGGATACGCTCTACAAGTTTTATTTCGAACATTTTTCGATATCTTTCACCAGAAAAAAGTAAATAGCGAAATAAAAAAATTTCTCCCCAAATTTTTGATATTTTTGATCGATATCTCGAAAACGACAATCGATACGTGAAAAACGTATGGGACCTTAATTGTAGATCGTGAAAAGAGCAACAAAAAAGTATTCCATAAAAATTTTCGTATCTCAACGGGGAACCGAGTTATGATGAAAAAACTGAATTTAAGGGTTTTTTCAAGATGGCGGAAATTGCACAAGGTTATTTTGGTCGACAATTTGAACTTAAGCTTTTCTAGCCACCCCCCACGTAATATCCAAAATTTGGCTTTCTCGGTTCATTTTCATTTTCAAATGTATATAATGACTGGACTAATATTAGATTCACCAATATTAGTTAATTTTTTTTATGAATAAATGAGTGAAATATTTATTGAAAATTAAAAAAATTAATACTGATACAGCAAAATGTTATTTTAATTTAAATCTATCTTCTTCAATATCAAAATCAACTTCTCCATTAAACCCTTCTATATCCTCTTCGATATTGGGATCACCCAATAATTTCATAAAAATGTTTAGCATCATTTGGAATCAAATTCAATAGGAATTTCAAGTCGGCAAGTTTTTTTCTGAAATGGGCTTACCATTTGCCCAATTTTTCTTGGCTTGTCTTCTTGCCGGCCTTCCACGTTTCTTCTATATATCGATTTCTTTAAACTTAAGCCAATTTATTTTATTATTATCGATGTCTACTTTTCGATTGACAATAGATTTTTATAAATCCGCTATACTACAAATGTCCTCTTTTTCCATCATATGAACAATGAGCGAGTTCTTTCTTCTGCAGGATTTCATTACGTTCATGTAATCTTCTGGAGTGTATAATCTTTGCTGTAACTTCAAGGCACATTCAATGTCACCAAAATCGGTGTCATTGGGAAGAAATCTATGCCCAGAAGTCAAAAATCGCTGGGTGATCTTTTCCAGTGACGGATGGGCATCAAGAATCGCATTTAACATTAAAACCATTTTAATATTTCTGTTTTGCCCTCCGCAACTATCCAACCACAGTATTAAATGTGTACAGGAGGCATCCATATCTTGCATAATATGCCTAAACAAGTAGGAACCTACTTCTTGAGCTCCTCGCCCAATAAAATATGCCTCTTAAAAACATCAAAATAAGAAAACAAGAAGATGGGCAACACCTATTTAGCTTAATAAAATAAAATATTATATAATTCAGAAACTGAAAAGTTTAGGTGGTTCTATAGCACCCAGAACTTGAGAACAGGAGTAGGTCCTTTCATCGGGCTTTGTGGGCCATTTCCACGATGTTAATGACTTTTTCATGGCCTTAATCGTGACATTATTGTCGTCAAGGCCCACAATTTGTCCAGGATGGAACTCTCCTTCGTAATGAAAAACGACAACCTCTTCAAAGTTAAAATTAAAATTTTTAGTTGGTTTGCCTTCCACATATACCATGAACACATTTTCTTGCCGTTGCTCTTCAGCTAACTCATCAAAATCACAATCATCAGATAAGATGTCATCAAAGATATTTTCATGTCCAGAAGTGGTAGGTGTATCTTCTAGCATCTCATCATCTGTAGATGAATTTACATCGCAAACGCTTTATCCAGCCGGAGTAGTAATTTTGTTTTATGCGATTTTGTATTTTTGTGCCTTCTGATCTTTTAATTGCGAGGCTCTAAATGAACATGGATTGAATGTCGCCTTGATTGCATGAAGATCTTGGTACTATGCGCTATTATTGATAATACTGGCATCAATTTCATTGGTCGGTTTGGAATAGGGATTATTAGTGCCACTTTCCATTGTTTAGGAAAATATCCCATGTGTATGATAGCATTGTAGATAAATCTTAAGAGCTTTATACTAGATTTTGATGTTAGTTATTGTAACACCCTGCCCATAATTAGATCAAAGCCCGAAGCTTTCTTTGGATTTCTCTCGTTTGATTTCATTGGCTTTAATAGTTTTGATCGGCAACCGCATCTGGAGAGGTGCATCCATGTATTGAAGAATTTTGAAGGTTTCATCTGTTATTAGGTTGGAAGGGTATGGCTTGAATACACCTGATAAATTTAAAGAAAGAAAATAAAGAAAATAATAAAAAAAACCTTTAGCCTTTTCTTGATCACTTCTTGCCCTATCCGATTGGCGGAACAAATTGTTGTGGACGCTTCATATTTTTTGTGACCTTCAATAATGAGCAATCAATAGTTTCTGTGGCTGATAAGTTACCAATATAATCGTTAAATAATTAATTTTTAATGTTAAGAATTAATGCCTTAAGTTCTTGCGATTTTCTGTTAAATTTATTCTTATCCTCTGGTGTTCTTGTAAATTGCCATAGTTCCGAGTTTTTCGTTGTTATGCAAATGTTTGCTTGATAATTAATTCATTTTATTGACAAGAGTCGTTAATCGGTTAAGCATGGTTCCCATTTGCTCGATAAGTTTTTTCATCATTGTTTTGAGCTCGTCCATATCGTTATTATTTGCTGTACTGGTATAAGCTCGTTTACTTGACTGGGCTGATTTGTGCCTTGGTTTTATCATGGTTTAGTGTGTGCCAATTGCGGCAAAATTACTGGATGTTGTATATTCCTGTTAATATGGTAGTTTTTATTAGGTGTTTTATTGTTTCTTTCTCTCAAGGTTGGGTACAATCGCTGTTGCAGTTGTTTATGTACAAGACATTCTCTATAATTTTTAGGATGAGCATCATCGCAGTTTACGCATATAACTTCTTGGTCGTTTTCTTTTCTATTGCATTCACTTGTCCCATGTTCGCCTATGTTGGAGATTTGTTACAGAATTTTTGTGTGTCCATATCGCTGACATTTTGCACTCTGTGGTATCGCTCTCTTGGTGGGAGGGGTCTCAAACTGTACGATAGTGTTCTTGATGCGATCAATTTTATAAACTTGTTCGTTATTTTCCTGCTGTTTGATTTCAACTTAGAACATTGGCAATGCGGTTTTGTTTACTCTGTGCTTTATGTCCCAATTTTTCCATCTCAACTTTGAGTCGTTCAATGTCTGATGATTGATGCAGTTTCTGCAGTACAACTCGAAAACTTCGCTCCTGGTTAGGGTTGTACGTGTGTAAGTCTGTTTTTTTGCTTGCAGTTCCTTCTGAATTTTCACCAGCTTTTGATTGGATTTTGACTTGATCTCTATTTATAGTTTTAATAAGGTAGCTGTCCTTTGCTACTTTATCCAATACTTTTACTAGCGGTTGTATGTTGTTTACACCATCTACAAAAATTGGTAATGGCTGAGGTTCTGAACCTTGGTCCTCATGTTCTTCGTCATTTCCAATCGGTATAAATCTTTTTTTTTTGTTTGAATGGCTACTTGACCAATAATCATTAATTTTCTTCTGTGTTTGGGTCCCGATATTTTGTTCCGGGCTTCGCAATCTCTTCTTATTGTTTCCAGTTATTTTCCATTCATTCGTTTTAGGTTAAGGTGAAAAATCAGGCCCTCCCACGGGTACGTATTAATAAGATAATGAAAGATGTTGCGGGGGGTTGTTGTTGTTGTTGTTTGTGTATTTCCTAGATGTTGTTGGTTGTAATATCGTCCCCTTAATACTATAACTAGGTAACTTGAAATTACTGATATTGAGTAAATGGAGTTTAAAGTTTACAATAGCAAAAAAAAGTATTAAACTTCAAAATTATTTTTGTTTTAACGTTTAAAACTTTAGCTACTTATGTAAGTTAAATGTATTTAATACCTTCACAGTCTAATGTTTTATATTTTAGGAAACTTTTAATTAGAAGTAAGATATCTACTGTTGTGATCACCTCCTCTTTTGTCGCTTTTACGGACAGACCGTGCGACAACAAATCGATGAGCACCTACCTTCTATTTACTCTTTTTGGCTCTCAGGGTGCCTACTATTAAGCTTTACGAACTTGATCGGAGGAAACACAAAAAAGACACAATTCAACAAGAACAATATTTAATGAACACATAGTATGAAACAAATTAACAAACATTTTCTTAAAATAAAACACAAACGAACTCAAAATGGAAATGTTAACTTAAATACCTGCGAGGGAATGCTTAGCTGTGCACGTGGTTCTGCGCACTTTCGTAATCCTTGGATCGTGGCTTCCAGCTTCTCCTGGAAAATTCTGTTCTTCGGATGAAGATCTTCGGAATTCCTGTGATCGGATTCCGTCTTCCGTCGCCGTTCCAAAACACTCGAGGTCGAGTGGAATGATTCTATGCAGTCCAATATCCCCAACTGTGGAGTACTAATTGGCTTGGTAGAATTCAAAATTCAAAATTTATTTTCACTGAGCAAATTTCCAACACAAATGTTCGATCGCTCGCAATATTGTGAACTTTTTTTTTTATCTTGGTTGTTTGTTTTTCTTTACCAAGGTGATTCCTTCTTCCTTTTGTTTTGATGGTTCTTGCCCTCCATATTAATTTTTATTTATGTGACATCCTGTTTCCTTGCCTTCGCTAGCACTCGCATTTAAAATAACAATAACGAAACTTAATTTAAACTAACAATGTCTAATCCTAGCAAATACAATTCTAAAATGCATGGCAACAAACAATAATTGTGTCCCTTTAAATGTATTGCTGGGGACGGAGGCCTAAGTGTGGTCACCCCAAATAAATTGAAAATTTCCTATTGCAAAGAGGAAGATTTATAGAGTATACTGTAAAATTTTCACTCGAGATGATATACATAAAATTTCGAGAAAAATCAATTTGAAAGTACGTAAATTTAGCGAATTTTTCTTCGATTTTTGGGGTGTGCATTCGATAGGGAGGTTTATCCATCGTCAAAACCTACCCTTTCGGGGCGCCGCTGCGCTCCGCTCCGCTCTGCACCCCTCCAGGGCGGTTTTGACTCTGGTTACTATGCTAAACATACGAGAAGGCGCCTTCCATCAAAAAGAACCGGGATAAATGAAACCGGGAGCTTAGAGACCCTTGAAATAGCATTAAAAAGTATAGTTGCGGTATGGGGCAGTAAACTATTACGTTTCACCCCCAAAAAATCGCGTAAAAACAAAAAATGATTGATGTTACATGTACAAGAGACGAGCTGCATCTGCCGGTGCGAAATCATTTCATTTCATTTGTTTCATTGCTATAGAGCATCCCGGCATGGCCGGCTAATCTCTTTATCTCAACGGCAAATGGCTTTGGATTTTGTTTCGACGGTAGTCGAAACTTTGGAGAAATTTCTCCGGTAACGCACTGGGCTAGTCTCAATGGTTTTATTTAGGGAGAGGAGGAGGAGAAGGAGGTTTTGTCATCTAGTTTCTGAAAAATGTGGCTTTTCACTTGTGTGAATTGTCTTAAAGTTTTACACATTTGTAATGGTTTTTCACTCGCGTGAGTTGGGTCGGATTTTCACTCGCGTGAATTTAGAGAATGGTTTTTCACTTGTGTGAATTAATGTCTAATTGTTTGTCGCGTTTTTCACTCGCGGGGAAATTGTTTTTTGCGAAAGTCACTCGCGAAGGTCCTTGACCGGGGTGTTAACTGTAAAAGTTTTATTTGACATGTGTTTTCACCGCGTTACTGACACTGGACATAATGTTTTGCTGTGCTTCGCAACCGATGTTTGCCTCCCTCAAGGCGGTTACGATTGCGGAGGTCATGATTGATATTATTTCCGTGATGGTTAAAGTTTCGGAGTCGCGTGTTGATAGTGGGGGCTCGCGAACTGAGTGTTCGGCTTGTGGTGGATCACTTTCGGTGGTTTCCCGTGGGATACGCCCGATTGGTGGGTATTTGGCGCGGAAATTTTCTTGCAATTGTCTGGCTGATAATTGTTGACGATGTTTAGGGCGTGAGGGACACCCTTTGTAGCTCGCAGTGTGGGCGCCGCCGCAGTTGGCGCAGATCGCAGGTTCACTGCGTGGCTTTCCGCAGATTGCGGTCAGGTGGTCACCGGCGCACTTTACGCACTTTGGGTCAGCACGGCAGTTCCTCTGCGTGTGGCCAAAGTGTTGGCATCGGTGACATTGACAAACACCCGAGATTTTTTGATTTGGTGTCTCCACTTGGATATTAATGCCAAGTATGGTTGTGGTTTTCCAGATGGTGCAACCCAATGGTGTCTTTTCAAGGGTTACCAGGAAAAGAGGCATTGGGTGCTTGTCGCGCCCGTGGAGCATTTGGTGCACGGAGTGGATGTTGAAATTCTGGTCTTCGAGGTATTCCTTGATATCGCTGCATTTTAGCGTGGCGTGTAACCCTCTGATGACGACTTTGAGGGGTTTATCTTTTGGAAGAGAGTACGTGTGAGATGGAATTTTCTCTCTTTCCAAAAGATTGGATAAAACGCGATAGTCCATCTCGGTAAGTGGGTAGATCGAGGTACCGTTTGCAACGGTCTTGATCTTGTCGAATTTTATGTTTTTGTTTTTGATTAAATCAAAAATCTGAGGCCAATTGTTATTCGCACGCACAACAATTGGTGGAACTTTGCTCGTTCGTACTGGGGGTACGGTTGTCGAGTTGGTCGGAGTAACCGTGCGCGGTTGTGGTACCGGGCGCGGTCGTGGTGTTGGACGCGGTGATGGTGCCGTGTCAATCGCATTCGCGCTCGCGAGGTTCGTAACCGGAGGGGAGGAGCCTACGGTTACAATCGGATGGGCGGGGGCTATAGGAGCAAGGGAAACCATTGGACTAACCTGATCTTGTGTCGTCCGTTGCTTCTTGGTGTATTTTTCGGGCCAATTTGCGTCGTCATCGGTGTCACTTCCCAGGTCCTCGAGCGAACTGAAACTGTTGGTCATTTCAACACCTTCAGGAGAGGGTTCTTCGGATGAAACTGGTAGTTTGCGTTTAACTACCTTCCTGGGAGTCTCGAAAGGCTGCTCGTAAGAGCAGGATGGAGTTTCGTCGATTGCTTCTGCGATGTCGTCTACCCTTACAGGGTCAGGCGGAAGGCCTAACGCTGCGCGGATGTATTCGCGTTGTTCAGGCCCTTCTTCCATGTTTGAAGCCGTGTCGTATATGCCCTTTAGGAAGGCTTGCCTCCTTATGGTGGCTTCACGCTCCTTCTCTGCGACTTCGAGTTTTGCCTTTGCGCCTCGAAGGGATTCTTCGAGCGCATTGGCTTCGGGTGACGAGCCTGGGGTTTTAACCCTGACAGTCGGGGGTGGCACTAGTACAGTGGGGCCTTTCGACACCACTGCACCGAGGTGTTTGGTTTTCTTGGATTTCTTACCCATTTTTCACTTTTCACTGGCTTTGCACTAGGCACTGTTACTAGGCACTATTCACTGCTCACTGCGCGACTAACTGGACGCGAATGCCGGTGCGAAATACTATAAGTGTTAGGGTCATTCATATTGCACGTACCGTCAACAGAATGAGCGACGCGCGGGAATCTCGTTAATTTTACATGTAAATTTGCAAACTTCCAATTCGATTTACTCAAAATTTTGATAATACCTTCTCAAGTTTAAATTATATCAGTAAACTATAATATAAACCTTCCTCTTTGCAATAGGAAATTTTCAATTTATTTGGAGCGGCCACACTTAGGGGACCGTACCCAAAATGTGAAAAATCAGACTTATCTAGTTCTTTTATTTTATTTTAATTTTGTATGTATCAAAATAAGTTTTATTCATAACGACTGATAAATAGTAATAGGTACATAATACAAAATAACATCGAGAAAATACATAATTATTATAAAGAATAAAACTATAAAACTTCACAATTGCACAAATAGATATCTCAACTGTCTTACGAAGGTCGCGGACGTACTATACGTTGCTATACGTAACGTTCGGAATTTGCACAACTAGGTATCTCAAATTATGCACTTATAGCATAACAGCATTGAAGGGATCTGGGACTTATCTACTTTTAGCAAGTGGATATTTGATATTTAGAAACATAATAGAACATTTTTAGTTGTAGCACTAAATAAAGTGGGTAAAATTAGGTGGTTCATGTAGCTCACTCAAAATAGCCAAAATTCGAGTTACCTAGTTATAGTATTAAGGGGACGATATGTTATGGTATAAGGTAGCATAGGTTGCCTTTATTCAAGATTTTGCATCATTTGTGGCTGGTGCTCAACAGAGCCGTATCTAGGCGGTGGCGAGATGGGCGCCCGCCAAGGGCGCAGCTACCCGGGGGCGCAAAATCGGCCATGAAAAATAATTTTTTTTTCTAGATTAGTGCATTTTGTTAAGGACAAAAATTTCACGTTATTGAAATGAATGTTATTCCAGATTGTTAAGTTACTGTCCAAAGCTACATGTGGTTTCTTGGAAATTACAAGTTGTTTTCCTGTTAAGAGACTGAAAAAAGTTAAAAGAATGGCTGGTAAAATGGCTGAAGATGAATCCCACTTGCTGAGTGCTGAAAAATCATTTGAGAGAGAATGTTTAGTTGTGTTTGATAGAATTAGAAGCGAAATGGACAAGAGGGCAAACATCTACCATTCGGTTTCATCTTACTTTAATTTTTTATCCGGAAAGTCTTTAAGTGAGTATTTTGATTCTCTTCTTGAAAAGTGTGCAGCTAATCTTGGTGCGATGTATGCCAAAGATATAGATACGTTAGAGCTTGTGAACGAAGTAGTTACTTTCAAGTATCGTGCAAAAGAGCTGATAAAGGACATCAATAAGGCCTCCCATTTGGATGTTCTGAACGTTATTTCTAATTATGGATTAAGAGACGCCTATCCGAACATTGAAATTGCGTTGAGGATATTTTTAACAATGCCTGTAAGTGTGGCGTCTTGTGAGCGTTCGTTCAGCAAGTTAAAAATGATCAAGAACTATTTAAGATAAAGTATGTCTGAAAACAGATTGACAAACTTAGCAATTCTGAATATAGAATACGACATTGCGTTTCAGATTGATTTTAACGATATCATCGACGATTTTGCCCTGATAAAAGCAAGAAAAGTACAGTTTTGCCTCATGATTGATTGATGATTGATCAAAAAACTTTAAACCTACAACTTTGCACTTTAATTTTGTAAAATTTCCGCGGAAGGACCCCCGGATCCCACGTTTTGGTTGGGGGGGTATTCCATACCTCCCCAACACCCCGGTGTGGGGGGCGCAAATGTTAAGTCCCGCCAAGGGCGCGGCCGTACCTAGATACGGCTCTGGTGCTCAACGTTTGGATTGTCGGAAAGCGCCGGGAACAGATAACATTCCGACGGAAGTCCTCAAGGTAGTTGCCCAGAAGAGCCCGGAAGCCACCTTTGCCGTATTCGACAAGTGCCTAACGGCGGGAAAATTCCCAGCGATCTGGAAGAAGGCAACATTGGTGCTGCTCAAAAAGGGAGAAAACCCGGTGGAGAACCCAAGCTCCTACCGGCCCATCTCTCTGATAGACGGTATGGGCAAGCTGTATGAAAGATTGCTACTATTCAGCCTGCAATCGCAACTTCAGAGCGACGAACGCCTTTCAGATCTCCATTTTGGATTCCAAAATGGCCGCTCCACCATCGACGCCCTAAACACCATCATAGAGAGGGCGAGAAAGGCGAAGGCAAGAACACGGAGGACCAGAGAAATATGTCTCCTAGACGTGCAGAATACATTCAACTCGGCAAAGTGGAGCCATATTGTGGAAGAGCTGGAAGTTAGAGGAACTCCAAACGACATCATAAATGCGATCAAGGATTATCTTAACCAATGCACTATTATCATCGATGAGGCGCTGCTACAGTCGGAAGTGCAAGTGACAAGTGGGGTTCCACGGGTTCAGTATTGGGGCCGACCCTGTAGAAAGGGGTTGCTGCGTCTGGAACTTCTAGAAGGCGCAACACTTGTGGGATTTGTGGACGATCTGTCCCTAGTAATCATTTTGTAAAGGAGGTTTGCATCTGCACTTGTGCCAAATTTCATGCTTCTGTCACAAAGTGCAAGGTCTATAGTAAATTTGTTGGGCTGACAACAATATGAAAACTAACGCAACATGCTTTAAAAAGAAACACACAGTTAAAATAACATAAATTTATTAAGTTAAAATTAAGAATTTAAAAAAACACAGAAAATACCCAAATTTTGCAGTTGTCGTACATAGCCTACTCTGCAAGATTACAAATAAAAATATTACGATAACAACAACGACCAATACACTATCGAAAACTAATGCCCCATTTACGCAAGATGCTTTTAGCATTATTTTAAAAATTCAAATCAAAATAATGCACCAAGCAATATGCGCACAGAAAAGCTCCAAAAAATGAATAAAAACAATAAAATGCAAGTGAATAAATACACAAAGTACAGAATACAATAATAAATTTAAATAATAACAATTAATTTTGTAGCTATCTTATATAGCCTACTCCTCAAGATTACAAAAGAACGATGTTGTGATAGCATTTGGCGGCGCGTCAAATCCACAAATAATCACAAGTCAATCAAGTTAACCCATATACCTAAAGAGAAACAACATTGCGTGCAGGAACAAGATATTAAGTGAGGAAAATGGCCATCAGCACCCTATAAGAAATACAAAGTTACACATATACATAAATAGAAAAAAAATTACCTTAAGGTGCAGCGACAAGTGCTCTGAAGGATGCATCTAAGGTTAGTGAAGACACTAAAAACAGCAACGTCAGAAAAAATTTACCAAAAAACTAAGCAACTTACAGAGGAAGAACAGCGCCATCATAATTAATGCATACCTAGTAATTGTACATAGCTAAATTCACATAGCTGATGTTCTCTATGTGAATATTCATGGTCAGAAGGTGGTCTGAGAGCCGCTTCTTCTTCGCGTCACTCCGTATTGCGGGCTGGGACCTCGACCTGTTTACCGCGTCATCGCTATGCAACCGGCGTTTCAGGATGATTAGGCTGGAGCTCCGCCCGCGTGTAGGCTCTGTAGTCGAACCAGAGGGAGCGTTACTGGCGACAACAACCGAAGGGAGAACAGCAGCATTCGCGGCCACCTCATGATCCAGAGGTGAACTCATTTCCGCCTCCAACTTCACATGTTTCTGTTGCAAAACCTTTGTCCTAGCGTCGCGTGCTTCCGCAAAGATGCTTCCCCGGAAGGGGTCGATTTCGATTCCGTACTCTATGACATTACAAAAATAACATATTGCAATGGACGACTACCACGTCAATAGAAATGATCACGTCACGATTCAAAGTTTTGTTTGATTAATAAAGGTAGCACATGACTTATTTGTTCGAACGTAAAGGTTTCATCTGATACCAAAAATTTGGTTTAACGTCATAAATTTATATGAAGAGAAGGTCACGGAACGAGATAACAAAATAAATTCAAATGCAACGTCTTAATTCTGTTTATAAAAATGTTTGTTAAAATTATAAATTAAATTAATTAATTATAAGAAATGTAATGTGAAATCAAAATAATTGTTCAAAATATTAGTTGATAAAAAATGTGTTAATACGATAAACTTAAATAAGGAAGATTTTTACACGTATCGGAGTGCTTCGTAATTCAATGTACCACAAATGGGAAAAACATTTTCTTCAAAACTTTACTGGAAGATCACACGAGGTGCAAATACTTCAAATTAATCTGAAACATGAAAAATTTTATAAAAATTTTATGTCACATTGGGCTTAAACCGAACCTGTAAATTATAACGTCAAATATTGATTTTACATCGACCAATGGAACAAAATCACGATTGCCTTGAAAATACAGGTAGCAATGGAAAAACAATTGGTTGAGATGATTGAGTTGTTGATTCTTGAATAAAATTAATGGTGGTCGAGTTTTGAGTAGCTGCTAATAAAAATTAAATTAAATTAGTGAATTTTGCAAGTAAAACCGACATAAAAGTGTTCAATATAATAAAGAAAATTTACTTACGTATTATAATAGTGATTTGAAGAAGAAAAACTTAACGATTGGTGATACTTTTGGAAAAAGCCGTATATGAATTTACACGAGGTAAAACGTACCTACATGAAAAATACATCTGCTTATATTTATGAAAAGATAAGTCATCCACGAGTGATATCAACTACAGTTCATGGTCGAACATCTCAACAACGAGAAAATAACCAGATTTCTTAAGGTAAAGCCATACAACTTTAATTTCGATAAAATTAGTGCGAACATTAAAAATTTTCTACCGCGTCGCGTCGATTTAATAATTATAGTTTGGGGTAATTTTAAGGATTTATTAATTGATGTTTAAAGATTTGTTTAGCTTTAATTACATTTTATATAATAAATTTTACAAGTTACATTACAAAACGGAGCATAATTTTGTATCATTCCAACGACCAGCAATATTTTATTTCAGTATCACGATTTGGTCAAGGAAGGAGCCCAACTTGAGATAAGGTAGGTCAGTGCTCACCGAAATAGTCAAGCCGAGGTGAAAATTTATATTATTGCATTCATCAATAATAATTTTACAGACATTTCTATTGACGAGGTACATTTACGTACACTCGTACAAAACATCAACCGTAAAACGTGCAGCCTTAGTGAAGCTCCGACATTACACAGCACATTTTGACAGCCCAACGTGTGGCATTATTAGTGGTCGAGCCGATACACAGCAATATACTATGTAAAATGCAAAAAAAAATTAAATAAATATAATACCATTGGAAAACTGGCGCTGTAAATCCGCAGCGATGATTGCCCAGTATTTCTTAAAGGTGGACTGTGTATAAGCTGCGCCGTCCTTCCTGCGCATGCTATAGGCGTACTCAGTTAGGATCACATTGAGCTGGACCGGGGTGGTGTTCTTGTCCACCGTGTAGCCACGAATCTTACAGAATTCCTCGAAAGCACGCATCCGTGAAATCCTAGCAGGGTTCCTAATCATGGAGATTGTCTTGAAGTCTTCGTTGGCCACCTCGCCGGCAGCGTAGGAAGAAATACGAGCTGTAGAGGTCAAAGGAGCGGTAGGTGTAGTATGGGTGGTTCCTAATAAGAAAAACAAGCAAGGCATTAGAAAACGCAAAAAGAGCAAAAAAAAGTACCTTGTGCACCATGTACACCCATGTACAAAAATCGCAGTAAAATTGTGCAAAACACAGCAGTACGAGTTATATTCTATAATTAAAGTGCTATGACACTAGATAAATACTTCCTTTATCTAGTGTTACTGAATTTGCATTTCCCATGGGAAATGCATCAATTGCAAAAACCTCAAATGTCAATAAAAGTTCCACTGGAAAATAAGTTGTTAGTAGATTAAGAACATTCGTTCATGTAGTATTATCTTTGTAAAAGTAGTTTTAGTTACTAAGTGTTAGAATTCAATAAAAATCAAGTTTGTAATAAGTTTTAATTAAAAAATGAAATCAAAGTTTAAGTGTTTTTTAAAAAATTAAATTGGGTAAACCCAAACTTAACTTACGGATCAAACAAATAAAAATAGCAAAAAGAACTACGCATTGCAGAAATATGCAACGAATCAAATTGAAATAAAAAAAATATATAATAAAATTTTTTGCAGTTTTTTACCAGGATTTCATAAATTAATCAATTATTGTACTCTTGTCGTATAATAAATCTTTATTTGTTGCGCGTTTCGATCACAGACGATATTAATTAAAAAAATTAGGTAAATTGAAACTTTGGAATTCGTAAACAAATTAAGAAAAACATATCAAAACTATTACATTACGCAAGCATAAATCTAATCAAAAAGATATAAATAATTAACTCATCGATTTGACATGCACGAAGAAAAAAATTATTCACACCCACAAATGTGAGAAATGTGAGAAATGCGAACACTGCAGTCGAGCCGTTGCGATTACTATCGTTCATTTCTCGGATTTGTCGATGACATCATCCGAACGCATCGCACTCATCGGAAAAGTTGCCTCCCAAAGAATACTGATCGGATTTACCGAGATGCGATGCGTACGATGCGATATAATGAACGATGGTTCATTAAAAACAATGAAAAGAATATTAATTTTATTCCGATGCGTCCGATGCGTACGATGCCGATAAATGAACGCTTACCTTTAGAATATGGTACAGTAGCGATATGCCAACACCAATTATAAATACAGATGGTTCAGGATGGAATTTAACTGGCGACGTATGGTCTCCAGTATTTTCAGATGATAAGCCAATTCCTGATTTTGTTCGAAAATCATTAAGTATTTTTCAAAACAATTTAAACAGCCCCTGTAGACCCAGACGGTCTATATTATTATTATTGCAAAATATTATTAAAGGTGACTCAATACTATAAACGGGATATGAAAAATTGTTATTCTAAAAACTTTTTTCAATTATTGGCTTCAATTTATTTGTACGCTGCATGTATATACAAATTTTCATAAATAAACTATTTTCTCGATTACCTCAAGTTACGCTACTGAAAATAACAAGTTCAAGTTTCCTATTATTTAAACAACTTATATAAAAAAAAATCGAGTTCACGTGGGACGTAGTTCGAAGCGCTATTGTGTTTACTTCAATCTAAAAAAAAAACAACTTGATAGGACAAGTATTTTCAGAGATATAGCGCTGGAGACGTTAAAAAACATCTTTCATTAAAACATCGATTTTTTGAGTTTTTCCGAAATAAAAAAGTTACCGACCACTAAAAAATGTCGTAAAAAATGATTTCGTGTACACATGATTACCTTATTAAAGGATTCCACTAAATCTGGTTTGGTTCTACGCCGGTTTTTTTTTTCTCGAAAACGAATCGACTTTGCTTCCAAATTTTACTCTACTAATACTAAAATTAAAATTTTTAAAAGTGGTGAATACCAGGAAACCATCACCACCCCAAAAACTCTAACAAATGTGACTGCACAACCAATACATGGCATGGCACAACCAACTATGGAACATAGCGATAACACATTGGATCCCACAACATTTATGTTCACCATAGCCGAACGGTCCATACTAAAATTCCAATTTTTGGAATACCTGCTATTCTCGGGTGTCCGCTGAGGATAGCAGTCCAAAAATTCCGAAAAGCGACCGCGAGAGGTGCAAAAAAATTTCGAAATTCGTGGGTGCTAAGTGAGGTTAACACTAAAGGTGCTCCGATTTCTTTGAAAGTTAGATGAGCACCTAGATAAAGGACTGGGGTAAGCGAATATAAATTTTTTTCCCCCAAAAAATTGTTAATTTGTGACCAAAAACAATTAAATTGACTTATTTTGTAATAGCGTCTGGGCGTGGCAGCTATTAAAACAGCTGCCAAAATTCAATCCTTGGTTGGATCGGTCTTAAACTTTACAAAACATCCCTTCTAGTTAGTCCGCTGCGGATAGCAGTTTTTATCCGGGCCAAAACGGCCGTTTTTTAAAAAATTAAAAATTCAACCTAGTAAATTCAATTAACATGGGGCAAACTTTGCTTTATAATACTAGCCTTGGATTTTAACCAAAAGGTGTGGTTTATATGAGTCTAGATGTTCTATATAAATACAAATTTTTAACATTTTTGCTAATGAGTTGAAATTACATATATTTGAAATGGAATGGCCGATTTGTTTGAATAATTTGGCAGATTTTATCGGTGTATTAGAGTGTACCCATACATTTTGCAAAAATTGTATTTTAGCTGGGTCTATTGATCATAATACCTGCCGTATGGGGCGGGAAATTTATAGTAAAATTAAAATTTTTAAAAGTGGTGAATACCAGGAAACCATCACACCCCAAAACCCCTAACAAATGTGTCTGCACAACCAATACATACAATGGAACATACCCATAACACGTTGGACACGTTTTCATCATTCAGTAACAGAATGTATTTGCGCCTTATCAAATGTTTTTTATTTATATAATAATTATATTATGTAACAATAAATTTGATTTATTTACAATGTTTTTTACCAAATTATTATCCTATTGAATATATAAACAGTTGCGTTAAAACCATGAGTGTGTACACACATAAAAATAGTTTCTTAATTCAAGAAATTGAATAATCTTGAAAAGATTTATTTGTACTAATGATACCTATAATTAATTGAAGAATAATTTTCTTAATTTTAAAATTCTATAAGATTTAGACAAGAAAAATATTAGTTTGTAATATAAGCTAACTTCAAAAATATATTCTAAACATAAATAAATGAAGTGTTTATAATGAAACACCTATTTTATTTTAATAAAACTGTCTGTATATTTGGTTTCAAGTAAAATGCTGTTTGGACTTAAAATAATTTTACTTTGTTGAGATCAGCAAAGAGTTTCAATATGAATGTTTGTGATTTGATCAGACAACAAATGTAATTGAGTAAATGGTATCTTTATTATTAAATATGTTTCTTATTTCAAATTATTCATTTCTTTAACCATCAAGGTATTCGTTATGCAAAAATTTCAATTCAGCACTTTTTATCACGTAGGACGTGAATGTTAACAGTTTCGTTCAAGCTTTCAATTGTGAAGTGCATGAAAACGTGAACTGTATTTTTCTTGAATTATCTGTTCTTAATTTGTGAAGGTATGGAGGATTTACTGAAACAGTGGGATTGTAGCGAGTTAATACAGATATTCAAAGGTAAGTTTTCTCTATTTTAAATGTGTCATAGCTGAAGTTTTAATATCTAATGCCTTGCAGACAATGAAATACATATAGATAATCTATATGATTTAACTAAGGAAACAATCAAAGAATTAATACCCAGTGTAGGCAAGCGCTTAAAATTTTCCAAACACTTTTTTTCAGCTTTAAATGAGGTTTGTAGTATTATTTACACATTTTTAAGCTTTATTGTTTCAATAAAATGATGTATTATAAATATCTATACATTATTGTATATTATTTATAAATGCTTTTCAATCTTCTACTAATATTAATTATGTATAATAAGTCAGGGTTATTTAAATTTGATGTTTTAAGGCTTGCACAAGTACGGCGTCAACAGATAGCTTCGTATCGGGTAATTCCCCTCTTTCTACCCCGTCATCCGATGCAGCAAGTTTAATACCAGGAAATGATGATGCAGTAGGTGTATTTTTTTTATATTGCATATTGTAATTTCAACTATTTCAACTATTTTTTTATAATTCACATTTCACAGGAATTAAACACAATGCAATCAGGAACTGATTCCTTTGTTTTACTACAATCAATATTTCCTAATTTCGATCTTGCTACTTTGTTATCAACCAGCCCTTTAGGAAACAGTGTTCTAAATTTTTATAAAGAAAATTGTATGCTGGATTATACGCGACGTAATCGTCTTACGAGTATAATTATCCAACACATTTTTAATTATATAGTGAAAAAGTAAGTTCAAGTAATTAATTTTTAAATATTTCATTTAAAATATTATAATTTTGTAGTCGTCTGAATCACGAGGAATATAATATAATAACTGCAAAAATTGTGTCGTTATTTCCAAGCGAATGTTCTGCAACGTATTACCACGTATTACGTTCCTGCTATAAAAAAAATTAATTCGCATACAGGTCGGCCAATACTTGCCAGAAGCTTGTAGACAGATGCCGAAATTTGATTTATAAATGTTTCGCAGAGGTTTCTAAAAAGCGTCGGCGTTCAACAACTACAGATTCCGATAATAAAAAATCTAAAACTGAATTAGTTGTTGATGGTAAAGGCATTACATTTTTTAAAAGTTTTTTGACCATAAAATGTTTTTTAGAATCTATAAAAAATGACTTAATCTGGCTTAGGCATAAGGTGGAGCCTTGGACGGAAGTTATTCAAAAATGGAATAATACTTACGAGGTGAGACGGAACTCTAAAGTCACTACACTTGATGATTTTTTGACTGCTTGGCCTATATTAAAACTTCAGCAAGCTGTTACGTTGGTAGCTATACTATTTTAAATTGTCTACCGATTAGTCATTTTTTAATTGCTTGTTTATAGATCTCATTGGATTTTGAACGATTATATAAAGATTCATCTTTAAAATTAATATTAAACTGGGAGCCGTTTTTTGCTAATATATTGGAAAAAAAAAGAATCGGAATTCAAGATTCTTATGCATTAGACTTACTCAAATAAGCGATGAAACATTGACCGAGGGTAAGATAATGTTCTGTTTACATAAAACTAAATTGAATATATAATTGCCTATATTTTAAAATATATCTATAACTTATAGTCAATATAATTTGAATATCAAGTAAATAATAGGAGTATAATTTTGTTATTTTCAGAGGCTAAGTTTGTTTTACAACTAACATGCTTGGCGTACTTAGTACCTCCTAAAGGTAGAATAGCACAGAAAAAAGGACATTGGAAATTTTCAACGAAAGAAGCTGCTGACGCAATCATATGTCACGTTAAGGTACATATTGCCTATCTAATCTTATGCACCAATATAGTATATATACATAACATGTAATTTTTAGATACCTGGTGATATTTTACCGTTTATTGAACAGCAGAAGGAAAAGGCTCTATCTAAGAAGCAGCAGATTCAACCTTATATAATAGTTGTAGGACCCAGTTTGAGCAATATTACGGAATCATATGTTATTATAGATCAAATCAGGTACTCTTTTAATTCTGTAATATCAGCATTCCAATGTTGTTTTGAAATTTATCACGTGCTCAACGCAAAATATCCGCTTCCAGCAGAGCACTTGTATTATTTAATACAATTGAATATATTTTCGTGTTCTATTCGGTTGAATGTCCCAGGACAACCAGCAAATCTCCCTCTCCCTCTGACTTGAACAAGAAATAAAATCTCCTTTCAACAATGAAACTTTTAATTAATTAAATAAGAACTTTTTATAAAAATTAATAAACAAATCTTAATTAAATTAACAAATCTTTATAACTACGTTTTTTGAACAATTAAATTAACAAATCTTATAACTACGCGTTCCCAAACCAATTACGTTTTTCAAAAACCGTTTTAATGTTATTCGACAATTTTGCACTTGCCTCGTCTACCTTTTTTAATAGTTTAAATTTTTTCTTACCACACACTTCCTCTCTCCTTTGCGTTATGAATTTTTATACTCAATGGTCGACCTGCTGTACAAATGCGATCCAAAATCTCTCTGCTTTCTCTTCCAACTCCTATTTTGTGCATCAATATCTCCTTATTACCGGATTACTTTATCCAATAATTAACATTAATCCAAATTATATTATCTCCCTCTTATTACCGGATTACTTTATCCAATAATTAACATTAATCCAAATTATAATATCTCCTTCTTATTACCGGATTACTTTATCCAACAATTAACATCAATCCAAATTAATCTCAGTTAAATTCAATTGCCCACTGGCTTATACTTCTCTAGTTTTAGTTCTACGCACTTTTCTACGTTTGATTTACAATCAATTACACACTTTTTATGGAACCGAATCTTTTGGCATCCGTCCTCAAACATAAGCTTTCAAGAGCCTTTATTTTTTTTTGTTTCCTTGGTTATTTTTGAAAACGATTTTCACACACTTATGATCTAATTACATTATTTATTTTTTATTGTTTAAAAATTTGATTTTATTTCATATTTAATATTTACTTTTGTGTATTTTGAAAACACATTTCAATATATAACATTCGTACTGAAACAGACACAGTGATTCCTTATATTGCGGATCTTATTTCGGCTGTGGAAAATAATTAAATAGTGCATGTCATTTTTAATGTTTATTTTAATACCAATTGATCGTATAAAAGATTAAAATCATGAATTGTTCAAAGTGCATCAATAAGCATTTTTTAAATCCCCAACAATTAATCAATCATTTGGAATTTTTTCATAATATGCAAAATAACTTTACGTGTCCGGATATAAGTTGTCGTAGAACTTTTCACAGGAAGTTTGTGTTTAAGAAACATTTAATTTCTAAACATTTTTATTCACAAAACAATGTAAATTTAGACACCAATTTTATTGATGATGTAGTTGAGGAACAAAACAGTTCTAAACCATCAACTTCTGAATTTTTTTCTGAAACTAGTTGTAAGTCAACTGAAGCTTGTAATTTGTCTAGCAATAATCGTGTTAATCTAAGTTCTATATTGTTTAAGTATGAAAATACTTTAAAAACTGCAGTAGAAAGAATAATATCAGTGTTTTACGATAAAGTAAGTGTTCACAAATCTTTAATTCAGGATATAATTCAACAAACCGAAAGTTTTCTGAAATCTGACGTAACGGACATTCTTTTAGAGGCATTTACTGTACTTATTAGCGAATATAATATTGATAGTTCTGCAAGTGACATTTTTTTAGAAATGCTTAAATTATTAAAAAATTCATTTGATACTCTTAATACCGAATATAAAAGACAAAAATATTTTGAGAAGTGTGATTATCTTGTTAAACCTATACAATATCTAATTGGTTCTTCAGAAGAAGCTAGTCGTAAAGATCAGAAAGTTTCTCTAATTTTAAAAGATAGGTTTAGTTGCGATATTCCTTTAGATGCCACTTTAAAGAAATTTCTTGAATTGCCCGGTGTATTAAATAAAATTATTAATTATCAAAAAATACTTTTAAATTACGATATGTCAACAACAAATTCTATGTTCAATTTAATTCATGGTTCATTATTTAATAGTTTTTTTAAAAACTCAAAAAAAATTATTTTGCCTCTTGTTTTATACTTTGATGATTTCGAAAGTGGAAACCCATTAGGTAGCCATGCTGGTGTATATAAATTAGGAGCAATGTATTTCAGTATTGCCACAATGCCTCCTGAATATTCCAGTAGACTAGAAAATATATTTTTGGCTTTACTCTTTCATACATCCGATAGGGTTCAGTTCGGAAATGCTGCCGTGTTTAGTGGTTTAATTGATACTTTAAATGTCCTAGACGATGAAGGAATTGAAATTAATAATCAGAGAGTGTATTTTAAAACAACTTTAATTGTAGGTGACAATCTAGGTATTCATTCGATATTTGGATGTGTAGAAAGCTTTTCTGCAATATATTATTGTAGATTTTGTACAGGTAGAAAAAGTGAGAATGAAACACAAGGCATTGAAATTTCTTCCAAAATTAGACTAAAACAACATTATAATGATCATTTAAATAATGGAAAACTTGGTATTAAAGAACTATGCGTTTGGCACAAACTTAATAATTTTCATATGTATGAAAATGTTACTTGTGATGTTATGCACGATTTGTTTGAAGGCATTCACAGATATGACATGGCTCATATAATAAATAATTTAATCAAGCAAAACATTTTTACTTTAGAAATCTTAAATTCTAGGATAAAATATTTTAACTATTCTTTTGAGGTGAAAAATATACCTCCACCTATAAAATTAACTAATTTGTTGAATGGATGCATTATTTCTTCGGCATCTGAAATGTGGACTTTAGTTAAAAATTTTCGATTTATAGTTGGAGATTTAGTGCCTGAAGGAAACGAAATATGGCAGTTTTATTTAGTATTACTTGAAATCACCGATATTTTAACTTCAACTTCTATTTCACATGCTACCGTTCAGTTACTAACAGTTTTAATTTCCGAACACCACGAACAATATTGTGCCCTTTTTAATGACAGTCTAAAACCAAAGCATCACTTTTTAATACATTACCCAAACATAATTTTAAAAATTGGTCCTCCCATATTACTAGGTACACTTAGATATGAAGCAAAGCATCGCGATTTTAAGTCCAGCATTTTGAGATGTCGCAAAAATGTTCCATACACATTATCTATGAGACATCAATTAAAATTTTGTTATAGACTAATAATTGGTAAAGGCCTGGATGATTACAAAGAAATCGGTTCTTACACGTCAGATGAATGTAATATACAGTTGGATGAATGTAATGTAAAGTTAAATGAATTTAATACTGTTACATTTATCATAATTAATAGTATTCGATACCAAGCTAATTCAGTATTACTTTATGATTGCATAAACGATATACCTAATTTTTGTGAAATTGTACAAGTTCTTATCAGTGACGACGGCTGTAGTAAGTTTATGTGTAGAATATTACATACACATATGTTTAACATGCATTACAAAGCATATAATGTTAAATATACAAATGAATATAAATTAATCGCTTATGAAGAATTATATTCAAATGTTCCAAGTACCTTAATTCATATAGATGATGATCTTTTATACGTATCAAAAAACTATTGATGTAATGGAATGTTTTGTTTTTAATATTATAATTTTTGATTTTTTGGATAAAACTATGTACTTTGATATAATAAATGTGTTTTAAAGTGTTTTTGTTTATTTGCCAGCAGTAATCCAAATATCTAAATTTTTTAAAAACTTGATTGTGGAAACCGTTACTTCGTGATAATTATATTTGTTTTAATGATTTTTTTATTTTAATTATTATATTATAATAAAGAAGAGAAACGACTTTTTTTATCACAACTTTTAATAAAATTTAACGTGCTACTATAGTTTCGCCAATACGCCTACCATTCTGTATATAAGTACGTTAAGTTTTATTAAAAATTGTGATAAAAAAAACAAAGTAGTTTTTCTTCTTTATTATAGTATATAATCTAAAATTTTCATGCAGGATTGTTCTCATAAAATAATTAAATTATTGAATTAAGAAAGTCATATTTCTTCTAAGATTTAATTATATTTCAGTCAAGCATCGTGTTTGTTTGTTGTAAGGAAACGCTTTCATATTTTAAAAATACTTAATTCTTGCATATAAACACGATAATTTAGAATGAACATATAGAATACTTACTTTAAATATTACTTAAATTTCTAATAAGCAATTTTTGCATTTTTCTAATTAGACTATAGTTTTGAAGTAAATGATCTATATTCTTAAGTTAAATATGCTGATTGACTTTAATCAAGATTGTGAGCAATTTAAAATGATAGTATTATTTTTTTATTTTTAAAATTTATTACTTGTTTAAAACAAAGAAATATTACTTCTTCTGAACATTTACAACGAAGTATATATTATTCTAATTTTGAAAAAATGATTTGGTTGCTTATATACAAAAATAGCGTTTCTTTAATTTGAAACAAATTTGTTTTACTTAAGAAATATTTTTTATGTGTGTATGCTGATGAAGAAGCCCGTTATTGCGTTTAGAAATTGGAAGTCTCCATTTGCAGATCCAAACGAATTGGTAAAATCTGGTTTCTACAGTTTTTACACAATGATGATAATGTTCGGTGTGCGTTTTGTGCAATCATTATTGGTAGCTGAGAAGCGGGGGATGATCCTATGATAGTACATAAAAAGTGGTCTCCAAGATGTCCTTTGCGTTTTTGCGCATGTTTGCGGATTTTTTCACAATTCAACCCCCAAAAATTATGCAATGCATTGGTAAAGATGTTCGTGGGTATAAAATCTACCCCAACTCAATACCCGACAACTGTCTAAATAGATCTGAAAAATTTGAAGATTTGAGTGATAATAAGTTCAAAATAAGTTCACTAAATCGCAACTCCACTGTTATATGTATATTTTTTCAAGTAACTCACTCCTCATTTATAATAACCTTTTTTCTGAAAGATTATAGATGATCTTATTCGGGAATCTTCCGAAAAGCATGCAATAGTTATTCCTCCTATTGCTGGCAATTGTGACGTCAGGTTGCAAGAAATTTTGATGCCAGCAGGACTTTTAGAAACGAAAGATATTGTTAAGGTAAAAAGATTTTTACTAAAATAAAGTTTTATTTATTTGCGAATTTACATGATATTATGTAATAAGGACAATGCAGAGTTTTATAATTATAGCTCGGTAGATTTGTTAGCATAATCATCATCGTAGTCTCACGTAGTGCTTACTTTTGGTTCACATATTATAGTATTACATCAGTTTTGCGTGAAAAAGTGATAAAAGTGATCAAAAGTGATAATTTGGTTTCCTTAAACCATCATCAATTGAGATAATTAAAATTTAGGATAATTATCGGAATGGATCGGAATTTCCAACAGCAGGAGCTCGCCAAATTAACCAAATTAACGGTCAATTTAACCAAAGATTTGATAGATTCTTGTAATGGTAGGTATCCATAATTATGTATACTACGTATACTAACTTTTAAATTAAATTTCATACTAAGAAAGCATTTTAATGCACATTTCACGAGTCATCAAATTATAAGCCTCCCATATTAAGTAATACAGTTTATTAATAATAAATAAATTTACTTACAGTATACACGCAAAGAAATGTAAACTTAAAATCAAAAATTTGTACTTTCAATTGACACCTGCAATTTTGTCGACTCTAAAGCAATTTTTTTTGCGTGTACGAGTATAAGCTCGCATTTATATTAATATATTTTTATGAGTTCAACGTAAATTGATTTTAATATTAATAAACTCAAATTGCAATGAAAATAAAAATTATTTTATATTAATAACTGCATTAACTGCATATTTTTTGATAATATTCTTATTTAGTGCAAAAAATTGTATTTGTAGCAAATGACATAGATAGTTAAGATACGTTGAAGCAAATCAGCATAGATACCAACGAATTTAAGGAGTTAGTTCCGCAATTGGGGCAAAGGGTAAAATTAAAAGCACAGTTGCTCGATTATTAATTATCATACATCAGAAGTTTCAGACACTATTATTGTAAGTATGTGTATACGTGATTATTCCACTCAGGGTCAAATTTTGGCGTTTCGACCAATCAGCGTGCGTTTATTTTACATGATACTTATACAGATACAATTCGTGCACCGTGGGTTTTACCCGCAAATACTGTAAAATATCTAGTTTTTATGAAATACTACGAAAATATTCCAAATACCCTACCAGAATATCGAATATTTGTCGTAATAATTCATACGTAATAAAAAATATTCGAATATCATAATTTATGTAGTCGAATATTTTAATTTATGAGGTGTTTATGACAACGCACTCAACAGATGCGATTTATGAAACCGGTGCAACGCATTAGAACCCGAGGTCACTTAAAGCAATGTACTTCTAACGAATTTTATATTACAAATTTAGTGCGTTATGCTTACATATTTTTCGGTACTTACGAAATTTTTTGTTTGATTTTTTTGCAATGATTGTGATGCGATATGGTCAATTTGTTTCACAATTTTCGACATTAAAAATGGCGTTTGAAATGTCGGTTTTCGTATGTGATGTGCTTTTAAGTCGTGGCGTTTCTTCACGGAATAATCACCGCAACAGCAACGCGGATTCGGACAATACTCAAAGATTCAGCGAGTACAGGTTTTAGCAAGGAGATTGCACGAGCGAAGCGCAGCGCAGCGAGTGTCAATCTCCGCAGCTGAAACCTGTACTCGCTGAATCTTTGAGTATCGTCCTTATCCTTGTGCTGTAACATGCAAATAACCACTATGTGGCACCAAAAACTTAAATGACGTTTACGCACCCAAAACTTTTTAGAAACAGTATCTGCAAGTGGCACCCATATATTATGTATCTTTTATGTACATTCACAAATATTAAATTTTAATTTAACCAACGGCTACTCGACGCCGAAGGTTGCTCTGGAGATTGGAAGTTATAGTGTCTTGAGTCTGAAAATTACTAATTTGTGATTTTTACTTTTTAGTTTTTCTCCCCTTTAATACAGAATTTAAGTTAATACAAAATTAAGTTAATGCATAATTTACTAAAAAGCAAGCATGTAATAAAACAAGTAATTGTTTTCAATTACCCGCGTTACTTTTTAAAATTGAAATTATGCTGAAGTTTTTCAAATTGTTTTATATTACTAGCTCATCCGAATATTAGTAAAATACTACTAGAGAACACTAGTAAAAATATAATGGAAAATTTCGATGCCTGAATGCGTTGTCTGGAGGTAAAATCGAGACACGTCCTTCACGGCAATAGATTTTACTCCGAGCAACCAACCGTAGAGTATGTTGCTGTTTACTCATATTTTTACTTTGTGTCATATTTATGATTCGTATATTATTCGGAGAATACCATGTTTTTAAATAATCGCTAGTTGCCCACAATTTTGAAATTTTTATGTTTTTACGTACAAAAATAATGTAAAAATAAATAGTTTTACTTTATTCGAATTTCGAGTAAACTTAAAATTAATTGAGTTTAAGAATCACCGATTCTTAGTTTTCTTAGAATCCAGATATTCAAAGTAAGTAAATCAATTATTTATTTTTTCGTTGTATGTATGCATAATGTGCGTGGGAGCGCCACGTCAACTCTAGCGGTTGCAAGATTGCACATTTATAGGATCAGTTTGGTGTCGAGTAATTTTGCATAAATTATGCTGATTACTTATCTTTATAGTAAGTGCGAAATCAGTGATTTTCTTGCTGTGCGTGAAAATGTTACATTTTTAAACACCAATTTTTATACGATCTTTTTAGGAAATTCCAAAAATTATTAAGCAATCCCACATCATCGACAACAAAATACAGAACCAGCTAGCGGTTTTTATTATATTTACTAATTTAGTAAAAATTTAGTAATAATCCCAGTAAATGAACAGGCTATTAGACAGAGATAAACTTATATAAATCTAATTAGACATCCTTATTGTTCATTAAAGGTTCATTTACTCGTACAAGGTGCCAGTTCGCTATAATGCAAAATCCGGTGATGTCACTTACATGAAGACATGTAAGTAAGTCTCTCGCTCTGTATAAATATGTTGACGGGGTTTGGCCTATTTTCTTGAGCGGTAGAGGTCAAGGGAGAACGTGCCAGTCTACACCCTGTCAACTTTCAGTGTCAACTCTACGTCACCGATTTTATTTAAAATTATTGTTCGTTCATTTGTATTTTAACTGATGAAAGCCGAAAATGATTATTCCATTTTCGAGAAAAGCAGTTATAAAAATTGTGGGTCGAGTAACCCAGCGCTGACCACTCGAAAAAAGTTGAAAATTTCCGGGGGGTGAATCACTGTGGCAGTATAGTGTACACTTGTGAAGCAGTATAAGCAGTAAGTGGCAGTATAGGCAGTAAGTGGCAGTATCGGCAGTATGTGGTAGTAAGCGGCAGTATTAGGCAGTAAGTGGCAGTATTAAGCAGTAAATGGCAGTATTAGGCAGTAACTGGCAATATTAGGCAGTATTGGCAGTAAGTGGCAGTATCGGCAGTAAGCGGCAGTATTAGGCAGTAAATGGCAGTATTAGGCAGTAACTGGCAATATTAAGCAGTATTGGCAGTAAGCGGCAGTAAGTGGCAGTAAGTGGAAGTATTAGGCAGTAAATGGTAGTATCGGCAGTTTTTAAACACGTTTTTAAACTGTCCTCTTTTAAATCCAATAGTCAATATAGTGCGTAAAGATAAAAATCTGAAAATCACGTAAACCCGACCAGCAAATGACAACGCAAATAATAGCAATTGCCAAAATTACTTCTTTCAACTTTAATTTTTCAAACATTGTTTCAAAAATTATATGCAAGTTTTTCATTTAAAAAATTCGGGGGGTGAATCACTGTGGCAGTATAGTGTACACTTGTGAAGCAGTATAAGCAGTAAGTGGCAGTATAGGCAGTAAGTGGCAGTATCGGCAGTATATGGTAGTAAGCGGCAGTATTAGGCAGTAAGTGGCAGTATTAAGCAGTAAATGGCAGTATTAGGCAGTAACTGGCAATATTAGGCAGTATTGGCAGTAAGTGGCAGTATCGGCAGTAAGCGGCAGTATTAGGCAGTAAATGGCAGTATTAGGCAGTAACTGGCAATATTAAGCAGTATTGGCAGTAAGTGGAAGTATTAGGCAGTAAATGGCAGTATCGGCAGTTTTTAAACACGTTTTTAAACTGTCCTCTTTTAAATCCAATAGTCAATATAGTGCGTAAAGATAAAAATCTGAAAATCACGTAAACCCGACCAGCAAATGACAGCGCAAATAATAGCAATTGCCAAAATTACTTCTTTCAACTTTAATTTTTCAAACATTGTTTTAAAAATTATATGCAAGTTTTTCATTTAAAAAATTACTAATTTTTTACTAATTACAACCGATGTTCGACGACTCTATTTTAAAAAAAGCATTTTGCGGTGTTTAGGGCTATGCGAAACCAGGTTATCAGAAATTAAAAATTCTACAAGATTTAGTAAATATCGGGTAGCATCTCTAATGTTTTTTGTAATTGCACTTGAAAATCTGTGCCTGGTGACACGCAGCAAAGTGCTGACGACACGCCCTAGTAAAATGCAGACTCAAGTTTTAAATTACAGCAATGTCATACTGTTCGGGGAATCACCGATTAACGAACGCAATCTTATTTCACTTACGACGGAGACTTTTATGAAATTTTAATTTTTTTCCGTTTTTTTCATTGACTTAAAATAATACTGATTTAATTATTTTATATCAATAGTCCAGCCACAGTTGGGAATTGCTATTCTTTACTTTTTAATTAATTAAAATCAATTTATTGCAACTAATTGTCATTCCAGCCCTAACAAGTCCATCATTGGGCAACGATATAAACCTTTGACGGCATATACAGCGCCTACACGTCGAAAGAATGTCTCTATGTTCTCATTGCAATGTGATAACCTGATAACGCATTCCTTTGAAGGAAGCGATAAATAATTCCGCGATAATTCTAACGTAACATAAAACCCCGATAAAATACATAATATATAGCATCTAGGCCATCTAGGCTTTTGTTGAGTCAATAATTATGAGGTGACTCGAATAACACTAATAAGACAAGATTGTCATTGTAATTTTGTTGTAAAAATTAACATAGTACATATTAATTTTTAAAACAATGTTTGAAAAAATATAAAGTTGAAAAAAGTAATTTTGGCAATTGCTATTATTTGCGCTGTCATTTGCTGGTCGCGTTTACGTGATTTTCAGATTTTTATCTTTACGCACTATCTACTATTTTGGCATTAAAAAAAAGTTGTAAATGGTTTTCTTTTTTTAATATCAAAATAGTCGATAGTGCGTAAAGATAAAAATCTGAAAATCACGTAAACCCGACCAGCAAATGACAGCGCAAATAATAGCAATTGCCAAAATTACTTTTTCAACTATATTTTTTCAAATATTTTTTTTAAATTAATATGTAAGTTTTTTCATTTAAAAAAATTACCAAGTGTTTAAGCTAAACTTTTTGGCCACCAAGCTACAAAAAAAACCATAATAAAATTACAAAATCAGCCCTACAATCAAGAACAACCGGCTTTACTATGTAAAAAATACTTTGTAATTTTGTTGTAAAAATTAACATATTAATTTTTAAAACAATGTTTGAAAAAATATAAAGTTGAAAAAAGTAATTTTGGCAATTCCTATTATTTGCGCTGTCATTTGCTGGTCGCGTTTACGTGATTTTCAGATTTTTATCTTTACGCACTATCGACTATTTTGGCATTAAAAAAAAGTTGTAAATGGTTTTCTTTTTTTAATGCCAAAATAGTCGATAGTGCGTAAAGATAAAAATCTGAAAATCACGTAAACCCGACCAGAAAATGACAGCGCAAATAATAGCAATTGCCAAAATTACTTTTTCAACTATATTTTTTCAAATATTTTGTTAAAATTAATATGTAAGTTTTTCATTTAAAAAAATTACCAAGTGTTTAAGCTAAACTTTTTGGCCACCAAGCTACAAAAAAACCATAATAAAATTACAAAATCAGCCCTACAATGAAGAACAACCAGCTTTACTATGTAAAAAATACTTTGTAATTTTGTTGTAAAAATTAACCAAGCATGCGCTAAATTCCACGCGAATAGAACAATTTAAACCATTTTCAACTTTTTTTAATGCCAAAATAGTCGATAGTGCGTAAAGATAAAAATCTGAAAATCACGTAAACCCGACCAGAAAATGACAGCGCAAATAATAGCAATTGCCAAAATTACTTTTTCAACTATATTTTTTCAAATATTTTGTTAAAATTAATATGTAAGTTTTTTCATTTAAAAAAATTACCAAGTGTTTAAGCTAAACTTTTTGGCCACCAAGCTACAAAAAAACCATAATAAAATTACAAAATCAGCCCTACAATGAAGAACAACCAGCTTTACTATGTAAAAAATACTTTGTAATTTTGTTGTAAAAATTAACCAAGCATGCGCTAAATTCCACGCGAATAGAACAATTTAAACCATTTTCAACTTTTTTTAATGCCAAAATAGTCGATAGTGCGTAAAGATAAAAATCTGAAAATCACGTAAACCCGACCAGAAAATGACAGCGCAAATAATAGCAATTGCCAAAATTACTTTTTCAACTATATTTTTTCAAATATTTTGTTAAAATTAATATGTAAGTTTTTTCATTTAAAAAAATTACCAAGTGTTTAAGCTAAACTTTTTGGCCACCAAGCTACAAAAAAACCATAATAAAATTACAAAATCAGCCCTACAATGAAGAACAACCAGCTTTACTATGTAAAAAATACTTTGTAATTTTGTTGTAAAAATTAACCAAGCATGCGCTAAATTCCACGCGAATAGAACAATTTAAACCATTTTCAACTTTTTTTAATGCCAAAATAGTCGATAGTGCGTAAAGATAAAAATCTGAAAATCACGTAAAACCGACCAGAAAATGACAGCGCAAATAATAGCAATTGCCAAAATAAATTTTTCAACTATATTTTTTCAAATATTTTGTTAAAATTAATATGTAAGTTTTTTCATTTAAAAAAATTACCAAGTGTTTAAGCTAAACTTTTTGGCCACCAAGCTACAGAAAAACCATAATAAAATTACAAAATCAGCCCTACAATCAAGAACAACCGGCTTTACTATGTAAAAAATACTTTGTAATTTTGTTGTAAAAATTAACCAAGCATGCGCTAAATTATTTTATTTTAATTATTGTGGTTTGATGTTTTTAAATTTATAACGGGCAGTAAATGGCAATATTAGACAGTAAGTGGCAATATTAGGCAGTATTGGCAGTAAGTGGCAGTAAATGGCAGTAAGCGGGAGTATTAGCAGTAAGCGGCAGTATTGGCAGTAAGTGGCAGTAAATGGCAGTATGAGGCAGTATTGGCAGTAAGTTGCAGTATTGGCAGTAAATGGCAGTAAGCGGCAGTATTGGGCAGTAGTAGCAGTAAATGGCAGTATGAGGCAGTATTGGCAGTAAGTGGCAGTATTGGCAGTAAGTGGCAGTATTGGCAGTAAGTGGCAGTATGAAGCAGTATTGGCAGTATTTTATTAAATACTGCCAAATGGCAGTACAGTGTACATTTTAAAACTCAGTGATTCACCCCCCGAAAATTTCCTATTGCAAAGAGGAAGGTTTATAATATAATATACTGATATAAAATTCGAATGCGAAAGTATTATCAAAATTTTGAGTAAATCGATTTTGAAAATTGCTAATTTACATGTAAAAATTTAGTGAGATTTCATTTTGTTGACGGTACGTGTGCTATGAATGACTCTACCACTTAGAATATTTCGCACCGGCAGATGCAGCTCGACGCTCCTACATGTAACATCGATTATTTTTTGTTTTTAGGCGATTTTTTGGGGGTTTAAAATTCCGGTTGCCTTCATCCCGGTTTGCTTGATGCGTGGCGCCTTCTCGTATGTTTAGCTCCTGCCGCGTAGTGGCTCCGCGAATGAAAAACCGCCCGGAGCTGCGGAGCAGCGTAGGGTAGGTTTTTTGTTGCGCTCAATTCTGGCCAAGCCAGTTTTTCATGTTTATTTAGAGACCTACATGTTTAACGCACGAAAGTCGACAGTGTAATGCTGCCGATATGGAGCGACCGGTACATATATTTATAACCTCGGCTGGGCGTGGCTTAGACCACGGGCGACTGATGCAGATCGACCGCCCTCGACCGCGGTCTAAGGCATACTGGATGCTACTTTTCCGTACTTTTCAAATTGATTTTTCTCGAAATTTTATATATACTTTCGCAAGTGAAATTTTTACAGTATACTATATAAACCTTCCTCTTTGCTATAGGAAATTTTCAATTTTTTGGAGTGGTCAGTGTTAGGTAATTCCCCCCAAAATTGTATTTATTTGATCAGGCTGAGAGTGAAGAGAATAGTGAGCGCACGAATAATTAATATAATTTAACGACTTCAATTTTTAACTTGACATTTTTTCAAGTTCACTTTTCTGAATTTATAAACGTTTTATATTAGCTTTGTTCGTGGACACAAATCCTACGTTCAGGATCGGTTCTACGCATGCGGATTTATAATTTTTATGACGAATTTTACCCTTAATGACAATTTTATTATAAATTCGCATGACAGATCCCGAACGTAGGATTTTGTGTCCGCGAACCAAGCTATTAACTATGTAATTTCTCTTGGACCAAACCTACTAGACTGCTGTTTATAGTTATTACTCTGTGGCAGGCCCGTAGCCAGGATTTCATTTGGAGGGGGGCACTTGTAAAGGGGGTTCCCCTTTTTATTACAAATTTTTTTAAGTTTTATTTATTTATAAATTATTTTTATTTAAAACAAACGTTACATAAAAACAGTTATTTGCTCGTACTTTACTTTACTTAAATTATAAAGTACTTTACTTTATAATTTGAACTCTACGCGTCTTTCTTTCTTATTCGCAAAATTATTTATTATAATATCGGAATCAATACTTATATCCCTATGAATATTCATGAGCGCTAGACCGTTTAGCCTTTCTTCGCCAGTGGAATTTCTTAAATAAGTTTTTATGCGTTTTAAACTAGAAAAACTTCTCTCGGCAGTTGCTGTAGTCACTGGTAATATTGCAAATATTTTTAATAGGGTTCTGATGTTTGGAAAAAATTCTTCAGAACATTTTGCCAATGTATCTAATAGATTCTTTTGCAAATCTTTCACATCTAACCATTTTTGTTTCCAGAAATCGAATTCTGCTTCAAGAATTGATGGGTATACCGCCTCTCCACTTAAATCTTCTCTGTAAAACTCAAAGGCTGGTTTAACATCACTAAATGTTGAGTTGCTAATTCGACATGGTAACAACGCAGAAAGAGAAGTAACAATTGTAGAATTAGACTTGAATCTTTCATTAAAAGATACAAGTAAATCATCCAAATATGGATAAAAAATTGACTGCCTATAAATAAGCACTACAACCGCCGGCGCCGTCTTGTATTATTATAATTTGCTCGATGCCTTTGTGTCCCAACTATTCTTGGTACAATCGGAGATACACCCGCCACTTCTTGAGCCATTTGTGATGCTTTATCAGAAATTGACGCAAACTCCTCTTCATTTCTTATATTTTGCAATTTTCGAATTGTTGTTTCTACCGAATTCATAGCGGTCGTTATGTCCATATTTTCGGTCTGAAGAAATTTTGAAATAAAATATTCTTCCACTTTTATTAAGAAGCCTCCCTCTTTTTTACTAATTTTTGTAATTAGTTCTGTGAGCATTTTTGAATTTTACATCTCAGGTAGCTTGCTAGGCTTGCCTTTCGATGTGCCTGCACCCTGTTTTTTATTATTATGGCAAATCATTAACACAGGGGGACTGACGGCTTTACGTGCCCTCCGAAAGCACGGAAGACGGACAAGAAATTTTAGCCTGTACCCGGAGTCGAACCGGAGAACGCTACGTTAGCAGTTGATCGCGCTAACTATCAGGCCATGACCGTCGTCGAAATAAAATATGTTATTCCTAAAACTTTTTCCATTATATAAATGGAAAGCAGGGTCCATTATACCCATTATACAAATGGAAAGGGATAAGCAGGGTCGGCCCGTAAGCCGACAAGGTAAATAACAATGAATTACGCCAAATAAATTTGGAAAATTTCCAAAATATACCTATTTTATTTTCGAAATTGTAATGTTTTACTTTAAAATTTTTTGTTTCTTTTGAACATTTCGGGGGGGGGCACGTGCCCCCTCCTGGCTACGGGCCTGTTCTGTGGTATTACTTAATTTTATAACTAATAAGTAAGCTATAGTTTACTTTAATGATATTTCGTAATGCCCATTAAAAGGCCCGGTTTTTAACCGATTGCAAAATCCGGCACCTCTATCTAGTTCGCCACTGGGCATACCTACAAGTTTTATTATTGAGCTGCTCCGTTTATTTTCCTAATACAGTGGAGCCCGCTTATTGGAATCGCGGTTAATGTTATCATTCGGGTAATGTTATCACTTTTGCGAAGAACGGAACGGACGTATATTATTACACACAAAAAATATCGCTTATAGTAATCAAAATTCGGTTTATGTTATCATATTTTATTATTTTTAAGATTATTTTCGCCCACGAGCAAAAGAGTAGATTTTCATTTACAAGCATTTTTTTTATATTGTGCATAAGCTAACTCTATAGTTTCTGTTACCGTCACATTATCACATTACATTATTATGTTATTATGCACTCCGTCGCCGCCGTTTAAATAAATGTACAATAGTTTGCTGTTTATGTAATGTAAGATTCAGTTCTGAAATTTTTATAAACAATTTACTCCTCGCACAACAGAGACAAACAACTCTAGATGAGTTTTTTTAATTTGTTTTTTTTTCTTATTCTTATTAATTATTAATTAATTATTGTAATAAATAATCAATAAAAAATTTTTACTTTTATTGTTATCAATCGGTTATTGTTATCAAAAACCCCAAGTCCCGATGTGATCACATTAAGCGGGCTCCACTGTAATTTTTTTTTGCACCATCTACATAATATTTTAAATCCTTAATTGATTTCCTTAAAAAATGGACTAGGGAGAAAAGAGATTTCCGTGACAACAATAAGTACAAAATAGAATTTATTTTTCCATTAAAAAATTAATAATAAAACAAGCGTTCAGTATAATACTCGTATTTAATAATTGTGAAAATTGGATGCTTGCATCAAAAATTTAAAAAATTAAATTTTTTGAAGCACCTAATTTCGGGAATTTTTACGATTAAGCCTAATATTAAGTTTTACATTATTGGAAAATGAACCATTTTTTCAAGCAACATTTTTAAGCCAAAAATATTGAGAAAAAACACAACACACTATTTATAAACTAAAATAAAATACAAAAATATATATACAACAGTTTTCGTCCATCTTATAAAAATTTATTTATTATGTATTATTTTTGGATTAGTGGACTCTACTAAATTAATAATAATTAGATTCTGTAAATTTTCAACGTTTCGCTATTTTATTAACCCCCGACGTAAACAGAGGGTTGTTATAATTTAATTGTTATATAATAATTGTAGTCAACTAACCCAAAAATAACAATAAATAAATTAATATTTAGTTTCAAATTTCACACACGTTAAGTAGTTTTCTTTAAATGTTGAATTTTACTTTTTAGTTGGGTGACGGTTCGGTCACATTTTAAGTATTTGTCTGAAAATGTTTTTATATATTTTCCTGAATGATATGTAGAGTTTTTTAAGAGATATTTTGCGAAGTGCTTTTTAATTAAATTTATTTCGCCAGACGACCAAGGCTTCTTTTTGATCGACGGGCGTTGTTTCTTGGACGAGAAAACTTTTGCAGATTCTTCGTCGCTTGAACTTTCCTCATCCTTTGAATCCGCATTATCTCGAAGGCGCCTTTTCCGTGTTGATTTTGAAGATGCCGCCTTAGGCGTTTCTGTTTTGTTTTCGTCTGAGTCCAAAGACGAATTTCCTTCATCATTTTTATTGAATATGGATATTCCTAAATAAATTTAAAAAATATAATTTTACCATGAACGGCTTAGGAACTTTTCTATTATTTTAATATTTTATATTTTGAACAGGAAACAACTCAAGAAATATTTCTGATATGGTTATAAAAAGAAAGTAATTCGTGAATTGAAAATTTTTAAAGAAAAGCAAAGTATAAAGTAAATAACGTACCACTTGAAGGGAGAGGTATTTCAAAGTTGTTAGGCGTTTTTAAGCTTTCTGCTTCGGAAGAAGAATTTGAAACTACCGGCTCATCAATTTGTACATCTATATCCTCTAAAGATTTGTTTTTGCAGTCAAGAAGTTCACCCTTTTCAAGTTTTAAAAGAATTTTTGAAACTTTGGCGATCATCATTACGTCCTTGGGCAATCTATAAAATTCCCTATGGGTTTTTTCTGTGTGGCCCATAAATGATGCCAACTGCCCAATTTCATTTTTTCTCAAATCCATTAATTGCATCATGGTAGCAATATGCTTCCGTAATCTGCAACTCCGAATCAATTTTGGCTGTTTAGCACCACACTCTTTGGAATATTTATTTTGGATATAACAACCATTTATCCACTCGTCAGTGCTATTAGGATTTGTAAAAAAATATTTGTTTGAACAATGTATGTATTTAATTCTTTCGCTTACAATAGTATCTACAAATTTTTGGACGTCCCTTGGTATTAAAACTAACAACTCTTTTGATCCTTTTCCTATGGTATGAATTTTTTTGTAAAATTTAGTTAAAATTCGTTCTGTTTGGCTTAAAGCTTCTAAAATCTCGTCTGTTTGTTCTATTGTATCGAGTTTCGTGACGTCCGTAAGTTCAATAAATTGAATATCACCTACACGTTTCCTATTGTGCAGTAGAAGTAACAGAACTGTTGCCTCCACAAGAATATTGTATTGTAGTCTATTTGTTTCCGATGTTAAAATTGTAACAGCATTTTCGGCTTTTAGACCAGTGCCGATAATTTTTGAAACCGAAGAAAATAGCAGTAGGATGAAACCCATTGGAAAAGGAAGAGAATATAACAAAAATGAAAGGAAAAATAATTTACGGGCGATCTGAGGTCGGGAAGTGGAAGGGGGTGAGTTTTAAGGGTAGAAAACTGTTTTTCTCGATTTCCGGCAAAACCACAAGTCCTATGGAAAAAAGTTAAATAGCAAAGTTGTAGGTAATGAAAAGATCTACAACTTTTGTATTTACACTTTTTTCACATAACCTCAAAATTTATGTGAAAAATTCAAATAACCAAGTTTTTGGTTTTTAATTTTTATCTTTTACAAAGAAAAATTTTTTTTCACTAAATTTGGTGAAAACTTACCTTTTTATGTTCCAAACACACTGTAATTTTTTTGATTTAAAATATTTATTTTTTCACCTTATTTTGACTTAATATCGAAAAAGCACCCTAATTTTCAATCGAAAATTCTCGCGTCAAAATATCTGCATTTTTAAAAAACTCGGTGGGCTTTTTGTTCGTTGAAATCTCTACTTTTCGATGGTGCAAAAAAATATATACATTACTATGGTAAATATTCTCAAAAATGCAAAGAATCGAAAAAAACTCGAATCCGAAAATTTTAAGCTTTGTCACAATTCTCTTAAAGTAACTCAGCCTGCACGTGTATTTTCATGAACGATGTTGTTTATTTCGACTTGCAATTTTTTGTTTATCAATGTAACACGGAATCTTACGTTTTTCTAGTAATTAAAGTATAAATTTTAATAAATAGCTCAAAATTGTACATGATGATTCAAGAAAAAAAAATTTCTGATTCGAGTTGTTTTCGTTTCTTTGCATTTTTTGAGAATATTTACCATAGTAATGTATATTTTTTTACACCATCGAAAAGTAGAGATTTCAACGAATAAAAAGCCCACCGAGGTTTTTAAAAAAGCAGATATTTTGACGCGAGAATTTTTGATTGAAAATTAGGGTGCTTTTTCTATATTAAGTCAAAATAAGGTGAAAAAATAAATATTTTAAATCAAAAAAATTACAGTGTGTTTGGGACATAAAAAGGTAAGTTTTCACCAAATTTCGTAAAAAACAATTTTTTTTTGTAAAAGATAAAAATTAAAAACCAAAAACTTGGTTATTTGAATTTTTCACATAAATTTTGAGGTTATGTGAAAAAAGTGTAAATACAAAAGTTGTAGATCTTTTTATTGCCTACAACTTTGCCATTTAACTTTTTTCCATAGGACTTGTGGTTTTGCCGGAAATCGAGAAAAACAGTTTTCTACCCTTAAAACTCACCCCCTTCCACTTCCCGACCTCAGATCGCCCGTAAATTATTTTTCCTTTCATTTTTGTTATATTCTCTTCCTTTTCCAATGGGTTTCATCCTACTGCTATTTTTGTTCACCTTTTATCATTTTCAAAGGCTTCTGCACTGGTCTATTTCTTTATGCAGTACTCCCTTAATTTCATAACATCTTCCGTAAGCGGAAGTAATTTTTTAGAATGGTTTCGTGACTTCTTTATGGTAAGATCTTTCAGAGCAAGGCTACCTATTTCACGTGCCCAATTATTTTCTATTAAATTCCGTAGGGTTTTCAATTGAGCTAGGATACTTGAAGAGTTGTTTAAAGATTCCTTTTTAAAATTTGGTCTTTTTTGCATATCAGATATGTAGCAATGTCGATTAAGTCTTTCAATGTCTTTCCTTGGTGCAACGCGTAAGACGCAGCCCCATATACCATTCTCAGAAAACTTGCTTGCACATTTTACGGCTTCTACAAGGTAATCGATGTATTCAGGTTTTAAAATATCTGTAAAAGTAACATAAATCAATTTTAGGGAATTCCCAAATAATTGTATAAAGATTTTAAGTGATTATTTCTTGGCTTATTTCAAGACCAAAAAGTAATCGAAACCATAATCGCACATAAAATCTGACCAACGCAACGATGAAAACAAATCTCTGAGCATGTACGTTGTATACATACGTGCCTGCGTGTTTTTGAATCAGAATGGGGTTGTCCCGTGTTGTCAAAAATATTTTTACCTATAAAAATCGATGGCCCATAGCAAAATACTATATATAATTACAAATATATAATTTTAAAACGCTATACTAATTAAATAAAGTGCCTTTTTTAAACGTATACGTTTGAAAAGTCGCCATTCTGTGACGTACCAAAAGGTAGTCCAATCACAATTTGCAATTAAAATTGCATTTACCACGATGCCACGTTTATATGTATGCGAAAATTACATCCTTGAGTGTACCCATGTGATGTGTTTAAAAATTGTTAAAAATCCGTAAATTCAAATACTTATTATAACCATGGCAAACATGCAAACATGCATACATAATACGCCATCTACGTTCACTATGAAAATATGCAATTTGAAAATAAATAAATGATGCTTGTTCAAAATTAATTTCTAATTGCTACCCATTTTGAAGTATAAAAATAATAATATATAGTTTCAATTCATTCTTTACATTTAAATACATTATTATTTAAACTTTTAAGGTTATAGTATACCAACTGACATTTAAAAATAATTAAATTTCAATAACCAAGTAACACACGTTCGTATGATATACGTGTATTATTGGGAAATTAGGTATATTTAACGGATAGGTATAATTTTCGTATATTTAATATACGTGTATCATATACACTTCATGTACTTATACTTAGAATATTCGGATATTATACGATGCGTATATTTGCTTTATAAATGTAATCCCTAAAGGTAGAATTTTGAGTTATCGTAGTCGTCTATTAAACATGTATATTATACCAGTAATCTTCCAACGGTAAAAGAGTATAATTTTGGATTACTATAAATGTTGAATAACCGTGTAATGTAGACGGACAGACTTAAAGCGATTTTTTTTACAAATGTCATCTAGAAAGGTCGAATTTTGAGTTATCATAATCGTTTATTAGACATGTAGATTATACCAGTAATCTTCTAACTTTAAAAGAGTATAATTTTGGGTTAGTATAAATGTTGAATAAGCGTGTAATGTAGACGGACAGACTTAAAGCGATTCTTTTCACAAAGGTCCTCTAGAAAGGAGGAATTTTGAGTTATCGTAATCGTTTATTAGACATGTAGATTATTAAAACTAACAACTCTTTTGATCCTTTTCCTATGGTATGAATTTTTTTGTAAAATTTAGTTAAAATTCGTTCTGTTTGGCTTAAAGCTTCTAAAATCTCGTCTGTTTGTTCTATTGTATCGAGTTTCGTGACGTCCGTAAGTTCAATAAATTGAATATCACCTACACGTTTCCTATTGTGCAGTAGAAGTAACAGAACTGTTGCCTCCACAAGAATATTGTATTGTAGTCTATTTGTTTCCGATGTTAAAATTGTAACAGCATTTTCGGCTTTTAGACCAGTGCCGATAATTTTTGAAACCGAAGAAAATAGCAGTAGGATGAAACCCATTGGAAAAGGAAGAGAATATAACAAAAATGAAAGGAAAAATAATTTACGGGCGATCTGAGGTCGGGAAGTGGAAGGGGGTGAGTTTTAAGGGTAGAAAACTGTTTTTCTCGATTTCCGGCAAAACCACAAGTCCTATGGAAAAAAGTTAAATAGCAAAGTTGTAGGTAATGAAAAGATCTACAACTTTTGTATTTACACTTTTTTCACATAACCTCAAAATTTATGTGAAAAATTCAAATAACCAAGTTTTTGGTTTTTAATTTTTATCTTTTACAAAGAAAAATTTTTTTTCACGAAATTTGGTGAAAACTTACCTTTTTATGTTCCAAACACACTGTAATTTTTTTGATTTAAAATATTTATTTTTTCACCTTATTTTGACTTAATATCGAAAAAGCACCCTAATTTTCAATCGAAAATTCTCGCGTCAAAATATCTGCATTTTTAAAAAACTCGGTGGGCTTTTTGTTCGTTGAAATCTCTACTTTTCGATGGTGCAAAAAAATATATACATTACTATGGTAAATATTCTCAAAAATGCAAAGAATCGAAAAAAACTCGAATCCGAAAATTTTAAGCTTTGTCACAATTCTCTTAAAGTAACTCAGCCTGCACGTGTATTTTCATGAACGATGTTGTTTATTTCGACTTGCAATTTTTTGTTTATCAATGTAACACGGAATCTTACGTTTTTCTAGTAATTAAAGTATAAATTTTAATAAATAGCTCAAAATTGTACATGATGATTCAAGAAAAAAAAATTTCTGATTCGAGTTGTTTTCGTTTCTTTGCATTTTTTGAGAATATTTACCATAGTAATGTATATTTTTTTACACCATCGAAAAGTAGAGATTTCAACGAATAAAAAGCCCACCGAGGTTTTTAAAAAAGCAGATATTTTGACGCGAGAATTTTTGATTGAAAATTAGGGTGCTTTTTCTATATTAAGTCAAAATAAGGTGAAAAAATAAATATTTTAAATCAAAAAAATTACAGTGTGTTTGGGACATAAAAAGGTAAGTTTTCACCAAATTTCGTAAAAAAGGAGGAGGAATTTTGAGTTATCGTAATCGTTTATTAGACATGTAGATTATACCAGTAATCTTCCAACTGTAAGAGAGTATAATTTTGGGTTAGTATAAATGTTGAATAACCGTGTAATGTATACGCACAGACTTAAAGCGATTTATTTTATAAATGTCATCCCTGAAGGTAGAATTTTGAGTTGTAGTACTCATTTATTTGACGTGTAGTTTATACCAGTAATATTCCAACGGTAAAAGAGTATAATTTTGGATTACTATAAATGTTGAATAACCGTGTAATGTATACGCACATACTTAAAGCGATTTATTTTATAAATGTCATCCCTGAAGGTAGAATATTGAGTTGTAGTACTCATTTATTTGACGTGTAGTTTATACCAGTAATATTCCAACGGTAAAAGAGTATAATTTTGGATTACTATAAATGTTGAATAACCGTGTAATGTATACACACAGACTTCAAGCGATTTATTTTATAAATGTCATCCCTGAAGGTAGAATTTTGAGTTTTAGTACTCATTTATTTGACGTGTAGTTTATACCAGTAATATTCCAACGGTAAAAGAGTATAATTTTGGATTACTATAAATGTTGAATAACCGTGTAATGTATACGCACATACTTAAAGCGATTTATTTTATAAATGTCATCCCTGAAGGTAGAATTTTGAGTTGTAGTACTCATTTATTTGACGTGTAGTTTATACCAGTAATATTCCAACGGTAAAAGAGTATAATTTTGGATTACTATAAATGTTGAATAACCGTGTAATGTATACGCACATACTTAAAGCGATTTATTTTATAAATGTCATCCCTGAAGGTAGAATTTTGAGTTTTAGTACTCATTTATTTGACGTGTAGTTTATACCAGTAATATTCCAACGGTAAAAGAGTATAATTTTGGATTACTATAAATGTTGAATAACCGTGTAATGTATACGCACAGACTTAAAGCGATTTATTTTATAAATGTCATCCCTGAAGGTAGAATTTTAAGTTGTAGTACTCATTTATTGGACATGTAGATTATACCTTTAATCTGCCAACTACAAAAACGTAATTTTAAAATTAGCATAAATTTTGAATAAATGTTTAATGTTGAATTTATACAATGTTTAATGATAAAATAAAAATAAAGTAATAAAAATAAATTAAAAATTTATAAATCACTTAAAATTTACTTACATTTTTTTTTGTCCAAACGAAAATTCGAACCAACGCCGCACGTGCATACAGATTTGTTGATTTTTGATGATCAACTTCAATTTTTATAATTCATAGATTAAAAATATCAGTGTTAAATTAAAATAAATAAAACATTTTCTGAAATGTTTCTCAGATCAATTTTATATTATGAATTATTTAAAAAAAATGCATGTTGCAGAAAAGGGAGAAACACATCATATATACTTTTTTACAAGCATTATAATTTATTACATTAACCAGTATTTATCTAAAATAATTTATAACCACGTGTAATTTTTATTTAAATTAAGACAAATAACTAACTGTTATTAATTAATAAAAACAAAACAAGTATAAAATTTTTAATTTTTTTTTAAATTTGAAAATTTTTTAACTGCTTAATTTTAAAGAAATCTTTAGTTTTTGATAGATGTTGCTATTTTTAAACACTAAACTTTGTAGGCTCTTGCACGAATATTTTGAAAATTGTGCTGAGCCACATCGCTTGAAATTAATGTCAAAATTTTTAATAAAATTTGAAAAATTTTTAACTGCTATTATTTGCGCGCTTGTTTATAATGCTTGATTGTGAAAATTTTTTTAATTTTTGATAAAAGTTGCTATTTTTAAACACTAAACTTTGTAGGCTCTACCACGTGTATTTTGCAAATTTTGCTGTCAGTCGCTTGAAATTAATGTCAAAATTTTTAATTAAATTTGAAAAATTTTTAACTGCTATTATTTGCGCGCTTGTTTATAATGCTTGATTGTGAAAATTTTTTTAATTTTTGATAAAAGTTGCTATTTTTAAACACTAAACTTTGTAGGCTCTACCACGTGTATTTTGCAAATTTTGCTGTCAGTCGCTTGAAATTAATGTCAAAATTTTTAATTAAATTTGAAAAATTTTTAACTGCTATTATTTGCGCGCTTGTTTATAATGCTTGATTGTGAAAATTTTTTTAATTTTTGATAAATGTTGCTATTTTTAAACACTAAACTTTGTAGGCTCTACCACGTGTATTTTGCAAATTTTGCTGTCAGTCGCTTGAAATTAATGTCAAAATTTTTAATTAAATTTGAAAAATTTTTAACTGCTATCATTTGCGCGCTTGTTTATAATGCTTGATTGTGAAATTTTTTTTAATTTTTGATAAATGTTGCTATTTTTAAACACTAAACTTTGTAGGCTCTACCACGTGTATTTTGCAAATTTTGCTGTCAGTCGCTTGAAATTAATGTCAAAATTTTTAATTAAATTTGAAAAATTTTTAACTGCTATCATTTGCGCGCTTGTTTATAATGCTTGATTGTGAAAATTTTTTTAATTTTTGATAAATGTTGCTATTTTTAAACACTAAACTTTGTAGGCTCTACCACGTGTATTTTGCAAATTTTGCTGTCAGTCGCTTGAAATTAATGTCAAAATTTTTAATTAAATTTGAAAAATTTTTAACTGCTATTATTTGCGCGCTTGTTTATAATGCTTGATTGTGAAATTTTTTTTAATTTTTGATAAATGTTGCTATTTTTAAACACTAAACTTTGTAGGCTCTACCACGTGTATTTTGCAAATTTTGCTGTCAGTCGCTTGAAATTAATGTCAAAATTTTTAATTAAATTTGAAAAATTTTTAACTGCTATTATTTGCGCGCTTGTTTATAATGCTTGATTGTGAAAATTTTTTTAATTTTTGATAAATGTTGCTATTTTTAAACACTAAACTTTGTAGGCTCTACCACGTGTATTTTGCAAATTTTGCTGTCAGTCGCTTGAAATTAATGTCAAAATTTTTAATTAAATTTGAAAAATTTTTAACTGTTATTATTTGCGCGCTTACTTTTAGTGCTTGTTTTCGATGAAATTTTAAATTTTGGATAAAAGTTGCTATTTTTAAAAACTCATTTTGAAGTCGCTTTACAATGTGTATTTTAAAAATAAATTTTTCATTTATTCAAATACACAAATAATTTGCAGGCTAAAAATGTTACTTGGGTTTCCACTGATACATGTAAACAAGATTTTCCTAACATCATTCGGAAAAAGAACAAGGCCAATAATTAATGTTTAATATTTGAGCTCCGAGCAACATATCTACTCCGCGAGTACTCCCAATAATGTTGTGCTTGTGAATAAGGGCGAAGCTTTTAGAATACGTTCTATTTTGTATTTACATGGTAAATATCAATTCACGGGTACTTCTTATAGATACATGTATGATTTGTACGATACTCCATTGCAATCAAGTAAATTAAATAATTATTATTCTGTCCCAAATAGAATGCATTATTATTGAGCATAAAAAAGGTTATGCAGTTTTTCCAATTCTTCATCAAAGACGTTAACGTGAATACAGAAAATGTAAAATTGTAAAATAAAAATGTAAAATACGTTTTGTATATATATTTTGTAGTAATATTTATATTATTTAATTTTGTCATTAATATTATTGTAGCCCGCCTGTGCCAGCTAGTCTTTTATAATTTAAAATTCGAATTAGAAAGTAGGATTTTTATGACTATTTAAAATGACAATAGTCAATCACGTCCAGGTAGCTCAGATACTGCAGCGTTAGACTCAATACCTGTAGGTCCTAGGTTCAAATCCCGGTGGAGCCGAAAAAAAAATGTAAGTATATATAATTAATATTTCAACTTAATTAGGATTTTACAGATATGCAAAAACAACACATCGAATCGAGCTGGTAGAAAAAGTAAGTACTACGTGTATAAATAAATTTAAAATTTAGAATTTAATCAGGAATATACAGATATGCAAAAAACAACAGGACGCAATAATATGAATACCAAAATTACCATGAATAAGTAGTAAAATTTAAAATAATGAAATTGTATAGATGTGATAATAGATAAATTGTCTAGTAAAATAATTGAAATGTTAATAATAATTTTTATTATTTTTTTTATTTGTTTTTATTATACAGATATTATACTGATAGTATACGTATGTCCAATACGGTTACTACATGTATAACATATACGTATAGATATTAGGGTATGGCCGCGACATTGACACGTTTACATACACGTCTTCATTATACAGATAGTATACGTACGTCCAATACGGTTACTACATGTTTAACATATACGTATAGATATTAGGGTATGGCCGCGACATTGACACGTTTACATACACGTTTTTATTATACAGATAGTATACGTACGTCCAATACGGTTACTACATGTTTAACATATACGTATAGATATTAGGGTATGACCGCGACATTGACACGTTTACATACACGTTTTTATTATACAGATAATATTCATAAATAACGGTTTGTATATTCGAATATTATCTATGTAATATACGATCGTGTGTTACTTGGGTAGTGGGAGTGTATTGGCTTCTAATTGGCTTACCTTTATGTACGTCATTATTTACCGCGTTTTAATTATTTAAAAATATTTCAATTTTTGAACTTCAATACGATCGTTAAAATTGCTAAAAAAAATTTTTTTTACGCAAGAGGGGTTTAAAATCACTTAAATTTTCGATTTTAATGAAAAAAAAAATTTGAGGGATTAGCCCATTACTCAAAAAGGCCCTGCCTCTCTTTAAAATTATGCAGGGCCAATAGTTTTAGAATAAAATATTAGGTGAAAGTTTTATTGCTAAATTATTTTTATCGCAAAGTTATTGTGAAGTTGTAGGTAACCTCTTTAACAGTGTGTCCCTACGTGATTTAAATTAGAAAACCTTTTTGTTTTTTATTTGTTATAGTAATTTATTTATTTAATTTTAATTAATTTCGTTATTACTGCAGGTTAATACTAGCTCTTTTAATTTATTTTATATTAAACTAGCTGGCACGGGCGGCATCCGCCGCCCTTAGCCATCTAGACCCAGAACCATAATAGATACGTGAAGGTCAAAGTTGTTCGGCTTTCGGCCTCACAGACCGGACCATAATAGATCCGTGAAGGCCATAGTTGTTCGGCCTTCGGCCTCACAGACCGGACCATAATAGATCCGTAAAGGCCATAGTTGTTCGGCCTTCGGCCTCACAGACCGAACCATAATAGATCCGTGAAGGCCAAAGTTGTTCGGCCTTCGGCCTCACAGGGCGGACAATAATAGATCCGTGAAGGCCATAGTTGTTCGGCCTTCATCTGTCATCTTTCATCTGTCATCCGTCATCCGTCATCTGTCATACATACATACATACATACATACATAATCTTCACGTAAAGTTACATCTTCATGTAAAGTTAAATCTTCCGCAAAGAGGTGGATCTTCCACGTTCTGCGACCTATATAAAGTGCTCCGGTCTTATTCGCGGCATTCAGATTAATTTGTTAGTGGTTTTTTGTTAGTGGTTTGCATTTTTCGAATTAAAGCCGCCATCCCCGCCATCTGTTGACAGTATTTTGAATCACTAACTGTACGTCAGATTAATTATTTGACAAATTAAATTTTTTGTCAAACTTGTGATTTGATTTTCGAAAAAAGCAGAATTCGGACGAGATCTGATTATAAAGTAGACTATAAAAACAAACAAAAATTTTTACCAAGGAATTACTTGTGTTCATTTCTGAGTCAAGATTTTTTTCTGAATACTTTTCCGATTCGGATGAAGTATTGAAGCCAAAATAATCAGTCTGATCTGGTTGCGCTAAAAGTAAACAAAAAGTAAACATTTTCATAATTTTGAAATTTTAGTTACACTGAGAAAAAAGATTTGTAGCTGTAACTAAATTTTAGTAATGATAACTAACTATTTGATTGAAAATGGCACCAGCACATACGACAATAGTTGTGAATACTAAAATATTTTAGTTACTTAGTTATCAAAAATAACACATTTTAGTAGTTAGTTTGACAAATAAAATTAGTAGAGAAAAATAAACTTGGCTTTTTATAGTTACTGAAATGTTTTTTAAGAAGAAGTAATATTTATTAGTTAATTGCCATAATACCTTTTTGTGAAATAAACTAAACTTTACTTAGTACATTTACTTAAATGATTTGTAAGAAGTAATATTATTTGTTAGTAAATTGCGGTAATATCAATTTGCTAAATTAAATAACATAGTTTGTTATAGCAAATAATAGCTTTTGTACTTTTTAATAACCTACCTTTGATATTATTTACCATCACCGTTACTTAAATTAAACAAAAACAACATGTAATATTGAAAAATTATATTATTATTAAAATTTATAATTACATTTATTAAAATTAAAATTATAATATTAAAGCATTAAAAATAAGTACAAAAAATAAATAAATCGATTATTGAGCTACGATATCCATTCATGGCGGATTTCTCATAGCAACAAATAATTTTCCACTCGCCATCACACATAGCATTGCAAATGGAAATTCACACAAGTCGTTGTATTTTATAAATCTTATATTATTTGTTCTGTTCACTTCAAAGGCGTAAACATGTTCATTAAAACATAGAACATTTAATTCGGAATAAATGAAGCCAATATGATTTTCAGTAGGTATTTATGAAAACATAATCAATTATACCGAAAGAAGGCAATAAATCGTTTTTGAGAATTACAATAACACAATTTTTTTCAAACTTTTTATTAAATGCTGATACCCATTTTGGTACATAGCTGTTGTGAAATGTTATAGGAATATTCTCATTTATAAGGAAGGTATAATCTTTCGGGAGCTCTGAAATCGAATTAAATTGTATAGGTCCTATTACAATTCTACTATTAAAACCGATATTGTTTATTAATCTATAACATAGCTTTAATTGATTTTTCAACGCAATTGTTTTGGTAATATTAATACGAGACGACACTACATTTGAAGTACTTTTAAACAAGCGGTGTTTTGCTTCAAAACGTAAAGAAGAAATAGAATTTAGTGGCCCTATATTTCTTATAACAGTCGAATAGTGAACTAGGTGATGAAATTTTGGTTTCAGTGTTTGATTAAACAGTTCTTGATATGCTTTATTTTGTAAATTGACACTTCGAACTGTCAATTTACACTTCGAAGTGTCAATTTAAGTTTTATGCATTAGTGGTGCATTAGTGCATAGTGTGGTGCATAGTACATACTATACCGTTTCGACGGCGCGATATGGACAAGATCATAGAATTTTTGGGAGAAAGAGGCGTTCCTCAATCAATTATTGATACAATACAAAATGAGAATGTAAGTATAATTTATGCTTAATAATATGCAGGGTATGCAGAAGAAGTTTAAAATAACATAAGAGATAATTTCAGACGGACAATACATGGTACTTATGTATTCGTCGGCTTACTTGTAAAACCTTCTAAGTCCGATTTTTAGCGAAATTGAGTTTTTTGTTGAAATCATTGCATTAAATTCGCCCAGATATAATCGTGAATAACTTGTAAGTCTTAGCCACTCATAACGCCTCCCAAGTAACAAAAAGAAAAACTTGTATGTCTACAGTAGATAACATAGTTCTGAAAACCGTGTATGTCCGTGAAAACGTATGACAATTGGAGGTTAGTGAGATACCGGTCGCTAAAACTAAAGATAATTTGTGAAAACGTGTTAGTTATTATAATAATTAATATTCTTTGGCATTATAAGACTTCAAGTAACTATACAAGGTATGTACATTTATTTCAATTACAATATTAATAATGGATTAGATGTGTAATAAGTTGCTACTGCCTTACACGGTTTTCATATTAAAATAATGGTAGAATATTGGCTGAAAACCTACTAAGTCTATAGTTCGCCTTTTAAGTTTAGACTGCGCATTTTTCCAATTTTCAAGTAATCTTAAATTAAATACAGCATTTGGAATTGACGAAAATTCTATGATTAATGTATCGTTTTAGATGGCTTCTTATAAATCTAGGACAGAAAAAATATTATATTTAAGTATAAATGGAAAAGTTGAAAACAAGCAAAATAACATTTTAAATGTTAGTAACAATACAGACAATATTGACAATATTATTATACCCACTTTACCATCATTTCCAAAATCTACTGACGCGGAACTTAGCGAAGATAATATTTTTAATATTAACGACCTCCCGGTAGATTTTATTGGTAAGGTTATTTCTTATAATTAATCCACATAATAAAATAAACAAATAAAGAGGAATCAACTTTTGATTACAGACTTATTACCTTGTGCCGATGTCCAGTGTGGACGTTTTATTAATCCTGATGAAATCCACTATGCAGATGTGCAAATGAATACAAGTGAATTTAGTAATACTGAACTAATTCCAAATGAAAATGTATCATTAAATAATAAAAATGTTGCTACTCTTGATGATTCCTTCACAAACCAGATTATTACCGAGACAGAATCAGATAGCAATAATTTAAAAAGATCTATTTCTCCCAAGATTCCTCAAAAAAATAAAAGAAGCAAAAAAGCTGATGATACACAGTGGGTGCAAATTCAAAATAAAAGAAAAAGAGAGCATGGTGAAAAATATATCGCAAGAAGAAAGCTTCCCAACAATAAATGTGTTTTTGACGTTGAAAGAAGTGCAAGACGTATAAAACCGTCATGTAATTGCAAGCTCAGTTCAAATAAAAATGCAACCTTAAAATGTCGATCCTTTAACGAATCTCATAGAGAAAAAATATTTTCTCAATTTTGAAAAAATACATGGGACGAAAAAAGAACTATAGTAAAACTCCTAGTCAGAGTCGGGCCAGCTCTAGATAACAAACATCAAATCAACGAAGTCTCCAGAAGGAGCCGATCGCAGTATTACCATTTAAGAAGTGCAAGTGGTGAGTTACAAAGGGTATGCAAAACCATGTTCCTAAATACATTATGCATTGGCCAATGGACAGTCTCTGCATGGATCACAGAAAGCGATGAAAGATTAAACACTTGTAAATAATTATGGTAAAAAGTCTTCAAGAAATCTGAAAAGTAATGAAAGCTCTCCAAGAAATATCCTGCGTTCCTTCTTAATAGATCTGCCTAAACTCGAATCACACTATTGTAGAGCATCTACTTCAAAATTATATTTATATCCTGCATGGAGAACAAAAATGGAAGTATTTAGAGAGTATCAAAGGAAATGCAATGAAACACCTCCTCTATCAGTTAAAACATTCATGGAGGTATTCAACGAATTAAATCTTGGTATACACCAGCCCAAAAAGGATCAATGTGATCTATGTGTAGGCTTTCGTACTAAAAATATATCGGAAGATGATTACAAAACACATAGGGAAAATAAAGAAGCTGCTAGAGAAGAAAAAGCCAAAGATAAGCAGGAGAGTAAATTTGTGTATACTATGGATTTGCAAAGTGTGCTACTGGCTCCAAGTTTAAAAGCGTCTGCTCTTTATTATAAAACTAAATTGATAGTCCATAATTTTACACTATATGACCTGAAGACTAAGGATGGATATTGTTTTGTGTGGCACGAGGGAGAAGGTGGATTGTCCGCGAGCGAATTTTCCACTATTATTTCTTATTTTATTCGAAGCAAGATACCAAGCATTCAGGAAAATGATGAAGTAATTTTGTATAGCGATGGTTGCGGTTATCAAAATCGTAACAATATTTTATCAAACGCTCTATTATTAGTAGCTCAAGAAAAAAAAATTGTGGTGATTCAAAAGTACCTCGAGAAGGGTCACACACAAATGGAGTGCGATTCTATGCACTCCACGATTGAAAGGAAGCTCCGAAATCGTGAAATTTATACACCAGCTTGCTATGTAGATCTAATTAAAACGGCAAGACTTGTTCCTAAACCGTATGATGTATTGTACCTTGACCATACGTTCTGGAACAATTTTACCAATTTTGGATTCTATACTTCGATAAGACCTGGACACCAACATGGGGATCCAACTGTTCATGACATTAGATGTATCAAGTACAATCCGGACTTAACAATTGAATATAAAGTGAACTACAAATCCCCCTGGGCGTTACTTCCTAGGCGATGCAATAATAAAAATAAGATTAGTTCTATTCCGGTTCCTTTATACAATGGAAGATAAAATTACAAAAATATAAGCATTTACAGGAATTAAAATCTGTAATCCCAAAAGACTTTCACAGCTTTTATGATAACTTACTACATACCACATAAACTGTTTTCATAATAAATTCAATTTTAATTTGCGAAATACTTTCATTTTATTAATTTTATATTTTTAAAAAATTTCCTATTTTAGTTTGTAAGGGTTAAATTTTAATTTGTGTTACACAACATTCTTTTGTACTTTTTATTTTATTTGAAAATATATATTATTATTCTTTGTAATTCGTTGAATATTTAACAAATCAATCTATTTCATTATTAAATCCGTTCCTAATGTATCCTTGTAAGTCCTATTTTTGCTAAAATTCTTTAATGAAAAACTTCTAAGTCCTCTAATATGAAAATTATGAAATCCTCGTAAAATATTTTGATTATAAACATAAAAACTATATTTTTGTAGTGTCTCATAAAAATTTCATAAATTAGAATTCTAAAATAAGAGTAGTAGCAGATTTTTTATGTCTCCTGAAAAGTTTTGTCAATCAGACTTAGAAGGTTTTACAGGTAAGCCGACGATATTATGTAAGTTGACAAGTATGTATTTAAATATTATGTACTACATATTATTCAAAAATTGAATATCGCATTTTACGCTAAATTATTATTTACACGAATTAATAATTAATGTAGGTACTAGTTTATTACAAAGTAATATCACAGAAAATTTCTATTATGCATCTGTGGTAATCTTGAGCTGATTTTACAAAAAATAATCGCGAGGGCGTCTTATCAGTCTACCATAAGACCCCAGGTGAATAATTAGCACTACGTTATAAAAATTTAGTTTAGTTTTATTAATTGGTACGTAGTGTGTTCTTATATTTATACCGTTTCAATTGCTCGATATGGAGAACTTCATAGAATTTTTGGGAGAAAGAGGCATTCCTCAATCAATTATTGATAGATACAATACAAAATGAGAATGTAAGTATAATTTATGTTTAACCCTAAAACGATACACTTTTAGTAATAGAGTACAGTACAATAATTGAAAATAAATTTTTATGGGTATCTCAGACCCCCAGTGTGCCGTTTACGTACTATATTTTTAAAAGTCAACATTAAATTTGTTAATGTAATATTATCTTTATTTATTGCTAAATAATTACTGATTTATATCAAAAGGAGTTATAGAAATACGACTTCTTTAAAATAAATGTAATTATGATAAATTTTTAAATTTGACGATACGCAAAAATGATGTATTTTTAGGTTTCCTAATAAATCAGTCACAAATCCTAAACTATTCGTCGTAAATAATATGTAGAATAAAACAAATAAACTCCAAGTTAGTTGCTCCTAATGTTTTTTAGCTTTATTTATGGTCAATAGGTCAATAATTATTGGCCATTTATAACAATAAAATTTTTGAAACATGATTTATTTCAAGAAGTTAAATTTTAAGCCACGTTGGAGTTAAAAACAATAAACTTCAAGTTAGTTGTTACCAAGGGGTACAAAATTTTTGCCATAATAGGCATTAGGCAGAACCTGATAAAATAAAGACGAATACAAAAAACAACTTTACGTACATCGCTTCGCAAGAAAATTACCGAAAATTTGGAAATTGAAATTCCTCAGGCCGAAAATGTTGATGTAGATTTACCCTGGAAGGTTAAATGTGGTTTCTGCCAGAAAAGAAAGGACAGAAAACCCAGCTTTCTTTATTCAATATGCCACAAGTGCAACACCAAGCGAAGCTGTGTTACGTATGTGAACGGCAATTTTGAAAAGCTTGTCTAAGGCCCAGTTCAGTTTCGGGTTATCTTTTAACCTGCGTTATTTTCCGTAGAAATGATTGTTTCAAGAATTGTTTCCATGGAAAATAATGCAGGTTAAAAGATAACCCAATACTCAACAACTGGGCCTTAGGGTAGTCAGCACATTTTTTAGCACACAAAAATTTTTTTTTGTTAAATGTATTCCTTCTCCATGGCCATGTCAATAGAGAATTAATTTAATAAACTTCATATTTTCATATTAAAATGTTGAGAATTAGTATTTACAGATTTGTAAATACTAAATACTAAATACAGATTACATAAAATGTATCCCATTATTTAATTTTCTAATAATAATTTGACAAAAATGGCCCAAAAATTACTATATAATATAATTATATCCTACATTATATATCCTAAATATTGTCGTGTTCTATTCGAAAATGTCCCAGGACAACCAGTAAATCTCCCTCTCCCTCTGACTTTAATATGAAATAAAATCCTCTTTCAACAATGAAACGTTTAATCAACAAATATGAACTTTTTATATGAACAATTACATAAACCAATCTTAATTCACTAAAAATAACATCAACATTTAATAACTCTATCCCCTTTTAAATCGTTTTATAATCGCAAAGTAGTTCCTATTATTTGCAAAACACACGGCACTTTATAACAGTATTTATTTAGGATTTGCTCACCCTAAAATCTTCTTTATTCCAGGTTTTTTCCAAATCTGTAAACCACTGACCAAATCCTATTCGCGTTCGTATCAATTTTATTTTTTAACAGGAATTTGTTGACCCAATTCATTAAATTCAACAATCTTTTTCAATGATGTCAATAATATCTTCAATTACAATATTTTATTCATCCAATTCACTATTTTCAACAATCTTTATCAATGATGTCAATAATATCTTCAATTACAATATTTTATTCATCCAATTCACTATTTTCAATAATCTTTGTCAATGATGTCAATAATATCATCAATTACAATATTTTATTCATCCAATTCACTATTTTCAACAATCTTTATCAATGATGTCAATAATATCTTCAATTACAATATTTTATTCATCCAATTCACTATTTTCAATAATCTTTGTCAATGATGTCAATAATATCATCAATTACAATATTTTATTCATCCAATTCACTATTTTCAATAATCTTTGTTAATGATGTCAATAATATCATCAATTACAATATTTTATTCATCCAATTCACTGAACACGATTCGTATTGATTTTATCAATCAATTTATCAATATTTCTGAACCCGAATTTTACGTGATCCTTTATTCTTTTATTATTTTCCCGTTACCCTGGTTATCCGCCAAAATCCTTTTTATCCCACTAGATTTTGTGGACTTTTATTTCAGCTATTTATTCGCACTTCTTAATATCTAACATTTTTTTATTATATTTATTTTCATAGTTTAAAATTTGATCCTATTTCATATTCAATATTTAATTTTTGTGCATTTTGAAAACACACTTCAATATATTATATAGTAATTTTTGGCCATTTTTGTCAAATTATTATTAGAAACTTAAATACATAATGGGATAAATTTTATGAAATAATTCTCAACATTTTAATATGAGAATATTAAGTTTATTAAAGTAATTGTCTATTGACATGGTTATGGAGAAGGAATACATTTAACAAACAAAAATTTTTGTGTGCTAAAAAATGTGCTGACTACTCTTAGACAAGCTTTTCAAAATTGCCGTTCACATACATACGTATAACACAGCTTCGCTTGGTGTTGCACTTGTGGCATATTGAATAAAGAAAACTGGATTTTCTGTCCTTTCTTTTTTGGCAGAAACCACATCTAACCTTCCAGGGTAAATTTACATCAACATTTTCGGCCTGAGGAATTTCAATTTCCAAAATTTCGGCAATTATTTGGCGAAGCGATGTACGTAAAGTTGTTTTTTGTATTCGTCTTTATTTTATCAGGTTCTACCTAATGCTTATTATGGCAAAAATTTTGTACCCCTTCGTAACAACTAACTTGAAGTTTGTAAAGATCAAAATATTTTCTCCTTGCTACAATCAATTAAGTAAAAACGGATTTTGGGTGTGAAGGATGCAAATCAAACACTTTTATACTGTAAGCCGACGTTTCGGAAAATTTATTTTTCCATCTTCAGAGCTAAAATATAAGACGGCTTTTGTAACGTTTGCCGTCTTATATTTTAGCTCTGAAGATGGAAAAATAAATTTTCCGAAACGTCGCCTTACAGTATATAAGTGTTTGATTTGCATCCTTTACACCCAAAATCCGTTTTTACTTAATTAACTTGAAGTTTATTGTTATTAACTTTAACATAGCTTAAAATTTAACTTCTTGAAATAAATCATGTTTCAAAAATTTTATTGTTATATATAAATGGCCAATACTTATTGCCCTATTGACCATAAATAAAGCTAAAAAACATTAGGAACAACTAACTTGGAGTTTATTTGTTTTATTCTACATATTATTTACGACGAATAGTTTAGGATTTGTGACTGATTTATTAGGAAACCTAAAAATACATAATTTTTGCGTATCGTCAAATTTAAAAATTTATCAAAATTACATTTTTTTTTATTGTTAATAAATTAATTAAATAAATAATTTTTGTGGAAATAACTTTCAGTCAAATTATAATGTGCCTGTTTCCAAATTTTGAAAATCAAATATCAGAAAAATGGAAATTTATATAAAGTAATTTTATACTGGCTCACAAAATTGATAACAAAACTAAACTTTATGATTAATGCTGCATATTTTTTAAGGGGGTATTACGTTTTTTCGCGCATAAATCTAGGCAATTTTCAGGATTATTTTTTAGAAAAATGAAACAACATAGAAATTTTTCTGTTATGGTGGGATATTTATTATATATTGATAATACCCCCTTAAACATTACTAATTTACGATTATGTCTAATATTTACGACTTCACTAATTTTAGATTAATCCATATTATGCCATCCGGAGTATGGATGATTTTACGTTAAAAGATTATTTTACAAAACAAGGGGATAGAATGGCAATAAAAGATTATTGCGAGAAACAAATTTCAAACAAAAAACTGTCTTTGATTGAAAAATTGCGCCAAAAAATGGCTAAAAATCGATCCCGAAAATCCTCCGACCATAATCGCGAGGACGAAGGACGCCAAGAAACTAAAAAATGTAAAAAAGAAACTCGTTACATAGAAATAGGTTGGATGGTAAGTTCAGCTGGTGATAAATTGAAACAAGTTCGAACCAATCAAGGAGGAGGCACAAGAAAAGTGCAAGTTAAAAAAACTTGTACTGTTGGCGACGTTCAAATAATGGCAACAGATTTATTTTTTCCGAACGGAAAATCGAACCGTGGAGATATCCATCAATTTTCGGTTTCAATGCTGGATTTCAAATTCAATAAAATCGATGTTAATATCACAGTGGGGCAGATTTTTGAAGATACTAGTTTAACCAAGGTTAGGTTTTATCTGGCAACCCGCGAAAAAATGTCTACTACAACAATTGATTTAAGTGATAACGTACCGGAAGCAAATAAAGATGAAACAAACTTTCAAGAAGATTCTGTTCAAAATGTGTCAATATTACAAAACTGAAAGTTTGCCAACAAATTCAGACACAATTATGCAACATTCTATTTTAAATTTTAACCCGAACGAGGTAAGACGTATTTTGTATATTTTTTGAATGTAGTAGTTTATCTTAGCAGTAATCATTCCACAATGAGCAAGTAAAGTCGGGAACAAATTCAATACAAAATTTTAGAAGCGTTTACTGAGACATTTTTTGATCGTGTTTTTTTGAACCGTGACGTTATCGGCAATTTATTTTAAACACAGCCCGTATTTTTCTTCGCGGATTTGGATGGAGTACATTTCTATGGGTCCTAATATTATGTCAAAAACGTATGACTTTGAAGAGGAAACTTTTCGATAAAATCGGTACCACAGGTTAAAAATATTCATGTTAAACCAGTTAAACTTATGTAGTACTAGGATCGTGGTATTTGGTATTAGGTATTAACACAGATTAACATACAGATGGCTAACGCTTATGGGAACTTGTGCAACATATTTGTGGTCTCAAAAGGAGACGAGAATATTTAGTACTGGAGACGGCCACGGGTAGCGTACTTGTCGAGGAGACGATGACTGAAAACTATGATGGCTATTGGAGACACTTGATAGATGTCGCCTCTAAAATTTTCCGGGGTTACACGTTAAAAATGATATTATACATTATCATACCTTATGCCGTGAAGTAAACTTAACAAGAAATGTATACGGTGGTTTAAATAATCTTCTTTTACGACGTTCGTCTCTTTGGCGCCAAGCTGTTATAACTATCCCCTATATGTGAATGGCACTTCATTTCCTTTAAAAACTCCAGTTTTTAAACAAAAATTTTTAGTTGGAGATTTTGAGTAACCAGAACAGTTCGTGCTTTCTGTGTTTTTTTTTGTTTTCTGAATTTTTAAAGTACTTATACTGTGCTACGAATATTATAGAACGTTGATGTGTTTTTGATGTGATGTGAAGAAAACTCTTAAGAGCGCAAATAATAATTATATGAATATTATCTGTGATTTCAATAATTAGTGTGTCTTGGTAAGTGCGTAAGTGTAACACGTATATAAAATGAGTGGAAATACATGCAAATATTTAAATTGTGGAAAAAGTCAACGAAATTCAAAAGAGAAGTTAAGTTTTTTTCGATTCCCTGTATTGGACAAAAATAGATGTGACGAATGGATTTTGAAGTGCGGTAACATTTCTGTTGCAAATTTGTCGCCAACAAGTTTAAGAAAAAAGTTTATATGTGGAAATCATTTTACAAATTCTCAATTTTTTGGTGATAAAAGAGATCGCCTTTTACCAACAGCTGTACCAATATCTTATAATGAAATTAGATTATCATCAGAAGATTCCATTCATATTGATGATACAATTCAGATACGGCAATACCCAAAAGAAAATGAAATATTTCCTTTACATTCACCTCGATCTGCCACAAGAAACAAGACTGATTTTGAAAACAGCGAATCCCCTTCAACATCAAATTTTTTATCTAGTTTAATTGATTTACCATCTCCTAATACAGTACAAACTGCAAAAAGATCAATAGCTACTAGTCATCATGAAAATACACCAAAAAGGAGAAAATTAGAAAAACAAGAAGCTTTGATTAAAAAACAAAGAGTATTGTTGAAAAGTAAGCGATCTAAAATATGCAAATTTCGTTCGATGCTTAAGAAAGTGCCTACTAAAAAAGAAGTCCTCGACTGTATTGATTATAAATCACCCCATGTTAAGACATTTGTGGAGATGCAAATTCTTCACAAAGAGAGAAAACAATGGAAAAAGGAAGAAAAAGACTTAGGAATTTCTTTATATTACAAGTCACCATCTACCTATAAATTTTTATTACGTCTTGGAATTACTTTACCGGCTCCATCAACAGTAAAATCATGGATAGGAAAATCTAAATTTATGCCAGGATTCAACGCAAGACTTATGAAGCAAATATCACTGAAAGCCGGTGCAATGGATGACCAAGAAAAAAAATGCGTTCTTCTACTAGATGAAATGTCTATAAAAGAGTGTCTTGAGTATTCAAAAGCATTAGACTTAATTGAAGGCTTCGAAGATTTGGGGATTTTAGGAAGAACTGCAAAATCAGCAAAAAAACCTCTCGTGTTTATGATTCGTGGATTGCATTACAAATGGAAACTTCCCGTTGCTTACTTTTTAAGCAATTCTGGAGTTAACAAAACAAATTTACACAAATTAATCATAGAAGTAATTTCATTACTACAAAAATGTGGTATTATTGTAAAAGCAATGGTGGGAGACCAAGGAACAACCAACGTAGCTGCTTTTAAATTATTAGGAGCTAGCTCAGAAGCTCCTTACTTTTTTGTAGATAAGCAGCAAATACAAATTATTTATGATATACCACACATTTATAAAAGTTTAAGAAATAATTTGTTAACGCATGACTTTATTTATGATGATAAGAAAATAAGATTTGCAGACATCATCGATACTTACAATGCAGATAAAACAAATAAGTATGCGCGATCTCTAACCAAAATTACAGATGCACATATTAATCCCAGTCCGTTCCAAAAAATGTCATGTTCAATAGCTTTGCAAGTGTTTAGCCACAGCATGGCAGCAGCTATAAAAACAGCGGTAGAAACTCAAGACATCAACAGCGAAACAGCAATAAATACAGCAGAATTTATTGATCTATTGGATAAAGGGTTTGATTGTTTGAACAGCAGGTTTCAATTTGATAAAAATCCGTTTCGCTGTGCTATTTCAAGGAAAAATCAATTTGTAAAACTAACTCTAATTTCTTTACAAAATATTATGAAGAAAATTGTCAAAATTGGAAAGGATGGCAATGGCAAAGTTAAAAGACCACCTTGCTTTGATGGTTTTGCTTGGAGCATCAATTCAATATTGATGCTATACGAAGAAGAATTGAAATCTGGAATGGAATTCATTTTAACATCTCGACTAAATCAAGATCCCTTAGAAAACTTTTTTTCGGTGATTAGACAAAGAGGTGGTTTCAATTTTAATCCCACCGCTAGAGCTTTTCGTACTAGTTTTAGAAGCTGTACAATTAATGACTTAGTGAAACCCCCATCATCTTCGAATTGTGAAAACGATTTTGACTCTACTTTGTATATAAATGAACCCTGTGTAGATCATTTATCTTTAGATGAACAATTAAATAAATCGGCTGATAAACACAATTCGGTCGGTTCTTTTTCTGATTCTTTTACAATTTTAAAAACAGTAGAATCGGAAGAAGAGGTGCCTTCTACTAGCGGAAACTCAGATGTTGTAAAACGCAAAAGTTGTAGTTTAGAGGATTGCGCTATAGCATACTATGCTGGCTACTTATGTAAAAAAACAATTGAAAAATTTAAATGTGAAAAGTGTAAAACGGGATTATTAAATGTCAAAGGTTCTCTAAATAACCCCGAACAATTATTAATTTTAAATAAGTTGTATGGAAACGTTTCAGCAGATTCAACTGGCTTGAGGGTTCCCAACAGTAGAATTGAACGCTTTACCAAAATATGTTTAAAGCAATTTTATAAATTGTATAATAAAAATCCTGAAAAAACTAGCTTAAGTTACAACATTGTAAAAACACTTTCCAAAGATATAAAATGTTTTTTTAATGACGAGTTTTGTTTTGAACATTTCCAATATTTTATAGAATTAATGGTCAGAACAAAAATTTATAAAGAATGTAAGTGGAAATACGGGAAGAAACCGATTAAAAATATTCATGGGAAGCCTAATTCAAAATTACGTATTTTGCAAAATAAGTAATAAGAATCATTATATTATATTATGTAACTACTATAATTTATATTACGCACATTTTTTATGTAGATCTATTTTATTGTAGAATTTTTCAGACTTTTAAACCCTGATAAATTATTAAAACTGTTTTTATCTGTACCCATGTACGAATATTTTCATACGTAACTATGTACATTTGTAATATTATCATTAAAATTTATTTTAATTTCCTAGTTTATGTTTCATTTATGTACTTATAAAAATGTAGATATACATATGTACCTACTTAATTTTTTAATGTCTGTTGAATCTTAAACCATTTTGATCAAGAATAAATCTGAATTTAACGTGATTTAACCTAGTGTTGTTCAAATATGTAGGTACGGCAAGTTATAAAACTGCCGACTTTGACGAAGTCTTAAGTTACATATCAGGTGATATCAGACACTAGCTGCAGACACCTATGTATTTCTTGTTAATTTTAGTTCACGGCATATTGTCATTTATTGTACAGTAAATATTTTTCATCTCTGTTTCAATCTTTTTATCTCTGTCAAGGTTGATTCTTACGATCTTACCTTCCTATGTAGATTTCTATAATGACTTAATTATCTGTGCAATTATTATAAAATCGCAGATGGAAACATTCGTGCTCCATCTTAAATGCTTATAATGAACTAAAAAATGTGTTGCCAATTTTAACATGGGTATTAGCTATCTGTATATTAATCTGTGGTATTAACAAACGCTTCGGGTTGTTGTCGGTCATCTTCGCACTTTTCGTATTTAAAAATTAATTTTAAAGCCTTTTCGGCGCACAAAAATTGTGAACAAAATAATTGGAACATATTTACATAAATACTTTCAAATTAGAGTGGAAAAAAATGATGCAAACACCCAATTGCACAAATTTTCACATTTTTTAAAATTATAAATAAAATTCCTACGTCCTTTTACATACCGCGGACTTAAGCAAATTTCTAATAATACATTCTGGGGTGGGTGCACTAGATCTGGACGTATGCTGATAATGATAGTTGCATTTCGAATGGCAACTAAATGTCATTTTCAGCCAAAAATGGACTTAGGCAATTTGCATCTTTTAGACCGACCATATTATTTATTACAGGTATCATACACTGCAAGTACTATGTACACTAATAAGTACTATGTACTTTTCGCAGACATTGAATTACATATTTAATGATTTCGTCTCAATACCGAGTCAATAAATTATTGACCTTTTGTTATATCATTTTTTGTGTACCTATTTCAGTTCCGAAAAGTGTTTTATACATTTTTTCGTGATTTCAGCTAACATAAAAACATATTTATAATTCAGGGATGAGCAACCTTTTTTTTACAACGGGCCAGTTACAAATTTAAAAATGTTGTGTGGGCCGCATGTAAGAAACTGATGATCATACAAACACTGAATGATGAACTCAAATGATCTCTTTTTATTAACAAAATTAACCTACATATGTATAAACCAAAAAGTCAACATGTAACCTGCGGCCTGCAGCTTGCTCATCCCTGACTGATATAATTGAATTAAAAACTAATAAATTCAATTTTTGTTTTAGATTATAAATATTTTTGCGGAAGCTGAAATTCCATCAACTACGAGTATGAAAACAAAACTAACTTTACATAGAGGAAAAGTATTTGAAGAAATGTTGGAAGCTTTCTATACTTTTAATTTGAGAAACGAAATTTTGGAAATCGTAATGATTTCTATGAACGGTAGTGTAGAATTAGGGGTAGATATAGGTGGTGTTTTAAGAGACGCCCTATCAGAATTTTGGGAGTCATTTTATGACAAATGTACATTAGGTACATTTAACAAAATTCCATGTTTGAGGCATGACTTTGGTGAAACACAATGGAAATCCGTAGCCGATGTTTTATATAATGGTTGGCTATATGAAAAGTACTGGCCGGTAAAAATTTCAAAAACGTTCTTCCCGGGGGGTGAATCACTGTGGCAGTATAGTGTACACTTGTGAAGCAGTATAAGCAGTAAGTGGCAGTATAGGCAGTAAGTGGCAGTATCGGCAGTATGTGGCAGTATATGGTAGTAAGCGGCAGTATTAGGCAGTAAGTGGCAGTATTAAGCAGTAAATGGCAGTATTAGGCAGTAACTGGCAATATTAGGCAGTATTGGCAGTAAGTGGCAGTATCGGCAGTATTAGGCAGTAAATGGCAGTATTAGGCAGTAACTGGCAATATTAAGCAGTATTGGCAGTAAGCGGCAGTAAGTGGAAGTATTAGGCAGTAAATGGTAGTATCGGCAGTTTTTAAACACGTTTTTAAACTGTCCTCTTTTAAATCCAATAGTCAATATAGTGCGTAAAGATAAAAATCTGAAAATCACGTAAACCCGACCAGCAAATGACAGCGCAAATAATAGCAATTGCCAAAATTACTTCTTTCAACTTTAATTTTTCAAACATTGTTTTAAAAATTATATGCAAGTTTTTCATTTAAAAAATTACTAATTTTTTACTAATTACAACCGATGTTCGACGACTCTATTTTAAAAAAAGCATTTTGCGGTGTTTAGGGCTATGCGAAACCAGGTTATCAGAAATTAAAAATTCTACAAGATTTAGTAAATATCGGGTAGCATCTCTAATGTTTTTTGTAATTGCACTTGAAAATCTGTGCCTGGTGACACGCAGCAAAGTGCTGACGACACGCCCTAGTAAAATGCAGACTCAAGTTTTAAATTACAGCAATGTCATACTGTTCGGGGAATCACCGATTAACGAACGCAATCTTATTTCACTTACGACGGAGACTTTTATGAAATTTTAATTTTTTTCCGTTTTTTTCATTGACTTAAAATAATACTGATTTAATTATTTTATATTAATAGTCCAGCCACAGTTGGGAATTGCTATTCTTTACTTTTTAATTAATTAAAATCAATTTATTGCAACTAATTGTCATTCCAGCCCTAACAAGTCCATCATTGGGCAACGATATAAACCTTTGACGGCATATACAGCGCCTACACGTCGAAAGAATGTCTCTATGTTCTCATTGCAATGTGATAACCTGATAACGCATTCCTTTGAAGGAAGCGATAAATAATTCCGCGATAATTCTAACGTAACATAAAACCCCGATAAAATACATAATATATAGCATCTAGGCCATCTAGGCTTTTGTTGAGTCAATAATTATGAGGTGACTCGAATAACACTAATAAGACAAGATTGTCATTGTAATTTTGTTGTAAAAATTAACATACATATTAATTTTTAAAACAATGTTTGAAAAAATATAAAGTTGAAAAAAGTAATTTTGGCAATTGCTATTATTTGCGCTGTCATTTGCTGGTCGCGTTTACGTGATTTTCAGATTTTTATCTTTACGCACTATCGACTATTTTGGCATTAAAAAAAAGTTGTAAATGGTTTTCTTTTTTTAATACCAAAATAGTCGATAGTGCGTAAAGATAAAAATCTGAAAATCACGTAAACCCGACCAGCAAATGACAGCGCAAATAATAGCAATTGCCAAAATTACTTTTTCAACTATATTTTTTCAAATATTTTTTTAAAATTAATATGTAAGTTTTTTCATTTAAAAAAATTACCAAGTGTTTAAGCTAAACTTTTTGGCCACCAAGCTACAGAAAAACCATAATAAAATTACAAAATCAGCCCTACAATCAAGAACAACCGGCTTTACTATGTAAAAAATACTTTGTAATTTTGTTGTAAAAATTAACATATTAATTTTTAAAACAATGTTTGAAAAAATATAAAGTTGAAAAAAGTAATTTTGGCAATTGCTATTATTTGCGCTGTCATTTGCTGGTCTATCGACTATTTTGGCATTAAAAAAAAGTTGTAAATGGTTTTCTTTTTTTAATGCCAAAATAGTCGATAGTGCGTAAAGATAAAAATCTGAAAATCACGTAAACCCGACCAGAAAATGACAGCGCAAATAATAGCAATTGCCAAAATTAATTTTTCAACTATATTTTTTCAAATATTTTGTTAAAATTAATATGTAAGTTTTTTCATTTAAAAAAATTACCAAGTGTTTAAGCTAAACTTTTTGGCCACCAAGCTACAGAAAAACCATAATAAAATTACAAAATCAGCCCTACAATCAAGAACAACCGGCTTTACTATGTAAAAAATACTTTGTAATTTTGTTGTAAAAATTAACATACATATTAATTTTTAAAACAATGTTTGAAAAAATATAAAGTTGAAAAAAGTAATTTTGGCAATTCCTATTATTTGCGCTGTCATTTGCTGGTCGCGTTTACGTGATTTTCAGATTTTTATCTTTACGCACTATCGACTATTTTGGCATTAAAAAAAAGTTGTAAATGGTTTTCTTTTTTTAATGCCAAAATAGTCGATAGTGCGTAAAGATAAAAATCTGAAAATCACGTAAACCCGACCAGAAAATGACAGCGCAAATAATAGCAATTGCCAAAATTACTTTTTCAACTATATTTTTTCAAATATTTTGTTAAAATTAATATGTAAGTTTTTTCATTTAAAAAAATTACCAAGTGTTTAAGCTAAACTTTTTGGCCACCAAGCTACAAAAAAACCATAATAAAATTACAAAATCAGCCCTACAATGAAGAACAACCAGCTTTACTATGTAAAAAATACTTTGTAATTTTGTTGTAAAAATTAACCAAGCATGCGCTAAATTCCACGCGAATAGAACAATTTAAACCATTTTCAACTTTTTTTAATGCCAAAATAGTCGATAGTGCGTAAAGATAAAAATCTGAAAATCACGTAAAACCGACCAGAAAATGACAGCGCAAATAATAGCAATTGCCAAAATTAATTTTTCAACTATATTTTTTCAAATATTTTGTTAAAATTAATATGTAAGTTTTTTCATTTAAAGAAATTACCAAGTGTTTAAGCTAAACTTTTTGGCCACCAAGCTACAGAAAAACCATAATAAAATTACAAAATCAGCCCTACAATCAAGAACAACCGGCTTTACTATGTAAAAAATACTTTGTAATTTTGTTGTAAAAATTAACATATTAATTTTTAAAACAATGTTTGAAAAAATATATAGTTGAAAAAAGTAATTTTGGCAATTGCTATTATTTGCGCTGTCATTTGCTGGTCGCGTTTACGTGATTTTCAGATTTTTATCTTTACGCACTATCGACTATTTTGGCATTAAAAAAAGTTGTAAATGGTTTTCTTTTTTTAATGCCTAAATAGTCGATAGTGCGTAAAGATAAAAATCTGAAAATCACGTAAACCCGACCAGCAAATGACAGCGCAAATAATAGCAATTGCCAAAATTACATTTTTCAACTATATTTTTTCAAACATTGTTTTAATAATTAATATGTAAGTTTTTTCATTTAAAAAAATTACCAAGTGTTTAAGCTAAACTTTTTGGCCACCAAGCTACAAAAAAACCATAATAAAATTACAAAATCAGCCCTACAATGAAGAACAACCGGCATTACTATGTAAAAAATACTTTGTAATTTTGTTGTAAAAATTAACCAAGCATGCGCTAAATTATTTTATTTTAATTATTGTGGTTTGATGTTTTTAAATTTATAACGGGCAGTAAATGGCAATATTAGACAGTAAGTGGCAATATTAGGCAGTATTGGCAGTAAGTGGCAGTAAATGGCAGTAAGCGGGAGTATTAGCAGTAAGCGGCAGTATTGGCAGTAAGTGGCAGTAAATGGCAGTATGAGGCAGTATTGGCAGTAAGTTGCAGTATTGGCAGTAAATGGCAGTAAGCGGCAGTATTGGGCAGTAGTAGCAGTAAATGGCAGTATGAGGCAGTATTGGCAGTAAGTGGCAGTATTGGCAGTAAGTGGCAGTATTGGCAGTAAGTGGCAGTATGAAGCAGTATTGGCAGTATTTTATTAAATACTGCCAAATGGCAGTACAGTGTACATTTTAAAACTCAGTGATTCACCCCGTTCTTCCATTATATATTAGAAAATAATTATCAAGTCAAAACTATCGACTTGCACAATGATTTTTTAAATTTTATTTCTATATCCGACAAAAAATTGGTCGAGGATGCCATTATTGATTTTGATAAGGTCGACATTGATGACATTATTGAGTTTGTTGGTGGTTTTGACTCGAAATGGCTTCCAAATTCGTTTAATTTTAAAAATTTATTAGAAGACATTGCTCACAAAGAAATTATCCAGAAGCCAATGTTTATCATTAAATGTTTCCAGGAAAGCTTTGCGAATGACATGGTCATAGATTTAAATGCTGTTTATGCAGATTTTCCCCCAACATCAAAAAATGTATTAAAACGTTTAAAAATGAAAGAAAATAGTAATAATGAACATAAAATTATTTTTGAGTACTTAAAAAAATTTATTAAAGAATGTGATGATAAGACGAGAACTGAGTTTGTTAGGTTTTGCACCGGTTCCAATATCACCAACAATGATATCGACATATCTTTTATTGATATAAATGGATTTAAAAGAATGCCAATTGCGCACACTTGTGCAAATTTATTAGAGTTGCCATCCTCGTACGAAAACTATTTAACACTCAGAAATGAATTCAACAAACTGTTGGAATCCAAATTTTTAATGATGGATTTTATATAAATTGGTTTAAAACTAAAAATTTAAAATACCAGCATTAAAGTAAACATGATAGCCAATATTTTTGGTTAGTTTAGAAACTATCCAATATCAACTGGCTAATATAAAAACTGTTATTCTAGTAATAGGTACTACATAATAACCAATGCGTTGACTAATATGTTCACTTGCCAAATTTTACGCAAATGTTTTTTAGTAACCCCTTATAATAAAAAAGCGAAAATATTTTAACTACTAGAAATTTCAAAAATTTTAAACTTTGTAAACAGGAAACTATATTATTAAAAAAATTATAATGAAAAAATAATTCATTATAATCTTGAAAGTTTTGTATCAAAATGTACAAAAATAAAACGTTTTTAATAAAAAAACGGATATAAATTTTAAATTATTGAAAATTTGAAACGGATAAACAGTAAATAATTTATAATTATTATAAAATAATTGGTTTCCGAGTACATTTTGAATTTTAAGTAAATTATTTTAATCAAGAAATTTTTATAAATCAGTAGAATTTTGGTTATTTTAATATAAAATAAAAATTCTAATCTAAAATTAACGTCGACTCAATTTGCATAGTTTATGTACTAGCCAACGTATTAGTTATTTTGTATTACCAGATAACAGTTTTTATATTAACCAGTTCAAATTGGATAGTTTATAAACTAACCAAAATTATTGGCTATTATGTTTACTTCTGTTACGGCTAAAGTGTTTACTTGGCTAGTTTATAAACTAGCTGGATAGTATATAAACTAACCAATCGCTTGGTTATTTTAGTAGAAAACAAAATTTCTACTATAATGGCTAAAAATTTGGCTAGTTTATAAACTATTTTTATTTATGTACAATAAACGCTATTATTATTATTATTATTAATGTTGGCTAGTTTATTTACCAGTATTAGAGTAAACATAATAGCCAATATTTTTGGTTAGTTTATAAACTATCCCATTTTAACTGGCTAATATAAAAACTGTTATATCTGGTAACACAAAATAACCTATGTATGTATGTCTACGTTGGCAAGTATATAAATTATGCAATTTGGATAAACGCTAATTTTAGGTGAGAATTTTTGTTTTCTATTAAAATAACCAAAATTTGACCGATTTATAAAACTTGTTAAAAAATTTTACTCAAAATTCAAAATATTCTCATTAACCAATTATTCTATAATAATTATCACTTATAATATATTAAGTGCAGTTTTGATTATCGGTAACAATTTGACTACGTTGCTATGAAAACTTTGTTGTCAAGTAAATGTCCGAATGCGAAGCATGAGGACATTTACTAATGACAACAAAGTTTGAATATAGCAAAGTAGTCAAATTGGACGATAATCAATAATGCACGTAATAAATTCGGTAAGACTATTGCACACATTAGAATTTGGAGGTTAAATATAATTGAAGTAGTGTTTCTATGGTTATTATGTAGCAGATTTGACAATTTAAAGCATTACTTTATATGTCAGCGCGGTGGTGTAAATGAGATAGTACATGTTTAGCAATGAGAAATCCGAAGTTCGAATCTTCCCGACGGCGAATTTTTATTTCATATAAAAAATGTATCACATGATATAAAGTAAACGTACACAATTATCAAAACGAAGCATATGTGCAATTATCAAAGCAACTTGAACAATTATCGCGTAATTCTAACGCCATTGGTTAGAATTGATCGGATCCCTAAATATCATTGGTTGATGTTAGTCATGTGACACATGTGTGCAATAGTCAGTTTAATCGGTTTATGATTTAAAATTCATATGCACTTTTTTTATTTAAAACGATTTATTTTTGTACAGTTTGATACAAAACCTTGTAGATAATAATGAATTATTTTTTCACTATAATTAATTCATAATTATATCAAGATCTGTTTACTGTTCACTAAGTTTAAAATTTTTTAAATTCCCAGGAGTTAAAATTTTTTCGCTTTTTCATTAGAGGGTTACTGAAAACATTTTGAATAAATTTTCTTAATAATAAATTTGTATTATATCAGTCGAATTTTGGTTATTTTAGTATAAAATAAAAACCTAACCTAAAATTGGTGTTTACTAAATTTGTTTAGTTAACATATTAGCCAACGTATTGGTTATTATGTATTACCAGAATAACAGTTTTTATATTAGCCAGTTGAAATTGAATAGTTTATAAACTAACCAATTACTTACTCTAATGCTGGTAAGTAAACTAGCCAACTTTCTTGGTTAGTTTATCAACTAACCACATTTGCAGCTATTATGGTAGAAATCTTGTTTTCTACTAAAATAACCAAGCGATTGGCTAGTTTATATACTAGCCAGCTAGTTTATAAACTAGCCAAGTAAACACTTGAGCCGTTACACATACATAATACAAATCATCAGGTTAGTAAGAAAGTGCCAGATAACTTTTTATATTTTATTTTTATATCATTATGTTATTATTAGAATTACAGTGTGTTTTTAATTTTTTTTAACAATTTTGTATATGTGTAAATCTACTCTGTTTAATAAACTTAAATAACTTTGTTATTATGTAACTATAATTCTTATTGTTAGAATTAGAGTGTGTATTTTTAACTTTTTTTTCAATTTTGTTTATATGTAAATCTATTCGATGTTTAATAAACTTAAAAACTTTGTTATTATGTAATTATAATTCTTTGTTAGAATAGTAACGATATGTATTTTTGTTGCACTTATTTATAAAAACACTTTAAAATTTTATTGATTAATTTTTTATTTATCGATGATTACTAATTTCCACAATAAAATAATTTAACTTATAGAATTTCAATTATAAAACTAACATAGTTACACCTTAAACATAAACTTATACAATAATGAATTATTATCGATTGACATTCAATTTTATGTGGTTTTCAAAATAGTTTATTTAGCGAAAAATTTTATTCTAGAGTATTCTAGACTTCCCTTTTGCTAAATCGACAAAGGGATAAACAATTACAATATTAGCACTTCCTATTGCATCATTTATCGGAAAATTACCAGGCTTACATAATTCTTTTATTAATTATTGGAATATATAACTAGAATTACAGTGAGTATTTTTAACTTTTTTTTCAATTTTGTTTTTGTGTAAATCTATGTGTTCTATGCTTAATAAACTTAAATAACTTTGGGTGAGGATTACCTAATGTTGGTCATTCCGAATGAGTTGAAACTTTGCAATCGCAAAGAGGAAGGTTAATATAGTATAATGACATAATTTTCACAAGCGAAGTTATAATCAAAATTTTGAGAAAAATCAATTTGAAAAGTACGGAAAAGTAGCATGATCGTGCCACACAACCGGTCGATGCCACTAGCTTCGCCCGGCCGGCGCGCATTTTGTTGACGGTACGTGCAGCTAGATATACTCTTACACTTAGAAAATTTCGCAGCAGCAGATGCACCTCGAGCGTCGTACATGCAACATCGATTATTTTTAGTTTTTACGCGATTTTTTGGGGGTGAAACGAAATAGTTTACTGCCCCATACCGCGACTATACTTTTTAATGCTATTTCGAGGGTCTCTCACATCCCGGTTGCATAGATCCCGGTGTTCTTGATGGATGGCGCCTCTCGTATGTTTAGCCTAGTAACCAGAGTCAAATCCGCTCCGTAGGGGTGCAGAGCGGAGCGGCGCCCCGGAGGAGTAGGATTTGACGATGGCTGACCCTCCCTTTCGAATGCACACCCTTAAAAATGGAAGGCAAAAAAAATTTAATTTTTTCACTTTTTCGGCAATAACCGCCTTATTTTCCATTTTTTCGCGAATATTTATACTAATATCTACTAAGCGCACCCCCCCTACCCGAATTTGAAAGAAAAATTAAAATCGGAGCAAAAAAATTGCACTCGATTTGAAGGGACCGGTAACCCGATAGTGGTCGTGGCCGGGGTCACGATCTTACTTTTCCCTACTTTTCAAATCGATTTTTCTCGAAATTTTGATTATATCTTCGCTTGTGAAAATGATGTCATTATACTATATTAACCTTCCTCTTTGCAGCGCCGTTGTTTTTTTTTAATTTGGAGTGACCAACAATAGGTAATTCTGCCCTAACTTTGTTATTATGTAATTATAATTCTTATTGTTAGAATTACAGTGTGTATTTTTAACTTTATTTTCAATTTTGTTTATATTCGATGTTTAATAAACTTAAAAACTTTAAGAATAAACCTACTTTCTGAGTAGGTGGAATACTTATAAGCCAGCAATTCGCACTCGTGCAATTTGTCCGTATATTGTGCTGATGAGAACAAATAAGTTCGAAACTTAAGTACACATTTCGGATTAAATTGCACGATCATTTTTGTTAAAAACTTTGTTATTATGTAATTACAATTCTTATTGTTAGAATTAGTGTGTATTTTTAACTTTTTTTTCAATTTTGTTTATATGTAAATCTACCCCATGTTTAATAAAGTTAAATAACGTTGTATATTAACTGATGACTTATTTTCAAATTATATCTAAGAGTAATGTTCTAAAAAGGTGCCAATCCACAATGAGAATATCTCATGAAATTTTTGTCTCATGAAATAAAAATGTCATGAAAAATGTAATTTCATTGTGGAAACAGACCTGAGAACGTGATATACTAGAGATACTCTCGTGAAACAATGAATCTCAGAATCTCAGGTCTGTTTCCACAATGAAATTAGATTTTTCATGACATTTTTATTTCATGAGACAAAAATTTCATGAGATATTCTCATTGTGGATTGGCACCTTGTAACGAAATAAATATTTTTAGGTTAATCGCTCACATTCGTTGTGTACAACTGTGAGCCGATATAAATATTTATTAAGTTTTAGAGGTTAATAATGACAGGACCCTGTAAATGTGATTCGGTCCCTTCCATGCCAACCCTAAAAGATAAGTAACTTTCACACAACTTTTACCCATCCTGTTTAGGTGACACCGGAGAAAGATGTAATTTTATAAGCTTTAGTCGCTACTAAAGGAAGGTAAGCAATTTCTCTGGTGTCATCATCGTATACTTTCGGTTTCGCAAGGTATGCGGTCGCCCCGAGCGTATGTTTTCGGTTTCGCAAGGCGTACGTTCCCCCGACAGTGTTTTCGGTTCGCAAGGCACTGTCATCCCCGTTGCCCACCTACTATCCTCGAAATGCTTTTGGTTCGACAAGGCAAATCGATCCATTACGTTTTGTTAAACAAGGCGTAAGTTTTCCCCGAGAGTGTTTTCGGCTACCACAAGACACTCCGACAAGACACCCGTCCTGTACTATTTCCTTTCTAAGGTGCAAGTGAGGTTAAATATTCAGGGGGCCCGTTCTGTCATTTTTGTGGGTGGAAAAATCCCAGTCAAGTATTAATTTCTTTAATCTACAAGAAGTCAATATTAACGTAATTATTATTAGTAATTTTAAAGATTGCCTACCGTGTTTAAAGGGAGCCCAGTTATCTATTTTGATGTTGATAAAAACAGTTCAAGAAGCCATTGTAACCTGCAACTGTTTGGTTAAGTAAAAACGTCAAGTCATTTGACCTACTACGGACAGTGCCGTAGTAAGGATCCTTGTGTACATAATTCATTTCATTTCTTTTAAAGTTGTAAATAATTTATTAAATAAGTCATTTTGTATTCTTACTTTATAATTGTAAATATGATATAAAAGTTTGATTGAATTTTTAGTTGCCTGAATAAATATTATTTTTTTTTAGAAGTTTTGATTTTTCTTTTGTCTTAAAGTTTTGTTGTCTTTTTAAAGTCTCTTTTATAAGAAAAGAGTGGCGCCCGCACAGTGTTTATTAAAAAGGTAAGAAGTGAGAGAGAGGAAAGTTAATTTCGGCATATAAGCCCCCCCCTGGCCCACGCTCCCGTTAGCTTCCCGTAGCAGCCCGGTTTGGGTTGTTACAACCTTTAGAGTAATATATAAATCAACCAAATCGTCGGGCTCTTGGGAAAATTTTAAATTATTTTCTAACATAATGATATTTGCCAATTCCATAACATCTTCGTCACATTGCACATCTTTTAAAGTATGATCAAAACAGAATGATATTTCATCTTCAATTAAAGGTACAAGATAGTTTTTGGTATGATATAATTCTGGATTGTGATACATCATAAAAGGACGTCCACATGGTGAAATGCTATTTCTGGATGACGAAATTCGGTGTGTATTTCATTCGGTAACGAAGTCATTCAATTCTTTCTGAAAATTTTAAATCTCATAATTGAAATCGTTTATTGAAAATTTGATAAAATTAATGATTTATTAATTATTATTATAAATACCTGAATTAAATTCATAAAACAAAATTGTATTAGTGCTTTATCTAAAAATGATCCATCAAAATAAGTATTATCTTTCAAATTCTGGAACAAATTCATCCAAAATTGAGCCTGATGTTTTCTCAAAATTGACCACCATGCTTCAATTCTTTGATTTGATGTACTAGTACCATATAGAAATGATGGGAGACCATTCTCAATATTTCTACTCTCCCGTAATATATTTTGAAGCCTTTCGACTAGAACATTTTCTGTACCTAAATCTGCACGTAAAGTTCTTGGGATTCGTCCCATTTCTTCAATACTTTTTGCATAATAATGAATAATGACCTATTATTTTTGTCTTAACCATATTATTATGTATCGTGAAAAACCATCAATGCAACCACTAATACATATGCCGTACGGTTTAAGTTTATCATAACAGTCGAAGTGCCATAAATAATTCGGTCCTTTATTATGATATTGTCTGCGTTTTAATCGTTTTCTTCTTCTAATTTCTACACCTTGTGGATCAAGTATAAGAAGTAGTTGACGAACAGTTTGCTGGGTAACAATAAAATTACGACTTAAACATTTTCGGTGAATTCACTTATAACCATGTAGCTGTCCATGCGTTTTTAATTGAGAATCGATGAAGGAACCTACCTCGAATATATCACTAAAGTCTTTTTTTCTGTAGAGTCTTAATTTACTTAACTTTCTTCTTAATGTTCTTGCACTCATAAAAACATCGTGCTGTAATGCAAGACATGCTAATATTTCTTTTTGTTGAAATCCCAGTGAAAAATACACTTTTATAAGATCATCCATTTTGATTTAAACTATAACAATATAATATACACCAAAAGAATGATACTCGATTTACTATTAACACACAGCAACTATTAAAACACACGTTAATCACTGAACTTCAGATTTACAATAAGTAATATAATTTTGAGGTTCTATTGAAAATGTAAATTGCGACTTCGATATGTCAATTGACACTTCGAAGTGTAAATTGACAGTTCGAAGTGTAAATTTACACTTCGAAGTGTAAATTGACAGTTCGAAGTGTAAATTTACACTTCGAAGTGTAAATTGACAGTTCTAAGTGTAAATTGACAGTTCTAAGTGTAAATTGACAGTTCGAAGTGTCAATTTACAATTAAAATTTTTTTGTTTTACTCGTGGCCTCAGGACGCCTTCGTAATTTTCAGAGATATAGCGCTGAAGACGTTAAAAAACATCTTTCATTAAAACATCGATTTTTTGAGTTTCGAAATAAAAAAGTTACCGACCACTAAAAAATGTCGTAAAAAATGATTTCGTGTACATGATTACCTTGAAACCTGGGCCGACTTCAATCACAGAAAAGCCAACTGCGCAGGCTCCAGTCCAGAAAGGCCTTGTACTAAAATGTTCCACGACAAACGCTGTGGAGCGACGCTACGGCTAGCTTTAATAGAGCACAATAGGGGGGGGGGGTCAAAGGAGACTCTGACTCCGACCTACCGAAATTAAAGCCAAGGCGCCACGTACTTATTGTCGCTCACTAAAGGTGTTTGCCTGAAAGTACGAAAGCTGAAATGTAAGAAAAGTGAAACGCGTTGTCGTGTTAACCAAAATTTAATTCAAAAAAAAAAACAAACAACAGGGGCGCTGAAGGCATCAATACACACATCAATCAATAAAATAAATTGTCATAAAAAAAACAAAAGATTGTCAGTCGCAGCTGAAGTAGTAAACGTCGTCGTCAGATCTGATGACGCTCTCAGTAATATTACAAGCACATACGGCAAACAATAATATAATTAAGTTAGGATGACGTTCACTTCGTTGACGGCGTTGATCAATTTGCCAAAGAAAAAGATAAGATACAAAAATTGAGTTGCTCACCCCAATTCGTCCAGACGTAGGTACGGCACTGACTGCAGAAATACGACGCGCTACTGACCTCAATGACAGTGGTACACAACCTCACTATTCGATATTCCGTTTTATCCAATTTAAATTCGGTGCAACCAAAACGTGCGTAAGGCAAAATAAAATAGATTTACTGACGAACGGTAGCTTCTCTGCCCAATAAAAGTATGAACTAGGTGTCGTCGACAAGTTAGTACATCAATAATTTAGTTGAATCTAATTACGATGTTAAATCTTACAGGCGTAGTCGAAAGATCACGAACAACGTAAGGAGCTACTGGTGACTCCACAAAAGCAAACTTGGATAGTGGTCGCAGTTTTAAGTCCGCCGGAGCGATATCGGTGACTGGTTTCCAAAAATCCAATTCCAATCAACCGAACAAAAGCCAGACAATCCAAAATCCCGAAATACGGTATCAAGATGTATAAAAACTACTTGAAATTGGTCGAAATGGCTCTCTGGTCCCAAAATCTTCGTCAACTCTAAAATTCACCCGCCAATAAGTAATATGGCGTCGCTAATCTGTCTTTTATCTGCCTTTTATCTATTTTTAGTTTCCCAAAACTTGAATTATTATGTACAGGGTACTACAACAATATTCGACCCCAACCATGATACTAATCAGACCGATATGAATAAGCTGGAGTCGAAAAAGAAGGTTACAGTTTCCCCCCTTTCCTAAAGAATTGAACGTAGGGACAACGCAGTACAATTCTCACTCGATAACCGCGGAGGCAGAAGATAACCCATCCCCTTCGATGCAATAACGAGAATTATTAAAATATTAACTAGTAACAACAATAGTAACGAGAAATAAATGATAATACAATAATTTATACAACAATCACAAGTCTCATGCTCTCGAACTGCCCCGCGGGACGCGCAGTTCATCCACTTTTTCCAAAAAAGCGTTAAGGGAAAGATCGTTTCTCTCGCCTGAAAATTTAACACCCCAGTCCCTAACTGGTAAAGGTTTTACCCGACTTTGAACTACCTTTATCTCCGTTTCCGAATCTGACTCCGAATAGTCTTGACCGACATCGTCCCCTTCCTCTAATTGCCCCATTGAACGATTTAGAATCGAGAAGTCAAAAATATTTTCCTGAGGTTTTTTTGCCTTTTTACCCTTTAACCTAAAGTCATCGCTCAGAACTAACAGTTTGGTGTTCATAGCAGCTTTCTGCTTTACTTCTTCCGGTGTAGTAGCACGCGATCTACCTAGGCGACCTAACGCGTGTGTCAATTTTGTCGATATTTTTTTAAATTTACCGTCGCGTTCTACTCCCGAGTATTCCTCGATCAGGACTGAGAGTTCATCTACACATTTGGTTACCGCCTCATAATCCTGTGCAAAAGTATATGGATAAGCCGGTTCCGACATCACCAGACCTTTCTCTTTGACGGCCAGCGTCGCTCTCAAAATTTTCCTTAAATCGTCTACTCTCTTAGTAGTATCGTCGTCGATTGTTGTACGTATAGCAATCTCATACACCAGTTCCTCACGTGCCAACCTGTCCACTTCTATTTTAACAGACTCAGCCATCGTTCGTTTATACCGCGTCAAAAAAAAATTAAATGAAAAAAAAAACAACCGATAGTCTCGAGCTCAGCAAACTCTCAAAGTTTCCGACACCAAATATCGTACCCTATAGCGCGCAATTGTGAGCGTTATAAAATTAAATTCTGCCAAAATGCACAATGCGCCAAGAACAAAACCAATTGCAAAATTAAATGTTGACTGTGACAAACACTAATGACTTGATTGCTGTGTGTATGTTTTTCCCCTTTGGCTGAAGGCCCAAAACGGCTTTTAACTATTTTAACTAATAGGCCCCACGTTGGGCGCCAAATTCTGAAACCTGGGCCGACTTCAATCGCAGAAAAGCCAACTGCGCAGGCTCCAGTCCAGAAAGGCCTTGTACCAAAATGTTCCACGACAAACGCTGTGGAGCGACGCTACGGCTAGCTTTAATAGAGCACAATAGGGGGGGGGTCAAAGGAGACTCTGACTCCGACCTACCGAAATTAAAGCCAAGGCGCCACGTACTTATTGTCGCTCACTAAAGGTGTTTGCCTGAAAGTACGAAAGCTGAAATGTAAGAAAAGTGAAACGCGTTGTCGTGTTAACCAAAATTTAATTCAAAAAAAAAACAAACAACAGGGGCGCTGAAGGCATCAATACACACATCAATCAATAAAATAAATTGTCATAAAAAAAACCAAAAGATTGTCAGTCGCAGCTGAAGTAGTAAACGTCGCCGTCAGATCTGATGACGCTCTCAGTAATATTACAAGCACATACGGCAAACAATAATATAATTAAGTTAGGATGACGTTCACTTCGTTGACGGCGTTGATCAATTTGCCAAAGAAAAAGATAAGATACAAAAATTGAGTTGCTCACCCCAATTCGTCCAGACGTAGGTACGGCACTGACTGCAGAAATACGACGCGCTACTGACCTCAATGACAGTGGTACACAACCTCACTATTCGATATTCCGTTTTATCCAATTTAAATTCGGTGCAACCAAAACGTGCGTAAGGCAAAATAAAATAGATTTACTGACGAACGGTAGCTTCTCTGCCCAATAAAAGTATGAACTAGGTGTCGTCGACAAGTTAGTACATCAATAATTTAGTCGAATCTAATTACGATGTTAAATCTTACAGGCGTAGTCGAAAGATTCACGAACAACGTAAGGAGCTACTGGTGACTCCACAAAAGCAAACTTGGATAGTGGTCGCAGTTTTAAGTCCGCCGGAGCGATATCGGTGACTGGTTTCCAAAAATCCAATTCCAATCAACCGAACAAAAGCCAGACAATCCAAAATCCCGAAATACGGTATCAAGATGTATAAAAACTACTTGAAATTGGTCGAAATGGCTCTCTGGTCCCAAAATCTTCGTCAACTCTAAAATTCACCCGCCAATAAGTAATATGGCGTCGCTAATCTGTCTTTTATCTGCCTTTTATCTATTTTTAGTTTCCCAAAACTTGAATTATTATGTACAGGGTACTACAACAATATTCGACCCCAACCATGATACTAATCAGACCGATATGAATAAGCTGGAGTCGAAAAAGAAGGTTACAACCTTATTAAAGGATTCCACTAAGTCTGGTTTGGTTCTACGCCGGTTTTTTTTTCTCGAAAACTAATCGACTTTGCTTCCAAATTTTACTCTACTAATACTAAAATTAAAATTTTTAAAAGTGGTGAATACCAGGAAACCATCACCACCCCAAAACCTCTAACAAATGTGACTGCACAACCAATACCTACATAGCATGGCACAACCTACTATGGAACATAGCGATAACACGTTGGATCCCACAACATTTTTGTTCACCAGATCCAAACGGTCCATACTAAAATTCCAATTTTTGGAATACCTGCTATTCTCGGGTGTCCGCTGAGGATAGCAGTACAAAAATTCCGAAAAGCGACCGAGAGAGGTGCAAAAAAATTTCGAAATTCGTGGGTGCTACACTGAGAAAAAGGATTGGTGTCTATAACACAACAGATTTAATTGGAGTAATTTCATTAATATCACATTTGATATAGTAATGTGAACAAAGATAAATGTACTACAAAATTTTTAGTCAATTTATCTCTACACAATGCTCTGTTTGAGCACATTGTTTTAATATTAACAAATCATTGGGTTGATAACCTTATTTTGTTTATTTTTACTATTTCTAATTATTGCTGTAAAGATTCGTTTAGATTGATTGTAAATTTCAATATTTTTATAATGACAGCACGCAGAATTCAAAGAAACTTAGACCTTTTATTATAAATAAATACAAATTACAGTAAGCAAATAATATCGTAACTATAACCAATTCTAGTTTTGTATCAGCCTTACATATTATCCGTTCAAGTAAATAGAAACTTATACTTATAATATAGTGTTGGTATGTAAGTTACAATGTGACTGATAGATGGCGCGACATATTTATGTAGCTAGTTATCTTTATACCAATGCTGAATATAAGTTCACCTGGGTTGTACTTTTAATCACTCAAGTGTGAGTCCACAACCAGGTTAGTGATGTTATCCATTGTTTGTTTATTAAGTTGTATTGCCAATGTGCTCTTAATAAATTGGTTATGTGAGTAATATCTTAATCGTGAAGAAAATTTATTTCTACCAAACATTCTCATTCTTTTATAATTATTAACAATTTATTTACTGAACGTTACATTTTGGTAGCTTTTACCACTTTTACTAAATGTATTTTTAAAAGACTTATATCTGTGATAGTATAGATTAAATAATAATTTGTAGTTAACTTCATTTGCTTATAGTAACCAAATAACTTTTTAAATGTAATTGTGAATGTTTGTTATTTATCAAATATTTTGTGTGCCCAACATTCTGATATGTTAATAATTACTAAATATAATTTTACTGTGAAAATATTCACCAACAAAATACTTTCATTCTAGTAAGATAATATTTGGTTCTCTGTATTCATCCCAAGTAACACGAATGTTGATTTTGTGCCGGTATTTCATTGAAGAATGAATAATATGTACATATTTTTTCATAACTGAAAATTATGTACCGAAAAGGTACCGAAGTGGTACATAATTTTTAATTCATATCTACACTGTACTATTTATGTACAGTATCAATGTATACATTTTCATTGCGTTTTTTTGAAGTAAATTTCGATGCATAATATGCACTTAGCATTTATTAACTAAAAAATATTTAATTTTACTTATGAGTTTCAATGCATACATTTTCGTTGCGTTTGTTTGAAGTAAATTTCGATGCATAATATGCACATAGCATTTATTAACTAAAAAATATTTAATTTTAGTTACGAGTTTCAATGCATACATTTTCGTTGCGTTTATTTGAAGTAAATTTCGATGCATAATATGCACACAGCATTTATTAACTAAAAAATATTTAATTTTAGTTACGAGTTTCAATGCATACATTTTCGTTGCGTTTGTTTGAAGTAAATTTCGATGCATAATATGCACATAGCATTTATTAACTAAAAAATATTTATTTTCGTTACGAGTTTCAATGCATACATTTTCGTTGCGTTTGTTTGAAGTAAATTTCGATGCATAATATGCACATAGCATTTATTAACTAAAAAATATTTAATTTTAGTTACGAGTTTCAATGCATACATTTTCGTTGCGTTTGTTTGAAGTAAATTTCGATGCATAATATGCACATAGCATTTATTAACTAAAAAATATTTAATTTTAGTTACGAGTTTCAATGCATACATTTTCGTTGCGTTTGTTTGAAGTAAATTTCGATGCATAATATGCACACAGCATTTATTAACTAAAAAATATTTAATTTTAGTTACGAGTTTCAATGCATACATTTTCGTTGCGTTTGTTTGAAGTAAATTTCGATGCATAATATGCACATAGCATGTTTTAACTAAAAAATATTTAATTTTAGTTACGAGTTTCAATGCATACATTTTCGTTGCGTTTGTTTGAAGTAAATTTCGATGCATAATATGCACACAGCATTTATTAACTAAAAAATATTTAATTTTAGTTACGAGTTTCAATGCATACATTTTCGTTGCGTTTGTTTGAAGTAAATTTCGATGCATAATATGCACATAGCATTTATTAACTAAAAAATATTTAATTTTAGTTACGAGTTTCAATGCATACATTTTCGTTGCGTTTGTTTGAAGTAAATTTCGATGCATAATATGCACATAGCATTTTTTAACTAAAAAATATTTAATTTTAGTTACGAGTTTCAATGCATACATTTTCGTTGCGTTTGTTTGAAGTAAATTTCAATGCATAATATGCACACAGCATTTATTAACTAAAAAATATTTAATTTTAGTTACGAGTTTCAATGCATACATTTTCGTTGCGTTTGTTTGAAGTAAATTTCGATGCATAATATGCACATAGCATTTATTAACTAAAAAATATTTAATTTTAGTTACGAGTTTCAATGCATACATTTTCATAGCGTTTTTTTTTGAAGTAAGTAAATTTTTGAAGTACATGTGCAGGAGTGAAGGCCATTAAACAACAGGGGGTTTGCACAATAACATCCCTTTTTAGTTTTTATTATTGTCATAGAATTGTTAAATGTAAAATGACCTGCCTAAATTTATATTATACATCTATTTACTTCGACATTTCCACTTTCCCAATTTATATAATAGCTGGATTTAACTATCTTATTAATCATTATTATTTATCATTTTGGTTTTTAATTACAATATACTTATTTAATTTTACCTAATTTTAAATTAAATTTGTCCAAAAATACCTAATATAACCTTTAAGATTGTTTGTAATTTGCCTGCAAATAAAGTAACATAGTTACGACAGTATCGATGCATCAGAATTTAAATTATTAATAAATTAAAGCTCAAATAAAGAAATATACGAATTAATTATTTTATTATTTAATAACTCGAATAAAAATATCTACGAATATAATTGAAATTTTTGTAACTAAAAAAGAATACTTTTATTATCTTTATTATTTTACATTACTTTTATGTTTACTGGAAAATAATAATTAATGACTAATAGAGTATTTATTATTGTGCCGTTTCATCAAATTTATGAAAAATTTGCTTTACGAAAAATACGGCTTTTGTTACTAATTATTTAATTTAAAAATGTTTCAAATTCATTAATAAATAAATGTAATATTAATTATAACAAATTTATAATAATTTTGATGTTGAAATAATATAATTGTTATAGTTAGGTCGAATATGTATTGAAACCATGTTTCCTCTAAAAGGTTGTATGCAGGCTAGAAACACATGCTCAAATTGCTTTAAAAATTGAAAGGGTCATAAAACTTTATAGTAATCTGAAAATAGACAAAATTGTAAAACCCTAACAAATCTTCAAGGTCTAATCAGAGTAACGATGAGTATAACTGCTTACATTTCATAATAAAAGGAACTTGCAGTTTGTAAAAACCACATTTCGCGTTTTTTGTAGTTAGATATTTTGAAAAAAATTCTTTCACATCACAAATGATGTTAAATTGATGAGATTGCGACATATATTTAAAAGCAATGTTGCAACATAATATATTTGATTCTACGAATAATAAATGCTTATTACTACCCTTATTAGATTCGAAATCTAAATTTTTCTGTATACCTTTGTGTAATTATAAAAAATAGAGTATTTTATTTTGTTGTATTTTTTTAATATTTGTGTAAATAAATAAATATTTTATTCAATGCTGTGGAATTTATTGCGATATCAACGCACTCTAATATTTTAAAGTAAAGCTGTAAAAACTTGAAATATTCAATAAGTAATGTTTGAAACTAAGCAACCCGGACAGCCTGGTGTATTAGGAGCCGGACTCTCAAGCAGAAATCACAGGATCGAATCCCACATCGGCAGTTACTAGGTAAAAAAAAAGTAAGTAAAATGGGTATAATTTAATGAAAAATTTTCAGATCCTAGCATTGCAAACAAATGGAATCAAGAATATATTATAAGGCTTATTTATATGACTAATTTAGTATTAATAATGTAATTAATAAAACATAACAATAAATAATTGACTGTAAAAAGTTTCAAATCTAAATAAAAATTACATTTATTTTTAATTATTATTAATAATTATAAAATTTTACTAAATGCTTATAATTAATTAAAAATAATTTTTTTATATTAATATTTATTACGTTTGGTACATATGTAAATTATTAGTGCCGTATCGGCACCTAAATTTTACGTATTGAAACGTCATCGAAAAAAACGTCACAATACCGTAACGAAAATATGGGCAAATCAATGCCGTTTAGTTAAGAAATCGTTACGAAAATTTATTCAAACGATGCATATAATACCGAAACGGAAAAATCACTGCCTTTTAGTTATGAAAATTTATGTAACGCACATGTACATAATCCATGAATAAAATACCGTAACCCGTAACGGAAAAATCAATGCCGATTAGTTAAGAAATCGTTGCGAAAAATTATTTAGCGAATATGTACATAAACTATACATATAATACCGTAACGACAAAGTGGGCAAATCAATGCAATATCGTCACGGAAAAATATGTACAGAATATGTGCATTTCTGACGGTCTTGTGTTGCTTGGGATACTCAGTATTTGGTTATACCAAACGACATTTGTTTTTTATAACCAAACAGTTTTCTGAGTGTAAGTGAGGTTAACACTAAAGGTGCTCCGATTTCTTTGAAAGTTGGATGAGCACCTAGATAAAGGACTGGGGTAAGCGAATATAAATTTTTTTCCCCCAAAAATTGTTAATTTGTGACCAAAAACAATTAAATTGACTTATTTGTAATGGCGTCTGATGGGCGTGGCAGCTATTAAAACAGCTGCCAAAATTCAATCCTTGGTTGGATCGGTCTTAAACTTCCCAAAACATCCCTTCTAGTTAGTCCGCTGCGGATAGCAGTTTTTATCCGGGCCAAAACGGCCGTTTTTTAAAAAATTAAAAATTCAACCTAGTAAATTCAATTAACATGGGGCAAACTTTGCTTTAGCCCCCAAAATTATATCCATCTATAATACTAGCCTTGGATTTTAACCAAAAGGTCTGGTTTATATGAGTCTAGATGTTCTATATAAATACAAATTTTTAACATTTTTGCTAATCAGTTGAAATTACATATATTTGAAATGGAATGGCCGATTTGTTTGAATAATTTGGCAGATTTTATCGGTGTATTAGAGTGTACCCATACATTTTGCAAAAATTGTATTTTAGCTGGGTCTATTGATCATAATACCTGCCGTATGGGGCGGGAAATTTATAGTAAAATTAAAATTTTTAAAAGTGGTGAATACCAGGAAACCATCACCACCCCAAAACCTCTAACAAATGTGACTGCACAACCAATACATACTATGGAACATACCCATAACACGTTGGACACGTTTTCATCATTCAGTAACAGAATGTATTTGCGCCTTATCAAATGTATTTTATTTATATAATAATTATATTATGTAACAATAAATTTGTTTTTTTTACAACGTTTTTTACCAAATTATTATCCTATTGAATATATAAGCAGTTGCGTTAAAACCATGAGTGTGTATGCTGATGAAGAAGCCCGTTATTGCGTTTAGAAATTGGAAGTCTCCATTTGCAGATCCAAACGAATTGGTAAAATCTGGTTTCTACAGTTTTTACACAATGATGATAATGTTCGGTGTGCGTTTTGTGCAATCATTATTGGTAGCTGAGAAGCGGGGGATGATCCTATGATAGTACATAAAAAGTGGTCTCCAAGATGTCCTTTGCGTTTTTGCGCATGTTTGCGGATTTTTTCCCAATTCAACCCCCAAAAATTATGCAATTGGTAAAGATGTTCGTGGGTATAAAATCTACCCCAACTCAATACCCGACAACTGTCTAAATAGATCTGAAAAATTTGAAGATTTGAGTGATAATAAGTTCAAAATAAGTTCACTAAATCGCAACTCCACTGTTATATGTATATTTTTTCAAGTAACTCACTCCTCATTTATAATAAATTTTTTTCTGAAAGATTATAGATGATCTTATTCGGGAATCTTCCGAAAAGCATGCAATAGATATTCCTCCTATTGCTGGCAATTGTGACGTCAGGTTGCAAGAAATTTTGATGCCAGCAGGACTTTTAGAAACGAAAGATATTGCTAAGGTAAAAAGTTTTTTACTAAAATAAAGTTTTATTTATTTTAATAGAGATTACCTTGGTCGGTTTAACCAATGTACTTCCCCCCATTTGGCAACCTTGGGTTTCAAAAATATTAATACGAAATTATCATTCCGTATAATACAATTAATTAATTCGTGTCTTGCATCCAGGACTCTTCCCCAGTTCGTTAAAATCTGATTGATATCAAGTAACTTATTTTAAAATTATATTTACTTTTTTTACACAAAGAAAAAAATATCACAAGAACATAATTCATTATAAATTGTAGAATTCGCTAACTACTTTAGTAAATGTTTGAACAATGAACAATGTCAACTGTTTCAATTTTCAATGTAGCCAATACTTGTATCATAGTGGCGCGAATTGTCTGGACAAGATGGTCTGGACACATCAAAATTGCTTGTTGCTAATAACAACTTAAAGATATTGCGCAATTCAGCGCTGAATCAATAATAATGTTGGTAGAGTACACTGAAAGAAAAGATGCGGTTTATAGTTAACAATTATATATTTGGATGGTTTTTATTTACAATAAATAATGAAGAATTGTTGATAACCAATGTCTATAACTATAACTATTAATAGTCGTATGTAATATATTTTATTTTTTAAAAATCAATAGTTTGTTTGGTATCAATTTATTTATAATTAACAATACAAATTTGAGCACAATAAATATTTTATTAGGTGAATTTAAAAAAACATTTATTCATTATTTGTTTGGATTTCACTTATAGTAAAGCTAATCTCTATTAACAGCTAATAAGCTTTTATTTGTTCTTTAATCTACTCATCACTTTTTATATTAGAACCATATGATTCATAATAAAAATGCTTCATTTACCAATTTATTTGATATGTAATAACGACAATGCTGAGTTTTATAATTATAGCACGGTAGATTTGTTAGCATAATCATCATCGTAGTCTCACGTAGTGCTTACTTTTGGTTCACATATTATTATAGTATTACATCAGTTTTGCGTGAAAAAGTGATAAAAGTGATCAAAAGTGATAATTTGGTTTCCTTAAACTATGATAATCGTCGGTTTGGGTATTTTTATTCTTCTGAGATTCCAGAATTTAGCTAAATCAAAACTGCATCAATTGGTTTATATTATTTATTAAAGTTCACATGTATGTACATGTTCGTTCCCACTTCGGAGGCTCTTGCCCCGACCCAAGCTAAAACGTGCTAAAACTAAACTCCTAAATCATACGTGAGCACGTACGTGAGTAGTTGACAATGTTCGATTTGCCCAATCAGCATATCTTCGTGCATTGCCACTCAACGTGTGTAACCTATAAAAAGTTCGAAGTGCATTTCTGCAATCTTGCACGTTGATGTAATCACGTTGCACGTTCCTAAATCTTAGGCGCGTCGTACACTGAACTTTTTATTGGTTTTATATTATATTACATCTACCCACTTGAGAAAAAAAAATTTTTATATCGATTATTAGATTATTACATAAAATTTATTTATTTATTTTTTTTTCTAACTATATTTAAATCTAAAAATTGAATTAAGTAATAATTAAAATTTTTTAATAGTACAAGTATATTTTTGTAGGCAATTTATTATTAAAATCCTTAAATATTGCATAATAATGAAACTTAATTATTTAATTCACATACGTATTTGTCGACAAATTTGCTTGATTATTATTCATTATTTATGATGATACAGTTTTACCCTATTTTTATGTACATTAACTAACTTATTTTCTATCTTAATTGTAACATTTGGGGAATCGATTTTTACTATTCTTTTCTTTTCATTTTAGATTTTATAAGATTATTTTGCGCGTCTTTACATGCTTGTTGAAGACGGTATTTTAATTCGATCGGGTAATTTTCGAAATTGTACATAGGATCGTTTGAATTTGTCAAATTTGAAGGTAGTTTACAAATTTTTCCGAAAACTAGCTCGTATGGTGTGTAAGTGTTTCGGTATGATTTGTACCGTTGTATTATAAGAAAAACACCAAAATGGGACCCACAAGCTCCATGCTTCTGGATACTTTGACATTTGCATCCTTAAATATGCACCTAAGTGCTTATGCGAGTTTTCGAGTGATCCTAATGTTTCGTGATGATAAGCTGTCGAATTTAATTTATTTATGTTTAATAATTTACAGACCTCGCTAAATACTTCTGCCAAAAATTCAGTTCCTTTGTCGGTCACGATTTCACCGGGAACACCGAATCTTAGGATGAAGTTTTCCACGAATGATTTTGCAACTGTAATTGATTCTTTATTTTTTAATGGGTAACCTTCGACAAATTTGCTTAGTTCGCATTGAATTGTTAGTATGTATTTTTTACCTTCTGTATCTTCCTCTAAAGGACCTACAAGATCTAAATTAATTTTTTCAAAAGCTGACGATGCTGTCATCGTGATTGTCATGGGTTCAATGTTTGGTTTCGAGTATTTGTACCTTTGGCAGTCATCGCAGTGCCTTACAAAATCTTCAACGTCTTTGTGCATATTAGTCCAAAAATAGTGTTTTTTAATGTTATTATACATTCTTTTTATATCGGCATGAGCCCCTGTATTAAGAGTATGAAAGTCGTTTAAGACCAGTTGTCTGACTTCCAAATTGTCAATAACGTTAATCTCTTTTATTAGAGATATGTTTACCCCTACACTTTTAAATTCTTTTGTTTTCTTTAAAATATCGTTTAATAACGTTTCATTGTTGTGATTACCTTTATTATTTTTAATAATTATTAATTCGCGAATCGCATTATTTATACAAAATTCTTTAATTTTCTAATGAAATAAAGAGTCCAAAATTTCTGTAATGAATGGCAATGGAAATTTGTCGTCTTGTATTCTGTTGTTTAGTTGTCGGTAGTTAATTACGACTCTCCATTTTTTGTTTCCGTCCTTATCTGTCTTTTTTGGCACTATCAAAATTGGAGCTGACCAATTTGATCGGCATTCTTCTATTATTTCATCTTCGAGCATTTTTTCGACTTGTCTATAAATTTCTTCCTTTTGTGAATGTGGTAACCTGTATGGTTTTAGGTACGAAGGAGTTGTACCTTGTTTCAATAATTGTATCCCTTGTTTGTATACATTTGTGACTGATAATTTATCTTCGTCCAGATGAAAAACATCATCGTATTTTACGCATATTTTTTGAATTGAAATGCTTTCTTCTTTGTTCAAATGGTCGGTTTTTAAAATTTCTAGTACCTGTTTTATTCTATCTACCGATGCTAAATTATTTTTAGAAAAAAATTACAAATTTTATAATGTTTTAAATCTTCTAATTTTGGTTTAAAATTTTTAATTTTGATTTCTTTATCTTGTACATTCAAAATTCTCACGGGTATTAAATTGTTTTTTGGTTTTACTAAAGTACTTCCGACGAATACACCTTCTGACACCTGTTCAGATAAAATCAAACATTCGTCATTTCTTTCTGTCCATACGTGCGTGATTATTTCGCATCTTGCTGGTATTATAGTAAAACAATCCGCTTCGGTTTTTATTGGTATTGAGATTTTTCTATTACCGATGCAAAAACTAAAATTTAATTTTGTCAAAATCTAATATTGCAGAGTATTTTCTAAAAAAATCTGTACCTAAAACACCATTCATACTGCTGTTTTTAAATTTGTTGAGTATGTGGAAATGATGACCTACTTCTATGTTGTCATTCACACCTAGTGTAATATGAACTGTACCTAACTTTACGGATCCACTGATTCCATTTATATTAATTTTATTCGTTAAATCTATTGTTTCATTACCCAAAATACAATCTTTGAAAATTACGCTAATTGATGCCCCGCTGTCTAAAAGAAATATCAAATCTTTATTTTTATATTTTAAATGAACAAAATTTAACCCTTCTATACTTAAAATTGCAAAGTTTTTAATTTGTTTTTCATTATGCACGAAAAAACTGAGTTGGTTCTCTTAAATTTAGGGTGTTTGTTTCGGTTTTACTTGAATTTGCTGAAGTTGCATTTTCTCCATTACTATGATTGTTGCTCATGCAGTATGCTCTATTTTTAAAATAATTTGAACTTCGGTTGTAACCTTGATTTTTAGTGTTGTATTTGCACGATACAGCACAAGGATAAGGACAGTACTCAAAGATTCAGCGAGTACAGGTTTTAGCAAGGAGCTCCTTGCTAAAACCTGTACTCGGTGAATCTTTTATTGTCCGAAATTTTGCTTGAATTTGCTACTCTGATTTAAGTGAAATACCTGGTGACATTCTCTTTGTTGGACATTTTCGTCTTTGGCTCCACTTATTGCTTCGTTTAATTTAGTATAGTTTCTACCTTTTATTATATTTTTCAAATCATTGCTGTTTAACCCGTTTGAAAATGTGTTTATAGCTATTTTTTCATTTACCGCTTGTAATATTTCGCATGACTCTTGTTTACCTTCGGCTTGAGCAATTGTCAAATCAACAAATAATTGTTCGATAGTTTTACCAAATTTCTCTATCGATTTACCTGATTGCTTTGCATTATGTAGTTGAACCGATAATGCGGAGGGGGATTTTTTTGTTAAAAAGAATTTTTTTCAAGTCGTTTGTTAGGTCTTTATTACTGTTGTAACTCGAATTTAAACGTATTTTTGCATTTTCGCACAATCGCGTTTTTAGTACATATTTGGTTAACAATTGTTTACCATTTTCCTGTAGTAATTCGTCGTATAACTCGATTGAATCGATTAATTGTTTCAAAATATTGTCATTACCACTTATCATGACAGGTAATAAACTACAGGCAATTTTTAGGTCAAATTTTTCGCCCATTGTTATTTCGTTAATAGTAAATGATAATCTATCAGTTAAAACCTTATCTATGTTTATTAAATATTGAGTGATTTCCTCATCATATAATTTCGTAAATTCTACAAATTCCACCTTTTCTGCATCCTTACTTAACTTAAATGTGTTTTTAACATCGACAAAATCATTTTTTAATATTAACAATTTCTCGCGTTTTTTTGTTATAGTTTTTACACATTTATACGTTGAAGCAAATCAGCATAGATACCAACGAATTTAAGGAGTTAGTTCCGCAATTGGGGCAAAGGGTAATATTAAAAGCACAGTTGCTCGATTATTATCATACATCATAAGTTTCAGACACTCTATTATTGTAAGTATACATCGATTATTATTAAGTATTATATTTTTTGAATTAACTGATCCCCCAAATGTGGTAGGTAAACCACCCAGTTATTGGGCATGTGCGAGTTATTGGACACTTCATTATAAATTGAAAAATAATAAGGTTTTTATTTATATTATAAGGCTTTATTATCCACGTACTTAATTAATTGAAGTTTTAATTATGTCCAATAACTAAACTTGACTTGTCCAAGAAATGCAAGCATTGTCCAATAACTGAAATTTTACGAAATTTATCCTTCTTTTACAGAATTTTTAAAAACAGTGCAATAATGAGCAAATATGAAAATTAGTATGATAAGCCAACATTTGCATCTTTATTTTAGTACTACGTACGCATTTCTGTGTCTACAAATAACATTTTTATTTACATTTATATCGAAACTTTTTCTTAAGTGTCCAATAACTGGGTTGTTCGATTTTACATCGTGTAATTATTCAATTTACCCCATTTTTTGTATTTGTTTGCATTTCGATTTTATGTGTGATGTTCCTTATATTTAAATTTGTGTGCTATACACTTTACATGTATTTATATTCAAATTATGTCTTCAAGTTCTGCAACCTATCATACTATGTACATTTTGCGCAGTGTTTTAACGCACCTCCCTCTTTGCAGCGTGGCCAGATTGGGCGATTTATCGCAATTTGGGCTACTTTTGTCATAATTTTGCGACCAGTTTTTAGTACAAATCGCAAGTCGCCAAATTGGGCGACTTTATATTATTGAATGGGTGATTAATATTTTGTGCGCTCATGGAATGGCCAAGTATTGTCACGTCGCCACGCCACTGCAGTAACACATGACAGGGACAGATGACGCTCTTGACACTTGACATTGACAGTTGATCTTCAATTACGCGCGCGCTTCGTTTCGTTTCGAAACTTTCAAGCATCAAGCTATTGGCATTTTCTCTTTTAAGCCTGCCATCCTCGAATGCAGTGGTAGAGCGAACATTTTCTATAATGAATTTAGTTAAATGTAAAATAAGGAACCAAATGGCTTTGGATTTGTTAAATTCAATAATGACAATTCGCTATCACTTTTTTGTTCATAAAATTTGCTGCAAAACTTTCGAGCCAACAGCAGAAATGTTTTCCAGGTTCAATTCGAATGTAATGTATAATACACCTTCATTAAAAAATAATGATGAAGATTCTTCTAATGATAATTGTATTGATGACGTGCTAGCTTTGGCAAACTTTTAATAAAAATTTCGAAAAAAAATATAAACGAGTTTTTTTGCGCGCGGTATCTATTTGTGAGGTTATAAATGAAAGTTGCGATTTTGGGCGATAAATGACGAACAGGTTGGCGACCCGGCTTCGAGAAATCTGGCCACACTGCCTCTTTGTCGATCGCTGCTGGCGTTTTATCGCCAGTATTCGCCTGTACTTCAAACTGCACACATGTTTTGAATAGCATTACTATTATCAAGTTTTGTAATTTTTGAGTTTTTTTTTTTTTGAGTTTTTTGAATTTTTGAGAATTTTTAAAAGTTTTGTAGTTTTGTAATGAATGCTAATGAATTAAACGTTACATTTATTAACAGCAACAAGTGTTTTCTTATTCCACTTTACAACAAGAGAAGAGTTCAACCGTTCAAAGGGGTGTATTTGACAATACTTCCCCACGCGTAGAAAGGCTCTACTGCCTCCTACATTTTGGTCCTTCAACCGGAAGATTTTTTGGTAAGAAAACCCGCATTTTGGTTCTACCAGCATCAATTAAGCAACAAAAATCACGGAATTATAGTCGATTATCTGCCTTTGGTCTTCAAGCAAGCGTGGGCGTGATAAGACTATACATTGCGTGAGCAACATTTGGATTCAGCAACACGGATTTACGACCCGTATTTTTGGTCCAGTGGATGACATCATCATCAAAAAACGCAAGTAAAATTACAATTTCAAGTTTGTGTTCAGCACGGCGGCCATCTTAGGGACGCCACGCCACTGTTAAGCTCAAGCGGTACAACGGCCATTGCAAGCCTCCGCCAGGGTTTCATCTACAACAAAAAAGTCGGTAATATAGTTAACTGCATTTTACCATTCCTTACAGATTCCTGGTTTCTACTTGGTATTCAAGTTACTAACCTTTGTATTTTTAATTTGCACAAAATTTTCAATGTCAAATATGAATCAATTAAAAAGATCCAGAAAAGATTTAAAATCAAAATTAACGAGATTCGAAACGTTCGTTAAATCTATAAAAGATTGCGAACAAAACATTTTAGGTTATCAAATTAAATCATTACAGGGTCGGCTTGACCATATTACACCAACATTAAAAGAATTTGAAAATATACAGCGAAAAATAACTGAGAATTTCGAGGAGGATGACACCTCCGAAGATATGCACTTAAGCGAATTCGAAAATAAATATCACGATCAAACTAATCTTGCAAAAGAAATAATTGAAAAATTTTACCAAAGCATAGTCGATGCTCAGAACAATGCACAAAATTTAAGTATCTCGGGCCGCAGCACGCCTGAAAATTCAGTACATGGTTCGATAAGATCTAACGATAGCCAATTGAGTGGCATCGGTAGACATTTCATAAGCTTGCCCAAAATAAATCTTTCCAAATTCAATGGAGATTCACAAAGTTGGCTAGAATTCAAAAACATTTTCATAAGTTTAATTCATGATAACGATCAACTAAATGAAACTCAGAAATTACATTATTTAAAATCATGTCTGCACGGTACAGCCATAGATGTGATTAGTTCCTTGAATTTCACGGCCGAAAATTATAATATTGCATGGCAAACGTTGTTAGCAAGGTTTGATCAACCAAGAGTTATTATAAAAAATCACTTAAATTCAATAATCGAGTTAGAAATGCAACGAAAAGAGTCATCCCGTGATTTAAGAAAAATCACCGACGCATTGTCTAAACACGTTTCGGCTGCCAAGTCCTTAGCGACGCCCGAAGAGCTTTTTGAAACACTAATAGTTTATCTCGTTCCAAACAAACTACACGCGTCAACAGTACGCGAATGGGAAATGAATTTTAATAAGGGTACTTCAATTTTGCCAACCTTGAAAGAATTCAAGGAGTTTCTGACCAACCATGCCAATCTGTTAGAAAATATTGAAAAAAGGCAAGGCAAAGTCAAGTATGATAAGCCTAAGATGCATTCAAAATCCTTTGTTGTCAATAATCCCTCGTGCGCCCTATGCAAGGGAGAACACCCAATCACCAGGTGTGAAAAATTTACAAATCTTTCTACTCGTGACCGAGTTGAGAAAGTAAAGCAGTTGAAAATATGTTTTAATTGTTTAACACGCGGTCATTTTCAGACGCAATGTTCATCGCGATACTCGTGTAGAACGTGTAAGTCGAAGCACCACACGCTTCTTCACTTGTCATCCCGTGGGGGTGAAACCCCAGCTGCACCAGTGGTCGCGCTTCCGACTGCTAATTCTTCTGATGATGACGAAACGCAGGTCATCTCAGCCTTCTGTTCAACAGCCACCCAAGTTTTGCTTCCCACAGCAACGGCAAAAATAAAGGATGACACGGGAAACTACAAAACCGTGCGAATACTTTTAGATTCGGGCTCCCAATCGAACTTCATCAAAACAAACGTATGCACTAAGTTAAATTTACACGCGACGAACGCCAATGTTTCTGTTTCGGGTCTAAATAATTCAACGACCCACATAAAATCCCGATGTGACCTCGAGTTACATGCAAACCATTCAAGTTTTAAAATTAAATTATCTTGCCTTGTGATAGATCAAATCACAGGTAGTGTTCCAAGCTTCACCATGAAGAACGGTAATTTTAAAATACCGCAAAATATATGTTTATCAGATCCTAATTTTAACAAATCAGGTGAAATCGACTTACTGATAGGTTCACCATCATTTTTTGAACTTCTTTGCATTGGGCAAGTTAGGCTAGGTACCGACCTGCCTATTTTGCAAAAAACGCACCTAGGTTGGATCATTTCGGGTCCAACAGGCACTAAACAAAATAATAGTCAAATTCAATGTAATTTAAGCACCACCCAAGACCTGCAAGACCAGCTTGCTAAGTTTTGGGAAATTGACAATTATCCTTCCGAAAAGGTTTTGTCAAAGGAAGAAAATGAGTGTGAGGCACACTACGTTTCAAATGTCCGTCGCGACGCCAACGGGCGCTTTATTGTTTCAATTCCATTTAAAGAATCACCAACTATTTTGGGAGAATCTTATTCAATCGCGAAAAAACGATTAGTTTCCTTGGAAAAACGTTTAATAGCTAATCCAGAACTGAAATTAAACTACTCAAATTTCATACAAGAATACATTGAGCTTGGTCACATGTCACTTGACAATACAAATGCTGACACTGCATATTACCTTCCGCATCACGGAGTACATAAATCAGATAGCCTCACAACGAAACTTCGCGTAGTGTTCAATGGCTCGTCTACAACGACCACTGGGCACTCCTTAAATAGTATACAAATGATTGGTCCCACAATCCAATCAGATTTATTTAACATTTTAATACGTTTTCGTCAACACCCGTACGCAATAGCAGCCGACATCGAGAAGATGTACAGGCAAGTTCTGATTGAGCCCACTCAGCGGCCACTTCAGCGCATATTATGGAGGTCTTCTCCGAACGACCCCATAAACATTTACAATTTAAATACCGTGACATACGGTACTGCATCGGCTTCATACTTATCAATTAGATCTTTAAACCAGCTGGGCATCGAGTGTGAGAACTCTTTACCCGACATAGCTGAAATCATTAAACGTGATTTTTACGTTGACGACCTGTTAACCGGTGCTGACAGCATCGATGATGCCCGCAAAATCTGTTCGCAATTATCTAATGTTTTAAAATCGGGCTGTTTCAATTTACGCAAATGGATCTCTAACGATCCCGAGGTACTGGTTGGCATACCGGACGCTGATGTCCACCCAGGCATTCTCGAATTTGGAGACTGCGACTCATCTCGCACTCTAGGCTTACTGTGGCAATTTCAAACGGATCACTTTATGTTTGCCATTTCTGATCTTTCAAATAAAAATACCATCACTAAACGTCAAATGTTGAGTGAAATTGCTCAAATCTTTGACCCGCTTGGTCTACTTACACCCTGTACCTTTCTTGCGAAGGTCTTTATGCAAAATTTATGGCTGGAGAAACTTAATTGGGATGACAATGTTCCAATTAACATTGAAAAAAAATGGTTCTCATATAGATCTGACCTTTTAAGTCTGAATGACTTACGTATTCCTCGATTTGTTACTTGCTCACATCCTACAGATGTGCAATTACATGGCTTCTGTGACTCCTCCATAAGTGGTTACGGAGCCTGCATTTATCTTCGTGCCAGTAATGCTGACAACCAAATTTGTGTCAATTTGCTGTGTGCAAAATCAAAGGTTGCGCCCTTAAGGCCAACCACTATACCAAAATTAGAGCTCTGCGGAGCCTTGCTCATTAGCAAATTACTTGTACAAGTGCGAAAGGCCATAACGTTAAAAATCTCTTCGTGTTTTCTATGGTCAGATTCCATGATAGTACTAGGTTGGTTGAAAACCAGTCCTAACAATCTTAAAACATTCGTCTGCAACCGTGTTGCCGATATTCAAAGTTTCACGTTGGATGCTGTTTGGCGGCATGTTCCCACAAAATGTAATCCCGCTGACCTCTTGTCAAGAGGAACTACTCCTCAAGTTTTAAAGGACTCCACTTTATGGTGGAACGGTCCACCCTGGCTTCTCCAGAACGAATCATCTTGGCCTGCCCCTAAGGTTTGCCCAAGTGAACTTCCAGAGTGTAAAAAGGAAGCACAAGCTCTTGTGACTACTGTCCAAGACACAATTCTATTTGAAAATTATTCTAACTTAACAAAACTCGAAAGAGTCGTAGCTTATTGTCTACGTTTCAGAAAAAATTGTTCTGTTATCAAGCAAGAACGCGATTACGGACCTTTAACTGTAACCGAACTTTCAAATTCGTTAAAAACTTTAGTAAAAATTGCACAATTTAATTCATTCCGTTCGGAACTAAAATTGTTAGAAAAACAATTACCTGTAAAAACATCCTCATCTCTTATCAGTTTTAATCCCTTCATCGATCATGATGGTTTAATTAGGGTAGGAGGGCGACTTTGTAATTCAAATTATTCACAAGATAAAAAGCACCCGCTTGTAATCGATGGCAAGCATCAATTGTCAAAACTTATAGTTTCTCGTGAACATTTAAGAATGTTACATGCAGGCCCGCAACTTTTGTTATCTGCTTTACGTGACCGATTTTGGATCACTAACGGTAGAAACTTGGTTAAACAAACCGTGCACCAATGTGTTACATGTTTTCGTTTTTCACCTAAGGTCACTCGACCTATTATGGGTAATTTACCTGCCGAGCGCGTTCATACATCTTTGCCATTTACTCATACCGGTGTCGATTATGCCGGACCTATATTAATAAAAGATCGTAAAGGTCGTGGTTCAAGGACTACGAAAGCATATCTATGCCTGTACGTCTGTTTTGCCACGAAGGCAGTACACCTTGAATTAGTAACCAGTTTGTCTACTGAAGCATTTATTTTATCATTCAGGCGATTTGTGGCTCGACGCGGTAAACCGTCACATGTATATTCCGATACACAGAGAGAAATGTTCTCAGATATAATTCGGAATACGCATAACTTATGCATAATTTTCGCATAAAAAGGGTACTACTACTAACTATTCATAAATTTATAAACCATATTCATAATTTATGAATAGTCATGATTGCATCGGTTATGATTATAATTCATAACTTATGAATTAAACAGTTTCATTATATATGCGTAATACTCATATCTTTATGAGTAATACTCATAAACGCTGATCATATTAAGCATAAAAAATACACTTAATAATCACATATTTATGATTAATATTCATATCTTTATGAGTAATACTCATAAATGCTGATCATATTAAGCATAAAAAATACACTTAATAATCACATATTTATGAGTAATACTCATAAATGCTGATCATATTAAGCATAAAAAATACACTTAATAATCACATATTTATGATTAATATTCATAAACTATAATTTATAAAGAATAACTTTTTAAGCAGCTAATCATAAAATGTGATAAATAAAGTATAGTTTATTAAGTAATATTCAGAATATTGGATCAATAATTATGAATATTAATCATAATTTCGGAGTTAATTTTTCTCTTCACTTTTCACTTATAAATTAGTAAAACGTATATTTCAAATTTCAAGAAATATTTATTTTTTTACATTTATACATTATAATATTTACAGCACATTTTTTAAATTATTTGTTACAACACATAATAATACATAGGTAATATAATATGAAGAAAAAACCTTATTTTGGGATATGGCTCAACGGTATTAGTTGTTTGATTGCATTCGCTCACACCCAAAATAAGGTTTTTTCATCATAGCTGAGGAAGAAATTTGTACTTTTAGCTTATAATATAATATTATAATAAATATGTAGGTACATAATACAATAATAATGAAGGAATAAACGAAGAAAACGACTTGTTCTTGTTATTACCTATAAGTATTCATATTCAATGGAAATATTTTTTCATATATTTTAAAGGTTTGTTACCAATATTAGACGAAATTCAAATGAAATTGAACTAAAAAAATTTCTAGTAAACTAATTACAAACAGTAAAAGATGGAATAACTAGGATCGAGATGTTATGATACCTAGTTATGAGATGAAAACTTGGAAAACACAAAAAAATACCCTGAACCCCCCCTGGATGAAATATAAAGGAACCCAATGTGAAATAGGATAGGAATAACATGGAAAATAGGTAATTGGAAAATTTGGAATAAAAAGGTTATGGGAAAGGATAAATTAACTCGAATGGCCAGTGCGTACCCGACCCAATGATATAAGCAATGACTCGTCCTCGCGTATGGATCGTAAAAACGCGTCGTGGACCGCCAGTCAATACACTCATACCAAAGAACCGAGGAGACACTGGGCACCGATCAATTTTTGAGGATGTGGAAGAAAGGTTTACCCCGGGGAATGACGGTATGCCATTGAAGGCCGTTAAAAACTCCCGCAATTCGCCCTCAAAATTGCGTTCATCGTTGGGGACAATGACTTGAATGAAAAAAATAAGTTTTGAAGAAAACACGGCGGGAAGCACCAACTGCGGAATACGCAAGAAGCAAGCCACTGTCGTCACGCTTCCCCTCGCTGACCAACCCCACCTCAAAAGGTGTCTCGGTGCCTAGCCTAGACAGGGCTACCAGGCGTAGTCAACGAAGGCGCACGCGCAAACCAATGAACTTACCCTAAGCCTAACGATTCCACAGCAAATCCTCCCGCCCCCATATTCTCCAAAACGCAAAAAAATAGGTCGGGGACTGAATGACCTCACGGAAAAGGTAAGCAGGTGTTATGCTTACGGGCTAAATCTAAATAAAAGTCAAAAAATGTTACATGTTACTAACCATAAAAGATTTTCCTCTATCGCCAGGAAGATAATTTAACAAAAGGGGTTTTTTGTATTGAAGTTGGAGAAAATGAATACAAATAATTTTTTTAATAGGTTCACTAATCATATACACGCAGTAATGCCGATCAAATCCATTAATCTTGTATTCATTCATTACCAAGTATATATTATCTTCCTTAACTTTGATAAAATCTAGAATTTTGTAAATTTTTTCATTTAAAAAAGTAAAGTATCCTCTTTTGAAGCAAGTTCCTCTATAATCAACGCGACTGAATCTAGTAACAGTTTCTTCAATATTAAATGGAAATTCAATTTTGTCAGAGAAATAATCTACATTTTTTATACAATCGGTTTTCATATCTTTAAAATTATCAATACTTTTAAATGGATCTTTTTTACTTAAAATATTATTTGAAAATTTAATAGAAAATTTTTTTCTGAGTGAGTATTCCAAATTTATTCTTGAGTAAGACACTTTTGTCTTACTCAAGAGTAAGAAATTTTCCATATGTAGTTTTAATTTCTATACCATTTTCCAGTAATATTTCTACAAAATCTGCCAAAATTTTAGAAATTTTAAACTTTTTCACATAAGTGCTTTTGATAAGCATTGCCACAAATATATTTTCTAAAGACGTACAGTTAATAGGTAAACTTGGAAAATGGTAATTATCATTGACTAGAAATTCACTGTTTTTTGTCGATTGTAGAGGAACTTGGTGGTTCAAAGCAAAGTTATTTTCAATATATTTACATTTTAAAATATGTCTTTTATAAGACTTAAAGTCATAAAATGTGGAAGAACAATTTCCCTGTGCGCAAACAAGTTCACAATTTTTTTATTTGAGATTTAGCACAAAAAATATTTTAAAATATGCATCAAAAGACTGTAGGAAATTGGTGTATAAATATATTATATGATCAGTTACCAAAGCAAACTGCAGATTGTCTTCTTCCTCACGATCTCCCACTATTATCAGAAATGGTTGTAAAGAAAGCATTTGATTTTCCAGGATGCTCGAAATCTACGAGTATATCAATCTGAAATAAAATAATCAAATATTAGGATCCTCTTTTATCAAGTCGGATGCAGTACTTACCAGACGACTACCATTGCTTTGCAAAAGTAATGGCCATTCTTCAAATACTTTGTCAACTGAAACAATAGTTTTTATATCATCCTTCCGTCTTAAATTGAAACTTTGCTTCCATTTCAACTCAACAGCGTCCCACGGAGAACTTCTTGTTTTGAGCCATTCCTTCTCATCAATTTCGTTTGTGTAATCGCTCGTATCTTCGGTTAGATATTCTTCAGCTGAATATTTGAATAAAGGGTAAGATAAATATTATACCGTCCTATTTAATATAAAAAGTAATATCATACCTATTTATGGTACAGTTTTTCATTTTCTCCCTTATGACCCCTGTAAACAATCCAGACCTTTTCAACGAACTGGATTCAGATCGGTATATATCTATTGTACAATCTTCCCGATAGTTTTGGTTTTTTAACAAAATAATATTCCTGCAAACAATATTATTAACTTTTTAGTTTATAAAGAAATTAGTAAAATACCATTGATTCATTTTCAAATTTGTTACAAATTTGGATGGCGATATCTCGACATGTACTTAATGTCATCGGGATACTTTTATCAATATAATGTTTTACAACATTTTTTACAAGTGCTTCTGTGATATATTGACTTACTCTGTATATATATATTTTTATATTTAATAATGAGTGTTGGTAATGTAGAAATGATACTAGAATGATACTTGCAACATGGTGTTGTATTTGGTTGTATTTGTAGTTACGCTGAAATTATATTTAAGTTTTGTAATATAATATTTATTATCTACCTGACTATTATTATTACCTCGGCTACTTTATTACATTGGCGACGAGATAAACAGTGAAGTTTTTTGAAAATTGCAAGGTGCAAAAGAAAAGGATTCGTTATTTTTTGTGGTTTTAAAATTGAAATAAAATGGCGCAGACAAATAATTATCGTGGTGTAATTGGGTCAATGGAACAATTTAATATTAACGATGACTGGAAAATATACAAGGAAAGATTGGAACAATATTTTTTGGGAACAATATTGAGGAAACAAAGAAAGTTTCAACGTTGATTACCTTGATTGGACCGGCTGCATATGTTGCACTACGAGATGTGTGCTATCCAGATGTACCAAGTAGCAAAACATTTCCGGAGTTGTCGGAGATTTTAGCGTTACATTTTACGAGGAGTACACCAGTGAATCGAAAAAGGGTGTTGTTTATAAATTTAAAACAGCAGTCAATGGAATCGGTTAGAGATTGGTTCATGCGTTTAAAAAGCGAAGCAGCTTATTGTGAATTTGGTCAGTCTTTAGATTTGTTAGTAGGTTTGGTTTTCATGGCTGGGTTGAACAAATCGCAAATGTTGGATAGACTTTGTGAAGAAAGTCATGGAACGTTGTCAAAGGATTTACTCAAAATAGCGTTAAATAAAGAGGCGAATATGGTACCAATGGATGGTACAACAATTAATAAGATGGATCAAAGAAACAATGGTAAACGAAATTGGCAAGATGGTACACCGGTTAAGAAGACGAATATCAATAAAGGAAGCCCCAAGGTGGTGTGTTTTCATTGTGGCGAGGAGAAGGCACATAACTTTAGCAAGTGCAAATATAGGTTATATCGCTGTAAAATTTGCAAAGGTGTTGGACATTTGGCGAAAATATGCAAGAAAAGTCAACATTATTTAAATGATAAGGTACATGTTGAGAACAGTTCTGTATCAAATTCCAATTTTTTTAATCTAACTTATGTTGATAAAGTTAGTAGTATTTTTAAATTGGAACCAATTAAAGCTTTGGTTAAAATCAATAATATTCAGTTGGAAATGGAAGTTGATACGGGATCTGGTCTTTCTGTAATTTCTGCTGATACCTATAGGAGATTATTTTCAAAATATAGATTAGATAATTGTAATGTACAACTTTATTGTTATGATGGTACGGTGATTAAACCGTTGGGAAGACTTAAGGTTAAAATTGAAATCAACGAAATAGTTAAAGACGGTAATTTATTAGTTGTTCAGAAGAGAGGACCTTCATTGATGGGCCGTGATTGGATTCATTTGTTTGATCTGACTATTAGTAATCAAGGAGATTTATATAATATGAACCATAAAAAGCCTTTAATGCTAGATGATCTTCTGAAAGATTTCAAGGGTTTATTTGCAGATGGAATAGGTTGTTATAAATTTAAAAAAATTAAGCTGGAAGTTGATTCTGATGTCAAGCCAGTATTTTTAAAACCACGAAACCTGCCTTATGCGTTTAAAAATTTAGTCGAAAAGGAATTAGACAAATTAGAAAAATTAGGAGTAATTACAAAGGTAGAACATAGTGATTGGGGTACACCATTAGTACCTATTTTAAAAAAAGATGGTAGTATCAGAATTTGCGCAGATTACAGGGTTACGATTAATAAATATTTAAGAGACGTAAATTATCCGATACCGCGAGTAGAAGAATTATTTGTGGCACTACAGGGTGGTAAATTTTATACGAGGTTAGATTTAAGTCAGGCGTACAATCAATTGCAATTAGATAATGAAACAGGTAAACTGTTAGCTTGGAGTACACATAAAGGTATTTATGCTGTAAATCGATTACCTTTTGGTACAAAACCAGCTTGCGCAATTTTTCAAAAAGTTATTGAGAAAACCATACAAGGTGTAGAGGGTGTAGTATCATATTTAGATGACATATTAATTACTGGAAAAGACTATGATGAGCATATTCAAAGGTTGAAACACGTTTTTAATAAATTGGAAAGCGCTGGTTTTACACTTAGTAAAAATAAATGCGAATTTTTTAAAGAGGAAATTAATTATTTAGGTTTTGTAATTAATGCTCAAGGAATTAAGAAGGATACTGATAAAATTAAGGCAATTTTGGAGGTACCACGTCCATCTAATGTATCAGAAATCAAAAGTTTTGCAGGAATGGTAAATTATTACGGTAAATTTATTGAAAATTTGGCAAGTATTATGCAACCACTATATGCGTTATTAAAAAAAGGTGTTTGTTTTAAGTGGGATATTAAATGCGAGATGTCATTTAAAAAGGCTAAGGTAGCCATTGCATCTGAAAAAGTTTTATGTCATTTTGATCAAAGATTACCATTACAATTAAAAGATAATTTAGATAGTGAAAAAGACTATAATTATTTAAATTTCGTACAAGTTAATTTTACAATGAATGCCAAGGAAATTCAAATTGAATCAAGAAGGGATCTTGAAATTTCAAAAATTATATTTTACGTTAATAATGGCTGGAATACTTGTATTGATAAAGATAATAATCATTTTTATACTAGACGAGACGAATTAACGGTAGAACAAGGGATTTTAATGTGGGGTTATAGGGTAGTAATTCCTACAAAGTTTAGGGCACAAATTTTAGAGCAACTTCATGATTCACATTTTGGTGCATCTAAAATGAAAGCTAAGGCCAGGCAATATTTGTGGTGGCCGGGTCTTGACAAGGACATTGAAAATGTAAGTAAAGCTTGTTCAATGTGTTTGGAAAATAGACCACTACCAAGTAAAATGCCATTAAAACAATGGGGTAGTACGACAAAACCATTTGAAAGAATTCATATAGATTTTTTGGGTCCATTCAAAAATAAGTTATTCTTAATATTAACAGACGCATATACAAAGTGGCCTGAAGTTTTTCAAGTGAAAGGTACAACTAGTAAAGAAACAGTAGAAATTTTAAGGGAAATTTTCGCTAGATTTGGGTTACCAAAGGTTATAGTAAGTGATAACGGTACTGCATTTACTTCGGTAGAATTTAAAGTTTTTTGCGAGAAAAATAATATTAGGCATAAAACTAGTCCACCTTATCATCCATCTTCTAATGGGGCGGCAGAAAATGCTGTTAAAAGTTTTAAGAGCAATTTCAAAAAGGCTCTACTAGATAAACAAAATATAAATGATTCGGATCGGACCATAATCAATCGTTACTTATTTAATTATAGAACAACTCCCCATAGTACGACTCAGGAAACTCCGGCTAAATTGATGTTTGGGCATGAGTTAAGAGATAAATTTTCATTACTGTTACCTGACGGTGATAGTAAAAATAAAGATAGACAGGTGAAAAATTTTAAAGGTTCAAGGCAGATAGTATTTGAATTAGGACAGGGCGTTTATGTTAAAGATTACCGTTCTGTAGATAGATCCTGGAGTCGAGGGAAGATTGTTGGCATTTTAGGCGATAGAGTATATTCAATTTATATTCCAGCTATTGATAAAATCTGGAAAAGGCATGCGGATCAAATAGTGAATGCAGGTCCGGAAGTTGAGGTGTCTAATGTAGGTCCAGAAATTCCGGAAAATACGGAAACGGAAAAGTTGTCAGATTCCGTTGAGATCAATGATAACCTGGGGTCAAAGCAGGTTGAAATTGATACAGGTGCGGATGAAGGTATAGCTACGGAAGCTGTAACAAGTCCGTATAGCATAGGTCGAAATCGAACAAGGCGAAATATTGTAAAGCCGGATCGATTGACATATGTTTGATTTATTGTAATTAATTTTGTTGTAATTAATTTTGATTTGATTTATTGTAATTAATTTGGTTTGTCTCCATTAGGGGTGGAGTATTGTGATATATTGACTTACTCTGTATATATATATTTTTATATTTAATAATGAGTGTTGGTAATGTAGAAATGATACTAGAATGATACTTGCAACATGGTGTTGTATTTGGTTGTATTTGTAGTTACGCTGAAATTATATTTAAGTTTTGTAATATAATATTTATTATCTACCTGACTATTATTATTACCTCGGCTACTTTATTACAGCTTCCTTTTCCGGCAATTGAAACATTTTGTTTTCTTCGTATACTTTTATTCTTTAATTTTTTTCCAATATCGGTTTGTATGCGTGCGCCGTGGTTCATACCAAATATTTCTTTTAAATAATCGCCTTCCGTAATCCACTGGAAGCAATCGATCGTTATACCTCTTTCTAGAAAAATACAAAGGTTAGTTATGTTCCTACAAATATTCTTCAGTATATGAAGAACAAACCTTTAAAATATATGAAAAAACTTTCCATTGAATACTTAGATAAAAACAAGAAGTCGTTTTCTTCGTTTATTTCTTCCTTAATAAAGTTTTCTATATCTACTAGATTTATAGAGTTGAATCTCCCAAATTAAAACCTACAATAGTAATAATTAATACACACTTAGGGTCATCATTACCATCATCAGTAATTTTGTTATCAGCCATTTTAAAAAAATATCTATCTATCGACAAATTAAATATTCTAATTGTACTATCCCATGCAGTTTTTCGTAATCTTGACAATTATGCATAAATATTTGTATAATTACATACCACTGAGAATCCACATACGAAATAAAACCACTTCTAAACCTGCTTTTTAAAAATCGACCATATATAACCTCGATCGAAGACCATCACCGCTTGACTAATTATATCGATGCGTCCACGCCAAAATCTGTAGTTGCTAATTTGGCACTGCGCATGTGCAAATCGCAATTCAACGCTTTTGATTGGCTGTTTTGTCTGGCGTAGCTTGCAAGTTAGAAAATATGTCCCAACCTGGACGTATCTCGAAATGTTTCCAAAAACTCCCGAGTGTACGATACGCGCACTTGTTTTTATACAACTCACGAATAAATTTAGCAACCCATGCAATTTAAATTTTTCAGATATAAATAAAATTTTCGATTCGTTTTAACAAAAACAAATCTCGTCTTTTCGAAAAAAACTCCAAACTTGTTAAATTGGATAAAATTTGAAGAATTTTATTAAACTGTTTATTTGATTATTGATGACCATTAAAAATTTTAGGTATAACAAAAATTATAGAGTTGACATTTAATTAATTTTTTTATTATATTTTTAATTTATTTCAAGAAAAATTGGCTAAATTGTGATATTTGATTGAAGACAGTTCAATACATTATTTAACAATGGAAAAAATGAAACAAGATAACCTGTGTAGGACGTGGGCGCGATAATGCATTTATATAAATGTGTGATGTGTGCACAAACCTGAAAAGCTTGCATACTAAATTTGTACCACCATTTGTGAAAAACACTTCGTAGACAGTGCAAATTTGAGAACTAATATTTCAGATTTTTGTATCTATTTAATTAAACTATCAATGAAATAATGACATTCACAATTTTGTGATAAATTAATTTGTTAATTAATTACATGCTTGTTTCACTTTTACCCTAATTTCTGTGTATTTCATATTTACCCCAAAAATGACGCTATACATAAAAGCTATTATTACGTAAGGATTTTAACATGAAAAAATTATAACTTGAAAACAGAAGTATTATAATTACCAACAATTTGCTTACCTTATTTTTTTTACTGTAGCTGATATGATGGATGTACATATGGGAGTCCACATACGAAATATTCCAAATAATGATTTTTGTAATTTTGGACCCCCCCCCGCCACGTAAGGGTACGTAAGATTGTGGCAACCCCCCCCCACATCTTACGTAAGGATTATTTAAATAAAATTAATTTTTACCCCCCTCTCCACCCCTTATATTTATAAAATATGAATAATAATATATTATACTAGCTGGCACAGTCGGCCTACCGGCTGCCTTTAGCCATCTAGACCGTGTCGGATGTAGTTGTTCGGCCTTCGGCCTCACTACAAGGTTCTAAAGTAGCCTATGTTTTTCGTAGCGTTGTAAATATCGTAACTTCTACACCAAATTTGGTTAAGATTGGTCAAATAGAAACGTAAAGCGCGTGCACGCGTATTTGCATTGTCGATCGGTTGACAGTTTGACAGCATTCATTATTGTTTTTTAAGTTGATTTTGAGTAGCCTGCCTTCCTTTAAGGAATCTCGATAATCCATTCATGCGCGTCCCATAGGGACGCGCATGAATGGATTATCGAGATTCCTTAAAGGAAGGCAGGCTACTCAAAATCAACTTTCCTTTCCTTTGCGAATTTTTGCACTATTTCAATACAAAAACACGCGCAGGGACCTACATAATAACTGTTCCAAATTTGGTTCCGATCGGTCAAACGGTTTAGGAGTCTATAGGGAACATACATACACACATACATCCATTTTTATATATATTGTTAGATAATAATAAATACAAAAATTTAAATTAAATTTTTATTTACATAGATGAAAAACCGTTCGTAAAGATCGCCAAAGTTTGATGCCATTTTCTATAATTCACACTATTATGCCACTATGTTTAATGATTTTTAAGTACTATGTATTTCAATATATGATATTTCCATTATACCTGGATATAATTACCAACATAAAAAGAAAAAATTATATTAGATTGTTAAATTTAATTTAAAAAAATATTTTAAGAAACTTACGTAAGGAATACGTCGGACCCCTCCCCCCTACGTAAGGGTCCGTAAGATATCCAATACCCCCTCCCCCCCAAAAACCCTTACGTAATTAATGGATGACCCCTTAGCTATACACAATTTAAATTTTTCAGATATAAATAAAATTTTCGATTCGTTTTAACAAAAACGACTTAACAAATCTTGAATTTGTAATTATCGTGACGACATGGCAAAATTATCGTATTTTTTATAAAATAATGCTATTTATTTCTTTTATAACAAAACAACAAATGTGTTGAGCTGTCCTCACTTTACGTTTTCTTGACGATTCTTCTTGAATTTTCCACAATATTCTTTACGAATTTGTAATTAATTTTCAAATTATAAAATATGAATAACAATTCATAAATTTATTACATTTATAAATCGTATTCATAATCCATGAATATACCTAACGCATACAAACTGAACACTTAGGAATATTTTATGAGTATTACGCATAACATCATAATATAATTCATAACTTTCTTAAATTCTTAAATGTGGAATTTATGAACACGTTATTCATAACTTGTGATAACAGATTTCTCTCCGTGTAACGGAACAAACTTTGTAGGAGCTAACCATCAGTTGCTCGAACTAGGAAAATTTCTAAACACACATGAATCTTCAATTCCTGAACAAATTTCAAACGATGGAATTAGCTGGCACTTTATTCCAGCTCATAGTCCCCACTTTGGAGGCCTTTGGGAAGCAGGGATAAAATCCTGTAAATCTCACTTAAAAAGGGTTTTAGGCAATCATATTTTCACATACGAGGAGTTTTGTACCTTGTTATATCAAGTAGAAGCTGTCCTAAACTCCCGTCCCATTGCTCCGCTTTCATCCGATCCTAACGACTTCCAGCCGTTAACACCCGGACACTTTTTGGTTGGACGCCCGTTAACATCTTTGCCAGATCCCGATGTCACGCCTCTGGCTGAAAACCGTGTGGATCACTTCCAACGAATCCAGCATGTCTTTCAACATTTATGGCAACGCTGGAGTAAGGAATACATTTCCGAACTTCAACAACGAGTCAAGTGGAAAACTCACCACTCCGATCTAACTAGCGGTTCCTTGGTACTAATCAAGGAAGATAACTTGCCTCCGCTCAGATGGAAATTGGGTCGAGTCATTAAGCTCCATCCTGGCTCCGACGGCATCAACCGCGTTGCAACACTACAAACTTCAAGTGGAAACATCAAACGAGCTTTCTCGAAACTTTGCCCACTACCGTGCTTGTGAGTGTTGTGAAACGATAATACTAATTTGGTGCGTGTTTTACAAACCTTTGTGAAATTTTCTTATTTTATTTATTTGGACTTTGTTTGTTAATTTATGCACTTTTCTATTTACTTGTTTACATGTGTTCATATTTTGTGTTCTAGAATTAATTTTTGTGTTTCAATCTATTCAATTTATTTTTGAAATTTGTTATTTCAACTCGGGCGGTATGTTCGATTTTACATCGTGTAATTATTTAATTTACCCCATTTTTTGTATTTGTTTGCATTTCGATTTTATGTGTGATGTTCCTTATATTTAAATTTGTGTGCTATACACTTTACATGTATTTATATTCAAATTATGTCTTCAAGTTCTGCAACCTATCATACTATGTACATTTTGCGCAGTGTTTTAACGCACCTCCCTCTTTGTCGATCGCTGCTGGCGTTTTATCGCCAGTATTCGCCTGTACTTCAAACTGCACACATGTTTTGAATAGCATTACTCAAGTTTTGTAATGAATGCTAATGAATTAAACGTTACATTTATTAACAGCAACAAGTGTTTTCTTTTTCCACTTTACAACAAGAGAAGAGTTCAACCGTTCAAAGGGGTGTATTTGACAATACTTCCCCACGCGTAGAAAGGCTCTACTGCCTCCTACAGGGTGGTGTACCTTACTTATTATATTAGATTCAAAAAGAATTCAAAGATTGAAAAGTTATTTTCGTGAACCTACCTAGACTCACATATTGGTCACACAGACCGGTAAAGTACCTACGTACTGCTACGTACAGAATTTTTTCAGAAGTTCCCGAGTAATAAAAAATTCTGTACTTTACCGGTCTGTGAAACTGCACTCCCACCTAATAACGGTAATAATATATTTTTATTTCAGGCATGACCAACAAAGTGATCAAAAAGAATTTATGCAACAAGCAAATAAAGTATAATATTGCGTCTTCACTTTCAACACCTGATGATGATGGAAATGGTCATACGGTTGTGCCGATTTTTGCATCTACTTCTTCACATACTAGTACTTCGGACGTAAGTGATAGTACTATCATTGATTTACCATCAAAAATCGATGAAACATTATTGATCACAGCGGTGGCTAGAGTGCATACTGGTTGAATTCGGAGCGGTAATTCCGGGTTCGAATAGCGGACCCCGCGGAATTGCTTACTCAGTTCCCCGGTATGCATCATGCACACACTGTGGATCAAAAACCATACTAAAAACAAACCCTACCAAAAGTAACCCTTACAAATAAACCCATACCAACAAAAAGCGTAATGACCTTGTTGTTACAAACGCTATATAAGAGAAAAAAAAACATTATTGAATTTGAATTTGTCTGAATTATTGGACAAAACTTCTATGGGCAGAGCAATAAAAGAGTCATACAAAATCAAGAAAAGTTTAAATAGTAAATGTCAATCTTATTTAGTTGAGATAATAGTTCAACATTTTCTAAATGATGTGCCATTCAGGTAAAGCAAAAAAAAATAACTATATTTGAAAGTTTTGTGAATACATTTCTGTTTTCTATTACAGAAGACTAAGCAATGAAGATTTTCGTAAGATATCAAAATTAATTATTCGGGACTCGGGAGTTTCCAAAAGAATTACCTCAAGTGTATTTTACTTACTTCCCCAATGAAAAAGAGGAATTCAAGAGATAATAAAAGCGGCATTGCTCGAGGTAAATTAGTGGAAAAATATAGAAATCGATTAACTTTTTTGAGGGAAGCTGGTATTATAATATCATCATCCATCAGCAGAAGTTCTACATCTGAAACGAGTGAGGATTCTCTCCAAAAAGGAACGTTACTAGAAAATATTGAAGGTAATGTACATAATATAATATTTTACACAATTTTCGAACGAAAAATCTTCTAAAATTAATAATGTTTTTTACACGTTGAAATTGTTTAATTGGTCTTCGACTCATTCGGCAATTTTTCGACTAGTGAAAAAAACACTATCAGTTTGCCGCACTAACTTGTTTTATAATTAACTATTATATTACTACTATTAAATTGCAAATTTCTTCAGGTTAGGTAGTATTATAAAATAATATTATATTCAGCTGAAAAACTTGATTGTGCATTATAGACATTATGGTCGTGTTATAGTATTTTATTTTCAATGTTTTATAAAAATGTCTGTATACCTATTATGAATTTTTATTGATATATATATTTTTTATAGACAACAATAACAAAGATATTACTTGGCTAAAAAATAATCAAGAGCCATGGGTCGATGTGGTTGATAAATGGACAAATACGTATGCGTACCGTCAAGGACTGTTGGCACAAGATATTGACTTTAAAGAAATTTTGGAAATATTTCCAGTGATACAGAATCCATTAGGGTACTATTTGATAGACATCGATTTTAAGAAAAAATACCCCACTTATTACCAACTACTATATAATAATTTCGAAATAGTTTTCGATAAATTATTACAACTGAAAAAACAAAATTTGAACCAAAGCGATACTTTAATAGTAGATATTATTAATGCTGAAACTCTTAATGGTGGTGAGTATACAGAGTACAATATATATATAATAGATTGTATTGTAATATTTTATTTTCTCTAATACTTAATACTAGGATCAGTACTCTTGCTCTTATCCAAATTCATATAAATTGACAATGTTTAATCGTCCAAAATTGATATTGATATGTACATAGGTCGTAACTTATTTGTCACACGTTGTGCTGACAAAATGTAATGTACGGGGTCTCGCTAAAGATAGAGCCTCGCTTTATATAAAATATTGATGAAATAGATGGGTTTTTACGTTATACGTTTTACCTTGCTAATAGAAATCTTTGAGATGTATTACACAAATAACAATAATTAAAATGCCTCGGTTTTACTAGCTCGTAGATGCATGGGATCTTACCTTTGTAGGGTGGAGGTCCTTTCCGTAATCAATGATGCTTGCTGAAATAAATCTTATTGTACGGAAAAACAGGTCAAATAAATACCCTTCGTTGCAAAAATCAAATAAAGGTTTTATTATACACAAATATTCAGTTGTATCAATTATTAACTTAAGGTTCTTATCAATAAATTTAATTATTATTGTTTTTAATAGTGGACGCATAAAAAAAACACGCGACGCGATCAAGTTCGTATTTTCACTTATTTTGATGTTCAGAAAAAGTTAATAAAATTTACCTTGCAAAAACCGCTGGAAATTCTCCTTTAGATTGTGTTCGTTATCAATGCGTATAATGATGCACTCCCTAGGTTTAATACCATTAACTTGTAAATGTGTGTCGTTGACCTTCGTTGGTTCGATTTGAATTCTGGAAATATTTCACCAATCTTCCGTAGTTTTCACAATATTATTATGTAAACACAGGTAAGTAATTAATCCGGTACCTTTTACACTTAAATCTTCAATTTATACTATTGATTCTTGCAGATGATTGAATTTTTTTTTGTTCACCCGCAGACTAACTCGCCATTAATCATCAATCGTTGCACCCGCTCGCCCATTCAATTGTTTTTATATTTTTTTCATACCACCAATTTCATGGTATTCTAGATGTTCGATAACTATATTTTTATTGGTTGCATAAAGATCAATATTATTGTCGAAATTTCCGGATTGCAGGTCCGTATCTAGCCCAATGTGGCTTTGTAAAAGTTTTATAAGTGAAATTTTATATTTTCAGATTGACTGAATTTCTACACCATCGCTTCTTGGTTGGTTACATAAAGATGTTTTACACGAGATTTGCATTCACAGTTCATTGAATTCTCGATACGTAGCACTCACGTTAACCCGAAATGACAACTTATTTTAAAGTAACGTAAATACAAGTTTTACATTAATGAAATTAATTAATAATATTTTAACACCTGAATTACCTTCCTTATTACTAAACAATATTTCTTTTAATATAATTTTAACAATTTATAACAAAGTAAATTTAATGTTGCATTACGAATTATTTTTATTCAAACCTGTTTCGTTTTACCCTTACACAAATTAATTGACGTTAACTTCAAATATTAGATATTGGACGAAGTCCTTCCTGCACTTTAGTAAAATCACATGCTTTTTGTTTTCAAATATTTTCCCGATTCTTACAACCGCATTTCTATTAGCTCGGTACGTCGGAATATCGCAATATGTTTTAATCCTTCAAATTTCTCAATAAAACACCTTGGTTTTTAACTATTTAAATACGTTTATTTAAATAATCACTTCTCCAACAAATTTTGTTGGAGCTCGATAAATCTCGACCACACGGTCTAAATATTTTTGTCGAATCTAATCTCGAATCTCGAATATTTGTGTCGAATCCTTGATTTTATTAAAATTACATTCATTCCACAAAACGACGCCTGAGAATTACAGTGTTCTAGTATGTCCATATTTTACTTTTTTACAGTAGAGCTAATTGAAAATTCTACTTTTGATTAACATATTAAATGAACTATTTTGTTGAATATATTTTGTTTTTCAAGCAGTATAACTAGATTATTCGTATTTAAAAAAACAAAATTCGCCTTGGTTTTCCAGAATTTAAAATAGTAAGCAATTATATTTTTTGTCAAATGGAGATGGAACAAATAATTTCTTATTTAATATGCATTCAATGATAAATTGTTCTATTTCCATTTTAACACTAACACTATTTTTTACTGTGGTGGTCAAATATTATTGACAAAAATAACAGCAGAAATAAATGAAAAACAATTAAAGAAATTTATTGATCATTACATACATATTTATTTTTCATACAAAATACATTCATTTTAACTCTTTCAATAAAGTTTCAATGTAATTCTTATCAACGGCTGGCATAAACTTAAACATTTTTTTCAATTCCAAGACTTTTTCTTTAATTAAAAGACACGTTTTGGTTTACAATTTATTATTATCGGTGCAGTGGTGTTTTTTGCAATAAATAAAATGCATACTATGTAAATATTACACTGTTCCGACTGTTCCATCTTCATTCTATCGCATTACAAGCAATTAATCAAAGTGTGAAAGTATATTAATAGAAATAAAGGATTGGATTACTTACCTTAGACTTTGATCTGCCATATTTTCCATTTTTAAATTAATTTGATATTAATAACAACACTTTTTATTTTATAATTTACAACGCATACGCTAGTGTAAATCAACAAGTACCCATTAGCTCATTTTGGTCATGTGATTTATCATTCTAGCATTATCTATTCGTTGGTGGAGATAGAACAGTATAATAATTCTAGTACTATCCGAAGTTGAGATAGAATAAAATAATATCGGTGATAACTAAACTTGGACCCTTAAATTTTATATTTTCTCATTGGATATAGAACAATTTCGGTTTAAAGGATCTAAAGATAGCATAACCTAAATATTAACAAAAAGTGGACATAGAACACTGTAATTCTCAGGCGTCGAAAAGCATATACCCACATACAAAATTTATAACTCATCCACACACAAAAACTTCAACTCAATTATACTATAAAAAACACCACAGTATATAGGTATAGCTATATAAAGCCTCAATGCATACAAATTAATAGTTTGTTCATGAAATAGATTCATCACTTTACTGATAATACTATAATATGTATAATTTCATTATTTTTCCAGAATCCCGTCATTATTTAATGCTGACTTTATTAGCAGCATTACTCCCAACCAACAAGACATACAGTAAGAAGGGGAAAACTAACTGGTATCCAACTTCAACCGAAACTGTAAATGGAATAATTGTTCACGTTAAGGTTATTAATAATTATTTATGTATAAACACAGATTTATTAATTTTTGTAATTTTTATTCAGATTACCGGAGATATCGCTAATGTAATAGAAGAGAAACGTAGGAAATTGCAAAAATTTGGTTTGCCGTTACTGCCATTTGTTATAATCGAGGGTCCGTCTTATACGGACATTAAACACATTTATGTAAATTATAACAATATTTTATATCAGGTGGTATCGGTATTAAAAGCTGTAGATGTTTGCTTCGAACTTATTCATACATTTAATTTAAAATATCCTTACGAATGCGAACATATCTGGATGTTCATACAGTTGGGTATGTATAATTTGAAAACCATATATGATAAAATTCCGAAGATATTAGATATAGTTAATAAGATTAATTCTTCTGATTAATCGAAAATGAAGTGTAAACATTGCACTAAAGTTTTTGTTAAAAACCAGCATTTTATTACTCACATGACAACAATTCACCGATTTTTGAGTTCCTTTTCATGTTGCAAATACATTAGAAATTTCAGTTCTCTATCTTCACTTAAAAAACATATTATACAAAGTTTTCACGACGATAGTACATCTTTCCAGTTAAACGCACTGACAAAAAAAGAAACAAGATTTGAATCAAGTTCATGTTTACTAAATACGCAACTCTCTAGTAACTGCAGTGGTACTAGCAATGAACAAATTGTTAATATTGAGAATGAATTATCAAATGAACCTGAAAATATAAGAAATAATATTCAAATTTAAAAATTTACAAGCAAGTTATATACTAATAACACAATTAATCGTTCAGTAGTGCAGGAAATGATAAATAATACTTCTGAATTAATAACGAGCATTTATTCAAATTTACTAACGAAATTAGTTTCTTCATCTCTTTCGAATAACACAGATTACTATAATGAATTATTAGTTTCTGTTCTATCCACCGATTTTTTTGCATCAACAACCTCGGAATACAAACGCTTTCAGCTATTAGAAAATTTTGATGTCCTAATTAAACCTAAAACATTTTTTATTGGAAATTTATTAGATAATAAAAGTTCTTCTTCAACTACTTCTTCAATTATAAATATTAAACGATGCGAAGGTCAAATTGTTCCATTAAGAATTTTACTTGCAAATACCCAACGTTTTAAATTAAATGTTGCATATATTGAAACCCAAGAAGCCAATTTAAATCAACTAACCAGTATATTTAATAGTAATTTATGGAAAACACTTAAAAATAGATACAAAGATAAAATAATTTTACCATTGTTCATGTATTAGTACGATGATTTTGAGACGGTAAATCCTCTAGGTACCCAAGCTGGAGTTCACAAGTTAGGCGCAATATATATTTCTTTTGCAGCTGTAGAACAAAAATACGCTTCACGACTAGAAAATGTTTTTTTATGGGGATTATTTTATTCTTCTGATAGGGTAAATTTTTGTAATGAAAATGTATTTACGAGTAGACCTTTCGTAGATGAACTAAAATTTGTGGAATCCGTAGGAATTACAATTAATAACCAACAAATTTATTTTGTAGTGCCACTGTTGTTAGGAAATAATTTAGGTATAAATGCAATGATCGGTATGACCGAGAGCTTTTCTTCAAATCATTTTTGTCGGGCTTGTATTTCTCACAGAAATATCACACAAAATATTACCGCAGAAGATTTAACTACACTTAGAAATAGAGACAACTACGATATACATTTGGAGGAAAAAAGTCACGGCATTAAAAACTATTGTATGTGGGGTCCGTCAACTTGGCCTCTCCATTTTTGAATTTTTAATTTTTTTTAACGCTAATCGGAAGTGCTTGGGAAGTGCTGGCGAGTGCTGTAATTTATTTTGAAAGTGCTGGGTTAGTTTAATTTTTATTCGCGATTGAAATTTTGACGTTGACGAAGCGTCAACTTGGCCCCTCCATTTTTGAATTTTTAATTTTTTTTAACGCCAATCGGAAGTGCTTGGGAAGTGCTGGCGAATGCTGTAATTTATTTTGAAAGTTCTGGGTTAGTTTAATTTTTATTCGAGATTGAAATATTGACGTTGACGGAGCGTCAAGTTGGACCCTGAATTTTCAAATTTTGTCAAAAATTCAATTTTTTACGTTATTTAAAAGCATTCTTCAAGTGCTGGCGAATTCTGTAAATCATTTAAAAATGCTACATGAGATACGCTCTTATTTTCAAACTATTATTTACGAATTTAAAGAGCTCCGAGCAAGATACATTGGAATTACATAATGAGACCTTTGTTTTGTAGTGCCTCTGTATACTACTTACACATGGCCTATTGTTTGAAGGAACTGATCTAAAATGGACCCGTGAGTCGCACAAATATAAAAAAACCTTAAATGAGAATTTGATTTTATCTTTTTTGCAACGCCCTGTGTATTGGTTTTCTAAAAATATTGATTTACAATTTGATTACCTTAAGTTGGTGTATCTAACTTTGTGGGTGCGTACACTATATATAGGTAATATAGCTAAAGTCAATATCAGAAACAAAATCAAAATTGAAAAAGTTTTATGTAACTAAAAAATATTATTTATTAAAATGTTTCGACAAAAGAAACGAAAGAAACACAGAAATTAAATTCCTACAGATACTATCTGTTCTTAACTAGCTAAATAAAATAACAGCGTACATTCTATGGATTTCTCCGGATTACAATGTTTGTCAACATTTTGTTGTAAATCGTTATATATTTCCCATTTGCCATGCAATCTTTTCGCATATCCAATAAAATGGCCAACTTCCGCTTTACCTGGATTAAAATTTTCTATGGTTCCTCCCAAATGGTATTCTGTTTTCCCTACTGTTATTGTGGAAGGGATATTCGATAACATAATTGTCATATCTTCTCCACTATGCGCAAGCCATTCCACGAATATATAATTATTGTTTAAAAAATTTCGTATTTGATCTCATGCATGATTTGTCCGAAGGCATTTGTCGGTATGACTTTGGTAAAATATTGAAAGATTTAATATTTGAAAAGAAATACTTTACTCTTAATATACTTAATAACCGTATAAAATTTTTTAATCATTCTGATGGGGTTGATATTGGCAATAAAATACCACCAATTCCTCTAAGTCAAGTAGAGAAAGAATTCATTATAATGTCTTCAGCAGAAATGCATGCCTTTGTTACTTACTTTTCTATTATAGTGGGTTATTTAGTTGATATCTCGGACACAACATGGCGTTTTTATTTATTGCTTTTTAATATCGTACATATTGCATCAAAACATAGCACTAATAAAAATGAATTAACATATTTTCAAAGTTTAGTTAATGAACATCATGAATTATATATTTCTCTTTTTCATGGAAAATTAACACCAAAATTTCATTTTTTAACCCATTACCCAAGAATTATTGAAAACGTAGGACCTCTTTCAAAGGTTTCTGCAATTCGGTATGAAGCTTTCCATAGAATAAGCAAATCTAACTGCAATGTAGTCTCTTCACGGAGAAATCTTCCTTATACCTTAGCTCTAAAGCATCAGTTAAAACTAGCTTATAGATTACTTTTAAAGCGAGGTTTTTCTGACAACTTTGAAGTAGGTACGCATCAGATATATTTAAGTAGGAAAGAGGTTCTATGTTTTGCAAGTATACCATCAAATGAAGGTAATTACTTTATTGTAAATTGGTTTAAACTAAATGGAATTACATATAAAAAAGGTCTGGTTTTTCAAATTGATCGTGATTTATACGGCGAACCAATTTTTGGATTAATAGAAAATATAATGCACAATGAAGAACAAAAAATTCACCTAATTTATAAAATGATCGTTTGTTATGGAATTGATAAACATTATGAAGCATACCGTGTAGAAAGTATTTTACCTGAAACATATGTTATTGATTTAAACGATATTTATTGGCCTTTTCTGACACATAATATCCATACAAGTGGCAACGGAAATAAATACATTTCCTGTATGAATCAAGAATTCTAAGTTTTTTTTAAAGACATTTTTCTTAATAAATTTTACTTTTCGTTATGCTATAATGATAGATATTATGTATATAAGAATATATTTGATTTATATTATTTAATGATTAAGGAATGTAATATGTAAATAATAATGTAGTAATGCTAAATGTTACTGCTATTTTTTTTATTATCTATTATATTATATATATAGATTATTTTTATTATTTTTATCCATTATTCTGTTTCATTATTATTTTGTTTACTATCATAGCTTTAATAAATTTTTGTCAAAAAAAGTATTTTTATATTTTGCTTATCTACATATAATACCCTTTCCCTTCCTCCACGAACAAATAACAATAAATATAATTTTTTTAAATTAATGAGTAGTATATTAATTATTTAATAATTTAATTTTGTGCCTTTATTTGTGACCAATAAAGAAAAATTAAAATAAAATAAGGTTATTAATTATTATTGTACCTTTCACGTTTAACTACAATATTCATTATTTATATTGAATAAACGTAGAAATATTATATACAAACCTTTATTTACTGTAAGTAAAATAGTATTTATTATTAACAAATTTTTTTTAATAGTTGATAAAGTATTTGAGGTTAATTAATATTCTTTACTATTAGTGAATAAATACAGAGGTTATTACAAGTAATGATTCATTTATGCTTAATAATATTATTATTTACTATTAACAAATCTTGATTTATTGCAAATAAAAGTAATATGTATTATCAATTCTCTATTACTTGCTACTAATAAGGTATATTAAAATAATTTTGATAAATTATTTATTTCTAACAAATAAATATTTATTCCGCCATTATCGAATAAAGCCTTTATTAAATGTTAATTAATTTAGTTAATTGTAAATAAATTGTTCTTTCAGTGTAGGGTTACAATTCTTCCCCCTTATGCCAAAAGCACGAATGTGCAAAAATTGCTATTTTGACCTATAAGTGCACTTTCTTTCTAAGATTGAATTTTTTTTTTAAATTATCGTTAGATTTAGGCTACAATATTATATTCCAATAACAATAAAAAATTGTCTGAATTACAATTAAAATTGATTAATTTCATTTACTTCATAATTTAGTTCAAATACACTTGAGTGAAAACTAGAAAAAGCATATTCGTGGTTTTGGCACAAGGGGGACGAATTTCAATCGATTATTGCAATATACATTATTCAATATTTTTAATTTCCGCAGATCAGCAAATATTATAAATTGGAACTAAGAAAAGTTTTTGTCCTTTTTATTGATTGGTAAAATTAAGCTGACTTTAATTTCCAGAAACATGATGAAATATCAAGAGAAATTGAAGAATTCCTTCAAGAATACGATGTAGTGAAAGAGCATGATGTAACTCAACCAAACGTACTGCTTACTCCTGCCGCAAAAAGTAGGAATCGTCAAAACTTATTAAGCTCCCTAGATGCAGATAACGAAAAAGTAAAAATATTTGTTTTTAATTTTCAATTTTTATTTAATTATATTATTTCTAGATGCTATATAAACCTTTCATTATGAGGGATCCGAATATCTTAAAAATTTATGAAAAAACAAGTAATGAGTTTAGGGGAGAGCTGCTACATTTCTGGTTCAAGAATGGGATGATCTAGAAAACTTAATAATGTTTTTTTAATTTTAAAACCATTCGAATGTTTATTTTATTTCCAATATTCGACCCAAAAATAATGTCAAAAATCATTTTGTTTTTCCCAATATTTTTGGAGTTTTATAATAAATTAAAATTAAAAATAGTCTTTTTCTCCAAATTCTTTATTAAATGAACGAGACGTTTATAAATAAACGTTCATTTAATAAAGAATTTGGAGAAAAAGAATAATTTTAATTTAATTAAAAAAAAATTATTTATTAATACAAATCAATTTGCTTACATATGTACTTTATATTTCAAATAGATTTTTAAAGTGGCCATGAAATAGCATAATGTCATCTGTACTGCGGAGCTAAGCAAGAAGGTCCTATCTGACACTTTTAAGAAAATGCAGTTACATACATAACTAGATGTAGATGACCTATTGATAGTGTCCGAGCTTTTCAGGTACTAGCTCGCATTGTCGTTCCGATTTATGACATGAAGTTTCGTATCGTACCATCCGACTCGAGACGTCGAGTCTGGAATTTATCGGGTAGTTTTTACCACTAATATCGTTGTTCGTGTCGATCCATTGAGCAATTTACGGATTCAGTTTAGAGATTGAGTTAATTTTAGCAACCTTGGATTGGCTGTTTTACGTTTAGTTTTTTTGATCGTATCGTGTCGAGCTCAGTATCGTCGTTATATTACGTCTTGGTATTTATAACGCAGTTTTTTAAGTTTCTTCGGATTAAACCGTGAGACTGAGCTAGAGGTTAGATATCTTGGTTAGCTTGCAGTCACTTTGATGAGAGGTTAGTTCACCTGCGATGTTTGATATCGTTTTCTTTTTTCGCCTGCAATGGGAATGCCTTTCCAGTCTGTTTTCTGCCCTTTCGGGACTTTTTTCTTCTTTGCGGCTGTCTCGTACCCGTTATTTTAGCTTGCAGTCACTTTGATGAGAGGTTAGTTCACCTGCGATGTTTGATATCGTTTTCTTTTTTCGCCTGCAATGGGAATGCCTTTCCAGTCTGTTTTCTGCCCTTTCGGGACTTTTTTCTTCTTTGCGGCTGGAGTGAGTCCGACCTTGTCGTCTTGTTTAGTTACGCTTCTTGGTCAGAACTTAGAGCTGCTTCCAGAACCTTCTCGCCAAGTTTGGTACGCAAGCTTCATATCGCTGTTGCCATGCTTTGAGAACTCTTCTACTTTGGCTGCTGAAATGCCATATCTATACGAATTCTAAAGACGATCTTATCTCGTACCCGTTATTTTATGGAGTGGTATCTGAACAATATGTTAAAACTGCGGTATATTTTATAAAAAATGTTTTAAATTTGTAAAGGAGCTACAGGAACTCCTTAAATCGAAAACTTCAAGGAACAATTCTCTTCTTTCTTTCTTGGACCTCCGTAGAGCTTTCGAGACAGTGGATAGAGAAATTTTGTTGGAAAAACTTAAAAGTTATGGAATTCGGGGTAATGAATGGAGTTGGTTTAAATCATATTTATCTAATAGAAAACAGAGAACTAGAGTTAATGGAGAGGTTTCGGAGGCTTTGGATGTTTCTTTGGGAGTTCCTCAGGGAACGGTTCTTGGTGTCGTATTATTTCTGTTGTACGTAAATGATATGCATAATGTAATTAATAGGGCAAAATTAGTCCTTTTTGCGGATGACGCGATCTTGTATTTTTGTGATGATGATGTGGATGACTGCGTTGGGGTTATTAATCAAGAGTTAGAGAAACTTAGTGTATGGTTTCAAATGAATAAACTAAAACTTAATTTGTGTAAGTCAAAATGTATTATTGTAAATGACAGTAGGGGTAGAACTCGTGATGTTATGATGGAGGGTACTCGGATTCAGGTGGTTAGTCAGATGAAATACTTGGGTGTAGTTGTTGACGATAAATTGAACTTTAAGAGTCACTTTGATTATGTATGTAAAAAAGTAGCGAAGAAATTGCATTTTTTTTTGAAAATTAGGAAGAATATATCGGTTTTGAGCGCAATTAGGATTTTTAATGTGATGATAAAGCCTCATTTTGAGTACTGTTCGTCTGTTCTGTTTATGGGCAATGGTGGCATGCTGGATAGGTTACAAAAGCTACAGAATAGGGGTATGAGAACAATTTTAAGAGTAGGTCGTTTTATATCCAAAAGTATGTTGCTAGACACATTACAATGGCAGAGTGTTTATCAAAGAATTGTGGTTAATGTTTTGATGTTTGTTTTCAAATTGAAGAATAAGATGCTTCCGTCGTATTTGTACGACAATATTACTTATGTGGCAGATGTGAATAGGTATCCAGTGCGTAATGCCCAGGATTTTCGTTTGAATCTGTTTAGGAATAATAGAACACAAAATATGTTGTTATATAGTGGTTTAAAATTATTTAACGACTTGCCGTTATCTCTTAAGATGGAGTAAAGAGTTGAAATTTTTAAGAGGAATGTTCAGAATTACGTTAGTATGTATTTTACTTAGAAGGGGTTAATGATTTAATGTTTATTCTTTATTGTTTAGGGTTGATTTTTTTTTGTAAACTGATTTCTTTATTTTTTGGGAGTTTGTATGGATTTGTTTGTTTGTGATGTAAATAGTGGTAGTAAATTACCAAATAAAGTATTATTATTATTATATAACAATTTATATCAAATGTCCATCTTCGATGGCGATATCGAAGTAACGGTTTTTAATTATTGGATAGCAGACAAAAAATTTAAAGTCGAGTTGGAAATGTACAAAGATTTTTCCAATGATCCAGTTTCCAGGATTTTCCAATCATAGAATTGTTCCTGAAATAAATATGAGCAAATGCGAGTTTTTAGGGGGGGGGAGGGTTAAGTACACAAACTTCGGAACCCTTAATCAAACTGGGAAACTCTATCGCTATATATAGTAAAAAAAACAAACACCATGACGATTAACGTAGTCAATAATAATAACTTCTGTGGTTTGTGGGAGGTTGTATTAACAACAATAAAGTCATTGCCACGAAAGTTGACATCTCGTCATAGATTGACCGAATATAGCAACGACGTATTGCTTATGAGCATTACCAGTCATTTTGTATTGATATGACAAAGCACGAAAATATATTGCACGTGTTGTGATACGATTCCAGTAACGACTTACGCTGTTGCGTTTGTTAGACGATAGTAAAAGACAGATATACTCATAGCATGTCGTACTAGTACCGGAAAAAAAATTTGACTCGCGTAGTAATTTATATAAAATTTCTGTCACTTTTAGTCTTTTTGAGGTTAATAATAATTTTGAGGTTAAAATAATTAAGACGTTGTTTAATCTTAATCATCCTACGACTTCCGAAATTCGATCATGGTCAGCGCTACGTATTCCCAAATTGAGTGTTCATCGTAAAGCTCAGGTTTCAGGTAAAGTAACCAAAAATTTTCGATGTGGTGGCAGTTAATCCGAAAAATTTCAATTACTTCAACTCTTTAACGCCGTGGAGTGTTACACAATTTTGTTTTTCTTCAGGTCTGCGTGAAAAGGCAAAACAATGTAATAGCAAAAAGTTAGTTTTGAGTAAAGCTCTGAACAGATTGACAAAGAAATTATCAACGCAACGGTACAAAAATCTCAAAATCGCAATTTTTGCCATTCATTGTTTTGCTTTTGCACGGCACAGGTGCTGTATACCTACTTATGCTGTGTCTTATTTTGAATTTGTTCATAACTATTGCTTAATAAATAAATAAATTTGATAAGCGACAATAAAAACATAAAACGTTTCCTTTCAGCATAACCTATATTTGGTTTGACAGGTGACAAGTTCAAATTTGTTAAACTAAAACGAAAGTGAGAAAGAAAATTAAAAAAAAAAATCTGATGTGGCCAGCACATGACTTCCCTATAAGGAATCATTCCTTTATCGTTCATCTAAAGATTCGCAGAAATATTATTTAAATTTTTATTATTTAATTAAATTATTAAATTTCGTCCTTCAAGTAAAGTGCTACTTCCGGTTTAGGGATTTCCTCCAAAATCACATGGTGCTTTAGTATACTGATTAAAGTGTTAAATATGAAATTTGGTTACTAGATAACAATTCGTTCCTGAGATATTTAAGAAAAACCATTTCGTCCTTCAAGTGAAGTGCTACTTCCGGTTTAAGGATTTCCTCCAAAATCAAATGGTGCCTTTGTAAACCGATTAAAGTGTTAAATATGAAATTTGGTTACTATATAAAAATTAGTTCCTGAGATATTGAAGAAAAACCATTTCGTCCTTCAAGTAAAGTGCTACTTCCGGTTTAGCGATTTCCTCCAAAATCACATGGTGCTTTAGTATACTGATTAAAGTGTTAAATATGAAATTTGGTTACTAGATAACAATTCGTTCCTGAGATATTTAAGAAAAACCATTTCGTCCTTCAAGTGAAGTGCTACTTCCGGTTTAAGGATTTCCTCCAAAATCAAATGATGCCTTTGTATACCGATTAAAGTGTTAAATATGAAATTTGGTTACTATATAAAAATTAGTTCCTGAGATATTGAAGAAAAACCATTTCGTCCTTCAAGTAAAGTGCTACTTCCGGTTTAGCGATTTCCTCCAAAATCACATGGTGCTTTAGTATACTGATTAAAGTGTTAAATATGAAATTTGGTTACTAGATAACAATTCGTTCCTGAGATATTTAAGAAAAACCATTTCGTCCTTCAAGTGAAGTGCTACTTCCGGTTTAAGGATTTCCTCCAAAATCAAATGGTGCCTTTGTATACCGATTAAAGTGTTAAATATGAAATTTGGTTACTATATAACAATTCGTTCCAGAGATACAGAACTTACAGACATTTTGCGTTACATACATCCATACATACAGACATACATATACATACTGTAGCGTCTGATGCTTTGAAGAATGCACGAGTACGCACACAATCGGTTTATGACACCTACCTTAAATCGACTCTTACTTCTCAGGGTATTAATGCGTCGGGATCTGAATCAACCAACACTGCTTATTATACGAGCTTATTCTTGATTGAACGAATTCTGTATTCCAACAAAGATAAAACTACAGTTGGAATTCCGTTAACAAGTTTTTTAATCAAATCAACAAATTTCAACATATAACAAGAACCCAAACAATCAAACAATCTTTATGTAAACTACTATTCTACGCACTGATTATTAAAAGGTAGCTAACCTGTGATTTGTATCGTGCGCACTATTTTCTTTCTTCAAATATTCCACTTTCCAATCTCCAATCTGCTTCTCATATATCGGATAACTTGGTATCCGTATCCCCCAGCGTATCTATAAGACACGATCTCGAACACAACCTTCGTTGCCAACACCTTCTGTATCCCGCTATCTTGCGGAATCTTAACTTCTCCAAGGAATTAATCTTCTTGGGTACTACCACCGTATATCGTTCACGAATATAATTTATTTCAGTATATTTTATTTGAATCTTACTTGAATTCGCGAATTTATATCGCAGTACAAAATACACGACCGTCACCTCTCGTGATCTCGATGGAACCCTCTCGCGAATATAATTTATTTCAATTATCTTTAATTGAATTGCAATTATTCGCACAACTGCATATCGCAGTAACTAATATGCGACCGTCACGCTTCGTGATCTTGATCGAACTGTTATTTTTTTATGTAACGTTCGTTACTATATATTTTGTTTTTTCAAACCGGAGCTTCTTATATATCGGTTTGTTTGTACATGGCCGACGGTTCTCTGCACGTTTGATTAATTTCCACATGTTGTATATCCCGTTTACACACAACATATAACTCGAACAAAATTAAAATTAAATTCAAACGACACAACAAAACAAACACATGTAAACAAATGTGTTTGAACCTCCGGTCTCCAACTGTACTTCTCTCCTTGTTGGTACGACTCTATCCTCAACATGGATAGCGCGTATCACAACAATACATTTATTTAACCGCTTATACAGACCCGAAACGCCATACAGAACCGACGTTATGAGGCCAAAAACGACGTTACGAGACCCGGCTTCGGGTCTGGTAACGTTTACAATGTTTTTTGGGTTCCCTATACCTTTAGGTGTCATTTGGCAAGATTTAAGGTGGGTCTGGTAAGGATAGTTGAACGTATAATTACATACATATTTAGTTCACCGTTTCTCTCGGCAGGGAGCGCGCCATTAGTAGCGTATATAATATATACAACGTTGCTGATCCCGATACATGTACTCCACGTTGTCAATCCCTAAATTTTGCAACATCGCTTCAGTAACTTAATATTATTAAGGCTATTTATAAAGTTAATTAGCTGACAAGTTTTGTTAAATAGAAGTTATTTTTTTGCATGTTTGATTTAAAACTTTAATTTAAATTAAAATTTTATAATCATTTAAGTTGTATGCAGTACTATTTCCTGAAGTATCAAGCCTATCAAATTCTTTTTAGTACCCAAACAGAAGAATTTTGCAACAAATTTAAGTAGGAGCTAGTGAGGACTAGTTGTTATTAGGTAACTATTTCTTAAAATAGTTACCTAATATTTGAATTCAAAATTTTCTTGAGTCGGGTTACAATTTTATTGTAACTTCGGGTAGTAATTTTAAATATTCTTGTCCGGTATCCGATATGCCAAACTGTTTATGCCACCGATTTATATTAATTAAATTTATTGTGAATTTATTTAGTGGTAGGTAGACATTTTATAACAAATTCGAAAATATTTAAGCTTTCATAATCATTATATGCTGCCAATTTTTAAAATTGACTGAATATTTATTAAAATTAAGATTGAATAAAATGAACTTTTAAAATTTTCTTTTAGCTCCGAGCCTCATACGTTCGGTCCCGCTAATTTAATTCAATATTAATATTCAATTAGATTACCAGATGATAAAAAAGATTTAATTCGGTAAAAAGTAACACCATTACAGCTCCATTTCCCCGGCACCCCCACCACAAAACATTCAAATCGGACTTGGTGGAATCGTTTGTACTTCGTTTGTATCGGTTTGTACCGCAAAAATTTTCGTTTGTATCATAAAGACAAAAAAGTTACAGCACTTTCAAAGTGGGGGTGCCAAAGAAATGCCAGCACCCCCACCTCAAAATATTGAAATCGGACTTGGTGGAATCGTTTGTACTTCGTTTGTATCGGTTTGTACCGCAAAAATTTTCGTTTGTATCAAAAAGACTAAGATGAAAAGCTGAAAACAAGTTAAGTAGAGAAGTTCGAGACCAACGCGCATACGCCGCTTTTACAGAGGTGGCTTTAGTACACAATAAAAAACTTTTCTCCCCCCTCTATTAAGGAAAATAATGATGGATATTAATATTATTATTATAATAAATAATAATGTACAATCTATATTGAAGAAAAGTTTTTACGAAGTTATGAGTATTTCAAATTTTAGAGAACTCCGAGCAAGTTACGCATGGTTACATTTCATTCGGCAGAAAAGATGAACAAGAGTTATTTGAAGTAAATAATTTTATTATGTTAATATAAAAGAAAACAAACTAAATAATTAATAAAATGTACAATTATTAATATATTAAGTTAGTAGTATAAATCAAAAATTGACAATTAGTTGCTACTATTGATTGTCTCAGTATTTTGGACCGATCTTGTAGGTCGTCATAACGTTCCCATTTTCCAGAACTGTTACGCCAACAGTAACAGATGTAGTGATCAATTGCATTCACATTCTTTAATGTTGGAGATAGAAAACTAATAGCACCTTGAAAATGGTAAACCGTATCGTTGAGCACAATTTGAAGGGAAATTTCTTTTAAAGGAATATTTTTTAATTCAATTGGTGAATTTGATGTAGATGGCCCACATATTTCAAACAATACTTGTTGACCAAAATCTACCTTTTTCGTACTGGGATTTGCATATTTTGTACTGACTGAGGTTACCATTATTTTCATTAAACTTGAAATTTAATGCATCTTGAAGGTTTAGTCAGGGGGCTAACAGTTCATGAATTACTTGGTACAACCTACAGAAGAATTAGTTTTGATTTGAATTGAATTGAGAATTAATTGAATTGAATTGAATTAAATTAATTGAATTGAATTGAATTGAATTAATTGAATTGAATTGAATTGAAGTGAATTGAAGTGAATTGAAGTGAATTGAAGTGAATTGAATTGAATTGGATGATTTGTTTTGAATTATCCACTGAATTGAAATGAATTGTCAGCAATTTTTAGCAAAGTAATTTAAGGATTAATCTACTTTCTTCTATACTAATGCTAGTGATTTTGCTTTATTGTAAAAATTCTAAACAACCCGCTAATCATCATAACATAAAAATACTTTGTACTACCGCGGTACTACATTATGGAAATATGATAACTGAAGTGCAATATGCAGGCGTTTAAATAATGCTATGTCATTTTGTTCCGTTTCTTAGAACTGTGTTTTCAATAAAGTTTTTTTTTTCATAATTTTCTTTTTATTATTAATATGATAGCATCATTTAATCACATGAAAATTTATTAAATCTATAAGATAGGGTGTTATTTTAATTAAATATTGCAATAATTTCTAAGTTTTCTTGTTTAAATAATTTTGTGATGAGCCACTATATTTATTATATTGTTATGTCGGTTTAAGTTGTTATCTACGCCTACATACATACATATATGTATGTACGTACATAAATTTGCACTTCCCATATAATGCGATTTTTTTTCTGGAGTTAGCTCTTTTTACAACCTTCTTCTGCAATATCAGCAAGTTGCTTTTTTTATAATATACGAATTTAAATTGTGAAAATTTGTTTTAAATTGTATACATAATTACAAAGGTATACTTAATTACTGTAATTACTCAAGTAGTTATTTTTTGTCGGCCTTTTTAGAATTCCTTAAAATAGTATATGTACGTTACTTGTGACTGAAAGGCTTTTTCATTACTTTTGTGAAGGGGATTCCCATGCAGCTGCAAGCTACCGCTTGCTACCGCTTTAAGCTGTCGTCTTGCGTGATTTTTTTTTTATTAAATCCATGCATACGTTACAATCTGCTAAATAACATTAAGTAACACTGAATGTTGAGAGACAATGACATGTAAAGAGATTTCCCAGTGCAGCACTCTTATAAGGCTTATTACTCTGTATAGACAGATTACATTATGTTATGATATATCTCAAATATTGTAAGCTAGATGTTCATTAGGTCAGTGGGGTCTCGTCGTTTGAGTCTTCTCATCACTGGAGGGTCTAACAAGTCCACTCCGTATGGGTTTGGGTGATCATAGAGTCGGTGCTTATATCTCTCACTTTGCTTATTGATCTCTTCTTGTATCGTTGGCACTCCCAGCTGGTCATGTATGACGTGATTAGGATAGTATGTTGGAACGCCCGTTATGATTTTCAGTACTTTGTTCTGGAACAGTTGGATTTTCGATTTATTTGTTATACTTGCCGCTCCCCAGAGCTGCAGCCCATATGTCCAGATAGGCTTCAGTATTATTTTATATATTAGGATTTTATTTTGTAAAGACAATTCCGATTTCCTTCCTATTAGCCAGTATAGTTGTTTCAGTTTTAGATTTAGTTGTTTTCTCTTAGTTCGAATATGCTTCGCCCAGGTAAGTCTACGGTCCAGGTGGAAACCCAAGTATTTGACCTCCTCCGTCTGTGGGATTTCTTGGTTACCAAATGAGATCGGTGGGCAGGATCTTCTTCTTAGCGTGAAGGTCATATGTTTTTTTTAATTATTTGTATTGAATTTGATTTAATGAATCACTTGAATTAGATTGGAATTAATCGGAATTGAATTGAATTAGTAAAATTAATGGGAATTGAATTGAATTACTAAAATTTTACTGAATTGAATTGAATTAATAAAATTTTACTGAATTAGAATGGAATTATATTGAATTAAACGGAATTATTTGCATTGAATTGAATTGAATGAATTACTTGAATTAGTTTGGAATTGAATTGAATTGTACGCTAATTTCCTAGTCTGCTAGCCCCTTGGGTTTAGTACACTACTATCTGGAAAATTTACCACTGTCGAAGGATATCGCGTTTCAATTTTATGCTTACATTTAACACACGTTAACCCTCTATAACTGATGGATTATCTTTGAATAATGCATTACATAAGTAATACGCGGTACTTGCAGCATCCACTTCGACGTGATTATTTGGTAGGTCTTTCTTATTGGTAATAATACCGATTAAAATAGAAGCCCGCTTCCTATATCGTCCCCCTTATGCCAAAACCACGAATGTGCAAAAATTGCCATTTTGACCTAAGTGCATTTTCTTTCTAAGATAGAAAGAGACGGTCATTGGCCGAGTAGTTAGAGCAATCGACTACTGATGCTAAAGGCATTGGTTCGAGTCCAGTAGGAGTCAATTTTCTTTCGGACTTGCTTTCCTTCAATGACCGTCTCCGTGCTTCGGAGGGCACGTTAAGCCGGCGGTCCCCCTGATTTGACCTGATCTAATATGTCAAACAGGGTAATAAAAATCACCCCTACTCCCCATCGACTACGCAATGATTGACTTTGTTGAGGCTTCGGGCTGGGTGGCCTGGTCCAGGGGCCACCCATCGACTGCACCTAGCATTGGTGGGGTGCGAATCGCGGGACTTCTCAGAGCTCGGTCATCGAGCGGACGTCCCTGGTTCGTAGTGCCGGCCATTGTTGGGGAGTTCTGGTCGGTGGTGAGGCCGAGAGACCGCCTAACGGCTGCGGTTATACTTGGCAGTGTCGACATTGTGGGTCAGGCTGGGGGTGAGCAACAAAGTGGAGGCAGTACAATGGGCCCGGTATAGTGGCCTAAGTGCGTGCAAGTGAATACTTGCCCCTCCACCGAAATCCAAAAATCCAAATCTAAGATAGAAAATTTTGTTTTTAAATTATTGTTAGATTTCGATATACAATATATTCGAATAACAATGAAAAAAATTGTCTGAATTACAATTAAAATTGATTAATTTCATTTACTTCATAATTTAGTTCAAATACACTTGACTGAAAACTAGAAAATGCACATTCGTGGTTTCGGCATAAGGGGGACGATATGTTTGTGCGTTGTGCATTATGAAAATTTCAAATAAAATTAGTGATGTTCTGTTTTTAACCAATAGCCAATGAAATTACAGAACGTTTTCTGCATAAGGGATTACCAACCTTATATTTTAAAAAGAAGAAAATGTTGAAGAATACGGTCATCCGAGTTCCACCTTGTTAATTTAATAAATCGATGTTTTCCAATTTGGGTTTTTAATTTATATTGTAGATTTAATTTATATTGTATATCTCTGCTTGGACTTATGTAGGCTTTTTAATGTTGGTTATCAGATTATCCGATTACCGAAAACGTTGCATAAAATCCCTTTTAATCGGTATTATTACCAATAAGAAAGACAATATTAGTTTTCTACCTCCAACATTAAAGAATGTGAATGCAATTGGTCACTACCTCTGTTACTGTTGGCGTAACAGTTCTGGAAAATGGGAACGTTATGACGACCTACAAGATCGGTCCAAGATAGTGAGACAATCAATAGTAGCAACTAATTGTCAATTTTTGATTTATACTACTAACTTAATATATTAATAATAATTGTACATTTTATTAATTATTTAGTTTGTTTTCTTTTATATTAACATAATAAAATTATTTACTTCAAATAACTCTTGTTCATCTTTTCTGCCGAATGAAATGTAACCAAGCGTAACTTGCTCGGAGTTCTCTAAAATTTGAAATACTCATAACTTCGTAAAAACTTTTCTTCAATATAGATTGTACATTATTATTTATTATAATAATAATATTAATATCCATCATTATGGTCCCGATACAAACGAAGTACAAACGATTCCACCAAGTCCGATTTGAATATTTTGTGGTGGGGGCGCCGGGGAAATGGAGCTCACCATTACTATTGGAAAAAACTGGAAAATTGTTTTTCAAGAATAAACATTGGAAGCTCTACTATACGCAAACATTGACACTAATAAGGAGTGTTCATTTTACTAATTAATATTTTACTAAATTATTCTGAATTAATTTTTACAATATTTACTTCAAGTTAAGAATACAAGTTGTGTGACATGTTTCATCTATAAAATTCTATGTAAGTTCACGTACGGCAGTAATTTCGAATTTTTATACGGACGCGTCCCATAAGCTTTCGCACAAGTTTTGCGCGGTTCTGCGGTCACTTTCCGACTTGCTCCATTCCAAATTTTTTAAATTTTTTCAGAATTTCAGCTTCCCGGGCTTCTTTTTTACATATCTTTTAATTAAAGCGCAGTATCTCTCAATAGGACGGAGTTCAGCAGAATCTGGAGGATTTCTTTACTTACAAAAACGACATTATTCGAACACAAAAGTTCAAGTGTAACATCAGCATAATGAACGGTGGCCAGATCTGGCCAAAACAACGGAGAGATATTGTGTTTACTATACAAAGGCTAAAATATGTTTTTGTAAGCATTCTTGCCTATAATTTTCACCGCAAATTATCCCAGTTTAAAAAAATGTTCCACTTTCATTCGACAAGAACAAATCGCTTATCACACAAGAACTCTTTTACCAAATTTTTCTCTCTGAATTATCTTCACTTCGTTAGCCACATCTTCTCCTACAACAGCGTTATAATATTGTAGTCCTGGTGTCCATTTTTACGTAAGTTTCGTCATCCATTAAAATGCACTGATTCTTTTTTTTTCGCAATAAAAGAGTCTACAACTTTTCGGACAATTTTTTTAACTTTACCGTTGTTTCGCAGACTTTTTAGGCTTTTTAGGCTTTTTTTAGGCTTAGTCTTAATATTAAGTCTTTTTTAATATCTTGCACCGTACTGACATTTAACTGCCACCTTTTTGTACAGAAAAGAACTTTTTGGATTTTAACAGCTTCAAAACGTTTTCTTCAGTTATACCGGGGATGAGCAACCTCTTTTTACAACGGGCCAGCTACAAATTAAAAAATGTTGTGTGGGCCGCATGTAAGGAACTTATGATCATACAAATATTGAATGATGAACTAAAATGATCTCTTTATTAACAAACCTATAAACCTAAATCTTAAAAGGGCCACACGAGAGAGTGTGGCGGGCCGCGTGTTGCTCATCCCTGAGCTACACCATTTATAGACCCTTATCCATGAAGAGATTTAAGTAATTCATCAAGTGTATTATACTCCTCAAGTTTTTTAATAATTCGGGAAACCGCTAGCTTTAAGCATTTAACAATATTTTCTTAGGAATAATTTTTCTGAACACTATTGCAAGATAACCTTCCGGGTGTCAATTTAAATGCGCTCTATGGCGTTACATATTTGACAAAACTAATAACTAAAGGTGATGTGTGATAAAACAACATTTCTTTTATATATAATGCCTATTAGATCAAATATGAGCTGACAATTGTATTTATTACAGGTAATTCAAGTTGTCCACTTAGTAAAATGAACACTCCTTATTACCTACTCAAAAATTATATTTGGGGTGGTCATCGTCGGTCTAGGACGTTTCCCCGTCGCCGTTTCGCCGTCGCCGTTTCGCCGTCGCCGTTTCGCCGTCGCCGTCGCCGTTTCGCCGTCGCCGTTTCGCCGTCGCCGTTTCGCCGTCGCCGTTTCGCCGTCGCCCGTTTCGCCGTCGCCGTTTTGCCGTCGCCCATTTCGCCGTCGTTAATTAAAAAATATAAATCAAAAGTTACAATTAAAATTTTATTATAAAATTTTATAATAAAATTAATAGTTTTAGAAGAAGAACAAAATGTAACCTAACCTATGGGAATTTTTTTTGGGATTTCAAACCCACTCACAATATGAGGCTGTTTCAATTATATAGTAAAAATTTATTACCAACTTAAAATGTTGCGATAATCCAAAAAATTTCAAATGGAGTGAAATTTTTTCTCTCCGAATTGAATTTTTCTTTGAAATTCGGATAGATGGGGGTGTGATTAGTAGATATTAGTAATAAATATAATCAAAAAATGGAAAATAACTCGTGTATTGCCAAAAAAGTGAAAAAATTAAATTTTTTTTGCCTTCCAATTTTAGGGGTGTGCATTCGAAAAGGAGGGTAATCCATCGTCAAATCCTACCCTTACGGGGCGCCGCTGCGCTCCGCTCCGCTCTGCACCCCTCCAGGGCGGATTTGACTCTGGTTACTAGGCTAAACATACTTGAAGCGCGATAGATCAAGAAAACCGGGATAAATGCAACCGGGATGTGAGAGAACCTCTAAATAGCATTAAAAAGTATAGTTGCGGTATGGGGCAGTAAACTATTACGTTTCACCCCCCAAAAATAGCGTAAAAAAAAAATAATCTTTTATAAATAATCAAAATAATTTAATAAAACTTCAATTGTAACTGTTGATTTATATTTTTTAATTAACGACGGCGAAATGGGCGACGGCAAAACGGCGACGGCGAAACGGGCGACGGCGAAACGGCGACGGCGAAACGGCGACGGCGAAACGGCGACGGCGAAGCGTCCCATTCCGGGCCATCGTACCTAATTCGCCTTGCTTGAGTAATTCATTGTTTTACGTTGAAAGATTTGTGATGTAAAGGTATTAAGAGTTTAACTAATCATTTTGAAAAAATATTTATGTTAGTCGAAAACTAATGATTTCCAATTAATTATAGGGATTTTCAAATTAATTCCAGAGGCTTCCAAGATATTTACCCCTCGATTAATTCTATTAAAATACAATATGCTTTCTTGTTAAGTTTTTGATCTTATAAATTTAAAAAATGGTAACGTTGACTAATTATTATAAGCTTACATCACATCACATGCAGTCTTGAGGAGCTTACCATTGCATTTTTTCCTTATCCAATATTTTTAGATGCCTGCGTTACGTGACATTTTAATATTTTATTGTTTTTCATATAAATAATTTAAGATAATCGTTTTGAACGATTGGGCAAGTGTTTCAGTTTTGTGGTCCACACGCTATAAAAAATGTAATATTACTTTATAAAAAAATTTAGAAACAATAAATAATAATAACACAGAAAACTTAACAACTTAATTTTATTTATTAGACAATTTGAACAGAATTCTAAATAGGTGCATATTTATATAAAAAAATTTTGATCTTGTAAATTTAAAAAATTGTAACCTTGACTAATTATTATAAGCTTAAATCGCATCACATTCAATGCAATCTTGGTATAAAAGCAGTAGAAAGACTGATAAGAATTAACGGAAGGAAGTTATCAGTTCCTTAGAATTGACAACGTTGCTGGGATTAGAAACGTCGGTTTATCATAAAAAATTATATATACCGGGCTTGACAAAGATGTGCCAATGTATCGGGATTGTTAACGATTATTGAGTTAGGCAAGTTTTAATTTTTAAGATTTTGTTTCCCCTCAAGAGTTGCGCATGGTGTTATATTTGATCACTTCAGAATTTAATAACATATACGTTCTTAAAATAATAACTTGTGGTGGGTTTGAGGTTGTCTGTGCAATGTATCGGGCCTGGTAGCGACGGATGAACCAATATACATACATACATACATACATACAGACATCATTGCGAAAGTAGTCAAAACGGATTCAGAAATGCTCAAAACGGATATTTCCGTTAAAATATCGACATCGAATTTTTTCATGATTACAATACTTCCTTATAGGGAAGTAAAAAGATAACCAATATATTCTTATTTTAAAATACACTTCATTTGACTAGGGAGTATTAGCTTAGTTCAGACGATTATGCTTTTATGACGAGACGTCAACTTTCGTGGCAATGACTATAGTTGCAAAACCTGAAGATAGCAACTATAGGAGGGTGGGTTTGTACAGATACATAATACTTAATTTTAAATTAGCAAATATGTATTTTAAATAGATTATCTATTTTCCATAGAAATAATGTAAACTGCTAAATATTCATTATTATTATGATAAAATATTGTTATTACGAGTATTACGATAAAATATTGTTTAGCGTGCAGGTGTATGTCAGCAAAATAGAGCGATAATTTTTCATATATTATAATAATCAACCTATTCGGTTCTCAATTATTGTGTCTCTCTAGTTATCGTATAATGTAAGTTTAAAATTATTTTGTTAAATTTATAAATATTATTATTTAATTGTAATCTTTCTTTGGTGTAGACCTTGAAGACTGTTAGCCAATAGTAATAATTGAGAGAACCTCCCCTCCATCTATAATACTAGCCTTGGACTTTAACCAAAAGGTGTGGTTTATACGAGTCTAGATGTTTTATATAAATACAAATTTTTAACATTTTTGCTAATGAGTTGAAATTACATACATATTGCCATGATACAGACCGATCATTATAATTTAATTTGAGGGGAGATGAACTGAAAATTAGTTTGGTAAATTAGACGCATTCTCGGTAGCCATACGAAGGGTTGTTCATTGTTCGTAAAGGAACAAATTTTAGTATTTTTCTGGTGCATCTCTGTGAAAAATTGGGTGGCTTTGTTTTAATTTGGTCAGTCCAGATCTATGGCATCTGAAAAGTCATCTCTCGTGAATAATTTAAAAACCCAATTTGTAACTCGGGGTCATTGACCTAAAAATAATGATTATGGTCATATTTTCTAAATTTTTTTAAATTTCACAATGATGGAAATTAATTTGTACTTATGTACCTTTACATTGTTGTTATGTTGCATTATGTTGTATTTGCTGTAGTTTTGCGCTAATATTTACCAAAATGACATAAGGTCGAAATTCGCCAGAAGTGTGGTTATGTTTGTAGCCAGTGAACTGAAAATTTTAAAATTAGTGTTTTAAAAGAATTGTAAGTGCTGTGAAGATGCATAAATGGAAAGAAGATTTACCCCATGTCTTTCGAGTCCAGATGACCATTATTTCCGCCAACAATTTTTAAATTTTTCAAATTTGAACGACGCCATTTCCGGACGATAAGGAGAGGCTATATAAGGAATGGAAATTTTTCAAACGCTCTCAGTCTCAGTCGTAGCTCAGTCGTAACTTAGTCGATTTTAGTAAATGCCACAGAAAACATCGTCAATAAGTGCAATATTTTTGGAGATTTTGAGATTTGTAGTTGGCAACAGTTTAAAAATTTTGATGGTTGGTAAACTTTTTTTCACATTTTGACGTTTTTGGAAAGAAAGATTTGGATTAATTTGTTCGATCAATATTGTTGATGCTGAGTTTGAGTTGTCTTTTCGAAAACAATTATTGGAAATTATCACGATTGTTTACATTTAGGATACGACGGCTAGGTTATGTTGGAAGCCTTATTCTTATTCGATGGTCGAAGTTTGGGGTTACCTGAAGAAAGAAGTTTGATTTATGCAGTTAATTTGAAAATTCGTCAATTGGAGATTAGATATTACGTACCTGGATTCGTTGGACATGTGGATGTAATCTTTCGTACAAGCGTGGCGTTGAAAAACACCTCTGAAGTTGCAACACGTGATTCATCATTTACAACAGAAATAAATCGCATAAAATCCAGTGGCGCACACAAAGGTAAAAACACTTATAAAATTTTTATTAGAACTGTTTTACATTTTTCTAAAAACATTTTTGGGTTGTATATTAGCGGACAATATTTTTATTTGGAAACTTTGTATTTATTGTATCGTTTAAAAAGTTCGAATTTACCTATTTTTGATAGCCATAATAATTGTTCGCTTGGTATTGTAAATAAAACCAAATTGATTGTTTACGAGAGATTGATTTATTTCTTCAGTTTTAACGAAGTGGGCTACGTTCACAGAGTTGCAATAGAAATTTACATCAAACAAAGCGAGGTAGACTTACAAATCGTAAATATTCATAATTTGAATTATAAATTTAATTTATCAAATAAGGTAAGGTTTGCGTCTGATTTACAAGGGCTATCGACTACAGTTCCTCACTATCAAGTGAAAATAACACAGCAATATATTTGAAATCGAATGCCCGATTTGTTTAAATAAGTTGGCCGATTTTATCGGTGTATTATAGTGTACCCATACATTCTGCAAAAGTTGTATTTTAGCTCGGTTTGTTGATCATAATACCTGCCCTTTAGGGCGGGAAATTTATAGTAAAATTAAAATTTTTAAAAGTGGTGAATACCAGGAAACCATCACCACCCCAAAACCTCTAACAAATGTGACTGCACAACCAATACATACTATGGAACATATTGGATGTAGGTCGTGACCCCAATCGTTACGTAAAATTTTGGTGGTTATTCGTGGGATATGGGTCAATGTAATAAAACAAATCAAATATGTATGATTGACTAGTTTTGTTTCTATTGTGAAACTTCTTCAGAATCTACAAAAATGAACAGTACAGAAACATACAGTAAAACAATAGAACAAGCACTCCAGTAAATTCAATATTTTAAATGATAATGAAAACATTCTGAAAAACCTACCAATTATACAGTCATGACAGGTTAAAAAGATGGTATTAATTGAATAATACATATTATAATAAAATATGTTCGAACAGTTAATTACACCACAAAACAATGATAATTTTCTTTTTGTCCAAAAATGCACGTGTACACATTCTCGCCTTCGATTATCTTGTAAACTGTCAATCCCTACCATATCCACGGTCACAGGGGCGGACTGAGGACCCATTTGTTTGTTCAATAAACCGGAATATATAATGTTTATTTCAGTGCCATAGGGGTGGTTTTTGGGGAGTAGTGGAACTATGTTATGGAACATAGCCATAACACGTTGGATCCCTCAATAACATCTGTTGTGAGTATGTTTATGGATGTTCTAAGAGATCTTGGTGAAACCTTCAAGTTATAAATCAAATCAAATCAAATTACCATTATTAGCATATAAATAAAAGGTATAGAATACAGACAATGTATAATATGAAGATTTTTTGTTTTTAAATTCTAAGAAATATTTATATTGGTGGTTATAAATTTTAATGTGTTTACTACACCCCCATTATATACAACATAGTACAATGTATGCTATGTAAATTTTGGTAGTAGTAACCGTATATAAAGATGCTGTAAAACGCTATTAAACACACAACCAATTCAAAAGCTCGATCAACCACACAACCCATTTAAATTTATTGACGAATTACTGCAAACAATTATAAATAAAGATGGCATTAATAATCCAACATTATAAAATAAAAAACGGTATATTAGAAAATTTGCTAACTAATAATTTGACGTTAGATGGTAAGAATGTATTTTAGAAACTTAATTATTTTGATTTTGTTTTGTTTACTTTGTATTTAATTTAGAATATCGGTCAAATATTGGAGGTTTGCAAGCTGTGAATAAAAGTGATAGTGAAGAAATTGAAGTCAGTGAAGTACATGAAAATGAAGTATGTGAAAATAAATTATGCGAATATATTGATAAAGAGCTTTCTGCTAACTATATTGACAACTTCGACATAAGCAAATTTGATACCAATATATAAAATTTGCTTGATGAAGATATAGATTTATTCAATGATATTGATATTAATAAGATGGTAAAAATAAGATATATAACTAACAATGTAACAAAGCATGAACAAGATTTAAAAAACGATTTATTAACATTAGCATATCGTCGTTGATACTGCAATAGGTCGTATGTCACCAAAAATGCAATTTTATTTGACAATTATTTGACAGTGCTGTGAAAACACCGCTATTTTCAAGCACTAGAATGGGGTCGATCGACGAAGGTGATCCATTTAAATTTATGTTGGCACAATTAATTAATAGAAGGGCAAAATCGTCAAGATAGTGTCATGGAAAAACAAAATCAAAAAAGTGATAAAATCATGGAAGAGTTGAGACAATCAAAAGAAGAGATGAAAGATACAAGAAGGGATATCAATAAATCGGAAAAGAACATCGAAAGAAGATTCGAAAAAACGGAACAGAATAGAATAGAATTTGAAAATGGTATGGAGAATCTGCACAGGGCATTAAATGATTTAAAGGTGAAAGTAGGCGATCAAGAAGAAGGGATGAATGAAAGTATCGCTAACTTGAGAAGAGATTTACAAGAAGAAATAAGAAATGCTGTAGCGATAAGGGATGATTATCGCGTGCTAATAGGGATGTAGTCAGACGGATTGATTTTTTAACGGTGACGTAGCGTAATTAATAAGTCCATTTTATAATACTTTTATATATTGTAACAAAATAATATCGGAATTAATTTATACACATATTTACACATACCTTAAAATTACTATTTACACTAACCTGACAATTATTACTACGAGGGTGGTTTTATATCCGTACAGTACAGTCATTCGAGAGGTCATCTTGAAGTAATCCTTTATGAACTTGTAACTTTGAACAGACATTAACACTCGCGGTGTCTTACTTGACCACACGCGTATTCCGGGCCGCAACTGCCCCTTGAGCTCTGCGTTCTTATATTTAATACCTCTGTTACCACCTAGCTACTCTATACGGATATCAACCTCTCCCATAGATTTTGTCAATTCTGCGTTTCTCGGGAACTGTATTGCAACTCATCACTTCCCACACCTAGCCAGACGCTCTCGTATCGTGATATTTATTATCATCTCGTTTTTTGCCTCTGTCATTTCCTATGTCAACGGCTTTAATAAAATCTAACATTTCTTCTAATTTCCAACGTTGCCACGTTTTCTATTAATTAATTATGAATTTTGAGTTTTGAATTTTCAATATGTGACAATGCTACACAGAAGAGTCTTATGAGAATTTCGAATACTGAAGAAGCTGTCATCGAAGAGAAAATACTACAAATTACAGAAAAGCAATATGTTAAAAAATTGGAGATAGATGACCTTAAAAAGGAATTAAAATTAAATATGTACAACGTTTACAAAAATCAGAAAGAAGAAGAAAGGTTGAGAGTGCAACAATTAGAGCAAAAGGACTATAAAATAAATGAGAATAAATTGGAATACACTGAAACTTATAGAAAATTAGCACAGGAATTGGCGCAGGTTAAAAACCGTTCGATGAATATTAGCGGCGCCGAGCGGCGCAGAACCGTCGGAAATATGGCAAGAAATGAATCTCAAATTTCAATGCGACACTAAAATAAAGTTTGATGAAGATATTGGAATAAACCCAAAACAAGTTCTAAAAAATTTGGAACAATTAACAAACAGAATTACAGATATTGCCCGACTTAAAACAATGATACATGGTACGATGAAAGGAAAAGCTGAGCAGTGGTATGGTGTTGTTTTAGACAAATTCTCTACATTTGGTGAGTTTAAGAATATGTTCCTGAGAAGATATTGGGGAGAAGTGGAACAAGGCAAAGTGAGAACGGAATTTATTGCAGGCAAATATCGAGGAATGATCGATCAGGATAGAAAAACTTATGCCGAATCAAAAATAAATGCAACGCAACAATTGGATTTACAATTTTCGGAAGCCGACATAGTCCAATGTCTCTCCAAACACTTTGAAGAAGAAATAATCGAGCGGGTAGCAATTGAGGACATTAAAAGTATTGAGAGATTCGTCGATTTGTTGAAGAGATTTGATGACAGAGCGCATCTGACTGCACCAAATTATAATCGACAAAACGACAGACATGTTTTTCGACATTATCAAAACGATGGGTACCATAATAGAAATAACAACCAGCAACATGGCCGAAATTTTAATTACCAAACGCATTATCCTGCTAATCAAATTAATAATTATGGTCAAGAAAGAAATAATTACAACTCAAGAAATTTTAATGATAGGAATGGCAATAGAAGATATATATACAAATAATTATAATGGAAGAGGAATGGGTAACCGTTGTGGAAAAGTTACAATCAAATGTCAAATGGTGCCAGAAGCCGAGAAAACGGAAGACTTCGAGATGAAGGTAATGTGCGAGAAACAATTAGAAGATCTGAAAATGTACAAGTTAATGCCCAAGTTAATAATGTATGTTAAGATAACTCGATGGTTCTTCGAATTAAAACACTGGATAACCGTTAATACTTCAATTTATTTTCTTTCACAAAAAACTTAACTTCTAAACTTACTTTTACTTGGGTTATCAAGATAGAGCAGGTTACCAACTTGACAATTTAGGTAAAAGCAAGTTTACACATTTGATAATTTGTTTGTTTCAAACGTCCTGATATTGGCCAGGGTCGGCTCTTGTACAATTTCCATCTTGTTGATCAGTGTTGTCCAGGTATTAATCAGGGTCGGCTTTCGTAGGATTTCATTGCTTCTAACATGTATTAGTCGACAGCCAAGAGATAGATGGAACTCGAGAAGCGAGGGTTAATTTTTTTTAAATGAAATGAGAAGAGAATTTTTTAAAAGTAGTTATCAGCACCCTCGGGAATTCATTAATGAGGAAAATATTAAAAATACCCAAATAGATAATTTAAAAAATTTACCTTTTATTCAGGTCAATATAAATGATGTACTAGTTATCGCTTTGATAGATACGGGCGCAGAGATTTCTTTGATAAATGAGGAGATTGTTGAAAACAATCCAGAAGAATTTAATGAATGCATAATCAAAGCAAAACCCATTAATTTAATTACAGCTAATAACAAGCGTTTCACAACAGTTAATCGCACAGCGTTGTTAAGAATAAAAATTGGGGGAGTACAATCATTAGAGGGGATCATGATTATGCAACGGTTGAAATTGGAGTGCATCCTGGGTATGGATCTGATTGAGAAGTTTGATTTAATTATAGATGTTCCTAATAGAGTAATAAAGATAAAAAATGTTAATATTCCATGGATAAAGGATAAAGACGAAGAACCGGAACATGTTAATGATGAAGAAGAGGCTGTTACTGTTAACCAAGTAAAATGTGAAGAGAGAAGAGACCGACAGATAATATCTGAAAAAAATAAAGATTGGAAAACAATAGAATTAAATTGCGACCCTGGATATCAACAAATTGTGAAACAACTTTTGAATGAGCACGAAACATTGATTGACCAAGAGACGAAGGTAGCGAGGGGATACGTGCACGAGTTGCATGTGGATACTGACAAGATATTTAAATCAAAGAGTTATTCCGTTCCGTATGCATATCGAACAAAGGTATGGGAAGAAATACAAAAAATGAAAGAAGCAGGGATAATTGAATCGGCGAGTACTGTCTACATTAATCCTATGGTTGTAGTTAAGAAGAGGGATGGCAGCCTGAGATTGTGCTTAGATGCAAGGGGATTGAACGCGATAACCCGACCACAAAATGAGGCTCCGCAGAATATCGATTCGCTACTGGCTCAAATGGGAGATGGACTTATTTTTACAAAATTGGACCTTCGAAACTCATTCTGGTTGATACCTCTTAAAGCTGGTTCACACTATGCAACTTCTCATGTGACTTGATCATAAGAAAAATCATATCTAAAATCATAAGAAACGCTAATATCACATGACCAACAACTTTTAAGTTCACACTATACAATATTGCTTATGACTTTTCGTATGATTTAAACTGTCACAATACTGTCTACTGTCAAAAATGTTGTAATTAACCTAAGTTTATAGCAGTTTGTAGTCTCTAGTGTGTGGTTGATCATCGTTTCTAGCATGCTTATTGCTATAAAATTTGTTTTTTGGGTCATACAAACAGGGATACTGCTCATAACAACTTATCAGCTGTTGTAAGCTTTCTTTAGTCCATTCATACTAAAAAATCAATTGTAATATTTTTATAAAACTAATTTTTTGATTAACAGAAATTAAATAAAATAACAATTAAATAATACTAAGACCCGTTTTACCATAATAATAAATTTTCAAAGAATTTGAAATTTTCAAAATTTAAAATTAAAATTTAAAAAATAAATTTTAATTATCAAATTAATTTTAATAAATAGAATAAACGGAATAAACAAATCTTTTTGTTTACCGTTTTACCATAATAATAAATTTTCAAAGAATTTGAAATATTCAAAATTTAAAATTAAAATTTAAAAAATATATTTTAATTATCAAATTAATTTTAATAAATAGAATAAACGGAATAAACAAATCTGAATTACTAACCATAATATTAAAAATACCAACCATACAATGTTAAAATCTTAAAAAAAAGCGGTTTATTCAAAAATATCATACAAGAAGTCATAGCAAAATAGACACGGTTCTATTCTGAAAATCACTTATTATTTTGCTATTATTTGCTTATGACTTTTGCTATGACTTCAATAATACATAAAATCATATAGTCTGAACGTAAAAATCGTAGTCATATGAGAAGTCATATGACTTGTCACGTGAGAAGTTGCATAGTGTGAACCAGCTTTTAAGAAGGAGTCAAGGCAATATACGGGCTTTAGCATTGATGGACATACCTTTGTGTTCAAAGTGGTACCTTTTGGATTGGCATCAAGTTGTTCGGCGTAGGTGAGAGCAATGCAGGCGATACTTTTGAAGTTTGAAGATTTTTGTATTCATTATATTGATGACATATTGGTTTTTAGTAAAAATATTAGGGATCATGAAAGACATGTGAAAACAATTTTAATTAATCTAGAGGAAGCAGGGTTAAAATTAAACCTGGAAAAGTGTGAATTTTTCAAGCAAGAGGTAACATATTTGAGATATAAAATATCAAAAAATAAAATCGAAATAGAAAATAAACGGTTGGAGGAAATTAACAATTATCCTCGTCCAAGAAACTTGAGAACTTTAGGGGTTTCCTTGGAGTGATGAATTATTACAAGAAGTTTATTCCAAGGTATTCGGATATTACATTGCCTTTGTTACAATTGCTGAAGAAGGAAAATAAATGGAAATGGGGGGAGACCCAAGAAATTGCATTCAATCAATTAAAAGAAACGGTTTTTAGGAACATGAGTTTAATTCATCCTAATTTCAATGAAAAATTTATTTTGCGAACAGATGCGTCAAATTTCGCGATATCGGCGGCATTGATACAACGATGAGAAGGATTGGAGGTACTAATTTGTTTTGCATCAAGAACTTTGAGGGGAAGTGAAGTTAATTACACGGTGACGGAGAAGGAGATGCTAGCGATAGTTTTTGCGCTGACAAAATTAAAATTTTATCTGATTGGCAAAGTGTTTGAAATCGAAACAGATCATGTGGCATTGACCTTTTTAATGAAAACGAAGTTTACTAATAATAGGATTTACAGGTGGTGGCTGCTCATACAAGAGTATAGTTTCACAATAAGTCATATAAAGGGTAAAGATAATGTCATTACGGATGCGTTTAGTAGGATTGAAAAGCCAAATGCAGCAGGAATTAACCCAAGTAACACAGAATAGTAGATTAGACGTCTAATAACCGACTATACTATTCGTTAGTTTCGTCAATATAACGTTTAAGTAACGTCTATTTGGTCAGCCGTAGTCCAATTTCTAGACGTTCCTCGTGAACGAACATTGTACGTGTCGACGTACGTATATTGTTCGTGTTTGACATACGTGTATTGTCCGTGTTATGAAAGCGTTTCATAAAACGTCTATTTGGTCAGTCGTAGTCCAATATCTAGACCAGTGATTCTCAACCTTTTTTTGTTGCGGCACACTTTTAACGATTTCAAAATTTGGCGGCACACAAAGAAAAAGATAAGTTTAAAAATTATATATCTTATATATTGTTGTGTCCACCGTGTTACCCCTATTATGGGCGAACAGAGCAAAAGGGAACGGTCGGAGAGTTTGGAATGATAGATTAAGTTTTGTTAGATTTAAGTTTTGTTAGTAATTAAGTTTTGTTAGATTAAGTTTTTGTGATGATAATTTGGTTATGCAACACAAAAGACATGACAAAATAGTGAGAAAAATCAAATAGGATTAAATAAAGGAAGAGGTTGTCATGGAGAGATAAACAAGAGTGGAGTTTAAATAAGCGACCGAGATGGTCGAATAATCGGGAGTTCGATTTAAATAAGCGACGGGAATAGTAAAAAAGATAATCGTGAGTTCAATTAAAAGAGGCCACAAAACGGTCTCATATAAAGAAAGAATATATTAAAGCAGCGAGAAATAGTCGCATATTAAATAAACGTGAGTGCGATTACACGCAGCGAAAAGGAGAATCGCAATGTGGGAATGCGAGTTGATAAGGCGACGAGAATAAAATTTTAAACCAATTTAAATTTAAAATAATTAAATTTAAATAAGCGACAAAATAGCCGCAGAATAAATAAAGAGAATTGAGTTAGAGAGAGCTGAAAAATAGAACGTGTGTGGATGATCATAAAACGATTGGAAGATCGAAATATTCCTACCGAAGAAATAAGTGTATGTGCGCATATTGGGGTGTTCCGTCTATGCCGAGTGATCACTCTGAAAATTAAATTAAAAAGGTTAGCATAAAATTTGTTTATTTAAGTTGTTGTATTTTTATGTTTATGTTGTTGTTAATTTGTTAACTTAATATTGATGTCATTAAATGTGTTTTGGTTATCCGATTGTTTTCTTTTGACTGTTGGCTTATAAGACGTAATTTGAGCGAGTAATCCTGAGATAAAGAGAGAAGTGTTCGGAGTGGGAATCCTTTTCTTGGCAATTTCTCAAATAGCCAAGGGGGGGACCACAACAATATATACATAATTATATATCTAAAATTTGGCGGCACACTTTTAGAATTTCGCGGCACAATAGTGCCGCGGCACAGTGGTTGAGAATCACTGATCTAGACGTTCATCATGGACGAACATTGTACGTATCGACATACGTATATTGTTCGTGTTTGACACACGTGTATTGTCCGTGTTAAGAAAACGCTTCATAAAACGTCTATTATTTGGTCAGTCGTAGTCCAATATCTAGACGTTCATCATGAACGAATATTGTACGTGTCGACATACGTATATTGTTCGTATCGGCGCGGCGTCGATTTAATGTATAACGAAAACGAATATTCTACGCAAAAATCTTACCGGTTTACAACGTGTTTGGTATATCGATATTAATCGGATACAATGTTCGTCTATTAAACGTATATGATTTTCGACTATTAAACGTACCAATAGGCCCATAAAAAATTATTTTCAAATATTCTTTTGCTTGATGAATATAGGTTAATTACTTTTTCTAGACTGCGCCTTTGTATGTTTATATCTGTAATTATCAAGTCCTACATTTATTATAATTTTAAATTTATATTTAAGAAATACTTACTTTTTTGGTTTCTTCTGGGGTTCGAACGCATTACCTCTAGATCTGTAGCTGAACACTCTACCATTTCGCCATCTAGTCCTATATTATATACCCACCTTACATAAACTATAAGTAGTATTATTAGAAGTACCATATTAAAACGATATTAATCTAAATTACTTTTAAATATTTTATAAAGTCAACCATATAATTCATTATGTAAGTTTTTTATTTAATTTTTTTTAAATAAAAATTTTTTAAATAAATTTAAAAATTAAAAATAGAGTCAAATATTACCAAATAGAGAATTTGATAATATAAAATCAAGCACTAATCGCAGATGAAAAATTAACTTGATTACTGACCGGTTTCGTGTTTAAAATAAAAAATATCAAGTTAATATATTATTTTTTCCAGTACTAGTCATATAGGCTACCATTATAACTTATCCAAGTCACATGTGAAGTGACGCATTTTAGACATGCGGTAAATAATATTTTCATTATACAAATGAACCAATGAAATGATTTGACAGATTCATTATACACTTAAGTTAAAAAAATGAACCAATGAAATGATTTGACATACGTGATTTAAAATTTGTCAACAACTGTCAAATCAACAAAACAAAACTGGCATTTGAAATAAATATTTTAAATTTGAAAATTTTTTTATTAAAAAGAATTTAAAAAATGGTAATAAATCTAGTAGTGGAAAAAATAGTATATAAACCACGGTTGTGAAGACCATTATTGCCTCCGCGCGTTATATTCCTCGGTGCAAAGCACCTCGGAATATAATCTTGGCGCTAGGGCAATAATGACGGCCTTCACAACCTTGATATATAATGTACTATTAAATTTGTACTTAGAATAGTATTACATATTTTGTAGTCAATTACAACATGGTGTTTGAAAAATATGTTTATTTTAATTTTATTTATAAACAAAATAATCATTTAACTTATAAGTAAGTTTACAAGCACATACAGAATTTTACATTAAATTGTATTGTCATCGGTATAATAATTCATAGTTCAACGTACTTTTTGATGAAGAATAGGGAAAATTCCATAACCATTTTTGTAGTTGATAGCAACGCATTTATGCTGTATTTGGGATAGAGCAAAATTTTCATACTTTTTTCCTTCGCCACATACATAATAAATGTTTAATTTAGATGATTCTAACGGAGTATCGTATAAATTATACATGTATTTAAATGGGATACCTGTGCAACCTAGGTAAACCTAGCACCCCCACCTTTTTAAAATTGAAAAAAAAATAGTTAGGAATTTTGTACGAATTATGTACAATTTTGTACGCCCATTCGCGAATTTTGTACTCTAACGGTTTCGCGGTAAATCGCAAATATGTGGTGGGGGTGCTGAGTTAAGGAAAACTCAGCACCCCCACCACGAAAAAATGGATTTTTTTAAAAATTAACTACGCTATAATTTTGTACGAATTATGTACAATTTTGTACGCCCATTCGCGAATTTGGGACTCTAACGGTTTCGCGGTAAATCGCAAATATGTGGTGGGGGTGCTGAGTTAAGGAAAACTCAGCACCCCCACCACGAAAAAATGGATTTTTTTAAAAATTAACTACGCTATAATTTTGTATGAATTATGTACAATTTTGTACGCCCATTCGCGAATTTGGGACTCTAACGGTTTCGCGGTAAATCGCAAATATGTGGTGGGGGTGCTGAGTTAAGGAAAACTCAGCACCCCCACCACGAAAAAATGGGGTTTTTTTACAAATTAACTACGCTATAATTTTGTACGAATTATGTACAATTTTGTACGCCCATTCGCGAATTTTGTACTCTAACGGTTTCGCGGTAAATCGCAAATATGTGGTGGGGGTGCTGAGTTAAGGAAAACTCAGCACCCCCACCACGAAAAAATGTTTTTTTTTTAAATTAACTACGCTATAATTTTGTACGAATTATGTAAAATTTTGTACGCCCTTTCGCGAATTTGGGACTCTAACGGTTTCGCGGTAAATCGCAAATATGTGGTTTTGCTGAGTTTTCCTTAACTCAGCACCCCCACCACGAAAAAATGGATTTTTTTAAAAATTAACTACGCTATAATTTTGTACGAATTATGTACAATTTTGTACGCCCATTCGCGAATTTGGGACTCTAACGGTTTCGCGGTAAATTGCAAATATGTGGTGGGGGTGCTGAGTTAAGGAAAACTCAGCACCCCCACCACGAAAAAATGGGGTTTTTTTACAAATTAACTACGCTATAATTTTGTACGAATTATGTACAATTTTGTACGCCCATTCGCGAATTTTGTACTCTAACGGTTTCGCGGTAAATCGCAAATATGTGGTGGGGGTGCTGAGTTAAGGAAAACTCAGCACCCCCACCACGAAAAAATGTTTTTTTTTTAAATTAACTACGCTATAATTTTGTACGAATTATGTAAAATTTTGTACGCCCTTTCGCGAATTTGGGACTCTAACGGTTTCGCGGTAAATCGCAAATATGTGGTTTTGCTGAGTTTTCCTTAACTCAGCACCCCCACCACGAAAAAATGGATTTTTTTTTAAATCAACTACGCTATAATTTTGTACGAATTATGTACAATTTTGTACGCCCATTCGCGAATTTGGTACTCTAACGGTTTTGCGGTAAATCGCAAATATGTGGTGGGGGTGCTGAGTTGAAAGTACAGCACCAAAATCAACTACGCTATAATTTTATTATTTTCTAATGTGCTATTCGCGGACTAATGGCGAAAATAATCACGGCTGATTATTAAAGACGTGGAATGAGACCGAACGTTAGCTTCTGGGTGTGATCAAAGCTCTTGAACGTGCTTTTCTTTCACGATCCAATCGCCGTGCTTTGTAGCAGGATTTTCAAAATTTTCATTATCCATTATAAAAGTTCTATCGAACTTTATCCGTTGAAGCGTTCGGTTTGGTTCGGTCGTGCTTCGACCATTTACGTGGGGCGAATTTTTTTGATCATAAACAATTATACAGAGTAAAACGAAATAAATAGATACGATACAGCGTGTTCATAATTATTCGGTTTGGTTCGGGCCGTGTGAAAGTGAAAATCCAACAAAATCCTCAACAAGGGCTGCTTCTAGGGGACGACAGACAGTTTTTCAAGAAAATTTGCCAGTAAATTGTAAGAAAAAAAAGTATGATTCCGATCTTTCTCTTTGAGGCTGTAGGCCGAACAACTTAACTTCTTTAATATCCCCATATAAATAATTGGCTATTTACAAACGCCACATGCGGGAGAATTTAAAATTAATAAAGTGACGTATTACACGTCACGTTGGTACGGTTTACACGTATGGTTGATATAATATCGGGGGGTTGGTATCCCTGTCGAAGTGCATATGCCGAAGTGACTTCGACGTTTATGGTCATAAAAATCCAGATCGATAACTAGTTAACTGAGGAAGAACCGTCACCCAATCGTAAGTAACATCATTTAGTCTGTAATATTTATTTATTTGTCTGAGTATTTATTATTTCTGATTATTTGTCAATTATTTATCTGATTCCTTGTTATAGTAAAAAAATACTAATTTAATTCAAAAAATGGCTGGAAGACCAATGAAAATCAACAAATCGCAATGGTTAGAAGTTATTTTGAAGTACAAAAACGAAATTATTACTGATAATAATGGAGTGTGTAACACGACAATACACATCCAAGACACCTTCCGTACAATGATTAACGTAATGACTAGCTCTAAGTCGCGAAGGGTGGTGTTCGTAGGATGGAGCGGAAGGGCTTGTGACCAAAAGTCGTGTCTTGTCGGCCTCTCCTCAGCGACCGGGCAATCCTCGATCGCGAGTTATGATGTTATATCAAAATCGGGGGGGGGAGTATATTTACACACGGAGTCAAAAGGGCGCCACGTGAATTCTGAACCAAGGTTCATTCGAAAGGGGTGCAAATCGCCCCTTCCCAGCTGAATACACGACAGCTGTTGACTAACTTAACGCGAGTATCTCACACTGGTGGCCTCTCTTTGGATTACAGGTACATCTTGCTGTTATAAAACCTTACCTTACATCATCTCTAAATAAACAAACACATAAACAATAATAAAAACACAAACATAAATAATAAAGATATAATGTCGAAAATATACAGGGGGCATTTGGTAATTTATAACATATGTCTAATCATATTTACAGCTACATGATGTTACAAAAACTTAAATGTGAAAAACTTGACTTGAATAAATGATAAAACGTTATCACTAAAAACATTGACTTGAAGTTGATTTAATTCAGTTACTATTAAATATGACATAAAATTCAATCTGAAATATGATTATTTAATTTATTAAACTTAAATGTTACGTAAAACATAATTCCAAAAATATGACATTGTTGCAATAAACAATTTAGAATACTACCACATAAAAAAAAGGACATACAAAGAGGTTGCGATCGACTTCAAGGTACACGTGAAAGGTTGTAAAATGTCATGGTCATAACTGACCAAGAATACAATAATACTTAAAAAATACGAAAGTAATGCTTACATATAAGATACTGATGTATTCCAAACGGAATTTCCATGAGATTTGCCAATATGAGATACGGAAATAATGTTCTTCCATAATCGAGATGACCATAAAATACGTTGAAAAGTTGAAGGTAATTCGGTAGAAGATGAGTGTTGGTGATGACGAAAGATGAGAGTTTCCAATTCCGATAAAATTAACTCAAGCCGTATCTGACTGCAGGTCAGTTTCGCGCAACCGGCTGAGTTTCGTTAAAAATAATCCGAACGGGTTTGTTAAACAATAACAATAAATTTAACTTTCACTAATTTAATCTACACGAAATAAAGTATTGAAGTACGGTACTGATCTTTCTTAATTTGATAAAAAGTTACTCGAAAAAAAATGTCCACATGTGATGAACGTAAACATTTGTATTACGCGGTACACTTAAAGAATGTTCGATAAAGTTATTCATATCGAGCGGCACGTACATTCCGGCAGCTGGCTTATTATGTCGAAATGAGTTTGCAAAAAAAAAGACTCGCATTAATGTAGGCGCGTGAGAAATTCAATCCGAAATTGATTTTAATTCACTACATTTAATAACAAAAGCGTTGAATGTTCAACTCGAAAACTGATTTTAATTCAATAAATTTAATACCAAAAGCGTTAAATGTTCAATTCGAAAATTGGTTTTAATTCAATAAATTTAAACTATTTAAATAACATGTCCGAAAAGAATTAAAACATAACTAAAGACCGAATGATTGTTAGTTTCACCTGTTGCCGTACCATATGAATGAAGGCTCGTATTATCGATAAAAAATCTGTTACCTAAATTTCACTGTTTCACATATGTTACACAATTGACTATTAAATGATTTAAAATCTTACGTTAGTAAAATTTATATAATTGACTTGGTATTCAACTACACTAAAATTCCGCCTGCACTGGCGTTATCTCGCTGCTCGGAAATAACTTCCGGCAGAGTTTTTGGATACTACATGATCACTGATCAGACCGACATAGCTTCGGACCTGAAGATCCCAAGGAATCTTAGCTAAAATTGGGCTCTGCAGTGCCTTATATGTGGTTTTCGATGGTCGTGGGGATAAAAACCCTTCCATATTTCTTCCAGAAAAGTCTATAATTGGTCTTTAAATTCGACCTCGATACCTGATTGGCCAGAAAAATAAATGAAACGGGTCACTTTTGTCTTTATTCCTACAAAATCCTGTCTGAACTCGATAACTGCAGCTGGGGCTATCGCATGTTGGATGTTTACTTTATAAATTTTTTGTTGAACAAAAAGGTATATTTTAAAGTTTTTTGCCATCTGTGAAGGCAAAGCATGATTGCGAAATCCTCATAAGCGTAACGTTAAAATATCTATGCTCGGGTTCGCCACATGTACACGTGTACAGATAAGAAAATAAAATCCATAAATCAACGTGGTTTTGACAGGCACATGTGCAACTTTGAAATAAAATTGCAGCGAACAACGCTATTCCAATTTAAAGTTTCTACATGTCCAACTAATTCGTTAACTATGTATCTATGCGAGAGGACGTAAATTCAAAACAGTACTGGAATGAAGGCAAAACTGATGACTGACCAGATTCTTAATTTGTGCTACGTTAGTCTCGAAATATCATTCCAATCGTATGATTTGGGATGGACGTAACTAAGAATTATTGCAATAAATTTAAATTATTACACGTTTGAAAAATATACTTTCGTCTGCTAGTTTCTAAACTCGATCTTTTTAGTACTATTCTTCGACCTACAAATATATGCTTTTTAAAATATTTTCGTTCGAAAATTTACAAACGGAATTATGACTTTTAAAAGTTTGATTTTAAATTTTAGAAACGACGGGAAATCTTGCAGTTTGTTTGTAACGGTATGTTACCAAAAATTTCAAGGCGCTGCGAGCGCAAAATTCACGTTACAAGTGGCTCCCAAAACTAGCAGTGTTTGGGAAATTATAAGAGAAGAACTTCAAAACGTGACAACAGGCAACATTATACATACTTTTGTTGCATGCAACAGATATGGTTCTAAAGATATGTTGTTTGAAAATGGCGAGAAAGTAGGAAATATTGAAGAGAAACAGGTTATGAAATGTAATGTTGGTGATTCTGATTTGGAGAGGTAAGTAAGATGTTCCAACCAAACATTTTATAATTTTCTAATCAAATTGTCAAATTTTATTTTGACATTCGAACTTTATCGATCGAGCTTAGGTTATATCCTGAAAATCGACTTTTTATTAATTGTACGTAAAAGGTAGATTTTCTGGTTGAGTTTGGGTTATATATGGAACGCCGTTTTACTATTTATTCGCATACATATCAATGTAACATAGAAATGAAACAACATATTAATAGGACACTATTTTTATGGAATTTAATTATTTTCTTTCCTATTTAAATGGGGTTGTCCCGTGTTGTCAAAAATATAATTTTTACCTATAAAAATCGATGGCCCATAGCAAAATACTATATATAATTACAAATATATAATTTTAAAACGCTATACTAATTAAATAAAGTGCCTTTTTTAAACGTATACGTTTGAAAAGTCGCCATTCTGTGACGTATCATAAGGTCGTCCAATCACAATTCGCAATTAAAATTGCATTTACCACGATGCCACGTTTATATGTATGCGAAAATGACATCCTTGAGTCTACCCATGTGATGTGTTTAAAATTGTTAAAAATCCGTAAATTCAAATACTTATTATAAGTTGGCAACCATGCATACATAATACGCCATCTACGTTCACTATGAAAATATGCAATTTGTAAATAAATAGCAGATTGTGTTTACTTCTTGTTTTAAAAGATTGTGCTTACTTGTTGTAAATTATAATTTGTGGCTTAAATAATATATAGTTTCAATTCATTCTTTACATTTAAATACATTATTATTTAAACTTTTAAGGTTATAGTATACCAACTGACATTTAAAAATAATTAACCTTCAATAGTGGGAGTGTATTGGCTTCTTATTGGCTTACCTTATGATACGTCATTATTTACAGCGTTTTAATTATTTAAAAATATTTCAATTTTTGAACTTCAATACGATCGTTAAAATTGCTAAAAAAAAATTTTTTTACGCAAGAGGGGTTTAAAATCACTTAAATTCCGATAATGGAAATACAAAAGTTTCCTAAAAATTGTGTCTTATTAATATGTTGTTTCGTTTCTATGTTACATTGATATGTATGCGAATAAATTAATAGTAAAACGGTGTTCCATAGTTATACGATATACGTTATTTAGAATATTTAGAATATTTTTTGTGCAGTGACTCTAATGGGAACGTTAGTTCAAGTGATACGTCAAGCTCTTCTGACGAAGTCAACAAGAATGTGATAAGTTTAGTTGTTACACTACCACGCTTAGATTATGAAAACTTGATTATCGAAAAAATGTATCGGCGTAAAGAAAAAGGTAAGCCTTCCATCGTAAAACGTCGATATAATGTTTTGCAGCCGGGTCAATGGCAAGATTACATTACTAGAAAATTATGGAAATGTGCAAAAGTTACGTGCGGATTTAATTTTAAAACTCACAAATTATCAGAGAATGGGATGTCTGGCTATGCAAAAGGTACGTGTAAATGTGGTTCAATAATTAAATGTGTTATTAATAACCCATGGGAAGAATTACTAACTCATATAAAGTGCAAGATTGCCGAAGGTCGTGGATCATGTGGAAAACGGTACTTAAGAGAACCATTGAGAAGTCAAATAGCTCAAGATATTGCAAAACAATCAGTCTTAAGGTATAGAGCTCTTCAAGTGGAAAATTTGAATATGGATCTAGGTGATTTGGAACCACCTCACTTGCCTTCAAAATCTGTTTTGACAACTTTAAAGTGTAGATATAACGATTCATTACAACTAAACAAATCACCATTAACTGCACTAGGAATGATGAAAGAAGGAGATTTTAAACACAATATTCACAGTATTGGATATATACCGTTTTTCGTACATTACTGGACAAATTATCAATTAAATGTGTACCGAGAGTATTGTGAAAACAACAATTCCTGTCTGTACATAGATGCTAGTGGTGGCTTGGTTCGAAAAGTAACAACGATTCCAAATATGCAATCAAAAGCAATATTCCTTTATATCGCAGTAATAAATCGACAGGTAGGTGATGGGGATCAGTTTTCGGTTAGCCAAATGTTGACAGAAAAGCATACGACAACTAGCATACAATTTTGGTTGTCAGAATGGATACGAACGGGCGCACCACCACCGAAGGAAATTGTTAGTGATTTTTCGCGTGCAATTTTAATTGCAGCAACCCGGGCATTTACTGGATACCTGACGCTAGAAGAGTATGCTGACGCTTGTTATAATGGTCCACTGCCTAATTGTTATATACGTATTGATGTGGCGCATTTTATAAAAACGTATGTAAACTTTTTGAAAAATGAAAGAGAACCCATCAAAAAGTTTTATCTCCATGCCCTGGGAAAATTGATTCTTTGTCGTAGTTTTGATGCTGCTGAAAAGTTACTTGAAGCAATTTTAGTTATAGCACGCAGCGAAATAGAAGGCGTGGATTTTGAAGGTCTTTCAACTCCTTGTGATATTGCGAAGCAGCAATTAAAACAAATGTTTTGTGGTGATGAAGAAGTTTTTATTGAAAACAATGAAAATGGTTTACATTCGGTGGTTTATAGCGAAAGTGATGAAGAAATAGATGTACATATAGGAAAGGACCAAAATAACCAAAAAAAGAAGATAAACGATAATAAAATGAAACAAAATCAATGCTTTTTCTGGGGCCAGAGTGTCAATAAAAAAGTTTTAAGAAAAATTTCAAGTTCCCAAGGAGACGGTGTCAACGCTCATTTCCTTCCACTGTTTGCAGATAGACTGCTGAAAGCAATTTCCTTGTTACCACTGTGGTCATGTGTTTGTAGAGATCGGTTTCAATATGGTCGAATACCGGCATCGTCTGCATCGGTGGAAAGCGAATTTAATATTATTAAAAACCACATTTTTGAAGAAGAAAAACTTCCAATACGCGCAGATAATTTTTTTCGTTCCATGTTAATTACTTAAATGGCCGAATAAAAATTGCGGCCGCAAAAAGTTTAGAAAAAGAAAAGAAACGTAAAGCTGAAAGTAAAAATGGCGATTGCTCGGCCTGCGAAAAATTTGTCAAAAGTGCTATAATACGTAACTGTGTTGTTTGCAATAAATCCATACATGCTGTTAAAGAGTGCTCAATAAGTGCAAATATTGAAAATGAAGAATGTACAGATAAAAGAATTTGTATACAGTGTAGCAATATTAATGATATTCCTAATGTGTTGGCAGCTAACGAAATAGAAAACTGGAAAGGTTTAGGGGTAGAAACGAAAAGAGGAAGATATTTACAAAATGAAATCGAGGCGCGTGAATTAATTCTACACGATAAATTGTCAAATATACCGATTTTAAAAAATGGTGGCAATATTAATTTAAGAAGTGTAAAAATTGGTAAGACTTTTAATTATTTTAATTAATGAATAATTATTAATTATGTTAAGGGCCGGTATTTCCATCTCCCAATAAACTTTATTCGCCGAATAAGTGCTCTCAACGCCAATGACATTGACTTATCGGTACTTATTCGGAAAATAAAGTTTATTCAGAGATGGAAATAAGTATTAAAAATAATTAATTAATTATTAATTATTTTATTTCTGACAGTGACATTATAAGCTTATATCGTCATAGTTACGATATCTATAATGAGGGTCATAACTCCCTTGGGATATTAAAGTTCAAAAACTCCCTCTTACCTTTTACAGGTGAAAATGATACAAGAAATGCTTATAAACGTTTATATGTAATGAAAACTAAGACATATTTTCCTTATTCACGTCATTACAAATAATAAATGTACAATTTTCAAATGTTCCCTGAAAATTACTTCCGCCGCTGGAAACAATTTCTTCTTTTTTATGGGTGGTGCTGTTGCTGTTCACTACAGTCGAGGTGCCTGCCTCTTCTGATGGCAAAGTAGACAGCATACGCGCCGTTTTATTTCTCAATTCAATACTGTCCTCCAGATACCCCTCTGCCACCGTGGAACTTCTTCAACCTCCGTGTCTTTTTAAGTTTGTCATAGTTGCTCCTGCATTGGCTAGGGCAGTAGCAGAAGTGCGACGAAGGCAATGTCCCGTATAGGTTAGTGGGTTTGGCAATCCTAAATACATTGCGATTTTGCTGGGAATTTTGCCAAACATATTCTTTCCAATTGGCTGAGTTGTACATTTATTTTGTCGGAAGCTCAAAAAAAATCGTTTTGTACCTTCAGGACGCAAGGACATATAAAGTCTCAATAAAGGCAAAGCAGAGAACTCTTTTTCATCCACAACTGTAAATTTCTTCGATACACCAGTTTTACTTTCCGGTACGTTCACTACCATAACAGTATCCCGGTCCTCTATATCTGCTATACTCATATTTAGAAGTTCCTGAGTTCTGCATCCTCCAAAATAACCCATAATTAGAACAACCTATAACAAATAAAACGACATAAACAAACGAAAAAGAAAATTGAGAAAAAAATTACCTTATGCAATAAATGAATTTCATTAGGGGCGTCCTTTAGAAATTTGATGACATCTTTAGGAGATAAGACAGCAGACTTTTTCGGCTTATACCCCTTACTTTTCCGTTTCAAAAAAGCCTCTAGTTCGTTGAACTTGGTGGTATCTCTTTTCTCATATATGGTCACCATCGATTTGAGCATTGACCATTTAGTCCATAACGAATTTGGGCTAAACGTTTCTGACTGCAACGAATAAATACAATTATTACCAAATCTACCAGAAAATACTGAAAATACTTTACCAGTTCTTGAAAATATGCCAGAAAGACAGTTTCGTTGGCATCTTTTGACATAACATTTCTCTGTGTCAGCCACTTCAGATATAAGTTGTATTCTTTTTGATATAGGGCTTCACTTTTCGATGGAAGTAATGATTGTCTTGCTTTTTCCGCTTTTTTTATAATATCCTCCATTATATCAGAAAAAGATCGTCGATTTGTGGTAAAAAATAAACACGTTTTTAACGGAAAAACATTGATTGATAAATAAAGTTTGCTTATAAACATGTAACATAGCGACAACCTAGCAACAACCAACAATGCTACAATCAACGCTACCTAATTCAAATATACCAGAAAAATTATGAATTTAAACATTTATTGCGTTCTAAATATGGACATATTGTTATGAAAATCGGTCAAAAATAAAATTATCTATGTACCACGGGAATTATAGAGCCTTAATAACCTCTGGCAATTGCTGTCCCTCGGGCCAGAGGCCCTCGGGACGCAAACTTTGCCATCGGTAATTAAGGCCCTCATAATTCCCTTAATACATAAATAACTATTAAATATTAAAAAATCTTAAATGTTTCATACTATAATGCATCAATATTTCATATTGGAATTTAAGAAAAATATTTTTTGAAAATTGTTTAATAATTTTTTTTAATTTTTTTTTTAATTTTAATATAGGTAAAAATAATCTAGGTCGATGCTAGTACCGTAAACACGGCTACGTCACGCTAGAACAAAAAGTGTTTTTTTGAAGTGAATTACGTGAGTTTTTAGTGATTTGGAAAGTGAAATTTGGGAGCTGGGAAGAGTAGGAAAGCTCAGGTCTGAAAGAAACAAGTGGAAGTAGAAGAAAATAAGGTAAAATCTTGTTTTATAAATTGGAAAATTTTAAAGGTTAGGATAAGATAAGCAAAAGTAAATTGGGTTGCATAGGTCGAGGCGCTGACCTGTTACCGATCTTGAAATACAACGGGGAAACTGCTGAGAGTTTTGAGCTACATATAAATTTCTGAGTTGCTGAAATAAATAGGCTTGACACCTCCGAGGGGTTGACTCGGGTGTTATTCTTATACGTGCTGGGAAGAAATGAAATCAGAAGAACATCAATACGATAGTGAAAGTTCGACAACGGAAGAACAGAACAGAAGAAAACGAGGGGCGGAGAGTGACATATTTCGCAAAAGTAAAAAATTCACCAGAACCCCGACAAAGAAACCAGTTAACGCGACTGACGGAGAAATGGAGGAACTGAAGGAAATGATAAGGGAACTATTGATTGAAGTAAAAGATATCAAAGCGGGGCAACAGGTGTACGAAAACGACATCAAGTTATTAAAAGATGAAAATAAAATACTGAAAGACCGAATTGTGGCCCTGGAGAACAGATGGAACCAAACAGAGAAAAGAGAGAAAAAGAATAACATAGTTCTGAAGGGGGTCAATATGAATGAGAAAACGATTACAACTGAAGTACAAGCATTTTTGAAGAATGAACTAAATCTTGAGGTAACAATTAAAGCAGCGGAGCTAATAAAACCGAGATCTGGAAACCCTTTTGTACTGGCAAAACTAGATAATTGGCAGGACAAAATTGCTGTAATGAGAGCAAAAACCAAATTGAGAGGTACAAGAAAATACATTGATGACGATCTAACACAGGAAGAACAAAAAATACAAGCGAAGTTGAGAGAGATTGCCAAGATTGAAAGAGAGAAGGGAAGAGATGTGAAAGTAGGATACGGGAAGGTCTTCATAAATCGCGAACGTTGGGACTGGGATCAACAAACCAGTGGAATAATAAAGAATGCGGGATCCCTTACTGCAAAAAACTAGCAAAAATATGCCCCGGACGGAAACTAAATATGACGGAAAATGCAAGGACACAGGATAATGAAACAATATTTGTAGCAAACTGGAATGTGAGAGGAATATTTGAGGGGGGAATGATGAAGCAATTGATAGGGGTTCTGAAAAAGTACCGAATTGATATACTAGCGGTTCAAGAAACGAAGCACAAAGATAGTGGGGTCTTTGATCTTGAGAATTACACATTTTTTATGAGTAGTGGAGACAGCAGAAGATTGGGAACGGGAATGGTTGTAAGCGAACGATTGAAAGCTGCTGTTATAAAATTTGAACCGGTGTCGGAGAGAATGTGTACCCTAAGACTAAGAGGTAAATACCAAAAAATAAGCATAATAAACTTTCATGCACCAACTGATGAAAAAATAATAGGACATAAAGAAGAATTCTACGAAACACTAAACAAAGAATACGGAAAAATACCAAAATACGACCTAAAAATGGTCATAGGTGATGGCAATGCAAAGATAGGAAGAGAAGAAGTGTATCAACCAACCATCGGAAAATATAGCATGCACGTAGAAACCAATGAAAATGGCAGATTCTTGATCGACTTCGCGATGGAACATGACATGAAAATAGTAAGCACACAATACCAACATAAAAAGATTCACAAAGGGACGTGGATAACGCCCGATGGAAGAAATGTTAACCAAATCGATCATGTGTTGGTAGAGAGGAGAAACGAATTCAGTATTAAGGATGTGAGAACTTATAGAGGGGCCGACGTCGACTCTGATCACTTCATGGTAGGAACAAAATTGAAACAAACCATACCGATAAGTAAAAACTTGGAAAGCAGAAGAGCGAACGAGACCACACGAATTGCATTCCAAAGGAAGTCAATACAAGAAAATTACCTGAAGGCAATCGAAGAATCGATAATAGATGAAATAAGACCGGATAACATAGAAGCAAAATCAGATTACTTAATTAAGACGATAAGAAAGGCAGCATCCAAACAAAATAGCACAAGGGTGCACAAAAATAAAGTATGGTATGACCTGGAATGTCAGAAGGAAATCAACAAACGAGAAAAACTCAGGAAGATAATGCTACAAACAAAAACAGTAGAAAACAGACACAAATACGAAGTTCAAAGGAAGACATGTAAAACAATGCTCAGAGCGAAGAAAAGAAAACACATGATACAAAATTTGGAGAAGATAGAAGATGAATATCAAACAAGAGAAATCAGAAATTTTTATCAAGGAGTCAAAAAGATCAGAAGAGGATACCAGTCAAGAACAACGATATGTAGAGACAAACAAGGAAACTTAGTCGGTGGACAAGTCGAAGTGATAGAGAGATGGGCTGAGTATTTTGAAGAGTTGCTAAACAAACCAACACACGACGACAATGAAAAACAAGAAGGGTGTGATAACAATGTAAACGAGCTAAATGTAGAAAAACCAACACTAGAGGAAATAGAAAAAATAGTACACAGTCTGAAGAATAATAGAAGTGCCGGAGAAGACCAGATCCAAGCAGAAATGATCAAATATGGTGGAGAAGTAGTTAGAATCATGGTACACGAACTGATTGAGGAGATATGGGATAAGGAGGAAATGCCAAAATCATGGAGAGAAGCAGTGATATGCCCGTTACACAAAAAGGGCGATAAGGCGAATTGTGAAAATTACAGAGGGATAGCACTGTTGAACGTTGTATACAAAATCCTGGCCACATGTATTAAAAATAGACTATGTCAATACACAGAAGGAATTTTGGGAGAATACCAAAGCGGATTCAGAAAGGGTAGGACGGTGACAGACCAAATTTATGTTCTAAGAGAAATTCAAGCGACAAGCCATGAACACAGTTTAGCGTCATATCTGCTATTTGTTGACTTCAAACAGGCGTATGATAGTATTAACAGAAACCAACTCTGTCTAGCACTTAAAGAATTGGAAATACCAGACAAATTGATAAGGCTCGTAAAGATGACGCTAAATGAAACCACGAACAAAGTGAAAATGAATGGCAAAATATCGAGGAAGTTCAGAATAGAGAGTGGCCTAAGACAAGGAGATCCGCTCTCGGCGGTTTTGTTTAACTTGGCGCTCGAATGGGTAATGCGAAACAGCAAAACTAACGGAAGAAATACAATATTTCGGAGCCGACATCAGTGTCTGGCCTATGCGGATGACATGACAATCATAACAAGAACAAAATACGAATTGCAACAGACCACTGAAAATATATTGAATGCAGCGCACAAAATGGGTCTTAATGTTAACGAAACAAAAACTAAATACATGGTGTGGGATGGTAGACCTTTCGAAAGGGGCGGCTTTTTGAAAATACAACTAAAACAAAATGTAACGCTCAAATTCGAGGAAGTGCAAACATTCATGTATCTGGGGACGCTGGTAACGAGAGAACCCGACAGCAGCGAAGAGATAAAGGCTAGAATTGCGGCGGGGAACAAAAGCGCGTATGCTATGAAAGCAATAATGAACGGAAGAATGTTTTCCAGATCAACGAAACTTAGAGTGTATAAGTCAATAATACGACCGGTTGTAACATATGCAAGTGAGGTCTGGACATTGAGAAAACAAGAACAGGTGATGTTGGGAGTGTGGGAAAGGAAAATCTTGAGAAGGATATTGGGAGGAAAGTACACGAATGGGATATGGTTAAGACGCACAAACCAGGAGTTATATGAGATGTATGGAGATGCGACTATTGTTGGAGTAGTTAAGTCGCATAGGATTAGATGGCTGGGTCATTTAGAAAGAATGAACGAGGAAAGGATACCCAAAATAATGTTAAGGATGAACATGGGGAAAGTAAGAAGAAGGAGAGGTAGACCAAAAACAAGGTGGAGCAAGGAGGTGCAAGAGGACCTGAATACACTACGCATTAAAGATTGGAAAGATATAGTCAAAGACAGGAAGACATGGTCCACAGTGGTGAAACAAGCCATGGGTCTACAAGGCCTGTAGTGCTATTATATTATTATTAAAAATAATCTAACGATTATCAATACGTGCGCTTTTGATAGTATATTTCAAATATTATTAACACTGTGCTTTGATGAAGAATCTACAAGAACATTAATAACTACAAATAATTACAAAAATACATTTTTTGATTTACTTTCATCAGTATTCAAAAGAGGAATAACGAGGAATACTTATAAGGTACGAGCTGAGATATTATCAAAATATTTTTCATCCAAAGGTGGTACCTTAATTGATTGCCAAACAACAGCAGCATATTTATATAAACTACTTTTGGAAGAATTGCCTAGTTTTAAACAAATGTATAAATGTAATAAAAAATGCAAGCAAAATATAATCAACTTCCCCGTGGTGCAAATTAGTTCAGGTGCTATATTAAGTGACAAATATAACGAAGAAATGGAAAAAGAAATATTAATAAAATCGTGTGGTCCGTGTCGAAGGAATTGTTCAGGTATCGAAACTATAACAGTTTCAGAAATTGGTAAGTGATATCATTTGTTAGGATTTTCTCTTCATTTTTGTATTTATCCCATTTCTATGAATTCACTGTATTTTTATTTCAGGCCATTTCATAGCTTTTGAAGTGTACGATGCCAAAAATCCCTCCAAACTACCACTTATGGAATTAAGCAACTTACCAAAAAGAATAAAATATTCGTTTATGGCCAACGAATACAAGCTAAGAGGCTTGGTTCATTTTGAACCACCATTGTTAGATGGTGATTACAAATCAGTAGGTCACTATTACGCCGTTTGTTTACGGAACGAACAAGTTTGGGTTCAATTGGATGATTGCAACGATATTCCACAAACAATTTACAAAGAAAAGAATGTTCATCCCGCATTACTTTTATATACAGAATAATGTATTGATTGATAACAGAATGGATAAAAAATTAGCAACATTTTTAAATTTTTTACTTTATTTAAAATACTTTTGAATTAATTTTTTTTTAAATAATAAAATTCACCTTTATTCAAATACATATAATAAATATCTACGACTTATTCTGTATGTTCATATTGAGCGTTAGAGAGTGGGTCAGTTTTTTCGTGGTGGGGGTGCTGAGTTTTCCTTAACTCAGCACCCCCACCACATATTTGCCATTTACCGCGAAACCGTTAGAGTCCCAAATTCGCGAATGGGCGTACAAAATTGTACATAATTCGTACAAAATTATAGCGTAGTTAATTTGTAAAAAAAAACCATTTTTTCGTAGTGGGGGTGCTGAGTTTTCCTTAACTCAGCACCCCCACCACATATTTGCGATTTACCGCGAAACCGTTAGAGTCCCAAATTCGCGAATGGGCGTACAAAATTGTACATAATTCGTACAAAATTATAGCGTAGTTAATTTAAAAAAAAAACATTTTTTCGTGGTGGGGGTGCTGAGTTTTCCTTAACTCAGCACCCCCACCACATATTTGCGATTTACCGCGAAACCGTTAGAGTACAAAATTCGCGAATGGGCGTACAAAATTGTACATAATTCGTACAAAATTATAGCGTAGTTAATTTGTAAAAAACCCCATTTTTTCGTGGTGGGGGTGCTGAGTTTTCCTTAACTCAGCACCCCCACCACATATTTGCGATTTACCGCGAAACCGTTCGAGTCCCAAATTCGCGAATGGGCGTACAAAATTGTACATAATTCGTACAAAATTATAGCGTAGTTAATTTTTAAAAAAATCCATTTTTTCGTGGTGGGGGTGCTGAGTTTTCCTTAACTCAGCACCCCCACCACATATTTGCGATTTACCGCGAAACCGTTAGAGTCCCAAATTCGCGAATGGGCGTACAAAATTGTACATAATTCGTACAAAATTATAGCGTAGTTAATTTAAAAAAAAAACATTTTTTCGTGGTGGGGGTGCTGAGTTTTCCTTAACTCAGCACCCCCACCACATATTTGCGATTTACCGCGAAACCGTTAGAGTACAAAATTCGCGAATGGGCGTACAAAATTGTACATAATTCGTACAAAATTATAGCGTAGTTAATTTGTAAAAAACCCCATTTTTTCGTGGTGGGGGTGCTGAGTTTTCCTTAACTCAGCACCCCCACCACATATTTGCGATTTACCGCGAAACCGTTCGAGTCCCAAATTCGCGAATGGGCGTACAAAATTGTACATAATTCGTACAAAATTATAGCGTAGTTAATTTTTAAAAAAATCCATTTTTTCGTGGTGGGGGTGCTGAGTTTTCCTTAACTCAGCACCCCCACCACATATTTGCGATTTACCGCGAAACCGTTAGAGTACAAAATTCGCGAATGGGCGTACAAAATTGTACATAATTCGTACAAAATTCCTAACTATTTTTTTTTTCAATTTTGAAAAGGTGGGGGTGCTAGGTTTACCTAGGTACCTGTGCACTGATATTTGCCATTTAAATAAAAAATTGATTTGATTTGGAAAACTTTGTTTTTAGTAAATACAACGTTGCGTTGTTAGGACTTGTTGTCGATAAATGAAAGTCTTTCGTAATGATTTGTTTACATTTGAAAAAGTGTGCTTCCTCGTCAAACTTTCCTTTGACAGTCACTTCATTTGTATCAATAATTTCATTCCTATTTGTATCGAACTCCATTTCCTTGATACGATTATAAATTTGTTTAAGAGGTAATTGTTTTCCTCTTATTTTTCTCTTTAAAGTTCCCAAACAATTTTCAAAGGGAAAACAACTATAGTTCTCTAATGGGCCATATCGTTCTACATCACTGCATATGTGGATTAATGAATGAACATTGTAAACAACAAAATACTGATCGTACACATTGGGACTCGAATTAACAAACTTACGCAAAGCACCTTTTGCCACATCCATATAACTTCCGGTAAAATAAGCATTTGACAAAATGAATGCAGCGGCATGAAATAATAAAAAATGATTATATACGTTCGTATTGACATGGTTTTTTAATAAAATGGGTCCGCCATATAAAAGAAAAAATCGAAATTCGGTAGCTTTCCATCTTTTAACATCATGTAACGAACATAATTTTCGAGAAAAGTCGTTGGGTAGTTTTAAATTTTGTATTTGAGTATTAATATTTGCTATGGAATTTCTCGACATTTTAAATTGTCGATTGCCTCCTATGAAATATTTCACTAACAATCGTTTAGTAACACCCAAATATAACATATGCATTGGATCTAGCACAAATTGTGTCACTAATCCTATATTTAACTCGAGTAATGGAGATTGTCGTTTAATGTGATTATCATTTGAGTTTTCCGTCTTAATATAAAAATCCGAGTCTTGCCTTTCTGTAAAATACTCATCGACAGGAAAGAAATGTTTTTTATTAGATTATTGTGATTTTATGATATATCTTTCACATGCAACTTTACTTGTATGACCCATAATTTCCTTTAAATAAGACCTAGCAGGAGCGTCACAAGTAAAACAACTAATTTCTATGTGATAAAAAGTTTCATTGAATTTCAATCCCGTTTCAACAAGTTGCTTGGTTTACGCAATGAAGCATTTAAGATACTCCTCTAACGAAATAGGTTTGTTAATTCCACAAAAAATTGCAACGATCATAGGAAATTTATCCAAAAATTCATTACACTTCACTAAAATTGGCCAACATTGTATAGTACTATTATTATAAATAGGTAGTCCATCTAATATATTACTTTGTAAACGTAATACGTTGCACCCACTGTAACGAACTTCCTTTGTTAATTTTTTTACAAGTTTATTTTTAATTCCAAAGTATATTAATTCCCCATTTTCCAATTTTATAGCATTCACTGTCCTAGGAGTATCTAGAAATGACCTAGCATCTTTCTTCAAGAACGGATATTTGGGGCGAATTAACGTTAACAACTGATTCAAGCAAGTATGTGTCACTTGATTTGATGTTGCCCATTTTTTCAAATTTTCTTTAAACAAATTTTGTTCCTGGTCTTCAACATTAATACTATAAACATCAGAAAGTGGCATGTTTACATTACTATTTACCATATCGACAGTATTGACGCTCGACGTATTATCCCGGTTAATATCAAACAGAATTCTTTCTTGATTTTCATCGCCATTTAAATTCATTTCACGTTTTTCATTAAAATTGGAAAAACTTGATTGTAATGGCGGTAGATGTTCAACATTTCCAGATGAAGTTGGAGTTAAATATTCTAATGCTAATTCAGCAAGAAATTTTTTTGTGTTTGCATTTATTGCACGGTTTAACTGACGTTTAGACAATACTTTTTCGGACATTGCGGGAACAGTTTTCTATAATTTTTAAGTTGTTACACAATAAAGTATATAGTTCTGACTAAATTGAGTTATTTTGTAAATATTGCATTAAAAGGCACCACACCCCCACTATTTTCAAATTTTAATGCATAATGTATTAAAAACTCATCACGCACAGCTTATACAGGATTAAACAAGTTTGCGATTTTGCTAAAATTGCACATTCCTGATGGTTCATACATCCGTTGCAGTGTCATCATATTGCCTCTATTCACGTGCACATCCAGTGCATTTTCGCGCTGAAAGATTACCCACGTAATCACACGTGATGTAATTTACTCCAATTAGAAAACACTTTGCCCCGTTTGCACCTCGAATTTTACCTTGCGTTTGCTTAACGAAAAATAAAAAGATGCACTGTTACGCTGTGCTGTTAAGCTCGTCTTACATCAGGACATTTCTGGCGTCATTTCTTGAGCCAAACAAATTGCCTAGTTTAAAACAGTAAATGTCTTGGAAAATGTCTTGGCTCGGATTGTAGGCAATATATTTAACACGTGCTCTATTTTTGAACAATTTGCCTGTGAGCGTGCGCAGTACAGATTGAATGCGCTGGTAGTAATTGTCAAATGTTGTATGCATCGGTTTTTTAACGTTCTACGTCTTCCGTTTTCCCTGTCTGTGCTCGTTGCGTGTGGAAACCGTGTGACGAGCACAGAGGACCTACAGCTTAACGTGGATTCCAAACCACGGGGATAGACGATTTTTACATCGTCTACTCCAACCAGGGAAGTTTTTGAGCCATATATAATGTTACCTGTGGCCAGCAGATAGACATTTGGTGAGCGAAAAATCCTTCTATACATAGCACCTCACAGGATTTGAACCTATGAATCTCGGCATGAGAAGCTAACACGCTAACCGCTCAGCCATTCGCCCACCTTGTCAAATGGGAATTGTCAAATAAACTAGCAAACAAATTTATATTTATATTTAGTTTATTTATATAGTTAATTATTAAATTCAACAAATTTGTTCGTTCCTGCTTAATTTATGTAAATAAAATAGTAAGTAGAACATAACCTATGATTTTTATAAATTTTTAAATTATGATGTAATGTAATTCTTTTTATTTATAACAGATGATTTGGTCAAGTGAACAAGTGACAACTCTGATTGAGGAGTATTCGAAGCACCCATGTTTATATGTTGTTAAACACAAGGATTACCACAACAAAAATTTAAGATCTCTGGCAATCGGAGCAATTCAACAGCGCATGGTAACCATAATGCCTCTGGCAACAGAGGCAATTATACAGAAAAAATTGAAGGGTCTTCGCTCAACATATTCCACTGAACATAAGAAAATGTTAAGTGCAATTTCTAGTGGAATGGGTGAGGATGAGGTAAATATAAATATGTATTTGTAAAACTTCTTTATTTGTAAATCTCCATCTTCTGTTATAGTTGTACAAGCCATCATTATGGTATTATGACAAAATGGCATTTTTGAACGACTCGTTAGAAGTAAGGAAACATGTGTCCTCATATGATACTGGTGGTAATGATGATTCGAACCAAGTCGAACATGAGGAAATTAATCCTCAGGTAAGTAAAATAAATTAAGTTAGGCACAAATAAAATATCTCTTGTATTTTTAATTATGTTAGGATGAAGAAAGAAGTTTCGACATTGGGAATGCGGAACTTTTGATATCCAATGTAGATGTAGATGAAGAGGACTCAATCGGTGATAATATGCAGTCTGTTCGAAGCCCATTTGATTTTTTAAACACACCAATCAGCCAGTCCAGTCAACCACCAAGAAAAAAAAAGAAAGCTTCAAACTGCAAGCAAAGATGCTGAAGAATTGGTAATTATAAAAAAATCATAATAACAACTTTCATTCATATTGTCTGTTCAGACTTTGTTTAATTATATAGAATATTTTCTTTGTTTGTTTGTTTTTTAATATTTGTTTGTTTAATATTTAGAAATTTCTTATGTTACAATATTACGCGCGACTCTGTACATCTTCGATACGCGCATGTTATTCTTGAGGCCTGCGTATAAGGCCAGTATGAAAACTTATGTTAACATGAATGTATGCTTGTAATCTATTAAGCTCGAATTAAAGTTAATTTTATACAGTCCACTTTGATTATTTAAAAAAAAAAAAACAACCATCTACACTATCTACAGCCTTAACATTATGGTCCTATCGCAGCCGAATTAAGTAGCAATTTGGTCTTAATTCGAAGGAAAATCTGGAAAACCAAGCGGTCGTCACGTGAAAAGTATCCCTTTCAACAATCAACATAGCTAACATCTCAAGAAGGATCGTTGTGCTCATCATGTAAGTTCCTTCCCGCATTGTTTCAATTTGAATTGATAGATTTGACATTAAATGCATGTTATTGTCGGTTCATACTCGTATCGTAATAGAAAATTTGAATATTGAAATTATCGCACTTTCGTTATAATCGTCGTTGCGTCGTATTGTTATAAAGAAAAACAATAATAACTCAAAACAAAAAATATCCATTTTAATTTGTCGTCTTGTAATAAAATAATATCTTACTTCTCGCATTAAAAATAAAAATAATATTTAAATATCCTTTGTCGTTGTGCACGGAAAAACACTCCGTTGCAAATCTAATAATAGCTTATGATAGATATCGTTGCACGTTGCATTCTTGCCTTATCGAAATATTACGCACATTGTAAAATATTAAATCAACGTCGGTATTTGTTGAAAATAATAATCAATAACACAAATTTAAACAACTCAATTTGTATTGCATCTTGTTGTGAATATAATAAAAATGGGAAAAACTACTTTGCTATCGCTACATAAAAAGCGAGATGCTGTTACAGCATCTTTTGAAAGATTTAAAAAATTCGTCAATGATTTTAATAATGAAAATACTATAGGCTATGTGCAAGTGATTTGAATTTTTTAAAATTCGATGCCAGCGATTACGGTGGCGAAATATGGCACTTTTCATGGTCCAGATTGTGACAGTGTTTATGGAAAAATAATTTGAAAGTTATAAAACGAGAAATTTAAATCAATTTGTGTAGTGTATTGGTGCATTAGTTGAAATTATTGGGTTGGTATTTTGATTTATGTTGTTAACATGCCTCCACATAAAGTGGCTAAGTTGATTTTATTATATAAATGCAAGTAAGGTTAAGTCGATTTTGAAGTGATTTTTTTTTATAATATCGTAATTTCTATACTTATCAAAGTTTTTTTACATTAGTTTGTTTTAATATAGGTAATATATACATACGAGTACTTATACATATAAACATGACAGGAGGAAGTTCAGGAAATACTAGATGCTGCGTAGTTGGTTGTAATAATAAGACATCGAATTCACCAGGAACAAGATTTTACAGTTTTAGTGTAAAGAAACATAAAAGTGACCAACGAGATTTGTGGATAAAAGCAGTTAAACGAAAAAAGTATGTAAAAATATTTTATAATTTGTTATTTCTGTTACTATTATTAACGATACTTGTTAGTAAAATTTGTTACTATTTTGTAGTATGAAATTCTTTTTTACAGTATTGATGGATCTCCTTGGCAGCCGAATAAATATTCTCGAATTTGTAGTAAGCATTTTATCAATAATGAAAAATCTGATCATCCACTGCATTCAAATTACGTACCGACAATATTTACATCTCAATATTTATCAAATAAATCAAAGAGATCAATGGAAATGTCAATCAATAGGTAAGTTAAATTTTGCTGTTTTATTGTTACATTAAAATTTTTGTAATTTTAAGGTTCAATAGGAGAAACAAAAGATTGGTCACTGCTGGACCCTCAAAGGAAGGTTCAACAAACTTATCAACTCTCGAATCAACTCGAGAAATGGAAACACAAGTAGATTTTCTAGAGAAAACGGAAACAAACGAAAACAAAAGAGATTTTGACGCAAATATTTTTATTTGTAACCGATTTTGTAGTGGCGATATTTGTGAAGCAGAAACTCAAGCTTCTTTTCAATGGTTCGCGAATGTAAAATACAAAACGTCGACGGAAGATAAAAGTTGTGGGAACAATACTGTATTGGAAGATAAATGTGTTGGTCCAGATCCCATAGATTTGAATGGGGATTCTTTAATTAATTGTACAGCTGGATTTCATGGATACAGCTCCATTGTAACTAATCAGGATATGTTGGATCTTGCAGGTGTCACGTTGCCTGTATTTGAATTATTATTAAGCTGTTTTAAAGAGAAGGGCAATGAGAAACTGTCAAAAAGAAATCTGTTGTTGATGTTCTTATTTCGCATAAAATTAGGTCTCACGGTGTCGGCTTTGGGCGTTCTATTTAATGTTCACAGAACAACAGTTTCGCGGAACTTTGAATCCATTTTGGAACAATTAATAGGATCATGTAAAAATTTAATTTCATGGCCTTCTAGGGAAACAGTGCAGGCAACAATGCCCGAGGTATTTAAAGAAAATTATCAAAATTGTCGTGTTATTATCGATTGCACAGAATTTCAAGTAGAGCAGCCACCAACAGTTTCTCAACGCGTTTACTTTTATTCCCATTATAAAAAAGGCTACAGAATAAAAATTTTGGTAGGTTGCACACCAAGTGGTCATATATCGTTTGTATCAAATTGCTATGGAGGTAGAACTACTGATGCATACATTACAAATTCAAGTGGATTTTTAAATCTTTTGGAAGCCGGTGATACAATTTTAGCTGATAAAGGATTTCCTGAAATAAAGACTGTATTGGACAATACCGGTAAAGGAATTTTACTTGTCATGCCTCCTTTTCTACGAGATAATACTTTTTCAGCAGAGCAAGTGCTAGAAACAAAAAAAGTAGCCAGTGTAAGAATTCATATAGAAAGGATAATGCAAAGAATAAAAACCTATCGTATATTATCCAAATTTACCATTAAAATGTTACCGCATGCCAATGACATTGTATATATGTGCTGCATTTTGGTAAATTTACAGCAATCTATTTTAAAAAGTAGAAACGATGACATTGAGTAAAAGCAGTATGCTTGTTGTAAATATTTTATTTGTAATAAAAATTCATTGTTGATATAATTTTAACAAAAATAGTTTTAATTTTTAGTTTGATTGGAATCCTTTTCTTCATTATGTGGAAAACCGAGGTATGCGGTTTAATAATTTTATTTATATTAAATTAATTTCTATCGCTGCCACCACGAAAATCTTTTAATTTAAATTACCTTGTAATTGTTGGTTGATAATTTAGGGAGAGATTACTCGATGGAACTCCCTTTTTACTTCTTCTTCTTTAGTAGCTTTGCTCCTGTTGGAAACGTGGGTAAAGGAAATTCTCGATACGAGCACTGGCGTCTTTTCAAGCAATAATAAACTGACTATTTATAACAACCAAGTATATTGATATCTTTGTACACAAACAAAGTTGGCAAATGATACAATAATTACAAAATATACAAATTACTGAGAACAATTTAATGCACAATACCTTTTTAATTACTATTCCGTTTATTAAGTCCACAATGTAATCCAGGAAAAGTAGTCTGGGAAACTAAACAAACTTTCTCTTTTTCACCTTATTGACAATTGCAATAAAACAGTCAATCTTTTAAATTCGTACTATCCGTTCTCAAAATTAACATTTAATATTTAATTCAATTCAATTCCAAACCACTTCTACTTTTAATTAAATATTGACTCTAAAATTTATTCAAACAACTTTGACTTTTAATTTATACCAAAATCAAAATAAAACTTTAAACTTTATTTTTAATTCGAACACCGGTTCGCGTAACAATTGAACTTATTTATATCGGGTCCTTCCCGATGACAACTCTTAATTTTGTTATTAAACAACTTTAACTTTTAATTTAATATCAAACTCAAAATTTATTCAAACACGTACTCGCGGAGTAACTGACTTATTTAATCGGGCACTTTCCCGTCGACAACTGACTTATTTTTTCTAAGTTGTGATTTTTATCAACAATTTCCCACTGGGGATAATCATATTCACCTCCCTTAAGCTAGTCAAAGAACCAATCTCGTTGATTCTTCGTCCAGCCCCGTCCAGAGGGATGTGACCAAAATTCATCGTTTTCAAAACTTATTTCCTTTTGCCTGGGTGGGCTTTCGGCCCGTGTGACTTTTACAGCTGTATCTTAATTTTAACTTTTCCTCTAAATGAGGGTTTATACAAAATATTCCCATACATTAAGCAAATGAGCCGTGAAATTAACACTGCAGTTTTAGGGCGGTGTAGCTATTAACTTTACAACTCATTTCCACTCACATGCAAAATAAGTGCAATGTGAAGTTAAATCGATATGCATGGACTTAAACTAATCTTTCCATGAAATACGCTGCAGGGCGCTCCCTTTGACTATCGTAGCCGGCAGTGCATCTGTAGCAATCGGCTCTTCTTTGAACCCCTTAACGTATTGACAAATCGTTTCCTGCTTATAAATCCATGCATCGATATTTAAAAATTAAAATCTTACATAGTTATTTTTATTCATTAAATTAAATAGAGTATTCTTAAATTAACTCTATTTAATTATCTCAATTACAATTATCTATGTCGGTCATGAAAAATACATAAACCGTATTTTGTAGATCGGTATTTAAATTAATTAGCTAAAAACGCAATTAATTTACTTTGCTAAATGCGCGGGTTGTTACAATTACACAATGCAGGCAAGTAATGTGAAAAGTAAAAATTATGTAATTTTGGAATTAGTTTGCATAAAAAGCTTTCGTCCCTATGAATTTCTAATTTGTAGCTCCCGAGTGGAGACCATACAAAAAAATCACATATGGTCATTCCCGTAACATACATTTGAACTTGGCATTGCGTAAAATACTGATGACTTTTACTTAAATTAATGTCACCGTTAATTATAGTTAAATAAGGAACATTGAATTTTTGGAGGGCCGCATCATAAATCGGTAACTTCTTACATGAAATTGGGGATTTCACTTCAATAATTTTAGCGACACAACCATCTTCAACAACTACTGCGTCAACCGAAACACCAAGCCATGGTTGCACAGGGGAAATAAATAACCCCACCTGATAAACTTCCGCTCCATAAAGCTTCTTGTATTCTGCAATGGCAAATTTTTCCTTTGACAAACCATATTGTACATTTTTGTTCGAAACAGTTTTTGGAGTTACAAATTCTGCAGCAAGAGACTTTTCACTCTTTCTTTGTAACCTCTTTATGGAATGGGCTTTGGTGCTAGCAGTTATTCGAATTTTTCTAGCTTCAAACCATTCCTCCGAAGCACTTTGATCTTTTGACCTGATACATAATTGAACAATTTCGTCGTCTGTTAAGTAAACAAATTTTTCATAAAACTCTCGGGCTTTTTCGTCGTAAAAGTTTGTTTCGCCGTAATGTTCTTCATCCTTAGATGAAAAAAGGAATGTTTGAATGCAGGCTTCGGCGCATTCCCGATCAATTTTATTTTGCGCGCTTTTTTGCGATATCTCTAATGCTAATCGTGCTTCACGTTCTTCTTTATTTCTGTATTCTTCTTTTATTATATCCCCAGCAGCCGATTGAAATCCTTCAAAGTCTTCAGGACGAAAAATTCTAGCTGGTGGTCGTTCAATTTTCCTTTTCTTTGGAAATAATTCGGCAACTTCCATTCCTTTGGAATACATTTCTTTTCCCAATTGGTTTATGGAAGGCTTACCCCATTCTTGTTCCACACTTGTCTTTGATTGGCTTTCATCTGTATTAACATAATAAATCAAAGCATAAATATGTTTACATTGCTCTAGCGCTTTCGCCACACAGGTGCATTTTGCGGCTATCACATGGCGATATTCGTTAATTTCTAATTTTACATTGTACGGCGGCGATGTAACTGACGTTTGTCGTATCACGAAACCATCAATCTCGTGTTTTCCATCTTTTCTAACTTCTTTTACGTAATTTACATGATTAGATTCAACCAACGCTATTCCTTTTTTTACAATTTGCGAATTTAAATCAAAATTACTTGTAATTTTAGAAAAACCACACTTAAGAATAAAATCCATGCTTTTAAATTATACTAACCTGCTGCAAAAAATATTACATTAATTTTACTTCAAATTCATTTATATAGTAATTAATTTAATGGCACATGAAAAGTGCCGGCGCGCCCAATCAGGGGGCGCTAGTTGTGAACTTGCACATAGTCAATAGCTGAACTAAAAATTCGTTATAAAAAAGCGGAAAGTGCTCTAAGTGAGCTTGAGCAAATTTATTTTGACTTGGAAGAAAAGGGGAATGAAACATCATTCCAACTTGTCGAATTTGAAGAACAATATTATAAAACAATAGCACAAGCAAAAACATTAATAGACGAAACCTCGCAAAATAACATTGAATCAACTCAAAATGCACCTGGTGTTACTACACAAATTCAAAATGAAGTTGATTGCCAAATAATTAATAATGTTCGTTTACCCATATTAAATTTACCAGAATTTGACGGAATATACCAAGAGTGGTCAAAATTTAGAGACACTTTTCAAGCCTTAATAAATTCAAACACAAATCTCAGTCAAATACAAAAATTTCATTATTTATTATCCACATTAAAAAATTCTGCATTAGAGGTAATACACTCGCTAGAAATTTCAGATGCAAATTACACGGTAGCCTGGAATTTACTAACGGATAGATACCAAAACGAAAAATTAACAATAAACTCTCATATAAAAGAAATATTTGAACTACCTACCTTATTTAAAGAAAACGGTACTACATTAAGAAAACTTTTAGATGATTTTCTAAAAAATATTCGAGCCCTAAGCGCATTAAAACAACCCGTACAACATTGGGACACACTCCTAATACATATTTTAAGTAACAAATTGGATAACAATACTAGGCGTCTTTGGGAAACATCTTTAGATACGAGCAATTTACCCACATTGCAACAATTGGAAAATTTCCTAAAAAGACGGTGTCAACTTTTGGAAACAATATCCACGAACAATACTAACTGGCAACAACACCAGTAACAACACTAAAATCCAAGTATCGAACAAAAACACCAGAAATAACAATACAAATCTAATAACAACAGTAGGTACGCATAACTACCGCTGTAATTTCTGCAAAGATGCTCATTTAATATATTATTGTGATAGATTTCTTCAGTTACCGATAGCAGATAGACTGAAAGAAGTTAAAAAATTACATCTTTGTATAAAATGTTTAAAGCCTAACCATATGATAAAAGATTGTATAGCTAGAAATTGTAACGAATGCAAACAACCCCACAACGAATTGCTGCATTTCACACAAAAAATCAGAGAAACACCAAATGGTTCAAGCGAAATTGCTAATAAAAAAAACAACACTGTCATATCCACACACGCCTACGATAATAAAAACTCTGTAATATTGACTTTTGAAATTAATTTATATTTTAAAGTTACCGCTTGTTTTGTTTAATATAAATTTTAAACGTCCTGTATATTCACAATGTAAGCGACATCTATTGGTTCTGGGTTTCTTAAGGGTAAAATTTTGCAGAGTACACGTGTCCAGTCGTTTCCGTAAAAACAAGCGTCACTTGGTTTTGAGAGATTCAATAGACCGGTTGTGCGATTTTCCATTATTTTGAATACAATTAATTTCAGAGTGTTAAATTTATTCTAGTGTGTTGGCATTTAATTAACAGGTATAATATTTATGCATTATATTTTAATAAGTTATTTTTCTTTACAAATCTGGGCAAGAATAATATGTTTATTCAATTGTTTCGTGGTGTCACGTGTTTTTCATTGTTTTCAAAATTATTAATAGAATCTTAACAGGTGCTTTTAAAAGATTTTACATTATATTTAAATTTGGTTTTCTAAATGCAAATTTAAAGTTTTATTATCAAAGTTAGAAATGCTTCACTTATGTAAAATATTTGTTACAAGGTTATAAAGACCACGTGCATTCTTGGGAGTTGAATGTAAGCGGGAAATCTACCTAAAACCAGGGTGTTAGAATTCAAGGTTAAAACTAGACCGTCGCCACGTGTTGGGGTAAATTCATAACGGAATAGGGTTAAATTTCTAACAGTAACTTGTTTTATTAATACAAAGTATGCTAAAAATAATTATATACAGGATGTTTTAATTTCAAATGAGTTTAGATTTATAAATAAGAAGTTTCATTATTTTAAATTGGTAATCTGTTATTAAGTTATATATTATTATACAGGGTGTTGGTCAAAGTTATTGCTAATTATTTGCAAGTCCAAAGAATTGATTGGAGGAATTTAGTAATATTTTAAGTTGGCACAACAGCTTAAAATGTGATGAAAAATATGTCCGCAAATCTTTCTATCTTGGTAAATAATTGACTTATTTAAAACAATGATTTTGGTTTCATTACATGTACATTTAGCTTCGCCGAATTTGGGTAAAAGATTCTAAACAACCCCTTATTAGCTTGGAAAATAAATTACTCAAGACTAATACTGCTTAAATGCAAACCATAAAGCAAATTACATTGAACTGTTCCCAAAGATTTGTTGTTAATTAAGTTATCATAACTTACAGTGACGCGCATGAATGGATTAACGAGATTCCTTAAAGGAAGACATGTTACTGAGATTGGGGTTTTAATATTGGTAAATTAGGTATCGTTAGTATTCAAATACAGGATGGTTGAACTTGTTTGAATTAGGTAGTAAATTATAATTCAAGGGTGGTTATTTAAAGGTAGATTAATAAAGGTATTTTTCCATTAACGGCTAGTGTTTCAATAAAACACATAGCTTCCCTCAATCTTCAAAGAATGTACTAAGTACATGAAGAAAAGATTATAAACAATCCAAAGGATTGAATCTAAACAAGTAATTTAAAAGTTATCGAAATCATTAAAGCGATTTAAAACAAATCGACTTTCAGGGTAATTAAATCTACAGATTTATTAGGTCACGATTTAGGTAAATCATTGCTTCAGGTTAAATTCCTCAAACAAGAATATTAACGATAATAAAAGAATTGACATTGCCCAAATTTGGTTGTTTTTATTTTGTGTTGAAAGTTAAAGGTTGTCTCTCTTTCGGAGCAATCATTTGTCTTGTTACAGTTGTTTTTGACATTATGTTTTGTACACCGGAAGAAAGAGTTTGGTTACTAGATGGCGATCGTAGGTATTTTCACAACGTGGTGTTCCAGGGTATTTTCCGTGTCGTCGAAGAAGTGTGATTTTAGATTTGAACTTTGTTAGTTCTCAATAGATGGCGCTTTCTGGAGAGGATGTTGGCGCGAAGTTCAAATTCAAAAGTTGCATCTTACAACTCTTACGAAATTCTTTCAACAGCCATAATCAATATTTATAATAAAAATAATCAACCACTACAAGCAAGAGTGTTATTGGACAATGGCTCCACAACTAACTACATGACGAAAGAACTTTCGGACAAGTTGGGACTTCCATTGATAGAAACCAATACATTTGTGGTAACTGGAATCAACAATTGCAAGTCAAGCGCCTCATTGGAAGTCAAGGCAAAAATTGGTTCTATGCATATGCCCTTCAAGGACAAATTAGCGTTTTTAGTTTTAGATAAAATTACAGAAAAAATTCCAGTGATTGACTTTGACTCGAATAACATAAAAATTCCGGAAAACATAGAGCTTGCAGATCCGAAATTCAACGTTGCAAGAAACATAGATTTACTTCTTGGAGCTGATACTTTCTACAAATTATTGATGTTTGGAAAGATTCACACTAGCCAAAGAAACGTAGCTCTACAAAAATCTCGTTTAGGATGGATAGTAACTGGACGAATAGATCTTGCAAAAACCAATAATTCTTTATCTCATTTAGCTATCACGAAACGCTCAGAGCAAGATATACAACAGAGTTTAGAGAAATTTTGGCAATTAGAAGAAATTGAACAAGAAAAAACTCATACCCTAGAAGAAATAGAATGCGAAGACGACTTTGCAAAAAATACATTCCGCGATGAAAATGGCAGATTCGTGGTCCATTTGCCATTAAAAGATTATACTGAGCTAGGTGACAGTTACCAAGCTGCGCAAAAAAGATTTCATGGTCTTGAAAATAGATTCACAAAAAATCCCAAACTGAAAAAAAAATATTGTGAATTTATGAACGAATATGAGTCACTTGGTCACATGGAAAGAGTAGAAGAACTAAATTCCAACAATAATTGCAAGAAAGAAAATTCATACTACATTCCTCACCATTGTGTAACTAAATCTTCGAGTTCTACAACAGCCCTGAGGGTTGTGTTCGATGCTTCGACAAAATCGACCAACGGAAAGGCACTAAATGATATACTGAAGTCGGGACCGGTAGTACAAAGTGAACTTTTTTCTATTCTACTACGGTTTAGAAAATACAATATTGTCGTAAGTGCAGATTGTGAAAAAATGTTTCGCCAAGTGTTAATAGATGAAAGCCATCGCGATTTTCAACGAATTCTTTGGCGCGAAACTCAAAATAATCCAATATCAATATTTCGCCTAAAAACAGTAACATATGGAACAACTCCAGCAACCTTTCTTGCCACTCGTTGCATAAATCAAATAGCCATAGAAAACGAATCAAGATTCCTTGTAGCAAACAAGGCTATAATGAACGACACATATGTAGATGATTTTTTATCGGGCGCCGACAATGAGTCTGAGGCTATAGAACTAAAACAACAAGTAGATAAAATTCTAAGCAGTGCTGGATTCAAAATGAGAAAGTGGTGTAGCAACTCACAAACAGTTTTAAAACATTGTACAAACATAAATGCCAATGATGAACATATAATCAAAAATCAAGATTATCTAAATACTTTAGGAGTTGCTTGGGACTCAAAACAAGATAAAATAAAATTCAAAATCAATTTAGAAAATAAATTTTTGTATCCATCAACCAAAAGATCAATTCTATCAACTGTAGGGAAGATATTTGATCCACTAGGATTAATTCAACCCTTGGTGATTTCAATGAAAATCCTACTGCAACAACTTTGGCTACTCAAATTAAATTGGGATGATCCTGTCCCGGAAAACATACAAAAACATTGGTCGGATTTGAGACAGCAAGTAAACGCTTTAAAGGACTTGAACATCACGCGAAACATAGTAAATTCACAAGCGGTGGACATACAAATGCATGGCTTTTGCGATGCCAGTGAAGCAGCTTACGGTTGCTCAATATATTTGAGAAGCGTATCATCCGACGGAAAAATATTTGTCGCTTTGGTTTGTGCAAAATCTCGGGTTGCTCCGATGAAAAAGATCACATTGCCTAAGTTAGAGTTATGTGGTGCGGTGCTTTTAGCAAAATTATCGAAAATCGTAATTAAATATTTAGAATTAGAAATCTCAAATGTTATCTATTGGACAGATTCTACAATAGTTCTCAATTGGTTAGCAGAACAGCCAGCACGATGGAAAACCTTTGTTGCAAATAGAGTTGCAAAAATACAAGGCTTAACAAAGGCAACTTCGTGGAGGCACGTCAAGTCAAAATATAATCCTGCAGATATCGTCTCGAGAGGAATGGATATACACCAACTATCTAACTCGATTTGGTGGAAAGGTCCGATTTGGTTAAGTCAAGACTCCAAATTCTGGCCCAATGAAAATTACAATAACATTTCGAATATTCCAGAAAAACGTCAAATAAAAATCACACTTAGCAGCGCAATCAAATGTTTTGATTTAATTGCTAGATATCTATATATATAAAATTCAATGTATGTATGTATGTATGTATGTATGTTTTCTATACAATTCTACACCGTTTGACCAATCTCTACCAAATTTGGTGTAGAAGCTATTTACAATGCTACAAAAAACATAGGCTACTTTAGAATCTTGCCGCGAACTTTGGTCAAGCGCTGTATTAGCTTGACCAACGTTAGTGCGGATCAACGAATCAACGTTTCAACGGATCAACGTATTAACGAACGATATCTATCTATCTATATATATAAAATTCAATGTATGTATGTATGTATGTATGTATGTATGTATGTTTTCTATACAATTCTACACCGTTTGACCAATCTCTACCAAATTTGGTGTAGAAGCTATTTACAATGCTACAAAAAACATAGGCTACTTTAGAATCTTGCCGCGAACTTTGGTCAAGCGCTGTATTAGCTTGACCAACGTTAGTGCGGATCAACGAATCAAGGTTTCAACGGATCAACGTATTAACGAACGATATCTATATATATAAAATTCAATGTATGTATGTATGTATGTTTTCTATACAATTCTACACCGTTTGACCAATCTCTACCAAATTTGGTGTAGAAGCTATTTACAATGCTACAAAAAACATAGGCTACTTTAGAATCTTGCCGCGAACTTTGGTCAAGCGCTGTATTAGCTTGACCAACGTTAGTGCGGATCAACGAATCAACGTTTCAACGGATCAACGTATTAACGAACGATATCTATATATATAAAATTCAATGTATGTATGTATGTATGTATGTATGTATGTTTTCTATACAATTCTACACCGTTTGACCAATCTCTACCAAATTTGGTGTAGAAGCTATTTACAATGCTACAAAAAACATAGGCTACTTTAGAATCTTGCCGCGAACTTTGGTCAAGCGCTGTATTAGCTTGACCAACGTTAGTGCGGATCAACGAATCAACGTTTCAACGGATCAACGTATTAACGAACGATATCTATATATATAAAATTCAATGTATGTATGTATGTATGTATGTATGTTTTCTATACAATTCTACACCGTTTGACCAATCTCTACCAAATTTGGTGTAGAAGCTATTTACAATGCTACGAAAAACATAGGCTACTTTAGAATCTTGCCGCGAACTTTGGTCAAGCGCTGTATTAGCTTGACCAACGTTAGTGCGGATCAACGGATCAACGTTTCAACGGATCAACGTATTAACGAACGATATCTATATATATAAAATTCAATGTATGTATGTATGTATGTATGTTTTCTATACAATTCTACACCGTTTGACCAATCTCTACCAAATTTGGTGTAGAAGCTATTTACAATGCTACAAAAAACATAGGCTACTTTAGAATCTTGCCGCGAACTTTGGTCAAGCGCTGTATTAGCTTGACCAACGTTAGTGCGGATCAACGAATCAACGTTTCAACGGATCAACGTATTAACGAACGATATCTATCTATCTATATATATCTATATATTATTATAAATCACACTATCATTTTGACTTCCTTATAAAGTGCGTACATTTTGGCAACCCCCAGAAAGAATAAAGATAGCGATTAAATCAGATAATACGTGTTCTTTGTTTAGCTCGCTTATATATATACACGCGCTATTATATGGAATAATACATTCTATAGCCATGTATATTTTTTAGTTCAAATCACTATCATATGTAGCTCCTTTCAAAGTGTGACCATTTGACATCCTTGTGTATATTACTCTAATAACTTTCATAACGCGTATGTTTTGGCATCCATGTGTATATTTGCTTTCAGTTGACTATCTAAATTGCGTCCGACAGCGTTGCCGTCGTGTCAACAACAGTACATAAAACTGAAATTGTATCAATTTCCAAATTAGCTAAAAATATCGTTTAATATTTATAGTTTAACCCGAATTTGACGTTGTACAACTATCAAAATGAAAAATATAAACGATGTTTATTTTTCACAATTAAATTGCACGGTTGTTTCATTGTTTACAATGGTAATCATACGATAGATTATAGTTTAATTCACCTTTTCAAAACTCGTAGCATTTTCAAACGTAGTAGTATTTTAATCCCGAAAGTTATAACAATAATATTTATTGTAATTTTGAAATAATTTTTATTAGCTAATCTTTTAACTATTTAAAAGATGAAAAACATATTAGTGTGCCTCCCTAAATTTTATGATTTATAGGGTGCCAGAACTACGGTATCTCTAAAACCACAATAATTGCTACATTGTTATTTTCGATAAGGTGATTATGATAAAATTATGGTAGTCTTTGCATCCTACGTGCATTTAGTTTGGTGTTTTAATTGAAAATAATGCACAAATGGAAATTTAACCGAGAATATTATCGCACATTTAACAAAATTTGAAAGCCTTGAAATTTTAAAGATTGTACCTACGTAAACATCTTATGCGTCTCCCTTAAAATTTGCTATTCTTCACATAGTATTGTGGAGTTAAAATTTTTGCTAATCGAACGGCAATCAACAAACAGAAACAAAGATGCAATAAACAATTTGCATCAATGCAACTTATTGAAATTTGTAGTTATTATAAAAGATTATTTTTTTGCCATTTCAGCAAATTTGTATCATAATCATTTAGTAGACGTTAGGCGTTACTCATTTTATATTAACCCATTAGTGGACCACGTCCCTTCAAAGGGACGTATCTTACGTACGGTCCACGTGATTTACATGTTGTGGGGGAGGTTAAATATTGGCGGCAAAGTGTTCGGTCGACTTCACAGTACTTGTATTCTGATCAGTTGTGTGCAGGTTAATCATTAGAGCACACAGTGTAAAAATGAATGAATTTTCAAAAAAATTTTAAAAATAACCTTGTCCACTAATGGGTTAATTTTTTAGCAAGCATTGTCCGGGACCGAAACCTCTTCGAATATTACTTATCAAGATGCAACTATTTTTGCCGATTTAAATGTTCATGTCTTTGATTCTAGTCTTTATGAAACTCACCATATAAAAAATTGGTCAATTTAATCATAATATGTAAGTAATAGAAGTGACTGATTCGACACCATTTATTTAAACATCAGTGGACAGATTTTACATTATGGGCGAGAATCGCTTACAATCGCCAGGCCATGTTTGCGCATTAATAGATCTTTCACTCACCACTACCTAAACCTACACGGAGTTTCTTAGCTCGACCCGGTAAATATTCACAAGCTGTGAATCAAAAACCTGGCCGAAATAACCCTCACCAATAAATTTAATATTATAACAAAGTCGAACTGAAAGTAACCTAGATGTTGATGCACCTAAAACCGGAACATATGTAACTGCGCTTAAATTTAAAAGATTAAATAGTTAATAATAAAATACTGGTGTTATTCGTAGTATAATGTATTATTTATTTCATTTTCAATATTTCATTTTCAATATTTAACAATTTATTTAAATTTATTTCATGCTCGGCTCCTCTGCAAGGGATTTTCCTGAAACAAGTAATACTTTTAAAATAACAATAAAATAAACATCTCACACGAAATACCTGTATTATTTATATTTTTTTGTGTATTTGTTTTGAACGTAAACTTTAATTTTTACCCAGGATTTATTCTCAAAAGCTTGGGGAAATTTTTTAATCAAATCTTCACATTCCCATTTTTTGGGGGGCTTCTTACTATGAATGTGGACCTTAAAATAATCCTGCACTATATTAATTTGTTCTGCCGTCCACGGAATTAATTGCCTTGTTTTGCCCTTTTTATTTTTTTTTAAATTAACACCTGCAGAACGATCCGGTGGTAAATTAGAACTAATTACATCAAAATCATTTATATTTAAATTTTCTTCAATTTCCTTATCAGTATTTTCATTTTCTGCATTGTTTAGTAAATCATCGTCCAAATTGATTTCAATATCATCGAGAGCCTTCCCTTTGTATTCTGCCGCCGCACCTTTTTCCATTAACAGTAATAATTTTGAAATTTTAGCGGTTTGATAGACATCATCAGGTAATCTATATGATTGCCTATGTACACCGGTTGTGTGGCCCATAAAAGTGGCCAATTGCTCGATGTCATTTTCTGACATGTTGAAAATTTGGGTTAATGTGGCCAAATGCTTCCTTAATCTTGTAGAAGTTAAAGATGTTGGATTTTTAGCTCCACACAACCGTGCATGTTTATCTAAAGTCTTATATCCCACGATTGGTAATTTCGATTTAGGTTTTCCAAATAAGTAAGGATTACCGTCATCTAGGAAGTTCGCTCTTACTTGAATCAATTGTTTTATATGTCTTTGGACATCATCTGAAAAAAGAATTGGAACACCTCTACCTCTTTTTCCTCGCGTAACGACGCGTTTAAATTTGTTAAGCAAAATCTTTTCGGTAGGAGCTATTGCATTGTCGAACTCTTGATAGTTACTTTGATCACCACCATCACTTTTCTCATATGTGGCTAAAAATAATCTTTGCAACTCTCCAGGTCTCTTTCTATTAAGCAGCATAATTCTGCAAAAGACAGTTTCTAAAAGATCATTATATGCAACTTCATTTTTATTATCTTTTAATAATTTGGAAGCAGCAGCCTCTGCAGTTTTTACCAAATAATCCTTCAATAATTTTAAATCGCTTGCAAGGGGAACCAGAGTAACTTTATTCCACTTTTGCACGTTTAAGTCATTAGCAGCATGGTTAGAAATTTCGAACTTCCAATTAGTCTCAAAAAGTTGCTTCATATTCTTAATGTTTGTTTCAGCTACACCGTTATTAATACTAGAACATAAATCATTTTTCTTAATAGCATAGCAAAGTGCAATATCGCAACATTGTTTTAAAGCAGTGGCAATATTTAGCGCGTACGTAGGCGATTCATATTTATCAGTCACTGGATCATATCGACCTACTACTTTTGTAGCTTGAACAATGTCATCAAAATATTGCGGCTGCAATGCTTGAAATAAATTTTTTATGGAAGGTTGTAATTTCATCAATTCTATTAATAATTTCGCCAATTCCCTCATTTTTCTCGAAGTTACACTGATAAAATGCTTTTCCCTGTGTATTTTCATGTACCTCGTTGCGAAAGCACAAATTAATGTATCTTTTTTTGCCACAAGGGAAATTCTGTCGGGCCGCATGTGAGGAAAAACTCGATCTCGTAATTGTTGGTCAACTCTTAAATTTTTTAATAAATAATTTTGTGCATCACTGTTCGAAATCTTCTCGTTACAACCAGGATTCTCCGAACACCGCTTTCGATGCCGAAACAGTTGTTTGGCTGCATAAAACCCAAGGCAGTATGTGCATGGCAAAAATTCCGAAACTTTTAAGTTTGGTGTTTTAACGGGTTTTACACATTCTAATGTATTCTGAATGTAATTGCCCTTTTTTCTTAACGTGGCAAGTAAATTTTTCCTTTCCATACTACTTAGGGGCAATGAAAAAATTTTTTGCACATCCAATTCTAGAAAATGATTTCTCTTAATATGTCTTGCAAAATTTAGGACAGGAGATTCGCAGTAAAAACAAAAATTCTTATTACGAATCCGCTTTGAAACATTGGTTTTTACTCTCTCATTACATGCAGATGGAAGAACAGTAATTTCCACATCAGAATTAAATGAAGTAGTACATGGAAAAACCAAACTGTTCGGCGATTCATTCAAGGGTGGTTTTTGTGACAAAATAAATGTGTTCCAGTTGCTGTCAGAATTAGAATTCAAGTCCTTCAACGGGGGTTCATTCCCTTGAACTACATTTTTACATATAATTGAAGATGCTTTCAATTCTGCTGGCTTTGCAAGAGCTGACCCATGATGATAACAATTAACCAAAATTCTAGAATCTGAAGAAATTTCAGGACTGTTCGTAGAAATTTCTGGTGTTCCGTCGAGTGAAGATCCCTAAAAACAATTCCAGTTATTAAAATTAAATATAGACTTCGATCTGACAAATGGTTCACTTTGAGAAAGGGAGCGTTCAAGTATTACGTAACGCAATTTTTGGAGATTTTTGACCCCCCCACCCCCCATGTAACGCGCCGTAACGTTTTTCTATACCCCCCTCCCCCTAGTACGTAACCACCAAGTGACCATTTTTACCTAAAAGTCACAATTATGTGGCAAAAACAATGTTACGTAACGCGTAGTTCAAACCCCCCCTCCCGCCCCTGTAACGCATCGTAAAGTTTTACAAGACCCCCCCTCCCCCCAAATGCGTTACGTAATACTTGAACGCTCCCAAACCAATCCGAATGTTTTTACATTTTGTTTTTTTATAAAATTTTGATCTATTATTATGGAAAGAATTCTATGAAGAGAAAAAACCAGACCGAGTTCTGACAAATTAGTGAAGGAACTGGTTCTTCAAAAATGGACATTTGGCTGACCTGACATAAAAAAAATTTTGTGTGAAATTTGTGAAAATTCTATCCCTACAGAATTAATGATATTAAAATTGAATGGTCATCAAAAACGACGTATGGCGTCAGGGTGACATTATTGCAACTGCCTGAAATTTAAATACCAGAGGAAATTTAATTCTCGATCAAATTGTTAAACCATTTTTTGTATCTGTTACAGCTTTTGCAGCGTTTCAAGCTAAGAAAAATTTATGACTCGGGCAATGGGGTCGGTTTAATTCAAACATCACAACACTAAAATCCATGGTTAAATATAAAATAAATTGTGCAAAGTTTTAGATTTTTGAAAACGTTTTCGGCGACTTCATAATATGAATATCATTATTAAATTACATAATATTAGAAATCGGTTCCGCTAAAAGAAAATCTGGTCTTATCATTTGGCCAAGGATATCTCATTCACACAAAATTATGTTTTATAATAGGTACCACTTGATTAATTAAAATGTTCAAAAAAACTATTTCTTTACCTCACTGCAGTTGGGTAAAAATTCTGGGTCTTTATCTGAATCGTACACCGGAGATTCGGAATGTCGGTTGCCATCATACACCGGAGAGGGAGTTCTCTAAAAACAAAAGAATTTGTTTTAACTTTTAACTTAAAATTAGAACCGCGACTTTTAGACAAATAATTATAATAATCTGAAAGTATTTGAACGTTTAAGTACTTTATGTTTATTGACCACAGTAGTGACTTGGAGTTTGGCTTAATGATTAAATTGCTATTCGTTAATTTATTAGCTCTGCTCTAATATCAAGCAAAGGAACAACACTCAAGTCTTATTTTACACATATTAATTATTGATAAAGAGATTATATTAATAATAGCTTGTCAAAATAATTTGATCAAGAGCAAAAATATCGAGAAAATATTACTTACTTCCCATGGATTCAATGAAGTGTTATCATCGTTGACGTGAATAAATTCTGCTTCTTTACTGCAGGAGTCGAATGCTATTTCATTGGGTTGGACATAATTTGCATTTGGTGATAAGGATGTAGATAAATTATCTGCTTCGCCAATACTCTAAAATAGATTTTTTTATAATTAATTGTAAAGATGATGTGGTTGTAGTAGAGATTTGGAAAGTTGAACGTTTTTATAGTAGGTTTATAAAAGAAAATTTGCGGATAAATAATACTAGGGCCCTTAAGAAAGCATGCAAAAGTGTAGTAAAATACATGGTTTCTCATTAACCCAGCCAATCATAAGCTCGCATTAAATTATCAGGTGATTTACGTCATTCTGTACGTGTATTTTAAATGTGGGATTTCCCTAAATGTGGATTTTAAATTTGCAATTGTTTCGTATGTCAGGACAATAAAAATATCGGATCTTTTTAAACGAAAATAATCTCCGATGCGAGTTTATTGTAATTTTTACTTTTTACGTTCAACTTGTAAAACAAATTCGATGGCGCAGCAGATTCGAAATTCGTTAAATTCGATCAAAATGGATCCAACTTTTTGGGGTAGTTGTTTTTTACGAAACAATTGCTAATTTAAAATCCACATTTAGGGGAATCCCACATTTAAAATACACGTACAGAATGATGTAAATCACCTGATAATTTAATGCGAGCTTACGATTGCTCGAGTTAATGACAAAACCATGTATTTTACTACACTTTTAAATTCTTTTTAAGGGCCCTAGTACTATTTTTCCTTAGTATTATTAATATCCTAGTATTAATATAAATTTTGTTTTTTAAATCTACTAAAAACGTTTAGCTTTCCGTATCTCTATAGGGAATTTGTCAAAATCCGGGAACCGTTTTACGTGTTCTTCCCTAAATTTGCTTAAATTTTTTTTCCAATATTTAAAAAACAAAAACATTGTACTTACAGTATTATTATTTGAATTCGGATCTTGAACAATTTTATTATCATCGTCTAATGGAGATACGGATTTTGGAAGATTGATCTTCTTTTTCACAAATTTTACATTATAATTAGAAGCCTCATTCTGCTTAGCTATAAAAATAATTCAAAAATTATAAACTAATAATAAAATGACGGTTAATTATTTAACTCCAATTAATAATCTTGTTCAATAGAAACAATGGTTAACTAGAAATTTAATAATTTATAATGGTCTTTCTTACCTAGTACTAGGGCTAAAATTCGTTTACCTCTGGTTAACATTTTCAAAATGGTAAAATTCCAGTCACTATTAAAATTTTCGTTTACACACGATCTCACTTGTACGTCTTTAAGACACATAATAAGGTCCTAGAACGGTTCGAAGCTGATTATTTTTTTATTATTTCAGCAAATTTTTATCATAATCTTAGTAGCGTTACATAGTTACATATTATTATATCGCTTACCACGGTTTTCCAAGGTTGTCCCAACTTACATTTTTTTAAGATTTAATATTTTTACATACTAACAAGGTTTACATACAACATAATATTCGAAAAATTCCATTTTGGGATGATAATTTTATATTTACTGATATTACCTACCTAATTAAAAAATACCCTACCCTATAATTTCAAAAAATTAATTTAAACTTGTTAACATTGTAGGTATTATGTAATTGATTGTAGTGCATTATTTTTAACGCGCGCAAATTTTCTAGAAAACGTAATCATTCATACAATGTATTATATTATTATCTACCTAAACCATCTTAATAATAAACTTTAAGATTATAATATTTACAATCAATTCAATAATGCAAAATCTTGTCAAAGAAAAATAGTTTTAAATCTATGCCCTCGTTGAGGCTGCCTTTTCTTCAGCCCATATTTTTTGATAAAATTAGTGTCAATCGATAGAGAATCGTTTGAGCTCCAATAAGCTTCTAAAAATTCGTTTGTACCCCAAAGGTAAATAAGTTACAGCATTTCAAAGATTGTGAAATTATAAACTTAACCTCGCTCTGGGCAAGTAGCGCGCAAAATTTTAGTATTGATGATCATAATTAAAAAACATTTTTACCTCAGAGGTACAAACGAATCTTTTGGAAACTCATACTTTTATTAAAAAATCACTTCGTAAAATAAAATATTTCCACAGCCCCGTCCAAAATTATTATTAAGAATTGAATTTTATAAAAAAAAACTTTGCCGTTTTTACAGCCCTGCCCAACACTTCTCGCGAAGATATTCGCAATCCTTGTGGTACAAACGATTTTTTTGGAAGCTCATTGGTTATCAAACGAAACTAATTTAATTAAAAAATTCGCGATGGGTGGGGCCGGCGAAATCTTAGGCAAGAACTGCCTCACTTTCCAAACATAAATATTCAAATTAGTGAAACAGCCCTTCTGGATGAAGAATATAATATAAATATTGAAGATGAAATATGGACGACGACGCTGTTCAAATTTTGAAAATACAACAATTTTTAAAGTTTGGAATTTTGTAGCTTTAGAAATAATTTATAATTTATCAAATCCCAATGAGCTTCCGAAAACATCGCTTACTAATATTTCGGAAGAATGAAATAATATGACATTTCTATCGAATTGCAAAACTTAAAGGAGTTGTCCATTTTCAACCTCCGGAATCCAGTTCTGCACCACAACTGCAAATTGGGCATTAATGTGGGTTAAATTACATGACTTAAAAGTTGATGCGGAATCAGTTTTAGGAACACTTTTATTTGAAAATTAGTGGTTTTAATTTTTGGGAAAGCGAATTTGGGGGGGGGGGGGAAACACTTACGAAATGTTTGATATTAAATTATAAATAAAATAATTTAACAAAAACATATTGGGTTACAAAAGTGTCTTGTTTGAGCGATTTATTTAAAAAATATTATTTAAATTTAATATGTGGTTTGACTTAACACACCTACGAGTATCTTTAACAGGTTCAGTGCCAATGACACACCGTTTGTGTCATGACGATTTTCTACCACAAGCCGATGGCACAACATGTGATTCATGTCTTTAAATTAGTTTTTCTGTTTTGTATTAATAGTCCGGTCAAATTAGACCCAAAAATAGGAGTGAGGTTACAATAATTCGCACCCAGCTGAAAATTGGTAGGATTGTTCAAAACACCATCATAAATGAAATCTAAAAAGTCCTCATCGATCCGACACCTGGAAAAAAATTTATTCGGGGTCAAAGGTCACTAAAACGGGTTTTTCGCGATTTTCAGCAAAACGGTAAGTTTTATCATAAAATTATCCCATTCAAAAATTGTAGATCAGATAATTATCTATAAAAAATGTCTAAATACTTTTTTTCCTAAGAGTCACCGTTTTTGAGATATAACGATTCGAAAAGTTGAAAGAGTTGTAATCGTCATAATATGGGGTCCGTTACTTTGGCCCCCCCCCCGGTTAATATTTTTACACCAAAAGCAAGCACTGGGATCCTTAGAGCTAGCACCAGCTAGCACCCAAATATGAAAGCTAGCACCATTACAGTTTTTTCACAAATCGACTTTGAAACCGGGGGGGGGCCAAAGTAACGCTAGCCCCCCCCCGGTTAATATTTTTACCCAAAAACCTAGCACTGGGATCCTTAGAGCTAGCACCAGCTAGCACCCAAATATGAAAGCTAGCACCATTACAGTATTTTCACAAATCGACTTTGAAACCGGGGGGGGGGGGGCAAAGTAATGCAGCCCCCCCCGGTTAATATTTTTACCCAAAAACCTAGCACTGGGATACTTAGAGCTAGCACCAGCTCTATGAAAGCTGGCACCATTATAGTTCTTCCACAAATTCATTTTATTTATTTGCACCTAAATGACGATTACAACTCTTTCAACTTTTCGAATCGTTATATCTCAAAAACGGTGACTCTTAGGAAAAAAAGTATTTAGACATTTTTTATAGATAATTATCTGATTTACAATTTTAGAATGGGATAATTTTATGATAAAACTTACCGTTTTGCTGAAAATCGCGAAAAACCCGTTTTAGTGACCTTTGACCCCGAATAAATTTTTTTCCAGGTGTCGGATCGATGAGGACTTTTTAGATTTCATTTATGATGGTGTTTTGAACAATCCTACCAATTTTCAGCTGGGTGCGAATTATTGTAACCTCGGATGTCTAAATTGACCGGACTATAAATCAAAAACCAACAAGATATTTATTTTATTATCTCCATAACTACTTGACTCAACTGTTGTCATTGGCTTCTTTGCAAAAATTTTTTTCTCAGCAGCCAATGACTCAACTTTTGTGTCAAAGGTCAAAACGTCTCGAAACTAAACAAATAATGCTTTGGCCTCTGCAGAATCTTGTCGACACTGAACCTGTTAACGTCATTATCGATTAAAAACCACAATTCTTGTCTAATTCAGGCATTTCTTGTCTAATATTTTTCCAAATACCATCGCTTTTTGTTACAATTTTATATATCTTCACATCATCTTTTTTGTATTTTAAAATTGTTTCAATCCAAACTTTGAATCTAAATTTTTCTAAATTTTCTCGCAGTTAGTAATTTTTTAAAATTTAACGTAATATCTAGTTTACTCATATAGTATATATTTTGACTTCATTATCAACCTCAAAAAATTAGAGAAAATTTTTATGAAATCGAATTAAAATTGAAAATTCCTACGCGCAACTTTCTCGGAGCTTATGAAACTTGCTCACTTCTGCTGCGTTCATATTTCAAGGTACGACGGGCGAACGATGTGACATCGACCCGGGTCTGCCGCATACTCGATGCTAATTTGCCGTACTTTTCAAAAGTCGATTTTGGGGTTGCTTTTTAGGATTTCTCGCATGAAATTTTTTCTATAGCCTAAAATAAGCCTGTTCTTTAGTGTGTAGCTGAAGAAATTTTTTTCAGCTGGTTAGAATAACTGCACAATTCCCCAAATTCTGATGTACTTATTTTTTTTTGTGGCATTATGGATTACCAGCTTGGTGGGGGTACTGAGTTTTATATAAACTAGCACCCATACCATTAAAATGGTTATAAGTTATAACTTTAAAACCATACGCGCACAAAATTTGCTAAAAGAGCACTAAATTTACACATAATTTGCAAATAATTATAGATTATTTTATTTTTTAGTTTGAGGAAGTGGGGGTGCTAACTTTATACAGGTCTCTGGAAGTTACGGATTTTTGATAAAAATTGACAAATCGTCTTGATTTTTATTATAGTACTTATGCGTTTTCATGTAAATAAATTAAATAATGTTTCAATGTAAGAAAATATTAAACAAGTAATTTTATCGCTTATATGGCAAATTGAAAGAACGTACTATCGTACTATCTAACTTCTTTCATTATAAATAGCACCTATGTACGTATACGATAGTATTACAATTACAACGCCACGATTTTTGTTTCAATACGTTTACATTTCAAAATGACGTGACAGTTTGTAAACCTAGAATTTGGATACTAGAATTTAATAATAATTTATTCTTGGAAATAAAGATCCCGTTGCACACTCCCACTATTAATTAATAATTAAATTATTATCTATTTAAGAAAACTTCAAATTTTAAAAATTATATCACGATCCGAAAATTAAAAATATTATATTATTGTTTTCTTCGAAAAATGCAAAACTATGACGTAATTTTTACCAGGAGTAGTAGATAATAATTAATTATGTATTAAATAACGTTTTGTAAAAGTACGTAAATTTTGCCGACTTAACATTTTCAATCCAAGATAAAAAAGCTGCATCAAGAAATATAGACTTCAAATCCACGGTAATTTTAAAGGCAAAAAAAGCAGTTTAACTACATTCTGCAATCATTTCAATTTAAGAAACAGTCATAGCTGAGTTGATAAAGGCGTGGATTAGTAATTTATAGGATCATGGAATCCTTAAAAGTTCCAAAAACAAGTCGGAAAGCCTATAAACAATTGATGGGAGGCCGACAGCGAGGCCATACGCCGCGCGCCTCGCAGAGCTAACCACGTGGCTAGTTATTAATTATAGTTTACTAAATTATTCATAAATTATCGGGATCATGTATTGCGAAAAAGTTTACAAGAAAATCTATTAGTAGTAAAAATATAATAATACTAAAATAATTAAACGCTATTTTACGCTTTTCTTGATAATAAAGGTGTTAATTCATTATCAACATTGTGCTCTTTTATCTAATTGCTGTGTTGCCAGACTTCATAAGCAAATGGGGGCCAAAATGATATCGTATTAAAAGCCAGTAAACCTTCCCTGTATATTAAAAATACCACTAGCGCATCTACCGAAATAATCATGAACTACTCAATATATGATATTTTTCAAATTACTATCAATTTGGCATCCTACCCTACTTTCGGATTTAAGCTCCTAGAGATCACTACTAACCAGGGAAATGTTTTGGAAGGGTTTGTGAAATGACGTCCGTATATGGACGCCAAATTACAGGTGGACGCCACATTAAATGTAAAGCGTTAAAGCATGGACGCCAAAATGTTAGCGAGATATAAATATATAAAATTCAATGTATGTATGTATGTATGTATGTATGTTTTCTATACAATTCTACACCGTTTGACCAATCTCTACCAAATTTGGTGTAGAAGCTATTTACAATGCTACAAAAAACATAGGCTACTTTAGAATCTTGCCGCGAACTTTGGTCAAGCGCTGTATTAGCTTGACCAACGTTAGTGCGGATCAACGAATCAACGTTTCAACGGATCAACGTATTAACGAACGATATCTATATATATAAAATTCAATGTATGTATGTATGTATGTATGTATGTATGTTTTCTATACAATTCTACACCGTTTGACCAATCTCTACCAAATTTGGTGTAGAAGCTATTTACAATGATACAAAAAACATAGGCTACTTTAGAATCTTGCCGCGAACTTTGGTCAAGCGCTGTATTAGCTTGACCAACGTTAGTGCGGATCAACGAATCAACGTTTCAACGGATCAACGTATTAACGAACGATATCTATATATATAAAATTCAATGTATGTATGTATGTATGTATGTATGTATGTTTTCTATACAATTCTACACCGTTTGACCAATCTCTACCAAATTTGGTGTAGAAGCTATTTACAATGCTACAAAAAACATAGGCTACTTTAGAATCTTGCCGCGAACTTTGGTCAAGCGCTGTATTAGCTTGACCAACGTTAGTGCGGATCAACGAATCAACGTTTCAACGGATCAACGTATTAACGAACGATATCTATATATATAAAATTCAATGTATGTATGTATGTATGTTTTCTATACAATTCTACACCGTTTGACCAATCTCTACCAAATTTGGTGTAGAAGCTATTTACAATGCTACAAAAAACATAGGCTACTTTAGAATCTTGCCGCGAACTTTGGTCAAGCGCTGTATTAGCTTGACCAACGTTAGTGCGGATCAACGAATCAACGTTTCAACGGATCAACGTATTAACGAACGATATCTATCTATCTATATATATAAAATTCAATGTATGTATGTATGTATGTATGTATATTGGTTCATCCGTCGCTACCAGGCCCGATACATTGCACAGACAACCTCAAACCCACCACAAGTTATTATTTTAAGAACGTATATGTTATTAAATTCTGAAGTGATCAAATATAACACCATGCGCAACTCTTGAGGGGAAACAAAATCTTAAAAATAAAAACTTGCCTAACTCAATAATCGTTAACAATCCCGATACATTGGCACATCTTTGTCAAGCCCGGTATATATAATTTTTTATGATAAACCGACGTTTCTAATCCCAGCAACGTTGTCAATTCTAAGGAACTGATAACTTCATTCCGTTAATTCTTATCAGTCTTTCTACTGCTTTTATACCAAGATTGCATTGAATGTGATGCGATTTAAGCTTATAATAATTGGTCAAGGTTACAATTTTTTAAATTTACAAGATCAAAATTTTTTTATATAAATATGCACCTATTTAGAATTCTGTTCAAATTGTCTAATAAATAAAATTAAGTTGTTAAGTTTTCTGTGTTATTATTATTTATTGTTTCTAAATTTTTTTATAAAGTAATATTACATTTTTTATAGCGTGTGGACCACAAAACTGAAACACTTGCCCAATCGTTCAAAACGATTATCTTAAATTATTTATATGAAAAACATTAAAATATTAAAATGTCACGTAACGCAGGCATCTAAAAATATTGGATAAGGAAAAAATGCAATGGTAAGCTCCTCAAGACTGCATGTGATGTGATGTAAGCTTATAATAATTAGTCAACGTTACCATTTTTTAAATTTATAAGATCAAAAACTTAACAAGAAAGCATATTGTATTTTAATAGAATTAATCGAGGGGTAAATATCTTGGAAGCCTCTGGAATTAATTTGAAAATCCCTATAATTCATTGGAAATCATTAGTTTTCGACTAACATAAATATTTTTTCAAAATGATTAGTTAAACTCTTAATACCTTTACATCACAAATCTTTCAACGTAAAACAATGAATTACTCAAGCAAGGCGAATTAGGTACGATGGCCACCCCAAATATAATTTTTGAGTAGGTAATAAGGAGTGTTCATTTTACTAAGTGGACAACTTGAATTACCTGTAATAAATACAATTGTCAGCCCATATTTGATCTAATAGGCATTATTTATAAAAGAAATGTTTTTTTATCACACATCACCTTTAGTTATTAGTTTTGTCAAATATGTAACGCCATGGAGCGCATTTAAATTGACACCCGGAAGGTTATCTTGCAATAGTGTTCAGAAAAATTATTCCTAAGAAAATATTGTTAAATACTTAAAGCTAGCGGTTTTCCAAATTATTAAAAAACTTGGGGAGTATATAATACACTTGATGAATTACTTAAATCTCATCATGGATAAGGGTCTATAAATGGTGTAGCTCAGGGATGAGCAACACGCGACCCCACACTCTCTCGTGTGGCCCTTCCAAGATTTTACATTTGGACTTTTAAGATTTAGGTTTATAGGTTTGTTAATAAAGAGATCATTTTAGTTCATCATTCAATATTTGTATGATCATAAGTTCCTTACATGCGGCCCACACAACATTTTTTAATTTGTAGCTGGCCCGTTGTAAAAAAAGGTTGCTCATTCCCGGTATAGCTGAAGAAAACGTTTTGAAGCTGTTAAAATCCAAAAAGTTCTTTTCTGTACAAAAAGGTGGCAGTTAAATGTTAGTACGGTGCAAAATATTAAAAAAGACTTAATATTAAGACTTGTAAAATAACAAAAAAAAGCCTGAAAAGTCTGCGAAACAACGGTAAAGTTAAAAAAATTGTCCGAAAAGTTGTAGACTCTTTTATTGCAAAAAGAAAGAATCAGTGCATTTTAATGGATGACGAAACTTATGTACCTAAAAATGGACACCAGGACTACATCAGGAGAAGATGTGGCTAACGAAGTGAAGATAATTCAGAGAGAAAAATTTGGTAAAAGAGTGTGATAAGCGATTTGTTTTTGTCGAATGAAAGTGGAACATTGTTTTAAACTGGGATAATTTGCGGTGAAAATTATAGGCAAGAATGCTTACAAAAACATATTTTAGCCTTTGTATAGTAAACACAATATCTCTCCGTTGTTTAGGCCAGATCTGGCCACCGTTCATTATGCTTATGTTACACTTGAACTTTTGTGTTCGAGTAATGTCGTTTTTGTAAGTAAAGAAATCCTCCAGATTGTGCTAAACTCCGTCCTATTGAGAGATACTGCGCTTTAATTAAAAGATATGTAAGAAAGAATGCCCGGGAAGCTGCAATTCTGAAAAAATTTAAAAAATTTGGAATGGAGCAAGTCCGTATAAAAATTCGAAATTACTGCCGTACGTGAACATACATAGAATTTTATAGATGAAACATGTCACACAACTTGTATTCTTAACTTGAAGTAAATATTGTAAAAATTAATTCAGAATAATTTAGTAAAATATTAATTAGTAAAATGAACACTCCTTATTAGTGTCATTGTTTGCGTATAGTAGAGCTTCCAATGTTTATTCTTGAAAAACAATTTTCCAGTTTTTTCCAATAGTAATGGTGAGCTCCATTTCCCTGGCGCCCCCACCACAAAATATTCAAATCGGACTTGGTGGAATCGTTTATACTTCGTTTGTATCGGGACCATAATGATGGATATTAATATTATTATTATAATAAATAATAATGTACAATCTATATTGAAGAAAAGTTTTTACGAAGTTATGAGTATTTCAAATTTTAGAGAACTCCGAGCAAGTTACGCTTGGTTACATTTCATTCGGCAGAAAAGATGAACAAGAGTTATTTGAAGTAAATAATTTTCTTATGTTAATATAAAAGAAAACAAACTAAATAATTAATAAAATGTACAATTATTAAAATATTAAGTAGTATAAATCAAAAATTGACAATGAGTTGCTACTATTGATTGTCTCACTATCTTGGACCGATCTTGTAGGTCGTCATAACGTTCCCATTTTCCAGAACTGTTACGCCAACAGTAACAGAGGTCGTGACCAATTGCATTCACATTCTTTAATGTTGGAGGTAGAAAACTAATATTGTCTTTCTTATTGGTAATAATACCGATTAAAAGGGATTTTATGCAACGTTTTCGGTAATCGGATAATCTGATAACCAACATTAAAAAGCCTACATAAGTCCAAGCAGAGATATACAATATAAATTAAATCTACAATATAAATTAAAAACCCAAATTGGAAAACATCGATTTATTAAATTAACAAGGTGGAACTCGGATGACCGTATTCTTCAACATTTTCTTCTTTTTAAAATATAAGGTTGGTAATCTCTTATGCAGAAAACGTTCTGTAATTTCATTGGCTATTGGTTAAAAAAAGAACATCACTAATTTGATTAAAAATTTTCATAATGCACAACGCACAAACATATCGTCCCCCTTATGCCAAAACCACGAATGTGCATTTTCTAGTTTTCAGTCAAGTGTATTTGAAGTAAATTATGAAGTAAATGAAATTAATCAATTTTAATTGTAATTCAGACAATTTTTTTCATTGTTATTCGAATATATTGAATATCGAAATCTAACAATAATTTAAAAACAAAATTTTCTATCTTGGAAAGAAAATGCATTTAGGTCAAAATGGCAATTTTTGTACATTCGTGGTTTTGGCATAAGGGGGACGATATAGGAAGCGGGCTTCTATTTTAATCGGTATTATTACCAATAAGAAAGACCTACCAAATAATCACGTCAAAGTGGATGCTGCAAGTACCGCGTATTACTTATGTAATGCATTATTCAAAGATAATCCATCAGTTATAGAGGGCCGTACGTGTGTTAAATGTAAGCATAAAATTGAAACGCGATATCCTTCGACAGTGGTAAATTTTCCAGATAGTAGTGTACCAAACCTTCAAAATGCATTAAATTTCAAGTTTAATGAAAATAATGGTAACCTCAGTCAGTGCAAAATGTGCAAATCCCAGTACGAAGAAAGGTAGTTTTTGTTCAACAAGTATTGTTTGAAATATGTGGGCCATCTACATCAAATTCACCAATTGAATTAAATATTCCTTTAAAAGAAATTCCCCTTCAAATTGTTCTCAACGATACGGTTTACCATTTTCAAGGTGCTATTAGTTTTCTACCTCCAACATTAAAGAATGTGAATGCAATTGGTCACTACGTCTGTTACTGTTGGCGTAACAGTTCTGGAAAATGGGAACGTTATGACGACCTACAAGATCGGTCCAAAATAGTGAGACAATCAATAGTAGCAACTAATTGTCAATTTTTGATTTATACTACTAACTTAATATATTAATAATTGTACATTTTATTAATTATTTAGTTTGTTTTCTTTTATATTAACATAATAAAATTATTTACTTCACATAACTCTTGTTCATCTTTTCTGCCGAATGAAATGTAACCAAGCGTAACTTGCTCGGAGTTCTCTAAAATTTGAAATACTCATAACTTCGTAAAAACTTTTCTTCAATAAGGATTGTACATTATTATTCATTATAATAATAATATTAATATCCATCATTATTTTCCTTAATAGAGGGGGGAGAAAAGTTTTTTATTGTGTACTCAAGCCACCTCTGTAAAAGCGGTGTATGCGCGTTGGTCTCGAACTTCTCTACTTAACTTGTTTTCAGCTTTTCATCTTTGTGTTTTTGATACAAACGAAAATTTTTGCGGTACAAACCGATACAAACGAAGTACAAACGATTCCACCAAGTCCGATTTCAATATTTTGAGGTGGGGGGCTGGCATTTCTCTGGCACCCCCACTTTGAAAGTGCTGTAAATTTTTTGTCTTTATGATACAAACGAAAATTTTTGCGGTACAAACCGATACAAACGAAGTACAAACGATTCCACCAAGTCTCCGATTTGAATGTTTTGTGGTGGGGGTGCCGGTGAAATGGAGCTGTAATGGTGTTACTTTTTACCGAATTAAATCTTTTTTATCATCTGGTAATCTAATTTAATATTAATATTGAATTAAATTAGCGGGACCGAACGTATGAGGCTCGGAGCTAAAAGAAAATTTTAAAAGTTCATTTTATTCAATCTTAATTTTAATAAATATTCAGTCAATTTTAAAAATTGGCAGCATATAATGATTATGGAAGCTTAAATATTTTCGAATTTGTTATAAAATGTCTACCTTCCACTAAATAAATTAACAATAAATGTTATTAATACAAATCGGTGGCATAAACAGTTTGGCATATCGGATACCGGACAAGAATATTTAAAATTACTACCCGAAGTTACAATAAAATTGTAACCCGACTCATGAAAATGTTGAATTCAAATATTAGGTAACTATTTCTTAAAATAGTTACCTAATAACACTAGTCCTCACTAGCTCGTACTTAAATTTGTTGCAAAATTCTTCTGTTTGGGTACTAAAAAGAATGGGGAACATGCATGAATAAAAAAATTTAGTTAAAACAGTATTTTCCGATTAATCCTATATATTAAATATCAAATCAGCAAAAATAACTTCTATTTATTGTATTTTGTTATAAATAATCCATTTTAAAATTCAATGATAATTTAAAATAAATCATGTGACTTTAAACGCAACGCGTTTGCTTGCTTGCTTGCAATAACCTCACTTTCATGTTTATTCTACTCATGTAGAGTACTTTTTTAACTTTCTTGTTTTTAATTGATTTAATTATGATAAATAACAGCTTTAACACTAACAAACTTCAACTTTCAAAGCACAAAACCACAGAAAAATAACATAAATGAATGTAAAATTTAACTTGTGACGTCATCAGTCACTTGGAAAATTGCGCGGTCGTTTCGTTCAATTCAAATTGACGGATTTTTAAATATTTTTTAAATTATTATCAAAACGAAAATAAATAAATTAAATAGCATTAATTAGTATATTTAGTTATTTTTGATCCAACTACGCTATAAAAAAAATTTATGCATCTTCCCTATTTGATAGGCTTCATACTTCAGTAAATAGTACTGCATACAACTTAAATGATTATAAAATTTTAATTTAAATTAAAGTTTTAAATCAAACATGCAAAAAAATAACTTCTATTTAACAAAACTTGTCAGCTAATTAACTTTATAAATAGCCTTAATAATATTAAGTTACTGAAGCGATGTTGCAAAATTTAGGGATTGACAACGTCGAGTACATGTATCGGGATCAGCAACGTTGTATATATTATATACGCTACTAATGGCGCGCTCCCTGCCGAGAGAAACGGTGAACTAAATATGTATGTAATTATACGTTCAACTATCCTTACCAGACCCACCTTAAATCTTGCCAAATGACACCTAAAGGTATAGGGAACCCAAAAAACATTGTAAACGTTACCAGACCCGAAGCCGGGTCTCGTAACGTCGTTTTTGGCCTCATAACGTCGGTTCTGTATGGCGTTTCGGGTCTATATAAGCGGTTGAATAAATGTATGTATGTATGTATGTATGTTTTCTATACAATTCTACACCGTTTGACCAATCTCTACCAAATTTGGTGTAGAAGCTATTTACAATGCTACAAAAAACATAGGCTACTTTAGAATCTTGCCGCGAACTTTGGTCAAGCGCTGTATTAGCTTGACCAACGTTAGTGCGGATCAACGAATCAACGTTTCAACGGATCAACGTATTAACGAACGATATCTATATATATAAAATTCAATGTATGTATGTATGTATGTTTTCTATACAATTCTACACCGTTTGACCAATCTCTACCAAATTTGGTGTAGAAGCTATTTACAATGCTACAAAAAACATAGGCTACTTTAGAATCTTGCCGCGAACTTTGGTCAAGCGCTGTATTAGCTTGACCAACGTTAGTGCGGATCAACGAATCAACGTTTCAACGGATCAACGTATTAACGAACGATATCTATATATATAAAATTCAATGTATGTATGTATGTATGTATGTATGTATGTTTTCTATACAATTCTACACCGTTTGACCAATCTCTACCAAATTTGGTGTAGAAGCTATTTACAATGCTACAAAAAACATAGGCTACTTTAGAATCTTGCCGCGAACTTTGGTCAAGCGCTGTATTAGCTTGACCAACGTTAGTGCGGATCAACGAATCAACGTTTCAACGGATCAACGTATTAACGAACGATATCTATATATATAAAATTCAATGTATGTATGTATGTATGTATGTATGTTTTCTATACAATTCTACACCGTTTGACCAATCTCTACCAAATTTGGTGTAGAAGCTATTTACAATGCTACGAAAAACATAGGCTACTTTAGAATCTTGCCGCGAACTTTGGTCAAGCGCTGTATTAGCTTGACCAACGTTAGTGCGGATCAACGGATCAACGTTTCAACGGATCAACGTATTAACGAACGATATCTATATATATAAAATTCAATGTATGTATGTATGTATGTATGTTTTCTATACAATTCTACACCGTTTGACCAATCTCTACCAAATTTGGTGTAGAAGCTATTTACAATGCTACAAAAAACATAGGCTACTTTAGAATCTTGCCGCGAACTTTGGTCAAGCGCTGTATTAGCTTGACCAACGTTAGTGCGGATCAACGAATCAACGTTTCAACGGATCAACGTATTAACGAACGATATCTATCTATCTATATATATCTATATATATAAAATTCAATGTATGTATGTATGTATGTTTTCTATACAATTCTACACCGTTTGACCAATCTCTACCAAATTTGGTGTAGAAGCTATTTACAATGCTACAAAAAACATAGGCTACTTTAGAATCTTGCCGCGAACTTTGGTCAAGCGCTGTATTAGCTTGACCAACGTTAGTGCGGATCAACGAATCAACGTTTCAACGGATCAACGTATTAACGAACGATATCTATATATATAAAATTCAATGTATGTATGTATGTATGTATGTTTTCTATACAATTCTACACCGTTTGACCAATCTCTACCAAATTTGGTGTAGAAGCTATTTACAATGCTACAAAAAACATAGGCTACTTTAGAATCTTGCCGCGAACTTTGGTCAAGCGCTGTATTAGCTTGACCAACGTTAGTGCGGATCAACGAATCAACGTTTCAACGGATCAACGTATTAACGAACGATATCTATATATATAAAATTCAATGTATGTATGTATGTATGTATGTATGTATGTTTTCTATACAATTCTACACCGTTTGACCAATCTCTACCAAATTTGGTGTAGAAGCTATTTACAATGCTACAAAAAACATAGGCTACTTTAGAATCTTGCCGCGAACTTTGGTCAAGCGCTGTATTAGCTTGACCAACGTTAGTGCGGATCAACGAATCAACGTTTCAACGGATCAACGTATTAACGAACGATATCTATATATATAAAATTCAATGTATGTATGTATGTATGTATGTTTTCTATACAATTCTACACCGTTTGACCAATCTCTACCAAATTTGGTGTAGAAGCTATTTACAATGCTACAAAAAACATAGGCTACTTTAGAATCTTGCCGCGAACTTTGGTCAAGCGCTGTATTAGCTTGACCAACGTTAGTGCGGATCAACGAATCAACGTTTCAACGGATCAACGTATTAACGAACGATATCTATCTATCTATATATATCTATATATATAAAATTCAATGTATGTATGTATGTATGTTTTCTATACAATTCTACACCGTTTGACCAATCTCTACCAAATTTGGTGTAGAAGCTATTTACAATGCTACAAAAAACATAGGCTACTTTAGAATCTTGCCGCGAACTTTGGTCAAGCGCTGTATTAGCTTGACCAACGTTAGTGCGGATCAACGAATCAACGTTTCAACGGATCAACGTATTAACGAACGATATCTATATATATAAAATTCAATGTATGTATGTATGTATGTATGTATGTATGTTTTCTATACAATTCTACACCGTTTGACCAATCTCTACCAAATTTGGTGTAGAAGCTATTTACAATGCTACAAAAAACATAGGCTACTTTAGAATCTTGCCGCGAACTTTGGTCAAGCGCTGTATTAGCTTGACCAACGTTAGTGCGGATCAACGAATCAACGTTTCAACGGATCAACGTATTAACGAACGATATCTATCTATCTATATATATCTATATATATAAAATTCAATGTATGTATGTATGTATGTATGTATGTTTTCTATACAATTCTACACCGTTTGACCAATCTCTACCAAATTTGGTGTAGAAGCTATTTACAATGCTACAAAAAACATAGGCTACTTTAGAATCTTGCCGCGAACTTTGGTCAAGCGCTGTATTAGCTTGACCAACGTTAGTGCGGATCAACGAATCAACGTTTCAACGGATCAACGTATTAACGAACGATATCTATATATATAAAATTCAATGTATGTATGTATGTATGTATGTATGTATGTTTTCTATACAATTCTACACCGTTTGACCAATCTCTACCAAATTTGGTGTAGAAGCTATTTACAATGATACAAAAAACATAGGCTACTTTAGAATCTTGCCGCGAACTTTGGTCAAGCGCTGTATTAGCTTGACCAACGTTAGTGCGGATCAACGAATCAACGTTTCAACGGATCAACGTATTAACGAACGATATCTATCTATCTATATATATAAAATTCAATGTATGTATGTATGTATGTATGTATGTATGTATGTATGTATGTTTTCTATACAATTCTACACCGTTTGACCAATCTCTACCAAATTTGGTGTAGAAGCTATTTACAATGCTACAAAAAACATAGGCTACTTTAGAATCTTGCCGCGAACTTTGGTCAAGCGCTGTATTAGCTTGACCAACGTTAGTGCGGATCAACGAATCAACGTTTCAACGGATCAACGTATTAACGAACGATATCTATATATATAAAATTCAATGTATGTATGTATGTATGTTTTCTATACAATTCTACACCGTTTGACCAATCTCTACCAAATTTGGTGTAGAAGCTATTTACAATGCTACAAAAAACATAGGCTACTTTAGAATCTTGCCGCGAACTTTGGTCAAGCGCTGTATTAGCTTGACCAACGTTAGTGCGGATCAACGAATCAACGTTTCAACGGATCAACGTATTAACGAACGATATCTATATATATAAAATTCAATGTATGTATGTATGTATGTATGTATGTATGTTTTCTATACAATTCTACACCGTTTGACCAATCTCTACCAAATTTGGTGTAGAAGCTATTTACAATGCTACAAAAAACATAGGCTACTTTAGAATCTTGCCGCGAACTTTGGTCAAGCGCTGTATTAGCTTGACCAACGTTAGTGCGGATCAACGAATCAACGTTTCAACGGATCAACGTATTAACGAACGATATCTATATATATAAAATTCAATGTATGTATGTATGTATGTATGTATGTTTTCTATACAATTCTACACCGTTTGACTAATCTCTACCAAATTTGGTGTAGAAGCTATTTACAATGCTACGAAAAACATAGGCTACTTTAGAATCTTGCCGCGAACTTTGGTCAAGCGCTGTATTAGCTTGACCAACGTTAGTGCGGATCAACGGATCAACGTTTCAACGGATCAACGTATTAACGAACGATATCTATATATATAAAATTCAATGTATGTATGTATGTATGTATGTTTTCTATACAATTCTACACCGTTTGACCAATCTCTACCAAATTTGGTGTAGAAGCTATTTACAATGCTACAAAAAACATAGGCTACTTTAGAATCTTGCCGCGAACTTTGGTCAAGCGCTGTATTAGCTTGACCAACGTTAGTGCGGATCAACGAATCAACGTTTCAACGGATCAACGTATTAACGAACGATATCTATCTATCTATATATATCTATATATTTATCAAGTGTATCATGTCACTTCCAAAGTAGATACATTTGCAACGGAGTCACTTCATATATATCGTCGTGACTTCCGATTTTGGAAGTCACTACGAATCTCCATGTTTTTAGTGTTTAACGGGTAGTGTATGGGATCAGGCGTTAAAATCCGAAATTTTTACTGGAAGTGACTCCGGAGCACTCGTACTTGCAAAAAAATGTTTTAGTTCCACTGTATATGGCTGGCGCTAGCGTCGCATATATGATAATATATATGAAAAAGTATCAACGGGACCGTGCAACTTCCGTTAATACGACTGCACGTTCTCACTTCTTTTTATCGGCAACATTGCATTAGACATTTCTTGGAAATCAGTTTCTATATTTAATTTTGATTAGAATTATTAATTTAATACTCTTTAGATTTAATAATGGTATACCATTAAAAATCTGTGCAAATTTCTGTTGATTATACATTATAATAATTAAAAATAATTAAAATCAATTCTGTTTAAAATTTTTTGAACTATTATAATTTCGGCTTTTTCTCTAGTAGAATGCGCCGAGACGCGCGCGGCGTACAGTAATTGAAAGTAGGCATCTGAGTGAAAAAAAACTTTAAATTTATTCAAAATATTTATAGGTCATTGAAACTAGCTAGGACACAGCATATCATATCGGCAATCAAGTTCCCATTTTATTTGATGACGTATCCCATGACGTGCCAATTTCTGTTTTAGATAACTACCTACTTTTAAAAATGATGACATTTATTTTTTTTTCCTCTTATATAGCGTTTGTAACAACAAGGTCATTACGCTTTTTGTTGGTATGGGTTTATTATTTTTTAAACAAAGGAGAAGGTGACCAATTATTTCCATTTTACATGTTACATTTTTGTAGAGCTCTGAACAACATACGAATATAACAAACTTAAATTGTTTTCTTAAACTTGTTATTGTGAAATACCTTTTCTCAACAAAAATGGTGAAAAAATAGTAATTTCTTTTAAAAGTGTGATAAAAATTTACTTATTTAAAAAATGAGGCTAAATAAACGCCCATCATTATCACGTTACAGTCTTATTTTTTAAAAGAAAGAGTAGGAAATCAATTTCCACTTTACTTTCGTTACATTTTTGTAGAGCTCTGAATAACATACGAAATATACCAATCATGGTCCGGTCAAATTAGACCAAAAAATAGGAGTGAGGTTGCAATAATTCGCACCCAGCTGAAAATTGGTAGGATTGTTCAAAACACCATCATAAATAAAATCTAAAAAGTTCTCATCGATCCGACACCTGGAAAAAAATTTATTCGGGGTCAAAGGTCACTAAAACGGGTTCTTCGCGATTTTCAGCAAAACGGTAAGTTTTATCATAAAATTATCCCCTTCAAAAATTGTAGATCAGATAATTATCTATAAAAAATGTCTAAATACTTTTTCCTAAGAGTCACCGTTTTTGAGATATAACGATTCGAAAAGTTGAAAGAGTTGTAATCGTCATTTAGGTGCAAATAAATAAAATGAATTTGTGCTAGCTCTAAATATCCCAGTGCTAGGTTTATGGGTAAAAATATTAACCGGGGGGGGCTAGCGTTACTTTGCCCCCCCCCCCCGGTTTCAAAGTCGATTTGTGAAAATACTGTAATGGTGCTAGCTTTCATATTTGGGTACTAGCTCTAAGGATCCCAGTGCTAGGTTTTTGGGAAAAAATATTACCCGGGGGGGGGGGGGCTAGCGTTACTTTGCCCCCCCCCCGGTTTCACAGTCGATTTGTGAAAAAACTGTAATGGTGCTTGCTTTCATATTTGGGTGCTAGCTCTAAGGATCTCAGTGCTTGCTTTTGGTGTAAAAATATTAACCGGGGGGGGGGGGGGGCAAAGTAACGGACCCTCTAAATACTTTTTTTCCTAAGAGTCACCGTTTTTGAGATATAACGATTCGAAAAGTTGAAAGAGTTGTAATCGTCATTTAGGTGCAAATAAATAAAATGAATTTGTGGAAAAACTATAATGGTGCCAGCTTTCATATTTGGGTGCTAGCTGGTGCTAGCTCTAAGTATCCCAGTACTAGGTTTATGGGTAAAAATATTAACCGGGGGCTAGCGTTACTTTGCCCCCCCCCCCGGTTTCAAAGTCGATTTGTGAAAATACTGTAATGGTGCTAGCTTTCATATTTGGGTGCTAGCTGGTGCTAGCTCTAAGGATCCCAGTGCTAGGTTTTTGGGTAAAAATATTAACCGGGGGGGGGGGCTAGCGTTACTTTGCCCCCCCCGGTTTCAAAGTCGATTTGTGACAAAACTGTAATGGTGCTAGCTTTCATATTTGGGTGCTAGCTGGTGCTAGCTCTAAGGATCTCAGTGCTTGCTTTTGGTGTAAAAATATTAACCGGAGGGGGGGGGGCAACGTAACGGACCCTCTAAATACTTTTTTTCCTAAGAGTCACCGTTTTTGAGATATAACGATTCGAAAAGTTGAAAGAGTTGTAATCGTCATTTAGGTGCAAATAAATAAAATGAATTTGTGGAAAAACTATAATGGTGCCAGCTTTCATATTTGGGTGCTAGCTGGTGCTAGCTCTAAGTATCCCAGTACTAGGTTTATGGGTAAAAATATTAACCGGGGGCTAGCGTTACTTTGCCCCCCCCCCGGTTTCAAAGTCGATTTGTGAAAATACTGTAATGGTGCTAGCTTTCATATTTGGGTGCTAGCTGGTGCTAGCTCTAAGGATCCCAGTGCTAGGTTTTTGGGTAAAAATATTAACCGGGGGGGGGGGGCTAGCGTTACTTTGCCCCCCCCGGTTTCAAAGTCGATTTGTGACAAAACTGTAATGGTGCTAGCTTTCATATTTGGGTGCTAGCTGGTGCTAGCTCTAAGGATCTCAGTGCTTGCTTTTGGTGTAAAAATATTAACCGGAGGGGGGGGGGCAAAGTAACGGACCCTCTAAATACTTTTTTTCCTAAGAGTCACCGTTTTTGAGATATAACGATTCGAAAAGTTGAAAGAGTTGTAATCGTCATTTAGGTGCAAATAAATAAAATGAATTTGTGGAAAAACTATAATGGTGCTAGCTTTCATATTTGGGTGCTAGCTGGTGCTAGCTCTAAGTATCCCAGTACTAGGTTTATGGGTAAAAATATTAACCGGGGGCTAGCGTTACTTTGCCCCCCCCCCCCCCGGTTTCAAAGTCGATTTGTGAAAATACTGTAATGGTGCTAGCTTTCATATTTGGGTGCTAGCTGGTGCTAGCTCTAAGGATCCCAGTGCTAGGTTTTTGGGTAAAAATATTAACCGGGGGGGGGCTAGCGTTACTTTGCCCCCCCCGGTTTCAAAGTCGATTTGTGACAAAACTGTAATGGTGCTAGCTTTCATATTTGGGTGCTAGCTGGTGCTAGCTCTAAGGATCTCAGTGCTTGCTTTTGGTGTAAAAATATTAACCGGAGGGGGGGGGGCAACGTAACGGACCCTCTAAATACTTTTTTTCCTAAGAGTCACCGTTTTTGAGATATAACGATTCGAAAAGTTGAAAGAGTTGTAATCGTCATTTAGGTGCAAATAAATAAAATGAATTTGTGGAAAAACTATAATGGTGCCAGCTTTCATATTTGGGTGCTAGCTGGTGCTAGCTCTAAGTATCCCAGTACTAGGTTTATGGGTAAAAATATTAACCGGGGGCTAGCGTTACTTTGCCCCCCCCCCGGTTTCAAAGTCGATTTGTGAAAATACTGTAATGGTGCTAGCTTTCATATTTGGGTGCTAGCTGGTGCTAGCTCTAAGGATCCCAGTGCTAGGTTTTTGGGTAAAAATATTAACCGGGGGGGGGGGGCTAGCGTTACTTTGCCCCCCCCGGTTTCAAAGTCGATTTGTGACAAAACTGTAATGGTGCTAGCTTTCATATTTGGGTGCTAGCTGGTGCTAGCTCTAAGGATCTCAGTGCTTGCTTTTGGTGTAAAAATATTAACCGGAGGGGGGGGGGCAAAGTAACGGACCCTCTAAATACTTTTTTTCCTAAGAGTCACCGTTTTTGAGATATAACGATTCGAAAAGTTGAAAGAGTTGTAATCGTCATTTAGGTGCAAATAAATAAAATGAATTTGTGGAAAAACTATAATGGTGCCAGCTTTCATATTTGGGTGCTAGCTGGTGCTAGCTCTAAGTATCCCAGTACTAGGTTTATGGGTAAAAATATTAACCGGGGGCTAGCGTTACTTTGCCCCCCCCCCCGGTTTCAAAGTCGATTTGTGAAAATACTGTAATGGTGCTAGCTTTCATATTTGGGTGCTAGCTGGTGCTAGCTCTAAGGATCCCAGTGCTAGGTTTTTGGGTAAAAATATTAACCGGGGGGGGGGGGGGCTAGCGTTACTTTGCCCCCCCCGGTTTCAAAGTCGATTTGTGACAAAACTGTAATGGTGCTAGCTTTCATATTTGGGTGCTAGCTGGTGCTAGCTCTAAGGATCTCAGTGCTTGCTTTTGGTGTAAAAATATTAACCGGGGGGGGGGGGCAAAGTAACGGACCCTCTAAATACTTTTTTTCCTAAGAGTCACCGTTTTTGAGATATAACGATTCGAAAAGTTGAAAGAGTTGTAATCGTCATTTAGGTGCAAATAAATAAAATGAATTTGTGGAAAAACTATAATGGTGCCAGCTTTCATATTTGGGTGCTAGCTGGTGCTAGCTCTAAGTATCCCAGTGCTAGGTTTATGGGTAAAAATATTAACCGGGGGGGGCCTAGCGTTACTTTGGCTCCCCCGGTTTCAAAGTCGATTTGTGAAAATACTGTAATGGTACTAGCTTTCATATTTGGGTGCTACCTCTAAGGATCCCAGTGCTAGGTTTTTGGGTAAAAATATTAACCGGGGGGGGGGGCTAGCGTTACTTTGGCCCCCCCCCGGTTTCAAAGTCGTTTTGTGAAAAAACTGTAATGGTGCTAGCTTTCATATTTGGGTGCTAGCTAGTGCTAGCTCTAAGGATCTCAGAGCTTGCTTTTGGTGTAAAAATATTAACCGGGGGGGGGGGGGCAAAGTAACGGACCCGTATTTAGACATTTTTTATAGATAATTATCTGATCTACAATTTTTGAATGGGATAATTTTATGATAAAACTTACCGTTTTGCTGAAAATCGCGAAAAACCCGTTTTAGTGACCTTAGACCCCGAATAAATTTTTTTCCAGGTGTCGGATCGATGAGGACTTTTGAGATTTTATTTATGATCGTGTTTTGAACAATCCTACCAATTTTCAGCTGGGTGCGAATTATTGCAACCTCACTCCTATTCTTTGGTCTAATTTGACCGGACTATAAAGAGTTATTTTTAAACTTAAGTTAGTAAAAAATTATCAATCACTTATAAGTATCATAAAATAAGCTATGCAAATTTAATATTCGTTTGTGTCTTTGTAAATTGCATAAATGTTGAGGAATTTGTTATGGAAATATCGTACACTAGGCTTAATAGGATCTGTGTTTACTATGGTACTTGTTCGGAGTTAACACGTCAAAACATTGAAAAAATTACGTTGTTAATTATGGGGGAATCCTATAATCCTAACGAAATCAATTTGTTTAGACGAGATTTCAAAACTTGATCAATCACAAAGGATGCTTTATAAATATTAGACCCATCTCTACCCATTTATTGTAAGATTTTAGCAACCCCTTCACTTTTTCATACGTAAGAATTTTTTTTTAAGTTTTCAACTTTACCTTCTAAGGGCCTTTTTTGATTTGCTTTATTAATTTTTATTATGAAAAAGTAAAAAATTTCATTGAAAAGTATTAATTATTAAATAATAATGTACTAAGCAAAAGATAAAAAATTGCGTTCAGTACATTATTAAAACGAAGCATATTTCCGGGAATTCCCCGCATCTAGTAATGCGAGCGGTCAACGTCCTTGGTCCTTTTAAGTCAAAGTTTGATCATAATTTACTTTTTTAATAAAATCAACTCTGAAGTTGTCTTACTTTAAATTCTTAATTATGCACTTATACGGTTTTTGCACCTAGCCCTTCAATTATTATAAATAAATTTCAAAATTTTTCATTCCAATGAAGAAAAATATTCGATTTGTTGTGTTGTTACGTTATTGAAGGTCACCGTCGAAATAATGCTATATTTAATTAAAAGATTTTAATTCAATTTTTATTGTTACCTATAGCATATTATTATTATACCCCTTTAATGTTATTAATTTAATTTTGTAACATTTATAAACATCTAAAATGAATAATTAATTTTTTAAATTTGCACTTGAACATTTTAATGAGAAGTGTAAGTACTCGTATCATGATATCATGATGTAAGTATGATTGGAATGTCGCGACGTGGCAGCGCTGCTTGAAGTTTGTACGCGTTCTGTTTATCTGCAAATTCAGAGATTGACTGCATATATGCTCGGAAGTGCCTTCGTCACTTTTATACTCTTGAAAAATAATTTAAAAAATGTCTTCCCCTCTGTTGCAAACCTCGTTAAGAAAGTTCCCCTCAAGCATAAGTAGGAATCTATATATCAATTAAATGCTTGGTAGGGATGGAAGTCAGGTCGCCATTTCTATGCATCGGAAGTCACTCCTTAACAGAGATACATATATATATATATAAAATTCAATGTATGTATGTATGTATGTATGTATGTTTTCTATACAATTCTACACCGTTTGACCAATCTCTACCAAATTTGGTGTAGAAGCTATTTACAATGCTACAAAAAACATAGGCTACTTTAGAATCTTGCCGCGAACTTTGGTCAAGCGCTGTATTAGCTTGACCAACGTTAGTGCGGATCAACGAATCAACGTTTCAACGGATCAACGTATTAACGAACGATATCTATATATATAAAATTCAATGTATGTATGTATGTATGTATGTATGTATGTTTTCTATACAATTCTACACCGTTTGACCAATCTCTACCAAATTTGGTGTAGAAGCTATTTACAATGATACAAAAAACATAGGCTACTTTAGAATCTTGCCGCGAACTTTGGTCAAGCGCTGTATTAGCTTGACCAACGTTAGTGCGGATCAACGAATCAACGTTTCAACGGATCAACGTATTAACGAACGATATCTATATATATAAAATTCAATGTATGTATGTATGTATGTATGTATGTATGTTTTCTATACAATTCTACACCGTTTGACCAATCTCTACCAAATTTGGTGTAGAAGCTATTTACAATGCTACAAAAAACATAGGCTACTTTAGAATCTTGCCGCGAACTTTGGTCAAGCGCTGTATTAGCTTGACCAACGTTAGTGCGGATCAACGAATCAACGTTTCAACGGATCAACGTATTAACGAACGATATCTATATATATAAAATTCAATGTATGTATGTATGTATGTTTTCTATACAATTCTACACCGTTTGACCAATCTCTACCAAATTTGGTGTAGAAGCTATTTACAATGCTACAAAAAACATAGGCTACTTTAGAATCTTGCCGCGAACTTTGGTCAAGCGCTGTATTAGCTTGACCAACGTTAGTGCGGATCAACGAATCAACGTTTCAACGGATCAACGTATTAACGAACGATATCTATCTATCTATATATATAAAATTCAATGTATGTATGTATGTATGTATGTATGTATGTTTTCTATACAATTCTACACCGTTTGACCAATCTCTACCAAATTTGGTGTAGAAGCTATTTACAATGCTACAAAAAACATAGGCTACTTTAGAATCTTGCCGCGAACTTTGGTCAAGCGCTGTATTAGCTTGACCAACGTTAGTGCGGATCAACGAATCAAGGTTTCAACGGATCAACGTATTAACGAACGATATCTATATATATAAAATTCAATGTATGTATGTATGTATGTATGTTTTCTATACAATTCTACACCGTTTGACCAATCTCTACCAAATTTGGTGTAGAAGCTATTTACAATGCTACAAAAAACATAGGCTACTTTAGAATCTTGCCGCGAACTTTGGTCAAGCGCTGTATTAGCTTGACCAACGTTAGTGCGGATCAACGAATCAACGTTTCAACGGATCAACGTATTAACGAACGATATCTATATATATAAAATTCAATGTATGTATGTATGTATGTATGTTTTCTATACAATTCTACACCGTTTGACCAATCTCTACCAAATTTGGTGTAGAAGCTATTTACAATGCTACAAAAAACATAGGCTACTTTAGAATCTTGCCGCGAACTTTGGTCAAGCGCTGTATTAGCTTGACCAACGTTAGTGCGGATCAACGAATCAACGTTTCAACGGATCAACGTATTAACGAACGATATCTATATATATAAAATTCAATGTATGTATGTATGTATGTATGTATGTTTTCTATACAATTCTACACCGTTTGACCAATCTCTACCAAATTTGGTGTAGAAGCTATTTACAATGCTACGAAAAACATAGGCTACTTTAGAATCTTGCCGCGAACTTTGGTCAAGCGCTGTATTAGCTTGACCAACGTTAGTGCGGATCAACGGATCAACGTTTCAACGGATCAACGTATTAACGAACGATATCTATATATATAAAATTCAATGTATGTATGTATGTATGTATGTTTTCTATACAATTCTACACCGTTTGACCAATCTCTACCAAATTTGGTGTAGAAGCTATTTACAATGCTACGAAAAACATAGGCTACTTTAGAATCTTGCCGCGAACTTTGGTCAAGCGCTGTATTAGCTTGACCAACGTTAGTGCGGATCAACGTTTCAACGGATCAACGTATTAACGAACGATATCTATATATATTAAATTCAATGTATGTATGTATGTATGTATGTATGTATGTATGTATGTATGTATGTATGTTTTCTATACAATTCTACACCGTTTGACCAATCTCTACCAAATTTGGTGTAGAAGCTATTTACAATGCTACGAAAAACATAGGCTACTTTAGAATCTTGCCGCGAACTTTGGTCAAGCGCTGTATTAGCTTCACCGACGTTAGTGCGGATCAACGTTTCAACGGATCAACGTATTAACGAACGATATCTATATATATTAAATTCAATGTATGTATGTATGTATGTAAGAAGAACAGGAATTGGCAATATCGCTGCGTGCTTTCGAAAATTCCTTATTAGAAGACGAAGGGGAGGAGGAAAAGGAAGAACACAAAAAACAAGAGTAATTGGCAAAAATAAAATAAAGTAAAATTAGAAATTATTGTGGTTTTTGTGAATACTTAACAGTTTTGTTAAACTTTTTTTTATTAAACCTTGATTTGTATTTTTTATTAATTTATTTATTTAATCCTTTTTTAATACGTTGGGTATTTGCGATGACCAAATAAGTCGCAAGGTCATTATGCGGATTGGATCTAAAAAATACATGTAGGCAAATATTGAAATTTGGGCAGGACAACGTCTGCCGGGTCAGCTAGTTCTTCACTAAATAAATTACAACGTATAACAGCCTGGTGTTTACGATTTGCAAATAATTCTAAGCAATCAAACACAAAGATACGTGGTCCGTTAACAATTGAAGAATTAAATAACGCATTGCATAAATTGATCACATTAGCACAAGAAGAAGATTTCCCGGAAGACATAAAAAACCTAAAGCTGGGAAAAATTAAAAACAACAGCAAAATTTTAAGTTTGAACCCATTTTTGGACAATAAGGGTATTTTAAGAGTAGGGGGTAGAATAAGACATGGTGAGTTCGACTATGCAAAAAGGCACCCAGCTATTCTATCAAAGTCGCATCTTCTAACAAAATTAATTATCAAAAATGAACATTTAAAAAATTTGCACGCTGGTGCGCAAGCCATTCTAGCAGCAGTTAGAGAAAACTATTGGCCCTTGTCAGGACTTAATACAATAAAAGGCATTTTAAGGCAATGCTTGACATGCTTCAAGGTAAAACCTCCACAAATCAACACCAGGATGGGAGATTTACCAGCCAATAGGCTAAAACCACAACAACCATTCACTGTAGTCAGCATAGATTTTGCAGGTCCTTTTCTAATAAAGGAAAGCAAACTTAGAAATAGGAAATTAATAAAATAATATTTTTGCGTTTTTGTTTGTTTCGCGACGAAGGCAATGCATATCGAGTTGGTGGGAGATTTAACTTCACACGCGTTTTTGAATTGCTTAAAAAGATTCGTAGCCAGACGTGGAATTCCTAAAGAAATTTATAGCGATAATGCAACAAACTTCACATCTGCAAATAGGCAATTATTAGAAATCATAAATTCATTAGTCATTAGTGTTAAAAGCGAGACAGTCAAAAGATATTTGCAAGACAACAGAATTTATTGGAATTTTATGCCCGCGAGGTCACCTCATTTCGGTGGTTTACACGAGAGCGCGGTAAAATCTGTAAAAATTTGTTTAAAAAAGATTATCGGGAATATTTCATTGACATTTGAAGATATGTCGACCATTTTATGTCAAATTGAGTCAATTCTAAACTCCCGTCCACTATTTTACTCCTCAAATGATCCAAATGACCTAAATCCTTTGACTCCTGCACACTTCTTGATTGGAGACACATTCACTTCATTACCAGACAATGATCTAACAACAGCCAACTACAATCGTTTGTCACACTTTGAAAAACTTCAACAGCTTGTGCAACATTTTTGGAAACGTTGGTCACGTGATTATTTGTGCCAGCTACAAACCAGAAATAAATGGAAAAAATTGGGTAAAATCAATGTACTAATTGGAGATCTCGTCCTATTAAGAGACGAAAACCTTCCACCACTGTGTTGGTCCTTGGGACGCATCGAAAAAACACATCCTGGTGCAGACGGGATAACGCGAGTTGTAAGTGTAAAAACAAAAAGTGGAACAACAAAACGTGCTATTAACAAAATCTCTCCATTACCAAAGGACTCAGATGAGATTAATACTTAAGGCAAATTCAAACCACATCATCATGTCGGCACACTTACTGTTTTTTTTGAATTGGTGTAAACCCCAATTGCCGGGGAATATGTTCAGACTTTGTTTAATTATATAGAATATTTTCTTTGTTTGTTTGTTTTTTAATATTTGTTTGTTTAATATTTAGAAATTTCTTATGTTACAATATTACGCGCGACTCTGTACATCTTCGATACGCGCATGTTATTCTTGAGGCCTGCGTATAAGGCCAGTATGAAAACTTATGTTAACATGAATGTATGCTTGTAATCTATTAAGCTCGAATTAAAGTTAATTTTATACAGTCCACTTTGATTATTTAAAAAAAAAAGAAAACAACCATCTACAGCTTAACATTGTCAACTTAATTAACATGCAATGCTTCAACAAGTAACGAACAATTTGGGGCAGGCAACTGAAGTTCTTCAACTTCGTGAAAAAAGAACGCAACAGAGAACAGCGCAGGATATTTTCGGGGAGTTTGTGGCAGCACAGCTGAAATTAGTAAAAGAAGAGAGAAGAAACGCTGTGCAATACATGATTCATGGAGTGCTACAGAAAGAACTGGAACGACAAGAGTAGTCAAATTTTGCACATATTAATTTGTTTAATAAAAAATATACCTACATATAAAAAAAAACTCTTTATTATGCTTTAATTGAAAAAAATAAATTTATTAATAAGAAAAGTTTCATAACTTATACGATTGTACATTAGGTATGATCATTCAACACCAATTGATTTATTTTGCCACTGGACACTGCCAAGTGGAGAATTGAAATATTCAGAAAATTTATTTCTGATATCGGATGCAACATTACTGCAATGATTTACACCTTGTTGGGACATTGTGGGCAAGTTGCATTCCTGAATGTTAGTACCGATGGCGATGTAGGCTTTGTTTTTTGTCGCAAGAAAATTGTGTAAAATGCAACATGTCAAGGTGATAAGTTCTACCTTCTCAGGGCCCAACTTTATTGTTGACTGTAGTATTCTGAACCGGTTTGCCAATATGCCAAACCCATTTTCTACAACACGTCTAGCTCTTGACAAACGATAATTAAAAATTCTTTTGTCTAATGACAATCCTCGCTGGGGAAAAGGTTTCATTAGCCTCTTCGATAAAGGAAAGGCGTCATCTCCCACGATTACGTACGGAACTTGCACGGTTGTCCCTGGTAAATTTTCATCTTCGGGTAAATTGATATTGTTTGAATTTATTGCTTTACGAAGACTACTTTCGCGAAAAACACGCGCATCGCTAATTCGCCCATTCACACCCACATCAACATATATGAATTTGTAATTAGCATCTACCAATGCCAATAAAACAATACTATGTGCCCCCTTATAGTTATAGTAATAAGACCCGGCACTTCGAGGGGCTTCAAAATTTATGTGTTTGCCATCCAAACTGCCAACGCACATTGGAAAATTCCATTCCGTTTCGAAGTCCTTTGCAATTTTCTTCCATTCCTCAACGGTATCTGGCATATAAAACCAGGAGTAATGATATCCACATGCACTTAAGTATATTAATAAATTATTTACCTTAATGTACTCGTGCATTAATGTGTCCACTATTGCTTGACAAACTTCGGGTATAATTAAACTTATTGTAGACTCGTGAATCCTAGTAGCATACATCAAATCCCGATAAGTATTTCAGCGGATCTCCTAGCAACAGGAGTCGGTCTGGGACATTTCGCCGTCGCCGTTTCGCCGTGGCCGTTTCGCCGTCGCCCATTTCGCCGTGGCCGTTTCGCCGTCGCCCATTTCGCCGTCGTTAATTAAAAAATATAAATCAAAAGTTACAATTAAAGTTTTATTAAATTATATAAAAATTAAGTTAAAGTTAAATAATAAAATTAATAGTTTTAGAAGAAGAAGAAAATGTAACCTAACCTATGGGAATTTTTTTTGGGATTTCAAACCCACTCACAATATGAGGCTGTTTCATTTATATAGTAAAAATTTATTACCAACTTAAAATGTTGCGATAATACAAAAAATATCGATTCCTAACACTAACCTAAGCTCGACCGGTGGATCCCCTTTTTAACGGTCTTGTCATTAAAAAAATATCGTTTCCTAACACTAACCTAAGCTCGACCGGTGGGTTTTGAATTTAGTTTGAATTTAGAAAAAAAAAATTTGACACCCTGTATATAGAATCAATCAATTAAATTATTGATTGGGAATGTTAAAGTTGGTAACAAAATAATAGAACGTAGTAGTATATAAAAGAGCGGGAAGTAACTAATTTTGAATAATTATCTAAACTCGACAATTCAATTAAAATAAAGATCAAGATCAAATTATGGCGAATACTATATTCGCCATTTTTTAATGTTAATTAAAAAATATAAATCAAAAGTTACAATTAAAGTTTTATTAAATTATAGGCGAGAGTTATGTATCTCTGACTAGCTGAAACAAAATTTCTTCAGCTACACACTAAAGAACAGGCTTATATATGTCTAATAAAACAAAAAAAAGGGTGAACGGGGTAAAAATAACCAAAATATCGACTTTTGAAAAGTAGAGGACAGTCGCATCTTGTATGCGGTCGAACACGGTCTCACCCACATAGCTCGGCCGCGGTCCCTTCAAATCGAGTGAAATTTTTTCGCTCCGATTTTAATTTTTCTTTGAAATTCGGATAGATGGGGGTGTGATTAGTGGATATCTATATATATAAAATTCAATGTATGTATGTGTGTGTGTTTTCTATACAATTCTACACCGTTTGACCAATCTCTACCAAATTTGGTGTAGAAGCTATTTACAATGCTACGAAAAACATAGGCTACTTTAGAATCTTGACGCGAACTTTGGTCAAGCGATGTATTAGCTTGACCAACGTTAGTGCGGATCAACGTTTCAACGTATTAACGAACGATATCTATATATATAAAATTCAATGTATGTATGTATGTATGTGTGTTTTTCTTTGTGTCTTTCTCTAAAAGAGAAAGCTTTAATTGAACAAGAATTAAAACAATTAATAAAAATTGGGGCAGTGGAGAAGTGTACCTCCCTCCCAGACCAATTCATTTCAGGATTTTTCTTGCCGAAAAATCAAATGGCAGAAAACGCCTTATTCTGAATTTGAAACAATTCAATACATTTATTAGCGCTCCCCATTTCAAAATGGAGGACTCTAGGTCAGCCACCCGACTGATCCAACATAATTATTTTGCCGTCACACTCGATCTCAAAGACGCCTATTATTTAATTCAGGTTCACAGAAATTACAGAAAATTTCTAAGGTTTCAATTTTACGGAGACCTCTACGAGTTTACATGCCTCTGTTTCGGTCTCTCGTCGGCTCCATACACCTTCACTAAACTAATGAAGCCAGTAGTACAATACTTACGCTCTAAAGGCGTAATATGCGTAAACTACTTAGACGATTTTTTATTGCTAAGTAACTCAAAGGAAGAATGTCACAATAATGTTCGCATTACCACTAGCCTGTTGAAATCCTTAGGATTCATAATTAATACCGAAAAATGCGTTCTCACACCTAACACCAGGTGCAAATTTCTTGGATTCATATTCGATTCAACAACCTTGACATTAGAACTGCCACCGGGAAAACGTACAAAAATACGGAAGTGGGTCGAATATTTTAGATCTCATAAATCATGTAAAATCCAACTCTTGGCCCAGTTTATAGGCTTACTTACATCGGCGTGCCCAGCGATAAAATTTGGGTTCTTGTACACTAAATCCTTCGAACGTGCAAAATTTCTGGCTTTAAAGGAAAATCACGGTGACTTTAATAAAACCATGACTTTACCTAATGAGCTTTTACACGATCTGACATGGTGGCATAAGAATATTAATTCCTCATATAACAATTTAAAAAAATACAACTTCGTCTTAGAAATTTGCACCGATGCCAGCCTGTCTGGGTGGGGAGCATATTCGAAAGGCGAAAGCGCGCATCCCATGTAGCACACATTATTGGCGCAATATTGCTCCAATATTGAAAATCAATATTGCGCCAATATAGAGATGTGAACATTCTGCTATATTGGTTCAATAGGGATTTTCAATATTGTACTAATATTGATTTTCAATATTGGACCAATATTGATTTTTCTAGTATTTTTTTTGTTAACGTAATTTAAATATTATAACTACTAAGAAAATGTAAGTATCCTAAATTATTTAACTATTTTTTTTTCAAGTGAAATTTTTCAAGCTCTCTATTTTATGGTAACAAGATATTTTTAAAATTTTATTCTGCTAGGTCAAAATCATGGGATATTGTTCTGTGGGAGAAGGAAGGTACATGTGGTTATGTGCCGTCTTGTTGGGCCGCCAACGATGATAAGACTGTATACGTTTTCCCAAATCGATTATCGAAAGCGGACCTGAACGCTTGGATTTCAAGATGTGATCCCCCAAAAATGAATAAGGGGTTCAACGAATTCAAAGCGCGTTGTAAGAAAACAGTTTCTACTATAAAGGCAGCCGAAAAGTTCACCAAAAAATATGAACAAACAAGCTGCCTAAGTTCGGAGGAAAGTGAAAATGATGGTAGTTTGTTGATGGTAGAAAGTGATGAAGGTAATTTATATTACATGTAAATAAATATTTTAAACGAGCGATGCAAAACGTGTTACGTCAAGGCTGAATTTCTATTATAGCGTCATTTTACATAAAAGTAACATGCCAGAATGTTTTGCATCCCTCATAAGGTCATAAGATTTCTGTATTCAAGAAATTTATTTTAAATATTTTTTTAGATGAAACCAGAAGTAACAAAAGGAAGCACTTGCCCGACGAAGAAACTGAAAACGATAAAGGTAATTTAAATAAATATTTTAACCTGAGATACAATACGGTCAATACGTGAACATGTTTTGCATCCCTCATAAGGTCATAAGATTTCTGTATTCAAGAAATTTATTTTAAATATTTTTTTAGATGAAACCAGAAGTAACAAAAGGAAGCACTTGCCCGACGTTGGCTAAACGGTAGATAAGTTTGTTTGATTGCTTTCCTTCACACCCAAAAAGGTTTTTTACAATCTAATAGCTGAGGAAGAAATTTGTGTTAATAGTTTACAACAATGGGGTTTTTCGAGGATGTCGGGAGGGAATATGGTGCGGAGGTGGTAGATGGACTAAACGCGATCAAATCCAACTACACGAAGCTTGCCAAGGCCATTAGCAGAAGGAACTTCTTGTTGCGCTGTAGGAGGGCCCACATATACCCACAGTTCATACAGCAGAAGGTTCTTAGTGTCTCACATGAACTTATCCCCGATAGAGAGATTTTACATGACGCGGAGGGGTTTTTGAAGAGGTTCAAGGGAGGGATATTAAACATACACATCAAGATTGCGATAAAAACTATTAATTTCATAAAAAGGCAGATATTGCAAAATAAAATTAAACTCATAAATAAGTTACGAGAGGGGGTTGTAGAGAGATTTGTTGATATTGAGGAATGGCACCTCACTGCGAAAATCATAAAAATGAGAGAGAACATGTGTAATAAATTTACGAGGTTGCTCCACCAACAGCGAAAAACGGACCTGTTGGGAAACAAGGATTGGGTCATCAACCTAACACACATTGACCTACCTGATGAAGTGGCCTGCACTATATCCTTGGGCCCCAAATTTGCCATATCCCCTAATCTGAGAAACTTCCCTATTTATTCCTTTTTGGCGGAAGTTGACTGCACTCTGGAAGGCACTACCCTACCTAGAGAAAAGAAAGAGGTACTCAGAGGGAAAATAATCAACATCACTCACAACTTCCTTAATGAGAGGAGCAAGGTTGTGGACCCCATAGCGAAGCAGGTTTGGACATCGCAGAAATTTATTAAGGCTAATCCGGACATTCTCGTGTTGAAGGCAGACAAAGGCAATGCCACGGTGGTAATGTACAAAAAAGAATACCACGAAAAGATGTCACAATTGTTTAGCGACAGCAAAGTATATATGAAACTTAAAACAAACCCTACCAACACCATCCAAGGGAAATTTAATAAAGTAGCTAAACAATTGGAAAATAACGGACACATAGATATCCATATGCGTAAGAAACTCACTAAATACAATGCACAGGCCCCAAGAGCATACGGCCTCCCGAAGGCCCACAAGACAGGCACACCACTGAGACCGGTCATAAGTTGCATCGAATCCCCATCAACGCCTTTAGCGGGGTATATTAACAAAATCTTACAAAATGTGTTCCCATCTTTGCCTTTTAACGTGAGAAACTCGAAGGAGGCCAAGGAGAAGATAGTGAATCAAGTTTTAGAGGAAGATTACATCCTAGTGTCTTTCGACGTAAACTCTCTATTCACGAATGTTTCTAAGGAGGCTGTTTTGCAGTCTATTAGGAACAATTATTGGGATCTGGTGACACCTTTTACTACCATCCAATTGGAAGAATTCCTACAAATGATAGCCACTATTTTCGAAAATAGCTACTTCAGCTATGGTACCGAATTTTATAAACAGTTTGTCGGGTCAGCTATGGGCAACATCTGCTCACCTATCTTTTCCAGTTTTGTCATGAACGACCTGCTCTGCAACTTTTTTGGATCCATACATTTCCACGTTCCTTTCTAGATGTTGTATGTTGATGATATTTTGACAGCCATCCCTAGAGGGGAGATACAGAATTGTATCGACATTTTAAATGGCTATGACGAATTACTTACTTTCACCTACGAGGTTGAGACCAACAACTCGTTACCTTTTTTGGACCTACTTGTAAGCCGAGACACTAATGGTTTTTTGGACACCGACGTATACAGGAAGCCATCGTCCACTGAACGCCTTCTTAATTTTAACTCTTCTCACCCTCTACAACATAAGATGAGTGTCATTACCACGTTGAAGCACAGGCTCCAAAACTGTGTACCCACCAGCAAAATGGGAGTGAGAATGTATGAACTAAGCCAACAATTAAGAAGAAATGGTTATCCAGGTCGTCTATTGGACAACATCCTATTTAGGAAGAAAGCACCACCTATCAGAAACGAAGTTTTGCAGGAAGAACCTGAGGAAAAGGCTAAATTTAGTAAGATCACATACCATCCTAAGCTGGCTAACAAATTAAAACACATTTTCAAGGAGTGTATAGATAAGGACAACTTACGGTTAGCATTTCATACTCCTCTGACATTGAACAGTATCCTTTTTTCTAGAGTCAAGGATAGAACACCGATACTGGATAGAGCCAACGTTGTTTATAAGATAAACTGCTCCGATTGCGAACACCAATATATTGGACAGACGTCCCAGAAACTTTCCAAACGAGTCTACCAACACCACTGTGATATACGACTGGGTAAAACGAAGACAGGTTTGGCTCACCATTCTATCGAAAAACACCACAATTTTAAAGATGAAGATGTAACGATACTGGCGTCAGAGAAATGCTACAGCAAGAGGATGTTTATAGAAGCTGCCCTAATATCTACAAGTAGCAATAATATCAACATACAAAGTGATTATTCTAACATAAACAATGGGTACCTTAACCTACTGCAGAACTTTAAAGTCAAGACCAAAAGACCGCAGAAGTAGTTGCGTTTGTTGCCTTGGCAAGTTGGAGGATTACTAATGTTTGTTTTACTTTTTTGTTGGACAAGTTTGGTGCGTGGTGACGACGATTACGTGATGTGATGTTATAAGATCTGATGTTTGACAATCTTTTGTTTGTTTACATCTCGGTTTGTGTTTTCGCGGCCAGATGGCGCGAACGTATTTGTTTTGCGAACGATTTTGCGGGAATTTTTAAATTTTGTAATTTTGTACGATTTTATTGGACACGATTTATCTGTTTGTTATCTGTTCTAGGGGCAGATAGTTATTTTATTGCAATTAATTTATTGAAATTGATTCTAATTTGTTTGACTACTATTGTTATATTTTTAAATTTTAAACCGTTATACACTGTGAATTGTCCCATATTTATATTTTTACATAATTTATACAATATTGTTAAGTTTTTAACCCTTTTGACGATGATCGTGTCCACAATTTCATCACTTGGTGCAATACCTTTCCCGATGTTTATAGTTGTGCATTGTCAAACGTTATCCATCACCTACTGTATGGTATGTAGTTGCCGATCCATGATACCTTAATCGTTTATTGAGCACCTCTGTATTTTTCCAGCCCTGAGGATGATTAAATACATTCATCGAAACGTTGGCTAAACGGTAGATAAGTTTGTTTGATTGCTTTCCTTCACACCCAAAAAGGTTTTTTACAATCTAATAGCTGAGGAAGAAATTTGTGTTAATAGTTTAAAAAAGTATTATTATTAATAGTCCACTTAATTTAAGTTTTTGCCTTGGTTTTTGATTCAGAACAATTTTTAACGTCGGTGAAATTTTACCTCCTCGATAAATATACTCTAGTGAAATTTTACCCCCGGGGTAAAATATCCCTAGTGAAATTTTACCCCCTGTAAAAATTCTTTAGGGGGTAAAATATCCCTAGTGAAATTTTACCGGGGGTAAAATATCCCTATTGAATTTTTACCCCGGGGTAAAATATCCCTAGGGATATTTTACCGGGGGGTAAAATATCACGGGGGTAAAAATCCACGGTTACACCGGTGCAACCGTCGATATACTGTCAAACTGGGAATAATCCTCAAGATCAGGTTACAAACCTATCATTTGTTCCATATCAACAATATGCACCTCAAACAGAATGGCAAACGGTACAGAATAATAAAAAAAGGATTAGAAGCCCCGAGATTCAGAAAACGCGCAAGCAATCAAAACTAACCAACTACTGGCTATCAAATCCAGTGGAAACACAAAATAGATTTGAAAAATTACAAGATGAATCTGAACAAAATGGTGAGCAGGGGAATACTGAGAAGGTGGAAGAACGGGCACCAAAACCGCCACTAGTAACAATCTATGGTGCAGAGTTTCACAATTGCATGAAAAAATTAGAAAAATAGCAGCAGAGAACTACACGTTGAAAGTAGTCGGAAACGAGCAAGTTAAGATCCAGTTGAATGATGTAACAAACTTTAAGCCAGTAATCGAGATGTTGGATGAAAACAAAACACAGTACCATACATATAAGCCAAAAGAAGATAAAACATTCCGAGTGTGTAACGTTAAAATCGCGCTCGCAGCGCATCAAAATTTTTGGTAAAATATCGTAGCGATCAAACAGAAAATATTTCTCGTCTTTTTAAATTTTTAAAATCAAATGTTTTAAAAAGTACATATTTCTTGGTCAATTAGATTAGTAAGCAAGTAAAGAATAAACTTCCGTCTTTGTAAATTTTCAAATGAAAATATTTTAAAAGTATACCTTTTGTAGGTTGTATAATACGATCGAAAGATTGAAAGTATAAATCAACACATGAAATACGTTTTCGATTCGCTTAATATTTTCCGATGTCTGGAGTTACAAATTAAATGTATATTCTTCGATAGGTAGATTATAAATCCATATGGATAAACTAGTGTATTTGTTTTGACGTAGCATAAATTGCTAAATCAAGAATTCTATCGGTCAGCGGAAATCTCTTTATTCCGATGCATTTTTAGTTTCACGTCCGCAAGTCCAGATGTCTATTTAGCGAATTATTTTGTACATGATGAAACTTTAAGTTGAGATAGGAATCCTCGATGCAGTTTTGTACAAAATACACACTTATACCTGTCAAATCGCGTGAGATGTATGTATTTTATTTTGTTATCTTGCCCACATGTCGACTTGATCGACCAAGTATAAAATTTTATACATTGCGCTTATGGAGACTTGCAACATTGTAGTTCAGAATTAAAAACCTTTTTGTATAGTAAAAACTTCTTAACGTAAACATTCAAATAGCAAAAAATGCGATATCGCACAGATGTATTTTCAAAGTTTGCACGTCGTTTTGCATGGACAAAGATCGATGTGTTGCTTTTTCGCTCATGGTTTCAGCCTATCGAGGCCCGAGGTCAAAATTAAGGACCAATTAGGGAACATATTAGAGATTAACGTGGTGGGATATTTGCCCCCACAAATGCATTTTTCGGGTCAAAACCATATATAAGGCACTGCATTCTATGCAAAAGCCAAGATTTCGATTGAAGTCTTCAACATCGTCTCGCTGCCCGTTTGATCAGTGAGAGATTCATGTGAGTCCAAAGACTTGGCCGGAGATTTTCTCCGACCTTCGGGTCAAACGCTTTTTGTATAAGCGGACTTAGAATAATTGAAGTTAAAGTCAATTATATAAATCTTACAGAAGTAAGATTTCAAATCAATTAACCGTCATTTTGTGTAAACTTGTCTCGTGCAGTGCAATAGCAGGTAACAGTTTTTATCGATAGTATAAACTTTCATCGTTATGGTGCGGCATTATTGGAATTAATTACCAGTCATCCATGAAGTCATTATTAAATCTTTTTCGGACATTTTATTTAAATATTTTAGACATTTTATCGATTTTTTAAACAAGTTCCGGTATTAAATTTATCGGACATCTATTTGAACCTTTTGTTTCGATCGTAAACCAGTTGCCGATATTTCAACCAACATGGACTTTATTTAAAATCATTTCGACATTTACAACCGGTTCGTCGATGTTTCTATCACCGATCGGTATGGTTAAATTAGTTATCGATCGTTTAATTTGTTATAAATTATAGTTACGTATTTTTCGGCACGTTCAACTACCGCCGCTATCGCTAAATTGTTTTTATACCATCAGTAAAGTATTTTAATATGGATAAATTTTTATGCCGAACATTTTTGGAGTGTCACCTGTATTCCACACGTGTACAAATCCTGCAATATGTTGTGGACACATTTCCGAATAAACTTTTATTAATTATGTGAAAGTTCAGTACCGGACTTCAACTAATTGTTTCGAGTTGAGTAAATGAATTAAATCTAGATTTGTTTTTAACATTTAACAAATCCGTTCGTGTCATTTTTAACGCAGAATTACGTTTCGGTGTTTATCGTGGTGTAACCCATCTACACTAAAAACTCATCCGGCCGCGCGGAACCGACATACAGTCCGGATTGAGTCGAAGTTATCGAAAGTGGAATATCCTATTTTTCGTGATCACCACCAACCACCCACTACCGAAGTATTCTCGATTTTGTAACTCATTTATGGTCATCCCGATTATTGAAGAAGAACATTATCGTATCTCACACCGGCAAATCTATATGGAAATTCCGATTGGAACACATCTGCACCTTTTGTATGTAAGCATTATTTTAGTATTTCTAAGCATTATTGTATTTAGTGGTCAGTCTTGACCACTGCATTTTACAAACCTTAAGTTTACCATGAAAGACGATATCGCACCCTCTTTGTATGTCCTTTTGTGTGTTAATATTTACTTGGACGTGGTGAAGCCACGTCAATGAAATCCTTATTCTAAATTGTTTGCTGAAGTAACGTCACGTTTTTGAATTATGTTTTACGTCATATTTAATGTTTAATGGATTAAACCATTCAGATTTTAGATTGAATTTTGTGTCATATTTAATATTAAATTAATTAAATCAACTAGTCTGTCACATTTTGGTGAACAGCTGGTCAGCTTCAAGTCAATATTTTATTGTTAACATTTTATTATTATTCAAGTCAGTTTTTCATATGGGTTTTGTAGCATAATGTAGATGTAAATTTGATTAAACATGTGTTATAAAATGCCAAAGGCCCCTGAATATTTCGTTATTATATCTCTTTATTATTTATATCTGTGTTTTTATTATTGTTTATGTGTTTGTTTATTTAGCGATTGTACAAAGGTAAGGTTTAATAACAGCAAGATTTACTATGTAATCCAAAGAGAGGCCACCAGTGTGAGATGCTCGCGATCAAATTAGTCAACAGCTGTCGTGTATTCAGCTGGAAAGGGTGATTTTGCATCCCTTTCAAATGGACCTTGGTTCAAAATTCACGTGGCGCCCTTATATACTCCTTGTGTAAATATATCCCCCCCCCCGTTTGAGATAACATCCTAACTCGCGATCGAGGATTGCCCGGTCGCTGAGGAGAGACCGACAAGACACGACGTTTAGTCACAAGCCCTTCTGCTCCACCCTACGAACACCACCCTTCGCGGCTAGAGCTAGCTATCTCGTTTAATCCTTGTTCGGAAGGTGTCTTGGATGTGGATTGTCGTGTAACAAGTGATATTGAAAGGAATGAACCATTCCGTAAAATCTGAAGATATAATAGCAGAACTAAATAAACTTGGCCATGAAGCCACCAATGTTTGGAACATCCGCCACCGAACAACTAAGATACCACTACCAATGCATTATGTGGATCTTGTAACTAAGGAAAACAACAACAAAAATCTATGAAATAAAACTGATAAAGCAAAATACGGTCTCATTTGAACCACCACGCGCTAAGAGAGTTATACCCCAATGCACAAGATGCCAAAGTTTTGGACATACCAAGAACTTCTGCAGAAGACCAGAAAAATGCGTAAAATGTGCGGGAAGCCATCACACTAAAGATTGTGAACGCAGAGTACGTGACAAAATGGTCAAATGTGTTAACTGCGGGGGTAACCACCCGGCAAACTATCGAGGGTGCGACATCCATAAACAACTTCAACAAAGATTGTATCCATCGCTTAGAAGAAAACAACCAACCCCGCAACAAAATACGATGGCAAACCAACAACCAAGTCCAAACATGACTCCTTACCAATGGCCAATCAATTACAATCAAGCTTTCCCAACACTCCCTTCTCTGAAGATTTTTAGCTGCCAAATTGCGTTGAAGTATTCCCTTAAAGGTAGAAAGGGAAAACACTGTTTTCAACAGCTAAATTTATACAGATTAGTAGTAGGTAAGTAATACTGTTTCATCAATTCAAAATAATAACTTACTGTAAATATTTGTTTCAGCTTGTATACGGGTACAATACAAAGATGAAAAAGATTTCGACATCGACAAGGAAATTGGCTCCATATTGTCTGGTGCGGGAGATTGGGACGGAGGGAGATTAACAAGAGGAAAGGAGTAAATTTAAATTGATTTATAATGTATTTTGTATTCTTAAAATAACAAAATTTAATTTTAAATAAAAATAATTATTTATTATATTAACATTGTTTAGCACTGTAAAATCGATTTATTATCTCTTTAACTAGTTTGTCAAAAAGCGTACCGACATTGTCTTCCCAATTTTCGTATGTTGCCAAAGGGAAAAAAACGGATTTGTCAAAGCGGACATACGTAGACTGCGCCGATGGTCAGAAATTAATCCTTTTATTTGGAGTAGTGACCATGATGGGCAACATGTAGATTGTGTCGATGGTCATTAAGGGTAACATACAGATTGCGTCGATGGTGTACCTGAAGGATTTAAAAGTATTACTAAGGTATAATGGGGTTATTATTGTCAATCAGTTTATTAAATATTAAAAAAAAATCCAAAAATATTGGAATATGTCAACATCTCGATATTGGCACAATATAGATTTTCTATATTCCAGATCCCTGGCATCTGAAGTAAGATGCTATACAAAATATGCCGTTCTGAAAAATCACGTATCCATAATCTTTTTTATTTTATTTTTTACCATTTTTTTTCAGAAAAAAAGTATTGTTTTCCATAAATCCATACTAATATTCAAATATATAAATGCGATTTACAAAAAATATTGTTTTTAATTAAAATTTTTATTTCAACTTAGAAAAAACTGGTGATGCAATATCTCTACTGCCACAAAATAATCTTCAAATTTAGTTACCCAGCATTTGGATTTTATTTCTTTTGTTGGTATAGTGTATTGGTATTCGCCTAAATTCGATACTCTATAAAATCCAACTTCTGTTGATTGTAGAGGTTTCTTAAAAAAATGTGTAATATTATTGAAAGTATTAACACTTACAAAAGATTTATCTAAAATTTTTATTACTTTGGCAACCACACCATCTTGTGTCATTACAATTTCTTTCGTCCAATTTAATTGTTTCAATCGTAAATTTTTGTATGGGAATACAACTAAAATTAGCATTTTCCCGTTCATAAATTCTACGCATCATCTGTTGTAGTGGTTTATTCGGTGTTCTCAATAATTTTAGAAGCATACCAAGCAAATTTTCAAATGGAAAACAACTTATTGATTCTAATTTTAGATTAGCCTTTACGGTATCAACCACTAAATGCTTTATTGAATGTATATTATATACCATTTCAGAAAGTCCATATATCTTCTCAAAACTACTACAAAATTTTTCTATCAGTGTAACTACTTTTTCCCTATTGTTATGCAATTCGTAATCTCCTTTGCTTAATAATCTAAACACAACATTTAAAAGTAAAAAATTATTGTACTCTCGCAAAGAAAGCAGATTCTTTAAAATTATTGGACCACTGTATAATAAAAAAAACCGAAACTCTGTGGCTTTCCACCTATCAATTTCTTCAAAGCTCCGTGGTTTTCTATTGAATTCACTTGGAACCGTTTGACCACAATTTAATGATCTTTCTGACATTTTTTTTCTGAAAGCTGGAAGAATTCTAAACTTGGACGATGATTTAATCCAAAAATTTATAAGTTTTCTTGTAACCCCTAAGAACACAAGATGCATGGAATCTAAAGGAATGTGACTAATAAATTTAAAATCTTTAATTTTAATTAAAGGTTATTGTTTTAAATGATGATCAGGTTGTGCTTGGTCGAAAAAATTCGAATTGGTTCTTAGCTCACAAATTTCGTTTCCAAACACAAGTTTATGGTTTTCACTTCTCCCTTTAATAAAGCATCTTTCGCAACCAAAATATCCAGTGTGACCTTTAATGCATTTAATAAATGCCCTAGCAGATGCATCGCACACTATACCTTTTATTTTAATAATGTAGATTCTATTATTATATTGTAAGCCGTTTGTTAACAATGTATTAATTTCTTCTACAAGTTTCTCGAAAAATTGATCTATATCGGAAGGTTTTGAATTTCCTAAATATAATGCTACAACAAACGGCGTTATCTTAAAATTTTCAATATAAACTTGACACAAGATTGGCCAAAACTGTGATGATGTGCTCTTCGCAATTGGAACTCCATCTACATTGAATATTAATTCTATTGCATTACTGCCAATATTAGCAAAAACTTTTTCTAAGCTACAATTTAAACTTTTTTTTAAATTAGCTTCTATCCCAAAATAATAGAAACTACCTGAATCTGGTAATGATGAGATCACATTTAAATATTTTCTAGGCGTTTTAAGAACTGTTCTAGCACTTAATGGTAGTTCTGGGTGATATGGCTTTCTTCTTCTTCAAGTGCCGTCCCCGCTACGGAGTTTGGCAATCATCATTGCTATTTCTATCTTTGAAACGGCTGTTCTGAACAATTGGGTAGATGTACACTTATACCATTCTCTCAGATTGTGCAGCCAAGATGTCCGCCTCCGGCCAGTACTTCTCTTTCCCTGGATTTTTCCCTGCATGATCACCTGCAGTAGTTGATATTTCTGTCCTCTCATCACGTGGCCCAGGTATTCAAGCTTCCGTCTCTTGATGGTAGTTAGAATTTCCCGCTCTTTCTTCATTCTTCGGAGGATCTCCACATTCGTCACCCTATCCGTCTACGACACCCCAAGCATTCTTCGATATACCCACATCTCGAAGGCTTCCATTTTATTAATGCTGTTCTTATTTAAAGTCCACGTCTCCACACCATAGAGAAGTATGGAGAAGACATAGCATCTAACTAGTCGAATTTTAAGTTGTAGGTTTATGTCGTGGCTACAGAAAACGCTCCTCATGCTTGTGAATGCTGCCCGGGCCTTTTCAATTCTTATTCTTATCTCTTGAGTCAAGTCGTTGTTGTTGTTGTTGACATATGTTCCCAAATATTTATATTTATGCACACGATCAATGGGACACCCATTAATGTATATATTCCCGTTCACTCTATGTGTCTTCGAGATAATCATGAATTACGTCTTCTTGTCGTTTAGTGTCAGCCCGTTCTCTTCGCTAGCTGTTACTACCTTATTTAGAATGTGTTGTAGGTCTTCTATCGTTTCCGCTATTAGGACGGTGTCGTCGGCGTATCTAATATTGTTGATAGGTTTTCCGTTGATTTTTATCCCTATCTCTTCGCCCTCCAGCGCTTTTCTCATGATCTCCTCCGAGTAGATATTAAAAAGTAGGGGTGACAGCACGCATCCCTGTCTAACTCCTCTCTTAACTTGGATCTCGTCGGTCGTGTCGTTTCCCACTCGAATAGTTGCTTTCTGCCCGTAATACAGATTCGATATTATTCTAATATCTTGTGTGTCTAATTGTTTTGCTCTCAGTATCTCGACAAGTTGGTCGTGTCTGACCTTATCAAAGGCTTTATTGTAGTCAATAAAGCAGGCAACTACATCCTGGTTTACATCCAGGCATCTTTGGGCTAGGATATTGAAAGCAAACAATGCTTCTCGGGTTCCATATCCATTCCGAAATCCAAATTGTGTCTTGGCTTTAAGATATTTAATAATTTATCTAATTGTAAATGATTGATTTTTGTTTCAATTGCCCAATTTTTTAGTGACACTTCTAAAGAATTATTTGAATATGATTCAGATTCGTTATTTACATCATTATCCCTAATACCACTTTCTATCGAATCGCTAAAACTACTATCATTGTACGCTTCTTCCAACTCGTCGATATTGTGTAATTCATCATTATTACTGCCATTGTTTATCGAAGGGAACATCTCTTCTTCCAACTCGTCGACATTGTATAAACTATCATCACTAGGATTAATTACATTAGCAAGCATAGATTCGCTACAACTATTATCATCAGACTGTAATAATATTTTTATTTTCCCCGTCAATTTACGTTTTCCCGCCATCTAGCGTTGACCAGAATAGTTGTTTGTTTGACGTCGAGTGGCGCGCGCAGAACCACAAGATCCCTGGTAATGGCGTAGTACGAAAGAACGCTTGTGTAATTGTGTGATTGAAAACTTGGTAAAATTACCGAAATTGGCGTAATTCCTTTGTTCGTTCATCTGGGTGTTAATGAAAAAGGCCGTCCTTGTGACAATTATTACGATCGCCAATACTTGGTTATATTGAATGCATATTTGGTGTTATGCAATCAACAGCTTTATGCAAATGTATGTTACTGGAGTTTTAACGACAAAACCAATCACCACGCAATTCAATCAATCTGTTGAAGTTTTTGCTACAAAATTAGGTACGATCTCTTCCTTAAATATTGTGGTATTCGAAGCTGATGTATTTTGATGACGCCATTCCTTGGTTCGCACATTCCTGAATACAGGACCGTACCTAGCGATATGGTCAATGTGTTTTTATTGTTTATTGTAAACTTTTCCGTAAGTACCTTTTATCAGTTTATTTTAATTAACCCCGCTACCGATTCTAAATATTACAAACATTAAATTACGTCAAATTAAATATAAATTAATCATCACTTATTCTACCGGTTTTAAACAATTGAACTCCGAATGAAGTGTTTCGCCCATCCCTTTAGTTTTTGTGTTTCGGAGTTGCTATTCAAACAATTTTGCGTTCACCTTCAGCATAAATCTCGTGAACACTTGTGGTCCGTACCCAGGTGTAGTGCATTGTGTAATTCGATATTTTAAACATTTTAGTTATCTTCACGTCAAACTTTTCAACATTATTTAGTTTATCAAATGTTCATATATTTAATTATAATCTTAAGTACTAACCCCCTTTTTTTTGGTTCTCGAACGTGGAATCGAGGTGTTGTTTTAGTGGGATACTACCCGAGTCAATTTTCATCTCGATTCGACTGACCGAAACCTTGTTTATGTTACATTTATGTTCTTTTATGTGTTTAGTTTATATATATACAGTGTGTTGAACATTTTATGTTCACCTTTATCATAAGTATTATTATCCTCTGTTATTATTATTTTATTATTGTGTATTATTAGTATTTAAATCCGACAACCATTTACCGTATTCATATTTCATTATTTTACAATCTTATCAACGTTTATTATTATTAATCTACATAAATTGTCAAAATCGCCGTAATTATTATTCACATATTAAGTTTATTAGCTCCACCAAAATTAAGTCTTTTAATTAAAATACTGTTACTCGTTATTGGATATATTTTATTTCACTCTCGACTCCCCCCCCTATTTCTATATAGGTAAGTTCTGAATTACTTTTGGGGTAAGTTTATGACAAATTCAGTGGCGCCCTAATACCCGATTGTGACTTCCCTTGATTTTGCCGTCCCGGATTGTTATTGGAGTGATTTAAGCACCACGACCCACGCGATTGAGCTAGCGGCATCCAATACAAATCCAGGTAGACATTCACCTGTGTGATCACAGTTTGTTGACGGAACCAATTTGGCCCGTTACAAGACACAGATTCTTGCATAATTCTTTCAAATTCACGACGTACGAACATACTTTTTGCAGATCTACTTGTTTTCGACATTTTTCTTTTTCTCTATACGCTCTTCGATAATACGTTCGATAAGGTTGATTCGAGTGGTTGTTTCAGATTTTATTCGATTCTATATCCTCGTTTAATAATGTTGTCCTCTTATATAGTTTTTTTTTGAGTTGGCAAACACTGGCTCAGATCCGAGTTGACCGATAATTGTCTGCCGATGCTTAAACTGTGGTATCGATATTGGTTCAATATTGCACCAAGCATCAGGAGATTTTGGTGCAAAATTGATTTCTTATATTGGCGCTATATTTGAAATCAATATTGAACCAATATTGGTTGAAGTTCGACAGTTAATATTGGCTATAAATATTGGTTCAATATTGCACAAAAGCATCAGCACAAGCATTACCTATATTGGCGCTATATTTGAAATCAATATTGAACCAATATTGGTTGAAGCTCGGCAGTTAATATTGGCTATCAATATTGGTTCAATATTGCACCAAATATCAGCCAATATTGATTTCCTATATTGGCGCAATATGTGAAATCAATATTGAACCAATATTGGTTGAAGCTCGGCAGTTAATATTGGCTATCAATATTGGTTCAATATTGCATCAAGCATCAGCCAATATTGGCGCAATATTGATTTCCTATATTGGCGCAATATGTGAAATCAATATTAAACCAATATTGGTTGAAGCTCGGCAGTTAATATTGGCTATCAATATTGGTTCAATATTCTATCAAGCATCAGCCAATATTGGCGCAATATTGATTTCCTATATTGGCGCAATATTTGAAATCAATATTGAACCAATATTGGTTGAAGCTCGGCAGTTAATATTGGCTATCAATATTGGTTCAATATTGCACCAAGCATCAGCCAATATTGGCGCAATATTGGTTTGCTATATTGGCGCAATATTGGAAATCAATATTGAACCAATATTGGCTAAAGCTTGCAATATTGGGCCAAGATTCAATATTGAGTCAATATTTGTCCAATATTGCGCCAACATTGTGTGCTACATGGCTGGTGGACGGAATCGGACCAAAATAAACATATAAACTTCCTCGAGCTCAAAGCAATCTTTTTGGGTCTAACGTGTTTTGCCAAAAACCTAACGGACGCCAACGTCCTAATAAGAACGGATAACACCACAGCCCTAGCATATATCAACAAAATGGGTAGTATCCAACATCCAAATTTGAATCTACTAGCGAGACAAATTTGGCAATGGTGTGAAAAAAGTAATCTATGGATATTCGCATCATACATTAGCTCGAGCGAAAACGTCCAGGCCGACCGAGCCTCTCGCCTACTACGACCCGAAACAGAGTGGGAATTAAACAACAGAGATTTTTCTGGAATTACTCGGAAATTTGGAACACCAGAAATAGATCTTTTTGCATCAGTAGACAATTATAAATGTAGCAGATACGTTTCTTGGTTCACTGACCCGGGAGCAGAAACCGTAGATGCATTTACTATAAATTGGGGAAACTGTAACTTTTACGCTTTTCCTCCTTTTTCCATGATTTTGCGAGTTCTGCAAAAAATTTGTAACGATAAGGCGACGGGCATTGTTGTAGTTCCACTGTGGCAATCACAATGTTGGTATCCACTCTTGTAACGAATTTTTACATCCGTTACTATAACTTTTGCAACACCTTGTTATGAGATTTTTGAAATCGACCGATTTTCGTTCGATTTCCGTGACCGCTCGGTGAGGCGACCATCTTGATTTTGTTTTTGATCAAGTCAGACGTAGTCTATTTTGTCCTGACTAATTTTCGTTAATTAGACGACTAATTAATTGTTTTACTCATCTAGACAAGTAGATGATTGTTTTACGCGATTGCGGATTGTATAAAAACGATTCTAGGACATTTCGCTACGGGACATTTCGCACCCGGACATTTCGCACCCGGACATTTCGCTACCAGGACATTTCGCTCCCGGGGACATTTCGCTCCCGGACATTTCGCTACCACTTTTAGCATGTTTTTCATTATCAGGGATATTTTACCTTTAATACCGTTTTTTCATATTAACGTATTAGGGCCACCTTGTAAAGGCCCAATACAATAAAAATATGAAATAATAAACTAATAAAAAATTATTAACAATTAAAATAATTGAAAAATGGTAAAGTAACCATAAAAATTATGTAAAATAACTAAAAATAAAAAATTAATGTAATCAATTTAAATATTTATATAATTTAACATGTTAAAAACTAATTTTTTTAAAAAGATTTTAAATTATGAGCAATTCCACGAAGAAAGTTAAGTTTATCTTCTGAATCATAATTTTGAATCAACGTTTCGATGCGTTGATCCATATCCCGGTATTTCTTCGTCTTTGGGACAACAACTCCGCGGTTATGTTGCGCAATTTTTGCGCTACTTAAACCCTCTTCTTTTTTCAAAGCGATTATAAGACACCACAAGTTTGGATGAACATTTGTAATTAAACTTTTCAAAGCATTGTGGAAACCTTCCACATTGTTGTTAGTACGTGGCATACCATTCAGAGCTCGCGTGTGTACATTCCATAAAGAAATGGGAAACATAGGTTCAATTCTTCTCCTATGTTGACCACGACCTCTCTCGCATCCAATATAGTATGTTTCAAAGTATGAAACAATTTCTTGTGGAAGATCGTCATCATCAGCGAGTTGTTCGAAACCATCTACTACATCATCGATCGGTAGAAATCCAAGCGCCGGGAAACATCTGATCTTCAAATTGAACTCATCATCGTGATGGTACCTTTCTCTGAAGCCAAATTCTACAATTTTTTTGTACATGTTTTGTGACAAATGAAATAAACAACACGTAATAGTAGTGTTCCGAAAATTTTCGGAAAATGCATTAATGGCTGCTTTTTCATAATCCATCATAAGAATTTCAGGTTGTGCGTCGTCCACCAGTTCTTTTATTTTTGTAAATAATCTATGATATGTATTTTGAGTCTTATCAGGAAGCAAAGCAAAAAGCCGGGGTACGGTAAAATTGCACTTTTGGATGTGCAACGTGTACATTTGATAATAAATGCTTGGACAACACTTGAAAGTACCGTCACCTACCCAACCACTCGATTCTTTAAGTTCTTTGATTGCAGCATCTGTCGCAAATATTAAAATTCGTTCTATATCATCTTCTCCGCTATCGTATTGTAGGAACTTCAAACCAGAATCAAGTTTTCGAAATCGATCTGGAATGGGATAACCATGCCGCTCCTGCGGTATTGCCGGAGAACCACTTTCTGATTGTCTCCAACGTCTTACATTGCGGCTCATGGAAGAAATTATAGGTAGTTCTGCCTTTGCAGATTCGGTGATAGAGCTAACTTCAGTTGACACAATATCTCGAGTCGATTGTTGAGAAGCTACAGATTTTTGTTTCATCTTATTTAATACCAATTTTGCCTGCACTGTTCCAGCTGTAGAACTGTGATTATGTTCATTAACCGTTTTTGTAATTTCGTATTCATCGTTTAAGGTTTTGGTATGGATTCGGGCTTTATATAATCGATTTTCGCACATCCAATATTGTTTCGAACCATCTATATTCACTTTATGCTTGGCGTATACGTAATTTAAATCATCGACTAATTTCATTTTATTTCTTGTAGATTTTATTAAACGTGGCATGATATATAATAATAATTTATATTTTATCGATTCGTCAAATTAACAAGTCTTCTTTTTTTTCTATCTTTCTCACTTCTTACTTCTTCTTCTTACTTCATGTTTCAACTACTTGGGACTATCTTCTAATATAGTACTTCTGTCTTACATGCATATTACCAACTTAATCATAACCATGGAAATGATTCATATACCAGGTGGTTCACATATTCACATATCACAGGTCCGTAATTAGGAGATGTCTCTTCTTATTGGACTGTTCATATTAAAGCCTGTAGTACACTCTTTGACCAATGGTCAAATATTTTGCTATAGTAGGAACCGCGAGAGCTCGAGTATGATTCATCGCTTGACGCTGTGTGAAATCACGATTTTTTTAATTTTGTTTTTTTTTCAAAACTCTGTATCTTTTAACCCTGCGGCAGTCGCGCCTTTTTTTTCCTTGGAGCAGTCGCGCTGCGTTCTTTAGGTTCGCATAACAATATATCAGTTATTTTGTGAGATTATGTTGCATGATTTTATCGTGAAATCACGATTTTTTTTATTTTGTTTTTTTTTCAAAACTCTGTATCTTTTAACCCTGCGGCAGTCGCGCCTTTTTTTTTCCTTGGAGCAGTCGCGCTGCGTTCTTTAGGTTCGCATAACAATATATCAGTTATTTTGTGAGATTATGTTGCATGATTTTATACGGTCGTATAAAAATAACTGAAAACACATGATCAGTCGCACAAGGGAACGGAGGTCCGCAAAAACGTACTATACTCAACAGCAAAGGCTGATAAACACTGATGGTAATTTTCCATTCCGGATAGGAAATTTAACGGACTACAACTTCTGTTTAGTAAAAATTTCTGAAAAAGTTATCCCTTTCACAAAAAATCAGAAAATAATAAACAAGACAGCTACAAATCAAAAACCTTCGCTTTATATGTAAAGTGTATCCGGGGGACACCCTGTATATATACTTCTATATATATACTGTATATATACCCGGGAGCGAAATGTCCGGGAGCGAAATGTCCGGGAGCGAAATGTCCCCGGGAGCGAAATGTCCTGGTAGCGAAATGTCCGGGAGCGAAATGTCCGGGTGCGAAATGTCCCGTAGCGAAATGTCCGGTGTCCTATAAAAACATCTAATTTTCGTAAGTAACTTGTTGATGTAACTTCTTTAAGTGATTTCGTTCATTAATTTTTAGACCACATGTGTTTGTTAACACACATTTTCGCCAGGGCTGTTTTTAAATCGAATGACAAGGTCAAATTTTCGATTTAACGATTGATGTATCAATTATTGCGGATGTCAACTAGTAATTTATCGAATATTAATTATAATTACACATTACAAGTTAACGACTTCAAGAATAATATTCAATCTTTGAGGTTCTCTGTTAACCAATTCATTCCATGGTGTTCCAAGCTGTCAAGTTCAACTGTCTTCATACGATCAGTGGAGCCGATCAAAACGTATTCCATTCATCTTACTGGTGCTACAGAAATCAATTTGGAAGTCCGCTTATTTGTCGAGCGAGTATTTTGTATTTTTTATTTCAGACCACAAAAGTACTTTTGGGTAAGCATAATTTGTAAGATTTTTAACTTGATTCTGTACATTTGAACTACACCATTTATATATTTTTTTATTACGTATCAGCTTGCTGATTTTGTGCATGAATAGTTGTTACGATTACTACCACAAGTATTGTACAGATATTTCACGATTATATTTTGGTTATCACTATTTGGTGTTTCATTTATTTTGATCTACATCATTTTGAAGTACGATCCACAACCCTAGCTTCCGCTAAATACGAGCTGGTTAAAACGTCCATCAGGGTATCTGTCAACAGCGAATTTTACTGTCAATTATAGTTTAGTTGGCAGATGTATCTTTGATACCCTGTAATTCCGTTGACCTCATTAGTCTTCTGAATTTACAGGAGTAGAAAAGTTTACACTCTTTTTAAAATTGATAGTGGACTAACCCCTCTTAATGGGTCCCAAGACTGATATCTTATACTGTCCTTACAGCAACAACCAACACCCCTTATCGAAAGAGCTTATCCTGGTTGCCGCCAAATTATCAGGGAAGCCTTTAGGATAAAAAACATTCCTGAAGAGGCGGTACCCACCATGCTGAACTCACTATCCGATGCAACTATTAAACAATACAACACAACATTCAAACTATGGTGGAAGTTTTGTGAAGGGAAAAGGATTTCTCCTTTCGACAGTGATGTTTCACAAGTAATATTATTCTTCCAATCATTACTGCAATCAACGAAAATCTCTTATGGCTCTTTCAACTCGCACAGATCAGCCTTGTCCTTAATCATGTCTCGGAACATTGGTGAAGATCCACATCTAAAAAGATACCTGAAAGGCGTATTTAGATTAAGACCTCCAAAACCTAGGTACGAAACTACCTGGGACCCACAAAAAGTAATAACCTTTTTAGAAAATAAAACATGTATCTCATTAAAAGACGTATCATACAAACTTGTAACCCTCATGGCACTGGCGACGGGTCACAGAATACAAACCATCTCATTAATTAGAAAATCTAATATCCACATTACGGAGACAGGTATAACAATACGGATCCCAGATTTGATCAAGACTTCAGCTCCCAACAGGAAACAGCCAATCCTAAATTTACCATACCTTAGGGAAAACCCTCAGATCTGTGTAGCATCCTTAGTCAAAAATTATTTAGACCTAACAAGCGAGTTGAGACAATCCGATTCTGACCAATTTTTTCTGACCCATAAGAGGCCCCATGGCCCTGCGTCGAAACAGTCTTTAAGTCGATGGATAAAAGACACTCTTCTCGAAGCCGGCGTTGATGGAACACTTTTCAAAGCCCATTCCACCAGACATGCTTCTACCTCGGCAGCACTAAGGAAAGACCTTCCCATAGACGTCATCAGAAAATCAGCGGGTTGGATTTTATAATAGACCCCTAGCAGAACCAGATAGTTTCCTTCAAACTATCTTCGGAACGAGTTCCCAATGATAACTATTTTACGACCGGCCTTATACGCTGGCATTTTTTGTTGTTTTAATAGTGAATAAGAGTTTCGTTATATTAATATCGTATAACCACAAGTAGTTAGGATTGTTCATGTTCAATAAAACATTTAATCAAATAAATTTTTGTATCTAAATAAACATGATTATCCACATAAGCATACAAGGACGACCCGAATGATTCGTGCAACTCTTCTTTAAACAACTACCATGTAAATATCTTCGGACTGATCGACGAAATATAATTTAACGATCAAAAGAACTTACCTGAAGTTCGATCGTAATTATATGAGGCGATCAGTCCGAAGATATAAGGACCCTCCCACTCTCGACCCAGTTGCCAACAAAACATTCGGTAATTTCAACTAATGAGGTCAAACGCTAGCAACAAGCACTGGGACGATGCGGCGGAGTAGAGCGGAGTATTTCTTTAAACCTTGTGCATAGAGTACCAAGAATGCGTACTACCATGTAAATATCTTCGGACTGATCGCCTCATATAATTACGATCGAACTTCAGGTTCACTTCAGGCATATGGCTTACCTAAGGCCCATAAACCAAACATCCCCTTACGACCAGTGATTAGTTGCATTGGTTCACCATCGATACCGTTGGCGAAATACATAAATTCTATACTCATAAATGTGATCCCAGCTTTCCCGTTCAACGTGAGTAACACACGAAAGGCGATGGAAACCATCACCAGCTCTACCTTGCCCAGAGACTATGTATTGGTATCATTCGATGTGACCTCGTTGTTCACTAACGTTTCTAAAGAGGCAGTCATCGCCTCCATGACAAACAATTGGGACCTCATCAAACAACACACAACCATTCCTAAAAATGTCTTTATGGAAATGATAGAGGTAATTTTTAACAATAGTTACTTTCAATACGATGGACTTTTCTATTCACAACTTGTGGGATCTGCAATGGGCGACCCATGTAGCCCAATTTTTGCTAATTTCGTAATGCATGATCTTCTGATGAACTTCCTGGGTGCCATCGAATTTACTTTGCCCTTCCTCATGCTTTACGTTGATGACATGTTATTGGCAGTGCCATCAAATAAGATACAAACGAGCCTCGACATCTTAAATAGCTATGACCCGTTATTGAAGTTCACGTATGAACTTGAGAAGGATGGAAAGATCCCCTTTCTGGACCTGTTGGTGTGTAGAAAAGAACATGGAGCTATGCACACTGACCTTTACATCAAGCCATCCTCAACAGATAGACTATTGAACTTCAACACATCGCATCCCCTACAACAGAAAATGGGAGTGATAAACACCCTGAAATTACGAATCATTACCTGTGTGAGTCCCAAATTCCAAAATATCCGGCTTACGGAACTAAAAGAACAATTGAGAAGGAATGATTATCCATTACGATTAGTCCAACGGGCCCTCTTCGGGTTGAGTAAGGTACGGACCCCAACACCACGACCTCCAGATGACGGCTCACCCCGAGTCACCACACGCTTCCATAAACTAACCTACCATCCAAGTTTGTCCAGTAGAATCAAGGAGGTTCTCAAAGATTTCATCACAAAGGATGAGATCCGCCTCGCCTTTTACTCCAACTTTAAACTGGCAAATATACTCTTTTCTAAAGTAAAAGACGCAATTCCTATAAAATACAGAAGCGGAGTTATTTATAAAATCGTGTGTGAATGTAATAAAACGTACGTTGGACAGACAGGCCAACTTCTCTCAAAGAGATTGTCACAACACGTTGGGGATGCTAAGAGAGGATCCAACAAAACAGGTATCTCAGAACACTTAAACAAATGTAACCACTTTTTCCAGGGAGATGATGTCACGGTATTGGCCGAAGAACCGAATTTTCCCAAAAGAGCTTTCTTGGAGGCTGCCTACATAGCGGAGGAGAGTGATAATGTGAACAAGGTGACTGACTTTGACCCTATTAATGCTTCTTACAAAGCGTTATTGCAAATTTATAACACCAAAACAAGAGGTCATTAACCCACAAAACTATTCAGTGCAGTGACGGATGAATTATTAGAACTAATTGCACCGCAGTGGCTCGCGATCGGAGTGGACGTGTCGTTTGGCGCGAAGTTTGAATACTGAAGTAGTTAATTTCAATGTTTATTTTGTGTTTGTTTTTCGACTTTTTAGTTTTTAAGTTGTTGACAGGTAGGACCAGGACATTTTGGGTTCTTCATGTTATTGTTAACTTGCCTGGTTGGTCCTATATTGTGGTTTTAATCTGTAATGCGGACATTTTGCCTCGCAATTTTTATCATCTGTGAACCTTTCTCACAATTACGTGTTCTGTTTTATTCGTATGTTTGTGCATACCAAAGCTTGCTGGCTTTAACAATTGTTTTGGCTCTCGACATTATATGTTATACATAATTACGGAATTCGCCCTAACATCCACTCTAAAGGTATGAATCAACACTCAAATTTCGTAAAACTTTATAATTTTTATTAAGTTATTAATTACTGTATTTTAAAAATAACCTTACACTGTACATCTATGTATAACATATTTATTTATTACAGTCCTGAAGATGACCGACACCTCGGTTCGAAACATGTCGATAGAGTAAACTGCGTTTTATTTATTCCGTCTCTCCTCTAACCCAAGATCCCTCATTTCGTTTGTGACTGGAGAGAGAATTCTTTACCACCGAACTTCAGGTAAGTTCTTTTGATCGTTAAATTATAACTTATAAAATTATTAATTTTTCAGATTAAAACAAAATACATCCAGAAAATGTATTGATACTAGTGTAAATCAAACACCGCGTCATCGTCCCTTATTTTCTGAAGTTACTCATCCCTCAATGGTCGGTGATGCTGGTTTAACGGCGACCATAACACCTTCATTGACAGAAAATATAATCGAGAATGATACTCCCGGTACGTCCAATGTTGTTCCGATGAGTTCCGCAAAATTAGCATCTATCCTGCAGCAGATCAAGACAGTACAAGACCAAACTGCGATGAAAATCGACAAAATCTTTAAAATGATGACTGCCAATGAGAATATTCAAAAATTTATCGGAACCAATAAATCTGCCGATAACACCATTGCAAAGCATAGATGATATGCTAAATATGGAAGCATTTTTGCAGGATAAGGATAATTTTAAATATTTGGTAAATTTTATACTGAAAACCCATATGCAGTTGTATATTTTTGTCATTTTAGGTAAATCGGTTATCTGCTATCGGAGGAACGGATTAAAGAACCGCGACTATGAATATGATGAAGTATTTGTTATCAAACACATTAGCGTCTAAATATAATTGGGTTGGTCGCAACCGAAAAACGGATGATGTAGGCATTCCTAAATTACCATTTAAAATAACCACATTAATGCGAGCTGTTTACGGTAAAAGGTTTTTTTTTATTATATTAGAATTTTATCAACTTACAATAAATTACTTGTTTTCAGATGCAATTAAAGTGGGAACTTAAAATTAAACCCTTCAGATCTGAAAGATAAAACAATCGAAGAAGCCGTGAAAGACTGGCTGAAACAAGCCCCCGCCAGGTCCAAAGAAGTTTAAAAATTAAATTTTATTTTTTATAATCTACTTAATGAAATAATTTTTTATATTGATTTAAATAAAATAAGTTTGTTTCAAAATATTATGCTTTTATTGAAGTACTATTATCGTCCATCATCTTATCAATGATTATTAATTTACAGGTTTTTGGACTTGGTAACACAATTAGAAAACAACTGTATAAGAAGTCAACATTTCGCCCAACCTTATTGCAGGCTTCTTCGGGACTAATTGGACCCCGTTATGCAATAGGGAACCAACCGACAAATTTTTGTAAAACGAGATATTAGCATTACATGGACCCAAATACTCTTGTTATCATTCTGCAATAAGGAATCAAACATTTTTAATATTAGCGGCATCTGTGGAGCAATAGTTCTATCTTGCAAACTAAAATTATATGCAGTACAGTTTTTTTATAAAAAACCAAATGCATTTGGTTTCTTATTGCAGAACGTTTTTGTCATTGGATGGAGCCAAGGCTACTTGGTTCCGTTTTGCGAATTTAATGTTTGCTTGCACGATCAACGTTTTAAACTAAAGTTATTGCAGCTGTTATATTACTGTGTTATTTTGTCCTTACAATAAATAGTTTTTGAATATTTCAATATGATTAAAAAAATTGTCTCTGAAAGAGTCAAAAGGATGTTAGATAACGTTGGCTCTTCAAATCTGGTTGAAAATAATTGTTCAACTCAAGTAAGTGAATTTTAATAACCTTACTTATTTAAAACTGTAACAAACATAATATATTTTTAGACTGTGACTATGTTTAGTGTAGTTATGGTTAGTTTATTCATACAATGTCAGAACGTTCTAAGACATCCGTTGTCAATAAAAATTATGTTGGTTCCTTATTGCATATTTATTTTTAGAACGAAACGAATCATTCCCATGGTGGCGACGCAAACATAAATACATTTTATCAAGAAACTAATACGCGTAATGTTCTAGTTGTTCCTTCGACAAGTACTTACTTTAATGAGGAGCTTATTATTTTTGAGGCTGAGGTAATATAGGTATTTTAAAAATATATAAAATCAAAATCCTAACGTATACATTCTTTAGAAAATAAAAGATGGTGGAAATGGCACTACATTAGAAGAGATAACTACTAATATAGAAACGCAACACCAAACATCGGAATTGGTGGAGCGAACACGTGGTTTCTTTTTGCAGAAGATTTCGACGATTCGATCGAAGACAGAACTTACAATCCAAATTCTGACGAAAATTCATCAGAAGAGAGTTTCGATCAGATGACAGTGCAAGTCGAAGAAAATGAGGAGTTCACCTCAGAGACTATCGACAGACCATCCACAACAGGACGTCCGAAAAAAGGCAGAAAGAGAAAGTTTCCACAACAAGATATAAATATAAGAAAGAAAAAAATGAATAGCTATGATGAATATTATTCGGCAAAAGGAAAATTGATAAAACCCAAAGATTTTATTGATTTTATATGTACTTGCAAGATGAAATGTCACGAAAAATTTTCTGCAGGAGAGAGACGACAATTTTTTAATCATTATTGGAGTTTGGGCGATTATAACGTTCAGACAGCATTTTTAGCATCATCCATAAGAGAAGTGCCTGTGAAAAGAAAGGTTATGAATGCAAGAAATCCTCAAGCGCGTCAATTTTCTCGGACGTACTGCTGTGTCTCAAAATGAATAAGAAAGGCTCCCGATGCTAAAATGAATTATATATTCAAAACAAGCACAAAATTCTAAGTCGGAAGACACTTTAAAAATTTGCTCTACGAGAAATTTTTATTTTTCAAAATTTCAATTTTCTAACTTTATTTGAGTCTCTCAGGATGAACGAAACATGACAGATATTGCTAAGTCAAAATAAACTGATGATTGTCACATCAGAAATGAAACAAAAAACTTAATTAGCTCAAAATTTGTAAAAATGTATTAATCATTATAACCTAGAAAAATTTAAGAATTTGTAAACCGATTTACTCTACAAATAACATTCTCTGTAAAAATGTAAACATATCAAAAATTATGTAATTGTTTCATGCATTTAATGTGTATACTTTCAAAGGATAAATTAACAATTTAGTAAATAAGGATCAAAATTGTGTAACGCCCATGTAAACAACAAAGATAAACGAAAAGAAGTCAATGTAGAATCCAAAAAACTGATGGAAATGTAATGTACCAGTCAAACTGCTCAGGAAAACATCCCAAAGGAAATCGAAGTTGATAAAGAAGAAAAATCTACAATAAAAATAATTTATTAGAAAGAAATAAATTCATAAATACATGAATTTGACTCACAAAATTCAAACAGGTATGCCAATTGTATCGATTTACGATCAAAAATCAGTTGACCTCGGGCAGCTCAGCCAAGTGCACGCATTTTTCGATGTTCTCCGAAAAATATTATTTACCAGGATTTGGAGGTTAACCAAATTCAGTTCGACTTCAAATAGGTTAGAAGTTTCCGTTTGTCCAAAGCCGATTCTAAAAATAGACGTCAAGGACATAATCAATGGTGATAATGGATAATGTTGTAATTTATGAAAATCTATTCATAAAAAATTTTCTGGATGACAAGAAAATCATTGTAAATTAATGGAATAACTTACCTCAATATTTTTGGAAATTCTTAATAGGAAGGATGCAACAACGAGCACAAAATTTCAACACTAGTCAATGTAAGATACCACTTCAAATGACATCCAACAAAATAATGACAACTGGAATGAAGTTGAATCATTGCATATGGGCAAATCTAAAGTAGGGCACACACAAACAACAACTAAATGATATCCTTTTTAAAAATGAAAATTTCGTTATGTCAAGGAGACAGGTACAGTGAATTCATGATTTCTATAATTTGTTAAAATTTGCCTTCAGCGTATTAAAAATAGGATTTGGGGAAAAGACTTCTAACAGAGTGCATTCTTCGATACCCTCAGTGATAAGTTAAAAATTAAAGTTTTCTAATTTTGTTAAAAATATTTTAAGCTTTAAATAAGCGACAATTTAAATTTATAAACATTTAAGCCCGCTAATGTAAAGCGAGAGACTTGATTGGCTTAATAATCAAGCAACTTGGGACGAAGAGTGGAAGCCTCTTTGTTTCGAATCATTCTTTGTATTAATTGTAAAAATTTTAAAGGTTCTTTCACATTGGATTTTAAAATCCAAGATTTATTTTTGTATTAATATTCTTTCATGAAAGACAATTTGACAGGTTTTCTTTTTTGTTATAATAAAATTTGTATGGGAGCTGATGAAAGTTTTTTATTTCTTTTTTTTATAAAAAGGAAAAGCAATTAAATATCCTGAGAGAGCCAATGAGCATAATAAGATCGCCTCTAATAATTATTTCGAACCATAAGGGACCCACTCCCTGAACGACTCATCCCGAGAGCATAGTAAGAAGGGGCAATAATGTGTGTACCTTCCTGTACTTAACATTTATAGGCAGGGGGACATAGCAGTACCTAACAAATAATAAAATAGCGATATGTAGAGAAATGTTTACTAAAACATTACACATTTCTTCAAAACGAATAAATACTGCACTTTCTAAAGTGAGAAATTTATCAACGTTGGATAGGCGTGTAGTAAAACACATTAATCAGTTTCCTCGGTACAAATTAGTGATTGCAATACCGGACCAAAATTGCAATACCGGTATTCGGTATTTATTTACATATAATACCGGAATACCGGTATTAATACCGGAATACCGGTATTAATACCGGTATTCAAAAAAATTCTGAAAAACTAAAAGATTAAAAATACAAATCAAAATAAACATTTTTTATTATTTCATATTTTTAAAATGAGATCGCAAAAAACACAAAGCATCAATTGTTTCATTATTTAGTCGCGAGCGTACCTCAGTGCAAAAATTTCCTGCCGCGGAAAATGCTCTTTCCGATTCTACACTAGTGGGTGGAATTGTTAGAAGATAAGCATAAACTATTTCCAAGTACTTTCCTCGAACTCCTTCGTCTTCATATAGTCCCATCTCTCTTTTAATAAGCTTTCTTATATCTGTCGTCTGTGACACAATTTCATTGTGCACTGCTGTTTTTCTATTTATTGCAGACTGCAATTTTTGTTCCATTGATATTGATACGTCTTCTTCACTTTCCTTATATTCATCTACATTACTATTCGCAACTTCCAGATCTACAGATTCATCATCAAGTCTCTGGACCATGGAAAAAATCAATTTTGCCATATAAGCTTTGGTTACTCGTGAATTCTCTCTTATAATTTTCTCACTATACTCTTTTGGATTATGTAGATATCTTAAAAGTAATTCTAAATCTAATTCCCTTTCCTTAATGCGAAATTTAATACCGACGTATTATCTGCTGATTTTTTGTGTTCCTTAAAATTGCTGTTGTTATTCATTCTTGATAGATTTTGATTTAAATATTCGATTATTTTAATTTTTTAATAATTTGGAAATAATATTCACTTATATAATATATTTATTGTGCCAACCGAAAAAAAATTAAATACCGAAATACCGGTATTATATATTCAAAAATACCGGTATTTCGGTATTTCAAAATAAGCCAAAAATACCGGTATTCGGTATACCGGTATTGCAATCACTAGTACAAATCTCATTATTGTAGAGTCAAAAAGCTGGATCAAGAGTATTTGCAAGAAGGAACAACTTTACCTTTAATGTATAAACTTTACAAAATTGAAAATTCAGTTCCCGTAAGTTTTTCATCTTACAAGAGAATATTCTTCAATGAATTTAACTTAAAACTTAAGAAACCAAAAAAGGATACTTGTAATAAATGTGATACATTTAGCGCAAAAATGGAAAATTTATTGGAGGGACAAGAAAAGACTCGAATTCAAAACGAACAAATACATATTTTTTTAATAAATATGTTTGATGACCTCAATTTGAGTTTGTTTTCACGGAAGAAAGATGAATGTGATATCTGTGTTGCACGAAAAACAAATAATATACCTCAGGAAGAATATGACGTTCACATAGAAAAGAAAAACGAAGCTAGAATAGAGAAAGACACTGATAAAAAGAGTGATAAAAACGTAGTATTTACTATGGATTCACAAGCTGTTCTTTTAAGTCCAAAATCAAATGTTTCTTCTTCTTATTATAAAACCAAACTTGCCGTGCATAACTTCACAATCTACGACATTAAAACTCATGATGCTTATTGCTTTATTTGGAATGAATCCGAAGGAACTGTTGGAGCAAATGAGTTTTCAACAATAATTTGTCATTTTCTTGAAAATCAATTAAAAACACTCAAACCAAATGAAGACTTAATATTATACAGTGATGGGTGTACCGGACAAAATCGGAACACAAGACTTTCAAGAGCTTTACTAAATTACTGTGTCAACAATAATGTTCGGGTAATTCAAAAGTATCTAGGAAAAGGGCACACTCAAATGGAAGCCGATTCAATCCACTCTTGTATTGAAAGGCAGTTAAGAAACCAAAATATAAACGTTCCTGCTGAATACGTTAACATTTGCACAAACGCGTACTCCGTTGTGCAATCCAGTGATGACGGGAGGCCGTAGAAAAAGGACGAAGCCGCAGACCATCGCAGACGACAGAGGAAGTGATGCCGAGAAGGTATATCCCGCTGCTCGTCGGGGAGGGGGTTTTAGTCGGTAAGAATCCGACACTACCACCCCAGATTATCGGGGTGGTGTCTTTTGAAGATTTCCCCCTTCCCTGCATTAAAACAAAAAAAGCAGAAATCTGGAAATTTAAAATCCATAAAAGCTGATTTACCTCGCAGTACTTACAAACCTAATCTAGTTGGTTCATCTTCAGCTAGAGTTGTTAAAAGAATTTGTGCTGGAAGAACTCAAGTGGATCTTCATAAGAGTGATGCCAAGAAGTATCCCAAAATTGTCACAACCAAACCAAATCTAGTTCGTTCATCTTCCACTAGATTTACGGATGGAATACTTTCAAATGAAAGTTTAATAAATAAAAGCGATCAGGTAATTCCACAACCGCTTAAAAGTAGAATTAAATCTACCATTCCTGCTAGGAAATTGACTGCGATAACAAACGCTAACCTAAAAATTGAGAAAGTCGTGTCTACAAATAGTGCATGCGCCAATAAAAATCTTGAAGATAACACACGAATTGCCAATATAATACCTAAAATAAAAGTGTCTCTGGTTCCGCCCAAATTAAGCCGATCGAGCGTCGAAATTGCGAGAAAGCGATATGCTTACTTATCGCGAATCAATTTATATTCAATGAGGATTCCAAAGAAAACATCAACTAGAAATAACTAAAATCAAAGTGAACTGTTTGAAACATTTACAAAACCAAACGAACAGTAAGAAAGTACTAAGTTTTTGTACCTTATTCGACACCTACTGAAGGTGAATTTTGGTATGTACGAGGCTTGTCCAGAAAGTAAGTACCGTTTTTAAATTACGCCGCCGCAGCACTGCGGTCGCCGTTTAGCGCATGCGCGTCAGGTAGCTACATCTGTTGGGAAGCTACAGACGCCATTACGGAACTATCCGATCGAGTCTACATCTGTTTGCGTGATTTTTAAAAAGGCCGCACCTATTAAGAAGCCCGCCGACTGCGAAGTGCGTGCGTTTTCTCAGTACTAAAGGCTTCAAAGCAGCTGACATTCATCCCCAAATCAGTGATGTTTATGGTGAAAACATTATGAGTGCTGGAATGGTGCGGAAATGGGTGGGGGCCTTTAAAGATGGCCGCACAAACATTCATGATGAGGAACGATGATGAGACCGTTCCTCATCATGAATGTTTGTGCGGCCATCTTTAAAGGCCCTAACCCATTTCCGCACCATTCCAGCACTCATAATGTTTTCACTAAACATCACTGATTTGGCGATGAATGTCAGCTGCTTTGAAGCCTTTAGTACTGAGAAAACGCACGCACTTCGCAGTCGGCGGGCTTCTTAATAGGTGCGGCCTTTTTAAAAATCACGCAAACAGATGTAGACTCGATCGGATGGTTCCGTAATGGCGTCTGTAGCTTCCCAACAGATGTAGCTACCTGGCGCGCATGCGCTAAACGGCGACCGCAGTGCTGCGGCGGCGTAATTTAAAAACGGTACTTACTTTCTGGACAAGCCTCGTATATGTATATCTATAGACATGATGCATGTTCACCATATCGTCGGCTTCACATCAAAAGTGCATAAGTGCCAAAATTTCTGAAAAACCCCCGACTACGGACTTTCACCTCGATTGATTCGTTTTTCTTGATATTTTTTGCCGCACTGGAGCCGCCATTTTGTTTTTTGCAATTTCGACTCCGGATTCGTAATCAGCGACCCCAAAAACCCCCGAGTACGGACTTTCATCTCGATTGATTCGTTTTTCTTGAAATTTTTTGCCGTACTGGAGCCGCCATTTTGTTTTTCGAAATTTTGACTTCAGATTCGTAATCAGCGACCCCAAAAACCCCCGAGTACAAACTTTCACCTCGATTGATTCGTTTATCTTGAAATTTTTTGCCGTACTGGAGCGGCCATTTTGTTTTTCGAAATTTTGACTTCAGATCCGTAATCAGCGACCCCAAAAACCCCCGAGTACAAACTTTCACACGAATTGAGAACTTGTCAGACTTTTCGCTGTCGATTTGGGTTTTCGTCCCACTGTGAAACGCCCGGAAAAAACCCAAACCCTACGAAGTTAGGTACGATTATACTTTTTTTAAAAACTACAGTCAAGTCCAAGCAATAAGTTCCATTAGACCAGGTAGAAATATTACAGGAGATCCAGTGGTGACGGATATCCGTGCTTTAAGGTATAATCCAAGTGGTACTATCGACTTTAAACTAAGACATTCTGAAGAATGGAAGGAGCTTTCGATACGAATAAAGCGAAAAATGTCTATAGCTACTATGAACAATAATATTCCACTATTGTATGACGCCAGATTGAAGATTAAAACCGTCAAATATAACCATTTGCAGCAACTAAAAAAAAGTCTTGCCTCTGATTACCATAGGTTTTATGACTCCTTATCTCACGAGTAATTTTTTGAATAATAATTTTGTAATTTAATAAAATATTGTTTTATTATTAGTAATTGTTGGTTTTCTAGTATTTTTGTATTAAACATAATAAATTTAGTCAAATTTTGATAGCACATTTTGTATTATTTTATAATAAAACACTGGAATTGTGCGAAAAATAGAACCTCTTATCTCCATTTTTATTTAGCTTTCATTCTAGAAAACCTAGTATCTCCAATTAAATGACTATAATTTAAAAAATATATATAAAACTTCTTATCTACATTGTCATTAAATATAATTTAAATAACCATATTAAAATCGGAGTGATAGTGATATGTTTGAATTTTTTAGAACGTTTTTTGTGTTTTCCGTAAAAGTTATGAATTTGGAGTTACGACGTTTGATAATTAGGGTGACGATATACATTTAAAAGCTGATGTTCTTCTATTAACCGATTGTTTTGAGAAATTTCGTCAATCAACATTTGCGTCTTATGAGTTAGATGCTGCAAAATATTTCACACTACCATCCTTGAGTTGGTCTAGCACAGTGATTCTCAACCACTGTGCCGCGGCACTTTTATGTGCCGCGAAATTCTAAAATGTGCCGCCAAATTTTAGATATATAATTATGTATATACAGGGTTTGAATGAGTTAGCCGTTCATAGGATATTTACATGTAAAAACTTATTTATGCAAATTCCTGCTTCCCTAATTATTTTAGAAAAAAAATGAAAGACACAAAAATCATGCAGAAAAATAAACTACAAATGATAAAAGAATTATTTTCATCTAGCTTTTACTTAAAGTGGCAAAAAATGCTTTTGAAATTGTTCAAATTTTCATTTAGTATTTTATCTCACCGATTTGAATTAAATTTGATTTATTTACTCTTTCGGATTCGAAATCTTATGCAAGTTCGTGGTTTTTATAAGTTAACAATTCCATGAATTGCCATTGACGTCCCAATCTCAGTGAATCACCGCAATATATTATGTAAATATGAAAAATTATCATGTGATGAATCCATCGAACTATATTCTGTACTTGGATGCTACTAATTTATATGGCTATGCAATGCAGCAATATTTGCCTTGCGGAGGTTTCACGTGGTTAAACACTGACGAAATTCTTAATTTGAATATAAGTGAAATTTCCGACACTTCAGACATAGGCTACGCATTTGAAATTGATAACCCTGAAACTTTGCATGATTTACACAATGATTACCCGTTTTTTCCAGAAAATATAATATCACCAAATGGAAAAATAGCTAAATTAATACCAAATTTATTCAATAAAAACAATTATATATGTAATTCATTATCGAGCTTTAAAAAGGTGTTTATAACGCGGTTTAATTTTGCGTAAAATTCATCGTGTTGTTAAATTTAACCAAGCACCGTGGTTGGCTTCCTGCATAAATTTGAATACTAAATTTCGCAATAAAGCAACCTCAGCGTTTGAATAAGATTTTTTTAACTATTTATATAGTATATTTTTAAAAAAAAATATATACCAATTTGTTTTACAGGATTTGAGGATGTCAGAATTGTTTTAGATTGTACAGAAATTAATATATAACAACCTAAATGTATCTGCTGTCGCATTCGATTTTATTCGCAATATAAGTCGAATTATACAGTAAAATTTATGACTGGTGTTTCACCAGGAGGTTTAATAACGTTCGTTAGTTTACCATAATATGGTGGAAGAACTTCAGACAAATGTATTTTCGAGCAGAGTTCTATCATTGCCAAACTGACGTCTGGTCAGGATCAAGTTATGGTAGATAAGGCTTTGCTATTGACGATATCTGTCTAAGATATAACATAAAATTAATTAGGCCTCCATACTTCTTCTTCTTTCTATGAGTTTAAGAAATAGCCGAGAAGGCAATTCCCGCGGACGCGGAGGAGGTCGTAAGAATGGCGATTTTCAGGGCGGTAATCCCCCTATGGATCGAGCGTCTTATCGAGCCTATCAACACCAGCAGAAGGATGTGGACTGGGCCGATTCTCAAGACTATGAGTATCGGGAAACAACTAAATAGCCCAGACAGACAGGTCTAAAAACTGGAAGGGGCAGAGGAAGCAGAAGGAAACGCCAAAGAGGACGTTCCCTAATAGCGGCAAACCTCCATCAGCATATTTAGCTGAAACAGAGACACCACCGGTCGATGATATCTTATACGACCTAGGTCCCCATACAACAGCCGTCGCGACCACCGAGCTCTATAGCCAAAATTTTGAGTTTGGCGGATTCTTGGATCTGATTGAACGGTCATATGACCAAATCAGACGCATTGATCCGAGAATTGATCACCGTATGCCATATTCAATGTTTTTATATTCGATGAACACTATTGGCAACGCCGTCATTATTGATGCAACGAAGGAAAACGGAGAGAGGAAAATCAATGAGTCAATTTATGTAAAGCGAAAACCGTTAAATTTTCTCTCCATTGCATCTTTTCACGTTTGTAGATGGACTGTACAAAACGGTCTAGCTCATAGGAATTACCCAGTGTCGGAGCTCGCTCGGTCGCTCGAAAGCGTTCGTGGGTTCGTTTAAATATAGTTGATCTGCTTTGCTAAAATAACTGTACCCAGGGCGCCAGGCGAAGAATAAAAGATTTCAGATACATCTTAGTTCCTTAAATCATCACCAAAAATAAAATAAAAAGTACAAAAAAAATATCTGAGCACACACTGATGTGAAATAAACTTTACTATGGCACATGGTAGGTAAGCGGAATACTTCTCATGAAAGAAAAAAAGAACGAATTCCAAAACTTAGTTAACCTAATTAACCAAGGGAAAAAAAACTACCACGGCTAAAGCAAAGCCATTATCCGTTGAAATAGATGGAATAGCTAGTATCTAGATGTTGTGATACGTAGCTATGAAAAATAAAACGATAAAATGGTTTACGATGTTATTAAACCAGTAAGTGAACGAACCTTAACAGATTGTCCTGATTCTAGAAGTTATCGAACCAGTAAGTAGACAAACATTACTCCAACCACCACCCTTTCATTTGTCTTATCTAACAAGCCGGTAACGTCAATTTTACGTTTCCGCGTCCGCAACGGTAAGTAGAGAACGTGTAACGGATCCAAATCCACCTACTTCCTTCTCCTAATCCTCTCGCTCTTCCTCACGCCCACGCACGACTCCTTAATATTGCGCTTTGCCCTAACTCTGGGAACCACTGGCGTAGCTTCGACAGTCGGTGACGCCTCGACTGCGGCAACAGCGACGTCATCAACTTTATCAGTCTTTACCTCGGCAACCTCGCTTGTAAAACTACACGAAGAATTGCTCATATTATCTGAAGAACTCTTATTCAATCGTCTCCTTTGAGCCAACTTGGCGGTAAAGACGTCCTGCAACCTGAAAGCTTCACTTTCCGCCTTGTGGAAAGCCTGGAACGCGGCCTGAAGACCTTTCTCGGTCGACCCACTTGAAGACAGCACGTCGGGCGTCATCAGGGGCGTCTGTGGAAAACTCTGACACCCTTGCACCCACGAATTATTACTCAAATCACTCATACGAAGCCTCTGCTCCGGATCCACCGTCAACAAACCTTGCACCACGTTCTTCGCCTCCAAGCTTACCCCGTTCCAAGCCGACGACGAAAAACTAAAATCGCCACCTTTAATCCTCGTCATAACCGTCGTCGCGCGAACCGGCGTGGAACGGCGCCCTACCGCATAACATCGTATACAAAATCACCCCCAAACTCCACAAGTCGCAATTTTCGTCGTAACCTTTCGGATCGCCGTTTAAAACTTCCGGTGCAGCGTAATGTAGCGTAAAACAGGGAGTATGCAAATCTCCTTTTCTTTCTTCAATCGCGCGAAAACAAAATCGACCACCTTGATTTCCGCGTCCTCGTCGTTGCTGGTGAACAACAAATTTTCGGGTTTAAGATCTCTGTGCACCACCCCCCGACCGTGCATAAAACTCACGGCCGAAACGAGTTTCCGTAAAATTCCCGACGCTTCCGCTTCGGTAAATTTTGATTTTTGCCGAATGCGGTCCAAAAGTTCCCCACCCTTCAACAACTCGCAAACCAAATACGTGTGCCAATTGTCCATAATCACGTCGTACAACTTGACAATATTCGAATGGCCTTGGCAAGCTCGCAGTAAATTAATTTCTTGCGTACAGTCCATTTTTTTGCTAACAATTTTAACGGCAAACTCCTTACCGGTGCTCTTCTCAACGCACCGCCTGCAAACGGAGAACGAACCGTCGCCCAAAATTTTCTCGTCCAAGTCCATTTCGTACTGCTGGAAGAAAGGCGAATCGCTGAGTTGGCATCGCACCAGCATGGACGTGTCGTCTTGTCGCACGACGGGTCGCAACAGTTCGTCCGAAATTACGTTTTCCGAGAAGATGGCGGAAGGCGATATGAACGAGTAGCCTTTAAATTATTTGTCGTAATTGGGTGGGACGGTTGCGGGCGAATCGGTGGGTGGCATCTGGGTGAATTCTTCGCTGAAATTCGAAACATCCAATTCGTACCTAATTTCGGGCTTGAAAGGCGACGGTATTTTTTGTCGGCCAATGCCGCCCAGTCTAATGTTCTGAAAAAGGGATGAGTTTTTAGTTCGGTGGCGTCGCCCTCTCCGCCGCCCAAGCGTCGTTTAGGATCTTTGACTAATAATTTTGCTATGAAGTCCGAAACGTCGTGTCCTAAATACTCGGGGATTGGAGGTGTCGTTTTCATAATTCGACGCGAAATTTCTTGTTGGGTGTTCTTTTCACCTTCGACTGTAAAGGGAGATGCTCCTGTCAGGAGTTCGTAGGTGAGGACAGCGACGGACCACCAGTCAACAGCGATGTCGTGACCGGTGGTGCCGCCTCTGACCACCTCGGGCGCCATATATTCGATGGTGCCGCAGAAAGAATAAGCGCGTTGATCGATGTCGCCATTTTGGTCCCTTGGCAATTCCTTACTTAATCCAAAATCAGTCAAAACGATATGACCCGATTCGTCCACCAAAATGTTTTCTAATTTAATATCCCTGTATATGATTCCAAGCTTATGTAAATGTTCAAGCGCTAATATAATTTCTCCGATATAAATTCGCACTTCGTGTTCGGTGAAGTGCTCTCTTTGGTATAAATGTGTAAACAGTTTGCCACCGGCAACGTAATCCAAAATAAGGTGCAATTTGGCATCGGTTTGGAAGGCATAGTGAAGTGTGACGAGAAATGGATTATCCCGGACGGCTTCGAGAACTTGTCTTTCGGTTTTGGTGTGTTCGGTGGTTTTTTCTTTTGTACAATTGTGGCCTTCTTCAGCACTTTCATGGTATACATACGGCCGTGGTCGCTGCCACCACGCTTTCGGACGAGAAAAACTTTGCCGTACGCTCCCGTTCCGAGGACCTTCAATAATTCGAAGTTTGCCATGTCCACACGGTCAATGCCCAAGAGGTTAACATAGGTGATATCGTGTGTTACAGTCTCAGCTAAGGAAACGATAACAGTTTGTGTCATGGTACGGATAGACGGTGAGGCTGCTTGGGATTTTGGAAAGTGGCACTGGAGTTTTACAAAAATTGTCAACATCACTTGTTTTCTTTTCGACAGGAAGATTTGCCTCCATGTTTTTAGCTTATGTTTTCACTTCAACTAAATTGTTTCGATTTTAAAGTACAAATTCACCGCACACGAATCCTTTTCCCGGACTATCCGAGCATTGCTCGTACACTGCTATTTACGACCAATCGATTCGTAATTGACATAACCGCGAAAATTGACTTAATCTGCAATTAATTGACAATAATACGGAATTAGCGCGCCCATGTTTCGCTTACTTTGTAATAGGATTGGCATAATCTTTATAATTCGTTCTAACTTGCTTGATAAACGAGCACCCGGTTTGAAATCTATCTATCTGACTATATTCCTGACAATCTACAACTACCGACTCCATTGTACGAATACCTCTCTGGTATTTAGACGATATCTGTCTAAGATATAACATAAAATTAGTTAGGCCTCCATACTTGCGGCAGAAAAAACAATTATCAGCAGAAGAAGCACTGCTTAATACTAAAATAGCAGCACCCATCACACACATGCGCACGACTACCAGCATATCTAAATATATAAAAGAGAAGATCTGTTTGCTTGCGTGTTCGCTATACGTTCCTAGACCCTTGGACCGATCTCAACCAAATTTTGCACAGTTATTTTGTAGCTCCAGGCGCAACTATTCGTGCATAAATGGAGAAGAAATTCGCTCGGGGAGCAAAGTTATTCGCTTTTTTCGATAAATCAAATCACAAGTCTTGCAAACAAAAAATTTAATTTGTCAAAAATCGAAATAATCTGACATACTGTCAGTGATTCAAAACACTGTCAACAGACATACTGTCAGTGATTCAAAACACTGTCAACAGATGGCGGGATGGCGGCTTTAATTCGAAAATTGAAAACCACTAACAAATTAATATATTAGAATTTAGTAATTTCAACGCTCAAAATATAATACAAATAATTACAAAGAACAGAATGCCGCGAATAAGACCGGAGCACTTTAAGTAGGTCGCAGAACTCGCCGGAATTGTGCAAGAAGACTAAGAAATGTTACGTTGAATACTCATCGAATTGCTTTCCCGGAAAGTCCGAAATTGTGCAAAGTTTGATTTGAGTTTCTTGAAATTGAACCGGCACTCCACGGTAAATTTTCAAAAATGAAGAACTTTTAACGATCAAATTGTTGTGACATCTTAAACTGTCGGCTCCAACGAATTCTATCCGTTGACGGCGAAATATTTGAGATGGGGGTTCGGGGGCGACGCGGAGAGAGAGCATAAACCATCTCTTCCGACTTCCCAAAAACGAATAATTTTAAAATTGCGTTTCTTTGAAAATCTGCAGCAATCTTTCGAAACTTGGAAATTTTAGCATCGCAATACGCGAGGCATCAAGTTGTAAGAATTAATTCATAACGCGACAATGTAATTGGTTCAATATTTGACGTGGTAAAAGGGCGAAATGATTTCTGCAATTTGGAAAATAAAAATTTATTTTTGCCTTTAATACGTCCAGGAGACAAATATAAATCGAAAATGTCGAATGAAATTTTCTCGAAAAAAATTTGCATTGCAACGAAAATACACATTTTGCATATTTTAAATTTTGCCCGAAATCGCCTCCGATTTTGATTTTCAATTTTAACGTCGACACTAATTTGCAAATGCTGCCGTTATTTGTCGATTTTCGTCAACCGTCGTCATGTGCTAAATTAAAGACCGTTAATAACCGTATCCGAAGCTCCGATTGCTTTTTCTAAATTATCCGTCGTTTCTTTGTGAGAGACCCATTTAAGTGAAAATTGTGTAAAAACTTTGGACGTATGTAGCGCTCTTATTTACCGGCCGATCTTTAATTTTTAAGACACAACGGAAGCGTATCGCGACGCTCTATAATAGTTCGTCCATAACATTCCTTCGTATTTTCAACGCCGAAGGTGTTAAACCGAATTTAAATTTCAAAATTATTTTTTCAATGGGATAGCCTTGCAAATTTTTCGAAAAAAAATTACGCTCCGATAATTATACCGGGTGACCGGCCGAAAACTGAACATAGGGAAATAACATGGGAAATTGATTTTTTCTAAATTCCTGCTTCCCATTATAACTGATATGAATTAAAAAAATACAAAATTAAAGAGATTTTTTTTCCGCGCCTAAAGATACCAAACACTTAATATTTTGTTTTTTAATTATTGTTAAAAAGTCGATAGTAAAATTAAGAAATAGCGCATCTTAAAAAAATATTAGCAGGCTGGGTCTTTGCATTACGTCTAATGTGCCGCATTGCTATTGTATGAAAGCCAAATATTACAACAAATTTAAAAAGTTTAAAAACAATAGCAATGCGGCATATTAGACGTAATGCAACGACCCAGCCCGCTAATATTTTTTTAAGAAGCGCTATTTCTTAATTTTACTATCGACTTTTTACCAATAATTAAAAAACAAAATATTAAGTGTTTGGTATCTTGAGGCGCGGAAAAAAAATCTCTTTAATTTGGTATTTTTTTTATTCATATCAGTTATAATGGGAAGCAGGAATTTAGCAAAAATCAATTTCCCATGTTATTTCCAGTTTTCGGCCGGTCACCCGGTATATTAACGCCGGAAATGGACGGGCAAACCGTTTTTGGGAATTATAACACGAAAACGTACTCTAAACTTCTTCTTCGGTTGTCTAAAACATTGGCAAAATTGTGAATAACTTTTTGGAAAAGTGCAAAAATTTGTAATATTTGTACCGGGGGACCTGCGACACTTTTTAAATTGGAGGCGAGGTGGTCCGCCCTGTGAGGCCGAAGGCCGAACAACTATGGCCTTCTCGGATCTATTCTGGGTCTAGATGGCTAAGGGCGGCGAATGCCGCCCGTGCCAGCTAGTACTATATATAAGAACAAGTGGCTGCATGGCAGTCAGTAATCAAAAATGGTAGAGATTGTGCAGAACATCCAAATCAAAAATAGAATTTTCAGAGATTTGTTGGTGAACAACCACGAATCATTAGATGGTAAGAAAATTATTTTTTTACTCAGTTTAATAATAATAATAAGCATGCAACAGCATTGCCTCGACATTTTTTTAGCGGGACAGTCGACCTAAAGGGGTTTAGACTATTCAATATCAGATAGCACCACTATATTTTATTTCAGCAGTTAGTAATTTGAAAAGTTTGTAACTTTGCTTTATGGGGAATTTAGTATGGGATTTTTAAAATTGTTAAATTTAAATTTTATTTACTATTTATTAATTAAAATCAACATTTTACCACATATTATGTTACATAACACATCAAGTTTATAATAGAACTATAGAATTACTTTGTGAAATACCCTTAAATTAAATTAATTTAAATTTGACACTTCTAAGACACAATTCTTCGCAATAAAATATGATTGAATGATGACGATTGATGAAATAAAACTAGTAGCAGAGTAAATCTTATGTTTTATTGCGAAGAAGTACCTAAATTGTATCCCTTATTGATCAGACTTCACCTTAGCATAATAGTCCAGTCAAATTAGACGAAAAAAGGGGTTCAGCTCGGAAAAATTCCTACCTAGCTGAATTTTGGTACACATCTTTATGACATCGTTGTAAACAATATGTAAAAAGTCGACCTCGATATCATGTACGCGTTAAAGGTTATTCGAGGTCAAAGGTCACGAAATTGGCCTTCTTTTAATATCTCGTTTTTTATTAGTCGTACAATAAAAAGTTTTAGATACAATTTGTAGAGGAGGTAATTATCTACAAAAATGGTCTTATGACATTTTCACGTTAAGTTGATAGTTTTTGCGTTATAAGGCCAACAAAATGGACACTTTTAATAGTCTAGTCAAATTAGGTTTTCAGCTCGGAAAAATTCCCACCTAGCTGAATTTTGGTACACATCTTTATGACATCGTTGTAAACAATATGTAAAAAGTCGACCTCGATATCATGTACGCGTTAAAGGTTATTCCAGGTCAAAGGTCACGAAAATTGCCTTTTTTTTAAATATCTCGTTTTTTATTAGTCGTACAATAAAAAGTTTTAGATACAATTTGTAGAGGAGGTAATTATCTACAAAAATGGTCTTATGCCATTTTCACGTTAAGTTGATAGTTTTTGCGTTATAATGCCAACAAAATGGACACTTTTAATGATATATGATTTTTTCGCTAAAAACAAGTAGCCTTTGCGTTAATATCTCGCTTTATACTGGTTGTACAATAAAAAGTTTCAAACAAAAATTGTAGAGGACCAAATTATCTACAAGATGGTTATATATTGCCATGTATCGCTACTGTTAACTCAAAATTTTTGACTTATATAGCGGGGATGCAATGGCACTTAATTAAATAACGCCGACCAGTAATGCATGAGAACTCCATAAATTTTAGGGTCAAAAGTGGGTTCAGGTAAATAAATTGAAACACTCATATACGTCACCTTACTTGTGATCTTTCTTATAAAGATTATTTAGATAAAAGGAAATTTGCATCTGTTTTCTCCTCGATCTAGTACTGCTATAATTGAAATTAAACTCATACGCTGTTAAAATGAAAAACAATGGAAGCGTATAAAATTTTATTTGTGCGTACATTGTAAATAGTAGACATGACAATACATATATCTATACATAGTATATTGCGATGTTATGCACTGACCACGTTAATAGAGATGCGTACGTTAATATTCAAAAGTTGATCAACGATTATTAAGGCATGAGACTTATTTTAAAATCATACGGAAAGATTCCATCTGATAGCAAATACTTTAATTCAAATTCAAAAATTAATTCAAATTACATTCATGGAACCAAGATTAATAAAATAATTTAACAATGTGAAATTTAAATTCCGTTATCATAAAATTTGTTATTTTAGTCTTAAAATCAATTTGTTTAGTTATGAGTAATCCTAATTAATATCAAAATATTGTTGAATAACTTATTAATATGAAAAATTTGTTAGCATAAAATTAATAGCAAGTTAAAACATTACATGACATTAAAGTGTTTCGTTAGTCAATGAACAGTAAATGGATGGTGCATCTTCACCAATTAATCGAATAACCAAATGGAATGTAGAAAACCAATTCAATCTGGAAAAGATAAAATTTCATTAAAAATTTTGTCAAAACAAAATGGGCAAATACGTACCTGACTATGCAATATCGATGTTGTTATTTTCAACAAAAATAATAATCAACCTTGCCTGGAAAGTTGGGTATCAAGGCAACAAAAACAAAGGAAAAATTAATTAATTAATAAACGAAGTTGGGTTATGCAAATGGTGATTTTGTGCTGCAATAAAATTTAATTGAATTAATAAAAATTTTAATAGAAACTAACAACAAAAGTATAGAATAATTAAATAATAATTACTTACGTCAGATTAAAGTGTTTTATAAAAGAAAAGTCCAGTGATTAGTGAGATTTTCAACAAAAACTATTCACAAAATTACACGAGGTAAAACTGTGCATCGACACCCATCCGCTGATATCAATGGTACAACAGCTGATCGCTCTACGCAAGCAGATAAGATTCATGGTCAAATATCTTACGAACCAGAAAAACCCTAGATAAAGGTAAATCTACATAAAACTTTATAATTTTTATAAAATTCAGTGCGTGCATAAAAATTATCACCGCGTTGCGCCTACGTTAAAATTTACAGTTTGGGTAATTTTAAGGAATTATTTTATTAATATTAAGAATTTTTATTTGCTATAATTATAATACAAACAATAAAATTTACATTTGCCTTTGAAACGGAGAATTATTTTCCAATCTTGTTCCGAGATCCAAAAATATTTGATTTCAGAAATTCACAGATTTGGTCACGGAAGGGACCCAAGCCCGAGATAAAGGTAGGTTTCATGCTTACAATAAAAATTATATCTAGCCGAGGTAAATATTTATTAGCGACAATAAAATTGCAAACGTCTCTATTGACGGGGTTAATTTGTGTAAACCCGCACCATCAAAGGTTACCGCTCTATTACAAAGGCAAGCTTAAAGCACTCCGTACATAGCACTTTTTGCTAGCCCAACGTGAGGCTACGTCAGCACATAGCACTTTTAGGCTCATAACGTGGGGCTCGATTAAAAACGGTAACCCCTCATAGCAATATATACTTAAAAATATTACATTTTTATTTTTTAGAGGTGTTAGGGGTAGTATCAATAATATTATATTACTCCATTTTCGTTTTTTAGTGACACCATCATCTGTTGATATTGATTGCTTCTTTTTAGGTATCCTATAACCCGTCATACTTGGTTTTGGCTGTACACTTGTCTTCATACTATCTGATTCCATACTCGAAGCCGGCGATTGTTTCTTCTTTTTTTCGTTTCCATCAGATTTAAAAGACGACTGTTTTTTTTCTTTCTTCTCTTTTTTATTCACCTTCTCCTTTTTTTATCCATCTTGTTGTACGAGTAGTGAACTTGACTATATTCGATCGACTCTAAAAATTTTCCATCATTATCAAAAGCAATTGGCGGTTTAGCATGATTTCTTATACGACTTATTATTAAGTCGTGGTTGATTTGTGGATTTTCCGAATCTTTATCTTTTATTAGAGTTACCATACATTCCAAACAACAAGGAACCAATATATCATTTGTAATTTGAGTCGCTTTACCCGTCATCTTTTTATAACACATTATACATTTAATCCTACTAATATTAGTAGGTGATAATTTATAATATGTCGATGCGAGTAATAGTGTTTTATTTTCTTTTCTTAATCTTGCTGCAGATGTATTAGTCGATGGCGTCGCACTACTAGAAATTTTAAAGTTCGACTTTAATGCTTGATTTCGTTCATCGTACCGTTCCAGATATGTTAATTCTTCTTCGTCTAAGTCATCATCACTTGAATTATTTTCAGAATCATCGCTGCTACTACTTTCTTCGATTTCAATTTTTTCATCCCAATTCTTCTCGTCCCGATCATCAAATTGGCTCCACATATCAGCATTTAAACCAACAAAATTATCCTCTTTGAAAAACTTGAAAATACAATCAGCCAACAACTCATTTGGTGTTTGGCGCATTAGCAATAATTGTAAATCACTACTATATAACAAGGGTGCTATTGCTCGCCACAACACGGATGTTATAAAAATGTACAATAATTCAAACGACTTGTCATCCATTTTAATTATTTTGTTTTCATACCTCTCTGCGATTTCTGCAATTACAACTCGGCACATTCTATTCATCATTTTCTTATCACAAGTCGGCATCGACGATAGAGCATCGTTTGTCGAACACATCAAATGCTTATACCTATTGCAAAAAGCTGCAACTTGATCCAACGACACATACTTTGAAGAATCGCACAATTTGTATTCGACCACATGTCTTGCAAATAATTGACAAAAATGCAGGAAGAATTTTGAAGTCTCATATTGCAAGTTGGAAATGCCTGTTAGTTTTACTCCTGGGAAAAATGAAAATATCTTGTATGTATCATTAGATGAAAAGCACATACTTTTATTGTAACCTTCATCATCACAAAATATTTCATTCATTTTGAAAATCATTCTATTTTCAAACATTTGCATATTTTTGCTCTTATATATTTTTGTTAAAGTATGTGGGCATCGAAAATGGTGAATGTTGCAAATTAACATAAATGCATCCCAAGTGCACCTCAATTCACAATAAGTGGCATAATCCGTACGTTTCATTGATACAATTGAATCCATAATAACTGGATAGTGATTCTTTATGTATAACAGACAATTATCTGTTATACAATCGCTTCTAGTGAAGTCTGCAGCATGAGTTATAGTTGCGGCCAATTGTTTATTTATAGGGTATAATAAAAAACATGCTCGTTCCAATGCGAGTTTTAAAGTTTTTCTAGGGATGTCATCTTTCCAATTGATCAAATCTTGAGTTGATAATTGCCAATAGCACATCACCACCTTTTCAATTCCGCCGTCAATAAAATGAGCAACATTGTTTTTTTTCTATAGACGAATTTTCTTCAGTTTTAATTCTTTAGTTTGTGATAATACTATCATGCTTAAATATTCTACAAACGGTACATATTTTTTAGGTATAGCACCGTAATCATAATAATATTTGCTCAAATCTATAGTTTCATTATTAATTATCGATCTTCTATAAATTGAATTGGTTATTGGTGCATCTCTTGAAATACGTTTCAACGCAGATCCCAAACGAGACGGTACAATTTTGATGTTCTTCAAACATTGTAGCTCAGACAGAGGTACTAATTCTGAATTTGTTGGATATATAATAGTATCCTCGTCTGCAGGCACACCACCATAGTCGGAAAATTTAATCTTGGGAAAAGTTACAAGTCCGGCCTTTCTAATTGGATAACATCTATGCGCGTAACTTCTAACAACACATGGTTTTTTTGGTTTACACTCTCTAGGCTTGGTATTGACAGTACAGGTCTTAGCAACGTCACCGTATTGATGATCGGGTAGTCATTTTCTCTAATAAGATGGTCTCTTGATTGTAATAATACCTTTTCTTGTATAACAGATTCATGTTCAAAAGAGATACAAGATGTTGATCTTTTAACCACCTCTTCGCTATCACTACTACTGCTATTACTGTTGATATTACTCTTATGGATTCTACTCCTAATAATACTATTCTTACGACTGCTACTACTACTAATACTACTATCACTATCTTCATCGCTACTACTACTATCGCTGCTACTAGACGAATCATTTTCTTTTGTTGGCGGCTTTATCGTTCTAGGTCTATTGGTAGGTATTTTTTATCACTCTCGTCGTCACTACTACTATTATCGTCATGGATAAATTCATTACTCTTTGGTAACAATTTATTTTTTCTTACTTGAGATCTCTTTGACTTATCAATCTTTATACAGTTTTTGGCAATAGGTATTTTTCTATCTAAATTGCTAGTCAAATGTATAGTTTCGGATCGACGTTTAACCTCTACGTCTATTTTAATTTGATCATCGTCTTTGGATATATTTTATAGCATCGTTTTTGTACTCTACTGCTATTACGCTCTGGATTGTAAACTAATGGTGTGGTATCCTTAGACACAAACAAAATTGTATCTTCAAGTCTTTTCAATCTGGATGTTTTCGCATCATCATCGTTAGTAGTATTAGTCGACTCTTCGACCGTAACCGTCGTGTCTTTACTGGGTTCTTCCAATGCTATCACTTCTTCAATTTGGTGTTTATCTATCTCGATTAGTTGTTGCATCTCTTGTAAATGCTCGATTGTTGCGTTTTTAATAACATCATCTATATCTTGGTTTTCTGTTGTATATGAATTGGGAAATGATATTATACCATCCGACGTTATCAGTCGGGAGCTCGGTAAACAATTCATCATATTGCATGGTACAACGGCAGTTTCTGAATCGATAATAATCATATCCTTATAACACCACATCAGTTCGTCATCCATCTCATCTTCTTTATTTAAATTTAAATCTTGTATTAAATTTTGGAGGTTATCGTTTTTTGATGGTTGGTCCACTTGACTGTCGTGCCTCATACTGGCGATCAACAGTGCTTTGTTCGGTTTTCTGTAATAAAAAATACGTAATTAAAAAATTATCGTTCAATTAAATAGCTTTCTAGAGAATTTACCTACTACACTCGTCCAAACTTCAGTCTCCTCAACTATAAGTGAATCCATTTTATCTAGTTGTTTCCAAAATACATATTTTTTCACCACCACACATACAAACGTTGCTACTACATATACTTGATGCTTAAAGATATAAGCTACGAATGATGCCAATTTCCAAGTTGAAACTCATTTTATAGCAGAATATTTATCAACATATTATACATAATTATCAATAATCAAACATGTCACTTTCCTACCCAGAAAACCGCGAATTTTTTATCAATATATAAAACAAGAGATTTTCTATTAAAAAGAGAGACAACCCAGTCGCAAAAACAAGGAAAAGACGGAGAAAACGAGGATGTAAAAATGATGGAAAACGTTTGTAAAAATTATATAAAAGTATTGTAAAAATTACGGATATGGTTTAAAGAGAAACAATTCTGTAAAATAATTCAGTAAAAATTGAAACTTTGGATCTCACTTGTACGTTTAAAATCGCTTGCAAAAAGGTCTCTCTTGTACATGCCAATCATATCGTTTGGGTTTGAGTTATTTAAAATATAAAGAGTCGATGTTAGAATTTGCAATACATTTGTTCGAGAACGATCGCACACCCAAGCAATCGTACTAAAAAGTTTGCATTCTATTTCATTTGTTAAGAGCGGTTTATATTTTTTTCACACAATACCAATAGCAAAAAAAATTAACGTTTATCGGTTACCGAGTCGTGCAAAAAAAACTTTGAATTTTCAATTTTCTCAATATTATAACAAATTTACTAACGTCGTCTCATGCTACTTATATTTTAAATGAATATATAAACTGCGTTTGATCCTCTTTGCAATTCTCTATATATACTTTGAACGATTTTTTTTAAAATTAAAAGATAAACAAACTTGCAAGGATACACGTACTCTTTAGGGGTCGCATTAAATGAATATATGAGGCGTGTAGAATAATAGTGGTACAAGTCCACTTTTCAAATTGCACTTTTAAACTCAATAATATCACGTATTATTCGGTTGAATAAATAACTTTTGCTATCTCCGGATTAGAAATAGCAACTATGACAGGGCCGTGCGGTAGATTTTTTCAATACGATGCAAGTCTTACACTAAGGAGGAGGTAATTAAGGAGATAATTGGGAACTAGAAATAAAAACACTTTTTGTTATCACCCAAGTGCACTTCACTTTCTTAGTGGAGCATAATATAGGTAACGTATTAGCACGTTATCACTTCAACTACTATGAAAACCGCATGATTGGATACAAAGGTGGTAAAATTGAACTAGATCTTATTACTAAACATGGAGGTGTCGGATTTAACATCGAATATTTAAATTGTCCAAAATTTGAAGTGCTACTCAAACGATTCCCAAATAACCATTATTCGTCGTGCGGAAGACATCTACCATTAAAAAATAAAAAACCTGTTCATTGTTCAGCTGTAGAAGTTGGTTTTTTTGGTTTAGGGTAGAACGGGGGAATGACAACCAGCGGGTAATGACGACCATCAAAAATCTTGTACAAAACAAAATTATTTACTAATGAAACCGGTGGCGCAATCTAGTATTTAATGGCAGAACCTAATTTGAATAGCTACCGTAACGAATTTCACAGTTAAATTCTTCATAGATGCATTTGTGTATTTTGCAGTATGTTCGTCTAATTTTATCAGGTACCTACTAAATTAGCTTATTAAAGAGTAAATAAAAAAGTTTTACATTTGTCACTTGTGTGTAACTAAAGTACAACAATCACAATCAAACACCTTACACCAAATTTTGCGAATGTTTTAGTTTTGAAGTTTAAACCTAAAAATTAAAATTTTTTAACTTATCGGGCAATCGCGACCAAATTCATTGGGAAATGACGACCAGTGGTCGTGATTACCCTTACCGGTTTTATAAAGTGCGGAACATGGTTGTAACAACTTAGGGAATAATTTTAGTTTTAGCATTACTGTTATGGAACAGCAATTTTAATTTAAAATTTTTAAAATACGTGTAAATGTCTAGTTACACAATTAGATGACAAAAACTAATCGTACATGGTAGACGGAGGGTTCACACAAATTAAAGTTGTGTTGTTTATTAGGTACTAACTTATAGGCATGCCAAGATCATACAAAAGAATTACAGAAAAAGCAAAATGGACCAAGGACGCCCTGAGAGAGGCCCTGCTTTTTATTGAAAATGGTGGAAAAATCCGAGAGGCTGCAAGGCGATTTGGCATTCCATACGGAACTTTGCAGACAAGAATTAAGAAAAAAGAAGCTTCAGCAAGTAGTCCAAGAATGGGACGCCCAACAGTGTTTTCACCTGAGCAGGAAGAGTCTATAGCAAGTCACCTGAAAATATTGGCCAAAATGTTCTATGGTTTAACGCCAAAACAACTGAGGATGTTAGTTTTTGAATATGCGGAACAGAATAATATCAAGAACAACTTCAACAAGACAACAAAAAAAAGTGGAAAAGACTGGTTGTATGATTTTAGACGACGAAACCCTACCATATCTATTCGGAAGCCCGAAGCTACCAGTATCAACCGAATGACAGCCTTTAATAGGGAACAAGTTAACTTGTTTTTTGAAAATCTGCAAAGAGTCATGGTGAAGTACAATTTGGAACCTAGTAGGATTTTTAACATGGATGAAACAGGCATCTCAAATGTTCAACAGCCTGAAACAATTTTGGCCGAAAAAGGACAAAAACGGGTAGGTGCTGCTACCAGTGCTGAAAGAGGGAAGACGGTTACCGTGATTTGTTGTTTATCTGCATCAGGCACGTACATTCAGCCGATGTTTATTTATCCACGTAAGAGAATGTCACCGCAACTTCAAAGAGACGGCCCACCAAATGCAATTTATCATGTTTCAAAAAATGGTTGGAGCAATGATGATCTTTTTGTGGTTTGGCTTAAACATTTCGTTCATCACGTGAAACCGTCTATCGAGGACCCTGTATTACTTGTCCTCGACAATCACGGCAGTCATATTTCTCTAACAGTACATGATTTTTGCAGAGAAAAGGGAATAATAATGTTGTCGATTCCTCCGCATTCGTCCCATAGAATGCAACCACTAGTTGTCGCATTCTATGGGCCACTGAAAAGGGCATCTAGGCTTCAATGTGACTTATTCATGAAAACAAACCACTTCACGAAAATCAATCATTATGATTTAGCATCGATCTTTAACAAAGCATATTCATCTGTGGCAGTAATTAATAAGGCTGGTAATGGATTTAGGGCTACAGGAATATATCCCATTAATTCTGAAATTTTTGGTGATGAAGATTTTCTTCCTGCTGATCATTTATTGGGACTTCAACAACCTAACGTTAATGTTGATGAACAAAATTGTGATGACGATGATTAAAATAATGATGACATCCTGATGCCTACGCCACCACCTAAACCACAAGCATCATGTCCAAACATCAATGATAGCTTGTTGGAAAATCCCCAACCAGGAACATCACAAAGCAGTAAAAATCGGGTATCAATTGAGGATCTCTCACCCATTCCTGTCGCTTCCAAAGTCAGTAATGTTATAAAAGGACAATCCAAGAAACAACATTCGGAAGTCTTAACAAGTACACCGATGAAAGTTATATTAATGGAAAAAGAGAGAAAGAGAAATTTGAAATTGGAAAAAGCAAAGACGCGTCCGAAAAGAAAGGCACCTTCATCTGTTAAAACATCCGTGGTACAGAAGAGTAAGAAAAATAATAGGACTCCTCCCATTCATTTTGATTCAGATACCTCATCAGATTCAGAAAACAAAGATAATCTCTGTGATGATGATAGCGATGATGACATGAGTGTTCAGAATCAAAACTTGTGCATAATTTGTGAAGAATTTGGAAAAGATGATGAATTATGGTTCCGATGCACTACGTGTGGACAGTGGGCTCATAAAGAGTGCACTGGTGTGGATTCTCCATCTGGCTACTGTTGTGACTTCTGCTCACGCATAAAATGTGTTAAACGTCGTATAAATTTACATTAGTTTTTTTATTTCATATTGCTTTAATTGTGTTTCCTTACTTTTAATAAATAAATACAATAAATAACATAATGGTTATCGTTATTATTATTGACTACCAATTCATATATCACTGGTTGTAATTACCCACCCTATGGTTGTCATTACCCCAGTAGGTGGGTAATCATGACCAAACGCACAGGTCCAAATTTTATTTTTTTCCACTAAAAGTTATGGTAATTATTGATCTACTATGAGCCATAATTGAGCTATATTCCAGCCTTTAATACAGACCACTTGAAACTACTTAATCTTGTCTCTACGTATTTTGACAGGGAAGGTTTCTTAGGTGGTTGTCATTCCCCCGTTCTACTCTGTTGAAAATTATTTTAATAATAATCTATGAATTTTAATGTATTAATAATCCAAACTGTATTAACTATCCAAAATGTATTTATATATACCAAAGAAGAAATTATACAATTATATGTTATATGTACAACAAAATTTACTAATTTATTTTTATAATAAATATATACTAAACTTTATTTCATGTTATTTTATGGCAGCCTTATTTTATTTCTACCTTTTTTAGGTTTAACATCATTTTAAGTGTATACATTTCATTTTTGTCGTGCGACTAAACATATATTTACTATAACATAACATAATAATTATAGTAAGTAATATAATAATTTTTTCAAAGTCCTTTTTGTATATGAATTACATTGAAATCATAAAACCATGCAATGTATAGGCCAATCGGTTTTTTTCAAAGTCCGTTTATGTGCAAATTAACATTTAAATCATTTTTTATTTTCTCGTCGAGCTCGAGCAGAAAATTTTAAAATTTTACTTTCAATTCTAGATTTTGGAGTGGGGATATGACGAATAAATAATATTTACCAACCATCAAAAAACGATAACCTCCAAACTTTAATACAAGATTTAAATTTAAATAAAGAAGATGAGATGGATGACGAACTGATGTGGTGTTATAAGGATATGATTATTATCGATTCAGAAACTGCCGTTGTACCATGCAATATGGTGGATTGTTTACCGAGCTCCCCACTGATAACGTCGGATGGTATAATATCATTTCCCAATTCATATACAACAGAAAACCAAGATATAGATGATGTTATTAAAAACGCAACAATCGAGCATTTACAAGAGATGCAACAACTAATCGAGATAGATAAACACCAAATTGAAGAAGTGATAGCATTGGAAGAACCCAGTAAAGACACGACGGTTACGGTCGAAGAGTCGACTAATACTACTAACGATGATGATGCGAAAACATCCAGATTGAAAAGACTTGAAGATACAATTTTGTTTGTGTCTAAGGATACCACACCATTAGTTTACAATCCAGAGCGTAATAGCAGTAGAGTACAAAAACGATGCTATAAAATATATCCAAAGACGATGATCAAATTAAAATAGACGTAGAGGTTAAACGTCGATCCGAAACTATACATTTGACTAGCAATTTAGATAGAAAAATACCTATTGCCAAAAAATGTATAAAGATTGATAAGTCAAAGAGATCTCAAGTAAGAAAAAATAAATTGTTACCAAAGAGTAATGAATTTATCCATGACGATAATAGTAGTAGTGACGACGAGAGTGATAAAAAATACCTACCAATAGACCTAGAACGATAAAGCCGCCAACAAAAGAAAATGATTCGTCTAGTAGCAGCGATAGTAGTAGTAGCGATGAAGATAGTGATAGTAGTATTAGTAGTAGTAGCAGTCGTAAGAATAGTATTATTAGGAGTAGAATCCATAAGAGTAATATCAACAGTAATAGCAGTAGTAGTGATAGCGAAGAGGTGGTTAAAAGATCAACATCTTGTATCTCTTTTGAACATGAATCTGTTATACAAGAAAAGGTATTATTACAATCAAGAGACCATCTTATTAGAGAAAATGACTACCCGATCATCAATGCGGTGACGTTGCTAAGACCTGTACTGTCAATACCAAGCCTAGAGAGTGTAAACCAAAAAAACCATGTGTTGTTAGAAGTTACGCGCATAGATGTTATCCAATTAGAAAGGCCGGACTTGTAACTTTTCCCAAGATTAAATTTTCCGACTATGGTGGTGTGCCTGCAGACGAGGATACTATTATATATCCAACAATATATCTACAATGTTTGAAGAACATCAAAATTGTACCGTCTCGTTTGGGATCTGCGTTGAAACGTATTTCAAGAGATGCACCAATAACCAATTCAATTTATAGAAGATCGATAATTAATAATGAAACTATAGATTTGAGCAAATATTATTATAATTACGGTGCTATACCTAAAAAATATGTACCGTTTGTAGAATATTTAAGCATGATAGTATTATCACAGACTAAAGAATTAAAACTGAAGAAAATTCGTTTATAGAAAAAAACAATGTTGCTCATTTTATTGACGGCGGAATTGAAAAGGTGGTGATGTGCTATTGGCAATTATCAACTCAAGATTTGATCAATTGGAAAGAAGACATCCCTAGAAAAACTCGTATTGGAACGAGCGTGTTTTTTATTATACCCTATAAATAAACAATTGGCCGCAACTATAACTCATGCTGCAGACTTCACTAGAAACGATTGTATAACAGCTAATTGTCTGTTATACATAAAGAATCACTATCCAGTTATTATGGATTCAATTGTATCAATCAAACGTACGGATTATGCCACTTATTGTGAATTGAGGTGCACTTGGGATGCATTTATGTTAAATTGCAACATTCACCATTTGTAACCTTCTTTTCGACTCCGGCTTATTCATATCGGTCTGATTAGTATCATGGTTGGGGTCGAATATGTTGTAGTACTCTGTACATTAAAAATTCAAGCTTTGGGGAAACTAAAAATAGATAAAAGGCAGATAAAAGGAGATTAGCGAACGCCATATTAGTTACTGGCTGGTAAATTATAGAGTTGACGAAGATTTTGGGACCAGAGAGCCATTTCGACCAATTTCAAGTAGTTTTAATACATTTTTTTGATACCGTATTACGGGATTTTGGATTGTCTGGCTTGTGTTCGGTTGATTGGAACTCAGTTTTGTATTTTTGGAAACCAGTCACCGATATCGCTTCGGCGGATTTAAAAACTGCGACCACTATCTAAGTTTGCTTTTGTGGAGTCACCAGTAGTTCCTTACGTTGTTCGTGAATCTTTCGACCACACATACAAGGTTTAACATCGTGATTAGATTCGACCAAATTATTGAAGTACTAACGTGTCAACGATACCTAGTCCACACTTTTATCGGGCAGAGAAGCTACCGTTCGTCAGTAATCTATTTTATTTTGCCGTACGCACGTTTTGGTTGCACCGAATTCAAATTGGATCAGAATATCGAATAGTAAGGTTATGTACCACTGTCATTGAGATCAGTAGCGCGTCGTATTTCCGCAGTCAGTGCCGTACCTACGTCTGGACGAATTGGGGTGAGCAACTCAATTTTTGGATCTTATCTTTTTCTTTGCCAATTTGATCAACGCCGTCAACGAAGTGAACGTCATCCTAACTTTATTATTTTATTGTTTGCCGGATGTGCTTGTAATATAACTGAGAGCGTCATCAGATCTGACGGCGACGTTTACCACTTCAGCTGCGCCTGACAATATTTTGGTATTTTTTTTGACAATTTCGTTCATAATAATTCAACCAATAGGATGTTAGAATCTCATCAATTTGAACCAATCATAATCTACTTCCTTTGACAATACAGACCACGGTAGTGTATTGTCGCGGCAATACGACCACCGTGGTCTGTATTGTCAAGTAACGATGGAAACTACGTAAACGCATACTATAAATTATTTGTTGTCAGAAAAAATTGAAATTTTATTTACGAAATTGTCAAACGAATTCCACACGATACTATAAAATTGTCGGTTAATTTTTAAACCATGGAATCTTCGTGTTTGTCGCCCTTAAAATCACCATTCGTGCTAAAGCACTCATGATGATTTTAAGGGCGACAAACACTCAGTTCCAGTTTCAAAAATTATTGCCGACAATTTGATAGTCTCTTGTGGTATTATATATGACAATTTATTTTATTGATTGTTGTGTGTATTGATGCCTTCAGCACCCCTGTTGTTTGTTTTTTTTTAAATTAAATTTTGGTTAACACGACAACGCTTTTCACTTTTCTTACATTTCAGCTTTCGTACTTTCAGGCAAACACCTTTAGTGAGCGACAATAAGTACGTGGCGCCTTGGCTTTAATTTCGGTAGGTCGGAGTCAGAGTCTCCTTTGACCCCCCCCCCTATTGTGCTCTATTAAAGCTAGCCGTAGCGTCGCTTCCCAGCGTTTGTCGTGGAACATTTTGGTACAAGGCCTTTCTGGACTGGAGCCTGCGCAGTTGGCTTTTCTGCGATTGAAGTCGGCCCAGGTTTCACATTTTCGATGCCCACATACTTTAACAGAAATATATATATAAGAGCAAAAATATGCAAATGTTTGAAAATAGAATGATTTTCAAAATGAATGAAATATTTTGTGATGATGAAGGTTACAATAAAAGTATGTGCTTTTCATCTAATGATACATACAAGATATTTTCATTTTTCCCAGGAGTAAAACTAACAGGCATTTCCAACTTGCAATATGAGACTTCAAAATTCTTCCTGCATTTTTGTCAATTATTTGCAAGGCATGTGGTCGAATACAAATTGTGCGATTCTTCAAAGTATGTGTCGTTGGATCAAGTTGCAGCTTTTTGCAATAGGTATAAGCATTTGATGTGTTCGACAAACGATGCTCTATCGTCGATGCCGACTTGTGATAAGAAAATGATGAATAGAATGTGCCGAGTTGTAATTGCAGAAATCGCAGAGAGGTATGAAAACAAAATAATTAAAATGGATGACAAGTCGTTTGAATTATTGTACATTTTTATAACATCAGTGTTGTGGCGAGCAATAGCACCCTTGTTGTATAGTAGTGATTTACAATTATTGCTAATGCGCCAAACACCAAATGAGTTGTTGGCTGATTGTATTTTCAAGTTTTTCAAAGAGGATAATTTTGTTGGTTTAAATGCTGATATGTGGAGCCAATTTAATGATCGGGACGAGAAGAATTGGGATGAAAAAATTGAAATCGAAGAAAGTAGTAGCAGCGATGATTCTGAAAATAATTCAAGTGATGATGACTTAGACGAAGAAGAATTAACATATCTGGAACGGTACGATGAACGAAATCAAGCATTAAAGTCGAACTTTAAAATTTCTAGTAGTGCGACGCCATCGACTAATACATCTGCAGCAAGATTAAGAAAAGAAAATAAAACACTATTACTCGCATCGACATATTATAAATTATCACCTACTAATATTAGTAGGATTAAATGTATAATGTGTTATAAAAAGATGACGGGTAAAGCGACTCAAATTACAAATGATATATTGGTTCCTTGTTGTTTGGAATGTATGGTAACTCTAATAAAAGATAAAGATTCGGAAAATCCACAAATCAACCACGACTTAATAATAAGTCGTATAAGAAATCATGCTAAACCGCCAATTGCTTTTGATAATGATGGAAAATTTTTAGAGTCGATCGAATATAGTCAAGTTCGCTACTCGTACAACAAGATGGATAAAAAAAAGGAGAAGGTGAATAAAAAAGAGAAGAAAGAAAAAAAACAGTCGTCTTTTAAATCTGATGGAAACGAAAAAAAGAAGAAACAATCGCCGGCTTCGAGTATGGAATCAGATAGTATGAAGACAAGTGTACAGCCAAAGCCAAGTATGTTATAGGATACCTAAAAAGAAGCAATCAATATCAACAGATGATGGTGTCACTAAAAAACGAAAATGGAGTAATATTATTGATACTACCCCTAACACCTCTAAAAAATAAAAATGTAATATTTTTAAGTATATATACTATGTACAGATATATGTATTGTGATGTCTACTATTTACAATGTACGCACAAATAAAATTTTATACGCTTTATCAAAACGATGTACATGCATTTATATGTTTAATATTTTTATTACTTTTATATATATGCAATAACGACTGTGCAATTACTACTGTGTAATTTATGATTACGCAATAAAATATTTTAATTTATATGACCTTATTATTGTTGTGGGTAAAGAGAAAGTTAACAGTATGCGTATGTGTTGACCTTCATACTGAGTATAAAAGTAGGCGCTCGTGTAGTGTTAATTCAGTCTCTGTAATAACCATGAGTAAGCGAAGTATATTTTTAAGAACCGACTTGGATTATAGTAATTCAAATATTATAACTACCAAGAAAGAGTATACGCGTTATTATCCACCTTTACCGAAAGTTGACTATAAGTCGAAAGCAGTGCAAGATTTTGTAGAGGATTATTCAAAGTTGTCGACAATGGCCACAATTAGTAATGGTTACAAATGCAATAATAATGGCGATGGTAGCAGTAGCAACGTTGGCAGTAGTAGCAGTAGTGATAAGTGCAATAGTGGCAAAAAATAAGTGTATCTCATTTGGTAGTTAGTGTTTGGGCGGTGGTTAAAAGGTGATTGAAAAAATAATCTCATAAAAAATTTTCAACATTATATTATTATTTATTACTTACAAATAAAAAATTAAATATATTATATGTTGTTTTTATTTTTTACAATTTGTTGTCGTATGTCTTCTGCAGTTGGATTTTTAACACCCATCATTAAAAGTTGTCCGATTGCTTTGTTTATTTGAGGTTGAATTGGTTCTTGATAATCCAAGGAAACGAGATTAGGTATTGCTTTGGTATGTATTTCAGAATGCTGATGATGTAAAATTGTGAACGTAATAAATCCGACGACGGTGATACATGTTATTATTAAAAGAATATGCGAAAGTCTACGGGTATCCATGATGACTAACAACACACACACACAACTATATTGTAGAGAACAAATTATATAAATGTTTTAAAGTGTTGATCGATGCAGGGACTATTATGTTGTTATATTCTGGACTCCAATTATATACAGAGTCGTCCAGTAATGATAACAAATTTTTACAAGATGTCTTATCCATTCCGTTATTACTAAGTATTAAATCGAAACACGAATTAAATTTTAATGCTTGCTCGTCTACGTGCAACGAGGAACCGTGAGAATATAATACTACTAAATCGTATAATTGTTTTACCAATATTAAAGTTTCATGAGCATATGGTAATACGTTACAGTCGCGAACTATTAACGTTTCGTCTAAGTCAAATACTATTACAGATTTAAAATTAGTTATAGAGTACGACCATTTTTTTGCGCGCTCTATAGCTTGATATATTTCAAAATCATTTATTCTATCAATATACGTTGCGCATATAGGTAAATCGTCGGTATTAGTCCAAATAACGTATCTAGGTCCATTTTCATTAATATTATAAATCGGAGTGGTATGATCGAGATTGTAAGCAGTATAATGCGGTTTTATACCACTTTTACGTGTTTTGTTTTTGAAATATGGAATTATTATAGCCGAATCTAATTTATAAGATTTAGATCTTCATCTGTAAAATTAACATTAAAGAAGAAAAAGAGCAAGAGCAACAAGCTGTACTTGAACAATGCCTTGGTGTTATGTCAAAGCCAGCACTCTTTTGAAATCTTTGGAGACTATATTGCAGACGAACTGCGAAATATGAGCTCAAAAGCTCCAAACCTGCAGTTCTGGGCGAAGCGAGAAATACAGCGAATTATGTTAAAAATGAATGACGACTATGAGCTCCAATTACAGCAAAATACAATTCCGTCACCACAGCAGCCCATAAACACAGAAGAAACCCTGTATCAGTCCACATTGCAGATACCGGTAATTAATAATAATCTAGAAGTTTCAAATAATGATAGCGCTGAAGTAAGTCTTCAAGAATATTATGAATGTACACCTAATTATTTGAAAATGTAAAATAATTGTTTAATAAAAATATGTTTCATGAACTTACTTGTAGATATTCTTCTTTTAGAACACTGTAAATTGCAGAACACACTTCAGGTACAATTCGTGAAATAGTACATACGGGTATGCGAAATAAATACATTAGCGAATGGTTAGCTGTCTCGTAAAAAATGTTTATTGCTTCTTCAAACTGGAGGCTAAAAAATTACAATGTACTTACCTGTAGCCAAAAAACGAAGAGTAATGGCTAACCGCTCAGCTGCTGGAATCGCATTTCGCATGTGTGTTTTGTTTTTCTATTGAAAACTTTATTTTGTCCAGCAAATACCGAAAATCAGCTACGGATATTCGAAGAAAGTTCTTATAAAATTCCTGATCTTCCCGTTCTAGTTCGGCTAATAATGTTTCGATTACATTCTTATTTTCTCTTTCTTTAATCCAATCTCTCACCCAATATCTGTGAGACCTTTTTTTTTCGTACGGGACTTAACGGCAAGGTAATAGTAACAAGCTGCAGCTTTTCTTCTATCCTTTTTTGTTGATATCTTTAAAATCACACCACTCCACCATATAAAATATAATATATGCTTAACAACCCACAATAATTTATAATAATTTTTGATTTTGATGTCTGTGGAAACAGCGCAATCAGAGACACCTTCTCTCATGTGAGAGTAAAATATCGTAGTCGCATAACTCAAGTATTTCAGAGAAATATTTCATGTTCTGTGGAAACACATCTGAGATAAATTTCTCATGAGACAAAAATCACATGAGATTTTAGTCTCCTTGTGGACACCTACCTTTATAGTCAATTCTGGAGCACGGTATATAATGTTTAAGAAAACTTTGGAATTAAACAAGATATGGAGATAAACATCTCCATATCTTGAGATAAACAGAGAGATCTTGGAGATAAACAAGATTGTTTATAATTCTTATATAAGTTTTTATGCGATTAACTTTGTGTAAAGAATGTATCGACTACCTGTGGGTGCTACCACCGGCCAGTCGGGAAGCAATCCTAGAGGCGGGAGCGTAAGTGGACCTATAGTTACCATTACACGTACGCCAAGCATTATTGAACGCGTTAATCCAAACTTAAACGTGCTGAATATTATATATGATTTAGCTCCTCGTGAAGATGATAGTGATTACATGAATGTTAGCGAAGAAATGTATGGAGGTGAATTTCTTATACGTCCTATATTCCATGGTAGATTTATTGAAAAATCGGATATTATATTAAAATCAATTCGAGGTGATATAGTTATGGAGATTACAAAGTTTGATATTCATAATAGAAGAAAGTACAAACTTGGAAATGTTAATTCTATTGGTGGTAGACGAGGACATAATATGATTCATCGTCTTGATATTAGTAATAAAATTTATGATCAAGAAAGATCTAAGAAAGATCTTGGATTAGTGTCTCGTTGTATTAGCGGTGTTATTCATAAGATATTTTCTACTCGTGGCGTTATGAATCGTTGGATTTGTGGTGCATATGAGGTAAGTCGTCGTGATTTGGAGCTTATGCTTAACTACGATGATAATAGAGTGGCAAACCGGTCATTAGGTTTAGCTTTAAGTGATGTTAACATGACTATAAATAATGTAGGAGATTGGTTTATGGCATGTCTTAAGAAAAGATTCGAGACGGATAAGATTTTTCGAATCAATACGAAATTGGCTTTAGAATTGTTAGTTAGGTTAACTGTTGTTGAAGATGATAATATTTTTAATGATTTACTTGTACATGGAGAAAGCTGGTTAGCTTGAACTGGGTGCGACTCATGTTTAAGGAGAATCTTACGTGAAGTTACGACACATGCTGCAAAGATTCCGTATCCATTTGAATATTGGGAAAGACGTTCTGTTGAACATGCATTAAGTGTTAGAAATGCTAGTTTTTCATGGGCTTATGAGCCTCATGGAAACAGTATAACTATTGGTAAAATTTTGGAATGTATTGATTCGCACGATTTCCTTGTTCTTAACACCAATAATAAGTTCGTTGAATTAGTTTTTAGTTATGAAAGTGGTGGGAATGAAACTCTTCTAATTGAATCTATGTTTTTTGCTAGTTTAAGCGTTATGTTAGATGGATATTTCCATCACATGCGTTATGTTAGGCTTGAAAATTCATATAAAGGATTACTGCTTTGGTTTCAAGCGTATAAGGATAGGGATCCTCATTGGGAAAGATAATTATTAGATAGATATTGTGATTTGGGCATGTTAGAAGGATTAAATGATAGATTAGATAATATTGTTTTGCATCTAAGAATTTGGATGCTATGTGGTAAATTAAATAGGAGTGTGATTAATAAGATAAAAATGGATGATGATCTATTTCAATCGATGCTACACTCCATTATGCATACTAAAATAAGTCCAGGACTGATGCACGAATATAAACGTGCCAGTTTCGAAATTTCAAGAAGATCAGGTATCGTTAACTGTGTTTAAAAATTGGTTTCGTTTTATTTGTTAACTGTTACTCCGTCCTAAGTTGTGTACTTGCTTTCAAAGGGTATAGAATAAATATCAAAACTCAAAAACTTTGTTCCATTCTTGTTGAATATGCTATATTTAAACAGAAAAAGTGCAGACAATACAAATTCATTAGCGAAATCAAGCAAGATACATTAGAAGAAGAAAATATCCAAAATATAAATGATGAAATTCCTCTTGATGGAAACTGGCAGAGCCTTAGATCATTACCACTATATCAAAAAGTACGATCTGAAGCTTTATCGGAAGAGGATCAACATAAAGATGCCATCCTTGATTTATTCTTAAGGTCCATCAGGGAGCCTGACGAGCTGCGTTACATTCAGTGTCCAGCTGGAAGAACCTATTTGTTTTCAGTGATTCAAATTACAGTTCTCATAGGTAAAGGACAAAGAGTTAATGCCTTTTTTGATGCGACTGGTTCTATTGTTAAATCAACCCGTGTGCAGTCGAGTAATTTTTTTAAATTAAAAGAAGATAACGGCAATTATTATACAGAAGACGATGACGACGAAACTGTTCGAGGTAAATATATAGATTCTCCATTTGTTATCTTTTTTTTATAAAATCTACGAAATTGTACTGAGCATGATTTCGGAAGCAAATACTTTTTCGGCTGAACAATGCTTGGAAAAGAACGAGGAAAGCAACGTGTCCCGAATATGACATAAAAAGCAAGCGGGAGGAAGTTAGTTGAGAGTTCACGCACGACTCCCGTCAGGCAAGGTCGAGTGCACTCATGGCTTCCGTCAAGGAAAGTCCAGTTTATCAGACCAGTTGAGATGTGAAGTTAAGTCTTCCATTCGACAAATTGTGGAAACAACCGGATCAGAACATCTTTGATTCCGAGTTGAAGAATGTCTGTGGAGTTTTTGTGTTTGTGGGTCTCCCCACAATGGTCGATTGAGTAAAATTGCGTTTTATTTATTCCGTCCTCCTTATACCCAAGACCCCAAATTTCGTTGAATAGATAGGGTTCAAGGAAAATAGGATGGTTTTTAGATATGATTTAAGGAATTCCGGAAAGTAATGTGCGTGATTTTTTTCTATAATCTTTTTTAATTAACTCGAATAGATAGAGTTCAAGGACAAACGGATGTTTTTTAGATACGGTTTAAAGAATTCCGTATATTATGTGTATGAATGTATCCGATAAGCGAGATACGAGAACTATCGCAAAAAAGGCACTTCTAAATAGGAAGAGCAAACAGGAACTTTTAGCAGAGGTGTTATATCGTAAATAATGTAATAATATATAAGAAAAAATGATTATAATTTAGTTGTAAAACTGGTCGTGCCAGACATAATTGTAATTTGCAAAGTGCCGAACTATCAAAATTTTTGTTTAAATTCTGTAACTTTCAATATTACTTCGAGGCGATTAACTATAAGGTATACAATTGAAGAAATAATAGTGAAGAAATCTGTGGTCCACGTATACGAATGGGAAATTGGAGAGCTAATGCAAGGTAAACTATTTTCATGTCAAGGAGGGTTATTTAAATTGGCAATTGACATTACATCAAATAAAATTTCCCGTTTGGAGGCTTGCACCCAGTGTAATTTTGAAGGATGTCTTGGCAATTCGCCTATTTCATCATGCCACATAAGTAATGTGGGGTCCTTTATTAAAACTATAATACTTGATTAATTACTTCACTATAGATGATGATCTAATAGAATTAATAGGGGCACCCAAAATATTTCAATCCCGAAATCTATTCTAGTCCAGGCAAGGAAGGTTTTAAGTTTGCAAAAAATCCGGGCAAGCTAAATTTTGGCAGAGATGTACATTGGAGTGTTCTAATGAAACCCTAAAGTTAGTAAGTTTTCCCAATTTTTGCCACTTTTACACAGGCAGTGCGTACTTCAAAAACTGGGTGGCGCCAATTTCATTCATTTACGGTTTCAAGTAGGATTGACTCCATCCCCTGAAATTAAGTTCCGCGACAGCACGAAAAATCCCTTTTTAACCCACCCCAAAACTCCCTGAGCTAAACCGACGCACAATTTCCTATTAGGGGTTGTCTTAACGACGCGGAAAACTGTAAACATCGAAGGTGTCGATTTTTCCCATTATCGAAAATAGATCTATCGAAAATTTGTGTTTACAAAATGGCGTCCCACAATATTTTTAAGTATATAAATGTGGACTTAAGAGAGAACAATTGAAAAGCTGACCTACAAGGAAGAAAGAAAAGATCCAAAAGAGGTTAATTATAACGTTAGGCCTGTATAACATTTTTTAAATTGTAGATTAGCTAAAATAACCACAGGTATCCATACGCCTACAGTCGATAATCATTAGGAGCAGTGAACTTCTAAAGGTGGTGGTATATTAATGGTCAATATCCCTAGTATATCAATTAATTGGAATCAAGAGCAATACACCAAGATTCTATTATTAAGGATGGAAAACCAAATTTGAATCTTCCGAACGTCGTGGAAGTCACAAATTTACAACAAGAATTGGGAAAAATGGAGAGGAACCATTGATATCTGATTTGGGCCTAGCTACCCCATTGATGGATATTACACGGTACTACTAACTAACAATTTGCGATTTTACTTTTACTAAATCTAAAGTGGTGTTACACTTAAAAATTTCAGGAACTTCCAAAAATTGCATTTTGGAGTTATATGAATTAGTAACGACGTCGTTCGCTTAGAAACGTGCTCTTTAAACCTTAAAACCCTCTACTCAGCAGTGTCCAAAGACACAAATAGAGTATGAACTGTTTAATTTAGAAATTAAACAGGTTTTTGTTGGTTGGTTGGGTTATAGTTTCCAATCACCCTGTATATAAATAAATTAAATCAAAACGCATAATTGTCGAAACTTACTTGGAAAAGTGTAAATAAAGCTAAAATGCATCCTAGCGCTTTTCAGTAGGTCAATTAAAATATAATTCATTTCCGTATTGTAATCATATCAACATGCAAAACAATTACTCATCAGTTCAATTAACTTTAATTAATGCATTTAAAATATTATAAGGTAAAATTTATATCAAGTCAGCAGGTCAATAACTTTAAATTTAAAATACTATAGAAATGGAATGTGATAATTAGCATTAAGTTTTTATATAAATAGGGTATTTAAAACTTAATAAAGCAGTACAATTTAGAAGACGTTTTGAGTTGTTACTCACCATATAAGTTAGGAAAGGTACTTCTTGCCACCTCTCCTAATTTAGAGTATTCACTTGAAATTACAACTCGAGTGTTACTCATTTCACATAAATTAAGACGGGTACTTATTGCCACCCTTATCTTAATTTAGTCACACAAATAGAGTATGAATAGACCAGGCAATGAAGATTTTGGAACAGTAGTTATATTGGGGACAATGAAACCTATACCAGTAGATTCAGAAAATTGTCCTGAATCACATATCCAAATGGAGTGGAGATGTAAATTTTGTAAATATTTTTAATTAACAAAAAACTGTTGGAAAAACGCCAAAAAGCGCCACAAACACCCATAACTTCTTTTTAATACATGCGATTGACAAAATAAAAATACCAGTGTGTAGCGCAGAAAATACTCTACAAATTGTAAGCGGGACGGTCTGGCCTAGGACTAATAGTTTATTTATAATTAATTGAGGAAAATATGCTAACCTGAATTTTCCCAAACGATCAGCTGTAAGCGTAAGGAACGCCCACTGCTGCGCGCGCGGCCTCCTCCAGTACGCGCCACGGTCAGGCCACGTGGAATTTTTTCAGTTGCGTTGTGCTAGGCACTGGAGAGACTTCTCAATATCTGTGTTGTCGTGTAAATCTCAGTAAGACAACATCCATAAATCCAAAAATGTCTCATCCAGGGCAATGTTTTATTTGTGACGATAGTTTATCTAATGGTGTATCGACGCGAATAGTGAAAAAACGAGGTATTACAACTTTTATAAATAAAAGCAAAGAAAAAAATGATGAAAAATGGCAGTTTCTCGAAAAATTGTCAGAAGTAACAGTACATGATCCGTGTAGAGTCGCTTACTGTGCGATGAAAGAAGTAAAAAGTGCGAAAATTGTAGATCCTGAGCCGCAAGTTCAATTCGATTTCCGAGACAATTGTTTTCTATGTGGAGAAAAATGTGGTTCAAGATATGGTAAACCATTCTTTAATGTAACGGCAGACAAATTACAAACTACCATCGAAAATTAAATTGATCAGCGGAATGATGAATGGGCGCTGCAAGTTCGAGCCAGAATAAACTCAGCATCTCTCATCGAGGTCCAAGCTCGGTATCACAAGGCTTGTCACAGGAAATTTACCTATATCTCGGAAAATCATGAAGTTGGAAGGCCAAAGATACCAGACTTGGAATGTGCTTTCCTGGAAGTATGTCGTTATATGGAGGAGAGTGATGATTCTCAGTTCTCTCTCAAAGAATTGATGGATAAAATGGAGGGTTTTGAAGTCAGCAATACGACGTTTAAACAGAAATTACGCAACAAATATAACACAGATATAATAATTATGGAACATAGAGGAAAACCAACAATTATATGCTTTCGTAATACGGGGTATAAAATATTGATGGATTCCTGGTACCAAAAAAAAGCTACAACTGAGGCAGACGAACGATTGCGGGTAGTTTCTGCTGCCGCTGATATCATAAGAGAGGACATCAGCGTTCCTTACGCTTACAGCTGATCGTTTGGGAAAATTCAGGTTAGCATATTTTCCTCAATTAATTATAAATAAACTATTAGTCCTAGGCCAGACCGTCCCGCTTACAATTTGTAGAGTATTTTCTGCGCTACACACTGGTATTTTTATTTTGTCAATCGCATGTATTAAAAAGAAGTTATGGGTGTTTGTGGCGCTTTTTGGCGTTTTTCCAACAGTTTTTTGTTAATTAAAAATATTTACAAAATTCCCATCTCCACTCCATTTGGATATGTGATTCAGGACAATTTTCTGAATCTAATGGTATAGGTTTCATTTTCCCCAATATAAATGACGTTTTATGGCTTTTTAACGTCTTCATTGCCTGGTCTAGAACTACTCCGCACCAACGCCAGCAACGAAGATCATTATGGGAGAACAAATTAGCACGAAGTATTAATAATCAGCACCTTCACGCTATGCAGTTTAGTGGTAATAGCTTGCTGTTCGTGGTTAATATAAAAATTAATTAAAACATTTAATATACAGTCGTAAGGCGTCTAAATCTAAACACTAACAGTCTTACTTATAAACGATGTATAACTTTTATAACAACCTTATACTAACCTTAACTAGAAAATATTACCTATAAACGGTGTATAACCAAACTGTGTATACACTTGTTATAAATATACATAGGCTTACTTATAAATGATGTATAACTTAAAAATGTTACCTATAAACGCTGTATAACCAAACTGTGTATACACTTGTCATAACTATTCATGGTAAAGCTGCATTTAGACGGGTCGACTTTTGCCGTTCGACTCCAAGTCGACCGTGTAAACCTATATTCTGCAAAGTCGTTCGATGTACGAGTCGATTCGACCAAAGTCGAACGGATGTCTACTTTAGTCGCTTCGACACCAGTGAATGTAGTGGAACCGTTTAACATAAAGTAGTTGACGTTTCGAGTTTTCGTTTTCTTAACAAATTTTTAATTACAAAAATGAGTAATAATAAGTGGTCAGACAATGCTATGTGCTTATTTCTTGACTTGTATAAAAATCATCCGTGTTTGTGGAATACAAAAGAAGAAATATATCGAAATAGCCTAGCAAGATCTGCTGCTTTAACGTCGATAATTCGGGAAATGGGTAAATCAGACTTAACTTTGAGCGATTTAAAAAACAAAATTAAAAATATTAGAAGCATATATAATATAGAACTAACGAAAGTGTTGAAATCCGATAAAAGTGGTGCCGGGACTGACGATCTTTATAAACTCCAACTGAAATGGTTTCAACAAGCCAATTTATTTTTAAGATCTGTTTCACAATCTCGTCAAAGTCAATCAAACATGGTAAGTACAGTTATATAGTTATCTTTTATTCTTGATTACTTAATAATTATTACAGTTTAGTATAGTTTTAAAATTAGTTTAATTCGAGAAATTAAATATATTTATGTAACACTATACTAATTAATGAATCATATTGAGTTGCCATGAAACTGCCCCTGTTCCAACAAAATAATCAGCAAACTTGTCGCGAAGAATTGCTGCAGACCTTGTATAATTATTGCTAGAAATAGGTACTGATATGTCTTCTAATCCTTGATTCTCTGATCGCCAAGATCCGTCGTGTATAATTCCAGTTTCATAATTTTCATTATCAACGGAACGAGGATCCAAATATTTTCCACCAGATGTTAAACGTAACCAGTTATGTAACGAGCATGTTGTTTTTACAACTTTATCTATCTTGTCCAATGTCAGTGCTATAGGTTTTTCATATATACGAAAGAGTGACACCATAATTCCAAAAGCATTTTCGACAATTCTTCTTGCCCTTGATAGGCGATAGTTAAAAATTTTTTGTTTCATTGGTAATGTACCGCATCGCGAATAAGGTTTGAGTAGTGTCGTTTTTAATGGAAATGCATCGTCCCCAACAAACACAGATTTTTCAGGAAGATTTAAATTATTCGATTCAAGTGCTTTGTTAAAATCTGAATTCGCAAATATACTTGCGTCATTCATTCGTCCATTTGTACCAACATCAATATACCGAAAGCAATAATTACCATCTACTATAGCTAATAATACTACACTATATGATTTCTTATAATTAAAAAAATCAGAGCCACCGTGTGGTGGATTCCGTATCAGCACATGTTGTCCATCAATTGCTCCGCAACAAAACGGGAAATTCCATTTGTTAAAAAAGTCTCGTTGTATAATCTTCCAGTCGTTCTCGGTTTTAGGAACCTAAAATAAATAAAAATTTATATTACGAATTTTTCAACTGATCAAAAACAAATAATTATTGTCATGGAACTTATGTATAGGTTTAGGATAATTATACCTATAAATATTTTTATTATAACAACTTCTCCTTTTAAGGACAATTCGCGATTAGTCCAGACTGCAGGAGAGGAATTTTTTGATATTAATAACAGCATGGTCGAGACATTGGACGAAAATTGGGAAGAAACTCCTACAACCTCAAAATCTGTTTCGTCAAAGCGTTCGGCTAAAAAAGGGTGTAGGTTAAATAGTAAAGTTCAAAAAAAGGAAAAAATGGGATCTATTGAAAAGGCTATAGATAAATTAGAGACCATTACCCAAGCAAATGCTAAAAACGTTTCGGATGAATATGACATTTACGGACAATTTGTAAGCTATCCAGCTTAGAGCATTACCACCCATAAGAAGATTAATTTGTCAAGAAGAATTTCAACGCATTCTTACACGAGAAAGAATTAGTACGTTGACTAGTAATCCTGTACCAGTCTCTCAATCTACACAATCATATCACATCAGCATTCTCACCGATTTATATCTCATCTCCTTCTCCTTCACCTCAAATTAATTCACTTGCACCATCTCCTACTATACCAAATAATTCAACAGAACCAGGCAGCAATGATACGCAAATATCAAATATGGCAAAATGAAGAACATGATATTTTATTTGAAGCTGTTCAATCAATTTACGAAAAATAAATTCGTTTTTTTTAATGTATACCTATTTTTCTGATACCTATATATTTTTTTAAATTAAAATAAAATTTTATATTTCTACATTATTTCACCTACCTGTATAATAAATTCCTTCAGAGCTTCACATATAGCATCTAACACTTCCGACAAGAAGCTTGAAATTGAGCATTTTGGGATACGATATAATGCTTCGAGAGTAGGGTAGTTATCACCTGTGGCCAAAAATAACCGTGTAAACGAATTTCCTTGAAGTCGAACTGCCAAGTCGAACAACAAAAGTCGACCCGTCTAAATGCAGCTTAATTCTTATACACAGCTGGAGGGTAGTATAACGTTTATATAAGGAAATAAAATTTTATAAAAGCTATTGTACGGTCAACTTTTGTCGCAATTTTGGTAAAAATTTACCTATAAATTTAAGTTTTTCTTGACAAGAGCATTTTAATAATGGATTTTTATAATGATTTGATATTGGATGCTATGGATATAAACGATTTAAATAATGGTGAAAATGTGCGAAGATGAAAAATGTATAAAAGAAGAAGAGATCCCTTCGAATTAAGTGATGAAGATTTTAAGGGGAAATACAGATTTACCAAAGGATATGTAAGAGCAATTGTAAGAGGTGGATCTATATCGTGCAACTTGCAAGTTCTAACAGCACTTCGTACGTGGGCACGAAATGAGGTATGCATTTTGTTCAATTAATATGAATTACAAAAGAATTATAATTTGATTTCTTTTTTAAGGTACAAGATGATGCTGGCGACCTACACGGCTTAAGCCAACAATGTACATCCAGTATCTGCCACAGAGTGGGTATTGCTTTAGCTAGAAGATCTGGAGAATTTATTAAAATGCCTAGTACGATGGAGGAACAAGAAGCAGTAATAGCTAAATTCAGGCAAATTAGAAAAGGGTACTCTTCTCTTAATGTTCAAGTAATATGTGATGCATCTTTGCGAATTTTGGATATTATAGCAAGTTGGAGAGGTTCTACGCATGACAGTAGGATTTTCCGAGAGAGTTTTATAGAACAAAGATTTGATAGAGGCGAATTTAGAGGACGTTTGTTGGGTGATTCTGGATATGCTTGCACTCCTTATTTATTTACCCCTATTTTAAATCCATCAAATCGAAAAGAAGAAAATTACAACAGAGCACAAATACATACAAGGAATGTTGTTGAACGGTGTTTTGGCTAATGGAAACAGAGATTTAGATGCCTATTGCATGGATTTTCTAATAGCCCACAAAACACAAAAACATACATAATAGCATTAGCAGTCCTTCATAATATTGCCATCGATATGAAAGGAGAATATGACGAAGAATGTCCAGTTTTGCCTCCTGAAGCAGAACTTGAATTAGTCGACAATTTACCTCAAAATGAGTATCCAGCACAGCAAGGTAAAGCTGCAAGAGCAGCTTTTATAAATACTTATTTTTAATTTGATGTATTATATTTTGATTTATATTATGTATATTATAAAACTTGTAATTAAAATAATTTTTTCTTTAAAATTAACATTTTTAATTTATGTTCTCTTCTTTTCATTGCTAATTCTCCTCTCATGTTTCTCATTCTCTGTTCATGTTCAATTTCTTTCATTTTCTGTTTCTTAGTACAAGTAATGTATACATACCGAGGCATCCGTAACTCTCCACAACGTTTTCGATTTAATAAAATGACCCTGCTGTACACAGTTTCCATTAAAGTGTTATAAGCTACAGAATCGTTTGCATTATTTTCTCTTGGCTGCGCTGCAGCTTTTTCTGCAACTTGCAAAAGATACTCTCTTAATAATTTTAAGCTGTTTGCTAAAGGCACGACTGTGATTTTGTTCCATTTATTATGATTTAAATGATTACCTGCTTGAGTCGAAATTTCATATCCCCAATTTGACTGAAATAGTGTTATAAGTGTTTTAAGATGTGGCACCCAGGGCGCTCCGCCCCCACCGGCCCCCTAGCTACGCCACTGAATTTAACATTCACCAAAACTGTGCAAATAGAGTTAGGAAAGAAGTTACAGAATCTGAATTTAACAGATTTTATGAGCTAGGGTCTTATTAAGCCCAATGTCTCTATATAAATGCATGTATCACAGAAGGAAATAAAAAACGAACATATGTAACTACCCAAAGTTCTGGAAAAGGTTTTAAAAAGAAAGAGTTTAGCCGAAAATATTATATTACAGGAATCAAAGTATGCAGAAATATGTTTGTCAAGACGCTTCAAATATAAGTCCACAAAAAGTAACATAGTTTGAAAAAAAGAGAAATAATGATTCTGTGGTTGATCAACGCGGAAAAAAACAAGCTGCATGGAATAAAACTAAACAGGAAGATTTGGAAATAGTTATCGAGCACATCAAAAGTGTTTCCGTTCTCTTTATTAGAAAGAAAGATCCGACGCAGGTTGGATCGTGCTTGATTTCTGTCGAATTTCGTATGGTAGTTTGTGACATCAGTTTATAGAATGGGGATATAACGTCGATTCCACCTAATATTTTAATTTAGTACTCACACGTCTCTCGTCAAGTGAAGACCAGTTCCAACCGGTCTCTCGTCAAGAGAGATCGAGTTCTCACCCAGCTTTTGAACAGACTAGTCGAGTTTTTCGTAGTCAAGATGTGAAGTTAAGTCTTCCGTTCGACCATTTATTGTTGAAATAACCGGGCCAGTAACACCTTTGACACCGAGTTAAGTAAAGTCTCTGTGGAGTGTTTGGTGTGGTGGGTCTCCACAGTAGCGGCGTTAGGGTAGGGCGCGGTTGGGCGACCGCCCAGGGCGCTGGACATAAAGGGGCGCCGCAGGCGCCCCCTTTATATCCTATCGCTCATTGAGCGAGTAAAACAAATAACGGATGATTATCTTTATATCACACTGACGCGGTCGACGACACAAATATTACACTGCGGAATATAAGTCAGCAAAATACAATAATATTGAACAAATAATATTATTATACGAGGGTCAAGCTGAATTTATTGAGAATAAAATAGATCTAGTAAGTTGTTAAAAATAAAACATACGGTATTATTTAGAGAAACTCTTTATCTGTCATTAAAGTTTAGAAGTTGAAAATACGTTCGTTATAACTCAAGTTACTAATTTTTTAAAGTGACATTGCAAGTGAAAACATGGAATTAACAAGAGAGCTTTTTCGAATCATGATTTATTATGATTTTAAAAAAGATTTAAGCGCTTACGAGTGCAAAGAGAGTTTAGATTCAACTTTTAGTGAACAAGCACCTTCCTTGGCTACAATTTACCGATGGTATAAGGAATTTGAACGCGAAAGGAATTCCGTTCAGCATCAAAAAGGAGCAGGACGTCCTTCTACCGCTGTTACCGACAAAAACATTGCTGCTGTTAAAAAAATAATTAAAGAGGACAATAAATCCACTTATGGGGTAATAGAGCATCAACTCAAGATTGGATCCTCAGTTGTTAAAACAATCATACACGATCACCTGCATTTAAAAAAAGTGGTCCGTCGTTTTGTGCCGCATCACCTTTCTGATTTCCAAAAAGCAGAGCGTGTAAGAATTTGCCATGAAACTCTAAATTTGTTAAATAATGGCGGACTCCGAATTTATTCCAAAATCGTGACAGGTGACGAAACTTATATTTCCTTTTTCGACATACCTACTCGTCAAGAGAGTCGTGTATGGATTCACGAAGATGAGGAAACTCCAACAATGATCAAGAAACAGCGTGCTATGAAAAAAGTTATCTATGCGGTATTCTTCAGAAGTACGGGCCTAGTAAATGCCATTAAGCTAGATGGACAAAAGACAGTTACAGCTAAATGGTACACTGAAAAATGTTTACCTGATGTGTTCAGTAGAGTTCCAGCCAAGGGAATTATGCTCCACCATGATAATGCATCATCCCATTCGGCAGCTATAACTCGCCAGTTTTTTGGCTGAAAAATATATAAAAGTCATAGAACATCCGCGGTACTCACCTGATTGAGCAATGTGCGACTTTTGGCTATTTTCTGGGCTTACAAAAATTTTGCGGGGCAGAAGGTTTTCGTCTGAAGAAGAGATTGATACCGCAGTTCATACTTATTTTGAAGGTGTTCCGAAAGAAGATTGGTTGGGAGCTTTTAAGCAATGGAAAGAAAGAATGGTCAAGTGTATCATTGTTGGAGGGAATTACTTTGAGCATATTTAAATTAAAATCCTAGAAAATATTAACCGTGTTTTATATTCTCAATAAATTCAGCTTGACCCTCGTATAATTAAAAATAATATTATTATTAGATTAAAAATTAATCAGAATGTCCACCTTTATGGATAAGATAACATTATATCACTAGATATCATACTAATGTAAAATAAATAATAATTGACATTTCCCCGGAACACGTGCACCAAACGTTATCAGCCGACTGCTATTATTATTAATAGTTTAAACAGCACACACAATACAAATTTATTATAGGTCAGAACCTAGACGAATTTCACGCTACGTTGCGATGTTAATGTTCGTCACTCTTCGTTCGGTTAAATAGCGTAAAAGTTGGTACTTGTTTATTCGACGGATTATTTAATTAGGTAAGTACAAATTTATTTTAACTATCTATACTTACTATAAAAAAGAGGTTCCATTTGTTTGTTAGTTTTTATGTTTGGGGCGGGTTAATCTCTTGAACTAATTATACGATTTTTATGACATTTTGATACGGATAACATGGATCCCGACTCAGGCCGACTAATGCTCAAACGTTCTGTATTATTTACAGACCTGTAAACTAACTATTTACAGACCTGCAACTGACTATAATTTACAGACCCAAATTGGTATCTGTAACTCCTTGCAGAACGATTTACAGATCGACATTATCACTTTATCAATGTTATTATTGTTAAAATTTCTGTCTGTAAAATATTTTTACGGAACGTTTCTGCAACACGGCCTAAATATACATACTAGATTACCTACTTTTTTTGCGGGAAAAAATTTCATCCCCACGAGAACGAGTGTATGATCGTGATTTTTTCGTACAAATCTAAGCATCATCAAGAAACACAAGATTTTAGAAAAATAAAACACTGCCATATCAATGTTACCTAGATTTTTGACCTTATATTTGTGACCGTGTATAACGCCATCCCGAATATAACATAACGTTATTGAGCGTGGACGACCAAACACCCGTTAAACGAAGTTTTATTGTAATTTATTTATTTTTATAAATGTTTGGATTTACAGAGATTTATGTTGTTGCAGATTTTATTGATTACTACTTAATTGAATAGTACAACAAAATGTCTGACCACGTTGATCATAGTAAAAGGAAACCATCTGGGTCAGAATATAGAAAACGGAAAGAAGAAAAAGAAAAGGAATTTCAAAAAACAAAAAAGTTTACGAGTATGGATAAATATATCACAACGAAAAATAAACAACAGAATGTGGTATCTACATCTGGAATACAAACGAATGCATCGGCAGTGGAGCCTCTGTCTGACAGGTGCTACCCGAACTGCACCACGGCTTATCAGGGGTCATTTCTTGTACCCAGGTAAATGTAATCCCTTGACCGAACTGCACCACGGTCAAATGTCGTTCCGTAATCGCTTTACCGAATTGCACCACGAGCAAACCGAGCAGGTATCACAAGCAAACAGATAATATAAAGAAATAAATACACAAATATCTAAATTCTTTGCAATTTAAATTTCGAGTTTAATATATTAATTCATATTATATTATACAGGGTCGGAGCAGGTATTAATAAAATAATAACCCAAAACAGTGAAAAAATTAAATTTTTTTTGCCTTCGAATTTTGGGGTGTGCATTCGATAAGGAGGGTAATCCATCGTCAAAACCTACTCTTCCGGGGCGCCCCTCCGCTCCGCTCCGGGTTGCACCCCTCCAGAGCGGTTTTGACTCTGGTTACTAGGCTAAACATACGAGAAGCGCCACCGATCAAGAAAACCGGGATAAATGCAACCGGGATGTGAGAGACCCTCGAAATAGCATTAAAAAGTATAGTCGCGGTATGCGGCAGTTATCTATTACCACTATTACGTTTAACCCCCAAAAAATCGCGTAAAAACAAAAAATAATCGATGTTACATGTAGGAGGCATCAGGTTAAACTCCAGCATTGTGCTTTAACTTTTAACAATAAAACCACCTTACCTAAAATATTACAATAGAGGTGGTGCAATTCGGACGACCGACCCTTGGTGAGGTGTTTACCTGAAATTACGGTGGTGCAATTCGGGTAGGAGATTTGTGAACTAATCTTTTCGTGGTGCAATTCGGGTGCACCGGTCTGACAAGTCAGATCAGATTGCTGTTGAAGAGATTGTGGACGAAGTTTCCCGAAGTGAGGAGACAAGTTGCGCTCCTATTATAGATGCTACTCAGGATAACTTCATTAGTGATGCACAACAAATACAAATTCTAGATGACGTTAGTACTGTTGTCCCAAACATATCGGATCCAGCCACTTGGCCACTCACTCGAAATAGCAAATTTATTGATCATATAATAATTAGTGGCCCAGTGCAAACTCGCATTGATAATTATCCAAAGAATGATATAGGGCGACATTTCTCTAATTCTCATTTCACAAAAAAACTTGCAAACAATGAAATAATTCAGCGTCGTTGGTTAATATACTCAGTTTCTAAGGATCGAGTTTATTGTTTTTGTTGCCGGCTGTTCGAGAGTAGCTCAACATCGAGTTTAGCATCTGAAGGATATAACTGGAAACATTTGTCTGAAATGATAAAAATGCATGAAAATAGCACTTCTCATAAGAAGTTTTACCTTTCATGGATTGATGCTGAACTACGGTTAAAAACAGGAAAAACAATAGATTGCCAAGTGCAACATTTGATTAGAAAGGAAACTACAAGGTGGAATAATGTTTTGTCTAGATTGATGCATATTACACTTTATTTAGCTGAAAACAATATGGCGTTTAGAGGTACTTCCGATAAACGGCCCGTCTCCAAGTGCTTTTTTGGGCCGTTTTGCCCCGTAACTGGTTCGAGTATAACGATATACTAAAGAGGAAAAGAAAAAGGTGGACGTTGATTGTCCTCGAATCATAAAGCATGTGACATCCGTTTGAATTGGTTCTATTTTCGCAGTTCTAAAGAAATATTTTGGTAAAAAGAATCTTTGAAGTCAACTATTAATAAAGATAAAGTCATTTATTTTAAATCTCACTGTAAATTTTCCAATATGCTTAATTCACATTTTGCTAGTAACGACATGCAATATGATATTTTTGTTTTTCTCGTAACGTGGCACTTCTCGTACAAAGGAACGTCGTGTCACCACCTGCATCCCGTTGCACACGTGTCCAGAGCGTGGCATAAAACCGCGAAATTTAATTATCACATGATCGGAATCCTCCAATCAGCTGTGGTTTGTGAATTAATTATCCCTTCTTTCGAGGTAAAATTCAAGCGGGAGAAGGTTAGTTAAGAGTTAGCTTCCAGTCGTGAAAGAAGCAACAACAGTTGACTTGAGTTGTTCAAGGAAGTAACAAAACAAATCTGATGATTTAGTGGTGAAAAGTTTGGGAATTTAACCTCCTTTATCGCTTAGGCGGGTCATAAAGGAATCGGTATAAATAGTTCGATATTCCCGTGGTTAAATTGTCGCGTAAAAACGCCGACACGTAAATTTCGTTTAATGATATCCGTAATTGGTAAATTAATCACGCTGTGCATTGTTAATAGTGATGGTTTTGAACCTTAAACACAACTTTCGAGTAAACGTTAAGTAATTTTAAGTGACCGACTCTTATGAACATATTCGAATGGTAGTTTGTAATTCAATGGGTAGCAGTTTCGTTTACATCTCGCTAAATATTTACGTAAGCAATTTACATCACCTTAATTCTGTGGAACCAATCATATAATCGATTTACAGGATTATTTCCAATAATCAATATAACCTCCTCGGAAGATTTAACGATTTGGAACCACATAAAAATTAAGGGGTCGTCAATACTTGGGAGTCTCCTTAGTCAATTCGTTCAAGGAACGGCTTACGCATTGCCTGTCGTCAAATAAAAGCTGCTACAGAGAAGACACCGGTCATTTCTACTATAAATACCCTGGTTACATCCTTCACTGAGGTCATCGGCGGTCTTTTGTGTGGAAACGCCGTAAGTGTTTTGTCGTTAAGTATTTCTTCAACACCATTTCGACGGCTGAAAACACAATATTGTGTTTTAAACCTATGTAAGAGTCGATTCACGTTTCCCCTTGTACTTTACTTATCAACAGTTCACATCCATTTTTATTATTAGGCCAACTTGGGCCGCACACTCAAAAAAAAAGCAAAGGTTAAATCAACCAGATTTAACTGTTAGTTACCAATTTTTGCAATTTAGTATATTCAAACCAAAAATTGGTTTAATTCAAACTATTTGCAATTGTTGATTCAACCAACCCAGAATTGTTAAGTATACTTTATGTATTGTTATTATAGAAATTAGAGATTGAACATTTTATTGGTTGGTTATACTAGTTTTCGTTGTTGTTTAACACTTATATTGTGATATAACAAAGTATGTAGTTAATAATCTACAAATACTGTTAGATAACGATATATACTAGTCTTGTTACATTTATATTGGTACTTGTTACTACTTTTCAGTTACAATGGAATTCAGTTACAATAAGTTATAACGAATAATTAAATTAAATTAAATACTTGATGTACTAACATTTCAATAGTTAATTTTACCAAAAATCTTGATATTTTTCAACTGACGCAGTTTGTTATAACATTCAAAACTGTTACTTATCACAAACTTGGTAGATTCAATCTATACTTTAGTTGCATTTTACTAATAACTTTGATTTATTAAACAATTTTTTGTACAATAATATAATAATAATACAAATACAATAAAATGTTTTTTCATAAATTTAGTCAAGTGTCACACGAAAATTTAATTGAAAATATACATACAACCAAATTATTTAGAAATAAGCCTGGGCCAAATTACTGGGGCACCCTTTAACATAGCGGTAAATTCCTTTTCAGTGCAATATTTAAGCGGTCTATTGTTAGCAGGTAGTCCGAAATGGTATTGGGATTATAGTACAAAGAAATTTTTGTCCGTTATTATATTTTGGGGGCCATAAAATTTAAAACTTTGAAAAATGTATAAAATTGTTAGTTTAAAGAAAGCGGTCATTCAGTTAGTTTCGAATTTTGTGCTCTACATTTGTGTTCAAATTATTTTAAGATTATTTCTAAGGCATATAAATAATTTAATATGGTAAAATATAGTGATTTAAGTGAAAGCAAAAGGGCACAGATAATGCTCTTACATTCTCAAGGCGTAAACCAAACTGCTATTAGTAAGCAACTAAAATGTTCACGGCATGCGGTTCAAAATACCATAAAAAGATGCGAGGAACTAAATTCGTTCAAATCCAGAACAAGAAGTGGTAGAAAACGCATAACAACCCCCTCTGAAGATCGGATGTTGCGACGCGTGAGTACTCGAAATCGCAAAATGACGTCGAAAGCGCTCGCTAATCAAATGCGTGAAGACGATGGGCCATAGAAGACGGCTTACAGAAGCAGGCCTGAGGGGCCATAAAAGACGGCTTACAGAAGCAGGCCTGAGGGGTTGTAAAGCTAGGCGTAAGCCATGGCTTTCGGGAAAAAAATATAAAAAAGCCACTGGAGTGGGTTCGTGAACACCGCAATTGGACCACTGCGGATTGGGAGCTAGTAGTTTGGTCAGATGAATCAAACTTTGAGGTAAGTTAAATCAACCCTTTATTTTGCAAATTCAATGATAAAAATTTAACTTTAAACTAATTTAAAAAAAATAATTGATTTTGACTTAATTATTATTATTTTTTTTTACATAGGTTTTCGGCACCCCTGGGGCTGTGTACGTACGTCGTAGACCAGGGGAAGAATACCATCCAGACTGCATCGTACCTACGGTTAAACATGGCGGAGGGGGGGTCATGATTTGGGCGTGCAGGGATCAGCAGGGGTAGGAAAGATGTTCGTGTGTTAAAAATAATCTTAAAAAACAAAATATTTGCGAAAAAAACTATTATTCAAAATTAAATTTCGACGCAGTTGAACTTATTGAAAAAAACAATATTATGATATTTAGCAATGATATTAAATATAAGGGTACACAATATCATATAGGCTTCTACTTGTTATCTAAAGAGTTACAATTATATCAAATTAAAGATTTTTTTTTGACAGTAGAGAAAATGTGTTCTTTGTATGTTTACTATATTCTCCGGGCAAATTCTGTGCCCATTTTCAATCGTATAAAGTCCTAGAATCTACTGAAAAATATTTTGTATTTTCGCCTTTGAATTTTAATTATTATTCCCCTATAAATAATTATGTATACATTACCAAATGGTAAAAAATATATTCGCCCTAAATATTAATAATGTGTTATTTAAATTGTTACTTAATTGTTTATATATAAATGTTTTGTATTTGATTTAGCTATATTTAATAAAAAAAACCGAAAATTTAAGCTATTTTGTTTATTTTACCTTATATAGTTAAATAACAATTAATATTGTTCAATGACCACGAAATGGTTATATGCCATAATGGTTGATAATCAACAAATAAAGTAGTACAAGAACCATATAAATAGTAAAAGACCAACTAAATTAGGTAACCAACTATTCTTGTTGGTACTAAACTATATAAATAGTAAAGAATCAAGTAAATTAGTTAACCAACCATTATTGTTGGTACTGAACTATATAAATAGTAAAAGACCAACTAATTTAGTTAAGCAACTATTCTTGTTGGTACTTTAACAATTAACTTGGTTGAATTAAACATGTATGAATTTACCAATCTTTTAACCATTTCAACTTGGTTATTTGAACCCAGTTTACCCTTTGGGTACATTTTCATATGTCCTTTTTGGTTGATTTTACCAATCTTTTTCTTTGAGTGCATTTAATGCACTTTAGTTGTGTTAATTTAAATTGTAACGTAGTTTTAATATTATTACAAGTTTAAGTTTAATTTAATAACAAATTAATTAACTAGGAATATAGCGACAACGAAGATTCGGAAAGAAGAAAAAATCGCACAATAAAGATTTCGTGGAGGAAGAGGTTCAAAATTACACGAAACAAAATTACTGGTTGACATTTTCCAAGTGGCAGGAAGGAAATGGTTCCAGTTGTTTTTTGAATCATTACATTCGATAAAATATGTGGGGGTTACCGAAACAACGGTAGTGTCGTTGACGTCACTGCGATCAAAATCTTCATCGGAAAAAAAACAACGGTGATATGGTCATTGCCACGAAAGTTGACATCTCGTCATAGATTTACCGAATATAGCAACGACGTATTGCTTATGAGCATTACCAGTCATATTGTATTGATATGACAAAGCACGAAAATATATTGCACGTTTATATTGGGAGTATTAGCTTAGTTCAGACGATTATGCTTTTATGACGAGACGTCAACTTTCATGGCAATGACTTTATTATGCAATAGGTATTATAGTACTTGCACAAAACCAAGATAGAAGTACATAATATGTATGCGACACTAATCAATAAATATGTATTTTCAAACTTTAAAAGAAAAAATAAATAATTCTATAAATACCTGGATCGAAACCACATTCCATATCCGACTGCCTTATTGTCTGGTACATTACCAGGGACCAATTTTCCATATGTACAAAATTAAGAGAATGGTTACGATTGAAGAGGTTTCGCTAACTTCATTGTTTTCATACGATGTCCTAAAGATAAGAGATACAAAGCAAAAGAATATGAAAGTAATAGTACTCTGTTCTTGCAACTAAAACATATTAGTAATATATCACGAAAAAATATGTGGAGGATATAGCTTGCAAGAAAGTTTCATACCAGAAGGATTTTTGGTATTAGATGTAAAACATATAGTTAGTACATATCTCAAAGACAAGCCACGGGTATGCAACTCAAACCAATATAGTGTGTTCACAACGATAGACCATCACATTGATATAATATTTAAAGAGCACCGGAAATGTGTTGCTCAAAATGTCGAGGGCAATATGCTGGAACAAATGGATCAATTCCAGGAGCGTGATAGTGGTGGATCCTCAATAGAGTAAAACACTCAAGCCAATAATTGCAATGGTTTTTTTACTACTAAATATGTTATAAGGGGTTTAATTCTCCCCTTTAAACGAATTTGTAAATGCTATAATCAGCAGAGTAATATTCATAACGAACGTAAAGCTGTGATTAAATAAATATAAACACCAGATTTAATTTTATATAATTATGTAATTTAAAATACTATTACTCAAAACGTCCGAACTTGTAAGATACTATTGTCAAAACACGAAAATCAAATAATAATTTAATATAAATATTCGACAATACGGTCCTGGCTAGTGAAAGAATTATTTTAGAAGATTAAATAATTCTAACGCCAACTAAATTTTATATTTGATTTAATCTATTAACCTACTTATATTATGGTATCCTAAGAAATTTAATTAACTGAAACATTTAATAAATCTAAGATATTTGTAATGTAATTTTCTATTTAATTTAATAATATGATTTCTGCTTATTTGCGAGACATACGTTTGCGTTATTCTATATATCGGGTGAATATTAAACCGTACATTACCTTTAATGAAATAATGTATAAATATGGATATTAAATTGTTTTAATTCAGTTATATTTCTTAACAAGTTCAAGATGCTTTCTTTAAAACAGCTGTGCGCGAAAGTTGTAGCCGAAAAGGTTTCTGACTAGCGGGCCGTCGTGTTACCGCGTCACTTGGTCCTTTTTGTTCTCCGGCTCCAAATTGAAGATTTGGAACGCCGCTTGAAACGACTAAAAACCGAAGAGCTGGAGCGCTGCGCTACTGCGCCCGCGAACCTGTACGATTCTTTTTCCTCCGACGAGGACTTTGCGGACCTTTGCTATGTGGGTAGCCGCGATCCCACCGAAACTATTTCTTCCTTCGACTACTATTGTTGGGAGAGTAGGGATGATTAAAGTATTACGTAAGTTTTCTAATAATAATAATGATGCTTTGTAAAATATTGAATTGTAGTAATTTGGAGATAGTAAGTATTAAATTATATATTAGAGCATTTAATAAAATTAAGTACATAGTATATATTTTTAGCTTGTGTTAAGTGTAAATATCCATGCGACGTCTATCTGTAACCATGAAAAAAGTGTAAAACATAAAAAGATGTGTATTAAACACACGACAAAATTTTGATTCGTTTAAAGTAAATCTGCAATTATTTGCAAAATATACATATAATTACATCCTGTGAAAGTTGATCCTTATAATGAGATACCATTATCTGGTGATTATATTCTCATTATCAGGGATCGAATGTTAATTAGGTATTAATAGATATAAGTTAACGTTTAGAGTAAGATTAGTTTTTAAGTTCAGTATTCATATAAGTTTCAACTTGTGAACTTCTCACTGTAAATTGGAAATAAACGCTTTTTAAAAACAATAGTTTCATTCCGTTTACTATAATTGGCGCTACGAACAGGATATTCAAGCGATTCTATCGAAGTGTCGTTGATTATTAAATCTTAATTGAGTATCCACGAACCTACAACAAATTTGTGAAAATTCCACTTGTGCTACCATATCGAAGATCCGCCGATTGAACAACTTCAACCACGATAGACACAAGGAAAATTCACCAATCTTCTACGAGGCATCCAACATCAGGAATGCTGATAATCACACTTATCTTGTAAGTAATTATTTTACCTTTACCAAAATTTCGGTAAACTTACATAAAGTCCGTTTATGTGCAAATTAACATTGAAATCATAGGACATGTAATGTATAAGTATAGGTCTTTTTTTCAATAACACGTTTTCGTTTTTCATCTTACATTTTGCGTTCGACTTTCGATTTGAGAGTGAAAACGTTAAACGTTATCGATTTTACATGTTAAATCATAGGACTTAAAAGTTCCATTACATATACGAAACTGTATAATAAAACGTTAACGTAATTAAAGTTTAAAATTAAAAGATATGATTTTACATTGGATAGAAAGAGATAGAGATAAAACCAATAACACGTTTTATGTTTTTTGGAACAAAATTTTATTTTCTCTTCGAGCTCGAGCATATAATTTTAAAATTTTACTTTCAATTCTAGATTTGAGACCATGAAGTCTCTGAAATCCTCCTGTGTTGATGTGATTATTGCTAAGAAAGTTCCTAATTGGCGAACGGAGCTGCCAACCAGTTTAGTTTTGGTTATCTTAGAACGTCTAATCAGGCCTCTAGAAGATAAACTAGCCTAACTCAGATTAGAGAAGGAAAAGTTAATTTCACCTCTCAGGCCTGTTTTTTACCTAGACTCGCTGTCTGACAATTCGGATGACGAGTGGGAAGCTGAATTGAATTGTCAATTCACCAACCCTAGTGACAATCAACGCGATTTCGAATACTATTATTGGTGTAATAGAATAGATTAACGTAAGTTATTTTATAATGCTGTTATGCAATACGCTTAAAATTTTTTTATTCTAGGGGTTGCAGAGCTGATCACTCATATATATTTGTAATAGATTGTAATTTGTATTTTTATTTGTATTAATATTTTTAATAGATAATGTAATATATTATAGTAAATCAAAAGCGTTTTAAGGCTTTTGATTTCAGGGCCGCGAAACACAATGAATTATTCCCGCAAGCGCAGCTGCTCAGTTCGGAGCAGCCATAGCACAAGATGACTACGTAAAAGCTTATGAAGACAGCAGAAATATAGTTGCTTCAGCACCCCGTTCCAAGAACCTCGGAGGAGGTCGACGTGGAGGTGCATCAAGGCGCGGCTTCCAAGAGAAGCGCGTTCAAAGCTTCAGAACAGCGACATCCAGAGTTACTGAGAACGATCTCAGCGAAGAGCTCAAACGTAAATTGTTCCCAGGCGTCAAGGACGGTCAGTCCGCCGCCGAACGGCTTGAGGCCGTGAATACACTTAAGGCAATAACCATCTGTGTGACCACTCGTGCAATAGGTTTTAGTACTACGCACATTTTTATGAAATTATATATATTTTATTATAATAGATTATATTATAATAATATAAAAATTTTTTAAATAAAATAGTTAATTTAAACTTTTTAAAAAATGTTTATTTGTTTCTTACTCAGAGGCAAGTTCCCCCTGTAAAATCATATATGATTTGTTATGTTAGAGAAAACAAAATAAAAGTCGACATTCTACCTATTTTGAAGGTGACAGCATTGCATAAGCCAGAGATTAAATCATTCAATCTTTTTACCTTATGTTTTTCAGATTTGACCCCAACTGAACTCAGTCGGCTTCATTACGTCAACATCGACAAAGTTTACAAAGACTTTCTAGGGGATCCTTCCTCCTGGATCGCTAGAAGCGCCACCAGCATCAAACACTTTGTTCACTCTCTAGACAATTAGCCCTCGGCAAAACCCACTCAGAGACAAATCCCCCACCACATAGACTTAGAAAAAAAAAAAAAAAAAAATACGCAATACCTTTCACTAGTAAGACTTTGAAAGTTTATTGGAACCCATTGACACCACAACACCATCAGAATCAAATTCATATACAATTAAAATAGATCATCATGTCCCATACGCATTTGGATACTACATCAAATGTAATTTTAATAATTCTTTTTCGATATATAAATCATATCGGGGGGAAAACTGTGCTTCAAAATTTATGGAGTATCTAGAATCAGATGTTAAATATTTATATGAAAATTGTTTAAAACATGTAAAACCAATGAACGCTTTAAATCAGATTCAAATAAATGAATTCAATCTTAGTGAAATATGTCACATTTGTACAAAACCTTTTTTTTATTTTAGTTGCCGCGGAAATGAACAAACTAGAAGTATTATTTGATAAACCCATATATGTAGGATTAGCAATATTAGATATTGCAAAAACAGTTATATATGACTTTTATTATGATTTTTTAATTCCAAAGTATGGACAACACGTGTCATTGTTATATACAGACTCGTTAATTGTTGAAATCGAAACGGAAAATGTTTATTCCGACATTAAACAAAATTTGAATAGATTTGACACATTTAATTTTGATATCTCCAATGTTTTCAAAATTCCACAAAATAAATCAGTATTGGGAAAAATGAAAGTTGAGTATCCATCACAAATTATTCGAGAATTTTATGGAACTGGGGCTAAAGCGTATTGTGTAATTTTGGATGACGATAAAACAATTAAAAAAGCGAAAGGAATATCTACTTCCACAGTGCAGAATGATTTGCAAGCATAAGATTATAAAAACGCGGTAGAAAATAAATTGGATAAATATTGTAAAATGTATATTTTCCAATCAACATGTCACGAGATGTACACTGAACTACGAAATAAAGTAGCGTTGTCATATTTTGATGATAAACGCTATTTTATTTCCAATTCTCACACCTCGTTCGCATGGGGACATACATCCATCCGTCTACATGAACTTATTAGACAAATGGAAGAATATGTAACGGAAAACCCAGCTCCATAAAATTTTATTATAATTTAACATCTACTAATTTACTGGTTTTATAATTTAAAATATATGTACATATTTTTTTCTTGTTCGCGCTACAATATATTTTTATCATGCAACAACACATGCACATAATTACACATACAAGGCAAAACCCGTTTACATTCAAACATACTTATACTATATATAAGAACAAACTACATGGCAATCAATATTCAGTTCACACTCAACCAAGCAATATGGCTAAAATTCTGCAAAACATCCAAATCCGACCTTATTTAAGGTCTGAAGGTATGAAAATGGTGGTGATTATTATCTATTTTATTAATAATTATTTTTTTAGAACATATGAAGCAAAGCAGTGAACAGGATGGGTGTACGGTGGTGAGAAAAATTTATCATTTTTATCACAATTACTAATAACTTATTTTAGATGGACCATTTGATTTGGATGATTTTCTAAGTAGTGAGGTTGGGAAAATTAACTGGTCAACCAATGAAGAAGAAGAAGAAGAAAAACAGAAAAAACAATTCGCTTCGTTGGTTGATGATTTCATGTGTGAATGCGATGATGACTTCATCGGTATGATAGATTTCATACCTCATATTGATGAGGTTGAAAAAAGAAAAAAGAATGAAAGAAAACGAGTGAATGTGTTAAATTAAAAAAAAAATTGTATAATATTGAATTAAAAAATATGAGTAGAAATATAGAGAAATTAAAAATTAAAAAAAACCTTAAGATTATGGTTGTTAAAACTTTGGAAAAATTGTTAGTAGTTATATATTCCCATAAAAGAATTATGTAAGCCTGGTAATTTTCCAATAAATGATGCAATAGGAAATGTTAATATTGTAATTGTTTATTCCTTTGTTGGTTTAGCAAAAAGGAAATCTAGATTATTCTAGAATAAAAATTTCGCTAAATAAACTATTTTGAAAACCACATAAAAATGAATGTCAATCAATAATTATTATTATTGTATAAGTTTATGTTAAGGTATAATCTATGTTAGTTTGTAATTTGAAAGTTAAATTATTTGTGGAAATTAATATTCAGAAAAAATAAATCAAATAAAATTTAAGTGTTTTTTATATTAAGTGTAAAATTTCAACATACATTACTAGTAGAACTTAATGAAGATAATATGTATTAGATGTGAATAAAATAAATAATTAAAAAAAAAGAGAAAAAAAGACTGAATGTGATAAATTTAACAAAATGTATTATTAGAACTTGATAAAGATATCATGTATTAGTTGGAAATAAAAGAAATAATTTTATATAAGTTGTTTTATTAAAACAAAAAGTGTTTCAATGAATTCAAGATGAAACTTAAATTATACGAAATGCAAGAGTTACGTGAAAATAAGATTTTTTTATCAAATTTTATGCCACTGTGTTATCTAAAAACTATTATTCTGGATAAGAATATTTGGGGTCAGTTTTGTTTTGAAACAAAAATTATAAGCTTCAACAGATTAAACTCGTGTTAAGTGGAATATAATTGTTACTATATTTATTTACTACTTTATCTTTAGTCATAAGTTTGTTCAAATGTGTATAAAACATAAATTAATTAATTAAATGCAAAACGTGTTTATTTTTAATTGATAAAAATTTAAAAAAACAAAATCCTCCGGAGTGAAAAGATAACTAAACAGTAAGGTACATAATAATAATTTATATGATAGTATATTAAAAATAAAATTTTTATTTAATATAGAAGCCCTCCGACGTACGTTATTTTTACAACAAATTGAGTAATATTAAGTTCAAATTATTATTTATCTAAAATGTATTTAATGTATTTTTGTATTTATTTAAAATGTATGTAAAAAAGTAGATAAATAAAAAAGTACTGATTTAAAGAATTTTTAATATTGTTTTTTTTGGTAACAAATGAAAAAAAAAGCATTTGAAGAACACTGTTACATTTAAAAATGTAATAAAAAATGTAATTTTTATATAGAGATTGATGTGAAAAAAACATAAATTAATTATAGTCTTATTTATAATCACCATGTATATTATTTTATATAAATTAAAAACAAGTAGTGTTTGCGATTCCTGTTACTTAAATTAAAAAAAGTTTTGGTATAATAAATTAATTATGGATAGTAGTTTCAGTGATTATGATACTGATGAACTAATAGATAATATGGATAAATATATAAAAAGATATCAACCCGAAAAGCTAGTAAACATTTGTAGGGTTAAAATAAATCAAAGTGTGGTAAGAAAGACGGACTTAACAAAGCTCCAGTACAAATTACCGGCATCGGTAATATCAACTTTATGTTTAAATTGGAAGAAAGATCAGGCGATGAATGTTGTAAAAGACAAATTAAAATGTGATTTTAGGTCCTTCCTTGAAAGTTATAAACTAGGCCCTTTAGATAACGATATACTATATTCGAACGATTTTATAATTAATTGTATAGTGAATTATATTTATTCTGATATACCAGAAATAGGATAGTATGGATGTACTCATGTAATTGGAGAGTGGTTTAGGATAAAGGGATGTCTTATGCAACTTCCTATTTTGTAAGTTTGTTTTGAATATTGTACGAGCCCTTCAGGTAAAATTTTTATTAAATGTGCAGTTGCAAGTGAAACTTTTCAACCTGTTATAAGAAGGGAAGAAGTAATTTATTGGAATGAACTTCGTAATATTATACTTTATGAAAGAATTTTTTGTCAAGTGTGTTTTAAAAAATTATATTTAATAATGGTCAATTAGTTTTAAATGATTTCAATATTGTAAAATTGTAAAAATTTATTTGTATTACATGTGAAGATGCATGTTAAAATTATATTTAATAATGGTCAATTAGTTTTACACGATTTAAATATTGTAAAATTGTAAAAAAATTTACGAAAATAAAAACAAATAAAAGACTCTAAAATGTTTTTATTATACAGGATGTTGGTTGATCTAGACAATAAAGAAGAAATATTTCAAATTCATATCAAATATATAAAGTTGTGTTCTTCATCACTCCAAATATTTCCCCGATTTGTTTAAATAAGTTGGCCGATTTTATCGGTGTATTAGAGTGTACACATTCTGCAAAAATTGTATTTTAGCTCGGTCTGTTGATCATAATAGACAACGAAAGCCGTGACGTCACAAGGGGCGTAACTTTTCGAACGTTTTCCAAACAATTCATATTCGCGTGTTAAATTCCCATAAGAGGATTTGTTTTTGCCGTTTTTTATATTGTGCTCAATTAATAAGGATTTTAGTTGTAATAGTTATTAGTGAGAGACTATTAGTGAGAGATTTTTATAGTGTAGCGCAATTTTTTGTGTAGGAATACCTTCCAAAGTGTATGTGAAGTAAGTTGAGGTTATGTTGTTTTATTTGTTTTCTAATATTGAACACTTGAATTGAATTTTTAGCTGATCAACTAATTGAAATGACTTCAAAACACGTTTTGAAGCTATCTACAATTGTGAGGTTCTTCTCCGAAGATAGCAAAGCATTTGCTAAGGGTGAGAATGCTGTAGAATCGGGCCATGTTGAAAAACTCGAATTTGATGGTGAATTAATGTTGATACGCGGAAATGTTCATGCTAGCATGAAAAATAAACTCTATAAAGTTGAAGTAAGAATGCTTTATTCTAGGTAATTCTATTTGTAATTTCACTTTTTTTTAAAGATTTCTTTGGATAAGTCTGGCGACATAGATTCTAGTTTATGTTCCTGTCCTCGAGGCATAAGGTGCCACCATATGGCAGCTCTTTTACTTTTTGCGCATTACAATATCTCTGTTACGGACAAGCAGTGCACATGGCGTAATCCAAAAAGTAAGTTGGAGCAACCAACTCTTACCTGCGATAAAAAAAACCATACTGTGCCATCGACCAGAAAATGACACAAGAAAAATTGCAAAAGTTACGTGGCCAGTTAAATACATTTGGTGCAACAATTGGGTTTTCGTGGCTTCTGCATGAAGAATCGAAGCAAAATGCTTGTTTACCTGTGCCCTTCATAGAGACCATTGCATGTTCTGAAGAATATTTTACTGCAGAGAGTAAAGAAAAATATTTAAGAGAAAATTGTGCCTTAAATGATAGCACAATATTGGAAGTGGCTCAGCAAACGATTGGCCAAAGCCAAAATGAAAATTGGCTTATTGCACGGAAACATCGTTTGACAGCCAGTAATTTTGGGGTCGTTTTAGCAGCTTGTCGAAGGAACCGCTTTCCTGAATCTTTATTTAAAAGCCTTTCAAGTAATTTTTTTTTATTGAATAAAATTAATTGGGTACTTTGATTTCAGATATGTACAACTTAGACGGGGTGAAAGCAATTCAATGGGGTATAGAACCCACGAAAGTGTTGCTATTAAACATTTTGAAACTGCTACCAACCAAAAGGTAGTTTCAACAGGACTATGGTTGACAAAAGCAGGTTTCATCGGAGGCAGCCCTGATGGTTTGGTGGGTGAAAATTCGATTATTGAGGTGAAATGTCCTTATTCTCACCGAAATGATGAATTGTCGGAAAAATTAAAAAATATAAAAAATTACATAATATATTTTGATGATGAAGGTGAATTGCACATAAATAAGCAACATCATTATTATGACCAAATGCAAGGTCTTTTGCATATTTTAAATAGATCCACATGCTATTTAGTGGTATGGAGTACTAAAGGTAGTGTTGTTGCTACTATTGAAAAAGATTCAGAATGGGCAACTAATTTTATAATTCTGGAGAATTTCTATATTAACCATTTAATACCTAAATTATTTGGTACCTCGGTTTGATAAGTTGTTAAATGAAAATTCTTAAGTTTTTAAGAAGTTTTGTTAGTTAATCGGTGTATTAGAAGTGCACCCATACATTCTGCAAAAATTGTATTTTAGCTTAGTCTGTTGATCATAATACCTGCCCTTTAGGGCGGGAAATTTATAGTAAAATTAAAATTTTTAAAAGTGGTGAATACCAGGAAACCATCACCACCCCAAAAACTCTAACAAATGTGACGGCACAACCAATACATACTATGGAACATAACCATAACACGTTGGATCCCTCAATAACATCTGTTGTGAGTATGTTTATGGATGTTCTAAGAGATCTTGGTGAAAACATCGATCAAAGAGAAGAAATTTATTTTGACATTGATGATTTTCTAACAGATGAAAGTGATGTTGATAGGGAGAATATGTAAAATAATATGTAAAATATGTAAATTTTAAGTTAATTTTAGCACCTTGGATTGGCTGTTTTACGTTTAGTTTTTTTGATCGTATCGTGTCGAGCTCAGGATCGTCGTTTTATTACGTGTAGGTATTTATACCGCAGTTTTTTTAAGTTTTTTCGGATTAAGCCATGAAACTGAGCTAGAGGTTAGATATCTTGGTTAGCCTGCAGTCAACTTGATGAGAGGTTAATTCACCTGAGATGTTTGATATCGTTTTCGTTTTTCGCCTGCAATGGGAATGCCGTTCCAGTCTGTTTTCTGCCCTTTCGGGACTTTTTTCTTCTTTGCGGCTGAGTGGGAATACCACTCCAGCCTTGTCGTTTTGCCTAGTTACGCTTCTTGACCAGAACTTAGAGCTGCTTCCTGGACCTTCTCGTCAAGTTTGGTACGCAAGCTTCATATCGCTGCTGCCACGCTTTGAGGACTCTTCTACTTTGGCTCCTGTAATGCCATATCTATATGAACACTAAAGACGATCTTATCTCGTACGTTATTTTATGTAGTGCTATCTGAACAATATGTTAAACCTGCGGTATATTTTATAAAAAAAAGTTTTAAATTTGTAAAGGAGCTACAGGAATTCCAGAAATCGAAAACTTCAAGGAACAAATGATATCAAATGTCAATCTTCCATGGCGATATCGAGGTAACGGTTTTTAATTATTGGATAGCAGACAAAAAATTTAAAGTAGAGTTGGAAATGTACAAAGATTTTTCCAATGATCCAGTTTCCAGGATTTACCAATCATAGAATTGTTCCTGAAAAAGTTATTGATTTGGATTTGATTTACCAAACATTGTATTGGTTAAATATGAGTAAAGGCGGGTTTTTAGGGGGGGGGGAGGGTTAAGTACACAAACTTCGGAACCCTGAAGCAAACTGGGAATCTCTATCGCTATAATATCGTCGGCTTACTGCTAAAACAAGATAACTCCAAAATGATAGTTTTGAGTAAAACTGATTTTAAACTTTGATTCACCACAAACAAGTTAACAAAAGTTAAAATTGAACTTCTTAATACTCCTTTAATATTTGACTTACAGTTATCAGGTTTTGTCAAAATGTAGTTTTCTCTTATTTGAATGCAATCATGTATATAACTCATTTTGTCCAAAAATGGAGTTATCTTGTTTTGGCAGTAAGCCGACGATGTACAGTAAAAAAAACACCATGACGATTAACGTAGTCAATAATAATAACTTCTGTGATTTGTGGGAGGTTGTATTCAGGGCCGTGCCTGACGGGCGTTCATTGCGTGCACCGCACGCAGGCGGCCGAAATTAAGAGGCGGCCAAATCGTTACAAGTTGTTTACTGGGCAAAAATATACAATCGGTTTGTTTTCATTAAGATACGAAGTAAAAACAGTTTCTCTATTCTAATCTATCTAAAAAGAGTTTCTCAGAAATAAGAAATGTATAAAAACTGATTAGGTCGTTGTAGTATTTATATACCTAGTCATGCAGCGAATCCGAATTTTTTCGAACATTGCACGAGCGACGAGCCGAAATAGTTTTTTCAATTGACCGGCGTCGCGTAAGCGGTCTTATTCGTCTTATTAGTCGTATTAGTCTATAGACTAGCGAGGATAAATCGTTATTTGTGTCCTGTGTGTGATCCGATATTATTAAAGTCTTTAATTTAACGAATAAAAATAAATTGCTTAATTCCTGAAAACTTTTAGTTGTGTGTTCGTGTGAAAGTGAAAGTCTACCCTAAAATTTAATATCACTGCTCATTTACATTTTTAAAGGCCTACGAATGTCTGAAAGGAAAACGAAAAGATTGTCTGGAGCGCAATATAAAAGAAAGCGAGAGGAAAAGCAAAATGAAGCTAAAAAAATGTTTAGCTCATTAACAAAGTTTTTAGTAAAATCGCCAGAACCGGAAAGTAGTTGTAGTAGCCAATTAAATCCAATTGATGATTTGTTTTGCGATAAAAATGAAAATGAATTATCTGTCGAAAATGAAAAGGCTAATGACAATACTAGTAGTATCGACGAAATGGAAACAGAAGATAATAAGGATATCGATCTATACAATACCGATACCGCTGAAATTGATAAAGCATATTTTGCTATGTGTATGGATTTAAATGATCCAGCTAGCTGGCCTTTAACAATTACCACTAAAATATTGGATATATTAATCGAAAAAGGACCCATACAAAATAAACAATCTACATATCCAATTAATGAATTGGGAAGATCATTTTCATCAACTTATTTCTATATAAAAATGCCAAATGGTGAAAAATTTAATCGTGAGTGGTTAATCTATTCTCCAAAAACGGATTCCATATTTTGCTTCTGTTGTAAATTATTTGGCAAACAAGAAATAAAATTAGTTAATGAAGGCTTCAATGATTGGCAACACACATCTGATAATTTATCTCGTCATGAAAAAACATCGCTGCATATCGGAAATTGCACCAATTGGAAAAATTTGGAATTAAATTTAAAAAACAAAGCTACAATTGATAAAAATTTGCAACGGTATTATGACGCAGAGAAAAAACGATGGTATCAAATTGTCGTACGCATGATATCTGTGGTACAATTTCTGGCAGTACAGGGTTTAGCGTTTAGAGGTAGCTCGAGCAGATTGTATGAAAACAATAATGGAAATTTTCTAAAAGCAATTGAAATGATAGGAAAATTTGATGATGTTATGGCAGATCACATAAATCGCATTCAACAATCAGTTGCTTTAAAGAACCATATGCCACATTATGCGGGAAATCGCTTCCAAAATGAAATAATTAGTATCCTTGCAGCGCAAATTCAAAAATATATTTTGTCAGCAATAAAAGACGCCAAATATTTTTCAGTAATTTTGGATTGTACGCCGGACATGGGACATGTCGAGCAAATTACAATAATTTTGAGATATGTGCATATTCAAAATGACGAAGTAGAAGTGAGAGAAAATTTCGTTGGTTTTTCTCCAGCTCAAAAAAGTACTGGAGAAGCTTTTTACGACTTTTTAATTGAAAAATTAAGCTCTCTTAAATTAAATGTTAACGATATGAGAGGCCAGGGGTATGATAATGGATCAAATATGGCTGGAAAACATATTGGATTGCAGAAACGAATTTTGGACAATTATCCACGAGCTTTGTTTATGCCATGCAACGCGCATACATTAAATTTGGTCGTCAATGATGCAGCGAAAGTTTCTTTTTCAACTGTGGATTTTTTTAGTAATGTGTCAGCAATATACAATTACTTTTCCGGATCACCTTTTCGATGGCAAATTTTAAAAAAACATGTAAAATCGTTAACAGTAAAACAAGTTAGCGTAACCCGGTGGGAATCAAGGATTAAGGCGATTAGACCACTGCGTCATGAATTAGGTGAAATTTATGACAGCCTAATAGAACTAGCGGAAGAATGTTCAACACCAATAGGTCAACATGAAGCTAAATGTTTGGCAATGAAAATTAAATCGTACAAATTTATTTGTTCCACAGTAATATGGTACGAAATCTTAGAAAAAGTAAATATTATTAGTAAAATGATGCAGACCGTTTCTTGGAATCTTACTTCATGTGCTGAATCTATTAATAATATTTTAATTTTTTTCCAAAGTATTAGAAATGATGAAAATTTCGAAAAGTATTTGAAAATTGCTGATGAATTATGTGAATCACTTGAAATACAACCGGAATTTCCTGTTGAAATTAATCTACGTCGACGCCATAAGCGAAAACAATTTGACTATGAAGGAGATGAGGATATTCAGTTAACTGCTAAAGAAAATTTCAAAATTAATTTTTTCTATGTAATATTGGATACAGCCATTTCATCTGTTACTACCCGATTTGAAACATTATCCAATTTCGAACAGTCTTTCGGATTTTTATATAAATTTGTTGAAATAGGAGAGGACGACATAAAAAAAAGTTGCTTCGACTTTCATAATAAATTCAAGGATGGCGAATCGTGCGACATAAACGGAGCAGAATTATACGAAGAGTTAATTTCATTGAAAATAATTATAAAAGATAGGAAACAACCCGAAGAACTCCTAAAGTATTTGTACAAACACAATTTACAAAATTCATTTCCAAATGTATCTACAAGCTTAAAACTATTATTGACCATACCTGTATCAGTTGCGTCTGGAGAACGTAGTTTTTCTAAATTGAAAATCATAAAAAATTACCTACGTACTTCCATGACGCAAGAACGTATGAGCAATCTTTCAATTATCGCGATTGAAAGTGAAATTGCTGAATCTTTAAATATTCACGAAGCAATTGACGATTTTGTCAGTAAAAAATCCCGTAGGATTAACTTTTAATATGTACTTTATTTAATAATTGCTTCGTGAAGATTGGTTTTGGGAACAAAACCAATATTTTTTTTCGTTCTCGATTTCGGTTAACCAAAAACTGATTTTTTTCCCGGTTTGATGCCCTGTGTATAATAATAAACATTAAAAATTAAAGTAGTTTTTTTTAATGTTATCCTGGGGGCGGCCATACAGACTGGCACGCAGGCGGCCATATACCCAGGCACGGCCCTGGTTGTATTAACAACAATAGTTGCAAAACCTGAAGATAGCAACCATAGGAGGGTGGGTTTGTACAGATACATAATACTTAATTTTAAATTAGCAAATATTTTAAATAAATTATCTATTTTCCATAGAAATGATGTAAACTGCTAAATATTCATTATTATTGTTATGATAAAATATAGTTAAGCGTGCAGGTGTATGGCAGCAATATAGAGCGATAATTTTTCGTATATAAACAGCTCAACCTATGCGGTTCTCAATTGAGTCTTTCTAGTTATCGTATAATGTAAGTTTTAATATTATTTGTTAATTAATGAATATTATTTTTTAATTGTAATCTTTCTTTGGTTTGAAGATTTACTTGTGAAAAAAATAGCCCGTTTATTATAATTATTATTCTTCTTCAACAAATGATGACGATGATTATAATGATAACAACTTTATTTGTGTGCTTCGGCCAATATTTCGTCTTCAGAGGAGTGTTTGGCGCTGTTAAACCGCAATAAAATCGAAATCTATCGTCGATATGTGACAATGGATGAAACATGGCTTCACTATTACACACCGAATCCAAAGCGAGCAAAGACGCAACCGTCGGCCGGTAAGGTGATGGCGTCTGTATTTTGGGATGCGAACGGAATAATATTCATCGACTATCTCCAAAAAGGAACCACCATCAACAGCGATTATTGCTGTGCACTTTGGATCGATTGAAGGCTGAAATCGCACAGAACGGCCACATTTGCAAAAGAAAAAAGTGTTGTTTCACCAAGACAATGCACCGTGTCACAAATCAATGAAAACGATGGCAAAATTGAATGAATCGGGCTTCGAATTGCTTACCCACCCACCGTATTCTCCAGATTTAGCCCCCAGCGACTTTTTCCTGTTTTCAGATCTCAAGAGAATGCTTGCTGGAAAGAAATTTAAGTCCAATGATGAAGTAATCGCTGAAACTGAGGTCTATTTTGACGAGAAAGAGAAATCGTACTATAAAAGTGGTATCGAAAAGTTGCAAAATCGCTATACTCGTTGTATCACCCTCGAAGGCAACTATGTTGAATAATAAAATCGAGTTTTGTCAAAATTTTGTTTTTTTCTTACTTATCCTACGGACTTATTGAATGATCTGTTATGTGTTTAAGAATACCTAATGTGGAATTTGACATTCCAATGTCGTTTCATTTCGTAGTAATGAAAAACAACAACAAATATATTGTTAATGGTACTAGAGGTGTTTTATACACTTATGGTGGGTTTATGCACAAAATTTAACGGAACGGAACGTAATGTAAAATAATTTATAAAAGATGGGCTTAGGCACTTCCATAAAAGCGTTTATGCTACCCTTCACTTAATGTAACATATCTGCGCAAACTCATGACATTTGACAAGTGTTGGTATTACGTTATTTCAAATTGTTTTTTTGCGTTTTGCTACAGTGTTGTAATTGGTATTTGGCGGAATTGTTTTAAAAGTTTTTGGTGAAAATGGATGACGCAACTTTAATAGACGTTGTGCGAAAGTTCGAATTTGTATACAACAAAAAACATATTAACTTTAAAAATGTGGTAATGAAGAAAAATGCATGGAATACAACTGGAGAAGAGTTGAATGTAACAGGTAATGTCCACTATTTACATTTGTAAAAATGTATTGCTAACTGCAAATATCGATTTTTATAGCTGAGAATGCCGAACAACGGTGGACGGTTTTAAGAAACCGTTACGGTTTAGAAAAACGGAAACTGAACAACATACCCTCTGGGTCGGGCTCAGTATCTACATGGCATTTATATAGCATGATGTCATTTATGGATCGCTTTGTTGTAGCTAGAAAGTAAGTAATAAGTTATTATGTAATAGTTTATTATAAAAAAATGCTCTTTGTTTTAGAACAACAGGAAACTGTTCTGTACTAAATTCTTCAGTAAATTCAGGGCCACCAAACGACACTATTAATTTAGACGAATCATTGACTTTGATGGATGAAAGCAACCCAAGTTCTTCAACTGCAAATAGCCAACAGTCTGGGTTAGCCCCCAAAATTATATCCATCTATAATACTAGCCTTGGATTTTAACCAAAAGGTGTGGTTTATATTAGTCTAGATGTTTTATATAAATACAAATTTTTAACATTTTTGCTAATGAGTTGAAATTACATATATTTGAAATGGAATGGCCGATTTGTTTAAATAATTTGGCCGATTTTATCGGTGTATTAGAGTGTACCCATACATTTTGCAAAAATTGTATTTTAGCTGGGTCTGTTGATCATAATACCTGCCGTTCGGGGCGAGAAATTTATAGTAAAATTAAAATTTTTAAAAGTGGTGAATACCAGGAAACCATCGCCACCCCAAAACCTCTAACAAATGTGACTGCACAACCAATACAAACTATGGAACATACCCATAACACGTTGGACACGTTTTCATCATTCAGTAACAGAATGTATGTGCGCCTTATCAAATGTTTTTTATTTATATAATAATTATATTATGTAACAATAAATTTGATTTTTTTACAATGTTTTTTACCAAATTATTATCCTATTGAATATATTTATAAGAAGTTGCGTTAAAACCATGAGTGTGTATGCTGATGAAAAAGCCCGCCTTATTGCGTTTAGAAATTGGAAGTCTCCATTTGCAGATCCAAACGATTTGGTAAAATCTGGTTTCTACAGTTTTTACACAATGATGATAATGTTCGGTGTGCGTTTTGTGCAATCATTATTGGTAGCTGAGAAGCGGGGGATGATCCTATGATAGTACATAAAAAGTGATCTCCAAGATGTCCTTTGCGTTTTTGCGCATGTTTGCGGATTTTTTCCCAATTCAACCCCCAAAAATTATACAATTGGTAAAGATGTTTGTGGGTATAAAATCTACCCCAACTCAATACCCGACAACTGTCTAAATAGATCTGAAAAATTTGAAAATATGAGTGATAATAAATTCAAAATAAGTTCACTAAATCGCAACTCCACTGTTATACGAGGGCGGATTGAAAATGAAGCTACCTAGCGCTAGATGGCAGCACAAACACAAAAATTTTTTGTATTTTAGAAATTGCGATCTGTCAAACGTCAGCTGTTAAAATTTCACCCAAATTCATCGATTAGTTTATTTGTTGTAGTCGTTTGAAGTAAGCAACTTTTGTGTTTCTTGAAAAATGGAAAAAAACGAATTTCGTGCAGTGATTAAACATTATTATTTGAAAGGGAAAACGGCGAAAGAGACAAAAGAAAAGCTCGATAAACATTACGGTGAGTCTGCTCCGTCAGATTACATGGTAAAATATTGGATTGCTGAATTTAAACGCGGCCGAAGAAGCACTGCAACAATACCATCAACAGGAAGGCCAAAAGAGGTGGTTACTGAAGAAAATATCAAGAAAATCTTCGATATCGTTATGAATGATCGCCGAGTCAAGTTGCGTGAGATTGTTGAAATGGTAAACATATCATATGAACGTGTGTTCAACATTTTGCATGAACATTTGCATATGAAAAAGCTATCGGCAAGATGGGTGCCGCGTTTGCTCAGTGTCGAACAAAAACGAGTTCGACAGACCACTTCACAGCGGTGTTTGGACATGATAAAGCGTAATCCTGTTGATTTTTGGCGTCGATTAATTACTGTTGATGAAACGTGGGTCCACCACTACACACCTGAAACCAAAAATCAATCGAAACAATGGGTGGAAGCTGGTGGAAGTGCTCCGAAGAAGGCAAAGGCAGTGAAATCGGCTGGCAAGGTTATGGCCACTATATTTTGGGATGCACACGGAATATTGCTCATCGATTATCTTGAAAAAGGATCCACAATCACAGGAAAGTATTATCGTGCATTATTGGATCAATTGGTTGATGCAATCAAGGAAAAACGACCACATTTAAAGAAGAAAAAAGTGCTCTTTCTTCAAGACAACGCACCGGTTCACACAGCATTAGATACGATGCTAAAATTACGTGAAATACACTTCGAATTCGTTGATCAATGATCATCCACCTTATAGTCCAGATTTAGCTCCTAGTGACTTTTTCCTGTTTCCAAACTTGAAAAAATGGCTCGCAGGACAAAGATTCATCTCAAACGAAGAAGTGATTATCGAAACTAACGCGTATTTTGAGGGGTTCCCGAAATCGTATTATTCAGATGGTATAAAAAAGTTGGAATATCGTCTTACTAAGTGTGTCGAATTAAATGGAGACTATGTTGAGAAATAAATGGTTTTTGGCAAAAAAAATTTTGTTTTCCTACTTAGGTAGCTTCATTTTCAATCCGCCCTCGTATGTATATTTTTTCAAGTAACTCACTCCTCATTTATAATAACCTTTTTTCTGAAAGATTATAGATGATCTTATTCGGGAATCTTCCGAAAAGCATGCAATAGTTATTCCTCCTATTGCTGGCAATTGTGACGTCAGGTTGCAAGAAATTTTGATGCCAGCAGGACTTTTAGAAACGAAAGATATTGCTACTCGTAAGGTAAAAAGTTTTTTACTAAAATAAAGTTTTATTTATTTTAATAGAGATTACCTTGGTCGGTTTAACCAATGTACTTCCCCCCATTTGGCAACCTTTGATTTCAAAAATATTAATACGAAATTATCATTCACGTATACTACAATTAATTAATTCGTGTCTTGCATCCAGGACTCTTCCCCAGTTCGTTAAAATCTGATTGATATCATGTAACTTATTTTAAAATTATATTTCCTTTTTTTTACACAAAGAAAAAAATATCACAAGAACATAATTCATTATAAATTGTAGAATTCGCTAACTACTTTAGTAAATGTTTATAACAATGTCAACTGTATCAATTTTCAATGTAGCCAATACTTGTATCATAGTGGCGCGAATTGTCTGGACACATCAAAATTGCTTGTTGCTAATAACAACTTCAAGATATTGCGCAATTCAGCGCTGAATCAATAATAATGTTGGTAGAGTAGGGTTACAATTCTTCCCCCTTATGCCAAAAGCGCGAATGTGCAAAAATTGCTATTTTGACCTATAAGTGCACTTCCTTTTAAAGAAAGAAATTTTTTTTTTAATTATCGTTAGATTTCGGCTGCAATATATTCCAATAACAATAAAAAATTGTCTGAATTACAATTAAAATTGATTAATTTCATTTACTTCATAATTTAGTTCAAATACACTTGAGTGAAAACTAGAAAAAGCATATTCGTGGTTTTGGCACAAGGGGGACGAATTTAAATCGATTATTGCAAAATACATTATTCAATATTTTTAAGTTCCGCAGATCAGCAAATATTATAAATTGGAACTAAGAAAAGTTTTTGTCCTTTTTATTGATTGGTAAAATTAAGCTGACTTTAATTTCCAGAAACATGATGATGAAATATCAAGAGAAATTGAAGAATTCCTTCAAGAATACGATGTAGTGAAAGAGCATGATGTAACTCAACCAAACGTACTGCTTACTCCTGCCGCTAAAAGTAGGAATCGTCAAAACTTATTAAGCTCCCTAGATGCAGATAACGAAAAAGTAAAAATATTTGTTTTTAATTTTCAATTTTTATTTAATTATATTATTTCTAGATGCTAGCAAGGTATAAACCTTTCATTATGAAGGATCCGAATATCTTAAAAATTTATGAAAAAACAAGTAATGAGTTTAGGGGAGAGCTGCTACATTTCTGGTTCAAGAATGGGATGATTAGAAAACTTAATAATGTTTTTTTAATTTTAAAACCATTCCAATGTTTATTATATATTTTTATATTCATTTTTATTTTATTTCCAATATTCAACCCAAAAATAATGTCAAAAATCATTTTATTGTTCCCAATATTTTAGGAGTTTTATAATAATGTCACATTTATAATAAAATAATAATAATAAAAATATTAGTGCACGAGTCGCCTTAACAATTATGCCATTGCAAATAAAAGGCGATGCCCCGGATGTGATTAGTAGTGAGAAATGGATTGATAGGAAAGTTTAAAACTTAAAGTCTTAAAAAACTTTAAGTTTTTGCTGGTTGCATAGTAATGCACGCCGCCAAATAATGGATAAACGAATGTTAGAGCAATTACCCTCGGGTGTACCTTTCCCATTTAATTATCAATCAGCACGAATAGACAGAAATGCCCTATTCGCCGTAAACCAAAATTCTGTAACTTTCAATGTTAATTCGAGGCGATTAGCTATACGGTATACAATTGAAGAACTAATAGTGAAAAAATCTGTAATCCACATATACGAATGGGACATTGGAGTGTTAGTTCAAGTTAAATTTTTTTCATATCAAGAAGGGCTATTTAAATTGGCAATTGACATTACATCAAATAAAATTTCCCGTTTGGATGCTTGTACCCAGTGTAATTTTGAAGGATGTCTTGGCAATTCACCTATTTCATCATGCCACATAAGTAGTGTGGGGTCCTTTATTAAAACTATAATACTGGATTAATTACTTCACTATGGATTATGATGATGACGAACTAATCGAATTAATGGGGGCATACAAAATATTTCAACCCAGAAGTTTATTCACTATTGTATCACCCTCGAAGGCAACTATGTTGAATAATAAAATCGAGTTTTGTCAAAATTTTGTTTTTTTTTTACTTATCCTACGGACTTATTGAATGATCTGTTATTATGTAAATATGAAAAATTATCATGTGATGAATCCATCGAAATATATTCTGTACTTGGATGCTACTAATTTATATGGCTATGCAATGCAGCAATATTTGCCTTGCGGGGGTTTCACGTGGTTAAACACTGACGAAATTCTTAATTTGAATATAAGTGAAATTTCCGACACTTCAGACATAGGCTACGCATTTGAAATTGATAACCCTGAAACTTTGCATGATTTACACAATGATTACCCGTTTTGTCCAGAAAATATAATATCACCAAATGGAAAAATAGCTAAATTAATACCAAATTTACTCAATAAAAAAAATTATATATATAATTCATTATCGAGCTTTAAAAAGGTGTTTATAACGCGGTTTAATTTTGCGTAAAATTCATCGTGTTGTTAAATTTAACCAAGCACCGTGGTTGGCTTCCTGCATAAATTTGAATACTAAATTTCGCAATAAAGCAACCTCAGCGTTTGAAAAAGATTTTTTTTAACTATTTATATAGTATATTTAAAAAATATATACCTACCAATTTGTTTTACAGGATTTGAGGATGTCAGAATTGTTTTAGATTGTACAGAAATTAATATATTATAACAACCTAAATGTCTCTGCTGTCGCATTCGATTTTATTCGCAATATAAGTCGAATTATACAGTAAAATTTATGACTGGTGTTTCACCAGGAGGTTTAATAACGTTCGTTAGTTTACCATAATATGGTGGAAGAACTTCAGACAAATGTATTTTCGAGCAGAGTTCTATCATTGCCAAACTGACGTCTGGTCAGGATCAAGTTATGGTAGTTAAGGGCTTTGCTATTGACGATATCTGTCTAAGTAAGATATAACATAAAATTAGTTAGGCCTCCATACTTGCGGCAGAAAAAACAATTATCAGCTGAAGAAGCACTGCTTAATACTAAAATAGCAGCACCCACCACACACATGCGCACGTCTACCAGCATATACTAAATATATTATAATATGTATAAGAACAAGTAGCTGCATGGCAGTCAGTAATCAAAAATGATAGATTTTTGATGACGAATCATTAGATTATTTAAAACCATACAGAAGTGGACTTGGATTATATCTAAAACCGCCGTCGATATACTTCAATATGCTAAAATATTAATTATAAAAAAAAGTGTAATTGCCAAATAACGGCCGTATTTAAAGAAGCCTCACGACAATGCGCCTGCTTATTCATCGTTAGTTGCACGAAATCGGGTTTGAACTGATCCCTCGGTACACATATCTAGTACTTCCATTTCGATTGAAAACTTCGGTTGGAACGGATGTTATTTTAGGGCCAGAAGTCAGAGAGTTTACAGTTAACTATATACATAACTAGATGTGGATTACCTATTGATAGCGCTCGAGCATTTCAGGTATTAGCTCGCATTGTCGTTCCGATTTATGACATGAAGTTTCGTATCGTATCATCCGACTCAAGACGTCGAGTGTGGAATTTATCGGGTAGTTTTTACCACTCATATCGTTTTTCGTGGCGATCCATTGAGCAATTTACGGATTCAGTTAAGAGATTGAGTTAATTTTAGCAACCTTGGATTGGCTGTTTTACGTTTAGTTTTTTTTTATCGTATCGTGTCGAGCTCAGTATAGTCGTTTTATTACGTGTTGGTATTTATACCGCAGTTTTTTAAGTTTTTTCGGATTAAGCCATGATAATGAACTAGAGGTTGGATATCTTGGTAAGCCTGCAGTCAACTTGATGAGAGGTTAGTTCACCTGCGATGTTTGATATCGTTTTCTTTTTTCGGCTGCAATGAGAATGCCGTTTCCAGTCTGTTTTCTGCCCTTTCGGGACTTTTTTCTTCTTTGCGGCTGGAGTGGGAATACCACACCAGGCTTGTCGTCTTGCTTAGTAACGCTTCGTGACCAGAACTTAGAGCTGCTTCCAGGACCTTCTCGTTAAGTTTAGTACGCATGCTTGAAATCGCTGCTGCCACGCTTTGAGGACTCTTCTACTTTGGCTCCTGAAATGCCATATCTATACGAATTCTAAAGACGATGTTATCTCATACGTTATTTTATGGAGTGGTATCTGAACAATGTTAAAACTGCGGTATATTTTATAAAAAATGTTTTAAATTTGTAAAGGAGCTACAGGAATTCCAGAAATCGAAAACTTCACGTAACAAATTATATTAAGTGTCCATCTTCGATGGCGATATCGCCGTAACGGTTTGTAATTATTGGATAGCAGACAAAAAATTTAAAGTCCAGTTGGTAATTCACATAGATTTTTCCAATGATCCAGTTTCCAGGATTTTCCAATCATAGAATTGTTCCTGAAAAAGTTATTGATTTGGATTTGATTTACCAAACATTGTATTGGTTAAATATGAGTTAAAGCGATTTTGAAGGGGGGGGGGGAGGGTTAAGTACACAAACTTCGGAACCCTTAATCAAACTGGGAATCTCTATCGCTATATACAGTAAAAAAAAACAACCACCATGACGATTAACGTAGTCAATAATAATAACTTCTGTGGTTTGTGGGAGGTTGTATTAACAACAATAGCTGCAAATCCTGAAGATAGCAACTATAGGAGGGTGGGTTTGTACAGGATACATAAAGTTAACGATATTGAAAACATTTAGTTTCCTCTATTGAGTTCCTCCTCTGATTCGAATAAACAACGTTGTTCCCCTTTGCGGCATAGCGACTCAAATCTACCCTTAAAAGGAAATGCAAAGTGATCGGTATTATATCAAGGGAATAGTCAATACATCCGCGTATTCAAGACAGGCGTAAAGCAGTAAAATCTTTATATTCTTTAGGTATAAATCTTCGTTCGAGAAGGAATACCTAATGAACACTACTATGTAAAAGGGGTAGTATCGAATCTTGATGTGGTTGGTCCGTTACAAAGATCAGTGATATCCGCTAAACGTAGTCGTAAAGAGATTAGAATGAACAGAGCTAGAAATAACATCGGTATTGAGGACAGATGCATTCATAGGTACCCTGACTATGACTGTATTGAGGTAGTAGATCTTACCATCTTACCTGATGATTAGTTTGTTTCCGTTCCGTTTACTGTTTATTTGAAGTAAGTAAAAAATTAGTTTCCTCTATTGAGTTCCTCCTCTGATTCGAATAAACAACGTTGTTCCCCTTTGCGGCATAGCGATTCAAATCTTCCCTTAAAAGCAAATGCAAAGTGATCGGTATTACATCAAGGGAATAGTCAGTACATCCGCGTATTCAAGACAGGCGTAAAGCAGTAAAATCTTTATATTCTTTAGGTATAATCTTCGTTCGAGAAGGAATACCTAATGAACACTACTATGTAAAAGGGGTAGTAAGCGCTTCTCCGAGAGCAAGCCTTTCTTTCAACTTTGGCCATATTAAAGGTTAGCAGTCGATTTAAATTATCCTGAAACTTTTCCTAACGGAAAAATATCTAAATTTATTCAATAAAAAAAATATCATTCATTATAGACTAAAAGCAATGCATGAAACATGGTTGAATCTTACGCAAAATTTGCGTTCGTAAATTTAAACAATCCTCATGGTTAGGGGCCAAAATATAATTTATGATTCTGAGAAGCATAAATATGAGAGTAGAAGGCTGAAAAATAATAGGAAATAAAAAAAAACATATTAAAAATATACATAATAAATATATCAACAGAAAAAAATTATAAATAATAGAAAACGGTAGGAGAAAGTTGCAATAACAATAATAAAATAATATTTGTAATTTTTTTTGGATTATAGGGCCACATTATATTAAATTTTCCCTATTCTCTATGATCATTGTCTAGTTTTACATGGTTCCACATGACAAAATTTGTGGAGGTCATATAAACAACGTTAGTAACCTTTACAACATTACGATTCAAATGTTACCTTAGAATGGAATAAGTGGTTAATATTATGTCAAGGGAATAGTTAGCATTTCTCTGAAAACACGACAGGTGGTAAATCAGCAAAATCTTTATGTTCACCACCAGTTTACAGATTAAGTTATGAGACGCTATATTTATCTAGGAATTTGGGATTCCACTATGAATATTACTAGCATGCACCCGAATTGACAAATTTATAAAATTAAGTGCACATACCTTTATACTGCTATCAAAAGCGACGAGATGCCACCAAATTGTTTCGATAGATTTCTGCAAGCGATGTCTCCATGAAGATCCAGTACAGAATTTTGAATTGCCAAGCAATTAATTCCAATGCAGGATACCGACCCGCGCCACTCTGCAAAAACAAAAGAAATTCACATGCTGTTCAAAATAGTCACTACACTACGAAAAACATTAAATAAATCGTACTTTTCATTTATTATTTCATGTATGAAATATTCATAATTATGAAAGAGAATAAAATAAATTATTGGTGGAGTTCAAATGGTTATCAACAGATAGCGCTACAAATTGGAAGGCGGAATAAATGGCTTGAGCACCAATCACAGACCTCTGAAAGATTCGTGACATCAAAAAGAATATTATACAAATTATGGATAAATTGCGTATTTGATCGAGTAAATAACCACCAATATCAATAATTGGGGAATTATTTACTAATGCAAATCATTTATCAAACCACCTCACATTTCCAGCCTCTATATTGCACGAACTATAGGTTTTATGTCAAACCCTGTTCGAAATTTTTAACCCCAGACAAAAAAGGGTTGTGCGTTTCACCCGTATATTTCTATGTTTATTTGTTGGTTTGCACGTTCATCGGTTACTATTTAATGCATCAATGGGTTTCGATGTAGTTTTTCTTTTTATTTGTTTTTTATTTTCTTTCTTCTTTGGTAGAATTTAATATAAATCGAGCACTATCTTTTAAATTTCATAAGTACAAAGGTGACATCTATTACCAAAATTCGACATAATTTGACAAAATTTAACACTCGAGCAACAAAAATACAATTTCTTATTAAGATAATAATCAAAATAAAACAAAAAAACCGTGCAAAATAGCATGGTAATATATAAACCATCAGCTTTCCGAATCTCTATAAGGAATTTGTCGATTCCGGGTGACTAAATACGTGGGATACTATCAAAATTTTAAAAAGCTCCCAACAAAAAAATAAATCTAGTCGTAATTTGATAGAATCTCTTTAAAAAATAAATATGAACCCCCTAATATTAATAAATGCAGGTCCTCTACCCCACAAACATTATGTTGCTAATAATAAATAACAATCGTCAGAAACCTTAATGAGAATCCATTTGTTTCGTTAGCCTCAAATGTCGCGGAGTTGTCTACTTAAATAATGGATTCTGCAGCTGCCCGATTAGTGGTAATTTTAAATTTTAAAATTTAAACAAATATTTCGTGCAAAGTGGTAGAAGTTGAATTATATACCTTTTGACACGGGTATAAATCAACAGTTGCATTGTGCGAAATGGTATAAGTATAGTAAATAGGTACTTATACAATTTTACACGTTGAATTTCGAAAAATTTTTGGGACTTATACCGTTCTGCACATTTTTATATAATTTTTTAAATAGGCTATTAAAAACAAATTCAGTTCCTTTTATTACAAAAAATAAAAGAATATTTTGTGCACAATGGTATAAGGGGCCGTTCATGTTATTGTTTAGCCGATTTACATTATTAGGGTAAAACTTTAATGAATTTAAAATTTTAAATTCCAATCCGATAATTAGAAATATCCACAAATTTTGCCGTCAAGTTACTCTTTTTGTCAGATTACAAAAGTGACCATGTAATAATATTTAATAAAAATTCAATTGTAAATTGTTTCCAAATTCCAAACTGGACAACAAAAAGTATTTGATAAATTTTCATGTCGACATGCACGAGCAAAAATTACTACACGATAACACTTTTATTTGTTTCTCATTTGTAAACGTCAGTTTCCAAAAACACAATATTAATCAAGAAAGTTTATTTTATCAAGTCACTAACTTGTAAAACTGACAGTTAACTTGCAAAATTTTTACAAGTTAGTAGTATTATTTACATTAGGAAATTTTGTTTTATCGTCATATATGTTGAAAATCATGGTACAATTGTTATTTCCAGTAACACAGATTTTTGATGATGAAAGAGTTGATACTGATGATGATGAACCATCTGTTGACTCAGAAACTGCTGAACTCGAGGACTGCAGAACATTTGTACTCTCCTTACTACCAAATAATTTGCTAGACATTTCGATTTTTTTGTTGACCGAATCATCGACATAACTCATCGCAATTTCGGTGCTCTTCCACCCTCCTGCACGCTTTAGTGCTAAAATATCTCCACCCGAATCCGCAACCATAGTGGCTCCAGTTCTGCGAAAAGAGTGGCCGGTGTATAACTCTGGGTTTTTTAAACCTAAATATTTCGCTATTTGCTTTGGGACACCACCAATAGTGTGCTGGCCAGCATTAAGGGAAATGCACTTTCCATGTCGGTATGTCAAAAAAAATCTTAGGCTTTCTGTTCCAGGAGGCCGAAGATTTACATATTTTCTGTATAACATGCAGGGCTTGAAGCTGCAGCCATCATCGGTTATGGTGAATCTTCTTGTTGTTAAATTTTTTGTTTGCCGCAATGTCACAATAACGTATTTTCCCATATCTTCTACATCATTCATGTTTAAGGAGAGAATTTCGTCACATCGACAACATCCAAAAATCCCAAATATTGTTACAATTTTCGCCAGCAACCACTGGTCATCAGGAGCATGTAAAAGAAATTGTTCAACCTCTTCTTTACTTAATACCTTGGCCTTTTTTGGCGCATAACGCTCATTTTTTCGTTTCAGAAACGCTATGACCTTTTGAAATCTGCAAATGACAACTAAACGTCATATTTTTCAATAAATTTTTTAAGGAAAACAAACCTGCGAACAGGGGCATTTTCTTTCATTTCCAAGCAGCTTTTCAGCATAGACCATTTTGCCCATAAAGTATTAGGGCTGAATCTAGCTGATAGTTGATTCAAGTATACCAACAAAACATCTTCAGTTACCCCAATCACACTATTTTTGTTTTGCCACTTTTTGAAGTCGTCGTATTCTCGCTCGTACCTTGAAGCTGATTTTGCAGGTAATAAACTTGAAGCTACACTGCTGGCTGCCTCAATAATTTCTTTTGGTACATTCATTTTCGCTTTCGCCAAAACAAATGTAAAGAAAAATAAACAGACATGTTCATGGCAACGCTTCCATAGCTTACGACATTTGCGACAAATTATTGAGATTTTTTTGGAATTTATCTAACCTTTTTACAAATGAGAAACAAATAAAATATAAAACAATGCACGCAAGGTAACGGGTTTTACTGGCTCAAGGAGGTAACTGACTCGCCTGCGGCTCGTCAGTTATATCCTCCATTCGCCAGTAAAAACCCTCTTACCTTGCTAGTAATGTTATATACTATATTTATGTCTATCAAATTACATGTGCATATTATACAAATGAGCAATAACCGTAAGAAGTAATTCTGATATAGCGCCCCAAGTATAGAATACACAAACTATTTTAACCGAGATCCAACTAACGTCGTTAGAAATGCGACAGAACTCTACTTACCATTTCAAAAAAATCCGTCAAAACAAGAAAAAATTTATATTATTAATTTCGGACGCAGTATCTTTCAGAAAAATGCATATAATTCTACCAAATTTTTTTTCAAATTAGGTCAAGCATTTGTCCTGGATGTGACACACTTTTGTTACGGTCGAAAGGCGTCGTAACGACACCTCACAGGTAAAATGCCCTCACTAGCTCAGGGTATGGGGGGGGGGGGTAAGGGAGAGATTTCGTCTGTGCGGCCTCTAGGCCACGACACGGGATTATGCGAGACGGAGAAAGACGTAGTTGTAACGGAAAAATTGGGCGCCACCTTATCTAAAAACTTATACGATAAGGAGCTTTACCTTGATCACGAAGAATCTCATTCAGCCTCCTCGTGACGTCACAGAAATGGTTTCTTATTCTAAAAACAAATCTTAACGCACAAAAATAACACTCAAAACAACGGTTAATACATATTGCGGTATCGAGATACCACGTCAATGGAAGTACGTCATTTAAGTTTCAGTAAAATTTTGTTAATGAATAAAAGCATGTAACTTATCAAAGTAATCAGAAAAACTTCATCCGATACCAAGAAATTAACTTAAAGTCAAATGATTCGTTGAAAACGGGACATAAAACAGGTTTGAATAAAATAAATTTGAAATGTATCATTTAATAATTGTTTTTGTTAAAATGTTAATTTATAGAAAATGAAAAATTGTTAGCAATAAGAAAGGTATTTTAAAAGTCAGAAATTTGTTAATTAATTGATAAATGTAAAAATCCATGTTAGCGTTAAATTTAAAATAAGTTTGTTAAAATTATTACGTGAGTTCGGCATGTCACAACTTAATGAACTGCGTATGGAAATTTCATGTCCATCATCTTTATTTGTCCAACCACGAAGCAATATCAAGAAGTCGATCCAATCTGAAAATATAAAAATTTTACTTATAAAATTTCAACGAACCACAATGGGCTTAGTCCATACCTGTACTGTGAAACTTCAAATAATATTGATTTTTCGATCAACCAATAAAATACGTCTATGAAAAATCAAGATTGCGTTGAACTTCGAGAAGAAAAAAAATAAAACAATTGATAAGAGGGTTGGTGTTGATATTCACACGTGCAAGGTGGCGAATTTAGAATCGTGCTAATAAAATTGATAATTATAGTAAAAATAAATAGTGAAATTACAAAATACAAGTGCATAATTCAACAAAATAGTTACTTACCTACGTAAAACCAATAATAAGGTGAAAATTGTAAAAGATTGGAAATATTTTTGAAGAAATAGAATTCACAACAAAACGAGGTCAACAAACTATATCTGGAAGTTTCCGATGGTAAATGAACCCTTTGAGTGTCTTTGACGCGCAATTGTACCATCTCCATTTCAAATAAAAGAAATATTCCTGGATTTAATAAGGTATCGTGCACATTGCAATAAAATCTTTATAAACTTAAGTGAAATCTCCGGACTTCGTACGACACGTGTTTTGCATCATTTTACGTTCAGAATTTTTATATAATAGATTTAATAATAGAACTTTTTGATATAACCAAATATTTATTTTCATTTGTGTGCTTAATAAAAACATTAATAACTTTGTAACGAAGGATATTTATTTAGACCTGTTCCGCACCATAATTTCATTTACAGCATTGGTAACGGAATGAATCCACCCTGTACAAGGTAAGATACATGCACTACGAAAGAGCTAAGCTGAGGCACCTTATTTCATTAAATTGTGTTTACAAAATATCACATACTTTTCCATTGACGGGGTACAACTACGTACACCCATATAAAATATTAACGACAAGAACCTTTAACCCTATTAGCGAGGGTATTCATAACAATTTTGTATCATAAAGTGTGGGTCTCTTAAAGGCCTTACGTAAGCACACAGCAATATATTCAAAAATATTGAATTGGTGTACGAGTCGTACCAAGATATAACAAATATGTGCATGTAATGCACGTTACAAAAAAAAACGAATCTTAACACTAACCCCCCTAATAATTTCGGACGTCCGTGCTACTTATTAGATAGATGAACATTACCCAAGTCACCTATGGTGAATGATTAAAAATAAAAGTTTATATGCAAATGGACTTACTGAAATTAATTACTACAAATGTTTATACAAAAAAAAATGAATACGTTTGAAATAATGTTTATATGTTGAACTATGAATATGTTTAAAATAATGTTTATGTTTTGACCGATAACTACGTTTAAAAATAAATACTGTATATAAAAAGGAACAATAAATGTACCCTTGGTACAATCCCACAATCGATGCACTTCACAATAAAAACGTAAAATTACTTACACATCAAATTGTTCGTTACGAGAAAGCTGACGTGAGATTCCAGATGGACATCTGTTGATTGAAAATCTGGTGCACACGCAGTCGTCGAGTGGTAAATTTCCTGAATCCAGAATGGGGTTATGGGACATCCCAAACCTCCGTAAACGAATAATATTGAATTATAGGGGCTCCAGTTTCTTTTTTCCGTCACTAAAGGACGCACAAATAAGTCGCATGACCAACGATAAAACGATAAAAAGGAAACACCCAACAACATAAAGGCCGATTAAAAATTCCACACGTAAACGATATCAAATTTAATGAAATATTTGTAAAATATTGACGAAATAACTGACGATGTTTGAATGGAATTGTACAAAAGTTCGTTACCATTCTTTTTAACACAAGATTGCATCAAGTTTGCAAATGGCGGTATTTATGGGCGACTCGCACAAAAGTGTTGTTACTGAATTATTAATTCTCATAATTTACTTACACAAAACCGCCGAAGCGCTGCAAGCACCACAAAAGTCACAAAATATTAATTCAACTTTTTCACATATTTATTACAAAATAATTGACTTTCCACCAAAACGTGACTGCACTTTTCTATGATTCTGCGGGAAGTAAAAATGGAACTGCATTTCGTTACGCGCTTGAAATGGTATCACCTGATAGCAATGGGCCAATTCCATTGGTTGAACCCTTGTCTAGCATATTACTACGCCAAAAATGTACTTAGCACTCATGCACTGATCACGTGATCTGGGTATGTTCAAAGACAAGTGTTTACACGCCTAACCTTGAATGTACACTTAAATTCCAGTCGTATATAAAAATGCTTTTAATTTATGATGAAATTATTCTTAAACTGATGATGTACTAAATTTTGTTTGCAAAAATGAATTAATGTTAAAATAATTATTTAGAACTCTTTTGGATTTCGCGGGCCGTGACACTTTTCAAGTTAGTAATTATAACTGTAATGATTATAAAAATTATTGCACGGTCACTTTTGTGCCCTGTGAAATAGAGCATCTTTACAGCAAAAATTTCAATATTTCTAATGTTCTGATTGGAATTAAAAATATATCACATCCAAGTTTTAGCTTTACAATGATCAAAAAATGGTTACCTAAAAGTGCATACTTTTTAGTTTTTGCGTCCGCAATCTCGACAGATCTTCCATATATTAAACACTGTCAGGACGGCAGCCTTAAACAAAATATTAGAAATGAAAAAAAATTTGGTAAAACATAATTATTTGGGTAAATTTAATATTAATAGATTAATAATCTAATAATAATAATTTCAGATTAATTTGTACAAATTGTGTTTCAAATTCGACATTGCAAATTTGTTAATAAATAAATAATCAATTAAATTGGTGCAATCGGTAATAAACAATTTTTTAAACATAATCTTATATTTATAATTGATTATTTATAAATAAGTTTGTATATGGTTCAATACCAAAAAAATTAAAATTATTTCATCTACCTTAAGAAAGGTTATAAAAAAAAAGAAATTTCGCTTCCTAAATGGTTTTATGAATTATTTTGAATTTTTAAGTTATAAGAAAATTATTTTTATTCCATGATTTATGTAAATAATCAGTCCCGGTTTGAATTGTACCTAATTGAAGGGTAACTGGAAGTATTAAAACACCTTCCAGGGGCACAAAACAATAGAAGTGAGTGCATCTTATGTAAAAAAGGATTCCGACACATTTCCGGTAAAATACGTCATATTAAAATTTCTGTATTGTTACATTTTTAAATATCATAAACTGGCGGTTATAGGCCATAATGCATCTGAGCATGTTTGAGGCAAAGATATACGACACAGTCATTTAATAAATAAATTCAGTATTTATTAGGCGAGTTTTTAAACTACTCGAGCAGCTGTTCGAGTACTCGAACAAAAAAAGTGTGTTTTTAAACTACTGCATCAATTGTCATCAGTCGTTTTAGAACTCCCCCACTCTGCTCGAACGCATTACTCGAGCAAATTTTCAAGCACCGGATCGTAAGGTAGTGCCTTACCTGCTCGAATTTGGTTCGAGCAATTATTGCTCGAGCAACCGGTCCAGTTTAAAAACACGCCCTTTATGTCCTCTGTAATAAATTATACATTTTTCAAATAATGTTAACCATTCAATACCTATCTGTAAAATGATAACCGCGTTATAACATCTGCATAAAATAATTTTTCCAATGAAAACCAATTTGTTAATTAGGACATTTTAACTAAGGGCGGCAGTATTAAGGTACATTTTGCCCCCTCCCCCAATCTTGAATTATTTAACGAAATAAGTGTCAAACGTTTGAGCTTCCATAAAAATTATTTGTACCTTAAGCATCACAAAGTTATTCGAAAAAACTTTGGAGGGGGGGCTGTAAAAACGGCAGTCTCCCCATCGCAAATTTTCGTATAAAATGGGGTCAATCAATAGAGAATCGTTTGAGCTCCAATGGGATTTCATAAAAATCCTTCGTACTCCTAAGGTTTTTGAATAAAAATTCAACTCTTTAGAACAATTCTGGAAGGAGCTGTAGAAATGTTTTTTACGAAGTAATTTTTTCAATAAACTAAATACCAATCAATGGGTAATCATGTCAGAGCTCCAATGAAATTCGATTTCCATCTTTTGAACCTCTAAAAATTTTAGAACGTTTCAAAGATTATGAAAATGAGTGACATTTAATCACCCCCCACTCGCGAATTTTGTAATAAAATTAGTGTGAAACGTTTGAGCTCCAATGAGCTTATATAAAAACTAATAATAAATTCTAAAAAAATATTCGCGAAAACTTTTGGGGGGCTGACTATCACTCAATAGAGAAACGTTTGAGCTTCAATAAGCTTCCATAAAAATCCTTCATCCCCCAAAGGTTTTTAATAAAAATTCAACTCTTTAGATCACTTTTGGAAGGAGCTGCATAAATGTTTTTTACGAAGTAATTTTTTCAATATACTAAATACCACTCAATGGATAATCATTTGAGAGCTATAATGAACTTCGATTTCCATCTTTTCAACCCCAAAGGACAAACATTTAGAGCGTTTCAAAGGTTGTGAAAATGAGTGATTTTAATTAACCCCCCCCCCCCTCTGTAAAACTTTTGGGGGGCTGTAGAAACGTCAGCCCCCCCTCCAGGCGAATTATTGTATAAAATTGATGTCACTCAATAGAGAAACGTATGAGCTTCAATAAACTGCCATAAAAATCCTTCGTCCCCCAAAGGTTTTTAATAAAAATTCAACTCTTTAGAACACTTTTGGAAGGAGCTGTAGAGATGTTTTTTACGAAGTGATTTTTTCAATAAACGAAATACCAATCAATGGGTAATCATTTGAGAGCTCCAATGAGCTTCGATTTCGATCTTTTGAATGGTTTGAGCTCCAATAAAGGTTAAAGGTTAGAGTCAAGCTTAGATTTAGACCTTCTCTTTTATTGCGATAAGAAAATTTCTCTAATAGAAAAATAAATAAAAATATATCTCGAAACACCTACAAACTTTACCTTTACAAATGTTACCTTAGAATGGAATAAGTGGTCAATATTATGTCAAGGGAATAGTTAGCATTTCTCTGAAAACAAGACAGGTGGTAAATCAGCAAAATCTTTATGTTCACCACCAGTTTACAGATTAAATTATGAGACGCTATATTTTTCCAGGAATTTGGGATTCCACTATGAATATTACTAACATGCACCCGAATTGACAAATTTATAAAATTAAGTGCACATACCTTTATACTGCTATCAAAAGCGACGAGATGCCACCAAATTGTTTTGATCGATTTCTGCAAGCGATGTCTCCATGAAGATCCAGTACAGAATTTTGAATTGCCAAGCAATTAATTCCAATGCAGGATACCGACCCGCGCCACTCTGCAAAAACAAAAGAAATTCACATGCTATTCAAAATAATCACTACACTACAAAAAATATTAATTAAATCGTACTTTTCATTTATTATTTCATGTATGAAATATTCATAATTATGAAAGAGAATAAAATAAATTATTGGTGGAGTTCAAATGGTTATCAACAGATAGCGCTACAAATTGGAAGGCGGAATAAATGGCTTGAGCACCAATCACAGACCTCTGAAAGATTCGTGACATCAAAAAGAATATTATACAAATTATGGATAAATTGCGTATTTGATCGAGTAAATAACCACCAATATCAATAATTGGGGAATTATTTACTAATGCAAATCATTTATCAAACCACCTCACATTTCCAGCCTCTATATTGCACGAACTATAGGTTTTATGTCAAACCCTGTTCGAAATTTTTAACCCCAGACAAAAAAGGGTTGTGCATTTCACCCGTATATTTGTACGTTTATTTGTTGGTTTGCACGTTCACCGGTAACTATTTAATGCATCAATGGGTTTCGATGTAGTTTTTCTTTTTATTTGTTTTTTATTTTCTTTCTTCTTTGGTAGAATTTAATATAAATCGAGCACTATCTTTTAAATTTCATAAGTACAAAGGTGACATCTATTACCAAAATTCGACATAATTTGACAAAATTTAACTATCGACCACCAAAAATACAATTTCTTATTAAGATCAATTAATTCAAAATAAAACAAAAAAACCGTGCAAAATAGCATGGTAATATATTGAACTGTATTTCAATGGTTATCCAAAATTCGATAAATTTCAAAAATTAAAATTAACATGTTTGAAAAATTCAAAATGTAACAAAAATTATTGTAAATTAAATTTAAAAGAAGAAGGGGGAATTTGGATTTGGATAAATGTCTTTGTGCGCAGACGAGAAACTTTTGAGTTGGAAGAAGGAGGGGACAGTCTACGCCGAGCAGTCGACTAGATAGGACGTTTTGAGCGAGTCCATTGTAAATTTTGTAGTTATTGAAATTGTTAAAAATAAAAAGGAAAAATTTAGTTTGAATTGGAAAGATAGTGTTTTATTAAAGTGTTTTGCGAAAGAAAATAAAGTTTAAAGAAAAATTTGAATTCACGAAATTCAAAAAAATAAATAGTTGATCGCTGGTCATAAAAGAACACGTCAACAATAAATTTGGCTCCCAACTCGAGGCTCGAAACCACGATAACCCTGACATTAGGAGTAACTCATGCTCTCAACTAGAAAATTGGAAAATCAAAGTGGAGATTCGAGAACACACGACCACGAAAAATTACCCTAAGGTAAGAGCAATTATTGCAACATTATTATTAAAGTGGATAAAACGTGCATGGAAATTAAAAATAACATTTGGTGAAATAAAATTAAGGTCTGGTATGATAATAGACACATGTAACATTTGCGAACAATAAATTAAAAACAACTGTTGCGTTGGAACATTCGAAAACGCAGATGCCGCGTGCACGTGCAAATAAAAGATAAAACATTTGAAATTAATAAAAATAACCATATGTGGATAAATTTGAAAATAAAATTAGTTTGTAAAAATTAAATTCACGATAAAAAAATGAATAAAGGTGAAAGAATAGGAGGAAGCTTCATAGATGCTAGCTTGGGAGAAAGTACAATTATAATTCCTGAAAAAAAGGAAGAAATGACAACAGTTCCGGAATTTACGGAAGAGGCGGAGGTACAAGGAGCTACAAAAAAGCGAAAAGAAGAAGAGGATCAAGGTTTAACGTGGGAAAAGATGGAAAAGATGTTTCAAATAATGAGGGGAGATATAAAAGAACAGACAAAAGAAATAAAAGACTGGACTACAGAAATCATAAAAGTTACTGAGGAAAATTTGAAAAGAGATATAAAGGAGTTAACAATATCAAAAGTTGAAATGCAAGAGGAGATAAAAAGAATAGATGGCGAAGTAAAGATACTACAAGAAGACACAGTTACTAAACGGGTTTTGGAAGAATCAATACAAGAAAATAATAATAAATTTAAAAAGCTAGATGAAAAAGTAACCAATAATAATCAGAGATTATTATCTTATTAAGATTATTATTAGATAACAAAAATCAATTCAGCAATGGGGGTAGAAATCGGATTAATAAAAGAAAACATACAAGCTTACGATGGAAAATTTGAACAGGTACAAGAAGAAATGTCGGAGATAAAAACTACTATTAGAAATAATACTCAAGAAACAGAGCATCAACATTCAAATTATTCTAATATCCCTAACATGGAAAATGAATCCAGCGGTATTAAACAATTAATACAAGAAATGCATCTCGGCTTCAACACGGATAAGGTCATGAAATTTTACGGCGATGGACAGACAAACCCCAAGCTATTTTTGAAAAATTTAAAAGATACCACTGATAAGATAAGTGATTTGTCTAGGTTAAAATCTATTATTAGGCATTCGTTGAAAGGAGAGGCAGAACATTGGTTGGGGGTAGTAGAAGATAACTACAAAAATTTTTCAGAATTTGAAAAATTATTTTTAATGCAATATTGGGGAGCCGCGGAACAAGGAAAGGTGAGGTCAAATCTTATAAATGGAAAATACAGAGGCAGGATGGACCACACGAGAGAAAATTATGCCATAAAACGCATGAATGCAATAAAACAATTAGATCCACCTATGGATGAGATCGACGTCATTCGCAGTTTGGCGAATCATTTTGAATACGATATCATAAATAGAGCATCGATAGAAAACATAGAAACAACCGAACAATTTTTAAACCTTCTAAAAAGATTTGACAACATCCCATATGATGCAAGAAATTCAAATATTAACGAAAATAGTTCATCATCATGGAGGAACTACAATAGGGCAAATGTTAATAACAATTTTAACAGAAATAATAACTATCAATCAGATGATAGCCACTATCGCCATAATGATAGAGATGACCGCCGAAATAATTATTCAAATAATAATTACTATAATTCTCGATATTCAAATAATGATCAACAAACAAGAAACAGAAATTGGAATAATTATAATACAGGCAACCGTTCGCCAAATTCGAATGAAAATTCGCGATCAAATGGTAATAACTGGAACAATTATAATTCTAATAATCAACAACGAAATAATGATGGGAGGTCAAATGAACACCCACAACCAGGAAGAAACAATTGATACGGACTAAACATTAATATGTGAGTATGTGCGGATTAAACAATAATAAAACAAACTTTCAATGGACAATAAACAGTTAATAAGTGCAAAACTTTCAATAAAAAAAAAACAATAATAGGCGTGTGCGAATTATAAAAAAAAGGTGAATGACAAAAAAATTTTAATGGGCGTGTGAAAATTTTGAAAAATTGACAAAATAGAGGGCGTTTAAAATAAAACATGGATTGATAGGTGTTCCAAAAACTTAAAAAAATAAAACATGTATTGATTGGTGTTGTAAAACTTAAAAAAATAAAACATTGTTGATTGGTGTTTCAAAAACATAATTATAAAAAAATAAAAGTCAAAGAAAAGATAATACGCTTGAAATAGTCACAAATTAGAAAGATTTCAGATTAAAATGCAGTGTGCATAAAAATTTTAGGAAAGTTAATTTTATTTTCGATATTATTATTTGCTATTTTTCATTCAAAAATAAAAACATTTTAGTTAAGTTAAAATTTGATAAGATTGTAAATAATTGATAATGACCATGTCTAAATAATACTTTTGTTAAAAAAAATAATATTTTAGTTAAGATAAAAATGTAAATTTGATAAAAATGTCCAAAAAGGTCACAAATTCGTATCGGTGTAAAGTCATTGAAATCCAATTAGAAAGATTTCCAGCAAAATTACTAAAATTAGCAATGTTACTTAAAAATCTAGAGGGCGTTGAACTGTATTTCAATGGTTATCCAAAATTCGATAAATTTCAAAAATTAAAATTAACATGTTTGAAAAATTCAAAATGTAACAAAAATTATTGTAAATTAAATTTAAAAGAAGAAGGGGGAATTTGGATTTGGATAAATGTCTTTGTGCGCAGACGAGAAACTTTTGAGTTGGTAGAAGGAGGGGACCATGGGGTGTTATCTCTTATGTAAAGTTTGGAGACGTGTTTTAGTTCGGTTTACAGCCGTATGGGCGCTGTGTACGGTTGTTTTAAATTTATCATAGATAAGTATATAAGTGAAGTATAACCTGAAAAATGGAAAAACAGTTCTTTATCAAGTTTATTAAATCAAAGCGTAAAAAAGTTGTTAAAATGGTTTTATCGTGTTCTGTACCTAATTGTAATAATACTAGTAAAGTTGCAATACTGCACAGATTTCCTTATTTGGATGAAGAGGTAAGTAATTGCATTTTAAATATTTAAGAACTCTTAATAATTTTGTTAATATTTCAGTTATATAATGAATGGTTGCATAGAATTCAAAACCTAAATTTGTATGATAAGCATCCTGAAACCGTGTATAAAAATAACAGGGTGTGTTCTGTACATTTTAATGAATATAATCGATATCCTGGTAGTAAGAAACTGAAGCTGCGAAGCGTACCCACATTATTTTTACAAGGTAAATATTACAAACAATTTTAAAAATTTCATTCCATGTACTTACTTATTTTGATTTAAAGGTTTTTCTGAAGATCCGACTGAAAGTAATTCGATATTGGCGTTTAGAACTCAGCCGTTGGAAATTGTGGAAGAAACACAAAATGAAATAATAATGGAGGAACAGCAGGCAGTTGTTATGGAGGAACAGCAGGCAGTTGTTATGGAGGAACAGCAGGCAGTTGTTATGGAGGAACACCAGGAGCAGATGAATTCTTCTACTTCGTCTCTTTTACAAACACCAAAAGTGACCCGCAAAGGTATATAAAATGTATTACTCTGCTTATGCAATATTTGTTTAACTTTTATTTTTCAGATTTCCGAAAAAAGATAAATTTATTAAATATGGTTAACGTGAAGCGTTCAACTGAGTTGCCACCCAAAGCAAGAAAACTTTACGAAATTGCTTCCAGTTTGCTTAAAACTACACGCAGATTATATAATGCCAATGTAAATGCTAAGGGAAGAATTAACGAAGCCAAAGAATTTGTTAATTCAGGTGAGTATTGCAGGGCAATGGTAAATGATGCTTCCTACCACTTCATAAAATCACAAATATCTATGCAAAGCAAGAAACCTAAAGGGCGGAGATTCACCATAGAGCAGCGTTTCCCAACCGGTGTGCCGCGGCACACTGGTGTGCCGCGAGGGCTTTGTAGGTGTGCCGCGAAAAATTGGACAATTTACAGTAGACTCCCGATTATCCACGAGCGGTTAACCACGTTGCGGCTTAACCACGATCCACGATTTTAACCATGATTTTGCAAATAAAATAAGTGTTTAAATGAATAATAATTATAATTACGGACTTTGATTTTAACGTCGAATGGAAACAACAAACATGATAAATTCTCACGCTAAAAATACAACGAGCAAAGTTTAGTGCGTGAGGCAGTGCTCGCTGGGGTAGTCAGTGGGTAGTAGTGGGTGTAGTCAGTAGTCGCATCCTCACATCGCGCGCGCGCCACTCTCCAGTCTCAGTTGACGTGTTGACGTGCTTTGTTGCTATGTGTAATAATAGTAGCTACTAGTTTCGGGCCACGGTCAGTCTGTTCCACTGATTTGTTTACCAACGTTGCAGACACTTGTTATTTTCGTTTTATAATGGATCGCTTTTTAATTAAGAAAAACGATTTACCTAGCACGAGTTCAAGTGAACATACGGGTAGCGCGGTTGATGTTATTGCAAAGAACACTGTGTTGGCAAGTAGGCCTATGAAACGCAAACAAAATGATACAGGAAAGTTTCGTCAGTACCACGACAGCTACCTATCACTCGGTTTCACGTCGTCTGGTGGAGAACAGCCCAAACCTCGATGCCTAATTTGCTGCGAGCAGTTGTCTAACGAAGCAATGGTACCAAGTAAGTTAAAAAGACACCTACTTACAAAACATGCATTTGCGGTTGAAAAACCTGTTGAATATTTTAAAAGATTATTGTCAAACGAATCTACCCAGGCTTCAACATTTACTAAACTATCATCCGTATCAGAAAAAGCACAGGAAGCCAGTTACACTGTGGCTGAGCTCGTTGCACAAAAAATGAAATCCCACACGACAGCTGAGTCCATTATTTTACCAGCATGTTGTGAAATTGTAAAAATTATGTTTGGTGAAGAATACGCAAAAGAGGTTAGAAAAATCCCGGTATCTAATAATACAATAAGTAGGCGTATTGAAGAGATGTCAAAAGATGTTGAAATCCAAGTGAATGAAAAGCTTAAAGCAGCCGATTTTTTTGCTCTTCAATTGGATGAGTCCACAGATATAACTGGGAAACCCCAGGTTGTAACTTTTGTTAGATTTATTTGCGAAAGTGAGTTAATTGAACACTTTTTATTTTGCAAAGACCTTCCTGGAACTACAACCGGACTGGATATTTTCCAATTAGTTAACAATTATTTCTCCGCTTCTAGTTTGTCATGGCATTCTTGTTTAAGCGTTTGTACAGACGGGTGTCCTGCAATGGTAGGCCATTTGACAGGTTTTCTGGCCTTGGTTAAGAAAGAAAATCCAGATATTATTTTTACTCATTGCTTTCTCCACAGAGAAGCTCTTGTAGCAAAGTCTTTGGTACCCGAGCTGAATGATGTTTTGCAAACTGTTGTAAAAATGGTAAACTTCATTAAAAGTAGGCCTTTAAAGTCAAGATTGTTTGAGAGTTTGTGTTCTGCTATGGATGCTGAGCATACCCAGCTGTTGTTACATACCGAAGTAAGATGGCTATCTCGAGGACGTGTACTTCAAAGATTCTATGAACTGAGGGAAGAGTTATTGATATTTTTTACTTTGGAAGAATCAGAATACTCTGGTTTCCTTAGTGACGATTCCTGGTGTAGCAAAGTTGCCTTTTTGGCAGACATATTTGGAAAACTCTATTTTTTAAACAAAGGTATGCAAGGAAGGCATGAGAACATTCTCACATCAACCGACAAAATAAGTTCTTTCCAGCAGAAGTTATCATTTTGGATAACAAAAATTGAAAAACATGCGACCTGGGATATGTTTGATCTTACCAAACATTGCCAAATTGACTCAACTCTTTCAGCATTAATTTTAAGAAGTCTACGTCTGCTTGAAGTAAATATAAAAAAATATTTTCCATCTCTTGACGTTTCATCAATGGACTGGGTAAGAAATCCTTTTGTCGATTCTGCTTATGAGACCGCATTGTTCACCACTGATGAAGAAAGTGAACTGATTGATGTAAGAAATGACCGTAGTCTCAAACTACAGTACGCAAAATTAGCTGAAGATGCTGAGGCACAATCAAAACTAAAGAAAACTAAAGTGAATGTTGACATCGCATCTTTTTGGATTTCTCTGTTCGGCGAGTATCCATTGATCTCCAAGAAAGCCATGCAAGCAATACTGCCCTTTTCTACATCTTATATTTGCGAAGCTGCATTCTCGTCAATGAACGCCATCAAGACCAAAAATCGTTCTCAACTAAAGACTGTGGAAGACGACATGAGAGTATGCTTATCAACCATTCGACCCAGGAAGAAACTTCTAATGAAGGCTCACCAGGCACAGATTTCCCACTAGTCAACTAGTGAGTTTAAAGTCATTTAAAATACAATTTATTTTGTAATACTCTACTGTACATTTCAAAAACATGTTTCTTACAACATTAAAATAATATTGATATTTGTATTACCATTAAAAATAGTTTTCCATTTATTTACCCTAAGAAACATACCATGTATTAATATGTTCTAGTTTTGCCTTAATGTAATAAAACGGTAGTAAAATAAGTTGTTATAGATATAGATAGATATAGTAGGAGAAAAAAAATATATATATATATATATATATTATATATATAGGCAAGTGTGCCGTGAGTGAATATGATTTTCAGTTAGTGTGCCGCGGGGTAAAAAAGGTTGGGAAACGCTGCCATAGAGGATAAAATTTTTGCTTTATCATTGATGAAACAAAGCCCTAAAGGTTACAACCTCCTAAGAACTACATTTGCCTTGCCCACTCGAAAAACTTTGAACAACCTATTAAGTAATGTTCCATTCCATTGTGGAATAAATAAAAATGTTATGAAATCGTTGAAAGAAAGTGTGAGTAAGATGGACGATATGAATAAACATTGCGTTTTATTATTTGACGAAATGGCACTAGAAGCGGGTTTAAATTACAATTCAAGAACTGACGGTATAACAGGCTTCGATGATTGTGGAAATGAAATTAAACGTACGTTTGCTGATCACGCCATGGTTTTTATGGCACGAGGTATCGCTAAGAAATGGAAGCAACCAATCGCCTACTTCTTTTGTAAAAGTGGCATGAACAGCACAGATTTGGTTCGCAACGTAAAAGCTATTATAAAAGCTTTGCATGAAACGGGATTAATTGTAGTGGCAACAATTTGTGACCAAATGTCTACCAACGTTGCTGCATATCGGCTATTAAAAGAAGAAACAAATAGGATGTGCCTGAGGCAAAATGAAGAAAACAGATACTTCGGTTTTGTTGTCGATGGAATGGAGGTTGTACCACTATTTGACCCTCCACATCTGTTGAAAGGCATTCGAAACAACTTGCTAGAGAGGAAAGCGAAGTATAATATTAATAATAAACAGCAAATTGCATCATGGCAAGACATTGTAAGTTTTTATATACTAGACGAAAAACTTGCATCTACTAATTCAAAATCAAGTGTTGGCGATTCCATTTTTGAATTATGTGGAACTGGATCATCAATATTTAAATCTTGCAATAAGTTGACCGACCACCACATTTACAAAGACAAATTAAAAAAGATGAAAGTTTCTTATGCCGCCCAAGTTTTCAGTCAAAGAGTATCGAATGTTATGAGAATTTTAACTGAGAATGGTATGTATGTTTATATAAGGTTGTTCTACGTCTTTCGATTTCCCTGTCTGTGCTCGTTGAGTGTTGAAACTGTGTGACAAGCACAGAGAACCTACAGCTCAAGTTTGTTCGTTTATTTTTTTTTTAACTTCCAATTTTATTAATTACAATCTGTTACACAAAACATTATACGTTTATTAATTTTATTTTTTATAGGTTACAAAGGTCTACCAAACACTGATACTGCTGATTTCCTGTTATTTTTTGATCAGCTATTTGATAGCGTCAATAGTTCATGTCAACAAGTACAAAATGGCAAGAATTACCGAGCCGCAATTACAGATCGTTCGCCTCATCTTGTTTTCTGGGAAAAAGCCATACCGGTATTGAACAGCATCAAATTTTTTGATGGTAAGAAAGAATATGTGCCACCTTCTGTTACCAATTGGATAATTACAATAAAGGGGCTTAAATATATTTGGGGTCAGTTAAAAAAAAAAAAAATTCAGTATCTTTGTTTAAGAAATTTCAACCAAGACCCGCTTGAAAATTTTTTTGGGGGTATTCGAAGCCATGGTGTTCGAAATATCAATCCTACCTGTGCATCCTTCGCTGCTTCATTCAAGTCACAATTATTAAATAATTTTTCATCGTCCCATTCTCCTGGGGCTAATTGTGAATTGGATGACAGCGAAGGAGCTTTGAATACCCTCAGGAAATTTGTAACTGGTAGTACTTCAAGTGAATTCCTGGAAACCCCAATTAATGAGCCCCTTCAAGTTGAAATTCCCATTGGTAATAGAGGAATTTTCAGGGACGGAACATATGCGTATGTGGCTGGCTATATCGCCAAAAAGGTACAAAAACTTATCAAGTTATGTGGAACATGCAAATCACAGTTGATTGCGAATGAAGAAATACGAGAACATGTGATAATTAAAGGTAGAGCATATGGACGAAATTCATTGCTCTATCCATCCTCCTATTTTTTGAAAGTTTTCAATGACACCGTTTATGTTTTACATAATAAGTTACCCGAGATTTGTCACACTGGCAACGTGAAAAAGAAGTTAATTCAGTATGTAACGGCCAGTGTTGACTTCTCTCAACTTGACTGCAATAACCATAACTTGCCCGAAATTTTAAAAAATATAATTACTGATTTTTTAATAAAGGTATGGATTACCAACACCAACAAAACACTTCAAGGATTATCATCCTCAAATTTTAAAGAAAATGAAGATCAAGTGAGAACGATTGCTCATCAACGGTTTTGCAAATTTTTAAAAAAAGGGGCAAAAATCAAGAAAATGAAACAATTAAAATAAAATGTTTATGTTAAAAATTATGTATTGTTTTATAAAAATGTTACAAAAATAAAATGTTTATGTTAAAAATTATGTATTGTTTTATAAAAATGTTACAAAAATAAAATGTTTATGTTAAAAATTATGTATTGTTTTATAAAAATGTTACAAAAATAAAATTATGTTTATTTAATTGTTGTGTATTAATCCGTGTTCTAGTTGCTATTGTGCACATTGAAATTACAAAGTATTATTTTTAAGTTTTTCTTATGCATAGAAAAACTTAAATATAATACTTTTAATTCTGTGCATTTTTAAATTTCATGGTAACATTTAAAATAATTCAAATGTGCCAAATTTCGCGCTTAAATTTTAGTTTTGGGTACATCCATTGTGGCGCTGCAATAGGGCACAAAAATATAGAGAGAGTCGGCCATCTATAACTCTTTCTCTTATCTATGGAGGGGACAGTCTACGCCGAGCAGTCGACTAGATAGGACGTTTTGAGCGAGTCCATTGTAAATTTTGTAGTTATTGAAATTGTTAAAAATAAAAAGGAAAAATTTAGTTTGAATTGGAAAGATAGTGTTTTATTAAAGTGTTTTGCGAAAGAAAATAAAGTTTAAAGAAAAATTTGAATTCACGAAATTCAAAAAAATAAATAGTTGATCGCTGGTCATAAAAGAACACGTCAATATAAACCATCAGCTTTCCGAATCTCTATAAGGAATTTGTCGATTCCGGGTGACTAAATACGTGGATACTATCAAAATTTTAAAAAGCTCCCAACAAAAAAATAAATCTAGTCGTAATTTGATAGAATCTCTTTAAAAAATAAATATGAACCCCTTAATATTAATAAATGCAGGTCCCCTACCCCACAAACATTATGTTGCTAATAATAAATAACAATTAGGGGTGCGCATATAATCGATTAATCGATTACGTAATTCGAATAATCGATTATTTCATAATCGATTATGATATTTTATAATAATCGATTAATCGATTATTGAAATAATCGGTTATTCATAATCGACTATGAGTTCATAATCGATTATGAACTCGTAATCGATTATGGACTCATAATCGATTATGAACCCATAATCGATTATGAATTCATAATCGATTATGAATTCATAATCGATTATGGACTCATAATCGATTATGAACTCATAGTCGATTATGAACTCATAGTCGATTATGAACTCATAGTCGATTATGAACTTATAACTATAATAGGTAGGGCTATTATGAATTCATAATCGATTATGGACTCATAATCGATTATGAACTCATAGTCGATTATGAACTCATAGTCGATTATGAACTCATAGTCGATTATGAACTTATAACTATAATAGGTAGGGCTATTAAGGGTTACTAAATTACTATATAATTTATTATTTTGCTAATTGTGTTACGGTGGTGCTAATAAGAAGTGTTGTTAAGCACCAGTTGATAACACATTAGGGTCCGGTATCAATCTGTAATAACTTACCTGCGTAGCCGATTATAATGTTACTTACAGGTGTGTTGATGAGAATTTACGACTCCTTCATAAACACGCTGATTAAATCTGAAGTACCAAATATTTTGTTTTTAAATTTTAACTGAATGTTACTATTGTATTATGCATTATGTAATTAATTTATTGTTAACAATAATCCATCTAAAAGGCTTCTAATTAAAATTCATTTTGTAAAAGTATACACTTTCACTCAAAATATCGGACAAATAATTTAAATCCATATTGATGAAAAAAGGTTGCAATCTTTAATTGAAAAGCAAAAAAATATTTTTTAAAAACTATCAAATTTATAAACAAAAATACCTAAAAGTTGAATGGCAAATCCATATTTGGATTCAAAATGGCAAATCCACATTCAAAATTTTATGTTACCCAGATTCAAAATATGGATTTGCCATTCAACTTTTAGGTATTTTTGTTTATAAATTTGATAGTTTTTAAAAAATATTTTTTTGCTTTTCAATTAAAGATTGCAACCCTTTTTCATCAATATGGATTTAAATTATTTGTCCGATATTTTGAGTGAAAGTGTATACTTTTACAAAATGAATTTTAATTAGAAGCCTTTTAGATGGATTATTGTTAACAATAAATTAATTACATAATGCATAATACAATAGTAACATTCAGTTAAAATTTAAAAACAAAATATTTGGTACTTCAGATTTAATCAGCGTTTTTATGAAGGAGTCGTAAATTCTCATCAACACACCTGTAAGTAACATTATAATCGGCTACGCAGGTAAGTTATTACAGATTGATACCGGACCCTAATGTGTTATCAACTGGTGCTTAACAACACTTCTTATTAGCACCACCGTAACACAATTAGCAAAATAATAAATTATATAGTAATTTAGTAACCCTTAATAGCCCTACCTATTATAGTTATAAGTTCATAATCGACTATGAGTTCATAATCGACTATGAGTTCATAATCGATTATGAGTCCATAATCGATTATGAGTCCATAATCGATTATGAATTCATAATCGATTATGGGTTCATAATCGATTATGAAACTCATAGTCGATTATGAATAATCGATTATTTTTAATAATCGATTAATCGAAAAAAATCGATTATTTTTTATAATCGATAATCGATTATGAAATTCCATAATCGCGCACCCCTAATAACAATCGTCAGAAACCTTAATGAGATTACATTTGTTTCGTTAGCCTCAAATGTCGCGGAGTTGTCTACTTAAATAATGGATTCTGCAGCTGCCCGATTAGTGGTAATTTTAAATTTTGCTTCCAATCTTTTGGCTAGCAATGATGTAGAGCATTTATCCATATTAAAACTGTTTTTGTTTATTGGTTCCTTTATCTATTTTAAAAACATTTTTTTCAAGATATTTTATCAAGCCTATGTACTACATGTATTATTTTTGTGGCAGGGGGGGGGGGGTTAAAATTGCATATTTATTTTATACTTATTGAAATTATTCCAAGAAAAACCCCAAACCGTAGTTGGCAAAACCACATAAGCTCAATTATAATTTTTTTTAAGAATACAATACATTCATATTTATTACATCTTTTTAATGTTTAATTTCTTTTTATTCATTTGAAAAATTCTTGAAATTCTCGAAAATGACGCGCATGAATGGATTAACGATCAATTAAATTCGTTGTTAAATTTTATTAGGTCATATTTCGTTGTCAAAACTATGCATATTTTAAATTTAATTTAAAATTAATTTAAATTTAATTTATTTTTGAAGCTATACTTCTTATCGCACGGGCAGTTAACTGAAAAAAATCGTTCGTCACACAAATTGTTAACGCAAATTCGTCACACAAATTTCGACCTTCGCTTTCAAATTTCGAACTTCCCTTCAAACACCATAACTCCGGAACCGAGAGGGCTAGGACCCTGGGAATGGTGGCTATGGATAGGGGGCGGAGGTGGCAACCGACCCCGACCCCTCGCCGCCCCCGCCAACCAGTTTTTAGGGAAAATAGTTTTTTGACAAAACTAACAAAATTTAAAAATCCCCCCCCATTCCCCCTTTTCGTGGGTCGGCAATAAACGTCGAAAAAAATTTCCCGTATTCTTATAAGCAAGTTGGAGGCCGAGGGCCGACCCGTATTTTTATAAGCACGTTGGAGGCCGAAGGCCGGCCCGTATTTTTAAATGCCAGTGGGCGGCCGAAGGCCGACCCGACCCGTGTTCTCTAAAGCAAGTGGTAAATTCAACCCCACGCCGCCTCCAACCGGTTTTTAGGGAAAATAGTTTTTTGACAAAACTAAAAAATTAAAAAAAATTCCCCCCTCCTTTTCGTGGGTCGGCAAAAATCGTCGAAAAAATTTTAAAAATTTTTCACAAAAAGGCCGAAGGCCGAACAACTATGGCCTTCACGGAACTATTATGGTCCTCCCCTTGTGAGACCGAAGGCCGAACAACCACTGGCAATCACGGACTATCAGTCAAGACAGCTGAAGGCATATAAATATAATCTATTATGGTCCGCCTTGTGAGACCGAAGGCCGAACAACTATGGCCCTGTGAAGCCGAAGGCCGAACAACCATGGCCTTCACGGATCTATTATGTTCCTCCCTCTGTGAGGCCGAAGGCCGAACAACTATGGCCTTCACGGATCTATTATAGTCCTCCCCCTGTGAGGCCGAAGTCCGAACTACTATGGCCTTCACGGATCTATTATGGTCCGCCCTGTAAGGCCGAAGCCGAATAACTATGGCCTTCACGGATTTATTATGGTCCGCCCTGTGAAGTCGAAGGCTGAACAACTACGACCTTCACGGATCTATTATGATCCTCCCCCTGTGAGGCCGAAGGCCGAACAACTATGGCCTTCACGGTTCTATCATGGTCCTCCCCCTGTGAAGCCGAAGGCCGAACAACTATGGCCTTCACGGATCTATTATGGTTCGCCCTGTGAGGCCGAACAACTATGGCCTTCAAGGATCTATTATGGTTTGCTCTGTGCGTAAGAAGCATAGCTTCTGTGGACGGTCCAACGACCGCTCTCATTTTTTTAAAATAATTTAGGTGAGTCCTTGAAGACATTCACAGTTCCGGATATCAACTAAAAAGTCAAAATCTGTAACTTTAAATTGCCGTAGTATCCAAATTTTTGAATATAAAAATATACTGTTGGGGACTTTTTGTAAGAAATTAAATAATCGATAAAAGTTCATTATATTAATATCACATACTTTTTTTTAATACCCCACTGTACACGAAATTTTGTATTTTAAATTGATCATTTCAAAATGAGGAAGTTTATTAAAGTAGAGCCTAAATCAGCTTAACGGCTTTTGTCCCTAATGAGGAGGGGGAGTCTGGTTTTAATCAGCTTTTAAATCAATTAAACAAAATATTAGAAATGAAAAAAACTTTGGTAAAACATAATTATTTGGGTAAAATTAATAGATAATCTAATAATAATAATTTCAGATTAATTTGTACAAATTGTGTTTCAAATTCGACATTGCAGATTTGTTAATAAATAAATAATCAATTAAATTAGTGCAATCTGTAATAAACAATTATTTTACAAACATAATCTTCTATTTATAATTGATTATTTATAAATAAGTTTGTATATGGTTCAATACCAAAAAAAAAAAAAATTATTTCATCTACCTTAAGAAAGGTTATAAAAAAAATAAAGAAACAAAGTTTCGCTACCTAAATGATTTTATGACATATTTTGAATTTTGAAGTTATAAGAAAATTATTTTTTGCCATTCCGGGGGTAAAGTACTCACTTTTTACCCCGGTTTGCGGGCGTAAAGGGGCACTTTTTTACCCTGCGGGAGTAAAGTTCAAAAATAGGGGGGTGAGCGGGAGTAAAGTTCAAAAATAGGGGGGTGAGCGGGAAATAAAGTCACCAGATGACTGGTGACTTTAGTTTAGTAACGGCCTTAACCATGGAATAGTGCGACCACAAGGTCGATGACTTCAACGTTTTAGCCTTCTCGTAAAAAAATGCCAAAAACACGTCTTCACTAAAATAATCTGACAATTCTTTATTCTGGCACCACTGCACAAAAGCGTCGTACTGTTTTTGGTAAACTTTTCTTGATTTTGCCGGCAACAGTTCCACCAACGCCATCTTCGCTGCTTCGGCAATTTCTACGTTCTCGCTCATGGTACGTGTTGCTCTTTCAAAGGCACAAATTTAAATTAAATGAAGCATTGGAATCAATGGCATTGGTAGAATCAGGGGTGCCAACTGCTATTTCTTAGTAATTTTTAGTAGTATAGTTGGTAATATTACTAGTGCTATTTTGCGATTTATCGACCACGTGTAGGTATTATAAAAAAAAAGCGTTAAATTTTTGCTTTAAGTTTCTAAACTGGCGAAGTTCCTACTTTACCTCTCGGAATGGCAAAAAACAGTATATGCACGACGGTAGTAAAGTGACTTTTGGCCCATGGGTAATTGTTTCACTCGGCTGGCGCCTCGTGTAAACAATCCTTTTGTGTCAATCCTTTTGTGTAAAAAAGTGTCACTTTGCTACCTTGGTGCATAATGTACTATTTATTCCATGATTTATGTAAATATTCAGTCCCGGTTTGAATTGTACCTAATTGAAGGGTAACTGGAAGTATTAAAACACCTTCCAGGGGCACAAAACAATAGAAGTGAGTGCATCTTATGTAAAAAAGGATTCTGACACATTTCCGGTAAAATACGTCATATTAAAATTTCTGTATTGTTACATTTTTAAATATCATAAACTGGCGGTTATAGGCCATAATGCATCTGAGCATGTTTGACCATTTGGGTGGGCACCTACTTTAGTAAAATAATCCCTTAGGGTCAAGTACCGTTAGTTCTGGGAGGTTCGTAGGTATATTCGGGACTTTAGTCTGATACTTTTAGTTAGTTACAAAAATAATTTCCACGGAGTTACACCCAGTTGGACTAAGTGACTCCGACATCTTTCTTAATAAACAATAAAATTAAAAGCGTTTTTTTATTTAACAAGTGTCGTCAAATACGGATGCAAAATACAGGCGACGGCACAAACAAATCAGTTGGCGCTAACAATATCCTCTGTAATAAATAATAGATTTTTCAAATAATTTTAACCATTCAATACCTATCTGTAAAATGATAACCGCGTTATAACATCTGCATAAAATAATTTTTCCAATAAAAACCAATTTGTTAATTTGGACATTTTAACTAAGGGCGGCAGTATTAAGTTACATTTGCCCCCCCCCCCCCGCCAATCTTGAATTATTTAACGTAATAAGTGTCAAACGTTTGAGCTTCCATAAAAATTATTTGTACCATAAGCATCACAAAGTTATTCGAAAAAACTTTGGAGGGGGGGCTGTAAAAACAGCAGTCCCCCCATCGCAAATTTTCGTATAAAATGGGGTCAATCAATAGAGAATCGTCTGAGCTCCAATGGGATTTCATAAAAATCCTTCGTACTCCTAAGGTTTTTAATAAAAATTCAACTCTTTAGAACAATTTTGAAAGGAGCTGTAGAAATGTTTTTTACGAAGTAATTTTTTCAACAAACTAAATACCACTCAATGGGTAATCATTTGAGAGCTCCAATGAAGTTCGATTTCCATCTTTTCAACCCCAAAGGACAAACATTTAGAGTGTTTCAAAGGTTGTGAAAATGAGTGACATTTAATGACCCCCCCTCGCAAATTTTCTAATAAAGTTAGTGTCAAACGCTTGAGCTCCAATGGGCTTATACAAAAACTAATAATAAATTCTAAAAAAATATTCGCGAAAACTTTTGGGGGGCTGTAAAAACGTCAGCCTCCCCCCCCCCAGGCGAATTATTGTATAAAATTGATGTCACTCAATAGAGAAACGTTTGACCTTCAATAAACTGCCATAAAAATCCTTTGTCCCCCAAAGGTTTTTAATAAAAATTCAACTCTTTAGAACACTTTTGGAAGGAGCTGTAGAAATGTTTTTTACGAAGTGATTTTTTCAATAAACGAAATACCAATCAATGGGTAATCTTTTGAGTGCTCCAACGAGCTTCGATTTCCATCTTTTGAATCCCAAAGGTAAAAAATTTAGTGTTTCAAAGTTTATGAAATAGAGTGACATTTAATACCCCCCCCCTCGCGAATTCTCAATGTGTCAAACGTTTGAGCCCCAATATGCTTCCATAAAAATGGTTATTCGCGAATACTTTGGCGGGAGCTGTAGAAACGCCTCCCCACCCGCAAACGCGAATGTTTTAATAAAATTGGTGTCAAACGATACAGAATGGTTTGAGCTCCAATAAAGGTTAAAGGTTAGAGTCAAGCTTAGATTTAGACCTTTTCTTTTATTGCGATAAGAAAATTTCTCTAATAGAAAAATAAATAAAAATATATCTCGAAACACCTACAAACTGGGGTTCCGTGTCAAACTAAATAAAGTGCCAAAAATTGTTCCCAAGAATTGAACTTTCATTAAAAGCCTTTGAAGCTCAAACAACGGGTATAGAGGTTCAAACGATTGCTATAAATTTCATTAAAAATTCGCGTTGGGGGGGGGGGTGAAAAGTCACTCAATTTCACACTCTTTCAAACGCTCCAACTTTTTTATTTTTGGAGTTCAAACGTTAAGAATTGAAGCTCATTGGAGATTAAACGATTCTCGATCGATTGACACAAATTTTATACAATAAAAAATCTATGCTCACATAAAAACTCACACCGTTACTATGATGCAGTCATTAGTTAAAACGTCTTAACTAACAAATTGGTTTTCAGGAAAAAAACGAGGTTTTATGGATGCTATTAAGCCATTTTCATATCATTTAACAGAAATTTGAAATAATCACGCATTACGGAAGGCATTAAATACAATTTTATAATGAAGACAGCTTTACAACATCTGCATAAAGTCATTTTTCTCCCGAAAACCAAGTTGTTAGTTAACACGTTTTAAGTAAGTACGGCAGTATGGATTAGCAAATTATTTTTATCGACTAAGATACTCGTTTTCTTTTAAATGTTAAAAAATAAAATCTATTTTAATTGTTATCAGCAACACTGCAATTCTGCACGCTGCTTGCTCGGAGGGATATTGGTAAAATTTGCAATTTCAAAATCTTTGAAACGCTCCAACTTTTTCACCTTTGGGGTACAAATGATGGAAATTGTGGCTCATTGGAACTCAAATGATTCTCGATCGACTGGTATTTATTTTATTGAAAAAATCATATCTTAAAAAAGCCCCTCCCAAAATTGTTCTAAAGAATTGAATTTTTATTAAAAACGTTTGGGGTACAAACGAATTTTATGGAAGCTTATTGGAGCTCAAACGTTTGACAATAATTTCATTGAATAATTTGCGATGGGGGTACCTGCAATATTATGCACTTAACTTCGTAGAGTTAAAGAAAATTTTTATACCGCGATTGCTGCATTACCACGAGTTGTTTATATTATTGGAATGGGGCAGCAAAACAAGACATATTTGTGAGAAATATGCAGAAATTTCATTCATAAGCTGGGTGCTCATTAGAGCATTTTTGCTCTACGAAAGCTGTGCGAAGTCAAAAAAAGGTGTGCGGCACGAAATCTGTGCACGTAAATATATATATATATATATATAGTCGTATCCTCATTTACCCTAGGGTGTTGAGCACGTAAATATACGTGTAATAAAAGTTACCCTCACAACTTTTTATTGCCCGCAGTTTTATTGCGCGCAAAAATGCTTTAGTGTGCGCGCCGTTTAGGATGTCCGTTGCCATGTGTAATGGTTAGATTTTTTTTTAATACAATTTAGTTACATCATGCAAGTTCAAGTAGTAATTATAGTACATTATAAAATCGGAAGTTCCGGCCGCGATTACTTTCTAGTTTAAATAATTAAATTGAAATTTAAAAAAGTTTCGGAAAACTTAAAACTGTTCGAGTGGTAAGGAGTCAAACCGTGTTCTTACTGGGGTCAAATTGGAAAAGTAAATATTTAAATGTCCGGGTCGAATGGTAAAAGTGGAGTCTAAACATTTTCAAATTGTTCTGCTCAACAACACACTTTACTGGCTTGTTTGTTTTTAAATATTCACTAAAAAGGCTGCAAAACCCATAACAAATCCGAAAAAATTTCGTGATGACATTAATTTGTATAAAATATGGAATACTGTAGGCGTAGAAGACATTCAAAGTCACGGATAAGAACTAAAAAGGCAAAATCTGTGACTTTGAAAACCTCCAGCATCAAAATTATTAAATTAAAAAATATATTAATATACAGTAAGTTCTTATAAACACAACAATTATTTAATACCTTATTATTAACCAATTATTAATAATATTGAAGAACTAATGCATTTTCCAATTTTTTTTCATAAACAACTAAAAAGAAAATAATTTTTATTTGCAAATTGCTCTTATAAAAATTCGGTCATGGTGGGCGCAATTCTTACCATTAACCCATGAACAAAAATATTCTTGAGCCGGGCCTGTAAATATTTAAATTAACAAAACTGTGAAAACAAATTTCTTTTAATGAATTCTTACATTTTCGGTTTTTAATTTAGTATTCCCTAAATTTATATTATAATTTTTAATTTATAAGGACAGGTAATAATTTTAAATTATTACGTATATCAACGTTATAGAAATGTTTAACACTAAAAAAGATATCAAAGAGTCCACATAATCGATTCAGTCTGTATAAGTAATAAATTATTATTTATAAGTTTTAATGAACGCAATGTGGAAAAAATATACCAATTTGTGATTATTTCTTGTTTTTTTTAACGAAATGGGTGAGAACAGGTTAGCATTAAAAGTGGCACAAGTGAAACCATAATTAAATTATAAAATTTTATTTTTCAATACTCGTTAAACAAGAACCATTACGATAACAAGGTGTGGTAATCTTTAAGATGTTAAATGTGTTGCCTATCTTACAAAATATTACAATTACTTTTGCTATACAAAATGACCCCGAAACATTTCCATATTGAAAAGTGATTATTACTATGGGAGTGGCAATCAAAATTCCATAAAAATATATAGGTGTTCTAATGGCTTAAACCACCTTCAAGTTCCATTTTCTGAAAACGGAATATAATACTGTGATTCCATGGTATATTAGCATATGACGAATATTATGTGTGTTACCATATGGTCGACTTTTGACCGATAAAAATTTATTATAAGCAAAGGCTTTTCATCATTTAATTTCTAGTAAAACGGAATTTCTGCAGAAATAATTTAAATTAAAACAAAATTCTTACCCATTTCCTCCATATTAAAAAAATTATTATTCATGACGACGCTGCTTTGTTAGTTTGTTCAACTTGCATCCATCGAATTTTATAAATTTCTTCACATCGTGATTTTAATGTTCTTTTATAATTAACTTGTTCACTGTTTTTCTTATCAAATTCACATATTATCGTTTAATGAGCACAAATGCACAATTTCTAAAACAAGTCCTCCGTCACACACCGCGAACTCAATACAACTGAAGGTAAACTACTGCGCAAAACGGCAAAACGAACCACAATCTCGAACTGCCGAACCAGAATATCACGTGATAGCTTTGAACATAATTCTCACGTAATTCTAGGATCGGCGGACGTAAATACATATTAACTTTAAAATGTTTACTTTGTAGTAGACACAAAACAATTAATAAAACACATACGATTTTGAACAATCGTTAGTTTTTTATTTATATTACTACACCTACTACATAATATTAAATTGGTTTATATTAAGTAGGATGTGCTGAGTCTGATTGTGAGTTATTGAAATAAGAAATATTGTTTAATATCAAATGTCACGCATTGCATTTAATTACTTTATTATCTGGGCGATAAATGGATAGGAAAAATTATGAATTGATAAGGACAATAATAATACAGAAGATGAAATCAGTGGGGGTAGCACAGAAAAGTAGTTTTTAATTCAAATGCACCAGTCGCCAGTGGCGGCTCGTGCTTTGCTATAATGGTGGAGCAACACTATAATTTTTTTTTAAGTTTCATAATAATTATAGTTTTAAATCGCTGACAACGTGTATTCATTAATAAACAAATGAAACAAAATAATGCATCAATCAATGATTAATTAAAATCATAATTATGGATTTTCCCTTTGAAGGCAATTATTTCAACAATAAAAGACGACACTTTCCTCAAAAATAATTATCACGTATTTATACACCCCAACTGGCACCAACCATCCAAATCCCATTATACTAAAATTTCAAAAATGGGTACTAAATTTTCTCCTCGGATATTATCAAAGTAATGGTGCCATTCAGCAGAAAAAGCAGTTGTGTAACTACAGTTGAGTAAAGGTAGGGAAATTCTATAAGAATCGAGCAGGTAGCGGACGTGCCAGCAGAAAAATCCCCAACAGTTGCGCAACTGTTACCTCTGCTGAATGGCACCATTGTGTTTTATGTCACTATTTGATATATTAAATTGATTAATGTACTTTTTCAATTCCAGCTGAACCACTAAAAGATCCTTAAGGGTTCCATATTTGTCGTAATGCAATGAAAAACATGCACGAAAAACTTGTTTTATCCCCAATTCAATTTTTTTATTTGGATTGCATCTTGCATAACATTTTCTGAAATTATTTGCTGAATAACAAATCTACTCTTTGCTTATTTTTTGGAATTTCATTGCCATCTTGTTCAAAAATGAGTACTTTTTGATGTTGACTCAATTTTTCCTCCAGAAATTCACCTATTTCTTCATTTTCCATTAATAGCATATCTACTTGAACATTTTGAATTGAATTGAATTTTCTCCTAGCATATCTTATTAGATTGTCTTGCAATTTTTTAGTTTCATTTTTCCTTGCTTCTCGCTGTTTTTCATCGTCTATTTTTTTTATATTCTGCGTCTTTTCTTCGATCTCTCATGCTTTCAGCATTTCTTAGATTTTCTTGCAATTTTCTTCTAATTTTTGTAAGTTTTTATCTTTTTGATTTATAATCTTCTCTATTTTATTATTTTTGGAAGCAATCTTTTTTGCTTGATTTGTTTGTCGACTGGAATTTCATTATACTTTCATATTTATATTACAATGTTCTCAATTTTTCTACAATTGGCGCTTTGATCTGTCAATTAGATTTATTGCGGTTAGTTGAAAATAGCCGTCTCTTAAAATCCATCGTTATCGGGCGGATGACCGATAACACAGTTTTTCAACAAGTTGAGCATTAAATTTTTACTTTCTAAAAACAGTAAAACATCCTACATGCCTACAGGATTGCTTATCTTCCATGCTTCCGAATTAAAATGTGACAATTATTTATATTAAGTTATTCACTTATAGTTTGTTTCAGAATAATTGAAATTAAAAAAAGTCATAGCATACAAGCAATTTATATACACATTTGGTGTCCTCCCATTGAAACAAGTCACAAGCCGCTATTGGATGAAACAAAATTTAAGAATTTATTTATTAATTTTGAAACTTCGGAAATTAAAAGAAATTTTCATTATTAAACGTAGAGAAGATTTGCTGAGTTGCTTAATTGGCATTCCTTACGCTTTGATCTATGCTAGGGAAACCTAAGTTACATACAACACTACACAATATTGCAATAAAAAAATACTAAAGTAATAACAAATTTTACCAGTTAAAAGCTTTATATAGTTGAACTCAAAAGTAGCAAATTATTGTCTCTTCTAAATTACTTCCATTAAAATTTTCTTTTGAAGCTTTAATTACTTATATTTTTACATCACACATTTGACACACGCTGTCAAAACTTTAAGTTTCAAAAAAAATTTTAGCGTCACTCAAATCAACCAACGTATTTTTACGACCTTCTTCGATTTAGTTCAAACTTCGTGTAATTCCAAGTTATATTAAATAAGTATACCCGCATTCTTTTGTTTGTCCCTAAAATAACGCGTTCACGTTGTACAGCCCTCTAAAATAAATCAAATTTGATTTATTTGATTATTGATGAGCATTAGCCAAACGGTAAAGTCGAAATTTTGGATGAAACTGGTGTCAAACGTTTGAGCTTCCATAAGAATCGTTTGTACCCTAAAGGCTTTTAATAAAAATTCAATTCTTTTGAACAATTTTGGCAGGGGCTGTAGAAATACTTTTTAAGAAGTTATTTTTGTAATACAATAAATACTAATTGATAGAGAATCGCCAATTTACCATAGTACACACCAGTACTATGGATTAATAAACTCTTTCTATCGAGTCTGATGCTCGTTTCCTTTTTTAATGTTAAAAATCAAAATTTTGTTTAATTTAATTGCTATCAGCTGCACTAAAATTCTGCGCGTTACTTGCCCGGAGCGATGCTATTAAAATTTTGCAATTTCACAATCTTTAAAACGCTCTAACATTTCACCTTAGTGATGCAAACGATTGTTATGGAAGCTTATTATTTGAGCTTTAACGAAGCTCAAATGTTTGACACCAATTTCTGTAAGAAATTCGCGATGTGGGGGGGGGAGCGAAATTGACCTCATTAAGCTTCAATTCGTTTCGCTTGAACTTTAACCACCGTAGCGGTGATATTTGCGAAATCTTTGGGGGAGGGGGCTTGAAATATGTTTTTCTATTTTCTTTCTAACTTCGAATTTTTGTGTAAAATTGATGTCAACCAGTGGCGGCTCGTGACTTCTTCCACTGAGAGGGTACAAAATGTAAATAAAAAGGAAACATATAAATTTGCTTATTCATTTACAAAATTATTTAATTCCAAAAAAATTCCCTAGCAGAAAAGTAAAGCAGTATCATAAAACATTTTTTAAATATTTTACCGCCAGATCACCAACTGAAAAAGAAAACTCCCCGGTTTTTGCAATGAGGGATCGTGACTTTTTCCCATGGAACAATGCTACAAAATTTAAAGCGAAGAGAAAAATATATATTTACTGTATTTCAATGTACTTAAAATTAAATTTTTGGAATTACTTTTGTATATATATAGTTGTTTTCAATTTTAAATAGGAGAACGCGTGACAATGTTCCCTTTACATGAAACCGCCATAGACCAATACAAAACATAAAAAAATGTAGCTTTAAAATGGTAAAGTACAATGTCCTGTTTATTTCTTGACGTAAATGACATACTGGACTGTCCAGCCAGCATGAATTTCTTTATTTAAGTGATTCTTGGGGGGGGGGGGGGGCTTGTATGGACTCACGACCCCTGGGGTGGTAAAAACCATCATCATTATTATCGACATATAAATAGCCTAAATGTATCCGTTTGTCTATTATGTTAAATGGAGCTAATTATGCGTTTTTTCAATGCGACCTTCAGGCCACACAACCCGGACAATCACGAAATAATGCGGCACAAACATAACAATCCTTCATGAATATGAAACTCTGAAAGATAAAAAATTATTCATATCAAAATAATTAAAACGCTATTGAAGCAAATGAAATTGCAACCATAATTGGTAACTGTTTTGTCAATTGTCAAAACGAATTTCACACGTGATTGATTTTTCTTTGGTAATTTCATGATCACTATTGGTGGTGTAACTGTTTAATATTATATTCTATTGATGTGGATTTTGAAAAACTGAAAAATTTTTGTGATTCGGCTCTCAAGAATCACGAGAGCGCAATTGCTTTGGTTGTGCGGCCTATAGGCCATAATGGATGAGGATTTTTAGCGGATTAATTTAGCGTTATAAACATACAGATAGTCAGACACAATAAATACTTGAGGTATTTTGTAAAATATTTAAATATTTACATAGAAGTTATATTTTTGACTTCAATAAATTAAGGCTGAATATTATGAACTTGTATACTAAATAGTGAATTAAAATTTTAATTTGGGGGTGGAAAGTAGAAACAAATTTAATTTCGCGAATCTATTAGCTTGGAGGGGGTAATTTGGGGGGGTATACCAATAAATGATATTTTTGGTGTTTTTAATATATGCCATTATTTATAGTTTAATTATGCTCTTCGCATTAAAAAGTATTATTCTAAGTTACATTTATTCTGTTTGGGAGGGCGGCGCCCCGTCGCCCTCCCCGTACCAGTCGCCACTAATGTAAAGTGATAAAGTTTCGTATAAGCTTCAATAACCTTCTATAACCATCATTATTTTAATTGCGTTTTTTACAAAGTTATGGATATTTGAAATTTTCGACAACTTCGAGCAATACTACGCCTTTACCTCAATTTTTTTATAATCAAAATTGTGCTTAATCAAAAGGGATCATTGAAAATAAAATTAGAAAACATTTTGATAGAAAATTAAAGATTAAAAAAATTAGTGAAAAAACGGAAAATTTGAAGTAAAAATATTAAATAAGGGATTAATTTTTATATTATAATTCTTAATATCTAAAACACCTCTTCATAAATCTCTTATCAATTACCCACTGGTAACCATTATCAATAATTTTGTCGATTATAACAATTCTAGCAATTTCTTTATCGCGACCTTTTAATTTACATTCCGATAACACAATTGTTTGAGCCGTTCCGTTGTAATTACAATTAAGTTAAGTTTTGTTATTATGTAGCTTATTTTTTATGGTTTACTAGAATGCGTTAAAATTTTATAGTTCTACTATTTTTAGGTATTAAGTATTTTTTAAGATATTTGTAACAGAAAATTGTATCATTCGTATTAGAGCAGTAACAGTGACAAGTTCATTGATTTACTCAGAAAGCAAAATTGAATAATTGTAAATAAGTTTGTGTGTAAATAAATAGAATAAAACTACAGTCCACTTAATTAGGGAGAAATCCAACAACAATATTATTATTTTTATTATTAAGTTGCAATTCTAAAATTTGTTCAAATAAATCTTGATTATGATAATTATTTTTGAAATTACTATAATGCTTATGCAAGTTTTTCAAAACATTTTTTTTTCTATTAGTAATGTGGTCTTTATTTTGAAATTTAATTTTATATGAGCGAGGCCTCTAACTGGTGGTAGATTTCTCCCTAACTAAGTGGACTGTAGTTTTCTTCAATTTATTTGCACGCAAACTTATTTACAATTATTCAATGTTTCTTTCTGAATAAATCAGTGAACTTGTCGCTGTTACTGCTCTAATACGAATGATACAATTTCCTGTTACAAATATCTTAAAAAAAACACAAACACACTTAATACGTAAAAATAGTAGACCTATAAAATTTTGGGCGGAGGTAAATGTGCCACCAAATGTACCTGACCAGAAAAGGGTACCGGTAAATGTGCCACCGACCAAAAGGGTTCTTTAAATAAACACAGGTATTTGTGCCACTAACAGTGAAAAAATTAAATTTTTTTTGCCTTCGAATTTTGGGGTGTGCATTCGATAAGGAGGGTAATCCATCGTCAAAACCTACCCTTACGGGGCGCCGCTGCGCTCCGCGCCGCGTTGCACCCCTCCAGGGCGGTTTTGACTCTGGTTACTAGGCTAAACATACGAGAAGGGCCTCCGATCAAGAAAACCGGGATTAAGGCAACCGGGATGTGAGAGACCCTCGAAATAGCATTAAAAAGTATAGTTACGGTATGGGGCAGTAAACTATTACGTTTCACCCCCAAAAAATCGTGTAAAATCAAAAAATAATCGATGTTACATGTAGGAGATGCATCAGGTAGATGCCGTTTTCTCCGGTGGCACAAATACCTGTGTACTTTTAATATCCTAAATTAGTAGCAGGTAGAATAACATTACTGGTGGCACATTTACCTCCGCCCAAAATTTTAATGCATTCTAGTAAACCATAAAAAATAAGCTACTTAATAACAAAACTACAACGGAACGGCTGCAACAAAACTGGTTTTTTAATGACTTTTGCAGGTGCACAAGTTATATTTTAACTTAACAAATTATTTTTTAAAAACACTTTAAACTTTTTATTTTACTAATTACAAAATTTTCATTACCATTTGTTTTTATTAATAATTGATATTTATTGACATTATTTTCTTTTTTTATGTGTTTTTAAGGTGTATCAACATCTAGGTTATTAGCACCGGTTGTTTTTTTTGTTGGTAAGGGTTTATTCGTAAGGGTTATTTTGGTAGGGTTTGTTTTTCGTATGGTTTTTGATCCACAGTGTGTGCATGATGCACACCGGGGAATCGAGTGAGCAATTCCGCGAGGTCCGTTATTAGAAGCCGAAATTAGCGCTCTGAATTCAACCAGTATGCACTCTAGCCACCGCTGTGAACTGACATTAATTTTATTTTATTACACTACGAATTTAACTAATAACTACTTGATTATTACTAAACGAATACTTAAACAATACTTTAACAATACTACTGAACTTTTTTCCCTGTGGATCTTTTATTGACTTTACATAATGCAATTTTAGCATTTCCCATGTGAAATGCAAATTTAGTAATACCAGATAAAGGAAGTATTTTGGTCATTCCATGTCAAATCGACCGAAGAATTTACTTGACCCACGCCAAATTTGACGAAATTTGGTACACACCATCTTAGTAAGAAATAAAAATACAAATTTAAGGATTTCTCCAAAAGGGCATTAGTTTCGTTGTTTTGGTCGTTCAAAATGTCAAAAAGTTGGTGTGTAGACTTGTAGGCAAACGACTGTAACTTCATCCACAGTGGTCCAAATTTAAAAATAAAAAATGTTCTGGAAAAGTAAATGAACATTCTATTCAAATATTCAACCACATTTAATTTTTTCAACCCTTACCTGGATCAATTTTCGAATATTAACCCTATTTCAACCCCTATTTCTAAAGGGGCCTTTTTTTGGTTAATTGTTTTACAGTTTTTTTGTACAAATGTGCTGAGCATGCATACCAAATTTTATCATGGGATGAGCATGGGTTCGGTTACTAAAAATTAATTAAGTATAGGCAGAAACGGATAAAAATCAGTTTTTCGCCGATTTCTCAAGTTTCTTTGAAATCTATGACAAAATAGTTTAATATAAAATTAAAGCTAAGTAAATTCTCTACAAAAAAATATTTCTATAATTTTTTTGTCAGATTCGTATTCACATAGCAATAACAGCTCAAAGTATAGCTAAGTTGCTTGACCACCGTTATATTTATTTAAAAAGGTCGGAATCGATTTTCAATTAATTGTATAGATTTTCATCATAAATATTTATTATCTGAATATAAGTTGACCACACCATACCTATATTTGATAAAAAGTTTATCATAATATGACAATGCAGGTGAACCAAAAATACATTATTTGATTATTATGTCATTTAGTCCCAAGGGATCATAAATATTACCACTTACTTTTTGTCACAACACTCGACGTGCTTGGTTATCTTACGTTAGTATTATTTATCTTGTCGATTTCCCATTGCTACGACTGCAAATTTCATAGTTTGCAAATTTTATAGTTTGCAAATTTTAATAAGTTTTTGTCGCTTCACTTTCTTAAATACATAATGTGGTATTAGTCCGGACGGTAAGGAACATAGTTCCATAAGAACCTTGCACTTTGTGATACAAGCATGAAATTTGGCACAAGTGTAGATTCAAACCTCCTTTACAAAATAAGATATGACGCCACGCCGACCCACGCCCCCTTCAACCCCAAGACGCAAAAACACCCCCCAAATTAGTTTATTCTGTTTATTTCGTAAACGGTTCATCATATGATAAAAATACATCAGAGCAAATAAATTTATAATTAAATTTTAAACAAAAAAGGTTCTTACAATTTTTTTCATACGAGTTACGGTTTCCATAGAATCATCATGTAAATGAAAGTCAAATATGGCGCGTACTGAAGAACCCAACAATTTTTCCCAAATATATCGTGCTTCGCCACTTTTAACATAAAAAATTACTGAAATAGAAATTAGAAAGGACAATTATCTATCTGTAATGTTAATTGCTTGTTCGTCAAAATGTATTTTTCATGAGTTTTTAAGAACTATTGTACATAATAAAACTACGCATTTTAGACGAAAAATTTATTATTTATAGCTAATATTTTGAAAACGACCGCCATAAATACACAGTTCAGTACAATTAAAATTTAAATTATGTAAATTCAATAAATCATGCATATAATACCAATTCACCAAATATATTGATATACCTAGCTCCAAAGCCTGTAATTAACCATAAACATCACAATTTTTATATACCTACTACTCATTATAAGACCATCACCGCTTAAAACATTAATTTACTCACCTGTTTATGTTCAATATTAATTAATTTATCACATTCACTATAATTTATTACTTCTGTATAAAGGGCACAGATGACAAAATGAGTTACACATTAAGAAAAAGTCGACGAGATATGGAACAGATTGCACAGTAAGCAATAGACAACCGCCGTTATATCACAGAAAATAAGGAATATTATATTTCCAACTGATCAGCAAAATTGCAGTAAGTAAATTTGGATGTAAAATACAATTAGCATTATACGGTGCAAATGCATAAAAGCAAATTTTAATTGTACTGAACTGTGTATTTATGGCGGTCGTTTTCAAAATATTAGCTATAAATAATAAATTTTTCGTCTAAAATGTGTAGTTTTATTATGTACAATAGTACTTAAAAACTCATGAAAACTACATTTTGACGAACAAGCAATTAACATTACAGATAGATTTAGGAAAGTTTTCTTACCCCAAATTTAGATGAGCAAAAAGGTGTTCTTGGGAATGGGGGTAACCAAATAAAACACTAAATGCTTCCGCGACCGGTTTCGACTATGAACTAGTCTTCATCAGACTGTTTATTTGAAATTAAAGTACAATTAGGATAACAGCAAGAACATGTAACATTTTTCATACCTTAAGAAGCTGGATGTTCAATGGTTTTATGTTTGGATAAATACCCAACGTAGAATGTGGCAAAAATGTAGGCATACATGAATGATGGATAGTCCAGTAACACACAAAAACATAACAAGGGGCTAGATATTACGCAAGTGTAAAAATAAAATTTAAAATTAACAGTTGTAAAAGAATAAAATTGTGGACATCTAACCTATTGCAATAAAATATCAAAAAACGATAAAAACACAATGCTAACAATATAAACCAACAAAAATCATAAATTACTAACAAAAATTGCCAAACCGAACACTTCCTAGATAAAAGGTAGCAATCTCAAATGTCAGACATGAAATAAACAAACAAAACAAAACAATCCGCAATCACACAATACACATCAAGAGGCGAAAAAACACTGTACCGGTGCTACCTCAGCGACTTGGACTGGTGAACCATCAATAAACTCTTATAAAGAGTGTTAATTTGGTTGAAGTCAGTGATTTTGTTGACATTTCCTTCGTCCATTAAGATGTAAGCCGCTTCAAGGAAAGCCCGCTTTGGAAAACAGGGTTCCTCATTGAGGACCCTCACATCGTTGGTGTTAAAACAGTGGTTCTTCCCATCAGATTAGCATGGGTAAAGGCTCATTGCGGCATTGAAGGGAACGAGGTTGCAGACCAATGTGCCAAAGACGCGGCTGTTTCACACAGTCGCATGGCATACAACCAGTTCCCTCTTAGCTATGCAAGAAGGGTGATTCGTCTTGAGGCGGCATGTACTTGGGATACCGAGTACAGAAATGCCGTCCAAGGTTCGACCACCCGGCAGCATTTACCTACGCTACATGATGTTCGCTTGTTCCGAAGTGCCCTTGATACCTCCTTTGAAATGACGCAGGTATTGATGGGTCACTCGTTTGCGCGCGAGTATCTATACAGATTCAAGATCAGTCCTGTTGACGTGTGCCCCTGCGATTCAAAAAGTAGGCAGACTCTGCATCATTTATTGTCTTCCTGCCCGAAATACGTCCAACAACGCCATACCTACACTTCACATTGTTCCTTTTTAAATATTTCACCTTTTACAATTTCTGAAATCATATCAAATAAATTTATCACCCAAATTTTTATAACTTTCTGTAAATCAATTATCAACACTCTAAAACAATTTAACACCCCCCCTTAGTCTGTCTAAAATGGATTTATGCCCCACTGATGTTACATAAATAAAAAAAAACTGTTAAACTAACCAAACCCAGTTCAAATTTAAATTTAAATTAAAATTCAAACAACTTCAAATTTATCTTAAATTTTAATTTTTGTCTTTTACCCGCTGCCGTTGTAATGCTCGTTTGTCTTTCTAATTATAATTTAATATTTATCCAGTTATTAATTATCATATTTAATTCATCAACATTAATTTCACCAATATTCATCACCACCATTTTAGTTTAATCAATTATTGTTAAGTTTGTTTTTATTGTTAAGATTGTATCGAATTGCATGAATATACTCTCTCTCTTGAGAGAAAACAGGAAAAAAAAAACATTTATCGCATCCCGTCTATGCTGTGCGATCCTGTTCGACAGAAGCTGCTTCGTCTTGTGACCTTCGTTTCAATTTTTGGGACACATTTTCATATTTAATAAAAAAAATGGGAGGGCTGGGATTTAAAAAAAAAAAAGAAAAGAATAAGAAAAGTCAGAAAAATTAAGGTCGTAGTTTGGTAGGAAGGTTTTTGATTAGTTTTTGAGGGGCAGTGCAATTGTAAAAGGGAGTGCGGGAACGGCAAGTTTTTGTCTTGTGTATGTGGGGTGGTTGCGTTTCGCAAAAGTTATCACCGAAGTTCGTCGTTCCCACGGTACTCGCCGGTTACGTGTAGGTAACCTACTCCAAGTTGTGGAGAATAAAAAGTCACTGCGGCTCTACATCTATAAGGTATCGTGAATTCTGTTTTTTAAAAAAAATTGTTAAACCTTGAAATCCAAATTGTTTAGTTAGTTGTTATTATGTTCCGTAGTTATTAGTCGTTAACCAATGTTATTTTCTCGTTTAGTTTTGGATTATTATGTTCACTAGTTATTTTATTTGTTAATCTTGTTACATTTTTGGTAGTATAAGTTCGGGTAATTTTAGTCCGTTAATTTAAGTTCTTGTGTTTGTTAATAAACTTTGTTATCGTCGTTAAATAAGTTCGGGTAATTTTAGTCCGTTAATTTAAGTTCTTGTGTCCTTTAATAAATTTTGTTACCGTAGTTAATTAATAGTTATTCGTTAGTCCACGCTTTTCCCCTTCGTTCGCACCCAGGACGGCGAGCAAAGGACCGTTGGGAAGTGTGGGCGAATTACATCGTCTTGGTGGCGCCCATCCTTATCCCCCATATAATAAAAAGAGAGGTAAGTCCCTTACACGCCGACCAGTTTCCCCGAGTATTTCAAATACCCAATTGGACCACGACCACTCCACTGAGCAAGCCGTCGTGCAACTGGTCCCGTATCCGCTTACTCTCTCTTTGGGTCAATTTAGGCCCGTCACAAATTTGGCGCCCATCGTCTTGAGGCCCTCGAGTTTGCTTATTTTTGCAGTTAACCAAGTCTTCTTGCGTATTTATTGGAAAATTTAAATTATGTCCTTAGCTTCGCCTAAGTCGGCGATGGAGAACACGCTCCAGGTTTTGTTGAGCGGATATAGGTTTAATGTGGATAGACTGCTGAAGTCAGAACTAAGTTTTGAACTTTCAGTTCGTGGTATCCCCTCGGACTCCACCGTGGTTAACTTGAAGAAGTTGCTGCGTAAGGCTTTGAACGCCGAGCGTGACAACCCAAACATATTTCGTCCCCAACATATGTTTAGTTTTGAGACTGATGCCGTGGCCATTGGCAATGCATTTGAGTCGTTAACTATTTTGTTTGAGACTGCGGATTTAAGTAAAGCGGACGTTGTCTGTGAGACAAAACTAGTTCATGTTTTCAATCGAATTAGAAGTTCGGTCCCGGAAAACGGTGCGCAGGCTCTGCTTAAGGCGGATTGGTTCGTGTCGCTTCGTGATTATGTTTCGGGCTTTGAAACTGCTCGATTGTCACTAGATAGTTCTGCTGCGGTTACTGATACCCCAGATTTAGCTGAGGGTTTAGCAAAGTTGAATATGTCGGTTTCACAAGAGTTGGTTACGACCGATGCTGCCGTCCCGCCTGTGATAAACTCTTCTGCTTTTGTTGAGGCTGCTCCTTCGGCGTTAAATGTAACGACCCCTGGTGCTGTTTTTGCTACTATCGCTCCTACAGCAAACAATCAGTCCGTTTTGGATCCCCCATTGGTTTCGGTTTCATCGCCGAGTTCAGATTATGTTAAACCTATCCCAGTGGTAAAATGGGGTATTTCTTTTAAAGGTGATAAGTCCCAATCAGTTAACGCGTTTCTAGAACAAGTTGAAGAGCTTAGCGTAGCTCGCAATGTGTCTAAGGAACGTTTGTTCCGGGAATCTTTTGACCTTTTCAAGGACAAAGCTTTAGTTTGGTTTCGTGCCAACAAAGTACTTTGTCGAGATTGGAATGAACTAGCTACCGCGTTACGGGATGAATATTTACCACCGGATTACGATGATGTGTTGTTAAGAGAAATTGAGCGTCGCACTCAAGGTGCTAACGAGTCTTTAGGGATGTATGTCGCGATTCTTACCAACATGTTTTCGCGATTAACCGAAAAACTTTCTGAAGCTAGGCAGTTGAAAATAGTGCGTAGAAATCTCACTCCTTTTTATCAGACGCACTTGGGTTTGTCTGAAATTACGTTGTTTCGCCATCTGGCAAGATTGGGTAAGGCGATTGAGGAGAAACGTTCCCAAATTGAAAATTATGTACCCCCGGTTAAACGTAAGTCTGACTTAGAGCCAGACCTTGCTTATTTAGACACTTATGGTGAATTCTCAGACAGTGAGAAGGGAAAAACCTTCCATCGTCCTTCATCCTCTCCTGCGGCGCCTTCTGCTCGTTTTGCTGCGGTGACTACATCTCCTGCACCCCGTGACGTCGCGCAATCGTTGCATAGGTCCAAGCCTTCATTGTGTTGGAACTGTAATTCACCCCGTCATTTAGCTCGGGAGTGTACGGCTCCGAGGAAAGCTTCCCTGTATTGTTATCGTTGCGGTGAGCCAAACTTTACGGTGCATACCTGCCCCAAATGTGCTTCGAGTTCGGGAAACGATCGGCGAGGTCAGTGAAATACGGGCTCGCTACCTCGCATGTCTTTCGAAATTCGTCCCGTTACGTTCATGAGTTGTTGTCGGAACGCGATAGACTTTTTATTAAAAATAAAGTGTTGTTGGATTTTATCATCGAACATGCGCGCGACGATGAACGTCCGTACGTTACTGTAGACATTTGCGGTACTCGGATTTTCGCGTTATTGGACTCTGGTGCTACGCGCACTATTATTGGTGGAAAAGGTTGGGATATTTTGTCTCAAACCGGATTTAGTATGAATCGTCGTTTTCGTTCTGGTTGTGCGTTGGCCAATGGACGTTCAATTTTGGTTGCCGGTGCCGTCGATCTTCCGATCAATTTAAGCGGTCGAACCGTTACTGCCCTTGTTGTCCCTGATGTATCTCCACTGCTGATCCTAGGTATCGATTTTTGGAAAACCATAGGCTTTGTCCCTGATGTGTTCCGTGGAGAATGGCGCTTTTCGAATCCTGATGCTGCCACTGTGATGTCTGTGTCGTCTACGGTAACGCCTGTGTCAAAGTTGACTGACGAACAGAAAATGGAGTTGAGCTACTTAATAGATGAGTCCTTTCCGTCGATTGTCCCTAACATTCTTGGATGTGCTACTAATGTGTCGCATCGGATTGTAACTACTTCCCCACCCATCAAGCAGCGCTACTACCCTGTGTCCCCTGTTGTACAGCGCCAGATCGACGAAGAATTGAAGACGATGCTTGCGATGAAACAGTGGTTGGTCTAGTCCCGTACTTCTAGTGAAGAAGAAGGATGGAAAATTCCGATTTTGCGTGGATTTTAGAAAAGTCAATGCTGTCAGCGAACGTGATGCGTATCCCCTCCCCTATGTTTCGTCGATTTTGGATCGCTTGGGTAATGCCCAGTACATTACCAGCCTCGATATCAAATCTGCGTATTGGCAGATTCCATTGGATCCCGACTCCAAGCAGTACACTGCTTTTACCATCCCTGGTCGAGGATTGTTCCAATTTACCCGCATGGCTTTCGGTCTTCATAACGCACCTGCAACTTGGCAGCGTTATGTGGACAAGGTTTTGGGCCCTGAGCTCGAACCGTTTGTGTTCGTATACCTAGATGATGTTATCATCTGCACCCCAACTTTTGAGAAGCACATGGATGTTTTGGCGCGAGGTGTTAAAAAGACTAAGAGACTCCGGCCTCACCCTCAGTAAAGACAAGTGTAATTGGTGCTTGTCTCAGTTGACTTATCTCGGTTATGTAGTCAGTGACCAAGGTTTATCGGTTGACCCTCAAAAGGTAGACGCGATTTTGCGTGTCCCTGCACCTAAGTGCGTGACAGAAGTACGTCGCATTATCGGTATGGTATCGTGGTACCGCCGGTTTATCCCGAACTTTTCATCGATAATCTCACCAATGACTGCCTTGCTTCGGCGTAATCCCCACTTTTTAAGGACAGAAGAGTGTGATTTTGCGCTAAAGACCCTTAAGAACAATTTAGTGAGTGCTCCCATCCTTACTTGTCCCGATTTTTCTTTCCCTTTTTCTGTTCAGACCGACGCGTCCGGGTACGGAATCGCGGCCGTGTTGACTCAAGAAGTCGATGGGGACGAGAGGGTCATCAGTTATTTGAGCCGCTCTTTGACGAAACAAGAGCAGAATTTTTCGGTCACTGAGAGAGAGTGTCTCGCGGTAATGTGGGCCGTGGAGAAGTTGCGTCCTTACCTCGAAGGGTCGCATTTTAAAGTTATTACGGACCATTATAGTCTTGTTTGGTTGGCTAATTTAAAAGAGCCTACTGGTCGTTTATGTAGATGGGCAGTGAGACTACAGCAGTATGATTTTGAAGTCATACACCGTAAGGGCAAAGACAATATAGTGCCTGACGCGTTGTCGCGTGCAGTTCCGGTCCTCGCCGCTGTGTCGGACGGAACAGTTGTTGTAGAACCTTCAGTGAGTGCGATTGACATTATAAATGCGACTGATATGGATCGCGTGGCTGGCCCCGACAAGTGGTATCGGTCCATGCTTGCGCGTATCGCGAATAAACCGAATTCATTTCCGAAGTGGAAAGTAGAAAATGGTGTTCTTTATAAACACGTTCCTGCCGATTATCCAGACTTACGAGAAGAAGTTGATACTTGGAAAGAGGTCTTGGCTGACCATCGCCGACGCGATGTTATCCGGTCTTGTCACGACGAACCTACCTCAGGTCATTTAGGCATTCGGAAAACTTTAGATCGAGTTGCTCGTAATTTTTATTGGCCAAAAATGAAATATACCGTCACTAAGTATGTGAATCGCTATTCCATTTGTATTGCTCACAAACCAGAGCAGAAGAAGCCGGCTGGTTTAATGGTTCGCCATCCTGTAGTTACGAGACCGTGGCAGATGATCTCTGTAGATCTTGTTGGGCCTTTACCCCGGTCTACACGCGGATATTGTTATATTTTGGTAGTGGCGGATTATTTTTCAAAATTTTCGCTATGTTTTCCCTTGCGTGCCGCTACTGCTGCTGCCGTGACGCGACGCGTTGAAGAGGAAGTCTTTCTGATGTTTGGTGTGCCAGAAATTGTATTGTGTGATAACGGTGTTCAGTTTAGGAGTCGTGAATTCCAGAACATGGTACGTCGTTACCGAGCTAAGATTACTTTTAGTGCTCTTTATCACCCTCAAGCGAATCCAGTTGAGAGAGTGAACCGCGTACTCAAAACTATGCTCGCTTCTTATGTCGCTGATAATCACCGCACTTGGGACAAATATTTGGCACAAGTTGCTTGCGCGATGCGGACCGCCGTTCATGAAGTTACCGGCGTAACGCCTTATTTCGCGAATTTCGGTAAGGAGATGTGCATAAACGGTAGCGCAATAGAGCCGGATGACTCTGAATCGACAGAAGTGTCGTTTGGAGATCGTTCGAGGATGAAAGGACCTAAAGACTTCCAATTGTTATATGACGATATTGTCGTGCGGCTACAGGCCGCTTATGAGAAAAATAAGCATTACTGCGACCTTCGTCGTAGACCCGCAAATTTCCGTGTTGGGGATTCGGTTTGGCGTCGCAATCACGTCCTGTCAGACGCTTCGCGATTCTATAATGCGAAACTTGCCCCCAAGTTTGTTGGCCCATTTATTATCAAGTCACAGCTGTCAAACGCGACTTACGAACTCTCGGATGAATCCGGAGATATTCGTGGTGTTTGGCATGCACAAGACCTCAAGCCTACCCCGGAAAATTAGTCTCGTCGTCATTTTATTTTAATTTTCCTTAGTTTAGCTTGTTTCGTCCCTTTTGTTGCTCCTACCACACCGAAGTGTTTCTTTGGTAAGGGGGGTGTGACCTTCGTTTCAATTTTTGGGACACATTTTCATATTTAATAAAAAAAAATGGGAGGGCTGGGATTTAAAAAAAAAAAAAGAAAAGAATAAGAAAAGTCAGAAAAATTAAGGTCGTAGTTTGGTAGGAAGGTTTTTGATTAGTTTTTGAGGGGCAGTGCAATTGTAAAAGGGAGTGCGGGAACGGCAAGTTTTTGTCTTGTGTATGTGGGGTGGTTGCGTTTCGCAAAAGTTATCACCGAAGTTCGTCGTTCCCACGGTACTCGCCGGTTACGTGTAGGTAACCTACTCCAAGTTGTGGAGAATAAAAAGTCACTGCGGCTCTACATCTATAAGGTATCGTGATCGTGAAAAAATTGTTAAACCTTGAAATCCAAATTGTTTAGTTAGTTGTTATTATGTTCCGTAGTTATTAGTCGTTAACCAATGTTATTTTCTCGTTTAGTTTTGGATTATTATGTTCACTAGTTATTTTATTTGTTAATCTTGTTACATTTTTGGTAGTATAAGTTCGGGTAATTTTAGTCCGTTAATTTAAGTTCTTGTGTTTGTTAATAAACTTTGTTACCGTCGTTAAATAAGTTCGGGTAATTTTAGTCCGTTAATTTAAGTTCTTGTGTCCTTTAATAAATTTTGTTACCGTAGTTAATTAATAGTTATTCGTTAGTCCACGCTTTTCCCCTTCGTTCGCACCCAGGACGGCGAGCAAAGGACCGTTGGGAAGTGTGGGCGAATTACATCGTCTTGGTGGCGCCCATCCTTATCCCCCATATAATAAAAAGAGAGGTAAGTCCCTTACACGCCGACCAGTTTCCCCGAGTATTTCAAATACCCAATTGGACCACGACCACTCCACTGAGCAAGCCGTCGTGCAACTGGTCCCGTATCCGCTTACTCTCTCTTTGGGTCAATTTAGGCCCGTCACAGTCTGTCCCGTGTATGAGCTACCGCACTCGCAAGTGATCCTATACACGACATTGCTCCTCTCCCCCGGTTTGACCCTGTCTTTCATTTTACTGAATAAAATGTTACAAAAATTAAATTTGTTGTAAAAGGCGATGGTCACTTGGTGTTCATCAACAAATTCTTTAAGAAGGGTCTTGATTCTGCCAGCCAGCTTAGGGTGGTAAGCAACCTTATGGAACCTCGAGATCACATCGCTCGGTACCCTCTCGATAGGTGAAGGAGTGGCAGTATTGCCACCAAATAAGGATAGGTCCACCAGCCTACCCGGATAGTTGTTCTTGATTAATTGTCTCTTCAGTTCTAGGAACCTCAAACCCCTGCGGTTAGGGCTCACGCACGTAAGGATGCGTTTTTTAAGGGTATTGATTACCCCCATCTTTTGACACACAGGGTGTGACGAGTAGAAGTTTAATAACCTGTCGCTGGAAGTGGGCTTACGATCAAGATCTGTGGACAAGGAGCCATCAGGCTCCCTGAGCACCAGCAAATCCAAGAAGGGGATGGCACCATCCACCTCTGTCTCATAAGTAAAACCTAAGAGTTCTTCAAAGTCATTGAGGACATCCAGACAATCGTCAATCCTATCGGAAGGTACAGCTGTTAACATGTCATCGACATAGAGCATGAGGAAGGGAATCTCGAAGTCAACAGCATGTCGAAGTACGTTTCAAATTGAGCTTTATTAATTGACAGATTAGGTGGACAATATACCGCTGAGATAACCATTTTTCCTTGCGAGTCTTCAATTTCCACAGATGTAGTTTGTATGTTTTTTTCGCTAATTTTGGATATTTCGTGATGTTTTATACTGTTCTTGATTATAATTATTGTAGTGCCTCCCCTGGCTCTACCCTCTGGGTGTTGAGTGTGATATAGAGAATATTGTGGGATTTTGATATAACTTTTCTCTGTCATGTGGGATTCTGAGATGAGCATAATGTCTAGATCGTGTATTGTGAGGAAGGTTTTTACCTCTTGGCCATGATTGACCAATCCATTAGCGTTCCAGACTGCCATTTTAATCCTGGTGTCCGGCATGAATTTGTTTTGATAACATAGTCATTAGGAGGTCAAACATTCGGTCCATTTTGTCCATCATTTTGAAAATGATTTGCTCCAGTTTGCTGTTATTGTTGTGTGGCTGTTGTGTACCAATAAATTCTTGATTTTGACTGGTTTGTTGCTGTTGTGAGAATGCGGAGATTTGGGGTTGTGGTTGGTTATTGAATGTGTTTTTCAATAAGCTGTTTTGTCTTGCCTTTTCCGCATATGAGTTTGGAGATGTGCGATATTGATTTGCCAAGTTTTCGTTAGGTTTCGCTTCGTGCCGATTTCGTAATGGGGGATATCTTGATCGTTGGAGTTGTTTGTATATATAACAACCCTTATAGTTTGCGGGATGCTGTTCTCCATAGTTTACGCATTTAACATTCTCGATTCGTTCTTTTCGAGGGCAATCTTTTGTGGGGTGATCTTCTGCGCATTTGACACAGCGCGGGTTACGGTAGCAGTATTTCTGCGTATGTCCATAGCGTTGGCACCTCGTACACTGAGGTACCTCGCGTTTTGGGTGTGGAGGCTCAAACTTTACAATGGTATTCAATAGTCTACTCACTTCATAGATGTCTTTGTTGTTAGAATTTGCCGTTAGTTCGATGTTGAACAAGGGCAAGGATTTTTTAGTACCTGTCTGTCGGATATTACTTATATTTCTTACTTCATGACCCAATTCTTCTACTGCTGTTTTTATTAATGCTATTTCTGTCGAGTGGTGGAGATTTCGCACCACTACACGGAATGTACGATCCTGCTTGGTTTGATACGTGTGGAATTGTGTCTTTTTTCCTCGAGGGCTTTTACGACAATTGGATAGTCTTCTGCAATGTTGAGTTGAACCTTTACTTCGGTATCGTTGGTATTTTTTAAGGTGTAGCCATTCTTTGCTTTTTCGTTTAATAACGATGTTAGTGGTTGGATATTTCCTACTTGGAGAAATTAAAAGAAAATATTCCGAAATTTGTCAAAGACGACATGAATAAATTATGTAAAGAATTTTCTGATATTTTTGGTCTCAAATCAGAAAAATTAACTACTAATAATTTTTATCAACAAAAACTAAAATTACACGATAATTCACCGGTTTTTGTAAAAAATTATCGAACACCGAGAACGCAAAAACTCGAAATTAATAATCAGGTCAATAAAATGTTGATGGATAATATAATTGAGCGATCGTCGGCGGAATATAATAGCCCAGTATTATTAGTACCTAAGAAATCTGCTGATGGAGGTAAACAATGGCGTTTAGTAATTGATTTTAGGCAACTCAATAAAAAATTAGTAGGAGATAAATTTCCTTTACCTAGAATTGATGATATTTTAGATCAGTTAGGTAGAGCCAAATGGTTTTCGGTTGTGGATCTTATGTCAGGTTTCCATCAAATACCTCTTGAGGTAGATTCTCGTGATATTACATCTTTTAGTGTGGATTCTGGATCTTTCAGGTTTACAAGGTTACCTTTTGGTCTCAAGGTCAGCCCAAATAGTTTTCAGAGAATGATGTCAATGGCATTTGCAGGGGTAGCACCTGAGAAAGCATTTTTATATATGGATGATTTAATAGTAATAGGTTGTTCAAAGGATCATCATTTAAAAAATTTGAGAGTTGTATTTGAAACTTGTAGAAAATTTAATTTAAAATTAAATCCGGAGAAATGTAAATTTTTTAGAAATGAAGTAACATTTTTGGGACATAAAATTACAGATAAAGGAATTTTGCCGGATGATTCTAAATATAATGTTATAAATAAATTTCCAATACCAACAGATGCTGATTCAGCAAAGCGTTTTATTGCATTTTGTAATTATTATAGAAGGTTTATTCCAAATTTCGCTGAAATTGCTAAACCAATTAATAAATTAGCTAGAAAAAATACTATTTTTTTATGGAACAATGAATGTCAGGTGTCCTTTGACAAACTTAGAAATTCACTATTAAGTCCAGAAATATTACAGTACCCAGATTTCACTAAACAATTTATTTTGACTACGGACGCGAGTAAAGAGGCCTGCGGATCCATATTATCTCAAAATTTTGACGGGAAAGAGTTACCTATAGCGTATGCATCGAGATCGTTTACTAAAGGAGAAATTAATAAATCTACCATTGAGAAAGAACTTGCCGCTATACAATGGGCTATAAAGTATTTTAGGCCATATTTATTTGGTACGAAATTTGTAGTGAAATCCGATCACAGACCTTTGGTATATCTTTTCGCCTTAAAGGATCCATCATCCAAACTCACCAGAATCCGGTTAGATTTAGAAGAATATGATTTTCATATAGAGTATGTATATAAAAGGGAAAGATAATGCGGGGGCGGATGCATTGTCTAGAATTAATATTAATGAATTAAAAGACATGATAAATAAAAATAATCAGGTATTTGTTGTTACTAGGGCAATGTCACGTAGACATTCCAAGGCAATAGAAATTAGCAAATCGGAAAGCAAAGAGATAATCTCAATGATACAAGAAACTTCAAATGCTGATGATATATTACGTTTACCAGTTTTAAAGTTTGTGATTAAGCCCACTTATCTTAGGATAATTTTGGGAAAGCGTGGTAAACCCAGTTTTCACAGAGAATGGCAAATTACTAACGATAATTTTTCTTTAGAGAAAATATTATCTAGGCTAGAATTAGAAGCCGGTAATTTGTGCATTAATAAAGTGAAACTAAGTATGAATGATCCTATATTTAGGCGGTGCACCATAAATAAATTTAAGGAAATAGGATCAAATGAGCTCAAGAAATTAAAAATTTTATTAATAAGGAATCCCAAATTAATTAATAATTCCAGCGAGAAAGATAAGTTAATTGAGATGTATCATGATCATCCTCTCATGGGCCGTCACTGCGGACAGAAAAGGTTGCTAAAGAAATTAAGAGTAAATTATAGATGGAAAGGAGTGTCTCGTGATATAGAAAAATTTGTGAAAAGGTGTAAAAAATGTCAGTTAAATAAAAACAAAGTAACGCATACAGAACCCATGGTTATAACACCAACTCCACAGAAGGCATTTGATATTGTTTGCATAGATACAATCGGTCCATTTTTAAAAACATCAGTTGACAATATTTACGCAGTTACAATTCAATGTGAATTAACGAAATACGTAGTAGTTGTACCTGTTCCAAATAAAGAAGCAAACACAATAGCAAGGGCAATTGTAGATAATTTCATTTTAACTTATGGAACTATGAAAGAAATTCGTACGGATATGGGTACGGAATATAAAAATGAAGTTTTAGACAAATTGTTACAACTCATGAACATTGAGCATAAAATTTCAACTGCATATCATAGTCAAACAATTGGGGGTTGTGAGAGAAATCATCGAGTATTAAACGAATATATAAGAATGTATGTAAATAGTAATCAAACTGATTGGGATCATTGGGTTAAATAATATAGCTTTTGTTATAACACAACACCGAGTGCATATCATAATTATACGCCTTTTGAGCTAGTTTCTGGTAAGAAAAATGAGTTACCTAATTCAGTAATGGGAATGACTGTTGACCCTGTATATAATATAGATGCTTATTATGCGGAAGTTAGGTATCGGTTGCAATTAGCTAATAGTCGCGTTAATGCTTACCTGCAGAAGGTAAAAGAAAAACGTAAAATTGAATTTGATAAAAGGACCAATACTTTGAATGTGAAATCAGGGGATTTAGTATTAGTTAGTAATGAGGCTAGAAATAAATTTGATTCGAGGTATAAAGGACCATTCCCGGTAATTGGTTGTGATGGTGTAAATTGTACTATTAAGAATGATAAAGGACATTCAGTGACGGTACATAAAAACCGCGTAAAACTATTTCAAAAGTGAAAATATTATAATAATAATGACGAATTATTGTTGAATAATTTAAAAATTTGTGTAAAATAAGTAATTTGTAATGTAAGTAATTAGGTTGTTGATATAATATTTAAGTGTAATATGTAAGTTATAACACCTAATTTTTCTTTCGAGAATGCATTTCGAATGAATTCTACCGAAATCCATTGTTGCGAAGAAGGGTGATGTAGTGACCTAATAATAATAAATAGTTAAGTAATTGCAATAACATTGCAATAATAATTATAGTTAAGTTATTTAGGAAACGCTGACGAGCGTCTAGGATTTATGTAGGTTACAAGCATGCATTAAAATGTAAGTCAATTGTTATTATAAATATAAGTTGCTAGTATTGCAATAAGTAGTTAATTAGTAATTAATCAATAGTCAACAGTTGTAATCGTAAGATTATTTGTTGTGGTATTGTAGTTGTACTTCGTAATAATGATAACTTAATATTATAAATAAAAGTATTCATCATATTTAGTGTTGTTCAACTTAATTACCCCTACAAGACAAACCTGCCCTACAGCAGCGATGGATTTAAGAACAGCCGTTCTTAAAATGGAAAAACGTAAAGTTCCAGACAAAGTTGAAACAAAAGATTTAATCGCGGGGGAATGTGACATTCCAGAAGTATTGATAACCTTTTTCCAGACAATTTTGGGGGGATATGATTATCAGCGACGAAGGAACTCAGAAAAGGATATACGCTGTGAATCGTTAGCGTCTGATCTTATTTATGCAACGACAAGAGGAAGAATAAAACCCTCCAAACAAATAATGCTTGGGATGGCTTTAAAAAGTCTCACAAGCAGTAGGAAAGTTTTGAACATCATTAACAAGTTTGGACACTGTATTTCGTACAATGTTGTAGAAGAATTCGAGACCGAGGCCGCATATACCAGCACTGGCAGGTCATTACTGTGCCCAATCAACATTGCAACGAAAAATGATTTGCACACAGGCGTTGCATTTGATAATTTTGATAGATTCGTGGAAACCACTACTGGCAAACAGACACTTCACGACACAGTTGGGATAATATACCAAGATACGTGCGAAGAGAACAACGATGATGCTGTACAAGTTGATGTACTAGATGAAACCAGTGGAAGAAAAAGACGACGAACGTTTGATGTAATAATGCCCGACGTAGAGCCTGTCACGAAAAAATTGAAATTCGTTGGACAACTCCGGGAAGTCGACCTCCATGATGCTAACGTTATTCTCGCTAATTTTAATGAAGTTAAAACGATCGATACTCCGTGGATTATATCACATGCCTTGAATATCAAGACAACAATGTGGGTCGGTTTTAATGCTCGATTGCTAAGTGATTCTTCCCCAGTACAAAAAGTGTCCTACCTACCACCGATAAATTTGTCACCAACTGATCCATCCGTTGTCATGGAAACCATGAAACGAGCAATTCAAATTGCAGACGAGTGTAATCAACAATATATACCGGTTACTTACGACCTTGCAATTGCAAAGATGGCAATGAAATTACAGTCTATGCACAAAGATGATTTCTCCCGGGTTTTCATTCATCTAGGACCATTTCATACTGAAATGTCTTATTTAAAGGCAGTTGGCTCGTTCATAGAAAATTGCGGTTTGACCAACGTTATGGTTGAAAGTGGTTTATTAGCTGCAGGATCCGTTGGAGGATTCTTGTCTGCTAAGAATTTTAATCGTGCAAAGAGACTTCACATACTAGTGTCATTGAGTTTGAAAATAGAGCACTTTGAGCTTTTCCTGAGAAAGAGAGACGTGCAAATTCCGGAATCTGTGATCGCTTATTTGAAGACACTGAAGTCTCACGAACTAATTGACAATACAATCGACAATGCGGCGTTGCAGCACCTCATCGAACAATACTTAATCTTCACAGAGGAAACGCTCGCGGGTCTGCATGGGAAACCACCGCAATACTACGCAACGTACATGAATCTCATAGATCATTATTTGATGTTCAGCAGAAGTATACGTACGGGTGACTTCGAACTCAAGAAATTCGTCTTGGCCAAGATTAATAACATCTTCTTTCCCTTTAATCACGTCAACTACGCTCGTTGGCTCCTCAAATATTGTGACAATTTGACGAATGTTGAAGAAACGCATCCGGACCTTTTCGAAGAGTTCAAATCCGGCTATTTAGGAATTAAGCGGACAAATAAGAGTTTTTCAAGACAGGGCGTCGATTTGGTTGTTGAACAAACAATAAATGCGGATGCTGACAGAACATTGACTGGAATCACCCATTTCACTAATTCCATCAGAGCACGCATGAGGTAAATAAACATTTTCACTTCCGCAAACGAAACAATACTTGTGATTCGTAACTCATTTGTTGTTACTGATTTCAATTTTATAATGCATTGTGTAGCAATTGGCCAAAATTTGTAGGTGGACTGTTGATTTTGCACTTAGAGCTGAAATATGTTCCAACTTACTGCAACGACTGAGATTGTCTAACGTTGAAAGCATAACAAATGACTTGAAGGGAGATCGAATTAACAGAAGTCAAATTCAAATTATCGAATTCAGAAATGGATTGAAGCTTAGGATGAATCCGTTCGATGAAAGCCTCAAGGAGGAGTTACTGTACAATATATCAACTGGCGAAGCTGCACCCAAAGAAGTTGAACTATTTCTTACCTCGATTGAATCAACTGGACAGGAAATGCGCTTAAATATGATCAAGACCTGCACTGCGAATGAAGATGCATTTCAGATGTATACAATCAAAAGAACCAAGGTAAAGAACTTCACTTCAATTGCAAAGAAGAAAAGAATGAAGATTGGCGAAAAATTAATAGAAGTAAAGATACAGAATGATCTATTTGGGCGACTACTAGGAATATCACTCGAAAAGAAAATTGACATAGAAAAGGTATTGTTTATTACGAAGAAATTAGAAATAATTAGCAAATGTATTGCTACCTGTATTACTTATTATATTTTTTTGTAGGTTTTGGAGTTTCCACTGACTCCTGTACCTTTGTCTATGTGCCACATTGAAGGTTTCCCACACAAAACAGATAAAGCTGTTTTAACTGCAACACTGGAATCAACAGTAGAAATACACGATGAGCCTGAAGCAATCGATATAAAAGTTGTTGATGGATTTTTCCTATTTCATACAATGAAACAAGTCCCAGCGACTTTTGGCAATCTATCATTAAAGTATCTGTCCTCTATCTGTTATGGTGATGCTTCTCAAGTAGTCCTTGCGTTTGACGAGTATAGAGAACCGTCTATAAAAGCAGTAGAGCGTACACTGAGAGAAGGTTTCTCCAGCGCTTTCTCAATACATGGAACAGAGCAAGTCAGACCGAGCAATTTTGGTGCGGAGTTGCGGAATGCCGCAATGACAACAACTTCCGATACAGCCGGACCGGGCATACTGACTGGTCGGTATTGGGAGTAAGCCATTTGTCCTCCGATAAAGGCTTGCTTCCCCCCTGTGCGGTTTTTGAAAACACAGGGTTGTAGCGGATGCGGTTGGTGGGAAGCCCACTGTTATCAAGCTCTTCGGAGAAGTAGTCGATGAGGGCGGCTGTCCCCTCATTACCTCTCCACGCCAATTCTTTCGATGCCAAAAGAAAGAATTTGCGAGAAAGACCCGTGGGAGTCTCGTCATTATATAAATGCACCATCTCGGCGTGCTCCTCGATGGTGAAGGCATTCACACTCTGCAGACGCTTCGTTGGATCTTTCTGCAAAACCTTTCTTTTGGAATCGCGAGCCCTACGAGACTCCGCAAAGATGATCCCCTTGAAGGGGTCGATCACTTTTCCGTACTCTACCAATAAGAAAAATTACATTAAAAAAATTGAAAACAAAAGTAAGAAATACAGTACCGGTGTAAAATTGGCGCTGTAACGCTGCAGCGGTGGTGTTCCAGTGGGACGTCACCGATGATTCTTTGTAATCAGTACCATCTTGCCTTCGCATATTGAATGCGTAATCGGTCAAGATGGTATTGAGTTGCAGCTCGGTGGTATATTTATTCACCTTGTGGCCACGAATGGTGCAAAATTCATCAAACGCACGTTTCCTTGAATTAATACTGTGCGTCGTATTCACGGGAACGGCGTTGAGTATTTCGCGGGCCACGTCATCGGCGGATAACTGCCCCCAGCGATCGGTCGGAGCAACGGAGGTAGAGCTATCTCTACGAGTGGTGGTGATGACGGTGGAGGTGGCAGTCGTCGTGGTAGGAGCGGAGGAGGTGGAGGCGGAGGAGGTGGTGGTGGAAGAGGTAGAGACGGTGCGGTGGCGGGAAAGGGAGCGACTGTCAAACATGGAGACGGTTCATCGCAGGAAGCGGAGACGGCAAGAGGAGCGTTATGGTCCATCTAACAAGATAAATAAGCAAAGCGTCACTAAATACAAACTAACGTGCACAAAGATACTTACTGTAGTACAATTATTTACTAATTTTTCGTACACAAAAATTGACGAGAAAAATCAATGCAATTATTGTGATGTAATGACGTAAATTAAATTAATAACAAAAGCCAAAATTTAAATCATAGAGAAGCATATTATTAATTCAATTATTTTCCCGAGGGCGTTTTAAATATAAAATACTTTTTTCTTTAAAAGCAATTTAAAATATTCAAAATATTTTAAAGTGGCCTATGCTTATTTGAATATTTTCCTAGGACTTCAATATAATTGAATATTTCACCTAGGGCTCACAATACTTGCGGATATAATTCGACGGTGCACGAATTATATTCGTTTATCGACAGTGTAAAATAACGCACGCTGATTGGTCGAAACGACCGTCATGGGACACTGAATGCAATAATCGACAATATTCAAAAACCCCTAACTAAAATTTAAAAATTTGAATATTGTGAATATTTTTTATTGTTTTGTGGTGGATATTGCACTTTTGTAGTGGAAATATTCGAATATAATTTATGAGTGTGTTGACGTGCGACGGTTCAAACGCATTAGTCAACCCTAATAAGTGTCAACCCGACTTCACTTACAGCAATGTACTTCTATTTTAGAAATAAATTTTATAGTAACGAATTTTATATTAAAAATTTAGTGCGATTATATGCTTCAATTTTTTTCGGTACTTACGAAATTTTCTGTTTGATTTTTTTTGCAATGATTGTGATGCGATATGGTCAATTTGTTTCACAATTTTCGACATTAAAAATGGCGTTTGAAATGTCGATTTTCGTATGTGATGTGCTTTTAAGTCGTGGCGTTTCTTCACGGAATTATTACCGTTACAGCAACGCGGATTCGGACAATACTCAAAGATTCATCTCGTACAGGTTTCAGCTGCGGAGATTGACACTCGCTGCGCTGCGCTACGCTCGTGCAATCTCCTTGCTAAAACCTGTACTCGCTGAATCTTTGAGTATTGTCCTTATCCTTGTGCTGTATGATATAATTACATTTTACAATCATGCATAAAAAATACTTGCAGTGTATATGATTGAATATCACCGATTTCTAACAATTGCAGAAACTGTCAGCTCTGACGAGGACGACGAAGATTGGGTTGAAGAGGAACACGACAAAGATAGTGATTTAGATGATTTTAATTACAACGTATCATCAGATGAAGACAGCGATGAAAATGAAACATCTAATGAGAATGAATAATGCGAAACATATCATGTAAATTTAATGTATTTCATTTCTTTAATAAATTATGTTAGTCCTAATTTTTCTTGAAACCATTCATTTCATATCACTTCTTCATTAATGTAACGATTAGAGAATTATCTCACAACGCTTACCAATGATTTTATGAATATTTTGAAAAAAAAAATAGTTTTTTCATCATGGCAGCCATTATATAACTCCTATCAGTATGGCATTGCATCTATTCATCAAAATGGACCACGAGGGTCATAAAAACGGACCGCTATACTTTCACCTATGATACATGGACTGGTGAAAAATTCGACATCTTTGAATCAGTATGGCGTGTACTTAGGGACACCGAAACAGTATGGCATGGTCATAATCGGTGATGAGACATCTTTTTGTATGGTTAGATAACAAAATAGCTTTTCGCTAGTATTTCAAGAGAACATAAAATAAATGACACGTTTAATTCAGTATGGCGGACAGTTTGAGACGCCGCATCGGTATGGCATACGACTCCTTCATACTCTGGCTATCGAATATATGATATAAAACCAGAATTACCTCTTAGCTCATTCCCCAAGGGCATAGTTTTTTTTGACACATTCAAAAAATTGCGCAGCGCAACACCGACACATACGGGCCGCCATACTTGCGTTTCAATGTTCTTTATAACACTGGCTAACTTCTCAAAATTTTCAGCGTTTCGCTAATCATACGTCGTTTTTCTTGCTGGCTCTCGGTCTACAAGTGTTATGTTCTTAGAAGGTTGCAAAATCAAAGCCTTAAATAGAACATTCCAACCAGAAGAAAGTTTATACGAAGAATCGATTTTCGAGCTGCCCAAACTAAAGACAACTTTGGACGAGCACGAAAACCAAAATTTTCGATCAAAACCGATTCGGCTTCAAACTTTGGACATATCCGAATTAAAACACGTAAAAACCATCGCAGAAAATCTACAACCGAATACTTTGACTACATCAAATGGACATCACTCCTGGATCAACAGTGTGATAGTGTGTTTTTGTGTTTTAGCGGTAATTATAGTGACAGTCTATTTCAAGTGCATTCGAAAATATTTGCCAAACAATAAACCAAAACAAGTAGAGACTTTAGAACTACAGAAAATTACAGAACCTTCATTTTCTGACTTAAAGAGGGAAGAGTTATATTAAACTAAATTTATTATTATTATTCTTATATTAATCATTATTGCTTATTAGTCTCACTTAAATTATAAGAAGTTATAATTTATTCTTTTAACATAAACATTAAAATTAAGATATCGAGGTCGAAGATTCTCATGGAGCAATTAAGCCGAAGTGGCTTCAAGTATTTATATTCAAACGTGAGAAATATCAACCCCAGACGTAAATACTTTAAAGAAGTTTATATAAGTACCTAAATGTATTTTTATTCTCATATTATAAGTTACATCACTGAGGTGCACATCGTATTTTTGTGTATTTGTGAAATAAAGTATAATTTCAAATCTTATTAGTATTATTTATAACTTTTAACAATTAAAACATAAACAATTAATTTTGGAACAACATAATTGTTGACATTTGGCTCTGTCAGCTAATAACTTTGCCGACCACTGTTCTAGACGATAAGGGGTTATAACCTAATTTGTAGACAAGCGAATGATCTTTAAAAAAGTTCTAATCCATTAACCTTAAAAAATCAATAATATCGGAGCTATGGCCGTTTGAAATCAGAAATTCAAAAAATTGCTTTAAAGGGAGGTACCCCCCAATGGTTTGGACTTGGGCAAAAATTTTATTTGAAAATTTGTCTTAGAAAAGTGTCCTTTATCACCACCTCAAAGGTTCTCCACGGTCACGGGGACACCCTGTATATTAGCAACCACCAAAAAATTTAACGTTGAACGCCATAGAAAAAATAAAAATTACACCAACAGTAGAAGAAAACATAATACTTTCAATTATCACTTCAAAATCGGCATGCAAGTAATTCAAGTATGCAAGGTATTTTATCTTGGCACCTTAAGTATAAGCAAAACACCTGTATTTACAGCCCATTTTAAAGGTGATTTTGCAAATATACGTTCCTGCACAGGGAAAACACACGAAATTTAAGGTACCCGAGGAAGATAAAAATTTTGTGAAAGATCATATTGAATCGTTTCCTATAGTGGAATCCCATTATTGTCGAGCCAATACGCGCCGGTTGTATTTGGAGCCCTGTTTAAACATTAAAAAAATGTATGCTCTTTACACTGAACTTTGTGGTGCTTCCAACAAACAAGCTGCAAAAGAGTCGTTTTATAGGAGTATATTCTGTAATGAATACAATTTGCATTTCCACGTTCCCAAGAAAGATCGTTGTGATTTTTGTGAGGAAGTGAAAATGAAAACACAAGAAGGTGTAATAGCAGATGAAAAACAAATTGAATTTGAGGATCATATCCGACAGAAGGAAAAAAGAAAGAGATCGGGAAAATCCCAGTACTACTTTCTTAGTATTCGATTTACAAAATGTACTATCCTGTCCACACGCAGAAGTAAGTAACTTTTACTATAAAAGTAAACTTAATGTTTACAATTTGACTGCTATACTATCGAGTACCAAGCAAGTATACTGCTCAATTTGGAGCGAAGCTCTCATGGGAAGAGGTGGTAACGATATAGCCAGCGCTCTGATGAAAATATTAGAATCTGTGTTCACAGACAACCCTCATTTAACATCTTTGGTACTATGGAGTGATAGCTGTGTACCGCAAAATAGAAATTCATTGATGTCAGTTGCAATTGCACTTTTTATGAAAAATCATCCAAAGATAGAGAGCATAACAATGAAATTTTCAACTGCTGGTCACTCCTGTACACAGGAAATAGATGCAGTACATAGCTGTATAGAAAGAGTGCTCAACAAAGCAGAATATTATTCTACTTTGTCTCTTATACGTTTGCTTCTGAAGGTTACTATCAGAAAGCCCTATAAAATTATACAGTTAGCAGAAAATGACTTTGAAGACTATAAATCTTATGCTGCTCTGTATAATTACACAATTGTGCCATTCAGTCGAGTAACTGCTCTGAAATTTTCAAAATCTATGTTTGAGGTACAATATAAAACTTACCATGAAACCGATGATTGGCTAATAGTATCCATTCGAGAAAATCGCCAAACAAGATCTAATGCTGCAAACATTGAGATTCAAATGCCAACTCGTTCGTTAGTGACAAAAGAAATTCCACAAAAAAAAATTCAAGCCATTATAAGCATGTTTAAGTGGATGCCGAAGATAGATAGGGCATACTATGAAGCATTACTCTCCAAGAAGTAAAATGTTTTTCAGTTATCAACAAACTTTATATAATTTGTATTTTTTTAGTTTAATTAAGTTATCTTTTTATTTTATTATGTTTAGTAATGAAAATAATGTTTTATTTACGTTTTTCCACTTTTTTCTAAGCAATAATTGTATGGTGCAGAGTTGTATGTCACACATATTCAAATAATAAATATGTTCAGTTTCTTCTGGATCTAGAACCTTACAATTTAAAAGAATATTTTGAAAGAAAAATTTGATGCTATCAGAGCTCATCAATTTGCATGTGAAGTTTTTTTTGTGTTATTAAGTTATTTCGTGTTGTGTGTGAATAAATAAACTAAGGTAAGAACAATTTACATGTATTTATAGCTAAAAGTGTGTATTATTCGGTGACGGAATCATATTAGGGTATTACTTTATTTTTTAGAAAACATCTACGATATAACCTAAAATGTGCCTTTGGGGCTAATTGTCACAATTTTGTTGGGGCACGTTGACGCATTGCGACAACTAGCCCCGGTACTTATGCACCCGTGGTTGCACCATATAAGCAGTGGTATTGACTTGACTTTTCGTAACTTGTTGTACATATACAATATTTTTTCTTACAGATGGTATTGTGTCTCTAATTATTAATTATTGAATGATTCATTATGAATATTTTAAGCACTTTATTTTGGTGTTGATTACGATACAATACATACAGAACTATTGTTACCAACCTGATTTCCCAATAAACTAAATACATTACAATTCTCCGTCGTTTAAAATTAAAGTTAATCGAAATTGAAATTTATAAAATAATAATTGAATTATGAGAAAAAAAACTATCCATTTTGACATTTGAAAAATTTGTTAGGTACTTATGCGTAAGTCAAGCGCTCGACTGGTTTCCTCATTCTTGACGATCTTCGAAGAACAGTAACCTCTTCTTTTTCTTCCTTTTTGGCTGACGTCCCTTCTGGTTTTAGTATGATTTGGCGTCTCTGCTCCTCAGTGGATTTTCCATTCATGGGTTCATCGTTTGCTTGTCGTGGAGGGGTTGATACTTGACTTTCTGGTTGATACCGGCTTTCCTTTATTAATTCAGTTGAATGCTTAGGTAAGTTGTAGGTGATATTCGGTTCATGTTGCTTCTCTACTTGGCATAATCTTAATTGATCATAATGACGTTTGATTGTGTATCCATCGTCTAATTTTACCAAATAATGTAGCCGACCCAGACGTTCAACCACGGTACCATATTTCCATAGGCTAGATGCTGTATAATTTTTTGATTGAACTCGATCACCAGCCTTATAATAATTTCCGAACTTTGGTTGTATCGAATTATTTTTATGGTTGTCTTGACCTGGCTTGATCAAATCCAATTTTGTTCGTAGATTTCTTCCATACAATATTTCCGATGGTGATTTACCACACGATAATGGAGTGACTCGATATCGCAATAGGAATGCATGTAATTTTTCATGTAGGTCTCCAGGTTCATTTATCATGCATTTCATTTTTGATTTTAACGTTTGGCAATACCTTTCTGCTTGTCCATTCGTCGATGGATGTCCTGGTGCTATGAATCGTTGACAAATGCCATTCCTATTACAAAACCCAGAAAACTCAGCAGATTTAAAGATTGTTGCGTTATCGCTAACCAAAACTTCGGGTAATCCGTGATGACTAAATATTTGTCGAAGGTATCTTATTGTCGAAGCTGTTGTAGGTGCTGATTTCATCATATACATTTCCGGCCATTTTGATTTTGCATCTATGACGATTAAGAAATGATGTTGTAAGAAGGGACCAGCGTAATCCATGTGAACTCTTTGCCAATTTTTGCAGGGAGGTTCCCATTTATGTATCGGTGCTTTCGTTGGATCCTTTTTCACATTACAGCATTCGATGCAACTTTTAACTAGGTTCTCTATGTCGTCGTCAATGTTTTTCCAATAACAGTATCTTCGAGCTAGAGCTTTCATTTTTACAATTCCGATGTGCGTAGAATGGAGTTCTTTAAGTACGGCAGGTTGTAAGTTTTTAGGTATAATTACTCGATTTCCACGAAATAGAACCCCTTCGTGTATTGATAATTCTGGATTACGGATGACTCCTCGCCATATGTTTTCTTTCAATTGTTGTAATTCTGGATCTTTTTCCGTTTCGACAGCTATTTTGCAAACGTTTATTGTGTCTGTTGCCATATGTTGTATTGTTTTAACGTTTATTACGTGTTCGTCATCCACCTTTTCTTCTTCGGTTTTAGTTAATTTTAAGGGATTTCTTGAAAAGTAATCTGCATTTGCATGCTCGCTGGATTTTCTGTGTTGAATATCGTAATCGAATCCAGATAAGTAATTTGCATATCATAACATTCGACTTGCTGATAGAATTGGAAGTTGTTTTGTAGGGTTAAAAATAGCACTTAACGGTTTGTTGTCAACAATTAGTGTGAATTTCCTTCCATATATGTATTGAAAAAATTTTAAAAACGACCAATAAATTGCAGTAGCTTCCTTATCCAACTGACTGTAATTTCGTTCAGCTGTAGTTAATGAACGTGAGGCAAATGCAATTGGACGTTCACTGCCATCTGGGAAAATGTTTGACAGCACCCCGGAAAATCCAAAAGGGCTTGCATCCGTTGCCAACGTTAATGGCAATTCTGGAATGAATGGGGTGAGAACGCGTTCGCTGGCTATTTCTGTTTTAATTTTTTTAAATGCAACTTCGCATTCTGGTGTCCATTGAAACTTGACTCCTTTTCCTAATAGTCGATTCAAGGGATACAGCGTCGTTGAGGCCTTCTCCAAAAATTTTGCGTAGTACATCACCAGTCCTAAAAATTGTTGTACTTCTTCCATGTTTTTTGGTCTTGGTGCATTTAATATTGCTGCAACCTTCCCTTCATCCTTTTGCAATCCCTCTTCAGAGATAACATGACCGAGATATTTTATCTTTTTTTCAAAAAATTTACATTTGTCTTTATTTAGATGCAGATTATATTTCTGGAGCCGATTAAATAGTTTTATCAGACGTCTTCTGCATTCTTCTATTGAAGATCCTTGAACAATGATGTCGTCAAAATAAGCTGTGGTACCTTCCAAATCATGCAGAACTTGATCTATAATTTTTTGGAATTCGTTTGGTGCCGTCTTTATACCAAAAAATAAGCGTTTGGCCAAATATGTACCTCGATGTGTGGAAATCGCTTGAATTCTTGCACTCTCTTCGTCAACTGGAACGTGTAAATATGCTTTAAAAACATCTAACGTGCAAAAGAACTTACCGCCTCGCATTTCATTAGAAATGTCTTCGATTTTTGATATTGGATATCGATTTTCGTGAAGTTGATTATTAACAGTGTTTCTATAATCTGCACATAAGCGAACCTTTCCATTTGCTTTTGGTATGACCACCAATGGCGTTCCCCATTCTGAATGATCAATTTTTTCAATGATTCCATCTTTTTCTAGCCGGTCTAATTCACGGTCAACTTCTTCCTTGAGGGCGTACGGTACTGGTCTTGGTTTTAAAAATACTGGTTTTGCATTTTCTCTTAGCTTAAGAGAACACTCATAGTCTGGAATTTTCCCCACCTTCGGTTGAAAAACATCTTGGAATTGACTGAAAATTTCATTTGGTTGAACTGAAATTTCGTCCACCTCCTGCACATTTATTTTCAATCCTCGCACCCAACGTCTGCCAATAATTGCGCTTCCTGGTTCCGCAACAACATATATAAGTCTCCCATAAATTTATTTTCTTTATATGATACGGGAACTCGTGCATATCCAATAGGTTTGATTAGGTGTTTCGTATATGATCTAAAAATGACATCTGTCTCCTTGAGTGGGATATTTAATTTAATCGCATCAAAATCATGTTTAGACATGATTGTTACCGGGCTTCCTGTGTCACATTCAAAAGTGCATAATTTATTTTTTATTTTTACCTGAGCAAATATTTTTGGTTCGTGTAATGAATTTGTGGATTCTGAGAAAACGTCAATAATTCGATTGATTGCAAATGTTCCCACTTGGTTTTCGTCCGTTTCGTTATCGCTATCAAGGTCGTCGATATTTCTTATATTTGCTTGCTTGTTGTGAACTAGCGTTTTGATACATACTTTTGCCAAATGTCCTTTTTTCCGGCAGCTGGAGCAATACAATTTCTTCACGATTGAACATTTGTGGGTTTGGTGATTACTACGACCACAATGTAAACAACTTTTTTCTAGTCCTAATTCTTTCAAATTGATTTTGTTTTTGTTTGTATAATTTTCAGACCCGATTGAATTTTTTCTTCTAATTTGAGTGTTGCGGGAATCAATTTTGTTTATTGAGTTCGGCGTGTTCCTGTAAACTTCGCGGTTTTGTATTTTTGACATTTCTATTGCTAGTGCAATATCTAGGGCTTTTTCCAAATTAATTTCAGCTTGTTGTAAAATACTGCTGTGACCTTCCCTACCTAATTTTTGTACAGGGGAGGTTCAACATAACTGCCCCTTCTTACTAAGCTCCCGGTGATGAGTCGCTCAAGGGTGGGTTCCTAATGAACGGTCAATATTAGAGGCAATCTTATGAATATTTATTGGCTCTCTCGGGATGTCTAGTTGCTTTCCTTTTTTTTTAAGAAAAAAGAAATAAAAAACTTTCATTAGCTTATGAGTAATATTTATTATTAACAAAATCGAACTGATTGAAATAATTTTCATAAAATAAATGTTTACACAAATGTTTTGGATCGCAGATCCAATATAAAAATGAACCTTTCAAATTAAGAACAATTGATACAAAATAATATTTCAAAATAAAGAGGTGTCCACTCTTTATTCCGACGTGCTTGATTGTTAGGCCAATCAAGTCTCTCGATTTTGTTTTTGTTTGTATAATTTTCAGACCCGATTGAATTTTTTCTTCTAATTTGAGTGTTGCGGGAATTAATTTTGTTTATTGAGTTCGGCGTGTTCCTGTAAACTTCGCGGTTTTGTATTTTTGACATTTCTATTGCTAGTGCAATATCTAGGGCTTTTTCCAAATTAATTTCAGCTTGTTGTAAAATACTGCTGTGACCTTCCCTACCTAATTTTTGTACAGGGGAGGTTCAACATAACTGCCCCTTCTTACTAAGCTCCCGGTGATGAGTCGCTCAAGGGTGGGTTCCCAATGAACGGTCAATATTAGAGGCGATCTTATGAATATTTATTGGCTCTCTCGGGATGTCTAGTTGCTTTCCTTTTTTTTTAAGAAAAAAGAAATAAAAAACTTTCATTAGCTTATGAGTAATATTTATTATTAACAAAATCGAACTGATTGAAATAATTTTCATAAAATAAATGTTTACACAAATGTTTTGGATCGCAGATCCAATATAAAAATGAACCTTTCAAATTAAGAACAATTGATACAAAATAATATTTCAAAATAAAGAGGTGTCCACTCTTTATTCCGACGTGCTTGATTGTTAGGCCAATCAAGTCTCTCGCTTTACACTAGGGCTTAAATGTTTTTAAATAATATTGGTGCTTGTTCAAAGCTTAAAGTATTAATAACTAAATAATAAAACTTTTGATAAAAAAAAACCTTTCACTTAGGGTAATGAAAAATGCACTTTGGAAGAAGTCCTTTTTTCAAATCCTGTATTAACGCGCTGATGGCCAATTGTGTAATAAAATTAAAGAAATAATAAATTCACAGTACCTGTCTCCTTGACAAATCGAAGTTGTCACCTTATTACGCGCATCGGGCGCACCCTTAGATTTTGCTTTTATAATCTATTAAACTCATATTTTAAATTTCGAATCGATCCGGTGAAAATTATTCTTTGAGAAGACATTTTTAGGTCGGGTTGTAAAAATAAAAGATTGAAACATTCGCTCAACTAATAAATTTACGTTTTGCAAATGCATAATAATCTTAAGAATTGTAGAGTTAGGAAAGTATCATCAAATATTTTAATACACGTCCAATAAACCATACGGTAGATGAGGAAGTGTTAATAATGTTGACGTAGCATCCATCCATAATTCACCTCATCAGCAATAAATTCTCTATTCGTTAGCGTTGCAAACTAAACGTCAACTCATACCTATACTTTACTATAATCTTTCAAACGACTGAGAGAAACTTTTATGCGATCCATAAACCCACGTCGGCCGTCGATACAAAAAACGGGCACGTGCGATGGTGAGACCGTGTGAACGAATGCATTCGACATCGTTATCTTAGACAGGCATCGACATGCAAACCCATGTGTTAATTTTTAACATGGAAAGTATAGCGGTTTCGCAATTTTAAACTTCGATAAAAACAAACAAAAAGTGCAAAAGATAGACCCTTTTCGTCCGACCAGACGAGCAAAAAATTGTTTTGCTCGCACGTGTCTTGCAAAACTTCTCGATACACTTTGCATGGAGAAAGAAGAAAGTGTGCTCTCACGCTTTAGGTATTGTCCAATTAAATCGCATATCCCTTCTTTCTAAATTTAGAGGACCCAATTATAAGGATCCAAATCAATCATTAAGTGGGAATAATCCTACATTGTGGTAGGGAAAATGCATAAAAAGGACTGCAAGTTGCATATTCGAGGAGATTCACTTAGAATCTGATACTACCTTTTCGTATCATAGCGCTTCCAAAAGCGGAATTAAAATACCGAGGTCTCACATTTATTAGAGATCCTTAAATCAATACTATTCATTTGTGCTAAAAATTATTGTGCGTCAACTGCAGGTATTATCGAACATTAATATCGTCAATTATTGCTAAACATTTAATACGTTATCGAACAATTAATATCGTCAATTGTTACTAAACATTTAATCAGTTATCGAACATTAATATCGTCAATTATTGCTAAACATTTAATCAGTTATCGAACGTTAATATCGTCAATTGTTGCTAAACATTTAATCAGTTATCGAACGTTAATATCGTCAATTGTTGCTAAACATTTAATCAGTTATCGAACAATTAATATCGTCAATTGTTGCTAACATCTAATAACGTTTAACAAATTATCGGACAGTTTATACCATCTGCTTATCACGTTTAATAAACGTCGAGTATTGCAATTGAAGTATCGAGCTGTAGCCTCGCAATATTTGCCGCTTAGAGGTAATTACGTAGCATTTCTTTTATCGGTATGGTATAGAACAGGTGTTGCACTACGAACCCATGTGTGCAGTCCAATCGTTTTTTTTTATCAGACACCACATTGACGATTCTTATTTATACAGTGCCGGCTTTAACCAATTGCAATTTCGCGAATAAATATTCCAGTGTATTATTTCGTACTGAACCCCTATTTATCGCGTTACGGAGAGTGTAATCACCCCGCCATTTCACCGCCTTCCGATTTGAAGAGGTTTTGGGAGCTGGTTATTACGCTGCCCTTCTGGTATGGTTTGAGACGTCGCATTCAGCTCTATTCTACGTTCCGAGGACGAATCTCACTCCTGAAGGACCCGTCATCGACTTTACCTAGAGGTCGAACATCAACCACCCCAAATTAAGTAAGAAACCTTTTTATATTTTTAAGATTGTGATGTTAATTGGTCATATTGACCACTAGTTGTGTTTATGAACGTTCAGTTCAACCCTGGAAGACGATATCGCACCCCTTTTGTACCTCTTTTGTGTTATTTAAGGTTGTTATCTATTATTAACGTAACTTTTACCACGCCATTCGAGCGTTCAGAGTGTAACCAAACCATTTAACGTAACGTTTCAAGTTTAGTATTGTAGCTAAAGTTTGTTTTTCCCGTTGTTGGGAATTTTGATAATCAATTGCATTGATTAAGTTTCATGATCAATTTTATGAATCACAGTTTAGATGTCATCGAGTTGCACTTAAGTAACTAGTAATTTTGGTGGAGCGCTGTATTCAATACGCCCCCTTTTTACGTATGAACTTTCGGGATCATACCTTGCATATTAACCGTTTGTATTTTTGTAAGAATAATTGTTTTACGAGTATAAATTTCGCGACGGAAACCACACTGAAAGGTTCCGCCGACTGTACATATTTATTTTTATACAAGACATGTAAATTTGATAGTATCTTGTGTAAATTTTGTCAACTCCCCCCTGATATTATTTTATTTAATACATTTTTGTTATTTCCCAACTTTGTGTGTTATTATTATTGTTGTGTTAATGTTTATTTAGCTATTTTCACCAACGGAAAGTTCGCCTCCTGTAAAGGTAAGGTCATTGAGCGAGGTTTTTCCGGAGTGAGAATTCGCCGTAAGATCATCAAGTTGTCGCGTACCAGCTTGGAAGGTGTGATAACCAGTCCCCTTCAAAAAGATTCATTTCTTCGTATGCGTGGCGCCCATTTAAACTCCCTCGTGTATATTAACCCCATCGATTTTGACTTAACTCCCCCCCTGTGTAAATTATTCACACCGATTTTGACAATTTTTAGAATCGCGATCGAGGATTGCCCGGTCGTCGATAGGAAACACACGCTTTGCGACGTGCCGTCACACGACCCTTTTATTCCTTTCACCAACCCACCCCTTCGCGACTTTGAGCTAGCCAACCTTTTATTACCTGTTGGAAAGGTGTCGTGGATGCTAAACGTGGTGTAACAAAGTTTTTAAATTTTAAAAAGGATATTACTTCGTTTTTGTGTGTGTGGCCTACTTTAGTGTGCACATCTGATGAGTCAACAATATGGAATTACATTAGTGCGGCGATCGTCATAATCATCTTGTTTGACCTCACATGAAGTTGTTTCCGTATTGACTGAATTTTATATTTGTCGTTTGCATTTTTCCAATTGTAGATTTCCAAACGTTGAGAGGTAAGTTAAATTTAGTTGACAATATTTATTATTATCCAGAAAATTTTATGTGAGTCGAGTTCGTAAATTATAACCATTTACAATAACATTATGAGCATCCATTACTGTCCTTGAGTTTATTTAAGGTTTGGTTCCAACCCAACTGAAAAATTCTAACCTCCAATTGTTAGTAAACAAATAATTTCGGAACCCATCGCAAATATTTTATAGAGCGCATAAAATGCGTGCACTCTGTTAGAATTCACGAAGTCAACTGATTTTTCATCGAAAATCGATATGATTGGCATGCCTGTGCGAATGAAGTAAGTCAAATCCGTTTATTTTCGAATTTATTTCTTTCTAATAAATAATTTTGATTGCAGATTCACCCCTTGTACCAATCTCGGTTTCCTTTGAGGTGTTTTTCATGCAGTTTTGCTGGTACATTGCGTTTTTATGCTGTATTTGGATTGTCCATTGACTCATGTTCTCCATTTTTGTTGTTTTCTTTGATGTCACACAAATTTGACCTTTATTTACTATTTTTTTGATTTACCCTTCGAAATTACTCACATTAGATGCATGAAACAATTACATAATTTTTGATATGATCACATTTTTACAAAGAATGTTATTCATAGAATAAATCAGTTTACAAATTCTTACATTTTTATAGGTTATCATCATTAACACATTTTTACAAATTTTCAGCTAATTAAGTTTTTTGTTTCATTTCTGATGTGACAATCATCAGTCTATTTAAACTTAGCAATGTTTATCATCTTTTGTTCATCCTGAGAGACTCAAGTAAAGTTAGAAAATTGAAATTTTAGAAAAATAAAAATTTCTCGTAGAGCAAATTTTTAAAGTGCCTACCGATTTAGAATTTTATGCTTATTTTGAATTTATTATACATTTTTGTATCGGGAGCCTTTATTTATCATTTTGAGTCATAGCAATACGTTCGCGAATTTCCGCGTCTTGAATACCACGAATAAATTGGGCTCTTAATAATAATTCTATCACCGATTTTGTGCAAGCAGGTGCTTCACACTCCGCTTTGAATTTGCACGTTTTGCTTAACTCTTTTAATGAAGTGATATAATTTGAAATTGTTTCCCCTGGGCTTTGTACTCTTGACAGAAATTTGTGCTGTTCCGTCAGCACATTTCTTTTAGGTGATAAATGTTGTTTTAATAATGCCATTAGTTCTCCGTAGTTTTTGGACGCTGGTAGGTCTGGTGCTGTTAGACTTGATACCAGTTTGTAGTACTTGCTGCCTAGACAATTTATTAACACCATCACTTTAGCTTCTTCCGCTTCTTTGTCCACACTGTCTAAACCTTTTATTTTAAAATAGTTGTCCAATCTTTGCGAAAAACTATCAAAATCTTCTTCTGTTTCTTCATATGGGTCAAAAACCAAAATTTGCGAACGCAGCGTTTCATTGATTGTCTCTTTAGGACTTATCTGTGCCTGTTGTTGATTTTGCATTGACGTAATTAGGTCGTTGAGGGCCGCTATCAAAGGCGTTAAATTTTCCGTCGCCGCCATTTTGGCACTGGAGACTATTTATCGAATGTTTTTTTGATTTTCTACTGGTTTTCTTCACTATTTACATCAAACGCTTTCTTTATCCTCTTCGCCACTCTATTGTGTCTCTAATTATTAATTATTGAATGATTCATTATGAATATTTTAAGCACTTTATTTTGGTGTTGATTACGATACAATACATACAGAACTATTGTTACCAACCTGATTTCCCAATAAACTAAATACATTACAGATGGTGAGAGAATACAAACGGGTAACGGATCGTGAAACCCCCAACATTGACTTTATGTTGGCGGCTGCTAGAGCAGTAAAGACAAGAAATCCTCGGATTTCTATCAGAAAAGCATCAGTGGAATTTAATGTTCCTGTCAAGTCATTAGAGCGATTTTGTAAGAAAATTACAGATGAACAGCTTGAAGCGGGTACTAATACTAATATTGATATCGGTTATAAGAAACACAGGGTGGTTTTTAACAAAGATGAAGAGAATCTTCTAGAATCATATATTACAAAGGCATCTGATATTTATTGTGGATTGACTCCTAAGGAAGTGCGGCGTCTAGCGTACGACTATGGAAAAGGTCTAAACAAACCCATGCCAAATAATTGGCCTATTAATTCAATGGCCGGGCCGGATTGGTTCAGCTCATTTTTAAAGCGACATCCACGATTATCTATTCGCACGCCACAAGCCACTAGTTTGTCTAGAGCGACAAGTTTTAATAAAACCAATGTCAACCTATTCTTTGATAATTTGTCTAATGTTATGGAGCGTTATCAGTTTCTTCCAAATGATATATTTAATATGGACGAAACAGGCGTTACCACATTTCAGCGCCCAGATCGTGTGGTTGCAAGAAAAGGTTTCAGGCAAATTGGATCTTTAGTTTCAGCAGAAAGAGGCACATTGGTGACTATGGCTATTGCCGTATCTGCAACTGGCAATAGCATACCTCCGTTTTTCGTATTTCCCAGAGTACACTACAAAGAACATTTTATCCGTGATGGACCACCAGGATGTCTAGGATCCGCAAATCCATCAGGATGGATGAAAGAAGAGAATTTCTTGCAATTCTTGAAGCACTTTGTGAAGCACGTAAAATGCAGTAGAGATAAGCGAATATAAATTACTGGACAACCACGAATCGCATTTGTCAATTGCAGGTTTAAACTATGCGAAAGAAAACGGAGTCGTGATGTTATCATTCCCACCACATTGCTCCCATAAACTACAGCCCTTGGATAGGAGTGTATTTGGACCCTTCAAGAAATTTGTAAATAGTGCCTGCTGTGCTTGGATGAAAAACAATCCTGGACAAACTATGAGTATCTACAATATTCCATCAATTGTTGCCACCTCGCTACCAAACGCAGTCACCCCTACAAATTTAATGTCTGGATTTCGTGTCAGCGGCATTTGCCCATTTAACAGCACCGACAGATCATCCAGAACCATCAGTAATAAATGACTTCGAGGTTTCTGTTAATATCGCAAATACTTCTAACCTAGAGATTAATTTAAATAATACCAGATCAGCATCCCCAATAGCATCTACTTCGACAGATACAAACTATTTATTGTCACCGGAAGTAATACGTCCATTTCCTAAAGCTGGCGAGAGAAAAGGTAAAAAAGCAATAAAAGAAAGGGTAAAAGTGCTATTCTGACGGACACTCCTGTTAAAGACGAAATAGCCTGCTATAAAAAACAAAAAATAATGAAAAAGGTTAAGAGGCAAATATGTACAGATGAGTCAGGAAAAAAGGGAACGATGAACCCAATTATAGAAGAACAAAAGCCTAAGAAAAGATCTACAGGAAAGAAAACAAGAACCAAGGGAAAAAAAGATAAGAGAGTATTAACCACCGATGACCATATGACAACGGACGACGAAGAAGAGCTTGAAACATTTTGCATCATATGTCATGAACCCTATAGTTCTTCTATTGAAGACTGGGTGCAATGTACCAAATGCAAATTTTGGTCACATGAAGAATGCACGAATGGTGACCCCTGGTACGTCTGTCATAACTGTGACTCAGATGACGATTTGTAACCTTCTTTAATATGTAATTTAGTATATAAGTTTGTTTCAATTATCTTTCAATATCATAGTGAAAACGAAACGTGTAGGACGTATTTTAAAGTGCTCCGTTATCGCGCGATAAAACTTGAATAGTACATCGAAGTTGAAATTATTTTAAGGATAATAAATATTTAAGGATATAATTATATAATATCAAAAGTTAAACACAATATCGTCATACTTTTGTAAATATTAACCGTTCCTCGGGCGGTTAAATTATAATATAAATACGCCAAGATGATATCAAATAATTCAAAAAAGATCAAACCAATGCTCAAAATGGGCCAAATCTGAATTTAAGCTCCACATCTAATATGGAAGTTATCGAAACCAGTAACCCGCATCCATGGCAAGTTGTGGGAAACAATAAGAGAAAAAGAGTTAGCAGCCCGATTACTGAGTTGCCACCTGTGATTCAGACAAACAAATATTTACCACTACAAACGATAAATAATAACGACTCCGAAAATAGTGAAGCAAATAATGATGAACAAATACAACAACCCAAAATAGATAAACCACCTCCGATCTTTGTGCATGGAGTAATCAGTTATCAGGATATGGTTAAGAACTTATATGCCATTGTAGAACAAGAGCAAATCACAACGAAAACCCTTGCAAACAACGTAATTAAGATTAATGCCAGAACAGTAGATAGTTACCGTAAGTTAGTAACACATATGAAACAAGAAAATATCATTCACCACACATACCAACTGAAAGAAGAGAAATCGTACAGAGTAGTGATCAGACACCTGCATCAAACAACACCGACAACAGAAATAAAAGATGAATTAAAAAGTAAAGGCTACACTGTACGGAACGTAATCAATGTACAACATCGCATAACTAAGGAGTCATTACCATTATTTTTTGTAGATCTAGCACCATCAGAGAATAACAAAAATATTTACGACCTTAGATATCTAAATAATAGAGTAATTCGTGTTGAACCACCTAAGAGAAACACCGATATTGTGCAATGTACAAGGTGCCAGATGTTTAACCATACCAAAACTTACTGCAACCGGCCATATGCATGCGTTAAATGTGGAGGACCACACGACACTAAAACTTGCACGAAAACAAAAGATTTACCGCCTACTTGCTACTTATGCAATGGCTCTCATCCTGCGAGTTATAAAGGTTGCCAAGTATATAGAAACTTGCAAGACAAATACAAAAGAGGCCAAAAACAGCAGGAACAACAACAGCATAGAAGACAAAACGCATCTACGTTTTATAATACAAATTTAACACACCCCAATCGACCATCTCAACCTAATAATACGCAAACGTATTATAATTCAAACAACCAAAGAACATATTCAGAAGCACTAAGAATTAATCCCTTAGAAACAAACCTATCTGAATGAAGAAACGCAATTAACAAAATTCCTTAACGAGTTTAAGGAAATGTTCAAACAACTTATGCAGCAAAATAATATGATGATAAATCTATTAAATACAGTCATCAACAGATTGGTAAACTAATGGCCAATTTCCTAAGAATTGCCTTATGGAATGCTAATGGCTTCCAAACATCAAAAGTTAAAGAAACTGAATTATTCTTATTAGCAAATAATATAGATATTCTACTCATATCTGAGTCACATTTTACCGCAAGATCCCATATAAAAATTCACAGATACAAAATTTATTCAACTAATCACCCTGATGGAACAGCACACGGTGGAACGGCCATATTAATTAGGGAAACTCTACTACATCATGAATTAGGCAAGTATGAAACCAACTTTCTACAAGCAACTACAGTCCAAGTCAACATGTTAAATAAGTCGCTAAAAATTGCAGCAATATACTGTCCGCCGAGGCACAACATTAAAAAGGAAGATCTAATACCGTTTTTTGACTCACTTGGTAATAATTTCATAGCAGGTGGAGATTTCTATGCAAAACATACACACTGGGGATCTAGATTGATAACTACCAAAGGAAGAGAATTTCTCAAAATGATTAACGCCAAAAATTATCACGCGGTTTCCACAGTTGAACCAACATACTGGCCTACTGATCCAAACAAAATACCTGATTTATTAGATTTTTTCATAACCAATGGAGTCTCGACCAATTATATAGAAATCCAATCCAGCTTAGAACTAACATCAGATCATACTCCAGTTCTACTTACTATTAGCAAACTGGTTATTAGAAAGGTACCTAAAGTAACACTCCATAATAAAAAAACAGACTGGGATCAATTTAAAGAACATATTCAACAAAAACTAGACTTCACGCTACCTTTAAAAACAAATGAAGAACTTGAAGAGGCGACCAATCACTTTGTAACATCTATCCAGGAAGCTAGTTGGAAAGCAACTCCATTGGTAAAAGAAACAGGCTATGAATACAACATACCTATGAAAATACGTCAAGTTTTGGCTGAAAAACGAAGAGCAAGAGCCAAATGGCACCGTTATAATCATCCTCAAAATAAAACGGAATACAACAGAATCGCTAATCATTTAAAAAAGATAATAAAAGAAGCAAAAAACGAAACATTTAAATATTATCTAGATAATCTGTCGGTAAAAGATAACACTATTTAGAAGGCTACAAAAGGTTTTAAAAGACCCCTAATTACTGCTTCTCCATTACAAAAATCTAATACATCATGGGCAAGAACAAACATCGAAAAAGCTGAACTATTCTCTCAACATCTAGAAGAGGTTTTTAAACCTTTTTCTGATGAACCGGATGAAGAAATCAATCACTTTCTCCAAGCTCCGCTTCAAATGTCCTTGCCCATAAAAAAGTTCAGTTCTTATGAAGTTGAACAAGAAATTAGAAACCTTAATAAAAAGAAATCTCCTGGTTACGATCTTATAACTGGGAAAATATTAATTGAATTGCCTAGGCTGGGAATAAAATTTCTTACGATGCTGTACAACTCTATCTTGAGACTATCACACTGGCCAATACAACTAAAATTTGCCAAAATAATTTTAATTTTGAAGCCTGGAAAACCCCCAACAGAAGTAAGTTCTTATCGACCAATTAGTTTGCTCTCACTCCTATCAAAGCTAATGGAGAAGCTCTTGTTAAAACGCATAAATAATGAAGATCTCTTAGAACAATTTCTACCAGCACATCAATTTGGATTTCGAAGACAGCACTCAACCATCCAACAGTGTCATCGAATTGTAGATAACATCTATAGAAGCTTAGAAGAGAAGAAATACTGTGGGGCGGTTTTCCTTGACATCAAGCAGGCTTTCGACAAGGTGTGGCATAGGGGTTTGTTATATAAAATTAAGAAGAATCTGCCATATCATTATTATCAGGTTTTAAAATCGTATTTGGAAAATCGTTGCTTTCAAGTCCAACAAGATGAGGAGGTTTCAAACATTTGCCCTATTAGATCAGGAGTTCCGCAAGGAAGCGTGATTGGACCATTGCTGTATTTACTTTTCACCTCCGACATACCTACTACAAATCATACGGAAACAGCAACATTTGCCGATGACACTACCATTATATCAACGGACGAAAACCCTGCTACCGCATCTCAAAATATCCAAGCACATCTTTTACTATTGCAAGAATGGCTGAACAAGTGGAGAATGAAGGTTAATGAAGCAAAGTCTACTTACGTGACATTTACTTTAAGATACAAATTATGTCCTCCAGTCTATATTAATGACACTATTATACCATGTGCAACAGAAGCTAGATACTTGGGACTTCACCTTGACAGCAAATTAACATGGAAGGCACACATTATTAAGAAAAGAAAGCAAATGGACATCAAGGTAAAGAAAATGTATTGGCTAATTGGAAGAAGGTCTACCCTATCTATGGAAAACAAGATTCGCATTTATAAAACAATCATCAAGCCCATATGGACTTATGGCTTGGAACTATGGGGCTGTTCGAGCAAATCCAACATCAACGTCATACAGAGATTTCAATCTAAAACTCTTCGCACGATGATGGACGCACCATGGTACATAAGCAATCACACGTTACATTCAGACCTGCAAATTTCATATGTCCACGAAGAAATACAAAAACGAGCAGAAAAGCATCACAACAGGCTTGAAGATCATCCAAATCCGCGAGTATCGCTGAACTTCTAGAAAACAATATAAATAGACGACTAAAACGAAAATGGCCTCGTGACTTATTGTTACAGATATAAAAGAAAATGATTGCGGGTAAAGCCGATGGGCGGAATCCCCTACAAGGACAAGACAGCAGATTATCTCATAGAATGTATAATTAAGCTGTTCTGATTGATAATATGTAAATATTGGTTAAATAAAAAAAAAAAAAAATCTTTCAATTGCATATTTCTTTGGCAACGTACGAACGCTTTTTACTTTACCATACTATTAGTATGAGTATACATACTGCTGTGTTTCAAGCTACCAGGGTCATGCAAATATCTTAATTTCTAACAAATACACAAAATTTACATAGAATTTGACCTCGTTAAAACTCAAAAGATAACAAAGATGAACGAATTTAGCAAAATCAGGTTTAAAGAACCAATTAAGATCTTTAAGTATAGGGGAATGTTTTAAAAAGCTGAAAGATAAACTCAGAGAGGGTTTTATCACCTCAAAATTTGGGAATAAGGGATTGTTTGCCTCAAATATGGTAATTTTAATGTGAATGTTATCACAAATATACATAACCTTAATGATAAGGTACAAAAATGAAAATTATTCCATATACTACAATAATTGATTGAAACCCATTATATCAAAACTTGTTAAATAATTTACTCTATCAAATGTTCATAATTTCAAACCAAAAAACTCCAAAAGTGCATATAAAGGTCAATTTCGCTCAATGTGATAAGAAGATTTGTGATAGGCAGAAAGGTATGGAACTTCGCTAAGAGTTGTTAACAAAACAGCTACCGTATTTGTGAGAGGTGAAAGAGACACACGGTTGATCAACTCAACATCGAAGAAACAGCTCCTGAAAGTTTAAACTCAATTAGAACACATAAAACACAAAATGGTGTGAAACTTCACTTACAGATAAGAAAATTTCGACGAATTTCGAGTACAGCGCAGGAAAATTAGACAGTCTACTTTTAGTTCTTGAAAAGGCAAGACGTGTGGCTCCGTAAAATAAAAGTTTAGTCCAGAACACCAAAATGTGTGATTAATTCCAATTTTATCTAAAAATAGATAACTAAATTTGCAAATGGCTACCCTACAGTAAAAACAATTACACCGTCAATGAAGTAAAAGTGACTCACCTTATTATAACTGAAGATCAACATCTATTAACATTCACTGGCATTCCACGAAAACGATTCTCAACATCAACAAGTGTCCACTAATAATTCAACGCCGTTAAATATCACCGAATGGAAGCTTAAAATTCCACTGACGCAACAAGCAACGAGTGTGTGCAACTTCGTAAAGTGACAGTGCGACGAAATTGTGTTTATGCGCAAAATCCTGTTTACATACAGGATGGATTAAAAATTAAGGTATTTGAAAATTAAATTTCTATTAACTTTTCATGTATTATTATTATTGTAAAATTTCGTCAACCCAAGAAGGAAGGAAGTCTTGAATTGATTTATTTAATATTTAATATTGTATATTTCTTTTAGATAAGAACTTATCTAAAAACATTGTGCGCATTGCGAATTTATTTAATTAACTTTGATAAATATAAAACCATTTTTGAAACAAACAATTTTTATTCGTCGACTTGATTTAATAACAGTAAGCATTACTCAATTTAAAGTTTCGTCAATGCAAGCTAGTAAGTTCATCTCAATTATCTTGACATCTACAATTTTAGTTTACAAATTCACTTCAACCCACAAGCATCCCATAATTGAGTTAATTCAATGAACCTACCACACCCAGAGTGGAATCTCTAGACTGAGCTGGACAAAAAAGGGACAAGGATCGTGAATTTCTGAGTAATTTGTGCACCCTGAAGAAAAAGAATTCAATTTTATAAATTTTACTTTCACTTGAAAGTTGGCGCCTAACGAAAACCAGGGTGGTGCAGATTGCTCAAGGAATTACACAGCATCTTTTTGTCGCCTGCCAACGTGGGGCTCGATTGAACACAATTGGGGGTGTAGAGACAATTAATTAAAATTGGGGTTGAAAATAACAAAAATTTTATTCTTTTTGACAAAAATTTGTGCAACTTTTGGCAATATTTAGGAGCAATTTTAGGCAGTATTAAGGGTTGGAAAGGTTAGAGTAACAAATTTTAATTATTTCTTCAAAAATTTCGACATTTTAAATTTAAATACGAGTCAAAATGGACTTAAAACAAAAACATTTAACAACATTCAACATGATGGAGTTAATTCTGAAAGAACTCAAATCCTCAAAAGAAGAAATGGTGAAAAATCAAGAAGAAATGTCGTTGAAAATAGAATCCTCAAAAGAAGAAATGGTGAAAAATCAAAAAGAAATGTCTGAAGAATTGAAGGATGTGTCAAGAAAATTAGATGCCACCAATGATAAAATTGATGTCATGGATGGAAAGGTTGAATCAATGAAAAGTGAAATTAAAAATGAAATTAATGGTTTGTGCACAAAGATGGAAATAAAATTCGAAAATTTGGAAAAGCCTACAAAACAAATAAAACAAAAAGTTAAATTGGTCCAACTAGTTGAAGTAAAAGAAGCCAGAATAACTGAAACAATGGAGATCGAGATAATTGAGGAGCGAATCCAAATAGAGAAAATTGTAGAAATGGTGGAAGACACAACAACACAAAACAAGTATCAACTCATTAAAATACATTCAAGGAAAAGCTTCAAAAGGCTACGTTTTAAAATCAAAAAGGTCAAAACGAAAGAAAAATACAAGACCTTAAGAAAATTTAAAGTGCGTGTTATTAATAAAAATCGAAACAAAAGAAAACACAAAAATTTAAAATTTTATAAAGACATTCAAAAGGTCAAAAGAAAAACATTTAAAAGTGTAAAGGTGCCAAAAACAATAATAAATAAAAAGAGACAGACTCGTATAAAATATAAACATTTCAAAGTGCATAAACTTTTATGGTACAAACAAATTACATTTAAAAAGTGCAAGATTCGAACAAAAATAAAAATTATGAAATTAATTAAAATTCGATTGAAAAGAACCAAGTCAAAACAATCACGAGAAGGCAAAACTCGATGGAAAAATTCAACATTTAGAAAACTGAAAATTCATAAAACAAAATCAAAATTGTTCAAGAAGATTAAAAGAATGAAGAGATCCAGTCATGGAAAGGTAGAAATTGTCAGGTGGATATTTAAATTTAACAATAATGAAGCACAAATTAATATAAAAATCATGGATTGGCTGATGAAAATGTCTTTCTATAAGCACATTCGCTTCAAACAATAAAATAAGTTCGATCAATTAAAATTATAGGACGGAAAAAAATTATAAAATTTGACAACAAAGTAATTGAACCAGGAATAAGAACAAAAATTTAGAAAAAACTTAATCAACTTTAAAAATTATTAATTAAATTACAAAAATTATGAACACTTAACAAAGCATTGAAAATTTGAAGATTACTGAAAATACTATAAAAATTTATTGACTAGAAGAACACAGAAGCGTGTGAAAATTGGAAAAATTTATATTGAAAGAAATTTAAAAATAAATGAGGATTAATTAATTAAAGAAACGATAAAACATGATTGGAAGACAACAGAGTTGAAAGTGCTGCTCTGAGATGCAAAATTAAATGCAAGTGAATTTGACAATGGATATGATTTGATTTAAAAATAAAATGATGGTTGATTACGACAATGAATTTGAAAATGTTGAATTTAAATGAATTTATGATAAAATTGAATGAATTAATTTGAAAAATTTAGAGGGAAAATAATCAACAGTTGCGAAATTAGGCACCTTGATTAAAGTTAAATAATTATAAATAATTAGAAATGGGGAAAAGTTTAAAATTAAAAATTTTTATTGTTAAAGAATCGACCGAAATAAAAATAATAATCAAAAATTAGAAAAAACAAGTTCACAAAACAGGAAATTTAAAGTTAAAAAAGCACACTTTTGAAAGGAATAGAATTCAAGAATATTAAGTCCTAGTAAGGAAACGATTAATCCGAAAATTATAATTAAATAGATGCAAAAATAAATAATTAAAACGCTTAGAAACAGTCACAAATCAAAAATTTCAGTAAACAGTCAAAAATTAGTGTCATAAAGACAGAATTTGTTAATAATTACAACAGGATGGGAGGAAGGGTTGTCAGAATGAAAAGGTCATTAAGACTAACAATTAATTAAAAACATTTAAAAATTTTAAAAGAGTTCAATAATGCACAATTAATAATAAAATAAAAATTTGAAACAGTCACATGTAAATTTGAAAAGGTGACACTTAAAACAAATAATTGATTAGAAAAATATTAGGATAAAAATTTATCATTACAAAAATTTAACTTTAATTTACAATTTATTTATTCACAATTACTTAACCATTACATTTTAATTTAATTTGATTTAGCTATAGGAAGCACATTATAAATATAAAGATAATCTCAAGTTTGAGAACAATTAAAAATTTTACAAATTATTAAAAGCTCAAATAAGTAGCCAAACAAAAACATTTTACGATAACATTAATTTTTACAAACAATTTAATTTTTAGAATAATTTAAAAGGGGAAACAATTATACAATTTGACTTTAATTTTATAAACAATTTACTTTTATTTTAGCATTATAATTTAATTATACCAAGTGAAAATTTTAGACGAAGCATCATTTATGCGAGCTCAATGCACCAACTCCAACTGGAAAGAAACCAGTCACACAAAAATTTACTTTATGCTCATTTTAAGGGATGAAACAGTCACAAACATTTATAAACACTTTTGCCAATCATCACTTTATACATGACTCAATTGAGAGCTTCAATAAGAACAAACAAGATAAAATTCATATGGGTGAAAAACCTAACAAATTCCAAAATTTGTCTGTTTCAACACAGCAATTTGTTTGGAAAATTTAATCTTAAACCTTCACAAGTTGAAGATGAAATTTTGAAAAGGTTTATGCTGTGTTTCAAGCTACCAGGGTCATGCAAATATCTTAATTTCTAACAAATACACAAAATTTACATAGAATTTGACCTCGTTAAAACTCAAAAGATAACAAAGATGAACGAATTTAGCAAAATCAGGTTTAAAGAACCAATTAAGATCTTTAAGTATAGGGGAATGTTTTAAAAAGCTGAAAGATAAACTCAGAGAGGGTTTTATCACCTCAAAATTTGGGAATAAGGGATTGTTTGCCTCAAATATGGTAATTTTAATGTGAATGTTATCACAAATATACATAACCTTAATGATAAGGTACAAAAATGAAAATTATTCCATATACTACAATAATTGATTGAAACCCATTATATCAAAACTTGTTAAATAATTTACTCTATCAAATGTTCATAATTTCAAACCAAAAAACTCCAAAAGTGCATATAAAGGTCAATTTCGCTCAATGTGATAAGAAGATTTGTGATAGGCAGAAAGGTATGGAACTTCGCTAAGAGTTGTTAACAAAACAGCTACCGTATTTGTGAGAGGTGAAAGAGACACACGGTTGATCAACTCAACATCGAAGAAACAGCTCCTGAAAGTTTAAACTCAATTAGAACACATAAAACACAAAATGGTGTGAAACTTCACTTACAGATAAGAAAATTTCGACGAATTTCGAGTACAGCGCAGGAAAATTAGACAGTCTACTTTTAGTTCTTGAAAAGGCAAGACGTGTGGCTCCGTAAAATAAAAGTTTAGTCCAGAACACCAAAATGTGTGATTAATTCCAATTTTATCTAAAAATAGATAACTAAATTTGCAAATGGCTACCCTACAGTAAAAACAATTACACCGTCAATGAAGTAAAAGTGACTCACCTTATTATAACTGAAGATCAACATCTATTAACATTCACTGGCATTCCACGAAAACGATTCTCAACATCAACAAGTGTCCACTAATAATTCAACGCCGTTAAATATCACCGAATGGAAGCTTAAAATTCCACTGACGCAACAAGCAACGAGTGTGTGCAACTTCGTAAAGTGACAGTGCGACGAAATTGTGTTTATGCGCAAAATCCTGTTTACATACAGGATGGATTAAAAATTAAGGTATTTGAAAATTAAATTTCTATTAACTTTTCATGTATTATTATTATTGTAAAATTTCGTCAACCCAAGAAGGAAGGAAGTCTTGAATTGATTTATTTAATATTTAATATTGTATATTTCTTTTAGATAAGAACTTATCTAAAAACATTGTGCGCATTGCGAATTTATTTAATTAACTTTGATAAATATAAAACCATTTTTGAAACAAACAATTTTTATTCGTCGACTTGATTTAATAACAGTAAGCATTACTCAATTTAAAGTTTCGTCAATGCAAGCTAGTAAGTTCATCTCAATTATCTTGACATCTACAATTTTAGTTTACAAATTCACTTCAACCCACAAGCATCCCATAATTGAGTTAATTCAATGAACCTACCACACCCAGAGTGGAATCTCTAGACTGAGCTGGACAAAAAAGGGACAAGGATCGTGAATTTCTGAGTAATTTGTGCACCCTGAAGAAAAAGAATTCAATTTTATAAATTTTACTTTCACTTGAAAGTTGGCGCCTAACGAAAACCAGGGTGGTGCAGATTGCTCAAGGAATTACACAGCAATACGTAGTATACCATACATAGTATGGAAAAGTATTGTTTTATTTTATAAGTATACTTATTTTCATTTTTTAACAATAAATAATAAAATTAAAGCCATATTTGTATTTTTTTAAATATATTTGTATTAATTTTATTTGCGACAACTTACCCCAAGTACTGAGACAACATGCCCCGGGACGGGGCACGTTGACGCACTTTTTCACACTGCACAAAAAAACATGTAACTTTACAGCCATAAATAATTTATCAGTTTTTTTCTGTCCAAAAGTTAGCTGAAACATGTACTTAATAAATGCCACATAGTATCCTTAAAAACAAAAAACTATTTGGAAGAAAAAAAAGTTTGAATGAAAAGTGCGTCAACTAGCCCCGGTCTCCCCTACTATGTAAGCTTTATGACATTTCATGTATGTAACTTTGTGATGTCAGTCTTATACTACCATTAAACGTGTAAACATATATTGTTGTATATAAAACTGTTCTTACTCCAAAAGGTTATTATTGGAAGGGAGTTCTCGGGGTAGTGGAGTGACCACAGAAAAAACACAGCGTTCAATTCGTCAACAGTTTCGGCTAAAATTTAGCCATCCTCAGGACTAGAAAGGAGAATATTTATTCAAGACTACAGACAAACTACAATTTTTCAAACACAGAAAATAAAATGTTGCAGAACAATTGTCATACCTCTTAAACAGGATGTAATACGTTTTTCTTTCGTGGCATGGAACATACAAAACAGAGCGCAGTACATATATGGAGTCAATGATATAAAAATATACAAGTCAAAAGGCTAAAATAACACAAAAGTGACAATATCCAAATGTATCTATTGGCCATTAACATGTGGTGACACAGTTAGTAACCACCAGAAAAGTTTTACAAAACAAAAGTAAAAATTACCAACTATAAAAATAACTGTTGGAACCATAAAGCACCGGCAATTTTAAAATAAGTTCCGAAAAACACATCACAACAAAACGTAAAATTTATTCAAAATTAAACAGGTTACCGCCACAAAAGTAGTTCGTTAGAAAAGTAGGTAATGACACATAAAGTAGTTCCCGTGAACTCAAAACAAAGGAGACGTGTCAATTAAAAAAAGAAATCAAAACAATAACAACAAAGTACTCAGCCTGTTTTCTGGTTATAAACGGTGATCAATGCCTTGAATGAAGTGTTGATTTGCTCAAAATCGGTGATCTTGTTGATGTTGTTCGTATCTTCGCCTATGTAGCAAGCTTCAAGGAATGATCTTTTGGGAAAGTGAGGTTCTTCCGCCAAAATGGACACATCCTCCGTCTTAAAAAAGTGGTTGTTGGTCTTGAGATGGTGTGATAGACCAGTGGCTTCGGAACCAATTTTTGCATCGTATATGTGTTGTTTCAATCTAGCCGTGATGAGCTGGCCAGTTTGACCCACATATGATTTTCCACATTCACATGACACTCTGTAGACCACACCGCTTTTATATTTGAACGGCACTCTATCCTTGGTCTTGGTAAATATCAGGTTTCCTAGTTTTGAGTTATTGTAGAAAGCTAGGCGAATTTGGCCATTTCTGGTGAATTCTGTGAGTGCAAGTTTCAATTTGTGTGACAGAAGCGGGTGGTAAGTTACTTTGTAGAATCGGGGGGCAGAGGTTAAATCATTGTCATTCTCATTTTCCAGGTTCGGCAGCTCTCTCTTCCTGAAAACCGCTAATTGGACCAACTTTCGTGGGTAGTTATTTTTAACTAACTGATCACACAGTTGTGTAAGTCGTTCGTTATGGAACACAGGAGACACACATGTCACGATCCGATGTTTTAGTGAATATATGGTGGCCATCAACAATATTAAAAAATTCGGTAACTTGTTGAAGTCAAGGGACACTGAATCATTGGGAGATATATCGTGGGCACTCAATAAATGTGACACCAGCATCCCTGAAATAGTGTTAAAAACTGTATCACTGGGCCCCAAATTTGGAGTAGCCCCTAACCTAAAAGATTTCCCCATGAGGACTTGTTTATCAGAATTAAATCACATAATCTCGGGGTTGCGAACTAGTGAGGTTAAGAGGAATGCTACGAGAGGAAGAATCGTGAACATAATCCATAACTTCTGTAACTTCGGTGATCATAATACGAACCATATTTTGAGGAATCAAGTCGCCGTCACTAAAAAATACCTGAAAGATAACCCTAATATATTCGTTCTTAGGGCAGATAAGGGTAATTCCACTGTAATACTTAACCAGATTGACTACAAGGAAAAGATGTTATCACTGTTTAATGACCCAACTACATACAAAAAACTTAAAAAAGATCCTACATCAAATATACAAAACAAATTCAATAAAATGATAAAAAAGGTACGTGATGGTAACTGGATAGATGAGGCCACGAAGAAGGGGTTGATGACGTACAATGCTCGTCCTCCAAGAGCGTATGGGTTGCCGAAGGCACACAAGATCAACACACCCCTCCGACCAGTAATTAGTTGTTTGGGTTCACCATCTCTCTCCTTGGCGGGGTATATCAATTCAATCTTGAATAATGCATTGCCACATTTCCCGTTCAATATTTATAACTCTCAATCTGCCATGCAGATCGTGACTAATTGTGAGATTCCAAGTGACTACGTCCTTATATCCTTTGACGTGTCATCTCTATTTACCAACATATCTAAAGAGGCAGTAATTGCCTCAGTGTCCAACAATTGGGACTTGGTATCCGAAACTACACCCATACCTAAACACATTTTCATGGAGATGGTCGCCACAATTTTCGATAACAGCTACTTCCAGTACGATGACGAATTTTATTCGCAGCTGGTTGGATCGGCCATGGGAGATCCCTGCAGCCCCATCTTTGCGAATTTTGTGATGAACGATCTCCTAATGAATTTTATGGGCTCCATCGACTTTAAGGTACCATTTTTAATGTTATATGTTGACGATATATTAGTTTCCATCCCTAAAGAAAAAATACAATTCAGTCTGGATATCTTAAACGATTTCGACCCTCTATTGGGGTTTACCTATGAATTGGAAGTGGACGGAAAAATCCCATTCTTAGATATGTGGGTTTGCAGAGGCTCCAACAATTCATTGTTCACCGACTTGTACAGGAAGCCCTCATCTACTGATAGGTTACTCAACTTTAATTCCGCTCACCCCTTGGACCAAAAGATGGCCACCATATATTCACTAAAACATCGGATCGTGACATGTGTGTCTCCTGTGTTCCATAACGAACGACTTACACAACTGTGTGATCAGTTAGTTAAAAATAACTACCCACGAAAGTTGGTCCAATTAGCGGTTTTCAGGAAGAGAGAGCTGCCGAACCTGGAAAATGAGAATGACAATGATTTAACCTCTGCCCCCCGATTCTACAAAGTAACTTACCACCCGCTTCTGTCACACAAATTGAAACTTGCACTCACAGAATTCACCAGAAATGGCCAAATTCGCCTAGCTTTCTACAATAACTCAAAACTAGGAAACCTGATATTTACCAAGACCAAGGATAGAGTGCCGTTCAAATATAAAAGCGGTGTGGTCTACAGAGTGTCATGTGAATGTGGAAAATCATATGTGGGTCAAACTGGCCAGCTCATCACGGCTAGATTGAAACAACACATATACGATGCAAAAATTGGTTCCGAAGCCACTGGTCTATCACACCATCTCAAGACCAACAACCACTTTTTTAAGACGGAGGATGTGTCCATTTTGGCGGAAGAACCTCACTTTCCCAAAAGATCATTCCTTGAAGCTTGCTACATAGGCGAAGATACGAACAACATCAACAAGATCACCGATTTTGAGCAAATCAACACTTCATTCAAGGCATTGATCACCGTTTATAACCAGAAAACAGGCTGAGTACTTCGTTGTTATTGTTTTGATTTCTTTTTTTAATTGACACGTCTCCTTTGTTTTGAGTTCACGGGAACTACTTTATGTGTCATTACCTACTTTTCTAACGAACTACTTTTGTGGCGGTAACCTGTTTAATTTTGAATAAATTTTACGTTTTGTTGTGATGTGTTTTTCGGAACTTATTTTAAAATTGCCGGTGCTTTATGGTTCCAACAGTTATTTTTATAGTTGGTAATTTTTACTTTTGTTTTGTAAAACTTTTCTGGTGGTTACTAACTGTGTCACCACATGTTAATGGCCAATAGATACATTTGGATATTGTCACTTTTGTGTTATTTTAGCCTTTTGACTTGTATATTTTTATATCATTGACTCCATATATGTACTGCGCTCTGTTTTGTATGTTCCATGCCACGAAAGAAAAACGTATTACATCCTGTTTAAGAGGTATGACAATTGTTCTGCAACATTTTATTTTCTGTGTTTGAAAAATTGTAGTTTGTCTGTAGTCTTGAATAAATATTCTCCTTTCTAGTCCTGAGGATGGCTAAATTTTAGCCGAAACTGTTGACGATTTGAACGCTGTGTTTTTTCTGTGGTCACTCCACTACCCCGAGAACTCCCTTCCAATATATTGTTGTATTTGTTCGATCCCTGCCTCATGTCCAACAGGTTATGTTGCCCAGATAACGCGGAAAAGTGTGGTTTGTAAAATAATACAGAACAATAAGTGTTAGTACTCATTTAGAATGGCGGTTAACTATTTAACCAGTGTACCTAAACTTCTAGGGAGAGAAAGTTTCAGCGACTGGTCGTTCGCGGTTGAAAATGTCTTCATACTAGAAGGTTTAACAAAGTGCATCGACGGTACAGAAACTGATACAGTGTTGATGGCCAAGGCGAAGGCTAAATTAGTGTTAACGGTTCATCCTTCTTTGTTTGTACATGTCAGAGAAGCACAAACAGCGAAAGAGGTGTGGACGACGTTAAAGAAATTGTATGAAGATTCGGGTCAAACGAGGAAAATTAATTTACTACGTACTCTAATATCGTTGCGGTTGGAAAATTGTGAATCGATGGAATCCTACGTAAACCAAGTGGTTGAAACTTCACAAAAGTTACGTAGAACAGGATTCAAGATTGATGATGAATGGATAGGTTCGTTACTTTTAGCTGGATTACCTGAAAAATGTGAGCCGATGATAATGGCAATTGAACATTCAGGCATTGCTATTGAAACAGATACCGTCAAAACCAAGTTACTCGATATGCATGTAGATGGCGGTATTAATTCTTAAAAATCCTCAAATATCCTCCTTTTACATTGTAACTAATCCCTTTTTTGACCTATATATCAAGGGATTTTTTTTTGGATATTCCTTGTCACTTGGGCCGTTGTCACCGGCCCCCAATATATTAAAAAAGCATTGGTGGAAACTGGTAAAGCCCCGGTTGATGGTAGAGGATAGCATAAAACCAGAAAACATAAGCTTTCTGAAGAGCACATACAGTTACTCAAAGGACGACGATCTCATTACAGTTTACGGATTTATTTGCCAGAAGAATTAAATGTTAAAAAGCTCCACAATATGTACATGTCCCGTTATCCATTAAATCCTATATCTTATGAAACATACAGAAATATTTTCAATACAAAATACAATATTGGATTTGGATACCCAAGATGCGATACATGTTCAACATGAATGTGACGAACACAAAGCTAAAGTGTCCTGTATTGAAGACAAATTACAGGGCTGCGAAGATGATGGTGAAACGTTACAACTACAAAATTACGAGCCATCTTCCTCCGAGGATGAGGAAGACAGTGATGATGTGGTGAATTGTACTGATGAAACTGATTCAGAGGATGGTGACGATATCGTTACTAACGATTCCGAGGATGATGAAAATATGGTAATAGATCCTGATGAAGTAACAGAAGTAGTGGTAGATCCCGATATCCAAGTAGGAGATGCTAATGCAAAGAATACATCTTTTATTTTATGGTCATAATCTGATCTGAACATAAATATGCTGTACAGATTGTATGCTGTGTGGCGTGAGGAAACTAATTTCGAAAAGTCCAAAGAACACGCATACAGAAGGGCATTTAAAGAAAACTATATTTTGGGATTTCACCGCCCTAGGAAGGATCAATGCCGTATCTGTGTAGCACATACTGAATCTCCCAGCGATGTGCGCGAGTACAAAGATCACATTAGAAAGAAAAACATTGCACGAGACGAGAAGAGAAAAGACAAAATAGAAGCTGCAGCGTCGGAGGGAAAAATTGTATCAATAAACTTCGACCTTCAATAGGTCCTTATGGTGATGTGCGTGAAGTTAGTCCCCCTTTTTTCGAAAGTTAAAATTTTTGTTGTTGTTCTGAGTTGTTCTCCATTTGTTCTCGAGTGTTCTGTAATTAAAAAAAAACATTTTTATTGCCAGCCCCCCTTTTTTCGAAAAGTTAACTTTTTTTTTTATTTGATTGTTCTCAGTTTGTTCTCGGTGTTCTCAAAAAAATAATTGCCAAAAGTTCAATAATAACGGAGAAAATCGCGAAATAAGATTTGGCGTCAGCCCCCCTTTTTTAGAAAAGTTAACTTTTTTTTTTATTTGATTGTTCTCAGTTTCTTCTCGGTGTTCTCAAAAAAAATAATTTTCAAAAGTTCAATAATAACCGAGAAAAACGCGAAATGAGATTTCGCGCCAGCCCCCCTTCTTAAGAAAAAAGGAAGCTGTTTTTTCAGTGTGCATATTATATTTATTTGTAATTTAATAATTAATAAAATTTATATCTCCACATACTCGTATATACACATTCTTGGAGTTTTTTCGTTGGGAAACTTTAACGGGAGTGGGTATCTTTTAATTAAATCGTCAAATTCCACCCAATCGGTGCCTCTTTTTAAAATATTTTCTCTCAAATGTAGTACCGCTTACGGACTCGATTGCTAACGTAGACAATTAGTTTAAATTTTTAATTTCAAATGTTTCTCTGGAACGTAGATATGTTGATACGTTGATACGTTATTATTGAACTTTTGAAAATTATTTTTTTTGAGAACACCGAGAAGAAACTGAGAAAATCAAATAAAAAAAAAAGTTAACTTTTCGAAAAAAAGGGCGGCTGGCGAGAAATCTTATTTCGCGATTTTCTCCGATATCATTGAACTTTTGGCAATTATTTTTTTGAGAATACCGAGAAGAAACTGAGAACAATCAAATAAAAAAAAAAGTTAACTTTTCGAAAAAAGGGGGGCTGGCGCCAAATCTTATTTCGCGATTTTCTCCGTTATTATTGAACTTTTGGCAATTATATTTCAAGTTCGTTCTTTACAATTAATAAAACTTGTAGTAGTACTTCTGCAACCCAAACAACACAGTGTTCAAAAACAAAGCTAAAAATGTCCCTCCAAGTTGCCGACCGAACCCCGCTTCTACTTACCACTCATTGTTATTTCTGTGTTCGAACAAGCAGCAAGTGCTTTAAAAACAAAGTGCAATAAGTTCGTTTTTTCATTAATATTATGGGACCTAGAAAACGAAGTTATAGTTTGGAGGACAACGATCAGCAAGGAAAGAAGAAACAATCACGTTTTTCGGAGTGGCTGGTTCAAGAAAATGATAACCCAGAGAACGAAGGTAAGGGTTTTGTGTAATTATTTATTTTTTAACGAGAATTTTAGAATGTCGACTGCAGTTTATAAATAGAATCTGATGTGTTCCTGTCAAGGTTGTAGCCTCGCTTGGATATAAGTTAAAGAAAGACGAGACGTACAAAAAATGAAAACTGCTGATAACGATTATGTTTTTGTTTGTTTTTTAAGTTAAGTTATAAGCTTTATTAAGATATAAAAAAACTCATTCTTAAGGTGAGATTAAAATAATTTTACATTAAACTGTAATAGATGTGGTTTAGTGGAAAAACTCTTAGATGCGGGAAAGTTTCTCACAGAGATTCACCATTCGATTTCTATGACCCGAAGAGTGTATATATCACCGGGAATAAATAGCGAGTTGAAACCCATATTCGATAGAAGCCCAATAGACAGTCTTTTGTATGGTAAGGGGTTATTGAACTCAATAAATGAGTCTAAAACAGTGGAAAAGTCACCAAGGAGTTAAGACAGACAACTCAAAAGAGATCCAATCATTTAAACTACAGGAGCCCGCCGGCTCCTCATCATTACAGGAATCAGGCGGGCTACAGGGCCAGCTTTCAACAAAGAAATCAGAACTGGCAACTGAACCGAGGCCATCAGAACGCCAGGAGTTGGAGAGGCCGTGTACAGAACAGGAGAGTCCCTCAGAGAAACAATTTTTACAGACGTCAGTAGAGGTAAGAAATTATGCGGGGAGATTAAAAGAATGTTTTAAAGCTTGGAAAACTATTACTCATGACCCTTTCGTGTTAAGCTGTATAAAGGGATACACAATTCCGGTCAACAAAGAAATATGCCAATCTTTGTCCCCTATCGAGCCTTTTCGGTCTAAGTCTGAAATACAGGAGCTTAGAGTAGCCATAAGCGAGTTACTAGAGGCTGGAGCTATCACAACTTGTAGGTTTAAAAAGGGCCAGTTTTTATCTTCCTTTTTTCTAGTATCTAAATCGGGGGGGGGGAAGCGTTTTATCTTAAATCTCGAGAAGTTAAATCAATTTATAGATGCTCCACATTTTAAATTAGAAGATGTAAGAACAGCTGTAAGGCTGATCTCCAATAACCTTTTTTTGGCCACTATTGATCTAAAAAATGCTTATTTTTTAGTGCCTGTAGACGCAAAAAGTCGGAAACTCCTAAGGTTTGTCTTTGACAATCAATTGTACGAATTTAATTGTTTACCTTTTGGATTGTGCACAAGCCCTTGGGTTTTTACAAAAATTTTAAAACCTGTTTTTCATTATCTTAGATCCCAGGGGCTTGCTTCAACGGTTTATTTAGATGATGTGTTGATTTTGGGTAATTCATATGAGGATTGTCTAGAGAACTTAAATAGGACATTAAACTTACTCACACATTTGGGTTTCATTGTAAATTTTGAAAAATGTAGCTTGGTACCAAGTAATAGATGTAAATTCTTAGGTTGCATAATCGACACAAATAAGTTTACAGTAGAGCTAACGGCTAGGAAACGAGCCAATCTGATTCTTCTTATAAAGAATTTCTTTTTCAAAGAAAAGGTTAAGATTAGGAAATTTGCTCAATTAATAGGAAACCTGGTTGCGGCCTCACCGTTTGTAGCATATGGTTGGTTATATTGTAAATCATTAGAGAGGGAAGAGTACTTAAGCTTATTAGTAAATGATAATAATTTTGAGGGATACTTATCCTTATCAGTGGAGGTTAAAAAGGATCTTTTATGGTGGTTAGAAAATTTACCATTAGCTGTAAATAAAATTAGAATTTCATCTTTCCGGCTAGAGATCTTTTCGGATGCTACTCCCAGGGCATGGGGGGCTGTTTGTGGGGAGCAGAGCACACACGGTTTTTGGAATACACAGGAACAAGTATTTCATATTAATTACTTGGAACTAACTGCAGCTTTTTTAGCGATCAAGTGTTTTGCGGCTGATTTAGAAAATTGTGATAAATTCTCCTGCGAATAGACAATACGACAGCAATTTCATATATTAACAGAATCGGGGGTTTTAGGTTCCCGTTACTTAAACTAATAGTTTAAGTTACGTAAACTAATAGAAGTTAGCTCGGGATATCTGGCAATGGTGCGAGCAACGAAAGATTTGGTTGTTCGCTTCATATATATTGCTTCCAAAGACAACTGGGAGGCGGATGCGGAGTCTAGAAAACTAGACATTTCTAAAGAATGGGAATTGGCTCCTTGGGCTTTCCAAGAGATTATTTTAAAGTTTGGAAGGCCGCAAGTAGATCTTTTTGCTACTAGAATAAATACAAAATGCAAAATTTATTCGTGGCATAAAGATCCAGGAGCAAAGGTAATAGATGCCTTTACAGTAAGATGGGATGAATATTTTTTCTACGCGTTTCCGCCTTTTGCACTTATTCTCAAGACTTTACAAAAGATTAAAAGGGAAAAGGTTTGGGGAATTTTAGTTGTACCTTTTTGGCCCTCTCAACCGTGGTTTCCACTTTTTCAATCATTATTGATCAATAAACCTATAAAAGTCAGTGGGAAATCGAACATGGTGATTGGTTAATTAATGATCCACAAAACGAATATAATGGAAAATGCAAATTGTGTGGAATTACATTTACAATTGCTTCAGCAGGAATAGGACAGGTAAGAAGAAAAATTTTCTGTTTTCTGTGTGTGTAGGTGTGTGTGTGTGTGTGTATTGGTATGGTTGCATTAAATATCCAAACTAAACTATGCTATGCTATAAAATGATTTGATTTTATTTAAAATAAATATGCATTTTTTTCCCAATAACTTTGAAAGTATAATTATTTGATGATGACTGGGATGATGGGTAAGATGATAAGGTGACGGGATTATTCTTATTATTTTCAGGTTAAACAACACCTGCAAACAAAACAACACAAATCAAAATTAGAAATGAGGAGAACATCAGGACTACTTGAGAAATTCCTTGACTCTTCTTCTGCTTCCACATCGTCTCAATGTAGTGATAAAGAAAATGTTGTTGCATCTGAGTTAGCCCTAACATATCACACTGTCAAACATAATTTGTCCTACAATAGCATGGATTGTACTATAAAATTGAATAAAATTATTTATGTCAATTCAGCTACAGCAATTCGTCTAGCTAGAACGAAAATGGAAGCACTAGTTACAGAGGTGTTGGGCCCATATTCTTTACAAAATGTAATAGATGCTATTAATACAGATAATTTATTTTACTGCTTACAAACAGATGCTTCTAACAAAAAAAATATAAAACTGTTTCCATTAGTGATACAATATTTTACGGCCAAAAATGGCATTGAAAACAAATTATTAAATTTTTATGAAAATAGTAACGAATCTGCTGATGGTATGTTTGAAGCAATTCAAAAGTCATTAGAGCAATACAAATTATCTTTTCATAATGTATCTGGGTTAAGTGCTGATAATACAAATGCTAATTTTGGTGTCAATCATTCTTTATTCACAAATATGAAAAATTTGGTACCAGATTTGATTAAAGGCAATTGTCATGCACATATAGTGCATAATTGCGTAAGACATGCCATGAGCTTTTTATCACATGACATAGAAAATGTGATTTTAAAAATTTATGCACATTTTTCACATTCTGATGTAAGAAGAGAGGAGCTGAAAAAATTTGTAGCATCAGTAGATGGAGACTTTCATGAAATAAAACGGCATGTGGGAACAAGATGGCTCTCTCTTTTGCCATGCATTGATACATTATTATTAAATTGGTCACCTATTAGAAGCTACTTTTTAAGTTTAGACCACTGTCCAATGGTTTTACAAAATTTATTAATGCTCAATGAAAATGAGAATGATATGATTGAAATTTATTTGCATTTTTGTAGTCACTTATTAAATTTATTTAATAAAGCTGTTAAATGTCTAGAAGGCAACTGCATAACAATTTTAGATATTTATGGGATTATGGTTAGTCTTAGAGATGGATTAACACAAAGAAAACAAGATCTCTTTTTTGGCTATGAAACAGGCAAAAAAATTAAACTGTTATCTTCACCGGAACTGACTACGAAAATTCACAGGAATTTTTTATTATTTATTGACAAAGCCCTAGGGTACCTGAATAAATGGTTTGATTTTAATAACACAAACTGGTTATTTACACTTGGTAATATAAATTTAAAGAGCAATATAGAATTTGATAATATTGTTAACATAATTGAAAATTTAAATCTGCAAAAACTTAATGTAGATATGGATGATCTTTATGGAGAAATCGCTTTATTGAACCAACTTTATAATCAGATAGTATGTACTTCTAAGGGTTTTGCAGAACTATCAACTGCATCAAAATGGCAGCAAGTATTTAATAAGAGTGATGATAATTTTTTAAACTTGTATAAAGTAATTTCATTTTTATTGTCTATTCCCGCCACGTCAGCATTCACAGAAAGAGTTTTTTCTGTGATGAATAGCAAATGGCGAGACGAAAGAAACAGAGCGTCTCTGAATTTGATAAAAAATGAATTACTTATTTACTTTAATTTAAATATAGACTGTAAAGATGCTGTGCAATTGTTCAGTAGAGATACTAATTTGATACAAACTGCAAAAAGCAATAAAAAATATGTTTTCAAACATAATAATAAATAAAAATAAATTGTACTTTATTTTGATACTACGTACTTTTTACTTTCCGAACCCCTAGGTAAGGAAAGTATTGTTATCAGTCAAAATTTGACCCCCCAATTTTTTGACAGATGTTCACGTTTTGAGGTCCCCTGAATCCATTTTTATCATTTTTGGAAGGATGTCTGTATGTATGTGTGTGTGTATGTACGTCTGTGAACACGATAGCGTCTAAACGAAGCAAGCAAATCATTCCAAATTTTGCATATAAGCTTTTTCCTGTCGTAGGACGAAGCCAGATGAAAATAAATTAAATCGTGTAACGGGAAAGGGGGGTTTACCTGGAGCTATTATGACATTATGCGTCATAACTTCGAAACGAAATTAAATATGTAAAAATATTAATAACAAAAAATTAGCGCTATGGAATTTCCTACATTTTTTGTCCTACAAGTTTTTCTCTAAAATATACAGGGCGTTTCAAAAAAATTTGTATTTGTAAAAAAGTTTTGTATTTGTAAATAAAATAGTAAACCGCATTCTACTAACGAAAATAAGATGAAAAGTTTCTAATAACATGGGTCCAAAAATGCTTCGTTTGCAAGATATAGACATTCAAAAGTTTTTTTCTTCCTATTTTGGCAAAATATGAAATTTTTCATCGATTTACTGTTGAAATTATGTAACCATTTTATTTAAAAATATAATATAAAAATTTGCGTCTGTTCGGAAAGTTATGCGATGGCCACATCAGATTTTTTTTTCTTACCTTTAATAACCAATGTACTTTAACTGCAAAAAAAAAGGTGGCAACCCTAATCCTGAGTGGGAAGAAGAGTTTTTCTTCACTATGGTAAAAGAAAAATGTGTATGTTTGATATGCCGATTTGCCATCGCCACACCAAAACGAGGTAATTTGGAGAGACATTATAAAACCGTACATAAAAAACATGAAGACAGCTTTCCACGTCACAGTGATATACGAAAATCTAAATTGAAAGACATGAAGCGTTGTTTGGCAGGTGAACAAGTCATGTTTACAAAACCGTTGGAGAAGTCCAAAGCGGCTACTATTGCATCATACAAAATAAGCCACATTTTAACTAAAAATAAGAAGCCATTTGATGATGGAGTGATGATAAAAGAATGCTTTCTCGAACCAGCTGAGTCTTTGTTCGTAAATTTCAAAAACAAAGCTGAAATAATTTCAACCATTAAAGATATTCAACTATCCCGGCAAACCGTGACTAGACGTGTGGAAACAATAAGCAAGAACTTGGAAAGTCAAACTATGAATGATCTCAGAGACTGCTCTTACTTTTCACTCCAATTTGATGAATCCACAGACGCAACAGATGTGGCGCAATTGTGTATTTTCATACGCATGGTCTTTCCAGATATGACCGTTAAAGAAGACTTTCTAACAATGATACCGTTGAAAGAATGTACTCGAGGAGTAGATATATATGATTCATTTCTAAAGTACACACAAGAAGCACAAATGCCGCTGTATAAACTTGTATGCATAACCACAGATGGAGCTCCAGCCATGACAGGCAACCATAACGGATTCATCGCACTGTGTCGAGCTAATGAAGAATTTCCGAGCTTTTTCGCTTTTCACTGTGTGATTCATCAACAAGCACTTTGTGGAAAAATATTAAACATGAAAGATGTCATGACGATAGCCTTCAAAGTAGCAAACTCCATCCGAGCGAGAAGTTTGCAGCGGCGATTATTCAAAGCACAACTGGAAAGCAGCGGATTCGAGCACACTGACTTACTTCTTCACACAGATGTAAGGTGGCTAAGTCGTGGAAGATTCCTTGCAAGATTTCATGAGTTACTGCCTGAAATAATAATATTTCTAGAAGCCAGAGGAGACGATGTTGAAATGCTGAAAAATGGAAAATGGCAGAGCGATTTGGCTTTCTTAGTCGACATTACAAAGCACCTCAACGATATAAACCTGGAGTTGCAAGGAAAAGACAAAAATATTGTGGACATGATGTCCTCCATAAATGCTTTCAAGCGTAAGTTGAAACAATTGAAGGAAGAAATTAAAAACAAAGACTGCAGGAACTTTCCAACCCTGCTATTGCAACAAAACTCTGAAAGTTTCGTGTCATATGAAAACGAAGTGACAAAAATTCTGAGCGATATTGAAAGACGCTTTGAAGATATTAATAAAATGGAGAATATTTTATCATTTCTGTCTTACCCATTTACCTGCACAAATGTTCATGAAATCTCTTCTAGCTGTAGCGACTATTTTAATATGGAATGTACTGCTCTTGAGGATGAAATGTTGAAGCTCATTTCGGATATAAATTTAAAAGCTATAGCCGGCAACAGTGATTCTTATTCTTACTGGTCATCAATATCCGAAATAAAATATCAATTGATGAAACAAATTGCCCTGCAAATAACTGCTTTCTTTGCATCAACATATCTGTGCGAGTCTGCATTTTCGCATATGAAAATAATAAAATCAAAATATCGCACACGTCTAACAAATGACCACCTGACAGCCTGTTTGCGTTTAGCATTAACAGAAAACATCCCTAATTATGAAAATTTCGCGGAGGACCACCAATGTCATGCTTCGACATCAGCGTTAAAATAATTTTTCTTTTTTATTACTTATCAGTAATATTTTTTATTATTTTTGTAGTGTTGAATGATTAAAAAATTAATAAACATCACTAATGCAGTTTTACTTCTAATTCTTTTTTGATAACTATTTCTCCTTCACGATGAACCGACGATCTGCAGGATCGCGCGCCTTCGATGAATGCAAAAAACGCAGACCGTTCGTCGCGTAAATCATTGACGGAGGCCTTTATGTCTAGCAGTGGACGTTCAAAAGGCTAAAATGATGGTGTCATTATATTTTGGTTTTAGTTGGTGGGATGTATGGTTTAAATGTCGATCTCCTAGTCAAATATTTTTGCTAGGTCGATCTCTCCAAGAAAAAGTATGGGCACCCCTGGCGTATACGATTTATCTGCTCGCAGTAAAACGAACGAAAATAAAACGTATACGTTTCCAAACGTGTAGTCAAAAATCTGAAGTATTCGTTTTAGTTGGGAAACGTGTGCTCGTTTTCACTTGCGAATGGTCAAAAATCGGGCCCCTGGCTACTTTTTTAAATACCGATTAGGTATTTAAAAATAAAAAAAATTTAATTAAACATTTTGAATGAATGACCTCATTTGACCCCGAATCCATGACCTAGAGGTCTGAGAGGTCAAGGTCCTCCCAAGATGCCCCCCAGGCTACTTTTTTAAATACCGATGAGGTATTTAAAAATTAAAAAAATTTAATTAAACATTTTGAATGAATGACCTCATTTGACCCCGAATCCATGACCTAGAGGTCTGAGAGGTCAAGGTCCTCCCAAGATGCCCCCCAGGCTACTTTTTTAAATACCGATGAGGTATTTAAAAATTAAAAAAAAATTTAATTAAACATTTTGAATGAATGACCTCATTTGACCCCGAATCCATGACCTAGAGGTCATGAGAGGTCAAGGCCCTCCCAAGATGCCCCCCCAGGCTACTTTTTTAAATACCGATTAGGTATTTAAAAATAAAAAAAAAATTTAATTAAACATTTTGAATGAATGACCTCATTTGCCCCGAATCCATGACCTAGAGGTCATGGCCCTCCCAAGGTGGCCCCACGAGCCAACTCAGAACCACCTGTGGGGTTCTGCCCCAGGGGCTTCGCCCCTCACCACGAGAATAGGGCTTCGCCCCCTTACTCACGAGCCCCAGCTCACAGACACCTGCGGGTTCTGCCCCTCTACCCGCTTCCTCCCCTTAAGACGACCCCTTCCTTCAGTACTTCTCCTATCCACAGTCATCTCTCTCTCTCTTGTTCGTCCTTCACCACAAATAATACACCGCACCACACATAAACCGACAGCAATACATAGAGATAAAACATCTATCAATGACTCAACTACGAGGGTTTCAAGCTCGAATTACCGATGAGTCTAAGATGCCTTATTGTCCTTCATAAAAAACCTACGTATCAAACCGTCAAGGTTTAGCATGAAAACTGACTACATCGCCGTAAAACCAAATTCTATTCATACGACATTTTTTTCTTGACAAACTGTACATGCGTAATTCGGTAGCTCCGTCCACGACTCTAAACAAGAAAAAACTATGAAAATTGAATAATATTTTGATAATAATAAAAACAATAATAACAAACACTACCCATAATCACAGAATAAAATCTATAAATTTAACAATAAAAATTATCGATCCGATTGCTAAAATAGATAGGTTAATAAATAAATATTATGATTTATAAAATAACTTCCACTTTAGCAGTTTTAAAATGTCACATAATCTTATTTTTAACCTTAAAAATATATTTCCGAATCTGAATAGCTATTACATCTCGATCCGGCTGGGACTGCTGACATACTAAACTTTGAAGCTCCTGGCATATTATGGCGACCCCGACAGCTACAAGTAACACATGCGCACTAAAAGCATTAAGACAATATTGTATTATCAGACAATATATCGACGGTCACATTTCAATATGTCATAAGTCATAACCAAAAATTGCGATCTTCCAGGAAACAGTAAAAATATTTATTTTTAAATAAAATGCAATAGCCGTGGCTTATATTTTAAAATCATAAAATATAAAACATGAAAGCAAAATTCTCTAAAAATTTACAAAGAAAAAAAATACATACGACAAATTGAGGAAGATACAGATTTAATTATTTTATTTAAATAAATTTGGTTGCTGCATTACTAATAATAAAAATAAGAGCCTTAATTATATCAATAAAAAATATAGATATTCGAAAAAAAATTAAACCAGACAAATATTTACAGGAAATCTTAATTATTAATGCAGCTTAAGCTATCATAAATGACTAGTAGACATTATAATTGGTTTTAATTGCTGAAAATGATCATATTTGGCGTTTTTTTTTATTAATTTAATGATTTAATACAATGAGAGAGATTTGCTAAAATTTAAGCCCGAAATCTAAATTTCGCTAAAATAGGGCTTACGACATATGCAATATTCAACAGGTTCATTGAGCTTAGATGCATGTCGCAACCTGCATAAGTGCCTACACGGTCGAATGAAAGTTCAATAAACCGGATGATTATTACGCAATATATCATAATAATTTATCAAAGACCTTTTTTACCTTAGCTCTACAGTATGGGTACCCTAGAAGTTCTTGCTCGGCAAGTTATATATTCCAATAATTAATAAAAGAATTATGTAAGCCTGGTAATTTTCCGATAAATGATGCAATAGGAAATGTTAATATTGTAATTGTTATTCATTGTCGATTTAGCAAAAAGGATGTTCTCGAACGTCCTGGATTTATAAAATTTGCTAATTAAACTATTTTGAAAAAATTTTGATTATTATTCATTATTATATAAGTTTAAGTTAAGGTATAATCTAGGTCAGTTTGAAATTTGAAAGTTAAATTAATTGTGGAAAATAATATTCAATAAAAAATAAATCAAGAAAATTTAAGTGTTTTTTTATATTAAGTGTTAAAAGTTCAACTTACATTGCTGGCGTAGTCGCTACGGATAAGGAATTTTTGGGAAAATTAGTACTCAAATCGTCTGAAATTCCCAAAAAAAACACGGAAGCTGCAAAACGTGGATTAAAAACGCCACAAACCCTAATTTTAAGAAAAACAAAGTGGATTAAAAACGCCGCAAACCCTAATTTTAAACGAAGTGGATTAAAAACGCCGCAAACCCTAATTTTAAGAAGAAACGTGGATTAAAAACGCCGCAAACCCTAATTTTAAGAAAAACAAAGTGGATTAAAAACGCCGCAAAACCTAGCTTAAGAAAAACTACGGATAAAACTGGCCGTAAAAACAACCGATTTCAATTGAAGTGAATTAAAAACGTCGCAACATTTGGATTGGAAACAACCTAATTTAAGAAGAAAAACGGATTAAAAACGCCGCAACTAATTTTAAGTAACCAACCAACAAATTTAAGAAGACATATTAAGAAAACATATTACGAAGAAAATTAATAAAAACGTGAGTAAAAAGCTCAAATTTATCCTAAATCCTAATATTAAAACCTATAACTAATTAAAAATAAATTGAAAATAGTCATATACGCGAAATAATTTAAATTTAGAAATAATTTACATTTTAATAATAATTAAATTACATCACGTAATAATAAATACCTATTCATCATTCTATTTTTATACCTAAGTTAAATGAACTAACAATTCTACATTATTCAACAATTGTAAAAAACCTTTTTGGGGGTGAAGGAAAGCAATAAAACAACTTATCTACCGTTTAGCCAACGTTTCGATTAATGTATTTAATCATCCTCAGGGCTGGAAAAAATACAGAGGTGCTCAATAAACGATTAAGGTATTATGGATCGGCAACTACATACCATACAGTAGGTGATCGATAATGTTTGACAATGCACAACTATAGACATCGGGAAAGGTATTGCGCAACAAGTGATGAAATTGTGGACACGATCATCGTCAAAAGGGTTAAAAACTTAACAATATTGTAAAATTATGTAAAAATATATGGGACAATTCACAGTGTATAACGTTTTAAAATTTAAAAATATAACAATAGTAGTCAAATAATTAGAGTCTACTTCAATAAATCAATTGCAATAAAATAATTTATCTGCCCCTGAAACAGATAACAAACAGATAAATCGTGTCCAATAAAATCGTACAAAATTACAAAATTTAAAAATTCCCGCAAAATTCCAACCGCATATCAACTCGACAGGTGAAGCAAATTCGTTCGCGCCATCTGGCCGCGAAAACACAAACCGAGATGTAAACAAACAAAAGATTGTCAAACATCAGATCTTATAACATCACATCACGTAATCGTCGTCACAACGCACCAAACTTGTCCAACAAAGAAGTAAAACAAACATTAGTAATCTTTCAACTTGCCAAGGCAACAAACGCAACTATCTCTGCGGTCTTTTGGTCTTGATTTTAAAGTTCTGCAGTAGGTTAAGGTAACCATTGTTTATGTTAGAATAATCACTTTGTATGTTGATATTATTGCTACTTGTAGATATTAGGGCAGCTTCTATAAACATCCTCTTGCAGTAGCACTTCTCCGACGCCAGTATCGTTATATCCTCATCTTTAAAATTGTGGTGTTTTTCGATAGAATGGTGAGCCAAACCTGTCTTCGTTTTACCCAGTCGTATATCATAGTGGTGTTGGTAGACTCGTTTGGATAGTTTCTGGGATGTCTGTCCAATATATTGGTGTTCGCAATCGGAGCAGTTTATCTTATAGACAACGTTGGCTCTATCCAGTATCGGTGTTCTATCCTTGACTCTAGAAAAAAGGATACTGTTCAACGTCAGAGGAGTATGAAATGCTAACCGCAAGTTGTCCTTAGCTATACACTCCTTGAAAATGTGTTTTAATTTGTTAGCTAGCTTAGGATGGTATGTGATCTTACTAAATTTAGCCTTTTCCTCAGGTTCTTCCTGCAAAACTTCGTTTCTGATAGGTGGAGCCTTCTTCCTAAATAGAATGTTGTCCAATAGACGACCCGGATACCCTTCACCCCCAAAAAGGTTTTTTACAATCTAATAGCTGAGGAAGAAATTTGTGTTAATAGATTATTCAACAAGTTATCTTATTTAATTTAAATAACTCGATACAATTTTATAGATTTAAATCAAATCCAGAATAAAAATGTCAAATTTCCAAAATAGTACATCAAACTTTCATAATTCAAACACACATTTTCAAAATAATAATTCAAATTTTCAAATGAAAGATCTAACAAGAACATCGACCTTTAATTTGACACCTACGGAAGTTTATAATAATAAAATTACAATCAGCAAAACGATGCAAAATAAAGCATTATATCACGAAAGTGTAAACATACAAAATTTTGATAATCATGAACAAAATTCCGAACAAACTTTCCCACAAAATTATGAAAATCAATTTAAAAGTCAAGAACCGGTAAAAAAAATGTAAATCCCTAATAAACAACGGTGTTATCGAATTGCAAACGTTACGGAACCAATTTTTAAAACTATATCAAGAATACCAATTAATTGAACAAAATTTAGAGACAGCAAAAGCATTACGAAATTTTGATGAACCAAAATCATGAAAAATTTATTTTACTGGAAAAAACAATTTCAGAAAATCAAAAATCAATAAGTCAATTAGAAGAACAAAATTTACCAATTCCATTAGAAGAACAAAATTTACCAATTCCATTAGAAGAGCAAAATTTTGAACAAACCACTTTACAAAATTATGAAAATCAATATTATCCAAATACAGAAACAACCGGAAATTTTCACTTGGAAAAAAACCAAAAACCATTTAACGTAACAGAAAATTTAAACATCATTGAAAATTATCATTTACCATCACAACCGCATGACCTAATAAATTCTTTAAAACCCAAAATTTTTAGAAAAAACAAAATTTTCAAAAAAGGTAATTTAAATATTGATCTTACGAGCAAACAAATTGTAAAATTTCCGACCAACCAAAACTTTAGACGAAATCGTTTGTAACGTTGAAATCGCGCTCGCAGCACATTCAGATTTTTGGTAAAATATCGCCACAATCAAACAACAATATTTCTCATCTTTTTAAATTTTCAAAATCAACCTTTTAAAAGTTACATATTTCTTGGTCAGTTACATATCGTTTGATCAAATATAATAGCAATAAACTTCCGTTTTGCAGATTTTCAAAATTAAAATATTGTAAAATCATATATTTTTAGGTCGTATAATACAAATTAAGTGATAGAAATTAAAATATCGACACATGAATTACGTTTTCCAATCGCCTAATATATTGCAAGCGTCTGAAGTCGGAGAAATAATGTAATAATTCTAGTTCACATCTATCGTATGTCGATGCGGTTGAAATAGCGTTTTCTAGCCGACGTGGCACGAGAAAATGGGATGGATTATATGCACATCGACGACGACTTCTCGATCCGAATTATTTGGTATTCACGCGATCGCATTACGTGCATTGACAAGATGCAAAACGATCGCACTCACGGTCAATTACCATTTGAGATACTCCAAACCTTCATGCAGGTTTCGACAAGATTTTGCAAGTCCGTGAAATATGTTTGTTTGTCCGTGAATTTCGATATACTGTCACACTTTGAAAAGTCAAAAATCATTATTCAGTTTAAATATGACAAGACGTGATAACGTCGCATTTGTGATATTATAATTATGGAAAGTTCAATCCGTCCAAACAGGACGTGAAAGATAATATTACGATGAGATAAGATGCGAGACGTCTGGCAGGTGTGTGTGTGTGAAGTGCAGTATTGCAAAAGATAAGAAAGGTAGCTAGAACTCCATGACCGTTACTTCTATGTAACGTCGTCGGAATTGCATTATTAGCAAAATGATAGTTCAAGTCAGTGCAGAGAGCCAGGTGGGATGAAGTTATTAAATATATCTACAGAAGGGAAAAACAGTTAGTTACACCGGGAACACGCGTTTGCCTAAGTTCGATCCTACGGGAGTTACTGTGAGTTAAGTTATTAAGTTCATAAAAAGGATTACGACATGACGACATCCCGATCGCCTGCTCTGCACTGGTATCAAGCTACCCTATTAATAATGGTCGTAAGGTCAGTGTAAATACAAATTGTAATTATGTTATTTTATGTTAAATATAATTGAATTATTATGAATGTGGAACTTATGATTTACGACGCCGTTCAAATGTTAATCGATCCTTTGAGCTACACCACCCCCAATAATCCACGACTTAGATAAACCAAATCTAATCGTGACATGGTGAAGTTTTGGCCGGGCAGACCATTGATTAATATCGCCGAATATTAATCACAACCAAAATTTTTGTTGTCTATAAAAGCCATAAAAACTAAATAGTCAAACTTAATAATTTGCTAATTGCTACTAAATCATAAATGCTAAGCAAAATGGTAAAAAAAAAAATTTTATGAACCGGAAATCTATTAAAAATTTCTTATACAAAGGAAAATTATGCATTGCAGGTTATCAATGGTTATCTGTTATAATAATATAACGTCACATATATCATATGGAGCGCAATTATCATTAACATTAATAAAGATGCATTTTCTGGATCGGATTATAAATACTTCTAATCTTGGGTTTTCCAGCGGATGTTAAATTGAAGTATGATTTTTTTGTTGTTAATTAAAATATTTTTGTAAAAAAAAAATATGGTAGGAAAAAATTCCTACGAAACAGAATTATTTTATTAAAGAATTGATTCAAAAATGAGGAAAAACTTTAAATTACATTTTTTATTGCGTATCCTGGCGGACGGTAACGGCAGGCAATTGTTGTCATAACTAACTCATAAATATTCCTTATATTACAAATCGGGTGTGAATAATTTCAGTTAAAGCATTTCCCCATCGTTCTATAAAATTAAAATTACATACTCATTTAAATCTTAGCGCGCTTCGCAAATAAATAGAAATTAATTGTCATAGTACATTGAAATAATCTAATAAATGCCTAAAACTAGATTCCAATTAAAGTTGGCCGAAACACAACAATTAGTGGAAATAAAGGATAACTTGGTGGAGGAAATTGGAAATTTAAATCTTAAACCAGCCAAACCCACCGACGGCGACGATAAAATTTTGAGTCTCTTAGCTCCGTTAGGGGAAAAAATTGAAAGTCACAGCTCTAGTGATTCGGACGACGGCGCGCGTATACCTTTTTACAAAAGACGAAATCTTTCTATAACCCCTTATAGAAGGAAAAAAGCACAAACAAACCCTTCAGAGAACCAACGCGATTTAGATAATATCAAGGTTGACGAATTAATAGATCAAGAAAAAACCGCGGAAAACGATAATAGCGTAAGGACATTTGTTCCGTATAATTTTGATTACACTAGTACGACCCGAAAAATAAACCAACAAACTCAACCGACAAACAATCTCAATATTATCAATCAAACGCCAGAGAAATCAACCTGTAACACCATGGACAGTGCAAATTGCACGATGGCTAATGCCACCTTAATTGAAAATACACCTCGCTTACCAAAATTTGTTTCCCCCAGTCAATTTAACCCGGCCGTCGCAAATGCACTTACATGCATAAACGAATATGACGAAATTTCAAATTGTAATGGGTGGACGACAGCCCACAAAATAAATTATTTCGGCACATTCTTGAAAGGGGCCGCGTATATTTGGTATACGAATTACAGAGAAAACGCGCTAAATGATAATAAAACATGGCGAGAAATTAAAAATGATTTCACAAAAAAATTTGCGGGCGAATCAACTGTTCGGATCGCAAAAACTAAATTAATTAACCGGAAACAGGATCCGTCGGAAGATATGAAAAAATATTTTTACGATTTAATAACACTTGCTAATGATTACAATCCGACATTAAAAATTGAAGATTTCAGAGATTATTTCGAACGCGGGCTACAACCTAAATTTTTGCCAATTTATTATACTTTAAAAAAACCCGATATGACGAAAGACGAGCTTGAAGTCATCGTCAACAATATCAGCGATCTAGAAGATAGATTACAGGGTGAGGAACTTCTTAAAATGACTTCACTACTAAATATTAATCCAAACAACAACCAATCTCAGCCCATAGCACAAATCGCGCGGGCTAATTTAAACCCAATCGTCAACACCCCGCAGTACGCATTTACTAATCCTAATAGAGTTTGTTAATAACTATTTTTGTTACAATTGTAAAAAACCAGGTCACATGCTAGAAAATTGTTGGTTTAATACACCCAACAAAAATCAGGATAGCCGGTACGGGTCCAGTGGATTTGGACAAATGAGTTACCAAAATTATTACAATAATAACGGTCGCACATCGAATTACAATAATCAAAATTTCAATCAAAACGCGCGAAGTAATCCAAATTTAAACTATACAGGAAATCAAAATTTTAAAAGAACCACATTTTCTAATAATAGGGGCCGTTATCAAAATAACGGACAACAGAGCAACAATAATTTTAATAGGGGTCGAAATAACGTCAGTTTTAATTCAAGGCGTTCTAATAACAATAACTACAGGGGTAGCAACCGTCGTGCGGATTCTTATCCAAAAAACCAAGAGAGGCAACGAAGTCGGCCCGGTACGCCGTTGTCTTCCAACTAACAAAAACGGGCGGAAATAACGATATTCTGACCATAAACGCTTTAGTAAATAACCAATCCACACAAATTGTCATTGATACAGGGTCTAATAAAAACATTATTTCCCAAAATTTCGCAAATCATATCTTAAATAGTCATGTCCAAACTGTTCTTAAAACTGCGGGAAGTAATCTTGTTCCCGTCATCGAGGTAACCAACGTAGAGGTCGCAAAAGGGGAAAGAATTTTCGCACTTCCGCGTTAGTAGTAAACAAATTACCTATTCCCTTGTTATTGGGCAATGAATTTTTAAAAGAAAACCATGCTTTGATTGATTATTCAGCGGAAACTATTACTTTCCGGGGTAAACACCATATGGTAAAACAATCTTTTTATCGTGGAGGAAACGTAAAAACGCCACACTTAAATCTTACAACAAACGTGGAAGGAAATTTTCAAAACTCAGTAAGCTCGACTCACAAATTAATTGCCCCACTAAGTAATAAAACTTTATTGAACGAGTTATGTCAGAATATTAATGTAGAAACTCCTAACCATTTAAAAATCCAATTAATAGAAGATTACCGCCTAAAACCTTACGTACCAACTAAAATATTCTTAAATTCAGTTGGTGAAAACTCAATCCCTGAAAACTTTAAATTTATAGATAACGTCGAATTCCTAACACGTCACAAATTAGCACTAACATCTTATTTACAGAGATTAAAAGACAACTCCTTCGTGGTAACAATCATTTCAAAATCAAATGTTCCCCAAAAACTTTTTAAAGGAACCACATCAGGGTATATAGATCCTGACGACGCGGAGAAGTGTTTCCTTACGCTCGAAACAAATGATCCGATCTCGCGGGAAAATTCAACAGTTTCGCTTAACGACCATGCATTAAATGACAATTTAACATTAATTCAAAAACAAAAATTACAAGCTTTATTAGAAGAATTCAAAAATATTTTTGCTAAAACTACATCAGAAATGGGCTTTACAACATTAATTACTCATAAAATCGATGTCCAGGGGTCACAACCTATCAAATCCAAACCATACCGAGTGTCACTTAGTGAAAGGAAATTAATTGAAAGTCAAATTCAGGAAATGTTAGATGCTAAGGTGATCCAACCAAGTCAGTCAGCTTGGGGATCTCCGATTGTTTTAACCACAAAAAAGGACCAAACTAAAAGATTTTGTGTCGATTATAGAAAATTAAATAATGTTTCCAAAAAATCAAATTATCCACTCCCAAATATAGATGACATTTTAACGTATTTACACGGGGCAAAATTTTTCACATCATTAGACTTATTTAGCGGTTATTGGCAAATCGGGATAGAGGAAAACTGTAAAGAATACACCGCATTCGTGGCTCCAAATTTTGGGTTATATGAATTTAATGTGATGCCGTTTGGGCTATCAGGGGCCCCTGGGACTTTCCAAAATTTGGCAGACCGAGTTTTTGAAGGCATGAAATGGAACGAGGTAATGATTTACTTAGACGACATATTAGTTTTTTCTGACACATTTGAAGAACATATAATTAGGCTTCGAAAAGTTTTTGAACGTTTAAGGGATGCCGGACTAACTTTAAAACCGAGCAAATGTTTTTATGCAAAAAATGAAATTAAGGTACTAGGACACATTGTTAACCAAAACGGGATCGCGCCGGATGAAGAGAAATTAATCGCCATCAAAAATTTCAAAAAAACCTATCAACGTTAAAACTACCCAAAGTTTCTTAGGACTTTGTAATTATTATAGGAAATTCATCCCTAATTTTTCAATCATTGCTAGACCATTATACGAGGCCACTAAAAAATCGCCAAAATTTTACTGGGGTACATCACAAGATGACGCTTTTACAGAATTAAAAAACAAGTTAACCACTGCCCCACTACTAAAACATTTCGACCCTAATTTGGGGTGCGAACTAAGAACCGACGCCAGCATATCTGGACTGGGATCGATCCTCCTACAGGCAGGTTCGGGATCAAATATGCATCACTATACCATCACGGAACTTGAAGCTCTAGCAGTCATTTGGAGCTTGCAGTATTTTAGACATTTGGTATACGGAAAACCTATTCAAATTGTTACCGACCACCACGCGCTTTGTTATTTGAAATCTTCTGGTGAATTAACATCAAAATTAGCTCGTTGGTATTTAAAATTATCTGAATTCGATCACACCATAATTTACAAAAGCGGTAAAAAACACCATGATGCGGACTGCCTTTCGAGATACCCCGCGACAGCCTGTACAGAGCAAGACGAAGAGGAGGCCCACGAAGTTCCCACATTCGTCTTGCAACAAATAGAAATACAAAAATTGCAGGAGGAAGACCATGACCTTAAAGTTTTAAAGGACGCCATTGAAAACCCATATAACGTAAATTTAAGTATCGGGTTAAGAAGGAAATCTAAAAATTTTAAAATAATCGATGGAATTTTATATAAGAAAAATGCGACAAATAGCGGAAACGAAAATTTATTAGCAATCCCGAAAAAATTAATTACTGAGATACTAACCTCACACCATAGCGAACCCTTATCAGGCCACTTAGGCATAACAAAAACATTAAAGAAAATACAGGAGAGGTACTTTTGGCCCAAATTACATAAAGATGTTGAGAAATTTGTTAAAGGTTGCACAAGGTGTCAAGCGCGTAAAGGTAGATCGAACACCTGCGGGATTTTTACAACCTATACCCGTGGGGTTACCCTTCGATAGAATCGGAATCGATTTGTTAGGACCATTTCGGAAAAGTAAGAGCGGTAAAACCATGATCATTGTGGCCACCGATTATGCCACACGATGGGTCGAGGCGAAAGCTATTACAAATGGAACATCAAAACATGTTGCACAGTTTATCCTAGAAAATATAATTTGCAGACACGGGTCACCGAAAGTCATGTTAAGCGACAGGGGGGCCGTATTCATGTCCCACATGATAACGGAACTATTGCAAATAATGGGCGGTTGTAGTACATTTACCAGCGGGTACAGACCCCAAACAAACGGACTAACGGAACGTTTCAACAAAACTGTGGTAGACATGATTTCTATTTTCACAAATAACGATCAAACCGACTGGGACGTTTTCTTACCCCACGTAACATTCGCTTATAATACATCAGTTCAAGACACCACAAAATTCTCACCGTTTATGTTAGTCTACGGACGTGAGCCTGTCTTGCCGACAGAAGCCAGCCTAAACATACCGGTTACCGACAAAGATATCTATCAATTAAGAGATAGGGTCCTAAACTGCAGGAGCATAGCAGTACAAAATATTGAAAAACGACAAGTTAATGACAAAAAGATCTATGACGCTAAACATAGGCATTTAAGTTTCGAAATCGGTGATCAGGTTAAAGTCTTTACCCCTATTAGGAAAATCGGTAAATCCGAAAAATTATTATTACGACACTTCGGGCCATATTATATTAATAAAAAGGTAGGGGAAGTAAATTATGAAATACGGAAAGGAAAATCCCCAAATGCCAAAACGGACGTGGTACACGTTTCACGAATTTTACCCTATAACGATGGGTGGGTACCCACGAAAGATTTAAACTAAATAAATAATTGAATTAAAAACTGACCTAGATACGTCGTTAAAAGGTCTACTACAACTTCCCTTTCCCACTTTTTTACCACCTTCCTTAGCAAGGTTGTTACCACCCTCCCGTACTCGTTCATCCCAACCTTCCGTACTCGAATGTTATTGTTGGATATTTCATTTATTAGCTGTACGCTAAATGCGTTCCAGCCTCAATCATATACCCATCATATATACTTTAGGGTTCGACCTGGATATGTCATTAAAAGATCTACTATACCCCTTTCCTATCATCCTATCGGGAAAAGCACTCTTTCTTAATTCTCGCTAACTGGTTAAATTCGATGTTCAATTCGAACGCATCGGTACAGTCCTATTACAAAAAATTCTGTTCTGTGAACCCTGATTACTGTGTTTTATTAGGAATGATGAAAAATTATTTTTACTAGGACTGAAATTACTATAAGGTGAATTATTGACCAATCGATTATAATTATTCTGCGCGGACTGAGTGTATTGATTATGATTTGGATCAATATTGGGTAAAGAGGTCATTTTCAAAAGTTCGTCGCCTTAAATTCGGTCTTCTAAGTCACTGATAGTGTTTACAACTGCCTCTATGTCGACTATTGTCATATCCGTTTTCTTTGGAGCGTAGTGCATCGGTAGGAATTTTATTTGTAATCCTCGTTCCACCTCCACAAACAAACAAAAAATATTATTGACAGTGTTGTGTTACCCTTATACTTTGCTGATTTTAAATTAAATCATTACTAGGTACTTCGTTATCAACTAGAGGGGTGAAATCTTCTTAACACATTATAACTACATCCTTATAATAATCATCCTTACACTTTCAAGCTCCATACTTGACTTGTCCTTAATTCCATTTTTACAAATTACCCTCAAATTGTCCAATTAACGTACTTAATGCGTTAACAAGTAAATTTGAATGTTTCTTATTACCAGTAGATTTTCCTAACAATCCTAACAGTCCATACTTGACTGTATGTTGGATGATGTTGTAAATTCTAAAAGTAACTCTTTAATTGAGTATTTTGGACATCCTTTAATTTATTATTAACTTTATGGTCTTCTATAGTTACTGTAGATGGCATCCTAACACGCCTTATTTCTTCTTGTGAATCGTGCGTAATTAACAAACTTCCAATCTCATTTTCAAATTGTAGATTACCCAAGGTAGTACTTTTAAATAATTTAACTGGTATATTGGCCTTATTAATGATCTCGACTATAAATATATTGTCCTTAACATTTTGTAATATAACTGTCCTAACTTCCATTACCAACAATATACCCAAAAAGATGACAACCGATCCCAAAAAATGTTTAAAACCTCAACGTTTCCATATTGGAGTCTCGAATTGGGTTCGCCCATATCCCTGCACCATCTGATAATTCGAGACGACAACATTGGACGTGTTGGAGTTATAAAATATATTGGGTCCGGCGCTCATTTTTGTCTACATTTTTGTGCTACACTTTCGTTCTGTGTAGTTTATGTTTATTTAAAATAAACACGGATACCACGGATAGATAATCGCCTTCAAATATTTCGTTTGCCAATTTTACCATTAATCCATCATCTTTATTATAATTAAATACCTATGCCATTATAAAAATGAGCAATTAAATTGACAGAGAGATCATAAATGAAGTATGTGAAGCACCAGTTGGCGCAAGTAAATTTCAAAAATTTTAAATAAAAAATCCTACCTCTCCTACACTTACACATGTAGGCAATATCTTTTACCTATCCTGCTTCTCCCACGCGCCGTCTTCTAGACTATAACTGCCTAGGAGACGGTAATTAAGAACTGTTTTCCTTTCCGCCTTTTGTTTAGGCAACATAAAAACCTTGAGCATTTAGGTTATAAAACCTATTCATTATAGTTCAGTTATGTCGCCCTGAATCAGGAGCCCTTATCCGTATAATAATAATTACTATAAAAATATAATAAAATATATATAATATAACAACGTTAAAATATTAATTAATTTTTAAACAACATAAAATTAATCATAGTCAATAAGTTCCGTGAAGAAAACGAGTGATTGAGATACGTTACTTGTAAACACTAACACCCTAGACCGGGGTCCCTTTGGTGTTAGATCTCAATCATCTCTGATAATATTAAAAAATTTGGAAATAAAAATAGGCACTGATGACGTAAAAACCAAATTTTCGTTCAGTGCCCCATACATGTATTAATCCAAATATATTGAAAAGCGGGATCTCCGGGGTTAGTGAGCTTCCCTCACTAATGTCGTCAAGCTTAGGCGTGGTCTTCAACCATTGACCTAAATGAGTAAGAAGTTAGCATCGCTTCAATTAAGCCTGACAGAGCTCAATCTTGTTAGTCCAAGGGACTTTAAACATGATCCTTGATACCAAGGGGTGTCAGGATTAGGAAGGAGTGGTAAAGTGGTGTAATTTTCCTGTAAAATTTTATATTTAATCACAAACGTAATCATAGGCATTAATCAAACTATAACGGATAATCGATGAATAACCTCTAATGTAATAATTTAATAATAATAATGAATTAAATGTTGAGTTAGCTTTTTAACGTAATTACGAAACAAAATTAATAATAAAATATCAAATACTTTAATAATATCAATTTATACATGTATAATTAATACAAACAATTATCAATTGTTTTATAAAGCCAACACACTGATCACAAGAAATAAAATTTTATTCGATGATCAGTTGAAGAGAACGAGTTGAACGGGTCTGTTTAGAAAGACAGCCATCGGCTTCGGTTGGACAAGATGTATTGATGAGATTTCAACTCGCTTGTTGATTTCGTGGACCGATCATATCGATGTTCAATAGAAACTTGCGTGTCTGTTCGCTCTGAACTAACCCACCTGATTAATTTTTGAGATTCATCTTCGATTAATTGTGATCGATTGATTAGTGAAGTGTTGTTAGTTGTGTTACATCGTTATCATACAATTTCCCAATACACTTATGACCGAGATCATCATTTTTATAATTTTAAAATTTTTTTTATTCAAAAAAAAAAAAAATTTTTTTTTTGCTCACCGAGCGGCGTACGTATATATGTGGTGCATGTTAATTGTATTTTCAGTTCTTCCATAATAACAACGCAAACACAGCCATCCGTTCAAATTTCAACGGGTGCGGCATGGAAGTTGTTACCACAAGTAGTGGCTTATGAGGCAACCATCCCACTTCTTTACGAAATGGAATGGACCCAGGAGACAAGTTACCACTTCATAGACCCTACATCAAATAAAAGAGACCGTTGTTCCAACAAAACCTCACCGGATTTGGTTTGCATCATGGAGGCCGCCAGTAGAAATCTGGGTACCGCCTACAATCAAGAAGTCTACATTTTACAGCGAAACATGCAAAACAATTTGGGTAAACAACAACAACATATGGGTAAAACAAATTACACCCTAAATTCGCGTAAAAAACGGGCACTGGATTTCTTGGGCGACGCCTTATCGTGGTGTTGTGGGGTTGCTACAATGCACAAGTTAAACGGGTTAACCACTACGGAGAAGTACATGGAAGAACATTTAAAAAAATTAACTGAAGGTCTAACAGCAACCATTCAAGGTATAGGCAAGGATTCCACAATGTGGAAGAAAAAATCAAAATAATGGAGGGGGCCATAGCAATAAACCGACAGGACGGTGATTCAACTAAACATCTGATCACATCGTTATTCACAAATTCCTTCGAAAATTTGAAAAGGATCGTACAAGTTACTAGAATAATGAAGGTTAACTTAATCATATCGTCTTGCCGACAACATCAAATTCCGTCCAATGTTTTGGAAACCACAACGTTGCAACGAGATCTGGTTAAATTGGAAAAGGAACTACAGACTGCAGACCAGGGCTTAGCAATCCCAACGAATGAAGTCTCGCGCTACTACCAATTACCAATCTGCGACTGCGGCTTTACGGAATCCAAAATACATATCCACATCAGAATACCAATAGTAACAAAAAACCAAGGATGGAAATTATACGAATTGCTGACTACCTCCTTCGCATGGTATAACCAAACATGCGCTTTAAACCACAAAACACTTTATTTAGCTGTACCAAATACAAACAAAGCCACTTCAAAAATCAGAACGGTAACCGGAATGGATTTACACCAATGCAGAGTCTACGAGGATAAATTATGCTACGTTCCACAATTATCATCGAACGAGCTAAATGGTCAACTATGTGCTATAAAAATGTTCCAAGGCGACACAATCGAAAATTTAAAACATTACTGTCCGATGACTTGCCAGTCATCAACGGCTACGTTGATTACACAGATTTCGGAAGCCACTTATCAAATTACTCACCCAAAGGAAGATTCCACTATAGAATGTACCAATCATTCTCGACGGCTATTAGCATCAAAATCCTAGGATCCATACGCCTATAATTACCCTGTTCCTGCAAATTAATCCTCTCAAATGAAATTTTAATCCCTATCAAATATCCTTGTAAAGATAATCATCCTACGGAAATTGAAATCACTCATATAATTCCAGCCACATGGTCCTCTCTGAAGTCATTTATCATAAAACCTACTGCAATAATTCCACCCACTTACAACAATTTATCCGAAATCCTAAATCACAATTGGACATTACAACTTCCTCATATAAATTTAACCAACACACCAGAGGCGATGCAATCAGTAATGGAGTGGATCAAACAAGACCAAATCAAATCGGTTAGCTTTTCCGAAAGATATGGATTTTATAGTCACACAACATTTTTGATTTGGAACTTAATCCTATCTGCATTGGTGGTTTATTTAGTATACCAACTAAGGCTAAGACCAGTAGCAATGTTAGCAAGCCTACCCGTAGGATCAGCACAAAAAGTAACCGAGGACGCATCAACCATCAGCCACGACATATTAATGGTGACGACAATAGTGTGCGCGATTCTGGTAATTATATTAATTTTATGGACATTATTTAAGTGGAAAACAGCTAATAACGCCAATACTCCTATTAACTATATAGTAAAACATGACAGTGCAAACTTCATATTAGAAGTAAAAAACTTTGATGATCTTGCCAAATTAAAAAACGGTCAAGCAGTTAGTGTACGGTTAATATCAAGTGCCGACGACGAGGAAGTAAACCCTACAACTCATAACGGGTAAAGTGTATTACAAAAAAACGAACGATTAAAAGATAGTGCCTTGAAAACGAAGAATTAAAAGAATAAAAATAGTGTTGTGCAAAAGCAGAGTAATTAAATCAAAGTGCCTAAAAATTAATATGTATGTAGATGAAAATGATAATAGGAAATAATTAAAATATGTAATGATGAAACGAAAATATTGAAAAATTAATTGGTGACCAAATCAATAATGTATAATAAATGGTCAATAATTGCAACCAAGGGGGGCCTCCAATTTATATGTTAAAAAATTTTTAAAGTAGCGAGCATTCATCCAAAAAGTCTGTGTCGAAATTATATTGCGCAATTAAAATAATTAACAGCTTCCACTAACTTTTGGATGAGTGACCAAAACTTTAATTTAAACAAAGGTTGCAAATCAAAATAAATAAAAGAATTATATCAACACTTAAAATAAATTGAAGCCAAAAAGATTGTCAATGGCCAAATGATTTATAAATGATATAAAAGGATTAAAGTAAAGTGCCAAAAGTAAATAAATAATAGTAAAAAATATTGTAAAGGACACAAATGTAAGGCACAAAAGAAGTTAAAATAAAGGCCCATAAGAGACGTCTCAGTTAAATGCGGCGAGGATCTCATATAATGAAGTCGTTAAACAAGAGATATATCAATTAAGATCAAACACCACTTCATTATATGAGACTTCAAAACATTATAATTTTTAATAATGGGTTAAGAAGTTATTAGGAAATGAATATTAAATAAATAAATGAAAGGCTAAGTAAAAAAGATTATTAAAAGGTATATTAAATAGGGCACTATAGGGCACATAACGGTAAAATGTATGATTAAAAAGGCACTATAACAAACTAAAGCAAATTTGAAGAAAATATCTTTAATAATTTTTTAAATATCGATGAAAATTAATACAAGGCACTATAATAACATTAATAACGTAAACTTTAATAAATTTATAGACATGTTGAAGAAATCATTGGCAAAGCATGATAGTAACATAACAACAATCAATAATATTTTAATTATGTAAATTTATTTTTTTTAGTTAAGAATTTTTTTTTAGAAATAGGAAATTTTTTTTATGTAAATATATTTTTTCTTTGGGTATACTCGAAATTCCAATAAGTATCGTCATATAGTAGATCGAGAAAAATTATTTTTTTTTAAAAACATTGAAAATCGTAAATAATTTATACAAAAAAAATGGTTAAAAACAAAAAACGACTTGTTATTACAATACAATTAAGAAGAAAAAGATACAAATTAAGACAAAAGGGATTTAAGTACGGCAGCAAGCTGCTTAAAAAAGTCATCTCTATCATAAATGGTTAAAATAAGGTGGGTATATACCCCAGTGGTAGTTCAAGTTAACTACAATACAATAGTGAAAAAGCATGATAGGGTTATAAGCCGACCCTACAAAAAATCAAGTCGTAAACATACATACATACTGCCATGTGCTACTGTTCATGACACTTATTAATGCGCCAGCCAGCTGATGAGCTCTTATCAGGGTCAAAGGTGGATTCCTATACTCAATTGCAACACTCATACGTCGACTTACTTTAAATCTTTCTTATAAAGATTAATTGATAAACGTGAATACCAAAAATTATATCTGTTTTCTTCTTTGATCTATTACTGCGAAAATTGAAATCAAACTCATACGCTGTTAAATGAAAAATAATGTAATTTATTCAACATAATAAAAATTTAAAAACAAATATTGGCTTTTTCAATTTTTAACAAATCAAATCGTACAGGAATAAAATTTATAATGACAACCCCCAAAAATGTTTATGCGCAACCGAACTAGTGAAGTAAATGATTTGTCTATTCGCGGATAAAATGCAACGCACAAAAATTAAACTCTTACCGCAGTGTTTATGATCTCTCGCACTCTTTTTCCCTCTCGTACTGTTCCACGTGAAACGTCGGTGTCTTGGTACATGAATTCAGCGTCCAATTTCGACTCGAACAACCAAACAAAAGAACCAATAAATAGATTTTCTGCGTTGGACCAAACAATTAATCGAAGGTAAGTAAATTTGAACTTATTAACTTATTAATTTCCATAAAATATTTGCAGTCCACTAAATTTACGAATGATTACAGTATTATTCAAATCAACTTCCAAAAATACGTCGTCCTTATTAATTAACGAAAACCAACTCTAATCAAAATTACGTCTTAACGTCACCGTGGACGTCGGCCAACTCTCTAAATACGTCGTCCCTGTTTCGTGGACGAAGACCCACTCTTAAAAATACGTCGTCCCCATTTCATGGACGAAGGCCAACTCAAAATACGTCTTTCCTATCTCGTGGACGGAACGAGACTAACTTCCTCCTTCCTTATCCATTTTCCAAAATTGTCCCACCAACGTTTCCATTCGCGCATGCACTTTTCCGCGAACCGCCACTTCACTTCAAAATTCAAAATCCTACATGAACAACTAAAAATAATTGATTTGATTTGTTATTTATTATTTTAATTGATGAACACAACAATAACCAATATTTATCCCTTCACAACTTATTCTTATTTTCCAGGGTTTAACAGCGGATGTATCTTTCATCTTACTGAAGCAAAGCAGTTATTTAAATCTTCAGATCAGGGAAAATTCAGATACAACTATTTAAATGACAATTTTAGTCTGAACCAATGAAAGTACTTTATGAGCGTTGCAATCTTTGATTAAATGACATAAAATCATCCCCTGTACCAAGCAGATCATGACATCACCCCCTAAAATGATTGCATAAAAAGATAAGAAAGTGATTGAGCTAGATTTTTGTGGAATCTTTTCAATAAATACCACAAATTTTACAAAAGTAAGTGAGATAAAATTGGCAACTTGCTTCAAAATCAAAAAGAAATAATTTAAAAGCTGTACAAAATTTTCAGTTAACCCCCTATTTACAACAAACCCCCTAATATCTAATTCATAACCAAATTAATCATGCAAAATTATCAAAAAAAAAAATCAAAATTCAAAATTTTTAAAAACCCTTTAATATTTTATTAAGAAATGAATTTTATCAAAACAATGTCAATTTATCATTTATAAGCTGGGTCATACAAGTTCAACTATTTACAAAGTTATTATTTACAAATGAAAACATTAATTTATGAAATTGTCGTTCTTATCATCTCTTTCGATAGCTCAAATACTGGAGTGTGATGGACTGATAACAAATCAATATCATCAAATTCGTCATTCTATGTTATATGAAATGTTTACCTTAATTAACGATTGGTTTGTGAATGTGAATTTTCTCAATGCTTGCCTTATCATTCGTAAGTGATCAATACTCTCAAAAAAAATTTTAATAATCAATTAACTTTACATTAGAATCAATATTAAACCCCCCCCTTTTTTCTTAATTTTCCCATTACTAAATTAATTAATAAATTTCCCATTCAAATTATCCCCAATTATTCTGCTTATTATTCACTTTATTAATAAATTTCTATTTAAATCATTCCCTTAATTAATATCATCAACATTATTTAATATCATCCCCTTATTATTATTTTTATTTATCTAAACCCAATTATTAACTTTTCAATACATCTAATTAATTGTTTATCGATTTTTGATTAATTTTTCTTTCGTATTTATCATTTTGAATTTTCTAATTATATCCATCTTAAAAATTACATTCCCATTTAAAATCATTTATAAGTAACTGTATCTATCTGTACCCACCCAACCTCCGATAAGCATAATTTTTCTAATAACACTAATGTTGGACTCGAAAACTTTTCATCCATTGCTCAGTCATCCAGTATAATTACGAAATCTCCAGATCCATCTCCGCGTTTTAACAATTCTTCACAAATAATAATTTTCATCTTGTCCAAGTGCAATTGCCAATCACATCTACGAATTTCCAAAATTTCTTTTATCTAATAATTTAATTAATCCGACTTTTACTCGCTTTTTGATTTTCAACGTACTCGTTTATACCAAGACATTCTGATTAAATAATTATTTGTTTTAGTTTTAATTACCGTTCTTCTATTTATTTTAATCATAAAATCAGCTTCTTTTATTTTTATCACTTCATTTAGTGTTTTTATCTTTTTACTCTTCTTGCGCGACTTACGTTTTGTTTTGTTATTGTCTTTATTTCGCGGTTTTATAATCACCATGTTTTTAAATTGTATATCGCCTTCCTGCAGCTGTTTACGGTTTATTTCTTTAAATTTTAATTTAATTAATTTCACTATCTTGAAACGTAAATTTTTATTTTGAATCCTCACGATTGAAAAGTTTTTAAATTTTTAGTCTTTAAATATTCTTATTTTCCGTAATACGCGTTTTTGTGATTCTATATTTTGATGTCCTTTTGAAATTTCTTGTTTGGTTTTAATTAGTACTCTTTCATATTTGAATGTTCTGTTAATTTTAATTGTTTTAATTTTCACATTATTTACACTGTGAATGTCTTTGAAATTTTTATGTTTCTTTTTATTACGTTTTTTGTGAAATACGCGAACTTTAAAAATTTTGGTTTTGCATTTCAGTTTTGCTTTTAATTTCTTAATTTTTCTTCTTTTCCGATTTTTAGTTTTTCTTGTATCAATTATGTAATACCGATCTTTAATTTTTATTTCTTCTGTTGAAAATGGGTTTTCTACGTTTTCCTCCTCTAGTTTGACGACTTCTTTTTCTGATACGACATTTCCGATCAACTGCTCGTTTGATTTTTCTAGTAGCCTTGGTGCATTTGTTTTTATCCATCTTGTTAAATCTTCTACTATTCTTTTATATTGTTCATCCCTTCTTGGCGAATAAAAATTAATTTCTTCATCTTTTGCTTGTGGGTTTGTCTTTTTAACCATTACCCTCAGTAATATTCTTCTCCGTTTGAATGATGTCATTTTCATCGTTTCCGTCAATAATTGCAACAATACAGTTTCTCTTTGTTCTATTTCTCGTTCTTTATCTTTCGCAAATCTTACTTCGCCCAATCTTTTGAATCCCTCTAAAATTTTTTGTACCATTTCATCTTCGATTTTGATTATTTTTTCCTTATCAATTCCCCATGTTTGTGCAATATTCTCATTAAATTCTTGCATCATTACTAATATCATCTGCATTTCGCTTTTTTGTGTATGCTCTGGTCCTTGATCCATTTTTAATTAAGAAAAAATATTTTTATGTTTCAATAAATAATTCAAATTAAGTTGAATTGAATCTGCCCCAAATGTTAATTGATATCTCTATCACCAAAACCAAATTTTGTAATCTACCAATAATTTTTAATTTTTAGAGCAAATCTTTTATTTTTATCCTTATCTATTCAGAACAAATTTTTCATTTTTAAAATAAATTTTAATTTTTATCAATTATCTCTAAACCCAAACTTAATTTTTGAAACAAATTTTACGATTTATCAAATTTTTATTTTTATCTCTTTTCAAATACAATTCTTTTAATTTAAAATGTCCACACTTTATTTTTATTAATTTAACTAGAAAAATTTTTATTTTCAAAACTTTCTTTCCCCATTAATTCAATTCAAACAGAAGCAAGCAAGTCAATTTAAGTTTTTGCTCCCACTTTGTCAAATAAAAACTTTGCAATCTTAAAAATTTTATAGTAGCTATTTCCCCGATCTTATCTAAACAGTAGCAGTAGCAAAGCAAGCAGTAGCAAGAGAGCCCCACGTTGGGCGCCAAATAAAGATGCCGTGTTAGCTACTGAATTTTTATATTTTTATAGCGAGGGTAAAACAAAACGGCACTCTTTTTTAAATTGCCACAGCCAGCCATTGCATGAGACTATCAGGGTCAAAAGGTGGGTAAATGGTCCAGATACAGAGAAAAATACTCTGCAAAATGATGCCACTGTGCATCGAACTTTGAATGAATTCCAAAACCTTAAGCTACACCAGAATCTTTTTCTACTTATATGCTGTAAAATGTAATCAAAAAATTGTACTCAAAATAAATCAAATTCAAAATAATACCTTTGTTTATTGAATTTCTAGACAACTCATAAAATTTTTATCAAAAGGAAACAAATCAAATTTACAAATTATTTTCTTAATAACTAAAATATTTCCCCTTTTTAAATTAAAAATTATATCGCACTTTTAATAATTAAACTATACGCGTTAATAACGTTTTTAACCGCACAAACAAAAAAAAAGAGCTCTGTAACAGTCTTACCAACAAACGTAGAAAGAACGAAGTTCAGCGACCAGTGCTTCTGAGTGACGCCTTGTAGAAAAAAAACGGCCTGCTTATTTCTTTGGATAGTGACACGTAAAGCTGATAATAAACCATGGATTCCCATTAGCCAAGTAGTAACCAGTTTTCGACTTCCGTAAGTATTTCCAAATTATCAATTATTCTCGCTCTGTATTACAACCAACCACTTCCAGAATATCCAGTGGTACCCAAAATTATCACTTTCCAATCAACTCCGGAACTTTTGTGACTAATTAATTGTACTTTCCATAAACTTTAAATAACCTCCAAAACTTTTTATCTCAACTATACAATCCTCTCCTATTCATTTCACTCGTTCGCACTTCTCGGAATCAACCCAAAACAATATCAATCCGTCCGTTCTCGTTCTTGGACGCTAGGAGAGTCCATAAATCAATAATTACGTCCGTACTTCTCGGTGGACGCGGAGCCAACTTTCTTATTTTGCCAACTTATCCTTTTCCAAAATCGCGCACGAGCAGGCGCGTTTTAGTTCCATCCTTTTTCTTCTCCGAAATATCAGCCCGTTCTTATTTCAAATCACTAATCACTTTTAATTATTGCTTAATTACGCTTTGCCTAACTTTAACAAATATTAAAAATTACCTAATTTGTTTCCTCATTCTATTGAATTAATAATAATTTATTTTATGTTTTTGTCTATTACATTAATATTTTTCTTTTACAGGGGCGGCGTTCATTTAAATTAACTTACCCCGAGTACAAAAACAGATCTGAGGCAACAGCATTTTAATAACTTTCAAGTATTCGAAATTCTGGCATAGTAAAATTGACCAAATCATAGTGAATTGAAGAAAATTGCAATTGTGTTATTTCTCATTCTCTGGACCACGCAATCCTTGGCATAATCACATCAGACCACCCCCCTATTATAAGCAGACCATGACAATACATTTAAACCATAACAAAAAAAAAAAAAATTTTGAATTCATTTAGATTTTCAATGTGTACGTCACGTCATAAGTCATTTTGACTTACAGGTATTATGGGAAATTCGAGGTATGTACAAACTTATGTAACAGAGTTAACTTTTTTTTAATTTTTACTATTTTATTTATATGTTAGATAAATATGTTATATATTGCGATGTACAACAATGACCACCACGTCAATAGAAATGATCACGTCACGATTCAAAGTTTTGTTTAATTTAATAAAGATAGCACATGACTTATTTGTTCGAACGTAAAGGTTTCATCTGATACCAAAAATTTGGTGTAACGTCATAAATTTATAGAAAGAAAAGGTCACGGAACGAGATGACAAAATAAATTCAAATGTAACGTTTTAATTCTGTTAATATAAAAGTTTGTTAAAATTATAAATTAATTTAAGTAATTATAAGAAATATAATTTGAAATCAAAATAATTGTTCAAAACATTAGTTATAAAAATGTGTTAAAACGTAAAACTTTTAAAATAGCAAAATTTTTACACGTGTCGGAGTGCTGCGTAATTCAATGTATCACGAATGGAAAAAACATTTTCTTCAAAAGTTACTGGAAGATCACAGGCGATGCAAGTAATTCAATTTAATCTGAAACATAAAAATTTTATTAAAAATTTTATAAGTCACATTGGGCTTAAACCGAACCTGTAAATTATAACTTCAAATATTGATTTTACATCGACCAATGGAACAAAATCACGATTGCCTGGAAAATACAGGTAGCGATGGAAAAACAATTGGTTGAGATAAAAGAGGTGGTTAATTCTTAAAAAAAAAGTTTTAATGGTGCGTGAATTTGTGTGCTCCGCTAAAAATTGGATAATACAAGAAAATTTTACAAAGAAATTTAATAAAAAGATTAGTAATCGATAAAATATTGTACTTACGTATTTGGAAAGTAAAATTTTGTGCAAGATTGCGAAGAATCACGATTATTTTTAAAGAAAACTTTGGTCACAACACGAGGAGACGCCACCACGAAAAAGTTGGATCCAGAAATATTTCACACCCTGAAGGTCATCCATCGAATGCAAGTGAACAATTTAATGGTACATGAACCGAGTAAATAGAAATACCCTAGATTAAAAGTACCGTCCCATTAAAAATTATTTAAAACTTAAAAATTAGTGAAAAGTTTACGATTAATTTAACACGTGCATTAAAACGTCCTGAGTTTATTAAAATAAGATATTTGTCATTTAGCATAAGAACTTTATTACATTTAAATCATTTACACTTAAAATTACAATAAATTACGATTTGCCATCTAAAACGGAGCATAATTTTTGTATGATCATTCCAAGGACCATATTATCCCATTTCAGCATTACGACTTGGTCAAGGAAGGAACCCAGCGTGAGAGAAGGTAGGTCAGTGCTCACCGAAATAGTCAAGCCGAGGCATAAATTAATTTTATTTGCTTTTATCAATAAAATTTCTGCATACATTTCTATTGACGAGGTACATTTACGTACACTCGTACAAGGTATTAATATTAAAACGTGCAACCCTAGTAAAGCTCCGAAATCATACAGCACTTTTTGACAGCCCAACGTGTAGCATTCTTAAAGGACTCCGATCATAGCAATATGTTATATGCTTGGTTTATTCTGTCACATACTGTTCAATTATTTTCATGTGTTTTTGTTATTTTAAGAAAATTTTTTTTTGTTCATATATTATTTTTTTTTGTAATTGGGCGTTCACACACTCGCACAAAGCCAGGCGGCATCCATAAACGGCTTGGGACAGCCTTTCCTTGCAAGGGGGGTTATGTCACACTTTGAAAAGTCAAAATTCAAAAATCATTATTCAGTTTAAATATGACAAGACGTGACAATGTCGCATTTGTGATATTATAATTATGGAAAGTTCAATCCGTCCAAACAGGACGTGAAAGATAATATTACGATGAGATAAGATGCGAGACGTCTGGCAGGTGTGTGTGTGTGTGAAGTGCAGTATTGCAAAAGATAAGAAAGGTAGCTAGAACTCCATGACCGTTACTTCTATGTAACGTCGTGGGAATTGCATTATTAGCAAAATGATAGTTCAAGTCAGTGCAGAGAGCCAGGTGGGATGAAGTTATTAAATATATCTACAGAAGGGAAAAATAGTTAGTTACACCGGGAACACGCGTTTGCCTAAGTTCGATCCTACGGGAGTTACTGTGAGTTAAGTTATTAAGTTCATAAAAAGGATTACGACATGACGACATCCCGATCGCCTGCTCTGCACTGGTATCAAGCTACCCTATTAATAATGGTCGTAAGGTCAGTGTAAATACAAATTGTAATTATGTTATTTTATGTTAAATATAATTGAATTATTATGAATGTGGAACTTATGATTTACGACGCCGTTCAAATGTTAATCGATCCTTTGAGCTACACCACCCCCAATAATCCACGACTTAGATAAACCAAATCTAATCGTGACAATACATAAAAGGCGAGCACATCGCAAGCAAAATTCAGAGGTTCGAGTCCAATCACACAAAGCGGTCGAAGACGCTCTTCGGACCCCTTAAGGGTCGAAACGCTTTTCAAGCGGAATTAAAATATTTGTCAGCAAGCAAATTAATTAATATAAACCAGTACAGTGAATTAATTATGTAGTGAGTGAAAACCAGGTAAAGATGCAAATTTTACTATTAACGATTTCAATAACTATCCTGTTTTATATAAATGCATTGCATGGAAAGTAAATCAAATTATTGTCAAATTAACGCTTTTGTTATTTAAATTTATGGATTATAACCAGTTTCGGATGGAACAATCAACGCTTTTATTAATATAGTCTTTATTTAAAATCATTTTGGCATTATAAACCGGTCCGTCGAAATTGCAAGCACCGATCGGTATGGATCACTTTTATGTCGAACATTTTGTGAGTGTAACTTGTAGTCCAGACGTTCACAAATCTTTCAACACGTGTGGATACTTTTCCGAGATAACTTTTTATCGAAGTTATGCGAGTTCAGTACCGGACTTCAATTATTTGTCTCGAGTCAATTAAATTAGTGAAATTTAAATTTGTTGTTAATATTTAACAAACCCGTTCGTGTCATTTCCAACGTACTCATACGGCCGCGCGAAAACTGACGAACCAGTCAGGTCTGTATTGAGTTGAATTTATCGAACATGGAACACCCTATTTTTCGTGGTCACCATCAACCACCCACTACCGACTTACTCTCGACTTTGCAATTTATTTATGGTCGTCTCGATTATGGAAGAACAATATTATCGTATCTCACACCGGCAAATCTATCTGGAAATTCCGTTTGGAACACATCTGTAACATATATGTAAGCATTATTTTATTATTTTTAAGCATTATTGTATTTATTGGTCAGTTTTGACCATTACATTTTACAAACCTTAAGTTTACCGTGAAGACGATCGCAACCTCTTTGTATGTCCTTTTGTGTGTTAATAGTTACTTGGACGTGGTGAAACCACGTTAATGAAATCTTTAGTCTAAATTTTTAATAAAATAACGTCACATTTTTGAATTATGTTTTACGTCACATTTAAGTTTAATGAATTAAACCATTCATATTTCAGATTGAATTTTGTGTCATATTTAATATTAAATTAACTTCAAGTCAATATTTTTAGTGATAACGTTTTATTATTATTCAAGTCAGTTTTTCACATTTGAGTTTTGTAGCATTATGTAGATGTAAATATGATTAAACATGTGTTATAAAATGCCAAATGCCCCTGTATATTTCGTTATTATATCTCTTTATTATTTATATTTGTGTTTTTATTATTGTTTATGTGTTTGTTTATTTAGCGATTATATAAAGGTAAGGTTTAATAACAGCAAGATGTACTATGTAATCCAAAGAGAGGCCACCAGTGTGAGATGCTCGCGATCAATTTAGTCAACAGCTGTCGTGTATTCAGCTGGAAAGGGTGATTTTGCATCCCTTTCAAATGGACCTTGGTTCAAAATTCACGTGGCGCCCTTATATACTCCTTGTGTAAATATATCCCCCCCCCTTTGAGATAACATCCTAACTCGCGATCGAGGATTGCCCGGTCGCTGAGGAGAGACCGACAAGACACGACTTTTGGTCACAAGCCCTTCTGCTCCACCCTACGAACACCACCCTTCGCGGCTCGAGCTAGTCATTCCGTTAATCTTTGTTCGGAAGGTGTCTTGGATGTGGATTGTCGTGTAACACGTTTTAAAACTCAAGAATCAATCAAAAAATGTGAACCCTTAATAGCTGACAGTGTTAATGAATTACGAATACTACAAAACCAAGTTTCAAAACCCAAACTAATAATAAAACAAAATTTAGATTCAACAAAATTAGAAATTGACAATCCAAATAATAATACTAGTATCAGTCATGCTGATCATTCAAAATTAAATTTTAATGATATTGAGACAAATAATTTATTGTTGAAATTCAATAATTCTAAAACTTAACCAAAGTAATAAAAAATTAATATTGCCGCAAAAGACAATGTCAGAAAACGTACAATCAATAACTCAATCAAAAGATCAAAATTTAAAATCACCATTAATGAATTCGCATTATTTAAAACTAATAAATTTCCCAAAACAAAAACCAGTTAGAAATTTCAAATTATTTTCAAACAAATTCCAACAAATTTTCAAAAAACGAAATCTAGTTAAAAAACTCAAATACGTAAATAAAATTTTGATTAATAATAGGGGAAATCATTTTAAAAATTTCAAATTATTTATAAACAAATCACAGGAAATTCTAAATTGCAATAACCGAAAACGGAAAAATTTAAATAACCATTACAAAAACCAACCATCAATAAACCAATCAGAAATTCAAAACTTAAAATTGTTAAATTTCAAAAGACAAAATTTAATTAAAACTCTTGAATACAAAAGAAGACATTTTAAAAATTTCAAATTATTTATAAACAAATCAAAACAAATTTTAAAAATCAATAACCGAAAAAGAAAAAAATTAAATAACCATTACAAAAATCAATCATCGATAATTCAATCAAGAATTCGAAATTTAAAGTCATCAGAAGTAACTAGATTTTAAGAAGTAACACATTTTAAGATTTTCAAATTATTTATAAACAAATCATTACAAATTTTAAAATTCGACAACCAGAGAAGAAAAAAACCGAAGAACCACTGTATTGATCAGTATTCACTCGGTATTCACTTTTGGTGCCTCCTAAAACCAAAACAGCAAATTTCCTTTTTTTTTCACGCAATTCCACAATACGCAATTTCAAATAATTAATATAAAACTTAAATAATTTCAAATTTTTCAAAATTTCTAAACTTCAAATTTTACATATGAAACTACTTAAATACACTAACAAACATATTTAATGATTAATGATACATTTACCAAACTGACGCAAATATTTAAAGTAAATTCTAAAACTCAATCAACAGCAAAATAACAAATCCGAAATCATTCATTTAGGAGAATTAAAAAAGACCAAATTGCATTTCAAAATTCTAGAATGCTAGCATCAGCAAATGAACTAAATTACATTAAATGGCAAATATCCTATATCTAATATTATTGAAATATTGGACAATTTAGGAAATGCATAAATCAAAATTCTCATCTTAGACGTTTATTCAAATTTTAATATGCACCCTTTTATAAATCAATTTCACCCTTTAGAAAACAATATAACTTCATAAACCTTACATTTAATAACATCCTTGTCAAAAATCAATACAAACAAGAATTTATAAAATCAATCGAAATCAAAAATTTAACTTATCAAAAAAATTTTAATCTATGATGTCAACAATTCCAAAATTAATAAATAACTTCGAATAATCAATAACTTGTTAAATAATTTGAAAAAAATTAATGTTTTTATAAGTAAATAATCACACCTATGAACCTTTTAAAATAAATGAAACTTGTAAACAATAAATTACTATTTGAATCAAATTTAGAAATTATCTTACTATTTGAAAAAAAATTTTTATTAATATTAAAAGTTATTCAAAATTAAATCAAAACATATTTCTATTCGATATTCCAATTGTTGAAATTGAAAAATATGACTATCTTCAAATTATTTTTTATCAATTTCTATTTCCTAAAACAATTTTAAAATGATCCTTCCAAATTCAAATTTCCTTATTGTAAATGAGCAAAATTACTGCAACTTTGAAAAATATGTCAAATTAAACCATTAAATTAAACAACATCAAAATTCGAGAATGATAAATGGATAGTGATATCAACAAAACCGATAATTGGACATTCAAAAGTGTAATAAAAATAAAAGTGAAAATTTTTTTGTTTAAAAAAGGGAACATAATATGTGATCAAATTAACCAATCTCCGCGAATTTAAAACCTAAAATTCTTTGAAGTATTTGACAAAGGAACTTGTAGTGTTAATTTAGAAGTGAACTCTCTGAACTGTCCACAGTCGATTTAAGTGAACTCAACAAAATTTAAAGTGAATTTAATAATCAAAGGATTCGAAAAAAAATTTTTTATTTTACAGTGATACAATTTAAAGTGTTTGGACAATTTTAAATTATTTTGTCATTCTATTTTATCATTTTTATTCATTGTTTATTGTTAATTATAAAATCTTCATTTATGTAAAAAAGGTATAGACATTATCAACTTGGAAATCAAATTACAACGTCGAAACGTCATCGAAATGGACACTGCTGAAAAATTAGTCACCATCAAGCTCCGAATTTTTCATCTTATGAGGGGAGAAGTTATATATTCCAATAATTAATAAAAGAATTATGTAAGCCTGGTAATTTTCCGATAAATGATGCAATAGGAAATGTTAATATTGTAATTGTTATTCATTGTCGATTTAGCAAAAAGGATGTTCTCGAACGTTCTGGATTTATAAAATTTGCTAATTAAACTATTTTGAAAACCACATAAAATTGAATGTCAATCGATTATTATTCATTATTATATAAGTTTAAGTTAAGGTATAATCTATGTCAGTTTGAAATTTGAAAGTTAAATTAATTGTGGAAAATAATATTCAATAAAAAATAAATCAAGAAAATTTAGTGCTTTTTTATATTAAGTGTTAAAAGTTCAACTTACATTACTCGGCATACTACAACCTAGGGTAGTAACCAACACAGGACCCGCCACATTGGCGATATTGTTGTTATTGGAACTCGTTTGGATCGCTGATAAAACACACAAAACGAACTAAGTTAACTATAAGTTTACCTGCTTAAATAACTAATTTAGGGGTTTATATACAGAAATTGGCAAGGTTATCCTATCACCTCTACATAGAGATGTAGTAGCACCTTGTAATCTCAAGGCGCTACTACGTCAATAATTATATTTACATTGTAGCATCGATCAATATGATTTATGTATCAAAATAATCAATACTACAATGTATTTCAGTTCGCATATAATTGGCAGAGACTGTATTTAAAAGAATTTTCTATTGTTGGCCTAACCAAATTTTTGGGGGCTTGAGATTTCTTACTTACATATTGTAATGAGGGGGTGTCGTTATTAATCGAGCCACACGTTGGGCTGTCAAAAAGTGCTATGTGCTGACTTAGCCTTACGTTGGGCTAGCCAAAATTGCTGTGTACCCCCTCGCTAATAGGGTTAAAGGTTCTTATCTTTAAGGTTTTATATGGGTGTACGTAATTGTACCCCGTCAATGGAAAAGTATGTGAATTTTTGTAAACACAATTTAATGAAATAAGGTGCCTCAGCTTAGCTCTTTCGTAGTGCATGTATCTTACCTTGTACAGGGTGGATTCGCTCGTTACCAATGCTGTAAATGAAATTATGGTGCGGAACAGGTCTAAATAAATATCCTTCTTTACAAAGTTATTAATGTTTTTATTAAGCACACAAATGAAAATAAATATTTGGTTATATCAAAAAAGTTCTATTATTAAATCTATTATATAAAAAATTCTGAACATAAAATGATGCAAAACACGTGTCGTACGAAGTCCGGAGATTTCACTTAAGTTTATAAAGATTTTATTGCAATGTGCACGGTACCTTATTAAATCCAGGAATATTTCTGTTATTTGAAATGGAGATGGTACAATTGCGCGTCAAAGACACTCAAAGGGTTCATTTACCATGGAAAACTTCCAGATATAGTTTGTTGACCTCGTTTTGTTGTGAATTCTATTTCTTCCAAAATATTTCCAATCTTTTACAATTTTCACCTTATTATTGGTTTTACGTAGGTAAGTAACTATTTTGTTGAATTATGCACTTATATTTTGTAATTTCACTATTTATTTTTACTATAATTATCAATTTTATTAGGACGATTCTAAATTCGCCACCTTGCACGTGTGAATATCAACACCCACCTTTTTCATCGATTGTTTTATTAATTTTCTTCTCCAAGTTCAACGCAATCTTGATGTTTTCATAGACCTATTTTATTGGTTGATCGAAAAATCAATATTATTTGAAGTTTCACAGTACAGGTATGGACTAAGCCAATTGTGGTTCGTTGAAATTTTATAAGTAAAAATTTTCTTATTTTTAGATTTGATTGTGTTCTTCTCAAGTGTTTCGTGGTTGGATAAATAAAGATGCTGGATATGAAATTTCCATACGCAGTTCATTAAGTTGTGACATACCGAACTCACGTAATAATTTTAACAAACTTATTTTAAATTTAACGCTAACATGGATTTTTACATTTACCAATTAATTAACAAATTTCTAACTTTTAAAATACCTTTCTTATTGCTAACAATTTTTCATTTTCTATAAATTAATATTTTTAACAAAAACAATTATTAAATGATACATTTCAAATTTATTTTATTCAAACCTGTTTTATGTCCCGTTTTCAACGAATCATTTGACTTTAAGTTAATTTCTTGGTATCGGATGAAGTTTTTCTGATTACTTTGATAAGTTACATGCTTTTATTCATTAACAAAATTTTACTGAAACTTAAATGACGTACTTCCATTGACGTGGTATCTCGACACCGCATTTACCCCCTGTTAATTTGTAATTTAAAAGAAAAATACCTATTTTTGTGTTAAATTCCACAATTAACATTTATGTGCTTTTTATTTCAAAAATATGGCAAAATAAATTTTTACTGTAACGTTTTCTAATGAATGTATTTAATATCTAAATTAACTCACTAAATCTTAATAACTGTTTTAACTAACTACTCAAATTCAACGAAACTAACTAATCCTATTCAAATTTTCAAACTATTCTATATATTAACTTAACTAATGAATCTGACCAAGATTTCTGATAACGATTTAACTTTATTGAGTGTTAAATTTTTAAATTTGACTTCCGTTTTATTTTATTCAAACATTGACCCTTTATTTTTAATCTTCCTATTTTTAACTCGTCTATTTGCTTTTGGGTGATTTCTATTTTCCTATCATTCTAATTCATTTTTATTTATTATTATTATTGGCATTCTTTATTTTACTATAATCAATATTGTCCTATATTTCCCCATATTTATTTGGTAACCTCTTTTTTGGTTCCATATTCATTTTACTTACATAATCATATAATCAATTTATTTCATTTACACCTGTGATCTATTTTCTTATCCCCAGGTATCTATTCTCACCTAACTTCTTCTAGTTACTCCATTTGAGTTAACTTATTATATTATTTAATTTTCCCCCCTCATATTTCTCATTGTTCAACATTGAATACCAATTTTATTAAATACTTTTTAGTCTCTCAACTTAAATTCATAGTTATTTATCTCAAGTTCATGTTTTCACCCAAAACCTAAATTCAGAATTTTTTTTCTAAAATTAATTAAATTCTTTTAAAGTTACATTGAATAAATTCTCGTTTTCTAATTGTATTAATAACTTTTATCATTTATCTTAAGCAAATCTCAATAATTTTTAAATTTTTTATGGAATCTTTCATCTTGGTCAATTTTTATTGTGTTCGTTTTAATAGCTTTAATCATATTTACATTGCTATTTTTTTTTTATTGGTCATTGTTCTATTCTTACTACTTCTTGAGCGGTCATTTTAATTTTAGTTGTTGTTTTTATTTTTATTAAGTTTCGCCATTATTTCTATTCACCGCTTATTGAGAAATGGTAGAAGAAATCTTTTCTTCCCCTTCCGATAAATTTTTTATTTTAACTTTCACCTGCTTATAAAATTTTCTCTTATTAACGTAGTCTTTTTCTTTAACTTTAATGCATGCATTCATGCTGGACTCTCTTGTCCAATTCACTTTGTAATTAGTTAACATTTTTCTTTTAAACCGACTTTTCTTATTCTTCTTTTGTAACATATTTTTCTTCATTCCGATTTTATTATACCGTCTCTGTTTATTTAAGTTCTTATTTGCAAAATAATTGTACCCCCTTGTTTTTATAAATTTTAAATTGTGAACCCGTTTTTGTTTATTGATTAAATTTTTATTTGTTACCGTTTTAGCTGTTAAGTTTTTAATTTTTAATTTTGTTAATTTATGTAGTCTTTTAATTTTAAGAAATTTTGTAATTTTAGCTGTAATATTTTTAGTACATAAACCGCTTTGTAAAATTTTTGCCTCTTGCTTTTGTAAAGTTTTCCTATTTGTTCGCATGCCTCTTGTTTGGTATTTTTGTTTAAAACGTAGCTTTTTAAATTTCAATTGCACCCGTTTGCATGCTTTTCTCGTGTGTACTGTGTATGACCGGCATTGAATTTTTCCTGATAGCCTTTTAGCTGTTACGTTAACCTTTTCTTCTACCACTTCTTCCTCCTTTCTTTTTAATAATTCTTTTATGTCTTCTGCACTTCTTTTCAACAATTCCTCTGTTTTGTTTTGTGCTTTATCTATGGTTTTTCGGGTTTCTTCGTGTATCTTATCCGCTCTTTTGTACAATTCGTCCATGTTGTTCAAAAATTTATCTAACCATGATGGTTCCTCCTCTTCTTCGTTTTGTGGTTTATTGTTTTCTCTTTGTACCACCATTTTTTCCAAAATGGGAATGTCTGAGTTATCTAATTTTTCATAGTCGCGATTGACGATGTTGATCGGTGAAATTTTTAATTTCTGAACTTCATCCTTCAAGAGTTGGTTTTCTTGCAAAATTTCATTATGCTGGTTTTCCAATTCGCATAATTGACTCTCGGCTTTACGTTTCTGCTTTTCCATTTCTTCACAACGTTCTTGTATTTTATCAATTTTATTTTGCAACGTTTTAGTTTCTCCAAGTAATTTTTCCGCATCTAATGCGTCTCTCGGAATTGTAGAAGCGATCTTTAATTTTTTCAATTCTTTTTCGCATTCCAGCAGCCTACCGCTCATTTGGAATTTTTCAAACGTTAAACCTTCGATTTTGTCTTGATATTTTAAATTTTCTGATCGACATGTTTCGTATTTTAATTTTAATCCGGCTAATTCCGTGACAAATTTTTCATTTTCTCTCGTGGACTTTTCGTAGTCGGAGTGTAATCGATTGCCATTTTCTTTCTGACTCGAAACTTCTTTCAACAACCTCTCAGATTCTTCACGTTTCACCCTCAAATCTTCCCTCAATTTTAGGGTTTCCTTTTTCCAGCTTTCCAATTCAATATTGATAACCTCAATTTCCTTCTTCCCAGTTTCTTGCAATTTATGAAAATCGTCGATTTGTAAATTCAAATCTACTTCCACTTCCTCCAACTTATCGTTGTGGTTTTTTAATTGACTATTTTCTTCCAGTAAAATTTCAAGTCCCTTTTTGCAAGCATGCAGTTTGGAAGTAACTTTTTCGACGTCTTTAGTAGAATCGGCCCGCAATTTTTCAATTACACTTTCGTATTTCTCGTTTTCTTCGCATTTTGATTTCAACGTTTGTTCTGTTGCTTCATAATTTTTCTTGATACTAGCGACTTCTTCCCAACTGTTCTGTAATTGATCTTCCTTTATTTTCAAGGTCTGCTTCAGTTCAAACACCAACTTATTCGTTTCTTCTTTATCATTTTGTAGTGCTAAGAGTTCCGAATTTAAATTTTCAATTTCAGCATTTGATTTAGAAATTTTCGTTGTGTTAATTTCGAATTGTTCCTGTAATTTTTGTAGCATGAGTTGCTCCTGTCGCAACAACTGTCGAGTATTTTCCAATTCCAATTCCTTTTGGTTTTTATCGGCTAACATTTTCTTCAATTCCGCAATGTTTTTGTTTTGTTCTTCTTCGGCGGCCTTTAATTTTTCTTCTTCGTCGACTTTTAATTGTTTTTCTTCTTCGGCGGCTTTATCCATCATTATTTTTTCATTTTTAAGTCTTGTTCTGGTTTCTATTATCCAGTCAATATCTGGATGTCCGCCTCTCTCTATTTCTTTTAGTCTCGCCTCCTCTACAAGCTGTCTTAACCTTTCTCTTTCGTTATTGGCCATTTGTTTAGCTTTGACTGCTTTTTCTTTTGCTAATTTTCTTTCTTCATTACTGGCCATCTGTCTAGCTTTTTCTGCTTTAAACTTTTCTATTTGTCTTTGGGCCATTTTTTCTTGTATTTCCTTTTTGTTTCTCTTTGGTTTTCTTAATAGCATCTCTGTCCATTGATCTAACAATGCATATTCTAACTCTTTTTCTTGATCATTTATTCTTTTTACCTCTTCAGCACCTAGTACCTCTGCCTGTTCTCTTAATAGATCTACGAGTTTCTTTACGTCATACATTTTTGTTATATCTTTTTCTGCCATCGTGGTTTATTATAATTTATTTAATTCAATATAGGAAATCGTTGTTAAGTAAAATTCTGTACGTTTTAATTTTATTATTAAGAATATTTTTAATTTTAGTTTTAAGAAAATTTTTAATTCTATTGCTGACTTTATTGTATTTAATTTTAAGAGAAATAATCTGTACGTCAATCTTTGTAAAATAATTTTGTAAAGAAATTATTATAAATAACCTGTTTGAAATTGTTAACGTTGTAAATAATTTTAATGAAATTTTCGTTGACTTCCGTTGTAGTTGACCTAATTTTAATAAATTCTTTTATACCACGCTGGTATCCCCCTTTTATCGATGCCTACACGATGGTTCGAGGTGACTCGAGCCTCACGTTGTTGCGCCAAAATTTGTAATGAGGGGGTGTCGTTATTAATCGAGCCACACGTTGGGCTGTCAAAAAGTGCTATGTGCTGACTTAGCCTTACGTTGGGCTAGCCAAAATTGCTGTGTACCCCCTCGCTAATAGGGTTAAAGGTTCTTATCTTTAAGGTTTTATATGGGTGTACGTAATTGTACCCCGTCAATGGAAAAGTATGTGAATTTTTGTAAACACAATTTAATGAAATAAGGTGCCTCAGCTTAGCTCTTTCGTAGTGCATGTATCTTACCTTGTACAGGGTGGATTCGCTCCGTTACCAATGCTGTAAATGAAATTATGGTGCGGAACAGGTCTAAATAAATATCCTTCTTTACAAAGTTATTAATGTTTTTATTAAGCACACAAATGAAAATAAATATTTGGTTATATCAAAAAAGTTCTATTATTAAATCTATTATATAAAAAAATTCTGAACATAAAATGATGCAAAACACGTGTCGTACGAAGTCCGGAGATTTCACTTAAGTTTATAAAGATTTTATTGCAATGTGCACGGTACCTTATTAAATCCAGGAATATTTCTGTTATTTGAAATGGAGATGGTACAATTGCGCGTCAAAGACACTCAAAGGGTTCATTTACCATGGAAAACTTCCAGATATAGTTTGTTGACCTCGTTTTGTTGTGAATTCTATTTCTTCCAAAATATTTCCAATCTTTTACAATTTTCACCTTATTATTGGTTTTACGTAGGTAAGTAACTATTTTGTTGAATTATGCACTTGTATTTCGTAATTTCACTATTTATTTTTACTATAATTATCAATTTTATTAGGACGATTCTAAATTCGCCACCTTGCACGTGTGAATATCAACACCCACCTTTTTCATCGATTGTTTTATTAATTTCTTCTCCAAGTTCAACGCAATCTTGATGTTTTCATAGACCTATTTTATTGGTTGATCGAAAAATCAATATTATTTGAAGTTTCACAGTACAGGTATGGACTAAGCCAATTGTGGTTCGTTGAAATTTTATAAGTAAAAATTTTCTTATTTTTAGATTTGATTGTGTTCTTCTCAAGTGTTTCGTGGTTGGATAAATAAAGATGCTGGATATGAAATTTCCATACGCAGTTCATTAAGTTGTGACATACCGAACTCACGTAATAATTTTAACAAACTTATTTTAAATTTAACGCTAACATGGATTTTTACATTTACCAATTAATTAACAAATTTCTAACTTTTAAAATACCTTTCTTATTGCTAACAATTTTTCATTTTCTATAAATTAATATTTTTAACAAAAACAATTATTAAATGATACATTTCAAATTTATTTTATTCAAACCTGTTTTATGTCCCGTTTTCAACGAATCATTTGACTTTAAGTTAATTTCTTGGTATCGGATGAAGTTTTTCTGATTACTTTGATAAGTTACATGCTTTTATTCATTAACAAAATTTTACTGAAACTTAAATGACGTACTTCCATTGACGTGGTATCTCGACACCGCAATATTTATACATTGACCTGTTTTCTGTGCCTTGCCATTTAAACCTAGTTAAATACGGCCTAGAACGCAAGTGGGTTATTCTATTCATCAGCGTGATTAAACATAATATAAGTGTAAATTCTGTTGCGACAATAGCTTATCTCGTTGTTGTTTTTTAATATTTTCAGGTGATTTAATAACAACACATACTACACGATATGTTTTATAACCCCTAACTTTTCGATAACTTTTTACTAACGTGAGTTTTGATTACAATGCAACAACAATTATATTTATAGAATCTTGTTTACTTATCATAATTTATTGCTGTCGATCAAACGATTTTTTAACCTATCATCCTCGCCGACTAAAGATAAATATAGCTAGCTAAGCAATAAATATAAACTACTGCTTATTTAAAATTACTTATAAAAATTATAATAGATAATATTCCTGTATTTAAAACGCGTATGTAGGGGGAAACTTATTATTCAAGTGCTCGCCTTATAAAATAATAGTCCGCATAAAAGGTAAATAAATAAACGTTAATATTCTAATATAATTTTATCGATAATTTACATGATACAAACTTTTATCAATTAAATACACTGGTTTAAATATATTGTTATGTCCACCGTGAACTTCAAGATCTGTGATAGCTTCTCACAGATTTCGGTACTGACACGACTTGCTCTTAATCTCAGGCTGCAGGTTCTTTGGACTTTTACGGTGGAATTAGTCTGATCACACAGTCAAAGAAAATACGCAAATCTAATTTTTAAGAACATATAATGAACAAATAACATAAACAATTAACAGAAACAATATAGCAACTCGACATAAATTAACAATAATCAAAGATTTAATGTTACCTTTTCTTTCTTCTTGTACGCACACGCACTGTATTCGCGGTCGCACCACACAATCCTAATTTCCTATGCTTCGTCTTGATGCAGGGTTATAGTCACCCCTCGCCTTACACCTTATTTCTGTATCCCAATAAACAGCGCTTATCTTTTCCAATAAACAGCGATTATCTTCCTCTCCTATTTTATAATCTCCACTCCACTCGGCATTAACTCAATTAAGGCCAATATACTCTTGGTTATCTTTAGTTTGTTCATCTCGACGCGCGTGATCGGTTTGCCGTTTGATAAACGACTTTATTTATTTCAATCACGCAAATCATTCACTTGCCCGCGACTTAAAATCCTTGTTTCTCAATTGGACATAGTTTTTTTACACGTGTGATCGGTTCTGCGTCTGATAACGTACTACTTTTATCACCGTTGTTTATTCTCCTCGCATTCCTATGGTTACCCGTTTTTATCATTCCTAACATTTTGCCTACTAACATTTTTATAACTACAATAATAACATCTTTTTTTTTAATTGTTCTTGATAAACTTTTCTCATGCCATATTTTCTCTGACTGCACGACAAACAATTTAATACCGCAACAGCCAAACATTGATGGACACAACAATATATTTTATTGTTTTATATTGTAACAATGCTTCTACGCTGTGTTATATTTATCCTTTTTTATCATCAACATCTCAACATAGAGTGTTCAGCCGTACCTATCGATAATGCATCGTGGACCCTGTTATTATAACGTTCAAACAGGTTTTGGCAGACCCTGAAAATAATAATCATTTACCGAGTCCCCCGAATTATATAACCAACTTCTGCTATAGAACTCTAGGTAGTAATTACGACATACCCATAAATTTCACGTTATTACGGTATACCGAGGGCTCTAACGATATTGTGAAACATGTACTAATCTCCATCAACAATGTGACTCCAAACGGTTTACAGGAGGTAGGGGATATAATACCCATGGATAAATGTATTCTACAACAGCCCGAAGAGACCTCCGAAAACTCAACACAAACTATTTCGATTACAACACACGATTCGTCGTCGATTATCGATTTATTCGAAGAAACAGAAGAAGAATCAACCGAGAATGTAAGGATGCTGGAGCATGCAGAAAATGCCCCCTCATATACTATACCCCTAACCAGACAGTGTACTGATGAGAGCGCTATGGTAATGGAGCAGCGGTTACGGGCAAAAGCCAGAAATTTCCGCCAGCATATTTCATTTAATGGACGCCTCTTGTATATTATGTACGTCGATGGGTTTCCATTAGTATGCGACGTAATTAAATTAGATGATCGCCCTGTGACATCGATATACGACTATAGATGCTTATGCCCACGGACCGATGAGCGGTTTAGAAGATACAATGCTCGGCTATCTCGACAAGAGGCTCCATCGCACGTACAAGAGTTTGTAAACGACATGCTTCGAGCGGGGCAGTATATTGAGCCTGTAATCGGATACGATGATGGTGATAAATAAATACAATAATTTATATATTATGAAAAACATATATTTATGTTTTATTTAATAATTTAACTATCTATGTATAGTATATTATGCTTTTATTATTATTTAGATATTAACTATGTAATTCTTAACAAAATGTATTAATCGAATAACAATAAAGATTATAAACAATATATCGTCGCTGGTAAAGCAATATCTCGTAACCCACAAAAATGGTAAAATTACATTTTTGGTTTTCCTGAATCTGTATGCTATTCTTGACCTTGTGTAAAAATATTGTATGCCACAATGCATTATATTTGAAGTTAATGACAGTATTGCAATATCTTGTATCCGAGATTCCCAGAAAACAAACGTGAAACATCTTGTAACCCACAAGTTGTACTACTTCCTGCAGTTTGTTTTACAGTTTTAAGTGTTACGTGCTGAAATTTTAATTATCATGTGTTCTAGGGGTAAATTACTTGTTGATTTAGCGCTTAAACGAGCTGGTAAGTTCTATAATTACTTAATAATTAAAGTTTTGAATTTTTAAGTAATTTTTTTTAATACATCTGATAATATAAAAATAGGGGAAGCACCTATTTCGGACATACGAAGTGTCGCAAGCGAACCTAAGGATGTTGTGCTGCCTTCCAGTAATGAAATACTTGATTTATCTGAAGGTACACATTTTAAAGTTTATTAATTAATATATTAATATTTTAATATTGCAAAATTATGATCTATTGCTAAAAAGGATATTTTCTTTTTTCAAGCTATTGTACTAGTATTTGAAGATACAAATAATATAGGTTTACCAGTCTTTGACCAAGGAGAGTTTGGTGATGGTTGTGAATTTGAAACTTTAGATGGAACAATAGCAATTATGCATGAAGGTAAAATTTTATTTGATAAATCGAAGATTTTTAACTAATTCTGTAATTTCAAAATATAGTTGGAACTCTAAATACTGATTTAAGTGAAGCTATAAGCGAAATGCCATCTTATGGAACATTAAATCCACCAGAAGGTAGGCATTCACTTTAGAATATTATGCAGAAATATAATAAATAATGTAGTAATTGAAAATAATGTTTCAAAAATAGTTTCAATCCATCCTTCAAATGACGACGAGAATGATGAGTACGTTCCGAACACTGCAGGGAGCGATAGTGATGAGGATCTCAAGACATCAAGATCTAATGAAAATTTTGTGGATGGCGATCCTGAAGTGAACCTTGTGGAGTATAATGATATTACGAATAAGGTGGAGAAAAAGCTGAAACGCAAACGCAAAGAGTGGAAAAGGATTAAAAACAAAAAACTTCGTGAAGAAGGTAAGCCATATTTGGGTTACTCTAGATCCAAAGATGGAACAGTACTTCAAGACAAACCACGATCTGCTCGAAAATTAGGTGCTACATGCACATCGAAAGAATGCAGGCGAGTGAAGTCCAAAAAGTGCGAAGAGTTTACCCAAGAACAAAGACAATCCATATTTAACAAATTTTGGAATGACATTTGTTGGGATCAGCGAAAACAGTTTGTAATTGATCATGTAGCAGCCAAGGCAACGGAACGAATTTACACTGATGCAGTAAACAGTCGAAGAAAAAATACGTTTACGTATCATTTGACTTGCAACACAAACAAAGTCCAAGTATGTAAGAAGATGTTTCTCAGTACGCTGGGAATTGGCGAATTTAGTGTACATAGTTGGGTTAATAAATCGCAATACGGCATGTCTGATGTAAGTTCTGTAGTCAAAGCGGAAAGAAAAAAACCGGCTAGAAGATTTGAAATGGATGTGGCGAAGGTTTTCCTAAAGAACTTTTTTACTGACTTGCCCAAATTGCCTTCTCATTATTCGAGGGCTAATAATTCAAATTTGTTTTTGGAGGACATTATTCGGAGTTTAAACCAGCTGTATTCTATCTATACAGAAAAATGTGAAGCAGAAAATGCCAAACAACTGTCGTTAACGATATTTAAGGATATATTTAAATCGATGAAATTGTCCATTCACCAGATAAAGAAGGATCAATGTGATCTTTGTGTGGGCCATTCAGTAAAACAAGTCGACGACAATGTTTACGCATTGCACATAAAAAATAAAGATCGAGCACGAGAGGAGAAAAATAGGGATAAACAAGGAAACAAATGCGTTTTAACAATGGACCTCCAAGCCATTAAAGTGTGCCCTTGGGTTCAGGCCAGCGCCATATTTTATAAAACTAAGCTAAGCTGCCACAATTTTACATTTTATAACGTAATAAATAACCAAGTTACATGTTATTGGTTTACCGAGATCGATTCAGATATGACAGCAAGTACTTTTGCTACGTGTATCATAAAGTACCTTGATTCAAACTGCAAAAATGAAGATTTCATAATCTTATGGAGCGATGGTTGCACGTACCAGAACCGTAATTGTATACTTGCAAATGCATTATTAAGTTATGCAATGACACACAATAAAACAATTGTGCAAAAATATTTGGTGGTGGGTCACACTCAAATGGAGTGTGACTCAGTCCACTCTACCATAGAACGAAAACTCCGAGGACGGTCCATTTACTTGCCATCGGACTATATTCGCATTACGCAAGAGGCTAGAAAAGCTCCGTTTCCTTATGAAACTGTTCGTTTGGGTTACGAAGACTTCCAAAATTATGCTGTACCAACCATGCACATCTACAAATCAATCCGGCCTGGGAAGGTAATACTTGTTCTTTATTTTAAGAAGGTTTAAAAATTTTTTTTCATTTTGTAGGCTACAAATGACCCCACTGTCACAGACATCCGCGCCCTCCGCTATACTCCAGATGGAACTATAGCTTATAAACTGGATTTCGACGAAAATTGGAGAGATTTACCACAACGGCGAACTATGCAAAAATCACCACAACTCTGGCCACAAATGCATAGCGCGCCAAGAAAAATTTCCAAACAAAAATGGGAGCACCTTCAGCAACTAAAATCAATAATACCGTCCGACTGTCATTCCTTTTATAATAATTTAGATCATGAATAATTTGTAAAGAAAAATAAAATGATATTGACTTGAATAATAATTATTATTTTAATTCACCTAAGACATAAGCTTGTAAACCCATAATAGACTATTTTACCTCGTAACCCCAATATTGTAATTATATGTGTAAGCCACATAAAGTTAACTTTGATACAGAAATATCTTGTATCCCCTATAACTCAACTTTATTACTAACTTACGATACAACTAATAAGGTACCATTGATTGACATACAAATTAATATTTTATCCCCAAAAAACTTGTGCCTAACATTTTATTTATTGAAAATAAAATGTTTTTTCTTTCTCCTGAACAATTTGCATTATGGGGTTACAAGATATTGCTTTACCAGCGACGATATTATCTTTTAAATAACCCCTCTCTCGAAACCGACATTTTTTTTAAAAGAGCGGATCGATAACACAGATGCTATTGAAATCATCAATAATAAGAGTAAAGCGGTTCAGAGCGCATGCTTAGCTTTCACACATTACTTAACCAACAGCAATACTTAGAGATAAAACATCTATCAATGATACAACTACGAGGGTTTCAAGCTAGGATTACCTATGTATCTAAGATATTTTACTATCCTTCGTAAAAGACCTAAGTATCAAACCGTCAAGTATGAAAATGAATCGCATGCTCACCTTTCTCTCCTAACCCCGACGTCTAAACACACATCAACTAGTATACCATACAATATATAATATAAAGAATATAATATAATATAAAGAATATAAAGAAGAAAAAATCGCACAATAAAGATGTCGTGGAGGAAGAGGTTCAAAATTACACGAAACAAAATTACTGGTTGACATTTTCCAAGTGGCAGGAAGGAAATGGTTCCAGTTGTTTTTTGAATCATTACATTCGATAAAATATGTGGGGGTTACCAAAACTACGGTAGTGTCGTTGCCGTCACTGCGATCAAAATCTTCATCGGAAAAAAAAGCAACGGTGATATTATGCAATAGGTATTCTAGTACTTTCACAAAACCAAGATAGAAGTACATAATATGTATGCGACACTAATCAATAAATATGTATTTTCAAACTTTAAAAGAAAAATAAATAATTCTATAAATACCTGGATCGAAACCATATTCCATATCCGACTGCCCTATTGTCTGGTACATTACCAGGGACCAATTTTCCATATGTACAAAATTAAGAGAATGGTTACGATTGAAGAGTTTTCGTTAACTCCATTGTTTTCATACGATGTCCTAAAGATAAGAGATACAAAGCAAAAGAACCTGAAAGTAATAGTACTCTGTTCTTGCAACTAAAACATTAATATATCACGAAAAAATATGTGGAGGATATAGCTTGCAAGAAAGTTTCATACCAGAAGGACTTTTGGAATTGGATGTAAAACGCATAGTTAGTACATATCTCAAACACAAGCCACGGGTATGCAACTCAAACCAATATAGTGTGTTCACAACGATAGACCATCAAATTGATATAATATTTAAAGAGCACCGGCAATGTGTTGCTCAAAATGTCGAGGGCAATATGCTGGAACAAATGGATCAATTCCAGGAGCGTGATAGTGGTGGATCCTCAATAGAGTAAAACACTCAAGCCAATAATTGCAATGGTTTTTTTACTACTAAATATGTTATGAGGGGTTTAATTCTCCCCTTTAAACGAATTTGTAAATGCTATAATCAGCATAGTAATATTCATAACGAACGAAAAGCTGTAAATAAATAAATATAAACGACACCACATTTAATTTTATATAATTATGTAATTTAAAATACTATTACTCAAAACGTCCGAACTTGTAAGATACTATCACTGGTTTTATTTTAATAAAATAAATATAAATAAATCATAGGCAAATTACAAGACAAAAATTGGAGAACCTAGAGTATGTCTTGTAATCAAGGGGCATTAAAAACATGATTTGACCATCACAATCATTTGATATAATCCTAATCAAGCTTTTATTTGTTCTTTGGACGTAAGTTTGTAAGACAATATCAATATTACTTGAGTAGTGAATAATAATTGAGAGAACATCCCCACCACTTTTCCCCCCACCAATGATTTTTTTCAAGGACACGTAGAAAATTCAGATAGCGGCCAACTTGGATTCCTCCCCCCCCCCCACTTCAATTTTCCAAGGTCGGGGTGACTCCTAAGCTTTTTCAAGGTTGGAGTCTCCACCCCTTTATTAAGGTCAGTGGGTAGGTCACTCTCAATTCAAGGTTAGTGTACAAGATTGCGTAAGCAACCGAAAGTAAGGTCACCTTTACCAATTACCCCATCACCATACATCACTCACAATATATATTGTGAGTGGGGGCAAATGGTATGAGAATTGGATAGCCGGATATGGAGGAAGCTGCACGTCAAGTAGCAGAGTATTATGAAAGCGTTGAAATATGTGACAAATTTTTAAAAAAGACAATAACATTAAGTGATTTTTTTCGAATACTAATAGCGAAAGGTTTTAAAAATGTATTATAGAGCTTGAAAGAGTTTCTACCGTTACAAAGTTAAGTGAAGTACGTGAAAATGAAGTACTCGAAAATGAAAACTATATTGATAATGAACTCTCTGTAAACTATATTCATAACTTCGATATCAGCAAATTTGATACCAATATATCAAATTTGCTTGATGAAGATTTAGACTTTTTTAAAGAAATTGATATTAGTGAGATAGTGAAAAACAAATACATAACTACATAACCCAAATTATTTTATAATTTGTTGTCGCACAGTGTGCAAGCCGCCCCGCCCTTAATATGAAATTTTAGAATTTTAATATTAAAACAACAACATGTCACAATACGAAGCATATATTGACAGAGTAGCTCAAATGTCATCAGATGAGTTGCACAGTCACTTACGTGTGGACTATCGTGCACCAGATCAGGCCTGGCCTGATTATCTCGATTATGTAGACGAGTGGAAGGATATGTTCGCTTAGAAGTTATCTCAAGTGAGAAAAGACTTTATTTATAGAGTTCTTGCTCAAAAACACCAGACGATTACTTGTGGCGATCACTCCCACACGTTGTATACTACGCCAGTCGAGTAACCGGATATTTATATCCCACGCCCAGATACATTCATTGACCATGGATCATGCTGGTATGAGCTTATCCTACAGCATGAGCGCGAACTCTGCTCACAGGATCAGACTTCCAATTGTTCTCAGTTGAGTAGGGGAGAGGTGGCATGAAAGGGTCACGTATTGAAAGGGACAAATCAAATAATTGCTAATATAAAAAAAGTTTCGAGACCACAATATTTTTATTCTGTGGCAACCCCGATGCACAATCATTCGCACCTTGCGTCATACTCATATCAGTGCACAGTTAGTATCTGCAAGCAAGTGTTTGTAATCGTACACAAAAGTAATTTTTCGTTGTTCTTTAGAAATACTTTGTGAAGTGCTGTAAAGTGATCAGGATTATTGTTACCGGTGTTTGTGATTGATTAGTTATATACAGATACGAGAACAAAAGGTCAGTAAACTTTTATTTATTGGTAGTCGGTTTTAAGGTTATTTTTTAACTTTGTGTGATATTTATGAAGGGGACACTACAAACGGTTATGAATGGGGCGTCCCTTTCATAACTGTCCCTTTCATAACCTGTATTTTGTTGATTGTACAGTAATATATTTTTTTCATTTTTGCAGTTTAAATATGCCACCTAAAAAAAGAACACGTGTCGAGGCACACAAAATTGAAGAAGCTGTTAATGAAGTTTTACAGAAAGGGATTTCTGTGAGATCGGCTGCCAAGGTATTTAATGTAAGCAAATCACATTTAAATAGATTGGTATTAAAAGCCAAAGCAGCTGATTCTACGTGTTTTGTTTATGTACCAAATATCGGTAATAAGAAGGTATTTTCTGCTGATCAAGAATGTTCTCTGGCAGATTACTTGAAAACCTCCGCGAAAATGTGCCATGGCCTGACAACTAAGCAAGTCAGAGAACTAGCATATCAGTATGCTATTCGTCTAGAGATTAGTATTCCACCTACTTGGGAACAAAATAATACAGCTAGCCTAGACTGGCTGAAAGGCTTTCTGAAAAGGCATGATTCTCTGAGCGTAAGAAAACCAGAGAATACTTCCTTAGCAAGGACTACAAGCTTTAATAGGCACAATGTACAAAACTTTTTTAATAACTTAGAGAAATGATACGTTAAGCATGATTTTTCTCCAAATATGGTGTGGAATTTAGACGAAACTGGATGCACCACAGTAATAAGTGCACCAAAGGTAGTTGCGCAAGCCGGTATTAAAAGAGTTGGCCAAATTAGATCAGCAGAACGAGGATCACTTGTAACCATGCTGGCTTTTGCAAATGCTTCTGGTGGGAGTATTCCTCCCGTTTTTATATTTCCGCGAGTTCATTTTAAAGATCATATTATGCTCGAGAATGGTCCTACTGGTGCTTTGGGACTTGCAAATTTATCTGGTTGGATAACAGAAGAATGTTTTTTGAAAGCTTTGAAACATTTTATTCAGATCACCAAGCCCACTGCTGAATCACCGGCTTTAATAGTTCTCGACAATCATAAAACTCATATAACCATTAACGTCATTCTTTATGCCAGAGAAAATAACATAATGATTCTCACCTTTCCACCTCACTGCAGTCAGCGCTTACAACCCCTCGATGTGACCATTTTTGGACCGTTTAAAGCTCGGTATCGAGTTAGCATGAATGACTGGATGACATCAAATCCTGGCAAAACTGTCACAATTTATAATGTTGCTCAATTTGCTAAAGACGCTTTTTATGCTGCTTTTAACATGAACAATATAACGTCTGGTTTGAAGAACACTGGCATATGGCCTATTAATAAAAATATTTTCACTGATGAAGACTTTCTACCTTCCTTCGTCACAGATCGGCCGCAGTTACCTCAAAACCCGACTGCTACTGTTGACATCTCTAAAGAATCTTGTTCAACTGAAGAAGACCCGCAGCATAGACCTTGTTCTCTTGAACCACGGCATGTTTCAAAAACACCTTCATCTTCCCTTTTAGAAAGCACAGAATTTCAACCTTCTCTTTTAAACGAGACACAACAAGATTCCTCTACTTTGAATGAGCTACAACCTGGATGTTCTAACTCTCAAGCGTCCCATTCTAAAACCTCAATTTCTTCTCATCTTCCAATAACTCCGGAACTCATTAGACCCTATCCAAAAGCGCCACCACGAAAAGCTACTGGAAGGCAACGTAAAGGCAAAAGCACAATTATAACTGGAACTCCTGAAAAAGACAGATTGCTTATGGAAAATATGATGGATATCTTCAAAAAGAATACGCCCAAAGCTAACAAACAAAATTTAAAACATGCAAAACGCATTTTTAAATGCTCTTTAACAGATACGGAATCAAACAAAAGTAAAGTGAAGGGTAAAAAGAAAACAACAGTATCGAAGAATTGTGTCACTCAAAAAAAGAAGAAGACTACCCAGAAATTGGCAAGCAGTAGCAGCGATGATTCTTTCACTAATCCAATTACTGATTCTGACTCAATAAATGATATTTCAGAGAATGAAGAGTTCACTCCGAAATTGAGATATCGTAGCCAGACAAAAAATAAAAAAGATGATGAGATGTGTACTGTTTGTAAGAAGACATATTCAGAAAGCGTGGAAGATCCGCCCGAACATCCAGGGCGGGAGATGTCGAATATCCCGACATCTCGGACCGAGCATCCCGGAAGAAATGCCTGACGGCGAAACCCGGGTGCTTGGTAGGGGGGAGTTTTAGTCAGTGAAGTCTGACACTATCCACTTCGATTAAGTGGGTGTCTCGCACGAGATTTCTCCTCCCTGCGTCGAGCTTAAAAAAAACTAAGAATATAACAAAACATGAAGTAGATTTAAAAAAAGATATATCAACATAAGCATATCTGAAAAAAAATTGAATTAAAACAAAAAGTAGTTAAACGACTAAAACAATTATTATATATGTAAAAAAAGATGTGTTATATAAAGGAACCCACCCTTAACAATAGTTTTAATACCTTTTTTTATAAGTTAATCGATATTGCTTAAACCTGTTAATTCAAATAGTGTAATTAATTTCCGGCAAAAAGTGTTTATATCAATGTAAGGTAAGCGTCTAGACTCTGACCAAAAAGGTCAATTACTTGTTACATGGAAAAATGAATTCCTTTGTAAAATGCCGATATTCAATGTAAAATTATATTAACGTCCTCTTAACGACCAGCGTTAGTTTGTAAGTTCAAGTAGTTGTACAACATCAAATTACAATAAACGCAACTTTTCTTTATTTTAAAACTGAAGTTTTTATTTCATCACCTCTTCACAAGTAATTTTGGAGAACAAAACTCAAAATTACATAAATGGCGCAGTCACATTAGGATTACTTCACGAAAATTCAAAAATCGACACTCTTCGGTGAACTTAAGTTCCTTGGAAGTAAAAACTTACAACCAACTCGACGACGTAATAAGTGATTCAAGTGAAAAAAGCGAACAAGCATCGTCGCACACTTTGAAATCGACTTAATTTTTTATAAATTTTTTCAAAAATTAAAAACTTTTCAAAAATCCGAAATTGGACAAAAATCACCACAATCCGACGGAAGAAAGAAGTAGGCTTGAAACAGATAAACTAGGAACCATCGAGGAACCCAGGGCATTTAATTCGATTGACTTCAGGACGATTGTTGGTTACTGCACAAAGTTTGCCTCTCATATCTTTTGACGGAAGACCCGTTGGTTTTACAGATTTTTGTAGATGCTCTAGCTTTCCTCGAGTACCATTTAAAAATCGTTGCTGCAAATATTTACATTCTCTATAATTTCGCCTTTTTCTATTCGCACTTTATATTTAAAACTGCTCCGGTGAAATAAACTGCGGTGACTAAATATCTAAATAACTAAACTAAACGGTGAGACAAACTGTTAAATTTTGATAACACGTCACTTCGCTCGGGGTCACTAATATTTCTAAAACATTTTAGCAACTTACAATTGCATGGATTTCCTTGTTCATGGGAAGAAAGCTTTAGCTTTTTCATCACATCTTGCATTCTACAAGTCTTTTGTCTTTTTTTTGGATTACCCTCACTTTTTGAATTCATTTTCTAAAGAAATTTATTTTTACACACAAACGATGGTCGCACTTCAAATAAAATTTAAAAACGAAATGTGGATATTAAAAATCAACTTAGAATACCCTATTTTTAAAAATATTCCTACCATACAAACAAAACTATAAAATTTCAAAGTTATGTGTATACTATTCGAGATAGTAAGTATTAAATGATATATTAGAGCATTTAATAAAATTAAGTACATAGTATATATTTTTAGCTTGTGTTAAGTGTAAATATCCATGCGACGTCTATCTGTAACCATGAAAAAAGTGTAAAACATAAAAAGATGTGTATTAAACACACGGCAAAATTTTGATTCGTTTAAAGTAAATCTGCAATTATTTGCAAAATATACATATAATTACATCCTGTGAAAGTTGACCCTTATAATGAGATACCATTATCTGATGATTATATGCTCATTATCAGGGATCGAATGTTAATTAGTATTAATAGATATAAGTTAACGTTTAGAGTAAGATTAGTTTTTAAGTTAAGTATTCATATAAGTTTCAACTTGTGAACTTCTCACTGTAAATTGGAAATAAACGCTTTTTAAAAACAATAGTTTCATTCCGTTTATTATAATTGGCGCTGCGAACAGGATATTCAAGCGATTCTATCGAAGTGTCGTTGATTATTAAATCTTAATTGAGTATCCACGAACCTACAACAAATTTGTGAAAATTCCACTTGTGCTACCATATCGAAGATCCGCCGATTGGACAACTTCAACCACGATAGACACAAGGAAAATTCACCAATCTTCTACGAGGCATCCATCATCAGGAATGCTGATAATCACACTTATCTTGTAAGTAATTATTTTATCTTTACCAAAATTTTTTTATAAAATACAGGTTTTAAAAATTTTATGAATAATAAAAATCGCGATAGATCTCCACTAAGACGAGAGATAGATTCAAATAATTCTAATCTTATATCAAATTTGTCAAATTTAAAAATAAACATCATGTCTCATCCTACATTGTCTGAAATAAATGTTGCTAAGGCGATGATTCCAAAATACGATGGAGGTAACCGGAATCTTTCATATTTTCTTTCACAATGCGACAAATTTCGCGCAATGTATAGAAATAATAATCCGGGACAAGAAAATTGCTTAGCAAACGTTTTACTTTTCGAAATTTGTTACTCCGGACTCGAAGGGGCAGCAAGAGATGCATTAGTAGCATCAAATTGTACGACCTTAGGCCGTATACAGAAAGAAAGCTGGAAACTTATAAGCGCTTACCGGCGTATCTCTATTAATGGGATGTATAGCTTCTTTTCGCATTTTTAAATACACATTTTCTAACAAAACCAAATCATCGTCCGATGAGTCCGACATTTTGCTTGGTCTGCTTCAACCTGCTTCCTTTGTGTAGAACGGACCAGCGCTGTCAAGCGCCGGTAAGCGCTTATAAGTTTCCAGCTTTCTTTCTGTATACGGCTTTAGGTCAAATGAAAGAAGCTTTATTGAATCGTTTCGGAGATCCGCGAAACGAAACGTTATTAGCAAATGATTTAAGTACTTGCTTCCAAGCTCATAACGAATCTTATGAAAGTTATTATGAAAACATAAAGTTTAAATTACAACAATTAATCGAGCATATCACAATTAGGGAACAAAGCGAAGATAACAAAAATTTTAAACTCGCAATGTACGCGCAAAACGCATTAAGCACTTTCAAAGCGGGATTGTTAGAACCTTATCGTACTCACATTAGCCACCAAATAGCTCAACCTATCGAAGATTGCTTGCTAGCGCTTAGGAACTACGATAACCAAAAACAGCAAATCGAATTTCTCAACTTCATGCGAAACAGTCCAGCTAGTACAGGTCAACACTGACATGGACATTATTTTCTTCAGATGTAAAGTCGTCATTGACAGAGATGTATATAGATGTGGTATGCACAGCCATATTTCTGCTGTACCAGCAGGGAATATGAAGTATCCGTATAAAATTTATAAGGATAGATGTTCTAGATTATTGAGAACAGGAGAATTATATTTATTCTCCGGATCACAGAGGCCCTTTATGCTACTAGAAGGAATAGAGCAGAAAAAATCTTACCAAAAATCACATGTGTTTGCAGGGGGATTAGATGCAGATGGATCATGCACTGGTAGCTATTATAGTGATGCATTTGGAGAATGGAATACAGTTGTAGTCAGTGGGGGGATTACCATATATGTAGAAGGAGGTACAGCTAAAACTGATATAGCCGCAGGGAAAATCCATCTACCTGGCAATGTTCGATGTGATTTGATGTCTGATAGTTGTTTTGATGCTGAGGAGGGTGAATTCTTCTGGAATTATATATCTGACGATGCATGTAAAACTTCGTATCACACGGTTTTGTATGGGGGCGCTGCAAATATCATTGACAAACACTACCAGTGAAGTGTTAGGTAGCGTCGGCGAACGGAGCTGCAAACCAGTTTAGTTTTGGTTATCTTAGAACGTCTAATCAGGCCTCTAGAAGATAAACTAGCTTAACGCAGATTAGAGAAGGAAAAGTTAATTTCACCTCTCAGGCCTGTTTTTTACCTAGACTCGCTGTCTGACAATTCGGATGACGAGTGGGAAGCTGAATTGAATTGTCAATTCACCAACCCTAGTGACAATCAACGCGATTTCGAATACTATTATTGGTATAATAGAATAGATTAACGTAAGTTATTTTATAATGCTGTTATGCAATACGCTTAAAATTTTTTTATTCTAGGGGTTGCAGAGCTGATCACTCATATATATTTGTAATAGATTGTAATTTGTAGTTTTATTTGTATTAATATTTTTAATAGATAATGTAATATATTATAGTACGGGCGGATTATTAAGTACTTAGAATGAAACAGAGATGTCCCCACTCTGGCCAATTTAGTGTTATTTTTGAGAAGTACCAACCTTGGAAAGTTAAAGTTTCTAATTTAATCCATTTATGTCAAATCGTTGAATTTTGATAGTCATTTAAAGTGAACAATTTGTATAAACTTGCTAAAATGGAGAAAAACGAAAATCGTGCGGTTACAAGTACTTGTCTCTCAAAGGCTTAACGCCTTCAGAAATAGTTACTGATATGAACTCAGTGTTGGGTGAATCTGCTCCGTCGACTGCAACTGTTTATAATTGGTATAATGAATTTAAACGTGGTCGTAAAAGCACAAGTGATGAACAAAGGCCAGGACGTCCAAAAGACGTTGTTACTCCAGCCATTGTCAAAAAATCCATCATACTGTATTAAATGATCGAAGAGTGAAATTGCGTGAGCTAGCTGACTTATGTGGAATAACGTATAAAAGTGTTTGGGATGTTTTACATAAAACACTGCATATGAAAAAGTTGTCTGCGAGATGGGTGCCGCGTTTGCTTTCAAACGATCAGAAACGCAATCGAATGGATCTTTCAAAGCAAAGTTTGGAATTATTTCAGCGTAATCCCAAAGAATTTTTACGCCGATTCATAACCGTCGATGAAACATGGATTCACTACTATACCCCAGAAACGAAAGAACAATCAAAACAATGGATGGAAGCTGGTGAAAGTGCTCCAAAGAAAGCAAGGACAGTTCCATCAGCTGGAAAGGTTATGGCAACTGTATTTTGGGATGCTCATGGAATAGTGTTAATTGACTTCCTCCAGAAAGGAAAAACAATAACAGGGAAATACTATGCTGAATTATTGGACAAATTAAATACTGCTATCCAAGAAAAAAGACCTCATTTAAACAAGAAAAAATCCTGTTTCATCACGACAATGCACCAGCTCACACATCAAGAATTGCAATGGTAAAATTGCATGAATTAAGCTACGAATTGCTTCCACATCCACCATATTCACCAGATTTAGCTCCTAGTGATTTCTACTTGTTTCCAAACTTGAATAAATGGCTCGGAGGAAGAAGATTTACGTCAAATGAAGAAGTGATAGATGCAACAAATGCTTATTTTGGAGAGTTTGAGAAATCTTACTTTACCGATGGCATCCAAAAACTTGAACCGCGTTGGATCAAGTGTGCCGACCTAAAAGGAGACTATATTGAAAAATAAAATGAAATTTTCTCAAAAATATAGTTGCTTCAGCACCCCGTTCCCAGAACCTCGGAGGAGGTCGACGTGGAGGTGCATCAAGGCGCGGCTTCCAAGAGAAGCGCGTTCAAAGCTTCAGAACAGCGACATCCAGAGTTACTGAGAACGATCTCAGCGAAGAGCTCAAACGTAAATTGTTCCCAGGCGTCAAGGACGGTCAGTCCGCAGGCCGTGAATACACTTAAGGCAATAACCATCTGTGTGACCACTCGTGCAATAGGTTTTGGTACTACGCACATTTTTATGAATTTATATATATTTTATTATAATAGATTATATTATAAATTTTATAAAAGATTATTTTATAAATAAAATGAATTTTTTCGTGTGATTTTTTATTCACCTCTCCATGTTGACAAATTCAAACTACTTAAATTTTCAAAAAAGTACATAAGTCCGTCCTCTCGTTCAAAGCCTAGCGAAAACTTACATCCAAAAACTTTTCGATAGCGCTTTTAATATTGTAAAAGATTATTTTATAAATAAAAAATAATAAAAAAAATATTAGTGTCACTACGGGTTGCTGTTTAATTTTCTGGCCTAGGGAACACTAAGCGTTGCTAGGTGCAATTTGACATTTGCATTGTAAAGTTTGACATGTTGTAGCATAAACGTACTCAGAACGTTTTGACGTACGGCCATCATTTCTGTTGTTTATAGTGACTTGAAAAAATCAATTTGGCAAAAAAATGGAATTAACTCGTGAACATTTTCGTGCAATCATTTTTCACAACTTTCGACGTGGATTATCACGACAAGAGTGCATCGATGAACTTAAATCTTTGTATGGCGATGAAGCACCATCCTATAGCACTGTGAAAAACTGGTTTAATGAATTCAATCGTGGCCGACGCTCGCTCGAAGATGAAGGTCGTCCAAAAACAGTCGTTGTGCCAGAGAACATTGATGCCGTCCGTGAACTGATAAAGCAAGATCGTCATGTGACATACCGTGAGATAGAGGCATCCTTGGGCATTTCTTCCACCAGCATACATTCGATATTGCATGGACACCTGGCCGTAAAAAAGGTTTGTTCTCGTTGGATCCCGCATAATTTGACAGTGGCTCAAAAAAAGTGTCGTGTGGATTGGTGCAAAGAAAATTTAAAAAAATACAATCGCGGTGTTTCAAAAGACGTTTATAAGATCGTCACAGGTGACGAATCATGGATCTATGCTTATGAGCCCGAAACAAAACAGCAATCGACCGTGTGGGTCTTCGAAGACGAGCCAAATCCAACGAAAGTTGTTCGTGCAAGAAGCACTTCGAAGCAAATGGTAGCCTGTTTCTTTGGTAAAACTGGTCATGTGGCGACTGTTCCGCTTGAGCAACGTAGGACGGTCAATTCTGAGTGGTACACCACAATTTGTTTGCCTGAAGTCTTCGGAGAAATTCGAAAAACGAACAAGAGAAGACGGATCATTGTGCACCATGACAATGCGAGCTCTCACACATCAGCTCAAACCAGCGCCTTTTTGACCGCCCAAAACGTCGAATTGATGGGTCATCCGCCGTACAGCCCTGACTTGGCACCCAATGACTTCTTTTTATTCCCGAACATCAAGAGAAAAATGCGTGGTCAACGATTTTCGTCGCCAGAAGATGCTGTTGAAGCGTTCAAAAACCATGTTTTGGAGGTGTCTCAATCGGAGTGGAAAAAGTGCTTCGACAATTGGTTTGAGCGCATGCAAAAGTGTATAAATCTTGCTGGAGAATACTTTGAAAAACAATAAAATCATTTTTGATGATAAATATTCGCATTTTCATTATTAGGCCAGAAAGTTAAACAGCAACCTACAACGTGAATTAATAGTTAATTGCTATTTAGAGTGTATCTTCTACTCATGTTGTACTCGTGAACTTAGAAAAGTTATTATGCAAATGTGGCAAGATAAAAAATCTATTTCAAAGATGGCAAAAGATTTCAAGCGCTCTCGTCGTAGGATCAAACGAAGTCGTAAATGCATATTTTTAATAATATTAAATATAAGTATACGTCCTCACTATATAAGCATTGAATACTATTAAATAAAAATTTATATCGTTTAGTACTCGTCGACATAACGCGAAACAGATATTCACCATGAAGTCTCTGAAATCCTCCTGTGTTGATGTGATTATTGCTAAGAATGTTCCTAATTGGCGAACGAAGCTGCCACCCAGTTTAGTTTTGGTTATAGTAGAACATCTAATCAGGTCTCTAGAAGATCAACTAGCCAAACTAATATTAGAGAAGGAAAAGTTAATTTCACCTCCCAGGCCTGTTTTTTATCTAGACTCGCTGTCTGATACTTCGGATGACGAGTGGGAAGCTGAATTGAATTGTCAATTCACCAACCCTAGTGACAATCAACGCGATTTCGAATACAATTATTGGTGTAATAGAATAGATTAACGTAAGTTATTTTATAATGCTGTTATGCAATACGCTTAAAAATTTTTTATTCTAGGGGTTGCAGAGCTGATCACTCATATATATTTGTAATAGATTGTAATTTGTATTTTTATTTGTATTAATATTTTTATAGATAATGTAATATATTTTATTATAATAGATTATATTATATATTTTATAAAAGATTATTTTATAAATAAAACGAATTTGTTTCATGATGTGATTTTTTATTCACCTCTCCATGTTGAAAAATTCAAACTACTTAAATTTTCAAAAAAGTACATAAGTCCGTCCTCTCGTTCAAAGCCTAGCGAAAACTTACACCCAAAAACTTCGATATTTTGGGCGCTTTTAATATTGTAAATAATAATAATAATAAAGAAAATATTAGTGTCACTACAACGTGAATTAATAGTTAATTGCTATTTAGAGTGTATCTTCTACTCATGTTGTACTCGTGAACTTGGAAAAGTTATTATGCAAATGTGGCAAGAAAGCTTTCTTGCCCCCCAGTATGCAGCCATCTAAGAATAGAGCTATAAAATCTACCAATTTTGCATATAGAAAGGAAGCAACCATATGTTCATATGTGCCCAGAAAGATCAAATCGGTGATTCTCTTATCGACGATGTATACAACAGGCATTGTAGAGCAAACTGACGCTGCGAAACCGGAAATAATACAACCAGTCATTGCAGAAGCCAGAGATCAACCAACTCGTGATGCTTCTGGACGAATTTTGGTAGTTGGAAAGTGATATATTTGCAGAGAATTAAATCATAGACAAAGAAAAACGCGAAAAGCTTGTAAGATGATGTTTCTGGACTTTCAATTGAGTGCAAAGCATTAGTGAAGAATGATACTAATGTTTCTTTTGCTCCAAGATTTTCTAATGTTAACTTTGGATTAATACTGAAACATGATTTGAAAGGCATAACTTTTAAGAAAGTAGCCTCTTGGTGGATTAAGGACTTATACCGAACGGTTCATAACGTTTATGAGGGAAGAAGTTTTTTTGATGTTGGTACTAATTAATGATGACAATTATAGTGATTCATTTGTTAATTTTGTTGGAACATCTTCTGATCATCCGATTCAAATAAATGAAAATGTAGATAAAAACGAGTTCATTGACAATTTGAAAGAAATGTTTAAGTTAACTAATTTCCTCAGACCTGATTTTCATAAAGATATTGCATCTTCCGATTTTTACAATACTTTTAGAATAAATTTTAATTTATTGAATGAGCCAACAAAATTCAGTTTTTCCGCATGGTGCATTCAGTTCTTTAAGAATTCTGGCTCTTTTTCTTCAACATCTTGCGATTATGTTCATGGTACCATCAAACGTTTATATGAACGCGTTTTATATCTGGTGAAGGAAGAATATAAATGCCTTGCCCATGATGTGTCTTTAAAAATTATTAATGACATCCCTATTTTATTTGGAAATATACTAGGTTCATCATACAAATGTAGTGCTGGAGACACTTCATGCATGGATATCTCCTTCATGATGATGATATTAACTGATCCTAAGTTTGATGAAGTAATTAACTGGACTAATACACCTGATATATACTCAGGTGATTATATGATATTTGAAAATTTCTATGCCTTAATTGCATTTAGTTCTTTATATAATATAATTCCTAACCCGGAATTAAATGTTTATAAATCTAAATTACATGTGACTGATTTATCTAATGCTACTAAAACTGTAGTTCATCTCCTCAAGCAATACAGCTCCTCGCATGGTTCAGGAGTTGAAGATGTAGAAATTATAATTTGTCATCTTCCATATAAAGATGGAGGGGGTAAGCAATTATTAATTTCAACTCCCAAGGCCAGCGTTTCTAATTTAGTCTCATTTTGCCAAGGCATGCTTTGGTCAAATTTGAACAGTATGTTATGCAACGGTATTGGTGGATTTTCTTTGGTTTCACAAGTTGGAAATTGCGTAATTTGTCCGCAAATCTGGCGACCTGGAGGTCTTATAGTAGATTTTGATAAAGCTATGAGTAGAGAGAACCCTTCTACTAACGACTTAAAGATCGTAGTGGAAATACGTGTATCCAGTTTCAATGTGGTACAAATTCCGGATTTTATTTTTAGACGTCTTAAAGTTGAAATATCTGAGCACATAGTCGATTTGATTCTTAGTGACTCATTTAAATCAGGTGATGTCGAAACGTTTGGTATCACCCAAAGTAAGAATGATCTTAGATGTATGGTTAAGTATCATAACGAAAATTGGAGTGTTATAGATGAACATAGATTTATATCCACTCTACATGACAAAGCTTTCAATATTTTATCTGATTTAGTAGGATCTGAAGGTTCAATTATAAACCCAGTTAACAAAGTGCTTGATGCACTTTTAAATGATCAAAGTGCAAAGAATAAAATTTCAACTCTTGGGAAAATCCAGATATATGCTGTGGTTCGATTGAAGCTCAACAAGCCCGGGGATTCCATTGGCAATGGAGACAGATATACTAGTTGTGATCAAATTTATATGCTGTCTCCAATTGAGCTGGATTGTGCTAAAGTAGTGTTGAAATATAAAATGATTCTAGATGAGAAAGAAGAAAAAGATTCAATTGAAGTTGCACGTACTATGTGTGTAACTAATAAAGATATTACAGATTTAGTTTTAAACTATCCTGAGACTTCTTAGTCATAGAAGTACAATTCCATATTATGTTAGGTGGAACTGCATGTATGAATTGGTAGCTCTGACAGTTTTGCCAAATTACACGACTAAAGCAGCTTGAAAAAGTATTAAACTATCAAATCTCATTAATTAAAGTGTAAGGTACACGTTGCAATTAAAATCCACCAAGAAATCGAAGAATTTTGCGAAAAAGTGTTAAATTTGGATTGACATTGACAGCTACACATTTCAAAATTTTAATAATTCAATTTGGTAAAATTAAGGAAAAATCATCATGTGATAAATAAAAGGGTCTAGGACAATTAGGCGCGGCCGATTAGGCGCGACCGATTAGACGCGGCCGATTAGGCGCGGACTCAATTAGGCGTGGACCCAATTAGGCGCCGTGCCATTTAGGCGCGGATACAATTAGGCGCAGACCGTTTAGGCGCGGGTACAATTAGGCGCAGGCCTTTCAGGCGCGAAGCCATTTAGGCGCCGGCCATAAACAAATTAAATTCTTAATCTGTTATAAGTCTGTATTTATTTCACCTCTTCCACCTCTTTGCGGTCGATTTAACTTTTTGTGAAGATTTATTTGTTTTTAATTATTGGTTTTCTAAAGAAATATCAAAAACTAACACTAACCTAACGACAGATCTAACCTCTTCGCGGAAGATCCACCTCTTTGCGGCCGATTTAACTTTTTGCGGAAATTTATTTGTTTTTAATTATTAGTTTTCTAAAGAAATATCAAAAACTAACACTAACCTAACGACAGATCCACCTCTTCGCGGAAGATCCACCTCTTTGCGGCCGATTTAACTTTTTGCGAAAATTTATTTGTTTTTAATTATTAGTTTTCTAAAGAAATATCAAAAACTAACACTAACCTACCGGCAGATCCACCTCTTCGGGGCAGATCCACTTCTTTGCGGCCGATTTAACTTTTTGTGAAGATTTATTTGTTTTTAATTGTTAGTTTTTTAAAGAAATATCAAAAAGTAACACTAACCTACCGGCAGATCCACCTCTTCGCGGCAGATCCAACTCTTTGCGGCAGATCCACCTCTTTGTGGCCGATTTAACTTTTTACGAAGATTTATTTGTTTTTAATTATTAATGCACTTTTGTGATTTTTAAAAATAAATACAGACTTATAACAGATTAACAATTTAATTTGTTTAAGGCCGGCGTCTAAATGGCCGGCGCCTAATTGGGTCCGCGCCTAAATGGCACGGCGCCTAATCGGTCTGCGCCTAATTGTATCCGCGCCTAAATGGCACGGCGCCTAATTGGGTCCGCGCCTAATTGAGTCCGCGCCTAATAGGCCGCACCTAATCGGCCGCGTCCAATCGGCCGCGCCTAATTGTCCGGATCCCTAAATAAAATCTCTCTGGCTCTCCAGGTTGGGGAATGTCGCTGTTTCTTTCACGGAAAGAAGCATAATGCAAAAAATTCCTATTGTAAAAAGGAAAAAGTTTATTATTGTAAAAAGGTTTAGCCGTAGATAAATAAATAAATAAATAAAGTCTTGCACAAAACCAATTTGTAATGAACACTCCGTTTCTAAGGCAGTATGCGAAACCTGCAACCAACGAGAAGATTAATCCTACTATACTTTCTATTTGTCTACTTTTGGCTTTATTTCTAAATAAAATAATGTATAGAACAGTTTAAGTTTCTTTTTATTATTACAATTCCTATCTAATTTCATATAAAACTTATAGAGGTACCTGGGTACCCACACCGTCATTAAAGGGTGAAATAATTTTGGACGCTATTTTCTCATTATATAAGTATAAAACAAGCTCAGAGATGTTACGAAATTTCCAAACTCAACTACTTGGAACACAAAAAATATGAATGCTTCAAACTGAAAAAGGCACCCGGGTACCCTTCCAGTCACACAAAGGTTAAATCAAAATTTATATCATTTAGTACTCTTCAACATAACGCGAAACATATATTCACCATGAAGTCTTTTAAATCCTCATGTGTTGATGTGATTATTGTCAAGAATGTTCCTAATTGGCGAACGAAGCTGTCAACCAGTTTAGTTTTGGTTATCTTAGAACATCTAATCAGGTCTCTAGAAGATAAACTAGCCAAACTCAGATTAGAGAAGGAAAAGTTAATTTCACCTCCCAGGCCTGTTTTTTACCTAGACTCGCTGTCTGACAATTCGGATGACGAGTGGGAAGTTGAATTGAATTGTCAATTCACCAACCCTAGTGACAATCAACGCGATTTCGAATACTATTATTGGTGTAATAGAACAGATTAACGTAAGTTATTTTATAATGCTGTTATGCAATACGCTTAAAAATGTTTTATTCGAGGGGTTGCAGAGCTAATCACTCATATATATTTGTAATAGATTGTAATTTGTATTTTTATTTGTATTAATATTTTTAATAGATAATGTAATATATTTTATTATAATAGATTACATATATTATAAATTTTATAAAAGATTATTTTATAAATAAAAAGAATTTGTTTCATGTGATTTTTTATTCACCTCTCCATGTTGACAAATTCAAACTACTTTAATTTTCAAAAAAGTACATATAAGTCCGTCCTCTCGTTCAAAGCCTAGCGAAAACTTACACCCAAAAACTTCGATAACGCTTTTAATATTGTAAAAGATTATTTTATAAATAAAAAATAATAAAGAAAATATTAGTGTCACTACAACGTGAATTAATAGTTAATTGCTATTTAGAGTGTATCTTCTACTCATGTTGTACTCGTGAACTTAGAAAAGTTATTATGCAAATGTGGCAAGATAAAAAATCTATTTTAAAGATAGCAAAAGACTTCAAGCGCTCTCGTCGTATGATGAGAAATGCTATATAACAGGTGTAAAAATCAAATGCATCAGTAAACAAAATTCGAAAAAAATCATCTTGTTTGGAAACTAGAAAAATTGTTCGTCTATCAAAAAGTACTATTCTTTTTCTAACTTCCAAAAGACCACGTCACCATACCGGTGGTGAAGGTCGACAAGTGCTTCAATTTTGCGGAACATATCAAGGCGGTGTGTAGTAAGGTGACGGCGGTCGTCGACGGTTTGACATTTATTGCAAAATGAATAATTACAATATATTTTATTAATGGTTATCGAGCTGGATTATGTACGGCAAAAAGATTTTATTTTAAAATTCTTACTGATTCTTACTGCTAATATAGATTTTAGATACTGAAAGTTTGGTATCAGGTATTCTTAGAAAGTTACACACGACAAAATATGTGGAGGATATAGAACCAACGGTGTTACAGCAACACAATTGTGATTGATATTATGTAAAACACATAGTTACTACATATCTAAAAGACAAGTCACGGGTATGCAACTCAAACCAATATAGTGTGTACACAGCGATTGACCATCACATTGATATAATATTTAAATAGCACCGGCAAATTGTTGCCCAACATGTGTCGAGGGAATATGTTGGCACAGATGGATAAATTCCAGGAGCGTGATGATAGTGGTGGATTCTCGATACAGTAAAACACTAAAGCCAACAATTGCACGTAAAAGCAGGCGTGGCACTAGGCGCCGCCTACTCCCACTTCTACTTTTATTTCATATATAAGCAGTACCCGATTCAACAAGTTGTCAGTTCCATTCTGATATTCTGAATCTGAGGATTCTGCTGGTAATTCCGAAGGAATTGGGTAAGTAAACAGCATGTTTAATTTTATTTAATTTAATATGTTTTTATTTGTAGAATTTTATATGTCAATATTACACGATGTCGAACAGCAACTCAGAGAACGAGATGGAAGTAGCAGCAATTCCTCCATTAGTAGATGTTCAACCACAACAGAAGAAGAGGAAATTGACTGGGAAGGATGGAAAGAGAATAGTATCTGTGCTGCTCCAATACATAACCAATTTGATTTTGAAGGAAGAATCGACACCAGGATTTACGATGGATATGTGGAAAGCAGTGGACAATCTGGACAAGGACCTTTTACCGATAGCGTCACAGCTTCACTTAATCTCAAGCCTATCATTGAAGGACTGGTTAAAAACATTACAGGAAGAGAAAAATATATCCACGAAGTTGTTAACTACCGAAATAATAACGAATTTATATCTATACTTGAAGGAACAAATGTGTTTACAACAAAAGATCGTATCTACGCCGTTGGCATCCATCCCATTAGTACATTCGAACATATCCACATCTTTCATGTCTGCCCATGGAACAACAGTGAATGCAAGTGTTGGAGCACCACTGTTAAGTTTATCCGAAGAAAGTCGAAACCTCGTAGCGTTAGCTCGTTACAAGAATACGATTGGGAAAATATCTTCCGTTATTTGTGTAATGGAATCCGACGGGTGCTCAAAGTTCACAGCCCCTGGGGAGGAGCAACAAATATTCGCGGAATTAAATATTTACCCGATGAACGAATATTTGAACGCAGCCGAAAGAGAACGTTGGAGGACAGCCAAATATCGTATCAAGAAACCGGTATCTCAGGAGGATCAACTAGTGCTAAACAACTTAATAGAAAAATGGGTTCACGAAGTAACATCTCATCCTCAGGGCGACAGCAATTTCTTCCAGAAGAAATAGAAGAATTTATTGAATCTCATCTAACGGTACCGTTAAATGCAATATGTCGGAGTGTTGCTTGGAAAAATTCTAAATATAAGTATTTAAGTGAAGAAGACAAAATCGTAAGAAAAGTCATTAATTTTTTAAAATCCAAATTTCATTCTTTAACTTATGAAGAACTATCAGGAATACATAATAAAGGTAATAGTACTTTTTTGTGTGTTAGTTCAACGATGAATAATCATTACTATGACGTAGACGAAAGCCTTTACATTCTTTTGTATTTATTAAGATACCAGTTTTATGATTATTGCGCATCAGACGATAAAACCTTGGATCAGTGGTGTAGTAGATTTATTATAGAATTATATAATTTGTTAGAACGTAAAGTACCTAAAGTTAATTGCATGGAAATTATAAGCCCTCCTTCAGCGGGTAAAAATTATTTTTTTGATTGTGTTACAAGTTTTTATGTAAACATTGGTTATATAGCAAATTTCAATCGTTCCCAAAATTTTCCTCTACAAGATTGTTTCGATCGTAGAGTATTAGTTTGGAACGAACCGAATTGTGAAACTTCGGCATATGATACTATTAAAATGTTATTTAGTGGTGATGCATGTGCGGCGAAAGTTAAATTTAAAGATGACGTGACTAAAGTCATTGCCATGAAAGAAGACGTCTCGTCATAGATTGACTGAATATAGCAACGACGTATTGCTTATGAGCATTACCAGTCATTTTGTATTGATATGACAAAGCACGAAAATATATTGCACGTGTTTCCAGTAACGACATACGCTGTTGCGTTTGTTAGACGATAGTAAAAGACAGATATACTCATAGCATGTCGTAACTAGTACCGGAAAAAGAATTTGATTCGCGTAGTAATTTATATAAAATTTCTGTCACTTTTAGTATTTTTGAAGTTTGGAGTTTTCGTGGTTTAAGTTTTCGGTTTGTGGATTTAAGCTTGTCAAAATTAGTCAAAATACAAAATTAGTTCTTTTCAGAACTCTCGAAATGTCTAGTTCTGTACGTGGAAGAACATTAAAATCTCAATCGCAACAGTTGATTTTAAATTTATTAAATTATTTTGAACTTGAAAAACAGCACGGGGGCAGTTTAATTCCATTACAGTGTGTTCAAGAGGTGAATATAAAAAGATTACTTTACATTAATTTTATATTTATAAAATATTTTATAAATTGCAGCGTGTTGCCAATGCTTTAGGAATCAGTGTATCTTCTGTTGCCCGGATTAGAAACCGTAGTTCACTAAATCCAGAATTATCAAGTCCCGGTAAAAACCGAAAACGTAGGAAAGTTAAAACTAGCGATTTACCAGAATCATCGAAAATGAACATTAGAAACACAATTTATAACATGTACAGTCAAAGTAAGTTTCGTTGTCATTTATAATTAACACAAAATGTAATTTGTGTATTTTTTGCAGAAAGACATTTAACCGTTGCTTTGTTAAACAAGGAGATTGAACAGCTGCATATTTTACTAAGCAACAGGAGCTTAAATCGTGTTTTGCACGAAATTGGTTTTAAATTTGCTAAAGAAAATAATCGAAGAGCATTGGTCGAAAAAAGCAGTATTGCAATAGATCGAATTCATTTTTTTCAGAATTATAGAAATAATTTAAATTCTCAGTTTCAACGTGATGTCGTGTTTTTAGATGAAACATGGATTTTTTCTAAAGGTAATCCTGGAATGTCGTGGCAAGATGGCTCTACAAAAAGCGTTAGGAAACCAGAAGGTTATGATGGAAAACGTTTCATTGTACTTCACGCTGGGTCAAAAAATGGATTTATTAATAATACCTCATTAGTGTTTGCTTCAAAATCGCAAAAAGAGGATTACCACGGTGAAATGAATGGTGAACTGTTTAAAAAATGGGTTGCTGAAAAATTAATATGCAATTTAGAAGAACCATCTCTCATAATTATGGACAACGCATCGTATCATTCTACTGTAGTAGAAAAAATGCCTACTTCGGCATGGACAAAACCAAATATTGCAGCATGGTTAACTGCAAACAATATTGAATTTGAACCGTCCTGCTTTAAACCAGAATTGCTAGCTCTAGCTAAACTACATAAAAAAGAAAAACGCTACGAAGTGGACGAATTATTAAGAAGCCACGGACATGAAGTTTTACGGTTACCACCATACCATTGTGAATTCAATGCAATTGAATTAGTATGGGCTCATTGTAAAACTTACTACAACAAGCACATTGGAAGAGATGGTTATGGTAATGAAAACGTAATTGATATGTGGAATGAAGCATTAGAAAATTGTTCTCCTGAAGTATGGTAAAACTGTGTTTGTCACACCGAAAAGGTAATACAAGATTGGTATGAGCGAGAAAAGGCTTTAGATATAACGGTCGATGAACTTATCATCCATGCTAATGGCTCCAGTGATTCTGAAGAAAGTGATTACGACTGATTGTTTCCGGAATTTTGGATTTTTGTTTTTATTTTTGTTTTGTAATTTGCAGGAGTATTTTGCATTTCTCGCTAAAAATGGTGAGAACCAAATTTGTAGAGAATTAAATTCTCCACCTTTTTTATACGAGAAATTTTGTTGTAAAATTATTATTTATTGCTAATTAATGCTAATTAATATGTACAATTTTTATGTCCAAAACATTAATTATTTTTGTTTGATAATTAATAAATAATTAAATTAGAGCGATTCTTTTTTTTTATTGTTGAAATAATTAAGACGTTGTTTAATCTTAATCATCCTACGACTTCCGAAATTCGATCATGGTCAGCGCTGCGTATTCCCAAATTGAGTGTTCATCGTAAAGCTCAGGTTTCAGGTAAAGTAACCAAATATTTTCGATGTGGTGGCAGTTAATCCGAAAAATTTCAATTAATTCAACTCTTTAACGCCGTGGGGTGTTACACAATTTTGTTTTTCTTCAGGTCTGTGTGAAAAGGCAAAACAATGTAATTGACAAAAGTTAGTTTTGAGTAAAGCTCTGAACAGATTGACAAAGAAATTATCAACGCAACGGTACAAAAATCTCAAAATCGCAATTTTTGCCATTCATTGTTTTGCTTTTGCATTGCACAGGTGCTGTATACCTATACTTATGCTGTGTCTTATTTTGAATTTGTTCATAACTATTGCTTAATAAATAAATAAATTTGGTAAGCGACAATAAAAACATAAAAGTTTCCTTTCAGCATAACCTATATTTGGTTTGACAGGTGACAAGTTCAAATTTGTTAAACTAAAAGGAAAGTGAGAAAGAAAATTAAAAAAAGAAGATAACCAATATATTCTTATTTTAAAATACACTTCATTTGACTAGGGAGTATTGGCTTAGTTCAGACGATTATGCTTTTATGACGAGATGTCAACTTTCGTGGCAATGACTATATCTATAAAACTCCTATAATTGTCCTTAGCAACAAAAGTGTTTTTCCGAGGTCTGCTGCGTTCAATGACCGTATGTTACGGTATACTTGGCGCGCATGTCCTAAATTAAAAAAGTATATAATGTACCCTTCTCCTATGGCTTGGCCATTACTAGTTGAGTGGGCATTCAATAATCAATAAAATATGTGTACTAAATTATGCCTAGTTTTTTGTATCCTGGTCACAATTATTTAGGACCTGGATAATTCTCTTGTTGGTAAGAAAATATGTTATTATTATTATTTAGATTATTAATAATTCTTTTTTAGATGAATCTTTTGATATAATCAAATGTCTACAAACCGAGGTTGAGAAAATTAGAGATGTGGTGAATGAAGATAACGAAAAAAAAGCTTTAGAAAATATTAATAAAGACATCATCATGGAAAATATTGATAATTCTCTTGTTGGTAAGAAAATATGTTATTATTATTATTATTATTTAGATTATTAATAATTCTTTTTTTTTTTTAGATGAATCTTCTGATTTAACCAAACATCCACAAACCCCGGTTGAGAAATTTAGAGATGTGGTGAATGAAGATAATGAAAAAAAAGCTGAAGAATCCAAATATAATTTAATTGTTGAAAATTTTGAGAGTGAATGTGATGATGATTTTATCAATGTGATAAAACATCTAGAGGACGATGAATGTATGCAACGAAGGAGAATTAGGCGAATGAATGAAATAACGCTTGAATATAATATTTTAAAATGTAGTAAGCAGATAGATATTGACATGTCAATAGTGAAAAAATTAACAGAGAGAATTAATCGTAAAAGAAAAATACTTGTAAAATTAAATAATGTTAAATTATAAATGATTGACATATCAATATCTATCTGCTTACTACATTTTAAAATGGTTGTAGCTTAAATATAAATAATATTAAATTAGAAATGGTTGTAGCTTAAATGTGAATAAGTATAAAATAGTATGAATTAGTTGGAAATAAAAAAAATAATTATATATAGTTTGTTTATTAAAAAAAAAAATGTTTTTTTCCATCGCATTTAAATCTATCAAATATTTAGATCTTCTAAGAAGTTGCTATGTGAATATATCACACAACTTGTTTACTATTGATCCATGAATTGTGATTTTTATCCAAACCCAACCATTTAACAAACAACTTATTTTTTTGTCTTTTTAAAACTTTTTCAACCAAATAAACATCTTGGTGTTTAACTTTCTGTAATTCTTGTTCATAGAATCCACCTTTAATTTCTTCATTCAAAGCATCTGTAAGAAGATATGTTCTTGGTAGAGTCACTTTAACTTTAGAAATTTTAAATATCTCATTAGACCAAGCGGGGGTGTATCCTTTCGAAAACGCATGTCGATATTTACTTATTCTAACACTATCCCCGATTTTAAATTTGGGGTTTTTCGGATCAATAATTTTTGGGTGATTGTATACCGTATTTAACAATAACTTCTCATTCTTTTGGGTAACATCTATCGGTTTTAAACCGGTTGTTGAATGTTTTTTCGAATTATATGCACCCACTAGTTTTTGTAATATATCCAACCACTTATGGCTTCCTTGAAAACTAAATTCTTTCCACATTAAATTTTTAAGTGTTCTGTTAACTCTTTCAACCACCGAAGCTTTTTTTATGGAATATGTACTATAGTGATTTACTTTATATTTCCGCATTAATTCCTGAAATTCCTTATTATAAAATTCTTTCCCTAAATCTGTCTGCAAATTATTAGGCGTGCTTTCTTTAAGTATTGTCTTCATCGCTGCTGTTACTTCACGGCCGCTTTTATTCTTTAAAGGTTTTGCCCATAAATATTTTGAGAAAACATTAATTACAACCAATATAAATTTGAAACCTTTATTAACAGATGATAGTTGGGCGATATCTACTAAATCTGCTTGGAAAAGGTCATTAATTCCTGTAACTAAAACAGGTCTTCGTTGATAATTTCGACGAGCAGATCTATGTAATTCATTTACAACATCTCTTTTTATATCCATCTTCAATTATGTCTTATTTAATAATTTTTGCTTCTCGTAACTCTTCTTCAATGGATGCGATTTCGTTTACATGACCGTCATGACCAGCAGATTGGGAAGCTATTAAGAGTTTTAATCTTTCGATTATCTCATTTACATCGTCAAAATACACATAATCTTTTTTCCTGTTGTTATATTGTAAAAACAATGGATGTTCTAGAAAACCACCAAGCTTTTTTTTCTTATTTCCAGTTACACCCCTAGCTCTTAATGCAGGTTCAATTATTTGTCTATACTTGGATGTAGCGTTACCATTTATTTGAGCATCAGCTGAATAATTTCTACGAAATAGATTGGTTCTATGTCCAATGTCAATATAGTTTTTTTCATCATCCACACGATACCCCAACGGTTGTTTTTTAAATAAGAGTTCATAAAGACCTGTGGTTCCTTTATATTTTAAAGGCTTAGCAGTGTTCGGTACTTTGAGTATAATATCGGGTCCTTCAAAATCAATTAACGAATCACCAATAGAAAATTTAGCAGTTTCCAAATTATGTTTCACCCCATAATTAAAATCAAAAACATCTTCCCTATCTCTTATCATATTCTCAACATAATATCTAGGTAACGGCGTAGAAAAATTTTCTAAATAATCTTGAAATGATTTCGATTCAATCATATCATTAACTTCTTTAGCTGTTTCATTATGAACCCTACTATATTCTTCATCGGTAAACATAGGATGTAAAATTGTTTGATTTAAATCAACATCATCAGGCTCATGTTGATAAACTGCACCATCCATTAAAAAGTTTGGCGGTGATTTATTAATTTTCGGGTCCACCGCAGATTTACGTCCATATGTTTTTTCTTTCTTTTTTCTTTTTGGTGTGCCTACTTCGGTGAACATGCGATGTAAAATTGTTTGATTTAAAGCAACATCATCAGGTTCATGTTGGTAAACCGCACCATCCTTTAAAAATGTTGATTGTGATTTATTAATTTTCGGTTCCACCTCAGATTTACGTCCATATTTTTTTTCTTTGATTGGTATGTTGATGTCAATTTCTGGTTTAAATTCATGTTTTATTTTAGTTTCTTTACCAAATTGTGAAACTATTTCTTGTAAAGGCTCCGTGATGGGTTTATACTTTTTAAATAAATCTAAATTTGATTGTGCTATATCCGATTTCAAATTTTTATATTTCATTTTCAAGGCTTTTCGCACTTGAATAAGATCGTGGGTTAAACGTTTATTCATCGCGGATGTTTGAAGACTAAAATTATTTTACTAGATTATACTATTATATTTATTTTCAAATATAAATAAACGTATCAAAACCTTTTCTATATCGTCCTTTATTAATATCACAAGCTTTATCGATAACATCCCATATTTATCTTTCCAACATATATTACATAAAGTTTTAAATTGATTAAATGTCATATTGACCCCCACATGCTCATCATATACATGTTTTAAATTTGTGTTATCTTGTTTAAACAAAACTAGAAAATTTGCATTGTCTCTTATGAGTTGCTTAGGAATTTTGCTGTATGTTTGACATAAGTAGAAAGAATCTATATTCTTATGTCTACCAAAACTAAAATATTCCCTCATAATATCTTGGTTGGTGCACACAACATCATCGAAAATAAATATCGAGTTTGGTTTGATTTCAGTAGGTGACGGTACATCCTTCTCATTATCATATTCAGCATAACCAATTTCTTTTAGTGGTTTCAACACTTGTTTTAAATATTCATATTTTTGTTGAAACAATGATTTGGAATATATGTAAATATTTTCAAAACGAAGTCCGTTGGGGTGGAGAAGTAAGCATAGAAAGGCATTTGTTTTTCCACAGCCAGAATAACCAACAATTAGACCCATTTTTGAGTAACATCCCAATAAAACACCGTGTTTAGGAAAGGATGTTATTTGAACATCCTGATTTGTTATCGGTAGCTGATGTTGATGCTGTTTCTCTAAACGCATTGTTACATATGATTTTGATTTTATAAATAAATCAGTTTTATGTATTCTGCAACTATTGAAAATGTTGATGGCCGGATCAGTACCGCACCAATACCGCAACGGTACCGCGACGGTACCGTTGCGGTATTGGTTCGGTAGTCACCGATTTTTCTTAAACACCGCAGCAGTACCGTCGCGGTACCGCAGCAGTACCGTTACGGTAATTAATGATGTTCTTGTTATATAATATAATAATAACAATAACAAATTTCAGTTAACATTTGTAATGCCATGTTGATACATCGAAACAGCGGTGGCGGATTTGTTAATAATATAATTAATAAATTACCATTTGAATTACATATTCCGGGGTATAGGTATTCATTCTAAAATATGTTGTTGATTATGTATAAGTTAATATTTTTTTCTCCTAAGATTTTGTGGTCCTGGTACAAAACTAAGTCAGCGTTTAGCGAGGGGTGATTCTGGTATTAACCAACTAGACGAAGCCTGCAAAGAACACGATATCACCTATTCGAATTTTAAGGATATATCTAAAAGACACGAGGCAGACAAAATACTTTCTAATAAAGCTGTAATAAGATCACAATCGAAAGACTCATCATTTGCAGAAAAACTTGCTGCATTAGGTGTTGCGGGGACGATGAAAGCTAAAGTAAAGTTGGGGATGGGTTGCGAGAAATCTAAAATAAAATCAGGGGGTGGGTATAAGAAAAAAAAATCTAAAAGACCATCGTTTAGACATGTTGTGAGAAAAACTGCCAATGTTTTACGTCGAAGTAACAGTTCAGACTTATTAACCAATGCGAGAATTGCTCTTTCAACTATTAAACAGAAACCTAAAAAACCGCGAATTATTCCAATACCTAAAACTGGTGGTTTCTTACCACTAATTCCAATATTTGCAGCCTTAAGCGCTTTGGGAGCTTTAGGTGGTGGTGCTGCGGGTATTGCAAAAGCTGTTAATGATTCTAAAAGCGCAAATGAAAATTTAAAAGAAGCACAACGACATAATAAAAACATGGAAGCTATCGCCATAGGTAAAGGTCTTTACTTAAAACCATATAAAAGCGGACTTGGTCTATATCTAAAACCTTATTCAAAAAACTATTAGCATCGCTACCAAAACGACCTCTAACCAACATCGATTTACTTCGATATAGTAAGAAATTAAAAATTCCAAATTTTAGAGGAGTGTTTATGAAAAATACTCTACCGAAAAAAATACATAAGTATGAAAGTGGAATTGTTAATTTAGAGGAAGATTTTAAATCTGGATCTCATTGGATAGCATACATTATTAGAGATCAACGTGATATTTTATTTTTTGATAGTTATGGAAATCTATCTCCACCTCCACAATTAATAAAATATTTCGGTAGCGATAAGAACATTAAATACAATTATGATAGATATCAAAAGTATAACTCCTTTAATTGTGGGCATTTGTGTTTAGACTTCTTATATAGACATTCCATTAATTAATATACACCAGTGTTAAGCCAACCACCCACACCATGTCATATGTAATCAGTGTAAGCGGTAATAGTTCCGAATTGTATTCGGAAATTAATCCTATTATATATACTGATGATGGTCAATATGTGTTAGCATTAACAAATTTTGAAACTTATAACACGATACATAATGTTAAGGCTGGATGCAATAAATTTTACTATGGAGGTGATGGTCGTATGACTATTCAAAAGGGTCAGACAAGTATTGAGACGATTGTTAAAGCAATACAAGCAAGAGATAGTGATGCTATTTCGATTGTTTCGACAAATAATAATAATAAAATAGTTGTAAATTGCACATCCTCTGTTAACTCGAGTAAAGAAGATAGTGTGTTAAAGGAACTTAATTTCTATGTGAGTAAAGAAAAAAGTAATCAATATGTGTTGGAGTTAAAAAATGTAATAATTTACATTCCTCAACTAAATAGTAAGTTTTACTATGGAGATGATGAATATGTAAACTTCAAAGTTTCACCTGGCCTTTATGCGCTCGATGTTGTTCTAAAGTATTTAAAATCAGAAATAAATAAGAAAGTACCTAATAAGTTCATCATTACGGAAAATGAAGTGCGTTTAAAATCATTATTCACTAAGGAATATACAAATGATTTCAAAGAAGATTTAGGATTTATTAAACAAAAAAATGGAGAATATGTATTAGATTTATCTAAAACTTAACATCTCAACATATCGAATAAGAAGAGATTCTATTTTGGAGTAGAAAAAACTGTTGAAATTCCATCGGGGGCATATGAAATCGATGATATTCGATCATATTTACAAACACAATTAAGTAATGATAATGTCTCTTTAGAACTCACAACAAATACTAATACCTCAAAAGTAAACATTAAATGCACAGAACGTATTAATTTTAACAAAAACGATAGTATAGGACCATTATTGGGTTTTGATAAGCAATACATCAAGAAAAACAGTCAGAAAGTATCTGATCACAGTGTAAATATTTTATCGGTGAACACCATTTGCATTGAGTGTAATATTACTACCGGTTCATATAGAAATGGAAAACTGAGTCACGTGGTACACGAGTTTTTTCCAATAGTTCCACGCGGTTATAAAATAGTTGAAACCCCATCTAATGTCATTTATTTACCTATAAACACTCAATCTATATCAAACATTTCAGTTAGAGTAATAGATCAGAACGATCAGGTTATAGATTTTAACAGGGAAGAAATATCAATGAGGTTTCATTTAAAAAAACTTTAGAAATGGTGATTCAGTATTCAAGAAGTGCACGTCAACATTATAATGTTGCTTATAAACGCCTGTCTAATTTAAAAAGCGTCAGTCAAAAATCTTCAACAGGTGTGATAACACCCATCAATAGAGCGTTTTTAAAAGCTTTAGGTTATAAAGTTCTTGTGTAAAATGGGGATTCTAGATATTACAGAAAAAATTATTGAAGATAATTCGATTACAAATGCCGAATTTCACACACATCAACCATATGCTTCCACATCATTTGACAATAATGATGAAATTAGAATCCCTATTCAACAACTAGATGCGTATACGGCACCCAGTCTAAGTTATCTTTATATCGAGGGTACGCTAAAACAAGAAGATGGTACTGTAACTACGACAGGTCACTTCATTAACAATGGTGTAGCTTTTTATTCAGTGAAATTAGATATGAGTTAAACGGAGTTGTAATAGATTCCTCTAGAAACTTAGGTGTTACCTCTACTTTAAAAGCTTATCCATCCTACTCTATAAACGAATGTTTAAAATTAAAAAACGCTGGATGGGAACCCCAAAAACATTTAGAAATGGTGTTAAATCAAGGTGTTAATGGGAATTTTAACGCTTGTATACCACTAAAAATGATTTTGGGTTTTGGTGAGGATTATAATAAAATCATATTGAATGCTAAACAAGAGTTGGTGTTAATAAGAAGTAATAGTGATACTAATGCAGTAGTATCTTCAAAAGCCGATGAAAAACTCAAAGTTTCAATCAATAAGCTTTTCTGGAAAGTACCACACATAGCTGTTTCCTTGGAAGAGCAATTACGTTTAACTAACTTTGTTGAGAAAAATTTAGAAATCCCAATAGCATTCAGATCGTGGGAACTTCATGAATACCCCCAATTACCTCAGACAAATCGTCATTCGTGGACCATAAAAACTACTACTCAAGTGGAAACACCTAGAATAATAATAATAGCATTTTCAACAAGCAGAAAAAACAAAATTGATAAGGATATGAGTAAATTTGATTCTTGTGATTTGGTAAATTTGAATGTTTACTTAAATTCTGAGCGCTATCCATATGATAATTTACATATAAACTATAAAAAGAATTCTTTCTCAATTCTATATGAAATGTTTGCAAATTTTCAACAAGTATATTACGGTAAAGAAAACGAACCAATGTTTACACCCCAAGAATTTAAAGCTAATACACCAATGGTCGTAGTAGATTGTACTCGTCAAAAGGATGGTCTTAGCAAAGGACCGATTGAAGTAAGAGTAGAATTTGAGACTGGGGATAATATAAAAGCAGACACAACCGCTTACTGTCTAGTTCTTCATGATCGAATGTTTAATTATAATCCTCTTACAAATTCTGTGAAACAAGTATGAGTAACGTGATGGTATTGGATGTTCAAGGGTTTAAAACAAATAATAATACATTTTTACCCAAAGAATTAGCTGTTTATGATGGTTCTAAAACAGCTCACTTCATATTTAAACAACCGTTTAAGTTTAATGATTTAGCACCGGAGTATCAGAAACAGGCAAACTACATAATGCATAAACACCATGGAATATTATGGGAAAGCGGTTTTACACCTGTTCATAAATTTAATGATATTATTAGGTATTTAACTTCATCCACTGATGTTGTCTACATTAAAGGGTTAGAAAAGTCCTTATTCATCAAAAAAATAATTAATAAACCTGTGGTAGAGTTGGATGAGCAACCTGCCCTAACATTGGACAAACCATCCTGTTTTTTTCATTCAATGACTGAATGTATTTGTGCACTATCAAATGTATTTCATTTATATAATAATTGTATTATGCAGTAATAAATTTGATTTTTTTTACAATGTTTTCTTACTTAATTATCATCCTATTGAATATATAAGCAGTTGCGTTAAAACCATGATTGGGTATGTTGATGAAAAAGTCCGCCGTTTTTCGTTTAGAGATTGGAAGTATCCATTTGCTAATCCAAACGCTTTGGTAAAAGCTGGTTTCTATAGTTTACAAAATGATGATAATGTTCAGTGTGCGTTTTGCACAATCATTATTGGTGGGTGGGGAGTGGGGGATGATCCCATGATAGAGCATAAAAAGTGGTCTCCAAGATGTCCTTTTCTTGAAGAAGATTTTCCCAACACATTCCTCAAATATTATTCAAATGAAGAAGCCCGCCTTACTTCGTTTAAAAATTGGAAGTCTCCATTTGCTAATCCAAACGATTTGGTAAAAGCTGGTTTCTATAGTTTAAACAATGACGATAATGTTCGGTGTGTGTTTTGTGCAATCATTATTGGTAGTTGGGAAGCTGGGGATGATCCTATAATAGAACATAAAAAGTGGTCTCCTAGATGTTCTTTATTTGAACCAGATGTTTGTGGGAGGTACGAAGTTTTCCCCAATTCGATACCTGACAATATAAATATAAACCTGAAAATACCAGTTGAGGATCGAAGTGATTTCAATGAACTTCATAGGGGAGCTTTTGAAAGATTTCATTATCCATGTTGTATAATATTATAATAGTGCAAACTAATAAATTTATGATAGGTTAGGTATGTACTCACATTGTGAGTACATACCAAACCTATCATAAATTTATTAGTTTTTATTATACATTGTGAGTACATACCTAACCTATCATAAATAATGCTTAAAAATATAAAATAACTAATAAAAAATTAAATGTTTAAAAAAATGTTTATTTATTTATTTATTTCGAATTACTGAAAAAGATGTTTTAGCTTTTACAACAATATATAAAAACATTGAAATACATAATGTAATGCTTATAAAAAATAAAGATGTGAAAATTATGCAACTAGCAGCACGGCATTGGTTTCTAAGTTTGTTCAAACTTAACACTAAATATTCTCCAGGATTTTTTATTTGATTTGTATTTTGAAATTCAAAGTTAGTCTCATAATATAAAACGGGTTTATAATTATCAATTACTAATGGATACGTCATAATGTATTGGTCGCTTTGCATGATTTCAATGTGCATTTTATTGAATTTTTCACAAGTTTCGGGTGTCTTATTAATATCCAAATATTGAATGCAAATCGTAGCACTTTTTAGATTTCTAGGACATGTTATGATGATGGTGTTGTTCCACACAGCTGCTATAAAATAAATTAAAGCTGTATTCATTTTATGGAAACTGCTCCCACACACATCTATTTCGTTTAATACACTGAAGATTAATAAATAATGGTGTAACTTGTAACTTCTTTTTATTCTTCTACACTTTATATGTTAATGTTTACACATTAAATAATATTACATCATAGTTTTACAATAATTTTATTATTATTTATAACATGAAATAATCACTTAAATTGTTTTCTAAAATAATACGATGTGGTAAAAAAAATTTAATATCATAGAGAAGTTCTTTAAACTCGTTATTTATTAATATTCGACAAAACTCATCTAATGATATTATATTTTTTAAAATATCATCTATGCAACATACAAGGTATGCTATGTAAATTTTGGTAGTAGTAACCATATATAAAGATGGTGTAACACGCTATTAAACACACAGCCAATTCAAAAGCTGAATCAACCACAACCGAATTACTACAAACAAAGATGGCAAACATAATCCAACACTATAAAATAAAAAATGGAATTTTAGAAAATTTGCTAACTAATAATTTAACGTTAGATGGTAAGAAAATATTTTAGAATCTGTTATTTTGATTTTGTTTTGTTTACTTTTTATTTATTTTAGAATCTGTTATTTTGATTTTGTTTTGTTTACTTTTTATTTATTTTAGAATATCAGTCAAATATTGCAAGTATCAAAACAAATGATTGTCAAGAAATTGAAGATAGTCAAGAAATTAGTGAGGTGCTTGATAACGTTGAAGTGTGTGATGACGAACTAGCTGAGAATTTCATTGAAGATAGTCAAGAAATTAGTGAGGTGCTTGATAACGTTGAAGTGTGTGATGACGAACTAGCTGAGAATTTCATTGAAGATAGTCAAGAAATTAGTGAGGTGCTTGATAACGTTGAAGTGTGTGATGACGAACTAGCTGAGAATTTCATTGACATTTTCGACACAAGCTTACTTGATGAAGACTTGGAAATATTCAATGAAATTAATATTAATAAAATTGTACAAATTAGCTATATATCTAACAATATAACAAAGTATGAGCAAGATATAACAAACGATTTACTAACATTAACATTATTGAAAAATAAAATTATATTAAAGAAAAAAGTACTAAAACGACTAAAACAACTAAAACTACTAGAACAACTAAAACCATAATTGTAAGTAGCAAATGTATAAATAAATAAATAAATAAATAAATAAATAAATAAATATATACGTATAAATATTTGTATACATGATTTTCTATAGTGGATGGTATAGTTGGGGGTGCCACACCCAATGACCTTCGATTTTATCGTTATAGTGCTTAACGATAAAAAAAGTAGTAATTGAGAGTGCCACACCCCACAGTTCTTAAAAAACATAACCTTCGATGCAACCTTGAAAAAGTAGTAATTGAGAGTGCCAACCTTGAAAAGTGACCTTGAAATGTGACCTTGAAAAGTGACCTTGAAAAGTGACCTTGAAAGGTGACCTTGAAAGGTGACCTTGAAATGGGGGAGGAGTCACCTTGACCTTGGAAAATTGGAGTGGGGGGAAAAAGTGGTGGGGATGCCCTCTCAATTATTCACTACTCAAGATTTTTGTGAAAATTTTCTAAGTGGAAGAATGCAGAGAATTTGTGAAAATTTTCGAAGAATGTGTAGAAAGTATGATAATTACTACCTAATTAGTAATGTGTGTGAGAGATCATTAAAATTATATTTATCAATAAATAACATCAAAAAAAGACATTGAGAAAAATATAATTTAATTAAGTTTACCAAAAATGCAGAAAATGATCTAATTACGTTAATTATAGTTGGATTGCAACATTAGTCGGTTTGTGGAAGACACGTACATAGTGTATATAATATTGTTTATCGTTGATATTTTTAAATTAATAATTAAGTAAATATATTACAATACAAAAAGGTATTTGCGAAAAATGTAATTAACTAACTTTTTCAAGCTTAATGGCTTAGATTATAATACATAAGCATAGTTCGAAATATATTTTTATAACAAGTGCTCTGAATATTGAAGTAAAAATGTCTTCGCCTACTAAAATATCAAGCAGAACGGTTAAAATTAATAAAACGATTATTTAGAATTACTAAAAATTCCTGAAGATATAGAAAAATGGATCACGTTAGGATTTAAAAATATACGATTATTAAATACGGTTCTTAACATTGTCGAATTAAGTGCTGGTAGTAGGAAAAAAATTGAAAATCATCTAGGATTGATCAAAGGTAAGATTTTTTTTATATTTTAAAAATAATTTTTATTTTGTTGAAGGCTATATAACCCACATGAAAGCTTTACGCAAGTGTGGAGGCTCTATAGTAAATAGCGTAAAACGTCGAAGTGAACGAATTAAATGGGAAGAAATACACATAGAGAACAATATTTGGACGAGTGTCTTCCAGGGCCGAATCTCCGCATAGGCAACCTAGGCAGCTGCCTAGGGCGGCAAATTTTAGGGGGCGGCAAAATTTAGGGGGGGGGGAGGTAACAAAAATATAATTAGGTAACTTCTTTTTTATTTAGGTTATTGAAAACTTACATTTAATACTGCGGGGCGGACTGACCCGGTTTTTAAAGTTATTTAGATCATCGTATTTAAGGGCCACGCCCCCTTTTCCACAAAAAATTTTCGCTTCGCTCGCCTCGCAGTGGGTTTGCCCAAACAATGTAAAGGCTTAGGGGGGCGGCATATTTTTCCCTGCCTAGGGCGCCATTAGAGCCAGATTCGGCCCTGGTGTCTTCATAAACATTCTGGGGACATCACATCATCAGAAACAAATTCGAACGGACTTTCAACAGTACCAGAGCGTCTAATATAATAGAGATGTATACACCCTCATACCTCAGATACTGATGTAGTCTGGGATCATTATAGATTAAAAAATAGATAAAAAATCAAAGTGTGGTAAGAAAGACGGACTTAACAAAGCTCGAGTACAAATTACCGGTATCGGTAATATCAACTTTATGTTTAAATTGGAAGAAAGATCAGGCGATGAATGTTGTAAAAGACAAATTAAAATGTCAATTACGGTCCTTCCTTGAAAGTTATTAACTAGGCCCTTTAGATAACGATATACTATATTCGAACGATTTATAATTAATTGTATAGTGAATTATATTTTTTCTGATATACCAGAAATAGGATGGTATGGATGTACTCATGTAATTGGAGAGTGGTTTAGGATAAAGGGATGTCTTATGCAACTTCCTATTTTGTAAGTTTGTTTTGAATATTGTACGAGCCCTTCAGGTAAAATTTGTATTAAATGTGCAGTTGCAAGTGAAAATTTTCAACCTGTTATAAGAAGGGAAGAAGTAATTTTTTGGAATGAACTTCGTAATATGATACTTTATGTAAGAATTTTTTGTCAAGTGTGTTTTAAAAAATTATATTTAATAATGGTCAATTAGTTTTAAATGATTTCAATATTGTAAAATTGTAAAAATTTATTTGTATTAAATGTGAAGATGCATGTTAAAATTATATTTAATAATGGTCAATTAGTTTTACACGATTTCAATATTGTAAAATTGTAAAAAAATTTACGAAAATAAAAACAAATAAAAGACTCTAAAATGTTTTTATTATACAGGATGTTGGTTGATCTAGTCAATAAAGAAGAAATATTTCAAATTCATATCAATTATATAAAGTTGTGTTCTTCATCACTCCAAATATTTCCCCGATTTGATTAAATAAGTTGGCCGATTTTATCGGTGCATTAGAGTGTACCCATACATTCTGCAACAATTGTATTTTAGCTCGGTCTGTTGATCATAATACCTGCCCTTTAGGGCGGGAAATTTATAGTAAAATTTAAATTTTTAAAAGTGTTGAATACCAGGAAACCATCACCACCCCAAAACCTCTAACAAATGTGACTGCACAACCAATACATACTATGGAACATAGCCATAACACGTTGGATCCCTCAATAACATCTGTTGTGAGTATGTTTATGGATGTTCTAAGAGATCTTGGTGAAAACATCGATCAAAGAGAAGAAATTTATTTTGACATTGATGATTTTCTAACAGATGAAAGTGATGTTGATAGGGAGAATATGTAAAATAATATGGAAAATATGTAAATGTAAATTTTAATTTTAAGTTAATTTTAGCAACCTTGGATTGACTGTTTTACGTTTAGTTTTTTAGATCGTATCGTGTCGAGCTCAGGATCGTCGTTTTATTACGTGTAGGTATTTATACCGCAGTTTCTTTAAGTTTTTTCGGATTAAGCCATGAAACTGAGCTAGAGGTTAGATATCTTGGTTAGCCTGCAGTCAACTTGATGAGAGGTTAATTCACCTGAGATGTTTGATATCGTTTTCGTTTTTCGCCTGCAATGGGAATGCGTTCCAGTCTGTTTTCTGCCCTTTCGGGACTTTTTTCTTCTTTACGGCAGGAGTGGGAATACCACTCCAGCCGTAAATTTATTTACTTCAATTTATTTATTTCAATTTATCTTCCCCAATTCTTGCAGATGACAAATTTATGAAATAATCATGTAAATTATAATTAATTGTTTTTGTTTCTTTATTTTTAATAGGTTTTTAACCATTTTAACCATATATAAAGATGGTGTAAAACGCTATTAAACAAACAACCAATTCAAAAGCTGAATCAACCACAGCCGAAACAATATAATAAAGATGAGTAGTGATAAATTGACTGTGCGTTGCTCCCCCCACTCCAATTTTTTCAAGGTGGGAGGTGACTCCTCCCACTTTCCAAGGTGGGGATGACTCCGCCCACCACCACGCCCCCTTTCTCAAGGTGGCCACCACCACCACGCCCACTTTCCAAGGTTGCCACCACCACGCCCACTTTCTCAAGGTTGCCACCACCACACCCCCGCTCTCAAGGTTGCCACCACAACTCCTCCCCGCTGCAAGGTCGAGGTAACTCGTCCCCCCTTTTCAAAGACAGTGGGTAGGGAGACGTTCTCAATTGATGGATAGTGTATAAGGTTGAACACACCTTCCGGTAAAATGTACATCATTGACCCAATCAAATAGTAAACCACCTCTTCAAACTAAGCTCATTGGTTTACATGAAGAAAATAATTCATATACACAAACTCATTTTACATCAGCGGTTTTCAAAAAGTTTAAACACTTTGAAAATGATAAATACATATAATTATTCAAAATTTTAAGAACTGCTGTCATAAGATTAAAAATTGTTGCTAATTAACATAACGATTTTATTTTAATTAAAATATGGAATTATTATATAAGAAATTAATTAATTAAAAGTATAATATGATAAATTGCACGCATAACGATTATGCATAACGCATAACAATAAAAATTAACATATTATAACAAGTGCATAAAATTTCAGCACATTAAAATATTAACATAAGAAGAATAACATAACAATAACATAAGAATATTAGCATTTATGCAAAATCAATTTGAATAATTACATATAATTTTGTATAAATTGCATTTAAGTAGTTGATACATTGTAACCGAACTTCATTGAACGCGTTTATATTAATTTATGAAATAGTAAGCAAGATTCTATAAATATATAATTGTTATTGTATTTGCATAATGTATTAATATTGCATTTATGCAAATTGCATTTATATTCAATATCCAGTGTGAATGTTAAAGCATCGTATTACCTTAATTAAATAAAGTATAAATACTCGTCTTAATTTATTTTTAATCCAGTTGTAATTATTAATGTTAACGTGATGAGTTCACTCAAACAAATTAGTGCTGTAGTGGTAGCTGAAAAAGTTCCAGGGTGGCGGTCCCTGTTACCGCCTAGCTTAATGTTATTTGTTCTGCGTGTCCAAATCGAGGATTTGGAGCGGCGGTTGAAAGATCTAAAAGATGAGGAATCGGGGAAATATATTCCTGCGGGTTACTTGTCTTCCTCTGACGAAGACGACGATGACTTTTCTTTTAATTTCCATTCTTCCGACCCAAGTGAAAATATCAACTCATTCGATTATTATTATTGGGAGAGTAAAGACTATTATTATGAGAGTGGGAACTTGAACTTTTAAAGTATTACGTAAGTTTATAATAATAATAATAAAGATGTTATGTAAAAATTGTCTTTCAGTTACTCCCGGTGCACACAACAACGCAACTGCCTCTCAAGTGTGTTTACTGCTCACCTCATCAAGTTTTTAAATCTTTTTATTTAAAAGATAATATATTGTTTATAATATTTATTGTTTAAGCGGTGGTCTTCGATTGAGTTGATTGTGGACAATTTTACTCAACTGCATGATAAAAAAACTTTATAAAATTTTTATGACTCATAAAGTGTGTTTATCATATTATGACATATTATACACATGTTTAGTTAATACAGGATGTTTAAGATTTAAAAAAAGACAATTTATTTTTATGTGTAAAATATTTCTCGGTCGGAATATCGGTCAAATATTGGTGCAAGTGTCAAAATGATGACACCAAAATCGCGTCAGAGCCCGAATCCAACCACAGCACACTCCACTCCTGTTAACCTCCTCTGACTTTCTCCCTCACATCATTTACAATAACTCGACATGCCTTCCAAATTCTAGTCTCCAGCGTTCTCTATTCCAAAACCTTGCCCTTCATGTTGCCTTCCCAATGAACATCAACTCTCTCGAAGACTCATTAGTATTTGTCAACACCCATTTTGAGAAGATAACCAATGTTAAGAGCACAGCTGCGGAGTTTTATATCAAACATAGACAAAAGATCTCCGATTCGGTAGCTGAAGTGTTTATAGGTCAACTAGCCAAATCACTCAATACAAGAAATCCATCTGTTCTTAATCTTCAAGAAGAAGATAAAAGAGTCAGACTCATACTAACCGGAGCTGTTGCCGAAAGAGAAGCGAATGTTTTCCAAAATCTAGGAATTCTCATCAAATCATTGACTGGAACCTGTGCAGAGTATCAAAACAAGCTGCAAGAATTCTCATCAGTAATAGGAACACAAATCTCGGCATCTACATCCCTCCAAGTCGAAACCAACAAATCCATCGATCAACTCAAGATAGAAGTTGCCGAGGTTGAAAAGATGAAGCTAACTCTCAACAAATCCACCCCCACCACTCCCCATCCCATATTTGCGGCTCCCTCGAAGGTCCCCCCCTCCGCTCCCTCCACGTCCGGAACAGGGAAGTCACTAGGCCCCATATGCAACATCTCAGCGCCCTTGGGAACAATATCCTGTCATCGAAAACCAGACGGAAGTTTAAGTTGCAGGCCCACCCCTGGATATCAAGACATTCATTGTGAACAAAGCAAACGGCTAGTAAAGGGATTGAAGCTATGCTCAGATGATCAACTAAGGAAACTCTCAAGTTTGACCAGCCTACTGATAGGATCAATCGCGCAAAATCCATCCTGGGTGACAGTTAGTCCAGACCGAGACATTCTTATAAACACCTATGTCCATCAAGGTGCCAGATAGCTGATCATATTTCATATTTTCTCATTAGATTTAGATTTAGATTTAGAAAACAAATGATAGTGAAGAAATTGAAGATAGTGAGGTGCGTGATAACTTTGAAGTATGTGATAAAGAACGCTCTGATAAATATATTGACAATTTCGACACAAGCAAATTGGATACCAATATATCAAATTTGCTTGATGAAGACTTGAAGTTATTCAGTGAAATTGATGTTCATAAGATTTTAAAAACTAAATATATAACTAACAATATTACTAAACAAGAAGACAATTTAAAAAACGATTTACTAACATTAGAATTATTGAAAAATAAAATTAAATTAAAACAAAAAGTACTAAAACGACTAAAACAATTATTGTAAGTACTAAAACGACTAAACCATTATTGTAAGTAACAAATGTGTAAATAAATAAATAAATAAATATATATAAATATTTGTATACATGATTTTCTATAGTGGATGGTATAGTTGGGGGTACCACACCCAATGACCTTCGATTTTATCGGTATAGTGCTTAACGATTAAAAACATAACCTTCGACGCCAACCTTGAAAAGACAGTAGTAATTGAGAGTGCCACACCCCACAGTTCTTAATGATAAAAAACATAACCTTTGATGCAACCTTGAAAAAGTAGTAATTGAGAGTGCCACACCCAACAGTTCTTAATGATAAAAAACTTTGATGCAACCTTGAAAAAGTAGTAATTGAGAGTGCCACACCCCACAGTTCTTAATGATAAAAAACATAACCTTCGATGCCAACCTTGAAAAAGTAGTAATTGAGAGTGCCAACCTTGAAAAGTGACCTTGAAAAGGGGGAGGAGTCACCCCGACCTTGGAAAATTGGAGAGGGGGAGAAAGTGGTGGGGATGCTCTCTCAATTATTCACAACTTACATCAAATAAAATTTCCCGTTTGGATGTTTGTACCCAGTGTAATTTTGAAGGATGTCTTGGCAATTCACCTATTTCATCATGCCACATAAGTAGTGTGGGGTCCTTTATTAAAACTATAATACTGGATTAATTACTTCACTATGGATTATGATGATGACGAACTAATCGAATTAATGGGTGCATACAAAATATTTCAACCCAGAAGTTTATTCGAGTTATCAAGGTGTAGTGTGAATAAATGTGTGAATAAAGTAACTGACCTAATGTGTCTAAATTTACCTACAGTGATAATAAAAGATTTGTTCATGGTTTGGATTTCCGACACTGATAGAGATGGTAATCTCAATGAATTGGAAATTGAATTAAAAACTTTTATTGAAAAATTTAAATTTAATAATACATTATTTTACTTTAATAATATTTCCAAGATGGATTATTCTTCACACATAGGACTCAAATATGATATAGACGCCAGTAAAATTAATCATTTTTTAAACTATGTTTTTATTAGGGAAGGGAGTTATGTCGATATGCCATCGATATTCATCGCGTTGGATTATGTTACGATTGCCGGCAGGAACTTTAAATTTAATTATGAAAGAATTTGTTGTAAGTGCATGGCTGAATATAAGGCCACACATAAATTGTATAAATTACCTGAGTTGTGTGAAAGGAAGGTTTCTTTTGTAGAATTTTTTTCCATTTACGAATTACGAAATATACGTGTCATTGTTATACACAGACTCGTTAATTGTGGAAATTGAAACGGAAAATGTTTATTCCGATATTAAACAAAATTTAAATAGATTTGACACATCTAATTTCGATATTACCAATGTTTTCAAAATTCCTAAAAATCAATCAATATTGGGTAAAATGAAGCTTGAATATCCAACACAAATTATTCGCGAATTTTATGGAACTGGTGCTAAAGCATATTGCATAATTTTAGATGATGATGAAACAGTTAAAAAGGCAAAGGGAATATCTACTTCAACAGTAAAAAAAGATCTACAATCATTAGATTATAAAAACACTGTTGAAAATAAAATAGATAAATATTGTAAAATGCACATTTTTCAGTCAACCAACCACGATATGTTTACTGAATTACGAAATAAAGTAGCGTTATCATATTTTGATGATAAACGCTATTTTAAATCTGATTCATATACCACGCTGGCTTGGGGGCATTCAGACATTAAGCTACATGAACTTGTTAGACAAATGGGCGAATATGTGAAACAAACGTAAAAACCATAAATTTTAATATTTAATCTGTTCTCGGCTTTTAATTTGATTATTGAGTAATGGTTAAAACATCAACCCCACCACACACACACACATACACGCAATTACATGCGCGCGTCTACTAACATATACTATATATAGCAACAAGTTGCAGCAGGACAGTCAGTAACCAAAATGGCAAAGATTTTGCAGAACATACAAATAAAAAACGGACTTCTGAGAGATTTGTTGGTGAGCAACCACGAATCGTTGGATGGTTAGAAAAATTATTATTGTTTTATTCAGTTTAATATTAACTATTTTTTTTTAGAATTATATCAAAGCAGAAAAATTTCTGTAAAGGATGGTGACCAGTCTGAGGGGTTTCCTGAGAAGGATGACTCTATTAATTGTAAGAAAGACACTATTATTATTATTATTTAGATTAGTAACTTATCGTTTCTTAGTTGTCAATCCACACCTTCTGGAGGAGGTGAATAAGATGTACACTCATCTTGCGGAAGCGGGGGTGAGTAAGATGTGTAGTCATCTTATGGAATCGGAGAACGAATTTAATAATAATACGGAGAATGACGAATTTTTCACCAATTTATGTAATCAAATGGATGAAGCGGATAGACATAGGAAAAGGAACTGGCTGAAGCTGATAGACGGAGGAAAAATGAAAATATTACATATATAAAGAAAAAAATTAAGCAATATGAGCTTAATCTCTACCTCGAGGGGGAGAAACTTAAACGGAAAAAGTGGGATTGATTTCTAAAAATCAATCAATATTGGGTAAAATGAAGCTTGAATATCCAACACAAATTATTCGCGAATTTTATGGAACTGGCGCTAAAGCATATTGCATAATTTTAGATGATGATGAAACAATTAAAAAGGCAAAGGGAATATCTACTTCAACAGTAAAAAAAGATCTACAATCATTAGATTATAAAAACACTGTTGAAAATAAAATAGATAAATATTGTAAAATGCACATTTTTCAGTCAACCAACCACGATATGTTTACTGAATTACGAAATAAAGTAGCGTTATCATATTTTGATGATAAACGCTATTTTAAATCTGATTCATATACCACGCTGGCTTGGGGGCATTCAGACATTAAGCTACATGAACTTGTTAGACAAATGGGCGAATATGTGAAACAAACGTAAAAACCATAAATTTTAATATTTAATCTGTTCTCGGCTTTTAATTTGATTATTGAGTAATGGTTAAAACATCAACCCCACCACACACACACACATACACGCAATTACATGCGCGCGTCTACTAACATATACTATATATAGCAACAAGTTGCAGCAGGACAGTCAGTAACCAAAATGGCAAAGATTTTGCAGAACATACAAATAAAAAACGGACTTCTGAGAGATTTGTTGGTGAGCAACCACGAATCGTTGGATGGTTAGAAAAATTATTATTGTTTTATTCAGTTTAATATTAACTATTATTTTTTTTTAGAATTATATCAAAACAGAAAAATTTCTGTAAAGGATGGTGACCAGTCTGAGGGGTTTCCTGAGAAGGATGACTCTATTAATTGTAAGAAAGACACTATTATTATTATTATTTAGATTAGTAACTTATCGTTTCTTAGTTGTCAATCCACACCTTCTGGAGGAGGTGAATAAAATGTGCACTCATCTTGCGGAAGCGGGGGTGAGTAAGATGTGTAGTCATCTTATGGAATCGGAGAACGAATTTAATAATAATACGGAGAATGACGAATTTTTCACCAATTTATGTAATCAAATGGATGAAGCGGATAGACATAGGAAAAGGAACTGGCTGAAGCTGATAGACGGAGGAAAAATGAAAATATTACATATATAAAGAAAAAAATTAAGCAATATGAGCTTAATCTCTACCTCGAGGGGGAGAAACTTAAACGGAAGAAGTGGGATTGATTTCTAAAAATCAATCAATATTGGGAAAAATGAAGCTTGAATATCCAACACAAATTATTCGCGAATTTTATGGAACTGGCGCTAAAGCATATTGCATAATTTTAGATGATGATGAAACAATTAAAAAGGCAAAGGGAATATCTACTTCAACAGTAAAAAAAGATCTACAATCATTAGATTATAAAAACACTGTTGAAAATAAAATAGATAAATATTGTAAAATGCACATTTTTCAGTCAACCAACCACGATATGTTTACTGAATTACGAAATAAAGTAGCGTTATCATATTTTGATGATAAACGCTATTTTAAATCTGATTCATATACCACGCTGGCTTGGGGGCATTCATCCATTAAGCTACAAGAACTTGTTAGACAAATGGGTGAATATGTGAAACAAACGTGAAAACCTTAAATTTTATTATAATTTGATGATTTGATTGTCTTACAATTTAATATATTTAATCTGTTCTCAACTTTTAATTTGATTATTGAGTAATGGTTAAAACATCAACCCCACCACACACAAACAATTACATGCGCACGTCTACTAACATATACTATATATAGCAACAAGTTGCAGCAGGACAGTCAGTAAAAAAAATGGCAAAGATTTTGCAGAACATACAATTAAAAAACGGACTTCTGAGAGATTTGTTGGTGAACAACCACGAATCGTTGGATGGTTAGAAAAATTATTATTGTTTTACTCAGTTTAATATTAACTATTTTTTTTTTTTTAGAATTGTATCAATGCAAGGCGGGTGAACAGTCTGAGGAGCTTCCTGAGAAGGATGACGTTATTAATTGTAAGAAAGACACTATTATTATTATTATTTAGATTAGTAACTTATCGTTTCTTAGTTGATGCTGCTGAATTTGTTGTCAATCCACACCTTCTGGAGGAGGTCAATAAGATGTGTAGTCATCTTGCGGAAGCGGGGGTGAATAAGATGTGTAGTCATCTTATGGAAGCGGAGGATGAGTTTAACAACACGGAGAACGACAAAATTTTCAGCAATCTATGTGCTAAAATGGATGAAGCTGATAGATATAGGAAAATCAAAAATATAACGCATATAAGAAAAAAAAATAAACAATATGAGCTCAATCTCTATCTCGAGGAGGCAAAATTTAAACGGAAGAAGGAGGTTTTAAAAAGCTTGAGAAAGATGGAGCTTGATTTGGAGATGGAGCTCTGAATTGTATGATTTTCTTTCTTATTATTTCTTTGTATGATATTATTTCTTTCTTATTATTATTATTATAAATAAAAAAAAAAGATAATTTAATTTAATTTATGATTGTTTATTAAAAAAAACAAAATTTCCCCAAACATTTAAGATAGTTACAAAAATCGGATTGGTATAATTTTATATCACACAACTTGTTTACTATTGATCCACGAATTGTGATTTTTATCCAAACCCAACCATTTAACAAACAACTTATTTTTTTGTCTTTTTAAAACTTTTTCAACCAAATAAACATCTTGGTGTTTAACTTTCTGCAATTCTTGTTCATAGAATCCACCTTTAATTTCTTCATTCAAAGCATCTGTAAGAAGATATGTTCTTGGTAGAGTCACTTTAACTTTAGAAATTTTAAATATCTCATTAGACCAAGCGGGGGTGTATCCTTTCGAAAACGCATGTCGATATTTACTTATTCTAACACTATCTCCGATTTTAAATTTGGGGTTTTTCGGATCAATAACTTTCGGGTGATTGTATACCGTATTTAGCAATAACTTCTCATTCTTTTGGGTAACATCTATCGGTTTTAAACCGGTTGTTGAATGTTTTTTCGAATTATATGTTAATTATTATTTATTATATTAATAATAAAGAATTAAATTCTTTCCCCAAATCTGTTTGCAAATTTTTAGGAATACTTTCTCTAAGAATCATTTTCATAGCGGCAGTCACCTCTCGTCCGATTTTGTTCTTTAACGGTTTTGCCCATAAATATTTTGAGAAAACATTAATTACAACCAATATAAATTTGAAACCTTTTTTAACGGATGATAGTTGGGCGATGTCTACTAAATCTGCTTGGAAAAGGTCATTAATTCCTGTAACTAAAACAGGTCTTCGTTGATAATTTCGACGAGCAGGTCTATGTAATTCATTTACAACATCTCTTTTTATATCCATCTTCAATTATGTCTTATTTAATAATTTTTGCTTCTCGTAACTCTTCTTCAATGGATGCGATTTCGTTTACATGACCGTCATGACCAGCAGATTGGGAAGCTATTAAGAGTTTTAATCTTTCGATTATCTCATTTACATCGTCAAAATACACATAATCTTTTTTCCTGTTGTTATATTGTAAAAACAATGGATGTTCTAGAAAACCACCAAGCTTTTTTTTCTTATTTCCAGTTACACCCCTAGCTCTTAATGCAGGTTCAATTATTTGTCTATACTTGGATGTAGCGTTACCATTTATTTGAGCATCAGCTGAATAATTTCTACGAAATAGATTGGTTCTACGTCCAATGTCAATATAGTTTTTTCATCATTCTCATGATACCTCGACGGTTGTTTTTTAAATAAGAGTTCGTAAAGACCTGTGGTTCCATTATATTTTAAAGGTTTAGGAGTGTTCGGTACTTTATGTATGGTGGGGTGATTGGTGAAGGTGACCTTGTTTTTCGGTTGCGCGCGCAACCAATAGCTGGATAATTTTGGGTGACCGTTGGCTGACCTTGAGGGGTGATCTTGAAGGTGACTTTGAGGCATTCATATTGCACGTGAGGGTGATAAGTGAGGGTGACCTTGAGAAAGTGGGGGCGTGGTGGTGGTGGTGGCAACCTTGAGAAAGGGAGCGTGGTGGTGGTGGCAACCTTGAGAAAGGGGGCGTGGTGGTGGTGGCAACCTTGGAAAGGGGGCGTGGTGGTGGTGGCAACCTTGGAAAGTGGGAGGAGTTACCCCCGCCCTTGAAAAATTGGAGTGGGGGAGGAACGCACACTCAATTCTTATCTACTATGGTAGATAAGGGCTTTGCTATTGACGATATCTGTCTAAGTAAGATATAACATAAAATTAGTTGGGCCTCCATACTTGCGGCAGAAAAAACAATTATCAGCTGAAGAAGCACTGCTTAATACTAAAATAGCAGCACCCACCACACACATGCGCACGTCTACCAGCATATACTATATAATATGTATAAGAACCAGTAGCAATATGGCAGTCAGTAATCAAAAATGGTAGATTTTGCAGAACATCCAAATCAAAAATGGAATTTTCAGAGATTTGTTGGCGAACAACCACGAATCATTAGATTATTTAAAACCATATAGAAGTGGACTTGGATTATATCTAAAACCGCCGTCGATATACTTCAATATGCTAAAATATTAATTATAAAAAAAAAGTGTAATTGCCAAATAACGGCCGTATTCAAAGAAGCCTCACGACAATGCGCCTGCTTATTCATCGTTAGTTGCACGAAATCGGGTTTGAACTGATCCCTCGGTACACATATCCAGTACTACCATTTCGATTGAAAACTTCGGTTGGAACGGATGTTATTTTAGGGCCAGAAGTCAGAGAATTTACAATTAACTAGTATATACATAACTAGATGTAGATGACCTATTGATAGCGCTCGAGCATTACAGGTATTAGCTCGCATTGTCGTTCCGATTTATGACATTAAGTTTCGTATCGTATCATCCGACTCAAGACGTCGAGTCTGGAATTTATCGGGTAGTTTTTACCACTCATATCGTTTTTCGTGGCGATCCATTGAGCAATTTACGGATTCAGTTAAGAGATTGAGTTAATTTTAGCAACCTTGGATTGGCTATTTTACGTTTAGTTTTTTTTTATCGTATCGTGTAGAGCTCAGTATCGTCGTTTTATTACGTGTTGGTATTTATACCGCAGTTTTTTAAGTTTTTTCGGATTAAGCCATGATACTGAACTAGAGGTTGGATGTCTTGGTTAGCCTACAGTCAACTTGATGAGAGGTTAGTTCACCTGCAATGTTTGATATCGTTTTCTTTTTTCGGCTGCAATGGGAATGCCGTTCCAGTCTGTTTTCTGCCCTTTCGGGACTTTTTTCTTCTTTGCGGCTGTAGTGGGAATACCACACCAGGTTTGTCGTCTTGCATAGTAACGCTTCTTGACCAGAACTTAGAGCTGCTTCCAGGACCTTCTCGTCAAGTTTGGTACGCAAGCTTGAAATCGCTGCTGCCACGCTTTGAGGACACTTCTACTTTGGCTCCTGAAATGCCATATCTATACGAATTCTAAAGACGATCTTATCTCATACGTTATTTTATGGAGTGGTATCTGAACAATGTTAAAACTGCGGTATATTTTATAAAAAATGTTTTAAATTTGTAAAGGAGCTACAGGAATTCCAGAAATCGAAAACTTCACGTAACAAATTATATCAAGTGTCCATCTTCGATGGCGATATCAACGTAACGGTTTGTAATTATTGGATAGCAGACAAAAAATTTAAAGTCGAGTTGGCAATTCACATAGATTTTTCCAATGATCCAGTTTCCAGGATTTTCCAATCATAGAATTGTTCCTGTAAAAGTTATTGATTTGGATTTGATTTACCAAACATAGTATTGGTTAAATATGAGTTAAAGCGATTTTGAAGGGGGGGAGGGTTAAGTACACAAACTTCGGAACCCTTAATCAAACTGGGAATCTCTATCGCTATATACAGTAAAAAAAACACCCACCATGACAATTAACGTAGTCAATAATAATAACTTCTGTGGTTTGTGAGAGGTTGTATTAACAACAATAGTTGCAAATCCTGAAGATAGCAACTATAGGAGGGTGGGTTTGTACAGGATACATACGAGTAAAGTTAACGATATTGAAAACATTTAGTTTCATCTATTGAGTTCCTCCTCTGATTCGAATAAACAACGTTGTTCCCCTTTGCGGAATAGCGATTCAAACCTCCCCTTAAAAGGAGATGCAAAGTGATCGGTATTATATCAAGGGAATAGTCAGTACATCCGCGTATTCAAGACAGGCGTAAAGCAGTAAAATCTTTATATTCTTTAGGTATAATCTTCGTTCGAGAAGGAATACCTAATGAATGGGTGCCACACTGCAAATAATGATTGGAAATGTAAAGATTAAGAATTTAAATGTTTCTCCAGCAATGTGCAATCTAAATGTGTTGACTAGCTATGGTTGCAGAGGATGCAATGTAGATTCATACATAGTTTTCAATCCAACATCTATACAGAGTGAAGGTGTCATACCCATAACATCCAACTGCACTTTGAATAAGCAGTACTTAAGCTGTAATAGGGGTAGTTATAAAATTGATGTACTTGATGACAATGAATATTGTTTAATTTCAGCTGAATCAATCAATTATACTGAAGTGGTTAAAATTAACTACGAATTCACTGGAACACTTAGGCTAGCAAGTTTGAAGGAGTCTATAAATGATGAGTATGGGTCAGTGAAAAGAATGATTAGGTCAAGCTCTTTCTGGACTGGTATAATCTCATCCATAACTACATTTAAAATTATTAGTATAAGAGGTTAGAGGGGTCGTGGTTTAAGTTTGTTGAATTTATTACTATGACTTTAGAGTCAAGTTTTTTTGTATCGTCTAGTTTTGAAATTTATGTACATGTTAGATTCATGGGAGATTAGAGTCCGAAAGACTTTGTGCGCCGATTCATAACCATGGATGAAACCTGGATTCATTACTATACTCTCGAGTTGATGCAACAGTCAAAACACTGGGATTCTCCGGGTGAAAGTGCTCCAAAACGTCCGAAAACGATACAATGGGCTGTAAATGTTATGGCCTCCGTATTTTTTGGTTAATATCATAAATTGCACGCATAACGATTTTATAAGTTTAAAATTAACATATTATAACAATAAAAATTAACATATTATAACAAGTGCATAAAATTTCATCATATTAAAATATTAACATAAGAAGTTAATTAAAAAGTTTTAATATATGTATATAGTTTTACATTTATGCAAAATCAATTTGAATAATTACATATAATTTTGCATAAATTGCATTTATATAAAATAGTTGCTACATTTTAATCGAACTTCATTGAACGCGTTTATATTAATTTATGCAATGAACAATGAATTTATGAATAGTAAGCAAGATTCTATAAATATATAATTGCTATTGTATTTGCACTTATGCAAATCATCTTACATAAACTGCATTAATATTGCATTTATGCAAATTGCATTAATATTGGGGTTATAAAATTTATATTCAATATCCCGTGTGAATGTTAAACCATCGTATTACCTTAATTAAATAATGTATAAATACTGGTCTTAATTTATTTTTAATCCAGTTGTAATTATTAATGATATCGTGATGTGTTCACTAAAACAACTTAGTGCTATAATGGTGGCTGAAACAGTTCCAGGGTGGCGGTCCCTGTTACCGCCTAGCTTAATGCTATTTGTACTGCGCACCCAAATTGAGGATTTGGAGCGGCGGTTGAAAGCTCTAAAAGCTGAGGAATCGGGGAAATGTATTCCTGCGGGTCTGTATGACTCGGATTCCTCTAACGAGGACGACGATGACCTTTTTTTTAATTTTACTCCTTGCGACCCAAGCGAAACAATAAACTCATTCGACTACTATTATTGGGAGAGTCCGAAAACGATACAATAGGCTGTAAAGGTTATGGCCTCCGTATTTTGGGATACGCATGGAATAATATTCATCGACTATCTCGAAAAGGGTAAAACCATAACTGGCGCATATTATCCATCATTATTAGATCGTTGGAAAAGTGTAATTGCCAAATAACGGCCGTATTCAAAGAAGCCTCACGACAATACGCCTGCTTATTCATCGTTAGTTGCACGAAATCGGGTTTGAACTGATCCCTCGGTAGACACATCTAGTACTACCATTTCGATTGAAAACTTCGGTTGGAACGGATGTTATTTTAGGGCCAGAAGTCAGAGAATTTACAATTAACTAGTATATACATAACTAGATGTAGATGACCTATTGATAGCGCTCGAGCATTACAGGTATTAGCTCGCATTGTCGTTCCGATTTATGACATTAAGTTTCGTATCGTATCATCCGACTCAAGACGTCGAGTCTGGAATTTATCGGGTATTTTTACCACTCATATCGTTTTTCGTGGCGATCCATTGAGCAATTTACGGATTCAGTTAAGAGATTGAGTTAATTTTAGCAACCTTGGATTGGCTATTTTACGTTTAGTTTTTTTTTATCGTATCGTGTAGAGCTCAGTATCGTCGTTTTATTACGTGTTGGTATTTATACCGCAGTTTTTTAAGTTTTTTCGGATTAAGCCATGATACTGAACTAGAGGTTGGATGTCTTGGTTAGCCTGCAGTCAACTTGATGAGAGGTTAGTTCACCTAATATGTTTGATATCGTTTTCTTTTTTCGGCTGCAATGGGAATGCCGTTCCAGTCTGTTTTCTGCCCTTTCGGGACTTTTTTCTTCTTTGCGGCTGTAGTGGGAATACCACACCAGGTTTGTCGTCTTGCATAGTAACGCTTCTTGACCAGAACTTAGAGCTGCTTCCAGGACCTTCTCGTCAAGTTTGGTACGCAAGCTTGAAATCGCTGCTGCCACGCTTTGAGGACACTTCTACTTTGGCTCCTGAAATGCCATATCTATACGAATTCTAAAGACGATCTTATCTCATACGTTATTTTATGGAGTGGTATCTGAACAATGTTAAAACTGCGGTATATTTTATAAAAAATGTTTTAAATTTGTAAAGGAGCTACAGGAATTCCAGAAATCGAAAACTTCACGTAACAAATTATATCAAGTGTCCATCTTCGATGGCGATATCAACGTAACGGTTTGTAATTATTGGAAAGCAGACAAAAAATTTAAAGTCGAGTTGGCAATTCACATAGGTTTTTCCAATGATCCAGTTTCCAGGATTTTCCAATCATAGAATTGTTCCTGTAAAAGTTATTGATTTGGATTTGATTTACCAAACATAGTATTGGTTAAATATGAGTTAAAGCGATTTTGAAAGGGGGGAGGGTTAAGTACACAAACTTCGGAACCCTTAATCAAACTGGGAATCTCTATCGCTATATACAGTAAAAAAAAACAACCACCATGACAATTAACGTAGTCAATAATAATAACTTCTGTGGTTTGTGGGAGGTTGTATTAACAACAATAGTTGCAAATCCTGAAGATAGCAACTATAGGAGGGTGGGTTTGTACAGGATACATACGAGTAAAGTTAACGATATTGAAAACATTTAGTTTCCTCTATTGAGTTCCTCCTCTGATTCGAATAAACAACGTTGTTCCCCTTTGCGGCATAGCGATTCAAACCTCCCCTTAAAAGGAGATGCAAAGTGATCGGTATTATATCAAGGGAATAGTCAGTACATCCGCGTATTCAAGACAGGCGTAAAGCAGTAAAATCTTTATATTCTTTAGGTATAATCTTCGTTCGAGAAGGAATACCTAATGAATGGGTGCCACACTGCAAATAATGATTGGAAATGTAAAGATTAAGAATTTAAATGTTTCTCCAGCAATGTGCAGTCTAAATGTGTTGACTAGCTATGGTTGCAGAGGATGCAATGTAGATTCATACATAGTTTTCAATCCAACATCTATACAGAGTGAAGGTGTCATACCCATAACATCCAACTGCACTTTGAATAAGCAGTACTTAAGCTGTAATAGGGGTAGTTATAAAATTGATGTACTTGATGACAATGAATATTGTTTAATTTCAGCTGAATCAATCAATTATACTGAAGTGGTTAAAATTAACTACGAATTCACTGGAACACTTAGGCTAGCAAGTTTGAAGGAGTCTATAAATGATGAGTATGGGTCAGTGAAAAGAATGATTAGGTCAAGCTCTTTCTGGACTGGTATAATCTCATCCATAACTACATTTAAAATTATTAGTATAAGAGGTTAGAGGGGTCGTGGTTTAAGTTTGTTGAATTTATTACTATGACTTTAGAGTCAAGTTTTTTGTATCGTCTAGTTTTGAAATTTATGTACATGTTAGATTCATGGGAGATTAGAGTCCGAAAGACTTTGTGCGCCGATTCATAACCATGGATGAAACCTGGATTCATTACTATACTCTCGAGTTGATGCAACAGTCAAAACACTGGGATTCTCCGGGTGAAAGTGCTCCAAAACGTCCGAAAACGATACAATGGGCTGTAAAGGTTATGGCCTCCGTATTTTTTGGTTAATATCATAAATTGCACGCATAACGATTTTATAAGTTTAAAATTAACATATTATAACAATAAAAATTAACATATTATAACAAGTGCATAAAATTTCATCATATTAACATAAGAAGTTAATTAAAAAGTTTTAATATATGTATATAGTTTTACATTTATGCAAAATCAATTTGAATAATTACATATAATTTTGCATAAATTGCATTTATATAAAATAGTTGCTACATTTTAATCGAACTTCATTGAACGCGTTTATATTAATTTATGCAATGAACAATGAATTTATGAATAGTAAGCAAGATTCTATAAATATATAATTGCTATTGTATTTGCACTTATGCAAATCATCTTACATAAACTGCATTAATATTGCATTTATGCAAATTGCATTAATATTGGGGTTATAAAATTTATATTCAATATCCCGTGTGAATGTTAAACCATCGTATTACCTTAATTAAATAATGTATAAATACTCGTCTTAATTTATTTTTAATCCAGTTGTAATTATTAATGATATCGTGATTAATGATATAGCACAACTTAGTGCTATAGTGGTGGCTGAAACAGTTCCAGGGTGGCGGTCCCTGTTACCGCCTAGCTTAATGCTATTTGTTCTGCGCACCCAAATTGAGGATTGCACGTACCGTCTACAGAATGATCAAGGGTGACCTTGAAGGTGACCTTGAGAACGGGGGCGTGGTGGTGGTGGTGACAACCTTGAGAAAGTGGGCGTGGTGGTGGTGACAACCTTGAAAAAGTGGGAGGAGTTACCCCCGCCCTTGAAAAATTGGAGTGGGGGGAGGAACGCACACTCAATTCTTCACTACTTATAGGGCCACATTATATTAAATTTTCTCTATTCTCTATGATCATTGTCTAGTTTTACATGGTTCCACATGACAAAATTTGAAGAGGTCATAATATAAACAACGTTATTAACCTTTACAACATTACGATTCAAATGTTACCTTAGAATGGAATAAGTGGTTAATATTATGTCAAGAGAATAGTTAGCATTTCTCTGAAAACAAGACAGGTGGTAAATCAGTAAAATCTTTATGTTCACCACCAGTTTACAGATTAAGTTATGAGACGCTATATTTTTCTAGGAATTTGGGATTCCACTATGAATATTACTAACATGCACCCGAATTGACAAATTTATAAAATTAAGTGCACATACCTTTATACTGCTATCAAAAGCGACGAGATGCCACCAAATTGTTTCGATCGATTTCTGCAAGCGATGTCTCCATGAAGATCCAGTACAGAATTTTGAATTGCCAAGCAATTAATACCAATGCAGGATAGCGACCCGCCACTCTGCAAAAACAAAAGAAATTCACATGCTGTTCAAAATAATCACTACACTACGAAAAATATTAAATAAATCGTACTTTTCATTTATTATTTCATGTATGAAATATTCATAATTATGAAAGAGAATAATAGTATATTATAGAGGTCAAGGTTGTGGAGGCCGTCATTTTTGCCCTAGCGCCAAGATTATATTCGTAGGTGCTTTGCACCGAGGAATATAAGGCGCGGAGGCAATAATGGTCTTCACAACCGTGGTTTATATACGATTTTTTCCACTACTAGATTTATTACCATTTTTTAAAATTCTTTTTAATAAAAAAATTTTCAAATTTAAAATATTTATTTCAAATGACAGTTTTGTTTTGTTGATTTGACAGTTGTTGACAAATTTAGGTTATTAAATAAAATAAATCGCGGTTCGTCAAATTAACAATGGATGGCGCTGTCACTTGCTGTCACATTTAATTCGATTTTTTAAAATTTTTAAAATTAAATTAATGTATTAAAAAAAGCGTTTTAAATAGTTTAAATACAATTAATTAGCATTTCTTGGTTATTCTAAATCATTTAATAACAACATTTTTCTTTAAAATAGTCGCCAAGTTATCAAAAAATTGCATTTTGTTCATTATTAACCTTGGTTAATAATGGAAAAATTATTCACCACTAGTCGAAAACGTGTCACTTCTTGAGCAACTAACCTTAGTAAAAATGATGGCCTATATGACTAGTAGTGAAAAAAATAAATTATTGGTGGAGTTCAAATGGTTATCAACAGATATCGCTACAAATTGGAAGGCGGAATAAATGGCTTGAGCACCAATCACAGACATCTGAAAGATTCGTGACATTAAAAAGAATATTATACAAATTATGGATAAATTGCGTATTTGATCGAGTAAATAACCACCAATATCAATAATTGGGGAATAATTTACTAATGCAAATCATTTATCAAACCACCTCACATTTCCAGCCTCTATATTGCACGAACTATAGCTTTTATGTCAAACCCTGTTCGAAAATTTTTAACCCCTGACAAAAAAGGGTTGTACGTTTTACCCGTATATTTGTATGTTTATTTGTTGGTTTGCACGTTCACCGGTAACTATTTAATGCATCAATGGGTTTCGATGTAGTTTTTCTTTTTATTTGTTTTTTATTTTCTTTCTTCTTTGATCTTTTAAATTTCATAAGTACAAAGGTGACATCTATTGCCAAAATTCGACATAATTTGACAAAATTTAACACTCAAGCAACAAAAATACAATTTCTTATAAATTCCTTATTAAGATCAATTAATTCAAAATAAAAAAACAAAACCCTGCAAAATAGCATGGCAATATATAAACCATCAGCTTTCCGAATCTCTATAAGTAATTTGTCGATTCCGGGTGACTAAATACGTGGATACTATCAAAATTTTAAAAAGCTCCCAACAAAAAAATAAATCTAGTCGTAATTTGATAGAATCTCTTTAAAAAATAAATATGAACGCCCCTAATATTAATAAATTCAGGTCCCCTACCCCATAAACAATCAGTGCTATTCCCATCACCTTAGTTATAACCAATTGTTGGCAATTTGACGTATAAATGACATTTGACAGCTACGGGTTATTCAAGATGCACCTTAGTTATTGCCAATTATTGGCTATATTACATTTTCACTACCAACTTTTAGTGAAATTGTTAAGTTATGTCAATTAACCTCGAAAATAGACAATCTTGACAAATTTTGCGATTAAAAACAGCATTTTATTAGCAAGAAATTGGCATTTGCCAATTGATAGCAGGCAACACCTGTACAGCACTTGCTGGGATTGACAGCAGATATAAAATCAAGTTTTAATCCGTAAATTTGTAAATTATTGCAATAATTTTAAATTTTTGTTTAACAAAGAAAATAACACTTCTTTAAATATGAACAAAATGTAGGTAACAAAATATTGAAACCGGAATTGACAGCTTAGTCAATTGACTAAGAACTTGGTAAATTACCAATTTGATGTGTGATGTGAATAGCACTGATTATGCTGTTAATAATAAATAACAATCGTCAAAACCCTCAATGAGATTCCATTTGTTTCGTTAGTCTCAAATGTCGCGGAGTTTTCTACTTAAATAATGGATTCTGCAGCTTCCCTTTTATTGGTAATTTTAAATTTTGCTTTGCCTTAAGGGCCGTAACCGGGCCCTCGAATGAGATTTCAGGGTCAAAATAAAGGTGCATTTAATAACTGCGCAAGGGCAATAAGATGTCGCGCATTTCAAGTTCTCCCAAATCCGGGGTAAGCGTCGGAAGGACACGTTATCGTCACCGCGCTGTCGCACGAAAAACATCGCAAGACCTAATCTGGGTCGCCTAACAAATCTGCACACGATTACGCAATATCGTCATTTGACCTTGTGGGCTTAAAAAAAAAAGCTACAACTTACTTAGTTACCTGTCGAATATTTTGTCTACGCCCTACGTATTGCTTTGCGGAACCGCGAATCCAAATTTGAGGCCGTCGCGATGCGGCCCAAAAATCGAAATTTTAATCTCCACTAAAAAGGTCAAGGTTTGTAATCGAAATTTTTCAAAATTTGCATTTCCGCAATTTGCCGGCTTATCGGACGTCCGACGAAAAAAAGTGTTGATTTCGAAATGGCGTAATTTTCCAAAATAATTTCCATGGGAGAGTGCCTTCAAAACCGAATAGCAAAATTTATTTTTTTTTATAAAATTTCGGAATCGGATTTGGCGAGCAATTTTAATAATATTTGATGCAAAACTTGGAACATTATCCTTCCTCGATAAAAAAAAATCACTTCAAAGTTGTCGGCGTGCATGCGTGACTTTGGTTGGTTTGGTCCGGCCTTGGATTCTCGACAACGATGAAACGAACACGAGTCGGCCTTCGGCCTCCCCCCGTTTTTTAAGAGTACGGGTCGGCCTTCGGCCTCCCGCTTACACGGGTCGGCCTACGGCCTCCCACTTGCTTTTAGGAACACGGGTCGGCCTTCGGCCTCCACATTTTTGCTCCGTCAAAATTTCATTAGCACGGACCCATCGATTTTACCGAAATTATGTGAGACGTCAAAATGTAATTTCAATGAATTTTTAAAATTTGCCGTTTTTTAATTTGTATATCACGATTACTCGAAACCGGTCCATTTTGCGAGAAAAAGTATTTCCACAAATTTTGTCGGGCATACCGTCGGCTCGACGACGGCGTATTTTTTTCGCGATCCGTTCGGCGCCGCCCGGCGTAGCGCAAAAAACTGCGAAAAAAAATGCAATTAAAATCGTCGTCTCGCTTAGCGATCTAAATCGATCTAAGACCTACGTATTTTATTGCAGATATGCAAATCTAAATTCGGGCGGATCCAAATGAGACCAAAAATCGAAACTTTAATCTGAAAATAAGTGAGGTAGGCGAAAAAAAAAGTAAAAAACGCGTACCTCCCCCTAAGACGGAAACGGGACAAAAATTCGAAAATTTGGCCCCAAGCGATTGTTCGTTTTCGTCGCCCCCACCCCTCCCGAAAATTTGAGGTCGATCGGACGAAAACCCCGGAAAGTGTAAAAAATACGAAAAACCGCGCTGAGCCGTTTTGCCGAGCGCTCGGAAAAAAATTTCGAAAAAAAAAATTGTTTCGCCCCCTCGACCTTCGCCCGGGGCTGCCTGCAAAATTTCAACTCTTCAAAATGAATTCTCAAATTTTGGGACCACTTTGAACCGCCATTTCACCCCCTCCCTTATGTCCCATCTAAAAACGGACAATTTTCCCGTTCAATCCTCGTAAAAACACACGGGTATGCACGCCATACCTCTCGTATTCAACGTATCTTACTCGAAAAGCCTAATGTCCGATAAAAAAAAATTTAACAAAAGTTGTTTATTTATTCATGCAAAATATGAATCTGCTAAAAAAAAATAAAGTGCCATTTAAAAAAACAAAGTTGACCTTCAAATGACCTTGAAAAGGTCAATAAATTAAAAAAACAATGATGCCATATTCTTTCCCCCTCGCTATCATACAACTTTTGTCCGAAACATTTTTTCATCTGACTTTTGGTTTTTGAAATATTAATTGCTGGAAGTTTTAAAATGAACACCCGGTATATTAGTTATTACCATATTATAATCGAATCTCGAAAATTAAATTCGTTGTTAAATTTTATTAGGTCATATTTCGTTGTCAAAACTATACGCATATTTTAAATTTAATTTAAAATTAATTTAAATTTAATTTAAATTAATTATTTAAATTTAGGGAATTTAATTTTTGCAAATAAGGTGTTTGTCAGCATTTTTTTAATATTTTAGGTGAGTCCTTGAAGACATTCATAGTTCCGGATATCAACTAAAAAGTCAAAATCTGTAACTTTAAATTGCCCTAGCGTCCAAATTTTTGAATAATATAAAAATATGCTGTTGGGGACTTTTTGTAAGAAATTAAATAATCGATAAAAATTCATTATATTTATATCACATACTTTTTTTTAATACCCCACTATACACAAATTTTTTTATTTCAAATTGATCATTTCAAAATGAGGAAGTTTATTAAAGTAGAGCCTAAATCAGCTTAACGGCTTTTGTCCCTAATGAGGAGGGGGAGTCTGGTTTTATTCAGCTTTTAAATCAATTAAGGCTGTTCAGTAGGAATAAAAAATTATGTGATAATATGTTGATTTTATAGTAATATTCTTATTTAGCAATATATTTTAGGTAATTTTTGTTAATTAAAAATTATTGTAAAAAAATTAGTTTAGCCACAATTCATGATTAAAATTAGAATTTAAAATCGAACACAACATGCGATCTAGAAAAGATAAAATTATGAATCTTACACTAAAAGCAAGAATTTTTATTTTACTTTTTCGTGAAATAATTTTTATTTTAAAAAAATATATAATTTCTTTATAAAAACCAAGTTTAATTTACTTAAAAATTGCTCCATTTTGATTAATTATAAGAATACATATTAATTTAGTTTATCGTTGTACAAAATCAATGAAATTTATACCACTCCATAGATTGAAGTGTTAACATGAAAATATTTTTATAATTTTTTTGAAAATTATTTGTAATAACAATGATAGGTCCGTATATGTACATAAAAGCGTTGCGATTCTTTATCTCTACATTTTTTTAGCTTTGTTTAATTACCCCCTCTAAAATAATAAAGTCGCGCGGTATTCGAAGAATGTAGGGGAAATTATCACGTGATTTGAAATGCATGTGTGTCTTCATTGCAACTCATGTTATCAGTCTGCAGCTTGCATTGGGAGTAATAGTGCCAGCTTGATTTGTATTACACTTATTAACGTAAGAAATTTCGAAAAAAAATCCAAAATCAGTCTTCTGCGATGTTTCGAAGGTGGCAAATGAAACCACAAATAATTTTATTTCAAAAATAACTTACGATATATCATTTTTAAGTTTAAAAAAATCCCCATCCAGCCACGTTAAAAAGTTGGTGAAGTGTATTCGTTTATGAAATAGAATAACAATTGAAAAATAAAATTATTTGGGATTTCATCTCTCAATTTTTACCTTTGTCATAATAAACGGGCCGACTTGGTTTATTTTTTAAACGTGGTTAATTAAGTAAAATTCAAATAATATGGGTTAAACTTTCTCGTCTAAACCGGTGTTTTTTTTATAATTATAATTAGTCATAAACAAAAGCTATTGAGACCAGCGCCGTAGCAAGCTCTTCTGGCGCCTGAGGCAAATTTGAATATATGCGCCCCCCTCCCAAAAGATTCTTATCATTTTGATAATTTTATACCATTATTTTTTGGGTTTTGTCGAGATTTAACGCCCCCATTGCGATCACCCTTGCTACAGCGCAGCGCTGACTTAGGGTAATGAAAACAAATGGATGCTTATCAGGAACTCATTTAGGACCGGGGGGTCTGGGGGGTATTCCATACCCCCAGGTACACTTAATTTATTGCGAAAGAAAAACTTTCACTTTCTCGGTATTAAGAAAAACGGTACTGGGATAGTTATGAAAAATATCACCTGCTGTCCTCCCCTCCCGGATTACAAACGAAAATTGCAAAAGATACAACGAAAAATGATAAATTTTGATGGTTCTCAATAATGGCAAGTGTACCTGGGGGGTATTCCATACCCCCCAGACGGTCATGTGCTATCGATTTTTATCGTTGGGAACTTCTGAAGATCTTATATAAAATACGCACAGCAGTGCCGATCCGTGGCATGAGGCAGGTGAGGCCGGGCCTCACCCAGCATTGCAACCCGGCATTACAAAGTATGTCTCGATTCGATTTAAAATCGTTGTTTATTTACCCTGGCCTCACCAGTTTTGTTGACCACGGATCGCCGCTGACGCACAGTATGTCAGAATCGTCGTTTCCATGGTAACGTAACGCAATATCCCCGTCCCCGAATATGAAGATTATTTTTATCGGTGGGAATTTTTCTTTTCAATTTAAATATATTTGAATAATTGTGTCAATGATAATGTGATATTTTTCCGGTTACCCAGTCAGTTAAAGGGAAATGAAGAAGAGCGCGGGGGTTGGAATCAACTTTTCTAAAATCCCTTGTCTTCCCCTAGTCATTGCACCAAAATTGAAGAGGAGAAAATTCCCTACAGCACGAGGTTTCAGAATTTACTTCAGATCTGAAGTAAATCCTGAAACCTTGCTTTTGTTCACCATCGATGGTGAAGTTTAAATGTACGAATTTTTATTCAGAATAAGAATTATTCAAAACTTTTTTCAATTGTTTTCTCTAGATTTTCTTTTTATTTCATAAATACTTAGTATGATGTAGGCAAATTTTGTTTATCTGTTTTATAGAGAATTTTGTACTCTTTAATTTTGATCTGATGATAATTTGCATTAAAAATGAAAGTAAGAGAGTTATAGACGAAAAACTACTGTAGAGAATTAAAGTCCCCATTTGAGGAAAAGGCTAGCAGGGAATTTTAGGCGATGTTGCAAATAAAATCGTGGTCAAATTTGAATATATTCTTTTTTTTTATATTTTGAATATTTATAATATTCCCCCAATGATTCTTGTTTTTGAAAATTTAAAAATATTATTTATTGGGTTTTATCAAGGTTTAGCTCCTCACCCTTGCTACGGCTCTGATTGAGACTATTTATTCCTCCTTCTTTCTCTTACGTTAGGTCCGGGACTTGTGTTTTACTAATTTTTTCAAATGAGTTGGGTGAGCATAATTGGTTTTTACATCTTATCTTAAATAGCTTGCTAAAATTCTCGATGTGCCTGTACCCTGTTTTCTTATTGTATGGAATGCATGCTGCCAGAATTAAATGCCAGCATACCACATAACTTAAAAATAAGAGATAGTAGTTTACAAAACTGTTACCACATCCAAAATTTCCTCTATTAAAAAACAAAGTCCTTGTTGAAATATTCTGTCGTATAAACAATATGCAAAAAATTACATTAATTTGGTAATTTTAAAATGTCAAAGTAATTTGTATTCTTATCTCAAAATTTTTTTAATTTTGCATTTATGGTGTATTTTTATAGTGTATTTTTTGGTGCATTTAAGAAAAATTATGGAATAAACCAATGAAATTAATATAAAAGTTGAATCTAGTAAATTGGAAAGGAATGTATTGTTACATCAGATTTTTTTTAGAAGCACGTAGGAGCTTCTGCACTAAATTTTGAGTTACATAAATGGAAGTAAATAAATTCTTAAAATCCCCTTTTTAATCTCGCAGCGTATGGAATCCATAATATTTCTTGGAATGAGTGTTATATGGTATCAAATGCAAATATGGTAGCAGCAAAAAAAATTCTAAACACTCCTTAAAATCGAATACTGTTAAATACCGTCGGCTTCGCATGAAAAGTGCACAAGTCCAAAAATGACAAATTTTACAGGTAGAGCTAAAACTGTTTTAAAGCATTAATTTAACTAGATGGCACAAAAATCACATTTTCAGAAATTTTGTGACTTATGCACTTTTCATGTGAAGCCGACGATATGTCATTATAATGGCCTTTAAAAAAAGAAATTCTTATAAAACTTTGAAAATATTTATTTAGCATTCACGAATTTCTTCAAATTTAATTTAATTTTATTTGCTAAAAGTTTTTGTTTTAAAATTATAGTTCCGTTTTAATAATATTACATTTTTTACTTCATGCGCGTAATTCTTCTTGAATAGCAATGTTTTGGTTGTAATTGTAATTAGTACAAAAATGCATCTCAAGTTGTTTAGCTTGTAATGAAATATTGCGCCTTGCCCTCGTGATAAGCGCCCACACAATCTACTTATAGCGATACTGTAGTGTACAACTTCTATGCATGTTTCTATATCAGAAAAAATAAAGATAGATTTAAACCATTGTAGGGGAATACACTATGTAACAAATGTACTGGTGGCGCTCCTCTAGCGGAATAGTAAAATTTGGTAAAACATAATTATTTGGGTAAATTTAATATTAATAGATAATAATCTAATAATAATAATTTAAGATTAATTTGTACAAATTGTGTTTCAAATTCGACATTGCAAATTTGTAAATAAATATATAATCAATTAAATTAGTGCAATCGGTAATAAACAATTTTACAAACATAATCTTCTATTTATAATTGATTATTTATAAATAAGTTTGTATATGGTTCAATACCAAAAAAATTAAAATTATTTCATCTAACTTAAGAAAGGTTATAAAAAAAATAAAGAAACAAAGTTTCGCTACCTAAATGATTTTATGAAATATTTTGAATTTTTAAGTTATAAGAAAATTATTTTTATTCCATGATTTATGTAAATATTCAGTCCCGGTTTGAATTGTACTCACTTCTATTGTTTTGTGCCCCTGAAAGGTGTTTTAATACTTCCTTCAAGGGCACAAAACAATAGAAGTGAGTGCATCTTATGTAAAAAAGGATTCTGACAAATTTCCGGTAAAATACGTCATATTAAAATTTCTGTATTGTTACATTTTTAAATATCATAAACTGGCGGTTATAGGCCATAATATGCATCTGAGCATGTTTGAGGCAAAGATACGACACAGTCATTTAATAAATAAATTCAGTATTTATTGGGCGTGTGTTTAAACTACTCGAGCAGCTGTGCGAGTACTCGAACAAAAAAGTGTGTTTTTATACTACTGCATCAATTGTCATCAGTCGTTTTAAAACTCCCCCACTCTGCTCGAACGCATTACTCGAGCAAATTTTCATGCACCGGATCGTAAGGAAGTGCCTTACCTGCTCGAATTTGGTTCGAGCAATTATTGCTCGAGCAACCGGTACAGTTTAAAAACACACCCATTATGTCCTCTGTAATAAATTATACATTTTTCAAATAATTTTAACCATTCGATACCTATCTGTAAAATGATAACCGCGTTATAACATCTGCATAAAATAATTTTTCCAATAAAAACCAATTTGTTAATTAGGACATTTTAACTAAGGGCGGCAGTATTAAGGTACATTTTGCCCCCTTCCCCAATCTTGAATTATTTAACGAAATAAGTGTCTAACGTTTGAGCTTCCATAAAAATTATTTGTACTTTAAGCATCACAAAGTTATTCGCAAAAACTTTGGAGGGGGGGGCTGTAAAAACGGCAGTCCCCCCATCGCAAATCTTCGTATAAAATGGGGTTAATCAATAGAGAATCGTTTGAGCTCCAATGGGCTTTCATAAAAATCCTTCGTACTCTTAAGGTTTTTAATAAAAATTAAACTCTAGAACAATTTTGGAAGGAGCTGTAGAAATGTTTTTTATGAAGTAATTTTTTCAATAAACTAAATACCAATCAATGGGTAATCATGTGAGAGCTCCAATGAAATTCGATTTCCATCTTTTGAACCTCTAAGGTAAAAAATTTAGAGCGTTTCAAAGATTGTGAAAATGAGTGACATTAACGCCCGGATTCATAGTCGATCCTTAAGTATTGGTCGTTACTTGAGGGATCCTTTCGCATTTCATAGTCATATATTCGATACTTGAGGGAGGCGTTACTTGGCAAAGTAGTGACAGTTGCTATAGAAACTAATTAAAAACCGCTCCTTGAGTACTAGTCAATACTTAAGGGTCGAATTTCGATTTCATAGACGTGTAACCGTTACTCAAGGGACGGTATTATTAGGAAAAACTCAAGTATAGGTAGTAGGTTACTTAAGTAACGGATAAATTGCGAACTAAGTACAAATGGCTTGTTAATAATTATTATTATTGGCAAATATGCTAAAAACCAAACAAACATCGCATTATTTGTTACAAAATATATATTTTATAGTATTTAAAAATTATAATTTTGATTTTATTGTTTCAATAATGAACGAATTCTTCCCACTTACTGGTAATTTTTTGCGATTGTTGTTTGATGTATCGAAAATTTGTTATTTATACTGATTGGCAATAAAAATGTTACAAGTTAATTTTTAAAATTTATTTTAATATACTAGTTTTAATAATGAAAATAACTCAATGCATAAGAATTTGCATAATTTTAATATAAATAAGCAATTTTATATATAAAATTATTCTGAATTTTTATTTTCGTTTAACTTTGTACGAAAACCAACACTATCGAACACGTAAACAAACGAAGCTTGCCGGAAATTGATTGTACATACATAACCTTAAATTGACATTTATCAAACAATTGTATTCAACATGAAACACTAAAGTTACCAAATATCGAAATATCCCTGCGCAAGGGTTCCTTTCCCGAGTATTCACGAAGTATTGACTATGAAATGGACGAGAAAAAAACAGATACTCAAGTAACAACCGTTCCTTTTCCAAGGTGGCGTTTCAAGTAACGGATAAACCACGAACTAACGCATTTGACATTATAAACGTCGTAAATATACTATAAATAGGTTAATAAATACAAATAATTTTAATTGACTGACGTTTATGAAATTATTTTATACAGTCACGTAACATGAAATAACTTTCAGTCACCAAAAAATCCCTACTCAAGTATTTAAATCCGAACATACACGAAGTTATCACTATGACAAACAACAGGTACTCAAGTATCAGTGGTCCTATGCCAAGTAACGTTCTAAGGATAAGGTATCCCTTGTCTATGAATCCGGGCGTTAATCACCGCGAATTTTGTAATAAAATTAGTGTGAAACGTTTGAGCTCCAATGAGCTTATATAAAAACTAATAATAAATTCTAAAAAAATATTCGCGAAAACTTTTGGGGGGCTAACTATCACTCAATAGAGAAACGTTTGAGCTTCAATAAGCTTCCATGCTTCCATAAAAATCCTTCATCCCCCAAAGGTTTTTAATAACAATTCAACTCTTTAGAACACTTTTGGAAGGAGCTGTAGAAATGTTTTTTACGAAGTAATTTTTTCAATAAACTAAATACCACTCAATGGGTAATCATTTGAGAGCTCCAATGAACTTCGATTTCCATCTTTTCAACCCCAAAGGACAAACATTTAGAGCGTTTCAAAGGTTGTGAAAATGAGTGACATTTAATCAACCCCCCCCTCGCGAATTTTCTAATAAAGTTAGTGTCAAACGCTTGAGCTCCAATGGGCTTATATAAAAACTAATACAGTGAAATCTGTATAAGCCGGAACCGCTCGGGACCGAAAAATCGTTCCGTGTTAAGCAAGTTCCGTTTTTAGCAGATCCTCTCTGCCTAAAACGGAAAAAAATCTGCATAAGACGGATTTTTTTTTATAGATTTATATTAATCAATTTAATAATAATAAATTGTATTAATACATAATAATGCCTTATACACCACACAAAAAATACAAGATATGCAGAAAGCAGGCAGCAAATGAAAAAATGATTCATTTGCATGCTGCTTGTAACGCAATATTATTTGACACCTGATATGAATAACATTGTAACTCAAGTTACAATGTTATCCAACTATGCTGTAAACGGCTTCCCCAAAGAAGAAACTATAAGTTTGGTTTATGAATCGTCGTCCTATCTCAATTAAAAATACTGTTAATTAAACAAAATAACATCATTGTTACTGCAAATTATATGTAGCAAAAAATCTTTAAAATGCTCTCCTGTAAAATAAGCAAAATAGAGTTACAATGTTATTCATATCAAGTGTCGCTGAATGTATGCAATGTAAAATAATATACCTACCGCAAAAGAAATTATTACATACTAAGAGTAGTCTAAACATTGGATAAAAATGTGCGTCTTACATCGAAATTTTTATAAGTAGTAAAATTAATTTCTGAATTTCGCTTCCGGCTTATGCTTAAAATAAGCTTTCCGTGTTCGCGTTAGACAGATTCCGGCTTATGAAATTCATTTTACTTAGTATTGTAAACCAATAATTCGGGACCACAGACAATTTCCGTGATGCACACGATTCCGGCTTTTGCAGATTCCGGCATATACAGATTTCACTGTAATAAATTCTAAAAAATTATTCGCGAAAACTTTTGGGGGGGCTGTAGAAACGTCAGCCGCCCCCCCAGGCGAATTATTGTATAAAATTGATGTCACTCAATAGAGAAACGTTTGAGCTTCAATAAACTGCCATAAAAATCCTTCGTCACCCAAAGATTTTTAATAAAAATTCAACTCTTTAGAACACTTTTGGAAGGAGCTGTAGAAATGTTTTTTACGAAGTGATTTTTTCAATAAACGAAATACCAATCAATGGGTAATCATTTGAGAGCTCCAATGAGCTTCGATTTCGATCTTTTGAATCCCAAAGGTAAAAATAAGTGTTTCGAAGTTAATGAAATTGAGTGACATTTAATACCCCCCCCTCGCGAATTCTCAATGTGTCAAACGTTTGAGCCCCAATATGCTTCCATAAAAATAGTTATTTTTGAATACTTGGGCAGGAGCTGTAGAAACGCCCCCCCCCCCCGCAATCGCGAATTTTTTAATAAAATTGGTGTCAAACGATAGAGAATGGTTTGAGCTCCAATAAAGGTTAAAGGTTAGAGTCAAGCTTAGATTTATAACTTTTCTTTTATTGCGATAAGAAAATTTCTCTAATAGAATAATAAATAAAAATATATCTCGAAACACCTACAAACTGGGGTTCCGTGTCAAACTAAATAAAGTGCCAAAAATTGTTCCCAAGAATTGAACTTACATTAAAAACCTTTGAAGCTCAAACAACGGGTATAGAAGTTCAAACGATTGCTATAAATTTCATTAAAAATTCGCGTTGGGGGGGGGGGGGTGAAAAGTCACTTAATTTCACACTCTTTCAAACGCTCCAACTTTTTTACTTTTGGAGTTCAAACGATGAGAATTGAAGCTCATTGGAGATTAAACGATTCTCGATCGATTGACACAAATTTTATTCAATAAAAAAATCTATGCTCACATAAAAACTCACACCGTTACTATGCTGCAGTCATTAGTTAAAACGTCTTAAATAACAAATTCGTTTTCGGGGAAAAAAACGAGGTTTTATGGATGTTATTAAGCCATTTTCATAACATGTAAATAACAGAAATTTGATATAATCACGCATTACAGAAGGCATTAAATACAATTTTATAATGAAGACAGCTTTACAACATCTGCATAGTCATTTTTCTCCCGAAATCCAAGTTGTTAGTTAACACGTTTTAAGTAAGTACGGCAGTATGGATTAGCAAATTATTTTTATCGACTAAGATGCTCGTTTTCTTTTTAATGTTAAAAAATAAAATCTATTTTAATTGTTATCAGCAACACCGCAATTCTGCACGCTACTTGCTCGGAGGGACATTGGTAAAATTTGCAATTTCAAAATCTTTGAAACGCTCCAACTTTTTCACCTTTGGGGTACAAATGATGGAAATTGAAGCTCATTGGAACTCAAATGATTCTCGATCGATTGGTATTTATTTTATTGAAAAAATCATATCTTAAAAAAAACCCTCCCAAAATTGTTCTAAAGAATTGAATTTTTATTAAAAACGTTTGGGGTACAAACGAATTTTATGGAAGCTCATTGGAGCTCAAACGTTTGACAATAATTTCATTGAATAATTTGCGATGGGGGTACTTGCAATATTATGCTCATAACTTCGTAGAGTTAAAGAAAATTTTTATACCGCGATTGCTGCATTACCACGAGTTGTTTATATTATTGGAATGGGGCAGCAAAACAAGACAGATTTGTGAGAAATATGCAGAAATTTCATTCATAAGCTGGGTGCTCATTAGAGCATTTTTGCTCTACGAAAGCTGTGCGGTCAAAAAAAAAAGGTGTGCGGCACGAAATCTGTGCACGTAACTATACGTGTAATAAAAGTTACCGTCAAAATTTTTTATTTCCCGCAGTTTTTTTGCGCGAAAAAATGATTTAGGATGTCCGTTGCCATGTGAAATGGTTAGATTTTTTTTAGTACAATTTAGTTACATCATGCAAGTTCAAGTGGTAATTATAGTACATTATAGAATCGGAAGGTTCCGGCCGCCATGACTTTCTAGTTTAAATAATTAAATTCAAATTTAAAAAAGTTTCGGAAAACTTAAAACTGTTCGAGTGGTAGGAGTCAAACCGTGTTCTTACTGGGGTCAAATTGGAAAAGTAAATATTTAAATGCCCGGGTCGAATGGTAAAAGTGGAGTCTAAAAATTTTCAAATTGTTCTGCTCAACAACACACTTTACTGACTTGTTTGTTTTTAAATATTCACTAAAAAGGCTGCAAACCCATAACAAATCCGAAAAAATTTCGTGATGACATTAATTTGTATAAAATTATGGAATAGTGTAGGCGTAGAAGACATTCAAAGTCACGGATAAGAACTAAAAAGGCAAAATCTGTGACTTTGAATACCTCCAGCATCAAAATTATTAAATTAAAAAAATATATTAATATATAGTAAGTTCTTATAAACAATTATTTAATACCTTATTATTAACCAATTATTAATAATATTGAAGAACTAATACATTTTCCAATTTTTTTTTTCATAAACAACTAAAAAGAAAATAATTCCTATTTGCAAATTGCTCTTATAAAAATTCGGTCATGGTGGGCGCAATTCTTACCATTAACCCATGAACAAAAATATTCTTGAGCCGGGCCTGTAAATATTTAAATTAACAAAACTGTGAAAACAAATTTCTTTTAATGAATTCTTACATTTTCGGTTTTTAATTTAGTATTCCCTAAATTTATATTATAATTTTTAATTTATAAGGACAGATAATAATTTTAAATTACGAATATCAACGTTATAGAAATGTTCAACACTAAAAATGATATCAAAGCGTCCACATAATCGATTCAGTCTGTCTAAGTAATAAATTATTATTTATAAGTTTTAATGAACGCAATGTGGAAAAAATATACCAATATGTGATTATTTCTTGCTTTTTTTTACTGAAATGGGTGAGAACAGGTTAGCATTAAAAGTGGCACAAGTGAAACATAATTAATTAAATAAACTATAAAATTGTATTTTGCAATACTCGTTTAACAATAACCATTACGATAACAGGATGTGGCAATCTATTTTAAGAATGATGTTAAATGTGTTGCCTACCTTACAAAATATTACAATTTCTTTTGCTATACAAAATGACACCGAAACATTTCCATATTGAAGAGTGATTATTACGATGGGAGTGGCAATCAAAATTCCATAAAAATATACAGGTGTTCTAATGGCTTAAACCACCTTCAAGTTCCATTTTCTGAAAACGGAATATAATACTGTGATTACATGGTATATTAGCATATATGACGAATATTATGTGTTACCATATGGTCGACTTTTGACCGATAAAAATTTATTATAAGCAAAGGCTTTTCATCATTTAATTTCTAGTAAAACGGAATTTCTGCAGAAATAATTTAAATTAAAACAAAATTCTTACCCACTTCCTCCATATTAAAAAAATTATTATTCATGAAGACGCTGCTTTGTGCAACTTGCATGCATCGAATTTTATAAATTTCTTCACATCGTGATTTTAATGTTCTTTTATAATTTACTTGTTCACTGTTCTTCTTATCAAATTCACATATTATCGTTTAATGAGCACAAATGCACAATTTCTAAAACAAGTCCTCCGACACACACCGCGAACTCAATACAACTGAAGGTGAACTACTGCGCAAAACGAACCACAGTCTCGAACTGCCGAACCGGAATATCACGTGATAGCCTTGATCCACGTAATTCTAGGGTCGGCGGACGTAAATACATATTAACTTAAAAATGTTACTTTGCAGTAGACACAAAACAATTAATAAAACACCTGCGATTTTGAACAATCGTTAGTTTTTTATAAATAAGCGCAGTTTGCGACCTTAAAAGCGGCGGGGGGATTTATGTACATAAATATTTGATACTCCAAAAAATATTGTTTAATGTCAAATGTCACGCATTGCATTTAATTACTTTATTATCAGGGCGATAAATGGAAAGGAAAAATTATTAATGCTATACTTGATAACGACAATACACAAGATGAAATCAGTGGCGTCACGGGTAGCACAGAATAGTAGTTTTTAATTCTACTGCAGCACTCGCCAGTGGCGGCTCGTGCTTAGCTACAATGGTGAAGCGACACTATAATTACTTCCCTATAAGGAAGTATTGTAATCATGAAAAAATTCGATGTCGATATTTTAACGGAAATATCCGTTTTGAGCATTTCTGAATCCGTTTTGACTCCTTTCGCACTGTATGTCTGTATGTATGTATGTATGGATGTATGTAACGCAAAATGTCTGTAAGTTCTGTATCTCTGGAACGAATTGTTATATAGTAACAAAATTTCATATTTAACACTTTAATCGGTATACAAAGGCACCATTTGATTTTGGAGGAAATCCTTAAACCGGAAGTAGCACTTCACTTGAAGGACGAAATGGTTTTTCTTAAATATCTCAGGAACGAATTGTTATCTAGTAACCAAATTTCATATTTAACACTTTAATCAGTATACTAAAGCACCATGTGATTTTGGAGGAAATCCCTAAACCGGAAGTAGCACTTTACTTGAAGGACGAAATGGTTTTTCTTCAATATCTCAGGAACAAATTGTTATATAGTAACCAAATTTCATATTTAACACTTTAATCAATATACGAAAGAACCATTTGATTTTGGAGGAAATCCCTAAACCGGAAATGGCACTTTACTTGAAGGACGAAATAGTTTTTCTTCAATATCTCAGGAACGAATTGTTATATAGTAACCAAATTTCATATTTAACACTTTAATCGGTATACGAAAGCACCATTTGATTTTGGAGCAAATCCCTAAACCGGAAGTAGCACTTTACTTGCTTGAAGGAATTCAATTAAATAATAAAATAAAATTTAAATAATATTTCTGCGAATCTTTAGATGAACGATGAAGGAATGATTCCTTATAGGGAAGTCATGTGCTGGCCACATCAGATTTTTTTTTTAAAGTTTCATTTTAATTATAGTTTTAAATCGCTGACAACGTGTATTCATTAATAAACAAATGAAACAAAATAATGCATCAATCAATGATTAATTAAAATCATAATTAAAGATATTCCCTTTGAGAGCAATATTTCAACAATAAAAGACGACACTTTCCTCAAAAATAATTATCACGTATTTATATACACCAACTGGCACCAACCATCCAAATCCCATTATATATATATATATATTTGCGGAATGATTTACAGCTGTCGCCGTTTATCCGCTCCCAGTCTCCATGCAGCTCGATCTTGGCAAGCGTCTTCTTCCAGATTTCTGGCTTGCATTGCTTCGTTTATTTCGTCTCTCCAGCTTCGTCTTGGTCGGCCTCTTTTTCTTTTTTCTTTTGGTATCCATTTTAAAATCTTCTTGGGCCATCTTTCATCCCCCATTCGGTTTACGTGACCAAACCATACTAATTGTCGTTTTTGCACCTCGTCCAAAATATCTTTGTCTATCCCCATCATATTTCTAATGGTTTCGTTACGTACCCTGTCGAGTCTCGTTTTTCGGCAACTTCGTCTCAGAAAATCCATTTCAGTTTTTTTTTTTAGATTTAAAGATTTTATTAATAAATTTACAAATATATAAATCCACAAGTTCGATAGGGGGCACCACAATTTAGTGTCCCTTTATCTCACCTTACAAATTATATTACATACAGGAGTACCTCGCCTTGGCATAACTCCACTTCTCATCGTTGCGACCTTTCCGGCCTTGTAGCACTTCATCGTGTTCCTTGTTTTTCATTTCGTTTTCGTAATTACAATTTTACCTTGGGTTTGTTGGAAAATTAATTAAAAAACCAACTTACAGAAATGCGTTTGTACAGGGGGAACAATAAAACAATAAAATAAGCTACGGACACATAACATAACAAAACAATATAAGACAGGACAAAACAAAAATAAATAAAGAAAACATAAAAGAAAACATAAAAACATAAAATTGACAATGACAATAACAACAAAATAACAACATCAATAATAGTGTTGTTCACATATTTTCGTATTTGGGACGCTAACGGGTTTGAGTTTCATACTTTCTCAAGGTTCAGTGATACTTCGTCCATTGGCGCAGCGGTTGCCGTGGTCAGAGATCTTGTTCTTCTTCGTCGGAGTTGGATGGTGGAGTATTAATGAATTTAGGTAGTGTTTGGAAAGGGAGTCTGTATTTGCGTGTGGTATTGGCTTGTGTCATATTTGTCGTTAGTGTGCTTTTGTGTATTTGTGTAGAGTAGAATTTCTCAGATAACCGAGTTACGTGGTCTCTGAGAAATTCTACTTGTGTGTCGTCGTGTAGTGTTGTGATGCGTGTGTAGCGATCTGCTCCCGTGATGAGTCGGAGGCAGCGGTTCTGGAATACCTGCAATGGTCTGAGGCGTGTCTTGGACACTCCGGCCCATGCAGGACAAGCGTACGTTAGGATCGGTCTTAGCACGGTTTTGTATAACGTGCGCTTGTTTTCTGAACTCATCTGTCCCCCTTTCATTAGGCAGTAGATCTTGCGATTTGCGCCATAGGCAAGTTGCCTCCTTAGCTTAAGGTGTTCGTCGAAATTTAACCGGGAGTCCATGGTGACTCCCAGGTATTTCACCTTAGGCTGGGGTGTTATCGTTTGACCGTCGAGCTTGAGATGTTGGAAGACTCGATGATTAGTACGCTTTCTGGCGAAGACTATTGTCTCCGTCTTACCGGCGTTCAGTCGAATCTTCCATTTCTCGAAGTACTCTCGGATCATGTTTAGGTGTATTTGTGTTTGTTTGGTGGCGACCTGTGCGCTGAACGAATGCGCGTAGATGGCGGTATCGTCAGCGTACAGAGCCATGCGTGTTTGTGCGAATGTTGGAATGTCGTGTATGTAAAAGTTAAAGAGTTTCGGGGCAAGCACGGAGCCTTGGGGAACTCCGACTTGTATGGATTTGTGTTTTGATATGGTGTCGTTGACCCTGACCGCGATCGATCTGTTTGTTAGATATGAATGTATGAGTTTGGTTAGATGATTGCTGAAGTTGTGTTGGATCATTTTGTAAATTAGTCCATCGGTCCAAGTTCTGTCGAAGGCTTTCTCTATGTCGAGTAAAGTCATCACCGTGACTTTATCGCTGTTAAATTGTTCGATCACGTCCTTAACAATTCGTGTCACCTGCATGGTTGTATTAAGGCCAGCCGTGAACCCGAATTGGTAAGGGTTTGTGGTCTTCAGTGTCGCTTGTTCTCGAGTTAGTCGTGTTAAAATGATTTTTTCAGTGAGTTTGGACATGGTGTTGAGGAGTGTGATGGGTCTGTAGCTGATCGGAAGTGTTGGGTCTTTATTAGGTTTGTGTATGGGGATTGTGATGCCAAGTTTCCAGGCCGTCGGAAAGTATTGTACCTTTATGATTGCATTGATGATATAATTTAACTGTACAATAGCTTTCCGTGACAAGTTTTTGAGAACCTTGTTCTCAATCTTGTCCGGTCCTGGAGCCTTGCCACCGGGCAGTGTTTTGATAGTGTTATGAATTTCGGTGGGATTGGTTAGGAGTGTTTGTGTAAGGCGTTTTGGGATGTCGTATGATTGACCAGAAAAGGCAAGTACATTTTGTTTTATGACTGTTTGTTCTGGAGTGTCTGTGTCTTGAAGAGTGTGAATGTTCTGGAATGTGGTAGCCAAGAGCTCCGCTTTTTGGGCGTCGCTCATGGCGGTGAAGGTGTTTTCTCGCAGAGCCGGGATCGGTTCGTACGATTTGCGTAATGATTTGGTGAGTTTCCAAATTGAATTGTCTGAAGGACGCAGGGAGGTCAGAAGGTCCTCCCAGGTTTTATTTTTGTGTTGGGTGATTTTCGTTTGTACTTGCCTGTTCAGGTCAATCATGACGTGTTTGTAGTGGATCTCGGATGTGCGCTGCCAAAGCTTACGGTTCCTGTTCCGTTCCCCGATCAACAACTGGATATCTTCTGGGAAGACGTCCCTGTTGTTTTTCGGGGTAAACGTTTTGGAATTTTCGGCTTTGGCAGTGTTAATGTGTTGCGTGAGTATTTGTATTTCTTGGTCTATTGTTTGTGAATCTATTATATTATTATTGATAGTAATGAGTTGATCGAGCCTTCGACGGAATTTGGACCACTCTGTATTTTTAAAACTGGTGATTTTGCGGGTTGAATTATTGCGCTGAATGTCTGATAGGAAAAATTGAACTATGTTGTGATCTGAATTGAGTTTGTGTTTTACTGTAGGTGTCGTGATGAAATTTATATTTTTATTGAGTACGAGATCTATCGTGGTCGGGGTCATGTTGTTCATTGGAATGTGCGTGTGAGTGTCTGTGTGTAATATTTGAATATGTTTATGTAGGCAGAAATTGAGTAGTGTGTGGCCGTTTGGGTTGGACTGGTGGCAGTTCCAGTGCGGATGCTTGGCGTTAAAATCGCCAGCCACTAGAACCTTACCGTCCAATCCAAACAGCGTGTCTAAATCTGATTGGCTGAATTGGTTTGAGGGTCTATTATAAACGATTACAAGTGTAAAATTGTTTTGGAGTTTTATCCCCAAGACTTCCATACTATTACCTTGTGTGATGTTTATGCGTCGGTGTGGAATGTTGTTGCGTATGATGGCCGCTACGCCTCCGGCTCCGTGACCTCCCCGGTCTTGTCGGTGGACGGAGTATCCCTGGACCTTGAGATTTCTATTTGCTGTGAGTTTGGTTTCTGAAATAAGACAAATATCAATATTTTTTTTAACAAGATGATTTTTAAGTTCATAGATTTTGTTGCTTATCCCGTTAGCGTTCCATAGGTTAACTTTAAGGTTCTTAGCAGCCATAAGCGGTTAAATTGGAAAAGAATTTTATCGAAGCTTGGATTCTTTCTATTTTCGAATTACAGTTCTTAAGTAGATTATTATAGTCCTTTAGTGCCCTTAACATTTCTTCGAAGTCGGTCTGCTCGTTGATCTCTTCGCACACTTGTGCGAATTCTGCGAAGGCGCCACCTATGTTGGGTTGGTGTTGTCGTTGTTGCTGTTGTTGTTGCGGTTGTTGTTGCGGTGGTGGAATCTGTTGTGGTTGGATTGTGTGTGGTGTTGGTTGTACTGTTATTCTGCCAGCGATTTCTTCTTCACTATTGCCCTTTTTGTTAAATGTGACACCCAGGTATTTGCTTCTTTCTACTCCTTGTATGTGGTGGTGTTCCAATGAAAGATTCTCAATGTCGTTATTTCCAACCAATAGGTACTCACATTTCGCTTCGTTCATTTTTAGACCCGCCGAGTCATACGATTCTTGAAGTTTTCTCACCATATAACTCAAGTCATCCTCATCTTCCGCCATAACTATCTGATCGTCTGCGAAATATAGGGTGTACAAGATATCTTCCCCTACTCGTAGTCCCATATTTTTGCATTTTCTTTGCCATCCTTGTAAGGATTTGTCTATATAAATTTTAAACAGAGTAGGAGAGAGACAGCACCCTTGTCTTAGTCCCTTTGTAATTTCTATGGGATCTGTAAGCTGACTTCCCACTTTTATTTGTGTGGTATTACCTTCATATAGTCGGCGAGCCGCATTAATTAGTGAGGATTCTATACCAGATCTTTCCATTTCTTTCCACAGTTGTTCTGTGGGTACATTATCGTATGCTTTTTCCAGGTCTATCAATGCTACATGGGTTTCCATATTACGTTGTAGTCTTTTTTCCAGTAATATTTTTATTGTGAATATATTATCTATCGTAGATCTTCCACTTCGAAATCCTGACTGTTCTTCAGGTTGTTTGTCTGCTATGTCTTTCTCGATCATATTCTTTACTATCTTGGAATATAGTCTGCCGATAGTACAAATTACTGCAATTCCTCTATAGTTTTTGGGATCATTCTTATCTCCCTTTTTATAAATAGATGTTATATATGACGTTCTCCACTCGGTAGGAATCTCTTCTCCATTTAAGCATCGTTCGTACAACTTTTTAAGCATAAGTAACAATTTATGGGGGCTGTGTTTTATCAGTTCTGGATTTATCCCCCCTGGACCTGGTGATTTCCGTAACTTCATTGCTCTTATTACTTCTTCCATTTGTGTCCAATTCAACTTAATCGGCTCACTATGTTGGAGATCGCATTTTAGATGTTTAAATTGAGGTCTTTGCTCTTGTAAAAGATTTTCAAAGTGTTCCTTCCACTGTTTTTTAGTTATTCTTAACAGGTTTATTTTATTAGATGTGTTAGTTCTTATAGATTTTATCGTCTTCCATGCTTCTGAGCTGTTTGTTCCTCCTATAAATTGATCTACGTATTCGCATTTATTTGTCCATGCTTTATTCTTTTCCGCGATGACTTCATGCTTAATTTCTCTGCTCAATCTTCTGTATTCCTCTCTGTCCCCCTCCTCCTTACTTTGAATATATCTCAGATAGAATTGCTTTTTCTTCTTTATTTTCTTCTCCAATTCTTCGCACCACCAATATGGCTTTTTATGGGGGACAAGAGTTCCCAGCGCTTCCTGAGCTGCTTGCAGTATGCATTCCTTTATGTGCGTATATTCTTCTTCACAAAAATGAAACAAAATAATGCATCAATCAATGATTAATTAAAATCATAATTAAAGATTTTCCCTTTGAGAGCAATATTTCAACAATAAAAGACGACACTTTCCTCAAAAATAATTATCACGTATTTATATACACCAACTGGCACCAACCATCCAAATCCCATTATACTACTCGTAAAATTACAAAAATGGGCACTAAATTTTCTCCTCGGATATTATCAAAGTAATGGTGCCATTCAGCAGAAAAAGCAGTTGTGTAACTGTTGTACAACAGTTGAGAAAAGGTAGCGCAATTCTATAAGAATCGAGAAGGTAGCGGACGTGCCAGCAGAAAAATCCCCAACAATTGCGCAACTGTTACCTTTGCTGAATAGCACCATTGTGTCTTGTGTCACTATTTGATATATTAAATTGATTAATGTACTTTTTCAATTCCAGCTGAAAAACTAAAAAAATCCTTAAGGGTTCCATATTTGTCGTAATGCAATGAAAAACATGCACGAAAAACTTGTTTTATCCCCAATTCAATTTTTTTATTTGGATTGCATCTTGCATAACATTTTCTGAAATTATTTGCGGAATAACAAATCTACTCTTTTGCTTATTTTTTGGAATTTCATTGCCATCTTGTTCAAAAATGAGTACTTTTTGATGTTGACTCAATTTTTCCTCCAGAAATTCACCTATTTCTTCATTTTCCATTAATAGCATATCTACTTGAACATTTTGAATTGAATTGAATTTTCTCTCAGCATATCTTATTAGAATGTCGGTTACTGTTCAGTTAATGTAACCACTCGAAACTAAATTTCTTCTGCTACACACTAAAGAACACAGTTAATATAACAAATTCTCAAAATATGAACCGAGAATTTGTTATCAAAATTTTGAAATAATCGATTTTGAAAATCGTAAATTTTACATGTTTCACTGACGCGCGGGTGGAATCTCACCCATTTTGTTGACGGTACGTGCAGACTGATATACTCTTACACTTAGAAAATTTCGGAGTAAATAGTATCATCTCATTTAATTATTATTGTAAGCCTGATTAATCCCCACGGGGATAGGAACTGGCTAAACTTCTCTCATGTATAAAATAACATTTATTGTAATTACTTTTTCTTTTGTATATAAATTAACTTGTTATTATGTAAATGTGTATATAAATTTAATTAATAAAGAGTTTTATTGTTATTGTTTTCGGAGCGTCAGATGCAGGTCGACGGTCGTACATGCAACATAGGTTATTTTTTGTTTTTAAGCGATTTTTTGGGGGTGAAACGTAATAGTTTACTGCCCCATACCGCAACTATACTTTTTAATGCTATTTCGAGGGTCTCTCACATCCCGGTTGCATAGATCCCGGTGTTCTTGATCGGTGGCGCTTCTCGTATGTTTAGCCTAGTAACCAGAGTCAAATCCGCCCTGGAGGGGTGCAGAGCGGAGCGGCGCCCCGTAAGGGTAGGATTTGACGATGGATTACCCTCCTTTTCGAATGCACACCCCTAAAATTGGAAGGCAAAAAAAATTTTATTTTTTCACTTTTTAGGCAATACACGAGTTATTTTCCATTTTTTTGATTATATTTATTACTAATATCTACTAATCACACCCCCATCTATCCGAATTTCAAAGAAAAATTCAAATCGGACCGAAAAAATTTCACTCCATTTCAAGGGACTGTAACCGGATATATGTGCAGACCCCGGGTTCGACCGGCTACATGAATTTACTTTTCCCTTCTTTTCAAAAGTCGATATTTTGGTTATTTTTCAAAATTTCTCGCAAGTTATTTTTTCTATAGCCTAAAATAAGCCTATTCTTTAGTGTGTAGCTGAAGAAATTTTGTTTCGAGTGGTTACATTAAGTGAACAGTCGCCCTGCGTCTTTTCTTCGATCTCTCATGCTTTCAGCATTTCTTAGATTTTATTGCAATTTTCTTGTAATTTTTGTAAGTTTTTATCTTTTTGATTTATAATCTTCTCTATTTTATTATTTTTGTAAGCAATCTTTTTTGCTTGATTTGTTTGTCGACTGGAATTTCATTATACTTTCATATTTATATTACAATGTTCTCAATTTTTCTACAATTGGCGCTTTGATCTGTCAATTAGAATTATTGCGGTTAGTTGAAAATAGCCGTCTCTTAAAATCCATCGTTATCGGGCGGATGACCGATAACACAGTTTTTCAACAAGTTGAGCATTAAATTTTTACTTTCTAAAAACAGTAAACCATCCTACATGCCTACAGGATTGCTTATCTTCCATGCTTCCGAATTAAAATTTGACAATTATTTATATTAAGTTATTCACTTATAGTTTGTTTCAGAATAATTGAAATTAAAAAAAGTCATAGCATACAAGCAATTTATATACACATTTGGTGTCCTCCCATTGAAACAAGTCACAAGCCGCTATTGGATGAAACAAAATTTAAGAATTTATTTATTAATTTTGAAACTTCGGAAATTAAAAGAAATTTTCATTATTAAACGTAGAGAAGATTTGCTGAGTTGCTTAATTGGCATTCATTACGCTTTGATCTAGGCTAGGGAAACCTAAGTTACATACAACACAACACAATATTGCAATAAAAAAATACTAAAGTAAAAACAAATTTTACCAGTTAAAAGCTTTATATAGTTGAACTCAAAAGTAGCAAATTATTGTCTCTTCTAAATTACTTCCATTAAAATTTTCTTTTGAAGCTTTGATTACTTATATTTTTACATCACACATTTGACACACGCTGTCAAAACTTTAAGTTTCAAAAAAAATTTTAGCGTCACTCAAATCAACCAACGTATTTTTACGACCTTCTTCGATTTAGTTCAAACTTCGTGTAATTCCAAGTTATATTAAATAAGTATACCCTCATTTTTTTGTTTGTCCATAAAATGACGCGTTCACGTTGTACAGTCCTCTAAAATAAATCAAATTTGATTTATTTGATTGTTAATGAGGATTAGCCAAACGGTTGTAACATAAAATTTACGCCACACAATATTTGCCTATTTTGCTGCTTGCTCTTTGGGTTAATTCGGAAGCTGAGTCGTGGGTCGAACTCAGAAAACGTGGTTTTGATATTTGTAATGGCGCCAGCTAATTTTCCAAAACCGTTTTCTATATGATCTCCTTTCATTCAGGTGTAGTAGTCAAAAACGACTGTAAAAAACCAAACCAGCAAATGTAATTTACTGAATGAAAGAGTAGGAATTTGATTATTCATGTATTTACAAAATAAATTAAATGTTCGCCCTGTGGAAGGAAATATCGACATATACATAAAAAACTTAGACACCTGTCTAATCAAATAACTTAACCGGAAACTTCATATGCATATAAAATCTTCGTTTACATAAACTATAAATAATTTGCGATATTATTCCACACGGTTTAAAGTTTATACATGAAATTCAAAGTTGACTTAAATGAATATTTGTGCTAACCAATTAATTAATTCTGATACTTGATTACTTTTGTTATCAGGCATGGAACCATAATCTTCGTTTACATAAAATATAAATTTTTTCTGACCTTAGATATTTACTGCTGTTTTTGATCACCAGTCTTTGAATCGAATGAATGATAACCCAGTTGTCGGATGATTGGGAACTTGGTAAAATACAGCTACCCTGGGGTTGAAAGAATGATGGTGTTGATAAATGAAAGATGATAATATATTGAATGAGATATCCAGTTGTTCTTTACTCGTCCGTCTTAAATTTATGAATCCTTGGATTCTTTGAGTTCCTACTGGCAATTCAAACGAATTGGTATATACAAAAATTGTTCCTTTAGATTAGCAATCCTGATAGCTGTTCTGTACGAACTTTTTAACGGAATGTTTGGACTAAATTTTAGAACCTATATCGGAAAATAAAAAAAGGTAACTTCTAGCTAATCATTGAATTAAATATTACATACCAGATGGTCGGTTCTAAGTGAAATTGATTCAGAATTCAGCTGATCGTTAACTTTCTGACGTGTGAACTCTAACAAATAAATGTAGGAACTAACCTACAATTAACATTTTCGAGAGTCCACTGCGCATCCCCTCTCAAAATATACACTTAATTGATATTTTCGAAATAGCAAAATTGGAACGTCGGAACATATACAGGGTGCGTAAAATAAAAACGCTACACGGTAAAGTCGAAATTTTGGATGAAACTGGGTGTCAAACGTTTGAGCTTCCATAAGAATCGTTTGTACCCTAAAGGCTTTTAATAAAAATTCAATTCTTTTGAACAATTTTGGCAGGGGCTGTAGAAATGCTTTTTAAGAAGTTATTTTTGTAATACAATAAATACTAATTGATAGAGAATCGCCAATTTACCATAGTACACACCAGTACTATGGATTAATAAACTCTTTCTATCGAGTCTGATGCTCGTTTCCTTTTTTAATGTTAAAAATCAAAATTTTGTTTAATTTAATTGCTATCAGCTGCACTAAAATTCTGCGCGTTACTTGCCTGGAGCGATGCTATTAAAATTTTGCAATTTCACAATCTTTAAAACGCTCTAACATTTCACCTTAGTGGTGCAAACGATTGTTATGGAAGCTTATTGGAGCTCTAACGAAGCTCAAATATTTGACACCAATTTCAGTAAGAAATTCGCGATGTGGGGGGGGGAAGCGAAATTGACCTCATTGAGCTTCAATTTGTTTCGCTTGAACTTTAACCACCGTAGCGGTGATATTTGCGAAATCTTTGGGGTAGGGGGCTTGAAATATGTTTGGGATGGGCGACTTTTATCCAACATCAAATTTCAATTTTAGCTATCGGTTTTCGGATAGTCTAATGTTTTTAAAAGTCAATGGTAACACTCCTATAGCAGGATAAACCAACTTTTGATAGAGAAAATCCACTTTGAAGTTTGCAAAATTTCACGATTCAGTGACGCGCGGGGCGGGATTTAGGTGGAATCTCGTTCTTTTTGTTGTCGGTCCGTGCGGATTGAACTACTCTTATACGAGCCGGTGTGCACACCGGCCACATGCAACACGTCTCCCGTGCTTTTAACTTCGATGAAATTTTACTATTTTTCCATTATTTTTTGTTTTACGCGCTTTTTTGGGGGTTAAACGTAAAAGATAACTGCCGCATACCGCGACTATACTTTTTAATGCTTTTTCAAGGGTCCCTAACATCCCGGTTTTTTATATCCCGGTTTTCTTGATCGGAGGCCCTTCTCGTATGTTTTAGCCCAGTAACCAGAGTCAAAACCGCTCTGTAGGGGTGCAACGCGGAGCGGCGCCCCGGAAGAGTAGGTTTTGACGATGGATTACCCTCCCTATCGAATGCACACCCCAAAAAATCGAAGAAAAATTTTTTTAATTTTTTCACTTTTTCGGCAATACACGTGTTATTTTCCATTTTTTTGCGAATATTTATTACTAATATCTACTAATCACACCCCCACCTATCCGAATTTCAAAGAAAAATTCAAATCGGAGCGAAAAAATTTCACTCGATTTCAAGCAACGACGGGCGAACGATGGAACACCGACCCGTTGTGTGTCAGTGGCCCGTACAAATGCAACTTTCTTATTTTCACACTTTTTTCGGATATTTTTTATGATCACCTCCGCGACGACAAAAGTTACACATTCGGACCGAAACATTGCCAAAAAGGCCGTGATTTACCCAAAATTTTACTAAATTTCATGTTGGGGGCGTGTCCAAAGTTTTCGAAACCACGCACAAAATAGGCCGACAACCTATCCCGGGCACCGCATAGTGTTTTTACTAAAATTTCGGTATTACTAATTCTTATTTTACCTCAAATATCCTTTTATTTTATTGTAACTAATCCCTCTTTTGACCTAAATATCAAGGGATTTTTTTTTGAATATTCCTTGTCAGTTGGGCCGCTGTCACCGTCCCCATATGTTTTTCTATTTTCTTTCTAACTTTGAATTTTTGTGTAAAATTGATGTCAACCAGTGGCGGCTCGTGACTTCTTCCACTGAGAGGGTACAAAATGTAAATAAAAAGGAAACATATAAATTTGCTTATTCATTTACAAAATTATTTAATTCCAAAAAAGTTTTATTTTATACTATTATTTTAACTGGGAGGGGGTCACCCTAGCAGAAAAGTAAAGCAGTATCATAAAACATATTTTAAATATTTTACCGCCAGATCACCAACTGAAAAAGAGAACCCCCCGGTTTTTGCAATGACGGATCGTGACTTTTTCCCATGGAACAATGCTACAAAATTTAAAGCGAAGAGATAAATATATATTTACTATATTTCAATGTACTTATAATTAAATTTTTGGAATTACTTTTGTATATATATAGTTGTTTTCAATTTTAAATAGGAGAGCGCGTGACAATGTTCCCTTTACGTGAAACCGCCATAGACCAATACAAAACATAAAAAAATGTAGCCAATTAAAATGGTAAAGTAAAATGTCCTGTTTATTTCTTGACGTAAATGACATACTGGACTGTCCAGCCAGCATGAATTTCTTTATTTAAGTGATTCTTGGGGGGGGGGGGTTGTATGGACTCACGACCCCTGGGGTGGTAAAAACCATCATCATTATTATCGACATATAAATAGCCTAAATGTATCCGTTTGTCTATTATGTTAAATGGAGCTAATCATGCGTTTTTTCAATGCGGCCTTCAGACCACACAACCTGGACAATCACGAAATAATGCGGCACAAACATAACAATCCTTCATGAATATAAAATTATGAAAGATAAAAAATTATTCATATCAAAATAATTAAAACGCTATCGAAGCAAATGAAATTGCAACCATAATTGGTAACTGTTTTGTCAATTGTCAAAACGAATTTCACACGTGATTGATTTTCCTTTGGTAATTTCATGATCACTAGTGGTGTAACTGTTGAATATTATATTCTATTGATGTGGATTTTGAAAAACTGAAAAATTATTGTGATTCTGCTCTCAAGAATCACGAGAGCGCAATTGCTTTGGTTGTGCGGCCTATAGGCCATAATGGATGAGGATTTTTAGCGGATTAATTTAGCGTTATAAACATACAGATAGTCAGACACAATAATTATAAAAGTGATACTTGAGGTATTTTGTAAAATATTTACATAGAAGTTATATTTTTGACTTCAATAAATTAAGGCTGAATATTATGAACTTGTATACTAAATAGTGAATTAAAATTTTAATTTGGGGGTGGAAAGTAGAAACAAATTTAATTTCGCGAATCTATTAGCTTGGAGAGAGTAATTTGGGGGGGGGGGTAATTTATACCAATAAATGATATTTTTGGTGTTTTAAATATATGCCATTATTTATAGTTTATAATGCTCTTCGCATTAAAAAGTATTATTCTAAGTTACATTTATTCTGTTTGGGAGGGCGGCGCCCCGTCTAATACTATTTTTAGGTATTAAATATTTTTTAAGATATTTGTAACAGAAAATTGTATCATTCGTATTAGAGCAGTAACAGTGACAAGTTCATTGATTTACTCAGAAAGCAAAATTGAATAATTGTAAATAAGTTTGTGTGTAAATAAATAGAATAAAACTACAGTCCACTTAATTAGGGAGAAATCCAACAACAATATTATTATTTTTATTATTAAGTTGCAATTCTAAAATTTGTTCAAATAAATCTTGATGATGATAATTATTTTTGAAATTACTATAATGCTTATTCAAGTTTTTCAAAACATTTTTTTTTTCTATTAGTAATGTGGTCTTTATTTTGAAATTTAATTTTATATGAGCGAGGCCTCAAACTGGTGGTAGATTTCTCCGTAACTAAGTGGACTGTAGTTTTCTTCAATTTATTTGCACGCAAACTTATTTACAATTATTCAATATTTCTTTCTGAATAAATCAGTGAACTTGTCGCTGTTACTGCTCTAATACGAATGATACAATTTCCTGTTACAAATATCTTAAAAAAACACAAACACGCTTAATACCTAAAAATAGTAGACCTATAAAATTTTAATGCATTCTAGTAAACCATAAAAAATAAGCTACTTAATAACAAAACTACAACGGAACGGTTGCAACAAAACTGGTTTTTTAATGACTTTTGCAGGTGCACACTTAACAAATTATTTTTTAAAAACACTTTAAACTTTTTATTTTATTGATTACAAAATTTTCATTACCATTTGTTTTTATTAATAATTGATATTTATTGACATTATTTTCTTTTTTTATGTGTTTTTAAGATGCATCAACATCTAGGTTATTAGCACCGGTTGTTTTTTTGTTGGTAAGGGTTTATTCGTAAGGGTTATTTTGTTTTCGTACGGTTTTTGATCTCCAGTGTGTGCATGATGCCTACCGGGGAATTGAGTAAGCAATTCCGCGAGGTCCGTTATTCGAACCCGAAATTAGCGCTCTGAATTCAACCAGTATGCACTCTAGCCACCGCTGTGAACTGACATTAATTTTATTTTATTACACTACGAATATAACTAATAACTACTTGATTATTACTAAACGAATACTTTAACAATACTACTGAACTTCTTTCCCTGTGGATCTTTTATTGACTTTGCACATAATGCAATTTTAGCATTTCCCATGGGAAATGCAAATTCAGTACTACCAGATAAAGGAAGTATTTGGGTCATTCCATGTCAAATCGACCGAAGAATTTACTTGACCCACGCCAAATTTGACGAAATTTGGTACACACCATCTTAGTAAGAAATAAAAATACTAATTTAAGGATTTCTCCAAAAGGGCATTAGTTTTGTTGTTTTGGTCGTTCAAAATGTCAAAAAGTTGGTGTGTAGACTTGTAGGCAAACGACTGTAACTTGGCGGTCGTTTTCAAAATATTAGCTATAAATAATTAATTTTTCGTCTAAAATGCGTAGTTTTATTATGTACAATAGTTCTTAAAAACTTATGAAAACTACATTTTGACGAACAAGCAATTAACATTACAGATAGATAATTGTCCTTTCTTATTTCTATTTCAGTAATTTTTTATGTTAAAAGTGTTAAAAGTGGCGAAGCACGACATATTTGGGAAAAATTGTTGGGTTCTTCAGTGCGCGCCATATTTGACTTTCATTTACATGATGATTCTATGGAAACCGTAACTCGTATGAAAAAAATTGTAAAAATTAAACAATGGACAAGAAAAAACAATTTATTTTGAATTAAGTTTGATTATTGGGGATAATTTGGGTTTGCACAGTATTTTAGGGTTTGTGGAAAGCTTTTCATCAATTTTAGTTGCAGATTTTGTAAAGCACCAAAAGAATTATTGAGAAAAATGAACGTTGAAGATAGTAGTCTTTTTCGAACACAAGAAAATTATAGGGATGATGTAACTTTGAGCAATGTATCACTTACAGGAATTAAAGAGAGTTGTATATTTCATGAAGTAGATGGATTTCATGTAGTAGATAACGCAAGTGTTGATATAATGCACGATGTGTTTGAAGGAGTTTGTGTTTACGAATTCAAATTTATATTACGATATTTTATTTTTGAGCTTAAAATTTTTACTGTATCAACTCTCAATTTTCGTATACAAACCTTTAATTACTCAAAATTGGAAAGGTCAAATAAACCACCTTTAATCACTTTGGACCATTTGCAAAATGGAATTAGGATGTCTGCTGCTGAAATGATTTGTTTTTCACGTTACTTTGGTCTGATGATAGGAGACCTAGTTCCTGAAGGCAATGAGGTGTGGTAGCTTTATTTAAAATTAAAAAAATTGTAGAAATACTTACTTCGCCAAATATAAGTATTGACCACATTGTTCTTTTATGCCCGTACTAATAGTCGAGAATTGATTTCGATTCCGGAATTAATTCTAGAATTGTTTGAAGTTGCTACTAATAGTCGCTATAACTCCGCCTTCGATACGATTCGAGAATTGTTTCTATGATCTACCGGTGACCCTGGTTTATTTGAACAATTCCGGAGTCGTTGACATTTGACGCTCGCATATTATCAACTGTTTAAGGTTAGGTTATAATATTATTAATATAAATTAATACAAAACAACGTTCGTTACCCTGAAGTATAATATTTTGATGAAATGGCCGATTTAGATGAATATTTTGAATATTTTGAGCATTATGAAGAAGATCTAGATCCTCAACGAATCCCAAAACGGTACGTATTAATATAATTTTTATAATTATAATATTGACTTTTAAATACAGGTATATCAGAGATGCTGAAAATCCTATGGAATTTTTCGAAGAAGACGAGTTTAAGCGAAGGTATCGTTTCAAAAAGGACCAAATTTTAAATGTAATTTTACCACTGGTAGCAGAAGATTTGCAAAAGCCGAATAACCGTGGGTTACCATTTTCTCCGCTAATACAGCTGTTAATTTGTTTACGATACTATAGTACTAGCAGCTTTCAGGTATCTTGTTTAAAGTTATATTGCTAAGATGTAAAATTTAAAATTATCATTTCAGGCAGTATGTGGCGATTTACGGGGAAGTAGTCAACAAAGTGTCAGTAATATTATTAAAAGATGTTCCACTTTGTTGGCTGAAAAATGTAAGGAATATGTTCATTTTCCTGCTGATGATCATCAACAAAGAATGAACATAAATAAATTCAGTTTCAGTTTGCGGTTGTGTTGACGGTACACATATTCGAATTTGTAACCCGGGAGGTGTCAATGGAGAAGTATTTCGTAACCGAAAGGGATATTTCTCGCTTAATGTACAGGTATCAATAATAACAATATTGTTTTATAAGTAGCATTTATATGTATTTCCTGTTTTTATATTATTCATTTTATTTAAGGTGATTGCTGGTCCTTCGGGTGAAATATTAGACATTGTTGTTCGTCATCCAGGTTCTAACCATGACAGTGTCATTTTTGATAGAAGTCTTGCTCGGGTGAGATTGGAAAGTGGTCAAGTGAAGGGAATTTTATTGGGTGACAGTGCTTACCCATGCAGAACTTATCTGTTAACTCCAGTTTTGCGACCAGGTATATTTTTATACTATTAATTAGAATAAATTTTAACTAATACCTTTATTATAGAAAATGAACAGGAAAGAAAATACAACGTTGCACATATAGCGACCCGAAATGTAGTAGAAAGAGTGTTTGGAATGTGGAAAAGAAAATTTCCTTGCCTACAAAAAGGTTTTACTACAAAATTGCACACCTCTATTGCAATAATATGTGCTACGGCTGTATTGTATAATATATCACTTAATTTTAACGACATTGACAACGAAGGACATTTTACAGAAGAGGACAATGAAATACGAAATAATGTTCCCAATAGCAATACTGTCGGTTTGACATTTCGTCGTGATTTCATTATTCGACATTTTTCATAAATAATATTTTCCGGAAATCGTCATTGAAACAACATTTCCCTGCTTATGCACGCGCAGGGAAATTGAACTTTACTGACTAGTCCGGTAATAATTAGTAAGGTTAATAATAACAAAATAAAATAGACAAATGTCAATGTCAAAAAATGTCGTTCAATTTGTGTTTTAAAATTTCGATTTTAAATTTCGATTTTTTACGATTTTCGGAAAAATTTAATACAAAACATGTCAGTAAAATGTCTCACTTGACTCGGAGCTTTAAAATACTCGGCACGAAGTGCCTCGTATTTCAACATTGCCCCTCGTCAGTAATATGTCATTTTCCTGACTTTTATGTAAATAACTATTATTCATTTATTTTGTTATTATTTATTGTATTGTAACGTACAAATATATTGCCATGTAATGCTACTGAATATTCACAATTTTTGATTTCTAAAATTTCTAAATTGATCGAAAAACTCATATACGTCACCTTAATTGTGATCTTTCTTATAAAGATTATTTAAATCAATGGAAAGTTGCATCTGTTTCTTCGTCGATCTATTACTGCTATTAAAATGAAAATTAAACGCAAACGGTTATCAAAACGAAAAATAATAGCATTTATTCAACATGATAAAAATTTTTAAACAAAATATTGGTTTTCTCATATTAAAACAAATAAAATTTTACAAAGTGAAATATTTGTATCAAAATCTCCCAAAATGTTCATGCGCGCCCGAATTTTTAAAAGAAAACGATTTGTCTATTATCAAAAAGTAAGTGCGTCACTAAAAAACTCTTACGGAAGTATAATGTCTTTATGAAGTTTTCCAATGAGTCCGGTATCGTGTTGAGCATAGAAGTGTGAAGATTATCGTTAGCAAACAGCTTCCGATCTTGTACCAAACAAAAAAACAGGTAGGAACGACCAATTAACAAGTATCCTCTCCCGAATCGTGCAAACAATGACAGGTTAGTAATTCGAATGATTTCCTCCAATAAATTCTATTCTCATATCCATAAAATATAACCATCAAAAATATTCCAAAAACTTATTTTTAAAAACTTATTTCCAATAACATATCCAAGAAAATTAATATCCAAAAACTTTCTCAAAAACTTGTTCGCACTTAACACTAAAATTAATATCCAAAAACTTGTTCGTACTTAACACTAAAATTAATATCCAAAAACTTGTTCGTACTTAACACTAAAATTAATATCCAAAAACTTTTTCAAAAACTTGTTAAATATTATTTTCCTTTTGAAATTTTTCTAAGGTTAATCTTTGCAATACAGATGCATCCCTGGCCTTGTCCGTTTCATATTTGGCCTTCTTCAACTCTTCTTCAGCAATTTGCATTCGTATAGTTTGGATTTCTTGGTCCGAAGCAATTTGGGTCTTAATCCGCTTTACCCGCAAGTTGGCCTCTTCACAGAATCCTTTTCGTTTCCTGTCATTTCTTGCCGGTGTTGTTGGTAGGAGTTCTCTTGCCGGTGTTGTTGGTAGGAGTTCTGTTGCAACATTTTCTAAAGGCATCCATACAGCACGTTCTTCACTTTCCTCAAACGCTTGTGTTTCTAACTCGGTGTTGGTGCTTCTTTTTTGTATTTCTAAAAATTTGCCCATGAAACATGTTTTATTAAGTTTTCTATTATTTACCATTTATTAATGTACTGCTATCAAATGAGTTTGATACTACTACATCCATAAATGGAGCAGCATCTTGCACGGCAGACATAACTGGGTCATCGGTTGGCTTCATCGGAGGACCTCCGCCTGTTAAAAGCATATGGTGTGTTTCGGAGGTGGTCTGTTTGCGTTTCCTATTAAATTTAAAAAGTAAGTAATCTAAAATGGACGTATAACAATAACATACTTCTGTTTTAAATTTTTCCACAACGTTTTTAGTTGCGTGCTGGTCCTTGTAGTAAATACCTCCGGTTGCCCATTGTACTCGCTAGCAACACTTTTCCACTCGCTGAGCTTCTGTTGAGTAGTCGCAGCATCGGTCCTTTTATCCTCTAAGAGGGGATGCTCTTTTAAAAGGGTAGCTAAAAGCACTTTCTCCCTGACAGTGTAATGCACCGCTTTTTCCATATTTAAAACCGCGAAATTAAATTATAGGTTATAATATTTTAACCAACTAAACTTGAGTGCTACCAAAAATCACTAGAAAACACCAGAAAACACTAAAATATTAACAATTCTAGAATTAATTGACGGCTTTACCGAAACTACCCGAATCCTCGACTATTAGTAGTGTCAGGATTGTTAGTCGATTCTAGAATTGTTGAAACCAGAATTAATTCTAGAATGAATTCTCGACTATTAGTACGGGCATTAAACAGTCTTATTACCGAACACCATTCTATGTATAAGGAATTATTTAAAGTAAATTTAACACCAAAATTTCACCATATGTTACATTATGGTAGAATTATAAAATTAGTTGGACCATTAGTACATTGTTGGTCAATGAGATTTGAATCCAAACACAAAGAGGCTAAAATAAACGTTAACGTATCATGTTCTAAGAAAAATATTATCCATACTGTTGCGACAAAACATCAACTTAAATTAAGTCATTTCCTTCAAAGCAACTATTATTTTAATGCAAATAAGTTTATATTTGGCCCAATTTCTGAAGTGAACTTGGATCGATACCCCTTATGTAAATCTGTAAAAGATAGTTTTATGTGTACCAAATGGGTTCAGGTTAATGGTATCGAATATAAACGTGGTGCAGTTTTGCTAATTGAAAATGATGAACTTTGCTTACCAAATTTTGGTAGAATAGATGACATTTTATAGTGCAGTCAAGTTAGACTCAAAAAAAGGTTGAAATCGAAATTTCGTTTCCCGTGTTGTGACCTATACCAATCGATAGATTAGAGCTTCCTGAATATCATATTAAAATGTATCATTGCAGAATTGATGGGAAAAAAAGTTATTTAATAAACAAAATCCGAAAATCGCGATTTTTGACTTTAATCGCTTATATCTCGAGATTTTACACTGACTTTTGAAAAAGTGAGGGCACTATTTTGTAGAGCAGAAAATTCTCTACAAAAAATGTGCAACAACCCCTATCATATAAATAATAATAAACCCGCTATAAGCGTTCAAACATTTTTGGAGATTAATATTTATTTTCATCAGCTGTTTACCGAGGCCCCGCCCCGAGCGCGTGAATTCAAAATTGACGTGATTTTTTCTCTTATTCAATGTTGAAGTCAGCACAAGAACAAGAAATATAGATAATACACAATATTTTCATCATAACAATAAGGTTATTTATGCTGTTCGGTAAACAGCTGATGAAAATAAAAATTAATCTCCAAAAATGTTTGAACGCTTATAGCGGGTTTATTATTATTTATATGATAGGGGTTGTTGCACATTTTTTGTAGAGAATTTTCTGCTCTACAAAATAGTGCCCTCACTTTTTCAAAAGTCAGTGTAAAATCTCGAGATATAAGCGATTAAAGTCAAAAATCGCGATTTTCGGATTTTGTTTATTAAATAACTTTTTTTCCCATCAATTCTGCAATGATACATTTTAATATGATATTCAGGAAGCTCTAATCTATCGATTGGTATAGGTCACAACACGGGAAACGAAATTTCGATTTCAAATGCTAACTTGCCTTCACTATTAATTAATGAAAATGCTATAACTTTTTTATTTTGTTATTTAGAAAGTACATGCTTTAACGAACATTATTGTTCTTACGAAGTAAAGTTTGAAGGGAAACAAATAAAATGCAAACATTTGATGACTTGCCCAATAAAATACCCTGTATGCTGATTCAAAAAGATGTTACATTTTATGTTCAACCTAGGTTCCTAATTTAGATAGGCTTACAAGGATGAAATTTTAAGTTAAATGAATTAAAAAATATAATACGAGTATTATGCTTGTAAGTATGCTTTTTATGTTTTTTATTCTTTCATTTTATATATTATTAATATTATTATTATTATAGTATTTAAAATTTTTTTTTTTAATATTTAATTATTTTGTTTTTAATAGTAGTGTTTACCTATTTGTATTATATCAAGTTATTATTAGATTTAAAATTATATTTTAAAGTAAATAAATGTTGTTTTAAAAATGTTTAGGTTACTCTCCCACTAACTCAGCCATTCGAAACTAAATTTCTTCTGCTACACACTAAAGAACAGGCTTATATCTGTCTATGAAAACAATAAAAAATGTGAACATGGTCAAAATTATTTAAATAATCGAATTTGAAAAGTACGGAAAAGTAGCATCTTGCATGCTGTAGAACCGGCCGATGCCACTACTTCGCTCGGCCGGCGCGCATTTTGTTGACGGTACGTGCAGATAGATATACTCTTACACTTAGAAAATTTCGGAGCGTCCGTCTCCAAGAAGCCATGTTCGATAACAGTATTATTCAAAACGAACAATTCGGCTTCCGTGCTGGACACAGCACGACCCACCAAGCCCTCCGATTAGTTGAGCACGTCACGCAGGCACTCAACAAAAAAGAATTCACCGGCCTAGTGCTACTCGACGTATCGAAAGCTTTCGATAAGGTCTGGCACGAAGGCCTCCTGTTCAAAATGCTTCAATCTAAAATTCAAATTCCACTAGTCCGACTTATTGCCTCCTACCTTCACGACAGAAAACTCCAAGTCAAACTCATGAACACTAGATCCACAAAGCGCCCCATCACCTCCGGGGTCCCCCAGGGTTCGATCCTTGCAGCTTCACTGTTTAACATCTTTATGAGCGACATTCCAACCCCCTCAGATCCCGCAACAAAAATTTCATTATATGCAGATGACACTGCAATATACACGTCCTCAATCCACCCGGACATAGCCACAACCCGCCTCCAGGAGGCGATCAACGATCTCGGGAGGTGGTACGAAACTTGGCGCATCGAGGTTAACTCGAGCAAAAGTTCCGCGATCATGTTTCGAAATCGTTGCAAGCCTCACAACTCCAGTGTCTGGATGTTTGAGGAGCAAATCCCCTGGAAAACCAAGGTCAAGTACCTTGGCGTTACCATGGACCGACGTCTCAAATGGGACGCTCACATTTCCTCCGCAACCGGTAAAGCCAAATGCCTCTTCAATAGATTGTTCGTCCTCATGAACAGTAAAAGTACCATGTCCCCCGCTAACAAACTAAGATTATACAAAGCCATAATCCGCCCGACAATGATTTATGCCTCCCCTGTCTGGGGATACGCACGCCCTAGGGCCATAAATAAACTTCAAGTCATTCAAAACAAAAATCTCCGAGCTATTTTCAGCGCCCCCTATTACGTCACTAACAGGCGACTACATGCAGACGCCAAACTAGATCTTATTAACACTCTTAACCGCAAACATGCCACCAATCTTTACAACAAATCCAAATTTTCAGAAAACCCACTAGTAAATCAACTAGGTCAATACAATACTGACGACTTCTTCATTCCCCGTCCCAAATCACTCCTGACCACGGACAACTCCTGACCATAACTCACCCCCACACAGACTAATGTATGTTCACAGGTTTAACTTACACAAATTCTCTTCGAAAGTGAATTTATTCACTAGATTTGTGTAATTTTTCGATCAATTTCCACAAGCTTCGACAAATCACCCCCCATAGTATCACTACAATCCCACTAGTCGCCAATTCTGACTAGTTCCAAGTAGAAGCCACTCACTTCGAGGTCATCAATAGAAATTAATTCATAATTTCTTTCTTCGAATTAGGGACTCTACTATATCGGCAAACGTAAAAAATTTCTTTTTCTTCACATATCTCATATTCACAGTCACAGCCCAGGTTTCTAACCAGTCAGTCCGCCAAGCGCCAATTCCCAGAGACCCACCGGTCTCTACAACTTCCAATGTCATTAATGTATTCTTTCAGATGAAGGAGAAGGCCGGCCATGCCGGGATGCTCCATCAAATACATATCAGGTAAAGGTAAAGGTTTCGGAGCGTCAGATGCAGGTCGACGCTCGTACATGCAACATAGGTTATTTTTTGTTTCTAAGCGATTTTTTGGGGGTGAAACGTAATAGTTTACTGCCCCATACCGCAACTATACTTTTTAATGCTATTTCGAGGGTCTCTCACATCCCGATTGCATAGATCCCGGTGTTGTTGATCGGTGGCGCTTCTCGTATGTTTAGCCTAGTAACCAGAGTCAAATCCGCTCTGGAGGGGTGCAGAGCGGAGCGGAGCGGAGCGGCGCCCCGGAAGAGTAGGATTTGACGATGGCTGACCCTCCCTTTCGAATGCACACCCCTAAAATTGGAAGGCAAAAAAAATTTAATTTTTTCACTTTTTTGCCAATACACGAGTTATTTTCCATTTTTTTCATTATATTTATTACTAATATCCACTAATCACACCCCCATCTATCCGAATTTCAAAGAAAAATTCAAATCGGACCGAAAAAATTTCACTCCATTTCAAGGGACTGTAACCGGATACATGTGGGAGACCCCGTGTTCGACCGGCTACATGAATTTACTTTCCCTTCATTTCAAAAGTCGATCTTTTTTTTATTTTGACCATGTTCACATTTTTTAAAACAAAAGCAAGTGAAAACTTTCTACTGTGAAGTGCGTTTACCCTATGAAGAAACTATAACTACAGCAACAACAAAATAGTTTTTGTTTTATTTTGTTTTGTTTTTCATATTGTACAAAGGATTTATTATTCAGCAAGTAAAGATTATTATTATAATCAGTTGAAAAACAATATCTGATTTGTTGTTGTTTTCTATTCATGATAACTGTGTATCAGCCAGAATTCGCATTTTAAAAGTATAGTACATTAATTTTATTTGAAAGTGAAATTAAAACAAAGTGGTTGTTAATTTAATAACAATAAAAACAAGTAAAACATACTGCCATTGTTGTCAAAGCCACACCAATAATTGTAGTAGTTCTAATTAATTATAATGCAAATCTAGCAACATCAATAATGTAGAAACAGCAACAACTTTGTAGTACAATTAACTTGAGAGATCGGTAACATTACTTAACAATGTTGTGTAAGTAACAACAGCAGGATAAGTGATTTGTACTAAATATTAGCAAAAAAGAAGTAGAATATACTGCGATTGTTGTCAAAGTCACACAATAAATGTAGTAGTTCCAATTAGTTTATAATGTAAAGCTAGCAACATTAATATGTACAAATTACAACAACTTTATAGTACAATTTACTTCACAGATTGTTAACATTACTTAACAATGTTGTGCAAGTAACAATAGCACGAAAGGTAAATTTTACTGAATATTAGTAATATTCACTACACAGTAAACGTAGACTTAACTACGCCTATAGGTGTTAAAACAACATCGCCATTAGTACTATGTACTTGAGCACAAGTTCATATAACAACAAAATATTAAGTACTTTATATCACAATGCTGTTAAAATTTAACAACAATTGTAGTAAACTGTACTGCAGTCATTTTACAACAATTGACGAGTAAATTTTACATATCTTTGGTGTTGTCACTATATTTACAACTCATTGTGGTACATTTTCCTGCATTTGTGCATATTAACAACTTTTTTTTTCCGTGTATCATATGATGAACCGTTTACGAAATAAACAGAATAAACTAATTTGGGGGGTGTTTTTGCGTCTACGGGTTGAAGGGGGCGGCGACCGGCGTGGCGTCACATCTTGTTTTGTAAAAGAGGTTTGAATCTACACTTGTGCCAAATTTTATGCTTCTATTACAAAGTTCAAGGTTCTATAGTCATTTTGTTCTTTACGGACCCGTCTTATTATTATACAATAGTGCTTAAAAACTTATGAAAAATACATTTTGACGATTAGCAATTAACACTACAGATAGATAATTGTCCGTTCTAAATTTTATATTTCAGTAATTTTTGTGTACGAGTGGCGCAACATGGGGAATTTGCATGATACAATAAGTTACAAGGTATGACACTATCGAGTTCAAATTACGTACGTTTCTGCGCATGACGTCACACGGCCAGTCGATGTTTATGTATTCAAATAGGTATTTGACAAAAATAATGAAAATGCTTGATTATTTTTTACTTTAAATCACAATTATTGAAATAAAACACATAATAAAGGTATAAAATAATATTTATTTAATAATGCACTAAAATAGAAAAAATTTATTACACCTATTCAAATAAAACATATAAATTAAGGAGAAGAAAATTGAAAGTGTCGACTTTTATTCAATAAATATAAACAGATTTAACATATAAATTTATTTTACAACCTTTTGTTGTATTCCTAAAGATCCTTGGTTATCTTGCAGTCCATACCATAGAAGATTGGTTGTTTCCAATTCGAAAATAGTCCTCGTAACATACATACTTGTGCATAGCTTGATGGCTTTAAGGTTTCATCGTTAGCCTTGTCGTACAAATAGATTTTTCGAACTTTTAGTTCGTCGAATGACAATATGCCCACTTTTTCCATCTTGTTCATCTCTTTTAATTTTATTATATTAAATACAGGTTTTAATATACCAGGTGAAATTTTAATATTTTTCAACCACGATCGAAGTGTCGATGCAGCTGGAAAAGGATAGCCTCTTTTTAGAAGCAATCAGTAAGCTCGGGGACCAGCTGAATGGATGACAATTGCTTTTGAAACATCTTCAATTGACCATCATATACGTCCTTTGGGATTTTTAAGCTTCTTGATCTGGTTTGAAGAAAATAATTTTTTCAGAGCTTCAACCTCGCTTTCCAAAAGTTTTACTTTCTTCTTTAATTCTGCAATAATGTCATCTCGATCATCGACTACCGTCTGACTTCTGAAAAAAAAATATTTAGAAAATATGTGAACATTAGATTTACTATATTATTTACCCCCTATTGTTAGTCATAATATTCTTATCGACATCTATAATACTATTATCTAAATTAATTATACCTTCACCTTCCGAAGAGTTTCTACTACTACCGTCATCCGTATTTCTAAATAATTTATAATGTAAGCTATTTCATGCATTTATCATAAGTACTTACATTGATTCAACCTTCCATTCTTTTAAAATATCATCAACCAATTTGGACCGATTTCTTTTAACTATCCGCTCTTGTCTTTGGGAAGTACTAGATCCAGTAACGAAAGAAGATTGTTTCGGTAAGTTTTCACTAGGAATTGCTTCTGGTTTAATCAGCCGAAAATTCTTTGGTACACTCAATTTCAAAAGCTCATATTTTAAATTACGTTTATAATCGTCCGTTTTAAAATGTTTCGAGCACACTCTAGAAGTTTTCGAGTTAAAATCGTCTTTACGACTACAAGCTATTTCCCAAGCTTTACAAATTGTAGTGTCGGTCGGAAAGCGAAAAAACTTGAAATCGCCCTTATTAAAATGTTCAGCTTGATCGTCAGAATTACATCCAAACACAGCACACCGCATTATTACTCACAACTAATTTCACAACAATAAAAAATATACACTTTGTTTCATGCTCTTTTTCGTTTATATACACTTTGCTTAAAACTTTGTTTACTTTTATATTGGTACCAAACTTTATTGTATCATGTTTGTTTACTAGCCGTCATGAGCCGTCTAATGGCCATCTGACGTCACAGCAGAATTCAACATGGCGCCGAACCTGCGTAATGTCATATCTTTAAACTTATTGTATCATGGGGAATTTGGAGAAAATCCGCGGGTTTTGCAGTTGGCGCCATATTTGACCTACATTTACGTGAGGATTCTATCGAAACCGTAAGTCGTATCAAAAATATCCTTAGAACCTTTTTTGTTTAGAATTTAATTATAAATTTATTTTCTCTGATGTATTTTTACCGTATGATGAGCGGTTTACGAAATAAATAGGATAAACTAAAATTTTGGGGGTGTTTTTGCGTCTAGGGGTTGAAGGGGGCGTGGGTCGGCGTGGCGTCACATCTTATTTTTTAAAGGAGGTTTGAATCTACACTTGTGCCAAATTTCATGCTTGTATCACAAAGTGCAAGGTCATGTTCCATAACGTCCGGACTATAATAATGTACCTACTACTACATTTGTACGTGTTTTTAATTTACCTTTGACTGCTTTGCTTTATTTTGAGTATAGCCACTAATTTATGTCTAATAATTTTTTTTAATGTGCCTATCGCTATTAGATACTTTTAGTTACATTTTATATACGTTAGCAATTTTTTACATAAGTGGCGTGTTTTATCATCATTTCCTAGTAATTATTTACTATCACATTATAGTTGTAATGTGATACCTGATACTCATATTTATTTATTTTTCTAAATTTGACGTGTATGATTGAATAACATTAAGAGCCATTTAATAATTTAGGAATAACCTAAAAGCCTAGTAATTTTGTATTAATCATTTTGGTAACCGGACAGAACAGAACATGAAAGAACAGAACATGAAAAAACAGAACACGAAAGAACAGAACATGAAAAAACAGAGCAGTGAAAAAACAGAGCAGTGAAAAAACGGAACAAAGAAAAAAGAGAACACTGAAATAAAAGAACATTGACACAACAGAACATTGAAAATTCAGAACAACGGGAAACATTAAAACGCGAAATTAATTATGTCATCAGTATAATAAATAATTAATGTATAGTGTATTTCAAATTAATTGGAATTAAAAAAAGTCTAGCATCAAATTACGTTGTTATAAAAACATACAAACTATGCAAGGAAAAACAATATAAGAGATAAGATTATCGCGCCAACGAAAGCCCGCATTTCATACTCCACGTGGAGTAGTGTAGTTCTAATTGGTTAATATTTATAATAAGGACTTATTATTGGATAATATTTCTATTACGAAAATTCTCTTTGCGACTCCACGTGGACGCGTGTACCAGGTGTACAGTAAGTTTGTATGTTTTTATAACAACGTAATTTGATGCTAGACTTTTTTTAATTCCAATTAATTTGAAATACACTATACCTACTACATAATAATGATATTAATAAATTTGTAAAATTTTGCAATTAAAAAAAATTGCTAAAATTAATGCAACACGATTTATTAATTTTAAATTAGTTTATTATTATTATTATTATTATTATTATATTAAATTACTGCAAATTTGCTATTCGCCGCGAAAACCTCAGCTTATCCTCATAATTTCAGTATTCTTGTACAACGGCTGCCACTTGATTGTTGAGGTTCTCATACTACTTTTTCTGTACTTCTGGGCGACCAGTTTGTGCATTGGCTAGTAACAAACGTTGGCAAGCAATGTCTTGCCTTAATCCGTCCAGCAAATTTCATGCGCTAGGGTGGCTGTAGTGGAAGATTAAGTTTAAAGCGTTGTGGAAACCTTCACAACAATTTGTTGTTTTTGGACTTTTCTCCGCAGCGACTTCGAAATGGTTCCACAGCGCGATAGGAAATTGTGGTGATCGTCCTGCAACGCCTACTATATATGTGGAGAAGAAATATGTCAACACGTCATTGTAGCTATCATCATCGGGAAATGTTTCAGCTAGGTCGTCAAATACGGAGCGCACGTCCTGTGCTGGTACAAACGATAGAGCAGCCAAAGACTTCAGTTTTAATTTAACGTCAATGTCAGATTCATATTCGATTTTCAAACCAGCACTATTAATCCTTCTTAGCAAACTTTGACACAGATGGAAGTAGCAACCCTTAATTTCCGCTTCCGGGAATGCAGTCCTAGCAGCAGAAGTGCATGCTTTCTCAAAATCAATTAAAATCTTCTGGGGTGCGATGTTGGGCACCAATTCTTTCAAAATTGTCAACACGCGATGGTACGTATCACTGGTCTTCTTTTGCAGCAGGAAGTAAAAGCAAGGTGGATAGGAGTTGTCGACCTTAGCATGCCATGTATATAATTGGCAAAACATGCTTGGGGCTTTGTCAAATGTTCCATCTCCATAGATTACGGTCTTATCCAGTTCTCCCAGTAGCTCACCATTCCCAATCACCAAAATTCTTTCTTGATCGTTCGCTCCTGTGTCGTGCAAAATTAAGTCCGCATAATTTTCCGGGATCGAAAAATTTGTTGTGATCGGATTCGGAATATGTGCCGTTTTCTTGTAGTTGAATAGATTTCGGGTCATGGAAGAGTTTTTGGGCAAATGTTCTAATACATCGGAACTAATTTAATGCTTGTCCCAATACATTTCTTGCAGTTGCACCAACTGCCTTCATATCTGCTTCATTTTGCTCTTAATAATGTTACCCTGCGCGACTTGCTGAGGTTTTTGCATGGCAAATTTGCAGTAATTTAATATAATAATAATAAACTAATTTAAAATTAATAAATCGCGTTGCATTGCTTTTAGCAATTTTTTTTTTATTTTAATTTAGTAATTTAGTCAAATATAGCGTAACAACAAATTAAGTAACAAAATTTGTAAAATTAGGTAGGCTCGTACAATAAATTAAAAGTGATTATTCAAAAGTGAATCCTTAAATTGAGACAAAAATTTGAATTCTACAAGTTTAGAAAATTCACCACATATACGCCGTCTCCATGTCAATTGGAAGGGAAACAGATCATTTTTCGAAAAGGACGCAAGTCAAGGGTCCAACGAAGACCAGAAAAGGGATTCTAACCGGGTCCGCATACGAGAAAGGACGTATTTTTTGTAAAATAGATTCTAACCGTGACCAGCGGCGAATGTAGACGTATTTTTGTTAAATGAATTTGAACGGTAACTAGGAAGAAAGAACACATAGTTTCACAAGTGATGCAGTTATTGATATAAGCAAATTTTGAGGACCACTGTCAAATAATTCATAGGTTAGAAGATTGGATTACTGGAAATATAAGTAATTAACAAACATTAAAAGAATTGAAGTTGTTACCTGCGATTGTTTGGAAGATTTTTTTGGATAACGTAGTAAATTGTTAATGGCTGGTTATTTTTTTTGTGGTTCAAATAAATGGACAGCACCGAGGTTAAATTTGACGAACGTAAGCGGCTTGCATCAAACGGAAGAACTAATTTCCCTTCGACGGTGGAGAATAAAGTGGCAAGACTGTCTTTTTGCGCGCGAGATATAAAATTAAACGATCGTTAGACATTATTCAATTTAAACAAGTGCGATAATATTTCGGGTTTTGATTAGGTTATTATTAAGGTTTGATGTACACTTAATTTGTTGAAACATTTTATTACTAATTCTGTTTCGCAAAGATTTTTGTTTTATGAATAAAGAAACAGTTTGTGGTTGGAGAAATTTTATTTGGTTTAATTGTTCTAAATTTATACAGCATTCCAAGGTACAAGTAGGCTCCAGGTATGCCCTATTTGCACCTTTTCCATTGGCATCATTTACAAAATATTTATAACAAATGGAGTGTGTTTTTGAAATTCGAGCGAACCCAAATTACGCCCATAACTAAGAAACTTATTTCTGAGCTAGTCGGGGAAGAAAAAAGTGCTGTTTGTTTATTCCCCGCTATATAAATTAATAACTATTTGTTTTATTTCACGGCAATACATCTTTGCCAAATTTCAGCTTGCCCGGACCTTCTGTAAGCTCAAAACCAAAATTTCGGTTTCGTTACTTGGAAGATACTATAACTTGAGCAACTTTTCAAAAAACCTATTTTTATTTTCATTTTCCAACCTTGGCCACAATTTCAATTAATGTATTATTAAAAGCATTTCCCGTGCCCGAAAACATTGACTTAAAATTAAGGCACATCGTGCCTTAAAATATTGTGCCATTTTAAGGGTTGGTCGTGTTTTCGGTCAATAATGTAAGTATTAGTGTGCCATGGAAAAAAATGAAAAAAAAACCATTTTATAGAGAATTTTATGCTCTTCAATTATGGTCTGATCATAATTTTTCATACAAGCATAAATCAGCGAGTTATCGGCAAAAAATCGTGTTGGGGAAGCTAAAACCCCCGATTGTGGGGGACGCCGGCGTGGGATTTTATGGGACTTTTGGGGGGTGCACTCCAATGTACATCTATGCCAAAATTCAGCTTGCCCGGATTTTTTGCAAGCTTGAGCTAAGTTTTCGGCTTCGTTGCCTGGACTATTAATAAAATCTTTCTATCGAGTCTGATGTTCGTTTCCTTTTTTAATGTTGAAAAACAAAATTCTGTTTAATTCAATTGCTATGAGCAACACTAAAATTCTGCTCGTTACTTGCTCAGAGCGATGTTATTAAAATTTGCAATTTCACAATCTTTGAAACGCTCTAACTCAAACGAAACTCAAATGTTTGACACCAATTTCAGTAAGAAATTTGCAATGCGGGGGGGGGGGGCTCATTGAGCTTCAATTTGTTTCGCTTGAACTTCATCCGTAGCGGTGATATTCGCGAAATCTTTGGGGGAGGGGGCTGGAAATATGTTTTTCTATTTTCTTTCTAACGTTGAATATTTGTGTAAAATTGATGTCAAGCAGTGGCAGCTGGCAGTTCGTGACTTCTTCCACTGGGAGGCTACAAAATTTAAATAAAAAGTGAACATATAAATTTGCTTATTCATTTACAAAATAATTTAATTCCAAAAAAGTTTTATTCTATACTATTATTTTAACTGGGAAGGGGGGGGGTTATGGAATACACCCTAGCAGAAAAGTAAAGCAGTATCATAATAATACTTTACTCCCGTCGTGCATATACTGTTTTTTCCAATTCCGGGAGGTAAAGTAGGAACTTTAACGCATTTTTTTAATAATGCACGTGGTCGACAGTTTCACAAAATAGCACTAGTAATATTACCAACTACTACCAAAAAGTACTAGGAAATAGCAGATGGCACTGATTCTACCAATGATTCATTTCATTTATTTATCATTTACATTTGTGCCTTAGAAAGAGCAAGACGTGCCATGAGCGAGAACGTAGAAATTGCCGAAGCAGCGAAGATGGCGTTGGTGGAACTGTTGCCGACAAAATCTAGAAAACTTTACCAAAAGCACTACGACGCTTTTGTGCAGTGGTGCAAGAACAAAGAATTGGCAGATTATTTTACTGAAGACGTGTTTTTGGCATTTTTTTTACGAAAAGGCTAAAACGTTGAATGTTACGAAATTTTGTCACTTTCGCAACAGCGTTGAATTTATTTAAATTCAACTATTCCATTTTGCAACATCTTTCGTGACGCCCTGGATATCGAACGTAATTGACAGGGAAATAAAACTCGCGCAATGCTATGATAAGGACTTCTTGGGTTAGCTTTCGAAGCGAGCGGTCGGTTTTGTGTTTTACTGTGAAGTGAATATAATTTTGGTTCCAATTTTGATAAAATATTGGTAGCGATTTTGTGAGGGGTCCCTTTCCGCATCATGAATTGTTTTGGATGGTTTGCGCTCCAACCCAGTACTATGGGGATTTTTCACATTGATGTTTGCGGAATTGTGGATGTATTCCAGGTCGTTATCTTTTTGTCGGACCACCTTGTCCATATTTTCTGGAAGGATATTTTTTTACTCAGTTCGGTAAGTTTTTATAATTTGAACTGATTGCTTCACAGGGAAATGCATTACTCGACTTGGCCAAATTTTTCCTCCGAACATAAGGAGTTCGATTGCGTTTTAACTAACCCTTGGCTGTCTTATTTTTTATGTGATATTTTTATTACAGAGGTTTTCATTGTCTTGCATATTTTTTTATTCGAATGTTGGCCGAGATAGTTGATACGCCGTAAGTTTTCGTTTTCTGCACGATGAGATATTCTATCTAATCTCACACGTTCGCATACGTTGGATGGAGTACCAAGTGTTTGCACTTTACTTTTTGATAATTATTTTAATTAATTATATTATTTAATTATGTATTATTATTTGGGTTACTTGTGTATTTTATTCCCACTAGAAAACATCAACCGGCGTTGGTCAAATGCAAAGACTTTGAAATTCCTAAGCGTTTGACATGGGTTCGAATTTCGTATTTGAAATTCTATGTTAAACATTTTTTTTGTGTTTATTTTTGATTTTATATTATTTTTTTATGAAAGGCTGCGATGTCCGACCCATATACAGGGTGCGGCATTTCATCGAGATTGCTGTCGTTTGTTTTATCATTGGGGATTCGATATGGTTCCACTTTATCGTGGGATTTTTATGTAACCATTCGAATGTGCCCTTGGTTTATGTTTGGGAGTGATTTTCGGTGGCAATGTCGTTGCCACTGTGCCTGTTTTGGTCGGCTAACACCTTCTACATCCGACATCGCTTATATCTTTGCCTTCTGACAATTAACATCCAATTGTCCATTTTAATTGTGTTGTGTTAGCAAAGCTGTTTCCTTGATCTCTCCGGGGTGTTTCTTTCACACGATCCACGACTCTCGCTGCCGCAATAAACGAGCTAGTTTAAAATCGACCACCAGGGCCCCACGCAAATTTAAAGTAGATGGATTATCCTTCTGCGTGGACTTTATCTTCTCCAAACTGCTTCTCATTAGAGCAGTAAGGAAAGATTTAGTATCATGAAGTCGTCGACCATGTGGTCGCACTATTCCATGATCAAGGCCGTGACTACACTAGAAAAAAACATTGACATCTGCAATTTCCACAAGTTATTCGCAAAACGAAGGATATGTGGCGAAAAAATCGCGCGTCCTAATATCTCACCACGTGGCAACATTTAGTAAATCTAGTAACTTTTTTATCAGTCATCTCCCCCCTAATTTTTAACTTTACTCCCCTATGGTAAAAAAGTGCCCCTTTTCACCCGCAAATCGGGGTAAAAAGTGAGTACTTTACCCCCGGAATAGCAAAATACATTTTTTTATATCTTTGTAGTATGATGATGCTGGGTAATTATTAGGTATCGTGTGAGACCGGCATTATTGTAAGGCACATGTATTAATTACTAAGTAGAATAGTATAAGATTGATAATAATGCTTAATATACAAATAGAACATAGTTGGTATGCAGACCACTATTTGTTAATAATATGTAACTATTGATTATTAAGCTTATTACGGATTTTATATAAATAGGAGCAATAATTAATACGAGGGGAGTAGAGATAGAAGTAGATAAGGATAGTGAATACATAGATGTAGTTAAGTTAAGTTAAGAAGAGTATTGTTAGAAAATAAGTGTGTGTACGAGATGTAACCAATAAGCGATACAATGCAAGATGAAGTATTACTCCTTTATCTCATGGCGATCTTACTCCATTATCTCATCTTACCGCCAGATCAACAACTGAACAAGAGAACCCCCCCCTCACCGGTTTCTGCAGTTTTCTAATTTTTAAAACTTCATTTGTAATGACGGATCGTCATTGCTACAAAATTTAAAGCGAAGAGAAAAATATATATTTACTGTATTTTAATTTACTTAAAATTATTTTTTTGGAATTACTTTTGTATAGTTGTTTTCAATTTTAAACAGGAGAGCGCGTCACAATGTTCCTTTTACATGAAACCGCCACTGATCAATACAAACCATAAAAAATATGTAGCCAATTAAAACGGTAAAGTACAGGTTCCATCAATGTCCTGTTTATTTCTTGACATAAATGACATACTGGACTGTCCAGTCAGCATTAATTTCTGTATTTAAGTGAATCGTGGGGGAGGGTGTTGTATGGACTCAGCACCCTTGGGGTGGTGAAAGCCATCAAAACGAATTACACAGGTGATTGATTTTCCTTTGGCAATTTCATGATCACTAGTGGAACGGAAATTTTTTTTAAATTATGCTCTCAAGAATCACAAGAACATAATTGCTTTGGTAGTGCGGCCTATAGGCCACACAAAGTTGTATTTTTGACTTTGTAAAAAATGCAATTAAAATAATGGTTATTGAAGGTCATTGAAGCTTATACGAAACTTTATCGCGTTACATTAGTGGCGACTGGTACGGGGTGGGTAACGGGGCGCCGCCCTCCTAAACAGAATAAATTAATGTAATTCAGAATAATACTTTTTAATGCAAAGAGCATATTAAACTATAAATAATGGCATATATTTAAAACACTAAAAATATCATTTGTTGTCCCCCCCCCCCCAATTACCCTCTCCAAGCTAATAGATTCGCGAAATTAAATTGGTTTCTACTTTCCACCCCAAGTTAAAATTTTAATTCACTATTTAGTATACAAATTCATTATTAAAACATAATAATACATAATATTTGCCTTAAGTTATGGATATTTGAAATTTTGGACAACCTCAAGCAATACGCCTTAACCTCAATTTTTTATAATTAAAATTGAGCTTAATCAAAAGGGATCATTGAAAATAAAATTAGAAAACATTTTGATAGAAAATTAAAGATAAAAAAAATTAGTGAAAAAACGGAAATTTTGAAGTAAAAATATTAAATAAGGGATTAATTATTATATTATAATTCTTAATAGCTAAATACCCCTCTTCATAAATCTCTTATCAATTACTCAGTGGTAACCATTATCAATAATTTTGGCGTTCCCAGCAATTCTAGCATTTTCTTTATCGCGACCTTTTATTAGACTTTCCGATAACATAATATTATTATTTTTTTATTAAGTTGCGATTCTACAATTTCTTCAAATAAATCTTGATTATGATAATCAATTAATTATTTTTAAAATTACTATAATGCTTATTCAAGTTTTTCAAAACATTTTTTTTCTATTAGCAATGTGGTCGTTATTTTTAAATTTAATTTTATATGAGCGAGGCCTATAACTGGTTTTTGAATGACACGCATGACGGTTACAGGTGCATATATTTTCTGTAATTTATCCTGAACTATCATTTTATTATTCTTTAGCTGTTAAAACATAATGAGCTTTTGATTTGATTTGCTTATCGTTTAAAACTTTGTAAAAAATTTTAAATTTGTAAAATTTGGACCTTTAAGGCTACGTCGAAATAATAATTGCGAAAAGAATTAAATATCTTTGTGTAAAATATTTTAATAAAACTACATAGGAATTTTTATTGTCATAAAAATACTTTCTAAATTTTGAAAATTCTAAATTCAAGAAACAAATAGTTAACTTTAAGGGGTTATATGGCAAAAATGTTGTACCCCTTGGTAATTTGGAGGTGGAAAGTAGAAACAAATTTAATTTCGCGAATCTATTAGCTTGGAGAGGGTAATTGGGGGGGGGGGTGTAATTTATACCAATAAATGATATTTTTGGTGTTTTAAATATATGCCATTATTTATAGTTGTTTATAATGCTCTTCGCATTAAAAAGCATTATTCTAAATTACATTTATTCTGTTTGGGTATTCCGTACCAGTCGCCACTAATGTAAAGTGACGAAGTTTCGTATAAGCTTCAATTACCTTCTATAACCATTATTTTAATTGCATTTTTTACAAAGTTATGGATATTTGAAATTTTCGACAACTTCGAGCAATACGCCTTTACCTCAATTTTTTATAATCAAAATTGTGCTTAATCAAAAGGGATCATTGAAAATAAAATTAGAAAACATTTTGATAGAAAATTAAAGATTAAAAAAATTAGTGAAAAAACGGAAAATTTGAAGTAAAAATATTAAATAAGGGATTAATTTTTATATTATAATTCTTAATATCTAAAACACCTCTTCATAAATCTCTTATCAATTACCCACTGGTAACCATTTTCAATAATTTTGTCGTTTATAACAATTCTAGCAATTTCTTTATCGCCACCTTTTAATTGACTTTCCGATAACACAATTGTTTGAGCCGTTCCGTTGTAATTACAATTAAGTTATTTTATTTCTCTTATATAGCGTTTGTAACAACAAAGTCATTACGCTTTTTGTTGGTATGGGTTTATTTGTAAGGGTTACTTTTGGTAGGGTTTGTTTCTAGTATGGTTTTTGATCCACAGTGTGTGCATGATGCATACCGGGGAACTGAGTAAGCAATTCCGCGAGGTCCGTTATTCGAACCCGAAATTACCGCTCCGAATTCAACCAGTATGCACTCTAGCCACCGCTGTGAACTTTCACAATTAAGTTAAGTTTTGTTATTATGTAGCTTATTTTTTATGGTTTACTAGAATGCGTTAAAATTTTATAGTTCTACTATTTTTAGGTATTAAGTATTTTTTTAAGATATTTGTAACAGAAAATTGTATCATTCGTATTAGAGCAGTAACAGTGACAAGTTCATTGATTTACTCAGAAAGCAAAATTGAATAATTGTAAATAAGTTTGTGTGTAAATAAATAGAATAAAACTACAGTCCACTTAATTAGGGAGAAATCCAACAACAATATTATTATTTTTATTATTAAGTTGCAATTCTAAAATTTGTTCAAATAAATTTTGATTATGATAATTATTTTTGAAATTACTATAATGCTTATTCAAGTTTTTCAAAACATTTTTTTTTTCTATTAGTAATGTGGTCTTTATTTTGAAATTTAATTTTATATGAGCGAGGCCTCAAACTGGTGGTAGATTTCTCCGTAACTAAGTGGACTGTAGTTTTCTTCAATTTATTTGCACGCAAACTTATTTACAATTATTCAATATTTCTTTCTGAATAAATCAGTGAACTTGTCGCTGTTACTGCTCTAATACGAATGATACAATTTCCTGTTACAAATATCTTAAAAAAACACAAACACACTTAATACCTAAAAATAGTAGACCTATAAAATTTTAATGCATTCTAGTAAACCATAAAAAATAAGCTACTTAATAACAAAACTACAACGGAACGGTTGCAACAAAACTGGTTTTTTAATGACTTTTGCAGGTGCACAAGTTATATTTTAACTTAACAAATTATTTTTTAAAAACACTTTAAACTTTTTATTTTATTGATTACAAAATTTTCATTACCATTTGTTTTTATTAATAATTGATATTTATTGACATTATTTTCTTTTTTTATGTGTTTTTAAGATGCATCAACATCTAGGTTATTAGCACCGGTTGTTTTTTTGTTGGTAAGGGTTTATTCGTAAGGGTTATTTTGTTTTCGTACGGTTTTTGATCTCCAGTGTGTGCATGATGCCTACCGGGGAATTGAGTAAGCAATTCCGCGAGGTCCGTTATTCGAACCCGAAATTAGCGCTCTGAATTCAACCAGTATGCACTCTAGCCACCGCTGTGAACTGACATTAATTTTATTTTATTACACTACGAATATAACTAATAACTACTTGATTATTACTAAACGAATACTTTAACAATACTACTGAACTTCTTTCCCTGTGGATCTTTTATTGACTTTGCACATAATGCAATTTTAGCATTTCCCATGGGAAATGCAAATTCAGTACTACCAGATAAAGGAAGTATTTGGGTCATTCCATGTCAAATCGACCGAAGAATTTACTTGACCCACGCCAAATTTGACGAAATTTGGTACACACCATCTTAGTAAGAAATAAAAATACAAATTTAAGGATTTCTCCAAAAGGGCATTAGTTTTGTTGTTTTGGTCGTTCAAAATGTCAAAAAGTTGGTGTGTAGACTTGTAGGCAAACGACTGTAACTTGGCGGTCGTTTTCAAAATATTAGCTATAAATAATTAATTTTTCGTCTAAAATGCGTAGTTTTATTATGTACAATAGTACTTAAAAACTTATGAAAACTACATTTTGACGAACAAGCAATTAACATTACAGATAGATAATTGTCCTTTCTTATTTCTATTTCAGTAATTTTTTATGTTAAAAAAAAAAAAATATGTTAATAAATACCCCTCTTTATAAATCTCCTATCAATTACTCAGTGGTAACCATTGTCAATAATTTTGTCGTTCACAGCAATTCTAGAAATTTCTTTATCGCGACCTTTTATTCGACTTTCCGATAATATAATATTATTATTTTTATTATTAAGTTGCGATTCTACAATTTCTTCAAATAAATCTTGATTATGATAATTAATTAATTATTTTTAAAATTACTATAATGCTTATTCAAGTTTTTCAAAACATTTTATTTCTATTAGCAATGTGGTCGGTTATTTTTAAATTTAATTTTAATGAGCGAGGCCTATAACTGGTTTTTGAATGACACGCATGACGGTTGCAGGTGCATATATTTTCTGCAATTTATCCTGAACTATCATTTTATTATTCTTTAGCTGTTAAAACATAATGAGCTTTTGATTTGATTTGCTTATCGTTTAAAACTTTGTAAAAAATTTTAAATTTGTAAAATTTGGACCTTTAAGGCTACGTCGAAATAATAATTGCGAAAATAATTAAATATCTTTGTGTAAAATATTTTAATAAAACTATATAGGAATTTTTATTGTCATATATAATACCACAAGAGACTATCAAATTGTCGGCAATAATTTTTGAAACTGGAACTGAGTGTTTGTCGCCCTTAAAATCACCATGAGTGCTTTAGCACGAATGGTGATTTTAAATGGCGACAAACACGAAGATTCCATGGAGTTTAAAAATTAACCGACAATTTTATAGTATCGTGTGGAATTCGTTTGACAATTTCGTAAATAAAATTTCAATTTTTTCTGACAACAAATAATATTTATAGTATGCGTTCACGTAGTTTCCATCGTTACTATGGAAATTTGACAATACAGACCACGGTGGTCGTATTGCCGCGACAATACACCACCGTGGTCTGTATTGTCAAAGGAAGTAGATTATGATTGGTTCAAATTGATGAGATTGTAACATCCTATTGGTTGAATTATTATGAACGAAATTGTCATAAAAATACTTTCTAAATTTTGAAAATTCTAAATTCAAGAAACAAATAGTTAACTTTAAGGGGTTATATGGCAAAAATGTTGTACCCCTTGGTAACTACTAACTTTAAGTTTATTGTTTTTAGCTCCAACATCGCTAAAAATTTAATTTCAAAGAAATCATGCTTTAAAAATTTTATTGATATAAATCACTATTAATTATTATTATTGACCTATTGACCATAAATAAAGCTAAAATACATTAGGAACAACCAACTTTGAGTTTATTTGTTTTATTGTTTATTCTACATATAGTTATATTTTTATAACGTAAACGATTGTTTTTAAAGATGAATATAATTTATTTAATAACGATAATAAGAATAATACAGTTGTTCACAATAAAGTACTAACTTACAAGCAGAGTAAAATCAATGAACTTGTATGTGTTTACTACTCAAATACCACTGATCTAACTATGCCTTGTTCCTGATATTTAAAATACACAAAATACAGAAACCCTTTGTTTCTTAAAATTAGTACTTAAAAATAATGGGCATATAACTTCGAATACATACTAGGCTATAAAATAAACTACATAGTAGACGATTGTTCAACCCTTAGCTAATTCTTTTTTTGTTTTTAATATTTATTATCGGCTCAGCTACATTCAGCTGTACACAATATATTTTGCAATTTTGGGTTTTGGCATTCATTAAGACAATATTAAATTAGTTTAAAATTAGAAATTGGGTTAAATTAAATATATAAATTGCTTATATCCGTGAAGTTGGCCCCCTTTTTTTAATATCGCAAATTTTTTTTTGTATTATGTTGCTTTCAATTTGTTTTGCGTTGTATCGTAAATAAAAATTTCATTTCGCGAACGGTTCCACTAAAAATCGCGAAAAACAGTTTTTAGAGCTGGCCCCCCTTTTTTGGAAAATCTAAATAGTATAGTTTCCTTCAAAGGAATGCGTTATCACTAGAGATGAGATTTTTAGGTCGTATAAATGTTATACCAGAGAGCGTTAAAGGGTTAATTGATACACGGCCCCGTTCGAAAGTAATGCTGTATGAAAAAGAAAGAAGAAACGGGGCCGTGTATCAATTAACCCTTTAACGCTCTCTGGTATAACATTTATACGACTTAAAAATCTCATCTCTAGTTATCACATTGCAATGAGATATTCTTTCGACGTGTAGGCGTTGTATGCCGCCAAAGCGTTATATAATTATGCGCTCTTTCTTTTAATCATACAACCACTGTTTTCATTTGTAATGGGATAAATTAATAGACAATTTTATAAATTGCATAACTACAAAGTATTTTTACATACACTGTTATCTTTTGCAATGCGTTTTTTAACAGCCACTTCAATTTATATACTTTAATTTGTACCTGTTTATTTCAATTTTTCTTTTCGGCTAGTTTTTTGTCGGTTGTTAATAGGATTGCATAAGCGACATTAAATCTCTGGTGCTAATTGGGATCCCTTGGTAGAGGGGGTAGCTGCCGCTACCCCCACTTCCGCAGGATCTCAATTTGCACGCGAAATTAAATGGTCTCCTTTTGCCACTTGGTGTGTTTTATTACTATTGAATAATATACTATTGAATGAAATTGAGTATTTATGTTTACCAATATAATTTGCATTACCAAGTGGTTCCTCACGAGGGAGATTTGCACCTCTATTCACAAATGTATTGAAATTTTCTGTAACGCACCGCAAAAGTTTTTAAATTGAAGGATACTCGTAATACAAAATTCGCAAATTGTCTAGTTATCATTGCTTAACTTTCAGGAGTTTCTAAAGAATTTTGAACACCAAACGTTTATGGTCATTATATTATTTATGGCCCTCCTTACCTGGAAACTGACCGAGAAGGTTTAGTCTGCTTAAGGTAGTACTCGCGTTGACAGTCACGTCCAAAATTTCACATAACTATTTTCGATTGTTTTCTAAATTTCAGAATAATTTTTATATAAAATCAATTTTAGAATATGTAATTTAATAATGTTGAGATAAAATAATTAATCGAACGTTATCTAATTGTTTACAAAACTATTAACAAATGTATTTATTCCATTCAAAACTGTATATTTTCTAACATGAGTGTACTAGTTCAACCAATCAACTCGAGCATTATAATTTCGACGAAACTTGGCAACTGTGTAATTCAATGTCAAAATAAATTGGTTAGAAATTTCAATCTAAAGGTAAACAAGATAAAAACTGTATTGTTCTTTGCGGTATAAATGGAAATTTATTTAAAAAAGATTTGTTTCAACACTGCAAGTCTTATGCATCAATTTTCATAAGTAGCTCTCTAGAAATTTTAAAAGGCGTAGTTTCTCCCAGAATTATCAAAAAAATTGCAGCTGTTGAAATAACTTTGGGAAAACTACAAGATACATTTCAAAAAGATGGTGAAGGTGGAATTACCAAATTATTTTCGGAGAAAATAACAAAGACAAAAAAAATAATAAATGCTGTAATTGAATTTCTTCGAAATTCTAAGCAATAAAAATAATTGCGTATATTTTAATAAATTAGGTTATTTATTTGTTGAATTTTTATTTTATTACTATTTTATATTCATTTATAAATTTTTATATTGTTTTATTATTTTATTCAGAACAAAAAGTAAGATTCTGTGATGGAGTTCCTTCGAAATTCTAAAGCAATAAAAGTATCTACTGTATATATTTATCAATGATTTTATTTCTGGCTACTTATTTATTTAAAAGATTTCAAAATGTTTGAAAAGATTATACCTGACAATACATTAACACTTTGAATTAGCCGCGCTATATCGAATGTGCGATGTTGCAACGTCCGATTTATGTTCTCTCTTCAATTTTATTTCAGACAGCAAATTTCGAACTATATTTATTAATTATTAATAAACTAAGAAGGGAAATGTCTTTTACTTTTCACTGAATTACTTGTCTATATCCAAGTTAACTTATATTAGTTTTTTATTAAAATTGTACGTTTAGTTTCTAAAGTATAATGAAATAATTGCGTTTTTATTTGCATACTCCATAAGCCTAATGCAAATATTTGCATTTTTAGAAGCAAATATTTCAGCTTACAAGAAGGCAATTGTCGTAAAAATTTAACTATATGCTCTTAATAGCTTGTAGAATAAGTGATTTCAATTTCATGAAAATCTTACAATTTCGGCTTAATGATAGTACTACCTTAAGTTTAGTTTATGCATTTTTAGATTACACCACCTTTGTGGATTTAAAAAAATATATATATTCTTTTTTTGAAATCTCTTTATCTAATATAAGTTTGAAGAATAGATCGAGATATCGAGGTCACAAAATTTGAATAAATTAACGATTCATTCCATTTTAAAATATGCATTGACGCTATAAGGGTTAACCTGATTAATTGAAAAATAATTAAAAAAATCAAAGTAATCCTGCGATACTTTGGGTAGTCGTGATACCGGGTGTACAAAAATATTTTTTTCTAATTTTACCTGACGGTATTCTTGGTGTGACACAAGTTGGTATTTTGGGAATACCAATTGATTTATACACCTACGCCATCAAGTGTATTTTATTAGGTTTGAGCGAAAGATTTATGGTTGTCGTAGAATTAGATGGGGGTGCCAGTAAACTGCCATTTACTGAGGGTAATAAATTCCTATATGTATGTTAATTTACCGATATCGACGTAGGTACGTTTGTTAATGACTTAGGATATTCTTTCAACATAACCTGAAAGGAGACGACCAATTCGGTTGAATGCAAATCAACAACTGATTAAAACAAATCTAAAAAGTTACCTCGAGATAAGAGAATTATAATATTCTTAATTTAACTCGAAGCTCAAGACCGCCTTTATAACCACTAAAGCTTTAATGACCGATTCTATTTATTCTGAATAAATATAAGGTGAAATGGTTGTACGACGTAATTGTATGTTATGTTTGCAGATTAGGGGAAATATTAAATTAGGGTCTCACTTATAATAGACATAATATACAATCACAATAGAGTCGAAGGTATCGACCACCCCATAAATGGCCGTATTGAAGTTTACATAATATAAATGGAAACTGTCCTATATGGAATAAATTCTCATAATACTCGTAACACATGAATAGAATTACAAAATGTGGATTTGTTTAAGAATAATTCTAATTGTCGTGGGATCACCTGGTGGTTCGATACAGCTGCAAACATATTCAATCTATCGAAACAAATCAATAGATCATTCGATTCTACATTCATTTACATGATTTAAACAACACAAACCCTTAACAATAGTATATGGATTTAAGAGGAAAACACATCAAAAACACTTCCAAACACACAAAAGACACAAATTTTTCTTACGGATTGTAATCATCATGGAGTGAATAAAAAAAAGATATAGAGATAACCGAATAATTCAAAATCTTACTTTCTATTTGCATAGGTGATATTCGCCTCTGATGTTTTTCAATTACTTATACCTGCATTGGCTTACGACCCTTTCATCATAAAAAGAAAATTTAAAAAGGTTTTTTTTATTTGTACTTTAAAATTTGCAAAATCTACGTAATTAGTGAATATGTGCAGCTGGTTTGGACACATTAAAAATAATGAAAATGTATTGATTTTAAAAGGAATTTATTTTTTATTATTTCACAATTTATTATTAATTACCTACTTATTTTTACATACCGGGTGACCGGCCGAAAACTGAACATATGGAAATAACATGGGAAATTGATTTTTTCTAAATTCCTGCTTCCCATTATAGTCCGGTCAATTTAAACATTCGAGGTTGCAATAATTCGCAGCCAGCTGAAAATTGGTAGGATTGTTCAAAACACCATCATAAATGAAATCTAAAAAGTCCTCATCGATCCGACACCTGGAAAAAAATTTATTCGGGGTCAAAGGTCACTAAAACGGGTTTTTCGCGATTTTCAGCAAAACGGTAAGTTTTATCATAAAATTATCTCATTCAAAAATTGTACATCAGATAATTATCTACAAAAAATGTCTAAATACTTTTTTTCCTAAGAGCCACCGTTTTTGAGATATAACGATTCGAAAAGTTGAAAGAGTTGTAATCGTCATAATATGGGGTCCGTTACTTTGGCCCCCCCCGGTTAATAATTTTACACCAAAAGCAAGCACTGGGATCCTTAGAGCTAGCACCCAAATATGAAAGCTAGCACCATTACAGTTTTTTCACAAATCGACTTTAAAACCGGGGGGGGCCAAAGTAACGCTAGCCCCCCCGGTTAATATTTTTACCCATAAACCTAGCACTGGGATCCTTAGAGCTAGCACCAGCTAGCACCCAAATATGAAAGCTGGCACCATTATAGTTTTTCCACAAATTCATTTTATTTATTTGCACCTAAATGACGATTACAACTCTTTCAACTTTTCGAATCGTTATATCTCAAAAACGGTGGCTCTTAGGAAAAAAAGTATTTAGACATTTTTTGTAGATAATTATCTGATCTACAATTTTTGAATGAGATAATTTTATGATAAAACTTACCGTTTTGCTGAAAATCGCGAAAAACCCGTTTTAGTGACCTTTGACCCCGAATAAATTTTTTTCCAGGTGTCGGATCGATGAGGACTTTTTAGATTTCATTTATGATGGTGTTTTGAACAATCCTACCAATTTTCAGCTGGCTGCGAATTATTGCAACCTCACTCCTATTTTTTGGTCTAATTTGACCGGACTATTATAACTGATATGAATAAAAAAAAAACCAAATTAAAGAGATTTATTTTCCGCGCCTATAGATACCCAACACTTAATATTTTGTTTTTTAATTATTGTTAAAAAGTCGATAGTAAAATTAAGAAATAGCGCTTCTTAAAAAAATATTAGCGGGCTGGGTCGTTGCATTACGTCTAATGTGCCGCATTGCTATTGTTTTTAAACTTTTTAAATTTGTTTTTATTTTAAAAATAGTAAGAACGCAATTTGAATATTATTTTATTATTACAAGTTGACCAATATTAAAAGTTAAAAGTAGTTTTATTTAGTCAACAAAACCCAAGAATAAGAAAAATATCAATTGGATTATTAAATAAGACCCAGCCTGCTAATATTTTTTTAAGAAGCGCTATTTCTTAATTTTACTATCGACTTTTTAACAATAATTAAAAAACAAAATATTAAGTGTTTGGTATCTATAGGCGCGGAAAAAAATCTCTTTAATTTGGTATTTTTTTTATTCATATCAGTTATAATGGGAAGCAGGAATTTAGAAAAAATCAATTTCCCATGTTATTTCCCTATGTTCAGTTTTCGGCCGGTCACCCGGTATAGTCCAGGCAACGAAGCCGAAAAATTGGTTCAAGCTTGCAAAAATCCGGGCAAGCTGAATTTTGGCAGAGATGTACATTGGAGTGTTCTAATGAACCCCCAAAAGTCCCATAAAATCCCACGCCGGCGTCACCCACAATCGGGGGTTTTAGCTCCCCAACTCGATTTTTTGCCGATAACTCGCTTATTTATGCTTGTATGTAAAATTATGATCAGACTATAATTGAAGAGCATAAAATTCTCTATAAAACAGTTTTTTTTTCATATTTTTTCATGGCACACAAATACTTAAATTATTGACCGAAAACACGACCCACCCTTAAAATGGCACAATATTGATTCGTTGCAGGGAGAGAAATGTTTTCGGGCACGGGAATAGTATATTGCATATTAAAAGCGGAAAGTCACTTTACGCTTGAAGCATGCATACTATTTTTCCTCCGCCCGCTTCAAAAATGATCAAAACCTAGATAAAGATTTACATTCAATCTCTGTAGTGAATTATTTTTATTTCTATCATATTAGCCTTGCTACATCGTTTCTAAGGAAATTGCGTTCCATTTGTTTTATCAATAAATATTGTATAAATAGTAAACACGTAAATTTGCAAGATAATAAAATTTTTTGAAACTATGGATAGCAGTTATGAAAATGAAATAGATTCCACTCCGCCACACATCGTAGAAGCCGCGGAGAGTGTAATTTTAAATTTATTACCAGAAAAATCTAAAAAAAGGTATGAAAGAGAATATGACTTGTTCGTTAAATGGTGCAAAATGAATAAAGTTGGATCATCTTATTCAGAAAATGTCATGCTTGCTTATATATCCGAAATTGTCAAGACCAAGAAATCATCAACGGCGTGGTCTATATATTCGATGCTCAAAACCACTATATCCACCAAACATAATATTGACATTTCAAAATGTAACCGATTGATTGCCTTTTTAAAAAAGCAATCAAAAGGTTATAAACCCAAAAAATCAAAGATCCTCAAAAGAGAAGAAATTAATAGGTTCCTGTTAGATGCTCCTGATAAATCTTACTTGATGTTGAAGGTATTATTATTTATAAATAAGATAAAATATTATAAATTATTCTGAAATTTTTAGGTTGCTTTAGTGTTTGGTATTTCTGGAGCTTGTCGTCGGGACGAACTAACTAAAATGACAATAAATGACATAGAAGACAATGGAACAATCCTAATAGTGAAAATCCCCAATACCAAAACCGAAGTTCAGCGTACATTTATTGTGTCGAACGGCGGAGAACGAGATCTCGATTATTTAAGCTTTTTCCGTAAATATGTGGCTCTTCGCCCGTTAAACTCGAAGACAAGACGATTTTTTTTGAAATGTGAAAATGACAAATGCACAAATCGTATCGTGGGAATGAACACATTTGGGAATATGCCAAAACGTATAGCAGAATATTTAAATTTGCCTGATTCCGCTTTATACACTGGGCACTGCTTTCGAAGATCCTCGGCAGCTTTACTAGCAGATTCTGGGGCCGACATAACTGCCTAAAACGTCATGGCGGTTGGAAGTCTACTGCAGTAGCAGAGGGATATATTGAAGAATCACTAGAAAATAAAGCTTCAGTATCTCATAAAATTCTTGGAAAAAAGCAACAACCGGAGATTAGCAGTAATAACCATAGCGTTACAAGTACGTTAGCTAGTAACAAAATAGATTCTGGAATTAAAATTGAAAATTGTCAAAACTGTCCAATAACGTTTAATATTATTCATAATAAATAATTTTTTTACTGTTTATGTATAAATTTACTTTCAGCTCGGCGAGCGGCAATGAAACATTGCCGCTCGCCAAGCGGCAAATGCCAACTTTCAACCATCAACTGACAGCTTGAAAATCCTACTTTCACTGTCGGGCGTAGGAAAATTTTTTTTGTATTATATTGTATTCAATTTGTTTTACGTTGTATCGTTGAAATTAATCTCATCAAGTTAATATTAACCGTGTAATCCGCAAAATAAAAATTCCAGATCGGTTGTAATGATACTCAATGGATTTATGCAAGATGTTCCATAGAATCGGAGATTATATCACTGCTAGGATTATCGCATGAATACCAACAAAACAGTATTACTATCTTCTGTCTACATGTTTTATTAGGCTAAGTTGTTAATTATAAATGTAAATTTATTATCATTTAAATGTATAAACAAAAACTGAAAAAAAATTATATTTCTACATAAATACATAGCTGAGGACTTTTTGCCCTTGGCTGATTTGGTGGGCATGCATTCAATCCAATTCGTACCACGTTTTATCCACGCTGTGTAGTGTCCAATTGATGTAATATCAATGCCACCTTTATACATAACTATTCCAGCTAGTACATATTGTTTGTCACGTAATTGTATTTTATCTGGAAATTCGTCCACTAAAATTTCTTTATCCAATCCACATTCCATAAAAATATGCGAACCGTACGTCACTGTAACGTCAAATAATTTTCCACAGCATCTTCTTGTAGAAAACCCACCGTATTTCAGCGCTTCTTCTAATTTCTCAACACCATGTTTTTGAACGATTTCTATGTTCATAGGGGCGATGTTTTTTTTTATATGTTTTAGATTTACGGCATACATCGCACGTAAAAGTTTCCAAAATGCTCCAATCCTTGTCAAATATATTGTCATGTTCTGTTTATCAAATGGGGGGGGGGGATTGGGTTAATTTCTGGTAGAATACTCATGACTAGATATTCAGACAATGGACCATTATGACATTTAGAAATTTACATCTGAATCTTCCTGGTACTTCCGAATGATGAACTGCTTGCATCAACAATCTGAAATACAACAAGTGTAATTTTTGTATACAGAAATATTTCGAAAGAATGTAAAAGAAAAAGCAAAAGAGGGTTTATTTGTTTTATTTTAAGAAAGTCTTGGGAAGAAATTAAATAAAGTTAATTTAATTGTAAAAGCATAGGTAATTAATAATGATAAGTGTGTGCGTTAAAACACATTAGTGCGCGGACTGACAGACAATTTTGGTGGGATATGAAATGGATAAGGAAGCGTAGGGGATTCAGAATACGTCCGTGGAGACGTAAAGACGTAATTTTGAAGAAAGTTGAATTTTGGAAATTGTTTTTAATAATTTACTTATTAAGTTGGGAATTATTAATTGTTGATTGATGATTCATGAAGTGTATGAAGTGATAAGAAGATTGATAAAAGTTTCGATTGATATATTGAAAGATATTTGGAAATTTTGGTGACCGCTGACAAATTTCATATGGTTACGTTTTTTTTTTATGGTTATGTTACTGATTATTAGAAAATTATTGAAGATTATCATTTTATGGACTTACCTGAGCGTTTATCCTAAGAGACGAAGAAATTCAATTCATCATCAATCCTGTCTGGAATTTTCATGGTATGGAAATTGGATCCAATCGCATAGTCATCTCCACGCTGATTGTTCCGCTACATATCCTAAACATCGATGGTATAGACTTCGGTAAGCAAAATTTGTGTCGAAGAATTTTAATATATTTAACAATAAATAAAATAACCAAGTTCGCGCGTGAATTTAAATACGGGGGGATTTATAAACTTTTCTTTAATTATTTCTGTAAATTTAATTTGTTCCTATTTAATGAAAATCAATCTTTTGTTTTTTAATAATTATATTTGTTTAATAAACTACAATATTTTGTTTACAAATAATTACGTTTGATTTAATTAATTCTACAGCAGTGAAGACAAGATTAAGCAGGTGTAAGATACAATAAGTTTATTATTTTTCTTTTATGCAAGGTTACTAAATTAAGGTGACTTACATGAGCATTTTGATCAAATTGATGGACCCAATTTTCGACCCGAAATAACGAGTTTTCATGCAAGCTAGTCGGATCATAGTTAAATTAAGTGCCATTAATATTCTCCCGCTATAAAAATCAAATTTTGAGCTTTTACAGTAGCAATACATGGCAATATATTGACATAAGTTGACGATATTTGAAGCTGCGTCGATATTAATCACACCTGCATTTTCTTCGCTGTTCACAAAATATTTCATTTCTTTCAATAACTTAGCGCGCATTTTATATATTCCCAGGGATGGACCATCTTTAAGGAAACATTTCAGAAATGTAAATGTAATTAATTGTTTTGCTTTCATTAACAAATTGAAAGAATTTTTCATTCCTGCACGCCATGGCTAATATTTGTATAATGCTATCAACTCCACATGTATTTTATACAACGGCATTTTCATACCTTCCTTTAATTATTGGGCATATATTTCCGTTAAGCAGTAAGCCAATATCTAATTGCGTCTTTTTATGCTGGATAATATCCCAATCAGGATAAACGTCAAGGTATGAGCGTTTTTTTGATTGTCCAGGGTTTTTGTTTCTTCAGTTTTGTTCCTGGGTTAACTCTGAAATTCCAGAAGTTAAATCGATAGTTTCATCATTATCTTCGGAAGAATTTACCACTGCATTCTGTACTCTCATTTTTTTTATTCGTACGTTGAGCAAGTGCATCTGTACTTGCGACTGCTAGTTTGGCTTTGCCCGAGAAGGATCGTATATGCATTACCAAGAACTTATCGACACGCAGGGGTAAATTTTCATTGTTGAACAACATGTGCTTCAAGTCATTAAACTCGCTTTCTACTGCCGCCGAGCTTGCATTTATTTTTCCATATCCAAATAGTGAAATCGTTACTCCAGAATAAAGTGGAAAATAAGGCAGCATATATTTAAGTTTTTGAGCCATGGATGGACAGTAATATGCATTAATACCAACCTCAGTTGCAGCTGATTTCGCTTCATCGATACAATTTAAAAAAAATGTATTAGCCCAAACATCAATAGGTTCTTCGTTTTCATTGGCGCACTGTTTTATTTCTATCTCTTCTGCATCTTCTTTTTCGCCATCATTTTGAACATTGTCTATATTTTTGCAATCTGTATTTCCTTTAATATTTTCGCCAATATAAATACGCGCATTTTCAGCTAGAGTAACTTCTCCATACTCTCGCCACCGCACCCATCCACACCCAAATCACAAATAACTTCTTTTGGCGTTGGGAAATTATATTTGTGCGTGTAGCCTATTCGGGTAATTTCAAAAAGCCAGTACTGTATAGCATTCGTAGTTTGCACGGCAGTTAGCATTTGAAAAACAGGCATTTTGGACGTAGGCGTTTCACAAACTATTTTATATAAATACACATGCGATATTAATTCGGAATTGCCTTGTTTCCATTTTTTAATAAATGATCCTGTTGCATCTATATAAACTACATTAGAGTGCAAAATGTACGTTGCCATTTGTTCCAATGTCAAGTAATGTACAAAAAATGGATCTAATCCAATTCTATGAATCGCTCCAGAATATCGTTCATATTTCATTTGAACTATAGCATGAATAGAATCCACACCTTGCACCAAATCTAACATTTTTTCTTGTTTCGCTTTACGTAATGTACCAATTTTGAGCAAATGGGGTGGTTCTGCATCACCAAATTCCATTAATTTGTCAGCTTCATTTCTACGCCACCCGCATGGTTGTAAATTGTTTTCGGCCAATATCTTTGAAACCTCCACTCTTCGTTGCCCTTCCAATTGTCGTTTCCGTGTATGTTTCAAAGAAAAAATAAATTCTTTCGTATAGCATTCCATAATGATGGGAGAATTTTCTAAAGGCTTGTTAATAATGTTACCAACAAACGAACCACCACATTCTTTACTATTTCCTATCATAGTTATGAAGACACCTGTTTCAGATACTTTACACCGTTTAAAGGTAATGGCACATGGTAATTTTGTTTTTTCGTTTACCATTTTAAAAAGTTCGTTCGTCCATAATTTGCGTTTTAAAGTACCTACCATACGTTTTACCTAACTTTTCCTTATAAGTTACATCTTCGGGAAATATTTTTAACCAAGTATCATGCAAAAGTTCGATTGTAAACATTATGACATTCTTACCATTAACGCTGTCGTCGTTTAAACTACTTCTTTCAATTTCAACACTAGAATCTGATTGAATTCCGTGAAAATCTAATATTTTGTCCAAAACTTCATAGCGATTGCTTTTTACAATCTTTCACTAACTTTCTTAAACACATCCGAAGTAGGAAAAGCAACTTCACCATTTTCATCAATTATATTGCTAAATTCTGAAGATAAAACTACATCGAGTAAAGGTTGAACGTATTTCAACATTATTGTAATTCTTTTTTCTTTCCTACATACTATAAATAAAGTAAACTTTCATCGCACCATAAATTAACTTGTATAATCTCACATTGTCTCGGCGCTACGTGTCAGCATAATCATAATAATTATTACAGTAGGCAAACCGTACGTTATCATGTTTCACATCTGTCACGGATGTAAAAATTAAGTAGCTGATGTCTGCAAAAAGGCCAAAAAACTGAAATCTTAAGTAAAATAACAGTCAAAATTCCATTAAAATCGGAGCAGTGGTTTTCAAGAAAATCGGCAACAATTGTACAAACTTGGTGTTGATTATTGGTTGGTCATTAAAAGACACTTTTGATACTACACGAAATGCCTTTCCCATTTATTTTACGGATTACGCGGTTAATATTAAATTTATAAGATTTAAAGTTCGTTTAATGATATCCGTAATTGGTAAATTAATCACGCTGTGCATTGTTAATAGTGACGGTTTTGAACCTTAAACACAACTTTCGAGTAAACGTTAAGTAATTTTAAGTGACCAATTCTTATGAACATATTCGAATGGTAGTTTGTAATTCAATGGGTAGCAGTTTCGTTTACATCTCGCTAAATATTTACGTATGCAATTACACCAACTTAATTCTGTGGAACCAATCATATCGATTTACAGGATTATTGCCAATAATCAATATAAACTCCTCGGAAGATTTAACGATTAGGAACCACACAAAAATTAAGGGGTCGTCGATACTTGGGAGTGTCCTTAGTCAACTCGTTCAAGGAACGGCTTACGCATTGCCTGTCGTCAAATAAAAGCTGCTACAGAGAAGACACCGGTCATTTTTACTACAAATACCCTGGTTACATCCTTCACTGAGGTCATCAGCGGTCTTTTGTGTGGAAACGCCGTAAGTGTTTTGTCGTTAAGTATTTGTTCAACACCATTTCGACGGCTGAAAACACAATATTGTGTTTTAAACCTATGTAAGAGTCGATTCACGTTTCCCTTTGTACTTTACTTATCAACAGTTCACAGCCATTTTTATTATTAGGCCAACTTGGGCCGCATTTAATGCACTTTAGTTGTGTTAATTTAAATTGTAACGTGGTTTTAATATTATTACAAGTTTAAGTTTAATTTAATAACAAATTAACTAGGAATATAGCGACAACGAAGATTCGGAAAGAATTTCCTGATGATAATAAATTTAGTCTTATTCGACAAAAACGAGTTTTTCCTTATTCTTATGTTGATCATTTTTCAAAATTACACGAAACAAAATTACTGGTTGACATTTTCCAAGTGGCAGGAAGGAAATGATTCCAGTTGTTTTTTGAATCATTACATTCGATAAAATATGTGGGGGTTACCGAAACAACGGTAGTGTCGTTGACGTCACTGCGATCAAAATCTTCATCCGAAAAAAAAGCAACGGTGATATTATGCAATAGGTATTATAGTACTTTCACAAAACCAAGATAGAAGTAGTACATAATATTATGTATGCGACACTAATCAATAAATATGTATTTTCAAACTTTAAAAGAAAAAATAAATAATTCTATAAATACCTGGATCGAAACCATATTCCATATCCGACTGCCCTATTGTCTGGTACATTACCAGGGACCAATTTTCCATATTTTTGGTGAACAGCTGTTTGATATTTAAGTATTCATATTTTGATTAAATAATCATTTTAATGAATCCATGTGTAAATATTATTGCAAACCAGCAACGGCTTTTGTAAATTTGATGTGCCTTTGTTGAAGAATGAAACCACAAAAACTTGTCCGAAATGTAATCCAAGTCAGCGTAGGGTGAAGTCGAAAATCTTCACAGGCAGCCGTGGCCCCGACTAGAATCCCGGTTCAATGTTAGGAATTTTTTTTTTGTATCCCGTATGAATGTATGAGTGAATTTTTTTTTCGAATGTATGTGTTTCATTACGAATGAATTAAACGTTTTTTATTAAATCTTATTATTTCTTTTATCGAATGCAGGTTGGATCGATGAGGTCAGGTCTGGTGCGTACCATCCCTGGCTGTAGACCGAGAAAACCCAAGTTTTTATTTTTTTTAGTAATGCCGTTTCAACGGGTTGAGCCCTCCGTCCACGTATGACGTAAAACTACTATCCTCACCCCCCCCCTATATATTGTCGTATTTTGCTGGCTTCTTAAAATTCATATAGGTGAAAAGCTTGACACTTATTAGTTTCAATAGCTAAAAAGGTTTTTCTCCCATGCGATAATATTTGTGTCTTATGCAAGCAAGCGTTTTGTTCATGGGTGGCTGAGCTCGGCAATACAGCATGATCATGCTAACATGATTTAGCAGCGGAATAAAGGGGTTTCTAGAAAGATAACTCAACTATCAAAATTTTCACTTTCACACGATCTGTGCTAGAACACTAAATAAAGCTGAGGAACTCTGTAAAATGTATTTTAGGCTCACTAATTGATCTCAGGAAGGAATTGGTCATATCAGATTCCAAGGAAATGATATGGTTGCAGTGAAAATCAAAAATTTGTAAAAAGATTTTATTATCTTTAACCTAAAATTACATGGGTTCTTAAAAGGTGAATTATTGTAAGAAATAACAAATTTTGTATGTTGGGAGATATTGTATTCTTTCTGAAATTCTTCACAGTGTCATTTTAATACATTAAGAGTCTGGATTTGTATAATCTAGTAATAAAGATCAAAATTCAGTGTAGTAGTGATAAAAAATGGAAGTGACTCGAGTCTCGACGAAACATCTCAACAAAACCACTGAATTCTGGAACATAAAACATTTTAAAATAGTTTAAAAACGCTAAAATTACAAAAAGACTTACCTTCAGACGTTTAATAAATTGCATAACGTGATATTTGGAAAATTCGGATACAATTAAGATTTAGAAGTGGTACAATAGACACAAAATTTTGAAAAATTTCTCAAATGTTGGTAGGAATTTTAGTTTGCTTTGAGCACTCGACCGATGAAGTTCCGTACGGTTAAAATTTAACCAATATTGATTTTGGATCCTTACATTTGGAGGTTATGAAACTTTGGATCTCACCGATTGTTATGAAACTTCGTAGATGGAATGCAATAGCAAAGCTCACGTTTGAGATATCTTGTCACTATTAATCAATATCCTTTTTCTGAATGCATTGTTTTGGTGAAGTAGATGGAACAGACATCTTTAAAGACACGTCGCTAGTAATTTTGTCATTTGGCTATTTTAAACAGTAGCACTTCGTTAAATTGGAGGTGATAACACCAGAAAATGTTGAGAATTTTGATGGATGCAAGGAACTAACGCGTACACCACTCGACTCACTGAAGGAAGAAATTTTAACTGGATTATCAATCCCTGATCCTGCGCAGATGCCTAGCATGAGTCATAGTGTAACTACGGGTGAACGAGTTTTAAAAGCGACAAGGTATTTTAAATTTTCATTAAAAATCAAATTTTTGAACTTTACGGCATCGCACCTAACTCAAGGGTACTGGTAGCGACTACCATTCAACATTTAAATAAAATTTCATTATTTCACTCAATAATAAAGACAGTTAGTCAACAAATTTAGGCGAATGTTAAAAGAACATTTCACATCTGTGTTGGTATTATATCAACACAGAAAAAGAAGTAAAGAAGAGGAGGCCAACAAAATTTCAACGATTCTATTGCTTTGTAAGGAAATTTCCCAATATAAAATTTTGTACAACATTAATTTTTTTGTATTCTTAACTGCTACCAGGGTAATTTTGAAATTTATGAAACTAAATATAAAGATTTTCTTTGCAATTATATTTTATTTGTCACGTAGAAGTGAGAGATTTGAGAGAGATCCACAGCTATTAAAAAGTGGCCATTTAAGCAATTTGGTGATGTCCGTGAAGTTGGCCCCCCTTTTTTGGAAAATCGACAATTTTTTTTTTGTATTATGTTGTTTTCAATTTGTATTGCGTTGTATCGTAAATAAAAAATTCATTTCGCGAACGGTTCCACTAAAAATCGCGAAAAACGGGTTTTTAAGCTGGCCCCCCTTTTTTGGAAAATCAAAATTTTTTTTCTTGTATTATGTTGTATTCAATTTGTTTTACGTTGTATCGTTGAAATTAATCTCATAAATTTAATATTAACCGCGTAATCCGCAAAATAAAAATTCGCGCTAGCCCCCCTTTTTTGCAAAATCGAAAAAAATTTTCTTGTATTATGTTGTATTCAATTTGTTTTACGTTGTATCGTTGAAATTAATCTCATAAATTTAATATTAACCGCGTAATCCGCAAAATAAAAATTTCAGATCGGATGTAACGATACTCAATGTAAATACTCGTATTATAGGTGTTGGTATGTAAGTTACAATGTAACCAATAGATGGCGCTACACTTGTATGTCGCTGGTTATCTTATTATACCTGCAGGTAATATAGGAAGACCTGCTTGTGGTCGTATATGTGTCGACTGTGTGTTAACTCACGTACACAAGCAGGTCAGTGTTCTATATTTTACTATTATGTTTTATTGTTGTACTTCTTATTAAAATGTTATTTTGTTGTTGTGTTCAGTTCAGCTGAATATTCGTGACTGTGGAAATGCACCTTTTGAGGGCTGAAGTTAACAATTCAGCCCATTTAGAAAATGCCTCGATCCACCTTCCAGGAATCATGACAATAAGTTGAATTCCAAAGAACGGGTTTGCGAGAACAATAAATGAGCCTATAAGAAGAGTCGAAGAGCCGAAGTTTCAAAGATGTTGGCTGAAAACAATTTTCAACCATGCGTGTGGCGTAGAAATGAAGCTGACAAATTAATGGAATTTGGTGATGCAGAACCACCTCATTTACCCAAAATTGGTACATTACGTAAAGCTAAACAAGAAAAAAAAAAAGAAAAAATGTTAGATTTGGTGCAAGGTGTGGATCCGATTCAAGCTATAGTTCAAATGAAATACGAATGATATTCTGGAGCGATTCATGGCATTGGATTAGACCCATTTTTTGTACATTACTGGACATTGGAACAAATGGCAACGTACATTTTGCACTCTAATGTAGTTTATATAGATGCTACAGGATCATTAATTAAAAAATGGAAAAAAGGAAATTCGGAACTAATATCGCATGTATTTTATATCAAATAGTTTGTGAAACTCCTACGTCAAAAATGCTTGTTTTTCAAATGCTAAGTGCCGTGCAAAATACGAATGCTATACAGTACTGGCTTTTTGAAATTATCCGAATAGGCTACACGCACAAATATAATTTTCCAACGCCAAAAGAAGTTATTTGTGATTTCGATAAAGCCTTAATGGGTGCGGTGGCGAGAGCGTTTGGTCAATGCAAGGATCTTCGAGATTATTTGTCAAAATGTTTTCTGGCGGTTGTAAATGAAGATAAAAATAATCTACCTGGTTGTTATTTAAGATTGGATATATCTCATTATGTTGCTCTAGTGGTTCGGTGGAAGATATTGGCGTCATTACATCCCCAAGTAAAAAAGTTTTATACGATTTTTATGTGTTTATTAACTAAAGTAACTACTTTCAACATTTTCCAAAAGTTAGTTAAATCCGCCATAGTTCTTTGCGTTAGTGAAACAGTTGGAAGCACCGAATATGGAGAAGTTACTCTAGCTGAAAATGCCCGTATTTATATTGCAAAGCCAAACTAGCAGTCGCAAGTATAGATGTACTTGCTCAACGTACGAATGAAAATAGTGAGAGTACTACATATAAGGAAAATGTGAACGAAGTGGTAAATTCCTCCGAAGATATTGATGAAGCTATCGACGTAGCTTCAGGAACTTTAGAGTTAACCGAAGAACAAAACTGGAGAAACAAAAACCCTGGACAATCGAAAAAACGTTCATACCTTGACGCTTATCCTGATTGGGATATTATCCACCATAAAAAGAAGCAATTAGATATTGGCTTATTGCTTAACGGAAATATATGCCCTATCATTAAAGGAAGGTATAAAATACTGCTGTAAAAAATACATGTGGATTCGATAGCATTATACAAATATTAGCCATGGCGTGCAAGAATGAAAAATTCTTTAAATTTGTTAATGAAAGGAAAACAACTACGTTTTCATTTCTAAAATGTTTCCTTAAAGATGGTCCATCCGTGGGAATATATAAAATGCGCGCTAAGGTATTGAAAGAAGTAAAACATTTTGTGAACAGCAAAGAAACTGCAGGTGTTATTAATATCGACGCAGCTTCAAATATCGTAAACTTATGTCAATATATATTTGACAAGGATTGGAGCATTATGGATAATTTTACGTGTGATATATGCCATAAACCTAAAATATTAAAAAAAACCATCGCCCCTATGAACATAGATATCGTTCAAAAACATGGTGTTAAAAAATTGGAAGAAGCGTTGAAATACGGTGGACTGTGGAAAATTATTTGATGTTAGTGTCACGTACGGTTCCCATATTTTTATTGAATGTGGATTGGATAAAGAAATTTTAGTGGACGAATTTCCAGACAAAATGGAATTACATAACAAACAATATCTACTAGCTGGAATAGTTATGTATAAAGGTGGCATTGATATTACATCAATTGGACACTACACAGCGTGGATAAAAAGAGGTACGAATTGGATGGAATTCGATGACTTGTTAAAGAAACCTGCATTCCCACCAAATCAGCCAAGAGAAAAAAATCCTCATTTATGTATTTATGTAGAAATATAAATTTTTGTCCATTTTTTATACATTTAAATTATAATAAATTTACATTTTAATAAGAAGTACAACAATAAAACATAATAGTAAAATATAGAACACTGACCTGCTTGTGTACGTGAGTTAACACACAGTCGACACTGTTACGGATACCGCTAAAATCAACCATAAAATGGTTAATAAAAATCGACTCACTTTGTATATTTTACGGTATAAAAAATTTCTTGTTAAATTGTAAAATGTTAGCGCAAATAATAAATCCCACTACGCAATTTTATTAGTATGTTAGCTTTCTTTGTTTTAAATATGTCTTACTTTTTTCACCGTCAACAGGTGATTAATAATATTATTATGCCATTGGTTCATTTTGAAATACCCGCAATAAAATGAGCGGATATACTAGATCCATAGCTATTTTTTATGATAAAAACGCATGGCATGATCAGTGTAGTTCAAGAGATCGGCTGGACTACATTCATTTTATTTAATTTGTACATAAGTTTTTAAAGTTGCCTTTTATTTAATAAAATCAATATCGATCAATTAGTTTTAATTAGTTCTTTTTAAATAGTGTTAGTTTAAATATCTTAAGTGATAACTTGAATAATTACGAAATTACTTCGGCAAAATACATAAGTAATTAATTACATTTATCTGAAGACATCAAGTCCTAAATAATAAAATTATTTGTGTCGCAATACAAAATTGCATTAGTTCCCTCAGGAAGTACCAAGAAATTACCGTAGTTAAACGCATTAATAATAACAAAAGTCACATGGTTCCAAAGAATGAACTGTGAGTAAAATTTACTACTGTGATAAAAATCAATTAATTAAATATGCGAACTATCGAAGTTACAGACATCATAGTTAAAAATAATCAATCGAACAAGTTAATCGAAACAAACTTGGATCGAATGCCGGTGTATTAATTGTTGTAAGAAACCACGCGTGAACATTTAAACCACAAAGACAATAATTCCAATATTAGTGTGTTTCGCGCAATAAATCGGACAAACAATAAGTAAATCATAATTGATTAATGACTAAAGTGCAATATCGGTGTTAAAAATAGTTAAAAACCAACAAATATTTTAACTTTCGATAAATGATTTCATCGTTAATGTTTGGTGTAATTCCCCGGCACGCGAAGCAACGTCCAACTCAAGGTTATGCACGTGCAACGGATGAAGTAATCATTCTCCGTAATCAACAATAATTATGAAGCCACCAAGCTAAGCAAATATTTCACCATAGGCGTATCATAAACTTGTGCCAAAAAGGTATTGTACAAATAATGATTATTTTATGTATGCAACAATTGTTATTCAAGCAATAATTGATTAATGTAAATAATTATTCTATTTTTTTATTTTATTTGTAATGTAATTTTAAGACCAGTATGAATCAGTGTGAATGTGTGCTAATTTTAGAAACAATTTCAGTATTATTGACGATTCATAACTGTAAATTTTGTTTTTAATATATGTATAAAACGAGATCTTATACTTTATTTCTTCTGCATTGGCCTAAGGTAAGTTTGCAGCGACCAACACCTGAGATGGGGAGAATTCGTAGGAAGTCCGCTCTTCGATTTAGTAAGTAGTGCTAGCCGGCGAAAGTCTAAATCGCCTACGGCTCAACCCGTAACAATGGCGCCCAAGAGTGGGTCATGAATTTCATTGGAAAAACATGACGAACTTACCAAAGGTGAATGTGGAAGAGTAAAATTTGTTTCTCATGTTTTATGCTATTGATTTTTTATGTTTTTGAATTTTATGTATTTGATTTTTTTTATGCAATCAATTTTTTTTGTATGTATTTAATGTGGGTATGCCCAATGGTAAATAAGTTAGCAAAAATGGATCCAGCGCATTTAAGCGACAAAGAGCTTGAGTTTGAAATTTTGTGTAGAAGCGTCGAGTTACAAATAACGCGAGTGGAAAAAGAACATTCGTTAGTAAACGCGATGCATCGAGCTAAACCAACAAATCTACCGTTTACGTGCGAAATAAATATCAAGCAACTTAAAGAGACTCTAACGGATATGACCGCGAAAGTCCAAAACGTAGTAAATGAAAATAACATAGGAGAAATCGTAGCGCGATTTTTACATATTAACAATCGATTTTCATTAATACAAAAAGAAGCAAAAAATGAAAATAAAATCAAATTGGATGAACTTGAAACAGAAATTAATAAAATCGTAGAAGCAATTGTTAAATTTTTAAATGATTTCAATAATGGTAACTAGATACAGGCGAAAGCAAATAATTTTCAATAAGATCGTGTTAAATGATCTTGGACACTACCACCGCCCAGAAGCACGGCGTTAAACTGCATCAAAACAAAACCACTTTTGGTTTTGAACAAGGATTATTTTATAATCCATAGAAATAATTATTTTTATAATGAGAGATTTTTTATTATTTTTTATTTTGTGTGTAAAGGTCTCGAGTATAGACCCTAAAATGCATTCATTTTACTGGATAACTGGCAAAGTAAATTTAGTCTAATAAATTATTAATTGCCCCAATGATGATTTAAATTTTATCTTTTAAATTTAATTGTTTCAAAGTAAACTTTATTCTAGTTTTAACGTTTTTGAGAAGTTTAAAAGGAAACTTAATTAAATAGCAACTTGTTTGAATTGTTCAAATTAATGAAGGAATTAGCGATCCATAGACACGACTAATGTCCCTATTATTTGTCAATTTCAATATTTTTGAGTAGAAGGTTTCAAACGAAACTTAAAATAATCAATAAAACAAGTATAGAGAAAACTTGTAGTGATTTTTTATAAAAGTTTCAAGGAAACTTATTTTTGTTGATTAAAAGTATCAATTAATTTTTGAGTTAAAAGTTTTAGAGAAAACTTAACTTTGTGAAGTAAAAGTTTCAAGAAAACTAAGTATCGATTAATTTTTAATTTAAAAGTTTCGGAGAAAACTTATTTTTGTGAATTAAAAGTTTCAAGAAAACTTATAATAGTTTATTTTTGACAATGGTCGATTAAAAGTTTCAAGAAAACTTATTATAGTTTATTTTTGACAATTGGTCAATAAAATTACCAAGAAAATTTATTATCGGGTAAAAAAGTTCAAAAAGGAAACTCAAAATTATCTTGTAAAACAAGTTTAGAAAACTTGCACTGATTTTTTTAAAAAAGAGTTTCAAAGAACTAACAATTACCTACTAGGTCATTTGATACAATGACTTGTATAAATAATGATTATCTTTATAGTTAAAGAATTTATAATCAAAGAATGATTATTTTTATAATTATTGATTTTTTATTTTTTTGTGATAACATTAAGATTAATGGTCCTGGTGGCATGACCTTAAACTGCATCCCCAAGTTTTTTATTTTTCACAATTACTTATTCTTTACTTTTTTATTACATAGGGTAACTAAATTTAAATCAATGGTCCCTGGTACGACCTAAAAATGCGTCTATAGAAAGGTCCTCTATGACCAAGGAACGATTATTTTTATAATCAAAGCTTAATTTTTTTCCAGTGGTTAAATTAGGAATAATGGTCCCTGGTATGACTTGAAAATACGCCTAGAACGGTTATCTTTATAACCAAGAAACGATTATCTTTTATAATCACGAAAATAATTATTTATAATTATTAACTTCCTAATTTTCCCCTGTAACTAAATTTGGACAAACGGTCCAGGAATATGACCTTAAACTATACCGCCCTTAAATTCAAAATTACCTTTGTATAAATCAGTAAAAGTAAATTTCAAAAACTAAAGTTCAAAATAATACAATAATAATAAATTAATATTTGCCGAATCGATATAATCATCGTTCTAGATAAGCCAGTATTAAAGGAATTATCAACCCAAAAGGGAAAGAATAATATCCATGTCTTGGTTAAAAATCAAAAAAAAGAACGATAACGATTGATTTCGGAAAAGAACAAATTTTTTGCTTATCCATTATCTTTCAGAATAACTACGCCAAAACGTAAGATTAAATTTACTATGGTGATAATACGGTTTCTATAAAAACCAATTTACGATATTTTAAATTTATTTGGTGTTTAAAAAGGAATAACAATTATCTTGCAATAAAAATTGCGTTGTTTTTAAGTAAACAGATTTATTAACGTTGAAATATTTTCGGTAATTCTAATAAATTACCATACGGTATTGTGAGAGATTAAATAACTTTCAACGAAGTTAATTATTTTGATTATGTACTACCTATTCCAAAGGAAACATAATTTTATGCTAGTAAAATTAAAAGATAAGAACTCGTCAGCTGTCTGCTCTCCTGACGACAATTCTTTATAATAATACGTCACCTTGAACTTGGCTTAGAAACGATAAGAAACGATGTTGCTTTTCTTTTAATCTATGTATTCAAGGAATGAGCACTTTGAAAAATATTAAATTTTTTTAAATACGACTTGTTTCCCTAAACCCTATCTGAAGGATAAAACAATAAATTGTGTCTAATTTTCCCGAAATAGCTAATCGTGAAAAAAACATAGTTTATTTAGTGTATGTCCAAAATATCCGGAACTAGCTACTTCGCCTGTTTTGAACAATGCATGATAATCTCCAGATAGTAAGTTTGATTATTCGAATAAGCGACACATTTCAATTTAATTCCGCAAAAGTGGAAAAATTAAAGCCAGGATTTTAGTGAAAAATCTTTTGAATTGAAAGTTAATTTTATATTTATGACCCTTTCCTTTATAATGCATTAGTATACAATTAAAAGTAAAAACTAAGATAGACTAAGGTAAAAACTTAAATGGTTTAAAAAAAAGCAAAATTAAATCTGTATTAGCGTTGTAAAAATATTGTTTCGAAAGCATCATATATGTTCGTAAAATGCACACAACTAAATTGTACTTGAAGAGTAGCGATCTTGCAATAGAAATACGATAACGTGCTATGATAAAAAGAAGTAATTTCTACAATATTAAAATCGTTGAGTAAAATTGGCAAATTTATGTCTCTTTTTGGTTTAAAGTAAATTGTTAAAATTCTAGATTGACGAAATTGAAATCAAAAGTTAATTCATCGTAATGCATTTTGTTATAAACTATATTAATAGTAATTTAGCAAGTATGATTTGCATAATAAGCTTTAATTGGATAAAGAAAAATTTTATGCGTACAATATTTGCTAATATGCCGAAATGCTATAATTTAACGTAATCATTATCTTTCAAAGTAATAAATTTAACGAAATTATTTCAAGAAATCTTGAAGTGTTCAAGCGACACTCTGAAACAAAAGTACTTGTATGCGAATGAAGGTCACTACGTCTATCTAATAACGGAATAAATTCTTTTACATTTGGTTGTACAATTTAAAAATACACTCGAATAAAGCAACCTTTTATTAAGTAAAGGTAAATAATAAATCCACTTTAACAGGATGACAATTGTAATTCTTTATTATTAACAAATGATTTTCTGGTTGTGGGATGCACTTCGTTTAATACGAGATATATGCGATTCCCCGAATTACTTGATAAGATTATCTTAGCATGTTAAAGCCAGAAGAAGGAATTTCCTAGTTGTTTATCTTATTCTGAAGTTACGTAATAATGAGTCATACTTTTTACATGCAATGGTTAACGAAGTTTGTTGAACCGTTAATTATAATTTTTATCTCCGAAGTCTTATTAAGATAAATAATAAACAAAACTAAAGCTCACCGCATACTGGACGGCATATTACTACTTGATTTGGTTTCATAATAACTTCACTTGTAAATATGATCCGTGTTTTTATTATTGGACCCAACTATTAAGTATTGGATTTTGACAATTTAAAAATGAGTTGACTATATAATACGTGAAATTTGACCCTGTCAAAAGTCATCCTCATTATTTAATTAGAATGATACAGTTAATATAATTATTTTACCTATATATTAATTTTTATAATAAACTAAAAATATTACTCTTACATTATAGTAAGCCTTTCTAACCATAATTTAGTTTAATCAGCATATTCCCATAATAATTCCATTTTATGCCAATAATAATTTGTCTAATACGAATAATAATTTTATCATTTCAACCAACTGGTTGTAATATCTTTTGAATAATTTAGATTAAAACAGTATTCTACCATATTTTGAAATATGTAATATTAATAATTTTTTAAATGGCATAATTAATCGTGTTCATTTGGGCTACACAATCTTCGACTAGATTGGAGTAGGGGAAGCCAGGCCTGTACGGTAAAATCTGATAACATGACCCGGATTGTTATTAAGACCCGTTCTCGCTGAATGTTTCTTCCTTTCTGCATAATCAATGAACACTGATACAATTTTTAACAGCCTCTTTTTGTTTTCTCTGAAAACTATTAATGAAGTAAGAATATTTTCATATGGAAAATTTCTTTAAGTTTGTCCAATAAAATGAAAATGTGAATTCTTTAATTCACTTACTTACAATTTTTTCATTGAAACAGAAATAAATCTGTTCGCTACTTAAGACGAAAATAAAATACTGCTTTTTGACTAATTACATTTTATCATATCCCTTAATTTTTTTTATCAATTATAATAAATACGCTACTTCATTCTATCAAAACTGAGTATAATACATCGGTTACCTTTTGGAATTATTATGCCTAACCCACCAACTATAATTATCATATCGATTAGTTACTTTAGCATAGTCTAAGAAATAATTTTTTATAATAATCAAATAGATCATCGTATCTTTTAAGTATGTAAGTTGCATTATTGGAAAAATTCCTTCGTTATCTCTGTGTAATATTTTTACGGTTAACCGCACCAAACGGTAGTCATAAATCCAATTCAATATCCAGCCGTGATTAAAATCACTGGATTCAACAAGATGGGTTAAGACAATCTTCGATTTGGTTAATTATTTCTAATTTTTTATAAAATCATTCTTTCGTAGGAGAGGAAACAATGTCCGCTTCGTAAAACGAAAAAATAAATTATTAAGTCGGAAAATTCTTTTTTTTAGAAATCCTACTAGGTGCGATATTCAAATTGGTCGTGCACTCTTCGACTATAATATAGTAAGGAAAACCAAGTCTGTACGATTTCCTAATGGGATGATCCGGATTCTCACCAAGGCCCGTTCTCACTGAAATTTCTCCTTCCTTAGAGTTGTGTGAATGTTTACACCATTTTGAATATTTTCATCGCTGCTTTTATAAACAACAATAAAGAATTTTTTTAATTCACTCATTGAAATTGTTTTAATTTTAAAACTACTAGGTTCCAACTTGTAAATATGATTCTTTGGATACCAACCACCACTATTGTTCCAACTTGTAAATATGATCGGTTGAACAAAAACCCATCTATATTTTAACTTGTAAATGTGATTTGTTAAAATATGACATCTTATGAATTACTAGTTGTTAGAAAATGATGTCCTCGTTTGAAGTCGATCTCACTCTGGTCCCTGCTTAACTTGTATGATAACTCTAGCTTGATGACCCGAATTCTCGCCAAGACCCATTCTCGTGAACGCAGTGTACTTAGTTTGATTTTCCAAAAACCAAGGATAAATTTTCAATGATAGCTTTAATTTATAAACTCCACAAACTCTACTAGAGATTTCTTGTTTACTCTAAAAGATCAAAATTAAAACAAGTGGCGTCCAACAAAAATACAACCACCACTGTACTTTGAGTTATGCAGAAGGCAATGGGTGGTTATTGTGTTTTAAAGGTTATCTTTTAATATTAAAATTGAAAAATATAATTCAAACTTTCGAGTACCTACAATATGTCATTTTTTTTATTTGTTTTTTTTATTAACAAGTGAGCGTGTTACGGATACCGCTAAAATCAACCATAAAATGGTTAATAAAAATCGACTCACTTTGTATATTTTACGGTATAAAAAATTTCTTGTTAAATTGTAAAATGTTAGCGCAAATAATAAATCCCACTACGCAATTTTATTAGTATGTTAGCTTTCTTTGTTTTAAATATGTCTTACTTTTTTCACCGTCAACAGGTGATTAATAATATTATTATGCCATTGGTTCATTTTGAAATACCCGCAATAAAATGAGCGGATATACTAGATCCATAGCTATTTTTTATGATAAAAACGCATGGCATGATCAGTGTAGTTCAAGAGATCGGCTGGACTACATTCATTTTATTTAATTTGTACATAAGTTTTTAAAGTTGCCTTTTATTTAATAAAATCAATATCGATCAATTAGTTTTAATTAGTTCTTTTTAAATAGTGTTAGTTTAAATATCTTAAGTGATAACTTGAATAATTACGAAATTACTTCGGCAAAATACATAAGTAATTAATTACATTTATCTGAAGACATCAAGTCCTAAATAATAAAATTATTTGTGTCGCAATACAAAATTGCATTAGTTCCCTCAGGAAGTACCAAGAAATTACCGTAGTTAAACGCATTAATAATAACAAAAGTCACATGGTTCCAAAGAATGAACTGTGAGTAAAATTTACTACTGTGATAAAAATCAATTAATTAAATATGCGAACTATCGAAGTTACAGACATCATAGTTAAAAATAATCAATCGAACAAGTTAATCGAAACAAACTTGGATCGAATGCCGGTGTATTAATTGTTGTAAGAAACCACGCGTGAACATTTAAACCACAAAGACAATAATTCCAATATTAGTGTGTTTCGCGCAATAAATCGGACAAACAATAAGTAAATCATAATTGATTAATGACTAAAGTGCAATATCGGTGTTAAAAATAGTTAAAAACCAACAAATATTTTAACTTTCGATAAATGATTTCATCGTTAATGTTTGGTGTAATTCCCCGGCACGCGAAGCAACGTCCAACTCAAGGTTATGCACGTGCAACGGATGAAGTAATCATTCTCCGTAATCAACAATAATTATGAAGCCACCAAGCTAAGCAAATATTTCACCATAGGCGTATCATAAACTTGTGCCAAAAAGGTATTGTACAAATAATGATTATTTTATGTATGCAACAATTGTTATTCAAGCAATAATTGATTAATGTAAATAATTATTCTATTTTTTTATTTTATTTGTAATGTAATTTTAAGACCAGTATGAATCAGTGTGAATGTGTGCTAATTTTAGAAACAATTTCAGTATTATTGACGATTCATAACTGTAAATTTTGTTTTTAATATATGTATAAAACGAGATCTTATACTTTATTTCTTCTGCATTGGCCTAAGGTAAGTTTGCAGCGACCAACACCTGAGATGGGGAGAATTCGTAGGAAGTCCGCTCTTCGATTTAGTAAGTAGTGCTAGCCGGCGAAAGTCTAAATCGCCTACGGCTCAACCCGCAACAACACATATACGACCACAAGCAGGTCTTCCTATATTACCTGCAGGTATAATAAGATAACCAGCGACATACAAGTGTAGCGCCATCTATTGGTTACATTGTAACTTACATACCAACTGTTCGCGCCAACTTAAATTGTAAAAGCGGGTAAAGACTTTATCGAGTGTGGATATTCGCAAGTTGGTGGGGGCGACCGCGAGGCAATAGTAACCAGGAGTCGCATGTAAGTTACATTGCTAAAAAGACGTTTTTATGTGCACTAAAAGTCTAGCAATTATTATATTTTGAAGTTGTTTGTAGTACTAATTGTTGCTAGACAAAAAGGACATTAAAGTTATTATGTATTAGATTTGTTTTGTTGATTAAACCACATACAGTCCACTTAGAAGAAGAAAAAAGGGAAACTGAACAGGTCTATACATAAATTTGGTCCATCGGCCGAATGGTTGTTGGAAAATTGGAAAGTTGGAAAGTCGAAAAATTTGGAAATTTGGATGTGGAAAATATTGAAAAATTACGTTAACCACAGTACAAGGTTGGATCGACACCACGACATAGCGGATAAGAAGTCCGAGGTCAGTTGCTATCCTTACTTATCTTCCCTTATTTAAAACACTTCAACTTGTATCACGATATTATCTTATGTTTGCAATTGCTTATCGCGCTGGTATTCTCAACTATCGCGATTTGAGTGCATATTTGAAATTACTAGTAGAATTGACATTATTTAAAATACTTGGGTTTAAGCTTTATTAATTAATTTAGGATTATGGAAGAGCTAAAAGTATTAGTTAAAAGACGTGGCCTCATAAAGGCAAAATTAACAAGATTTGTTACCGGTCTAGGACGTTTCGGCGCAGCCGGTTCGGCGCGACCGTTTCGCAGCAGCCGGTTCGGCGCGGGCCGGTTCGGCGCGAGGCCGGTTCGGCGCAAACCCGGTTTGGCGCGGGGCGGTTCGGCGCGAGTCCGGTTCGGCGCGGGGCGGTTCGGCGCGATGCCGGTTCGGCGCAAGAAAAGAATCGTTATGGAAGCAGTTTGTTTTTTTTATTATTTGACTTCTATCTGATCATGGTTAATTAATTGTTTATTTAACTAATCAAAAAAAATTTTTTAATATAATATTTATAGATAAATAATGTGGATAATAAATTTATTAATGTACAAAAGAAGAGGTTGTTATAGCTGTAATGCTACAATGATTGTTTTCCTATGCACTCATCTCGTAATTATAAGACAATCCTCGCAGATAGTCGATTATATCCCGATTCGCATAATCACTCACAATGGTTTTGATACGTTTATCAGCATCACGATATTTCTTTAATTTTTTTGGTGGCTCGTGACCTGCTAGTAGGTGTTCATAAAACATATCACGACCTTTCTGAATTTTTTTCAATCCGTCTATAAATTTCCACAAAATTGGATGATCCATTCCCATTTCCAATTGGAGGCGTCGATGGGCCGCCTCAGCATGGTTGTTTGTTCTATCCATGTCATTCAAAACGCGATTATATAAAGACCACAATTCTGGGCTGAAAACTGCAGGCCTTCTACCATTTCCTCGACGATTCATTCGGCCAACATAAAAATCTTCAAACCATTGCAACAGTGGTTGTAGTTCGATAGGCAACACTCCAGCTAACCTGTCTATTGCATGATCTAAATCTGCAGTTGGTACAAATGCAAGAGACACCACCATTCTAGCATACAAAGCAAAATTAGAGTCTGTGTTGTAGTTCCCAATTACATTGAAATTTGTGAGTTGTTTTTTCATATTTTTAGTCAAATGAAAAAAGCATCCCTGCATTTCCGCTGTAGGAAATGCGTTTCTAAACGCAGAAATCGCAGCCAATTCAAAATCACATGAAATATGTACTGGATTCAAATTTGGTTCCAAATTTTTCAACATATCTAGCATTGTTGTGTATGTTGCAGCTTGTTTGTTAGGAAGAAGCGCGTATAACAATGGATGAACTCCTCCATATTTCTCCGCCAAGATTACATACACCTGCGAAAATAACGGTGGCGTAATTTTAAAGGTCCCATCTATAAACCAATGGTCACATTCGCTCAAAATGCGAAGATTTCGTTCACGACCAAAAATAAGAATTCTTCCGGCAACTTGACCACTATCAGCCAGTAAAAAGTTTTCTTGAATACCGGGCTGGAGATCGTAAATTTTATATTTTTCAGGAATTATTAAATCTTGTACATTTTCAGGCGCGGGGGGAACAGCTTGCACAACATTTCTCGTCCTTCGGATTACTTTTCGTAATGCAGCGTGGTTTGGCATAGCGGCTAAAGCGCCTTCGGATAATTCGTCGAGGCAAGCATCAATAATTTGCGAAGTTCTTTCCGGAACATCTTCTTCAATTCTTCGCTTCATTGCAGATACAGCTACATCAACCTCAACTTTAGCTGCCGAACTGTCATGAGAATGATCATTAACCATTTTGACTACAATACCATTTTCAGTGTGAATTCGACCTTTGCAAGAGTCTTTCCTTTCACATCGCCAAAATATTTTCGATCCGGAAGCGCTCATACGGTCAAAGATATATATGAATCTATTATTCGAGAACATTTCCTTCTGGCGTTTACTTACAATATTTAACATTTTTGGATTAGCGAAGAGATCAAAATGATATTTTGAGTCACTACAGTTTTATAAAAATTTTGATACTAACAAAGTGTGGTGCATCATTTATATAGGTAAATTTTTTATCAGAAATACCAATCCAAGAAAATTTTCGGATTATCATATTAGGGGCCGGCACGCCAACCCGGACCGCTTAATAAAAAATTTGCTATTGATAACGTGGTGGTTCCTAATGTCTGCCTGATGAAAATTCAAGTTAATCTTTTAACTCCGAGACGTTGAGCCGGGTGCTTGTGCTATATACGAACAGAAATTGAAACGCGCAAAAGGCGTAAGGAGGAAAATAATGGCGAGGTCCCATAAGAAAATGGAAGAGATGTTTGTAAAAATGTAATCCTCCCCTTCAAACGGATTTGTAAATCCCGAAAGATTGGGATAGCAATATTCAATATAGAATATAAATGCTACAAATAAAATAAGGCTCGCGCCGAACCGTCTCCGCGCCGAACCGGTATTGCGCCGAACCGCCCCGCGCCGAACCGGCTCGCGCCGAACCCGCTTGCGCCGAACCGGCCTCGCGCCGAACCGGCCCGCTCCGAACCGGTTGCGGCGAAACGGTCGCGACGAACCGGCTGCGCCGAAACGTCCCATCCCGAAGTAAACCTGTCTAGCGCCGAGTCACAAAATTCAAATAATATACGGTTTCAGAACGTGCATTTGCCAAAATTAAGTTTGCCAAGGTATGACGGACGGCTGGACGAATGGTTATCATTCAAAGAGACATTTGATTCGGTAATCAACTCAAACGAGTCGCTAGCGCCGATTCAAAAATTTAATTATCTGAAATCGGTATTAAAAAATGAAGCAGCTGACGTAATCGAATCGTTAGAGGTTACGAGTAGCGTTATTTTTGTCAATAATAACTAAAAAAAATAAATATTTGACCACCACAGTAAAAAATATTGTTAGTGTTAAAATGGAGATAGAACAATTTATCATTGAATGCATATTAAATAAGAAATTATTTGTTCCATCTCCATTTGACAAAAAATATAATTGCTTACTATTTGAAATTCTGGAAAACCAAGGCGAATTTTGTTTTTTTAAATACGAATAATCTAGTTATACTGCTTGAAAAACAAAATATATTCAACAAAATAGTTCATTTAATATGTTAATCAAAAGTAGAATTTTCAATTAGCTCTACTGTAAAAAAGTAAAATATGGACATAGAACACTGTAATTCTCAGGCGTCGATTTTTAATCTGATTTATGCTATTTTTGGGTTGTGGTCTCGCTGTGGTTAATTTATTATTCTGTACTGGAAATTTTTGTGTTTTATTTATTACTAAATTTCGACTTGAAGAGTCGTTCAAATGAATTAAATTAAGTTGACTGTTTGAATTTTGATTGAAACTTGTCTTTACCATTCGATAATTACCTCTTAACGAAATTGTGCTGTCGTTGTAATCTATCAAAACTCTATTTTCCCGTAAAAATTCGTTTCCTATAGTGATGAATTTCAAAACATTAAAAGAAATGTGTGTAGTGGTAATTACCAAACTGTTAAATATTGGAGAAGTGTATTACCTACAAGTTTAGTGCGATTTGTACTGCAGGAGGCTATCAAAAATACTGAAACCGAGCTAGGAAAATTGAAGCTCGAGCTAGACGAAAAGACATTAATTCCATTATCATCTCAAGTCTTAATAAATATATAGCTCGGACGAAGACTACGAAGATAATGACCTGTTAAGGGCAAACCATAATGAAACCAAACCAAATGCCTAAATCAAAAGATAAACAGCCGATTCCTCCTGAGGAAATTGTTCCCATGGACACAACGGTCATTGTTGCACAAAAGAGAAAATTTGAAGTGCTCACAGTTGACCCGGACACTCAAGCTGAAATTCAAAATCCCAAAAGGCCAAGAATAGAGTTGAATCAAGATAAAAAATTAAGGTGTTTGAACGCAATAATTTTGGCTTATGAAGGAATAATTACACAAGCATTCAAGACAGCAGAGGAAATAGCAACTGCACACACAAACTTGACAATATCTTCACACGTGACCAGCATAATATGCTCTGCACACAATTATAGAAGACAGGATAGGACAGGCATAACATCCAATTCACGAAAGAAAATTGATGCGAATGCTTTTAGAATACACACCCAGGGGAAAGTAGTACCATTGACTAAAGACTCTGTATTGGACATCTGGGATAAAGCAGTTGCAGCCCAAGATTTGAAATATTCAGATCCACCTCCTGAAGGAGACTCGAATTGGTATGGGACAATGGGGCCTTACTTAGATTTCTTCAGCGGTTTTGCATTGAAACTCAGAGAGTTAAGACTTGGGCATGAGCACATGGTCATCAGTAAGAGTGACTCAAGTTCAAAACAGGTCCCTGTATCAAGATATGGTTTATTGGGTGCACATCATGTATTCTTGGAAGGGATCTCATATCCACCAGAAAGAAGAGCATCCATGGCACAATCACTTGACCCAATGACAGCACTGCTTATGATGGTCAAATCTGAAGGTAAATTTAGGGCCAAATGGGCCAATGCAACAAAAAGAGCATTCGCACACATAAGTTGCATAGATGACATAATAGAATTGACAAAAAGTCAGTCTCGAGCTTCAGACATAGCTCCAATAATTACTCTGTTAGGAGACATATCATTGATAACAACAACTAGGCAAGCAACCCGGATGCACTTTCCATTGGGAATGTTTAGACATGTTTTTCAATTGCATAAAGCAGAAGCGAAAGGCCCTCAATTTCTGAGATTTTTCAACACTTCAGGTGCAGGAGGATACTACACTTATAAAGTTGCATCACAGACTGATTGGTTCATAGAAGGAAATCAAAAAATTTTAAAGTAATAGACGGCATTCTATATAAGAAAAACGCGGCAAATAGCGGAAACGAAAATCTATTAGCAATTCCCAATAAATTAATAACTGAGATATTAACCTCACACCATAGCGAACCGTTATCAGGTCATTTAGGCATAACAAAAACATTAAAGAAAATCCAGGAAAGATATTTTTGGCCCAAATTACATAAAGATGTCGTGAAATTTGTTAAAGGGAGTACGAGGTGTCAAGCGCGCAAAGGTAGATCGAATGTTAAACCGGCGGGATTTTTACAACCTATACCTGTGGGTTCACCTTTTGAAAGAATCGGAATTGATTTGTTAGGACCGTTTCGGAAAAGTAAAAGCGGAAAGACCATGATAATTGTAGCCTCCGATTATGCCACCTGTTGGGTGGAAACTAAAGCTATTCCAAACGGAAAATCTAAGCATGTGGCACAATTCATTCTTGAAAGTATAATTTGTAGGCACGGGTCACCGAAATTCATGTTAAGTGACAGAGGTGCTGTATTTATGTCCCACATGATAACAGAACTATTACGAATTATGGGTGGAAACAGCAATTTTACTAGCGGGTACAGACCTCAAACCAATGGGTTGACGGAACGATTTAACAAAACCGTAGTAGACATGATTTCTATTTTTACAAACAACGAACAAACAGACTGGGATGCCGTCCTATCCCATGTAACCTTCGCGTATAATACATCCGTCCAGGACACAACCAAATTTTTACCCTTTATGTTAGTCTATGGACGCGAACCAGTGTTGCCAACAGAAGCCAGCCTAAACATACCGGTTACCGACAAAAACATCGAACAGATCAGAGATAGGGCCCTAAATTGTAGGAGTATTGCAGTTCAAAATATTGAGAAACGCCAACAAATCGATAAACAATACTACGACGCAAAACATAGGCACTTAAATTTTGAAATAGGAGATGTCGTTAAAGTCTTTACACCGATTAGGAAAATCGGGAAATCCGAAAAACTATTATTACGTCACTTCGGGCCGTATTATATCAATAAGAAATTAGGGGAAGTTAATTATGAAATTTGGAAAGGTAAATCCCCAAACGCCAAAACAGACGTCGTACACGTTTCTAGAATATTACCCTATCACGATGGGTGGTCACCCACGAAAGACTTGAATTAAATAAATAACCAAATTAACCCCGCGTATATAGTTAAAATACCACTTAACGAGTGAAATTAATAACAGTAGAATAAAAACTATATCCGTAAATTTCCTTGACTTTGTCCTATTACGACCTGGATATGTCGTTAAAAGGTCTACCTCTTTCCCACCTTCCCGAGGATTAAGGTCTTACAAAACTGGAGTATTGGTAGCTTTAGTTCGGTTTCGCTTTCGATTTGTAGACACGTTCGCCTATAGGTAGCGATGAAGATTAGCGTGTCTATTTTTGCTTTTGATCCTTTAGATGTGTTCCCTTCCTAACTGTATACCTAAAATATGACAACCACTTACAATATGTTTAAAACCTCAACGTTTCCATATTGGAGTCTCGAATTGGGTTCGCCTACATCCTCGCAACATCTGATAATTCGAGATAACAACATTGGCCGTGTTGGTGTAATAAAATGTATTGGGTCCGGCGCTCATATTCCCTCCCGTTCACGTATCGATCCTACTCCAACACCCCAATTACCCCGTCGCTTAGACTATTACTGCCTAGGGGACGGTACATACCGGTTCCGTTTTTTCCCGTCCTCTAGACGACATAAAACGTCGTCATAAAAACCTTGACTATTTAGGATACCGAGTGTATTTCATGTAAATTGTTACGTCATTTTAGATAATATTTTATTATTCGTATTAATCAATATAAGAAATATATAAAATAACAATAATAAATTAATGGTTAATTATAATTTATAATCAATAAGCGCCGTGACGAAGATGAGTGATTGAGATACGTTTACTTCGTAAACACTATCGCCTTAGACCGGGGTCCCTTTGGTGGTAGATCTCAATCATCTCTAGTAAGATTAAAAAAATTTGGGAATAAAGGTAAGCACTGACTATGTAAAATTCAAGACAAAATTTTCGTTCAGTGCCCCAAACATGAATATATCCAAATATGTTGGAAAAGCGGGATCCTCGGGGTAAGTGAGCTTCCCTCACTTATGTCGTCAAGCTTAGGCATGGGCTTCACCCATTGACCTGAATGAGTAAAAAGTTCGCATTGCTTTGATTAAGCCTGGCAGAGCTAAATCGTGTTAGTCCAATGGACTTAAAACATTTTCGTTGATACTAAGAAGTATCAGGAATAGGTAGGAGTAGATATAAATTGAGAGTGACATTATTGAACCACCCACTCCAATTTCTCGAGGTCAAGGTAACTTCGCCCCCTTTTTCATGGTCAAGGTAACTCCGCCCACTTCTCGAGGTCAAACTCAAGGGCACGGTAACTGCCCGCTTCTCAAGGTCAACTTCATGGTGACTCCGTCCCCTTCTCAAGGTTTCCTTCACCTGCATATAAATTTTTACTATAAATTATATCACGTGTATAATTATCATTTTTTAAATGTGTTACATCACATCGTACACCCCCTGCATTAGCCAAGGTCATCTGCTATTGGTTGAGGATCATGCAACCAAAAGCAAAGGCACCTTTGCTAATGCCCCCTCTCACCTCACAACTTACCGCACCCACTTCAAAAGACTGTTCTCCAAGGTCATCAATCAAGTTTATCACCACCCAAGCTAAATCTATTTTTAACTCAAGGTTGTTTTTTGCTGAAGATGTTGTTAAACTTTACGCTCGCAGTATATATTGAGTGGTTTGTTTAAAATTAATCAAGGTATTAAACATATTTTGTTACATACACACACAACCGCAGCAAAAATTAATCCAAGTAAGTATAACTAATATTTATTTATTTATTTATTATTATTATTTTATTTTTATATTAATTGTTATTTTTATAGTGGAATATTTAAATGAAAAACCTTATCCATTAAATAAATCTCAATCTAAAAACATCTCCATCGGCTTATCTAAATTTGATTTACAACCAAACATTACAATTAGTGGTAATAATAAAAGTGGTTTAAAACAAAAGGTTTCATTATGAAGACGATTGGAAACGTTTTATTATTTATCAACCAATGTTAACTGCATATTTATCTGAAGTAGGTGATTCAAAATGGTGTTCTATATTGGACACATTTACAATCGAATTTTGTAAAAAATTTCAAAATACGAAACTTATAAAATTATATAAAGATAAAGAACGTTGGGTTTATTTGGGTGTTGAAACTGTTACAGGTTTATGGGATTTGCAACATTTGATTAACTCATATTTTTCATTATTACATAAACAATCATTTGATTTGTTTTACTCAAACATTATTAAAAAATTAAACCCATCGGACAAAGTATCCAACATTTTGAGTTTTGTAAACGTAAATTCTGATATGGAAAAAGCACACACGTTGATGGAGATGATGCAATTTTTACCCGAAAAAATCGTCGTAGACGTGGAAATTGTTAATACAGCGAAATAATTGTAGGATGTGGATGTTGTATAGTGAACCTTATTGGCCAAAAACTGTTGATCTAATGTCAGCCATGAAACGTCAAAATCGTTATTTGGAAGCACTAGCTTTCGATATTGAACATGGAGCAACATACATGAAACCAGGATATCCAAATATTGAAGATGTTGAAGAAATTGTGAAGAGATATGAGGATCAAATAAAATTATGTGACAAATTTTTAAATAATCTAATTTCTAGAGATGTGTTTTGTCAAATATGAATAATTAAACAATTCAAAAAATTGTTAAGTGAAATGAAAGATTTTTTACCTCATGATGTTGTAAAATATAATTTATAATATGTTATTTAAAAAATTATGTATAAATATATTCATATTTATTGATTAAAATTTACACAGTAGATGGCACTACACCCATTGCTCCATTCTTATGTTTCATACAAATCAACATATATGATAATCATTAAAAATAGAAACTATAAAATTGCTATGAGTATTATTTACAACATGTCAAGTGAAGCAGAAGTGTTCCACACATTTTTCCAACGCGGGTTGAGTTTTCTAACACAGGATGAGCTTAAAAAAATACCTATAAAATTCATCAAGTTGAATAGCAGACCCGCAGAGATTTCTAAAGTGTGGAATATAATTCCAGAGTCTTATAAAGAAGAATTAGAGAATTTTCTACCATGCTATGAGCATTATAATAATGAACGTGTTCAAATCGATGGACCTCCACCATCAAAAAGAAGATGTATGGGGTGTATGAAAGTGAATTGGTGAAGTTGAATTAATCAGTTACGCTTAATATGTGCTGCAACATGGACGCACTTATGAATTAATCAGTTACGCTTAATATCTGCTGCAACATGGACGCACTTATGATATTTACAGTGCTTCTAAATGGAACTTTATATATAACCTGTCCACGAAATGCGCAACAAACCTACTCGTGTTTAAAATATGAAGAAAAATTGGAAAATTGCATCTGGAAATGCCACATGCCAGTGTCCACTCAGTAATAGAAAAAAGCATAAAAGGAACTATAATATACGCGCCGTCCCAATGGTCTACTGTTTTTACCTTGGCTCGGAAAAACCCAAGACCTTACGAAGTAGAAGTGTTAACGTACAAAGATTTTGTTGGCTGGGATATAGTGGGAGAAAAGTATTCTAAAAATAATTTAAAAATTACAAAGGTGAAAGTGGCAACATTAAAAAAGAAAAGCAAAAACTGTATTTATGTGAAACATACAATAAGCGACGAAGCTACCACGGAAACAATTGATTGTGGGAATACTAAAGTTAACCCCACCATACATTTTTATAAATCATGTTTACCAATTTCTGAACAGAAATATAAGGACCTAATAAAACTATGTAAGAACTTTACAATCCCAACTTGCTATCACACTGAATACCAACATTTGATTACAAATAAAAATATTACGGACGTATTGGATGAAAGTGATGTTGAAGATTAGAATAAAGTGTTTCTTTTCTTAAATAATGTTTAATTATTAATGTTTCATTTGTTTAATTTGAATAAAACTTAGAATTAATAAAATTAATACTTCAATAAATTAACGTTTTATTTCCTATTTTTTACCACCAATTATTATTAAGATATGAATGAAATTCAACTATTATCTTTTAAATAATATTTACAGTTGTACAAGAGGGTACATAATACATTTGGTTGCTAAAAATTCATTATAAAGGGCGTTTAGATATATTTTGTAAGGAATTTAAATTAAATTAGTTAAACGTTTTTACTTTACTTCAATGCATAGTAAAAATGGATTTCATACATTATACCCTACTGTTTAATTTACTTTATTGCGAATTAAACCATTTTTCCTCACTTCTTTTGAATGTTGTTGGATTATAATACATTTTACTTCACCAAACTTTGAGGTCATTTTGTTTTAAGCGCCACTAACTCATAAACTAAAAATAGTAAATTAATTTTAATAACATCACAATAAAGATAATTTTATTTAATGTTATTGATCCAAATTACAACAAAATTCGTTCAAAAATAATAAAGTTATGAATTTTTTTCTTTAAAATAAAACTTTAAACAGCTCTCCTGCACAGTTAATGCCGTGGCGCTTAAGACTTTTTGCCTTTCCACCGTCGATATATGGATATATATAACGGGTGGGCCATCTATCGGTTTAAATTTGAACCACTGGTTAATTCGAATCTGACAATACCTATGTCATTCTATTCTGAAGCTGCACGATGATGTCGATTTTGCCAAAAAAATCATCTTTTCGGATGAAGCTCATTTTCATCTTGGTGGGTACGTTAATAAGCAAAATTGCCGTATTTGGGGCTCAGAAAACCCACACGTGGTCTTAGAGAAGCCAATGCACCCATTACGAGTGACTGTTTGGTGCGGCTTGTGGAGCGGAGGCATCATTGGCCCATATTTCTTTGAAAATGAGGACGGTACAACCATTACGGTCAATGGAGACACCTATCGCACCATGATAACCGATTTTTTGTGCCCACTCTTGATGATATTGATGTGAACAATGTTTGGTTTCAACAGGATGGTGCAACTTGCCACACATCTCATGCCACAATTGATTTATTGCGTCAAACGTTTGATGACCGTTTAATTAGCCGAAATGGTGATGTCAATTGGCAGCCAAGAAGCTGCGATTTGACACCGTTGGACTATTTTCTGTGGGGCGCCGTTAAAGACAAGTGTTATGCCGACAAACCAGAGACAATTGAGCATTTGAAGGCTAACATTCGTGATGCCATTGCCGAGATACGACCCCATACACTCGAAAAAGTGCTCGAAAATTGGTCCGATCGAATGGGGTACTGTGAGGCCAGCCGCGGCAGCCATATGAATGAAATAATATTCCATTTCTAACCGGAACAATTGTACTTCACATCAAAAAAATAAATTTGGCAAAATTTCAAACCGTTTTTGTTTTATTGCATTTTTAAATTTAAACTTTTAAATGGCCCACCCTTATAACACATAAAATTTCGAATGAAAATCTTACTGTAAGTGGACCTGCAAGACAAAAAGTTAAACTAGCTACCAAACTTTTTTTCCATACCGTTTCAAGAGCCATTAGCAGATGCGGTGTAAATGGTCATTTTAATGGTAAAAATTGGCTCGAGTGCGCCGAGTTATTTAAAACGGTGAGAAGATTGCATAAGAATATAGAGCTTAATAATCATTAAAAATTACTTGAGCAGGTAAACGACTGGTTTGATTGCTTTAATACCAGATGTGCAGCATCCGATTCAAGAGATCGCGTTAAAGCTTATGGTTTGGCTTTATCAACGCAAGAATCCATCATTGACAAAATGACCGAAACAATGGAAAATCTTAGAGTAAAAGGTCATCAGAAGCTTTTTCCTTTTCAGAAAGGTTTACATTGGTAAACATTGGTTTATTTTTGTTTAAAAAATTTACATGATACCTGTTTTTTAGGAATTATTATCTCAAATATCTCCTTAAAGCTTTTATTTGCAAGTTTAACTCGACGATATAATTTAAAATATTTATTAACGTACAGACTTAACCAGGACGTATTGGAGAATGTTTTTAGTGTGCTAAGGGCAAAAGGAGGATTACATGATTGCCCAGATCCATTAGAATTTCGCTACCGTTTAAGAAGTTATCTTATGGGAAGAAATAAGGGATTTCTCTCTATTGCCAGCAATGTTGAAGTTGACGATACTCCCGATTTATCTCAAATAGAAATAAATTTAAGTGGAGACTGTTTTGCTCCTTTAGAAGTAGAAGTGGAAAGTTTTAGCAACATTGAAAATGACATTCCAGAATTAAGCGATGCAACATAAATATGATGGTTTAGAAAATTTAGCTGGTTTTATTTGCAAGAAAGTTAAAGAACCCACTTCATTTATAACTAGTAATTCAACTACTAGTTGAACAACTAAAACAACTACAAAGCATAATACAAAATTACTTTGTATTATGCACAAATTATTTAATAATATTAATTTATAAATCATTTATTGATGCACGGTACTGAATTACTCCCAAACACCGCTCCGTGTGACGTCATGCGCAGAAAATGCTGAAATAAAAATCGTGGTTGTCATATCTTACCAGTTATTGTATCATGCGTAAAATTAGCATTGAAACGAGCAAATAAGCCACGCTCCGAACCGAGGTTATAAATTAATATAGGTGGGAACATGCACTCCGGAGCACCAGGACGTAACGAACTTTCTCCTGGTAAACATGAATGGTTTAGACGATTTACGAGGTGACGAAGATGTTGCGATATTGTTTGGGGTTGCAGCGACCGCGAAACAGTTAATTGGCTGCAAGAATTAAATTTAATCCCTAATAATAAACGTTGTTTAAAAAGAAATTGTCGACGCATTTGTCGGGTCAATAGTAGTCCGCGTTATTGGTTGAACCACTGCTTCCGGTGTCCTGGTTGTAGGCGATCATACTCACTCGACGCCGGCACATTTTTTGAGCACCGTCGCCTCCACCCGCGACTTGTGTTGAAGATTTTGTGGGCGTGGGTGACTTTTATGCGCGTAGGGGTTGCAAGAGAATACACTGGGTTATCCGGTAGAGTTGTTAACAACTTGTACGCGGATTTCCGAGCTGTATGCTCCTGGAAGCTAGAGAATAACCCTGACGATCTGGCAATTGGTGGTCCGGGCATGGTAGTACAGATTGATGAGAGTGTAAATACCAAGCGAAAGAATGGTGTCGGCAGAATTCCCGCACGCGCCCAAAAGTGGGTGCTAGGGATGTACTGCTGCACCGAAAAGCGTGGCATCGTTAAGTATGTGGAGACTAGGGATGTCACCACGCTGACGACGCTCATCCAACAATATGTATTACCAGGCACGGAGATTTGGACGGATTGCTGGAGGGGCTATTCCGGACTAAACAACCTCGGCCGTGTTTCACCCTACACCCACAAAACTGTCAACCACAGCCGCTATTTTGTCGACCCCGTAACTGGGGTGTGCACAAACCAGGTGGAGGGATACTGGAGTGCCCTGAAAACGTTTTGCCGTCGACTTGGTGTGATGGGCTCCACACTACTTCCAGAACACCTGGAGCATTTCATGTGGTATCAACTTTACGGGAGGACGAAGCAGGAGCGCTTCTACAACTTGTTGCGGAAAATACGAGCCGCCTTTCCGCAGGATTAACTGTTTCGCGGTCGTTGCATCGAAGGTGCAAATCGGTTCTTTTTAGAACCAACATTATTGTAAGAATTAGTTCTCTAAATTATTAAACACCAGGTTAATTGCTTTTAAAAAAAAGGAAAGGGAAAAAACAGTAACCTTCCGTCCGAGCAACTGCTACAAGAGAAAATGATGTCTCGCTTAACCACCCAAATATTGCTTAAAAATAAAAATAAAGGAAATAACAGTAACCTTTCATCCGAGCAACTGCTACTAGAGAAAACCCTGTCACGCTTAAGCACCCAAATATTGCATTAAAAAAAATAAGGGAAATAACCGTAACCTTTCATCGATGCTACTGCTACGAGAGAGGTGCTCTTTCTGCCGGTGCGAAATACTCCAAGTGTTAGGGTCATTAAAACTGCACGGACTGACCACAAAATGAGCGACGCGCGGAATCTCGTTAAAATTTTACATGAAAATTAGCTAAGTTCAAATTCTTGTCGGAAGTCTTGGTCGGAACACGCACGGAGTCGGACGTGCATGAAAAGGTGTCGGGAATAAAACACAGGATTCGTGGATTTTATTTAAAACTTTATTTAAAATTTCGGCGTTTTTTGTGAGACTCGTTGCTGGTAATCACTCGCCTTACCTGCGAGGATTCCAGAGTGCTCTTCTCTTGTTCCGGAAAACGGGCGCGGTACTCGAGGGTGTTGAGCTGCCAAAATTGGTAGGGCGCTCCATCACAGTGGGTGCGGTGCAGTGCTGTGAACGGAAGAGCAGACTAGGATGGACATAAACTTGCCAGGTAGGTGCCTTTGAATGACGAAGGGTGAATCTTGGGATGGTCCGCGAGGAAAACTGCGCGAAAACTCCCTAAAAAAATCACCAAACATCCGCGGTTATTAAAAAGGCCACCAAAAAAAAGAAAAAGAAAAAGTAAAAAAAAAAAGAAAAACCGGGCGAAGAATCGTCAAAATTGGGTAAAAAAAAAAGATCAAGTTTTCCAAAATAGTACACACGTAAAATAGGGTGTGGCACATGCATTGCATTCTATAAAGTTCGCTATCATTGCAATAAAAGTGGCGTCACCGGTTACACGCGCAAAATTCGCTCTGGAATGCGGAAGCCCCGTTATTGAAAGTACAAACAACTAAAATATCTGCAACACTTCAAATTATAAGTGGGACGATACCTATACGAGGTACGAACAGTGCAAAATCGGAAACTTTCACCGATACGGGGTGCGATCGAAGCAAAATCGATCAGAATACAAGGTGCGGTCAGAGGAAAAACTAGAAATTTCCTCTGATACGGGGTGCGATCGGGGAAAAATCGGACAACCAATCAACATACGGGGTGCAATAGGAAAAATAAACGAACGATCGATATACGAGGGGTGCTCGAATTAAAACTCGAATTTCAAACATACAGGGTGCGACCAAAAGCTTGGTCACCCCCCCCAAATTTCTTCGACCCCCCCCCACCCAGGTTTCACGGGAAACATTTTTACCCCCCCTCACAGCCCCCCCCCCCATTTTTTCGAAACCGAATATCTCGGGAACGGCTGGACGTAAACAGCCTTGCGAGGTATCGTTGAAGAGAGGAAGAAAAGGCGCATCCGCTGAACCTATCGGATCGACCCCCTCCCCCTCCCAGGAAAAATCCCCACTTACCCCTCTCCCAAAAAATTGTTCCCCACCCCAGTAGGATCCTTCCCGAGCAAAGGCTGCACAATCCGGACTAAAATGGCGACAGCAACACCGCCCACCAACGAAACGGAACCGCGGAGAAGGAACCGGACCACCTCTCTAACCGGAGAGTCATCCACGGCCACTGAGACGCAGCTCATCGCCGACCTGAATGCGGCCCTAGTGGCATTATCGGGGAAAAATACCTCCACCGATGTTAAGAACGCGGCAAAAGCAGTGGCGGCGAGGTTGAGGGTCACGGCGAACAAACTCCAGACTGCTAAATCCACGAACGAGCAGCTCGCCAAAGAAGCCGACCTGCGGATCTCCTTCGGAGAGCTCCTAACGCAGGAACTGGCAAAACACTCGGGAACATTTGGCGAAGCCCTGGAGAACCTTCACGCCACCATGAGGCGGGAAATGGAGGAACTGGTGACCGACAAGCTGTCCACAACATTGACCAGCCAATACGACCTCATCAGGCTGGCAATCGACGCTCAAACAACGGCCCTCACCGGACTAGTGAACGCCACTGCCACCAAACAGAACACCGCCGCAAACACGACGGCGCTGCGACACGAAACGTCCCTGAAGGCCCTGCAGGCTGGGCTTTCCAGGTTCGAGACCGACGGCATGGAAACCAGCCTACCGATTGCAGACGTGAACATCTTCGAGAAGGCAACGGCGGCGATCAACACTCTGATAAACGAACTAAGACTCAACGCGCCGAGTGCCCCCCACCTCAGTCCTGCCCCCCCCCAATCGACCAAAGTCGACGGTTGGTCACAAACGGATGAGACCACCGTCACACTCCCCCCTCCCTACATAGCGGTTGGTGTAACGCAGACTGTATCACAGCGCGAACAACCCCTAGTTCCCCCCCTAAGTGAAGAGTCGCAGACTATAGTGCAGCGCGAACAACTCTTTGCCCCCCCCCCCAAGGTGCTACGCAGACCGACAGCAAGCGCGAGGTACCCCAAGTCCCCCCCCCGAGTGGTGAAAATGGCGCGACAGTCGCGAGTGCGGTGACGGACCTGGGAGTAGGAAGCGCGCGCACGTCAGCACCCACCGTTCGAACCTCCCCCTCCCGCAAGGTGAAACAAGCCGCCCCCCCAACACCCCTACCCACCCAAAGGGGCACCCGGGGCGGTCGAAGGAAAAGAAAGGCGGCTGCCAAGAAAGCCGCTAGCCAGGAATACTCCCGGTCCACGAGAGAGCGAATACCGCCGCTGATGGGAGGGGAATGGCGTAAACCGGCCCCCTCCGCGGGAAGAGCGGCCCCGCCTCCGGCCAGAGGGACGACGAGTGGAGAGCGGCCGCAGAATCAAAGGCCCCCCCCCCAGGATGGAGACGACGATCAAGAGCCGACCCGAAGCCATCCTCATCAAGGTCGGGGAAAAAACGGCCGCAGAAACCATGTCCATCCTGAAGGCGAAGGTGAATCTCGATCAAGTCAACTGCGAGGTTCAGTCGGTCCGCACGACCAGGACCGGTGACGTCATTATCAACATGGCCGGAGGGGAGGGTGCGGCGGCTCCACTCCTTAGAGAAATCAACGCGGTCGCCGAAGAACTGGGCGCGATGGCGTTGACGGAGAAGGCCGTCATAGGCATATCCGGCCTAGAGCTGGACTTCGACAAGCCGAAACTGGAGGCCGAGCTCCGCAAGATGGTGGGCCCCCACATACCGATCAAGGTGGGGATCCTAAGAGCAGCGGCTCTAGGAACGCAGAAGGCCGAGATCACGTTGCCACCCGGCATCGCCGAAGAGCTTCTTCGGAGAGAGAGCCTGCGGATCGGGTGGTCCACGTGCTCGGCCAAAAGAGTCCCGGTGGGCCCCATGCCATGCCACAGATGCTGGCGCCCTGGACATGTCAGAGAAACATGCAGGGGCCCGGACAGGTCGAAGGACTGCCTGCGTTGCGGAGAAGCGGGGCACTATGCGGCAAATTGTAAAAAGCCGGTGCCGTTCTGCAAGAGGTGCGGGAAGAGCGGCCACAGGGAGCTGAACTGCGCGTCACCACCGGCGCATGGCGAGGATGAAGCCAGAGGTGCCATTCCTCGTCACAAAACACCCCAGGTCGCGGAACGCTTAAGCGAAGTGTCCCCACCTCGACAGAGGTTTGTCTCCCCCACGATAGACACCCCCACAGGTGCCCCCCCCGAACAATCGACCCCCCTGCCCACGGACCCTTCGACCTCTGTGTCGAAGGCCGAACCTAAGTTGGTCAGGATCGCGAACGACAAGGAAGCGATACGGGCGACGAAAGAGGGAGTGCTGGCGGAGAACAACCGGATAGTGCTACCGGGCGGGAGGGAAGACGGCAAAACATCCCTACCGGTCGACCCCCTAAACCCCCCCCCGGGTGCGTATGACGCGAGACGCCAGCCCCAAAGGTCCCTTCACTCTGGCAAGACTGAGAGAGGACCGCATCAGGAGCGACGTGCGTGACTACGTGTCGTTCTTTTACGATAAGGCGGGGGACTACCAAATCGACGGGGTCACCAAGACATCCGTGTTGGGACGAATAGCAGCCGAGGGTCTTCCGAAAGAATACCCGGCCCTCAAGGCGCTGTTCTATAACTACTATGTCCAGTACATAGGCATAACGCCCCAACAGGTCGAGGAGGACATAAAGGCCTGTAGACGACATTGGTCGATGCAGAGGCAGATCCAGGTGGAGTCATACCGGATCGCCGAGAGCCCCCGTCGCCCAGAAAGGCAGAGCCAGAACGCGGCTGCCAGAACGACGCCGGGTTTTCGTTAACACCGACACGCACGGGAGGGCAAGAGACCCCCCGACAAGGAACGCCGGTCAGGTTCCTGCAGGCCAACCTCCATACCTCGAGGGCGGCCCACGATCTCCTCCACGAAACGGTCCAAAGACTAAAAGTGGACGTGGCCCTCGTTTCCGAGCAGAACATTAGTGCGTCGGAGGGCTACGTCAAGGACTGTACGGACAGGGCGGCCATCTACCTGCCCGTTGCCGCGTTAGCCGAAGAAAGCGGCAGAGGAGACGGTTTCGCGTGGATCCGAACCCGGGGAGTGAAAATCTTCAGCGTTTACTACTCCCCAAACGAGACGGCCGAGGTGTTCGAGAGGAGGCTGGACGAGCTTGCCGACGAAGTGAGGAGAACGACGGAGATCGTTATCGTGGGCGGCGACTTTAACTCCAAGTCACCCGAATGGGGGTCGCCGTCCGAGAACGCAAGAGGGGAGGTGCTCGTCGAAGCAATCAGCACGCTAGATCTCGGCGTAGCCAACGTCGGCACCGTCCCGACATTCGTGGGTAGAGGGTGCAAGTCCATTCTTGACCTCACCCTGGTTTCGACGCGGGCTCTCCACAAAATCACCGGGTGGAGAGTTCTCGAGGAGGAGACGCTCAGCGACCATCTCTACGTCTCGTACCAACTAGAGACGTGTCCCGCACCGCCAATCCTGCACAAAAGAGTGGACGGTTGGACGAGAAGGATCGACACGGACAGGCTGAGAACCGCGGTCGAAACCGAATTGAGCCGATCGGAGGTGAAGGACTCGGAAGAGCTCTCTGAGGCCCTAAGGCGCGTCTGCGATGCTTCCATTCCCAGGAGAAGAGCCGGTAACCAACGAAGGCCGGTCCACTGGTGGAACGAAGAGATCGCGGAAAACAGACGCGAAGCCTTGCGCCTAAGAAGAGCGGCGGGAAGGAAAAGAAAAGGTTCAAGGGAGAGGGAAGAAGCCGACGGGGCCTACAGAGTCGCCAAGAAAAGGCTCGTACGCTCCATCGCCGCGAGCAAGCGCCGATGCTGGAACGAACTCCTAGGCCTGCTCGAAGAAGACCCCTGGGGACTCGCCTACAAGATCGTGCGAGGAAAACTCAGGGGTCCCAGCAAGATGACCGGACCTCATCCAGAAAAGGTCCGAGAGGTGGCGACGGCACTCTTCCCCACACACCCGAAGACGACCGAACCGAGAAGACCCCCAACGGAGGAGAGGTCCCGGTTCACCCTGGAAGAACTAACCGTGGCGGCGTCCAAAATCGCGCCCGACAAGGCACCCGGCCCGGACTGCATACCCGGCCGGGTCATCAAGGAGGCGGTGACCCTAGCAGGACGGACCTTCCTGGAAATTTACAACAAATGCCTCGAGACCGGCATTTTTCCCGCACATTGGAAGGTCGCGAAGCTCGTCCTCATCAGAAAGGGCACCAAACCCCCGGAAAACCCCACCTCGTACCGGCCCATCTGTCTGCTCGATCACGCAGGCAAGCTGCTCGAGAGGTTGATACTTAACCGCCTCGAGAAGAACATCGAGAGCAGCGGCGGCCTCTCCGACAACCAATACGGTTTCAGGAGGGGAAGATCGACCGTGGATGCACTTAAAAAGCTCATGGAGATCGCGGTCGAGGCCAAGATGGGAAGCCGGCGTACCAGAAGGCTTTGCCTACTCGTCACCTTGGACGTCAGGAATGCATTCAATAATGCGGGGTGGAGGCACATCCTGGGGGCACTAAACAGCCTGGCGACGATCGAAAACGATACCTTTAATCTCGTCGCCAGTTACCTCGAGGACAGACGCCTATTAATAGGCGATGGGGAGCAGGAAGAAATGGAGGTCACAAGCGGAGTCCCCCAGGGCTCGGTTCTTGGACCGACGCTCTGGAACCTCATGTACGACGGAGTGCTGCGTCTGAAGCTCCCAGACGGATGCACCACCGTGGGCTTCGCGGACGACCTCAACGTAGTGGTCGTGGGCAAGGACGTGGCAGAGATCGAGACATCGGCGACAGAGGCGCTTGACACCATCTCCGCCTGGGTGAGCGAAAGAGGACTCACCCTAGTCCCTGAAAAGTCGGAGGGAGTACTTCTCAGCGGAAGAAGGAAAGTCTCCAAGGTTTCCCTCCGACTGAACGGAGTTCCAATTCCATCTAAGGACTCCGTAACCGTTCTCGGCGTCAAGATCGACAAATACCTGAACTTCGCCGAGCACATCAGGGACGCGTCCGCAAAGGCGGGAGCAGTGTCGACATCGCTTGCCCGCCTTTTGCCCAACATGGGAGGCCCTAAGCAGGCAAAGAGAAGAACCCTAGCCCTCGTGACGCAGTCGATCATACTGTATGCGGCACCTGTATGGCACGAGGCGCTGAGGGTTAAAAGGACGCGCAGAGACTGCTGAGCGTCCAGCGCAGAATGGCGCTGCGCGTTTCCTGCGCTTACAGGACGGTCTCGCTCGACGCGGCCCTCCTTCTGGCGTCGATGCCCCCCATCGACCTCCTCGCACTAGCAAGGAGCAGAATCTACGACGGAGTGGGGGGTGCCGGATGCGAGGTGGCCGAAAGTTGGCAGGCCAGGTGGGAGGAGGCAACTTGCGGCTTGTGGACCCGCAGATTCATCCCCAACATCAAGAGATGGGTCGAGAGGCGGCATGGACAGGTGAGCTACCACCTCACACAAATGCTGTCAGGGCACGGCTGCTTTGCGTACTACCTGCACCGATTTGGCATATTGGGAAGCCCCAAGTGCAGGTTCTGCGAGGAAATCGATACCGCGGAACACTCCCTCTTCCAGTGCTGGAGATGGGAGCGCGAGCGAACAATGGTCTCGCTTGCACTGGGGTACACAAAGACTCCCGAATACCTGGTCGAAGCAATGCTCGTCGACGAGGCCCAGTGGCAGCGGATAAACACCCTCATCTCAAACATCCTGAGGTGTAAGGAGGCAGCAGGAAGAGCCGAACAACGGGCCGCCGCTGCTGCTGCCCATGCGGGGAAGGATTCCGACACTGAAGATCAGTGACCCGAGGCCAATCGCGGTCGGGTGGAAGAGTGGCATGCGAAAGAGCACACGTAACATCGAATTCCATCGCAATGCCCCCTACCCGACCGTCAAACCAGGAGGCCAACCAACGAGGAGGAAAGGAAAGGAAAAGGAAGGGAAAGGGAAGAGAAGGAAAAAAGGAAAAAAGAACTCGGACAGGTAGAAGAGAGGCTTGCGAAAGAGCACACGTTTCATCGAATTCCATCGCAATGCCCCCTACCTGACTGAGCAACCAGGAAGCCATTCATGAGGGGAACTTGGAGGCCCAAACGAAAAAGGCGGGTCTGCACACGATACTGCAGACCCAACGCATCTGCCCGAACATCCAGGGCGGGAGATGTCGAAGATCCCGACATCTCGGACCGAGCATCCCGGAAGAAATGCCTGACGGCGAAACCCGGGTGCTTGGTAGGGGGGAGTTTTAGTCAGTGAAGTCTGACACTATCCACTTCGATTAAGTGGGTGTCTCGCACGAGATTTCTCCTCCCTGCGTTGAGCTAAAAAAAAAAAAAAAAGAAAAAGTTCAAATTCGATTTTTTCAAAAGTTTGAGCCCCATTCACACTTTTTATTATTACAATTTGCTAAAATAAGTGTGTTCTTTAGTGTGTAGCAGAAGAAATTTTGTTTCGAGTGGCTGAGTTAGTGATAGAGTAACCGAAAATTATATTCAATCAAAGCAAGGAAGATAGTGAAAACTGCGGGGTGTATGTTTTATTATATAATATACTTATTTTGTCGAAAACGGAAAATATGGCAGAATTCACAACATTATCCATGCAAGAACATTTTAATCCTGAGAGTTTTGGAATTACTATTCAGGAGATTCTGCTCCTATCATCCAATATGTTCGATAGATGTTTACTTGTGAGAAACGTATAGCTGAAAAATGTTTTGAATGTACCTTGTGTTTCAGATGGGTACATCTCAGTAACAAAAGTACTGTTTCTGAAATTGAACAATTATATAGTACCAGTAACGTGACGGACCCCAACTTCAAATTTAAATGTAATACATGCGCCTTGCACAACGATGATCCGTTTTGCTCCACCAAGTACAACAAATTTATGTACCTTGATAACGTAACATTGGACCACCACCATCCGTTATATGAGGTAATTCTAACTTAACCTGTAACTATGTATGATGTTGTTTTGATTTGTATTTGATATCATGTATTGTTCAATTATAGTTCCTGATGATGACCAAGAGTTTGGTCGAAACCGGTCGAATGTAACATTTGTTTTTCTTGAGTACCGACTCCCTTATACCCGAGATTTATCCTTCTTGTAACAAAGGGACGAGATTTCAATTTTATTGGAATTTTTTGTTCATTATTCAAAATTTTTAAAAAATATTTATGAAACTCGAGCCACAAATATCCAATGCAGACGATATAGAGAAATGACAAATCCTCAAAAAATTTAAGGTGGGATTATTCGGTAGCACAAATTTCGATATGCCGTTATATATTTCAGAATACAAATATAACAGATATTTTGTGTCAGAATTCGTTTGTTTTGTACTATTGGGTGTGCTTAATGAAAAAATAATTTATAAATACTACGGGTCTGGAAGAAGGACTTATTGACATGGTGCAAAAGTATAGCAATTTACATTCAATTTTGAATATCCATCCCCGTGCGCATTAGACGAACTGTATGAAAGGAAACCCGAGTCCAATAGTGCTCGTGAATAAAGCTGACAATACAAAGAGATTTTGCGTAGATTATCGGAAATTAAATAACCTATGAACATCGAAGGTGTCGATTTTTCCAATTATCGATAATAGAGCTTTCGAAAATTTGTGTTTAAAAGATGGCGTCCCACAATATTTTTAAAATTTATAAAATTTTATAAGTATATAAATGTGAACTTAAGAGAGAAGAATTGAAAAGCTGACCTACAAGGAGAAAAGAAAAGATCCAAATGAGGTTAATTATTACGTTAGGCCTGTTATAAGTTTTTTTTAATTGTAGATTATTAGCTAAAATAACCACAGGTATCCAAACGCCTACAGTCGATAATCATTAGGAGCAGAGAACTTCTAAACTTCTGGTATATTAATGGTCAATATCCCTAGTATATCAATTAATTGGAATCAAGAGCAATACACCAAAAATCTATTATTAAGGATGGTAAACCAAATTTGAATCTTCCGAACGTCGTAGAAGTCACAAATTTACAACAAGAATTGGGAAAAAATGGAGAGGAACCACCGATATCTGATTTGGGCCTAGCTACTTCATTGATGGATATTACACGGTACGACCGACTAACAATTTGCGATTGTACTTTTACTAATTCTAAAGTGGTGTTACACTTAAAAATTTTAGGAACTTCCAAAACGCGCATTTGGGACTTATATGAATTAGTAACGACGTCGTTTGCTTAGAAACGTGCTCTTTAAACCATAAAACCCTCTACTCAGCGGTATCCAAAGACACAAATGGAGTATGAGCTATTCCGAACACCAACGCCAGCAACGAAGATCATTATGGGTGAACAAATTAGCACGAAGTATTAATAATCAGCACCTTCACGCTATGCAGTTTATGGTAATAGCTTGCTGTTCGTGGTTAATATAAAAATTAATTAAAACATTAAATAAAAAATGTCGTAAGGCGTCTAAACACTAAGTCGATGGTGAATTTGCAATACGAGAGTACGTCGTAACCCACATTTTGTAAAAAAAAAGGTCTTTGTTTAAATGAATTGTGTGGTACTTCTGCGTCGTCTGATAACATGTCGTACACCACAGCAGATTTAAAACACAAGATATTATTGACAAATGAAAATATGTTGTATCACAGTCACCTGATTTTTGTCTTCAAATTTGTCGTATCTAATGGTGGGTTTATGCACAAAATTAACGGAACGGAACGTAATGTAAAATAATTTAAAAAAAGATGGGCTTAGGCACTTCCATAAAAGCGTTTATGCTTACGTAATGTAACATAATGTAACATAATATACGTAATGTAACATAACGGAATGTAATGTAGTAGATAACCAACTTTTATCTTGTTAAATTACGTTACGTTAAATGGAAGTATCTGCGCAAACTCATGACATTTGAAGTGTTGGTATTTTGTGATTCCTGTATAACCTCATTTGCACGTTATTTCAAATTGTTTTTTTGCGTTTTGCTACAGTGTTGTAATTGGTATTTGGCGGAATTGTTTTAAAAGTTTTTGGTGAAAATGGATGACGCAACTTTAATAGACGTTGTGCGAAAGTTCGAATTTGTATACAACAAAAAACATATTAACTTTAAAAATGTGGTAATGAAGAAAAATGCATGGAATACAATTGGAGAAGAGTTGAATGTAACAGGTAATGTCCACTATTTACATTTGTAAAAATGTATTGCTAACTGCAAATATCGATTTTTATAGTTGAGAATGCCGAACAACGGTGGACGGTTTTAAGAAACCGTTACGGTTTAGAAAAACGGAAACTGAACAACATATAGTACCCTCTGGGTCGGGCTCAGTATCTACATGGCATTTATATAGCATGATGTCATTTATGGATCGCTTTGTTGTAGCTAGAAAGTAAGTAATAAGTTATAATGTAATAGTTTATTATAAAAAAATGCTCTTTGTTTTAGAACAACAGGAAACTGTTCTGTACTAAATTCTTCAGTAAATTCAGGGCCACCAAACGACACTATTAATTTAGACGAATCATTGGCTTTGATGGATGAAAGCAACCCAAGTTCTTCAACTGCAAATAGCCAACAGTCTGGGTGGATTAACCCCGATGCGTTATTGCTAACAATTGAAAATGGGCCACCACTAGCATCGCCACTAGCATCGAGTTCCAGTAATCAATCTCCTCTGTTGTCCCCACCTTTGCAGTCGAAAAATAAAAGGCAGAAAACAGATTCATTTTATGACAAATGTACATTAGGTACATTTAACAAAATCCCATTTTTGAGGCATGACTTTGGTGAAACACAGTGGAAAGCCGTAGCCGATGTTTTATATAGCAATGGTTGGCTATATGAAAAGTACTGGCCAGTAAAAATTTCAAAAACGTTCTTCTATTATAAGGTATATTAGAAAATAATTATCAAGTCAAAACCATCGACTTGCACAATGATTTTTTAAATTTTATTTCTATATCCGACAAAAAATTGGTCGAGGATGCCAATATTGATTTTGATAATGTCGAATTGATGAAATTATTGAGTTTGTTGGTGGTTTTGACTCAAAATGGCTTCCAAATTCGTCTAATTTTAAAAATTTATTAGAAGACATTGCTCACAGAGAAATTATCCAGAAGCCAATGGTCCATTCAGCAGAAAAAGCAGTTGTGTAACTGCTGTACAACAGTTGAGTAAAGGTAGCGGAATTCTGCTGAACGGTCCGCTCGATATAATTTTGACATTTGAAGTGACAGTTGTCAATGTTTACTGAATTTATTTTTAAAACTCATTTAGCGGCTACCCACAAAAATATATATTCATAAATATTCGAATAATCACTTCCCGCCATTTTTCCACAACAGTTACCAAAGACGAGCGAAGATTTTAGCTACAAAAAATGGCCGACCGTTCCTCAACATGTTGGGAGAATCGAGCAGGTAGCGGACATGCCAGCAGAAAAATCCCCAACAGTTGCACAACAGTTACCTCTGCTGAATGCCACCAATATTTATTACTTCAACAAATTATTAAATTACACAAATATATTAAATACTTCAACAGTTAGTACCGTCTCTCTGTTGGAAATTTCACCACTTCCAGTTATGCAGAGCAACAGCAGCAAGAGAAAACGTAAAACTCAAACTTCCATTCATACAAGAACTAAAAACAAAACATGAAGAGAAACAGCTAAAGGAAAGAAGACAACAGGAAAGGAAAGCTGCTAAGGCAGTGAAAAAGAAAATTCTGATTGAAAGCGACATCGAAGCCGAGGTGGACGTCTTTGAAAACGCAGACGATGACGTTGCATGCATATTGAACTGAAAATTAAAGTTTTTGCAAGTCTGATTCATTCTCGGTGGCTAAACGTTGAGTTCATGTTTGTTCGTAATAGAGCAAGAAGTTAGTATTTTCCTGGTACATCCCTGTGAACATTTAGGTAGCTTAGTTTCCTGTATTAATCCAGATCAATGGTATCTGTGGAAAACAAATCTCATGGTTAGTTGAGGACCTCATCTGTAATTCGGGGTCATTGACCTAAGATATTTGCTTTGGTTAATTTTTCAATAATTTTAAGTTTTGATGATGTAAATTTGAACTTACCTTTTTGCATTGTTATTATGTTATGTAATGTTGCATTTGCTGTGGTTTTAAGATTAATTTTTGTTCAAATATTATAAGGTCGCTATTCGCATACCGCGATTATTTAATTAATAGGTTAATTGACTGAAGTATTTAAATTATTATGAACAATCTAAAATTGAAAGTGCTAAAAGTGATTTTAAATAATGATTAACAATTACCACGTACCTAGGAAGAGCGAAGATAAGCTACTTTATTTTGCAACTATGAAGAATATTGCTCAAAATCAGTCACTTCCGGTGAAGGTAACAAATTCACATAAAAGCGAGCGAAGTACGCATCCATAGTTAGTTCCTGTCAGTCCTTAGTTGAATTCGTAATGTGCTGGAGTAACGTCGTAAAGTTAAGAATATTTTTAGTAATTTTTGAAATTAGCAGTTGGCAGGAGATAGAATTTTGATGGTTGGTAGAATTTTTGTGCGATCTTTGACGTTGATTGAAAAATTTGGATTATTCGATCGATATCGGTTTTATGCTGGTTTTGAGAGCCATTTGTACAGCAATTGGAAAATTTTTACTGCTTTTCATTATATCGAGCACAGCCTGGTTATGTTCGATAATTTCGTCTCGTTGGATGAACTTTTTGAGGTTACATGAAAATAAATTTTGGTTGAATTTAATAAATTTCGACATTACTCAATCAAATATTGGAATTGATTTTTACGTACCTGATTATTTTGGATATGCGATTGAACATCATACGAACGTGGTACCGTTGATTGGATTCGAGGACACCAACACATCTGTTAACGTTTCTGATAACAAAACATCTGGATCACCCGTTTCTACAGAAGCTAATATTATTGTTCCCAGTGGCGTACTAAATGAAGGTAACTTTTATAAAAATTTAATTAAAACATTATTAAAATTTTCGAAACATATTTTCGGGTTCGATAATCGTGGACAATATTTTTGTAATAAAACTTTTTATGTATTATATGATTTAATCTTTTCAAATTTACATCTACTTGATAACCACAGCAACTATACACTTGGTATTGTAATAAAAACCAATACAATTACCTATGAGATATTGTTTTTTTTATTTAGTTTTAATAAAAAGGGCTACGTTTGCAAGATAGTACTAGGAATTTATTTTAAGCAAAGCGGGGTAAACCAACGAATTATTGATATTGGTATCTTGGGTTGCAGTTTTATTAAAGCAACTAACTTGGGGTCTGCGTTAGATTTGCAAAGACGATCCATCCCAACTCAACATTTTATAATTATCATAATAAAAGAGTCTCAAGTTAAAGTTAATGCTCTAGAGCTGGTCGTGGTAGTGGACGTTGTGATCGTCAAAGCAGCGAAAGCCCAAAGTACGCTTTATATCACAACAATATATTGCAATGAAGTATATTCGCAATCGAAATCTAAAGAAAAATGGATACAATGTCAGGGGTGTAAAAACTGGTGCCACACAGCCTGTGCGGATGTTTCTTCCAAGATAAAAAGGTTCATTTGTGAATTGTGTGCTTAAACCATGCGTAAACAGGGGTATGTCATTTTACCCTAGTACGTACAGGTAAAATGACATAGTAGTACCTTAATTTTAAAGTTTTTTTTTTATTATAAAATGTAAATTCAGTTGTTTTTATGTAGTGTGTAGTGTTGTAAAGTGTTCGAAGAATAAAGTCTCCAATTTGCAGCCTTTTTTGCCAACAGTACGGATTTTGTAGATATTCTAAGAAAAAGTATGTCGTTTTAGACACAATTCCCCTACCTAGTATTTAATTATTTTCAAAATTTGAAGCGTTAAAATTGTAAAAGATTATTAGAAAAAATAAGTAATCGAATGGAGAAAAAGTATGAAAATCTTAGTTTTAGCAACTTTTTAAATTTTCATTGTCTTGTAACACGATAATATCTTTGTTTTAATTTTTAATAATATTGGTCTTATATTTTTACGAAGCATTAAAAATAGTTTTAAATGTAAACTAACATCGGACTCAGCTTTGTAGGAAAATATCATATCGCAGTGGTTTAGTTATGAGGGTTGAAAGTAAATTGTTATGTACATGGTTGATCGAAATATATGAGGGGTATTATACAACTCCATTTAAAGTTGTAAATTTATTCCTTTGTAGAAACAACATGTATATTATATATTTTAACTAAATAAAAAAATTATTGATGTCTCCTATAAGTTTTTAATGTATGAACGCTTAAAATGTACTTAAAGCAAACCTTTTAAATTTATTTATTTAAATAATCACAGGCGTAATACCTAATTTTTAAAAATCTATAAAACTACATCTTCTCATATTAATTTTGTCACATTTATTTTATGATAATTTGAAACTTTCAAAAATGTGTGAAGTCCCATGTAACGTGGTTACAATCGATATGCAAGGATTTTGTATTCCCGAATTTACGAATTTATACCAAAAGAAGTAGCAATTTTTAATGGTACAACGACAAAACACTATCATCTTAAGTACAAATATCTTTCTTGTAAATTAAATGACGATTTAAAAAGACAAGTTCGATGGATGGAAGTTAACCACCACGGATTAAAATATAGCGAAGGAACAACTAATTTAAAGGATTTACACGAAATTATAATAAAAGACACTTTGGAAGCTGACGTAGTGATGTGTATTAAATTATACAACAATATTGTACGTAAATAAAACCATACGATTGTTATTGTAGAGTTACTTAATGGAAATTTTAGTTTAAGCAACTTTTTAAATTTTCACTGAATTTAAGCAGTTTATAATATATTATTATTATTAAATAACATTACTTTTCATGAAAATTTAAGCACTAAGAATATCTAGTAGGAGAATCATGTATATTATTTAAAAATGTTATAAATAAAATATAGTGCATATTTGATGTGTTTTTTATTTTTATTAATATTGAAAAATTGACCTAGTGCTTAGTATACTATCATATTTACTTAATTATTAATTAATTGAAAACAAACTTTTAAATATAGAAATAAGCCGTAATTGGGATAAACATAAAAAATTACATAATTCAATAACATACATAGCAATATAATTTTAATAATAAACCTTAAAATTATTTATTTTAAATTGAAAAGTAGGTAAATAATTAGTTTTTTCAATTATTAATTTTTTATACGAGGAACGATCATAAAACTTTGAGTAATTACTAACGAAAAATTAGGATCTCTTGTGATTGTTGTTGATAACGAATACAATTTTATTGAAATGATATACTCTAATTAGAATAGTCCTGCAAATATATTATTTAAAATTGGTATAAAATGTATTTTAGTTGAAGTGCCAATAACACCTTATTAAGGCAAGGTCACTTTTTAATACAAAAATTTTAATGAACTATGTAACGTTTATATACTTTTTTAAGGTAAATAAAGGGCACTTAACTGTGTAATACGTTTATTAAATTAACTTGCATGTGTATCAAACTAGCGCGTCATTACAATTGTTGGTTCGTACAATGATACCAACTCAAAACTAAATTGTTATTTAAAGCAACGTCTACGTTACATCCTATCTGTTTTGATTTTTAAAAAATGTTACATTAAATTCTAGATTATTATAAGTGACGTTATAAATGAATACAATTTTAAAATGAATAAATTATAAATGAAGTCGTACAACAGGTTTAACCGTCCGTCCTGATCGTGTTACGACTGCGTTGGTTGGTGGAGGTCTATTGGTCGAAGTTTCTTCCAACTCGGCCGGATCTACAATTACTTCGGTATTTTCATCCAGTTCGGTTGTTGATGGTTTTTCCACCTCGGTCGGATCTAAAACTAATTCATTATTATCATAAATTTTCGCGGTTGATTTCCTTATGTGGCTCGAGTTTCTTCGGTAACTATTTCCATCGTTATTAGTAATGATTATTGATCTTGGATTGCCAGTTTGTTGTGTTACTGTACCAGATTTCCAGTTACGGTGATCTACTTGATACGTGATCTGGTCACCTACGTTGAAATTCTGAGAACTTTTAGCATTTCTATTTCCATAGTTCTGTTGTTTTTTTCTCAGCGTTTCTAATTTGATTTGAACGTTTGTAATTATTTGCGGTTTCAATGCTTCTCGTGAAATTGGTAGTACTGTTCGCGTTCTTCTGCTCATTAGACGTTGACTAGGTGATCCAATTTCTTCGTTTCTGGGTGTATTTGTGAAATTCAACAATGCCATTCGTGGATCGGTGTCATCCATATTACATTTTCGGAGAATGTTTTTTATAATTTGTACACTTCTTTCCACTAATCCATTGCCTCTAGGGTGATGGGGAGAGGAGGTTCGATGTTCGAAATTCCATATTTTTCGAAATTCTTTGAATTCTCTGGATGAGTACTGCGGCCCATTGTCGGATTCTAAAATTTCTGGAATACCATGTATTGAAAACCAATATTTTAATTTATTAATCACTTCGCGAGATGTTTGCGTTTTAAGTTTTTTGTAGTCAATAAAACCGGAGTAACTATCGGTTATTACGATATATTCACTATTTTTGAACGTAAATAAATCTGTTCCAACTATTTGCCATGGTAAACTTGGTATTTGTTTAATTTTAACCGTTTCTTTATCGTTGCTTCTTTGTGTTTTTTGACAAATCGCGCACTTTTGTACAAAATTCTCTATGTCTTTGTATTGGCCTTTCCAGTATAGGAATTGTCTTGCACGTTTTAAACAACTTTGGATTCCAAAATGTCCTTCGTGTATCACCTTTAACATTTTGTTTATTTGTGTTTTTGGCACTATTACCTTTTCACCTTTAAATATTAGTCCTTGATAATATGTTAGCTCGTCACGAAAATTAAAGTAATGTTTGATATTATCCGGAAGTTTATCAACCGTCTCGGGAAAACCGTCGCGAATGAAATTTTGTAAAGTTTGCAATTCACTGTCGTTTTTCGTCTCGTTTTCGATTTCTTCTCGTGCACTATCTGACATTGCTAACACAACAAGCACTTCTACTTCTTCGTGTTCCTCTTCGTTACTAACTTGCTTACAATCTCTACTTAACGTGTCGGCTATTGGAATGTCGGCTCCTTTTTTGTAGATTATTTTTGGCGAGTATTGTAGTACGTCGAACATGATTCGTTGAAGTCTTGCTGGTGCAGAATGTATGGGTTTTTTGAATATTACTTCTAGTGGTTTGTGGTCTGTTTCGATGGTTAATTTTTTCCCATAAATATATTCGTGAAATTTAGAGCATGCAAACCGTATTGCTGTTGCTTCTTTTTCAATTTGCGGGTAATTTTGTTGACTAGTCGACAACGCTTTAGTTGCGTATGCTACTGGTTGTTGATCTTGTAGCAACACTGCTCCCAAACTTTTTGAGCTTGAGTCAACTGACAACGTCACATCTTTGCTCACATCAAAATATTTTAACACGGGAGGTGTCATTAATATTTCTTTTATCTTTTCAAAGCTGTTTTGTTGTTCATGTTCCCACATCCATTCTACATCTTTCTTTAACAAGTCCCTGAATGATAATGTCAATTCGGAAAGGTTAGGAATGAATTTATTCAAATAAGTTAATGTTCCTAATAATCTTTGCAATTGCTTTTTGTCTGCAGGCGTTTTTAGGCTTTGAATCGCTGTTACTTTATCTGGATCTATTTCTAATCCATTCTTAGTTAATATGTGACCCAAAAATTTAACTTTTTGAACTTTAAATATACATTTCTCCTTATTTAATTTCAATCCCGAATCTTTAATAGTTTTTAGAACTTGTTTTGTTACTTGTTCTAGCTTTTCTTTAGTATTTGCAAAAATCAAAATATCGTCTATTGAACATTCTACATTATTATTAAAATTTTCAAATAATTGTGACATACTATTTTGGAACACTTCTGGAGCTGAGGCCAAACCAAATGGAAGCCTTTTGCAACTGAATCGTCCCCAAGGAGTAGCAAATGTTAAGTATTTACGAGTGCGTTTGCTTACCCTTATTTGCCAAAATCCTCTTTTGCAGTCCAATTTTGAAAACCATTTTGCTCCATTTAATTTAGCTGCTATTTCTTCCAGCGTCTTCAACGGATAATGTCTTCTTAATATGTTTTTGTTTACGACTGATGGATCGATGCAAATTCTTAGCTTACCATTATTTTTTACTATTACCATTGGGCTGACTGCTGGTGTCGGTTCTTTGACTGCTTCGATAACATCCAACTTGACCATTTTCTCGAGTTCTTTCTTGACCTGATCTCTTATCGCGTAAGGGACTCTTCTTGGTGGTTGTATTTCGAACTTGGGATTTTCTATCAAATCTATGTCATACTCGTAATTTTTCAGACAACCTAAACCTTTAAATACTTCATCCTCGTCTATCGACAATTCGTTAATCTTCTTAATTAAATTTAACTGTATACATGAACTTCTTCCTAGGACTGGTCTCACCTCTTCTTTCACTACCTTGAATTTGATTTCGGCATGTGTCTTCCTAATTTGACCTTTAACTAATGTTTCACCTAAAACGTTAATTTTATTGTTAGTAAAACTAAGTAGTCGTTTAGTTTTTGAAGCTGTTATTTTCAATCCTAGTTTGTCAACGATTTTTTTAGTTATTACGTTACATTGAGCTCCAGTATCCAGATTAACTGTAAAGGACTTGTCACCAACTTGTATTTTTTCATTCCAGTCATCATCGTGGTTTTCGTAATTAACGGATTTTACATACACGTCTTCTGATCCGCTGCTTTCCTCGCTGTCGATCATGTTGACATTTTTCTTTTTGCTCCAGCACTGCTTTTCAAAATGTCCTTTTTTGTTGCAATGTTTGCAGGTTTGCTTGAAAGCTGGACAACTTTTAGGTTTATGAGTTGTTCCGCACCTCTTACAACTAAATTCTTCGGCATTTTTACTGCTTTTGTTGTGCTTCGGCTTGGGTTTGATCATATCGATTTTTTGTGTGGTGTTGTAAATTTCTTCTTTCGTTTTCATATGCGCTAACTGTTTATTGGCTTGTTCGCTTGCTCTACACACCATCGTAGCTCTGGTTAATGTCAAATTTTCTTCAGAAAATAATTTTTCTCTAACTTTCTCAGATCGAATGCCTATAACAATTTTATCGCGTAACAAACTATCGTATAAATTTCCAAATTCGCATGTTTTCGCCAGATTTTTTACTTTGGTGAGAAATTCATCAAAACTTTCTTCCGCGGATTGCATTGCTTTATTGAATTTATATCTTTCAAAAGAAATGTTTGTTTTCGGTATCAAATAATTGTTAAATTTAGTTTTGATTACCTCGACGTCGATTTGTTGTTAGATTAAAACTATTATAGATTGATACTGCATCTGAACCAATTATTGACATAAAAGTAGCAGATTGAACTTGTGGCGACTTATTAGATAAATTTATTGCCATCGCATACCATTCATACTGTTGTAACCAATTTTTCCAATTCGATTCGGCGTTATCATTTGCGAAATTAAACGGTTTTGGTGGTTTCATGCCAGCCACGCCCGTTTCGTTTTGCACACTTTCGTTTGGCATTTTATTGAAAACTTTTTCTCGTATTTACTTCCACTATTTCTCGATTGAATCACTTCTGACACCATGTAACGTTTATATACTTTTTTAAGGTAAATAAAGGGCACTTAACTGTGTAATACGTTTATTAAATTAACTTGCATGTGTATCAAACTAGCGCGTCATTACAATTGTTGGTTCGTACAATGATACCAACTCAAAACTAAATTGTTATTTAAAGCAACGTCTACGTTACAAACTAGTGATGAGATCAATTAATATTTTTCTAAATTACGACTGAGTACTTTATAAAGTATTTAAAAAAAAACTTTTTACACAAATATAAAACGCGTTCAAATGAAAAGTTCACACAAGTAAAATTTGTAGTAGAGAAGCATAACCTTTTAAAATTGTATATTTTTAATAATTTAACAAAATAAAATGTACAACCTCATTTGATTAAAAGCTTTTAAAACTGCATCTTATTATATTAATTTTGTCAGTCGATTTTGGTACTAATAAAGTGCTTGAGTTTTGTGCGTTTTTTTTTAATTTAAAGAAAGTTTTTGATTAATAAATTAATTATGGATTCTAGCGACAGCGATTATAATACGGATGAACTAATAGAATTAATGGGCGCTCCAAAATTATTTCAATCCCGAAGCCTAATCGAACTATCAAGACGTAGTGTAAATAAACGCGTAAATAAAAAAACCAACTTATTTTGCTTGAAGTTACCTAAAACTATAATACAGGAATTGTTTAAGTGTTGGTGTATCGATGGTGAGAGAACAGGTGATTACGAAGAACTTAAAACCGAATTTAAAAACTTTATGCAAAAATATAAATTCAATCAAACAATTGTGTTTATCCCTAAAAGTAACGATTATTGTTATAGAGTTGGATTAAGATACGATATAGACGATGATAAAATTAAAGACATTTTAAACTATTTATTTATTCGCGGAACCGATCATGTCGATATGCCGTTGTTACTCGTTGATTTGGACTACTTTTTGATTTCTGATGTGAAATCCTAGTTTGAAGTTTGAAAGAATTTGTGACAAGTGTTTAAATGAATTCAAGATGAAACTTAAATTATACGATATGCAAGAGTTACGTGAAAATAAGATTTCTTTATAAAATTTTATGCCACTGTGTTATCTAAAAAATATTATTCTGGATATTCTTAAGTGTTTTCAAGCTGAGCGGTTGCATTTTAAGTCGCTCCACAACTTTCGTGCACAACTCTTAAACGCGAAGTGATAAAATTACAGTGAAGTGCGGGTTAGGTCGGGGGTGCGATTCTGCTCCTGACAACATTTTCAGTGTTCTTATCGGACCAACCCTCGATTTTATATCAAGGAAAAACCAAATTTCCAACTTAGAACCAAGATAACACGCGATAGGAGCGGCGCCGCGAGGCCCAAACTCAATAGAAGATGTAAAGTGTACCATACCACCGACCAACACCAACAAAGACACCCACGGACCAACCAGAAGCCAGCAACTGGTAAGAAAGCCATTGCGGAAGATCCTAACGCGCGATAACGCGAACGACCACACAGACGCGCAGATAAACTAAAACTACATCGATCACTTTTTTTCCCGAGCTTATCGGAGCAAAAATAAGAACAATACTTAACATTCCGACTTATCTTTGCTGCTTCTGTTTAAACGCGATAAGGACATCATTTACTAACTCCGATTAGGATCAAACGGGTCTCAAACGACAGCTAGGGAGAGTGTCTGCTAAATCTCTGAGGGTGTCAGGGGGGATTATCTTACGGGGGAGCCACTAAGGCAAAAATAGTGTGAGAATTTTCATAAAAACTTTTTATACATAGACCAACAACACACAAAATTTATTTATTCATTATCCACTATCTTCATTCATAATACGGGGTGTTACTCTCCTTCATATATAGGGTGGCCAACGTTTCACATCTACAGGGTGGCCACGGAATAATATATAGGGTGTCAAATTAACTACATATATAGGGGAAGCCAACAAACATATACGGGGTGGACCAATATATTGAACTGGATATTCGCTTTTATGAATGCAACCTTTCTCAGTCGCAGGACGTTGAGGTTGTTTGTTCGGATGAGAACTAGGTTTATGATTTCTGGTGCATCTCTTTGATCATTTAGTAGCCTTTGCTTCAATTGTCAATCCAGATCCATGTAATCTGACAATCATCACCAGTAAACAGTAACAAGACCCAAAAATTGTAACATAAGGGTCAATGACCTGCAACAGATTTGATGGTTAATTTTCTCTCTGAATTTTATATTTCAGAATAAATAATGTTCAGACTTACTTTTATAATACGATTGTTTTGTGTTCTTCTGTATTTTGCAGTGTTTTTGCCGCCAACAAGTATTTTTGTTAATAAGGGTCATTTTTCGCCAAAGTGATTTCATGTTTATAGACTGTGGATTGAAAAATTAAAAATTAGTGTTTTAAAATTATATAACTAGTGCCATAAAATTGGAAATTTAACAAAAGGATTTACCCAATATGTTTCGCAACCAGATCAGCAGTTTTATCTCATGCAAGATTGAATCATTTGAATTTGGACTACGTCATTTCCGGTGCTTGGCCGAAAGTCTATAAAAGAGGGTGATTTTATGGACTCTCTCTCATTCGTTTGATAGAATTCCAATAGTGCGTATCGAAGATTGTATTAGTTTTGTTTTTGGAGGTTTTGAATTTGATGGTTGGCAACATTTTGGAAATTTGCATAGTTTTCTAACCTGTTGAGATATTTTGACGTTTTGATGAAAAATTTTTGGTTAAATTGGAAGAACGAATATCGATCTTGAATTCGAGATATATTTTGAAGAATCATATTGGAAAATATTTACTTTTTTTATATCAACATCACGGCTAGGTTATGTCGAATATTTTTATATTGAATTATGTCCACAATTCAATAACACCTGGAAAGTTAATTTTGGTTAATTCCGTGGAACCATCAATTTACAATTTGGAAATTTTATTTCACTTGCCTGGATCAACAGCAGATCACATTGGGGCATCCTGTTTGATCGTGTTTGTGAAACTTACCTACGAGGTTACGTCATCATTTCAACACGTAACTTATCTACTTAAAAGCAGTGACGTACATTTGGGTGAGCTACATTATAAATTTATTTTTAAAACTGTATTAAAATTTTCTGAAGACATTATCTTATTACTTGTTGGCGAACAATTTTTGTACATTATTAAGAGTGTTAATTTGCTAGATTTGATAGTAAGTTTGAACTTATCAATTTTTAATAACCATCATATTTGTTTCTTCTTTGGTATTGTAAATAAAACCACGTTTATTGTTTACTGCGAATTGATTTTTTATTTGAATCTTATCAAAGGGGGCTACATCAATAGAGTGGCATAGAAAGCTGTATTAAAGTAATCAAAGCTTATCAACATAGTAGCATTTGTACCTGGAAATACAGGTTAATTCAATTAAATAATTCTGAGCAAGCGTTGTCTTTGTGGGAGCGATTCATCCAAGTACAACACATCATAATAATAAAAGAGTCTCAAGTGCTGGAGCTAGTCGTGGTGAGTAAGATAGTGATTATTGAAGCGATTTTTGGGCGATACAGTAGTTGCACCCCAAATATCATCACAATATATACAGAGCGTGTCTAAATAAATCTACTATCGTAAATTTCAATCTATCAACGATATCTCGGCCATCTAACGTCGGAAAATGCCGAGAAAACTTCCCGAAGACCCAGGCCGAAGAGGCGGTCCCAAAACACGCAACCACCCCCCCACCCCCCTAGGTCTCGTGGGAGACATTTCCCCCCCCCCCTTAAACATATCTCCGGATATCTCGGGAACGGGGCGACGGAGGGACACCGTTCCAACGACAATGGACTGCCCCACTGAGGGCGCCTCTTCTGAGCCGCCCAAGCAACATTTTTAACCTGGTAGGCCCCTGGCAAATCCCTACCAGTCAAATCTCACAGGTCCCTGTCCCTGTCTAAAACCCTAGTTGGGATTGTGGTAGGGGCTTGCGCCAGGGGCAAATGGACCACCTATTAGGGGCCTCTACTAGAGATCTACTAAGTACCTTTCACAGGGGCCCTGGTAAGTCCCTACCGCAGGGATCTACCAGGGAGTTATTATATGCGATTAACAGGGTGCAAAAAAATTTTGATAATAATTAAATTTATTGTACCTATATTTAATTAATTTTTGCTACATTTTTAATTTTAACAATTTTAACTCTACAACATATAATTTTTTATTTTACCCATTTCTCATTATTTATTCTCATTAGTAAGAACTTGTTGGTGGTGGTGCTCATGATGTCTTCTTTGTTTCTTGGAGTCTGAAATTAAATTTTGAAAATTAGAAATAAAAATCTTACCTTGGCGAGGATCGAACCCGTAACTTTCCCTTCATTGTCCGACAGCGTTAACCTCTTTGCCACCGAGCTGTTGTTATTTTAGTTGTAAAATTGCTTTATGACTACAAAAATTTAATGTGTGTTTTTCAAACACGTGGGTTCAAATCATAAAATACGTCAAAAAAATTAGTAATTTTGATGCAAAAAACAAATCGTTGTACAGTATTGTTTGAAATGTAATTGTACAGGTATTCGTAAAATAAAAAAGAGAAAAAAATGTTGTCGGAATTTTCATCGCAACTTGTTATAATTGCCTGAAAACATCGCTCGTGGGTGTAATTTTGATGCAAAAAAAAAATCGTTCTACAGTAACGTTTGGAATGTAATTCTACAGTGTTTTGTGAAATAAAAAATGGAAAAAAGCGAAAAAAATGTTTTTCAAACACGTGGGGTCAAATCATAAAATACGTCAAAAAAATTAGTAATTTTGATGCAAAAAAAAAATCGTTGTACAGTATTGTTTGAAATGTAATTGTACAGGTATTCGTAAAATAAAAAAGTGAAAAAAAGAGAAAAAAATGTTGTCGGAATTTTCATCGCAACTTGTTATAATTGCCTGAGAACATCGCTCGTGGGTACTTGTTTGCATTTCAAAGTGTAGCGCATGTTGCTCGGAGCATAAATACGTAAAAAAAATGATACCTTCGACATTTCGTTACAACAAATCCCTACCGAAAGCATTTCACAGGGCCCTACAAAGAACCTGTATATGACTCCCTGGCAAATCCCTACCGCAAGCATTTCATAGGGCCCTACAAGGAACCTGTATATGACTCCCTGGCAAATCCCTACCGCAAGCATTTCACAGGGCCCTACAAGGAACCTGTATTTGGCTACCTGGCAAATCCCTAGCGCAAGCATTTAATAGGGCCCTACAAAGGACATGCTAACAGGTACTTGACAAATCCCTATAGACAGGCAAAGCCGTAAACCCTGTTTTAGTTACCTACCAGGTATTTGCCAGGGACCTACCAGAGAAATTTTAATTTCACAGGGAAAAATGTTACTTGGGCGGCCCCCCCCCGGCTTACCCCCCCCCTTTCGAACTTTTCTGCCCCGCAAGCCAAAACGGCCAACGTAAAAACAACTGGCGGTGCGTCATCTAAAGGCCCCGCCACAGTGAATCGAAATAGGCCAGGTTCGGCTTCGGCCACTCCCCCTCTTTCGACACAATCTTTAAAAATCTCAAATTGTAGGCGTGATGGGGGCACAGGGGAGACGCCAGGGGAAAGCCCAATGGGCGCCACACCTAACGAAACCGTGGACCTAACAACAACACCTTCCCACTCGCAGCCAGGATCGGGGGCTGCGAGTATCACAGATGGATATTATATGCCATATAAAACAACTAAATGCCAGAGATGCCGACAGGCCTTCAACAAGCCCATCATACTGGCCACCCACTACGCCACACACCATCCCGCAAATAAAATTTCATTTACATGCTCCAAGTGTAAAAAATCTTTCGCGAAACACCATGCAGCTACCTGTCATATGATAAAATGGGGCTCCGGGTGGTTTTTCATTCGCGAAAGCCGCTACGCGGCAGAGCTAAACATACGAGAAGGCGCCACGCATCAAGCAAACCGGGATGAAGGCAACCGGGATTTTAAACCCCCAAAAAATCGCCTAAAAACAAAAAATAATCGATGTTACATGTACGACAGTCGAGCTGCATCTGCCGGTGCGAAATATTCTAAGTGTTAGAGTCATTCATAGCGCACGTACCGTCAACAAAATGAGCGACTTATGGAATCTCACTAAATTTTTACATGTAAATTAGCAATTTTCAAAATCGATTTACTCAAAATTTTGATTATATCTTCGCTTGTGAAAATTATGTCAGTATACTATATAAACCTTCCTCTTTGCAATAGGAAAGTTTCAAGTCATTCGGAGTGACCAACAATAGGTTACTCTAGCCAAAAAAGTAATAAAAAATTTAATTTTTATATAGAGATTGATGTGAAAAAAACATAAATTAATTATAGTCTTATTTATAATCACCATGTATATTATTTTATATAAATTAAAAACAAGTAGTGTTTGCGATTCCTGTTATTAAAAAAAGTTTTGGTATTATAAATAAATTATGGATAGTAGTTTCAGTGATTATGATACTGATGAACTAATAGAATAATATGGATAAATATATAAAAAGATATCAACCCGAAAAGTTAGTGAACATTTGTAGGGTTAAAATAAATCAAAGTGTGGTAAGAAAGACGGACTTAACAAAGCTCGAGTACAAATTACTGGCATCGGTAATATCAACTTTATGTTTAAATTGGAAGAATGATCAGGCGATGAATGTTGTAAAAGACAAATTAAAATGTGATTTACGGTCCTTCCTTGAAAGTTATAAACTAGGCCCTTTAGATAATGATATACTATATTCGAACGATTTTATAATCTTGGAAATGGAAACTTTTTGGATTGTTATATTGTCTATTATTCTTATGTTTTGATTATTTTTATTTTTATAGTTATAACCTCTTGGTTTTATTAGTTTATTTGCAATTTTTACTGTTAATTAGTGTTATATTTAATTGTTTTAATATTATTTAGACGTCTCCCCATGTGTTTCATGTGGGCTGCTTGTTTTTTTACTATGTACGCAGTTGAATGTTGTCATGGCTTCCGTGCTTTATTTTGTTTCCCGCATAGCAAAAACATGTTTCACACATTTTGTTGTTCTGGTGAGTACTTTATGCCCCTCAACACGAATTTTTTGTAACTTTACTTTCTTAATATAGTCCTGAAGATGGAGTATATCCTCCGAAACGTCGACTAGACAACTTTATTTTGTTTTATTGCTTCCACATCCCCGAGATTCCTGGTTTTTCATAATACTGCTTTGGAGGAGAATTTTGGTTTCTTAGATTTTATAATTAATTGTATAGTGAATTATATTTTTTCTGATATACCAGAAATAGGATGGTATGGATGTACTCATGTAATTGGAGAGTGGTTTAGGATAAAGGGAAGTCTTATGCAACTTCCTATTTTGAAAGTTTGTTTTGAATATTGTACGAGCCCTTCAGGTAAAATTTGTATTAAATGTGCAGTTGCAAGTGAAAATTTTCAACCTGTTATAAGAAGGGAAGAAGTAATTTATTGGAATGAACTTCGTAATATGATACTTTATGAAAGAATTTTTTGTCAAGTGTGATTTAAAAAATTATATTTAATAATGGTCAATTAGTTTTAAATGATTTCAATATTGTAAAATTGTAAAAATTTATTTATATTAAATGTGAAGATGCATGTTAAAATTATATTTAATAATGGTCAATTAGTTTTACACGATTTCAATATTGTAAAATTGTAAAAAATTTTACGAAAATAAAAACAAATAACTCTAAAAATGTTTTTATTATACAGGATGTTGGTTGATCTAGACCAGTGATTCTCAACCACTGTGCCGCGGCACTTTTGTGTGCCGCGAAATTCTAAAAGTGTGCCGCCAAATTTTAGATATATAATTATGTATATATTATATATCTAAAATATATAATATAAAATATATAAAAGCATAAAAATTATATTACAAGATATATAATTTTTAAACTTACCATTTTCTTTGTGTGCCGCCAAATTTTGAAATCGTTAAAAGTGTGCCGCAACAAAAACAAGGTTGAGAATCACTGATCTAGACAATAAAGAAGAAATATTTCAAATTCCTATCAAATATATAAAGTTGTGTTCTTCATCACTCCAAATATTTCAGGGTTGGAAAAATTACCTGATTATTTATCATGCTTTAGTCATTAGTACAATAGTATTAGAACGAGTGAATACGACGACCGCGGCCGAAGATGTTTTTTCAACACACCAATAGGCTTTTTCGTAACAACTTACTTAAATTGTTAACGAATTATACGGGGTACGAAGTACGATCATAAAACTAACTAAATGAACTAAAAAAATTTCCTTTAATTTAATTATTGTTTATGCTTAGTTGCGTAACATTGCATTTGTCTAGCTATGAAAAATTATGTATACCTTACACCCGTTCTTCGACCCTTTTACCTAGTATAAATAGTCCATTAAGATTATATCGTCGGCCTAATGTGAAAATTGCATAAGTCCACTTTTTCCCGAAAGTGGATTTTCCTGCCGTCTATTAGTTTAAGGTCCAACGCATTATCTGTAAAATTGCCGAAGTCCTGTTCCAACTGTAAAGGCGTTAAAATTATAAAAAAGAAATTTACCTAAGTCCACCACGCCGATATTTAAATATCAAGTTGCCTAATGCCCGTATTCACCAACAACAAATAACACTATTCATAGAATAAAGTCACTATTTGGTATTCACCAACATAAAATAAGGTTTATTCATCGAATAAACTTCCAATAAGTTATTCGCAATAATTGGTCGAATAAAGTCCTTATTTGTCGATTTATAACCTTAAAATATTGCAGAAACTGACAAAATAAAATCTGAAAATGCCATTCAGTTACAACTTCTTCAAGTTTTAAAGGAAAAGGCTGAAATTGAGAAGGAACTGGCAGAATTTAACTTAAAAATAAAAAAACAGTAATTTAAATATTTTGTATTTTATTTTTTAAATAAAACTATCTATTAAAAACGGTATTGATTACAGCATTTCTTATTGCAAAATTCTGATTAACAATATTTTCATTTCCAATGTTAAAAATTTCTTGTATTTCATTGTGAACGATGTTTTCATCAGGTGGCATTTCATCTCTTCTATCTATGGCAATGTTATGCAACACTGTTGTGGCTACAATTATCGAGTCCACTCGATCAAGAGCAACACGAAGTCCAAGAGAAAGACATGGAAATCTTCTTTTGAGAACACCGAAAGTTCTTTCCACTGTGTTTCTAGTATGAATATGGCTTCTGTTGTATCGCATTTCTGCACGAGTTGTTGGATTATGTAACGGTGTTAATAAATACTTCTTACAAGCATAAGCACTGTCGCCTAGCAAATAGGAATCCCCAAAAGCATTTTCTTCTAACCGACTTCTTAATCTAGATTCGTTAAAAATTGTTGAATCGTGAGCACTACCGGGACAGGAGGTTACTATATCCATAACTTTAAGGTTTGCATTTGCCACCATTTGAACATTTATGGAAAACCATCCTTTTCTATTCCGGTATAATTCAGCAGTATCTCCTCCGGGTGATTGAATTTTTATATGCGTCCCATCAATCGTACCTACTACTCTGGGAAAGTTTGCAATTTGATAAAAGTCACTGTTAATTTTATCTATTGCAAATCGAGTTTGTGGCATTTTTATATAAATATGACCTTTTAATGCAATATAGTGCGATACTTTGGTAATAATTCTGCTCACACTACTTTGTGATACTAAAAAATTATCACCCGTACACAGTTGAAATGACCCGGTAGCATAAAATCGTAAGGTTATCAGCACTTGATTAATTGGCGATATGGGATCATTTCTCAAACTTGTAGCTTTTAAATTCACTCCAATTAAATTTAAAATATTTTCCACAGATGCTTTCGAGAAACGAAATCGCATCTTAAAATCTATATCATCAAAATTTTCTATAAAATTAGTTCTGGGACGAACATTTCGGGAACGTCGGCAATTTCTATTTTCATTTTCAATTGGAATAAAATGTAGAGGCGGCAATAAATTGTAGCTAAAAACAAAGTAAATTTTATTATACAATAAATTACAATAATATTATGTACTTACATTAAATTTAAATCGTCCATTTCTCTTTCTAATTATGAATATTATGATTATGATGTACACAAAAGCATGTTTGTTTACAACTTATATAGAAATCTATTAGCTTAAACCATTACCAATTCCCCGGATTAACACAGAGTTCATCCCAAAATACAACACAAGGAAGTATGTTTCAACTTTTATAGGTTAAGATTTTAAATTTACCTAGTAATTTTATGACCTACTTTAATTTAACCTACTACTTTTGACCTACTTTAAATTTATTCTACAAATAGTTATTTATACTTGACAAGTGGTTGGTGAATACCAACATTAGTTATTCATTGAATAAACTTTATTCATCCAATAGTTATTTGCAGATTTATTTGTAGTTGGTGCATACGGGCATAACTCCAGTAGTCTCCATAGTTCGGAGGTGTTAATGAACTTTAGAGCTGTTATAATATTAGTGTCTCATGAGAAAGGTAACTACTTTTCATAAATGATAAAAATTTACAGCTAAAATTCATGTAATTTGCATTTAAATTGGTTAATAATTTCCCATAACCTATAATATGGAGTTAGGCATTTTTCTTATAAAATGGGCGAAATGTTTTTAGGACTTAAGTAATTTTCTAATTAAAAAATTTAATTTAATTTTTTTGCGAAATTGATAAAACTTGACCATTTTCGTTTATAATAATTATAACTTTCAGAATGGCGCAGAATTCTAGAACTAGAAAAATATTTCACATGCTGAAACTCGATACACCAGTTACTCAAGATACTAGAACTGCTATACTGAATACATCAGAAATTCCTGATAACACCTCTCGTGTTGTCATAAACGATATTGTTCCTCTCGAAAAATGTACTATACTGCAAAATGTAGTTATTAGTACTGCTGATGATTTATATCTTAGCGATAATGAAACTGTAAGAACTTATCAGCCATTAAGTAATATTGAGCACCTATCAAACGAGTCCACAGTCTATAATATTCAAGGACAAAATGAACTGGTGAATATTGATACCATGAATGTAATTATTTTAAAAGGTGTGAAAAGTAAATTTTATAAGAGAATCAGATGAAGTTAACTGTAATGATATTTCAGAAAATGAAAATGATAGTGACTATCATCCGTCAGATGTAGATATTGCCTCAGAAACATGTTATTTTTCAGGGGATGATAATTCTAAGTTCCATAATATCAGAACAAACCTACAGCTTAATCAAGAAGCAACGACGAATAGTGGTTGTTCTCATCAGTCAACGAGCACAAATAACGTAGAAGCACGTCATGAATCTACTGACAGCATAGAACTTCGTAAAAGAAGAAAAAGACGATTAGTTGACGAGGATGACTGGAAATATAATAGCAATAAAGCAAAAAGGCAGTCTGGCAAAGAATACAAAGGTAAAAAGAAGGAACGGCAGGTATGGAATTATAACATTACTCATAAAGCAAAGGCTATTAAAGCCCGATGCAAGTGTGATGGCAAACATGGTACCAAATGCAATGAAGTAACGGAGGAACAAAGAAAACAGATATTTGAGAAATTTTGGAATTGTTCATGGGGCGAAAAGAAGATATACTTGGCTACCTTGGCCGAAAGAAAAATCACCAAGAGAGCAAGGAATCGAAAAGAAGAAAACATGTCCAGGAGGCAATATTCATATAATTTCTTTTTGCAGGTGACCGACACTAGACGAATAAGAGTATGCAAAACCATGTTTTCGAATACATTCGCTCTATCTGCTAGGACGATTGGCTATTGGCTTTTAGGTATAGTTAGTGAAGATCAGAATACGACAAACAATAATAGTAATGACGAAAATGCTAATAATACTTCAACTACAAAAGATAATACACTCTGAGCGGAAGCGTGTGTTAAAACTGTTTCTAGTTTTTCTTCCTTAGTTCCTTCCTAGTTTAGTTTCCTCTAGTTCTAGTTTAGGTAGAGCCTAAACTAGAATCGCACTATTGCAGACAATCTAGTAGCAAGCTATATCTTGAACCAATATGGACTTCAAAAAGTGTGTTGTACAGACTTTACAAAGAAGACTGGTGCACCAAATACCAATGCAAGCCGTTATCATCCGCATCTTTTGCTATTATGTTTGATGATTTAAATCTCGCTTTATTTTCCCCCAAAAAGGATCAGTGCGACGTCTGTGTAGCGTTCAGGACACAGAATATTGACGAGCTTGTTTATCGGACACATGTGGAAAAAAAGGATGAAGCGCGTGCCGAAAAAGATTTCGATAAACAGGCCGCTGAGAACACAGTTTTCACACTCGACCTCCAGTCAGTGCTGTTATGTCCAAAATCCAACGTGTCCAATCTTTATTACAAAACAAAGTTGGTCGTTCACAATTTCACCCTCTTTGATCTAAAAACTAAAGAGGGATACTGTTACCTATGGCATGAGGGTAATGGAGGATTGGTCTCTAATATTTTTGCCTCCATTGTGTACCACTTTCTAAAAACTCACGTTATTACAGGAGAAAAACACGCGGAGCCCATAATACTTTACAGCGATCGGTGCACCTATCAAAATAGGAACTGTACACTCTCAAATGCATTTTTGAATTTAGCAATGGAGAAAAATGTTATAATTATGCAGAAATTCTTAGAAAAAGGCCATACGCAGATGGAGTGCGATTCAATGCACTCCACAATTGAACGCAAATTAAAGAAAAAAATTATTAATGTTCCAGCAGACTATGTCGAAGTATGTCAAACTGCTCGTCAAATCCTAAACCTTACATAGTGGATTACCTAGATTACAAATTTTTTTAAAGTTTTGACAAACTGCAGTTTGTAAGTTCAGTAAGACCAGGCAGAACAACAGGAGATCCTACAGTTAGAGATTTAAGAGCTCTCAAATATAACCCCAACGGAACAATAGATTTTAAATTACGTAATACCGCAGGATGGGAAGCCCTACCCTGTAGGTATAATAGAAAACGTGATTCACAGCTGATGGAAGAATTACCAAACCTTTACTCCAGCGCTATTCCCATCAAAAAAGAAAAATTTCAGCATCTTCCCAGTAGACGCAGGTATCACAGTGATATCGCTGTGATACCTCATTTGTGTCACAGTTGTGATATCACAGTGTGATACCCATGTGATACCCATGTGTTACCCATGTGATATTTTGTGACTTACTTGTGATTTACCACCAAAGTGATATATATCACCTTATATGCGATATCGCATCGATGCTTCATTTGTGACACAGGTGTGATATTGAAAAATATTATGAATTTAAATAATCGCATCCCTCAAAATTAGTATAACGATGTGTACTTAATTATAAGTTTCTAATCACTTCTATAATATGTGATTATTTAGCCTTAAAAAATTAATATTAAATATAAGATTACAAAAAATAACAACTGTTTTAATTTATTTTTCATTACTTGGTATCTGTAATATTTATTCAATATTTTTAATTTTTAATAATTTATTGCAAATGTTATAAAGAAACTTTATAATAAATAAATCTCCACAGCAAACGCTATGACGCTATTGTGATACGCTGGTGACACTTGTGCGATAATTTTCTGTGACCCCATACTAGGTATCAGGTTCGCGTAGCGGAAACAAATGAAACTCTCGATATTACGGACGCATTGGCGACGGAAATAGAAAAATTAAACATTGATACAAACCCTACGGTTGACGAAAATAAATTATTAAGTAAAACAAATCCGATTAAGGAAGACGAAGAGAACACCGGTTCGGAAGACAGTAGTGACATTACTACCCCTTTTATTAGAAATAGCAAGCTTACAAGAACCTCTATTCGAAAAATACAGAATTTGCCAAAAATTTCACATCCGGATTTAGCAAATTGGCATCCGGATTTAGCTAATATCGCGTTCGACAGCCTAAGAAACATAGGAAAACCCTCGATAAATGAAAATAAAGAAACAACATTACCTCAATTAGATTTTAATCATACCGGTACAACAAAGAAAGAAAAATTGCAAACCAGTTTATCAAGCGATTTTAGTCTCATTAATGTAACACCCGTAAACTCAAAGAAAACAAAAATGGATAATTTAAATTGCACGATGCTTAATGCTAGCTCAATTGATAATACACCCAGACTACCAAAATTCGTCGCTCCCTGTCATTTCAACCCGTCTACTTCAAATGCGCTGACATTTATTAATGAATACGAGGAAGATTCAAATTGTAACGGCTGGACCACAGCCCATAAAATAAAATATTTTGGAACATTTTTAAAAGGCGCGGCATATATTTGGTATAACGATTACAGGGCAAATGCCGCTAACAACGATAAAACATGGCGGGACATTAAAAACGACTTTACTAAAAAATTCGCCGGCGAATCTACCATCCGAATCACAAAAACTAAGTTAATAAACCGTAAACAAGACCCATCAGAGGGTGTGAAAAAATATTTTTATGACCTAGTAACACTTGCTCGGTTTGCGGCGTTGAACGCACAATAAATCAAAGTTTTTTTTGAAATAAAAAAATATTTTTTCAAAAATGGCTAAATTTGAAAAATCAAAGATTCTTTCGGAAAAACTGAAAATTTTTATAGAAAACGAGTTGGAAATTTTTTTTGTAGTTTTTTCTGAAAAGCGCGTTTAAAAACGAAAAAAGCAAAAAAAAAATCGTCCTGATTAGTCCATTTTTGACATAGTTATGAGCGTTTGAAAAAAAAAACAGCATTTTGAAAAAAAAATTCATAACTTTTTTTCGGCTGAGTAAAAAAATTTGAAAAAATTCACAGAAATGTTTTAGGTGGTATAGTATAACATGTAAAAATTTCGCTCAAATCAAAAGGGGGTCGGGTTCAGAAGTGGTCGATTTGGTGTGGAATGCCCCATATATTCCCTTTTCTACATTAAAACACGGGTGAAAAAGTATTTACAAAATTACTTGAAACTAATGCACCATTCTTTGCTGCCATTCTACACCACCTTCATTATTAAAGTAATGCATGTACAATTCTCTGACTTGTTTTGCATTGTTATTGACATTTTGATTATGAGTTTGTTGTAAGGGAAGAAAATTGGTTGCTTGTAAACCCCATTGCCCGTATCCGGATTTTCTCTATACAAATTATTATCTGATGCATAAACAGTCGCATGTCTTCTTCTTAAATAGTTATGCAAAACACAGCTTGCCATAACTATGCTGTCAATTGCTTCTAAATTAACAGAAATTGCTGTGTGAAATATTCGAAAACGATTAGACAATATGCCAAAGGCATTTTCAACTTTACATCTTGCCCGCGACAGACGATAATTGAAAATTTTGTTGTTGTTGTTTAAATCTTTTCGACTGAACGGCTTCAAAAAATCTTCTCGAAGAGTGAATGCTTCATCAGCAACAAAAACAAAAGGCATCAGTTTTTCACTATTATTTGGTTTGGTTGGCGCTGGTAATGATAATTGTTCATCCTTAAGCTTCTTGTAAAAGTTAGTGTATTCTATAACTCCTCCATCAGATATGCGCCCATTTGTACCAAAATCACACATAATAAATTCACAATTAGCATTGACTACAGCCATTAATACCAAGCTATGTGTCCCTTTATAATTGAAATAATATGAACCACTTCCAGCGGGCGGAATAATTTTGACGTGTTTTCCATCAACAGCTCCCACGCAGTTAACAAAATTACATTTTCTTTCAAAGTCTTTTGCGATTTGTATCCACTCATGTTCCGTCGACGGAAACTGTAAAAAAATGACATAATATTATAATTTTTCTAGAACACTCAAGAAAGGGAATATGTAGACCACGACGTGGAATCACTGTTGAGTCCATCACCAAGATGTTCGTCTGCAATCAGTGATCGTAATAAACCTATAAATTCTCCATCAACATCATCACATATCAGTTCGGCTACCAGTAAAAGTTCACAGAGAAAAGGGAAAACTATAGTTGATGAGCAAGCAGACGAAATATTGACTATGGTGGGCGAAAGACTACGTAACAATACAACAAATAATGAGGACGCTTTTAACATTTTTGGAAAAAATGTTGCAGTAAAATTACGAACCTTACCAAGACAAACAAAATTATACACCGAAAAACTCATAAATGATTTATTGTTTGAAGCGGAAATGGGCAATGTTGATCAAAATACCAAGATTGTTACGTCAGCCAATAATCCTACATATACCTATCAACATAACTCACCGTATTTGCAATCAAATGAACAGGGCCGTCTTTACCAGGGGGTGCAAGGGGTGCGGTGCACCCGGGGGCGCCTGTCGAGCGCTGAATTTTTGGATATTTCATTGAACTTAACGCCATTGCACAGTTTTATATACTTGTTACTTATAACAAATATGTATGCGCAAGCAAAAAAAAAATAGTCATCAACAATAATATTTTTTTTACTTTTATTACGCTTTCGGCGCTTGTCATACCGCATTACTACACTACACAAATAACAATTTTATTTAATACAACACGCGCGCGGCAAAATCTCTAATCCAAAGAGAGTGTATGTATGTACGTTTGACACGTTGCCGCCCGGTCGCCCGCACTTGAAGCAAAATGATCTCTAAGTCTTAGGCCCAGTTGTTCAGTATTAGGTTATCTATTAACCTGAATTATTTTCCATGGAAACAATTCTTGAAACAATCATTTCTATGGTAAATAACCCAGGTTAAAAGATAACCCAAAACTGAACAACTGGGCCTAAGTCAATAAAGTGTAAGTTCATTCATTTGAAATGGGCGCGCGGCGCGGCACCTGTACGTCTGTTGCGTCCTTTGACATAGCCGTCCGGGCGCTCGCACTTAAAGAGAAATGATCTCTAAATCACTACAATTAGGTGTAAGTTCATTTGAATTTACAGCGCGGCGCGCGGCGCCTATGTAAGTGTCGGTCAGTGATTGATCTGATTTCTTCTTTTAAGTAATTGAATTCGTTAGCTCATTTAATTTGCGATAACCAGCGAATTAGCACGGAAGTTCTTAGAGAAAAAATATAAAGGTAAGTCAATTTTATTTTTTAAGTGTTAGTGTTAGGTACATTACAATCATTATCATCACATCATCATCACATCATTTGTTTATGAGAGAGAGTCATGACTGTTTTGTTTATTTGTTTATAATTGCAAAAATACAAATTCTTAATGTTAGTGATTGATAAAAAACTACTTACTTTATGTAGAATAAAGAAAGAAAAATTAAATACTAAATTGAAATTTGATTTTATTGTAGATGGCCGAATTAGGGGCTAAAAAGAAACCATCGGGTGCTCAAAATAGAAAAAGGAAACTGGAGAAAGAAAAAATTAAAAAGCTAACTTCTCCGATTGACTCTTTCTTTCGACCTGGTAAGTTCAGTCAGTTGGTACCATAAATAAAACATCTGAAGTGGCATAAATCAGTGACAGAAGTCGCTGGTGTATCCTGCCTGGGTTCGATCCCTAAATTCCTACCTACTTATTATTATTACACTTCTTATTTTTTGTATAAGTTACCTGTAACTGTATACCTAATGAGTCTTAAATAAAGTAGGTTTTTATGATTATGACAATATCTAATTAATTGTTTTTTGCGGATTGCGCACCGGAAGGCGCAATGGTTAGTAACTAACACTCACTCTTGTGCCAAAGGTCTCGGGTTCGAATCCCGGCCGGTGCAATATTTATTTAAATACATACCTTCTCAGACCTTGTGTTAAATTTTTGTATTGTGTGATATGTCCAACACGCGTTCCAATCGTGGAGATTATGGCAATAAATAACCCCATAGTTTTGGAGGCTCATGTCTAACAGTGGACTGGACTGTCTGTACTTATATCTGTACTTATATGGCTTGTGTGTTTGTGATTTGTTTTTGGGGATTATGAATTATGTTTTTTCATGAAATAGCCGCAGGCGAGATCCGCCAATCGCAACTAAAGTATTTTAATTTCTTACTGTTTGCGCACAGAGCGTGCGTAAGCTCCTCGGCAATTCCACACTGAGCGCGCTCGCCCGGACTAACGGATTAGACTATGCCCGATTGCCCGCCTTAACTTTAAGGCGCTGTTTTTAATGTCCTAAAATATTATTGCGTGGCCCTGTTACTACACTTGGTTACACAAATTGTTGACTATCTTATGTTTTTTTAGGTACATCTTCGTCAACATCCACCCGACAGTTAGAAGAGACAGTCAACTTGGAAGAGAAAACTTCTACGAGTATTTCACAAGTTCCAGCTCATACTAGTACCAGTACCTCGCCTGGCTCGCTTACTCCAAGTAAACCAATTCCAATTGTTAACCAACCAGCAACAGAACCAGATGTACGATTTTGTGAAAATGTCGCGAATGATCCTGCTCTCTGGCCGCAAGTAATACCCGATAATTTAAGATTATTTTTAACAGAACGTGGACCGATTCAGATAAAAAAAACCAACCATCCTTCAGATAGTAACATGAGGTCGTTTTCAGATACATATTACAGTAAAAAGTTACAAAACAACGAAATTATTCATCGAGTTTGGCTTGTATATTCCACATCTACTGATTCTGTATTTTGTTTTCACTGTAAGCTTTTTAATAATAATGTCACTGCATTTAATGCCCCCACTGGTTACAAAGACTGGGGGCATTTGTCGAGAAATATAGAACGACATGAAAAAAGTTCAGGGCACATATGTTCTTTAAAAAAATATTTGGATCTAAAAAATGACTTATTGATAGGGCAAACAGTAGACTCGGTAAATCCGAGTTTAAATAGACGGTAAATAGACCGCGAAAGAAAGAGGTGGACGGCAGTTTTGGAAAGGATAATCGAAATTATAAAATTTTTGGCAGGTCAAAATATAGCATTTAGGGGCACAACCGAGAAGTTGTATGACCCAAATAATGGTAATTTTTTAAAGTTGGTGGAGAGTATATCTAATTTTGATAGTACACTATCAGAACACATTGCTCGAATTCAAAGAGCTCAGCATCGCATGCCACATTATCTTGGTCATAACATTCAAAATGAACTGATTAGTATAATTGCTGAAAAAATTAAAACGACTATAATTAGTCTTCTGAAGCAATGTAAATACTACTCTGTAATTCTAGATTGCACACCTGATATTTCACACCAAGAACAACTTACTGTTATTGTGAGGTTTATTTATTTAAATCCATCGACAAAACGCGCTGAGGTACGAGAACATTTTTTAGGTTTTTTACCTGTGACTGATACTACCGGACAAGGGTTGGCGACATATTTGTTAGATTTCTTAAAATCATGCGATATTGAATTAGATGATTTGCGAGGCCAAGGATATGATAATGGGGCCAATATGAGGGGGAAAAATATAGGCCTCCAAAAAAAAATATTGGACATGAATCCTCGTGCTTTTTACGTACCGTGTGCTGCTCAATCCCTTAATTTAGTAGTAAATGACGCCGCTAAAAGCTCATTGGAAATTACAAACTTTTTCTGTATTGTCCAAGAAATCTATGCATTTTTTTCAGCATCCACATCACGCTGGGATGTAATTATGAAACAGATACCTACTTTGACATTAAAACCTCTTTCAAATACGCGTTGGGAAAGTAGATTTGATGCTCTTAGAGCACTCCGTTTTAACATGGATAAAATTTACGATGCATTATACTATATTTTTACAAATAACAAGTATGACAGCGACACAAAAAACATAGCGAGTTCATTAATAGCCAAATTAAAGTCTTACAGCCTTATGCATAGTCGTATACTAGTGGCCACTAACTTTTAGTAGCTACTAATTAGACATTTTAAGAGTAGGTATTGCTATGTTCTGTTACGGCTACCCTCGATTGACCACGACGGGGTTACGAAAATTTTAATTCAAACAATATATAATCGTCCATTTTAGTTTATTAGCAAAAGTTAAGATAAAAATATAATAAATTTATGTAGAAAAGTGATTATTTTGACCAAGCTGTACTTCTGAACACTTGGTAATAGAATTTGTTTACGATGCATTAGTTTATAATACGAATCGTAAGAGTGATATCATTGTACATGATGCAACGTATAGCTACATCTCCCTCATTTACAAAATTTCTCCTTCTGTCTTAGAAAACTTTTAATTGCATCTAAATTACGTGATTGGTTACTTTAAATATCACGTGAAAAATGCATGCTCGTTGAAGCAAAGACGGATAAAAGTTGCATGATGTAATCAGTGTTACTTCGACTGGCCACTCGAAAAGGCACTCAATATTAGTTTAAGTTATTAATAATTTTAAGAAAATGCCAAGTATCTAATTAAATATTTAGTGATTAAGTTCGATTAAATATAATCAATTAGTAATAGTGTATAAAAATAATTATTAAAATTCAAATTATGTTGTAAGATGCAACTTTTGAATTTGAACTTCGCGCCAACGTCCTCTCCAGAAATCCGCCATCTCTTGAGAACTAACAAAGTTCAAACCTAAAATTACACTTCTTCGACGACACGGAAAATAACCTTGGACCACCACGTTGTGAAATACCTACGATCGTCATCTCGTAACCAAACTCTTTCTTCCGGTGTACAAAACATAGTGTCAAAAACAACTGTAACAAAAACAAATGATCGCTCCGAAAGAGAGACGAACATTAAACTTCCAACACAAATAAAACAACCATATTTTGGGGCAATGTCAATATCTTTTATTATCTTTAATATTCTTGTTTGAGGAATATAACCTGAAGCAATGATTTACCTAAATTGTGACCTAATAAAACTGTAGATTTAATTACCCTGAAAGTCGATTTGTGTTAAATCGCTTTAATGATTTTAATTATGTTTAAAATTACTTGTTGGGATTCAATCCTTTGGATTGTTTTAATCTTTTCTTCATGTACTTGGTACATTTTAGAAGTTTGTGGGAAGCTATTATGTGTTTTGTTTTAACACTAGCTGTTAATAGAAAATTACCTTTAAATCTACCTTTACACCACCACCCTTTAACCAAAATAACCCAAAACCCAGATCTACGTTACTACCACTTAAATAACTACAAGTTTTGGGGACGGTTTAATGTAAACTTGCTTTATTGTTAGCCTTACGTGGCTTTGCAGTACTGATTATTTATTTCCAGCCTGCCAAGGTGTTTGGGCCATTCATACAAGAGTCACCGGAAAGCTAAATTGTACTTTATAAACCGAAACCAAACCATTGTATTACCGAAGTCAAAATCTACCATGTATAAAATTAGTGAACAACCTGTACATTATTTCCTACACCTTGTGAGTGCAAGGAATTCCTAAATTCTTTATAATTGTAAATAATGATTAATTAATTTGAAGCAACACCCTGTATATGAGACATAAATTAATTTAGCAACTGAAAATGAAATCTTTCATTATTAAATTAATCTTAGTTGAAATTTACACTCTTCCGGTATAAAATATAAATTACACTTCTTTGTATGAATAACAGCTTGCATTGATAACATTCAATGTAAGTTTTATTTCTAAGAAAAGTTTCTGCTGATGCAATAACCTTGAATTCTACCCACCTACCTACCAAGATTTGAACAAAGAAATGTCTCAAAGAATTCATTATATCATAACCCATAATAATATTAGAATTTGTAAATAGCTTTTATAAATGAAATGAAATGATTTACCTTTAACTAATATTTAATAAAGATGATTTGTATTCTTTAAATTGATCTTAAAGTAAAAACATAAAATAACCTGCAACAAAGTTTTGTTGTAATATTTGAAAAACCCTTAAAATAATATTAAAATCAAATCAATCTCATTGCCAAAATATATATCAAATAATTATTTAAATAAAGTTTTATACCTGATTATTAAAACACCACTGTAAATTAACAAAATAGAATTTATCTAAATTGAACACACGAACTCTCAAAAGTCAAGCCACAAGTGATCCTATTTTCCCGCTCGTTGTTGAGATCTCCTCGCGTTCTCCTACGATCGTTACCGAAACAATTCTTTAACAACTTCAAATATACACGGTGATATAAAAATATTCTAACTTAAAACAGCGGCAAATTTGAAATTATATTAATTTCAAAATTGTAATCTTACAATGTAAAATACCAATAGTGCGCATGTATAATTTTATAAATGAAATTAAGTTAAATAAAAGTTTATTATCAAATTGCATCGACGTAAATAGAGAGTTTTTGCAGGTCTTACGCTAACGGTAACGATAACGTTAACCTTATTTTTGCACTAATGCGCACGTGCAGTACATACCGTGACGGTAAATAAATACCGTGGCCCGCTATTTCTTAAGAAATAAGGGAACGAAATAACGTTTACGATAAATCCACGCCATCTAGAAGTTATTGCATGAGCTCTCAATTTTAAAACTAAAGTTAGGTTTTAGTTCAGTTTTGTCCTATGATTTTGTATATAACTTCATCTACTTCTTCTCCTGCCAGTAACAATTGAAGTACTAACTCATCCATGGTAATTCTAATTATTAATTTGAAAAAAATAAAAGGCGGTAGAGTATAACCTATAAAAATAGCGTGGTAACGTTACGCTAATTTGCAAAAACTCTAAAGTTATCCGTCCCGTTAAACAAAATATCGGACCAGGTCACGTGATTTTATCGTTAGCGTTACGTTAGCGTAAGATCTGCAAAAACTCTCTAATATTACAAACAACGCGAGGTTAAATAAGTTTATCGATTTAAAACGATTCTAAAAATAAGAAGCCTTAAAGTTACAACAAAATATTTCGAGTATTGTATCTGCTATCATGTTTGTGCCGATTCTAATAAACAAAGACTGGTCATGGAATTGTTGGTTAAAAAGAATCTTTTAATTGATTTTTGGAGTGTAAAGTTATACCCGCACATAAATAAAAATAGAAAGTGCGTATTGTGTCTTCGGGAAGAATCAAGCGTCGATGATCGAATTCTACGTATCAACACCGAGGCCTACACAACTCATCCAACGGTTTTCCATATTATGCAATGGTGCATAAAAATGCTAAATTTGCACATTCCTCACCAGTGCGGTCCTAACTCGACGATAAAAAGGTATTGTGAAATTATAAAATATTGTATCGTATGTATTTTGTTTATTAATTATTCCATAATAGTTAACATGAAAATTAACATTGGATTAATTTAAATTCCTATTTTGTTTAATGTAATGTTTTAATTATAACCGAATGAATGAATGAATGACTTTTAGTTTTAAGGAAATTAACGTATTTTTTTAATAAAATACGAATGTATATTTTGATTAAATAAATGTATAAATAGGTCAACGTCTTTGATTCTTTTGCATTGGTACAAAATAATATTTTATCTATCGTAACTACCCACCCCGAGATAAGAGAATACGTAAGTAACTCCGCTGGTGACACTCTGAATCGCCTGTGGACGAGAACCGTTACAGTTCCCTCGGCTAGCTTAGTTTTTTTTTATCTTTTGAGCATAAGTGAACCCTTACCTCAAAAGTGGCTTCTTTTGCTTATTCTGAAAAATGTAAATTTTGTGGGAATATTAAATTCCTCAATGATACGCCTTTGTTTAAATATGCTGATTTAATTTTATCACACATAAAAGAAATTATAATAAACACAAATTCTTAAAAACTACGAACATAAAACAGTTAGAAAAATTAAATAATATAAATAACAAATCTTATACTACGCGTGTTTTCCCCAAATAGTTTATTTTACGTGGCCCAGCGAAAAAACCCGTTTACTGTTATTTCTTTTAAATTTCCACTCGCGGCTTTTAATAATTTAATTAGTCTTACCGCCGATAGGTGTCTCACTATTTCTTCTTTTCATACGCTATTAGGATAGCCAACTTTGCTTCCGTTGTCTCGTGCTTCTTGTGAAAACGTGTCCAGTTTATTCCAATTAATTTCCAATCGTGACCAGTTCTGCATTGATCCAACCCAGTATTTCTGAATTCCGTTCAATTGATCTATGGTAGGTAAAATTTTTTTATTAATCGTGGTTATTTAACCGCACTTTTTATCACAGATTATTATCAATTTTTCCTTTGTAGGACTCCGTAAATATTTCCGTTGGTTTTTAACCAATATTACCGATTTTTCTCTGGAGCAGGCTTTACGCGTCCGTCCTCGATAGCACGCATTTCAGAGACTTCCTGTTTTTTCGTCGTCTCCTTGGTTTTCCTTGGATCGACTTCCTGTTTGTTCCCACTTGGATTTCAATTTTCAGGTAAGATCATTACGCACTGTTGATGGTTAATTTTTAATTAAACTGTCATTGAATTTATTTATAAAGTTTTTTATGTCAAATTTTGTTTTCAGCTTTCAACGTCCGTAACATTCACCACTCCGGAAACTGTCTTTTCGTACCCGATAGCATTGCCTCGGATGGACAACTGTACTTATCGTTCTACCGATTTGTCGCACCACGTAATCATCCGTTAACATTTCTTAAACTATCCTATTTTTAACAATATTAATTTAACTAAAACATCTTACAATTAACAATTTTTGTGTGTGTTAAAATTTTATTCTGTTTCAATTTCCTTCAGCAGTATCATTCAGAAATTTAATTCCTTTACCTATATTTTGTTAAGCTGCGTTCACTTAACTTTTATCATTACGATATGCTCAAACTTTCTGTTGCGTAAAAGATCACTCGTCTCGTTAAAGTAAATAACATTGCAGTATGTACCTATTCCAAGGCACATAATATTTTTTTAAAAATTGTTGATTTTATTTTTGCATTTTACATTATAATTAAAGAGCAAAATATTGAGCTTTAGGTATCTTTCGATGCGGAAGAAAAATCTCTTTCGATTGGATCATTTAGTTTTATATCCAAATGAATAATTAAATTACCAAATAAATAATAGTAAACGTCAGAATTAGTATAATTTACTAAAATGACAGTACTAACTTTTTAATTTAAAAAAACCATCGATACCTACATATTATTAGTGGCTACTAACTAGTAGCCACTAAAGTACGACTATGCATAAGGCTGTTATTATAGATTTATATGTTCAGTAGTTATATGGTACAATATTTTACTAAAGATTAATATTGTAAGCAAAAATTTGCAAAAATCGGACGTAATTATTTCAGAAGCTACCAAAATGATTAATCTGGTTAAAAAAGATTTGGAGAAATACCGCACCGATAGCGCGTTTGAACAGTTGTTATCTGATGCAAAATTAATTGCTGAAGAATTAGAATGCGAAACAGAATTTAAAGAAACTGCTCGTCCACGTCCCCGAAAAAGACATTTTGATTACGAGGCTGCAGATGAGCCCATTTTAGACCCAACCAACAAATTTAAAGTATGTTTTTATTTTTTTCTACTGGACACTGCTATCTCGAAATTAAATGAGAGATTCGATTTGCTGACAGAACACAATTCAGTTTTTTCACTCTTCCAAAACATTGAATGCTGGAATAAATTAGAGATGCATGAAAAAAAATCTCAGTGTTATCGGCTCCAAGAAAAACTAACATTTAAAAATAGATTTGATATTGACGGGGAGGATTTATATAATGAATTAGAATTGTTGCCAATATTTTTTCCCAATGCATCAACAAGTACTCCCACTGATATTGTAAGCTATATATATTCTAATAATTTAATTTCCTCATTTCCCAATATCTCAACAGCTCTGCGTATATATTTAACACTGCCTGTTACAGTAGCAGAAGGTGAAAGATCCTTTTCAAAATTAAAATTAATAAAAAATTATCTTCGTTCAACCATGACCCAAGACAGACTGACAAACTTAGCCATTATAAGTATAGAATCCAAAATTGATATAAAAATAAATGATTTAATTAAAATCTTTGCCAACTCAAAAGCAAGAAAAATTGAGTTTGTTTGATGTATGTGTATGTACATGTAATAAATAGATATTTAGTAATCGATGTTTTAAGTTTAATTTTGTTTTTTAGAGTAATAAATAAATAAATTATCAAAATTACGTGTATTGTGTTTTCTTGGTTGACTAGGACCCCTTTCATACTGCAGTGTGTCGTCGGTCGCGTGCCACGCTGCAGTGTAAAAAAAAACGAGGGCGCAGGCTGAGTCCCGCACCCCGGCGCAGAATAGACTTAAGACGGCCCTGCAAATGAATACTCTCATCCAGCTACTTATCCTGCAATAGATCATCAACACCAAGCAAATAACGCTTCAACGTTGTTTGAAACTTATACACCATAGTTTACGTAGGAGGCATCGGTTTCTTAATTTATTGTACCTTCCTTATGTAAGGTATAATAAGTATTATTAGTTTTATGTTTGAAGGAAAGGATTTGATTAAGTTTTGTTCTATATTTTATCTGTTATTGTATCTGTTTATCTTATTGTATCTATATTATCAGTATTATTAGTTTTGTGTTTGAACGAAAGGGTTTCATTATATTTTGTTTTATATTTTTTTTATTAGTTACCAAAGTTTTTGCTGACATAGCTCTTTTTATTTTTTTATGTAAAGATGAACCTCGTACGTATCGACATTTTCAGAATAAAGAAAACAACTTAATAAATTACGTAAATATAATTTTTTACCTTCATATACTCGGTCTTCAACACTTAAAATATAGCTCTGCAGGTCTCTGGTATTATTTTCCCCAACGACTGAGGAGAAATTAGCGTTGAAAACTTTAAGTCTTCATAATTTCTACCAGTAGCTAAATAGCGAAGTGTGGCTGTTAATCGCTCATGTGGTGATATAGCATCCCTCATGATCGTATCTTGCTTTTTAATTATTGGAGACACTAGCGTTAATAGCCTGACGTAACTTTCTTCATCCATTCTTAGGTAATTTCGCCAATCATCAGGTTCTACTCGTAATTCTGCTAGAAGATTAATATGGGTATATTCCGAGCGTTTTAAAAGCCATTCCTTCACCCATTTGGTTCGAGTTTGTCGTCGTCGACAAACTCTATAAGAGAATATAGTCGTCGTCACTGCTCATCGTGCACTTTCAAACTAACTTGTTTGGCAAGATAGTGTGTATAGTCCAGTCAATAGGGGGTTTTGCCTTGCAAAAGGTGGCGTACTTCTGGATTTTGGATATGTTGTTAAGTTCGGGGCCCCGATGAAAAATCCAAGTTTTCGACCTTGGGGGGGGCGCCGCGTAGTCCGCCATCTTGGATTAAAGGTACTAAAAATAGGTTTTTTCAAAATAACTCCTCAACGGTTATTTCTACGACAAAAAAGTTCAATACTTATTTGAAGAGGGCTAAATTCTCTATATTTCTTATAGATACACTTTTTTTGTAAGTCTAATGCGTAACGAGTTACAGCGGCCGAAACATGAAAATTTTTCAAAAAAATCGTCCATTTCCTCGTTTTTCTAATTTTGAGGAATCATTTGATGCCGTTCATTACATATTTATGATAATTTTGTAAATTCAAAGTCAACTCATTTCCACACCACCACGCGGTAGAGTAAATTGCGCGTTTTTTTTTTAAATTGTGGTATCCCCAGTAGGCCTAATCCACAGATGTTCTTTTTTCGGAATTGAATATGGCAAGTATTGCATACTTGATTTATGTGTCCAAGTGTGATTCAATTATTAGTATTAGTATTAATATTATTATCATTATTATAATTATTATTATCATTATTTATGGTCCAAATCGGCAGTAGTGTTACTTTCGATGTATGTGTCGGATTTCGATTATTATTATTTTTTTGATGGTCCAGGTCGGATCGTGGTTCCTCCGTCATCTTCGTAACTGTCCATGTTATTAGTCTCTCCGTTGTACGAATTGAGAATCGGACAAGCTGGCGGAATTTCGTCATCTTCGTCGTCGCTCTCGATGATGATCTCCGGTGCATTGTCGCATGTCTCGCCATTGCAGAATCCGCAGACAACGGAGCACTTTAGCCCACCTTTCCTGCAGCCACACGCGGAACCACATCCCGTTTTGCAATTACATGCGATCACTTTTAACAGTTCATCGGGCGCTGGTTTCTCGGACATTTCCACTGGAGTGAGCCCATTGGCACCGAATCTCCAGCCCCACTCGGATGGATTTTTTGGGTTTCCACACCATTTTTGGACTTGATGGTACGTCCTAAGCGTGTGCCAACGTGCCGCGTCCGTCGTTGGTGGTAAAGAAGCAAGGTTTAATTTGTTCTTTATGGATGCCTTGGCAAACCGTTGGTAGCGGATATCTTCCAAGGTTTCCTCATCCATGTTCCCACCATACAATGCAACGAGAAACTGTGCTCCAGCGGCTTCGAGATCTGCAGCCTCAGCATTCGGATCTTTGAAGAGGCCAACGATGTTGTTAAGTTCTTCGTTTTTTTGAAGAAGCTGCAGGAACTTGGTTTTTCCTTGATTGAAGAGGATGATGTCGTATCACAGCCGCTGAAAGCATGTAAAAACAGGATGTGTTCGGTTGCTCCTTTTGTTTTTAAACTGTTCGAAGAATACACCCTTTCAGCTGTATTTCCTCTCCCCGGTTTACGTAGAAAGATATTGTCCTTCGATGATCCTAATGCTGTAAGCCGTACTAAAAGATCGACGTCTTCGCCGACGATAAAAACAGCGTCGAATGATGAGCAGAATGAAATCGCTGTGTTGACGATCAACACATCAGCGTCTTCTTCAGCCTGCTTAACAGTGAAATTAATACTACTTTGTATAGATTCATAACGCAGTTGCAGTAAATAAACTTATTCGTAACGACAAAAATCACTCCACTTATAGAAGTATATTTCACGATTGTATTATATAATGTGGTGGTGGTGTGAAAGAACGTCAAAAATCATACAATGTCATTCATTATTACAAAATTCACCCCAAAAAAATTGAGTTAGACGATTTTTTTGAAAAATTTTCATGTTTCGGCCGCTGTAACTCGTTACCCATTAGACTTACAAAAAAAGTGTATCTATAAGAAATGTAGAGAATTTAGAACTCTTCAAATAAGTATTGAACTTTTTTGTCGTAGGAACAACCGTTGAGGAGTTATTTTGAAAAAACCTATTTTTAGTACCTTTAATCCAAGATGGCGGACTACGCGGCGCTCCCCCAAGGTCGAAAACTTGGATTTTTCATCGGGGCCCCGAACTTAACAACATATCCAAAATCCAGAAGTACGCCACCTTTTGCAATGCAAAGGCCTTTTCTGGTCCCTGTTGACTGGACTGTACGTCTGTAGGCAATCACTATTGTCATACATGTACCTACGTCAATAATGATGTATGACATACCTGAGTGACGCTTTTGAACGCTGGTTTGTGGGCAGCTTAAGGTGAAATAACTGACCGCATTCCTACACGTGTCGTCGCATACGAGGTGCTATCAAGAAAGATTCGGTACAAAATCGAAATACGAGGTGCGCACAGAGGAAAATCAAACATTCCCTCTGATACAAGGTGCGTCCAAGAGAAAATCGGACAATCTTTTCTCTTGTACGAGGTGCGTTCGGGAAAAACCCCGACAAACCTACATACGGAGTGCGTCTCGAAAGTTTACGAACAGATACGGGGTGCGTCCAAGAGGAAATCGGAAAATTTTTCTCTCGTACGAGGTACGTCCGGGAAAAATCCCGACAAACCTACATACGGTGTGCGTTTCGAAAGTTTTCGAACAGATACGGGGTGCTTCGGCAAAAATTTGGACAAACCAACATACGGGGTGTGTATACAAAATTCTGAACAACACATACGGTGTGCACTCGGAAAAGTTAAAACATAATATACGGGGTAGTCAAAAAATAAAATCCCAAAAACTAGTATACCGGGTGCAATCAGAAAAAATTTTCCAACTTATATACGGGGTGCACCCCAAACAGATCGGGAAAAACGGCCTAAAGGCCGTAAGACACATTAGGGGCACTAACGGAACAAGCCCCCCCCAAAATTTTTACCCCCCCCCAAAAAAAAAGGTTTCGTAGGAAACATTTTTACCCCCCCCCCCATTTTTTCAAAGCCGGATATCTCGAGAACGGCTCATCGTAGAGAGCCGTGCCGGGTGCCATCGGATAGAGAACGAAAAGGGAATATTTTTCCTCCCCCCCGGGCCAAAAATTTTCAAAGCCGAATATCTCGAGAACGGCTTAACGTAGAGAGCCGAGCCGGGTGCAATCGGATAGAGGAGGAAGAAAGGAACATTTTTCCTCCCCCCCCTCCGGTCCAAAAATTTTCAACATCCGATATCTCGGGAACGGCGCGTCGTAGAGAGTTGTGCGAGGCGTCGTTGAAGAAAGGGCGAAGAACGCTATCCCTCGACAGATCGGAAACCCCCCTCCTGAACAAAAACTCCCCCCCCAAGAAATCAATCATTCCCACGGACAAAACACTTCTCACTCACCATGTCGCAGGCAGAGGCCAAAACATCGGTGGCCGAGACCACAAAAGCGGTGGAAACCCCGCCCACACAGGACATGGAGACGAGAAGAAGGGGCAGGACAGTTTCCCTGACCCAGGAGAAGCCACCACTAACGGAGGCGGAGCTCATTGCAATGCTCAATGCGGCCCTCCTGGCACCATCGGGGAAGAGCACGTAAGGAGACGTGAAAAATGCGGCCAAAATGGTGGCGAGCAAACTTAGGGTCACCAATAAAGAGCTCCAGACGGCCAAATCCGAGATAGAAAGGCTCACCAAATATGCCGCTCGGCAGACCACCACGGAGGAGGTGGTCACGCGGGTGCTGGCCGAGCACGGTGCGACGATAGGGGAGGCCTTAACCCAATTGCACTCCGCCGCGACATCGAAGAAATGGTCAATGTCAAGCTGTCAGACCGTTTGGACAGCCAATACGACCTATTAAAAACGACAATAGAGGCCCAAACAACGGCCCTGACCACCCTCGTCACCGGCACCGCCACCAAACTCACCGCGGCGATTAACAAGGTGGCCTTACAACAGGTCGAGGTGATGGAGAAAGTACAATACGGCTTCGATAACATGGATACGAGAGTCTTGGAGACCAGCCTCCCGATGAACGACTAAAGATGTTTGTGGGTATAAAATCTACCCCAACTCAATACCCGAGAACTGTCTAAATAGATCTGAAAAATTTGAAGATTTGAGTGATAATAAGTTCAAAATAAGTTCACTAAATCGCAACTCCACTGTTATATGTATATTTTTTCAAGTAACACACTCCTAATTTATAATAACCTTTTTTCTGAAAGGTTATAGATGATCTTATTCGGGAATCTTCCGAAAAGCATACAATAGTTATTCCTCCTATTGCTGGCATTTGTGACGTCAGGTTGCAAGAAATTTTGATGCCAGCAGGACTTTTAGAAACGAAAGATATTGCTAAGGTAAAAAGTTTTTTACTAAAATAAAGTTTTATTTATTTTAATCGAGATTACCTTGGTCGGTTTAACCAATGTACTTCCCCCATTTGGCAACCTTTGGTTTCAAAAATATTAATACGAAATTATCATTCCGTATAATACAATTAATTAATTCGTCTCTTGCATCCAGGACTCTTCCCCAGTTCGTTAAAATCTGATTGATATCATGTAACTTATTTTAAAATTATATTTACTTTTTTTTTACACAAAGAAAAAAATATTATCACAAGAACATAATTCATTATAAATTGTAGAATTCGCCAACTACTTTAGTAAATGTTTATAACAATGTCAACTGTCTCAATTTTCAATGTAGCCAATACTTGTATCATAGTGGCGCGAATTGTCTGGACACATCAAAATTGCTTGTTGCTAATAACAACTTAAAGATATTTTGTCTGATCCGTCAAAACCTAGTGACTATTTAAAAGCCTATCAACAACAGTCACTTGAAACAGTTACGATGATGTCAGGAGAGGATGCTGTAGCTGTTTTAGTAGAAGCGAATTTATCTCGTCATCAATATAATATATTGAGATCAAAATCTCCAAAAATCTACCCATCTTATAAAGTCGTACAGGTAGCAAAAAAACAATGTTATCCAGAGCCAAATAAGATCAGTGTAAGTGAAACTTCCGTACACGCTGATCTGCAGATAATGCTTGACCTTACCACTGAACGTTTGATCTTCGCTCAGAGAGAAGTGTTGCTGACACTGAACAGTGACGAGTTAGAAAATATGTGCTTAATTTCAAAATGGGGATTTGATGGCAGTAGCGGCCATAGCTCTTACAAACAAGCTTTTTATGGGTCCGGAGCCAGTGATGCAGCTGTTTTTATAACATGTTTTGTACCCCTACGTTTGACATCTGGGTCGAAGGTCATTTGGCAAAACCCTAGACTAAGTTAGACGAGGTATTGCAGACCTTTAAAAATAGAATTTATCAAACAAATCACCACAGTTTCCGTGGAAGAAAAGAAAAGGATAGACGACCAAATAAAAGATCTTCAAACCAGTATCGTACAACTAGATGGACACAATATAAAAGTTAATCATAGCTTGATTTTTGCCATGATTGATGGCAAAGTGTGCAATGCGGTCACGAACACAACTTCAACACAGAAGTGCTATATATGTGGAGCTACAATTAAAGACTTTAATGATATAGCCAAAGTACTTTCTAGACCAATCAAAACAGAAAATTTGCACAACGATTTTTTGAATGTCTCTTGCATCTGGCATACAGACTTGTAAAGAAGTAATATTATGTTTACTTATGATTTATTTTCAAAATTTAATTTGCAAAATTAAACATCATAATATTGCTGGAGTACTGTTGGTTGCCTAAACAACCAACCAAATTTATTGCAAATTTATAGGAAACTGAATTTAATTACAGTTCACTTAATTTTATGTAAATACATTCGGATAGATGACGATGGTGGAATAATCACTTCTTTAAGTTTTTGTCATTTCTGCAGGAAGCTTGTTGAAATTTTGAGAACTGGGCTCCGACCGACCGTTATCCTGTATTCCGATCCGAGCTTTCCTACGAAATTGCTTACGATTCTAGGCGATTTTTCCAATTACCGACCTTCTTTGGTTACGTTTCTAGCCGAAGAGAAAACTTTCCGATTATACCAGCGACAAGCTTACGGATCTAGGCTTTTAGCTGAAAGTATAATATATTATAACCTAAAAATAAACTACTCTCCCGAAATTGATTCCTTACCTATTTTCAAAGATTCAATCTGCCCCCGTATCAGAAGCCAGCTCCTGACTTCCTCCGTTTTTTTCCGTTTACGCAATTGGATCCTCTAAAATAGAGAAATTCAGTAATCACTTCAAAGTAGTTTTATTTTTCTTCCGTTTGTTTTGAAATCTCAGTAATTTACCTTCAATCAATTGTTGATTATCCGCCACCAGAAAAATTCAGTTTCCTTTGAACATAATAAGACCACTTGTAAATAAAACTTCGATAAATTACAACATAACTTTTAAGGGTTATGTTCGGTCTCATTCCAGTGCCGTGCTAATTAAATTTCATTATAAGGTTTTTGAATTGTTTAAAGTTTGTAAGATAAAATTAGTAATTTGCTTCCGTTTGTTTTAAGTTTTCCATTTATTATTAATTTGCTTCTTTTCTTTTTTTCATTTATTGTAAATAAAATTCTTAATTTGCTTCCGTTTTCACGTATTGTAAAAACATTAGTAATTTGCTTCCATTTGTAAATATAGTCAATAAAATATTTAATTTGATATAAACATTTTTTTATTCTTTTATTTTAGTTTTAAAGTTTTTCCCTTTAAAAAGCTTTTGGCGCCCGAGTACATTATTTTTAAAGTGTTAAGAAATCGACAAGACGTCCTCAACCCTGGCTACCCAAGGGGCAATTTGAACGAGCCCAAAATATCGTTACAGACTTCCCATCGAAAAAAAACAGGCTCGGAAAAACAAGAAAGATGCCGCAGGAGTCTCAGATAAAGAAAAGGTTGAAGAAACTAAGACAAAAATACAGCCTCAGTTCAGAGAAAGGCTAGGCTTGATAGTGGACAAGCCCAAGCCAGAATTCGGAAATTCGAATGACGGAAACACAGCGAGATTTTTTTTAAATGCCGCTGTGTCTGCAGAAATTACAAACCTGGATTTACAATTAATACAGAAAATGCACAATATATTAATTGCCATGTCATCTGGCTATGAGATTGATGTAGAAAAATTCCGCACATATGCAATTGAAACTGCCAAATACTTTGTGTAAAAGTACCCGTGGTATGATATGCCGACCACTGTTCACAAGTTTTTTATTCACGGGCCAGAAATAATAAAACATGCGCTGTTGCCGATAGGCCAATTAACTGAAGAGGCCCAAGAAGCCCGTAACAAAGATTTCAAAAAATTCAGGGAACACCATTCTCGACAATGCAGTCGCGAGAAATCTAACACTGATATTTTCAACCTCTTGCTTTTGTCATCAGACCCTGTGATAACAAGTAAAAGGAAACTGCCAAAAAAAAGTTAACTTCACTTCCCAAAGAAGTTCTAAATCTTCTAATTGCTCCACCAATACAGCAAAGTGAAGATTCTACGAATGATGATACCCAAATTCATGATGAGGATACTGATTGTAGCGACGGCGACGAAAGTGATTAGGGTGGTTATAATATAAGATGTAATAGACATATAAATGTCATATTGTATATACTTACATAATATTATGTAAATAAAATTGATTACTTACATATCTGCCTATTTTATTTTTGCTAAACCTATCTTGTCATATCGAAATGTCCACTCGAAAATAGCATTATGAATTAACGACACATTTTAATAATCTTGCCCCAGTGTGCGTCGCGTAAAGTAGCAAATTTGTGAACATTCTCTTCGTGCGGGTTCGGAAATTTTTGCTGAGTCATATTTTCATCAGCCTTACTTAATTGAGACTTATTTGAAGATAAAGCAGCACGTAACATATTGCGTTCGCATACTGATGCAGAAGTGCTACGTTTATTGCAATTTTGAGCGTTGTAGATGGATGCACTGGACAAGGGTGGTAAATTTGAATTTCCACAATTTTCATTCGCCTTCAATTTTCTAATCGTTACTTCGGAGTTATTTAAGAAAATATTCTTCAAATTCGTTGGCTTTATTTCTTGCGTCGCGTAAAGTAGCAAATTTGTGAACATTCTCTTCGTGCGCGTTCGGCAATTTTTGCTGAGTCATATTTTCATCAGCCTTACTTAATTGAGACTTATTTGAAGATAAAGCAGCACGTAACATACTGCGTTCGCATACTGATGCAGAAGTGCTACGTTTATTGCAATTTTGAGCGTTGTAGATGGATGCACTGGACAAGGGTGGTAAATTTGAATTTCCACAATTTTCATTCGCCTTCAATTTTCTAATAGTTACTTCGGAGTTATTTAAGAAAATATTCTTCAAATTCGTTGGCTTTATTTCTTGCGTCGCGTAAAATAGCAAATTTTTGAACATTCTCTTCGTGCGGGTTCGGCAACTTTTGCTGAGTCATATTTTCATCAGCCTTACCGAGGGGTTAATCACAGAGGCAGTCTGGTGTACAAGTCTCGTGGCATTCTTTGGAAGTCCGTGGCATTCTTTGGAAATCTCGTGGCAGTCTTTGGAAGTCCGTGGCATTCTTTGGAAGTCTCATGGCATTCTATGGCAGTCTCGTGGCATTCTTTGGCAATCTCATAGCCATTCTGTGGAAACGGTTGGATGCCCAAAAAAATTTATTTGACGAAAGTTGTAGCCCGTTAAATTCCATATCCGGTTTGAGCCGTTACTTTTTCTCTTTAAAGGGAGGTACCCCCCCAAGGGTTTGGACTTGGGTAAAAATTTTATTTGAAAAATTGTCTTAGAAAAGTGTCCTTTATCACCGCCTCAAAGGTTCTCCGCGGTCACGGGGACACCCTGTATAAGCAGTAGCGTTAAAACCATGAGTGTGTATGCTGATGAAGAAGCCCGCCTTATTGCGTTTAGAAATTGTAAGTCTCCATTTGCAGATCCAAACGATTTGGTAATATCTGGTTTCTACAGTTTACACAATGATGATAATGTTCGGTGTGCGATTTGTGCAAACATTATTGGTAGCTGAGAAGCGGGGGATGATCCTATGATAGTACATAAAAAGTGGTCTCCAAGATGTCCTTTGCGTTTTTGCGCATGTTTGCGGATTTTTTCCCAATTCAACCCCCAAAAATTATGCAATTGGTAAAGATGTTTGTGGGTATAAAATCTACCCCAACTCAATACCCGACAACTGTCTAAATAGATCTGAAAAATTTGAAGATTTGAGTGATAATAAGTTCAAAATAAGTTCACTAAATCGCAACTGCACTGTTATATGTATATTTTTTCAAGTAACTCACTCCTCATTTATAATAACCTTTTTTCTGAAAGATTATAGATGATCTTATTCGGGAATCTTCCGAAAAGCATGCAATAGTTATTCCTCCTATTGCTGGCAATTGTGACGTCAGGTTGCAAGAAATTTTGATGCCAGCAGGACTTTTAGAAACGAAAGATATTGCTAAGGTAAAAAGTTTTTTACTAAAATAAAGTTTTATTTATTTTAATCGAGATTGCCTTGGTCGGTTTAACCAATGTACTTCCCCCCATTTGGCAACCTTTGGTTTCAAAAATATTAATACGAAATTATCATTCTGTATAATACAATTAATTAATTCGTGCCTTGCATCCAGGACTCTTCCCCAGTTCGTTAAAATCTGATTGATATCATGTAACTTATTTTAAAATTATATTTACTTTTTTTTTACACAAAGAAAAAAATATCACAAGAACATAATTCATTATAAATTGTAGAATTCGCTAACTACTTTAGTAAACGTTTATAACAATGTCAACTGTCTCAATTTTCAATGTAGCCAATACTTGTATCATAGTGGCGCGAATTGTCTGGACACATCAAAATTGCTTGTTGCTAATAACAACTTAAAGATATTGCGCAATTCAACGCTGAATCAATAATAATGTTGGTAGAGTAGGGTTACAATTCTTCCCCCTTATGCCAAAAGCACGAATGTGCAAAAATTGCTATTTTGACCTATAAGTGCACTTTCTTTCTAAGAAAAAATTTTTTTTAAATTATCGTTAGATTTCGGTTACAATATATTCCAATAACAATAAAAAATTGTCTGAATTACAAATAAAATTGATTAATTTCATTTACTTCATAATTTAGTTCAAATACACTTGAGTGAAAACTAGAAAAAGCATATTCGTGGGACGAATTTAAATCGATTATTGCAATATACATTATTCAATATTTTTAATTTCCGCAGATCAGCAAATATTATAAATTGGAACTAAGAAAAGTTTTTGTCCTTTTTCTTGATTGGTAAAATTAAACTGACTTTAATTTCCAGAAACATGATGAAATATCAAGAGAAATTGAAAAATTCCTTCAAGAATACGATGTAGTGAAAGAGCATGATGTAACTCAACCAAACGTACTGCTTACTCCTGCCGCTAAAAGTAGGAATCGTCAAAACTTATTAAGCTCCCTAGATGCAGATAACGAAAAAGTAAAAATATTTGTTTTTAATTTTCAATTTTTATTTAATTATATTATTTCTAGATGCTAGCAAGGTATAAACCTTTCATTATGAAGGATCCGAATATCTTAAAAATTTATGAAAAAACAAGTAATGAGTTTAGGGGAGAGTTGCTACATTTCTGGTTCAAGAATGGGCTGATCTAGAAAACTTAATAATGTTTTTTACTTCCCTATAAGGAAGTATTGTAATCATGAAAAAATTCGATGTCGATATTTTAACGGAAATATCCGTTTTGAGCATTTCTGAATCCGTTTTGACTACTTTCGCAATGATGTCTGTATGTATGTCTGTATGGATGTATGTAACGCAAAATGTCTGTAAGTTCTGTATCTCTGGAACGAATTGTTATATAGTAACAAAATTTCATATTTAACACTTTAATCGGTATACAAAGGCACCGTTTGATTTTGGAGGAAATCCTTAAACCGGAAGTAGCACTTCACTTGAAGGACGAAATGTAACTAGTAACCAAATTTCATATTTAACACTTTAATCGGTATACTAAAGCACCATGTGATTTTGGAGGAAATCCCTAAACCGGAAGTAGCACTTTACTTGAAGGACGAAATGGCTTTTCTTCAATATCTCAGGAACAAATTGTTATATAGTAACCAAATTTCATATTTAACACTTTAATCAATATACGAAAGAACCATTTGATTTTGGAGGAAATCCCTAAACCGGAAATGGCACTTTACTTGAAGGACGAAATAGTTTTTCTTCAATATCTCAGGAACGAAATGTTTTATAGTAACCAAATTTCATATTTAACACTTTAATCGGTATACGAAAGCACCATTTGATTTTGGAGCAAATCCCTAAACCGGAAGTAGCACTTTACTTGAAGGACGAAATGGTTTTTCTTAAATATATTATGATAAATATTTTATTGATGAATTTTTATTTTTTAATCAAAATTAAAGCAAATACAATTTTCTATAAATATATTGGAATATATTTTTCTGTACCAAATACCATTTAAGATTTTTAAGACAAATTTAATAATTTAATTAAATAATAAAATAAAATTTAAATAATATTTCTGCGAATCTTTAGATGAACGATGAAGGAATGATTCCTTGGTGCTACCCGAACTGCACCACGGCTTATCAGGGGTCATTTCTTGTACCCAGGTAAATGTAATCCCTTGACCGAACTGCACCACGGTCAAATGTCGTTCCGTAATCGCTTTACCGAATTGCACCACGAGCAAACCGAGCAGGTATCACAAGCAAACAGATAATATAAAGAAATAAATACACAAATATCTAAATTCTTTGCAATTTAAATTTCGAGTTTAATATATTAATTCATATTATATTATACAGGGTCGGAGCAGGTATTAATAAAATAATAACCCAAAACAGTGAAAAATTAAATTTTTTTTGCCTTCGAATTTTGGGGTGTGCATTCGATAGGGAGGGTAATCCATCGTCAAAACCTACTCTTCCGGGGCGCCCCTCCGCTCCGCTCCGGGTTGCACCCCTCCATAGCGGTTTTGACTCTGGTTACTAGGCTAAACATACGAGAAGCGCCACCGATCAAGAAAACCGGGATAAATAAAAACCGGGATGTGAGAGACCCTCGAAATAGCATTAAAAAGTATAGTTGCGGTATGGGGCAGTAAACTATTACGTTTCACCCCCAAAAAATCGCGTAAAAACAAAAAATAATCGATGTTACATGTAGGAGGCATCAGGTTAAACTCCAGCATTGTGCTTTAACTTTTAACAATAAAACCACCTTACCTAAAATATTACAATAGAGGTGGTGCAATTCGGACGACCGACCCTTGGTGAGGTGTTTACCTGAAATTACGGTGGTGCAATTCGGGTAGGAGATTTGTGAACTAATCTTTTCGCGGTGCAATTCGGGTACACCGGATTCCTTATAGGGAAGTCATGTGCTGGCCACATCAGATTTTTTAATTTTAAAACCATTCGAATGTTTATTATATATTTTTATGTTCATTTTTATTTTATTTCCAATTTTCAACCCAAAAAGAATGTCAAAAATCATTTTATTTTTCCCAATATTTTTGGAGTTTTATAATAAATTAAAATTAAAAATAGTCTTTTTCTCCAAATTCTTTATTAAATGAAATGAAACGATAATTTTAATTTAATTTACAAAAAATTATTTATTAATCCAAATCAATTTGCTTACATTTGTACTTTATATTTCAAATAGATTTTTAAAGTGTCTATGAAATAGCATAATGTCATCTGTACTGCGGAACTAAGCAAGAAGGTCCTATCTGACACTTTTAAGAAAATGCAGTTACATACATAACTAGATGTAGATGAGCTATTGATAGTGTCCGAGCTTTTCAGGTATTAGCTTGCATTGTCGTTCCGATTTATGACATGAAGTTTAGTATCGTACCATCCGACTCGAGCCGTCGAGTCTGGAATTTATCGGGTAGTTTTTACCACTAATATCGTTGTTCGTGTCGATCCATTGAGCAATTTACGGATTCAGTTTAGAGATTGAGTTAATTTTAGCAACCTTGGATTGGCTGTTTTACGTTTAGTTTTTTTGATCGTATCGTGTCCAGTATCGTCGTTTTACTACGTGTAGGTATTTATACCGCAGTTTTTTAAGTTCTTTCGGTTTAAGCCGTGAGACTGAGCTAGAGGTTAGATATCTTGGTTAGCTTGCAGTCACTTTGATGAGAGGTTAGTTCACCTGCGATGTTTGATATCGTTTTCTTTTTTCGGCTGCAATGGGAATGCCTTTCCAGTCTGTTTTCTGCCCTTTCGGGACTTTTGTTACGCTTCTTGGTCAGAACTTAGAGCTGCTTCCAGGACCTTCTCCCCAAGTTTGGTACGCAAGCTTCATATCGCTGTTGCCATGCTTTGAGAACTCTTCTACTTTGGCTGCTGAAATGCCATATCTATACGAATTCTAAAGACGATCTTATCTCGTACCCGTTATTTTATGGAGTGGTATCTGAACAATATGTTAAAACTGCGGTATATTTTATAAAAATATGTTTTAAATTTGTAAAGGAGCTACAGGAATTCCAGAAATCGAAAACTTCATGTAACAAATTATTTCAAATGTCCATCTTCGATGGCGATATCGAGGTAACGGTTTTTAATTATTGGATAGCAGACAAAAAATTTAAAGTCGAGTTGGAAATGTACATAGATTTTTCCAACGATCCAGTTTCCAGGATTTTCCAATCATAGAATTGTTCCTGAAAAAGTTATAAATTTGGAGTTGATTTACCAAACATTGTATTGGTTAAATATGAGTAAAAGCGAGTTTGTAGGAGGGAGGGAGGGTTAAGTACACAAACTTCGGAACCCTTAATCAAACTGGGAATCTCTATCCTCTATCGCTATGTACAGTAAAAAAAAACAACCACCATGACGATTAACGTAGTCAATAATAATAACTTCTGTGGTTTGTGGGAGGTTGTATTAACAACAATAGTTGCAAAACCTGAAGATAGAAACTAGAGGAGGGTGGGTTTGTACAGATACATAATACTTAATTTTAAATTAGCAAATATTTTAAATAGATTATCTATTTTCCATAGAAATAATGTAAACTGCTAAATATTCATTATTATTATGATAAAATATTGTTATTATTATGATAAAATATTGTTTAGCATGCAGGTGTATGTCAGCAAAATAGAGCGATAATTTTTCATATATAATAATCAACCTATTCGGTTCTCAATTATTGTGTCTCTCTAGTTATCGTATAATGTAAGTTTAAAATTATTTTGTTAAATTTATAAATATTATTTTTTAATTGTAATCTTTCTTTGATGTAGACCTTGAAGACTGTTAGCCAATAGTAATAATTGAGAGAACCTCCCCTCCATCTATAATACTAGCCTTGGATTTTAACCAAAAGGTGTGGTTTATACGAGTCTAGATGTTTTATATAAATACAAATTTTTAACATTTTTGCTAATGAGTTGAAATTATATATATTTGAAATGGAATGCCCGATTTGTTTAAATAAGTTGGCCGATTTTATCGGTGTATTAGAGTGTACCCATACATTCTGCAAAAATTGTATTTTAGCTTAGTCTGTTGATCATAATACCTGTCCTTTAGGGCGGGAAATTTATAGTAAAATTAAAATTTTTAAAAGTGGTGAATACCAAGAAACCATCACCACCCCAAAACCTCTAACAAATGTCACTGCACAACCAATACATACTATGGAACATAGCCATAACAAGTTGGATCTCACAATAACATCTGTTGTGAGTATGTTTATGGATGTTCAAATTACCATTATTAGCATATAAATAAAAGGTATACAGTATTCATAAAAATTTAAAACAGGTTAATAAACCCTTTTTAAGCAAAGTGTCAAAAAACGTTATTCATAAACGTTCAATAGCGTTAAAACACTGTTATACGACTGTTTTAAGTGACTTGTTTTTATAGTTCATACATACCTACTATAAGCCTGTTTTAAAGTTAACCTAAAAATATTTGTTCATAATATATAAATTACCGGTATTAAATTATTAAACCAATATGAATGCAATAGCGGCTATTAATGCTATTAATGTTATTAACATGATTGGTGATGTGCCTCCGCGTCGTAGGAAATTGTACAAGCCGAGATTCTACCCTTTCACGCTTTGTGATGTTGAATTTAAAAAGAAGTATAGGTTCAATGAAGAAACTATGTCGTATATAGTGAGGCTTGTTGAAGAAGACCTGACTCTTGATAACAGAGGCTGTGGAACATCGCCTAAACTCCAAGTATTAATTGCAATTCGATGTTGGGGTCGACGGGAAGTAAGTAATATTTTTATAAAAGTAATACCCATATTGTTGTATGTATGTTGGTTCATAATATTTACTTCTAGGTTCAGGACGATGCTGGTGATCTTCATGGCCTTAGTCAAGCGACTGTGAGTCGCATTTGTGCGAGAGTGGCTCGTGCTCTTGCTCGTCACTCAAAGACCTTTATAAAAATGCCAAGAACTATAGGCGAGGAAGAAAGAGTGATGCTCAACTTTAAAGCAATTCGAAATTTCCCTGGTGTTATTGGGGCAATAGATTGTACCCACATAAAAATTAAGAAATGTGGAGGTGTTCTCGCACAATATTATATTAATAGGAAAGGATTCTATTCGTTAAATGTCCAAGTAATATTTTTACTAATAAAGCCATTTGAATATATGTGTATAATTTTATACTTTTTAGGCTGTTTGTGATGCTAATCTTCGAATCAGAGATTTGGTTGCAAGATGGAGAGGTAGCACTCACGACTCGAGGATATTTAACGAATCGGTTTTAAAAGAACGGTTCGAGTTAGGAGAATTCCGAGGCCGTTTGCTTGGCGACTCGGGATATGAACTTCGACCTTATTTGTTTACTCCTTTATTACGACCACAAAATGAGAGAGAAGAAAGATATAACCAGGCACAGATAGCAACGAGAAACCCCATAGAGAGATGTTTCGGCGTTTTGAAACAAAGATTCCGATGCCTTCTCCATGGTCTCCCTGTATCTTTACTTAAAGCTAAAACAGTTATTGTGGCTTTAGCAGTTCTTCACAATTTAAGTGTGGATTTAAATGATCCACTTCCAGGTGATTACATTTAAAATAATTAAATAAAAAATTTAAATAGTTTGGTTTATTAATAATTGATTGATCAATGTAGAACCTGCAATAAATAAATTTTGTTTTAGATATGGAAGAGTTTATGGAGGATGCTCAACAAAGACCTTTGGAAAGAAGTGAACATGTTGAAAACGCTCAACCTGAAAGACGGTCCAAACATATTTTAAAGCATTTTATAGAAAATAACTTTTTAAAATAATATGTGCATGTAATGCTATTAACATTACTTCAAATCACTTGGCAATCACTTTATTGCTGGAGCAATAAAGCCACGAAAGAACTCAAAAAGTTTCATGCTATTATTATTATAAATTATTATGAAATTAAAAGACATTATGATTTCAACTTTTTATTTATCTAACGATCCTACTCTGCCGTCATAAGTAAGAAGGCAGTAAGTCAATTTTTTTCGAAATTGAGTTTTATATAGATATAGATTTTGGTTAGCCTGCAGTCAACTTCATGAGAGGTTAATTCACCTGAGATGTTTGATATCGTTTTCGTTTTTCGCCTGCAATGGGAATGCCGTTCCAGTCTGTTTTCTGCCCTTTCGGGACTTTTTTCTTCTTTACGGCTGGAGTGGGAATACCACTCCAGCAGTGTAGCCAACCCTACAGTTTTAACTGTAGATTTACAGTTTTTTCGAAATCTTCCCAGTTTTCAGTTCAGGCCTCCAAATCTACAGTTTTTTATTCAAGATGCCAGCGTCATCTATTTTATATGGTGCGTAGTCCGTAAACTAACCGAGCTTCAGCAAAACCTACCTCTACCGACCTAGACTACGTAATTGTCAATCGATTTGATAGATGGCGTTATGTCGGGAATCCGGGGAATCTCATGCGTTACCTTGCCCGAGCTGTCCGTCATTTGTTTAGATTGTTCCGAGTATTTTTGTGTTATTAGATACTTATTGATAACGGAAACAATAAAAAAGTTATGAAAATGGTTAGCAGTAGTGATTGTGAGTCAGATTTTGATAAAACTCCACCAAGAAAGAAGAAAGTAGTGAGATACGAGCAAACATTCATTGACTCTTGGCTCAAAGATGAAAAGTTTAGTGGATGGCTCGCAAAAAGTAAAAAAGGTAACACATATTTTTACTGTTCTGCATGCGACTGTGACCGGAAATGCGGCATTCAAGAACTGACGCGACACAAAAATTCATCTAAGCATGAAGCGAACTGTAAAAAAATGCAAAAGCAACCTAAGCTTACATTTTTGTTGCCATCAACATCAAAATCACAGCAACCGCAGCAGATGACAAAAGCAGGTGAAATTAAACTAGCTTGTTTTATTGCGGAACATAACCTTGCATTTAATGTTGCATCACATCTAACTAATTTAGTAAAATCTGTGTGTCCAGATTCGAAAATTTCTGAAAACTTGGCTATGAGCCGAACGAAAGCTCGAGCTATTGTAGTAAATGTGACAGGAAAAACGGCTGAAGATAACTTGATAAAAAATTTAAGGGAAAACAATTTTGCATTGTTAGTAGATGAGAGCACTGATAAGTCGACAATCAAGCATTTAGCTTTAATAGCAAGGGTAGTTAATTCAAATTATGAGGTAGAAGACAAATTCCTAACTTTGATACCAGTTACCGACGGTTCAGCTAAAGTTTTATACAATAAAACTATCGAATATTTTATTGAGAAAGAAATCCCATACAAAAAAAAAATGTTAGGATTTGCTTCTGATGGTGCCAATGTTATGTTTGGAGGAAATAACTCGATGGTCACTCATTTGAAAAATGACATACCCAATCTGTTCACCATGAAATGTATATGCCATTCATTTGCGCTTTGCGCATCCTACGCATGTGAAAAATTACCGAGGGGTGTTGAAGATTTTTGTCGCGAAGTTTTCAATCACATACAAAATTCACCTAAACGCATTGGTGATTACAAAACTTTTCAGGCGTTTGCAAATATAAAGCCTCATAAAATATTGCACCCTGCACAAACCAGATGGCTATCGTTGAACGATGTTGTGAATAGATTGTTGGAACAGCTTCCAGCTATTAAATTATATTTTCAATCCGCAGTTTTCACAGATCGTCTTCTTTCTGCCCAAGGTATTTTAACGAAAGCCATGGAACCGACAACCGAATTATACTTGGAATTTCTACGATTTGCGTTGCCCATATTCACAGATTTGAATAGGGAAATGCAGGCAGAAAAACCAAAGTTGTACTTATTATACGATCAGATCTACACAGCATATATAACAATTTTAGATTGCTTTATCCAACCGGTTTATTTAGAACTAACAGAAGAAGAGAAAAAAAAAGCCAAAGACATTTCAAATGCCAAAGAACAGAAAATATTAAGTCTTGATGTAAATGACGTTCGGACCCATATGCCGTTATTCGAAACATATGTAGGCGGAATGATACCAAATTTGATTCGATTGAAAAACGACACTCAAGAGTTGGACGACGATAAACTGACAAATTTTTACAGAAAATGTAAAGAGTTTTATATTGAGGCAGCAGCCCAAATCAAACAAAGATTTCCTTTCGATGACAAAGAACGTCAGGCCCTAAAGTGTCTACAGATGTTGAACCCACAAGCGATTTTAGATCACGATTTGAACAAAAAACAAATAACTTCAATTTCTGATCTATTATATTATTTCCCAAGTATTTGCCCGGAAAATATAACAGAATTGGATAGGGAATGGAGAACTCTTCGCAATACCAATTTAAATTTTGATGACACTGAGACGAGTGAGACGCTCAATGTGGAACAATTTTGGGGCCATGTTTCCAAATTAAAAAAAGGCGATGGATCTGCAAACTTTCCACTATTATCCGATTTGACCAAAAAACTTCTGTGTTTGCCGCACAGTACTGCTACGGTAGAACGTTTGTTTTCGAGCATCAATGTTATGAAAACTAAACATAGAAATAAACTTTCTACGACCACAATAAAAGGAACTTTGCACACAAAATCAGAAATTAAAGATTGTTTCAAATTCGATGCGACAAATGATCATTTGAAAAAATTCAATAAAACTATGTACGAATTCAAAAACAAAGATGAAATGGAAAATCAAGAAGATTTGCTAATAGAAAATGAGACGGTAGCTGAATGATAAAGGATAAAGCCCTCAGATCAATGTTTTGTCAATATACATATATTATAATGATTGTTTATTTGTTTATTTCAAAGTTTAATTATTTTGTAAATCTTATTAAAAGTTTGATGATCACATGTTTTTTGTTTATAATTACCACCTCCTATGTGTTTCATTTATTACTACTATTAAATAATACCATATAAAAAAGCTGTAGATTTACAGTTTTCAAATTAATATTTACAGTTTTCTACAGTTTTTATCAAGCATGTATGCAGTTTTTCTCTTGGGTGGGGTTGGCAACACTGCACTCCAGCCTTGTCGTTGTGCCTAGTTGCGCTTCTTGGCCAGAACTTAGAGCTGCTTCCTGGACCTTCTCGTCAAGTTTGGTACGCAAGCTTCATATCGCTGCTGCCACGCTTTGAGGACTCTTCTACTTTGGCTCCTGTAATGCGATATCTATATGAATACTAAAGACGATCTTATCTCGTACGTTATTTTATGTAGTGGTATCTGAACAATATGTTAAAACTGCGGTATCTTTTATAAAAAATGTTTTAAATTTGTAAAGGAGCTACAGGAATTCCAGAAATCGAAAACTTCAAGTAACAAATTATATCAAGTGTCCTTCATCGATGGCGATATCGAGGTAACGGTTTTTAATTATTGGATAGCAGACAAAAAATTTAAAGTCGAGTTGGCAATGTACATAGATTTTTCCAATGATCCAGTTTCCAGGATTTTCCAATCATAGAATTGTTCCTGGAAGTTATTGATTTAGATTTGATTTACCAAACATTGTATTGGTTAAATATGAGTTGTTACGGTATCCGTTAAAAACCATATAAAATACCTAATATTTCAAATTACCTTGTATAAACTATTCTCTTATCCTCGCTACGAAATAATAATGTCAAGTAATAAGTTTATTAAAAAAGAAATAGCTATTTTTATTACAAAGTATCCACAAAGTTTCGCTCCAACTTTTTATTACGCATTGCAATATAGTGCTTATTTAATAATTTTTGTAACGCTCAAACTAAAAAATGATGTCATTAAATATAATCAAGTAATTATTGCCATCTTCGTTAGGCTCATTAGTTTCCTTCTCATACTAAAAACTATAGAAGCAACTTAAGAATTCTCTAATTGGCTGCTCCGTGTTGTCAAGGACAGATCTGCAGTTAATACGCGAGAGGGGAATTCTAATCACCTAGCGGGGGACAGTGTTTAACGATCCATCAAAACGCTCGCATCGGATTAAGAACGTATATCCGAAATAAATGTAATTATTTTAAAGTTAAATAGTTTTACAAAACTAATAAGATGGTAATGCAAATACCTATTAATTCAAATGAAAAGTGCAATGTTATCGAAATCACTCTAAAGTTATTTTCAAGTAAAACTAATTATCGCAAATCCGTTAACATCGACTTAATCAAAGTAAGAATAAGTCTTTTTATTAGTCAAATCAATTCAATATTAGTACTACAATCTTATTTTTATAATATTTGCGTCGAAATGCAAATTTTAAAGACAGTAATAATCAACGTCTAAAACATGTGCGTCTCAACAAAATAAACTAGAAGTGCACGTGTAAGTTCGATTACGCGAATCAATACCAACATTATTGTAGGGCAAACAATACTCGAAATAAACTTGTACCTAAAATAGTGAAAACGGGCAATAACTATTTGAATATGACAATTTATCAGTAAAAACTATGGCAACACGAAATTTGTGAATAATACGCGCGTTTATAAATCAAACAATCGAACGGTAATAGTCAACTAATTATATTCAAATTTACTTCATCCCAGAAGACTTGAAGAGTCGCTGTAGCATGCAAGATAATTTCATCATTCCCATGCAACACTTCTTCATCGTTCCGTCTACGCGAAGTAATATCAGTGCATTAGCGTGTCACACCATCCCGAGCACATATGTAAACCCCATAAAGGTACCATATTTAATATTATTTTGTTGTATGCATTTTTATAATATGTTATTAATTTTAAAGAAGAATGAACGAGACGAATGAATCTTAATTTTAAGGTTTTATCGCATATTAATTACATTGCAAAATTTATGTACAGAGTAAGCCAAAAATATATGTATAAAGTTGATTTCTTGTTTTCGTTCGCCGTACGTTATTCTCAGTAATTTTTCGTAGCAACCCAACTCCCTGAGAAAGAGAAGCCAGTAAGTATCCTAAAGACGACGCTCCGAATCGCCCTTCGGAACCCTTAATCAAACTGGGAATCTCTATCGCTATATACAGTTAAAAAAACAACCACCATGACGATTAACGTAGTCAATAATAATAACTTCTGTGGTTTGTGGGAGGTTGTATTAACAACAATAGTTGCAAAACCTGAATATAGCAACTATAGGAGGGTGGGTTTGTACACATACATAAAGTTAACGATATTGAAAACATTTAGTTTCCTCTATCGAGTTCCTCCTCTGATTCGAATAAACAACGTTGTTCCCCTTTGCGGCATAGCAATTCAAATCTTCCCTTAAAAGGAAATACAAAGTGATCGGTATTATATCAAGGGAATAGTCAGTACATCCGCGAAAACAAGACAGGTGTAAATCAGTAAAATCTTTATATTCTTTAGGTATAAATCTTCGTTCGAGAAGGAATACCTAATGAACACTACTATGTAAAAGGGGTAGTAAGCGCGTCTCCGAAAGCAAGACTTTCTTTCAACTTTAGCCATATTAAAGGTTAGTAGTCGATTTAGATTATCCTGTAAGTTTTCGTAACGGAAAAACATCTAAATTTATTCAATAAAAAAAATATCATTCATTATAGACTAAAAGCAATGCATGAAACATGGTTGAATCTTACGCAAAATTTGCGTTCGTAAAATTAAACAATCCCCATGGTTAGGGGCCAAAATATAATTGATGATTATGTGAAGCATAAATATGAGAGTAGAAGGCTGAAAAATAATAGGAAATAAAAAAAAACATTAAACATATACATAATAAATATATCAACATAAAAAAATTATAAATAATATAAAACGGTAGGAGAAAGTCGCAATAACCTTAAAACAATTCTTAACTTCAATAAAATAATATTTGTAATTTTATTTGGATTATAGGGCCACATTATATTAAATTTTCTCTATTCTCTATTATCACTGTCTAGTTTTACATGGTTCCACATGACAAAATTTACCTTAGAATGGAATAAGTGGCCAATATTATGTCAAGGGAATAGTTAGCATTTCTCTGAAAAGAAGACAGGTGGTAACTCAGCAAAATCTTTATGTTCACAACCAGTTTACAGATTAAGTTATGACGTTATGAGCCGCTATATTTTTCTAGGAATTTGGGATTCCACTATGAATATTACTAACATGCGCCCGAATTGACAAATTTATAAAATTAAGTGCACATACCTTTATACTGCTATCAAAAGCGACGAGATGCCACCAAATTGTTTCGATCGATTTCTGCAAGCGATGTCTCCATGAAGATCAAGTACAGAATTTTGAATTGCCAAGCAATTAATTCCAATGCAGGATACCGACCCGCCACTCTGCAAAAACAAAAGAAATCACATGCTGTTCAAAATAATCACTACACTACGAAATATTAATTTAATCGTACTTTTCATTTATTATTTCATGTATGAAATATTCATAATTATGAAAGAGAATAAAATAAATTATTGGTGGAGTTCAAATGGTTATAAACAGATAGCGTTACAAATTGGAAGGCGGAATAAATGGCTTGAGCACCAATCACAGACCTCTGAAAGATTTGTGACATCATAAAGAATATTATACAAATTATGGTTAAATTGCGTATTTGATCGAGTAAATAACCACCAAATCAATAATTGGGAATTATTTACTAATGAAAATCATTTAACTATAGGTTTTATGTCAAACCCTGTTTGAAAATTTTTAACCCCAGACAAAAAAGGGTTGTGCGTTTCGCCCGTATATTTGTATGTTTATTTGTTGGTTTGCACGTTCACCGGTAACTATTTAATGCATCACTGGGTTTCGATGTAGTTTCTCTTTTTATTTGTTTTTTATTTTTTATCTTCTTTGGTAGAATTTAATATAAATCGAGCACTATCTTTTAAATTTCATAAGTACAAAGGTGATATCTATTACCAAAATTCGACATAATTTGACAAAATTTAACACTCGAGCAACAAAAATACAATTTCTTATAAAGATCAATTAAACAAAATATTAGATACGGAAGGGGGTCCAAAAAAAATTTGGTAGAAAATAATTATATTTGGGCAAATTTAATATTAATAAATAATCTAATAATAATTTAAGATTAATTTGTAGTAAGTTTTTCAAATTCGACATTGAAATTTTGTTAATAAATAAATAATCAATTAAATTAGTGCAATCGGTAATAAACAATTTTACAAACATAATCTTCTATTTATAATTGATTATTTATAAATAAGTTTGTATATGGTTCAATACCAAAAAAATTAAAATTATTTCATCTACCTGAAGAAAGGTTATAAAAAAAAGAAACAAAGGGTGAGAGTGTAGTAATGCTCGTTATTACGAACTGAGCCCCTACTACAAAAAAATTCTGAGAATGTATTATCAAAATTTTGAGTAAATCGATTTTGAAGTTAGCTAATTTTCATAGAGATGGTCATAGCTTTGGTAGTTAAGTGCGTCTACTGCTAATGCGAACTTTATTCTGGCCGGCTCTCCTCGGAAGGCAGCGGCAAACCACCGAGGTAATTTGCCAAGAGCGCCCATCTCAACATGAAGTGTATTACACTTCCCGTGGTTCGGAGCCCACGTTAAACAAGTAGGTCCTCTATGTATGTGAAAACACTTAGAACGCACATCACATGCATAGAAAGAGATGGGTCACGACGTTCGGAAACGAACAACACGACTAAGAAGAAGAAGAATTTTCATGTAATTCAGTGGTAAAATTAACGAGATTCCCGCGCGTCGCTCATTCTATTGACAGTCCGTGCGTAATGAATGACCCTAACACTTATAGTTTTTCGCACCGGCAGATGCAGCTCGTCTCTCCTACATGTAACATCGATTATTTTTTGTTTTTACGCAATTTTTTGGGGGTTTAAGATCCCGGTTGCCTTCATCCCGGTGTTCTTGATGGGTGGCGCCTTCTCGTATGTTTAGCTCTGCCGCGGAGCGGCGCACGCGATTGAAAAACAGCCCGGAGCCGCGGAGGGGCGTAGGGTAGGTTTTTTGATGCGCACAATTCTGGCCGGGCCGAATCCACCCTAAAAAGTAATTTGCACCATCAAAACCGGGGCAGAGCCCCGCAAGGCCTAGGTTTTCCCCATAGTTTTTTATGTTTATTTAGAGACCTTATTATTCTTAAAATATTTGTGGTTCTGAAAAGATCCGTTTTTTTTAAATAATTACTCCGATGTTATAGGTACGCACGGCAGTAGACTGGGAAATGCGCCCCGTACCGAGCGAGCGTCACTTATATTTATAACCTCGGTAATGGGAGTGGCCTAAACGTGCGATTTACATGTAAAATTTAGCTTTTTTCAAATTGATTTTTCTCAAAATTTTGACTATACATTCTCGGGCGAAATTTTTACAGTACACTCTAATAAGGTTCCTTTTGCTATAAAAAAATTTTGAAATGATTTGGGGTGACAAGCAATAGGTAATTCTTCCCGAAACAAAGTTTCTCTTGCTAAATGGTTTTATGAAATATTTTGAATTTTTATAAGTTACAAGAAAATTATTTTTATTCCATGATTTATGTAAATATTCAGGCCTGGTTTGAATGGTACCTAATTAAAGGGTAACTGGAAGTAAAATACCTTCCAGGGGCACAAAACAATAGAAGTGAGTGAATCTTATGTAAAAAAGGATTCTGACACATTTCCGGTAAAATACGTCATATTAAAATTTCTGTTTTGTTATATTTTTTAATATCATAAACTGGCGGTTATAGGCCATATGCTTCTGAGCATGTTTGAGGCAAAGATACGACACAGTTATTTAATAAATAAATTCAGTATTTATTATATCCTCTGTTATAAATAATAGATATTTCGAATAATTTTAACCATTCCATATCTGTAAAATGATAACAGTGTGCATAAAATAATTTTTCAAATAAAAACCAATTGGTTAACTAGGACATTTTAACTAAGGGCGGCAGTATTAAGGTTAAATACCACTCAATGGGTAATCATTTGAGAGCTTGTAACGTTACTTTTTTCGTTACATACTCAGTAATTCAATTCTCCATATCTATCTCCATAAATAATTTTTCTTTTCCATCATTTCAATTATTCCGTCCGAGTAATTATAACGCACTCGGTATAAAAGCGGATAGGAGATAAGAGGAACACGGCGACTCGAGGCTTTTTGGTTTGGTTAGCATAGCGATAGCACGCATTTTTAGAAAACATAATATTTTTGACAAATATTTCGAGTGATTAACAGCAGATTAAGCCCGAATCCTTATTAGGAAGCTAAATAGTCTAGCTACCGTTATTTGAGTGAATGTGGAATAGCCTACTACCTATATTTACCGTATATTTTGGAAAATTTTGACAATTTTAAATACGTTGGAAATTTCGAAGTCGGTATTGCTGATAAGAACACCTTGGGCTGTTGATACCATATCTAGGTAATAAATACCATTTGATTTCCCATATTTTTGGAAAGTGGCTTCCGTTATTGGAATCAAGATTGGAAGATAGTGCCAATTAACAAATTAACTCTGTTTTATTATCAACTGGATCAACTCTGGGAAATTTTCCATTTAGTAATAATTGTCAGTTGGCTGTATTTTTGATATTTTGAGTAAGGCTGTAGTATCTACTTTTTCTACTTATTTTGTAGATAACCACGATAAGCTTAGTTGGATACCTTTGGTTTTGTTTGCGTGTGTGTGCTTACTGTTGTAGCTATTTTCATCCATTAGTGGCCATTATACTGGGAATCCGAGATAGGGCTCTGTCACGGAGTTGCAGTTAGCACCAAGGTCCAGACGTTTATTTCATTAATCCAGCAGCAGGGTAAGTTGCACATTTGTATCCATTATCAACTTTTATCTGACAGCAATAAGCTTTGCTTTATAAACCACACTCAATAGCAATTTAGGCTATAGCTAGTAGCAATTTGTTTATGCTGGGGCCTTACTTCAGAATAGTTAAAGGACCTTCAGTCCGGAGTTGTTAAATACTTTAGCCTTCAGCAATATTTTTGTTTGGGACCTTTATGGTCCGTGAGAGACACTCTCACTACTGTATATTGTGTGGAAATTGCTTAACCAGATTCTATTTTTTCCTGGTTCTGAATAAACATCCCTTCATTCTTACTGTGAGTTTTATTCAGGCCTGGCGCCTGCTGAGCACTTTTATTTTCAGCTGGGCACTGCAGAATACTTTGGAAGTACATAATTAGCGTATAAACGAACCCACGAAGATTGCTAAAATCTCCCACGCTCTCGGTCTGTATTTCGGAAAGAATAAAGCTACGCCGCCTTAACATCGAAGGCATAAGAGGCTGCCTTGTCAATAGTACGTAAAGTTGCGACAAGCTTCAATGAACTTCGATTTCCATCTTTTGAACCCCAAAGGTAAAAACCTTTGAGCGTTTCAAAGATTGTGAAAATGGGTGACATTTAATCACCCCCTCTCGCGAATTTTCCAATAGAATTAGTGTCAAATGTTTGAGCTCCAAATGAGCTTATATGAAAACTAATAATAAATTCTGACAAAATATTCGCGACAACTTTTGGGGGAGGGGGGGCTGCAGAAACGTCAGCCCCCCCCCAGGCGAATTATTGTATAAAATTGTTGTCACTCAATAGAGAATCGTTTGAGCTTCAATAAACTTCCATAAAAATCCTTCGCATCCCAAAGGTTTTTAATAAAAATTCAACTCTTTAGAACAATTTTGGAAGGAGCTGCAGAAATGTTTTTTACGAAGTGATGTTTTCAATAAACTAAATACCACTCAATGGGTAATCATTTGAGAGCTCCAATGAACTTCGATTTCCATCTTTAGAACCCCAAAGGTAAAAAAATTTATAGCGTTTCACAGCTTGTGAAAATGGGTGACATTTATTCCCCCGCCCCCTCGCGAACTTTCTAATAAAATTAGTGTCAAACGTTTGAGCTCCAATGAGCTTATATAAAAACTAATAGTAAATTCTAAAAAAATATTCGCGAACACTTTTGCGGGGCTGTAGAAACGTAAGCCCCCCCCCCCTTCAGGAGAATTATTGTATCTAATTGTTATCACTCTATAGAGAATCGTTTGAGCTTCAATAAACTTCCATAAAAATCCTTCGTACACCAAAGGTTTTTAATAAATATTCAACTCTTTAGAACAAATTTGGAAGGAGCTGTGATGTAGAAATGTTTGTTACGAAGTGATTTTTTCAATAAACTAAATACCACTCAATGGGTAATCATTTGAGAGCTCCAATGAGCTTCGATTGCCATCTTTTGAACCTCAAGGTAAAAAATTTAGAGCGTTTCAAAGATTGTGAAAATGATTGACATTTAATCACCCCCCCCACGCGAATTTTCTAATTAAATGAGTTTCAAACGTTTGAGCTCCAATGAGCTTATATAAATCTAATAATGAATTCTAAAAAAATATTCGCGAAAACTTGGGGGGGCTGACGTTTTGTAGAACCGTCAGCCCCCCTCCTCCAGGAGAATTATTGTATAAAATTGTTGTCACTCTATAGAGAATCGTTTGAGCTTCAATAAACTTTCATAAAATCCTTCGTACTCCAAAGGTTTTTAATAAAAATTCAACTCTTTATAACAAATTTGGAAGGAGCTGTAGAAATATTTTTTACGAAGTGATTTTTTCAATAAACTAAATACCAATCAATGGGAAATCATTTGAGAGCTCCAATGAGCTTCAAATTCCATCTTTTGAACCCCAAAGGTAAAAACTTTTGAGCGTTTCAAAGATTGTGAAAATGTGTGACATGTAATCACCCCCTCTCGCAAATTTTCCAATAGAATTAGTGTCAAATATTTGAGCTCCAATGAGCTTATATAAAAACTAATAATAAATTCTGACAAAATATTCGTGAAAACTTTTGGGGGGGCTGCAGAAACGTCAGCCTCCCCCCCCCCCAGGCGAATTATTGTATAAAATTGTTGTCACTCAATAGAGAATCGTTTGAGCTTCAATAAACTTCCATAAAAATCCTTCGCACCCCAAAGGTTTTTAATAAAAATTCAACTCTTTAGAACAATTTTGGAAGGAGCTGTAGAAATGTTTTTTACGAAGTAATTTTTTTCAATAAACTAAATACCACTCAATGGATAATCATTTGAGAGCTCCAATGAGCTTCGATTGCCATCTTATGAACCTCAAGGTAAAAAATTTAGAGCGTTTCAAAGATTGTGAAAATGATTGACATTTAATCACCCCCCCCCCTACGCGAATTTTCTAATTAAATGAGTTTCAAACGTTTGAGCTCCAATGAGCTTATATAAATCTAATAATGAATTCTAAAAAAATATTCGCGAAAACTTGGGGGGGGGCTGACGTTTTGTAGAACCGTCAGCCCCCCCCCCCCCTCCAGGAGAATTATTGTATAAAATTGTTGTCACTCTATAGAGAATCGTTTTAACTTTAATAAACTTTCATAAAAATCCTTCGTACTCCAAAGGTTTTCAATAAAAATTCAACTCTTCATAACAAATTTGGAAGGAGCTGTAGAAATATTTTTTACGAAGTGATTTTTTCAATGAACTAAATACCAATCAATGGGAAATCATTTGAGAGCTCCAATGAGCTTCAAATTCCATCTTTTGAACCCCAAAGGTAAAAACTTTTGAGCGTTTCAAAGATTGTGAAAATGGGTGACATTTAATCACCCCCTCTCGCAAATTTTCCAATAGAATTAGTGTCAAATATTTGAGCTCCAATGAGCTTATATAAAAACTAATAATAAATTCTGACAAAATATTCGCGAAAACTTTTGGGGGGGCTGCAGAAACGTCAACCTCCCCCCCCCCCCCAGGCAAATTATTGTATAAAATTGTTGCCACTCAATAGAGAATCGTTTGAGCTTCAATAAACTTCCATAAAAATCCTTCGCACCCCAAAGGTTTTTAATAAAAATTCAACTCTTTAGAACAATTTTGGAAGGAGCTGTAGAAATGTTTTTTACGAAGTAATTTTTTTCAATAAACTAAATACCACTCAATGGGTAATCATTTGATAGCTCCAATGAACTTCGATTTCCATCTTTTGAACCCCAAGGTAAAAAATTTAGAGCGTTTCAAAGATTGTGAAAATGATTGACATTTAATCACCCCCTCTCGCGAATTTTCCAATAGAATTAGTGTCAAACGTTTGAGCTCCAATGAGCTTATATAAAAACTAATAATAGATTCTAAAAAAATATTCGCGAAAACTTTTGGGGGGGGGCTGTAGAAACGCCAGTCCCCCCCCCTCCAGGCGAATTAGTGTATAAAATTCTTCGTACCCCAAAGGTTTTTAATAAAAATTCAACTCTTTAGAACAATTTTGGAAGGAACTGGAGAAATTTTTTTACGAAGTGATTTTTTCAATAAAACTAAATACCAATCAATTGGTAATCATTTGAGAGCTCCCATGAGATTCGATTTCCATCTTTTGAATCCAAAGGTAAAATATATAGAGTGCTTCAAAGTTTATGAAATTGAGTGACATTTAATTCCCCCCCGCCCCGCCATCTCGAATTCGCTAATGAAATTAGTGTCAAAAGTTTGAGCCCCAATATGCTTCCATAAAAATGGTTTGTACCAGACGCATCGCGAAGTTATTCGTGACTACTTGGGCGGGAGCTGTAGAAACTCCCCCCTCCCAAGGCGATTTATTTAATAAAATTGGTGTCAAACGATAGAGAATTGTTTGAGCTCCAATAAAGGTTAGAGCGTTTGAAAGATTGTAAAATTATTGTAAATTTTACTAATATCGGTCCAAACAGCGCTTAAATTTTGGGTTTTATTCTTAATTATTATTAAGCTTAGATTTAGACCTTTTCTTTTATTGCGATAAGAAAATTTATCTAATAGAAAAATAAATAAAAATATATCTCGAAACACCTACAAACTGGGGTTCCGTGCCGTACTAAATAAAGTGCCAAAAATTGTTCTCAAGAATTGAACTTTCATTAAAAACCTTTGAAGCTCAAACAACGGGTATAGAAGTTCATTTGAGCTCAAACAAAGCTCAAACTATAAAGATAATATTTATATGCTATAAATTTAATTAAAAATTCGTTTTCAAACGCTCCTTTTACCTTTGGAGTTCACACGATGAGAATTGAAGGTCATTGGAGATTAAAAGAATCTCGGTCGATTGGCACCAATTTTATTCAATAAAAAAATTTATTCGCGACTAAAAATAATTGCGAAAAACTCACACCGTTACTATGCTGCAGTCATTAGTTAAAAGGTCTTAACTAACAAATTGCTCATAACTTCGTAGAGTTAAAGAAAATTCTTATACCGCGATTGCTGCATTACCACGAGTTGTTTATATTATTGGAATGGGGCAGGTACACAAAAGACAGATTTGTGAGAAATATGCAGAAATTTCATTCATAAGCTGGGTACTCAGAGCATTTTTGCTCTACGAAATCTGTGCGAAGTCAAAAAAAAAGGTGTTCGGCACGAAATCTGTGCACGTAAATATACGTGTAATAAAAGTTACCCTCACAACTTTTTATTGTCCGCAGTTTTATTGCGCGCAAAAATGCTTTAGTGTGCGAGCCGTTTAGGATGTCCGTTGCCATGTGAAATGGTTAGATTATTTTATTACAATTTAGTTACATCATGCAAGTTCAAGTGGTAATTATAGTACATTATAGAATCGGAAGGTTCCGGCCGCCATGACTTTCTAGTTTAAATAATTAAATTCAAATTAAAGGCGGTGTGACACTTGTGTAAATTTGCGTGTAGATTTACGTGTAAATTTCTACACCGTGTCAAACACGTAAATTTGCGTGTAGATTTTGTTGCAAATCTGCTAGCAAATGTTTTTGCGAGTGTGTTTGCCACTTGTGTAAAAATTTACAATTTGCACATGCGCGTTCTGGTCAATTGAAAATTCGAAGTTTGTATGTCTGATCGCCTTGTGTTGTTTAATACTAAAAGAAACGTGATAATGGATTCAAATTGGCAATTAACCCATTAATACCCAAGGGTCGAAAATAAAACTAATTTTATGTTTTTTTCCACTACTAGTCATATTTATAGGCTATCATTTTTACTTAGGTTAGTCGATCAAGAAGTGACACGTTTTCGACTAGCGGTGAATAATTTTTCCATTATTAACTAAGGGTACGTTTATGTTGGAGCTGCGATAAACGATAAGAGCGACGATACTAGCGAAGCAAAGAAAATGATGTCATTATTTTATATGCAGGTGTTTATATTGGAGCGAAGCGTTGAGCAACGCTTGGCAGCAGAGCAACGAGTAGGGTACGTTTATGTTGGAGCTGCGATAAACGATAAGAGCGACGATACTAGCGAAGCAAAGAAAATGATGTCATTATTTTATATGCAGGTGTTTATATTGGAGCGATGCGTTGAAACACGCTTGGCAGCCGAGCAACGATAAGAGCGGCGCTAATTGTACTGCCTATTTTCTTTGCTTTTATCAGGTGTCATTAGCCGCTTTTCGGATAAAATTGGTCTACTATGACAATTTCTCCATCTTTTTTCAATCCCATCAGAGATGTGCGAAAGTATGTAATCAAAGGTATCTATTCTCATTCTCATATATTCCATAAATTTTGCAGGGTGTTGCCTTAATTGTTTGCAAAGATGATGATATTCTCCAAACATGTACCTTTGAGTATTGATAGGGTGCGCAGAGCATTTGCGCTTTTTATTAGCACTTTCAACAATATAATACTTTACGGCATTTGAAGTTAAAAGTATTTCTTCTTCAGAATCACTCATTTTTAAACAAAATATTTTTAATTAATTGGTTTGATTTAGATAATAAATTAAACATCACCTACAAAGCAGAGATCGTCGCTATTGTCGAAGCTCCACTATAAACTGCATATCATAGAAATGAATTTTGCGCTGCTCTTGTCGCTGCTCTCATCGCTGCTCTCATCATTTATCGCAGCTCCAACATAAACGTCTATTGTCGAAGCTCCTATATAAACTGCATATCATAGAAATGAATTTTGCGCTGCTCTTGTCGCTGCTCTTATCGCTGCTCTCATCGCTGCTCTCATCGCTGCTCTTATCGTTTATCGCAGCTCCAACATAAACGTACCCTTAGGTTAACACTGAACAAAATGACATTTTTTGATAACTTGGCGACTATTTTAAAGAAAAATGTTGTTATTAAATGATTTAGAATAACGGAGATATGCTAATTAATTGTGTTTAAACTATTTAAAACGCTTTTTTAATACATTAATTTAATTTTAAAAATTCATTATAATTGAATTAAATGTGACAGCAAGTGACAGCGCCATCCATTGTTAATTTGACGAACCGCGATTTATTTTATTTAATAACCTAAATTTGTCAACAACTGTCAAATCAACAAAACAAAACTGTCATTTTAGATAAATATTTTAAATTTGAAAATTTTTTTGTTAAAAAGAATTTTAAAAAATGGTAATAAATCTAGTAGTGGAAAAAATAGTATATAAACCACGGTTGTGAAGACCATTATTGCCTCCGCGCGTTATATTCCTCGGTGCAAAGCACCTCGGAATACAATCTTGGCGCTAGGGCAATAATGACGGCCTTCATAACCTTGATATATAATATACTATTACTGCATTTTATTACTTATCATGTACTCAATAAGAAATTTATAAAGTTAAAAAAAATTATACATTTGTAGTATTTTTACAAAATAATGTTGCATAAAAATATTTATTATTGGTAGAGCACGGATTTGTCAACCCGAATTTCAAAATTACCTAGAGATTCTGAAAGCTGACGGTTTATATAATATAATAAAAAAAAATTTGCCGTAAATTCGGAAGTTTTAACCTGTAGAACCTGTATGAAATTTCATAAATTCATAATCATAAATATGCAAAAATTAAATTTTGTGATTATATCGACATATTTCATAAAACACATAATTAATGTTCTGTTGAGAATAAATTGTAGCAGCTGTATAGTATATTAAGTATTAAGAACAGTAAGGACATTTTACCGATCGAAGACAATTGTTTGGAGGAGGAGCGAAGCGACGACTCCAATTATTGTCTGAGATCGGTAGTCCTTAATGTTCGAGATGCTTATGACGTTTTTTGCGCGACTAAATTTATTAAAATACATTTAGATGTGTATTTAATAAATAAAAATATGTTATTCTCTTTATATCAAGTTGCCTTAAATGTCGTGGAAACAGACGCGGTAAGCAATCACATAGATAATTGCATTCAGTGTCACATGATGGTCGTTTCGACCAATCAGCGTGCGTTAATTTACATTGTAGATAAACGACTACATATCGTGCACCTAGTGCAATATCCAGTTATATTGAACCCTAGGAATTTATATTCAAATATAATCCTACGAATATATTTCAAATAACCTTTGGTCAATTTAAATATTTTATCTACTTCCGGGAGATAAGTGTGTACTTAGCGCCTCCAAATAGCGCGGCTATGACGGCAATTAATTTGTTTCGTGGATTAATGTTCTTTTAACTTCCTTAGGGAGTTAATATTGATTGCTAGGCAACTGAATAAAAATAATTTAAAATTAGTAACTTGATTTATTTTTTAATAATTATACATTTTTTATATGAAATAAAAATTCGCCGTCGGCAAGATTCGAACCTCGGATGTTCATATTGCAAACCATGTACTATCACCATTTCACCACAGGGGGTGACATACAAAGTAATGCTTTAAATTGTCAAATCTGCTACACAATAACCATAGAAACACTACTTCAATTATATTTAACCTCCAAATTCTAATGCGTCTAATTTACTCAATTTGCTAGGCAACTGAATAAAAATAATTTAATATCAATGTAACCCTGTATTTTTTATGTAAATTTTTTGAATTAGCTGTAACTCGAGAACGACGCTAGATATCGAAAAACTGAGCAAAAAAATCTCCCCCCCCGCCCCAATCTTACTTATTTAACCCCCCCAGGGAATTGTCGGTAGGAAGGCATATGCAAAAAATCAGATCGATCGCGCGCAAAAAAATTTACTCATAGTTTACACAACACAAGAAAAAATAGACCACACCTTCGAATATTCTTCTGCGCAATTTTACACGCACAACTTGCGAGAAAATATAGAAATATTCCTACAAAATATTTACACGTAAATCTACACGCAAATTTACGCGTTTGACACTTGTGTAGATTTACACGTAAATTTACACGTAAATCTACACGCAAATTTACACAAGTGTCACACCGCCTTTAAAAAAGTTTCGGAAAACTTAAAACTGTTCGAGTGGTAAGGTGTCAAACCGTGTTTTTACTGGGGTCAAATTGTAAAAGTAAATATTTAAATGCCCGGGTCGAATGGTAAAAGTGGAAAGTCTAAAAATTTTCAAATTGTTCTGCTCAACAACACACTTTACTGGCTTGTTTGTTTTTAAATATTCACTAAAAAGGCTGCAAAACCCATAACAAATCCGAAAAAATTTCGTGATGACATTAATTTGTATAAAATATGGAATAGTGTAGGTGTAGAAGACATTCAAAGTCACGGATAAGAACTAAATAGGCAAAATCTGTGACTTTGAATACCTCCAGCATCAAAATTATTAAATTAAAAAAATATATTAATACTCGTATATAGTAAGTTCTTATAAACACAACAATTATTTAATACCTTATTATTAACCAATTATTAATAATATTGAAGAACTAATACATTTTCCGAGGGGTAAATCACGGTAAAAAATTGTGTACACCAGACTACCGACTACCTGAGACTACCTCGGACTATCCGAGACTCCTGGGACTACCTCAGACTTCCTTGGACTATCTCATCAGACAATCCGACCATATTAAATACATTTTTATTTCTGTACTAGCATATAAAATCTAAAACTACCTCATATGTATATTTAAATGCCTTACCAAATTACTTAAAATTTAAAATTAATTTGACTTCCTATCGACTAGCCGGTAGATACGGTTTGAATGATAATTTAGAACCTCGAATTTTCTTAGAAATCGATTCATGAAAAGTCGGCTTTTTCAAATAAATGGTCTTAAATTTTGGTGAGAGAGTGAACGGCCCAGCAGACAAGGAATATCCGAAAAAAATTATCCCTTGGTATACAGGTCAAAAAAGGGTTAAGGTACACAATAAGGGGTGGATAATTGAGGATTTTTAAGAATTAATACCGAAAATTGAGTAAAAACTATAACCCATGGCCGGGATAGGCTGCCGGCATAATTTTCGCGTGGCTTGAAGAATTATTGACACGCCCCCAACTTTTAATTTCGAAAAATTTTGTGTTTATCACGGCCTTTTTGGCAATGTTTTGATGCGAATGTATAACTGTTGTCGGCGCGGAGGTGATCATAAAAAAAATTCGAAAAAAGTGTGAAAATAAGAAAGATGCTGCGAGTTGAAATAGTACGGGTCGCTGATGTACCACCGGGTCGAGTTGTCACATCGTCGGCCGGTCGCTTGAAATGGGGTGAAATTTTTTTGCTCCTATTTGAAATATTTTTGGAAATTCGGGTAGGTGGGGGTGTGATTAGTAGATATTAGTAATAAATATTCGCAAAAAAATGGAAAATAAGGCGGTTATTGCCGAAAAAGTGAAAAAATTAAAATTTTTTTTGCCTTCGAATTTTAAGGGTGTGCATTCGAAAAGGAGGGTAATCCATCGTCAAATCCTACTCCTCCGGGGCGCCGCTCCGCTCCGCTCCGCTCTGCACCCCTACGGAGCGGATTTGACTCTGGTTACTAGGCTAAACATACGAGAGGCGCCATCCATCAAGAACACCGGGATCTATGCAACCGGGATGTGAGAGACCCTTGAAAATGCATTAAAAAGTATAGTCGCGGTATGCGGCAGTTATCTATTTCGTTTAATCCCCAAAAAAGCGCGCAAAAACAAAAAATAATCGATGTTACATGCAGTCGAGTCGGGCTGCAACTGCCTCTCCGCAAACGACTAAGTCTAAGACTAGTTCTACTTGCACGTACCGTCAACAAAATGAGTGAGATTCCACCCGTTTACATGTAAAATTATGTACTTTCAAAGTCGATTTTCTCTATCAAAAGTTGGTTTATCCTGCTATAGGAGGGTTGCCGATGTCATTTATTAACATTAAACTACCCGAAAGTCACCAAAAAATATTAAATTTCGATGCTGGAACATTGTCACCCGTCCCTAAATTTTGGTGAGGATGTCCTATCACCTGTCATTACGAACTAACTTGTAACCTTCCTAATGGAAAGATGAAGGTTTATATAGGCCCCTACAACAAAAAAATTCTGAGAAAGTATTATCAAAATTTTGAGTAAATCGATTTTGAAAATCGTAAATTTTACATGTTTTATTGACGCGCGGGTGGAATCTCACTCATTTTGTTGACGGTACGTGCACTATGAACTAGTCTTAGACTTAGAATATTTCGCAGCGGCAGATGCAGGTCGACCGTCGTACATGCAACATCAATTATTTTTTGTTTTTAGGCGATTTTTTGGGGGTGTAAAATCCCGGTTGCCTCCATCCCGGTGTTCTTGATCGGTGGCGCCTTCTCGTATGTTTAGCTCTGCCGCATAGCGGCTCTGAGCATGAAAAACCGCCCGGAGGGGCGTAGGGTAGGTTTTTTGTTGCTCACAATTCTGGCCAAGTCAAAAATTAGAAGGCAAAAAAATTTTTAATTTTTTCACTTTTTCGGCAATACACGGGTTATTTTCCATTTTTTTGATTTTATTTATTACTAATATCCACTAAACACACCCCCATCTATCCGAATTTCAAAGAAAAATTCAAATCGGAGCGAAAAAATTTTACTCGATTTCAAGGGACACGGCCGACCGATGACACAGCGACCCGTGTCGACCGCATACTCGATGCAAATTTCCCGTACTTTTCAAATCGATTTTTCTCAAAATTTTGACTATACTTTCTCGGGCGAAATTTTTACAGGACACTCTAATAAGGTTCCTTTTGCTAAAAAAAATATTTTGGGGCGATTTCGGGTGACAGGTGATAGGTAATTATCCCCAATAAGAGTGTCACAGGCGGCACCTGGAGATGATAAAATAAAGAAAATTGCAAAATCATGCCGTTGCACTATTGCTAATTGTGCGGATTAGTAAATCAAGAGCAACTACTAAAAAATTTTCTTCGGCTATTTAAAAATTGTGACTACTATCGAAATTGATAAATCTGCAAATTTTATGCTTATAAAGAATTTTATGAATTGTTCTGATTTTATGCCTACTAGGGCCTCGACATTTTATTGTTTAAAAATAATTTACACTATGTTATTTTATCTTAACAACGGATTAATAATTTATTGATATATTACGATCGATTACGATGTACATACCTACTAAGAATTTAATGATTGATCATATTTAACCTCTTATAACTCGAAAGCTCCTTTTTTTAATATGAAAATGATAAAACCCTCGTTATGGATTCATTCATTATTAACTTTGCTATCGGAAAACTAGCTGAAGCTTTCCTAAATTTTCGAAAGATTATCTTAGAACTTCCCGGAACTACCTGAGACTACCCGGGACTACCTGAGACTACCCGGAACTACCTGAGACTACCCGGGACTACCCGAGACTACCTGGGACTACCTGAGACTACCTCAAGACTTCCCCAGACTACCCAAGAGCTGTACACCAAACTACCTGGGTGATTTACCCCTCGACATTTTCCAATTTTTTTTTCATAAACAACTAAAAAGAAAATAATTCTTATTTGCAAATTGCTCTTATGCCCGTATGCACCAACTACAAATAAATCTGCAAATAACTATTGGATGAATAAAGTTTATTCAATGAATAACTAATGTTGGTATTCACCAACCACTTGTCAAGTATAAATAACTATTTGTAGAATAAATTTAAAGTAGGTTGGTAGCTCATAAAATTACTAGGTAAATTTAAAATCTTAACCTATAAAAGTTGAAACATACTTCCTTGTTTGTGGTATCTTCGTTTGTTGTGTTTGACAAAAATGCCTAATATACAAAGAGAACGTTGTCGAAACTTTTTAGAAGAAGAAAAGGAGAAGCTGTTAGATTTAGTGGATGAATTTAAACATATATTGGAAAACAAAGAAACCGATGCCGTTTGGGCAAACCAAAAACGAGATACGTGGGAGAAAATTGCAACTAGATTTAATGGTTCAGCAAAAACGGGAACAAGGAATGGTATGCAATTAAAATTGTTGTATGAAGGTATGAAGAAGAAAGCTAGACAAAATGTTGCTACCGATAAAGTAAGTTTTAATAATATATTTATGCTGCAACAAATGTAATCAATGTTAATAACAAACTCGTAGGTACAGCTTTATAAAACTGGTGGGGGATCCTTTACCCCTTCGTTATCTCAATTGGATGAACGAATTGTGTCGGCTAATAAAGAGCAACTTTTACATAAAACAAATATATACGATTCCAACAAAGGTGGTCCATCAAATAGAAGTACGTTGGATTTATTGAACATAGATGAGGGCGATACACCTAACAGAGATGTGATTGATACATCGTACCGAGATGTGTGTGATACATCGTACCGAGATACGCATCATGTAGAAGTACATAATGAAATTTATAATGTAACCGACGACGTTTTTGGCGAAGCCGAGCTTGTAATCAATTCACAACTGTAAGTTAAATTTACAATAATTATTATTTATAACAGAAAACATAACATGTTTATATTTTCAGTAACATATAACGAAACTGGATACACTGGAACGAATAAAAAAATTCCTATCATAAGTGAAAAACAAATGCGGCAGCAAAAACATGAAGCTGAACTAGCTGTGTTAAAAGCAAGCAAAGAAAAATATATTGCAGAAACTGACAAAATAAAATCTGAAAATGCCATTCAGTTACAACTTCTTCAAGTTTTAAAGGAAAAGGCTGAAATTGAGAAGGAACTGGCAGAATTTAACTTAAAAATAAAAAAACAGTAATTTAAATATTTTGTATTTTTTTTTAAATAAAACTATCTATTAAAAAAGGTATTGATTACAGCATTTCTTATTGCAAAATTCTGATTAACAATATTTTCATTTCCAATGTTAAAAATTTCTTGTATTTCATTGTGAACGATGTTTTCATCAGGTGGCATTTCATCTATTCTATCTATGGCAATGTTATGCAACACTGTTGTGGCTACAATTATCGAGTCCACTCGATCAAGAGCAACACGAAGTCCAAGAGAAAGACATGGAAATCTTCTTTTGAGAACACCGAAAGTTCTTTCCACTGTGTTTCTAGTATGAATATGGCTTCTGTTGTATCGCATTTCTGCACGAGTTGTTGGATTATGTAACGGTGTTAATAAATACTTCTTACAAGCATAAGCACTGTCGCCTAGCAAATAGGAATCCCCAAAAGCATTTTCTTCTAACCGACTTCTTAATCTAGATTCGTTAAAAATTTTTGAATCGTGAGCACTACCGGGACAGGAGGTTACTATATCCATAACTTTAAGGTTTGCATTTGCCACCATTTGAACATTTATGGAAAACCATCCTTTTCTATTCCGGTATAATTCAGCAGTATCTCCTCCGGGTGATTGAATTTTTATATGCGTCCCATCAATCGTACCTACTACTCTGGGAAAGTTTGCAATTTGATAAAAGTCACTGTTAATTTTATCTATTGCAAATCGAGTTTGTGGCATTTTTATATAAATATGACCTTTTAATGCAATATAGTGCGATACTTTGGTAATAATTCTCTACTTTGTGATACTAAAAAATTATCACCCGTACACAGTTGAAATGACCCGGTAGCATAAAATCGTAAGGTTATCAGCACTTGATTAATTGGCGATATGGGATCATTTCTCAAACTTGTAGCTTTTAAATTCGCTCCAATTAAATTTAAAATATTTTCCACAGATGCTTTCGAGAAACGAAATCGCATCTTAAAATCTATATCATCAAAAGTTTCTATAAAATTAGTTCTGGGACGAACATTTCGGGAACGTCGGCAATTTCTATTTTCATTTTCAATTGGAAGAAAATGTAGAGGCGGCAATAAATTGTAGCTAAAAACAAAGTAAATTTTATTATACAATAAATTACAATAATATTATGTACTTACATTAAATTTAAATCGTCCATTACTCTTTCTAATTATGAATATTATGATTATGAATAGGGAAGATGCATACATTTTTTTTATAGCGTAGTTGGATCAAAAATAACTAAATATACTAATTAATGCTATTTAATTTATTTATTTTCGTTTTGATAATAATTTAAAAAATATTTAAAAATCCGTCAATTTGAATTGAAGGAAACGATCGCGCAATTTGCCAAGTGACCTGTGACGTCACAAGTTAAATTTTACATTCATTTATATTATTTTTCTGTGGTTTTGTGCTTTAAAAGTTGAAGTTTGTTAGTGTTAAAAGCTGTTATTTATCATAATTAAATTAATTAAAAACAAGAAAGTTAAAAAAGTACTCTACACGAGTAGAATAAACATGAAAGTGAGGTTATTGTTATTGTGCCGGTGACTTCGTTGCGTTTAAGGTCACATGATTTATTTTAAATTATCATTGAATTTTAAAATGGATTATTTATAACAAAATACAATAAATAGAAGTTATATTTGCTGATTTGATATTTAATATATAGGATTAATCGGAAAATACTGTTTTAACCGAGGGGTGAATCACAAGCGAAATTCATGTACACCAGACTGCCAAATGTAAAGACTTCCAAAGAATGCCACGAGACTTCCAAAGAATACCGCGGACTTCCTAAGAATGCCATGAGACTGCCAAAGAATGCCGCGAGACTGCCAAAGAATGCCACGAGACTGCCACAAATTTTTAAAGACTTCCACAAATTTTTCAAGACTGCCACATATTTTTTAAAACTGCTACATTTTTTTCAAGACTTCCACAAATTTTTATAGTCTAGTAGCAACTCGCTGCAAATTTCTGCTAAAATTGCATTTCAATAAATGTTCGTTTTTGGTGTAATCTGATCCAAAATGTTTGCGTTAACCAATAATAATTTGATTGAAAATTATTTCTACAAAAATTATGTCCTACATATAATTATTCATTTATAAACAATTAAAAATATGGGTTTTTAATTTATTAAAAAACGAATCGGGATTTTTGAAAATATGCCATAATAATTGTCTAAATCATTCTTAGTTATGATTACTTGAAGATCTGTTTTAGCAAAATTTTCAATTTTATCTAAATCTAGATCAGTGATTTCAGATAAAGATAACTTGTTATCGAAACCATGAAATTTGAGGTGATATTGTGAATATTTCGGAATATTTATCTCCAGCTTTGTTTCAATTAACGAAAAAAATTCCATTGAATCCATGTTAACACGTTTGAATTCAAAATGCAACTGTGATCAAAACCTTTATTTTTAATTTGATAACGCGGTAACACGATAATCAACTTTTGTTTGATGAGTAAGCATAGTTAGCATAGCATGCCGATATAAGCAATAAACATTCTGCACACAGTAACTTTTTTTTATTTGAACTTTTCTTTACTAAAGGGTGGGCCATTTAAAAGTTTAAATTTAAAAATGCAATAAAACAAAAACGGTTTGAAATTTTGCCAAATTTATTTTTTTGATGTGAAGTACAATTGTTCCGGTTAGAAATGGAATATTATTTCATTCATATGGCTGCTGCGGCTGGCCTCACAGTACCCCATTCGATCGGACCAATTTTCGAGCACTTTTTCGAGTGTATGGGGTCGTATCTCGGCAATGGCATCACGAATGTTGGCCTTCAAATGCTCAATTGTCTCTGGTTTGTCGGCATAACACTTGTCTTTAACGGCGCCCCACAGAAAATAGTCCAATGGTGTCAAATCATAGCTTCTTGGCGGCCAATTGACATCACCATTTCGGCTAATTAGCCGAAATCGTGCAATTTCCGACCAATTGTCTTTGTTTTGGAAATAAATTTCCAATAAATCCCAACGTTGCTCAAGCGTAAATCGATTCATTTCGTTCAGCGGAGATAATATACTGAATTTTGTGACAGAATAGAATGACATAAGTATTGTCAGATTAGAATTAACCGGTGGTTCAAATTTAAACCGATAAATGGCCCACCCTTTATAAGATAAATGAAGTGCAAATTCGTCTCGCTTCAATTTGAAGTAAATTTCGAGGTAAATTTTACAACAATTGAAGTAATATTGCAAGATATTAAAAAGAATGGTAAATACATTTTTTCGCGTAAATAATAATCAGTAATAATTATTATTATTCGCAGATATAGGATTACTCTCCGCAAGTATCACGTACTATATTATGATACTCATTAATCACTTTCATTACAGTCAAAACTGTAATAATAATCTCGAATTCTTTTTCTTTCAAGCCTGATTTCAGGCGTTATATTCCTCTCCAATATAATTAACTTACATTAGAGCTTCTAATACAATAAAATTTTCAAAAACTTCCTCGAAATATTAAAGAATGCCACGAGACTTCCAAAAAATACCGCGGACTTCCTAAGAATGCCATGAGATTGCCAAAGAATGCCGCGAGACTGCCAAAGAATGCCACGAGACTTCCAAAGAATGCCACGGACTTCCAAAGACTGCCACGAGATTTCCAAAGAATGCCACGGACTTCCAAAGAATGCCACGAGACTTGTACACCAGACTGCCTCTGTGATTAACCCCTCGGTTTTAACTAAATTTTTTTATTCATGCATGTTCCCCATTATGATGTACACAAAAGCATGTTTGTTTACAAGTTTGTTTATAAAATGCACGTACCTTGCAAATTTTAAGGTTATAAATCGACAAATAAGGACTTTATTCGACCAATTATTGCGAATAACTTATTGGAAGTTTATTCGATGAATAAACCTTATTTTATGTTGGTGAATACCAAATAGTGACTTTATTCTATGAATAGTGTTATTTGTTGTTGGTGAATACGGGCATTATAAAAATTCGGTCATGGTGGGCGCAATTCTTACCATTAACCCATGAACAAAAATATTTTTGAGCCGGGCCTGTAAATATTTAAAGTAACAAAACTGTGAAAACAAATTTCTTTTATGAATTCTTACATTTTCGGTTTTTAATTTAGTATTCCCTAAATTTTTAATTTATAAGTACAGTTATGACGAATATTATGTTACCATAAAAAATATGGTCGACTTTTGACCGATAAAAATTTAGTGTAAGCAAAGGCTTTTCATCATTTAATTTCTAGTAAAATTACCAATTTGTGATTATTTCGTGTTTTTTTTTACTGAAATGGGTGCGAACACGTTAGCATTAAAAGTGGCACAAGTGAAACCATAATTAAACTATAAAATTTTATTTTTCAATACTCGTTAAACAAGAACCATTACGATAACAAGGTGTGGTAATCTTTAAGAATGATGTTAAATGTGTTGCCTATCTTACAAAATATTACAATTTCTTTTGCTATACAAAATGACCCCGAAATATTTCCACATTGAAGTGATTATTACGATGGGAGCGCCAATCAAAATTCCATAAAAATATTTAGGTGTTCTAATGGCTTAAACCACCTTAAAGTTCCATTTTCTGAAAACGGAATATAATACTGTGATTCGATGGTATATTAGCTTATGACGAATATTATGTTACCATAATATGCTCGGCTTTTGACCGATAAAAATTTATTGTAATCAGAGGCCTTTCATCATTTAATTTCTAGTAAAACGGAATTTCTGCAGAAATAATTTAAATTAAAACAAAATTCTTACCCACTTCCTCCATATTAAAAAAATTATTATTCATGACGACGGCGACGCTGATTTGTTAGTTTGTTCAACTTGCACCATCGAATTTTATAAATTTCTTCACATCGTGATTTTAATGATCTTTTATAATTTACTTGTTCACTGTTCTTCTTATCAAATTCACATATTATCGTTTAATGAGCACAAATGCACAATTTCTAAAACAAGTCATCCGTCACACACCGCGAACTCAAAACAACTGAAGGTGAACTACTGCGCAAAACGAACCACAGTCTCGAACTGCCGAACCAGGGTCGGCGGACGTAAATACATATTAACTTAAAAATGTTTACTTTGCAGTAGACACAAAACAATTAATAAAACACATGCGATTTCGAACAATCGGCTCGTGCTTTGCTATAATGGTGGAGCGACACTAGCGAGCGGAATTTCATTTGACTCAGGCGCGGATCCACGGGGGGGGCTATAGGGGCTGTAGCCCCCCCCCCATAAGGCTTGCAAATTATTTTTTTATTAAGATGCGTTTATATTTTAAGCAATTTTAAATACTTTTGTTTGTTACTCGATAACCCGGTTGACCTCAAACCTTGTAGGCTTGTACCTACCCTTTAAGTGGAGATTGGAAAGTAATCTTCTTAGGGTCGTTAAACGGTCGTTATCGCTTCGCCTTATCGGTTTTCGGAATTTCTGTCATTACGTGTTCAAAACAATACAATTTGCTTGATGTTAAGGTGCTTTTAAATTTTACTTGCATTAGCAGTTTTCTAGCAATGGTGTGTGGTTGTTAATTCGACACCTGATATGAATAACATTGTAACTTCAAGTTACAATGTTATCCAACTATGCTGTAAACGGCTTCCCCAAAGAACAAACTATAATTTTGGTTTATGAATCGTCGTCCTATCTCAATTAAAAATACAAATACTGTTAATTTAACAAAATAACATCATTGTTACTGCAAATTATATGTAGCAAAAAATCTTTAAAATGCTCTCCTGTAAAATAAGCAAAATAGAGTATAGAGTTACAATGTTATTCATATCAAGTGTAGAATTGTTCTTGTGTTGTATAGTGGTGGGTGGTGGTATTTTGTGCAAAAACACTTGACAGCAAAAATAATAATTATTATTGCAATGAAGAGAAGTGCAAGCAGTAGTGGCGATATAAGATGTTTTTTTGTGAAAACAAGAAAGGAAGCTGAAGAGGTTGCAAGCGATGCAACAGAAAATTTAGGACACAGTTTAAAAGGGACTACAGAAAAAAAAACTAATACATCAACGAACAGCAAGAATACAGTAAGTTGAAATAATTTATCTTATTATCAGTATATATTTAGATTGGTACTAGTGCTGCCTGCTGCGTTAATTTTCTGAAAACTTAAAAAAAAGTTTCAGTGTAATTAGTTTTATTCATAATTTCAAGCTTTACTGTTCATATTAATTTTTAACATTCATATTAATTTTTAATATTCATATTAATTTTTAATAATAATACAAATTAATAACTTCTTTTTTATACGTATTTCATTGATTAATGGTGATTAATTGTATTATTTATAAAAATTAATAAGTTTTGTTTACACTACACTCATACAAAATTTATAAAAATCAGAATTTTTGCAGGTAGTATTAGATCCAACGGCTAATCCTAGTGCTAATCCATATGACATAGGGCTTTGCATTGGCAAAGTGATGCAGGCGCCAGAAATGCTCAATTTTTTAAATGAGACGTGGAAACCTCAGTTGGGATTTGTTTTTCCATCTGTTCAAGAAGGCAAGCAACAACGAAAATTTCAAATTGATTGGCTGCGCCAGTACAACTGGCTAGCATATAGCGATGTGAAGAAAGGGGGTTTTTTGTAAATTTTGCGTATTGTTTGCTCCATCTGGGGCTGGAATAAGATGTCAGCCACTAAAAACTCTAGTCAAAGAGCCACTTTTAAAGTTTAAGAAGGCATTGGAAGAGTTACGATATCACGCAACTACAAAATATCATCTGTTTTCGACCGAGAAAGCTGCCGAGTTTGTAAAGGATTTTAAAACAGGTGGCGCAAAATCAGTAAGTGTTCTTCTCGATAGGAAAAAGATGGCCACAATTGAGTCAAACCGAAAACGCTTGGCGCCAATTATTAAGTGTGTAATCTTTTGTGCAAGGAATAACTTGCCGTTAAGGGGACACCGCGATGACGGCCCAATGAATTCTGAGAACAAAAATGAAGATTCTTTGTCCGGCAAAGAAGGTGTTTTTAGAAGTCTGCTTGCATTCCGTATAGACGCAGGTGACAAAGATCTGGAATCGCATTTGCAAATAGCTAGCAAAAATTGCACTATGATTAGCAAAACAATTCAGAATGAAATAATTAGCTCAGTTGGTCAAGTTATCCTTTCATCTATTGTTCATGATGTTAAAAAATCTAAGTATTTTTCAATTTCATGTGATGAAACCACCGATGTTAGCACAAAAGAGCAGATGACAATTTGTGTAAGATACGTAAATATGAATACGTTTGTCATTAGAGAAGAATTTCTGAAGTTTATAGAATTAAAGTCAACCACTGGTACAACTATTAAGGGCGCTATTTATGAAGAACTGCAAAAGTTGGGGTTAAATTTAAACCACGTTCGCGGTCAAGGGTATGACGGTGGTGCAAACATGGCAGGAAAGTTTAACGGTGTTCAAGCTCTCATTTTAGCCGACAACCCCTTAGCTTTCTACACACATTGCTTCAACCACGCATTAAATTTGTGCATTTCTAAATCTTGTGAAATATCGTCAATCAGGAATATGATGGGAATAATTGGCTCTGTGTCTACATTTCTGTCTGCATCCGCCAAGTGCGTTGTCGCCTTGCAATCTATTATTTCTGAATCAGATATTTTCTGCGATACTAAAAAAAATAAACTAAAAGCATTGAGTGCTACGCGCTGGATCGATCGTCATGATTCGGTAATAACATTTCAAGAACTGTTTCCCTTCATAGTTACTGTTCTTGAAGAACTAGAGCACGACGGGGATGCGAATACTTCAAGTAAAGCAGCAAGTTACAGTTCTGCAGTAAAACGGAGTGATTTCTTAGTTGGTTTGGAAACCATTGTTCACTGTTTTGCGTACACTTTAAAATTGAGCAAACAACTTCAGAACCCAGAACAAGATCTTTCAACTGCTTCCTCTAAAGTAAAAGAAGTGCTGGAAATTTTTGAAGGTTGGCGAAGTGACGCCGAAAACGTATTTGCACCACTATTTTAAAATGCTTTTGGAAAAGCGGCTGTCATTGGGGAAACAATCAAAGTACCACGAACTTGTGGTCGGCAAACACACAGAACAAATCCGGACACAAAAAATCCAAACGAATGGTTTAGAAGGACAATATTCATTCCGTTACTAGACCATTTTATCTCGGAACTAAAACATATATTCAACGATAAAGTTGTTGAAGTTATTGCTATTGAAGGGCTGATTCCAGCAAATCATGCCAAATTTAATTAAATTGATATTTTAAAGGCAGCTTTAGTATATGAAGAAGATTTACTTACCAATTCTGAGGTAGAGTTAAAGGCAGAAATAATCCTTTGGAAGAAAGAATGGGCTAAACCTCAAACAGAGCCAATTCCACAAAACGCTGTTGATGCACTATCTTGTTGCGATGATACATTTTTCCCTAACATAAGAATTCTGTTACAAATATTTGCTACACTGCCAGTGTCAACAGCTACTGCCGAAAGAAGCTTTTCCACTTTGCGCAGATTGAAAAATTATTTAAGATCTACAATGTCAGAAGAGCGTCTGAACGGACTGGCATTGGCTACTATTCATAAGGAGAGAAGCATCGACATCGAGAAAGCCATAACGGTCTTCTCACAAATGAAACCTCGTCGAATGGAGACACAGAAATGGTCCGACTAAAAAAAAGTGATGTGTAACAAATGTTTTTTTAAATTTAATTTTTGTGCAACTATGAGTTTAGGCTTATTTTCATATTGTAAATATGTCTTACGTTAAGTAAAAATAAATTTTTTAGGTAAAATATAACCATATTATTTAAATTAAGTGAAAATAAGTTTTCCAAACTTAGTTATCAAGAACAGTTAGCGGTGAAAGGGCAAGGTCGTCCTAAACCAGATTTTCGTGTCTGTCAAAAGTAAATTGTAAGTACATGTTATTCGTATTTTGAGTTTAAACAAATATTCTTTACATAGAAGACCCCAATGCCCCGGTCGGGGCTATCGCCTCCATAGCAGGGTCTATAATTCAAAAATTCATGAGCCGCTAAGCCCCCCCCATTACAAATTCCTGGATCCGCGCCTGATTTGACTTTCATATTTATATTACAATGTTCTCAATTTTTCTACAATTGGCGCTTTGATCTGTCAAGTAGAAGTATTGCGGTTAGTTGAAAATAACCGTCTCTTAAAATCCATCGTTATCGGGCGGATGACCGATAACACAGTTTTTCAACAAGTTGAGCATTAAATTTTTACTTTCTAAAAACAGTAAAAACATCCTACATACCTACAGGATTGCTTATCTTCCATGCTTCCGAATTAAAATGTGACAATTATTTATAAAGTTATTCACTTTACAACACTGAGTAATTTTCTCACTTGTAATGCTGCAAAAGTACGAGTGTGGTGTGTAAGATCAATTTTGAACTGTTGTACACCCGCTCGTGTTTAAATTTAAAGCTTCCAGTTTTTACCAAGAAATACACCATAATCTCTCTACAAATTCCTACAGAAAAATTTTAGTTCAACGCAAAAGCTTTATTAGATTTGACCAGGTTTTCGTCAATCGATCTCACAGTACGTCGTTTAAACGGCTTGAAAGATTTGAAGTCCTTCCTCAGTATAACAAACAAACCACGAGCGTCTAATAATAATAAAGAGTAGTATAGTTAAACAACCCTCCTCTATAATAGATTCCCGTAATTAAATTGTTTTAACCTTCCCCCCCTCCCCACGTAATCGGAAGAAACAACTGCGTTCGTTATGGTTGGTAACCAGAAAATAAACCAATATGAGATGCGTATGGAGAAGTATGTAAACAGAAGTGGTGTTTTAAAGAACTGATTTGTGAGTGCGGCGTAAAAGCCGCACTGAAGGAACGGATATAAAATTAGCGTTATAGATATACTTATATATAAATGTGGGCTATTACGTATGTTGATAATTCAAGCTTTTACACCTCAGGGGTTCTATCGCTCAGGTACTAGCTCAGATATTGTTCTCATTCCCTATTTTGCAGTATTTGGAACCGATTCAAATCTGTGACATTTGCCAAGAAAATTATCGTCCCTATGTACTGAAAATGGGGCAAAACAATTGCATTGTAAATTGTGAGTTTTGTTTGTCTGGAGGTGAAGCTACTGCACCTACTAAGAACGCCTAACTTCTTTGCTACTTTTTTGCAGATGTAATCTACATGTTTCTTAAAATTTGTTATATTATTGGACCACCCTTTGTTTTAATTTTAATATGTAATTGCAATACTTTTTTTATAAGATAAGAATATTACGTAAACTCGTCAAAATATAATAGTGTAACTAATTTCCGGTGTAAAATTTATAATTGGAAGTAAATGAACGCTGACCAACAAGTTCATTTACCTATTACATAAGAAAAGATTCCTTTGTAAAATGCTGACAATTTATTATTGTTAACAATAATAATAACGGATCAAACGATCAACGGACGTGTTTTGAGGTTAAGTAAATTATGTATTTGTTAGCTTTATATTTGGCTGTTTGATCAGTTTTGTCACGTTAGAAGTTAGTTCTATCGAGTTAAAGAAGATTTGTAGTGATAATTTAGACGTTATTGTGCGGTGTGCTTTAATAAGTGTGTAGTTAGCCTTCGTTCATGTATTAAAGACCACGTGATCAAGATGGCACCCAAAGTTGATGTGTTGAAAGGTGTTTCGCAAGTTATTGAGGATTACCTTAAGTCTAATCATTTCAAAGAGACGTTAGTGGAATGTACAAATCCTATAATAAATCAAGTAAGTGGTCTAAACGATAAAATTGTTCAATTACATAATATTATTGATGAACAATCAAAAATTATTAAAGATCAACACAACTTAATTGCTAAATTCGAGGTAGCAATGAATTCATTATTTACTAATTTCAAAAGTTCAAACAATGAAATTCTTATAGACGCATCGGTCAATCAACCGGTGGCTGGTATGGTTCGAAACAACAAAAAGAAGAAGGGAAATGTTGGTACGAAGGTCGTGAATCAAACTGTGAATGGGGCAAATGTTCAGCCGCTAACCACGGATAATTCAACCTCGGCTGCTTTAAGTCTGGAAAATGTTGTGGCAGATATTGATCATTCCCTTAGTGCGAACGATGCAAAGGGTACTAATGATGATGTTCGTCTACCGACAACGGAGGATGTTACTTTCAAGACTTCTAATCGTGATGATGCTAGTGGTGTAGTTAGACTATCGGGGACCCAAACAATCAATCAAACTGCGTCAAATATACGTAATGTTGCTGATGATTTGCCTGTTAGTAAAAAGCCAAGTGTACGTAAAATCTTTGGTCGTGGTGAAGTTTCAAATACTACATTGGCTGCGGCTGCTAGGCTTCAAAGACGTTGGATCTTCGTTTCGGGTGTAGCTGCTAATACTTCCCATCGCTCACTGGTCAAGTATATCAATGATAAATTGAATGTGAACTCTATCTGTTACAGAGTCTTCGCCAACAAATACAGCACAGGCTTTAAGGTTGGAGTTTTTGAAAATGATTTCGATGCCCTTTTTAATGAGGATGTACATATGGCCATGTGGTGTTTCCGTTCGTGAGTTTGTAATGCGTAAAGGACTAACTCCGCCTGAAAATTTTCCTCCAGTACAGGTTCAACAAGTAGGTACATAAATGGCTTAAGCGTTTACCTACAAAACTGCGGTGGCATTCGAACCAAACTTTCAAGTATCAGTATGAATGTTAACTGTACATTTTATGATGTAATCATTTTAATCGAAACGTTTCTTGATCCAAATATTTTATCAAGTGAACTCAATTTTCATGATTACAATGTATATCGTTGTGATAGATCTTCTGATTCTAGCAATAAGGTTAGTGGTGGTGGTGTACTTATTGCAGTACATTATAAACTGGGCTCTTGTAGGTTAATTAGCACACCCGTTACTATTGAAAATGTATTTATTCAAGTATGTAATACAATTCTTGGTGCGGTGTACTTGCCACCGGACTCTGATGTTTCTACATATGAAGTTTTTTGCAGCATTGCTGATGGAGTTTGTGATTGCTTTCCTCATTCAAAACTTGTGGTATGTGGCGATTTTAATCTCCCTAAAGCGAAATGGGCTTTTGATGGTATTAATATTATTGATACGACCAATTCATGTTCTAAATCAATAGTTCTAAGTGACTGTTTGTCCTTTCATGGGTTACTTCAACTAAATCAACTTCCCAATAGTCGTGGTACTTTGTTGGACTTAGTTTTTGCTAACCTTGACATTACCATTTCTTTCGCTAATGATTCACTAAGTGGTTCTTCGATGCATCATGAAGCATATGTACTTAACGTTCCGGTTAGTAATTCCTCTTCAAAGTCGATTCTTCCGGTCGATAAATTTATATATGACTTCAAGACTGCTGATTATAATAGAATTAACGATAGTCTTTTGTCTGTCGACTGGGCTCTGGTCTGGGAGTTAGTCAACATTGATACGATTGTTGACGAATTTTATGCAATTCTCTGGAACATCATTGATACCTGCGTTCCCCTAAAAAGGATATGGGTATCAAGTTATCCTGTTTGGTTCTCAGGTGAACTGTGTCGTATAATTAAAGAAAAGAAACTTGCACATAAGAAGTTTAAACGCACTAGAAGAGAAGTTGACTACTTGACGTTCTGCACTCTTCGTGAACAAGCCAAGTCCCTTCATTCTGAGCTTAATCTTCCTTATGTTAGGAAAATGGAGAGTGATATCCATGCTTGTCCCAATGCTTTTTGGAGGCATGTTAATACTTCCAAAAATACTAAGGGTTATCCAACTTTGATGTTTTTGGGTGATAATGTATCCAACACGGGTCAAAAATGTGTTGACTTATTTGCAGACTACTTTTCCTCGGTGTATGGTGATTCTGATCCTCCTAATCATACTTACTCTTCAGAAGATGTTATCGATTTTAACTTTTTGGATATGTCAGAAACTGTCATTTTTGAAGCCATTTGTGGATTACCAGATAACCTGAACTCTGGCCCTGATGGAATTCCAGCCTTCTTCATCAAAAAGTGCTTGTATTCATTGTATGGTCCCATCCACCACATCTTTAAGTGTTCTCTTCAAAGTGGTTGTTTCCCTCAAAGTTGGAAGGAAAGCTTCATCACGCCAATTTTCAAAAAAGGCGATAGAAGTGACATCTCTAACTATAGAGGAATATCAATTCAATCGGCAATTCCCAAAATGTTGGATAAGTTGGTCTCTGATCAATTGAGCCTCGCATGTAAAGATCATATTGTTGAGCAGCAACATGGTTTCTTTCCAGGACGCTCTACGTCAACAAATTTACTATCATTTGTTTCCTTTACTCTTGGCACATTTGAAGAGCATAAACAGGTGGACACCGTTTATACCGACTTTTCAAAAGCATTTGATCGTGTTTCGCATGCAGCTCTTCTGGGAAAAATGGCCTCTCTAGGTTTCAGCTCTTCTGTTTTGCAATGGTTTAGTAACTATTTAATTGGGAGAACCCAAAGAGTTAGGATCGATAACTTTTTATCTGCGGATATTAGAGTATCATCTGGTGTCCCACAAGGATCTCATTGCGGTCCTATTTTATTCTCGTTGTTCATCATCGATATTGGGGAGTGCTTATCTAATTCCTCGTATTTGTTACTTGCGGATGATCTAAAAGTTTTCAGAGCAATTAGCTCTTTAAATGATTGCTTAAAACTACAGCAGGATCTTAATAATTTAAGTAACTGGTGTATAATAAATAAGTTGGAACTGAACTTCGATAAATGCTCGGTTATGTCATTTGCCAAAATTCAGATATAGTTTAAATGATAAGGAATTGAAACGCGTCACCGAAGTTGATGATCTTGGTGTACGTTTTGATAAGGGACTTCTATTTAAAAATCATATTCTGAATATATGTGGGAAGGCCTTTCGAACACTCGGCTTTATTCGGTGTCAATCTGTGCACTTCTCTGCATACACAGTAAAACTTCTATATTACGCTCTTGTTCGATCGCAGCTTGAGTATGCGTCTTGCGTTTGGACTCCTCACTATCAGGTTCAGGTAAACCAACTTGAGAGGGTTCAACATAAATTTTTTAAATACTTGCACTTTAAACGAGGACTTTCTGTATTGGACTTTTCCGACAATGATTGCCTGGATTTTTGTAGAACAAAATCACTGGCAGACAGAAGATTTGTTGCTGACCTATGCTTCATGCATGGCTTGTTCAGTGGCAAAATTAACTGTAAGTTTTTGAAGGAAAAATTTCAATTTAGAAAACCAATAAAATCAACAAGATCGAAGAGGATGTTCGAAGTCGAGCATCATTCCACCAACTATGGCCTATTCAGCCCAGTGACCAGGATGTCAAGATTTGCCAATTGCTTAAACGAGAACGATGTGGTGAATTTTCTCAGCCAACCGTTGGCCAAATTTAAGATAATTCTCAATGATTTGGATATCACTGGGACTGGAGTTCATAATTTGTAGGGTCATCTCCTGACCCAATTTGTTGTGCATAATTTGTTGTAAAAAGGCTTTGTCCGTTAATAAATGTTAAATAAATAAATAAATTATTTTGTAAAACGTAATTAAGTTAGTCAGTCGTGTTTGATACTTTGAATTGTAACAATGTATTTTAAAATAAAAGCAACTTTCCTTTATTAAAAAATCGAAGTTATTATTCAACAAACCGTCTCACGTAATTTTGAAAACCCAAAATTCAAAATTACATTAATGGCTCAGCCGGTAGGATTTACTCCACGAAAATTCAAAAATCGATACTTTTCGGTGAACTTAAGTTCTTTGGAAGTAAAAACCTACAACCAACGCTTCGACAGCAATGTAAAATTAAGTGATCAAGTTTTATAATTTTTTTTAAAAAATTAAAAACTTTTCAACATTCGGAAACTAGACAAAAATCGCTAGAATCCTACGGAAGAAAGAAGAAGGCTGGAAATAGATAAACCAAGGGCCATCGAGGAACCAAAAGGGCATCTTTTTCGACCAACTTCAGGACAACGAAAAGTGAAAAGTTTAGTTACGTGAGTTTAAAATTAGTGAAACAACGAAAAGCAACATACGACCATCCTAATATCGGTAAGTCCTATTGATTGCTGTTTCAACAATTAAAATTTTTATAAGTATATTTAAAAGTGTTTTGGAAAACTACGTAAATTCAAATAAATTGCATATAAATTGCATAAACAAATTTATTTCAAAACATAATTTGTATATTTAAAATTGCATACTAGATTCTAGAAAGAATCAAATTTAAAAGTAAGTTAGAAACAATTCCTCGAAATAATCGAAAAAATGGCTACACCAGTAATAAATTTACAACTTTTTAAAATCGATTTAGACACCATACCAGTATTCGATGGAAAAGAAACCCAAATAAATTTATTCATTACCACCATCGAAGCAATAATAAAAAAATACGCGAATCACGACGAGATAAAGAATACGCTTAGGGCAGCAATATTTTCAAAATTCAGAGACCAAGCCGCTGAAATATTAACACCCAGAGATGATTTGACGACATGGGAAGGTATAAAACAAGCAATTCTGCAACATTTTTCGGATAGTAGGTCAATAGAGCAATTATTAATAGAATTCAATAATATCAAATTAGAAAAAAATGAAAATATAATAGTTTTTGGTAACAGAATCAGAAATCAATTATATAAATTAATAGCAAAAATTAATCTAAGCACTGATATCGAACATAAAGAAATCGGACGTGAATTATATACCTCAAACGCGTTAGATAGGTTTTTAGTTTGCGTACCTTACGAAATTTCTTGTCAAATTAGATTACGAAAACCTATAAATTTAGATCAAGCTTGTAACGTGGAAATCGCGCTCGCAGCGTATTATGATTTTTGACAAAATATTATAGCAATTATGCCGCAAAAATTTCTCGTCTATGAAATTTTTAACATCAAAATATTTTAAAAAGTATATATTTGTAGGTCGAGTAATATCATTAAAAGATCGAGTTTAGGAATTAAGAGACAAAACTATATTTTTCAATCGCTTAATATTTTGAACATTTGCAATTACGAATTAAGTAGGATAATTCTTCGATACGTAAATCATGGATTCATGTAAAGAAGACAATAGATTGGAGTTGACGTAGCCGAAAATATTATTTCTAATAATTCCCACGATCGACATAAAGTCTTCATTTCGATGAATTTTGAACTTCACGTCAATCAATCCCAATATTTATATAAAGGATTGCATAGGACTTTATGAAACTTTTATTCGAGATAGGTATCCTTGTTACAAGTCTGGGCAAGATGCCCACGCAGACCTGTCAAAATCACTTTGATTTATATATTTTATGTTATTATCTGTCCATATGTTGACCTGCCAGACCAAAATACAAATTCATTTTACATTGCATATATGGGAAGTTGCAACAAAGTAACGTTTGAAAATATACCTTTTTGCTCGATAAAAACTATTAAAACTCGAACCTTTCTATCGCAAAAAACGCAACAGCGACCAGCTCCAATTGCCGAGTTCGAGCATAATTTTGTAGGAATAGAGATGCAAGTGATTTGTTTCACTTATTATTCTGGCCAATCGAAGATCGAGGTCGAATTTAAGAATCAATTAGGGACTTTTCTGGAAATATTTGTGGAAGGATTTTATCCCCACGACGGTCGAGAACCACATATAAGGAGCTGCAGAGCTCATTAAATTTAAGATTCCTTTGGGATCTTCACACCCTGCAACGCTGTTGGTTTGGGTGGAAGATCATGTAAAATCCAAAAACTCGGCCGGAGGCTACCTCCGACCGTCGAAATAACGCCTAGTACAGGCGGATTTCTAGTGTAATTGAATATCAAGTCAATTATATAGATCTTACCGACGTAAGATCTCAAATCATTTAACGATCAATTTGTGTAACATATGTGAACAGTGCAATAATAGGTAACAGATTCTTTTATCGATAATACGAACCTTCATCAATATGGTACGGCAGCATTTGAATTAATAATCATTCGTTCAAATAGTTATTTTGTAAATCTTTTCGGACATGCTTATTTAAATATTTTAAACATTTTATCGAATATTAAAAACCAGTTTTCGGATTGAACAATTAACGCTTTTGTTATTTAAATTTATGGATTAAAACCAGTTTTCGGATTGAACAATTGACGCTTTTGTTATTTAAATTTATGAATTAAAACCAATTTCGGATTGAACTATTCACGCTTTTATTATACCATCTTTATGTAAAATCATTGTGGCATAATAAACCGGCCCGCCGATATGCAAGTACCGCTTGATATGGATAACTTTGTCGAACATTCTTTAAGTGTAACTCGTAGCACAGATGGTTACAAATCTTTCTTCACGTGTGGACATTTTTCCGAGATAACTTTTTATCAAGTTAAGAAACTTCAGTACCGGACTTCAACTATTTGTTTCGTGTCAATTAAATTAGTGAAATTTAAATTCGTTGTTAATATTTAACAAACCCGTTCGTGTCATTTCCAACGAAACTCATCCGGCTGCGCGAAAACTGACTAACCAGTCAGATCCGGATTGAGTTAATTTCATCGGAAATGGAAAACCCTGTTTTTCGTATTCATTACCAACCACCTTCTACCGAATCATTCTCAACATTACAACTTATTTTATGGTCATCTCGATTATGGAAGAACAATATTTTCGTATCTCATACCGGCAAATCTATCTGGAAAATTCCAATTGGAACTCATCTGTACCTTATATGTAAGCATTATTTTCGTATTTTTAAGCTTTATTGTATTTCTTGGTCAGTTATGACCATTACATTTTACAAACCTTAAGTTTGTAAAATGACCTTTTTGTGTGCTAATATTCTAAATTGTTTATTAAAATAACGTCACATGTTTGAATTATGTTTTACGTCACATTTAAGTTTAATGAATTAAACCATTCACATTTTAGATTGAATTTTATGTCATGTTCAATATTAAATTAATTAAATTAACTTCAAGTCAATATTTTTAGTGATAACGTTTTATCATTATTCAAGTCAAGTTTTTCACGTTTGAGTTTTGTAGCATTATGTAGATGTAAATATGATTAGACATATGTTATAAAATGCCAAATGCCCCTGTATATTTCGACATTATATCTCTTTATTATTTATATTTGTGTTTTTATTATCGTTTATGTGTTTGTTTATTTAGCGATTGTGTAAGGTAAGGTTTAATAACAACAAGATGTACATTGTAATCCAAAGAGAGGCCACCAGTGTGAGATACTCGCGATCATTTAGTCAACAGCTGTCGTGTATTCAGCTGGAAAGGGTGATTTTGCATCCCTTTCAAATGGACCTTGGTTCAAAATTCACGTGGCGCCCTTTTTACTCCTTGTGTAAATATATCCCCCCCCCCCCATTTTGAGATAACATCCTAACTTGCGATCGAGGATTGCCCGGTCGCTGAGGAGAGACCGACAAGACACGACTTTTAGTTACAAGCCCTTCTGCTCCACCCTACGAACACCACCCTTCGCGGCTAGAGCTAGTCATTCCGTTAATCTTTGTTAGGAAGGTGCCTTGGATGTGGATTGTCGTGTAACAAGCTATCAATTTCGCGGTAGATGAAATTAATTTCATGAATAGAAGGAATTCCCTTAAAGTTGCATCTAATTTCCAACAAAACAATCCTAATAAAAACCATCAGAGTAATAATTTTCGGAAACCTTATATTTCACATAATTTTAATTCAAATTACAATCCAGCATATCAAAACCGTATGCAATTTCAAAATCAATTTAATAAACCGGAACAATAAAATTCACATATCAAACAAAACTCGGGAAATTTTAGAGTTCCATCTCAACAATTTCAGAGTATTATGACTAGCTGGTTTAATAATTGGTCACACCAAGTAACCCAATAATATTTACAGTAACAAAAATTACCACCTATGGTTTTGCTTTATTGAAAAGAAATAAAAAGTTGACTTACCAGTACTGATACGTCTTACAAAATAAAAGGTGACAACGACTACTTCTCTTCGCAGCAAAACGTGGCTTCGAATTTGAACTAACACAAGGCACTTGGTGAGATTTCAAGCAGCTCGGCAGATGTTGAAATTGAACCAGATGTTGATGGACCCTTGGCCTTGAGAAAATAACCCGTCGAAATTAATGGAAAGGCTGACGTACAATTTGCACCGATGTGGGTTGTAATAATAAGTTGCAATGAGTTCCGATAGACTTGAACTCATGGACAAAATCTTCTTTGATTGAAAACCCGTAGTTGGAGAGTTTTCCTGTAGCAACGAATGATACTTTGATAGTTATCAAAATGTAGCAAACCCCATATAACAATATTACTGCGTGATGTCATAAACTCGACACGTGGGTGAAGAAAAAGATAACCATAAAATATTATAGTACACGAGTGCTACCAAATCCGTATTAATTACGAGCAGCTTCGAGAGACACGATAAAACACTCTTCCAATAACTAATTGAACAATCGTTCAAACGGAAAAATAATAATTATTATCGCAATCCAAAAATGGTCGTTACTCAAAAATGTCGACCTAGAACGGACGTCTCTCGAACAGAACTGGTGCGCGCCGGACCGTCAGACTTGACGCAAGCGCGGATTTAATTCTAAGCGATACTTTAAAAGTGAACACTAAATGAATAGGGTGATACGTAAGTGACGGGTAATTAGCCTCCTCAAATGGAAAAGTCACGAGCCGCCGCTGAACATAGTAATAGTTTGCTTACCTTTATAATTATTGTTATATAAACAAATATTACTGCAAAATCAACTAGTTGATATGTTTTTGATAAGCTTTGAAAAATTAAATTTGCAAAATCAAACTGACACACAAGAATTGCGTCTACGCACAAATTCAATTGAAAATTACTTAGAGGAATTCAATACTTTACAAGATCAAATAGAGGAAATTGATCTAGAAAACGCGAATTTACATGAGTCGGAACGCGAACTATTTGAAAACAATTATTATTCCTTGAAGGCAAAGGCAGATGTTGCGTTAAGCGCAGCAGATGTCAATACAAATTCAGACAACGAAAGTGTGTCTAGTTTAGTCAGTAATCTTTCAAATGCAAGAAATGTAAATACAAACCAACGTAATGATTTACAATTTATAAAATTGCCGACATTGCAACTACCAAAATTTGGTGGCGAATATGATCAATGGTTAAATTATTACGATACATTTGAACCATTAATAAAAAAAAACGAATCATTATCTAACATTCAACGTTTTCATTATCTTCGTTCCACGTTAAGTGGAGACTTAACCTTTATAGGTTAAGACAATACAATCTTTAGAAGTTTCATCCGAAAATTATCACGTAGCATGGGAACTTTTAAAAGATAGGTTTGAAAACAAACCATTCTTTAATTATTCATTTAATCGCGGATAAATTTGATCCAATAACAAAGCGAGAATGGGAAAAAGTAAAATCTGAATTAACCGAATTAGTTACCAATTATTCAAGAAGTGGTCAGCTTTCTAACAAAGAAATGCCAATTGTTGGAGTCGTTGCAAACTCAAAAAAGTCAGTCGTCTAATGAAAGGTTACATTCACGAACAAGCCATTTAGTTACTAAAAATCCTTCTTGCAAAATTTGCAATGAAGAACATCAAATTTATTCATGCAAGAACTTTCTAAACTTGTCAATTTCAGAACGAATAAACGAAATTGCTAAATTAAAACTTTGCAAAAACTGCTTTCGTTCTAATCATTTAACCAAATTCTGTAAATCTTCATCTTCTTGCCACAAATGCAAGCAAAAACATAACACATTGTTGCACTTAACTGCTGACGACTCAAATGGGCAGTCTAATGTGATTGCATCAACAAGCAATACCCCCATTTCAGCAGCACCAGAAGCGACGGTAGGATTAAATAGTAGCTTAAATACTACCACTCGAGTCCTTTTGCCTACTGCTGTTGTTTACGTTTATAACAACGAAGGCTTAAAATTAAAGTGCCGTATTCTTCTCGACTCTGGATCGCAATCTAACTTTATCACATCGCAATTATACAACGATCTAGGTCTAAAGGGAAAAAAGGTGAATTTTCCGATTTCAGGAATAAACAATTCAAAATCTAATATTTCATGCGAAACAAAAATAAATATAGCATCTTTACATAATGCGTTTACTTGTTCAATTTCATGTTTGGTTTTGCCAGAAATTACTCAACATTTTCCACAACAATCCTTTTCAAAAAACGACATAAATTTACCTCCAAATTTAATTATTGCCGATCCCGATTTCAATAAAACAAGCGAAATACAACTGCTATTGGGAGCAGAAATTTTTTGGAAAATTCTATGCGTTGGTCAAATAGCTTTAGGTAAAAATTTACCCATTGCGCAAAAAACTCATTTCGGCTGGGTAATTTCAGGTGTCATAGCATCGTCACAAAGACATTCTAAATCACATTTATAAACGTGTTGCCTCGCATCTACAGAAAACGATGACAACGCAGCAATCCAAGAACAAATATCATTGTTTTGGACAATTGAGGATGTAAACACACCCAAAGCAAATTCCCAGAGGAAATTGCATGTGAAAACTTGTTTAAAAATACGACTACTCGTGATGCTCACGGTAGATTTACAGTTCGATTGCCATTAAAAGAAAATAGCCCATGCTTAGGCGAGTCACATAGCATTGCTTATCGCCGATTCTTATCCTTGGAAAAACGTCTCGCGACTAATAACCAACTTAATAAATTATATCGCGAATTCATTCATGAATATATAGCTTTAAATCACATGACAAAAATAAATTACACAAAAGAGGAAAGGGACGTCGCATATTTCCTTCCGCACCATGCAGTTTTTAAGGCAGATAGCCTGACGTCAAAAATCCGCGTAGTCTTCGACGGTTCCTGTAAAAGTTCATCAGGAGTATCGCTAAATCAAACACTCATGGTTGGTCCTACTATCCAACCTGACCTAATTTCAATTCTTCTAAGATTTCGAACCCAATTATACGCATTTACAAGTGACTGCGAAAAATTGTACCGCCAAGTCAATGTTCATAAAGATGATCGCATCAAACAAAATATTTTGTGGCGAGACAACAGAACTGAAGACTTGCAATGCTACCAATTGAACACAATCACCTATGGTACAGCGCCTGCATCATTTTCAGCCACCAAGTGCTTACGTCAAATATCTATTGAATGCAAAGGCGAATATCTCGACGCATCAACTATAATAAACAATTACTTTTATGTCGATGACCTTATCAGCGGCGCTCCTACTCTTGAACTTGCCATTACAATGGTTAACCAAGTAAACAAATTATTATCATCCGCTGGTCTTACTTTGAGAAAATGGTCCTCAAACAATCCAGAAATATTAAAGGACTTAAACAATACGACTAATGTCATGCAATTTAGCAAAAACAATTCAATAAAAACTTTAGGTTTAGTATGGAACACCGAGTCCGACATGTTTAGTTACCCAGTGACATTAAAAAATTCTACTTTAGTTACGAAACGTACCATATTATCTACCATAAGCAAAATTTTTGACCCACTTGGATTAATTGGTCCAATCATAATCATTGCCAAGGTCATGCTTCAAAAATTATGAAGTTTAAACTTGAATTGGGATGAATCTGTTTCAATAGACATTTTTACGTCATGGTCAACATTTAAAGATGATCTTAAACATCTAAATCGAATAACAATTTCCGACATAACTAGATTATCAAGTAAAGAAAATTGGCATCATGTTCGCAGTCAGTGCTATCCTGCTGACATTATTTCCCGAGGCACTACCCCTCAAAACCTAGCACCTTCCACTTTATGGTGGCACGGACCTACTTGGTTGTCAGATGACATTTCTTCTTGGCCCATTGAACAATTAAATTTAAATTATATTGATCTTCCCGAAATTAAATATGTCGCTGCAACTGCAACTACAGCAAAAATTGACTTCATTGATGAATTTGTTTTAAAATTCTCAAATCTAACGCATCTTCAAATAACTCTCGCATACTGCTTGAGATTTATAAAAAATTGTTCAAAAACAAGAGATACGAGAATTCATGGCCTCCTTAACTGTCGCTGAATTAAAGGAAAGCATGAATGCTCTTGTAAGTCTAGTACAAAATTCTTATTTTTATGATGATATATCTAAATTAAAAATTAATAAAAAATTGCCCTCTCCTAGCAGACTATTGCCATTAAACCCCTTCTTGGATGATTCAAGTCTTAAGAATCGGTGGAAGACTAAAGAACTCTAATCTTAATTATAATGTAAAGTTTCCGTTAATATTGCCATCCAAGCATCATTTAACGACTCTTATCATACTACATTTTCATGTAAAATTTGTTCATGCTGGTCCACAGGCCACAATAAGCGCTTTAAGGCAAGAATTTTGGCTTATCTCTATTACCTGTGTATCTAAGAATATAATTCGTCAATGCGTAATCTGTAAACGTTTAAATGCCAAAGCAATTACGCCAATCATGGGTGATTTACCCAAAATAAGAATCACACCATCTCGTCCATTCTCTAATTGTGGAACAGATTTTGCAGGTCCTTTTACTATTCGCGAATCATTAGGCCGCAGTCGTAAAACCGCCAAGGCTTACCTATGCGTTTTCGTGTGTTTTGCCACGAAAGCTGTTCATTTAGAGGTTGTCGGTAGTTTGAGCACCGCATCCTTTATTGCTTGTTTAAAGCGTTTCATAGCACGACGAGGCTTATGCCATACGATATATTCCGACAATGGCACGAATTTTGTTGGGGCTGATAACGAATTAAAGAATTGGTATAAACTTGTGTCGACTGAACAACATAACGAACTAGTTTCAGATTTTTTAAGTCAAAAAAGTATTACTTGGAAATTTATTCCAGCACGTTCTCCGCATTTTGGTGGTATTTATGAATCAGTAGTTAAGTCTTGTAAAAGACGTCTCTATAGAATTACTAGGAATCAGTCATTTACTATTGAACAATTGAGTACGTTGTTTACACAAATAGAATCCATACTCAATTCCAGACCTTTAATTCCATTATCCTCCAATCCTGACGATTTTAATTTCCTCAGTCCAGGCCATTTCCTAATAGGTGATAGCTTGATGGCCATACCTGAGCCAACTTTACTCGAACTTAACCCCAATAGGCTAAGTCATTTCCAACTGGTCCAACAGCTCCAGCAACAGTTTTGGAAAAGGTGGTCACATGATTACTTAATAATTATTCTTCAACGTCGTCCTAAATGGTACAGAACGACTACTGGATCATCGCTACAGACCGGAACGTTAGTTCTTCTCCGCGATACCACACCACCATTAATTTGGCGCATGGGTCGAATTACAAAGGTTCATCCAGGTGCAGATGCAGTAGTGCGCGTTGTTTCAGTGCAAACTTCAACCGGACTAGTAAAAAGAGCAGTGACTCAAGTTTGCGAATTGTTAAGTGTTTAGTTTAAGTTGACTACTTGTTTTACATGTTCATTTTATTTGTTTATGTTCATGTTATGTATTTGTTTTTTTTTAAAGGGGACTTACCCTTTCAAGGCGCCCGGCATGTTGCGGCGATTTACGCCTGTTGGTTATGCAACCTCTTTTTGTTTCCCCGCTCTAGTAGCGCGATAGTTTTGATATATTTTTGTTCTTTCCTACCTATTCAGTGTTTTAATCCGTCACATTTGTAAGACGTATTATAAAGAACCATTCGGTTCAATAAAGAATAAAGTTATTCAAATTATACAGTCCACTTATTTGAAGGTAATACTTCTAAACCAACACCGATTGATCTATTAGATCTTTCCAACAAGTTTAATGTAGTATTATCTTTATTTATTGCCAAATAATTACTGATTTATACCAAAGGGAGTTTTAGAAATACGACCTCATTAAAAAAAATGTAATTTTGATGTTGTTACGAAGGGGTACAACATTTTTGCCGTAACACGTGTTATGTGAAACCATCATGAACATTGAGGAATATTCTCGAAGTTCAATATACTATGCTAGAAGAGAATCCGCTCTAGAAATTTCTATGCTGAATAATAATTTTATATGATATTTTGTATAAGCATTTTTATTTTATATAAACGTTGTTATAACATGTAAACATTAAGTATTATACTGTAAGCTAGAATCGCTGTAGGTTGTTACTTCGAAATAAATAGTTCAGTTCAAATTGGTTTTTGTAAGTCTTTTTGGATACCGAACATAACTGGCGCAGTCGGGACGGATGTCAGAAAGGCACTAGTAAAATTCCAAAAACCTTTTTCGTATCAACGATTAACTGACAGAACTTAGTGATGACATAGTGATAAGTGAAATAAATAATTAAATTAAATAAACGGAAAAGCCGTTCGCAAAAATTAAATAATCAAACTTAAAACAAGTGTAAAAGAAGATTTACCTACCGAATCAAGGAGGAAGAAATAAACAAAAAATAAAGAAGAAAACTACCAAATCATGGAGGAAGAAGGAAAATAACCCACGAGAAGAACTACCGGTGATGAAGAGATTAGCAACGCTCTTTGTTTACATTGCGTAAGTTTTTGCTCAAATTTATCTAAATAATCCTATGTCTGAATCCGAAATTGCAAACCTATTATCAAACCTATCCTTAACCAACAAAATTGTACAAGAACAGAGTCAAACCCTTAACCAACATATACAAAACAATTAAAATTTAAATCAACCAATCTAGACAATGGCAAAAATAGAAAAAATGCACATCGATACAGTTCCAAAATACGACGAAATTCAGCAACATTATCCATATTTGTAAACGCATGTGATTACTTATTAAATTTCTTCGGAACAACGACACCGTCAGATACAAACAAACATCTAGTTTATGTCATCCTAAGTAAACTAGAAGGCAGAATCTCGATCGGAAATCGAGAGAATGCCACTTCATGGGGTGAAATTAAAAAATTGTTAATTCAACATTTTGGTGATCAGCGAGATGAGAACTGCTTGTTACGTGATCTAATGTCTCTTAAACCATTCAAAACGGAATCATCGTACCAATTTGGCATGAGGTGTCAAGATGTTCGATGTTTACTATTAACCAGGTTACAATTAGACGAAAGAGCACCGGACGTGAAAAGAATTAAAACTCAAATCTATGATGATTTATCATTGCAAACTTTCTTACAAGGTTTGCAAGGTCAAACTGGATTGGTGGTAAGGCTTAAAAAACCAAAAAGTCTAGAAGAAGCGTTAGGGCATTTAACAGAAGAGGAAACTTTTGCTTACGCTCAAGCAAAAACAAATACGTTCAAGATGCAACGTCAGTACAATCCCATAGAAAGAAAACAACCCGTAAATTTAACACATAATAATTCTCATAAACCTATAATAAACCCAATAATGTTTAAAAATAATGGTCCACATCAAAATTATTTAAAACAAATTTTTTCAAATCAGCCTAATAAACCAAATTTTCAAAATTTCCAAAGATCACATTTTATTAGACCAGCGACTTTTAATCCAAATAGAAATTTTATGCCACCACAACGAAATTTTTCTACATTTCGACAATTTCCAAATCAAATAAACCAGGGAGGTCAACGTAATTTTCCACCTGCAAGTCAACGTATAAATAATTTTCTGCCGAGTAATGATTTCTCACGTCAACAAATAATACAACGACCTCAACCCGAGCCAATGGATACGTCATCCGGAAACACAAAAAGTAGGTCAATGCAACAAACACCGAGAAAATATATTGAACTGTCTTCAACAAAATTACACAATTTACAAAAATTTTTCAATAAAAAATAAATTCAAAATTCAATAAAATAATTTTAACATGTCAATATTATAATTTCGTTATGCACAAAAATCTTTAATAGTCAAAATTTAACAACAAGATAATTCTTCAAATTTATTAAATTTAAAAGTCTGGAGTATTGTTCCAAAAAGGCTAGTTTGTTTTTATTAAAACAAATAAAAATGTTAATTGTATTTAAAAATTTTAAATTTAAATGATGTGTTTAAAGTCATGCGTGAGTTTTAAAAAACATAAGTGCGCGAACTGACACTCACAACATTTGCAAAGTTTCGATTACGTCCATTACCAGGACACATTTTAAAATTATGAGCCAGGATCAACCAAATCAACCAATCAGAGGACGTGAATCAAAAAACGCACACGCGTGGTAAAGAAATTTCGGCTACAAAGTGGACATGGACGAATTCGTGCTAAAATGAGCGATAGATCAAGCGGTGATTTTTCAATCAAAAAGTGGTTTTATTTAAAAGCGGATTTCAAAGTGGAATAAAAAGTGAATATTGAAAGAAAAGTTACGAAGTGGATCCTGTAAATGGTTTTAAGAAGTGGAAGCCTTCAGAATATTACAATTACGAGAAATAACAAGCGGTCAATATTAAATGAAAATCGATGGTTGCAAAATTAACAAAGATTTATTTGGAAAATTCAACTATTGTGGATTTGGTACATGAAAAATTGGTTTAGAAAATTGGAAATCAACCTACGTATAAAATTGGTATGTTTATCGAGTGTTATAAACAAAATTTAAGTTAAAGACAAGGTATTTAGCAATTTTTTGAAACATTTAAACAGTGAAATTTATGACATTAAAATACTATACAATTACATGTGTATTTGTAAATTAAATGAATCTTTATCTCTGAACAATTATTATAGAGGTGATATTAATTTCTTTATGTGTAAAAACAATATTTCATTTAATAACCCATATTTGTATTGTAAAGAAATTTTATTAAACAAAAAAAATTTTGATAAAATTGAAGAATTGAGTTATTTCAAAACAAAAAATTATCACAGTTGATAAAAAACTGAATTTTGAGTGTGACGAAAAAATAAAAGTTAAAAAATTAATTCTTTCAAAATTTATATCTGTCGTGGCTTCGAATTTTAGCGAACGGAACACCACAGCATATAAAAATTGGCTCCCAACTCGAGGCACGAAACCTCACGATAACCCTGATATTAAGATTCACATGCTCTATTTTGAATATTCAAATGAAAACAATTTTACGATAAATAAAAATTTTTTCTAAGGTCATTAAAAACATTTTATTCGACAAATTCAATAAAATTTATGTACGATCTGATAAAAGAGTTTGATTATCAGACAAAATCAATTGAACGTTCAGATTATCTGTGTGTAAAATATAGCTTTCTTTTGACATTTAAATCAAACAAACGACAATATGAGTAAGAAAAAACAGCTGTTAGCATTCATAGATGCAAATCCTATAGAAGTAGATCCAGAGACGAAAGACATAGTAGAAATAAATCCTATAGTCGACGAAGTTAAAGAAGAAATAATAAAAAGTATGGAAGAAAAGGTCGAGGAAAAACAAAGCACGAGTCAGGAAAAACAAACAGAAGAGAAGAAAACAGAAACGATGGATATGATAAAAATATTGTTGGAAAAAATGGATGAAAAATTTGATCAAAACGCAAGAAAAATAGATGAAAAATTTGATCAAAACGCAATAAAAATAGATGAAATAAAAAATGAAATAAAAGATGAATTAAAAAAAAATATTGATGAAGTTAAATTGACTCAACAGAATATGTGGCAAGATATGTGGAACATGGATGGGGAGATAAAGGATCTACAAAATACCACAGTAAAGAAAATAGAGTTTAAGGAAACCATAAAAGAAATGAAAGAAGAAGTAAACGGTCGTATTAACCAATTATATGAAAGCGGGGTCATAGTTGAGACAAAACCAGAACATTTTGAAAAACAAATCGTTTCAATTACACAACAGGTTAATATGGAACAGATGAAATCTATTAACAACAAAATAGAAAATATTAATGTTGAAAAAAATGTAATAACAGAAAATTTAAATGTAATAAATAACAAGGTAATAGAAAATGTTCATCGAATAACTTTAATCGGAACTAAACTAATAGAGACAAACAAGATAATAGAAGAAAATAATCAAGAAAGTCATAGTAAAATAGAACAAGTGCATGATGAAATTGCAGGAATAAAAAGCACAATAAACAGTAATTCCATATGGATGACGCAACAAGGCTTGTACAGAAACCAAAGTACTGGACAGGAAAATGAAGCGAGCAATATCAAAAGCATAATGCAGGAAATCCAATTTGGATTCAATTCCGACAAGATTATGAAATTTCAAGGAGATGGACAGAGAAACCCTCGTTTATTTCTAAAAAATCTAAGGGACGTTACAAATAAAATAAATGACTAGTCTCGATTAAAATCTATAATAAGACATTCATTAAAAGGAGAAGCAGAAAATTGGTTAGGAATAATTGAGGACGATTACAGAAACTTCGCTGAATTTGAACAACTATTTCTTCGACAATATTGGGGAATATCAGAGCAAAGAAAAGTTAGAATAAATCTCAACAATGGGAAGTACAACGATAGAAGAGATAGAACAAAAGAGAGTTACGCCATCAAATACATCAATGAGGCAAAACAATTGGATCCGCCTATGTTTGAGATAGACATCATAAGGAGTTTAGCAAATCATTATGAAGATGAAGTTATAAATCGGGTAGCTATAGAAAATATCGAAAGTACTGAACAATTCATAAATTTATTAAAACGTTTTGACACGATTCAAAGTACAAGCGGAAGAGAAAGTATAAACAACAATAATATCAGAAATAATAATAATGCAAATCAAAATTTTAATCACCAACATAGAATGCAGAACCAAAATGATAATTGGCACAGGAATCAAAACAATAATTACCCCAATTTTAACAATAATCAAAATAGAAACAACAATTATGCAAACTTTAATAATAACAGAAATAACAACTACTCAAATTTTAACAACAATAATAGGAATAATCATAATGGAAACAGGAGAGAAGATAATTGGAACAGAAATACTCAGAATGAACAGAGTAGAAGAGAAGACAATTGGAACAGAAATAATCAGAATAACCAACAAAGAAATCATAATTGGAATAACCACCAATCAAATAGAAATAATTGGCACAATAACCAATCGAACAATCAGGAGAGGAACGAACATTCCCAGAATGAAAATACAGATGCTACTACTCGTACAAACAGGGTGAATAATGCAACCACGGCAAATGTCAACGCGACAACGGTAGTGGTAGAACATGGAGAAATATCAGACAACAAGAACCAAAATTTTTAATAGAAGGCAGTCCGAAAGAAAGAAATGTCAACACATATGAACATCCGAGGGAGTTCATAAGCATTACGAATGATTTCAACATAAAAGATAATTTAATTGGACTGCCGTATATTTTGATAAACGTGAATGACATTACTTTAAAAGCATTAATCGATACCGGAGCGGAAATATCCTTGATAAACGAGCAAATAATAGTCATGAATTCAGAAAATTTTGAAGAACAAATAATAAAAACGACACCTATAAAATTAATTGCACCAAACAATAAACCATTTACTACCATAAACCGAAATCTGAACGCAAAAGTGACTATTGGGAAATTCAAGAACAACTGCAGTATAATGATAATGCCTGATATGAAAATTGATTGCATTCTGGGTATAGACTTATTAGAGAAATTCAGGATATTGATAGATGTTCCTAATAAAAGTATTAAAATGCGAGAGGAAGAGATGGCGTGGATAGAATTAGAAAAAGATTCAGGTGTAAAATTAAACAATACAAATAAAGATGTGCTTGAACTTAAGAACGATGTAATTCACATTGAGATACCCATTCAAAACAAATTATTAAATTTGAATAGGGATACAGATTGGAAAAGTTGGAAAGGGATAAAATTAAACTGTAAAGACAGTCATATAGAATATTTAAAATATTTGTTGGAAGAGAACATAGAATTGGTAAATCAAGAACCAAGGATTGCAGAGGGTTACGTGCATGAATTGATAATCACCAACGAGGTATTATTTAAAAGTAAAAGTTACCCTATACCCCAAGCGCACAAAAGACAAGTTTGGGACGAACTGATAAAAATGGTACAAGACGGTGTTATAAGAGAATCCCCAACGTCATATGTAAATCCGATGGTGGTTGTAAAAAAGAAAGATGGGAATATAAGATTATGCCTAGATGCGAGAAATTTGAATTCAATTTGTAAACCACAATATGAAGCACCCGAAAGCATAGAAAGCCTATTGGGAAGAATTGGTGGTAAACGGATATTTAGTAAGTTAGATCTACGAAATTCGTTTTGGCTGATTCCACTAAACATAAATTCACAAGAATATACAGGATTCTGTGTAGATGGACGCACATTTGTTTTCCAAGTTGTCCCTTTCGGGCTATCGACGTCCAGTAGCGCACTCATCAGGGCAATGCAGAAAATATTAAATAAACACGAAGGGTACTGTGTACACTATGTGGATGATATATTGATTTACAGCGACAGCGAGGAGGAACATAAAGAACACGTAGAAAGGGTCATGAATACTTTAAATGAGTCCGGAATGAAATTAAATATTGAAAAGTGTGAGTTTTTTAAAAAGGAAGTGAAATATTTGGGTCTAAAAATAACTTTAAACACGGTAGAGATAGATGATGAAAGATTAAAAGAAATAAAAGATTATCCACGTCCGCATAACCTCAGAACGCTCCGGGGATTTTTAGGAGTATTAAACTATTTTAAAAAATTCATACCAGATTATTCAACGATGACGTTACCTTTGCTAGAACTATTAAAAAAAAATGTGAAATGGCACTGGACAGTAAAAATGGAACTGGCTTTTAAAGAAATGAAAGACAGAATATTTAAAAATATGTGTTTGATACATCCAGATTTTAAGAAAAGATTCATTTTAAGAACAGATGCTTCATACTTTGCAATTTCCGCGGCTTTACTTCAAGAAAAAAATGACATAGAAGTTCCAATATGTTTTACGTCACGTACCCTACGAAAATGTGAAATTAATTATTCCGTAAGCGAGAAAGAAATGTTAGCCATAGTGTTCGCCACACAAAAATTAAGGTACTATTTAATAGGACATCAATTCGACGTAGAAACAGACCATGAATCATTGGTATTCATGATGACGACGAGATTTTCAAACAGTCGAATTTACAGATGGTCTTTGCTTCTGCAAGAATTCAATTTTAGCATAAGACATATCAAAGGCCAGGACAATATCGTGGCAGACGCATTTAGTCGGAAAGATGGGTTAAATCGAAACAAGCTAACAGAAATTCTGATCGCCATGAATGAATTGCACATGATCAATTCGCCGTTCAGTCAAGAGAGTGTACATACAGCACAATTAGATGATACGATAGTAGAAATAAGAGGTTTCTTACAACTAAATGAAAATATCTACAAAGGATATGAAATAAAAAATGGGTTCGTGATAAAAAAAAATAAATGATACTGAACTATATGTCATTGACGGAGAGTTAACAAGAGACATAGCATGGCGATTGCATGTACGTTTTGGACATATAGGATTGAGAAAACTGTGGCTTATGTTTCGGGAAAACTATTTTTGCAAGAAAGACAGGAAAATCATAAAAAATGTTGTGAATAGATGCAAATTGTGTTTGTTAGGTAAATACAAAAATTACCATAACAAGAATACGTTCAGAAGTGTAAATGTTACGGAAAAGGGAGAGATAGTGGCAATAGATTACATAGGAAATTTAATTCCAAGTCACGGAAATAAAAACATTTTAGTTGTCGTAGACGCATTTAGCAAATACGTGAAATTATATCCAACTAAAGCATGCACCACGGATATTTCGATAAACCTTCTAGAGGACTATATCGCGAACATTATCAAACCAAGAATGATCATAGCTGATAATGCCACCTATTTCAATAACGAGAGATTTAAAGAACATTTTAGAAACCAAGACATAAAGGTGTATTTTTGTAGCGTCAGACATCCACAAGGAAATTTAAGCGAACGTTATGTACAAGAAGTATCAAAATATTTAAGGATGTTGTGCAGCAACAACCACGTAACATGGTATGAACATTTGAATAGAGTCGAAGATTTTATGAATGAAACACCCAGCACGGTTACTGAAGAAACACCAATTTATGTCATGAAAGGAGTACTACCCGATAGACCATGGATAGTAAATGAGAATGACAGAAATTATCAACAAATCATGATAAGAATTAGAGAAAAAGTAAACAGGAAGATAGAAAGAAAAAGAGAAAAAATGAACAGACAAATAAAAAAGAAAACAACGTTTCAAATTGGAGATTTAGTTGTTGTCAAAAGTTTACGTGTGGGTTTGAGATCAGCAAATCAATGTGCTCGATTACATCTCCCTTACGAAGGCCCATATCGCATAAATAGAAAAATAGCAGAAAATACCTACGAATTGTTAAACGAAGTTACAGCAAGAATCAGGGGGCAATACCACCTGAAGGATTTATATGAGTATAAAGAAGAAATGGTAGAAGATGAAAGACAGGGCATTAGTGAAAATGAAGACGAAAATTTGCCCGGGCCTTCTGGCGAAACACAAACGAGAGGAAAGAAGAGAAGAAATTTGAGCCCAGCCTCGGATAAACACATGAGTAAACGTAAACGTATGATAAATAAATTTTGTTATGATTTAGAAAATAACCGATTTATGAAAAGATGTACATAAAAAAATTTTTGAATTGAGTTGAATCAGTTGAATTATGTTTAGTTTAAATTTTCATAATATTTTTTAAAAGTTAAAAACAGTTAACTATTCATGTTTTCGTTAAAAAATAATAAAGTTTTAGTTTGAAAATTCAGAGAGGGAAGAAACCTTTAATTTAAAGTTAATGTTGTAAATAAATTCTAAATATCAGTCAGTAAGTTAAAAATCATAATACCATGCAAACTTAAATTCTATTTTAAATTTTGAAAAAAATAAATAATCAAAAAGGATATTCTTCGGAATATGAAAATTCATACTAGCAAAATAACCATACGAATTTCATTGAAGCCAGATTTTAGAAATTTCAATAATTATCCAATACTTTACTAATTCTTAAAATTCCACGAAGGCGTTGAACTGTCTTCAACAAAATTACACAATTTACAAAAATTTTTCAATAAAAAATAAATTCAAAATTCAATAAAATAATTTTAACATGTCAATATTATAATTTCGTTATGCACAAAAATCTTTAATAGTCAAAATTTAACAACAAGATAATTCTTCAAATTTATTAAATTTAAAAGTCTGGAGTATTGTTCCAAAAAGACTAGTTTGTTTTTATTAAAACAAATAAAAATGTTAATTGTATTTAAAAATTTTAAATTTAAATGATGTGTTTAAAGTCATGCGTGAGTTTTAAAAAACATAAGTGCGCGAACTGACACTCACAACATTTGCAAAGTTTCGATTACGTCCATTACCAGGACACATTTTAAAATTATGAGCCAGGATCAACCAAATCAACCAATCAGAGGACGTGAATCAAAAAACGCACACGCGTGGTAAAGAAATTTCGGCTACAAAGTGGACATGGACGAATTCGTGCTAAAATGAGCGATAGATCAAGCGGTGATTTTTCAATCAAAAAGTGGTTTTATTTAAAAGCGGATTTCAAAGTGGAATAAAAAGTGAATATTGAAAGAAAAGTTACGAAGTGGATCCTGTAAATGGTTTTAAGAAGTGGAAGCCTTCAGAATATTACAATTACGAGAAATAACAAGCGGTCAATATTAAATGAAAATCGATGGTTGCAAAATTAACAAAGATTTATTTGGAAAATTCAACTATTGTGGATTTGGTACATGAAAAATTGGTTTAGAAAATTGGAAATCAACCTACGTATAAAATTGGTATGTTTATCGAGTGTTATAAACAAAATTTAAGTTAAAGACAAGGTATTTAGCAATTTTTTGAAACATTTAAACAGTGAAATTTATGACATTAAAATACTATACAATTACATGTGTATTTGTAAATTAAATGAATCTTTATCTCTGAACAATTATTATAGAGGTGATATTAATTTCTTTATGTGTAAAAACAATATTTCATTTAATAACCCATATTTGTATTGTAAAGAAATTTTATTAAACAAAAAAAATTTTGATAAAATTGAAGAATTGAGTTATTTCAAAACAAAAAATTATCACAGTTGATAAAAAACTGAATTTTGAGTGTGACGAAAAAATAAAAGTTAAAAAATTAATTCTTTCAAAATTTATATCTGTCGTGGCTTCGAATTTTAGCGAACGGAACACCACAATATATCTGAAAAATTATTTCATCAAAATATAAGACCAACTTACGAATTGGGTGAAGAAAACGAAGAAAACTTCGACTCATACGACGAAGGTCAAGAATTTGAAAATTACGAAATTTATTTTTTACGAATACGAAATTTATGAATATAATTTCGAGTCAACGAAATTCCACCAGAAGAATTCGGAAATTATGATGAAGATAACCAAAATTTCCATTACGAACAACCAAACATAGTCGATATAACAAAAGTTAATATTAATTCGATAACGCATCAGTCAAAATTAGCTTATATAAAAATTACAACACTTAATTTTAAATTGATGATTGATACGGGGTCTTCGAGATCATTACTGAATCAAACTCAAGCCTTCAAATATTTTCATTCAGAAATATTTTATGAACCATTCCAAATTCAGACAGCTCATAAAATTAGTCAACACGACCTAGTAGCTCATGTAAATTTAAGGACACTTTTTGGAACAAATTTCATACATAAATTTTATATTTTTGATTTCAACAAAAACTACGATGGTCTAATCGGATTAGATTTACTCAAAATAATAAATGCGAAAATTGATATTGAAAATAAAACTTTAATTACGAAATATGGTGATATTCCCCTCTGTTTCGAAAATAACCAACAAGAACAAATTTCAATTGAACCAAGTATGGAGAAGGTGGTAAAAATCCCAGTAAATTTGAAGAACCAGGATGGCATAATTAGGTATCAAAAGCTTAAAAACGGAATTGAAATTCCCGAAACATTAGTAAAATGTCGTAATAATTTTGCAATCACTACAATTACAAATTCGTCAGATAAAATTCAAAAAATAAGTTTTGAAACACCACTAAACGTTGAACCATTAATTAATGAACAAATAGAAATAAATAGTATTGAACCAATGGAAATCGATTACGCCCCAGATTATGAAGAATTATTGAAAGAAAATTTAAAAAACATTAATATGGATCATATGAACCCGGAAGAAAGACGTTTAATTAGACAACTATGTTTTGAATACAGAGATATTTTTCATCACGAGGATATACCTTTAAGCTTCACTAACCAAATTAAACACCAAATTCATTTAACAGACGAAATACCTATCTACACAAAAGCTTATCGGCAACCACCTAGCCAAACGCAGGAAATAGATAGACAAGTCAAGGAAATGTTAAAACAAGATATAATCCAGGAATCAGCGGCGGTTTGTCAATGGAGGCAAGGGAGGCTTAGCCTCCTCTCAAATTGTTGGACGGACTTGCTATTTATATTTCGTTTTAAATTAGTATTTTTTCCAATTTTTAATTTTTTTGAATTTGTTTAAAACAAAATTTAATTTAATAATGAAATTAGCTTAAGAACTTGACTTACGCCTGAAATAAATTCGAAATACTACATATCCAGCGGCTAGCCTTTCGTGAAGGTTTCACGTGAATCGTGAAGAGATTAAATGTTCATCTTCACGATCCTTCAGCATCGAAAATTCTTGTAAGTCAAGCGGTCACACAAATTAAAAACAGATCAGAAAATGGCATGGAAGGAACAGCACAAATAGTCAACGAGTGTATACACGGACTTCCAGCAGGTGCGCAGGGAATATTGCCAAGTTTTCAAGCGTTAAAGAAAGTTGTCCGAAGAACGCGCAACGCGAATAACATAGCCCCACCAAATCCCGAATCATTAACGGATTTAATAATACCACATGAATATCGTACATATACGCAAAATGGAATGGAAGAAAACTTTCTTTTGATGGATTCGGGAGAAAATTTTGAACGCATATTAATTTTTGGCAGGCAGCAAAGACTTATAGTCCAGTCACTTTAGCATTTTACTTCGGAAAAATTCAGACCAAGCTGAAAATTTGTGTACACGTACCTTATAGCTTCCCAAATAACCTCTGAAAAGTCCCACGAGTCCAGGGAATGGCTAAACTTCTGACAGCTAAAAAACGGTGAAAAAATTGACCTTTTTTCAGTTTTTCGACAATATCTTCGTTCCTGTCGATTTTACCGCTATGAAGTATACTTATCAAAAAGAAAGAATGGAAAATTATCTACAAAAAAAGTCATATAAAGTTTATTGATAGAATTAGTCATTTCCACGGAAAAAGGTCCGAAACATTGGATTGAGTTTTGTTGTTTCGCGCCGCTGCGTGGTGCGTTCTGTGTGGCGGCGCCGACAGCAGCTGCGCCTCCCCTCTGACATCTGTGATGGGTTTATGTGGTTTATACCTGCTTTTCTATTCTTGGCGGTGGGGTGAGCTGAACGCACAGTCCCAAACAGTCCCCAATCGTGTCTACATCATAGCGGACGTATATTATGTTGCGTTGTCAAAGTAACTCGTGATGGAAGAACTGTGTGCTATTTGTGACAAAACCCTCGCAAGTGGCGAGACTGTAACAGTTCAGCGGGGAATAGACAAGTTAAAGGACGTAAGTTGTGAAAGAAATGACGGTAAAATTACACTGTTTAGTAATGTGCAATCTATCCAAGTGCACGTGGCTTGCCGTAAAGACTATACTCGCAGGTCGAATATCGACACGTTCAAGCGGAAACGTTCTATCGAGGATGCTGCTGGTTCATCGGTAGCTAGTCCGGTAAAAAGTAAGATGAGATCATCCGCACCAACTTTCGATTTTAAGAAACTTTGTATTTTCTGCGGAAACGAGGCTGACGAGGAAAAAGAAAAGAAACTCGAAATGCACCACCGCAGAACAATCAAACACGTTTCAACAATCGGCTTCAAAGAAACCGTGATGCAGGCCGCTGAGGGAAGAAAAGATGCAGAGGCACAAGCTGTTAAGATAAGGATTGTTTTCGAGACAGATTTAGTTGCAGCTGAGGCTAAATATCACGCTGATTGCTTCCGCCGTTTTCTTTCACCAGGCACGGGGAAAAAAGCAGGTCGTCCGGTGGATGTACGAATTATTGAAGCGATGGAAAATGTTTTCTCCTACATCGAGAATAATGATGACTGCCAATTTACCTTTACTGAGTTGAAGGGAGTCCTCGGAGATTTTCAACCAGACGAGAAAACGATCAAAGCGAAGCTTCAAGACCGGTATGGAGATAGGATTGTCATCACAACGAAAAATACAGGGCCATCCATTATTTGTTTCCGAGATACGCACTATAATATTCTCAACCAAACATGGTACGAATCTAAAAAAAACAACGCCGAAGAAGAACGTTATCGAGTTCTGACAGCTGCTGCAGCGATTCTTCGACAAGATATGCATTCTGTAGCCTGTGAAACGGACTATTATCCTCCGAGCACGCGAATGTTTGACGACGTAAATGAATATCTTCCTAAATCTCTCCTTTTTTTCATGGAGGAGATCATTATCACAGGCAAGAAAGGTAAACTGGAGCCATTACGAAAGAAATCCATTAGCCATTAGCCATGCGATAATGTCTGCAGTTCGTCCGCGGTCATTTCTGTCACCTCTGCAGATTGGGCTCTCCGTTTATTTGCACAGACAATTCGCCTCAAAACGACTAGTAGACATTTTATCATGCTTGGGTTTGTGTACATCTTACAAAGAGACACTTTTATTCGAAGCTTCAAGTCTGTTCCATCCTGAGCCGATTCCGACGAAAAAAATGTAAAATTTAGAAAATAACGCACAGAAAACTATATTTTGATCATGAAATGCACTAAAATAGTCATAGAAAATTTTTACCAGAGTTTCAATGCCCGATAACGTAAAAAGTATTACTGTTATCAATGAACATTATATGACCTTTTTTGTAGAGAATTTTCCATTCTTTCTTTTTGATAAGTATACTTCATAGCGGTAAGATCGACAGGAACGAAGATATTGGCAAAAAACTGAAAAATGGTCAATTTTTTCACCGTTTTTTAGCTGTCAAAAGTTTAGCCATTCCCTGGACTCGTGGGACTTTTCAGAGGTTATTTGGGAAGCTATAAGGTACGTGTACACAAATTTTCAGCTTGGTCTGAATTTTTCCGAAGTTTTGCCGATTTTTGGTCTAAAGTGACTGGACTATTAATATTTTACGAGAATCTAAGCATTGGTTTGTTGACGGAACATTTAAAATAGCTCCCTTGTTGTTTAATCAATTGTACATAGTTATGGCTGAGAGATACGAAGGAGTTCATCCGATCTTATACGCTTTGCTCCCAAACAAAACTAGAGCTACATATGTTCGGTTATTCCAACTAATATTAGAATTGGTACCTGAAGTTAATCCGGAAAGTGTTTCATGTGACTACGAATTAGCAGCGATTAGAGCTCTTCAAGAATGTTTTCCAGGAGTGAGAATACACGGATGTTTTTTCCATCTTTCCCAAAATATGCATAAACATTTAGCCAGTTTAGGTTTAAGAACAACTTACTGTGATGATGATGAATTTGCATTGAAAGCACGAATGATAATCTCTATAGCATTCGTACCTTACCAGCATTTATATCGGGCCGTACAAAGGTTAGCAACAGAATTGCCGGCCTCTCTACAACCTATTCTGGAGTGGTTCGAAGTAAACTACGTGGGTGTACAAAATAGAAGAGACCCATTATTTTCGCATGATGTGTGGAATTTATATGAACGTACGCTAAATAATTTTAACCGAACTAATAACCATGCTGAAGCTGGAAATAGACGTATTCAGTGTGAATTAGGAATGACACATCCTAATATATGGCAGTTCATTAATGGGCTAAAAAAAATTCAAACACGTCAAGATGTTGCTTATGAGCGACTTGTTGCTGGAAATCCTCCACCCTTGAAATTGAAAAAATACAGAGACGCGGACAGAAGAATCGCAACACTGGTGTAAAATTTTGAGAATCGGGATATTATCGATTATTTACGCGGATTGGCGCATAATTTTGCTATGCGCGAATAATTTTGTTTTTATATATATTTTTTTTATTAAAATAATAATTATTTTTTTTAAATAAAAAGTAAGGGTGGCGTAGCGGGTAAAATGGAGAGTAAAATTTTAAGTCTACCAATAATAGATCTCAAAGCTGACTGATAATCGAGGTTTTTCTGTAGTAATAAATTTAAATATTCAGGTTTTCTGAACCTGAAAAAATCTGGGGAAAAAATCTTGCGCCGAACCGGCCTCGCGCCGAATCGGGACTGCGTCGAACTGTACTCGCGCCGAATCGGGACTGCGCCGAACTGTACTCGCGCCGAATCGGGTCTACGCCGAACCGTACTCGCGCCGAATCGGGTTTGCGCCGAACCGTACTCGCGCCGAATCGGGTTTGCGCCGAACCGTACTCGCGCCGAATCGGGTCTGCGCCGAACCGGGTCTGCGCCGAACCGGCCTCGCGCCGAATCGGCTGCGCCGAAAGAGCTGCGCCAAAAAGGCTACGCCGAAACGGCTGCGCCGAACTGGGCCATTCCCTAGTATTTTCAATTTTACAAAGTAAACTTACCGATATTAATTTCGCCAAATGTCGTTTAACAAAATTAATCGAAACTCGGCACAGATACTCGTACCGTATTGATGATTTGTATTTTGACAACATATTTAACAGTTTAGAATTAAATTGCTAGCCGGCTCAACAAAAAACGAAAAACGACATTTGATTTATCAGATATGCGTCAAAATTATAAACAAATTTTTGCAGAAATTTTGGATACGGTTATCGTGCAAATTGAAGTTAGATTTGCAGACTTACATAGGTAAATTAAAATTTTTTGATCTATTAACATTTGCTAAATTTTCAGATTATAGGAAAAACTTTCCTCAAAATTTATTAGATAGTCTATTAGAGCAGTATCCATTTCTTGATCAAATCCAACTCAAAAATGAATTATCGGTAGCATATAATGACCCAGAAATGTTTGGACAATGTAGGACTCCATCAGAGATATTAGATTTTACTTTCAAAAATGATTTACACAGTTGTATGCCTGAATTTTACAAACTTTTATGCGTGGTCGTCACCATACCGGTAACATCGGCTTCGGTTGAAAGAAGTTTTTCCACACTAATACGTATTAAAACTTACACTCGTAATACGATGAATCAAAATCGGTTAAGTAACGTCGCGGTAATGTCTATTGAAAAGGAATTCGTTACCTTATTGTCTTGAAATAATGAATTCTACGAGAATATCATCGATCACTTCGAGAATACTAAAAATCGCCGTATACCTCTTACGTTTAAAGCTTCATACATTTTGAATGACTTAAAATAATATTAATCTGTATATTGTACAGCATTTTTTCCAAAAAACACTCTGCACTCATCGAACAATTTTTTCCATTGTACACAGTACTGAAGATAGCCAACGAGCTCGAAACATGTGTCTACCGCAGATTAAATAATATTTTATTAAATTTATTTTTTTTAAGTTTTATTTTATAAGGTAGTTAAGCTGTAAAATTAGCCTCCTCAAATGGAAAAGTCACGAGCCACCGCTGCCAGGAATCCAATTCACCTTTTAGTTCGCCGGTACATTTGGTACCAAAGCAAATTAATGCAATGGAAGAAGTAGACAGTGACGATACATCAATGATCGTAAATGTACCAGATCTCCAGCCAGAAGTTGAAGCTGCCGAAGTACCATCACCCACCTTTAATGATATTCGATCAATAATGTTAGAAGCAGCAAACAATAACCCAGCCGATTTAATGGAAAATGCGATCGAAAATGAAAACAAAAACAAAAATGAAACAATCCACTCTGGATTGAACGACGAACCGAGAGAAGTAATTCCAATTCTCAAAGAAGCAGTAAACGACAAAAAGCGACAATTTATAATTAAAATGAATTAAATAAAATGAATAGAAACCAATAAACTGGACCATCGAGAAATCGCACAGACAACAACAGCGATTAAAAGAAATTATTATTGGGAAATCCTGAAATTCTACCACCACGATTGGGGTCCGCCAGTAACCAAAATAGTTACTGGACATTAATTAAGATTGTAGATCTAGAACCAATTAGAGTAGAATACAACAATTTAGTGGGAAACTTTAGAAACGTAACGTTAGCATATTTTAATCATGAAAATGGTAGAGATTACGCTAGAGAGATGGAAAATTTTAATAAGCTTATAGATGATCATCTTATAAAACAAATAAAAAAGAAACTGGACGCCCTGGATCCAATACTGTCAAATAGGCAAAAGCGAGAATTGATTAATGGGCTAGGATCAATAGTCAAATCCATCACCGGAAATCTTGACAGTACGGACGCCGAAAAATACAACAATGCAATCAAAAGTTTGTCGGATAACCAAACCCGATTAAAACTGCTGATGAAAGAACAAATAAAATTAACTACCAACGCGATTGAAAAGTTAAATAACAGTATGTACTAATTAGCAAGTAACCAGCTGATTTTACAAGAAAAAATTTATCTAATGCAAGTTATCATCAACGCTACAAATGTTTACAGAACAAAAACAGAACACAAACTAATAATTATGTCAATTTACGAACAGCTGATAACAGCGTTTAATATGATCAAAGATAATTTGGAAGAATTTGAAGAAGCAATCACATTTGGCGAAATGAAAGTAATGCATCCGTCTATTTTAACACCCGATGAATTAATGGAAGAACTATTAGAAATTGAAGAAACTTTAACCAATACGAAATTTCCAATGCCATTAAGAAGAGAAAATTATCCCGAATATAAAAAAATTATTCACACAAAAATATTCATTCAAAATACGAAATTACATTTCATCCTGGAAATCCCAATTGTCGAAACTATTGAATACAATTATTACCACCTTTATTCCTGTCCAATCTTTGAAAAATCCGTTTATGCAACAATCATTCCTAAAGCAAAATTCCTTTTAATTAATGAGCAAAACTACGCACTAAGTAATCAGGAGTGCACCGAAATTCATCCAAGTCATTACATATGTGAATTTGAAACCAATGACATTGAAGAAAATTCACCGTGCGAAGTTCATCTGATCCAGTTCACCAAAAATTATCAAGATTGCCACCATGAATATTTCGACATCAAAGGTACAAAAGTTCAATCAATATCCAAAAATCAATGGTTGGTCATTACGAAAGGGGAAGACATCGTGAAACAAGAATGCGACGCAAAGGTGGAATCTATCGCACTCAACGGCACATATCTTATTTCGATGGATGGAAATTGCAACATGAAAATACATTCAAAAATTATCAAAAGTCAAAAAACCAAACAACATAATATGGAAGTAATTGAAGTTCCAAAATTATCCATGACATTCGATCTATCGGCAGATGAAATCAAATTTCGACCAATGCAACTCGAACCAATCAATTTAGATGAGTTAAAATTAACAGACATAAAATTACACCAAATTAAAACCAAAATCGAGGAAACCATACCGAGTACAATCTATTACCATCGGACAAGACCATCGCATTGTATGTTATCCTTGTGATTTTCATAATTAATTATGTTTTAGTTAAATTAGTCCAAAAGGGGAAGAAAAGGGCGGTAATTCGAGAAGGAATTTCAATAGATCAAATCGGCCTACAAAATTAACGGAACCCCGTAATTTTGGTCCTGGTGAGGGAGTTGTTATGTGAAACCATCATGAACATTCAGGAATATTCTCGAAGTTCCATATACTATGCTAGAAGAGAATCCGCTCTAGAAATTTCTATGCTGAATAATAATTTTATATGATATTTTGTATAAGCATTTTTATTTTATATAAACGTTGTTATAACATGTAAACATTAAGTATTATACTGTAAGCTAGAATCGCTGTAGGTTGTTACTTCGAAATAAATAGTTCAGTTCAAATTGGTTTTTTTTAAGTCTTTTTGGACACCGAACATAACTCACGCATTATTAGACAGAACCTGATAAAATAAAGACGAGTACATAAAACAACTTTTTTTGATTGACGTTTTATTACGCATAAAATTTAAAAATTCGTTTTCTTGTTTCTGGTTATCATACGCCCGTAGACAGTCCTCCATGGACTCGGCCCTTTGATTACCTAGTCGAGTTCGATAAGGCTTCAGAAGAGGGTCCGCAAGTTGGCCCGCCATTTTTGAATTTCTTATTTTATTTAATGTCAGTCGCCAATGCTAGCGAAATGCTGACGAATGCTGTAAATTATTTTGAAAATGCCGAATCCGTTGAATTTTTATTGAGAAATAAAGATTTTTGGTCAATGAGGGGCCAACTAGACGTAGCCCTTCCACTTTCGAATTATTTATTATTTTTAATGTCATTCTCTGCGTTATCTGTCGCATTACAAGTAATTCACGAATCCCTTTAAATATAATTTGAAATTCAACGTTGCTAGGAGCTTTGCTTCAATAATAAGATTTAGTAAGGAAAAAATATCGGATTAACCTTCTTTATATAATTAACAGCATTCGCCAGCATTTCAGGAATACTCTTAAATCATATACAAAAAAATTAAAATTTCGAAAAAATTTGAAAAAGGAGGGGCCAAATACACGTTTATGTCAAAAGTCAATAGTTCAATACATCGCGTGCATCACGTGACCAAACTCAGCTGTCAAAAGAGCCTGTATGACAACTTTAACTTCAACGTAAATAGTGCATCGTTTTTTTTTGTTTAAATCAGTGTAAATTAATAAATATGCTTAATTTTTGTATAGCAGTGGTTTGTGAATGCATTGGTGTGAAGGATAAAATATAGTCAATTTAATATTTTTGATTGTTGAAGTGTTGTTAAAAATTAAGTTCAATATTGTTATAATAAGTATTTTTTCTTTCGTAGGTAATGCACAGCCAAAGGTTGAATTTGCCATAAATATACAAAAACTTGGAGCGTGACAAAAAAAACAGGACAAATACTGGCGGGTCACTGTGACTGTGTTGCAGAACTCGGAGAATGTTGCAGTCATATTGGTGCGACTCTATTTGCAGTTGAAAATGCTGTTCGAAATGTTGACGAGGTATCCGTAACAGGAACAAAAGAATATTGGACCGTGCCAACTTGTACAATTGGAGAACCAAGTCGTATAGCGGATGTTAATTACTCGGTTACAAACAATGATGTCGACGAATGTAATTCTAGTTTCAGTTCAGATGTTTCCGTAGAATTTACCGAAGAAGAAATAACAGTATTTTTTGGATAAGTTAAATGCGTTGGATAAAAAACCTGCTATTCTTTATACTATGCCGCCGTACTGCTTTGATCTAGGTGCAGAAAAAAATGAACCCCAGGTACGAGAATTGGGAAAACTTTATTCTACTGATAATGTTGATGAATCTTTGGAAGACTTAATAAAGATGGGGAAAATGGTTGATCTTGGTATTAGTGTTGAAGAATGTTAAAATATTGAAGTGGAAACCAAAGGGCAGAGCAAAAATAAGGTGTGATTTAAATATAGAGAAGGCCGTATTACTGCATCGTTATTTAAAGCTTGTTGTAGGACAAATATTGCTAAACCCGCTTTAAGTACCATTAAAGCGGTATGTTACAAAACCAAATTTTACTCCAAAGAAACAAGTTATGGATGCTATCATGAAAACACTGCCAGAAACGCGTACTTGGAATGTATGAACGAAAGACATATAAATTTTAAAGTATTAAATTGTGGTTTGTTTATTAATTCCAAATTTACATTTTTTGGAGCCAGCCCCGATGGCTTAGTTAGTTGTGATTGTTGTGAAGATGGTTGTTTAGAGGTTAAGTGCCCATATTGTGCACGCAATGTAGGTGTAGAAGAACTTTTAAAAAAATTATGCGGACGGACAGACACGGAGCCAGATCATAAGGCTTCTTGTTATACTTTGTATAGAAGCCTATAAAAAGGATATGTGTATAAAATCTACTTTATCGGGCAATATTAATTAAATACAATCAGACAGAAAACACGCATATTATTATCAAATTCAAATGCAAATGGCTATATCCAATAGAAGTTTTTGTGATTTTGTTCTGTGGTCTTCGGAAAACTTTTATTATGAAAGAGTTCATTTCGATCATGAATTTTGGAACTCTGAAAGTCAGAAAGCGGAATTATTTTTCTACCAAGTTATTATGCCAGAACTTTTGGCCAAGTATTTTACGAAAACGGCAGTTGTTTTAAAAAATCAAGCGGAAGCAATGGAAATACCTTCAACGCAAAATGAAGAGTTGTGGTGCACATGTAAGAAATCTGATGATGGAAATATCATGATTCAATGCGAAAATGAAAATTGTAACATCAAAAATGGTTCCATCTAAAATGTATTAAAAGAAAAAGGGTCCCTAAAGGTGCCTGGTTTTGTGATGAATCCAAAAAAATAAGCAAATAAATAAAAAGATACCTCCACAATTAAAAGAGCAAGTATGCGTGCCGATAAAGTGTCGATGGAAGCTAAAAATGATACTTTGATTTGCCAATTTGGAGCAAGGTATCGAATGACACATAGAGAAAAACATTTCGTTCTCTTAACTTCGCGTAAAATGAGGGAACTTGCGAAAATACTAATAGAAGTCAGAAAACTTGAACCTTGCATAACAAATTTGTTTTCGGCACTAAAACCCCAATACTTTGATCTTTTTGTAGAAGCAACGAAGCAAATAACAAATTACAATAGTGAAACAGATATTGTAACGATTGAAAAATAATACAATATTAGTACAAAGAATTAGTACAAAGTATATGTTGTCGTCAACATGAGTGAAAAGACCGGGGAATCACCGCGTCCGGTGATTTCATAATTGTTACTCATGCGAGATATTTTCCGTTGTACAAAGATCTTAATACCGCATAAGTCCGGGGAATTACCGGGTTTCAATGATCTCATAGCCACGCGTAAGTTTTTTTCTGCTGACGTGGCGCGTGAGGAAGAATATAGTATATAAGGACGTACCATCAAGAATTCGGGCTATTCTGATCCTAGTTCGATCATGACTATCTTCGACTACCTTTCTTAAAATACTTACCTTAAATTACCTTCAATACCTTTTGTGAATATCTTTGATTGTAATTATCTTAGATTACCTCCGAAATTTAAATATTCGGCAAATTTTGTTTTAAAAACGTGTGTTCGACTTACGACTTTCAATAACACGTCAATACGCGTCTAGCTAAAAAGTGCCTATGCTATTATGTGGATTTTGCAAGAAAATTTGTAATGAACAATTATCTAAATGTAATAATAATAGTATGTAAATCTTTAAATAATATCTGTGAATAAAATTGTGAATAGACTACCGCAATAATTATGTTAAATAATAAAAACCACTAATAAAACAAAGTGAAGTAAATTTGTGATCAAAACAAATCGTGCGACAGGGGACATAGTATGTGGATCAATCAGCAAGCCACCAAGTCAAACACTCGCCTATCTATAATGGACTGCACACTAGGCTAATAAGTAAAGGTATTTAATGTCTTTCTAGGAATTGTATTTTCAAATAGTTTACATAGGATTAAATTAGAGCAAATGTACTCAATAGAAGCCAAGGATCCCATAGAAGAGAGATGACTTTATGTCGTCAAATTTGCTAGTAATTAAGTTAGTTTAGTAAGTTTTATTTCAGGGATAGATGTCTTAATAGAATAAGCTATTTTTTGCATATCGCTACCTGAAAGCTACAGTGAGATATCTTGCTAAAATACAATTTTCAGTTAGGTATTGAATTAAATTGCTATCGCCCAAATTATTTAATGCCACATTGAAATATTTCAATATAATATTCCTTTATTTGTATAGAACAAAAAAAAAATGCAAAAGAAATATTCACATTTCAAATTCTAATTGCAATTTAAATCCTTAACATGAATTATCTCAAATTAACTACTATTTCGTTATATCCCAATAAACATTTTAGCCTGCGAATAGCCTGACAATAGCCTGACAGTGACAACTCGGGCAGGTACCTATCCCTGCGGCAGGCTCATATCGACCCTGACACCGGTACGAAATAGCTAAAGTGGCGCAAAAATTAGCCTGCGTCATACTTGATCGCCGGCAAAAAATAGCCTGCATTAGCTAACCGCAGGCTGAGAATTGTGACTAACCGCAGGCTTGCGGTTAGCTAACCGCAAGCTATTTTTTTGCCGGCGATCAAGTATGATACAGGCTATTTCTTGCGCCACTTATAGCTATTTCGTACCTGTGTCCGGGTGGATATGAGTCTGCCGCAGGCTGAGAATTGTGACTAACCGCAGGCTTACGGTTAGCTAACCGCAAGCTATTTTTTTGTTCATTCATTTGAACAAAATTCAATTGAATTTCGTTTAATGAATTTTTAAATTTATTAATCAATTTTGAAAATCAAAATAAAAAAATTAATTTTTTTGAATTATCCATTTATTTTTTATTTCTTTCAGGTGTTTTCTTTTCTAATTATTTACAACTTTTCTAATTGTTTTATTGACTCCATACACATAATTTTTTATTTTACCCATTTCTCATATTTGTAGAACTTGTTGGTGGTGATTACTCTTCATGATTCGTCTTTACTTTGTTTCTTGGAGTCTGCAATTAAATTTTGAAAATTTGAAATAAAATCTTACCTTGTGCCAGGATCGAACCAGTGACCTTTCCCTTCATTGTCCGTAAGCGTTAACCTCTCTGCCACAGAGCTGTTGTTATTTTAGTTGTGAAATTGCTTTATGACTACAAAAATTTAATTTATAAGAAAAAAGAGGACTAAACGGATTTAATTTTCTAATTACATTTGCGGCGGATTATCAGATAATTGTAATACCAAACAAAAATGAAATTTGTATATAAACGATTTCGACAGTCAGTCAACTTGAATAAATATATATAGTACTGGTATTAAAAAATCCAAATGGTTGTTCATAAAAAATTTGTAGTTTTATATATTTTTTCACTATTACACCTACTTATTATTTGTCACAATTAATTAATTTGAATAATAATTAATTTATTTAAATACTTTTAAACACAAATAAGCATAATTATTTATAATAACATGTAACCAATGAGAAACAATAGTTTTGCTAACGGTGAATTTTTCTTAATTCTGATTGGTTAAAACTGTTTTAAAAGACGGAATTAAAATTCATTGCTATTTAATTATTTATTTTTATAATATATTATATTTTAATGTTAAAGATTTTTCACATTTCAATATTAGTTTTCTGTGCTACAATATTTTTGTTTTCGACATACCACGTGGTTGTTCATAAAAATTTGTATTTTTATTTCTTATTTCACTATTACAACTTCTTATTATTTTTCATAATTAATTAATTTTAATTTTAACAATAATTAATTTAATTTAAATACTTTTAATCACAAATAAGCGTAATATATATTTATAATAACATGTAACCAATGAGTAACAAGCGTTATGTTAACGGTGAAATTTTTCTTAATTCTGATTGGTTAAAACTGTTAAAAATCGGAATTAAAATTCATTGCTATTTAATTATTTATTTTTGTAATATATACTTTAATGTTAAATATTTTTCACATTTCAATATTAATGAAACATCACATTATATATTTTATTATGTACTTATTAAGCCTGTCATAGTATTAACTTAAGTATATATAGAGGCCTCTGTTAATTAGCTAAAAGAAAACATAAAATATTTAAAATACACGTTTCCATTCGCTAGTTAACTCAAGGGCTCTTTAAATACCTTGATAATATCGGGCGTAAGAGATTAAAAACTACCCCCCCCCCAATTATAAATATGACCGCTCCTTCTGACTCCAATAATATCTCATATAATAATTATTGTAATATAAAATGCGTATAATAATTCGTATAATCAATGAGAAAAAAGAGTTTATTTGCTAGCGGTGAAATTTTTCTTCGTTCTGATTGGTTAAAACTATTTACCACGTGGGTGTCTATAAAAAATTTGTATTTTTATATCTTATTTCACTATTACACCTTCTTATTATTTTTCATAATTAATTAATTTTAATTTTAACAATAATTAATTTAATTTAAATACTTTTAATCACAAATAAGCGTAATATATATTTATAATAACATGTAACCAATGAGTAACAAGCGTTATGTTAACGGTGAAATTTTTCTTAATTCTGATTGGTTAAAACTGTTAAAAATCGGAATTAAAATTCATTGCTATTTAATTATTTATTTTTGTAATATATACTTTAATGTTAAATATTTTTCACATTTCAATATTAATGAAACATCACATTATATATTTTATTATGTACTTATTAAGCCTGTCATAGTATTAACTTAAGTATATATAGAGGCCTCTGTTAATTAGCTAAAAGAAAACATAAAATATTTAAAATACACGTTTCCATTCGCTAGTTAACTCAAGGGCTCTTTACATACCTTGATAATATCGGGCGTAAGAGATTAAAAACTACCCCCCCCCCAATTATAAATATGACCGCTCCTTCTGACTCCAATAATATCTCATATAATAATTATTGTAATATAAAATGCGTATAATAATTCGTATAATCAATGAGAAAAAAGAGTTTATTTGCTAGCGGTGAAATTTTTCTTCGTTCTGATTGGTTAAAACTATTTACCACGTGGGTGTCTATAAAAAATTTGTATTTTTATATCTTATTTCACTATTACACCTTCTTATTATTTTTCATAATTAATTAATTTTAATTTTAACAATAATTAATTTAATTTAAATACTTTTAATCACAAATAAGCGTAATATATATTTATAATAACATGTAACCAATGAGTAACAAGCGTTATGTTAATATAAATAAGCTAACGGCAGGGCCTGACGCAGGCTAAATTATTAGCTAATCGCAGGCACAGATAAATAACCTAACCGCAGGGCCTGACGCAGGCTAAATTATTAGCTAATCGCAGGCACACAAAAATAACCTAACCGCAGGCCTGACGCAGGCTAAATTATTAGCTAATCGCAGGCACAGATAAATAACCTAACCGCAGGGCCTGACGCAGGCTAAATTATTAGCTAATCGCAGGCACAGAAAAATAACCTAACCGCAGGCCTGACGCAGGCTAAATTATCAACGAATTGCAGGAACAGATAAATTTATCTAAACGGCAGACCTGACGCAGGCCTGCGTCAGGTACAGGCTATTTACAGGCTATTTGCAGGCTAAAAATGTTTATTGGGATCTCACTGTAGCTTTCAGGTAACGATATAGTAAATCAAAACCGAAGATGGTCATACCCTTGTAAATTCTGTCAATAAATATTAAATTCGAAAATATTTCCTATTTTTTTTTTGAATAAAATTTAACCTACCTGGGAAGGAGTCCTCTTTTTCTTTTTTAAGTACTTTCTCTACGTTGAGTTAGCTAAAGGGGTTACAGCAGATATATTTTTAGACAGCGAGTGAGTAGAAGATTTCGCAAAGACGAAGTTCTCACAAGGCTGTTCGCACGGACTAAGGTTCCGTGTTTTCCTACGGGGAAAGATTTGGAGAAGCAATTGGGCTGGAACTGTCTCATATAAGGGACATAGACAATGCAGATTACAATTTGGACCAGGCGATATTAAATAAAGAAGAAAAGTGAATGTGTGTCTGTTGTTGTGCAATACGCCCAGCCGGATTACCATCATAGATAAGGTTTGGATTAATTTTAGGATAGTTATAAGTTTGTTCATTTTATTAATTGAGTTCTGATTTATTATTTTTCATTCATGTGTTTATTATCCCTAATAAATCTGTTAGCTAAACCGATTGTGTTTCTTTTGAGCTGCTGCTATTAGCAAATTGTAAAGTGAGGCAACGACGATAAATATACCCTGAGAATCGAGAGTCGCATAAGGTAAGTGCTCAAGGTTTGTTGTTCTTCGTCACCAAAGCAAACAGAGGAGAACGAGGACGCAACAATACATATTATAATGTCGCCCACATTCGCAATAAATATTGCAACATCAATTAAACAATGTTGCGATATTGCAATAACATACGCTTATAAAAGATATGATTCGTATTTCACGGTTTCTTGTGCTGAAGCAGAAACAAATCTAAAAACATTAATTAGACTATTTGAAACAAACTGGAAGTTTGAAATTTCTACGCAAGCAGCAAACAATTTGAATTTGAATAAATGGAATAAAGTCACACTCATTCACCTAGCAAGTGACTTAAAATTATTAACGGACTTTTATTGCAAACAGCAGAAGCTGCTTGTAGTAAACTAAAAGAAAATATGAAATATTCTGTAGCTTATAGTTCTTTAGTTGAGTCTGTATATTGCAGAGTAATTTTGTTGAATAGAAAACGTTCAGGAGAATTGCAAAGAATGCTTCTTGATACATACAAAAAATGTACATCTGGAAAGGACCAGTATGAAGAATTTAACAAAGCTGTATCTCCCACTGAACAATTACTTATGAAAACTTTAAAGAGAGTTGTCATAAGAGGCAAGAAAGGAAGGGGCGTTCCGGTATTATTTAGTGCAGATTTTCAGAAACATATTAAAATTTTAATTGAAGTGAGAGAGAACTTCATTCAAAAAGATAATCCATATCTGTTCGCAAAGGTAAATTCTGAATCACATTTACTAGGCTATACAGTTTTAAACAAATATGCCAAAGCTTGTGGAGCAAAAAACCCATTAGCCATAACATCAACTCGCCTTAGGAAACACCTTGCTACTCTCTCACAACTATTTAATTTGAACGAAAATGAAATAGAGCAACTAGCAACATTTATTGGCCATACTCCAGGAGTAGGGGAACCTGGGGTAAGATGACGAACGGGATAAGATGACGAACGGGGTAAGATGACGAACTCATGGTTCTAACCCGAAGATAAATTTAAATCGAAACTTTAAAGTGGTGATCTATAGGATCACCAGTGAATGTAAAATTCATCAACATTAGAAAAGTTGATGAAATCGTTTCCTGTAAAAACATGTGTTTTTGTTTTTGCATATTGTGATATAATTTTGTGCGTGTGTTAAATAATAAGGAATTACGAAGTAAGTAATACAAATATAAATTAAAAAAATCTGTTGGTAGTTAATAGAATATACGCCACTTCGTTTGTGATAATTCATTTCTTTGGGCTCTTTTTAGTTTTTCTGATTGAGGTCAAAAGCATTTTCCTAACCTATTGGGGTAAGTTGGCGAATTCGTCATCTTACCCATTTGCTTGTTATCTTACCCCAGAACAATATTTAGGCGTTTCATTATAAAACAACATTTTTTTGCAATTTGCAGAATGCCAATAAAAATTAAATACGAAAATCCAACCGCAAGTATTGGTCGGAAAATGCTATAATAGCAGCAGTTCACGAAGTACAAGAAGGAAAATCCTGTAACAGTGCAGCTGCATTATATGATATTCCAAAAGCAACACTTCGAAGATACGTGAATAAACTTAAAAATGAAGAAAAACTACCGGAAAATTGTGGAAGGTTTAAGAAAACATTTGATAACGTTCAAACCAAGGAGTTGGTTAAATATATAACTAAAATAGATCAAAGATGCTTTGGATTAACTGCAATACAATTACGAAAATTAGCTTTTGAATACGTGGAAGAAAATAAAATAAGTAGATAGGCTATGCGGATTCTACGCCAACTTTTCCATGTTAATTTTTATGGGCCTAAAAAACTACATTTACTTCTGGTCGAGCCAGGGTTTCGAGGTCAGTATCACTATCAGAGATGATAACGCCTCAGTTTATTTCGCGGACAGGATGTCGAGGATTCTTATCAGTGTCCGCAGGCAGGGTCTTATCGCATCCTGGGGGGACCTTAGCTCTAATTAGGAATCCGGTCACGTACGCCAAGAAGGAGGTTAGCAAAAAAGACTGTTAGACTAAGTTTGGTAGACAGGATGTCGAGGGTTCTTATCAGAGTCGGCAGGCAGCCTTATCAGTCAAAAACTTTTGAAAAAAGTCAGAACAGGTCTTGACCTATCGGAATAGGTTTCAAGAACTTGAAGGGTGTGAGGGTGAAATTAAATGTAAATTTTACCCCGAGGTACCATTATGTAATAATAATAATAAACTTAAAATATTACAGTGAGCTCGACTCTTTAATACAGCCACACGTTGGGCTAGCCAAAAATATGCTCTGAGCGTGTAACCTTTAATAGAGCTACTCGTTTTGCTATAAAATGATTTGTACGGGTGAACGTAAATGCACCCCGTCAAGAGAAATGTATGCAATTTTTATACAAACAATAATAAATGAATATAAACCTCGGCTAGATGTTTCGATGAGCATGGACTTGCCTTTTCTCAGGTTGGATTCGTTCCGGACCCAAAATTGGACGCTAAAATAAATATCTTTGGATTTCGGAACAAGGTTACACAAAGAATGCTCCGTTTTAAATACAATTATATTTTTATTATCACAAAATTATATGGAAAAATGATTAAATCAATAAATGTCTTTAAATAATATCTATTTCTTAAGCTATTGAACTCTAAACGAATATCGCACGCGTTTGTAGATTTTTCAAAAATTTTCACTAATTTTTATTAAAAGGAAAGTTTAATGTTAAATTACCTTAACCATCTAGGGTATTTCTTGTTGGAAGTTCCATGTACCATGTAACTGCGTATTTTTACTTGGGTGATGACCTTCTAATCTTTTAATAATTTCAGATTAGTTTTCTCGTGTAAAATTATACCGCGTGTTGCTTGTGATAAATTTCACCAAAAATACTTGCAATCACTGGATATATTCAACCAAATTTACTTTTGGGATACGTAAGTACACTTCTTTTACTGATTTTTACACTTTTTCCTCGATTTTAAATTAAATTTTCTAATTTATTTAATTTCTTGTAGGACGCTTAAATTTCACCACGCCATTAAAATCAATCAACAACTAACTAACTTCAATTGTCTTTTTTACGCAACCCTTGCGATTCAAGGCAACTGTGATTATTTTGTATTTGTCAATCTAAAATAATCAATATCTTCACGTGGTAAGTTACCGCGAATTTCAAATGTCAAAATTTTAATAAAATTTTTATCCATTTCAGAATAATCCAATTTTCTGCATCGCCACTGATTGTTCATTTGTAAAATTGATAAACATGGATCATCCATTTACCGTGCACTAAATTTCGAAGCACTGCAGCGTCGTTATGTAATGTTTTTACTTATTTAAAATTTACGTTAACAGATTTGTATTATTTAAGCAATTAACAATATTTTGATTTTAATTTAAGATTTCTTATAACTAAACAATTTGGTTTTATGTTATAAACAAACATTTTTATGCTAACGGAATTATTAAATTGTTACATTATTAATCTTTGTTGTCAAACCTTTGTTCCGGAATGTTTCAAATTTATGTTTTGATACTGAATTAAATTTTGGTATCGGATGAAACTGTTCGTTCGATCTAAATAAGTCTCATGCTTTTTGTTATAAATAAATTCTTGAACCTTAACGTACGCATTCTATTGACGTGGTCACCATTGGACACCGCAATATGTACGATATGTGTGCCATTAATAACTCGATAAAATTGTATAAATCTATTTTTAATAAACTTGAATGTTATAAAATTTGCAATATGTAAAAATATATGTATTATCATTGCCACGAAAGTTGACGTCTCGTTCTATTATAATCGTCTGAACTAAGCTAATACTCCCTTTTCAAACGTGCAATATATTTTCGTGCTTTGTCATATCAATACAAAATGACTGGTAATGCTCATAAGCAATACGTCGTTGCTATATTCGGTCAATCTATGACCAGATGTCAACTTTCGTGGCAATGATTATATTTTTATTATTAGGTGCCGACTTTTGTAAATTATTCAATTTATCATTACATTTTTTCGATTTTTCTTGGCAAGTTCCAAGAAAACAAGTTATTATGTCATCAGATCAAGTTAAATTAACTTCCAATCAACAAGGTCAGTTGAAAGAAGTTATAAGTAAATTTCAATCTTTGTCAACTAAGGAAATGGGTTGTATAAATGTCACCTCTCATCTTATTGATACTCAAGATGCTAGGCCCTTTAAACAAAGACAATACAATTTGTCGCCCGCCATGCAAAAGATTTTATCAGATGAAGTAGATCAAATATTAAAGTTAGGGGTTATCCAGCCTTCATCATCGGAATGGTGCAGCCCAATATTATTGGTGGGGAAAAAAGACGGCGAATATCGCGCGTGTTTTGACGGACGCAAACTTAATAGTGTCACGATTAAAGATTCTTATCCCTTGCCGAGCACTGAAAGTATTTTGAACCGATTAAGAGACGCGAAGTATTTTAGTTCCATTGATTTAAAAAAGGCCTTTTGGCAAGTCCCGTTGGAAAAAACATCTAGACCCAAAACAGCTTTCTGCATACCTGGAAAGGGTTTATATGAATTCACCAGAATGCCATTTGGGCTTTCCAATTCAGCACAAACCTTGCAACGTGTAATGGACCAAATTTTGGGTTTTACTACATAAAGAATTGGCGTTTGTATATTTAGATGATATTTTGATTGCATCTCCTACTTTCGAAGAACATTTCTCAACTTTAACCGCTATTTTCGAGTGTTTAAAGAAAGCTAACTTCAGAATCAATGCTGAAAAATGCAAATTTTCTTGCAAGTCATTAAAGTTTCTAGGTTTTATTGTAGATGAGTTAGGCTTACGCACAGACCCTTATAAGGTCGCAGCGATTAAAAATTTTAAAACCCCTTCAAATACTACCGAAATTAAGAGATTAATCGGTATGTTCAGTTACTATCGCATGTTCCTCCCGGATTTGTCAACCATCTCTAGTCCTATAACGGAATTAATTAAGAACAAAAGGAAAGGACAGAGAGTAGAATGGAACAAAGAGGCGGAAGAGGCCTTTGAGAAAATTAAAGTTTTAATTACTACTTCCCCTAAACCGCCCTCGTAGCTCGTTAATCTCGTTTGTGCTGAATTTACTTTCAGCATTTGTAATTTTCAAGGATATTGTAGGTGTAGAGCGTCATTTTGGTGTTTTACTAACTATTTACTTGAATTGCAAATTCTTCTGAATACGTAGCAATAAAATATTATTATTATTGGGTCAGTATTTTTTAAAAGTTTTGGTCAACATTTTAAATAAATGGTCAGTAATTACAATGAAATATCAGTCCGTAACACTATTTTATGTATTTTACATTTAATCCTTTCAGTCAAATTCCACTTCTTTGATTCTTTAATCTATATACATAAGTTGTAACGAATTTTAACGTCCGTTACTAAACTTTTGAAACACCGTGTACATAAGATTTTTAAAAATCGACCGACTATTTAATCCTTTAATTTAATCCTTTCGGTCAAATTCCACACCTTTGATTCTTTAATCTATATACATAAGTTGTAACGAATTTTAACGTCCGTTACTAAACTTTTGAAACACCGTGTACGTAAGATTTTTAAAAATCGACCGACTATCGTTCGATTTCGGTGACCCGCTCGGTGAGGCGACCATCTTGATATTTTTCATTGTCAAGTTCACACGTTGTTAAGTTGTCTTGGCTTAATTTTGTTTAATTAGACGACTAATTAATTGGAAATTACATTTAGACAAGTAGATGGTTGTTTTACGCTAGTAGCGGATAATTTTAAACATCAATTTCGTAAGTAACGTGCTGATATAACTTCTTAAAGTAATTTGGTTTTCCTTGCAATTTTTAGATCACATGTGTTTGATTAGGACACATACACGCAAGGGCTGTTAAGGTTAGATTTTCGCTGTTAAGATTTGCGTTACTATTTTTGTTGATGTCAACTCGTCATTTATGGAGTTTTAATTATTACATACTGGAAAGTAGCAATTTCAAGTCCAATATTCAATCTTTGAGGTTCTCCGTTAACCAACTCATTTTATGGTGTTCCGAGCCCAATAAACATTTTAGCCTGCGAATAGCCTGACAATAGCCTGACAGTGACAACTCGGGCAGGTACCTATCCCTGCGGCAGGCTCATATCGACCCTGACACCGGTACGAAATAGCTAAAGTGGCGCAAAAATTAGCCTGCGTCATACTTGATCGCCGGCAAAAAATAGCCTGCATTAGCTAACCGCAGGCTGAGAATTGTGACTAACCGCAGGCTTACGGTTAGCTAACCGCAAGCTATTTTTTTGTTCATTCATTTGAACAAAATTCAATTGAATTTCGTTTAATGAATTTTTAAATTTATTAATCAATTTTGAAAATCAAAATAAAAAAATTAAATTTTTTGAATTATCCATTTATTTTTTATTTCTTTCAGGTGTTTTCTTTTCTAATTATTTACAACTTTTCTAATTATTTTATTGACTCCATACACATAATTTTTTATTTTACCCATTTCTCATATTTGTAGAACTTGTTGGTGGTGATTACTCTTCATGATTCGTCTTTACTTTGTTTCTTAGAGTCTGCAATTAAATTTTGAAAATTTGAAATAAAATCTCTTACCTTGTCCCAGGATCGAACCAGTGACCTTTCCCTTCATTGTCCGTCAGCGTTACCTCTGTGCCACAGAGCTGTTGTTATTTTACTTGTGAAATTGCTTTATGACTACAAAAATTTAATTTATAAGAAAAAAGAGGATTAAACGGATTTAATTTCCTAATTACATTTGCGGCGGATTATCAGATAATTGTAATACCAAACAAAAATGAAATTTGTATATAAACGATTTCGACAGTCAGTCAACTTGAATAAATATATATTTATACTGGTATTAAAAACTCCAAATGGTTGTTCATAAAAAATTTGTAGTTTTATATATTTTTTCACTATTACCACCTACTTATTATTTGTCACAATTAATTAATTTGAATAATAATAAATTTATTTAAATACTTTTAAACACAAATAAGCATAATTATTTATAATAACATGTAACCAATGAGAAACAATAGTTTTGCTAACGGTGAATTTTTCTTAATTCTGATTGGTTAAAACTGTTTTAAAAGACGGAATTAAAATTCATTGCTATTTAATTATTTATTTTTATAATATATTATATTTTAATGTTAAATATTTTTCACATTTCAATATTAGTTTTCTTTTCTACAATATTTTTGTTTTCGACATACCACGTGGTTGTTCATAAAAATTTGTATTTTTATATCTTATTTCACTATTACACCTTCTTATTATTTTTCATAATTAATTAATTTTAATTTTAACAATAATTAATTTAATTTAAATACTTTTAATCACAAATAAGCGTAATATATATTTATAATAACATGTAACCAATGAGTAACAAGCGTTATGTTAACGGTGAAATTTTTCTTAATTCTGATTGGGTTAAAACTGTTAAAAATCGGAATTAAAATTCATTGCTATTTAATTATTTATTTTTGTAATATATACTTTAATGTTAAATATTTTTCACATTTCAATATTAATGAAACATCACATTATATATTTTATTATGTACTTATTAAACCTGTCATAGTATTAACTTAAGTATATAAGGTATATAGAGGCCTCTGTTAATTAGCTAAAAGAAAACATAAAATATTTAAAATACACGTTTCCATTCGCTAGTTAACTCAAGGGCTCTTTAAATACGTTGATAATATCGGGCGTAAGAGATTAAAAACTACCCCCCCCCCCCAAATTATAAATATGACCGCTCCTTCTGACTCCAATAATATCTCATATAATAATTATTGTAATATAAAATGCGTATAATAATTCGTATAATCAATGAGAAACAAGAGTTTATTTGCTAGCGGTGAAATTTTTCTTCGTTCTGATTGGTTAAAACTATTTACCACGTGGGTGTCTATAAAAAATTTGTATTTTTATATTCTTTTTCATTATTACACCTACTTATTATTAGGTAACTAATTTTTCATTTATTAAAATACACTTTCCACTGTATGTCTGAACAATATCTTTCCCAACAGAATCCGGAAAAAGAACAAACGCCGATAATTAATGTTTAAATCTCCGAGCAAAACACGCCCGTAGGCATGTTGGTTCTCCACGAGATTTTTATAATGAACATGCATTTTAACAAGATCGCATTTTTCAATTTCAGAAAATATTCCAAGATACAATTAATTATTTATAACGTTGATTTAGCTTGATTAATTTATAAAATTAAATTAAAAAAAAAAGTTTTATACTGTTTTTTGAAGGCATTAAGACTATAATTAAACAAATTGTAATTAAAAAAGTACAAAATAAAATAAACGTAAAAAGAATCTATTTGAAAATAAACTTAAAAATTTTAATATTTTCTTATAAATATAAATAACCTAACGGCAGAGGCCGACGCAGGTTAAATTATTAGCTAATAGCAGGCACAAATAAATAACCTAACGGCAGGGCAGACGCAGGCTTCATTATTAGCCAATAGCAGGCACAGATAAATAAGCTAACGGCAGGGCCTGACGCAGGCTAAATTATTAGCTAATCGCAGGCACAGATAAATAACCTAACCGCAGGGCCTGACGCAGGCTAAATTATTAGCTAATCGCAGGCACAGAAAAATAACCTAACCGCAGGCCTGACGCAGGCTAAATTATCAACGAATTGCAGGAACAGATAAATTTATCTAAACGGCAGGTCTGACGCAGGCCTGCGTCAGGTACAGGCTATTTACAGGGTATTTGCAGGCTAAAAATGTTTATTGGGAGCTGTCGAGTTCAACGACCTTTGTAATATCAGTGGAGCAGATAGAAGACGTATTCATTCAACGTTCTGGTGCTACAGAATTCAAATTGGAAGTACGCTAATTGTATAGAGCGAGTATTTTGTAGTTTATTTCAGATCACCAGAAGTACTTTTGGGTGAGTGCAATTTGTATGATTTTTAAATTTGAATCTGTACATTTTTACAACACCATTTATTTTTATTACGTTTATCAGCTCGCTGATTGTTTATGAATTGTTGTTGTGATTTACTACCTCAGATTTGTACAGTAATTTCGACGATTATAAATTGTTATCATTATTTTTGTGTCATTTATTTTTTTACGACATCATTTTGACGTACGATCCACGAACCTTGCTTCCGCTAACAACGAGCTGGTTTATACGACCATCAGGGTTTCTGCCAACAGCAAATTTTACTATCAATTATATTTAGTTGGCAGATGTTTCTTGGATACCCTGTAATTCTGCCGATCTCATTAATCCTCAGAACTTGCAGGAGTAAAAAAGATTACAAAGTTATAAGTTATGTGACCAAGTATGTTTAATATTTTAGTTAGCTTAGATGAGAAAATACATGACTTGCTAAGCAATGCAGATTTTGATTTTGTTGTACACTTAAGCACAATAACCAAATTAATGGACACCGCGAATTGGCTACAATGTTTCGATATACCAGTGGTTCTTAGAAATTACGATTCAGGTACTCTACATCAGCGCCCCGCAACCGGTGTGGCGCGGCACACTGGTGTGCCGTGAGGCCGCTACAGGTGTGCCGCGGACAAATAAGACAATATTTGCTTCCTTTGCTTTTTGGATACTAAAATAAAACTTATACTCGTTTCCTTAGGTGCAACCACTAAAAGGAAAAAAAAAGGTCATCAGCCGTGCCTGGGGGTGAAACCCGACACCCCTGAGTGCAGCCCCTCATCCCCTAAAAAAAAACGTCTTCAAATTTTTTTTTGATGTATTTTTGACAAAAATACTGTTTACAATTTGTGGAATATGTCTACAAGTGAAAGCGCCGATGATCCAAACAAGCCCAAAGAAATGAAAATCCTAATTCGTTGCAAATTGGATGCATACAATGTTTGTAGTGTAATACTTTTGCAAAGATAAAAATTTACGTTTTTCGTTTACAGGAAGAAGAAAATCGTGTAGTATCGTATTTTCCAACAATCGATACTTCTCCTATTAACACTAAGCAGTTGATTAGGCGCTGGAATTCGATCTTTTTCAGACCAAATTCATTGTTGTATGATTGTAAGTATTCTGTTCCACACAGTATTGAGATATATTAACAATTTCCTTCCCAAGTGCAAGTGGTGGCAAGCAAGTTTGTGCTTGATTTGGAGAGACGGAAGTTGGATGAATTAAGTGAGATAGCTGAACAAGCTTTTGAGTTTAAACCCGAACGTAAATTTTTGGTGGTTTCAAAATTGTTTGAAGAATTGAAGAAACATGAAGCAGGGAATTATTTACTCCATTACAAGTCAGACTGTATTTCACATATTTCTTTGCCTAAGGAATTAACCGTGGAAGATATTCCACACTCTGGGAATATATTTAATTTATACAAGGAATATAATTATAATGAATTTTATATTCTGAACTCTTAATTCTCTGATCAACAGAGACCGAGAGCAGAAATATTCCGATACGGAAAGGGAATTAATTGCAGTAATGTTTGCCATTACTAAAGTTCCAAGAAAACAAGTTATTATGTCATCAGATCAGGTTGAATTAACTTCCAATCAACAAGGTCAGTTGAAAGAAGTTATAAGTAAATTTCAATCTTTGTCAACTAAGGAAATGGGTTGTATAAATGTCACCTCTCATCTTATTGATACTCAAGATGCTAGGCCCTTTAAACAAAGACAATACAATTTGTCGCCCGCCATGCAAAAGATTTTATCAGATGAAGTAGATCAAATGTTAAAGTTAGGGGTTATCCAGCCTTCATCATCGGAATGGTGCAGCCCAATATTATTGGTGGGGAAAAAGACGGCGAATATCGCGCGTGTTTTGACGGACGCAAACTTAATAGTGTCACGATTAAAGACTCTTATCCCTTGCCGCGTACTGAAAGTATTTTGAACCGATTAAGAGACGCGAAGTATTTTAGCTTCATTGATTTAAAAAAGGCCTTTTGGCAAGTCCCGTTGGAAAAAACATCTAGACCCAAAACCGCTTTCTGCATACCTGGAAAGGGTTTATATGAATTCACCAGAATGCCATTTGGGCTTTCCAATTCAGCACAAACCTTGCAACGTGTAATGGACCAAATTTTGGGTTTTACTACATAAATTGGCGTTTGTATATTTAGATGATATTTTGATTGCATCTCCTACTTTAGAAGAACATTTCTCAACTTTGACCGCTATTTTCGAGTGTTTAAAGAAAGCTAACTTCAGAATCAATGCTGAAAAATGCAAAAAATGCAAATGCAAGTCATTAAAGTTTCTAGGTTTTATTGTAGATGAGTTAGGCTTACGCACAGACCCAGATAAGGTCGCAGCGATTAAAAATTTTAAAACCCTTTCAAATACTACCGAAATTAAGAGATTAATCGGTATGATCAGTTACTATCGCATGTTCCTCCCGGATTTGTCAACCATCTCTAGTCCTATAACGGCATTAATTAAGAACAAAAGGAAAGGACAGAGAGTAGAATGGAACAAAGAGGCGGAAGAGGCCTTTGAGAAAATTAAAGTTTTAATTACTACTTCCCCTATACTTATATCCCCCGATTTTAAAGAAACTTTTTATGTGCAAACCGACGCATGCCAGGTCGGATGCGGTACTTTGTTATTTCAAATCAAAAACGGTTTAGAACACCCCATCGCTTACGCCAGTAGTGCACCAAAGAAGGCCAAGGTGGGTCTGTCGGTCAACAAGGTCATGACGACAGCTTTTAGGGATGCACGCGGTGTCATTCACGTCGATTACCTTGAAAAGGGTAAAACGATAACCGGCAAATATTATTCAGGGCTGTTGGACAGATTCGACATTGATTTGAAGCAAAAACGACCGCATTTGGTGAACAAAAAAGTGCTCTTTCACCAACACAATGCACGGGTGCACACGTGTGTTATCGCCATGGCAAAATTTCATGAATTGGGCTACGAATTGCTTCCTCATCCAGCATATTCTCCTGATTATGCCCCCTGCGACTATTTTCTGTTCCTAAACCTGAAAAAATGGCTCAGCGGTAAGAGATTTGTGTCTAATGAAGAGGTCATCACTGAAACAAGCGCCTATTTTGAGGGCCTCGAGAAATCGTATTATTTGGAAGGGATAAAAAAAATTGTAAAAACGCTGGACTAAGTGTATAGAGCTAAAAGGCGACTATGTTGAGAAATGAAATGTTTTTTGCCGAAAAAATATCCTTTATTCAAAAAGTCAGTGACCGCCCTCGTAGCTCGTTAATCTCGTTTGTGCTGAATTTACTTTCAGCATTTGTAATTTTCAAGGAGATTGTAGGTGTAGAGCGTCATTTTGGCGTTTTACTATTTACTTGAATTGCAAATTCTTCTGAATACGTAGCAATAAAATATTATTATTATTGGGTCAGTATTTTTTAAAAGTTTTGGTCAACATTTTAAATAAATGGTCAGTATTTACAATGAAATATCAGTCCGTAACACTATTTTATGTATTTTTACATGTAATCCTTTCAGTCAAATTCCACACCTTTGATTCGCTCAACATAGTTTTTTGACAGTTAACCAACGAGACATTTTTTAACTTAAAAACCTAATCTATATACATAAGTTATAAGTTATGTGTCCAAGTATGTTTAATATTTTAGTTAGCTTAGATGAGAAAATACATGACTTGCTAAGCAATGCAGATTTTGATTTTGTTGTACACTTAAGCACAATGACCAAATTAATGGACACCGCGAATTGGCTACCATGTTTTGATATACCAGTGGTTCTTAGAAATTACGACTCAGGAACTCTACATCAGCTCCGTACCCGGTGTGCCGCGGCACACTGGTGTGCCGTGAGGCCGCTACAGGTGTACCGCGGGCAAATAAGACAATATTTGCTTTTTGGATACTAAAATAAAACTAATACTCGTTTCCTTAGGTGCAACCACTAAAAGAAAAAAAAAAGGTCATCAGCCGTGCCTGGGGGTGACACCCGACCCCCTGAGTGCAACCCCTCATCCCCTAAAAAAAAAACGTCTTCAAAATTTTTTTTGATGTGCCGCGGAATTCTAGGAGGAACTTAGGTGTGCCGCAGGTGAGAAAAGGTTGCGGAGCGCTGCTCTACATAATATCTTATATAAATTTTTAATTTTCATTAACCCAATTTTCCTACAGGGTCTACCACAAAAAAGATAATATTCCTTGATAAAAAAATTATATTGCCATTCATTACTAAAAAGGAAATTATAGAGCATCGTATAAAAAACTCATTAAGAGGTCATACTGTTGTTCCGTTTCTAAAAAGTGAGTTGTATATTTTTATACTTACAACTTTTAGCAAAATGATTTTAGAGTGTGCAAAGAAGGAATTTCCAATGTAGTTGCCCCTCGGCATGAAGTATCTGATGTTGAGGGTCTTAAGGACAGCAGCGCGCCTTAGGTTAGTTAATTAGCTGAAAACATTAATTACTTTAACCACTTTTACACCCCAGTTTAAATTTTTCCCGATATAAAATATACATTTGGTATTGATAAAATAGATTGATTGTTTTAGAAAACGAAACTAGACGTTTTGACAAAAATACTGTTTACAATTTGTGGAATATGTCTACAAGTGAAAACGCCGATGATCCAAACAAGCCCAAAGAAATGAAAATCCTAATTCGTTGCAAATTGGATGCATACAATGTTTGTAGTGTAATACTTTTGCAAAGATAAAAATTTACGTTTTTCGTTTACAGGAAGAAGAAAATCGTGCAGTATCGTATTTTCCAACAATCGATACTGCTCCTATTAACACTAAGCAGTTGATTATGCGCTGGAATTCGATCTTTTTCAGATCAAATTCATTGTTGTATGATTGTAAGTATTCTGTTCCACACAGTATTGATATATATTAACAATTTCCTTCCCAAGTGCAAGTGGTGGCAAGCAAGTTTGTGCTTGATTTGGAGAGACGGAAGTTGGATGAATTAAGTGAGATAGCTGAACAAGCTTTTGAGTTTAAACCCGAACGTAAATTTTTGGTGGTTTCAAATTTTTTTGAAGAATTAAAGAAACATGAAGCAGGGAATTATTTACTCCAGTAGTATAGCTATGGGGCTTTTGGAACAATAGAATCTATTGTTATGCGCATTTTGCTACTGCGCATGCCCCAAGCACCCAAAAGAAGCCCCCGGTTGCATGGCACCCAAGAGGAGCCCCTTGGTGTCGATGACTTTTGTTTACGTACATAAGCACGGGTGACATCAGGTTTACATAAACATGGTCGTTATTATGTTTACATTATAAGAGGTGATATCATATGATGATATCATGTTTACATAAGCAAGAAGGTAAAAGAATCGAACACTTAAGGCCGTTTTGGCATGCGCGGGGAGGCGGGGTATTATAAAGTATTGTTATAAGCAATTTTAAATAAGTTTAATTTTATATTGTATATTTTAAGAATTGTTTATTGTATTATGTAAATGTAGACACACTTAAGGCCTTTTTGGCTTGCAGGGGGGTGGCGGGGTATTATAAAGTTTTAAATTATGTCAGCGGGGATTTGGTACACTTCAGGCCGTTTTAGCATGCGCGGGGTGGCGGGGGATTATAAAGTATTGTTAGAAGCAGTTTTAAATAAGTTTAATTTTATATTGTGTATTTTAAGAATTGTTTATTGTATTATGTATATGTAGACACACTTAAGGTCGTTTTGACATGCAGGGGCGGAGGGTATTATATAGTTTTAAATAACCAAAGCGCATCGTGCTACATCAATTTATTGCTACAGTTGTGTTTGTTATTATTTAATAGTGACATCTTCCTCTGGTCATAGTAAAAAAACGTAAGTTGTTTATTATAGATGTTTATATTAGGATCGATGATTGTGACTACTTTAAAAATTTTAAAAGTTTAATTAAACAGGAAAGCATATTTAAAACACAAAAGGGATATTGTAATAAAAAATGTAATTTTTATATAGAGATTGATGTGTAAAAACATAAGTTAAATATACTCTTATTTAGAATCGCCCTGTATATTATTATTTTATATAAATTAAAAACAAAATAAAATATTTATTTGATGTGATTTAGAATTTTTTAATATTGAAATCTTAGGATGACAAAAGTTTATGTAATATTTATTTAATTAAAAGCATTCCATTTAAATATGTTTATTATGATAAATACATCACGCTTAAAAGGTAATTAGTAATAATTTTATAAAACTAAAACTTCTCATATTAATTTGTTAGTTGATTATAGTAATCCTTTTCAACAAGAAGTGTTTTGATTCGTTTCTTAAAAATAGTTTTTGAATAATAATAAATTATGGCAGATGAAATTATGAATACGTCGCGTCGCATAAGAGAAATAATGCAAAATGCATTATTGCTAATTTCGAATAATCCTGATGAGATAACAAATTGGTTAAATTTATCTACAAAAAACATCAAAATTTTAAATAAAGCATTAAAAAAATGTGAATTAAATATAGGTGAAAAAAGACATTTGGAGTCCACTATTGGAATTTTAAAAGGTGAGTCAATATAAAATTTTAATTCCAAATTTGAAAAATATTTCTTATTAAATTATAAATTAGGTCATTTTTAATTGTAAATACGCACATTACATATAAAAACTTGAAAAAATATTTCTTATTAAATTTAAAGTAAGCAGTGTTTATTTATTTAAGTAATTGATTAATTTATTTTGTTTATTCAAACATGCTAATTGATTGAGTAATTATAGAATTCGATAACATAGGCCTACTAAAAATAATTTATTTTTGAAGCCATAGGCGTAGGTAAAAATAATTTATGAGGAATAACCATGATAATTTTTATTCATTTAAAAAAATTTTACTTTAATTTAAAAACTTCAGTAGTTATTTTGTTTTTGGCATTACATTTTTTAGTCATACTAGGTTAATTTTTATTTTGTGTTGTAACATTGGAGAACTATTTTAGGTTATCAGACCAAGATTAAAAATATACGACATCGTGGAGCCGGAATTAACAGCGGTAAAAAACGCGGTGATCGTGTGCGTTGGGAAGACGTCCAATCGGCCTTCAAAGGACGGGTTAGGACGGGGGTGGTTATCAACCTCAAACACAAGGACCCCCAAGCCTTCCTAGAGGATGCCCGATTCCTAGTAGCAATTCGAGTGAAGAAACTTTTAAAAAAGCATAACATGCTCAAAATTAATGTGGACTTTGGATGTAGTTATACAAAAACAGGACTCGAGGAAGTAGACGTGAAACACTTTAAGTAAAAACTTTATAAATTTTATATAACTTTTTTTTAAAATAATTATTTTTCAGCACCCGAAACAGCGTAATCGATGGCGCTACGGATTTAAAAAGATGGTGGGAGGAGCACGTTCGAGCAGCCGTGATGACTCAAATGGAAGAGTTTCAATTCCGGGACAGCGGCTGGACCCTCGACGCGGTAGTAAATTTAGCAGTCAACATCAACAAATACGAACCTCTGAGGGGGTCCTCCTATATTCCGCTACCTGAAGATATTGAGTCCAAAAGAGCGTGCATCAATGTACAAAATGCGGACAACGCGTGCTTTTTTTGGTCCATTGTATCGGTATTGCACCCTGCTTCAAGTGCCTCTCATAGATTGTCGTCCTACCCCCATTACTCTGAAGTTTTAAACTTGAGCGGTTTAGAGCTCCCCATGACGTTTAGACAGGTTAGTAAATTCGAGAAATTAAACGACATCTCCGTCAACGTTTACGTCTTGGAAAAATCCGGTAAACATCATCGCGTCCTACCCGCCCTCTTGACAAAGAACAAACGAAATCGTCACGTTAACTTGTTAATGGTGCAGTCTTCCTATAAGGAACCTACAGATGATACTCCCGTTAGCTACCATTTCTGCTGGGTTAAAAATCTCAGTAGACTTGTTAAGAAACAAGCGACTTCACATAAAAGACGTATTCATATTTGTGAGAGATGCATGCAATACTTTTATACGAAAGAAAAATTGCAAAGACATGAGGTGGATTGTATCGGTACGTATGAGTGTAGGGTGACGATGCCTGCCAAGGGGAAAGTGGTAAAGTTCACAAACTATAATAATAAAGAACGGGTACCGTTTGTAATTTATATGGACATTGAAAGTTTGCTTAAACCCGTGGACAAAAAACGTGGTGAAAAGACAACAGTATATCAGGAACATGAGGCCTTCAGCCTTGGCTACTACTTTAAATGCGAGTACGACCAGAGCCTTTCTTATTACAAAAGTTACCGCGTTTAATCGCGTTTAATCCGTAAATTCCATAATGCATAATGTATTAAAAACTCATCACGCACAGCTTATACAGGATTAAACAAGTTTGCGATTTTGCTAAAATTGCACATTCTTGATGGTTCATACATCCGTTGCAGTGTCATCATATTGCCTCTATTCACGTGCACATCCAGTGCATTTTCACGCTGAAAGATTACCCACGTAATCACACGTGATGTAATTTACTCCAATTATAAAACACTTTGCCCCGTTTGCACCTCGAATTTTACCTTGCGTTTGGTTAACGAAAAATAAAAAGACGCACTGTTACGCTGTGCTGTTACGCGAATCACGCTTGGTTGCTGATATTTTTGCAAAATTTTTTATTAAATTTCAATTGAGTTTAAAAATGTATGCCGCAATTGAATTTGAAGGTAATAAAGAAGTTGCCATTGTCCCCATTATATGGCTAATAGGAACAACTAGATACTATTGGCCAATTGTGAAGACGGATGAAGCATTTCTAAAGTTGGTGCACAATTTGAGTTCGCCAAGAAATAAGTGGCCGTTATTTTTAATGTAGCGAAAATTTTATTTACAGAAGGTAAGTAAATAATATTTTTTTAAATTGGCAGAGAGCATTTTGTGTGTTTTTATCTTTGTAGATAACTATGGCGTTGCGGAAGATCGCTGTAAACTCCTGATTGCGGAATCCACCAGTTCGACAAGTAATTGTGATGCAGACGATGAACCACAATTATTAGCTTTTAAAAATTTTACCATAGATGATCCGAGTTTAACATCAACAGAAATGTATGTATAATTTTTTAATTTGCAAAATATGTGGTATGTTTTCTACTTTATTGTAATTTTAATAGTTCCAGTGACGACGACATATCAGTGTTCAATGTAAGGAAAATAAAGGAAAAAGGAAACGAAAAGGGTAAATTTTTAGATGCATGCTGTAATTATAACTTATAAAATTATTAATTTTACAGATTAAAACAAAATACACCCAGAAAAGGTAGAAAATTTATTTATACAAGTCGTCGTCCCTTATTTTCTGAAGTTACTCATCCCTCAATGGTCGGTGATGCTGGTTTAACGGCGACCATAACACCTTCATTGACAGAAAATATAATCGAGAATGATACTCCCGGTACGTCCAATGTTGTTCCGATGAGACAGTACAAGACCAAACTGCGATGAAAATCGACAAAATCTTTAAAATGATTACTGCCAATGAGAATATTCAAAATTTATCGGAACCAATAAATCTGCCGATAACACCATTGCAAAGCATAGATGATATGCTAAATATGGAAGCATAAAGATAATTTTAAATATTTGGTAAATTTTATACTGAAAACCCATATGCAGTTGTATATTTTTGTCATTTTAGGTAAATCGGTTATCTGCTATCGGAGGAACGGATATAAGAACCGCGACTATGAATATGATGAAGTATTTGTTATCAAACACATTAGCGTCTAAATATAATTGGGTTGGTCGCAACCGAAAAACGGATGATGTAGGCATTCCTAAATTACCATTTAAAATAACTACATTAATGCGAGCTGTTTACGGTAAAAGGTTTTTTTTTATTATATTAGAATTTTATCAACTTACAATAAATTACTTGTTTTCAGATGCAATTAAACTGGGGAACTTAAAATTAAACCCTTCGGATCTGAAAGATAAAACAATCGAAGAAGCCGTGAAAGACTGGCTGAAACAAGCCCCCGCCAGGTCGAAAGAAGTTTAAAAATTAAATTTTATTTTTTATAATCTACTTAATGAAATAATTTTTTATATTGATTTAAATAAAATAAGTTTGTTTCAAAATATTATGCTTTTATTGAAGTACTATTATCGTCCATCATCTTATCAATGATTATTAATTTACAGGTTTTTGGACTTGGTAACACAATTAGAAAACAACTGTATAAGAAGTCAACATTTCGCCCAACCTTATTGCAGGCTTCTTCGGGACTAATTACACTGTTGACAATGTGTTATGATTAGTTGTTAAAATTTGAAAAAATACATATTTAAAGAATTGTGTTTTTTTTTAATTTTAACAACTAATCGTTACACATTGTCAACAGTGTAATTAGTCCCGAAGAAGGCTACAAAATAAGGTTGGGCGAAATGTTGACTTCTTATACCTACAGTTGTTTTCTAAAAATAAAAAGTATTTGAAATTAATAAAGGGTACGATCCGTTTAAATGTATACTATACCTACCTTAAAACAAAAATATCATATTATCCTATTGAACTACTCATATACTTGAAACCACAGTATACTGTGATGTCAAATTGAGGAACTGTTATGTTTAACTTAAAATACAATGTGTTACAGTCAAGTATTTATGTTATCATTATTTTCAGTAAAATATGCTTTTTAATCAAAATACGATACACTACACCCAAAAGTATACGGAATTATCATTCTCAAAGCAGATTTTTCAATTGAAACTACCATAATACTATATCCAAATATACCGGCGTTATTGTTTCAACGAAAGTGTATTTTTTTTAAATAATTTTACGGTCTCTTTGCTTATACTATGTATACAAAAGTACCTTATATTTGAATCAAATGATATTTACTTAATGGAAGCAAATAATTTTTAGCGTGTAGAGAATTTGTTAGATTGGTACTAATCCTTGAATCGTTTTATTCTTCTACAAGATAATTCTTCGACTATAGGTAGAAGAATATAAATAATACCGTTTAATAATTTACTTGGGGAGGGAATTAAAAAACACATATTTTACATATTATGTTATATGCGAAATTTAACCTTCTTCTTTTTACGCTAGGACTACGTCCTGTACTTCCCAACTATATGCCTCTGTCAGAGGCACTGTTTATCAAAAATTATGGTATAAAAATAACGTATAATATACTGCCGTCCAACGCTAAAACGCAGTATCTCCAAAATCGTTGTTTCGAGAAAACGCTCATTTACGTATTTATGGTTGGGCCACCAAGAAATAATTTATTAATTTTGAAATTAGCTATGATAGCTAATTTTTTTTTGTTGAAGGGAACAAAAGTCAACATCCAGGAAGACCTGACCACACATCGTTATGATAGTTCGGAAATGTGTGGACCGCGGATGGAAAAATAATGGTTAAAAGTGTCGAAAACGATAAAACTATAATAAAAAATTTCATTTAAGTTCAGTTTTACGAATTTTCTGTGCGGCATTGATTATTTCTACTTTACATACAACTTTATTTAACCGCAGAGCTATACAGAACATTTGTATATTTGGAAAATGCTTATCGGTGCAGCATGGCGATTCGTTAGTGGTTTTACTATATAAGAGTAGATGAGGAAGGGGAGTTCCACGCGGATTTTCCCATGTTAATTCTTATGGGGCTAAGACAACTATATTTCACTTCCGGTCTAGCCAGGGTTTCGAGGTCAGTATCACTATCAGAGATGATAACACCTCGGTTTATTTAGCGGACAGGATGTTGGGGGTCTTATCGAATCCGGAGGGGCGTCTTGTGACCTTCGTTTCAATTTTTGGGACACATTTTCATATTTAATAAAAAAAAAATGGGAGGGCTGGGATTTAAAAAAAAAAATTGAAAAAAGAATAATAAAAGTCAGAAAATTAAGGTCGTTGTTTGGTAGGAAGGTTGGTGATTAGTTTTTGAGGGGCAGTGCAATTGTAAAAGGGAGTGCGGGAACGGCAAGTTTTTGTCTTGTGTATGTGGGGTGGTTGCGTTTCGCAAAAGTTATCACCGAAGTTCGTCGTTCCTACGGTACTCGCCGGTTACGTGTAGGTAACCTACTCCAAGTTGTGGAGAATAAAAAGTCACTGCGGCTCTACATCTATAAGGTATCGTGAATTCTGTTTTTTTTTTTAAAAATTGTTAAACCTTGAAATCCAAATTGTTTAGTTAGTTGTTATTATGTTCCGTAGTTATTAGTCGTTAACCAATGTTATTTTCTCGTTTAGTTTTGGATTATTATGTTCACTAGTTATTTTATTTGTTAATCTTGTTACATTTTTGGTAGTATAAGTTCGGGTAATTTTAGTCCGTTAATTTAAGTTCTTGTGTTTGTTAATCTTGTTACATTTTTGGTAGTATAAGTTCGGGTAATTTTAGTCCGTTAATTTAAGTTCTTGTGCTTGTTAATAAATTTTGTTACCGTCGTTAAGTAATAATTATTCGTTAGTCCACGCTTTTTCCCCTTCGTTCGCACCCAGGACGGCGAGCGCAGGACCGTTGGGAAGTGTGGGCGAATTACATCGTCTTGGTGGCGCCCATCCTTATTCCCCATATAATAAAAAGAGAGGTAAGTCCCTTACACGCCGACCAGTTTCCCCGAGTATTTCAAATACCCAATTGGACCACGACCACTCCACTGAGCAAGCCGTCGTGCAACTGGTCCCGTATCCGCTTACTCTCTCTTTGGGTCAATTTAGGCCCGTCACAGGCCTTTTATAATAATAAAAGTCAGAAAATTTAAGGTCGTGGTTGTTCGGTAGGAAGTGAAAGTGATTATATTTCAGTTGAGGCATTATTTACTTAAATTTTAATTGGTATCAGAGAGACTACTACTAGTATTGTGAGTAGGTTGACTCATCTTATCGCTCTTTAGTTTCATTATATTATGATTTACAGTGTATAATTTTATTTTATATATTCTGCTATTTAATCATAATCCTATCCTATGTTTTTTATTTTATCTTATTTTACATCCACTAAGATCATCTACTCTCTATTGGTCTAGTACCCTTTATTTTATCTTATTACATTAATCTGACTTGTACCATCTTATTATCTGATCAAGTTACTTTAATTCATTAAGATCATTTAATTTAACATGGGTAACCAGGAGAAACTCTGCTTCTTACTTTATATAACTTATCTTGTTGTTGAAGTAGACTTATGCTCTCATGTCTATTACCAGGGCTCAAATAATCTTATTTGTAGAGACAAGGAATGCAGTACGACCCCTATAACGAATATTGTCTTTAGTTTGGGCCAAACTGCATGCTTCCGCTCTCCAACAGGATCTACTTACAAGATCAAATTACATGAGATTTTTTTCGATACATATTATAAGGGAATATACCGAACATGTAACTATCATCTTGAACTAATTACTGTTAGTCATTGTTGGTGGGCTACCGGTAGTTTATGTTCTGTCCATGTATGTACGCCTGATTCCAATGTAGATTCTTATGGTGAACCTAAGCTTAAAAATCCAAAGCAAACTCATTATTACACAGGATGTTACAGATCAGGAGATTGTCCAGGATATTGTGGGTTAGAAGGGAGCGATAGGTGTACTAGGGGTCTTGCACTATTAGCTGAAGAAGACTGCTTTCCAGTATTAGAAATAGAGAAAACATTATGGCGTACAACGTGGATTTTAGAGACTGGGAATATGTCTCACAAAATAACGGTTAAACAAGGTAACCCATCATTCCCCGAACCTTTTAAAGGGTTTGTCCTTTTTTCTCCCTACATTAATCGACCTAATAAGGAGAATTATATGTTAGAAATTTCTCCTGGAATTGGAATACCAGTATTTGCTAGTCCTTTAGATACTCCTCATGAACATTCTGTCGGAGTATATCAAAAGTCACTAGATGGATTTACGACTAAATTTCCTTTTCAATCAATGATTAATTGTAGAGTCACAGGATGTATGATGAGTTGTTTCCTTGAAGAGTCTCCCTTGAGAGAGTTATCGTCCATACTACATTGGAGAGAATTTAAGGAATACAAGGTTTTAAGTTTAGAAAATGGTAATGAGTATAAATATAGCACGTCCCAAGAACAGAATGAAGGAGTACTCCAACTATATACTGAACAAGAAGGACTGATGGAATTACAAATTAAGAAGGCCCAGTGTAGCGTAGAGGTTTTAAGCATAACAGCTTGTTTAGGTTGCACAGATCCTATTCGGGTATATATGAAATCATCTAATATAACCGAGTATGGTCTAATGTATGTAAAATCCAACTGCACTCTAACTCCTAATTATGTTCGATGCCAAGATGAAGCATATATGCTAGAAATAGAAACAAGAGGAGAATATTGTTCAGTGGAACTATTTTCAAATGTTTTATTAACAGGTAATTACACACAAAAATTTACTTTTAATATTAATTATGAATTCCATGGAACTCTTGTTCCAATCTCATATCTGACTTCTATTTCTGGTCCTGAGAGCTATTTATCTATGGCGGAACGTATTTTAGGTGATAAATCATTTCTAAACGGTCTTGGGGCTACATTTGGGATATCTGCCGCATTAGTTTTAATTAGTAGAGGGATAGGGTATTACCTTTCTTATAGGGGAGGGAAATCTGAAGCCACTTAATGAATAAGGACGCTCTATACCAGGTTACAGACCTGACGTATCTCTTGTTTTAACTACGTATTTAGAAAAAAAAAAAAATGTGACCTTCGTTTCAATTTTTGGGACACATTTTCATATTTAATAAAAAAAAAATGGGAGGGCTGGGATTTAAAAAAAAAATTGAAAAAAGAATAATAAAAGTCAGAAAATTAAGGTCGTTGTTTGGTAGGAAGGTTGGTGATTAGTTTTTGAGGGGCAGTGCAATTGTAAAAGGGAGTGCGGGAACGGCAAGTTTTTGTCTTGTGTATGTGGGGTGGTTGCGTTTCGCAAAAGTTATCACCGAAGTTCGTCGTTCCTACGGTACTCGCCGGTTACGTGTAGGTAACCTACTCCAAGTTGTGGAGAATAAAAAGTCACTGCGGCTCTACATCTATAAGGTATCGTGAATTCTGTTTTTTTAAAAAAAAATTGTTAAACCTTGAAATCCAAATTGTTTAGTTAGTTGTTATTATGTTCCGTAGTTATTAGTCGTTAACCAATGTTATTTTCTCGTTTAGTTTTGGATTATGATGTTCACTAGTTATTTTATTTGTTAATCTTGTTACATTTTTGGTAGTATAAGTTCGGGTAATTTTAGTCCGTTAATTTAAGTTCTTGTGTTTGTTAATCTTGTTACATTTTTGGTAGTATAAGTTCGGGTAATTTTAGTCCGTTAATTTAAGTTCTTGTGCTTGTTAATAAATTTTGTTACCGTCGTTAAGTAATAATTATTCGTTAGTCCACGCTTTTTCCCCTTCGTTCGCACCCAGGACGGCGAGCGCAGGACCGTTGGGAAGTGTGGGCGAATTACATCGTCTTGGTGGCGCCCATCCTTATCCCCCATATAATAAAAAGAGAGGTAAGTCCCTTACACGCCGACCAGTTTCCCCGAGTATTTCAAATACCCAATTGGACCACGACCACTCCACTGAGCAAGCCGTCGTGCAACTGGTCCCGTATCCGCTTACTCTCTCTTTGGGTCAATTTAGGCCCGTCACAAATTTGGCGCCCAACGTGGGGCTCGAACCCACGACCCTGAGATTAAGAGTCTCATATAGATGTAGAGCCGCAGTGACTTTTTATTCTCCACAACTTGGAGTAGGTTACCTACACGTAACCGGCGAGTACCGTAGGAACGACGAACTTCGGTGATAACTTTTGCGAAACGCAACCACCCCACATACACAAGACAAAAACTTGCCGTTCCCGCACTCCCTTTTACAATTGCACTGCCCCTCAAAAACTAATCACCAACCTTCCTACCAAACAACGACCTTAATTTTCTGACTTTTATTATTCTTTTTTCAATTTTTTTTTTAAATCCCAGCCCTCCCATTTTTTTTTATTAAATATGAAAATGTGTCCCAAAAATTGAAACGAAGGTCACAGTCTTTATCCGGTTTTCAAAAAAGACCATTAGATTAAGTTTGGTAAACAGGATGTTGGGGTCCTTATCAGAGTCGGCAGGCAGGGTCTTATCGTATCCGGAGAGGCGTCTTTATAAAAAGACCGTTAGATTAAGTTTGGTAAACAGGATGTTCGGGTCCTTATCAGAGTCGGGAGGCAGGGTCTTATAGCATCCGGTCACGTACTCCAAGAAGGATGTTATCAAAAAAGACCGTTAGATTAAGTTTGGTTGACAGGATGTTGGGGTCCTTATCGTAGAAAAAGTCAGAACAGGTCTCGACCTATCAGAATAGGTTTACCCCCCCCCTCCCCTCCCTTTTAGGCTTCTATACAAAGTATAACAAGAAGCCTTATTTAAATATATAAATAGCTAAAGATTGATGTTTAAGACAAGTCGTGTATAAACAGTGCAAGATTAATTCTGGAGGTAAGATTTTTATTGTTTTTTAAAAAATTTTTATTAGGTAAAAATGGTAAATAATAAACGCAAAATGGTTAAATTGATCGAATTGGGAAATAAAAAACTAAAAGTTGACGAATTAGATAACAGTGAAAAGAAACATCCAGAATTAATATATCAAACGACCAACTTCCTCAACATATCAAAAAGTAAAATGGTTGGACTAGGCCTGAAATCCGAAGATTGGGATATAGGGTTCAAACTATTCAGTTGTAAGGGCGTTGAAATATATCTTAATGAATTCGAAAGGGATATTTTGATGAACAACAAGATCAGTATAGAAAAGGAAATTGATGCCCAGTTTGAGCTAATGCCCATTTATACGGCAACGGGGTTAATAGTGGAACCGGCAAAGATTAATGATACCTTAATCATTAAAATTTCTAAAACAAACAAAAATTGCACTAAGTGCAAACGGTGCTAAAAGGCGATTATCCTCAAATACTACCGATGCAATGAATAATAATCACAAACTTAAAATATGTGTTTGCGTTATTAATAACTCGATAAAATTATATAAATCTATTTTTAATAAACTAAATGTTATCAAATTTGCAATTATAATATGTATTTATAAAAATTTTGTAACACACTGTATAGCTATATATTAATAAATGATTTTATATAATCTTTTTTAATTAACTTGAATAGATAGTAGTTCAATATCAAGCGGATGTTTTTTTAGATATACCGGAACAGTCAAGTGTGCTATTTTTATAATCTTTTTTTAATTAACTTAAAGAGATCGGATTCATTGATTTATCATGTGAAATGTCCAGACTTTTATAGCATAATTAAATCAAACATTAATTTGTTCGATACGAGCGATTATCATCCTTATAATTCCTATGGAATACCCCTTGTAAATAAGAAAGTTCCTGGGTTGATGAATGATGAAATGAATGGTAAAGTGACAAGTGACTTTGTAGGATTAAGATCTAAAATGTATAGTGTACGTGTAGATGGTGAGGACTGTATAAAGAAAGCCAAGGGTACAAAAGGTTACGTTGTAAAAAATTCAATTACTTTTAATGATTATATAGATTGTTTAGTAAATAATAATTTGGTATTAAGAGATCAAAATTGTATTAGATCATTTAATCATAATGTTTATAGTTTAAAACAAACAAAAATTACACTAAGTGCAAACGATGATAAAAGGCGATTATCCTCAAATACTACCGATACAATGAATAATCACAAACTTAAAATATGTGTTTGTACTATTAATAACTCGATAAAATTATATAAATCTATTTTTAATAAACTTAAATGTTATCAAATTTGCAATATGTAAAAAATATAATATGTATTTATAAAAATTTTGTAACACACTGTATATCTATATATTAATAAATGATTTTATATAATCTTTTTAATTAACTTGAATAGATAGTAGTTCAATGTCAAGCGGATGTCTTTTAGATATCATTTTAAGAATCCCGGAAATTATATGTGTGTGGAGGTATGCCATAAGTGAGATACGAGAATTATTGCAAAAAAATAACGCACAGGCTTCCAGCAAAAATATGATGGGCAAAAAACAGGAAGTTTTAGCGGAGGTGTTATTGATAATGTAATAATATATATATCTATATATATAGGAAAAAAATATATAATTTAGTTTTTAAAAAATGGTCGTGCCAGACATACATAATTGTAATTTGTCAAGTGCCGAACTTTCGAGGTGATTAACTACAAGGTATACAATTGAAGAAATTTAATAATAGTGAAGAAATGTGGGGTCCACGTATACTAAATATTTCAACCCCGAAGTTTATTAGTTATCGAGGTGATGTGTAAACAAATATGTAAATAAAATAACTGACTTATTATGTCTAAATTTACCTACAGTGATAATACACAGTACAACAAACATGGTCCAAGCAATAATTGTAAGGGAAGTCGGCATTCGGACAACCCGGCAACGGGACATAGGATTTAGGATGATGGCTATTCTGACCGACATGGACACCGGATCATCACCCAGAAACAAGGCTGAGGATCTACGGAGTAAAAAGGAGGAACTACACGCCCTGATGGAAGAGGCAAAAATCAATGACAACAGGTTTCGGGCCCTACGGACCCTCGAGCACCCGTACGAGAAGGTGGATCAATTTAAAGCCATAAGGTCGACCTACCAACAAGCTATCACACGCCTGCAACAGGAGCAGGACGCCGAGGAGGGAAACGGATCTGAAGTAAGTGGCCGGTTCTGGTGGCTGATTGAGGAACTAGAAGGCCCCAAAGACGATTAGTACGACTATGATGTAATAATACTAAAGTTAAATAAAAAACATAATTTTTTACATTTGTTTTATTTGTTTTATTAAAATAGGAGTTATAATAGGTTCTAAATTATTTATTCTATTTTGAAAACGACATATATCCAAAGCGATCTGCTCCCGAGGTCCTTTTCTTGCTTGCCGATGTGCAAATTTCCAATGATGTATATATTTAATTTCAACATGTTCGTTAAATTTTACTTTATTGCCGATTTTGAGATCCATGTCGGATCCTTATAACCTAACCACTTGACGTATAATTTATCACCGCGTTTACGCAACACTTTCTCTACCAGAAATGTATCGGGATAAGAGGTTTTTAAAAGTTCCTCTTTATAAAACTGCCCCTTTATGGGAGCTCCAGCGTAATCCTCAATCAAATAAGTCGTGGGATTTCCTCTACTTATTTTATATATTTTGAATATTTCAGCAGTCCAATTTCCAGTATAACCCTTAGCGAATATAGATTTATATTTACTAATTCTCACAAAGTCGCCCACCTTAAACTTAGATTTTTGTAATATTTTTTTAACATTGAAACGTTCAGTTTCGTGGTTGGTATAACTTGTGAAGGCTTTATGACTATAGTACGATGACGGGTATTATTATATTTTTGGGTAACATCTTGAATAATGTCGATCCATTTGTATTTACCTCTAAAGCTAAATTCCTTGTAAAGCCAATTTTTAATTGTTCTTATTACGCGCTCAACTACGGAAGCTTTTTTAACACTATAAGTAGAGTAATGATTAATTTTATTTAAAGACATTAACGTTTTAAAGTTTTTATTATAAAATTCTTTGCCGTCGTCAGTTTGAAGATTTTTAGGTCGACGTCCTTGTTTTAAGATAATACGATAAGATAAGACGATAATGCCTCGCTAACTTCAGAAGCATTTTTAAATTTTAGTGAACGAGTCCACAAGAACCTGGAAAAGCAGTCGATAACCAATAGGATGTACTTGTAACCTTTATTTAACTTAAAGTGCGGTATAAATTCGGCAAGATCTGCCTGCCATACGTCGTCATATCCTTTGATTATTACAGATCTTCGAGGAAAATTTTTTCTAACAGGCTTATGAATTTCATTGACAATACCTCTTTTACTACTTGTCATAGTTGATGGGATGCTTATGTTCTACTATACTAGGATCATTACCATCAAGCGGATTTATAGTGTCCAATTCTGAATTTGGTAATTTAAGCGATTCTTGCAATTCATCAATATCATCATCAATATTATTAATTCAACTCTTGGAAAGATTCAAATATATGCAGTTGTTCGATTAAAACTTAATAAACTTGGAGAATCTACTGGAAGTGGAGATAGATATTCAAGTTGTGATAAAATATATATGCTATCTCCAATTGAATTAGATTGTGCTAAGGTCTAAGGTGGTTCTAAAATATAAGATAATTTTAGATAAAAAAGAAGAAAAAGACTCAACAGAAGTTGAGCATTTTGTACAAATCAGACTTCTTCGATGTAGTTCCGGCTTTTTACTTAATTATTATTATATTATAAATAAAAAGATAATTTAATTTATGATTGTTTATTAAAAAATTAAAAAACATTTAAACTAGTTACAAAAAATCAGATTGATATAATTTTATATCACACAACTTGCTTACTATTGATACAGGAATTGTGATTTTTGTCTAAACTCGACCATTTAACAAACAACTTATTTTTTTGTCTTTTTAAAACTTTTTCGATCAAATCTGGGTGTTTAAATCACCTCTTTAACCAATTTAATGCCATTTCGTCAATACAACAGCCAATATTTTATGATTCTTACTGCTAATATAGATTTTAGATACTGAAAGTTTGGTATCAGGTATTCTTAGAAAGTTACACACGACAAAATATGTGGAGGATATAGAACCAACGGTGTTACAGCAACACAATTGTGATCGATATTATGTAAAACGCATAGTTACTACATAATTATCTAAAAGACAAGTCACGGGTATGCAACTCAAACCAATATAGTGTGTACACAGCGATTGACCATCACATTGATATAATATTTTGTAATGTTTGGGGTTTCTATGAATTTAGGGACGTTCTTTATGGTCACTTTAGGTCACTTTATATCTATAATTAATAACTCATTTGCAGTACTATATACGTTTTATATTTAACTCCTTTATACATTATATACACTTTATCCTTATACTAATAATCACTCCACACTCGAAGACAGTTCGATCACAACTGTCCGTCATGCATACATCAATACGTCCGTTCGTCGTTCATACCAATCAACTTGCTTACTCGCTAAATAATATAATATGCTTATTCCTAAATTGTTCTTAGCTAAAGGTGGATACACACCACATCTCCCTGGGCAAGTAAAAGAATTTTATCTCCTTGGAATTTAAATTCTTTTCCTTTTACAAATATTTGAGATGCTCGTAATGTTTACTTAGAGTTGGGTTAAACTCTCCACCTCTCTTTTTCTTTTTTTTTTTTTTCTTAAATGTTATTAATACTAGATTACAACTTAAGGGTACTTAACAATATGTATAACATTTTGGGCTAGGTTAAATTACTAGTTTACTCATTACTAAAATTCAATTTAAAATTAAAAGTTCAAAATTACTAATTAAAAGATTAGCTAAATAAAAAAAAACATACACAAAATAATGACATACATAACTTGCGTTAAAAGAAATCTTAACCTAAATATTACATTGTATATAGATAAACTTAAACTCGGAAATTTGGTACTTAACATTTACAATTAAATTCAAATTAAAATATTAGTATTTTATAATATTTGATTTCATTAGAATTAGAAATTAATCTACTTATCTACCCTATTACATAACATAAAACCCTCTTATAGCTATAACCATAATTGTTAAATCAAAAGTTTTTTATCTTGAAAAAATTTTTTGAACACTTAATACTTCATCCCTTAACTGAACTTCTTAGCAAATTGACTTTTGTTAAATTTGATTTTTCCTTCATCGTTTAATTGAATTTTTTCTAAATTTGATCTTTATATCATCTTTCAATTGAACATTTTAGTAAATTTGCTTATTGTGATGGATAGTTTCTTTTAATTTATTTATTCTGATGTCGATTATTTTGAAATTTGATCTATTATGTCCTTTTACGTAGCAATGCTGTTACAATTTATTTACTTTAATTTTTGTATTTAACTGTCGATACCTGTCGAACATTTTAATATTACTATCATTATCGTTTTTTCCTTTTATTCAGTATTTTTTGGAAGGCACATGTCTCTATTTTTTAATCTTTGCACTCCTTTTACTTTATATATTAATTTGTGTTCCGGGCCCGGGCACATAGGAGTTGCTTTTTATATTATAGCGCTTATTTATTTTATTAATCTTTCCTTATTATCATTAATTATTAAATCGCGATTTCCGGAATATTTTCTTCTTTTCATATTTAACTATTACGTTATTTCCGGTATATTAGCTCATTTACATAGAGTATTCCAAATCCTTCAATAGAACATCTCGTGTTGCCATCGATTAGGTTTTTGGATCTATATGAATAGCTTTTAGAGACTTTATATATATTTTTTAATTTATTACTGTTTGTTATGATGTGCTCCATTTTTCTTAAGGTTTACAATTCTACCCTATCCTTTGGTTTCTCAAGTATTTCTACAAGTTTTAGGTTCATGACGCCTATCCTTTATAGAAATATTTTAGTGCGGTGATTTTACTTCCTTGTACAATTATTGTTATCGATTATATTCGAGACTATATCGATAATAATAATGTACCATTATTGCTCTGAATTCTGGGCCGATTCAGAAAATCATAACAATAATGTTCAATTTATCGTTACATTGATGTATTATCTTTATTTGGAAACTGTTTGTTCTCTACCGTAGAATTATTTTTCAACATCTTTCGATTTGAATTTTAGCTTACATTGAAGCTTTACTTAATTACTGACTTTACTGATATTTTAATAACTGAATACTTATAGGTGATCGATTCTTTAACGTTTTTAACCGGGTTAAATACTTTTTGACATTTTTTCGACATTATAATTTATGCAATAAAATTTCCTATTTGAAAAACAAATTCTTGCATTGCATTTCTAACTATCGCATTTTATTCATATGATTAATAAAGTTTATCATAGCAAAACTACCTATCAGCAAAAATTTTTTTTTTTTCGTGTTGATGAACCCACTTACGATCTTATTTCGGAACTATTGAGCAATCCGATTGTTTTAACTTAATGCCGTTTCCTTTAAAATTTGGAATTGTAAAAATAAATCTTGATCGTCTTATAATGCTTTTAAATATTTGCAAAATATTTTATATTGCATAAAATTGTTAATTCTTAAATTGCACATTTTACTTTTCGGAATTTGCGTTAATTCTATTTTTCTTCGTTTTGGCTGGTAATAATGCATATAAGCTTCCCTAGAAATTTTTAATTCTTTATATTATTTTAACTTCTTTCAGTTAATTAATTACGACTTTATGAATATTGCATGCAAATACTTGCGTAAGAGATTTTAGATAATTTTTCGTTTAGGCAATTTAAATTCAATATTATCGAATTTTTTTTTTCTTAAAATCCTATTGTTAAAATAGTTATTACATTAAAATATTATCAATTAAACTTTTTAATTTTTACACGACTTATCTAGACAAACGAAAGATTTTTAGTTTCCGCTAAATTTGAAAAGTTGCAGTTTGCAGTTGTATTATTATCTAATGTTTGAGTTAACGCTCGTAATAAAATAAAATTTAAATCTACCATGTAAATTGTTAACCTTTTTTATATTTCTTTATTCCGTCAAATTATAAAACTTTTCGTAAATAATACCAAATCTATTATTTAAGTATTTCAAAAAAAAATTCTCTTATTACTGCATAATAATTTTTCTCACAATGTAATGAAAGAGTTTTTCGACGGTCTAATTCTAATACCCCGTATCTCCAAAAAGTCAAAATTACGATTTTTGCGCCAATTGGTAATATCGCCATCTGCCGTGATATTCCAAACACCCCGTATCTATCAAGAATTTGTAAAGCTTTCATTTATGATATTTCTAACATCCCGTATCTGAACAAGTTTAAACTTGCAAAGTAATTTCCCGTATCGCGTTAGTAGCCATTTGATTTGTGTGTTTCGATGTGTGCTTTACAAATTTAATTGTTTTAAGAAGAATGTTAACAACAAAGGTAAGTCTTTTGTATTTATACGACTATATATTAGATGTATATTGAGTATTTTAATTAATATTGAAATGAATTTAATTACAATGAGTAAAAATATTAGGTTAATTATTCAGCAAACGATACGGGTTATTGTTGTTGAAAGTTTTTTACATCAGTTTAACGATACGGGTTGTTGCATACCACTAGGTACCTTAGTATAAACTTTTTTTTAATATTTATTTTCTTACTAATTTAGAAACCCAATCCCTCACGAGGAAAAAGAATGGTAATGTTAGCATTGACGGATGGTAACTTAAGTAAAGAAGAGAATAACAGTAAATATCACTCATCTACTGTATTGAATCATTGTCCCGTTGAATTTGCCACAAATGAAATTTTTACTTCAGATCGTGCTTCAGACACAGAGATCATGGAATCTTGTGATGAGTTCGTGAATAGAATTAGTAATATTAATGAGATCCCCATTTTAAAAAAAGATTACGTACTAGTACCACAGCTACTATTATCTGAAGAACTTGACAACGACAACGCGGATACGATGTTAATACTAGATGAAAATATTGAAGTTGAAATTATTGATCAATGCATAAAGAAATCATCAGCTACTTTAAGCGATATTACATTGTTAACGGAAACATTTTTTGAAGATAATGCAAGAAACGTTACAGAGAATAGTGAACCTGAAGTTATCAAGAATCAAGGTAAAAACTAAGTTTACGTTCAAAATGTTTTTTTATCGTACCGCTTTACAAAATATCCATATTATATTTTTTATTGCAGGAAATACACATGAAATTGAGTTGGAGGAAGATGAAAGTCAAGAGGACCAAAATGAAACAATAAATACTTCTAAAAGGAAACTGAAAGCCAACTCTATTTTATATAGCAAAAACATAACCAAGAAAAAGAGAATGGAGGGCGATCAATATACAGGTTACTCAAGATCAAAAACTGGAGAAGTTAAAATGGGAATTCAGCGGCCACCAAGACAAATTTCCCAAACATGTATATCAGTAGCATGCAAAAAATCAAATAAAAGGCATTGTGATAAATATTCAAATGATGAACGTCTGTCAATTTTTAACAAGTTTTGGAAAAATATGAACTGGCAAGAGAAAAGAGTTTATGTTATTTCGAATATTGAATACTTACCCAAATCAAGAAGTTCTGCAGGTGAAACATCCAGAAGACAAGGGACATACCACTACTTTTTAAGATCAAAAAATAATCAGAAACTGAAGGTATGCAAAAAAATGTTTTTGGGGACTCTGGGGTTGAGAGAGGACATGGTGCATGATTGGATAAAGATAGTGGAACATGGTTTGAATGTTACTCCTTTAGATAGTAGGAAACCAAACCGAGTTCTCAATATCAACAAATCCAAACAAAATTATCTAAAACAGTACTTTGAGAACTTACCTAAAATGCCCTCACATTATTGTAGGAAAGAAACGTCAAAACTATATTTAGAGCAGCTTTTTCAATCCAAGCAGCAATTATACAGAGAGTATAAAAGGTATTGCGAGGAAAACTTAAAAACTGAACTAATTGTTAGTAACCCTGTCTTTGATAACATGTTTTCGGAAATGAATCTTTCCTTGTACCAGCCAAGAAAAGATCGTTGTGATACCTGCTGTAGCCATGAAACAAATAATAACATCTCTGAAGAAGTTTATCAACAACATTTAATAAAGAAAGATAGAGCACGTAAAGAAAAAGAGGCAGATAAAAAGAGCTGTCGATGGTCTTGCCTATACATTTACAATGGACATGCAGGCAGTTAAAGTTAGCCCAGTTTTAAATGCAAGCGCATTGTACTATAAGACAAAATTAAGTGTGCACAATTTTACCTTATATAATTTGGCATCACACAAGGCACAAAATTATTGGTGGAATGAATCGGAAGGTGACCTATCAGCTTCTACCTTCACCAATTTCATAATTAATTATATAAGTGAACATTGCTCTAATAAGAACCTACCAATTATTTTATATTCAGACGGATGTTGCTACCAAAACCGAAACTGCATATTGGCCAACGCTTTACTCAATTTTGCCATAAAACATAACGTAGTCATTGAGCAAAAATTCATCGAAAAAGGTCACACACAGATGGAGTGTGATGCTGTACACTCGTTAATTGAAAGAAAACTAAAAAATAAACAAATATATTTACCCAGTGATTATGTCAAAATTACTAGTGAAGCCCGTCAGAAACCCTTTCCATTAGACACCACATACGTTACTCACGATTTTTTCCAAGATTTTTCAGACAAAAAAACGTGGATTTACAATAGTATTCGACCTGGTAGGAGCACCAATGACCCTACAGTCACAAACTTGAGACACCTAAAATATAATCCAATAAGCAAATGTATCGAGTACAAATTAAATTTTGATGATGATTTAACACCATTGCCTATAAGAAATCCTAAGTATCCTGCTAACATTACTTATTCACCACTCCATCATTCGAGATTGAAGATTCCACCTAGAAAGTGGCAACATCTTCAAGAACTTAAAGTGGTTCTACCACAAGATTGTCACACTTTTTATGATGACCTACCTCATTGAAATTTTAAATATTTTGGTTCATTATTAATAAATAACAGTTTCTTTTTGTATTTTCGTTAATAAACATATTACAACCTACCTATTTACTGAATTTTTTAATGTTATTATCAGTTTAAATAATTATGATAATATCATTTTTTTATTTATTTAATACCCCGTAACCGTCATTTTATTAAAGTTACAAACGTCCAAATAGCCGTAACAGCAATTATAAGGAAAATAACAAAGCTATTGATATGAAATTAATTATTATCAATTTTAGATGGGTTAAGTGAAGTAAAAATGCTCTTTGGTAAGGAAAAATCGCCAAAAGTTCGATAAAAAAAGAAAAAAACCGTCTCCTGAAAAATGTTGTTTTTGCAGATTCGGGGTATTAGAATTAGACCGTCGTTTTGTAACATTATAGTATATCCTGCATAGGGTATATGACTTTACGTGAACTTCAAGGTATGGATTCGATAAAATTTGTTGCAGTTTTAAGTAAATTGAATGCTATTTTCTTTGATTCCAGAAAAATTTTTTCGTTTCCTCCGTTTTACTTACTTGATTCAAATTTTGATAAGGTAACTTTTCTTTTTATGATTGCAATTTGTCAGATGAAATTTCGTACATCTATTTTTCGATAATTTTAAACTTAACTTAGCTTTTGCCCTATCAATTATTGACGAATCTGCAATATTTATTACTTCTTACAATTCCTAAATTTTTATTAATAATTGACTTTGATGATGTTGACATGTTAATTAACTTTTTTATTTGGTTTACTTTATTTAGTTATTGAAATTCCTAAAACTTTGATTACTTTACACGTTTAATGACCTTATTTTATAACATAATTTTCCTCGTAACTTCTAATATGATATTTTCTTATCTCTTGGACATTCGTTTGCATTGTTTTATCTATAAAGCTGGAATATGAAATCCTATTCTGTATAAATACTCATCTTGATGTACCTTTTAATCCAGTTATAATTATTTACGCGATGTTTACGCTTAAAGAACTTAGCGCTAGGGTTGTTGCGGAGAAAGTTCAAGGGTGGCGGACTTTATTACCTTTCTGTCTCAAGTTCTATGTTCTTCGCCTCCAAATGAGGGATTTGAGACAGCGATTCAAGCTGCTAAAAGCTGAGGCAAGTAGGATGATAGTTCCTGCGGGGTACTATGATTCAGATCCCGAGGCGGACGATGAGGATGAGCTTTTCGGAGCCCCCGAAAATTATTGGGAAGATTACGTAAGTATTTCTATCAATCGTAATGGTGTTTTGTAACCCTTTTGTTTTTTAGTAATACCGCCTTTCTCGGAGTCGCCTTCCGTGCCGCCACTGCCGCTCACTACTACTTCCGACCTGGTTTATGTATTTATTATTAATTTTTTATTATTAATTTTTATTAATTTTGTAATAAACGTATACCACGAAATTTTCTTATTATTCGTCAACAACCAACTTTGACTCTGTCAACGCGTAAACAATTTTTGAATGACCCATAGAAATTATTTCACCTATCGTATGCAAAAGTTTTTAGTTTAATATGATATAATTAAGTATCCTGTAAAATGCATGAACGCTAAAATTTAAAATTGTGATTTTTATTAAATTAAAATTTGTTTCAGTAATATGATCAACTACATTCGAATCCTTATTTCAGAAACATGTTAATCGTAGCAACAAAATGTAGTCAATTTAAATATTAAAATATTGAACTATTAAAATTTATTTGTAAAAAATTATTTATGAACTCTATTGAAAAATTCATTTTGATTCGTTATTAGGGGAAATAGAATCGATTAACGTACTGCGTGAGTTTTTTAAAATATTAATCGTGATAATTTATAAAACTTGTAAGCTAGAAAACGATATGTTTTGTTTATTCTAACTGCACGGAGTAGTAGTATGTAATTTGATTACTGCTGTTTGCCTCTACGAAATCTGCTAGTTATTATAATGCGCGAGTTATGTGTAAACCACAACAATTACTAATATAATATGTATTACTAATATTTATGTGTAATCCTTATCTATAACCGCAATTACTAATACAATGTGAATAAAGTGTATTACTAATTTATTATAAATAATTCCTCATCACGAGAGAAGGAAGTGGTTAATGTATTATCATATCAATTAGTATATAAGATCACCCTTCTAACAATTAAGGCAGTCATATGTCAACGTATATTCTTGATCGCATGTTAATTGCTGAAATCATAATATTGTTATATGTGTCTCCAACATACTGTTGTAAAAAATACATTAAAGTTTTGTATTGTTGTTAAAACAAAATAAAGATTTTTTTTGTTAAATAAGGCCACGGCTTATTTAACTGGCGCAGTCGGTAGGATACTGAAGAAAACAACAAGAAAGTTTTCTTATGTGTTAACATTTAATCAGTATCCTCGAATCATCGCAACCGTTTGAAAGGCATTCCAAAAATCGAATAACCAATCAAACAAACCGTCAAAATCAACGTCGCCAACATCGAGGACAAACATCGCCCCGGTACAGCAACGCTGGTTCGAGACAAACCCAGTCTATTGAAGACATCAGTCTACTGAAGACTCCTTAATCTATTGAAGATTACTTAATCACCAAATAATGCAGTAAGTGAATTTTTAAATATTGTATATTACTAAGCAATTATACTGCTAAATAATTAATTTTGAAAATAATTTTGTAATAAAATAGTTAGTTATAAACAAATAGATTAAATCTATATGAATAAGAATATTTTAAAACCACCAACTTTAGTATTACCAGAACAAAATCGAATTCATTTAGATACAACAATGGCAAGCGTATTTCCACCCGGTTTTCATATGTCAATGTTGACTGAAATTCCACCTTATGACGGAGATCCCTGCACTTTATCTGAATTTATTAGATCTGCTGAAGTAATTATAAATCAATTTTCACAATTAGAGCAACCAAATGCTTATATTAATAAATTTCTATTAAGCTCAATGCGAAATAAAGTTAAAGGCAACGCTTTAAAAATTATTACGGGTTATGAATTTAATAATTGGAACGAATTAAAAAACACGTTAATAATTAATTTTGGAGATCAAAGATCAGAATTAAATTTGACAATCGATATGGCAAAAATGCAACAAAACATTAAAGAAAATCCAACTGATTTTTATGATCGAATTAGAACTTTATTAGCAATTTGCAATTCCAAAATATCCCTCAATGACGAAAATGAAATTATTAGACAAAATAAACTATTTAACGTAAAAAACTTAGCACTAAGAGCATTCCTTAGTGGCCTCAATGAACCTTTTGGATCCTTGTTAAGAGGAAGAAATCCAGATACTTTAGAAGACGCAATCAAAATAGTTCGTGATGAAATTGATATTAAATATTCACAAAATATATATAAATCCGAAAATAATAATCAAAAACAAAATTTTAACAATAATATGAGAAGCAATTCAGTTTCACAAAATTCATTTCAAAATAGATATAAAAATTTTGATTCAAATCAGCGAAAACAAAATTTTAAATTCAATAACAATAATTATGCTAATCGGAGTAATTTCCAATTTCCCAAAAGAAATTTTCCAAATACCCCTATAAACACTAATGTTCCTAGTAATTTAAACAAAAATGCATTTGCCCCTGTACCCGGTTATAGAAATAATAATGCAGGAGAACCAATGCAATTGAGTACCACAATTAACAAAAGACTACCAACAGCAAATGTTTCTAGAAATTATTCAAATAATAAAAACTATTTCGGACAAAATAATCATTCTAGAAATTTTATCTCTGAAGAATTGTTTAATCACAATTTAAATCAAGAAGATAATATTCCAGAAAATTTTGCAAATAATGAAGAATATGACAATAAAGAACACGAATATACTTTTGATAATTATGATGAATTTGAGATTCCCCCACAAGAAAATGAAGACGAAAATTTTCAAAACTAGCCTCGGAAAATATTATCGAAACCTTTAATCTTAGTACAATAAAATCTAATTTACCTTATATTATCATACCATCTACTGGCGAAAAATTATTATTAGATACAGGCAGTACAAAAACTATTATTTCACCTAAATTTGTTACTAAACATTTTCCAAATTCTATTCAAACACAAAATTTTCAAATTATAACGTCTCATGGAACGACATACCACAACGAAGTTGCTAATTTACCAATCAAATCATTATTTAAAGAAGAAGGCAATCACAAATGCTATATTTTTAATTTTCATGACGAATACGTAGGACTTATTGGATCAGATCTGTTATCCGATTTACCTGCAAGAATAGACTTTAAATGGATGCATGTACAAACAAATAGCACCATCATACCATTCTACTATGACAATTCGAAAACTCGTCAAGAACAACAAAAACGAAATGAATGTAATTTTTCAAAAATCCATCAAAATCTAGAACCTGTAAAATATATTTCTATCCCTCCAAGATCAGAAATTAAAATACGATTACCCACAGCAAACAACAATGGAACAAAAATTTGTAATCGAATTAAATTCAATCAATATTGTATGACACCAAGAGCCTTAGTTAAAGTTCATAATAATTATTTTTGCACAACTGTAATTAACGTATCAAATAAAACAGAAGAATTCAGAATTTATAATCCTTTATTGTTGGAAGAATATGAAAAAGAAAACGTTGAAATAAATTGCATAAATTTAGATCACAAATTAAAAAACAAAATCTTAATTGATAATTTAAAGAATATTAATCTTGACCATTTAAATTTAGAAGAAGCTAACAAACTAAAAGAAATATGTTATGAATTTAGAGACATTTTTCATTCACCAGAATTACCATTGACATCTTCTAATCTAACAAAACACTTTATACGTACAAAAAATGATATACCAATCTACACCAAAAATTATAGATACCCCCATGTCCATAGAAATGAAGTGAAAGAACAAATTAGTAAAATGTTATCAGATGATATAATCGAACCCTCACAATCACCCTATAATGCACCAATCTGGATAGTTCAAAAGAAACTAGACCACTCAAGTAAACAAAAATGGCGAATAGTCATCGACTACCGAAAACTCAACGAAAACACTATAGAGGACAAATATCCATTACCTCGTATTGAACAAGTTTTGGATAGCTTAGGAAGAGCCGAATATTTTTCAACCCTTGATTTAGCTTCCGGCTTTCATCAGATTGAAATAGAAGAAAATGATAGAGAAAAAACTGCTTTTTCCACTGAAGAAGGTCATTTCCAATTTAGAAGAATGCCCTTTGGTCTGAAGAACGCCCCAGCTTCTTTTCAACGATTAATTAACCAATCCTTAATAGGACTAACGCCTGATCAATGTATGGTTTATCTAGATGACATCATAATATTTTCAAAATCATTACAAGAACATTTAATAAAATTAGGAAATGTATTTGAAAGATGTAGAAAGTTTAATCTCAAAGTACAATTAGATAAATCTGAATTCCTTAAAACTTCTATCGCTTATTTAGGACATATCTTGAGTAAAGATGGAATTAAACCAAATCCAAATAAAATTGAAACCATCAAAAACTTTCCCTTACCAAAAACTAGAACTGAAATAAAATCATTTTTAGGAATGTTTGGATATTATAGAAAATTTATCAAAGATTATGCCAAAATAACAAAATTTTTAACACAATGCTTAAAGAAAAATAGCAAGATTATTCATGATCAACCATTTATTCAAAACTTTGATAACTTGAAAAGAATATTAACAAACGACCCTGTATTAGTTTATCCTGATTTTGATAAAACCTTTGAATTAACAACAGACGCTAGTAAATATGCTGTCGGAGCAGTACTTTCACAAAACGGTAAACCAATTAGCTACGCATCACGCACTTTAAACCAATCTGAAATTAATTACCCCACTATAGAACGCGAATTACTTGCAATTGTATGGGCATGCAAACATTTTCGACCTTATTTATATGGTGTACATTTTATCATTTATACAGACCATAGACCACTTATATGGTTAAGAAATATTAAAGAACCAAATTCGAAATTAACAAGATGGGCTATTAAACTTGAAGAATATAATTTCACAATTCAATATTTACCAGGAAAATTAAATAAAGTAGCAGACGCACTTTCACGTATACAAATACACCCTATAACGACTAAAAGATTAGAAACCCCAGAACCAGATTTCGATCAAAGTAGTACAACACCCCAAAATCCTTATACACCAAGTTTAGATAGTTTCACTATACCTTCTTTTACATATCCTAATAATTCACCTACAGACACTGACCAAATTTTAATTGAAAATGATGATAACGAATCACTTGTCAATACTGTACACACACAACAATCCTCAACTCCTGTCATAGATATTTCAGAAAAACCATTACAACATCACAAGAATCAAATCGAATTCTTAAACTCTACTTTACCAAAGAAAATTAAAGTCCATAAATTTGACGGATTCACCCATTATTCTGTATTTATAACACCTCAAAATGAAGCAGAAATATTTAACACCCTACTCATTGAATTTTGCGAACCAAAGATTCATTACTATTGTATTTTTCAAAACGAAGAAATATTTAACAAATTTTCAAAATATATTTCAGATATAACAAATGAAAATACCCCTAAATTTCACAAATGTATAAAACAAGTGACTTATGTAAACGATCCCGAAGAAAAATTGTCATGTATGCAAAATTATCATTTAGGTAAAAATAATCACAGAGGAATTCAAGAAACAACCGAACACTTGAAAAGAGTTTATTATTGGAAAAATATAAATACTGACATAATAAATTTTATTAATAATTGTGATACATGCAAACTGGAAAAATATAACAGAAAACCAAATAAATTACCTCTTCAACTAACCCAAACATATAGTCGACCGTTCGAATGTATTCATTTAGATATTTTCCACATCAATAATACTAAATACCTAACAATTATAGATACTTTTAGCAAATTTACTCAAGCTTATTCCTTAAAATCAAGTAATAGCATTGATATCACAAACGCTTTATTTACATTCATGGCAAGCTATGCAGTACCAAAGAATATTGTTGCAGACCGAGAATTTGACAATAATATTTTTAAAAATTTTCTAAAATTACACAAGATCAATTTTCATCCTACAACACCACTTCATCACCAATCAAATTCCCCTATAGAAAGAGTACACTCTACGTTAATAGAACATTACCGTCTATTAAAAGACACTCCTGAAAATGAAAAAATGATTCATTGCATCTTAGCATACAATAATACTATACATTCAAATTTAAAATTCACCCCTTACGAAATACTTTTCGGACATACAGAAGGATTAAATCCATACGAATTATGTAATGACAGATTTTACGATACCTATATTAACGATCACAAAAATAAAATGACACAATTTTATAAAGCCTTACAAGAAAAACAACATGAAACTAAAGAAAAACGAGACATAAGAATTAATCTAAAAAGAAAAACAACCAATTTTAAAATTGATCAAAAAGTTTTTATTACACTAGATAGACGAAATAAGAAAACATCAAGATTTAAAGGTCCTTTCAAAATAATCAAAATTCTGGACCATGATAAATATTTGGTTGAACATCTTGAAACAAAAAAAAGATGTGAGAGACATGCTAATGAAATTATGGCTGTTTCAGATCCAAAGGAACGATCCTCATCACCTGGTTCTTCTTCATCCTCCCTTTGATTAAAACTGAAGTGACACAATAACTGACATTACTGACAACCCTGGACTATACCCTCTTACATTAGGCGATGCTCAAATTAAAGAAAATGATTGGACACTGATTAGGACAATCGATTATTCTGCTATTATCACTAACTATAATACTTTAAAAACTAATTTAATTCAAACCATTAAACTTTTAAAAAATAAACCCTTTCGTATAGAATACAAAAATGGAAAAACAGTTAACGATGTAATTACTACACACGATAATCTTTTGCTAATTATTTCTCAATACCTAGAACAATCAGATAGACTAATTAGACAAATATTTCCTGAAAATAATCCAAGAGTCAAAAGAGGCCTTATAGACGGCTTGGGCTCTGTTTTCAAATTCCTCACTGGTAATTTAGACGCATCAGATGGAGAAAGATACGAAAATCAAATCTCTAAATTACAAAAACTACTGAAAATCATAAAGAAATTTTAATTGAACAAACCCAAATACTTAATGATACCATAAATAGCATAAGTATTCTCAAAACAAATCAAGATTTACTGAATGAAAATTTAAATAAGATTATACTACAAAATAAAGAACTTCAAGACGCAATAGCTACTCATACAACCAGAAACGTTTTAAATGAAGCAATATATTCCTTACAATTATTTATTGATGTATGGATTGAATTAGAGAACGCATTAACTTTTGCTCAAAATCAACAAATGCATATGTCATTATTAGACAACGAAGATTTAATTCAAAATCTAAATCAAATCCTAAACTATTTGAACGAACTCTCGGACAAATCATTAACTTTACCCTATCCAGCTACAAATAAGTACCTACATCTATATGAATCAATTATCATAACAAAAGTTTATCAATTGGGAAACAGAATAAATTTCATATTTGAAATTCCCCTAATATCTAAAAATAACCAATACCAATTAACCCAATTAATTCCATTTCCAATATTTATTAACGAAAACCGATATAAAATGATTATACCCACCTATAATACCATACTATTTAACGTTAAAGAAAGCATACCGATAAATATTAATTCTTGTAAATTAATAACTTTAAATACTTATTTTTGTCACCAAAATAATCACTTCAAAATTCCAAATGATAAGTTATGTGAAACACAATTGTTATCTTTTATTAACAATCAAACTTGTAAACCATATATATTTGAATTACTTAATATCAAAATTCAACAGATTGATACATCTACCTGGCTAATAACTTCGCCTTCAAAAGGTACTTTAGACATTACTTGTCAAAATCAAAATTACATAAGAGAATTAATCAAATCCCAACTTTTACACCTGACACCTGATTGCAAAGCAATCGTAAACCATAATACTTTATTATTCCAAATTAAAACAACTTCTACAAGAACAAATAATCTGAAAATTCCCAACATTAGTCAATTAAATAAAAACCTTACTAATATCGAAATTTCCAAAATTGATTTAACGCCTATAAATACAGAAAATTTGATAGCCGATCAAGTTCAAATTGCTAAAAACCAAAATAAACTCGATTTTGTAAATGAAAATTCTTATACAACTATGTCTATATTGTCTATTGTAATAATAATTATAATTATATTGTTAATATTAAGTTTTATGCTATACGTCTATTGTAAACGTAACATCCTTAAAAAAAGATTTATTAAATATATTCATTCAAAAAATATAAATTCACCACTTGAATTAATTGAATCAAAAATTTAAATACTTTGCAATTATTTAAATATCTTTTGCATGAGGAGTTATGTGTAAACCACAACAATTACTAATATAATATGTATTACTAATATTTATGTGTAATCCTTATCTATAACCGCAATTACTAATACAATGTGAATAAAGTGTATTACTAATTTATTATAAATAATTCCTCATCACGAGAGAAGGAAGTGGTTAATGTATTATCATATCAATTAGTATATAAGATCACCCTTCTAACAATTAAGGCAGTCATATGTCAACGTATATTCTTGATCGCATGTTAATTGCTGAAATCATAATATTGTTATATGTGTCTCCAACATACTGTTGTAAAAAATACATTAAAGTTTTGTATTGTTGTTAAAACAAAATAAAGATTTTTTTTGTTAAATAAGGCCACGGCTTATTTAACTCGCGCCTACTATCTCCTGGATACTATTTATTCTATGTCAAATCAAATTATATTTAAAATAAATGAATTTTTTTTTTAAATTTCAGTCGCTATTTGGCGATAACACCCTTTTTTACTAACACGTCCATCTCACTGCCCAATCGGTTAATGGTTAACGGACAACCATTATTATATTCTTATATTTATATGCAAATTTTTGGCATCTTTACTTTCGATACTGATGTTAAAAAATTTTTGTGTTCATTTTCAAGTTCAATTGTATTTCCATCGTTATTAAAAAGTTCAATTGTATTTCCATTGTTATTCGATTTTTGTGTTCACTTTTAATCTTTCTTAATAAAATATGCGTACTTGCGCACCAAAAAAATTTTTTGATATTCATTTAACTAATTGAATTCCGTATCATTGCATTTTAAATAACTTTGTTAAAATCATTCCTTTAAGATTTACTACTTAAAATTTTTAGTTTTAACATCTATACCAAATTTAATCTAAAAAACAAACTGAATCAATTCTTTCCTTCTCTGAAATCAAGTTTATGAACATTTATTAATAATAATTAGGATTCAGGTTATTTTTTAAAATTTATATCAATTAAAAATTCGCATTCTAGGAATTTTCCTTTGTTCTAAAACCCATCTATAATTAAAATTTATATTACTAGCAATGGTTATTCAAACTAATTATTTTCTTACATATGCAACTTAATAAATTCGTTAAAATTATTTAAGTAAATTGATGAAATTAAATTATTGTTAATTAAAATTTTTTTTAGAATGATGCCAAAATTGATTAGGTTGCGATTTGTAGTTAAAATTATCTCTAACATAATATACATATTTCATAAAATATAAAATTTTTTGTCGAATGACAAAATGTATGGAAATTTCCAGTGCATTTACCTATGAATTATTTCTTGCGAAGTTACACTTCGACATCCTGTAGAAATTGTTTATTTTGCAGAATGTTGGTCGTTGCTTGGAAACTTTCCCATCCTGTTGAACTTTGTTGACCTGAAGTCTGTAGTCCATTTGAACTGATATGCACTTCCTGTTGGAAAAAAATTTTTCACCATTTCGAAGCACTTTTTAACTTTGAATTTTTAATTAACCTATAACTTTCACTTTTTACACAATTTTTGCCATTTCGATGCACTTTATTAAACTTGTAACAAATTTGATGAATTCGGTGCTTTGGGTACCTTCGTCAACCAAATTATGTAGCACCGTTATGTTACCTTCGAATGTCATTTTTTATACTTCGTTTGCACTTTCGGTAACATACCTTGTTTGCATTTTTTCCCACATAATTTGATACCTAATTTGGCAAAATTTTTTGGCCCTCAAAATGACCGAATGGATATTGTTTATTATTTATCGCTTCTTCTTTCGCAGCACCCATATTTTTAATATTGTTTATTCGAACATTTGGTTACACTACTAAAAAATTTTTTACACTTAATATCCATTATTTTTTACGTGTCCTTTTGGCACAGTTGCAATCACGTTTAATTGTCATTTTTATACCTTTGAGTTTGTAGACCCCATTTTATGTGCACTTTTTCCAAACTAAAAAATTTTTCACCTAATGTTCTATATTTTTAACGGGTCCTTTTTTTCACGTGTCACGGTCCTTTTGCCACTTGTCACGGTCGCCATGTAATGTTTGGAGTTTCTATGAATTTAGGGACGTTCTTTATGGTCACTTTAGGTCACTTTATATCTATAATTAATAACTCATTTGCAGTACTATCTACGTTTTATATTTAACTCCTTTATACATTATATACACTTTATCCTTATACTAATAATCACTCCACACTCGAAGACAGTTCGATCACAACTGTCCGTCATGCATACATCAATACGTCCGTTCGTCGTTCATACCAATCAACTTGCTTACTCGCTAAATAATATAATATGCTTATTCCTAAATTGTTCTTAGCTAAAGGTGGATACACACCACAATTTAAATAGCACCGGCGCGAAGAGAATTGCAAATGGCCGAGTAGACGTGTTAAGGGTGAATTGAGGAATTAAAAGTGGTGAATACCAGGAAACCATCACCACCCCAAAACCCCTAACAAATGTGACTGCACAACCAATACATACTATGGAACATACCCATAACACGTTGGACACGTTTTCATCATTCAGTAACAGAATGTATTTGCGCCTTATCAAATGTTTTTTATTTATATAATAATTATATTATGTAACAATAAATTTGATTTTTTTTACCAAATTATTATCCTGTTGAATATATATAAGCAGTTGCGTTAAAACCATGAGTGTGTATGCTGATGAAGAAGCCCGCCTTATTGCGTTTAGAAATTGGAAGTCTCCATTTGCAGATCCAAACGATTTGGTAAAAGCTGGTTTCTACAGTTTACACAATGATGATAATGTTCGGTGTGCGTTTTGTGCAATCATTATTATTGGTAGCTGAGAAGCGTGGGATGATCCTATGATAGTACATAAAAAGTGGTCTCCAAGATGTCCTTTGCGTTTTGCGCATTTTTTCCCAATTCAACCCCCAAAAATTATGCAATTGGTAAAGATGGTTGTGGGTATAAAATCTACCCCAACTCAATACCCGACAACTGTCTAAATAGATCTGAAAAATTTGAAGATTTGAGTGATAATAAGTTCAAAATAAGTTCAAATAACTCCACTGTTATATGTATATTTTTTCAAGTAACCCACTCCTCATTTATAATAACCTTTTTTCTGAAAGATTATAGATGATCTTATTCGGGAATCTTCCGAAAAGCATGCAATAGTTATTCCTCCTATTGCTGGCAATTGTGACGTCAGGTTGCAAGAAATTTTGATGCCAGCAGGACTTTTAGAAACGAAAGATATTGCTAAGGTAAAACGTTTTTTACTAAAATAAAGTTTTATTTATTTTAATAGAGATTGATTACCTTGGTCGGTTTAACCAATGTACTTCCCCCCATTTGACAACCTTTGGTTTCAAAAATATTAATACGAAATTATCATTCCGTATAACACAATTAATTAATTCGTGTCTTGCATCCCCAGTCCGTTAAAATCTGATTGATATCATGTAACTTATTTTAAAATCATATTTACTTTTTTTTACACAAAGAAAAAAATATCACAAGAACATACTAATTCATTATAAATTGTAGAATTCGCTAACTACTTTAGTAAATGTTTTTAACAATGTCAACTGTCTCAAATTTCAATGTAGCCAATACTTGTATCATAGTGGCGCGAATTGTCTGGACACATCAAAATTGCTTGTTGCTAATTATAACAACTTAAATATATTGCGAGTAGAGTAGGGTAGAGTAGGGTTACACTTCTTCCCCCTTATGCCAAAAGCACGAATGTGCAAAAATTGCTATTTTGACCTATAAGTGCACTTTCTTTCTAAGAAAGAAAATTTTTTTTTAATTATCGTTAGATTTCGGCTACAATATATTCCAATATATTCCAGAAATTGAAGAATTCCTTCAAGAATACGATGTAGTGAAAGAGCAACTCAACCAAACGTACTGCTTACTCCTGCCGCTAAAAGTAGGAATCGTCAAAACTTATTAAGCTCCCTAGATGCAGATAACGAAAAAGTGAAAATATTTGTTTTTAATTTTCAATTTTTATTTAATTATATTATTTCTAGATGCTAGCAAGGTATAAACCTTTCATTATGAAGGATCCGAATATCTTAAAAATTTATGAAAAAACAAGTAATGAGTTTATGGGAGAGTTGCTACATTTCTGGTTCAAGAATGGGATGATCTAAAAAACTTAATAATGTTTTTTTAATTTTAAAACCATTCGAATGTTTATTATATATTTTTATATTCATTTTTATTTTATTTCCAATATTCAACCCAAAAAGAATGTCAAAAATCATTTTATTTTTCCCAATATTTTTGGAGTTTTATAATAAATTAAAATTAAAAATAGTCTTTTTTTCCAAATTCTTTATTAAATGAACGAGACGTTTATAAATAAACGTTCATTTAATAAAGAATTTGGAGAAAAAGAATAATTTTAATTTAATTTAAAAAAAATTATTTATTAATCCAAATGAATTTGCTTACATATTACGGTGTTCCGCACGGACCACGCCAATAGAAATGCGTACGTTAATGATTCAAAATTTTAACAATAAAAGACTTTGTATGAATCGCACCGATCAAGAGTAAAGGGATTTCATCCGTAGATCAAATAATAGTTCAATGTCAAAAAATTAATTTTAAAATGCATTCACGGGACACAGGTGTCAACAAAAGTAAATTAACAATGTAAACTTTTAATTTCCGTTATCATAAAAATGTTATTATTAGTATTAAAATCAATTTGTTTAATTATAAGTAATCTTAATTCAAATCAAAATATTGTTAAATGACTAATTAGTATAAAAATTTTGTTAACGTTAAAATTAATTATTATTTGAAAACTTTACACAATGACGTCAAAGTGCTCCAAAGAATCAATGGACAGTGATACGATGATCCATGTTTATCAAATTATCTACAAACAATTAATAACCGTGCAGAAACTAGAACGAACCTGAAAAATAGTAAAAGTTAATTTTCAACGAAATTTGAAATTCGCGGGTAACTTACCACCTAAATTATTGATTATTTATATTGACAAATGCGAATAATCAAAGTTTCCTGGAGTTTTACGATGCGATTGCTAGGCAAACAATTGAAAAAAAGGTTCACGTTCGATCGATGCAAATGGCGTGTTGAAATTTGTGCTACTAGAAAATTAATACAATTTAGTGAAAAATTTAAAGAAATCGAAAAGAAAAGTTATAAATATTGTAAAACTATTTTACTTACGTGCCACAGAGATAAATTTGGAAGAAAATATTCAGATTATCAAGATTTTTAAAGAAAACCAAACACAACTACACGTGGTCGAATTTTAGTATAAAATTTTTATCTGGGTTCATCCACGATAAGGAATACCATCGACAACCAACAGTGCGCAAGTTTCATGGTCAAGCATCCTACCAATAAGAATCAGCAACGAGTTAAAGGTAAATACACATCCAACAATTTTACTTTTGATAAAAACTAAGTGCGAGCATAAATTTTATCACCGCGTGCGTTAATCGTTTACAGTTGGGGTAGATTAAGAAATTGACTATAATTTTAAGAACATAATTTTAACAACTCTACACATCCTCTTTTTGTTAAGTGAAGTCGTAAATTCGGGGCTGAATATTTTAGAAAATTTGGATATCCGACATTTTTATACAAGCTGTTTATCGTCTAGTATCCGTTTTGATCAAACCGGAAAATATATTTAAAACACAAAATGGGTATTGTCTTTTGGAAATGATTACAATGTACCCTTCAAATGTAAAAAAAGCATTGGAAGATCACTGTTATATTTAGAATTATTTAAAATTGTAATAAAAAATTTAATTTTTATCTAGAGATTGATGTGTAAAAACATAAATTAATTATACTCTAATTTAGAATCATACAGTATATGATTTTATATAATTTAACAAAATAAAAAGTATTGATGTACCTAATCAATTTTTTTTTAATATTGAAATGTTATGACCTCATACGGTGATGTAATGTTTACTTAATTTATTATAAAGCATACCTTTTTAAATATAGAAATAAGTGGTTATTATGATAAACACACGCGTACTCTTAATTAGTAAATATTTATAAAACAATATGGTCCGGAAAGTCAAGCAATTGATACTGTTGCTGCCACACTTGAATCTCCCAAAACTCAAGAGTTCCAAAGACGAGCGAAGAATTTTAGCTACAAAAAATGGCCGACCGTTCCTCAACATGTTGGGAGAATCGAGCAGGTAGCGGACATGCCAGCAGAAAAATCCCCAACAGTTGCACAACTGTTACCTCTGCTGAATGCCACCAATATTTATTACTTCAACAAATTATTAAATTACACAAATATATTAAATACTTCAACAGTTAGTACCGTCTCTCTGTTGGAAATTTCACCACTTCCAGTTATGCAGAGCAACAGCAGCAAGAGAAAACGTAAAACTCAAACTGTCCATGTGTTAACAGCATCTCATACAAGAACTAAAAACAAAACATGAAGAGAAACAGCTAAAGGAAAGAAGACAACAGGAAAGGAAAGCTGCTAAGGCAGTGAAAAAGAAAATTCTGATTGAAAGCGACAGCGAAGCCGAGGTGGACGTCTTTGAAAACGCAGACGATGTCGTTGCATGCATATATTGCAATGAAGTATATTCGCAATCGAAAGCTAAACAAAAATGGATACAATGTCAGGGGTGTAAAAACTGGTGCCACACAGCCTGTGCGGATGTTTCTTCCAAGATAAAAAGGTTCATTTGTGAATTGTGTGCTTAAACAATGCGTAAACAGGGGTATGTCATTTTACCCTAGTACGTACAGGTAAAATGACATAGTAGTACCTTAATTTACAAAAAAAAATTTTTATTATAAAATGTAAATTCAGTTGTTTTTATGTAGTGTGTAGTGTTGTGAAGTGTTCGAAGAATAAAGTCTCCAATTTGCAGCCTTTTTTTGCCAACAGTACGGATTTTGTAGATATCCTAAGAAAAAGTATGTCGTTTTAGACACAATTCCCCTACCTAGTATTTAATTATTTTCAAAATTTGAAGCGTTAAAATTGTAAAAGATTATTAGAAAAAATAAATAATCGAATGGAGAAAAAGTATGAAAATCTTAGTTTGAGCAACTTTTTTAATTTTCATTGTCTTGTATTGTTACACGATAATATCTTTCTGTTTTAATTTTTAATAATCTTGGTCTTATATTTTTACGGAGCATTAAAAATAGTTTTAAATGTAAACTAACATCGGACTCAGCTTTGTAGGAAAATATCATATCGCAGTGGTTTAGTTATGAGGGTTGAAAGTAAATTGTTATGTACATGGTTGATCGAAATATATGAGGGGTATTATACAACTCCATTTAAAGTTGTAAATTTATTCCTTTGTAGAAACAACATGTATATTATAGGTATACTTTAACAAAATAAAAAAATTATTGATGTCTCCTATAAGTTTTTAATGTATGAACGCTTAAAATGTACTTAAAGCAAACCTTTTAAATTTATTTATTTAAATAATCACAGGCGTAATACCTAATTTTTAAAAATCTATAAAACTACATCTTCTCATATTAATTTTGTTACATTAAATTATTTTATGATAATTTGAAACTTTCAAAAATGTGTGAAGTCCCATGTAACGTGTTTACAATCGATATGCAAGGATTTTGTATTCCCGAATTTATACCAAAAGAAGTAGCAATTTTTAATGGTACAACGATAAAACACTATCATCTTAAGTACAAATATCTTTTTTGTAAATTAAATGACGATTTAAAAAGACAAGTTCGATGGATGGAAGTTAACCACCACGGATTAAAATATAGCGAAGGAACAACTAATTTAAAGGATTTACACGAAATTATAATAAAAGACACTTTGGAAGCTGACGTAGTGATGTGTATTAAATTATACAACAATATTGTACGTAAATAAAACCATACGATTGTTATTGCAGAGTTACTTAATGAAAATTTTAGTTTAAGCAACTTTTTAAATTTACACTGAATTTAAGCAGTTTATAATATATTATTATTATTAAATAACATTACTTTTCATGAAAATTTAAGCACTATGAATATCTAGTAGGAGAATCATGTATATTATTTAAAAATTTTATAAATAAAATAAAAAGAGACGGTCGCCAGCTTAGCGGTTAAGTGCGTTGCTGCTAATGCTAAATACCTGGTTCAACTCCGGGCTCAGTAAAACTTTATTCTGACCGTCTCCCCTCGGAAGGCAATGGCAAACCACCGAGGTGTAATCTGCCTGGTACAGCCTCTCTGGAGATGAAGTTTATACACTTCCCGCGGTTCGGAGCCCGCGTTAAGCAGTAGGTCCCCTATGTGTGTGATAATACTTCAAACGCACAACACATACATAGGAGAGAGGTCGCCTACGTCTGAAATCAGGCACGGCACTTGAAGAAGAAGAATAAATAAAATATAGTTCATATTTGATGTTTGTTTTTTATTTTTATTAATAATGAAAAATTGACCTAGTGCTTAGTATACTATGACATCATATTTACTTAATTATTAATTAATTGAAAACAAACCTTTAAATATAGAAATAAGCCGTCATTGGGATAAACATAAAAAATTACATAATTCAATAACATACATAGCAATATAATTTTAATAATAAACCTTAAAATTATTTCTTTTAAATTGAAAAGTAGGTAAATAATTAGTTTTTTCAATTATTAATTTTTTATACGAGGAACAATCATAAAACTTTGAGTAATTACTAACGAAAAATTAGGATCTCTTGTGATTGTTGTTGATAACGAATACAATTTTATTGAAATGATATTATACCGTAAGATGGTGTTACTTCGGACAATGCAGGTAGCTTCGGACATTCGGCAGTTGTACCACATATTCGTGGCAAGTCGGGATCCGCTTCATCAAAGCTGTGTGTCTGGCGTCGGTAATACTGTAATTTAGTATCCTTTAATCATTCGAGGTGGCTTGTTGCTGCAGCGCGCAAGTATTTACGATTTTTGAGGGTATTTTGGCGCCATTCTTTTAACGGGTTTTTTCAAACATCGAAAAAGTAAGTAGTGTGCAGCTTGTCTGCTTCAGTATTATGATACATGAGTTAGCTGTGGTCAATACTCAATATTTCATTAAGACTTGACCAAATTTACACAAGAATTTGCTGGTTACTTTTTTTTGTACAGGGTGATTTATAAAAAACTCGGCATTTTTCAGGTGACTTCGGACATGGGTCGAAGGTATAAAAGGGTGCTGGGGACCCGCAACTATATGAATTATGAACCCCAAATCCGGAACAAAAACTATCAGGGAAGCTGCCGAGTATTACAAGATCCCAAAATCAACTATCTGTGATAAAATAAAAGGAATTCACAGCAAGAAGCATGGCGGTCAGCAAATTTTATCTGTTGCTGAAGAAAATGAATTCAAGCGTGCAATATTATTGAGTGCAGAATGGGGATTCCCCCTGACTGAATTTGATATTAGAAAAATAGTACAAAGTTATATGAATAGAAAAGGTAAGCAAATTAAAAAAATGGAAAAACAACACCCCTGGCCGAGACTGGACAAAGAATTTTCTTGAACGACATAAGGAACTGACTATTCGCCTTACCCAAAACATAAAAAGATGTAGAGCTGAAGTCAATGAAACCACAATACGAGAATACTTTGATTCTTTAAAAAATTCGCTTGTTGACGTTCCACCAGAAAACATAGTCAATTATGATGAGACGAATTTTAGCGATGACCCTGAAAAGTCAAAAGTTATTTGCAAGCGTGGTGCAAAGCACTGCGATAGGATCATTGATTCATCCAAAACAAACATAAGTGTCATGATGGCTGCTTCAGCTGCTGGTGAGCTTTTACCGCCATTTGTTGTGTATAAAGCTAAGCATAGGTACGAGGAATGGGAAGAAGATGGACCTCACCGTTGCCGTTATAGCATAAGTAAAAGTGGTTGGTTCGAATCAAACACATTTTTGGAATGGTTCCGACAAATTCTCCAGCCCTATTTCCGACAAAAAAATGGGCCTAAAATATTGATAGGTGATAACCCCACGAGCCATCTCACATTAGAGGTTATTCAAGAATGTGAAAGAAACAATATCAGATTCATACTACTTCCACCAAACTCGACACATCTGTGCCAGCCGCTAGATGTCGCTTATTTTGCCCCAATTAAAAAAGCATGGAGAGCTGTTCTTACTGATTGGAAAATGAAAAGAAAGGGGCCATTTCAGAAATCAGATTTTCCCCGGCTCTTAAAATCTACATTGGACGGGATACGAACTTCCTCTAGACAAAACATTCTGTCAGGATTTCGGGCATGCGGCATTTCGCCCTATAACCCTGATGCTGTAATAAAGAGGCTACCCCAGAAAGTAAGAATTCCTCCAGAACCAGCGCAGCCCCAAGTTACTGAGGCCCTACTGAATTTTTTGCAGACTTCGAGAAGCTCAGAAATTCGCCCCAAAACAAGAAGGAAGCGGGTGAATATTAAACCAGGAGAACCAGTTTATTCAAAACATTTTTCTGACAACAACAATGTATCCAAAAATAAGCCCGATAATGAAAAAGATAATATTGATGTTCAAGATAACGAAGAGGTCGAAGCTGAGACCATGTCATTGGATGGTTCATTAGATGGTGATCTTCCTGGTTTCAATAAGACTGAAAACATTTCATCCAGTTCTTCAGAGCCTCTAAGTGAGTTGAAGGAAAAAATGCAAACAAATGAAAAGACTGAAAGTTGTGATTCTAATCTTAAGCAAAAAATTAATATGTTTGTAGGAGTTAAAGTGCCCCTTGCCAATTGCTCAAAATACAAATATTATGTTGGGCAAATTAAAGAGGATTATCAAGAAGGAGAGTCTTGCCTAATAAGATTTATGAGAAAAAAGTCCCTAAATAACCAAGACATCTATTTTTTCTTTCCAATTGTAGACGATGAAAGTGTTGTGCCGGTTTCAGATATTATTATGAACAATCTGATTCCGATTCCTCTGAGACGAGATCGATACACATTTTCAAATTTGCCAAAGAATATTGTGTTTGAATAGGTTTTCTTACCTTCAGAAAGAAATTTTTTTTTATTTTTTTGTGTGCTGTTAATACGTTCGTATTATTCATTTTGTTTTTTGTAACGTTTATAAGAAATTGTTTTTATTTTTTACCTTTTTTTTGACAGTAATCTTGTATTTTTTTATGTAAAAATAAAGTTTCTTTAAAAAATATATGACTCCATTTTTTTAAGTAGGTAGATAACCTAAGAAAAATTTTTTTTTCGGAAAAAATTGTCCGAAGCTACTAAATATTGCGTTTAACAACGGTTTTCATTGATATTTTGGGCAGTCCGAATTCACCCCAAAAATGCTGGTAGCTTCGGACAGTGAATATTTAAAAAAATTAAAAAAAACAAAAAGACCAAAAATTAACTATTATGCTATAAACATAGTTCAGTATGGGTACTGCCCTTATGCAAATTTGCAGCTCTATATTTATACAAACTCATTTTTGATATATTCCAAAAAGAATCCAAAAATTAATGCTGACACTACTTTTTATAATTATTATAAATCAATTTTATATTCACGCCATTAATTTGCATGCATTAACAAACATAGGAACTCTTCACGTAGACATTTTCACGTATGATAGAATCCACTGCTTGCAGTATATAATAATGCAGTAATAATTCGTGTACCTATGCGATGAATTCTGCTAGTATTCATAACTTTAAAGTATCTTCTGATGGCAAACAGATCGTCATTCCTACTTCAATGAATAGTAAGTTTAAGACTTGTATTTGTATTAGTGCAAGTCATTGTTTGGGTTTTTGTCCATTTGAATCATCTCTTGGAGCATTTGCCTCTAATTATTACTTATCATATGCTCGATTAGTGGCTGAAGATCCTAAGAAGCTTCAACCTAAGAGATTTACTGCAACTTTAAGTGAATTGCAGAAAGTTGAATTGAGTAGAGTTACAAATTCGGCATCTACGTCTTCTGTTGCCGCTTCTACTCCTCAATTATCTATTACTTCTGGTGACTTGATGAAATTACTATCTGGTTTAAATATTACTAATAATTGATAAAAAATTTTCTTTTACCATGGAATTGTCATTTTTTAAATTCCATTGATTTGCTAATTTATGCACCACCTGCTTATGGCAAATCAACTTTTCTTAATATAGTTGTTTGTCGTGATAATAAATCTAATCTGATTTCCATTTATGATACAGATTATTTTCATGAATCTAATTCTAAATGTAGTGCAAATGTATCAGTAGTTATGAGTAATAGATCTGACTTATGTAGTTGACATATGACTTTTATTATGATTTTTTAATTCCAAAGTATGGACAAAACGTGTCATTGTTATATACAGATACAGACTCGTTAATTGTTGAAATCGAAACGGAAAATGTTTATTCCGACATTAAACAAAATTTGAATAGATTTGACACATCTAATTTTGATATCTGTTTTCAAAATTCCACAAAATAAATCAGTATTGGGAAAAATGAAACTCGAGTATCCATCACAAATTATTCGAGAATTTTATGGAACTGGGGCTAAAGCGTATTGTGTAATTTTAGATGACGATAAAACAATTAAAAAAGCGAAAGGAGTATCTACTTCCACAGTGCAGAATGATTTGCAAGCATTAGATTATAAAAACGCGGTTGAAAATAAATTGGATAAATATTGTAAAATGTATATTTTCCAATCAACATGTCACGAGATGTACACTGAACTACGAAATAAAGTAGCGTTGTCATATTTTGATGATAAACGCTATTTTATTTCCGATTCTCACACCTCGTTCGCATGGGGACATACATCCATCCGTCTACATGAACTTATTAGACAAATGGAAGAATATGTAACGGAAAACCCAGCTCCATAAAATTTTATTATAATTTAACATCTACTAATTTACTGGTTTTATAATTTAAAATATATTGCTGTGTGGGGTGTCGTAGCCTCACGTTGGGCTGACAAAATTGCTGTGTGGGGTTTCCTTTAATAGGGCCACACGTTTTATTATAAAATACTTTGTACGGGTGAACGTAAACGTACCCCGTTAACAGAAATGTATGTAAAATTTTTAATAAATACAAATAAATGAATTTGAACCTTGGCTTAGCTATTATGATGAGCACGGACTTACCTTTTCTCAGGTTGGATTCGTTCCGAACCCAAATTTTGACACTGAAATAAATGTTTCTGGAGTTCGGAACAAGGTTACGAAAATAAAATGCTCCGTTTTCAATGAAATTATAATTTTATTACAAATTTGTTGAAATATGTAGAAAATTGACTAAAAGTTCTTAAAATTACGGACAAAATCTTAATGTACTAATAACTATAAACGGATTATCGCACGCGTATGTAAGTTTCGAAAATTTTCACTAATTTTTATTAAAATAAAGTTTAATGGGACGTTACCTTAAGCAATCTAGGGTATTTGTTGTTGGTAGTTCCAAGTACCATATAACTGCGTATATTTACTTGAACGATGACCTTCTTTACTGATAATAAATTCAGATTAAGTTTTCTTGTGCAATCTTGTGCCTCGTGGCGTCGGTTACCAATTTTACCAAAATAATTCCAATCACTGGATAAATTCAACCAAATTTACCTTTGGGATACGTAAGTACACTAGCTTTACTGATTTTTACACTTTTTTGTTGTAATTTATTAAAATTTTCACTGTTTTTTTATATAATTTGTAGGAGGACGCATAAAATTTCGCCACCATTAAAAATCAATCAACAACTTTTTTCTATCTTTTGTTTTGTCAACGCAACCTCTGCAATCCAAGGCAATTGTGATTCTTTTGACGTTTTTCAATACAAAAATCAATAAAATCGACATTCCAATTTTCAGGTATGGCTTCGCCCATTTTGACTTGTCAAATTTTTTAATAAAATTTTATGTATTTCAGATTGAATTAATTTTGTACCATTACAACTCGTGGTTATCTTGTAAATTGATAAAAATGTCCTTTCCATTTATGGTACACTGAATTTCGAAGCACTACCATCGGATCGTGTAAAGTTTGCACTTATTAAATTAACGTTAACAAAAATTTTTATATAAACTAACTTTGAACAATATTTTGACTTTAAATTACATTTCTTATAACTAAACAATTTGATTTATAATACTAACAAACATTTTTTTTATATTAACGGAATTAATAAATTGTTACATTATGAATTTTTGTTGACTTGTTCCGTGACTCGTGTTTCACATTAATGTATGATATTGAACTAAATTTTGGTATCGGATGAAGCTTGTCCGTTCGATCTAATAAGTCTCATGCTCTTTCATTATAAACAAATTCTTTGAATCTCAGCGTACGCATTTCTATTGACGTGGTTCGTCTCGTCACCGCATAATCATTTCTACCTTTGAATTGTCTCGACACAGCAATATGTACATATTTTTTTCTTGTTCGCGCTACAATATATTTTTATCATGCAACAACACATGCACATAATTATCATACAAGGCAAAACCCGTTTACATTCAAACATACTTATACTATATAAGAACAAACTACATGGCAATCAATATTCAGTTCACATTCAACCAAGCAATATGGCTAAAATTCTGCAAAACATCCAAATCCGAGGAAATATTTTAAGGGATTTGCTAGAAGGCAAATCGCCATCTGAAGGTATGAAAAATGGTGGTGATTATTATCTATTTTATTAATAATTATTTTTTTAGAACATATGAAGCAAAGCAGCGAACAGGATGGGTGTGGTGGTGGTGAGAAAAATTTATCATTTTTATCACAATTATCTACTAATAACTTATTTTAGATGGACCATTTGATTTGGATGATTTTCTAAGTAGTGAGGTTGGGAAAATTAACTGGTCAACCAATGAAGAAGAAGAAGAAAAACAGAAAAAACAATTCGCTTCGTTGGTTGATGATTTCATGTGTGAATGCGATGATGACTTTATCAGTATGATAGATCATATTGATGAGGTTGAAAAAAGAATGAAAGAATACGAGTGAATGTGTTAAATTTAGAAAAAAAAAATAAAATTGTATAATATTGAATTAAAAAATATGAGTAGAAATATAGAGAAATTAAAAATTAAAAAAAACCTTAAGATTATGGTTGTTAAAAATTTGTAAAAATTGTTAGTAGAACTTAATGAAGATAATATGTATTAGATGTGAATAAAAGAAATAATTTTAAAAAAAACGAGAAAAAAAGACTGAATGTGATAAATTTAAAAAAATGTATTATTAGAACTTGATGAAGATATCATGTATTAGTTGTAAATAAAAGAAATAATATTATATAAGTTGTTTTATTAAAAAAAAAGTGTTTAAATGAATTCAAGATGAAACTTAAATTATACGATATCCAAAGTTACGTGAAAATAAGATTTCTTTATCGAATTTTATGCCACTGTGTTATCTAAAAAATATTATTCTGGATAAGAATATTTGGTGTCAGTTTTGTTTTGAAACAAAAATTATAAGCTTCAACAGATTAAACTCGTGTTAAGTGGAATATAATTGTTACTATATTTATTTACTACTTTATCTTTAGTCATAAGTTTGTTCAAATGTGTATAAAACATAAATTAATTAATTAAATGCAAAACGTGTTTAGTTTTAATTGATAAAAATTTAAAAAAACAAAATCATCCGGAGGGAAAAATAACTAAACAGTAAGGTACATAATAACAATTTATATGATAGTATATTAAAAATAAAATTTTTATTTAATATAGAAGCCCTCCGACGTACGTTGTTTTTACAACAAATTGAGTAATATTAAGTTCAAATTATTATTTATCTAAAATGTATTTAATGTATTTTTGTATTTATTTAAAATGTATGTAAAAAAGTAGATAAATAAAAAAGTACTGATTTAAAGAATTTTTAATATTGTTTTTTTTTGGTAACAAATGAAAAAAAAAGCATTTGAAGAACACTGTTACATTTAAAAAAGTAATAAAAAATTAAATTTTTATATAGAGATTGATGTGAAAAAAACATAAATTAATTAGTCTTATTTATAATCACCATGTATATTATTTTATATAAATTAAAAACAAGTAGTTTTGCGATTCCTGTTACTTAAATTAAAAAAAGTTTTGGTATAATAAATTAATTATGGATAGTAGTTTCAGTGATTATGATACTGATGAACTAATAGATAATATGGATAAATATATAAAAAGATATCAACCCGAAAAGTTAGTGAACATTTGTAGGGTTAAAATAAATCAAAGTGTGGTAAGAAAGACGGACTTAACAAAGCTCGAGTACAAATTACCGGCATCGGTAATATCAACTTTATGTTTAAATTGGAAGTAAGATCAGGCGATGAATGTTGTAAAAGACAAATTAAAATGTGATTTACGGTCCTTCCTTGAAAGTTATAAACTAGGCCCTTTAGATAACGATATACTATATTCGAACGATTTTATAATTAATTGTAGAGTGAATTATATTTTTTCTGATATACCAGAAATAGGATGGTATGGATGTACTCATGTAATTGGAGAGTGGTTTAGGATAAAGGGATGTCTTATGCAACTTCCTATTTTGAAAGTTTGTTTTGAATATTGTACGAGCCCTTCAGGTAAAATTTGTATTAAATGTGCAGTTGCAAGTGAAAATTTTCAACCTGTTATAAGAAGGGAAGAAGTAATTTATTGGAATGAACTTCGTAATATGATACTTTATGAAAGAATTTTTTGTCAAGTGTGTTTTAAAAAATTATATTTAATAATGGTCAATTAGTTTTAAATGATTTAAATATTGTAAAATTGTAAAAATTTATTTGTATTAAATGTGAAGATGCATGTTAAAATTATATTTAATAATGTTCAATTAGTTTTACACGATTACAATATTGTAAAATTGTAAAAAATTTTACGAAAATAAAAACAAATAAAAGACTCTAAAAATGTTTTTATTATACAGGATGTTGGTTGATCTAGACAATAAAGAAGAAATATTTCAAATTCCTATCAAATATATAAAGTTGTGTTCTTCATCACTCCAAATATTTCCGGGTTGGAAAAATTACCTGATTATTTATCATGCTTTAGTCATTACTACAATAGTATTAGAACGAGTGAATACGACGACCGCGGCCCGAAGATGTTTTTTCAACACACCAATAGGGTTTTTCGTAATAACTTACTTAAATTGTGAACGAATTATACGGGGTACGATCAAAAAACTAACTAAATGAACTAAAAAATTTTCCTTTAATTTAATTATTGTTTATGCTTAGTTGCGTAACATTGCATTTGTCTAGCTATGAAAAATTATGTATACCTTACACCCGTTCTTCGACCCTTTTACCTAGTATAAATAGTTCATTAAGATTATATTTAATTTAGTTCGATTACTTATTGTTTATACGTACTACCAGCAATTTTTCCGATATGAAATCGCTTAAAGAAGCTTGTGCCGAAGTGATCGTAACAAAAAATGTGCCCGAATCGTGGGCCCGAATGGAGAAAAGAGCTGCCGCCCACCTTGGTGTTGTACATGCTCCAAAGTCGTATCCGGCGTTTAGAGGAGGAATTGGCCCTTCTCAAATTAGAGGTGGACAATTTAACCGCCCCAGCAGTAGTCTGTGTCGATTAGTCGCCCGATAATTGGGCCACTGAATCGGGAGGATGAATTGAATTGTTAGTTCACCAACCCAAGCGACAATCAACGCGATTTCGACTATTATTACTGTGAGAGGAAAATACAGTAATACTTTACGTAAGTTATTAAATATTAATACGACTGATATGCAAGACACTTAAAAAAAAATTTCTTCTCTCGGTGTAGCAGAGCTAATCCATCAGACCAACCTAGATTCCTAGCGTATTTGTAGAATTTTAGATTAGTTGTAGATTAGTTATATGATATTCCAGAAGAAACACTTCGAAGATACGTGAATAAACTTAAAAATGAAGAAAAACTACCGGAATATTGTGGAAGGTTTAACAAAACATTTGATAACGCTCAAACCAAGGAGTTGGTAAATTATATAACTGAAATAGAACAAAGATGCCTTGGATTAACTGCAATACAACTAAGAAAATTAGCTTTTGAATACGCGGAAAAAAATAAAATAAGCAGATAGGCTATGCGGATTCTACGACAACTTTTCCATGTTAATTCTTATGGGCCTAAAAAACTACATTTACTTCCGGTCGAGCCAGGGTTTCGAGGTCAGTATCACTATCAGAGATGATAACGCCTCAGTTTAGTTCGCGGACAGGATGTCGATTATATATATTATATATATATTTATGATATTACAAAGTTCTCGGTTTTGAGGGTTGGGAAATAAAACGACAATTTACTTCATCGACATGTTTCGGACCCTAAACGGATCCATCTTCAAGACTATATTGAAGGTGAACTTAATTTTTATATTGTGTTTTTTACTTTTTTTTTTACTTTATTTTACTGTAACCGTATCGACTTTTGTCTCTTATTCCAATATAGTCTTGAAGATGGATCCGTTTAGGGTCCGAAACATGTCGATGAAGTAAATTGTCGTTTTATTTCCCAACCCTCAAAACCGAGAACTTTGTAATATAATCAATTTCGAGGGGAAGAAATTTTCCATTCTATCTATATATTTATGGTTTACAATTTTTACCCCTTATTCAAAAGTTAATATAAATATATATTTTTTTTCTTCTTGTTCGGGCTACAATATATTTTATCGTGTAACAACACTCCCTCAACACATACACATAATTCTACATACAAGGTAAAACCCCGTTCACCTTCAAACATACTTATACTATATATATGAGAACAAACTACACGGCAGTCAATACTCAGTGAGTAACATGGCGAAGATATTGCAAAACATCCAAATTAGAGGAAATATTTTGAGAGATTTATTAGAAGACAATTCAACATTGGACGGTATGAAAATGGTAGTGTTGATTATTATCTATTTTATTAATAATTATTTTTTTAGAATATATGAAAAAACAAAGCGATAGTGTGATGACTGAAAATAATCATCATGGTGGTGGTGAGAAAAATTCATAATTTTTATTTCAATTACTGATAACTTATTTTAGATGAAACACTTGATTTGGAAGAGTTCCTCAACAAGGAGGTGAAAAAAATTAATTGCACAACTAACGAAGAAGAAGAAGAAAGACAACAGAAATTCGATTCATTAGTTATCAATTTTATGAGTGAATGTGATGATGATTTCATCAATATGATTGATCATATTGATGAGGTTGAAAATAAAAAAAAAACACCAGAGAAACAGAATGAATGTGCGAAATTTAAAAAATAAGATAAAATTATATGATATAGAAGTATCTAATATGACTTCAAATATTAATAAAGCTAAAATTAAGAGAAACCTCAAACTGAAAGTGATTAAAAATTTTAAAAATTTATTATTGGAACTTGAAGAAGATTTTATGTATTAGTTGTAAATAAAAGAAATAATTTTATATAAGTTGTTTTATTAAAAAAAATTAAATATATAAATATAGTATATAGATAGTTATAGATAATGTAATAATATATAAGAAAAATTAATTATTGTAACATCCTGTATACAAATCCCACCGCGTCATTATCAATTACGCACGCGCCCGGCAAAAGATGCAACTGATGAAATGCATCGAGAAGGCGAACAACAAGAAAAGTGAAGCGTTGAGTAACCATCTTGAAATTTCACTCTGTATGAATGCTTTATTGCTTTATGTTATTAATCCAAGTTAATGTGTTTTACTAATTGTGTATTTTGTTCTACAATATATTTTGTGTTTATTATTGTTTCTGTGTTATTTCTGAAATATTCGGTGGCATTAAAATAACTCATCACATTATAATTTAGTTTTAAAGAAATGGTCGTGCCAGACATAATTGTAATTTGCAAAGTGCCGAATTATCAAAATTTTTGTTTAAATGCTGTAACTTTCAATATTAATTCGAGGCGATTAACTATAAGGTATACAATTGAAGAAATAATAGTGAAGAAATCTGTGGTCCACGTATACGAATGGGAAATTGGAGAGCTAATACAAGTTAAAACTATTTTCATGTCAAGAAGGGTTATTTAAATTGGCAATTGACATTACATCAAATAAAATTTCCCGTTTGGAGGCTTGCACCCAGTGTAATTTTGAAGGATGTCTTGGCAATTCACCTATTTCATCATGCCACATAAGTAGTGTGGGGTCCTTTATTAAAACTATAATACTTGATTAATTACTTCACTATGGATGATGATGAACTTGGAGAATTTAATATTTTACAAATTTGGCCATGAATAGTCATGAATTATTAAAATTTATTTAAAATTAAACAAAAATGTTGATCGGGCCTTTTGATTTTTTCACTGTAAAAGTGTACGGCTGCCGAAATACTTCTTGGTTGTATAATAACCGAAGGACCAGTTGTGATTTGATGCCAAAGACGAATTTAAATAACGTGATTATTATAAAAGTCTTTATTTACACTATATTAATAATTAGTACAACTGCACAACTCAATTACACTAATGAATAAACCCTTTTGTTCTTTTTGTCAAGTGACAAGAAAAGCGTAGTGTTTCCTTAGGTGTCACTTGGCAGAAGCTAGTTGAATACTGAGGCGCGTCCGACAAGACGGCCCTTTTATGCACAACTTACAACTAATACAAATTTACAGATTTTAAATTATTTACAACGGTACAAAGTTTAGGAAGTTTTCCCAATTCGTGGGAACAAAATTGTCTTGAAATCACCATTGTCATTGTCACGTACAACTAGCTACCTCTTCCAAGAAGGGAGCTTACCTTGTACCAAAGTACCTCATGTTTTGTTTGTCGGCTAAGTATATTACAGACTTGGTCACACAAATTGACAATGGTGCTTTTAAGTTTATGACTTAATCTAATCCTGTAATTCTAAAAAGTTGTTGCCGTCGCAACAAATGTTGTATTGCAGGTACTTGACCTTTACATTGTACTAATTTTAATATAGTTTGAGTTCAGTTGAAACATGATTTTTTTTTATTTGTAATATTTTGCTATATCATTACTTGCCCTTGACAACTGTCCCTAAGGAGGGGCCGTACATACACGTATAGTAATTTAGTCTAGTAGGAAGTGTTGCTAAGATACTAACAAGTTATTTCGATTATTTTGACATATTTCGGTTAGTATCTTAGCAATACTTACTACAGGACTAAATTACTAGCCGTGTCTGAACCAGCCCTAACTATCGGAAATTTTTTTATATCATTATTAAGAAAAATGAAATGTGAAATAAAGAGTGTTCTATTTAAAATACGAAAATTGTTGTTGGAGTTATTATTTAGTGTTACATCTGCTTTTACCACACATCAACATACGAAATTTGGACGTGGATTTGAATCAGATGATACGCATGCTCCCATGGATGTCACTGCATCAGTTTAACAAAAAAGAAAATTTGAGGTGACAATAGTCGACCCAGACACACAGGCAGAAATCCAAAACCCTAAACGCCCACGCATAGAATTGAATCAGGACAAGAAATTGAGGTGTCTTAATGCAATAATCACAGCTTACGAGGGGATCATAAGTCAATAGCTTTTAAGACTCCCGAAGAAATATCAGCTGCTCATACAAATTTAACTGTATCATCGCACGTAACCAGCATTATCTGTTCTGCCCATAACTACAGGAGACAAGATAGGACAGGCATTACTTCAAATTCAAGAAAGAAAATTAACGCTAATGCATTCAGAATACACACTCAAGGGATAAGAAACAAACGTTACACACAAAAATAAGTTTAGTAAAATATAGTTGGATTGTTTGACATTATTATTATTATATTTTATTCCTTACTATTTGTACTTAGTTAATTTAGTATTTAGGTTAAGTTATAAGGATATACCTACATTGCTTATTTTGAGAAGGAAGTTTTTTTTAAAACTTTCAATTTTTACGCCTTGGGACAGTCGTTTTCATGACCGGGGGGGTATTGTCAAAACACGAAATATCAAATAATATTTTAACGTAAATATTCGACAATACTGCCCTGTCTAGGAAAGAATTAAAATTGTAAAAGATTGCAAACTGATTAAGTTTATAATGTATGAAGATACACGTGCAGGAAATGCGCTAGGACTTTAGATTGAAGGTGATTGTACGCAAGTGTGAGGGGGAAGTTGAGTTAAGTAAGAACTGGACAGTGAAAAGGATGTGTCGTGAGTTAGAAATATAATGAAGTCGAAAGTTGGAATAGGTTGTAAAGGGGTAGAAAAATTAAGGAAGATGTAATTTAAAATGTCGATGGATCCCTAAGTTAAGAAATTATTTGATATTTCGTGCTTTGACAATATAAATTGATGTTCTTATCCGGTTTTTTAAAATTTTTTGTAAACATTTTTATTTTTGTGATAAACATTTGCCCAAGGTTACAATGACTTGGTTCATAAAAACCGTTTTATTTACAATAGTAAAAAAATAACCTAATACTGTTTATATAATAAAAATACTTATGATTAGAATAAGAAACAATCAATAAACATATTAAATTTAATTGCTTACATAATGCCAAATAGTTACTATAGTAACTATTTAGATTGAACCTAGGATAGCTTGTCTAAGAAAGATCTAATTTCAATGTAGGACTACACTTTTTTAAACATTTTTTTTAGACGACTGCTGCTACTGGAAACACAAGATATGCCTGGACGTGGGAAAGCTTACACTGTCCAATCCTCATGGTTTCTTAAAACAGACAGTTTGGGACATCAGATTTCAACCTGGTGTAAAAAGTTAAATGAAAATGATATTATGTGCATGGTTTGCGACAAAACAATTTCGTGTCAGTGTAAAGGGATAGACGCTCTGCAACATGTAAATACATCCTTACACCAAGAAAACGCTAAACTGAAACTGCAAACCTCACAGCTTCGCCTTGGTCAAATAACTGACTTATTGTGTCTAAATTTACCTACAGTGATAATACATGATTTGTTTAAGTTTTGGATTTCAGACAGTGATAGAGTGATGTCAATGAGTTGAAAATTGAATTTAAGACCTTTATTGAAAAATATAAATTTAATCATAGATTTTTGTTTAATACTTCCAGTATCGATTATTTTTCATGCATAGGACTAAAATATGATATAGCCGACAGTAAATTTAATGATATTTTAAACTATATTTTTATTCGGGGAGCGAGTTATGTGAATATGCCATTGATTTGGATTATTTTGTGATTTCTCACGTGAAATTTATATCGCGTTTTAAGTATTAAACGCAAGTGTATGGCGGAATACAAGGTGAAACTTAAATTGCATAATATGCCGGAGTTATGTGAAAAGAAGTTTTCTTTTACAAAATTTATTCCCTTGTGTGAATTGAAAAATATTATAATGAATAATAATTTGGTATTAAGAGATCAAAATTGTATTAGATCATTTAATCATAATGTTTATACTTTAAAACAAGCAAAAATTGCACTACGTGCATACGATGATAAAAGGCGATTATCCTCAAATACTACCGATACAATAGTTTATAAGATAAGATACCCTATCTATTTCTAAGAAATTTGCCAAGTTCACGTCTGTAACCTAAGTGCGATTTTAAAATAAATTATTTAATACCCAACATTTTTTATTTTCAACGCTAGGTGGATCCACTCACTGGTGCATAAATTCACTATTTTCAATTTTTTTTTCAACAATTTTCTTTGAAAATTTGTTGGTGCAAAGTTTGCACGCCGCCCGCCCGTTATCGAAATTTTATTTATAAAATAACGTCAACGAACCAACACTTTATGAGTTTACTCATAATTAAAATTCATACTAACGTTTGAATCACAATGTTTGATGATAATCCAGAACTAGAAGCCATCTTCGCAAGAGGAATGGTGGAAGAAACAGTTCAACCATTATCGGAACATTGTCCCATAGCGAAAGCTATCGAACATCGACTTCATGGAATGGCAGAAATCAAAGACAATGTCGTTTAACAATATACCACTAGCTTTAATAGGTTTACTTCTCAAACAAATTTTGAGACAGTAGAGTTAATGTCATCATTATACTAGCCTCTTTTAAAACCACTAGGAAAGTTACGGTTAATTTGTTAACTAGTTCATATGATATACCCATCCTAAAGTCAACACAAATCACTTCTGTGATTTCAGCTCTCCAAATTTATAATAAGAGAGTTATGGAATTTCTGGAATACGACTACCTCATAGATGGAAGTTGCATTCCTGATGCCACCGCAAGTATGTTAGCTATCAGCAACGTTGCACGCCGAGTTTCCCACCATCATAAATCGTTATCTAACGAGCAGGGTGAACTTATTATTAAAGCTATTTTATTAGAATTAGTATTAGTTGTTAGGGATAAGGAGTGCCGAGATAAGCTGCTGACTAGCACTACTGCAGAAAATCCAGCCACTGGACAGGTATTTATATCTTCAGCTGATGATATATTTACTCGATCTGAGTCAATGGTACCAAACTATTTGCCGTTAGCGACAAATACTAATTTATACCATTTGAAGCCAGCTAAGATAAAATGGTTATATAATAGATTTCATTCTATCACCAGACGAATTTATTCGTCTTGATGCAAAAATTAATCTGCTCGCTACAACGTCAGATTATGTTAAAAACGACATTATAGTAAAGCCAGTATATGTCCTTCAATCAGTTTGCGCTGAATATGTGTTCACCACAAAGGAGACTCTACTACTATTTGTCCGTTACGCTACAGACCGACAAACTACAATTATGAGATGTCCAGTCTGCCACACATCTCTAAGTACTAGACAATCGACAATAGAACACACTACGTGCTCATTTGTCCCATGGTTGGAGAAGTACTTCCCATACTTGACAGAAGAAGGCAAGATCAAGATTCACAACCTTTTCCTGGCCTCTGATTCAGTATCAAGAGCGATGAAGAGACATTACCGCACAATTAAACAAAATATGTCAAAACCAGTTATCGCTACTACCCAGGATACACTAATGATTATGTTGCCATGCTTTGAGAACTCTTCTACATTGGCTGCTGAAATGCCATATCTATACGAATTCTAAAGACGATCTTATCTCGTACCCGTTATTTTATGGAGTGGTATCTGAACAATATGTTAAAACTGCGGTATATTTTATAAAAATATGTTTTAAATTTGTAAAGAAGCTACAGGAATTCCAGAAATCGAAAACTTCAAGTAACAAATTATATCAAGTGTCCATCTTCGATGGCAATATCGACGTAACGGTTTTTTTTCAAAAAATTTAAAGTCGGGTTGGAAATGTACATAGATTTTTCCAATGATCCAGTTTCCAGGATTTTCCAATCATAGAAATGTTCCTGAAAAAGTTATTAATTTGGAGTTGATTTACCAAACATTGTATTGGTTAAATATGAGTAAAAGCGAGTTTTAGGAGGGGGGAGGGTTAAGTACACAAACTTCGGAACCCTTAATTAAACTGGGAATCTCTATCGCTATGTACAGTAAAAAAAAACAACCACCATGCCGATTAACATAGTCAATAATAATAACTTCTGCGGTTTGTGGGAGGTTGTATTAACAACAATAGATGCAAAACCTGAAGATAGCAACTATATGAGGGTGGGTTTGAACAGATACATAATACTTAATTTTAAATTAGCAAATATTTTAAATAGATTATCTATTTTCCATAGAAATAATGTAAACTGCTAAATATTCATTATTATTATGATAAAATATTGTTTACCGTGCAGGTGTATGTCAGCAAAATAGAGCGATAATTTTTCATATACGGGTTTTAATTTGCGATAATACTCATACCGCGATGGCTCCTATTCGCTCGCGTAGGACGCGTAGACATACGGAAGCCAAGCGCAAATCAAGGACCAAGATGGTGGCCAACCTATATGGCCCAATCCAACATCATGTCCTCCTCATCCCGATAGTCGGTACTATTAAGGCTGTTCGGTAGGTATGAAAAATTATATGTTAAATTGTTGATATGTTGATTTTATAGTAGTACTCTTATAAAACAATGTATTTTAGGTAATTTTTGTTAATTAAAAATTATTGTAAAAAAATTAGTTTAACCACAATTCATGATTAAAATCAGAATTTAACTTCGCACAAAACATGCGACCTAGCAAAGATACAATTATGAATTTTGCGCTAAAAGCAAGAATTTTTATTGTACTTTGGCACGATATAATTTTTATTTTGATATAAATTATAATTTCTTTATAAAACAAAGTTTAATTTGCTTTAAAAACCGCAGCGTTTTGAGTAAGTATTTAGTAGCAAATTAAACTTTGTTTTATAAAGAAATTATAATTTATATCAAAATAAAAATTATATCGTGCCAAAGTACAATAAAAATTCTTGCTTTTAGCGCAAAATTCATAATTGTATCTTTGCTAGGTCGCATGTTTTGTGCGAAGTTAAATTCTGATTTTAATCATGAATTGTGGTTAAACTAATTTTTTTACAATAATTTTTAATTAACAAAAATTACCTAAAATACATTGTTTTATAAGAGTACTACTATAAAATCAACATATCAACAATTTAACATATAATTTTTGATACCTACCGAACAGCCTTAAGTTGGGTATTTGGTGATGTCAAGCATTCAAGTTTAGGAATGCGTGTGCAGCTGAACACTGTCTTCAGTATTATTATAGCAACTACAGTACTTCATAATATTGCTTTATATAAATACAAATTTTTAACATATTTGCTAATGAGTTGATATTACATATATTTGAAATGGAATGCCCGATTTGTTTAAATAAGTTGGCCGATTTGATCGGTGTATTAGAGTGTACCCATACATTCTGCAAAAATTGTATTTTAGCTCGGTCTGTTGATCATAATACCTGCCCTTTAGGGCGGGAAATTTATAGTAAAATTAAAATTTTTAAAAGTGGTGAATACCAGGAAACCATCACCTCCCCAAAACCTCTAACAAATGTGACTGCACAACCAATACATACTATGGAACATAGCCATAACACGTTGGATCCCTCAATAACATCTGTTGTGAGTATGTTGGTGAAAACATCGATCAAAGAGAAGAAATTTATTTTGACATTGATGATTTTCTAACAGATGAAAGTGATGTTGATAGGGAGAATATGTAAAATAATATGTAAATGTAAATTTTAATTTTAAGTTAATTTTAGCAACCTTGGATTGGCTGTTTTACGTTTAGTTTTTTTGATCGTATCGTGTCGAGCTCAGGATCGTCGTTTTATTACGTGTAGGTATTGTAATGTATCGTAGCCTTTAATTACCCTTATCTTTGGCACGATAAATAAATATGTAATGTTCCCCTTTACTTTATAAAATAAATTATGCTTACTATAAATTTTGCCCTTACCTTTTTGCTTATCCTACAATGATAACTTTTGTGGACGAATTTTTTTTAGGTCACCACGGCTAGCTCTTAATTTTATAAAAAAAATTCTTTTATTGTTAATAACTTTTCCTGATTGCATTAGCTCATCATTAAAATGAACAAAATTCATAAATTTTAAAAATTGATTTATTTGATTTTAAATTAAAAATAACATTTTCATGGCAATTTGATTTTAATGAAAATTTTTCATAAAATTTTATAAATGGTTGTTATGGAAACAATTAAAAGTTTTACACACACGCCTTAAATTTAATGATAACAAAATTCCTTCATTATAAAATAGAATTCGTGTACCCATATAATGAATTCTGCCAGTATTCAGAATTTTAAAATGTCTGCTGACGGAAAGCAAATTGTTATTCCCACGTCTATGAATAGTAAATTTAAGACCTGCATTTGTATTAGTGCAAGTCATTGTATAGGGTTCTGCCCATTTGAATCATCATTAGGAGCGTTTGCTTCTAATTATTATTTATCATATGCAAGATTGGTATCTGAAGATCCAAAGAAACTTCAACCTAAACGATATACCACAGCATTGAGTGAGTTGCAAAAACTTGAACTAAGTAAAATTACAAGTGTAGCATCTACTTCCTCTACTGCTTCTGTATAAATATAAGATTTCTGACCTTTTATTTTGTTCATTAATTCCGCACTGTATAATTAAAGATTTGTAACCTCACTTCTTGATTACATCATTTTCTTTCTTGTATTTTTTTTGTCGTTTACCCACAATTTCTCTATAAATTATCGTTATATTTTTTACCATTTAACATTCGAAGATCCAACTACATCCACCACCATAAATTCCATATTTTTCATACAAATTGGTGAGTACCCTAATAAATTTTTACATTTATCACGTAATATAACCTCTTTTTAGGTTAATCCATTTTCACTTCCCTATTTCGGGTTATTTTAACACTTTTTATTGTAAAAACTCTGGAGCAACCAAATTACGTGTACATCTTCATCAAATTATTTACGTTGTTACTAGGTGAAACAAACACGTTACCAAGGATATTATTTTCGTTGCAAATTTCCAACGCCTGTCTGTTTTTATGTTCTCAAGTTTTTATTGGCAGGTAAATTAATCGATATTTTCGTCACTTGATTTTAATTCAAATAATTGTTTTTATAGGAACGATCCGCAAATTTGAATCTGATGCACTATAATTGTTTAATTTGAAGCGAATAATTGTCCGTTCAGTTTATCGCACCAAATTGTGATAAATATCATCAAGAAACCTTTTTTTTTTTAAGTTTGCATAACACACTAATTACAAATTAACCTAGTTTTATAACAAATTTTAACTAACATAATTTTTAACTAACAATTAATAATTATTTTTTTTTATTTTTGAACTGGGTTTGTGCTACTCCTTTGTTAACAACGTTTTTCTGATTTAGGTCATTGTCAACTCTATGTTACGCCATTGAGTTTTATTGGTGGATTGGTGAATTTTGATGTTGGCTGTATTTCAAAAATAAGTATTCTATCACAGTTGTAATCTAATGTAGAAAAATAATTCGTTTTGTGAAAGTTTATTAGAAAATAATTTTTAAAATTGTTAAATGTTTACAATTTATGTTAATTGCGAGAAAACTGCCAACATCTTGTCGCAAGTTTTCAACGTTATAATATCGTTGTATTGACGAACATTACTTTTTTATTTCCACCATTCCACCGGAGTCACCAGTTTCGGGAGTTAACGGCACGTACATATTACCGCGAGGTAAATTTTTGTTTTTGTGTTGCGTTTTTTGCCTTTTTTGTATTTTGATTGTATCGACCTTTTCTTTTTCCTCAATATAGTCTTGAAGATGGACCCGTTCAGGGTTCGAAACTAGTCGATGTGGTAGACAGTTGTTTTATTATCCCAACCCTCACACCCGAGATTTTATTTTATTCAGATCCGAGGGGAAGAAAAATTTTTATTTCAATTAATAATTATTTTTACATGATCTAATTTTACTTTTATTAATGAATTAATCATTTTATCATTTTGCCATGACTTTTCTAACACTCGAACGTTTATTTAAATTTCTATCTGCAAACTTGTTCATCTTTTAGACTTGCCACTGCAGCTAAGCAAAGAACATTACAGTATTTATACCGCAGTTTTTTTTAAGTTTTTTCGGATTAAGCCATGAAACTGAGCTAGAGGTTAGATATCTTGGTTAGCCTGCAGTCAACTTGATGAGAGGTTAATTCACCTGAGATGTTTGATATCGTTTTCGTTTTTCGCCTGCAATGGGAATGCCGTTCCAGTCTGTTTTCTGCCCTTTCGGGACTTTTTTCTTCTTTACGGCTGGAGTGAGAATACCACTCCAGCCTTGTCGTTTTGCCTAGTTACGCTTCTTGACCAGAACTTAGAGCTGCTTCCTGGACCTTTGGAGATTAATAAAGAAGCTTATTAGGGTCACATTTTTTGTGTCAATACTTAACTAATTAAGAGAATGGTCTTCCCTCTATTATTAATAAGAGGTCTTATAATATGGGCTGGTATAAGAGTTATAGAATCTCAAGGGGTGCCCTTTCCCTCTTATATTCATTACCCAAATTTAGAATCTTATTTGGTTCAGGAGTCGACAATTTATAGATATGAAGGGTATATATATTTACCATACTCTCTTTCATGCCCGGTTAAAAAGTTAGACAGCATGATAGAAGATGAAGAATTGAGTTACTTCTTCTCAACCTTAGGATAAAGATTGTCCAGCTAGACAGATTATAACCAACATAATTGATGCAACAATGGCATACTTAGCAAATGTTATACCTACTACAGATATAATTCCTTCTGAATATTCAAGTTTTTCAGAAGACATGATAAGAGAAGGAGTAAAACAAAAAGTTTTGGAATCAACTTTAATCGATAGGAGTCAAAATATTAGGAAATCAAACGAGAATCTAAACAGCACACTTCACAATCTGCTAGGCAAAGCTCATGATTTAGAATCCTTAGATCCCTCTTTGAGAATCAAGAGATCATCACGGGAATTAGTACGGAAGAAGAGAGTACCCCACTTACTAGTCGCAGCAGATGTGGGGATTTTTACACTGATAGCTAGCGGATTTGCATGGAACAGGTATGATGTCAGCAAGATACAAAGTAGAATGGAGATAATGGATCTTAACTTTGAGAGGATAGCGGATAAGTTGAATGAGCAGACCGTGGCGATAGATAAAATTGTTCTAAATCAGAACAAGATATACACCACTTTAGTAGATACTTATAAGGATTTGTTAGTGTTGAACCAGAAGATTACCTGCTTAGAGGTTACTAATAAGATCACACAAGAAAAGATCAACAATTGGGTTTATATTACCACTCAAAGTTTTGTTCGTAGTGTCAACTCTGCTCTTCTTGGAGATTTGTCATTAGATTTGATTTCTGGGAATACCCTGAAGATGATTATCAAGCATAATATAGAGATCAGAGATACAATTTATACAAAAGATTCCAGAATGTTTTACAGATATGGGAAAATTGAGATCGCAAGTATCAGGTCTAATCCACCAATGCTCACAGGTGTTGTGATATTACCTAATGTAATGAGTTCTATTATTGGGTTAATGTATAGATCCTATACTTGTCCATTTTCAATTGCCAAAGTTCCAGTACGAGCCAAATTACCTATGTACTCTCTGCGTGAGTCTGGAAAGAACTTGTGGGCTCAAATTAGACAAGAGGAATGTGTGAGACAGGTAGGAAGTCTGATTTGTCCCCCAGAAGCTGTATTAGGTGTCATGAATCCATGTCTAAGAGAAATCTTAGATCCAACTAACACCACAGAATTATTAAAGATGTGTGATGTACAGATGATTTCTCCTAACGAAGTAATTGTAATTAGTAATCATTCTATTATGCTGACATCTCAAGATGGACAGGAGGTTGTGATAGGCGGGGAGTTGTACCCTATTAAAGAAAGTTATACCATCTCAGTGACCTCTGAGACAATTAACATCTCGCAATCTTCTTGGGACAATATCACTCTTGATCACCTTCTCCGTTGATACCTGTTCCACATATCACTAATTTAGATTTACTAACTGTTGACCACTCGAATCATACTGGTATTATCATAATAAGCTCATCTGTTATTGCCACTATCTTAATGATTATCGGAATAATAATAATTCAGTTACGACACTTTCGTGCGAGCCGCTCCTAAATACCGCCATTATGCAAATTTAATGCAACCTTTTGTTCAAAGAAATGGTAACGAACTTTTATACAAATCATTCAGTAATTTAAACATCGTCAGTTATTTCTTCGTTATTCTATGAACATTTTCTTAATAATGAAACATTTGAGTCACGCTTTACGCTGGTTTCACGTTTAATGTATTAATTGGATTAAGTTTTCATACCGGTCAGTTTTCAGTGCGATGCAACCGCGTTTTTTGTTTACGCATTTTCACTGGGTTTCCTCCCTGTGTTAATTATTTTCACGATCCAATCTCGAACTGAGTGCAAGTTTTGTGTCGAATTTAATATCGTGTACGAGTGAAATTTTTAATCGGCTTGTATGTTTTCGGGTGTTTTCTTACTTATCGTTTTACCGCTGGGTCATGCGACCTAGAATTGCGTCTTTAGTGACGGAAAAGAAACTGGAACCCCTTTGATTCAATCTTAGCCGTTAACGGAGGTTTGGGATGTCCCACAACCCCATTCTGGATTCAGAAATTTACCACTCGTCGACTGCGTGAACCAGGTATTCAATCAACCCAGATGTCTACCTGGAGTCTCATGTCAGTATTCTCGTGACGACCAACTTTATGTGTAAGTAATTTTACGTTTTCTTGTGCAGTGCATCGATTTGGGATTGTGCCAAGGGTACATTTATTGTTCCTACATACAGTTATTATTTTACACGTATTCATTTTTTTTATATAAACATTTGTATTAATTAATTTCATTAAGTTCAATTACATATAAACTTTTATTTTAATCATTCACCATAGGTGACTTGGTTAACGTTCATCTATTGTTAATAAGTAGAACGGACGTCCGAATTTATTGGGGGTTAGTGTTAAGATTCGGTTCTAACGTGCATACATGCACCTGTTTGTTGTATCATCGTACGACTCGTACACCAATTTAATAGTTCTGAATATATGTATTAACCGTAGTTTTGAGTGTTATTTTTGTGTGTTACTATTTGTTTTTAGAATAAGAAACCATTACTGTGACGTCACGAGGAGGCTGAATGAGATTCTTCGTGGGCAAGGTAAAGCTCCTTATCGTATACCGGTCACGTAATATTCTTCAAATTCGTTGGCTTTATTTCTTGCGTCGCGTAAAGTAGCAAATTTGTGAACATTCTCTTCGTGCGGGTTCGGCAATTTTTGCTGAGTCATATTTTCATCAGCCTTACTTAATTGAGACTTATTTGAAGATAAAGCAGCACGTAACATATTGCGTTCGCATACTGATACAGAAGTGCTACCGTAAAGTGAGGTTACTTTGCACTCCGTCGGGTAACTTTGCACCAATGGTGTAAAAGTATATATCTGGTCACCCTGTATATAATTTTATTTTGTTGCGCTAAAAACTTTTTGTACCGATAGAGGACACTATAAGTGTGATTACAGCATGTTAAATTCCCACTCTTAACGTTAGTTGTTGATCAATTGCCGCCGAAAAGTTTAACCTAGAAATTTTGACTTTATGAAGTGTGGTAAAATCATATTGCCAAGAAGCTCCTGGGCGATATATATTGGTAAGTACACGTTAAATTGCAAGTAAAATTACTTTTGTTTAAATATAAAAGTTGAAATAAAGCTATTACAAGTTAGAAATACCTAAAAACAGTGATTTTTGTAGTTAGTGCACTTTATCTTCTAAGTTGGGGATACTTTGTAACGAATTTTTGCATTGCGTTACTGTCTGTATTTATTCCTCAACACCATGTACATTCTTTTTGATATCTACAGACATGGTGCGCATGTCTGTTAATGGCCGAAGCATTAGCATTTTTGGTTTTGTGTCGAGTGACGTTTAACTCGTGCAAATTTTTGCTTTTCTGAATATAATTAATGTTTTAGTTTGTTAAACATTATTATATTGTTACTGTACGCTTTCGCGGAATTGTATGGATCAGTAATGTAAGTGACAATTATTATTTAACAACTTTATTTCTAACGAAATAAAAACTTTTTAGCACATGCAAGAGCTGTCAAATTTACCTGTCAAATTGACCTGTCAAATTGACCTATCATAATTTACCAATCAAGTTTAGCTGTGAAATTCAGTTACGATATTCAATTATTGGTTTGACATTTTCCAACCACTGTCAAACCCGGTTACATGTCAATAAGTATAAAAGTTGACGGCTGTTATTTACCATATACCACAACATCGGAACCAACAGATTATTTGATAGCCAGGGTGTTTTGTCTACCAAATCAAGTTCCAGTTGCTTCACTCCGAAACCAGTCGGCAAAGGAATCATTTATCATTCTACCATTGGTGACTGCAGGTGGATTAGAAGGGAACCCGCAATTGTATTGCGTAGTACGGTACTGTTGAACTGTAGAGCGCTTGAAGGTTCGTACCATTATTATTTTTTTCTTTTAATCACAACTGCAGTGTATAGCTACACCATAATTATATTTGTCATTACAATTGCTGTTTGCAATCTTGATTTTTGCCTTTGACTGTGTAGCATTAATTATTAAGATCACTGTATGCTTGCACTGTACATTCAAGAGCGATATTTTTCATTTAATAAACTATTAATTGTTCTTGTAGTTGAGGTTATTTTTCCGATAAGTGATTACCTGGGGATTCCGAACCCACGACCCTTTGCCTCCACAAAATAAGAGCTGGCTTTATACGAACATCAGGGTTACGTCTGTCATAGCTAATTTACTGTCGATAATTTTTGTTACTGACAGATGTTGGCTTGCGCTACCTCGCATTCCTCAAGTCTCATTAGCTTGTAGTGAACAGCGAAGAGCAAAAAAAGTCTACATTGGCGCCCGCCGTGACAGCTAAATTTTTGTGGAATCTTCAGGAGTTGCTTACGGAAATAGAATTTCGTTTGATTGTGCAGTGCAACAGTAAATTTTTTTGAGCTTGATTTTGCTGCGAACACCTGGTTATTGTTGATATCTGGTATCCAATTGATTTATTGTGGTTTACAATTGTTTGAATTTGATTATTTCAATAATATTTTTATCAGACGTTTGATAATTGTGACAGCTCTTGGTAAATTTTGTGTTTTAGAAAATTTTAACGGCGTTTTAATCAATTTTTGAATTAAATTTTTATTATTTGAACTCAATTCATTCTCACCATGTCGAATAGCAATAGTTACGTTGCGGCTTTGACCCACGAAGAGGTTTTTGTAGAGCTACTCTTCCGTGTTGAGAATTCTACCGACATTGCCGAACATAAATCGACTCGCAGAGCTACGTTAAAAAAGTTTCTGCGTGACGAAGCTTTCACTTCCCGTCTAGCGGTCCATAAATACACTCCCTCAGATGTAAATCTCGATTTAAATATATGCAAGCAGGCATTATCAGAAATTTCAGCTCAAATTGATAAATTAGAACAAACACCTGAGTCGACATTATTAGATACCGTTACTAATAGATTGGCTCATTATAATAATCGATTAGATATCATGGAAGGAGCGGGATTTAAAGACACGGAAAGGGGAAACTTATTACAAACTGCTAAAACTCTAAGATCTCGAGTTGAGAATTTGCTACCACTAGGTGAGGATGATGAAGACGATGTAGTCTCTCGTCCTACAGTTAACAATCCGTTAAGGGCAGGAGATAGTGACTCTCCTGGTTATTCATCATTTAGGAAGTCCTCTCTTATACCAGCCGTTGAGTTGGCTGAGGTGCTAAAGACCGTGTTGAACACCAAAAATAATGACCGTGTTGCCATTCACAAATGGAGCCTTACTTTTGATGGTTCCGGGGGTTTTCAAGAAGTTTTCAATTTTATCGAAAGAACTGCAGAACTCTCACGAACTCGAGGGGTTAGTTCGCAAGAACTGTTTGCCAAAGCAGTTGAATTTTTCTCGGGGGAAGCACTAATTTGGTACCGTACCTTAAGTCCCAATATCACCACCTGGGAGTCACTAATTGATGCGTTAAAACTACGTTTCCTTTCTGTAGATTTCAGTAGGTTATATTTAGCTGAAATAAATAACTGCAAGCAGGATCCTAGTGAATCTGTAAGCAGTTATATTGAATCAATGTTTGCCAAATTTGCTAGGGTTACGCCAAAACCCTCTGAAATCGATCAGCTTTGGACCATAAGAGAAAACATGTTACCGTCCATTTCTCTCGTAATGGGTACGACTGCCATAACAGATCGATTAGAATTTATTAAAGTAGCTCAATTAGCTGAGCGATTAGCAAAGAAAACTCTCCCGAGTGAAGTCTCTACGGCAGCGTTGACCTCTGCGATTGCCCCCGTAGCTCCATTAGAATCACCTTCAGTGAATCCTCGTAGGGTGGTTGCATGTTGGAATTGTTCAACGCGTGGTCATTCATATCGTTTTTGCCCGAATCCACCTACCACGTTTTGTTATATTTGCGGACGAAAAGGAGTTACTACACTGACATGCAGTGGTAACCATGCAAAAAACGCCGTTCGGCTAAGCGGAGTGCCTGCTCGCCGCTAGCTTTGAGTATAAGAGCAGATAGGTTAGGTTGGAGAAATTGGTTGGTGCACGTAGGCGCTTTTTGCGGATCAACCGCCAATTCTTCCGCCTTATTCGCTCACCCCACGTCTGACCAACGACCTCATGTGAATCTTTGTGTCGGTAAGGAACAACTTACTGCCTTATTAGATTCCGGGGCAAGTGTATCCATTTTAGGTACTGAAGGACACTACCTGATAAATCTTTTAGATCTTAAGCTGGTACGTAACCAAAGCGTATTTTTACGATCGGCGGATGGTACGTCACAGGAAATTTTGGGTTCTGTGGTGTTACCTATTTCTATTTGCGATGTTGTTCGTCCCCTCAGCGTTTTGGTTTGTGGTAGTATACGAACGCGCCTAACTTTGGGTATTGACTTTTGTAAGATATTTGGAATCAAGGCCGATTTTTCCCGGAATCAATTTTTCGTCAACGAGGTTCAGTCGATTGAGTCCATTAGGGCCGCTGATGATCTAAATTTAGAACAACAAGTTGCTCTTGCTGCCATGAAGGAAAAATTCAAAACACTCGCTCGTGATGGGTTAACTAAAACCCATAAAGTCCAACACCATATAGATACTGGAGACGCTGCTCCTTTAAAACAACGTTTCTACCCGCTTTCCCCCGCGATGCGCAAAATTGCTCACCAAGAACTCGATCGGATGCTCGCGTTGGACATCGTGCGTCCAAGTAAATCTGCGTGGTCGTCTCCGATGCTTCTGGTTAAGAAGAAAGACGATTCGTACCGGTTATGCTTTGACGGTCGTAAACTTAATCAAGTGACACGGAAAGACGCGTATCCACTTCCACGATTAGACGATATCTTAACTCGCCTACAAGACGCTCGATATCTAACGTCAATAGATCTTAAGAAAGCATTTTGGCAGATTCCCCTGACTCCCGAATCTTATGAAAAAACTGCATTTACAGTGCCAGGTCGTGGACTTTTCCATTACGTCGTTACTCCTTTTGGAATTTCAAATGCTCCAATCACTCAACAACGTCTGATGGACACTATTTTTGGACCCCTTCTGGGTGAAAAAATTTTTGTTTATTTGGATGACATTATTGTCGTTTCAAGTACTTTTAAAGAGCATTTGGAGCTGCTTGGTCAAGTCTATGATCGGTTACTGGATGCCAACCTCACCATCAACCTCGATAAGTGTGAATTTTGTCGGTCGAGCTTAACTTATCTCGGTCATGTTATAGATAAGAACGGGTTGCATACTGATCCAGCTAAAACACAAGCCATAACGGCACTTGCCAGACCTACGAATACTACGGGTATTAAGCGATTTTTGGGAATGATAGGTTGGTATAGACGCTTTATATCAAATTTTTCAACCCTGTCCGCGCCTATTACCGAGTTACTCAAGGGTCGCGGTAAACGCCAAGTCGTTGATTGGAATCAAAGCGCTACTGAGTCATTTGAAAGTTTGAAGAAACAGTTAGTTTCTGCCCCTATACTAGCCAGTCCTGACTTCAGTAAACGTTTTTATATACAGTGTGACGCATCCAATTATGGCTTGGGTTGTGTTTTAAGTCAAGGAGAAGGCACGGAAGAACGCCCTATCGCATATGCGTCTAGAACGTTAAATAAAGCTGAGCGAAACTATTCAGTCACCGAACGCGAATGCCTAGCGGTGATCTTTGGCATCGAGAAATTCAGGCCTTATGTCGAAGGTACTGAGTTTACCGTGATTACGGATCACTATAGCCTATTGTGGTTACTGTCGATGAAAGATCCGGTCAATAGATTAGCCCGCTGGAGTGTTCGTTTATCCCAATACACCTTTAACATCCAACATCGAAAAGGGAATTTGAATGTTGTTCCTGATGCGTTGTCTCGCGCACCCCTAGAAGTTTCTTCTTTGGAACTGTCCGAGGATGACTTGGATGCTTGGTATCGTCGCATGCTGGCTCGAGTTGCGGAGGCACCTGCAACTTATCCTGATTGGAGGATAGAATCTGGGCGATTGTACAAACTGATACCAAATTCTCACAACATTGTTTCCAATTTAGTTGAGTGGAAGCAATTAGTTCCGAAGTCGCGTCGGATTGACATTTTCAGAGAATGTCATGATGATCCGACTTCCGCTCATTTAGGAACTTCTAAAACATTTCATAAAATTGGTGAATTGTACTATTGGCCCAGAATGCGTGCTGACGTGGCGAGGTATGTGCGGCGGTGCACAGTTTGTTTGTCGTCCAAGGCCTGCCAGGGCGGACGTTACGGGTTGATGGGTCGCGAAAAGAGGGTTCGCTTCCCTTTTCAGTGTATTTCGGTCGACTTGATGGGTCCGTTTCCCAAATCTGCAAAGGGTAATTCCATGTTATTAGTGGTTTGTGATTGGTTTACTAAATTTGTTTTAGTACAACCGTTGCGCAAAGCCACTTCGAAAGCCATTTGCGATTTTCTAGAAAACCATGTTTTCTTACTTTTTGGCACCCCACAGATTTGTCATGTTGATAATGGTCCCCAGTTTATAAGTCACGAATTTCGGAAACTCATGAGCGATTACAACGTTAACCATCTATTTTATAATGCTTTGTATCATCCACAAGTCAATTTTGTTGAGCGAGTCAATCGAGTTGTCGGTACCGCTATGAGATCTTATGTCAAGGAAGATCACAAGACTTGGGATGTAGAAATCCACAAAATCGCTCATGCTATCCGATCTGCCACTCACGACGTTACCGGGTTTACACCTTCTTTCCTTAATCTAGGGCGTACCGTACCCGCTAAGGGAGATTATTATGGTCGAATTATGGATCTGAGGGGGGAGGATTTAACTTTGGAGAATCGTGAACGGGTGGCTGGGGAAATGAACCGGTTAAACGACTTGTTTGTTGATGTAAGCAAACGATTACACGACGCATATCAACGTAATGCTACCCATTACAATTTTAGGAAGCGCAGCATTAGATTCAAAGCGGGAGATATTGTTTGGCGTCGGAATTTTGCCTTGTCTAATGCAGGTAAATATTTTAGCGGTAAACTCGCCCCTAAGTATTTGAAAAGTCGTGTGAAGGAGGTAACTGGTCCATTGACCTATCGTCTTGTCAACGAGCGCGGTAGAGAGGTTGGTGTTTACCACGTCAAAGATCTAAAACCCCATCCATCAGCTGCAGATTTAGTTGAACCTGAGGATCAGGTTGAAAGACGGTGTGGTGGTTGAGCGAATCTACCTTCTAGTCCGTAAGTCACAACATCTGACTTACCATTTCCTTGGGGTCAATCAGTCCCGACCCACTTTCTTTTGCTACCGTCTTGGCAATTATGGGGGTTGGCGGACTTCTTGCCTTGTGCAGGAATAAAGGGGGGCTTTTCGGCTCTCTGTCGGCGGGGTTTGACTGCGCCTGTTCGTTTTTGCTTCGGTGAGACGTGCTTTTACACCGTGCGCGGTGGGGTCGGTCAGCCTTTAGTTGGCAGGTGGTCGATTGGTCACTCCCTGTGCGGGGTAGGGAGGGTCGTCGGCCGTATTTTTGTCGAGACGAGGTCATTTCATTATCCCCAACTATGATCGCAATTCTGAAGGCGAATTGCGTGAGTTTTTAACGGCCTTCAATGACCTACTGTCATTCCCCGGGGTAAACCTTTCCTCCAATCCTCAAAAATTGTTCTGTGTCCACTGTCTTCACGATTCTTTGGTTTTGGTTTGTTGACTGGCGGTCCACGACGCGTTGTTATTATCTATACGCGAGGACGAGTCATCGCCAATACCATTGAGTTGGGGACGCATTGGCCATTTGAGCAGTTTATCCCTTCCCATCTCCTAAAAGTTTCCAATAACCCAATTACCTATTCCTACCAACATTCCTTCCTGTTCACATTGGGTTCCTTATTATTTCCTAGGGTGGGTTCAGGGTATTATTTTTTTTCTTCCTGGATTTTAATAAACAGCTGTGAACGTTAACATCCGAAGTTCATAGTTGTACCATCTGAGATTATCTCAAACTTATTTTGAATTCGTTGCTGATGCAACTGTTGGAAACCCTTTGTTGGTCGATATTGATCAAACCCCAATTAGTTTGGATTTTTTATTTTTTTTACGTTTCTATGTACAAAGTACTATGAGTGCCTTTGCCTGAGACAACCTTTTTTACTGCTGGGTGAACCTTTTATTATTCACTTTCGAGCCGTGTGATGGGTCCGATGTGATCCCATCAAAGTACTTGTTGGTTATGGACCACTGTATATTTTTTAGTGGATACAGGTCCTATGTGGTGCTGTACCGAACCCATTGAGGATCCCCGTGCATGTTGATGCTAGGGATGGTCTCAATAATTTTTATTTTTGGCTACACGAAGCGTTACGCGCTCAGTCATTTTGGGTTCACGCTTAGGCGGTTTTATTAATGACGTGTCGTCATTAGTGGATACCCACCGTTTTATTATTTTATTTTTTTATTATTTGGGTCAATTTTAGGATTCATTGTTTCTTTGTTTTACTCCAACATTTGTTAAAGTGCGTCTTCAACGCTAAAGTATAACTTATCAGTGCATAATTAAGTCTGGCTGTGACTATTGCTATTATTTTCACGGCATGAAATAATGTTAGGGGGGGGCAATGTAACGAATTTTTGCATTGCGTTACTGTCTGTATTTATTCCTCAACACCATGTACATTCTTTTTGATATCTACAGACATGGTGCGCATGTCTGTTAATGGCCGAAGCATTAGCATTTTTGGTTTTGTGTCGAGTGACGTTTAACTCGTGCAAATTTTTGCTTTTCTGAATATAATTAATGTTTTAGTTTGTTAAACATTATTATATTGTTACTGTACGCTTTCGCGGAATTGTATGGATCAGTAATGTAAGTGACAATTATTATTTAACAACTTTATTTCTAACGAAATAAAAACTTTTTAGCACATGCAAGAGCTGTCAAATTTACCTGTCAAATTGACCTGTCAAATTGACCTATCATAATTTACCAATCAAGTTTAGCTGTGAAATTCAGTTACGATATTCAATTATTGGTTTGACATTTTCCAACCACTGTCAAACCCGGTTACATGTCAATAAGTATAAAAGTTGACGGCTGTTATTTACCATATACCACAACATCGGAACCAACAGATTATTTGATAGCCAGGGTGTTTTGTCTACCAAATCAAGTTCCAGTTGCTTCACTCCGAAACCAGTCGGCAAAGGAATCATTTATCATTCTACCATTGGTGACTGCAGGTGGATTAGAAGGGAACCCGCAATTGTATTGCGTAGTACGGTACTGTTGAACTGTAGAGCGCTTGAAGGTTCGTACCATTATTATTTTTTTCTTTTAATCACAACTGCAGTGTATAGCTACACCATAATTATATTTGTCATTACAATTGCTGTTTGCAATCTTGATTTTTGCCTTTGACTGTGTAGCATTAATTATTAAGATCACTGTATGCTTGCACTGTACATTCAAGAGCGATATTTTTCATTTAATAAACTATTAATTGTTCTTGTAGTTGAGGTTATTTTTCCGATAAGTGATTACCTGGGGATTCCGAACCCACGACCCTTTGCCTCCACAAAATAAGAGCTGGCTTTATACGAACATCAGGGTTACGTCTGTCATAGCTAATTTACTGTCGATAATTTTTGTTACTGACAGATGTTGGCTTGCGCTACCTCGCATTCCTCAAGTCTCATTAGCTTGTAGTGAACAGCGAAGAGCAAAAAAAGTCTACACCAGTTCTGCACCAGTTCTATGGTATACCAGTTATATGGAAAATAGCAGTTACATGGTGCAAAGTATACCGGCGGTATAGCGTTAGTAACTGTTAATTTTCTTTCAGAAAATGCCGCGATCTTATAAAAGAATGCTAGGTTCACGTAAATATGCTGATTACACACCGGAAGATTTAGAAGCCTGTTTAAATGCTGTAAAGGATGGCATGACCACAAGAATCGCTGCTGAAACTTACAAAATACCTCGACGAACTATTTTCTATAAATTGAAAAAAGTGCATATGAACAAACCGGGATACCCGTCTATATTTTCCCATGAAGAGGAGAGGCATTTTGTATCTTCCATTCACAGACTTAGTGAATTTGGATTTCCAGTTACAGAAATAGAATTGCGTCATATAATCAAAAATTACTTATCTCGCCAGGGAAGAAATGTGGTTCGCTTTCGGGACAATCGTCCTGGTAAAGATTGGATCAAATCGTTCCTCAATCGCCACAAAGACCTCACAGCAAGAATAGCATCTAACATAAAAAGAAGCAGAGCAGCACTCCATGAAGACCAGATGAGGGAATATATAGAAAATTTAAAAAACACTCTGAATGATGTACAGCCACATGCCATTGTAACAATTCAATTGTTACTGTGTTTCGCCCAGCGAAACAATTTATTTTCCAATTCTAATTTCTATTACCAGCGTAGGTCGATCTAATATTAACACCTTGAGGACGACCGAATTTAAATGAGAATTCGTATATTTCTATGCCTGTGGGTTTGACAACCAAAACGACGTTCAGGATTTTTCAAAATTAAAATCAGAGAGGTCGTTAAGACAGTTTTGGAAAAGATAAAAGGTCGATAAAATTTTGTAGTTGGAGCAAGACGTGAAAATTTTTGCTCTGCATGGTTTTTGCAATTTTACGATATTTTTAAAATGGTGAAATTTAATTTTAAGTGTAGAAAGATAAGTGCATCTGTTTTTGACGCTTCCGGACCGATATCATTCTACCACATCGGGAAAAATGTTTCCCATGAATGTTTTGGGATCATTAATAAGTTACACGAATGCAAAAGGAGTTCATCACTCGTAAATGAGATTAACAGATATGATGACGGTGATTTTTTTAAAAAATGTCTTAGTCTATATAATGACAAACAGTTATCGTTAAAAATGGGAAATTCATTCCATATATCTAATTCTGCCTCATTTTTTTATCCTGAGTATAATTTTAAGAAATATTCACCTCACATTTCTGATGTGGATAAAATGATATCCGTTCCAGACTGCAGCTCATATTTACGAAGTTTCTGTTGCACTCTTCAAATTATTGAGAATAATTCAGTTGAATGTCTTTTAAATGATTTAGCTAAGCAAATACTATCTTTTATTTCTAGTATATCAAAATATGTTCAAAAGCTAACACCTGAACATGTTGATAGATTAATTGGAAACGTCGAATTAGTTAGTAATAAATCTAAACTGATAAATATTTTTAGAAGTTCTCGTGGTTCTCTATTACAGATGCAATATGATAAGATGGCTGCGAATTGTGAGCAATCACAATTATATTTAATTCAAGATGCTCTGGCTTCATCTTTTAGCCAGTTTTTGCATCATAAATACCCTAATGGTATGACGAAGTTTGAAATGAATGAGGTTTATGCTCGACATTTAGCTATGCCCAATGATTATAATATGTTTGGTTGTATTGTATTTACTCATATGTGTCGTAATGATGCAGTTTCTGAGCGCAATTTTTGGGAGTTATGTCTTAAATATTCTCAAATTGATCAAGGTCTTGAACGTATCCATAATATAAGTCATTTACTTAAAGTATGGGTTACGGTAAGTTATAATCGCTTTGATTTTATTAATGAAAATCAATGTGATTTATTCGCTTTACACGATACTAAACCTTGTTATAGTATCTATAAAATTAATGCTAGTAATCGCAGTGATGTACTTAATAGTTTGGGAAAGCAATGTGTTATAGAAGATTTATTTGAAATGAGTGAATCTTATTATATTTTAAAAGTAAAATTCACACATAGTTCCTTGGCATTATGCAGTGTTCTTACTTCGTGGGGATTGAACTCTTAAGTTCGGTGAATCCAAATTCTGACAATTCCTTCAAATCATTCATTGCAAATGATCAATCTTTATACGGGGGGTTGGTTGGAGTAATTGTTTGTATCCTATTTGGTTTAGCAACACCTTAAATCATACATTACTTATGGGGGGTTGGTCGGGTAATGTTTGTCTGCTTATTGGTCCAATAACATCATGGATCAGGTAAATCTGCTAAGGTTCGTTTACCTACTGGTTACATAACACCATAAACCAGATTACCATTCTATTTTTTTATAACTACGTACCACTATATCCAGGTATTAGTTATTCCACCTTTACAACGGGCAGAGGCTCTGCTTTAGTCTTGGTAGCAATCTTTGTTGGTTAAATTGTTTAACTAAATTTTAGGAATTTGTTCTTTTTTTTTGTAAGAAGCATTCCGCTTAGCTACCACGAGCTGTAGTAGAGTCTATTTCGCAACTGTGTGTGCTCAAATATTTTTCGTTTATTTATCATTTTCCTTTTAGTGTTGATTTAACGGACTAAGAGATTTCTGAAATCTGTTACTTCTTCGCTTGGCGCCCGGGCACAGTTATTTTCGCAAAGCAGATCAATTAATTTTATACGAACCCACGAACGCTTTCGAGCGACCCAGCGAGCTCCGACACTGGGTAATTCCTATGAGCTAGCTGCCTTGTACCTTCCAACTACAGGCATGACAAGTGGCGGATGAAGCGGGAAAAGCGACAGGTGAAGTCGAAAGCTTATGCTTTTTATAACCATTTGCCGGGTTATGGCTTATCTACGTGACACACAAAGTTGGTGTCAGGTGTGGGGTTTGTCGTTGCCCCCTCCTCCTCCATCCAATTGTTCCAAATGTTACAATTATGATGAGACCAACCTGTCTGATGATCCCGGCCAAAAGAAAATCTTAACAAAACGTGGAGTCAAATATCCAGAACGAATTTGCAATTCATCTAAAAGCAGTATTTCACTGATGTTTGCAGGAAATGCGGCTGGAGAGCTATTGCCCCCCTACGTTGTATACAAGTCCAAGCATCTCTGGGACACTTGGACCGAGAATGGTCCTCCAGGGACACGTTATGGAAACACTGCGTCTGGATGGTTTGAGTCTCATACATTCGCAGACTGGTTTATATCACTTTTGTTGCCAAAACTAAAGAAAATCTCAGGAAAGAAGGTCGTTATAGGCGACAATTTATCTTCACACATAAATATGGAAGTCTTGGATTTGTGCAGAGTAAATGATATTCATTTTGTTTGCTTGCCGCCCAATAGCACACTTGTAACTCAACCTCTAGATGTCGCGTTCTTTGCTCCTATGAAGAGGGCGTGGAGAGAAATTTTATCATTTTACAAAGAGACTCATATAGGGAGTAGAGCTAATGTTCTAGAAAAACAGCATTTTCCGTCACTACTACGATCGCTAATGAAAAAAATAGGAGATAATGCTGCTGAAAATTTAAAAGCAGGATTCAAGAAATGTGGAATCGTGCCTTGTGATGTTACTCCACTGTTAGAGCGAATACATACAACTCACCAATCTAATAATGCTGATAATACGAAATCTATTGAAAATTCATTTATTGCGTATTTAGATGGTAAAAGACAGGAAGCCACGCAATTTAAAACTCGTGGTAAGAAAAAAAAATAACTGTTCCGGCTGGAAAAAGCATTTCTCACTCTGAAATATACGTTAGTACTGATCTAACTGCAGCATCGACTTCTACATCAAATAATAAATCCACTTTGGAAGATAGTGAAGATAGCGCTGTTGATGACAAACTACCAGTATTCAGTGATTCAAATGATGAAATTGACGAAATAGAGGAATTAAATGAGGAAACTGAGTTCAACCAGAAACTTATCACCGGCACTTTAGGAACCACTGTAACAAAATATGTTTATTTCGTTTCAAATGTTAATTCATAACATTTAAATTACTTCAAATTGGTACTCCGAGCGCCCTCTCTTTACTCACTTTTACAACGAACGAGATAGGCAGAATATAGACGCGCGCCGTTAGAAATTAATTTTGGCTTGCTAGTGCGACGAGACAGTTCGATATTATTGATCGCGTGAAAATCAATTATTTTTCAGTCGATTTTCGTTGCAAAATTAGTAATACGCAGTAGTTAATTTCACCGTCATTACGGATTTCGTGAAAACAGTGCGTAACTATTTTGTTTTAGCCAGTTCAACCATTTTTTGGATATATCAATTTTGTTATCTCGAGCCACCATATTTTCTTTATCGAAGTACAAAGTATTGCCAAATATAATTTTATTTGGTAACATTCGTCTGGTGACTATTTTGACAGCTGCTTTTATTTACATTTGGAAGTCGATTGTTATTGTCAGTCGCAGCTTCAGTTTTTGTGATCAAATTGTACTGGACGATCACTTTGTCTTATTTGGATCGTCAACCTGTACCTTACTATCGACGCAGCTAAGTGACGCCTGTCCATCTTCGTGTCCGCCTGCCAGAACCTGCTAATCGAGTATTACGTCGGTGTACTGCCGTCCGAGGATTCTGGATTGGAGGCCATTGGAAGTCAACATCAACCACTGCATTCCATACAGGGATTACTGCTGTCATTACTATTGTGTGAACTCATCTTGAGCTCAGGTGAGACAAATTTAATATTCTTGTTTGGATTTACTTGTGGTATTGTGATATATTCAATACAGTCAATTATTTGTATTGACGGGCCTACCATTCTGGGTTCCCGTATTGTGGTCACCTTTGACGTACCGTTGTTACATCAGTTAACGTGCCTACTATTTTTAAGCACGTCACTTCCACAAGCGTTTGTAATTGTTGTAATCGTTTCAATTTTCATTAAAACTTTATTGTTTAATCATTGTTTTATTTTTCGACGAAGCGTACCCTCGTTATTTTCAGCACAACGCAGAGTGGACTTACGACCCTCGCCTCGAGGCTATAGCGAGTTAGCTTATACGAACATCAGGGTACCACGAATATAAGTAGGAGTTTTACTTCTGCGTGGTTTTGTTTGCTTTTCCAAACCGTTCTCCCATTAGGAACGGAAAGGAGGGTAAACATTACACCACCATTGCCGAAAAGCTTAAAAAATCGAAATTGAATGATGTAACTAGAGCTGTTGGAGAACATGTTTTGTTTTTATATGAAGATAACATATATCCAGGAGTGATAACGTCTTTAGATAAAGATGGCGCTATGATAAACGCTATGGCAAGGTCTCTAAAATTTTGGAAATGGCCTGAAAAAAGGGATGAAATATGGTACACATGGGATAAAATAATCGGTGCAATAAATTCACCCAAGAAAATGTCGAAGCGTGGTTTATATGCTGTCCCCGAATGTGATAAGCTATGGTGGGAGTGATTTTCAAGCATGCTTTCTATAATTTTTTACTTTATTTTTAAACTGTTAGTAATATTTTTGTTTTTGGGATTTTGTTTTTGGGATATTTAGGAGTTTTATCTATGTTTTGTGAACAATAAAGTATAATAAGACAAACAAAGTCTATATTATTTGTGTTATAATCTCATTGAAATATTAAAAAATCTTTTAAAATGCGGGCATTGATGCAATGTTTATAATGATGTCGAAATATTTTGCATCAACACCAATTTATTAGCCAAATATACCACCTAAATTAAGCTGTGCAAAGTATCCCCGTCTTAAGGTATACTTTGCACCACAATTCTAAAAAGTTTTTGTAAAAAAGGGCTCAATGAATCAACTTTTAATTGTTGTTACGATTATTTCACTACCCCTGCTATGGCTATCAATGATACCTAAATACTAAAATTGCTTTTAGTACATTATTACAGAACATCAAACAGTACAAGTCAAAAAATTGGTGCAAAGTAACCCCACTTTACGGTACGTTTATTGCAATTTTGAGCGTTGTAGATGGATGCACTGGACAAGGGTGGTAAATTTGAATTTCCACAATTTTCATTCGCCTTCAATTTTCTAATCGTTACTTCGGAGTTATTTAAGAAAATATTCTTCAAATTCGTTGGCTTTATTTCTTGCGTCGCGTAAAGTAGCAAATTTGTGAACATTCTCTTCGTGCTTGTTCGGAAATTTTTGCTGAGTCATATTTTCATCTGCCTTACTTAATTGAGACTTATTTGAAGATAAAGTGTAGTGTTCTAAATAATAGTACAGTAATAATTTAAAGTATTTAGGAAACGCTGACTTGCGTCTAGTATTTCTAGGTATGCAGGTTACACGTGTATTGTGGTTTGCACTTAACACTTCTTGCAACATGCATTAAAGTAAGTCAGTAATTTAATATAAGAGTAGTTATAGGGTAGTCATAAGAAGAAGTAGTTAGAGACCTAAGTTAAGAGTAGTTGTGATCAGTTGTGAGACATGGGCCCAGTAAGGGCATAATACAAATAAATACATAAATAAAAGATAAATAATTAAATACGTTCATTCATTTCCACTACAAAAGCAGCACGTAACATATTGCGTTCGCATACTGATGCAGAAGTGCTACTTTTATTGCAATTTTGAGAGTTCATTATTTTCAGAGTTTCTGTGAAAACGGTAGGTTGCCCAAAAAAATTTATTTGACGAAAGTTGTAGCCCGTTAAATTCCCTATCCGGTTTGAGCCGTTAGTTTTTCTCTTAGACGTTTCGTTTAAGATATACGGGTTTCGCAAGAAAATTTAAAAAAAAAACCTGAATTTTTTAAACATTTTTTCCCTTAATTTAATTTATAACTCGAAATCCGTTGATTCTAGAAGATAAGGGGTTATAACCTAATTTGTAGATAAGCGAATGATCTTTAAAAAAGTTCTAATCCATTAACCTTAAAAAATCAATAATATCGGAGCTATGGCCGTTTGAAATCAGAAATTCAAAAAATTGCTTTAAAGAGAGGTACCCCCCAAGGGTTTGGACTTGGGAAAAAATTTTATTTGAAAATTTGATAGTGTTCGGTGTGCGTTTTGTGCAAACATTATTGGTAGCTGAGAAGCGGGGGATGATCCTATGATAGTACATAAAAAGTGGTCTCCAAGGTGTCCTTTGCGTTTTTGCGCATGTTTGCGGATTTTTTCCCAATTAGACCCCCAAAAATTATGCAATTGGTAAAGATGTTTGTGGGTATAAAATGTACCCCAACTCAATACCCGACAACTGTCTAAATAGATCTGAAAAATTTGAAGATTTGAGTGATAAGTTCAAAATAAGTTCACTAAATCGCAACTCCACTGTTATATGTATATTTTTTCAAGTAACTCACTCCTCATTTATAATAACCATTTTTCTGAAAAGATTATAGATGATCTTATTCGGGAATCTTCCGAAAAGCATGCAATAGTTATTCCTCCTATTGCTGGCAATTGTGACGTCAGGTTGCAAGAAATTTTGATGCCAGGAGGACTTTTAGAAACGAAAGATATTGCTAAGGTAAAACGTTTTTTACTAAAATAAAGTTTTATTTATTTTAATAGATTACCTTGGTCGGTTTAACCAATGTACTTACTTCCCCCCATTTGACAACCTTTGGTTTCAAAAATATTAATACGAAATTATCATTCCGTATAACACAATTAATTAATTCGTGTCTTGCATCCAGGACTCTTCCCCAGTCCGTTAAAATCTGATTGATATCATGTAACTTATTTTAAAATCATATTTACTTTTTTTTACACAAAGAAAAAAATATCACAAGAACATAATTCATTATAAATTGTAGAATTCGCTAACTACTTTAGTAAATGTTGATAACAATGTCAACTGTCTCAATTTTCAATGTAGCCAATACTTGTATCTATAACGGATTTTTGTATCTTATATCCGTTATCGATCAACCTAAATCAATAATTTGTTGACCACTGCCAATTTTATTCAAAATTATTGAGACGGGTCAATATACACTTCCACTCCCATTTTTCGTTCTTCCGTGGATACGCATGTCGAGTCCGCCATGTTGAGTGTAAGTTCACTTTTGATCCGACGGCTGAAGTGTGAAGTTCTAAAGTGTGTGCATTGCTGCAGTCTAATTATTTTTATTGCGATTTCAAGTGGAAATTCTTACATCGAGTTATTGAATATCTAAACCGAGTACACGTGGGTGAGATTGATATATATTTTTTGATACGGAAGCCACCGTAGCATATTTCACTTCGACATCTGGATGTCAATCACCATCTTTTTGTGCTGATTATTTTATCGCTCGACTGCACTTTGCGCATGCTTGAACGCCCTCTTGTGGGATTTTATGGTGACAAGTTTTGTCAACAAAGCGTTCCGAATTATTTGGAGATACCATCCTCCTGCTTTTGCCAGTCGTGCAAAAGTCACATCGTCGTGTCCGTTGCCATTGTTGTCGTCGTACTGCGTTTATTTTTTGTGACACTTCCTGCCGATTAATCGAGCAAGCCTGCGTCAACCGTGCTAGTGATTTTGGATTTCATTTTGGAGCTCAGCATTACACCAGAGTATTTTGGAATAACTCTTTGGGGTGGAAAAGTCCAGCCATTGTCCTATCACCGAGTCGTGGGGTCGCTGTTGGAATCATTCGAGGCGTGCAATTCTTACTGGTGGACCGAGGTTTAGCGGACGACAATTCAACTTCCGTTCTCGTGGGCAATCCATCCAAGCAGGTTGGGGTACCTGTCATCTTCGATTGTGTGAGCTTGCCAAGTACTTAGGTAAGACAATTTTACTTTCTAATCTGTTTTGGGTAGTGATTGCCTTGTTTACATTACGAGTATTTATATTAACGTCACAAAGAGGTGTCGTATTTTGACATCTCTGTTTTTTTTTGTTCGCCGGATCTCCCCACAGGAGGATTGATTCACGCAATTGTTTTTTTATCTGGCTTCCTTCAGAAGCCAGCAGAACTTGTATTCACCACCGAAAGGTTGTTGCCATTTGTTACATTTGTTTGTGTAATATTGATTATTTGTGTGTAATTAAATCAATTAAAATCATACCGTATTTTATTTCCCTGGAAGAGGGGATACTTATAACCTTTTTAGTGAGATATAGAGATCTGGACCCACGTCCCTCGCAGACCGACGTTACCATCATAAGAGCTAGTTCATTACATCCAGGGCTCCCCACGTTAAAAAAGTGAGGTGGTTTTCCACTTCGCGTGGGAGGAGATTTCTCGATCCTGCATCCGCGGGAGAGAGGTAATTCACTTCTCATATCATAGTGGCGCGAATTGTCTGGACACATCAAAATTGCTTGTTGCTAATAACAACTTAAAGATATTGCGCAATTCAGCGCTGAATCAATAATAATGTTGGTAGAGTAGGGTTACAATTCTTCCCCCTTATGCCAAAAGCACGAATGTGCAAAAATTGCTATTTTGACCTATAAGTGCAGTTTCTTTCTAAGAAAGAAAATTTTTTTTTTTTAAATTAACGTTAGATTTTGGCTACAATATATTCCAATAACAATAAAAAATTGTCTAAATTACAATTAAAATTGATTAATTTCATTTACTTCATAATTTAGTTCAAATGCACTTGAGTGAAAATTAGAAAAAGCATATTCGTGGTTTTGGCACAAGGGGGACGAATTTAAATCGATTATTGCAATATACATTAGTCAATATTTTTAATTTCCGCAGATCAGCAAATATTATAAATTGGAACTAAGAAACGTTTTTGTCCTTTTTATTGATTGGTAAAATTAAGCGGACTTTAATTTCCAGAAACATGATGAAATATCAAGAGAAATTGAAGAATTCCTTCAAGAATACGATGTAGTGAAAGAGCATGATGTAACTCAACCAAACGTACTGCTTACTCCTGCCGCTAAAAGTAGGAATCGTCAAAACTTATTAAGCTCCCTAGATGCAGATAACGAAAAAGTAAAAATATTTGTTTTTAATTTTCAATTTTTATTTAATTATATTATTTCTAGATGCTAGCAAGGTATAAACCTTTCATTATGAAGGATCCGAATATCTTAAAAATTTATGAAAAAACAAGTAATGAGTTTAGGGGAGAGCTGCTACATTTCTGGTTCAAGAATGGGATGATCTAGAAAACTTAATAATATTTTTTTAATTTTAAAACCATTCGAATGTTTATTATATATTTTTATATTCATTTTTATTTTATTTCCAATATTCAACCCAAAACGAATTTCAAAAATCATTTTATTTTTCCCAATATTTTTGGAGTTTTATAATAAATTAAAATTATTTATTAATCCACATCAATTTGCTTACATATGTACTTTATATTTCAAATAGATTTTTAAAGTAGCCATGAAATAGCATAATGTCATCTGTACTGCGGAGCTAAGCAAGAAGGTCCTATCTGGCACTTTTAAGAAAATGCAGTTACATACATAACTAGATGTAGATGACCTATTGATAGTGTCCGAGCTTTTCAGGTATTAGCTCGCATTGTCGTTCCGATTTATGACATGAAGTTTCGTATCGTACCCTCCGACTCGAGACGTCGAGTCTGGAATTTATCGGGTAGTTTTTACCACTAATATCGTTGTTCGTGTCGATCCATTGAGTAATTTACGGATTCAGTTTAGAGATTGAGTTAATTTTAGCAACCTTGGATTGGCTGTTTTACGTTTAGTTTTTTTGATCGTATCGTGTCGAGCTCAGTATCGTCGTTTTACTACGTGTAGGTATTTATACCGCAGTTTTTTAAGTTCTTTCGGTTTAAGCCGTGAGACTGCGCTAAAGGTTAGATATCTTGGTTAGCTTGCAGTCACTTTGATGAGAGGTTAGTTCACCTGCGATGTTTGATATCGTTTTCTTTTTTCGGCTGCAATGGGAATGCCTTTCCAGTCTGTTTTCTGCCCTTTCGGGACCTTTTTCTTCTTTGCGGCTGGAGTGAGAACACCACTCCGGCCTTGTCGTCTTGTTTAGTTACGCTTCTTGGTCAGAACTTAGAGCTGCTTCCAGGACCTTCTCCCCAAGTTTGGTACGCAAGCTTCATATCGCTGTTGCCATGCTTTGACAACTCTTCTACTTTGGCTGCTGAAATGCCATATCTATACGAATTCTAAAGACGATCTTATCTCGTACCCGTTATTTTATGGAGTCGTATCTGAACAATATGTTAAAACTGCGGAATATTTTATAAAAATATGTTTTAAATTTGTAAAGGAGCTACAGGAATTCCAGAAATCGAAAACTTCATGTAACAAATTATATCAAATGTCCATCTTCGATGGCGATATCGAGGTAACGGTTTTTAATTATTGGATAGCAGACAAAAAATTTAAAGTCGTGTTGGAAATGTACATAGATTTTTCCAATGATCCAGTTTCCAGGATTTTCCAAACATTGTATTGGTTAAATAAGAGTAAAAGCGAGTTTTTAGGAGAGGGGTGGGGGAGGGTTAAGTACACAAACTTCGGAACCCTTAATCAAACTGGGAATCGCTATCGCTATATATAGTAAAAAAACCAACCACCATGACTATTTACGTAGTCAATAATAATAACTTCTGTGGTTTGTGGGAAGTTGTATTAACAACAATAGTTGCAAAACCTGAAGATAGCAACTATAGGAGGGTGGGTTTGTACAGATACATAATACTTAATTTTAAATTAGCAAATATTTTAAATAGATTATCTATTTTCCATAGAAATAATGTAAACTGCCAAAAATTCATTATTATTATGATAAAATATTGTTATTATTATGATAAAATATTGTTTAGCGTGCAGGTGTATGTTAGCAAAATAGAGCGATAATTTTTCATATATAATAGGCTTGTTTCATCGACGAGTTCTCGTTAGTTCTAGAATTATGCGCATGCTCTTTAACTAAGATCTGTTAAGATTTTAGTTAAAGAGCATGCGCATAGCTCTAGAACCAACTAGAACTAACGAGAACTCGTCGATGAAACAAACCTAATAATCAACCTATTCGGTTCTCAATTATTGTGTCGCTCTAGTTATCGTATAATGTAAGTTTAAAATTATTTTGTTAAATTTATAAATATTATTTTTTAATTGTAATCTTTCTTTGGTGTAGACCTTGAAGACTGTTAGCCAATAGTAATAATTGAGAGAACCTCCCCTCCATTTATAATACTAGCCTTGGTTTTTAACCAAAAGGTGTGGTTTATACGAGTCTAGATGTTTTATATAAATACAAATTTTTAACATTTTTGCTAATGAGTTGACATTACATATATTTGAAATGGAATACCCGATTTGTTTAAATAAGTTGGCCAATTTTATCGGTGTATTAGAGTGTACACATTCTGCAAAAATTGTATTTTAGCTCGGTCTGTTGATCATAATACCTGCCCTTTAGGGCGGGAAATTTATAGTAAAATTTAAATTTTTAAAAGTGGTGAATACCAGGAAACCATCACCACCCCAAAACCTCTAACAAATGTGACTGCACAACCAATATATACTATGGAACATAGCCATAACACGTTGGATCTCACAATAACATCTGTTGTGAGTATGTTTATGGATGTTCTAAGAGATCTTGGTGAAACCTTCAAGTTATAAATCAAATCAAATTACCAGTATTAGCATATAAATAAAAGGTATAGGATACAGACAATGTATAATATGAAGATTTTTTGTTTTTAAAATCTAAGAAATATTTATATTGGTGGTTATAAATTTTAATGTGTTTACTACACCCCCATTATATGCAACATACAGTGTATGCTATGTAAATTTTGGTAGTAGTAACCATATATAAAGATGCTGTAAAACGCTATTAAACACACAACCAATTCAAAAGCTCGATCAACCACACAACCCATTTAAATCTATTGACGAATTACAGCAAACAATTATAAATAAAGATGGCATTAATAATCCAACATTATAAAATTAAAAACGGTATATTAGAAAATTTGCTAACTAATAATTTGACGTTAAATGGTAAGAATGTATTTTAGAAACTTAATTATTTTGATTTGTTTACTTTTTATTTAATTTAGAATATCGGTCAAATATTGGAGGTTTGCAAGCTGTGAATAAAAGTGATAGTGAAGAAATTGAAGTCAGTGAGGTACATGAAAATGAAGTATGTGAAAATAAATTATGCGAATATATTGATAAAGAGCTCTCTGCTAACTATATTGACAACTTCGACATAAGCAAATTTGATACCAATATATCAAATTTGCTTGATGAAGATATAGATTTTGTAACGTCCTTTTGTCACACTGGACGTTTTGCGTTGACAAAGTTTTTGTCAACAAGGTTGATTTCCATTTTTTAATTCCATTTAAGTTTTTCAATAGTTAACAATTTTTATTAACACCATTTTATTTAGTTCAATTGTAATTAACACCCTTTTTAAATTCAGATTGATTTTCAATCAATTATTTTTACTTTTTCATGCCAGCGGTTATGCAACCTATTTAACATACATTTTAATTATGAAGTTTACTGCTTTGCGCAGGGTCGAACAAGAGAGGTCCACCGGCAAGCATGACCGCAGGTCGCATAAATTTTTGCTCTTCAATTTTATTAAAGTTTTGTGGGGTAATTTCACACCCAAACCAATTTAAAGTGATGATGTTCGTTGTCGTAAAAGGTATGACAAATTTGCTTAATCATCGAGTGATTCATGCGACTGTAAATCGATTTTATGGATCGCAAATTTTTCAATGACGCTATCATGGTAACATGGCGGCACGTCCGTTAAAGTTTTTGACGTTCGCCTTTTTGGTCGGAACCCGTCGAGTATGGGAGCTCATGGAAAGCCGCGAAGTTTTCATGATGTTTTTGACGCTCGACAACGTCGATCGAATTTTTGAATATAGAAACTTGTGACGATGCTGTCCTAAATTTGGATCGCGGCTGCCGACTCGAACCTGGCGTTAACGGCAAAACATGGCCGGCTATCCGAACGGGGAATTATTTTGTCCAATGCTTTCAACCCCGTCCGATTAGGCAAAACCAGAAGAATTGTTTTATCAATTCCAAGGAACAGCTCGACGTCCAATCGACTCAAATGGTGCCAGCTTCAGATTTTCCAATCAACTTAATTCAAGCTGATTATTTTTCGAGGCATCATTTGGTCACCAGATGTCCCGTGCCAAGCGAATTTTATTGCAATGCGAATCCTAATCACAGCTGACAACCACCCAGTAATTATGATCGTATGGATAATCAAATTTTCACTAACATATTTTTTCACTTTTAAATTAATAACTATTTTTTTAATAATTTCAATTGACAATTCTTCTACATGTGTACTTTTCTAAAATACTGTTTTAGATTAAACTTTTACACCGAACGAATGAAGGACATGTCACTCAGCTCGTATACCTTTTTATAACGTTACCCCGGTAAATTGGTAAGTATTTAAAGAACTGTTTACATGTGAAAATTGTCGAAATTTGATAAATGCCTTCAGCATAGCTAATTTTAAATAAAGATTTATTCATCGTTAATTTGTAGACCATCCTCAATGGCTACAAGTTTATTACTTGCCTGGTTTATCCAGTTTCAATGGCGTGAGGTACACGCAGTCTTTTCATAAAGACAGTCAAATTCGGAATCGAGATTTTGAGTCGATCCGAATAATACGATGTTCAAACTTTTAAATTTTATTTTATGTAAATGAAAATTTTTGTGTTTTATTGAGTATTTTGTTATCTTTTATGTGTGTACATTTGAGGAATTGTTCCGTTTGTTTACATTTTTTTATAAATTTTATTTCAAATTAAAAGTGTGTTGTTCTACCCAGATAGTCAGTTTTATTTTATTTTTATTTCAAATTTTGTCCCGAGAAAGGCCTCTAGTTATCGAAAGCCCTATTGGGGCTGGCGTCCAAAATAAGGTAATAATTAATTTGCAAAGAAAGTTTTTTTAAGAACCTACGAATCTCTTCGGGAGAGCCCAGCTCTCGGCACTTAGTACTAAACGTACAGGGCCTAGCCGTTACGCACCCTCCATCGGCGAACATGAAAAGGGCAGGTGAAGCGAAGAAGACTCCTTTTTTTACAACCACTTGCCGGGTTGTAACTTTTTGTATTCGTTTACGAGTTTTGAGCGTTTCATAAGATTAGTCCTTTGTGGGTCTTTTGTGTTTTGTTTACCCGAAAATTCACCCTTTCCCTAAACATTTCATCTGCACCAAGCATTAACTCCATTACTACACTCCATATACCTTATACACAACATGGCCACACTCACCCCTTTTAAAGACGGTTCCGTAGAACACATTCTCCCCTCAGATATAGTCAACACTGTACCTAATGAAAAAGAGAAGCGTTTAAAAAGAACATTCTTTGACAGAGCTGAAATTGCGAACCAATTAGAGACGGACATTGGCGATTCTTTTATTATCGACGTTCAACCCGACTTTCAAACCATAATTTATTATTTACTATACACAACGAAACAAGAGTTTTCAGACACTTTTATGAAAGGACAACCATACGTTAGCACTTTCAGTCTAGTTTCATATAAATTATTGATCATTTACAATGCTTTACTATGGCATGATATACATACGCGACCAGTACCCTCGCTTCACTCAGCATACATAGCAAACAATGTTAGACATCGACAACTACATGAACAGATTGTGCAATCCACGATCCCCCCAGACGTAGCTAGATTAATTTATCAGCTTACAAACACAAAAGACCCACAAAGGACTAATCTTCAATTCATCCCTAACCTCGCAAGCTTTTCCCATCCCCATGATTTCGGTCGTTTATTTCCACCACACTTATTTCTCCTCATTCATAACAAATTTGAATCACTTAGACGTGATCAAACAGAAGATCAAGTAATGCGTGAAATTTACAACACTGTTGTTTACTCCGCGAACAATGTTCAATATACATTTAGCAACCTCTTTGGAGGCTACTTTTCTATTGATGATACTCCATTTAGTCACATAAATTGGCTTAATAGAGAATTATCCGATACAATTGAACCCGCTGTTGGTAACATATACAGAATCAGACCCACGCTCGTTAAATATAGGCTTAGACCAATGAATTTCCAAAACATAAATCCGAACCCATACTTCATGTACGCAGGCCTCCATACCGAAAATTTAGAGACATTCACTCTCCACATAACGTATATAAATAGATATTATTCAACTAACTTTCCTAACTACAAGCCCCTCATTAACTATATTGAAAGAGGATCAGGTCTAACGATTTTAACACACTCCATTGAATCTGCAACTCTCCCAACATGGCATCAACTTCCACCAGACCCTGCGGTAGATGACATTGAAGTTATTGACGACGATAGATACGCTCAAATTTGTAAATTTTTGCAAGAGCCATCTGTATTTAGATCCGAACTAGAACCTCTCCCAGCAACCGCGAATCCAAACCTTGCTTTATGGGACAACACAGAATATGACCCTTCGAATGCACCCTATCCTCCCGCCATATTTGACGAAGATAAGCACTCATTCCCCGATGTTTTCTGGATGCAACCATTCAGTAGAGACACCTCGGTCATTAACCACTCTCTTATTCTAGGAATCAAGATTGAAAATTACAATATTGACGGAACTATAATTCCAGTCCCAAATATTGACAACTCAATCATTGAAACGAATAGTAATTATTTCCAAGGCAGTATTATAATTCGAAACATACAACCAATCAATCCCACCGGACTACTAGCATCAAAAGTATGCATGTCAGAGATTCCTTACCGACCAAGTAAATTTGAACCACTAGGCATCGCTATGCACAATGCGGCAACTGTTATTGCACCTCAATTTGGCACGACACTCCTTAAGTCTTTACCTAACATTATCAACGGAATAGAATTCCAAAGTAATTTTAACGACCCAAGACTCGGATTCACGTATTCTGCTCACCAGGCAAATCGAGCCCCACGTTGGGCGCCACTTATGAAACGCTCAAAACTTGTAACTTTTTGTATTCGTTTACGAGTTTTGAGCGTTTCAATTTATACAATGATATTGATATTAATAAGATGGTAAAAATAAGATATATAACTAACAATATAACAAAGCATGAACAAGATTTAAAAAACGATTTATTAACATTAGCATATATGAAAAATAAAATAAAATTAAAACAAAAAGTACTAAAACGACTAATGGTGGGTTTATGCATAAAATTTAACGGGACGGAACGTAATGTAAAATAATTTAAAAAAGATGGGCTTAGGCACTTCCATAAAAGCATTTATGCTACCCTTCACTTAATGTAACATAACGGAATGTAATGTAGTAGATAACCAACTTCTAAATTATTAAATTACGTTACGTTAAATGGAAGTATCTGCGCAAACTCATGACATTTGAAGTGTTGGTATTTTGTGATTCCTGTATAACCTCATTTGCACGTTATTTCAAATTGTTTTTTTGCGTTTTGCTACAGTGTTGTAATTGGTATTTGGCGGAATTGTTTTAAAAGTTTTTGGTGAAAATTGATGACGCAACTTTAATAGACGTTGTGCGAAAGTTCGAATTTGTATACAACAAAAAACATATTAACTTTAAAAATGTGGTAATGAAGAAAAATGCATGGAATACAATTGGAGAAGAGTTGAATGTAACAGGTAATGTCCACTATTTAACAACGGTGGACGGTTTTAAGAAACCGTTACGGTTTAGAAAAACGGAAACTGAACAACATACCCTCTGGGTCGGGCTCAGTATCTACATGGCATTTATATAGCATGATGTCATTTATGGATCGCTTTGTTGTAGCTAGAAAGTAAGTAATAAGTTATTATGTAATAGTTTATTATAAAAAAATGCTCTTTGTTTTAGAACAACAGGAAACTGTTCTGTACTAAATTCTTCAGTAAATTCAGGGCCACCAAACGACACTATTAATTTAAACGAATCATTGGCTTTGATGGATGAAAGCAACCCAAGTTCTTCAACTGCAAATAGCCAACAGTCTGGGTGGATTAACCCCGATGCGTTATTGCTAACAATTGAAAATGGGCCACCACTAGCATCGCCACTAGCATCGAGTTCCACACCCCACAGTTCTTAACGATAAAAAACATAACCTTCGATGTCAACCTTGAAAAGACAGTAGTAACTGAGAGTGCCAACCTTGAAAAGTGCCCTTGAAATGTGATCTTGAAAAGTGATCTTGAAAAGTGACCTTGAAAAAGGGGAGGAGTCACCCCGACCTTGGAAAATTGGAGTAGGGGGAAAAAGTGGTGGGGATGCTCTCTCAATTATTCCCTACTGAGGTTAGATATCTTGGTTAGCCTGCAGTCAACTTGATGAGAGATTAATTCACCTGAGATGTTTGATATTGTTTTCGTTTTTCGCCTGCAGTGGGAATGCCGTTCCAGTCTGTTTTCTGCCCTTTCGTGACTTTTTTCTTCTTTACGGCTGGAGTGGGAATACCACTCCAGCCTTGTCGTTTTGCCTAGTTACGCTTCTTGACCAGAACTTAGAGCTGCTTCCTGGACCTTCTCGTCAAGTTTGGTACGCAAGCTTCATAAGCTTCAAATTACTTGGTAATTTGTTGTCGCACAGTGTGCAAGCCGCCCCGCCCTTAGTTTGAGAATTTTTATAATTTTAAAACTTACAACAACCAACAATAATGGATCCCATTATTCCTGATACACGTCTCATTAATAGAGAAAGAGTCTATGAAGGACCAGCCGAAAAGCAGAAGGACCCTACAGCTATCAATAAGCATAGCAAGAGTTCTAAGCCCCCTGCCAAAGCTAAGAGGCCGATGCCCGCTTTACCAAAGCCGGCAAAGCAAACGACCCCTACTCCTTTAAAGACAGGATCTCCTTTTGATGATTCAGTCTTTGGCACAAGCCAGTCAGAGAGAGAAGTTAACACGAAAGTGTAGTGTTTTTTTTAAATAAGTGCAACAAAAATACATATCGTTACTTGGCAGGAAACGAACTCATACACGTGCATTTCAATGCATTGAAATGTAACATCTGGAAAATTTCCCTTGCAATTCATCGCATTCCATATCGTCTGACCGGATATACGTGCACATAAGGTGAAATAACTGACCGCATTCCTACACGTGTCGTCGCATACGAAGTGCTATCAAGAAAGATTCGGTACAAAATCGAAATACGAGGTGCGCTCAGAGGAAAATCAAACATTTCGTCTGATACAAGGCGCGTCCAAGAGAAAGTCGGACAATCTTTTCTCTGATACGAGGTGCGTTCGGGAAAAACCCCGACAAACCTACATACGGAGTGCGTCTCGAAAGTTTTCGAACAGATACGGGGTGCGTCTAAGAGAAAATCGGACAATTTTTCTTTTGTACGAGGTGCGTCCGGGAAAAATCCCGACAAACCTACATACGGAGTGCGGTTCGAAAGTTTTCGAACAGATACGGGGTGCTTCGGCAAAAAATTGGACCAACCAACATACGGGGTGTGTATAAATAATTGTGAACATCACATACGGGGGGCAACTCGGAAAAGTTAAAACATAATATACGGGGTACAGTAAAAAATAAAATCCCAAAAACTAGTATACCGGGTGCAATCAGAAAATTTTCCAACTTATATACGGGGTGCAACCCAAAAGATCGGGAAAAACGGCCTAAAGGCCGTAGGACACATTAGGGGCACTAACGGACCAAACCCCCCCCCAAAATTTTACCCCCCAATTTTTGCCACCACCACAAGGTTTCGTGGGAAACATTTTTACGAGCCGTGCCGGGTGCCATCGGATAGAGAACGAAAAGGGAATATTTTTCCTCCCCCCCGGGCCAAAAATTTTCAAAGCCGAATATCTCGAGAACGGCTTAACGTAGAGAGCCGAGCCGGGTGCCATCGGATAGAGGAGGAAGAAAGGAACATTTTTCCTCCCCCCCCCCGGTCCAAAAATTCTCAACATCCGATATCTCGGGAACGGCGCGTCGTAGAGAGTCGTGCGAGGCGTCGTTGAAGAGAGGGCGTAGAACGCTATCCCTCGACGAGATCGGAACCCCCCTCCCGAACAAAATCCCCCCCCCAAGAAATCAATCATTCCCACGGACAAAACACTTCTCACTCACCATGTCGCAGGCAGAGGCCAAAACATCGGTGGCCGAGACCACAAAAGCGATGGAAACCCCGCCCACACAGGATTTGGAGACGAGAAGAAGGGGCAGGACAGTTTCCCTGACCCAGGAGAAGCCACCACTAACGGAGGCGGAGCTCATTGCAATGCTCAATGCGGCCCTCCTGGCACCATCGGGGAAGAGCACGTCAGGAGACGTGAAAAATGCGGCCAAAATGGTGGCGAGCAAACTTAGGGTCACCAATAAAGAGCTCCAGGTGGCCAAATCCGAGATAGAAAGGCTCACCAAAGATGCCGCTCGGCAGATCGCCACGGAGGAGGTGGTCACGCGGGTGCTGGCCGAGCACGGTGCGACGATAGGGGAGGCCTTAACCCAATTGCACTCCGCCGTCCGCCGCGACATCGAAGAAATGGTCAACGTCAAGCTGTCAGACCGTTTGGACAGCCAATACGACCTATTAAAAACGACAATAGAGGCCCAAACAACGGCCCTGATCACCCTCGTCACCGGCATCGCCACCAAACTCACCGCGGCGATTAACAAGGTGGCCTTACAACAGGTCGAGGGGATGGAGAAACTACAATACGGCTTCGATAACATGGACACGAGAGTCTTGGAGACCAGCCTACCGATAAACGACTTGGTCGCGGTCGATAGGGCGACCAGCGCCGTCAACCAACTCATCGAGGACTTAAGGCAAGCCGCAGAGAGGCCATCAACCCAGCCCAACCGCCCCCCCTCCGGCTGTGGTCGACGGATGGACGCAAACGGAGGCGTCCATCGAAGAACCACCCCCCTCCACACCAGCGGTGACGGAATCGCAGACTGTAGAACAGCGCGAGTTGTACCACGCCCCCCCCCCCAAAACAGTGCATCGCAGACTGTCCACCAGCGCGATCCTAGTGTTACCCTCCCCCGCGGTAGTGATTCGCATTCGCAAGTGGGTGTCTCGCATGAGATTTCTCCTCCCTGCGTCGAGCTAAAAAAAAAATATATCGCTGCTGCCACGCTTTGAGGACTCTTCTACTTTGGCTCCTGTAATGCCATATCTATATGAATACTAAAGACGATCTTATCTCGTACGTTATTTTATGTAGTGGTATCTGAACAATATGTTAAAACTGCGGTATATTTTATAAAAAAATTTTAAATTTGTAAAGGAGCTACAGGAATTCCAGAAATCGAAAACTTCATGTAATCAAATGTCCATCATCGGTGGCGATATCGAGGTAACGGTTTTTAATTATTGGATAGCAGACAAAAAATTTAAAGTCGTGTTGGAAATGTACATAGATTTTTCCAATGATCCAGTTTCCAGGATTTTCCAATCATAGAATTGTTCCTGAAAAAGTTATTGATTTGGATTTGATTTACCAAACATTGTATTGGTTAAATATGAGTAAAAGCGAGTTATTAGGGGGGGGGAGGGTTAAGTACACAAACTTCGGAACCCTTAATCAAACTGGGAATCTCTATCGCTATATACAGTAAAAAAAAACAACCGCCATGACGATTAACGTAGTCAATAATAATAACTTCTGTGGTTTGTGGGACGTTGTATTAACAACAATAGTTGCAAAACCTAAAGATAGCAACTGCTAAATAATATTTATTATTATGATAAAATATTGTTTAGCGTGTAGGTGTATGTCAGCAAAATAGAGCGAAAAATAGAGGAAATATTGAATATATTTCCAAATATTATCGATGACGCGGTGAATAAAATATTTTATTAAAAAATGGTTGAATTAAATAATACAGTTTTTACCATCGATATCCAAGGCTTTAATTTACCTGAATTTACACCTGTAGAAATGGCTATATTTGACGGTGAAACTGTTAAAAACTACTATTTTAAACCAAAGTGTCTTTTTCATGAATTAAGTGAAAATTGTAAAAGACAAGTTCGCTGGTTAGAAAATAATCATCATGGCTTACCTTTTAATGGTGGTAGAAGTGATTTAAAAGATTTTAATAAAATTGTGCTTCGGGACACGCGCAACGTTGATAGTATTTTCTGTAAAGGTAACCAAAAATTTAATTTTATTAAACCTATATTGGGATATAAACTTTTTCAAGAAATAAATGGGTGTGACGGTGAATTTGAATGTAAATTTTACCCTGAGGTACCATTATGTAATAATAATCACAAACTTAAAATATGTGTTTGCGCTATTAATAACTCGATAAAATTATATAAATCTATTTTTAATAAACTTGAATGTTATCAAATTTGCAATATGTAAAAAATATAATATGTATTTATAAAAAATTTGTAACACACTGTATATCTATGTATTAATAAATGATTTTTTATAATCTTTTTTAATTAACTTAAAGAGATAGTGGTTCTAGGACAAGCGGATGTTTCTAGATATCATTTTAAGAATCCCGGAAATTATGTGTGTGTGAAGGTATTCCATAAGTGAGATACGAGAATTATCGCAAAAAAATAACGCACAGGCTTCCTGCAAAAATGTGATGGGCAAAAAACAGGAAGTTTTAGCGGAGGTGTTATTGATAATGTAATAATATATATGTATATATAGGAATAAAAAAATTATAAATTTAGTTTTAAAAAATGATCGTGCCTGATGTCATAGTAATTTGCAAAGTGCCTAACTATCAAAATTTCAGTTTAAATTCTGTAACTTTCAATGTTAATTCGAGGCGATTAGCTATACGGTATACAATTGAAGAACTAATAGTGAAAAAATCTGTAATCCACATAATATACGAATGGGACATTGGAGAGTTAGTTCAAGTTAAATTTTTTTCATGTCAAGAAGGGCTATTTAAATTGGCAATTGACATTACATCAAATAAAATTTCCCGTTTGGATGCTTGTACCCAGTGTAATTTTGAAGGATATCTTGGCAATTCACCTATTTCATCATGCCACATAGTAGTGTGGGGTCCTTTATTAAAACTATAATACTGGATTAATTACTTCACTATGGATTATGATGATGACGAACTAATCGAATTAATGGGGACATACAAAATATTTCAACCCAGAAGTTTATTCGAGTTATCAATGTGTAGAATGAATAAATGTGTGAATAAAGTAACTGACCTAATGTGTCTAAATTTACCTACAGTGATAATAAAAGATTTGTTCATGGTTTGGATTTCAGACAGTGATAGAGATGGTAATCTCAATGAATTGGAAATTGAATTAAAAACTTTTATTGAAAAATTTAAAAATAATACATTATTTTACTTTAATAATATTTCCAAGATGGATTATTTTTCACACATAGGACTCAAATATGATATAGACGCCAGTAAAATTAATCATTTTTTAAACTATGTTTTTATTAGGGAAGGGAGTTATGTCGATATGCCATCAATATTCATCGCGTTGGATTATGTTGCGATTGCCGGCAGGAACTTTAAATTTAATTATGAAAGAATTTGATGTAAGTGCATGGCTGAATATAAGGCCAAACATGAATTGTATAAATTACCTGAGTTATGTGAAAGGAAGGTTTCTTTTGTAGAATTTTTTTTCCATTTACGAATTACGAAATATTATAATTACAAAGAGTATTTGGTGTCAGTTTTGTTTTAAAGAAAAAATTATAAGATTCATATCATGTCTATAGGCGATCGAATTTAAGATCGCAGCGCCAGTGCGGTAAGAATCGTAACTAATTCCAGAGACATGGTTTAGTTTGTTTACATTGTTTTCAATGCGAGTACATAGATGTTTTAATAAAATTTTTGTGATTTAGTGGAAGTAATAGTTTTTCTGTGTTGATGTTAAAATCATCGTATAATCTTAAACTTATTAAACACCTTTGAGGTTGGTACAATCTCTTTTTCTAGTTATAACCTATATAAAAGGACATTATTTTGTATTTCTAGGTTATCACATATTTCAAGTTTTCTAATAAATAATGGAAGTGTTAAGAATAAAGTTGGGCGTTTTAGACGGGACGAGTTTTCTGGAAGCCAACGCCAATTCGCGATGTGTTTACGAAGGTGAAGCAGTACTAGACGCTGGACACAATATTTTATGCGGAAAAAAGAAGTGTTTGGAGGAAGGCATCATTAAATTATACGGACTCTGTTTGCAAACCTCTGTTTTTTATAAACAGTATTTTTTACACAAAATTGTAATCAGTTTAGCAATTTGAAAGACTAGTGTTTTAAGAACTTCAGTATTTTTTATTTTTAGGGAGGGTCTCAGAAAAATTACAGCTCCAAATATAAATATCGATGTGGAAGTTATATCTGAAAATTATGATGAAATATTGAATAATTCCCATCAGTCTATCTTAATGATGGAGCTTGCAGCTTTAATAATTTGGAATGATACTCACGTATGTTGCAAAGAACTCTTTAAAAAACTGTTTGAAGACACAGATTTGTCTATCATTACACAACAAACAAAACGGTGGTTTCAAGCAAGGCGGTATCGAATTACTGGATCTAGGTGCTATGAAATTTTCACATATGGAAGACGCGGAAAAATTATAAAAACAGCAAAGGATTGGAAATTGAAAGCCTTCAAGTACTTTTTCCCTACGCCTGTGATAAATAAATATGTCAAACATGGGTCAAAATATGAAAATGAAGCCAGGGAAACGTTAACGCAATCAAAAGGCTTCCACGTTATTGAATGTTGAATGATCATTTCTAATTCAAACCCATGGTTGGCATATTCCCCTGATGGGATAATAATGGAAAATGGAAAACGAACCGCATTATTACAAATAAAATGCATATATGAATGTAAGTTCTTTTATTTAACTATAAAAATAATAACTTACAACAAAAGTTTTTTTAGGTGCAGGAAAGAATATTCACAATGGTTTACCAGGGGTCCAGTATATTACCAAAGAAAATAATAAGTGGACTTTAAAAAGATGTAGTAAACATTATGGGCAGATCCAAATGGGAATGGCCCTTTTAAATTTAAACAAAACATGTTTTGTATTGTATGCATCATACGACAAAAGTTTTTTTACTATTGAAGTGGATTATAATTATGAATTTGCAAAAGAAATGCTATTTGTAATTAAAATTTTCAACCGGCGACCGTTGGTGGCGTATCGCTTATCTTGAATCGCCTATAGCACGAAACGAATTATGTCTCGCACGATCATTAGTTCAGGTAAGGATAAGCAGCATTTTGGCTGAGATATACGTTATAATTAGAGATGAGATTTTTAGGTCGTATAAATGTTATACCAGAGAGCGTTAAAGGGTTAATTGATACACGGCCCCGTTCGAAAGTTATGCTGAAAAAGAAAGAAGAAACGGGGCCGTGTATCAATTAACCCTTTAACGCTCTCTGGTATAACATTTATACGACCTAAAAATCTCATCTCTAGTTATAATGGAACACCCCTCCAAAAGTCATATTAAAAAAAACCACACAGCAACAATAACGCAGATCCACCCCAGCAACAATAACGCGGATCAACTCTGCTAAATGATCCGCCTCCAACGCTTGCTTTGGTGTGATAATATCCATTTTACGCTTGTATTAAAATTATAGGGAATTTTGATATAACAATAGGGGAGTGACCCCTAATTTAAATACCCTTACGTTAAACCCTCAATCAATATGTAAATAATATAATAATCAATACTTGCCAATAATCAATACTTTTCGATCATGCGCAGTGGGGTTGATCGCCGTATTGGTACTATTAATCTACTGTGTCGAGCTCAGTATCGTCGTTTTATTACGTGTTGGTATTTATACCGCAGTTTTTTAAGTTTTTTCGGATTAAGCCATGATACTGAACTAGAGGTTGGATATCTTGGTTAGCCTGCAGTCAACTTGATGAGAGGTTAGTTCACCTGCGATGTTTGATATCGTTTTCTTTTTTCGGCTGCAATGGGAATGCCGTTCCAGTCTGTTTTCTGCCCTTTCGGGACTTTTTTCTTCTTTGCGGCTGGAGTGGGAATACCACACCAGCCTTATTGTCGTCTTGCTTAGTAACGCTTCTTGACCCGAACTTAGAGCTGCTTCCAGGACCTTCTCGTCAAGTTTGGTACGCAAGCTTGAAATCGCTGCTGCCACGCTTTGAGGACTCTTCTACTTTGGCTCCTGAAATTCCATATATATACGAATTCTAAGGACGATCTTATCTTATACGTTATTTTATGGAGTGGTATCTGAACAATGTTAAAACTGCGGTATATTTTATAAAAAATGTTTTAAATTTGTAAAGCAGCTACAGGAATTCCAGAAATCGAAAACTTCAAGTAACGAATTATATCAAGTGTCCATCTTCGATGGCGATATCGAGGTAACGGTTTTTAATTATTGGATAGCAGACAAAAAATTTAAAGTCGAGTTGGAAATGTACAAAGATTTTTCCAACGATCCAGTTTCCAGGATTTTCCAATCATAGAATTGTTCCTGAAAAAGTTGTTGATTTGGATTTGATTTACCAAACATTGTATTGGTTAAATATGAGTTAAAGCGATTTTAAAGGGGGGGGAGGGTTAAGTACACAAACTTCGGAACCCTTAATCAAACTGGGACTCTCTATCGCTATATACAGTAAAAAAACAACCACCATGACGATTAAAATAGCCAATAATAATAATATCTGTGGTTTGTGGGAGGTTGTATTAACAACAATAGTTGCAAATCCTGAAGATAGCAACTATAGGAGGGTGGGTTTGTACAGGATACATAAAGTTAACGATATTGATAACATTTAGTTTCCTCTATTGAGTTCCTCCTCTGATTCGAATAAACAACGGTGTTCCCCTTTGCGGCATAGCGATTCAAATCTTCCCTTAAAAGGAAATGCAAAGTGATCGGTATTATATCAAGGGAATAGTCAGTACATCCGCGAAAACAAGACAGGCGTAAAACAGTAAAATCTTTATATTCTTTAGGTATAAATCTTCGTTCGAGAAGGAATACCTAATGAACATGAATACTACTATGTAAAAGGGGTGGTAAGCGCGTCTCCGAGAGCAAGACTTTCTTTCAACTTTGGCCATATTAAAGGTTAGCAGTCGATTTAGATCATCCTGAAACTTTTCCTAACGGAAAAACATCTAAAATTATTCAATAAAAAAATATCATTCATATAGACTAAAAGCAATGCATGAAACATGGTTGAATCTTACGTAAAATTTGCGTTCGTAAATTTAAACAATCCTCATGGTTAGGGGCCAAATTATAATTTATGATTCTGAGAAGCATAAATATGAGAGTAGAAGGCTGAAAAATAATAGGAAATAAAAAAAAACATATTAAAAATATACATAATAAATATATCAACATAAAAAAAATTATAAATAATAGAAAACGGTAGGAGAAAGTCGCAATAACAATAATAAAATAATATTTGTAATTTTTTTTGGATTATAGGGCCACATTATATTAAATTTTCTCTATGATCATTGTCTAGTTTTACCTGGTTCCACATGACAAAATTTGTAAAGGTCATATAAACAACGTTATTAACCTTTACAACATTACGATTCAAATGTTACCTTAGAATGGAATAAGTGGTCAATATTATGTCAAGGGAATAGTTAGCATTTCTCTGAAAACAAGACAGGTGGTAAATCAGCAAAATCTTTATGTTCACCACCAGTTTACAGATTAAGACGCTATACAGACGCTATATTTTTCTAGGAATTTGGGATTCCACTATGAATATTACTAACATGCACCCGAATTGACAAATTTATAAAATTAAGTGCACATACCTTTATACTGCTATCAAAAGCGACGAGATGCCACCAAATTGTTTCGATCGATTTCTGCAAGCGATGTCTCGATGAAGATCCAGTACAGAATTTTGAATTGCCAAGCAATTAATTCCAATGCAGGATACCGACCCGCCACTCTGCAAAAACAAAAGAAATTCACATGCTGTTCAAAATAATCACTACACTACGAAAAATATTAATTAAATCGTACTTTTCATTTATTATTTCATGTATGAAATATTCATAATTATGAAAGAGAATAAAATAAATTATTGGTGGAGTTCAAATGGTTATCAACAGATAGCGCTACAAATTGGAAGGCGGAATAAATGGCTTGAGCACCAATCACAGACCTCTGAAAGATTCGTGACATCAAAAAGAATATTATACAAATTATGGATAAATTGCGTATTTGATCGAGTAAATAACCACCAATATCAATAATTGGGGAATTATTTACTAATTCAAAACATTTATCAAACCACCTCACATTTCCTGCCTCTATATTGCACGAACTATAGGTTTTATGTCAAACCCTGCTCGAAAATTTTAACCCCAGACAAAAAAGGGTTGTGCGTTTCACCCGTATATTTGTATGTTTATTTGTTGGTTTGCACTTTCACCGGTACTAATTTAATGCATCAATGGGTTTCGATGTAGTTTTTCTTTTTATTTGTTTTTTATTTTCTTTTTTCTTCGGTAGAATTTAATATAAATCGAGCACTATCTTTTAAATTTCATAAGTACAAAGGTGACATCTATTACCAAAATTCGACATAATTTGACAAAATTTAACTAACGAGCACCAAAACTACAATTTCTTATTAAGATCAATTAATTCAAAATAAAACAACAAAATCCTGCAAAATAGCATGGCAATATACAGGGTGTCCTCGTGACCTTGGAGAACCTTTGAGGTGGTGATAAAGGACACTTTTCTAAGACAAATTTTCAAATAAAATGCCCAAGTTTTTGCCCAAGTCCAAACCCTTGGGGGGTACCTCCGTTTAAAGCAATTTTTTGAATTTCTGATTTGAAACGGCCATAGCTCCGATATTATTGATTTTTTAAGGTTAATGGATTAGAACCTTTTTAAAGATCATTCGCTTGTCTACAAATTAGGTTATAACCCCTTATCGTCTAGAATCAACGGATTTCTAGTTATAAATTAAATTAAGGGAAAAAATGTTTAAAAAATTGAGGTTTTTTTTTTAATTTTCTTGCGAACCCCGTATCTCTTAAACGAAACGTCTAAGTGAAAAACTAATGGCCCAAACCGGATAGGGAATTTAACGGGCTACAAGTTTCGTCAAATAAATTTTTTTGGGCAACCAACCGTTTTCACAGAAACTCTGAAAATAATGAACAAGGTGTAGGTAAAAAATATAAATTCACATAATTACTAAAAATCTCAATTTGATTTATAGCATTTGTTTTAATGTTAAAACATTGTTAAAACGTATTAAATAATACCGTGCAACACCTTTTGAAAAGAGCACGCCTGTGTGCTGAAAATGAAGGATGCCATTTTGAGCATTTATTAAATTAATTTTGTGAATTTATTTTTTTTACCTACACCTTGTTCATTATTTTCAGAGTTTCTATGAAAACGGTTGGTTATCCAAAAAAATTTATTTGACGAAAGTGGTAGCCCGTTAAATTCCCTATCCGGTTTGGGCCGTTAGTTTTTCTCTTAGACGTTTCGTATAAGAGATACGGGGTTCGCAATAAAATTTAAAAGAAACCTGAATTTTTTAAACATTTTTTCCCTTAATTTAATTTATAACTCGAAATCCATTGATTCTAGACGATAAGGGGTTATAACCTAATTTGTAGACAAGCGAATGATCTTTAAAAAAGTTCTAATCCATTAACCTTAAAAAATCAATAATATCGGAGCTATGGCCGTTTGAAATCAGAAATTCAAAAAATTGCTTTAAAGGAAGGTACCCCCCAAGGGTTTGGACTTGGGCAAATATTTTATTTGAAAATTTGTCTAAGAAAAGTGTCCTTTATCACTACCTCAAAGATTCTCCACGGTCACGGGGACACCCTGTATATAGTCGGCGCAATCAATAATATTATTAATAGATCAGAAAAAGAGTTTTATCACATTTATAATACTCGTATTAATACAAATATGACAAAATTCATTAATTTTTAATACTCGACTACGAGCAGTTGGGTACTTATAGTAAAGTTGTGCACATTAAAATTGCTAATTGCTGAAAAGATCTTCAAAAATTCAAAAAAGCTCCCAAAATTGGCAAAATTTGCTGATATATTTGTACCCCAAAATTTAATAGTAGTCAACTCCTTCTGGCCTATATTTTAATTTTGACTTTATACTGCCAAACAATATTTTGTAAAATTCAATTTTGCATTCCATATTTTTAATTTATTTTTAGCAACCGAACCCATGCAGATCCCATGATAAAATTTGGCACACATACTCAGCATAATTGCACAAACAAACAGTAAAAAAATAAACAAAAAAAAAAGAATCGTTTTTTAAATAGGGGTTGAAATAGGGTTAATATTATAAAATTAATCCAGTTAGGGGTTGAAAAATTAAAATGTGATTGAATATTTGGATAGAACGTTCATTTACCTTTACAGAACATTTTTTATTTTTAAATTTAGACCACTGTGGACGAAATTACAGCCGTTTTCCTACAAGTCTACACACCAACTTTTTGACATTTTGAACGACCAAAACAACGAAACGAATGCCCATTTGGACAAATCCTTAAATTTGTATTTTTTATTTCTTACTAAGATAGTGTGTACCAATTTTCGTCAAATTTGGTGGGGGTCAGGTAAATTCTTCAGTTGATTTGAGATGGAATGACCCTTTTGCAAAAAAGTTGTTTGTCATCATTTTTTTAATATTTTAGGTGAGTCCTTGAAGACATTCACAGTTCCGGATATCAACTAAAGTCAAAATCTGTAACTTTAAATTGCCCTAGCGTCCAAATTTTTGAATATAAAAATATACTGTTGGGGACTTTTTGTAAGAAATTAAATAATCGATAAAAATTCATTATATTTATATCACATACTTTTTTTTAATACCCCACTATTTTGTTAATAAATAAATAATCAATTAAATTAGTGCAATCGGTAATAAACAATTTTACAAACATAATCTTCTATTTATAATTGATTATTTATAAATAAGTTTGTATATGGTTCAATACCAAAAAAATTAAAATTATTTCATCTATCTTAAGAAAGGTTATAAAAAAAAAAGAAACAAAGTTTCTCTTCCTAAATGGTTTTATGAAATATTTTGAATTTTTAAGTTATAAGAAAATTATTTTTATTCCATGAGATATGTAAATATTCAGGCCCGGTTTGAATTGTACCAAATTGAAGGGTAACTGGAAGTAAAACACCTTCCAGGGGCACAAAACAATAGAAGTGAGTGCATCTTATGTAAAAACGGATTCTGACACATTTCCGGTAAAATACGTCATATTAAAATTTCTGTATTGTTACATTTTTAAATATCAAAAACTGGCGGTTATAATATGCATCTGAGCATGTTTGAGGCAAAGATACGACATAGTCATTTAATAAATAAATTCAGTATTTATTATATCCTCTGTAATAAATAATAGATATTTCAAATAATTTTAACCATTCCATATCTGTAAAATGATAACAGTGTGCATAAAATAATTTTTCAAATAAAAACCGATTGGTTAATTAGGACATTTTAACTAAGAGCGGCAGTATTAAGGTTAAATACCACTCAATGGGTAATCATTTGAGAGCTTCAATGAACTTCGATTTCCATCTATTGAACCCCAAAGGTAAAACCCTTTGAGCGTTTCAAAGATTGTGAAAATGGGTGACATTTAATCACCCCCTCTCGCGAATTTTCCAATAGAATTAGTGTGAAATGTTTGAGCTCCAAATGAGCTTATATGAAAACTAATAATAAATTCTGACAAAATATTCGCGAAAACTCTTGGGGGGGACTGCAGAAACGTCAGCCCCCCCCCCCAGGCGAATTATTGTATAAAATTGTTGTCACTCAATAGAGAATCGTTTGAGCTTCAATAAACTTCCATAAAAATCCTTCGCACCCCAAAGGTTTTTAACGGTTTTTAATAAAAATTCAACTCTTTAGAACAATTTTGGAAGGAGCCGTAGAAATGTTTTTTACGAAGTGACGTTTTTTTCAATAAACTAAATACCACACAATAGGTAATCAATCATTTAAGAGCTCCAATTCAACTCTTTAGAACACTTTTGGAAGGAGCTGTAGATATGTTTTTTACGAAGTAAATTTTTCAATAAACTAAATACCACTCAATGGGTAATCATTTGAGAGCTCCAATGAACTTCGATTTCCATCTTTTCAACCCCAAAGGACAAACATTTAGAGCGTTTCAAAGGTTATGAAAATGAGTTACATTTAATTACCCCCCCCTCGCGAATTTTCTAATAAAGTTAGTGTCAAACGCTTGAGCTCCAATGGGCTTATATAAAAACTAATAATAAATTCTAAAAAAATATTCGCGAAAACTTTTGGGGGGGCTGTAGAAACGTCAGCCCCCGCCCCAGGCGAATTATTGTATAAAATTGATGTCTTCAATAACCTTCAATAAACTGCCATAAAATCCTTTGTCCCCCAAAGCTTTTAATAAAAATTCAACTCTTTAGAACACTTTTGGAAGGAGCTGTAGAAATATTTTCTACGAAGTGATTTTTTCAATAAACGAAATACCAATCAATGGGTAATCATTTGAGAGCTCCAATGAGCTTCGATTTCCATCTTTTGAATCCCAAAGGTAAAAAATTTAGTGTTTCAAAGTTAATGAAATTGAGTGACATTTAATACCCCCCCCCTCGCGAATTCTCAATGTGTCAAACGTTTGAGCCCCAATATGCTTCCATAAAAATGGTTATTCGCGAATACTTGGGCGGGAGCTGTAGAAACGCCCCCCACCCGCAATCGCGAATGTTTTAATAAAATTGGTGTCAAACGATAGAGAATGGTTTGAGCTCCAATAAAGGTTAAAGGTTAGAGTCAAGCTTAGATTTAGACCATTTCTTTTATTGCGATAAGAAAATTTCTCTAATAGAAACATAAATAAAAATATATCTCGAAACACCTACAAACTGGGGTTCCGTGTCAAACTAAATAAAGTGCCAAAAATTGTTCCCAAGAATTGAACTTTCATTAAAAACCTTTGAAGCTCAAACAACGGGTATAGAAGTTCAAACGATTGCTATAAATTTCATTAAAAATTCGCGTTGGGGGGGGGGGGAAAAGTCACTCAATTTCACATTCTTTCAAACGCTCCAACTTTTTTACTTTTGGAGTTCAAACGTAGAGAATTGAAGCTCATTGGAGATTAAACGATTCTCGATCGACTGACACAAATTTTATTCAATAAAAAAATCTATGCTCACATAAAAACTCACACCGTTACTATGCTGCAGTCTTTAGTTAAAACGTCTTAACTAACAAATTGATTTTCGGAAAAAAAAACCGAGGTTTTATGCATGTTATTAAGCCATTTTCATATCATTTAACAGAAATTTGATATAATCACGCATTGCAGAAGGCATTAAATACAATTTTATAATGAAGACAGCTTTACAACATCTGCATAAAGTCATTTTTCTCCCGAAAACCAAGTTGTTAGTTAACACGTTTTAAGTAAGTACGGCAGTATGGATTAGCAAATTATTTTTATCGACTAAGATGCTCGTTTTCTTTTTAATGATAAAAAATAAAATCTATTTTAATTGTTATCAGCAACACTGCAATTCTGCACGCTACTTGCTCGGAGGGATATTGGTAAAATTTGCAATTTCAAAATCTTTGAAACGCTCCAACTTTTTCACCTTTGGGGTACAAATGATGGAAATTGAAGCTCATTGGAACTCAAATGATTCTCGATCGATTGGTATTTATTTTATTGAAAAAATCATATCTTAAAAAAGCCCCTCCCAAAATTGTTCTAAAGAATTGAATTTGTATTAAAAACGTTTGGGGTACAAAAGAATTTTATGGAAGCTCATTGGAGCTCAAACGTTTGACAATAATTTCATGGAATAATTTGCGATGGGGGGTACCTGCAATATTATGCTCATAACTTCGTAGAGTTAAAGAAAATTTTTATACCGCGATTGCTGCATTACCACGAGTTGTTTATATTATTGGAATGGGGCAGCAAAACAAGACAGATTTGTGAGAAATATGCAGAAATTTCATTCATAAGCTGGGTGCTCATTAGAGCATTTTTGCTCTACGAAAGCTGTGCGAAGTCAAAAAAAAAGATGTGCGGCACGAAATCTGTGCACGTAATGATACGTGTAATAAAAGTTACCGTCACAACTTTTTATTGCCCGCAGTATTTTTGCGAGCAAAAATGCTGTAGTGTACGCGCCGTTTAGGATGTCCGTTGCTATGTGAAATGGTTAGATTTTTTTTAGTGCATTTAATTACATCATGCAAGTTCAAGTGTTAATTATAGCACATTATAAAATCGGAAGGTTCCGGCCGCCATGGCTGTTTAGTTTAAATAATTAAATTCAAATTTAAAAAAGTTTCGGAAAACTTAAAACTGTTCGAGTGGTAAGGAGTCAAACCGTGTTCTTACTGGGGTCAAATTGGAAAAGTAAATAATGCCCGGGTTGAATGTTAAAAGTGGAAAGCCTAATAATTTTCAAATTTCAAAAATTCTCAACAACACAATTTACTTGCTTGTTTGTTTTTAAATATTCACTAAAAAGGCTGCAAAAACAAGAACAAATCCGAAAAAATTTCGTGACGACACAAAATTTGTAATAGTTCAGGCGTAGAAGACATTTAAAGTCACGGGTCACGGATAAGAACTAAAAAGGCAAAATCTGTGACTTTGAATAACTTCATCATCAAAATTATTAAATTAAAAAATATATATTAATATATAGTAAGTTCTTATAAATACAACAATTAATACCTTATTATTAATCAATTTTATTAATAATTAAAGAACTAATACATTTTCCAATTTTTTTTTCATAAATAACTAAAAAGAAAATAATTCTTATTTGCAGAATGCTCTTATAAAAAGTCGGTCGTGGTGGGCTCGATTCTTACCATCAACCCATGAACAAAAATATTCTAGAGCCGGGCCTGTAAATATTTAAATTAACAATACTGTGAAAACACATTTCTTTTAATGAATTCTTACATTTTCGGTTTTTAATTTAGTATTCCCTAAATTTATATTATAATTTTTAATTTATAAGTAGGTAATAATTTTAAATTACGAATATCAACGTTATAGAAATGTTTAACACTAAAATAGATATCAAAGAGTCCACACAATCGATTCACCCTGTATAAGTAATAAATTATTATTTTTTATAAGTTTTAATGAACGTAATGTGTAAAAAATATACCAATTTGTGATTATTTCGTGTTTTTTTTTACTGAAATGGGTGCGAACACGTTAGCATTAAAAGTGGCACAAGTGAAACCATAATTAAGTAAACTATAAAATTTTATTTTTCAATACTCGTTAAACAAGAACCATTACGATAACAAGGTGTGGTAATCTTTAAGAATGATGTTAAATGTGTTGCCTATCTTACAAAATATTACAATTTCTTTTGCTATACAAAATGACCCCGAAACATTTCCACATTGAAGTGATTATTACGATGGGAGCGTCAATCAAAATTCCATAGAAATATTTAGGTGTTCTAATGGCTTAAACCACCTTAAAGTTCCATTTTCTGATAACGGAATATAATACCTACTGTGATTCGATGATATATTAGCTTATGACGAATATTATGTTACCATAATATGGTCGGCTTTTGACCGATAAAAATTTATTGTAATCGGAGGCTTTTCATCATTTAATTTTTAGTAAAACGGAATTTCTGCAGAAATAATTTAAATTAAAACAAAATTCTTACCCACTTCCTCCATATTAAAAAAATTATTATTCATGACGACGCTGCTTTGTTAGTTTGTACAACTTGCATCCATCGAATTTTATAAATTTCTTCACATCGTGATATTAATGTTCTTTTATAATTTACTTGTTCACTGTTCTTATCAAATTCACATAATATTTATCGTTTAATGAGCACAAATGCACAATTTCTAAAACAAGTCCTCCGTCACACACCGCGTACTCGAAACAACTGAAGGTGAACTACTGCGCTCTGCGCAAAACGAACCACAGTCGCGAACTGCCGAATCGGAATATCACGTGATAGTACATATTAATCACGATATTAATTTAAAAATGTTTACTTTATTGTAGACACAATATAATTAATAAAACACATGCGATTTTGAACAATCGTTAGTTTTTTATTTATATTACTACACCTACTACATAATATTAAATTGGTTTATATTAAGTAGGATGTGCTGAAGTCTGATCTGTACATAAATATTTGATACTACAAAAAATATTGTTAAATGTCACGCATTGCATTTAATTACTTTATTATCAGGGCGATAAATGGATAGGAAAAATTATGAATGTTATACTTGATAACGAGACAAGATGAAATCAGTGGTGGCACTGGTAGCGCAGAATCAGCGCAGAATCAGCGCAGAATGGTAGTTTTTAATTCAAATGCACCACTCGCCAGTGGTGGCTCGTGCTTTGCTATATAGTTATATAATAGTATATAACTATATAGTTTTAAATTGCTGACACAGTGTATTCATTAATAAACAAATGAAACAAAATAATGCTTCAATAAATGAACAAATTAAAATCATAATTAAGGATTTTCCCTTTGAGGGCAATTATTTCAACAATAAAAGACGACACTTTCCTCAAAAATAATTATCACATATGTATGTACACCAACTACTGGCACCAACCATCCAAATCCCATTATACTAAAATTGAATCGGTCATTTCAAAAACAACTTAAGTTACATAAGTAACATTTTACAGAAACCAATAAAAACTGCCCAACTTAATAAATAGCAATATTTTTGTTGACTTACGTTGTTTTTGAAGGGAATGATAATTAAACACACAAAAATTAAGTCCAAATATAGGATTGTTATTCTAATTTTTTATTATACAGAAGTCTTTAACAAACTGAACTAAATTAAGACAGATACATTACATTTTTTACTTATTACGGTACGTAATCGTATTCCCCATCAGATTCTACGTTTCTTCCTTGTGTTTCATCTTCTTCAGTAGGCCAGTTAAAAATTTCTTGATAAAACTGGCTATGTTCGTGGATGATGCTATCTTCAGCTTGTTTTAAATTATCAATTTTTTTAGAATTTATTGGCACTTTGCTGTTGTAGGCCTTAATGGAAGGAAGTGATACATTGACCGAGGAATTATTTTAATAGTTTGAATGTGTATTTGATCAAACCATCGATAAAATCATGGGTAACTACAGTACCTTTCCTTGTTGCATCATATTCGAAACTCATATAAGAAGAAGAAGAGAAAGTGTATTTTTGGTCCTTTGGAACTTTTTTGTCGTACGATTCAACGGACAGACAACTTTTTTTATAATAGGATGTCCACCATTTTTTGAATTCATATACTTCATCTCTTTGAAGCTCTTTTATGGAAAATTTTGCACTCGATTCATTTACTATCTTATAGTATTCATCTGGCACATAAAGACGATCGTGTTTTCTTATATTTTTTTTAATAACTCCAAAATCACGGTCATTGGGCAGAAAAGAATGACCTCTTATGGGGAAAAGTGATAAATCCTGTCAAAACGTTTGCTATCTGTCAATGACAGCAGAAATCTAACCATCATGTTATTTTTGTTCTGACCAGGACAACCATCACAGAATATATACAGTTGTTTAACATTTGCATCAAAATTATTATTTATATTATAATCTAATAACATGGAGCATACATCATTTGCCCCCTTGCGAGCTGTACCCTCATGGTACATGTAAAATGTAGATTTATTTGTCTTCAAATTTTTAATTCCAAAGTAATAAACCCATAGCTGTCTTAAATAAAACATATTTTGTACAGGAATATTAGGTAGAGGCAAATTTTGCATGAAGTCGAATGTAATAGCCGCGACGTCATCTCTTTCCTTGCAAAGGTTTTGAATAAATGATATTTTATTATAAAATTTCTTAGCCCTTCGTTTGTGAACCATTAGTTCTCCTGCATAGGTTCTTTTAACATTTTCTGAAAGACTAGGACTTTTTATCTTTACAGAGAGTTGTTCACAAGTTATGCAAGTATCGACTTGTGGTCTACCAAATCTTAGTGAAAAATTTTCCTTAAAATACTTTAAATAAAATTTGTAATTAATATCTAAATCAGGGTATATTTTCTTAAACATACTGTGCATTATTTTAATATCCAGACGAGAGTCAAGATATTCGATATCTTTTCCAGAATAATGAGTTTTCTTTCTGGGAAAGGAAAGGATATGCTCATGAATTTTATAGCAAATGTCTGGTGATTTTGTATTAGCTTTAGGATGTTCTCCTCTTCTATCATGTGGACTCTTTTTCAACATAAGTAAATTGCAGAGTCGGCGAACTCTACCTTCTGTTATTCCATACACACGTGTAAATGCCTTTTTTCATACTTGCACTTTCGTTGTAGTCCTTGATACAAAGTATTGAAAACTACCCTGCCTTGGAAGACCATCTTCAGTTCGCATTCGCCGTTGCTTTACATCGCCTTTTTCAATGTGCTGTTGTAGATATATATCTTGTTCGTCTTTACTGGAAAAATTATTCATGGTCCTTATGCAAAATTGGAAGTCTTCCTCGTGAAAGTTAATGAAACACAAAGGTTTGCATCTATAAGATATATGGTTGTATGTATCAAAATAATATATTGTGATGATATTTGGGGTATAACTATTGTATTGCCCAAATGTTGCTTTAATAATCACGATCTCTCTCACCTCGACTAGCTCCAGCACTTGAGACTCTTTTATTGTGACACTTGTAGAATGTTGAACTGCGATGGATCGTCTTTGCAAATCCGATGCAAATTCTAAGTTAGTTGCTTTAATAAAACTGCAACTCGACATACGAATAACAATAATTCGTTGATTTACCTTGATTTGACTATAATAAATTCCTAGTACTACTCTGCAAATGTAGCCCTTTTTATTGAAATTAAATAAAAGAAACAATATCTCATAAACAGTTGTATTGGTTATTATTACAAAACCAGGTGAATATTTGCTGTGGCTATAGAATAGATGTAAATTTGAAGATATAAAATTACAAAATACATAAAAAGTTTTGTTACACAAATATTGTCCACGATTATTAAAATAATAAGATGTTTTCGAAACTTTCAAAAATGTTTTAATTAAATTTAAGCAAAAGTTACCTTTATTTAGTGCGCCACTGGGTACGATGATCTTCGCCAGGCCCGCGCCGTACATAAGGGCAAAGTCGTGTGGTGCACGACGGCGCCGAGGCGCCGAAGGCGCCGAAAAGCCTTAAAACTCAAAAGTAAAAAAAAGATAAAGCAACAAACAACATTGTCAAAACAAAATTTATAATGATAAAAAAAAACAGTAAGGAATTGCTAGCTATTACATTGTTTTTTATTTGTTTATTATTTTATTTTTTCTCTTTGAGACGAGGGAACCGAATTTCTCGAAAATAATATATTTTCCAAATGAGAGTACGCAATAATAGCATTTATTCGATCGAATACGTAGCATGATAACATGAATTGTGTAAACTCAAACAAATCTGATTTTATTCATGTTTGAGCTTGAAATTTGGCTTGCAACGAGCCAACGAGCGGACAAGCGTTTTTTTCCTGTCTGAGCTTGCAATGTACGAAACTTTATATATTAAGCGCTGCATCGGTCGCGATTTCATTTGTTGCCAGATGCTCGATCGATAATTAACTTAGCGAAGTGAAAAGGTGCATGGGGTAAAAGATATATGTTTTTGAAACTTTAGTTTTTTGTAGTTTTACAGATTTGTGTTTTGTGTTGTGAATTAAGGTGAGTTTATCTAAAATTTATTTTTTATTTTAGATTTATTAAAATATTAAAAGCCAAAAACTTGCATCTCAAAAATCATTTTATATTTCATTATAGTATAAACATCACTGTTAATTGAAGTAAATTTAAACAGAATAATTGATAAGCACTAATATAACTATTTATAAAAATTTATAAATTTTGAAATAAGTAATGTTGAGAAAATATTTTCGAGTTTGAGTTTGAGACGTCGAAACATTTCCATTTTTCATGAATAATTTGTCAAGTTGTTTACTTACGTAGGTATTAATTTCTTTACAGTATAGGTACAGGATGTCAGAAAAAAAGAAGAAATTGTCTGGATACCAAAATTTGATGCACAAAAGAAAAAGAGAGGAAGAACTGGAAAAACATGTCAAAATTACGCATTTTTTTTCAAAACCCGAGTCTACTTTGCCAAATATTAATAACAACAATAATACAGCTGAATCCCAATATACTGAACCTGTACTTGAAACAAGTATCAGCAGCAGACAAGAAACTGATCTAGAAAGCAAACCATCAACATCTTCAAGTTCCGCTGATAATGAGAAATCAACACCTTCAAAAATTACCAGAACGGAAAATATGAGTCAACTTTCGAAAGATGCAGCACTATGGCCAAAGAAATTACGTCCTAATAATATTCAAGAATTAGTAGAACGTGGCCCTGCTCATTATCAAAACAAAAAGGATATTTATCCGAGAGATAGTTCGGAGTCGGGGCGTAAGTTTTCCAATAGTTACTTCTTTAGAATTTTACCGAACAAAGAAAAAATTGAGCGTTTTTGGTTGTTGTATTCCGAAACAAAAAATTCACTTTACTGCTTCTGTTGTAAAATTTTTAATGACAGCGATTTGAAATCTGTTCGCCTTAGTGATGAATCTGGTTACAATGACTGGCAGCATTTAAGTGAACATTTAAACATTCATGAAAAGAGCAAGTTACATATCGAAAATGTTCTAAAATTGCTAGATCTTTCTAACCGTTTGAATAAAAATGAAATAATTGATTCTGAAATTCAAAATGTAATAAACAGAGAAACTAAATACTGGCAAGCTGTTATAGAAAGAATTTTCTACGTGATTCAGTTTTTAGGTGAGCAAAATTTAGCTTTTCGTGGAAGTAGTAATAAGTTGTTTGAGAAAAATAATGGTAACTTTTTAAAATGCATAGAAATGATTTCCTAATTCGACCCGATTATGTCAGAACATACAAAACGCTCTCAAATAAAAGATCACAAAAACTATCTCGGGGATAAAATACAAAATGAAGTAATCAACTTGATCGGTGAAAATATCAAATCCAAAATTTTAGAAGTAACTAAAAAGGCAAAATATTATTCCATATTATTAGACTGCACTCCTGACTCTAGTCACCAAGAACAAATTTCAGTTTGTATAAGATTTGTTAATTTAAAGAACACGGGAATTAGTATAGAAGAACATTTTTTATTATTTTGTCCTATAGATCAGCGGTTCTTAAACTAGGGGTCGCGACCCCAAGTGGGGTCGTTAGATTTTTTCGTAGGGTCGCGAGAAATTCCCAATTTAAAACCACTACGCTAAAATATTCTATATAGATATATAAGTCTTAAATTAACAAACTTTTGCAAGGTTAAAATATTAGCATATAACTCGAAAATGTTATTAATTTTTATTTTTTTATTACCTGACAATAAAAAGTATTTGTTGTTTAAACGTTTTTTTTTAATAACGATTATTTCAAATAAAAAAAATATAGGTTGTGGGTCGCCAAATACGGCATTTAAAATTTGGGGTCGCAATACAAAATAGTTTAAGAACCGCTGCTATAGATGATGTGTCGGGTGAAGGCCTAAGAAAGTTTCTTTTGTCGGCGTTAGAGAAAGAAGGCTTAAATATCAACGACATGCGGGGTCAGGGTTACGACAATGGGGCAAATATGCGTGGTAGGCATAATGGTTTACAAAAAAAAATTTTGGATTTGAATCCGCGAGCTTTCTTTGTTCCTTGTTGCAATCATAGCCTAAATTTAGTCGTCAATGATGCCGCAAAATCGAATACTTTGAGCATCAATTTTTTTTCTTTAGTTCAAGAACTGTTTGTATTTTTTTCAGCTTCTACTAAACGCTGGTCAATTCTGAAATCTAATTTATCTAATGTAACAAATTTGACTTTAAAACCTTTATCGGATACTCGATGGTCTAGTAGAATAGACGCAATAACTCCTTTAAGGTATCAACTTGGGGAGGTTTATGATGCTCTGTTTGAAATAAGCGAAGGAAACTTTGAAAATAACGTAAAAAATTTGGCTGCATCGTTGGCCAAAAAATTGCAAAATTTTGAGTTCATTTGCATTCTTATATTGTGGTATAATATTTTAAGTAAAGTTAACATTGTTAGTAAAATTATTCAAAAACCGAACTTTGATGTTGCTCAGTGTTATAATCATTTAAATAATTTGAATAATTTTTTGAAAGCTTACCGCTCTGATAAAGGTTTTAATGATCTTTTGATTGATGCTAAAGAAATAGCATCCAGCTTAGACATAGAACCTACATTCAAAAAACAAAGAGGTCTAAAACCGCGAAAAATAAAAAAAAAACATTTTGATTATGAATGTGACGATGAACCGATCCAGGACGAAACTTTAAAGTTCAAAGTTGATTGTTTTTTTAATGCTCTAGATGTAATCATAACATCAGTGGATGAGAGATTCAAATTACTTTCTTCTTACTCTAATAATTTCGCGTTTTTATGGAATATTGATAAATTTAAAAATTATTCTGAAAACGAACAATTAGAATTATGTCAAAAAGTAGAAAATTTATTAAATGACAAAACTCGCAATGAACGAGACATAACTGCCGTGGAACTTGTTAAAGAATTGCAATATTTACAAAATTTTGATGAAAAAGTTATTACGTCTCCAGAAGAAACTTTAAATTATATAACAATTAACAACTTAGCGGATTCTTTTCCTAATACGAGCATAATACTTCGTATTTTATTAACAATGCCGGTTTCGGTTGCTACCGCAGAACGATCTTTTTCAAAACTCAAAATAATAAAAAATTATTTAAGATCGACCATGGGGCAAAACCGACTAAGTAATCTTGCTATCATTTCAATAGAATCGGACCAGCTAAAAGAATTAGACACCGAAGATTTAATTAAACAATTTGCAAAAATTAAAGCACGAAAAGCTCAATTCACTTAGCTAAAATATTAATAACAATACCTAATACCTCGATATTAACCTTAAAAAGGTGACATGTTGCATTATTAAAATAATATATTGTTTTGTTTTTATTTGTCGATCAGTTTCGTCCTGTGATATAGAAACGAGTATTTTTTATGTTTTAAATATTTTTTTTATTTCTTGTGCTTTTGTATCATATATTACATTTGAAACTAAAATACAAAAATTTTGAGTTGTAATACTGTTAGAATATATTTCTGTTTTCTATAAGTTTATAATTATGTTATGTATCTCAATGAGAAAATACTTGTATGGCTTGTACTTGTAAAATATAAAAATAAATTTATGAATATACTTTTTAAAATTATTGTTCAATTCAATAGTGGATAATAATACCTAACTTAACCCGTATCTGTACTCACATATGAACGTTGAACGAATTTGGGGCGTTATTTTAAATTTGCACAAGGGCGCCAAAAGTGCTAGGCGCGGGCCTGATCTTCGCTTCCGTAGAAACTAGTAGAACAGGTGCGTTGTTATCAGCGAACTCAACAGATGTGTCAGTGCACTTGGATTCAAACAACGGTATCACGTTCAGATGATGTTCAATGGTGTATCCATAACAATCAGGCACGTAGTAATCAATTGTAATATTTGATTTAGTGATGTTGAAATTTATTAGCTTTGACCAAATTTTACTTTCAGGTAACCTCCAAAATTCATCCAACGAAACAAAGTTTTCAAGCATAACCAGGCCGTGCTTGATATAATACACAGCAACAAAATTTTTCCAACTGCTGTACAAAATTGCTCTCAAAAATAACCAGCATAAAACAATATCAATTGAATTCCAATAATTTTATAATCAATCTCGAAATCGGACAAACTTCTGCCAACTATCAAATTTTCTCTCTCGTACCAACTGTTAATTCTAAAACTAACCAAAATATTCTGAATTTTTACGATATTCACTCGAGCACATATCAAATACAACTGAGAGCTGACAGGAACTGACTTTTGGATGCGTACTTCGCTCGCTTTTATATGAATTTCTTATCTTCACCGGAAGTGATTGATCTTGAGCAATATTCTTCATATTTGGAAAATAAAGCAGCTTATCTTCGCTTTTCCTAGGTACGTGGTAAATGTTAAAAATATTTTAGAATCACTTGTAGCACTTTAATTTTAGATTGTTCACAATAATTCAAAACTTCAGTCAATTAACCTATCAATTAAATCGTGATATGCGAATAGCGACCTTATTAAATTTTTAACAAAAATTAGCGCAAAACCACAGCAAAAGTAATGTTACATAACATAACAACAATACAAAGAGGTAAGTTCAAATCTACATCCTTAAAAACTTAAAATTCATTGAAAAATAATCAAAGCAAATATTTCAGTTCAATGACCTCGAATCACAGCTGAGGTCCTCAACCAACCATGAGAATTGTTCTGCACAGATACCATTGATCTGGATTAATGAAGAGAAATTAAGCTACCTAATGTTTCGCAGGGATGTACCAGGAAAATACTAAATTTTCGCTCTATTGCGAACAACATGAACTCAAACGTAAAGTCACCGAGAATGAGTCAGATCTGCAAAAACTTAAATTTCCAGTTCAATATGTATATTCGGTTTTGAACGTCTTGCGACATTTTCCCGATACCTCCCTGTCTCGTTGCGTGTTAAAAATGTGTGACGAGCACAGAGGACCTACATCTTAACGTGGATTCCGAACCACGGGAATAGACGATTTTTCCACCGCCTACTCCGATCAGGGAAGTTTTTTAGCCTTATATAATGTTATCTGGGGCCAGCAGATAGACATTTGGTGAGCGAAAATTTCTTCTATAGATAGCACCTCACAGGATTTGAACCCGTGAATCTTGGCTTGAAAGCTAACACGCTAGCATTTCAGCCATTCGCTCACCCATAATAAGTATAAGATATATGGTTGTATGTATCAAAATAATACATGTAAAAAATCATAAATTACTTACTTGCAGTCTGGGCCTGTCTTTCTTTCAGTCACCTTGTTACCTATCCAGTTAGTGTGTTCCTTGCCTTTAACCTTAGAGTTTCTAATAATATTTCTTTTGTAACTTGAAGGATTACAAGTCCTTTTCTTTTTCGGTTCATGATCATCTTCTGATTCAGTTGAGGACATTATAACATACACAAATTAACTCCACAAAATGTTAGAATAAACTGACGTCGACGTGTTTGCTGACATTTGACATCAACAGCTGCATTCACAGAGTTTAGGTTTCTGTATAATAGGAACTCTACACAAACTAAATACTGGCGCGCGCAATCTGGAAATGACTGCAAAAACTACATAAGTCACTGAATAATGCTGTTTTTGCAGGGACTTCGAAATGGAATGGCTAGTTTCTCATAGTAGGCGGAATGTGACTAATGTAGTTTTTACAGTGAACGTGTAACTACCTCTTTGCGTCACAAATCTAATATAATATAATTTTCTGAGAAAACATGACTTATGTTGTTTTTGAAATGACCGATTCAATTTCAAAAATGGGTGCTAAATTTTCTCCTCGGATAGGTATTATAATGGTATTATCAAAGTAATGTGTCACTATTTGATATAAAAAATTGATTAATATACTTTTTCCAATTCCAGCTGAACCACTTCAAAAATCCTTAAGGGTTCCATATTTGTCGTAATGCAATGAAAAACATGCACGAGAAACTTCTTTTATCCCCAATTCAATTTTTTTATTTGGATTGCATCTTGCATAACATTTTCTGAAATTCTTTGCGGAATAACAAATCTATTCGTTTGCTTATTTTTTTGGAATTTCATTGCCATCTTGTTCAAAAATGTCTACTTTTTGATGTTGATCCAATGTTTCCTCCAGAAATTCACCTATTTCTTCATTTTGCATTAATAGCATATCTACTTGAACATTTTGAATTGCATTGAATTTTCTCTCAGCATATCTTAGATTGTCTTGCAATTTTTTAGTTTCATTTTTCCTTGCCTCTCGCTTCTTTTCATCCTCTATTTTTTTGTATTCTGCGTCTTTTCCTCGCTCTCTCATGTTTTCAGCATTTCTTAGATTTTCTTGCAATTTTTTAGTTTCATCTTTCCTTGCTTCTCGCTGCTTTTTATCCTGTATTTTTTTGTATGCTGCGTCTTTTCTTCGATCTCTCATGCTTTCAGGATTTCTTAGATTTTCTTGCAATTTTCTTATAAATTTTTTAGGGTCGAGTAACCTAATGTTGACCACCCCAAATAAAATTTTACCCCAAATAAAATACTGTAAAAATTTTATGTGTGAAAGTATTATCAAAATTTTGAATAAATCGATTTTGAAGTTAACAAATTTAACATGTAAAAGCCGAGCGACGCGCGGGTATCTCATATGAGATTCCGCGCGTCGTCATTCTGTTGACGGTACGTGTGGAATGGTATACCCTAACACTTAGAAAATTTCGTCAGATGCTGCTCGCACGTCCTACAGGGAACATGACTCGAATCCCGGTTTTCTTGAAAGATGGCGCCTTCAAGTATGTTTAGCTTTTGCTGCGTAGCGGCTCCGGCGATGAAAAACCTGCCGGAGCTCCGGAGGAGCGCAGGATTGGGTTTTTCGATGCGCACAGCCGGACGAGTCTCGAATCCAAACCCCGACATTTCAAATTGGTTTTTTTCAAAATTTTGACTATACTTTCACAACATAAAATTTTTACAGTATACCAGTGGCGGCTAGTTATAATGAACCAACTGGCACTAGCTGGGCAAAACGGCCTTAAATATTTTTTTTAATTTTCAAAAAATATTTAATTTTGTTTAAAAATTGTTTAATCTTAAACATTTTTCTCACTTTAAAGCGTAAACATAGTATAGACATATTATGTAATTTTTATTTCATAAATGTGCACTTTACAATAAGATAAATTATCACCACCGAGCCAATTCAATGTCGCCACGCGACTCCTGGCCACTACTGTAATTGTAGCGCGATGCATATGGGTACGTGATTAGGGGTGCGCGATTATGAAATTTCATAATCGATTATCGATTATAAAAAATAATCGATTTTTTTCGATTAATCGATTATTGAAAATAATCCGTTATTCATAATCGATTATGAATTCATAATCGATTATGAATTCATAATCTTCTTCAAAATTCATGGGCAGACGTACCACAGAACCACAAACCTGTATCCACCTGAAGGACAAACAAGAAAGTTTGCACAACTGTATGTAATGGACACGACAGAAGCGGTCAATGAACGAGTAAATCTGCCTGAGAATAGAGGTTGTCTACCTGAAGTGATTGAGAAAATCGATCGTTTCTTCCGCGTCAACAATCGTATCGCAGCTTCATATTGCCTGATGAAAGAAATTGAGCAACAAGAGCGTGTACGAGCCGAAGAAGAAGAACAACCAGTTCCGGTTGTCATCACCAATATGGTGATGCGGCGCGATCGGCAGTCTGATCAAAGACTTTACAATGCTCCAACGTCCAATGAAATTGCAATGGTGTTCGTAAATGATGACGGCGAACCTCCATTTGAACGTGATATCCGTATCTATCCTCGAAATCCCGTCGACAATGCACAACAATTCATTCGTATCAATATTCTCAGTGCAAATCTTGACCCTATGACTTATGGCATTCTTTATCCGTTTGGCGAACCGGGGTGGCAACCCAATTGGAGTTGCGAAGGATATCGGCAATCCCGTAATAAAATCAGCATGTTACAATTTAAAGTTGCGCAAACAGCAATTAGATACGATTTCAATCCGATCATGAGAGCGGGAAAACTTACGCAACAGTGGATTGTCGACTCATATTTGCAAGTGGAAGCCAATAATTTGAACTACATACGATATCAACAAAGTAAATTGCGTACTGAATTGTATCAAGGTCTATCCGATCATATTCAAAACTAGATGATACCCCGTCCGAGGACAGGCAGCTAGAAGGACGGGCAGCTACCCAAGGTAACTTAAGTTGAATGAAGATTAAGGAAAGCTCTCAGTGCAATCCAAAAGCCATATGACCTTGGCTGCCTGCCCGTCCTTCTAGCTGCCCGTCATCGGACGGGGTATCATCTAGTATTATAATGTTGCGATAAAAAAATTTGGTATTGCAGGTTTATTTTCACAATCGATTATTTTCACAATCGATTATTTTCACAATCGATTATTCTCACAATCGATTATTTCTATAATCGATTAATCGATTATTATAAATTATCATAATCGATTATGAAATAATCGATTATGAAATAATCGATTATTCGAATTACGGTAATCGATTAATCGATTATATGCGCACCCCTATACGTGATAGCAATTCTACCTACACCCGCCGAGTGTTCCGTATGAGGCTGCCTCCTATATCTCTGATTTCACTATGTGCAATTATTATTAACTACCGCGTTGAGTTATAAAAATAATTTGTCTGATAATTTATTATTAGTTAATTAAAGAAGTTAATTAAACTTGTTAATACATATTAATTTAATAATGAATAAAATTAATAACAATTTAAGCAAGCCTTTTTGCTCATGTTGGCTGGAGGAAAAGATTAAATTTCAAAAATTGGGTAGACCATCGCCTGATTTGATTATTTCAAAAATCATTTTATATATCCGGCAATTTAGTAAAAGTGCTTTTTCTTATTTTTAAATTTTAGAATAGATGTTATATTATAATTATTACGTATCATGCAATCTGATAACGTCAACGTTATTAAAAATGTTACCTCAATGTTATAAATTTCAATTACAATAAATTCTTAAAATATTTCTTATACTAATTTAATTTGGATTTGTTCAACTTGCTCGTAATGCAAAATTCTTTAATTTAATAAATGTAATAAATATTTTATCTTGAAGTGTGTTCTATTTAACTTGTTGCATTTCCGGCAAGCTGATTTTTAGGATTCTTATTTATTCATGTCTAAAAGTAACATCTAAAATTTTTGCAAAGAGTTTTATTGGAAATTATACACATAATAGATCACCGCGTAACTCATGTTTCGAAATGACTATCCAATCGGGCGCAATGTTTTTGACCGACGTAGTTATCTAAAATATACGAATTTTTGTACATTTTGTTCTCTATGAATGCCAGGCTATGGTCGGAACCTCGAAAATGTAAAAAAATGGCGATGGTTGAAAGAACAAAATTCTTTTGAAAACATTTTAAAATAAAAATTAGCATAATAATTTAGTCAAAATAGATAAAAAAACCAACAATTTTAGGGATTTTGTATCTAATATTATTTGTTTGTGCAGCAAATATGTCAGTTGAAGACCTTGTATTAACTTCACCCATAAAAAACATAGTAAATTAGTTATCAACCCCAGACGGGGGAGTAATCCCGCAATTTGTAAGAAAAAACTTTTAAAGCTCCTTTTTCACAATCAATTCGATTTTGAGGTTGGACTACTCGTAAAACATCGATTTTTAATAATTTCCTTTTTTAACAAATTTAAAATTTTTGTTTTGTTTTTTTGGACTCCTAAAGACAATTACAGACTACTACAACTTAAATTTGTTAAATTTATTTTTGTATATTTTATATAAAGTACAAATAAAGTACAAAATAAACACCATTACAGAAAATCCGTTATAATTCGGGTAATTTGATGAATTTTACTTTAATATTTTTTGTAAACATATTCAAGACCCCAAACTATAAAAATATGTAATAAAAAAAAAATCGAAAAAATATATCGGTCACAGTAGGTAAACCCCCTTAAACTGCTATTTAAGTCTGTATACAGAACTGTATACAGTTCCTTTCGATTCGGAGAAAATCTCTTTCGGTTGGACTTAAATTTATAAACCCATCAAAAGAAAAAATTCTGGCACCACCACTGTAGAACCCCACGAGCCGCCACTGCAGTATACTATATAAACCTTCCTCTTTGCTATAGGAAATTTTTAATTTTATTTGAGGTGGTCAACATTAGGTAACTCCCCCCTTCTTTTAAAATTATTATCTTTTTGACTTATAATCTTCACAATTTTATTATTTTTGTAAGCAATCCTTTTTGCTTTATTTGTTTGTCGACGGGAATTTCATTTGACTATTTCAAATTTATATTACGCTGTTCTCAATTTTTCTACAATTTGCGCTTTGATCCGTCTATTAGAATTATTGCGGTTAGTTGAAAAGAGCCGTCTATTAAAAGCTATCGTTATCGGGCGGAAGACAGATAACACAGTTTTTCAACAAGTTGAGCATTAAATTTTGCTTTCTAAAAACATTAAAATATCCTACATGCCTATACAGGATTGAATATATACTTCCGAATTAAAATGGGACACTTATTTAAAAAGTTATTCCCTTTACCAGTGGCGTAGCTAGCATGGGTGTCACTCCCACCTAGGCTGATGACCTTTTTTTTAGGTGTCCCCCCTAAAACCGCAAAAACCCAAGAAGCGAGGTAATTTTAGTCAGGAAATTTAAATAATTTGGGGTCAGGTGTCCCCCCCACCTAGGCTTATGACCTTTTTTTTGAGGTGTCACCCCTAAAAACCTAAAAACCAAGAAACTAGGAAATTTAAGTCAGGAAATTTAAATAATTTGGGGGTTGGGTGTCACCCCCAGACGGGTGACACCCGGGCGGTGCATCCCCACCGCCCCCTCCTAGCTACGCCACTGACTTTACAACACTGAGTAATTTTCTCACTTGTAATGCTGCAAAAGTATGAGTATGAGATCAATTTTGAACTGTTGTACACCCACTGGTATTTAAATTTAAAGCTTCCGGTTTTTACTAAGAAATACACCCATAATCTCGCTACAAATTCCTACATAAAAATTTTAGTTCAACGCAAAAAATTTTATTAGATTTTGACCAGGTTTTCGTCAATCTATCTCACAGTACGTCGTTTAAACGGCTTGAAAGAATTTAATTTGTAGTTCTTCCTCAATATAACAAACAAACCACGAGTGTATAATCATAATAATGAGTCATATATAGGGTTTTCCAATAGGGACGGGTCGATTTTGACGGTTCATAACGGCCATGTTGTTTTATCTTTTGTTAATTTTTTTCTTTTTTAATTTTGAGTTACTAAAGACAAATCGCCATGGCAAGTTACAACGTTGAGCAACAGGTGCAAATGATAAAACTTTATTATCAAAATGGGTATTCTCTTGTGGCAACGATACGCGCGTTGCGCCCATTTTACATGGTCGTCCTTCCAAGTCGACTATTCAACGTTTGGTGGCCAAATTCGAGTCGACCGATTCACTGAACAATTAGCCAACACCCATACGTCAACGAAACGCAAGATCTGTCGAAAACATCGCCGCTGTCCGTGAGAGTGTGCAGGAGAACTCGAGGCAATGGGTGCGTTTAGCGAGCGAAGCTGCTTAAAGTCATCAGTCAACTATGTTGAGTATGATGACATTCAACTATTTGAGTTTCGCTAAACGGTATGCTTACAGTCAGCAAGCCAACTTAAATACATTAACCATTTTAGTTATATTTGATTTGAGTTATTTATTTAATATATAAAAAGTTTCACTTATATAGCATTTCCGTATGGGATTATCCATTTAATCCGGATTATCCGTTAAATTCATCATTAGCTGTGCGACGCAGCGTAAAATTATTGCGCCGAGTTGTTTACTCAACAGTTGTAAGTAAGCGCTTTCTCAGCGTACCGTTTAGCGAAACCGCTGTAGTCAACTTCTCAGCCGCTGACCAATCAGTTCCGCGCCGCGCACAAGAACTCGGCCTTTCGCAGACATCAACTTGGTGAATTTAGATTATATGGATGTGAACGACATGTGGTTCCAACAGGACGGCGCCACGTGCCACACAGCTGATGTCACAATGGATATTCTGGACGAGAGATTTGAGGGCATGGTTATCTCACGCAGGGGCGATGTGAACTAGCCACCGAGATCCTGCGATTTAAGCCCGTTAGACTTTTTATTGCGGGGTTTCCTTAAGTCGCAGGTTTATGCCAATTAGCCGCAAACGACAGGTGCCCTGAAAGTCAACATAACTCATGCCATCGGTCAAATTCAGGCTGATCTATGAGCCAAAGTAATCGAAAACTGGACCTCTCGGATGTGCGCCACCCAGCGAAGCGGTCATTTGAACGATGCGATATTCCACAAATAATGTCATTGATAGGCCTTTAAAATAAAATAAAAAATTCGTTGACAACTCACATACAACTTGTTTTATTCAATTTTAAAATCGACCCGTCCCTATTGGAAAACCCTATAGTTAAATAACCCCCCCCCTCTATAATAGATTCCCGTAATTAAATTGTTTTAACCCCCCCCCCTCCGTAATCGGAAGAAACAACTGCGTTCGTTAAGGTTGGTAACCAGAAAATAAACCAATATGAGATACGTATGGAGAAATATGTAAACAGAAGCGGTGTTTTAAGGAACTGATTTGTGAGTGCGGCGTTTAAAATTAGCGTTCTATAGTCCATCTGGTTTTGGATTGCAGTAGAGGTCGCCTTGAACGGCAAGTTAGATTTACACAGGGAAACGTCAAATAATTAAAGTGTATAAGGACAAAAAACAATTGTCACTTATTTGGTACTTGAAAAAATCGAGTTAAAAGTTTTTTTTTTATCAAACAGCAATTTATATTGTACAAAGTTTTTAAATTTGCCAGAATCTTTTAGAAAAAAAGATTCGTAAGTAATCAATTGCAAATAAAATTTCGGCAGTGTAAACGTGTAGAAATTTTATCCAATCATGCACGAAGATCACAGTTTTAGTACAATTTAGTTCTGCATTCTTAAAACGGATAGACTATAGACATACTTATAGATAAATGTGGGCTATTACATATGTTGATAATTCAAGCTTTGCCACCTCAGGGGTTCTAACGCCCAGGTACCAGGTACTATCTGCCCCCCTCCCCAAGCAATTTACTTTGCAAATTCACAATCTTTGAAGCGCTCTAACTTTTTCATCTCTGTGGTGGAGCTCAAACGAAGCTTAAATGTTTGACATCAATTTCAGTAAGAAATTCGCGATGGGGGGGGGGGGGAGAATTGTACCTCATTGAGTTTCAATTCGTTTCGCTTGAACTTCAACCGTAGCGGTAATATTCGCGAGATCTTTGGGGGAGGGGGCTTGAAATATGTTTTTCTATTTTCTTTCTAACGTTGAATTTTTGTGTAAAATTAATGTCAAGCAGTGGCGGCTCATGACTTCTCCTACTGGGAGGGTACAAAATTTAAATAAAAAGGAAACATATAAATTTGCTTATTTATTTACAAAATAATTTAATTCCAAAAAAGTTTTAATTTGTACTATTTTGTGGGGGTATATGGGTATAAAGGGTATATGGAATACACCCTAGCAGAAAAGTAAAGCAGTATCATAAAACATTTTTTAATATCTAACTGCCAGATCACCAACTGAAAAAGAGAACCCCCCCTCTCCGGTTTCTGCAGTTTCCTATTTTTTAGAACTTCATTTGCAATGACGGATCGTCATTGCTACAAAATTTAAAGCGTAGAGAAAAATATATAGTATATAGGTATTACTGTATTTTAATTTACTTAAAATTATTTTTTTGGAATTACTTTCGTATAGTTTTTTTCAATTTTAAATAGGAGAGTGCGTCACAATGTTCCTTTTACATGAAACCGCCACTGATCAATACAAACTATAAAAAATATGTAGCCAATTAAAACGGTAATGTACAGGTTCCATCAATGTCCTGTTTATATCTTGACATAAATGACATACTGGACTGTCCAGTCAGCATTAATTTCTTTATTTAATTTAATCGTGGGGGAAGGTGTTGTATGGACTCAGGACCCTTGGGGTGGTAAAAGCCATCAAAACGAATTAATACACACGTGATTGATTTTTCTTTGGCAATTTCATGATCACTAGTGGTATTACTGTTGAATATTATATTCTATTGATGTGGATTTTGAAAAACGGAAATTTTTTTTTTACATTCTCAAGAATCACAAGAACATAATTGCTTTGGTAGTGCGGCCTATAGGCCACACAAAGTTATATTTTTACTTCAATAAATTAAGGCTAAATATGTATTATGTTTTGATAACACAGCCCAAGAACCATTTTGGTGCCGGTGAAGTAAGAATTGAATTTAAATATGTTTGATGCCCTGATTTCAAAAATGTCTTTCTTTTTTTCATAGCAGCTCTAGATTTTAAGATATTTTTCGAAGTTATGACGCATAATGTCTTAATAGCTCCAGGTAAACCCCCCTTTCCCGTTATACGATTAAATTTATTTTCATCTGGCTTCGTCCTACAATAGGAAAAAGCTTATATTCAAAATTTGGAATGATTTGCTTGCTTCGTTTACTTTCCTTACCTCTAGGGGTTCGGAAAGTAAAAAACGAGAAAACACATAATAACACAAAAATTACAACATTTGTTACTTATCACCAAAGAATTTTCTTTTATACTACTTTCTAGCATGTGGGTCTCCAGAACAATCTCGCGACTGTTCAATCGATTACCAATCATTCATTACCAATCAATACCGATTGATTTAATCGATACAATCGATTACCGCGTATCTTAAAAACTAGAGCTGCTACGAAAAAAAGAAATACATTTTTGAAATCAGGGCATCAAACATATTTAAATTCAGTTCTCACTTCTCCGGCACCAATTTTTTTTTCATATTGTTGGGCTGTGTAATGAATTTGTATACTAAATAGTGAATTAAAATTTTAACTTGGGGGTGGAAAGTAGAAATCAATTTAATTTCTAGAATCTATTAGCTTGGCGAGTTTTACGCTGATATTGATAAAGCCCTACAAATGACAAAAAAAGGAGGATATGACGATGATTATAGTGGACTTCAACGCGAAGGTTGGTAGGGGCGGAACAGAAGAAGTTGTGGGAGAATATGGAACGGGAAGCAGAAATGAGCGAGGTCAAACATTGATCAATTTTTGCATAGAAAAGCACTTTGTTATTACAAACGCCCTATACAAACTAGCCGCCAGAAGACTATACACCTGGAGAGCCCCTATGGATGACGGCACAAATATAGTACGCAATCAGATACACTACATCCTGATTTATAAACGCTGGCGAAACTCAGTGACATCTGCGAAGACATACCCGGGAGCAGATATCAACTCAGACCACAGTCTACTGATGGCTACAGCAAGAGCACGCTTAAAAAAGGTAGTATTACACAATAGATCGCTCAAACCACAAATAGACATAAGGAAATTGAAAGATGACGAAATTAAGGAAACAATAAGACAAGACATGAGTGTAAAAATATTGGAAATGGAAAAGCAAAGGGATGTGGACAATGTAAACGACATAGAAGAAACATGGAAAGCAATCAAAGATAATATGATGATCACAACAGCGGAGCAACATCTAAAATCGGGAGTAAACAGAAAGATAAAGAAATGGATGACTGACGAAACCATGCAACTGATGGATACAAGAAGAAAATATAAAAACAAGGACAATCCAAGATACAGAAGAATAAATACATTAATTAATCACAAAATTAAAAAAGCCAAGGAAGACTGGCTGAAAGAACTATGGGAGGAGATAGAGATGTTGCAAAGCAAGCACGATGTTTACAATATACATAAAAGAGTGAAGGAGGCGGCAGGCGTTTGGAAACCGAAGAATGTGACAGCATTAACTGTCAAAGATACTGATGGACCATGACCAGAGGAAGACGAGATGGAAGCAATATATGAGAGAGATGTTTGAAGATGATGGACGCGGGAACTCTCCCACAAGCATAAATAAAGCTACAGAAGGTATACCAATCACTAAAGATGAGATACTGAAAGCAATACGAATGCTAAAGAGCTATAAAGCAACGGGTCCAGACGAAATACATGGAGAGCTCTTGAAAGTGTTGGAGGATGATCGGACTGACTTCTTCGTAAGGTTCTTCAATAAAGTATACGATACGGGAGAAATTCCTCAAGACTGGTTGACATCAACATTCATACCGATACCGAAAAAACCCCACGCCAAAAAATGCGAAGACCATAGAACTATAAGCTTGATGAGTCATATGCTGAACATCTTTCTGAACGTGGTGCATGAGAGAATTTTTCGAAAAATCGAAGAACCCCTGGGCGAAACTCAATTCGGGTTCAGAAACGGTATGGGTACAAGAGAAGCCTTATTTTGCATGGACTAATACTAGTCCAGAGAGCAAGAGATGTTGACTGCGACGTATACTCTTGCTTCATTGACTTCGAAAGAGCTTTTGACAAAGTCCAACATAGAAAGCTAATCGAGAGCTTAAACAAAACAACGATAGAGAAGAGAGACAAGCGTATCATTTGCAACCTGTACTGGAGACAGACGGGATCTGTTCGGGTTGAGGGCAATACATCAGAAGAATTCCAAGTCCAAAGAGGAGTTAGACAAGGTTGCGTACTATCACCTCTGCTGTTTAACTTATACGCAGAAAATATATTCAGAGAAGCTATAGAAGAGACCGCTGAAGGCATAGTAATAAACGGAAAAATAATTAATAACCTTAGATATGCCGATGACACAGTTCTCCTAGCGGATAGACAGGAAAGACTGCAGAGACTGTTGGATGCAGTAATAGAGTCCAGTGAAAGATACGGAATGCGACTCAATATAGCGAAAACAAAAGTCATGGTCATCAGCAAGACACCAAATCTCGTCGCCCAATGTCAAGCATACGGAGAGACTCTACAAAATGTCACGTCCTTCACATACCTGGGCAGCTCACTCAATGCAGGTTGGGATCATACACGAGAAATCAGAAACAGAATAGAAAGAGCGAGATCCACATTCATAATAATGAAGAGGATGCTCTGCAGCATGAATCTGAATATCTACCTTAGAACAAGAATGCTGAAGTGTTACGTGTTTTCTGTTCTACTGTATGCGGTCTAGTGCAATTGGGTCCGATCGATTGGACGCGGCGACAACTGGGCGCAGCGACAACTGGACGCAAATACAATTGGGCGCAAATTCAATTGGGCGCGAGGGAAGATTTATCCATTACATATTACTTATTATAACTGATTGTAAGAATTTTTTTTCTAAAAAACTATTATTTACGTAACTAAATCTAGAAATGTTTATTTGGCCAATAAAAAAAATTATAATTAAAAATTTAAACTAAATGTTTTTAAAATGTTTATACCTTCTAACTTCCACTAAAATTTAGAAATAATGTTTATTTAACAATGTCAGGACGTTAGAAACCAATTATTGCATGTGTAAAACATACTTTTATCTTAAGTTGTCAAGTTGGCAACCTGTTACTAACTCGACATTTCAAGAAGCTTTTACGTTTTTAGAGAGAGAGAGAAATAAAAGCAATAATAATTTTTGTGACGTCACAATTTTTGAAACCCCCCCGCCCCCCATCGTCACAAATCGTCACAAGGGTCGGACCCCCCCCCCTAGGAGCGTAACGTAATTTATGGACGACTCCATAGAAATATTATAGACTTTTTGCGGGGAATTTCCCATAATTACGAAATGAATCCATGATTAGTTAGGTACTTTATTAATAGGCATTTTTATTATTTGTAATTGTTAGGACTAAACATTTTAAAAACATTTTCTTAAAATTTTTAATTATAATTTTTTTTATTGTCTAAATAAACATTTCTAGATTTAAAACATTTTTATACGTAAATACCTATTAGTTTTTTATAAAAAAATTCTTACAATCAGTTATAATAGTTAATACGTAATAGATAAATCTCCCTCGCGCCCAATTGTATTTGCGCCCAGTTGTCGCTGCGCCCAGTTGTCGCTGCGCCCAGTTGTCGTTGCGCCCAATCGATCGCGCCCAATTGTCGGTCACCGTTACTGTATGGCATTGAGGTGTGGACCCTGACAGAAGACTCTGTCAGACGCCTGGAAGCGTTCGAAATGTGGTGCTACAGGTGTATGGTTAGAATAGCGTGGACACACAGGGTTACTAAAGAGACGGTATTGCAAAGAATGGGAAAGGACAGGGAAATGATAGACACAATAAAAGAGAGGAAAATCCGATATTTTGGCCATGTGATGCGCAACGACAAGTACCGCATACTCCAGCTGATCTTGCAAGGGAAGATTGAAGGTAGAAGAGGACCCGGACGACGGAGAATATCTTGGCTGCGAAACTTGAGACAATGGACCGGAATGACGTCTTCGGCATTGTTTCGAGCGACAGCCAACAAGGTGGGATGGGCCATGGTGATCGCCAACGTCCAAAGCGGATAAGGCACTTGAAGAAGAAGAAGAAGATTAGCTTGGCGAGGGTAATTGGGGGGGGGGCTGATGTATATCAGGTATGTATATCATATCAAATAAATGATATTTTCAGTGTCTTAAATACCGGGTGTTCATTTTAAAACTTCCAGCAATTAATATCTCAAAAACCAAAAGTCAGATGAAAAAATGTTTCGAACAAAAGTTGTATGATAGCGAGGGGGAGAGAATATGGGATAATTGTTTTTTTAATTTATTGACCTTTTCAAGGTCATTTGAAGGTCAACTTGGTTTTTTTAAATGGCACCTTATATTTTTTTTAGCAGATTCATATTTTTCATGAATAAATAAACAACTTTTGTTGGAAAATTTTTTTTATCCGACATTAGGCTTTTCGAGTAAGATGCGTTGAAACAAAATAATATAATCAACATTGTTAATCAAAATTTAATATTTACAAGTTTTAGAAGGCTATTTACTAGTATTAAACAGTGGAAAAAATGTTTGTAAACGAGTGTTTTCATAACAAGTTTTCAAAATGTTCCCCATTTGTAAATATTAAATTTTGATTAACAATGTTGATGATATCCTTTAAGGAATCTCGATAATCCATTCATGCGCGTCGCTAGTTTCAACGTATCTTACTCGAAAAGCCTAATGTCAGATAAAAACATTTTTCCAACAAAAGTTGTTTATTTATTCATGAAAAATATGAATCTGCTAAAAAAATTATAAGGTGCCATTTAAAAAAACCAAGTTGACCTTCAAATGACCTTGAAAAGGTCAATAAATTAAAAAAACAATTATCCCATATTCTCTCCCCCTCGCTATCATATAACTTTTGTTCGAAACATTTTTTCATCTGACTTTTGGTTTTTGAGATATTAATTGCTGGAAGTTTTAAAATGAACACCCGGTATATGCCACTATTTATAGCCTAATTATACTCTGTTACACCACGTTCTGCATCTACGACACCTTTCCAACAGGTAATAAAAGGTTGGCTAGCTCAAAGTCGCGAAGGGGTGGGTTGGTGGATGGAATGAAAGGGTCGTGTGACGGCACGTCGCAAAGCGTGTGTTTCCTATCGACGACCGGGCAATCCTCGATCGCGATTCTAAAAATTGTCAAAATCGGTGTGAATAATTTACACGGGGGGGGAGTTAAGTCAAAATCGATGGGGTTAATATACACGAGGGAGTTTAAATGGGCGCCACGCATACGAAGAACTGAATCTCTTTGAAGGGGACTGGTTATCACACCTTCCAAGCTGGTACGCGACAACTTGATGATCTTACAGCGAATTCTCACTCCGGAAAAACCTCGCTCAATGACCTTACCTTTACAGGAGGCGAACTTTCCGTTGGTGAAAATAGCTAAATAAACATTAACACAACAATAATAATAACACACAAAGTTGGGAAATAAAATGTATTAAATAAAATAATATCAGGGGGGAGTTGACAAAGTTTACACAAGATACTATCAAATTTACATGTCTTGTATAAAAATAAATATGTACAGTTGACGGAACCTTTCCGTGTGGTTTCCGTTGCGAAACTAATATTCGTAAAACAATTACTCTTACAAAAATACAAAAGGTTAATTTGCATGAAAGGGGGGCGTATTGAATACAGCACTCCACCAAAATAAATAGTTACTTAAGCGCAACTTGATGATGTCTAAAACTATGATTCATAAAATTGATCATGAAACTTAATCAACGCAATTGATTATCAAAATTCCCAACAACGGGACAAACAAACTTTAGCTACAATACTAAACTTGAAACGTTACGTTAAATTGCTTGGTTACATTCGGAACGCTCGAATGGCTTGGCAAAAGTTACGTTAATAATAGATAATAATATTAAGTTAAATAAAAGGTATACAAAATGGTTGCGATATCGTCTTCCAGGGTTGAACTGAACGTTCATAAACACAACTAATGGTCAATAGGACCAATTAACATCACAATCTTAAAAATATAAAAAGGTTTCTTACTTAATTTGGGTGGTTGATGTTCGACCTCTAGGTAAAGTCGATGACGGGTCCCTCAGGAGTGAGATTTCGTCTGCAGAATAGAGCTGAAAGCGATGTCTCAAACCATACCAGAAGGTCAGCGGAGTAACCAGCTTCCAAAACCTCTTTAAATCGAAAGGTGGTGAAGTAACGGGGTGGTTCACGCACTATATTACGCGAATTTCCTTCGTATACAATTAAATTAATATACTTCACTTAAGTTCGTTATTCGCGAAATGACAATTAATTCAAGCCGGTACTGTCTAATTAAAAAAAAATGTCAATATGGGGTTTGATAAAAACAACGATTGGAATGCGCACATGTGTTCGAAGTGCAGCACCTGTTTTGTATTATTCGATAAAAGCAATGCTACGTAATTGCCTTAAGAGCGGCAAGCAATACCTCGTCGTGATGAAACGTGATAAACAGATGGTATAACAAAAAGTCCGATAATTGATTAATTGTTTAACAACAATTAACGTATTGTTGTCCGATAAAATATTAATTGTTTAACAACAATTGACGTATTGTTGTCCGATAAAATATTAATTGTTTAACAACAATTGACGTATTGTTGTCCGATAAAATATTAATTGTTTAACAACAATAGGCGATATGAATGTTCGATAAATATTAATTGGTTATTAACGATAGACGGTATGAATGTTCGATAATCATTAATTGTTTATTAACGATAGACGGTATGAATGTTCGATAAATATTAATTGTTTAACCACAATAGACGATATGAATGTTCGATAAATATTAATTGTTTATTAACGATAGACGGTATGAATGTTCGATAATACCTGCAGTTGACACTCACTAATTTTTAGCACCAATGACTTGTATTTATTTAAAGACCTCAAAAAAAAATGTGAGACCTCGATATTTTAATTCCGCTTTTGGAAGCGCTAAGATACGAAAAAGGTAGTATCAGATTCCAAGTGAATCTCTCCGAATATGCAATTTGCAGCTCAATTTATGCATTCTCCCTACTCTGATCTGGGATTTTTCCCACTTACTGATTGATTTGGACCCTGGTAATTGGGTCCTATAAATTTAGAAAGAAGGGAGACGTGATTTAATTGGATCAATGCCTAGAGTGTGAGGGCACACTTTCTTCTTTCTCCATGTAAAGTGTATCGAGAAGTTTGGTACGACACGTGCGAGCAAAACAATTTTTTGCTCGTCTGGTTGGACGAGAAAGGTCTAACTTTTGCACTTTTTACTTGTTTTTATCGAAGTCTGTAATTTCGAAATCGCTATCCTTTCCATGTTAAACCCGAGCACATTTGGCCGCTTATCTGCACATGGTCGAGATAGCAAAACAAAAGGCATTGATTCTCACGAGGTTCAAACATGCACGTGTGTGTCCTTGTATTGACAACTGGCTCGTGATTATAGATCGTATGAAAGTGTCTCTCGATCCTACCTAAACTTTATAGTAATGCATTTGCCTATATTGACGTTTAGTTTGCAACGTTATAGAATAGAGAATTTATTGCCGATGAGGTGAATTATGGATTAATGCTACGTCAACATTATTAACACTTCCTCATCTACCGTATGGTTCATTGTACGTGTATTAAAATATTTGATGATACTTTCCTAACTATACAACTCTTAAGATTATTGTGCATTTGCAAAACGTAAATTTATTAGTTGATCGAATGTTTCAATCTTTTATATTTACAACCCGACCTAAAAATGTTTTCTCAAAGAGTAATTTTCAACGGATCGATTCGAAATTTAAAATATAAGTTTAATAGATCATAAACGCAAAATCTAAAGATGCGCCCGATGCGCGGAATAAGGTGACACTCCCCTTACGTCAAGAGTTGTTATCCCTAACTACTCTTCAACTGGGACGCGCGCAACCTCAACCGAAACAAAAACTGTCCTGCGATAAACCGTCAACACTTGTAGTGTTGAAACAACTACTCAGCTAGTGACTAGACTATACGTATATGCCGGGAAAGAGAGAGAAGGTTCACCTAACCCTAGGCTTAATCAACCCGTGAGTCGTAGTGACTCCTACATGAGAGGGCGGTTCGCGAAATCACGCGATCATTCGCTGGCCGTGGGACCCACAAATGTCTGTGAAGACACCGGACTCTAGATCAAGGTAGACCTGAGCTAAGGTAACACTTCCTTGGCGTACTCATATTTACAAAGCCTTCTCTAAAATGGTTCAGTCGATGGGGACTGTCTGCCTTTTTCAATACGTTGAAAAAGCAGAGTAAAAAAAGACGTGTGCTTGGCTGGATCATATTTACAAAAGCCGTTTGATGCACTTCAGTAGATGGGGACTGTCTGTTTTATCAGTTATCGTTGGTGAAACAGAGAAAAAAACTTGCGCTTAGCTTGATCAAATTTACAAAGCCGTTTGAGAGATCACTAACCTTCCTCATGACTTCGATCCGGACGAGATGATCGGAAGAGAGAGAAGAGGTAATGATGGGGGGGGGGCGAGAAAAAAAATTTGAGATGGGGTGACAACCTATGAGGGACAGTCGAGGGAACAAATCCTCGATTCGTCCGGCTTGATCACGGATGTACACGAAAAAAAAAAATGTGGGGCATAATCGACAATCCAGATCGGGATGGGGTAATAAACTACAAGGGCAGTCGAGGGAACTTGTCCTCGATCCGTCCGTGTTGTACATTGATGTATACAAAAAAAGAAAAGAAACATGGGGCCTAGCCATGAATCGGGTTTCCACTGAATAAAAAAATATTCGTGGGGCATAGTTGACGGTACGGGTCGGGATGGTTTGCTTCCATCAGTGTAGTCGAAGGGAACGTCCTTGAACCACACTGACGTAAACGGGAGCTTTCATTGAATACAAAAAAAAATCGTGGGGCCTAACCGTGGACCTACACAATCTATCGCCTCACAAAAAAAAATGAAGCTAGCACAACTAAGGTTGACTCTACCAACGCTAGTGGTGAGTTTTGATGTGCAAAAAAAAAACATCGTCATTTATTGAGAAGTCCTGCGGTGATCGGCACCGGAGAAAACTTCACTCTAAATGTTGTCTTACACAGGTAGTGTTAGTGCAAGACGGGGACGTTGTACCAGTGGAACGTATCCACTAGGGTACAAGGCCACAAAAGATCATAACATGTAACATAAGGGGGGGGTTTAGAAGTTGAACGACGGCTGGATCAAATTTACAAAGCCGGTCCTATCTAATTCGGTAGGCGGGGGGGTTGATTAATCTAAACGGGACTAAAGTGATCGTTATACACGAAAAAAAAATTTAACAACAAAAAAAGATATACGAAAACTGACTGAAATTCGAAATGGTGACAACCGTCCGGGTTGCACCTAAATGTTTGCTCAAAAATATATGAAGTGACTCTACTGTATAAAACTGACGAATGTGAGAAATAATTTTTCTCCAAAAGGTCAAAACGTAACTATGAAATTAACGCATGACTAATGATAACATTGGGTAATCAATTCAATGTAATCCTAGTCTCTACTTGATTCAACTGAGCGATTGATTGGGTGATTAGGCCAATGGCTCGCTAAGCGTACCCTCTAAATCCATAAACAATAATTTCTGAAATGGTTGACTGAAAATTCAAAAAAAAATTCGAGATTACAAAATGACATGACTAAAAATTCAAAACAAAAAAAAACTCGGGATTACAAAAATGACTTGCGAGATAAACAATGAAGCAAAAGAAAAATGACCCGTTTATACTTTGGGGGCACGTAGTTTTATGTCGTACGATAAGGACATAACAAATATCTCCCTTAACCTTACTGACTTAAAACTAGCTTAAAAATACCCAAACTTTACGCTAACTAAACCGATACCTAAAATTAACTAAACCGAAATCTAAACTGAACTTAATGCTACCTAAACCGAAATCTAAACTACTCCTTACATACTAAAAGCGCGAGACAAAAAAAAGTTACACAGAAAAAAAATTCCACGTCCCAAGTCTTAAACAATCTTAAGCCGTTGTGACCGTTGCGAGAGAGGGCGGTTCGCGAAGTCACGGGATCGTTCGCTTGCCGTGAGACCCACAATCACAAACAGAAACGCTGAACTCTAGCTTGGGTTGGACCCGAAAACGTGGTAAAAGTTGGGAGGCGTCAAAATATATGCCTCTGGGATGAACGGATCAAATTTACAAGTTCACCCCTAATGGGTTTGTTCTTCCTTAGACCGGCAGGTGTTATGACCGTGTAGCATAGTTGTAGTCAATCTATTATTCCCTAACAAAAGGTAAATTTCCCAGAGTGTTGTTTCGAGTTATAACCCCTTACTTCTGTACGAAATTCCCTTACTAAGAAGGTTCCTTTGGGGCAGATTTTCATCCGCCAAAAAAAATGAATGGGACGATAATTCACCGGGGAATGGACTAAGCCCACGAAATTACTTTATAACCCTGGGGTTTGGATCGTTATCCAACTGTGGATCAACGTCCAAAAAAAATGTTTATCTAGCAGTGGAACTATGTCCAGCATGATAATTCGATAGCTCGATGAGAAGTGGGTCACTCTAAACAACTATTAACTATAACAACCTTACTACAAAAAATAAAATTCGGTAAAATTTTCTAAAGGGTATGTTACAAAAAAAAACTTCCCCTAAAGGGTGTGTTGCGACAAATGATTTGTCCGAAATTGGACACAAGTCCAAACAATACAACACGGCATGAGGCAATGTCTAATGCAATTGCATTCTCAGCCCTGATCTTAATTTCTAATCTCAAAAACGAAAACGAAAAAGCTAAAAAAAATCTATTTTAAACGGTACTCGATACCAGGAAAGAACGGTGAGGGATGGTGGGGGCAAGTTAACGTCGTGCGATTGACAAAAAGACATGGTCAGTGTGTATGAAGCGACAGTGACGCACTGACCTCAACCCGAAATGATAACTAGATGTTACCCTACCACTAACTTAAAGAAAAATGTCTCAATGGACTGGGATTCAAAACTCTTTGATTGATTTGATTCACCAAAGAAAACTTTACGTTAAACTTTAAATTCAAAAAAAACTCAAAAATAAACTTTAACTGACGTCAAACTTCAAAAAAAACTTTAAAAAACTTTAACTTAAATTCAAAAAAAACTTTCAACTGAATTTGAAAACTTTCAATCTAATTTGAAAAACTATTAATCAAGTTTGAAAAACTTTTGATTAAATTCAAAACAACATTCCATTAATTTCAAAAAAAATTCCCCTCAATTCGAAAAAACTTTTCGTTAAACTGAAAAAAACTTGGCTCCAAAGGCCGATATTAAATTCAAAATGTTTATCTTAATTCACGAAAAAACTTGACGTTAAACTAAAAAAAAATTTAATTTAAGTATCACTATTAAATTTAAAATGTCTACTTTAATTAAAAAAAAACTTGACGTTAAATTCAAAAAACTTTAATTCATATGGCAACACGAAATTCAAAAATGTTTACCTTAAAAAAACTTGAAGTTAACAATAACTCAAACTGCTCTAGATCAAACTCAAAATTCGGAAATACGTCTGCAAATGAAATTCAAAAAAAACTTTTACTATTCCACTAAATGTGTGCATAAAATCTCAAAACTACACCCACAAAACTAACTTCGAAGATTGAACCTTGAAACTAAATTCAAAAAAAAACTTTAGAAAAACTTTACGTTAAATGTCCATACAAAATTCAAAATATTTAAAAAAATAAATGCGTAACCTAATGAAGTGCGTAAATGCGTAAGTGCGTGACCCGTAGTCAAGCGTAAGAATGCGTACGAAACGCTTTGTGTCTTGTTCGGGACACATGCAAACAAAAAAAATGCGTAATAAGTGTACGGTGTTACTAGCATAAAATACGTATGGAAACGAGTGCGTAAATAACATGCGTACTTAAATATGCACGATCTAAATGTAACCATGTGTGCTAGGCACAACAAAAAAACTTTCTATCGCTATTTGCTAAAGATGGAAAAAACAAGGTTCGCTATAAACGGTATGCAGTGATAATGCGTAAAGGTGCGTAGAAGACGCAGATCAAAATCTTTCATCGTTAAATGCTGAAGGCTAATAAAAATTTGTTACTAAAATTTCCGATGTGAGGGAGGGTTGCATTGCTAAGGGATGGTGCGTTAGGGTGGTTTTCGTTCTACAGAAAGGGTTGCGAAATACAGGGTAGACTTTCAACGACCGATATGGACGGTAAGGGTTCACACAAAAAAGGTGAAACGAGAAAAAAAACTTTAAACTAAGTTGAGTGACAAGTAAGAGTTTTCAACGAAATTTAAGGGTTGCGGTATCATCGCCACGTTAGGGCGGTAAGGGTGTTCGCAGTTTTACGTCATGCACGGGACAATAAGGGTTGTACACGCCAAAACGGCATTATAAACCGGTAAAAAAAATGTAAGTTGTTTCGGTCTACAGTCAGCGGTGGTCCGCACCAGACCTGACCTCCTCGATTCAACCTAATAAACATGCAATAAAACAAAGCGAAATGTTATGGCGACATTTCCTTAAAAGTACAAAAAGCAAGGTAAAATGTTATGATGACATTTTCTAATACAACGAGAAAAAATTTAACAACAATTACTAAGAACTAAATACATTCGCAACGACACACACGCACTAAAAAAAATTCATTCATACATTCACACGAAAAACAAACACACACAAAAATCTTAATATTAAAATCGGGGCTTTAGTTTCTCTTAATTGGAGCATTATGCCCTGCAACGATTTTTTTCTTGGTCCTACTCTGTCTGGGGTTACAATGGGGACAAGTTTTTGTGGTCTCATCTTTTCTCCCACAACGATAGCAATATATACGTTTCTGCGGAACGGTACAACGCAACGCTAAATGTCCTGTGCCACCACAATTCCAACACAAAAGGGTGTTATTATTTGTCTTATTATGAATACGGCTCTTACACCCGAATTCACCATTACTTTGCTCGTCATTACGCGGTCCGCTAAAATTTTCGGACTCGTCCCGGGATAAATTTTCAATTTCTCTTACTGACATATTTTCTTTTGTCAGTATAGAGACGTTTTCGACCTGACCTGAAATTCGTAAGTGAAACTTCACGATCGGGGTTGATATTTCGAAATTTCTATTCGAATTCGCCGCTTCGACGGTACCGCGATCAACAGGGGGTTCTTTTGTAATTTCCTCCACGGTATTGGACCTAAAATCTCTCTCCGTCCGGGAGTCTGCTAATAGTAAGCCATAAGTTGACCTAAATTCCTCCAATTGATCTAAAATCCTAAGTTTGGAGTCTTTATCTTTTATTAATACGGGTTTTGATTTAAATAATCGATTAAAATAATGCGTTAGTTTCGTCTCTATGTTCATTTCTAGATTGGGTTTCTGATCACGCGAAACTTCTAAGCGACCAAGTAACTTTTTAATAATTAACACGCCTTCTTTTAAAGCTGCTAAATCTTCCGCAAAGGAAAACGGATACCATAATAAAATGTATTTTTCACCCTGTTCCTCTTTCATAAGGGCTGATACTAATTCATCGCGTAATTCTCTTAATGAACCGTGAAAAGGTAAACCTCTAATTTTTAATTCGTATTGGACCTCGTCCTTTCGCAACTTGTCCGGTACAATCCTGAATGCCATTATTAATCGAAATGAATAAATTTAATTAAATACAAAAAAGGATTCGCGGAACACGACTCTACTTTGTTCTCTGAACAACTAATGGTAAACGGAAATACAATATTTGATCTTAAAATCGCGATAATTTTCACTTTTAAATTTAAATAGGGGGGCGTTATGGAATCTCGTTAGTCCATTCATGCGCGTCGGTACTACTTTTAAAATTGAAATCTTAATTCAAAACTTCGTGATTTACAAAATTTGACGTAATGTGCCAAAAGGGCTTTATCGATAGCTACTAAGTTGGGTGCCAAGTTATATTTTAACCTACAAAAATTAATTTGGAATTTACTTGATTTACAAACAGAAAAAATTCGATACCATAACATGCCAAAAGGGCTTTATCGATAGCCCAACGTTGGCCGCGCCAAATTATTATCCTGTTACACCACGTTCTGCATCTACGACACCTTTCCAACAGGTAATAAAAGGTTGGCTAGCTCAAAGTCGCGAAGGGGTGGGTTGGTGGATGGAATGAAAGGGTCGTGTGACGGCACGTCGCAAAGCGTGTGTTTCCTATCGACGACCGGGCAATCCTCGATCGCGATTCTAAAAATTGTCAAAATCGGTGTGAATAATTTACACGGGGGGGGAGTTAAGTCAAAATCGATGGGGTTAATATACACGAGGGAGTTTAAATGGGCGCCACGCATACGAAGAACTGAATCTCTTTGAAGGGGACTGGTTATCACACCTTCCAAGCTGGTACGCGACAACTTGATGATCTTACAGCGAATTCTCACTCCGGAAAAACCTCGCTCAATGACCTTACCTTTACAGGAGGCGAACTTTCCGTTGGTGAAAATAGCTAAATAAACATTAACACAACAATAATAATAACACACAAAGTTGGGAAATAAAATGTATTAAATAAAATAATATCAGGGGGGAGTTGACAAAGTTTACACAAGATACTATCAAATTTACATGTCTTGTATAAAAATAAATATGTACAGTTGACGGAACCTTTCCGTGTGGTTTCCGTTGCGAAACTAATATTCGTAAAACAATTACTCTTACAAAAATACAAAAGGTTAATTTGCATGAAAGGGGGGCGTATTGAATACAGCACTCCACCAAAATAAATAGTTACTTAAGCGCAACTTGATGATGTCTAAAACTATGATTCATAAAATTGATCATGAAACTTAATCAACGCAATTGATTATCAAAATTCCCAACAACGGGACAAACAAACTTTAGCTACAATACTAAACTTGAAACGTTACGTTAAATTGCTTGGTTACATTCGGAACGCTCGAATGGCTTGGCAAAAGTTACGTTAATAATAGATAATAATATTAAGTTAAATAAAAGGTATACAAAATGGTTGCGATATCGTCTTCCAGGGTTGAACTGAACGTTCATAAACACAACTAATGGTCAATAGGACCAATTAACATCACAATCTTAAAAATATAAAAAGGTTTCTTACTTAATTTGGGTGGTTGATGTTCGACCTCTAGGTAAAGTCGATGACGGGTCCCTCAGGAGTGAGATTTCGTCTGCAGAATAGAGCTGAAAGCGATGTCTCAAACCATACCAGAAGGTCAGCGGAGTAACCAGCTTCCAAAACCTCTTTAAATCGAAAGGTGGTGAAGTAACGGGGTGGTTCACGCACTATATTACGCGAATTTCCTTCGTATACAATTAAATTAATATACTTCACTTAAGTTCGTTATTCGCGAAATGACAATTAATTCAAGCCGGTACTGTCTAATTAAAAAAAAATGTCAATATGGGGTTTGATAAAAACAACGATTGGAATGCGCACATGTGTTCGAAGTGCAGCACCTGTTTTGTATTATTCGATAAAAGCAATGCTACGTAATTGCCTTAAGAGCGGCAAGCAATACCTCGTCGTGATGAAACGTGATAAACAGATGGTATAACAAAAAGTCCGATAATTGATTAATTGTTTAACAACAATTAACGTATTGTTGTCCGATAAAATATTAATTGTTTAACAACAATTGACGTATTGTTGTCCGATAAAATATTAATTGTTTAACAACAATTGACGTATTGTTGTCCGATAAAATATTAATTGTTTAACAACAATAGGCGATATGAATGTTCGATAAATATTAATTGGTTATTAACGATAGACGGTATGAATGTTCGATAATCATTAATTGTTTATTAACGATAGACGGTATGAATGTTCGATAAATATTAATTGTTTAACCACAATAGACGATATGAATGTTCGATAAATATTAATTGTTTATTAACGATAGACGGTATGAATGTTCGATAATACCTGCAGTTGACACTCACTAATTTTTAGCACCAATGACTTGTATTTATTTAAAGACCTCAAAAAAAAATGTGAGACCTCGATATTTTAATTCCGCTTTTGGAAGCGCTAAGATACGAAAAAGGTAGTATCAGATTCCAAGTGAATCTCTCCGAATATGCAATTTGCAGCTCAATTTATGCATTCTCCCTACTCTGATCTGGGATTTTTCCCACTTACTGATTGATTTGGACCCTGGTAATTGGGTCCTATAAATTTAGAAAGAAGGGAGACGTGATTTAATTGGATCAATGCCTAGAGTGTGAGGGCACACTTTCTTCTTTCTCCATGTAAAGTGTATCGAGAAGTTTGGTACGACACGTGCGAGCAAAACAATTTTTTGCTCGTCTGGTTGGACGAGAAAGGTCTAACTTTTGCACTTTTTACTTGTTTTTATCGAAGTCTGTAATTTCGAAATCGCTATCCTTTCCATGTTAAACCCGAGCACATTTGGCCGCTTATCTGCACATGGTCGAGATAGCAAAACAAAAGGCATTGATTCTCACGAGGTTCAAACATGCACGTGTGTGTCCTTGTATTGACAACTGGCTCGTGATTATAGATCGTATGAAAGTGTCTCTCGATCCTACCTAAACTTTATAGTAATGCATTTGCCTATATTGACGTTTAGTTTGCAACGTTATAGAATAGAGAATTTATTGCCGATGAGGTGAATTATGGATTAATGCTACGTCAACATTATTAACACTTCCTCATCTACCGTATGGTTCATTGTACGTGTATTAAAATATTTGATGATACTTTCCTAACTATACAACTCTTAAGATTATTGTGCATTTGCAAAACGTAAATTTATTAGTTGATCGAATGTTTCAATCTTTTATATTTACAACCCGACCTAAAAATGTTTTCTCAAAGAGTAATTTTCAACGGATCGATTCGAAATTTAAAATATAAGTTTAATAGATCATAAACGCAAAATCTAAAGATGCGCCCGATGCGCGGAATAAGGTGACAACTCTTCGCATTAAAAAGTATTATTCTGAGTTACATATATTCTGTTTAGAAGGGGCGGCGCCCCGTCGCCCTCCCCGTACCAGTCGCGACTAATGTAAAGTGATAAAGTCTCGTATAAGCTTCAATAACCTTCTATAACCATTATTTTAATTGCATTTTTGACAAAGTTATGGATATTTGAAATTTTCGACAACTTCGAGCAATACGCCTTAACCTAATTTTTTTATAATCAACAAAAGGGATCATTGAAAATAAAATTAGAAAACATTTTGATAGAAAATCAAAGATCAAAAAAATTATTGAAAAAACGGAAAATTTCAAGTAAAAATATTAAATAAGGTAGTATTAATTATTATTGTAATTCTTAATAGCTAAATACATCTCTTCATAATTCTCTTATCAATTACTCACTGGTAACCATTATCAATAATTTTGTCGTTCACAGCAATTCTAGCAATTTCTTTATCGCGACCTTTAACTTGACGTTCCGATAATATAATATTATTATTTTTATTATTAAGTTACGATACGGAACACCTCAACACCTTCGGGTATACATGAGGTTTTTGATTTTGATTGATTGAAGTTGCGATTTTAAAATTTGTTCAAATAAATCTTGATTATGATAATAATTTTTGAAATTAGTATAATATTCTTATTCAAGTTTTTCAAAAATGTTTTTTTATCTATTAGCCATGTGGTCTTTATTTTGAAATTTAATTTTATATGAGCGAGGCCTATAACTGGTTTATTAATGACGGTTACAGGTGCACATATTTTCTGCAATTTATCCTGAACTATTATTTTATTATTCTTTAGCTATTAAATCATAATGAGCTTTTGATATAATTTGCTTTTCGTTTAAAACTTTGTAAAAAATTTTAAATTTGTAATTTGGACCGTTAAGGCTACGTCCGAATAATAATTGCCAAAAATAATTAAATACTTTGTGTTAAATATTTTAATAATACTAAATAGGAATTTTTATTGTCATAAAAATAGTTTATAAATTTTAAAAATTCTAAATTCAAGAAACAAATAGTTTCGAGACAAATAGTCAAGCACGAGCTATAGTACCTACTTATCTGATAACAGAAAATATTTGGTTTTTTATTTCGGATAGAGCTATCATGAGTTATTCTGTCCACCGCGAGAATACTTTTTTGCTACGAGGTCTCCGAAAACCGGGTCCCAACGGCTGAATTTTCAAAATTGTGAAATGAAAATTTAATAAAATATTGTTTAAATGTTGTTCTTTACATATATGCTTAAAAGTTTAAATAAAATAATTCTTTTACTTTATTAAAAAAAATGTAGAGAAAATATGCTTTTTTAACCTTCGAAACCCTTGTAACCCCTTAACTAAAAATTTGTAAAATTATACTTGAGGATTTTATCAAATTTAGAGAATTTAATTAGTAAACAATGGCACTACCTGCACAAGAAAGGCTCAATATTCAATTATTCAAAATCGATTTAGATTCAATCCCTATTTTCGACGGACAAGAAACTCAAATTAATAATTACATAACCACGGTAGGGAACATTATTACAAGATACGCTAATTTCGAAGAAATCGGTGGAACAATTCGGGCTGCTATATTTTCAAAATTTAGAAAAAATCGGACGGGCAGCTGAAATTTTACGTCCCAGAGACGACTTAATCACGTGGGAACAAATAAGGGTTGCAATTTTGCAACAATAATTCGAGCAATTATTGTTAGATTCTAGTAACATTTGGTAACAGGATTAGAAGCCGACTTGAAAAAACTTACTTACATATTGTTGTGATACAAACCCTACCTTTGGCTTCTGCTGCTTTCGGAATCACAACTTCCTTTGCCTCGGCTAACTGCAGTGCTAGTATTCTATTTGGAGACTCTTTGGTTGTGAAAACTATAAAATGCCGAGCTGCGATGGACCGCCTTTGCAAGCAAAATATTATTAACTTTGCGACGTTTATTCCAGCGAATTACAAATTCAACTGAGAGCGATTAAATTATTCCAAGTCCTTTTATAGCCTTCGTTGGTGTTCCGGAAATGGTTGTATCCAAATTTGAAAAATTCAAAATTTGTTAACGGAAATCTTAGTCATCTGGGCTTGATAGATATTCGGTAAATCTTCTTTTGATTTTTCATGTTCACTGCACTTATAATTTTATTTAAAACACTAATTTTTAAAAGAATTTTCAGATTTCGAACTGCAATCATAAACATAACAGCGAATATCGACCTTATAATTTTTTGACAAAAATTAAGCTCAAAACCACAGCAAATACAACATTATGCAATACAAAGTACAGTGTAAAAGGTGAGTTTAAATTTACATCATGAAAAACTTAAAATTTATTGAAAAATAACCATAACAACTATTTAAGGTCAATGACCCCGTTTTACAAGTGAGGTCTTCAATCATCCATGAGATTTGTTTTCGTCAGATGCCATTGATCTGGATTGATAAAAGAAAACAAAGCTACCTAAAGGTTCGCAGGGATGCACCAGGAAAATACTAAATTCTTGCTCCATTACGAACAAACATTAACCCGACATTTGGCCACCGGGCCTGAGTTAGACTTTACAAAAACTTAAATTTCCAGCTCATCTCCCCTCAGATTAAATAATAAATTGATAAGCAAACAATTCATTATCTTAATCTTCAATGCTCTAATAAAAAGGTAAGTTAGTAGCTTTTAAATTTTTTATTTGGATGGCTTTTCTCTCATGTGAATTTTTTAATTGATATCCCCTCATTTCAATGTAATCCCATTTTATACCCAAAATCTATTTACAAAAAAAAATACTATGTACAAACATGTTATGAATTAATTAACTTGAGCTCAACTCACTTTTATTTTACAAAATTAATGTTAAACGAAAAATGTTTCTCGCCGGTTCGCAAACTCTTGTGCAATGAATTTAAAATCATATTTACAAATCTAATAAACTTTATTAATAATAAATTTTTTTAATGTTTTTCTTTAAATTTCATCCCAATTATCTGTCATTACCCAATTCTAACTAAATAAACAAAAAAAAATTATAATGCTATTGAACCATGAATATCTAAATGTCAATCTGTTGTTTTCAAAAATATTTATTTGCATCTTAAATTCAATAATTTTATCTTAACTGGCATTTTACGAAAACAAAATACTTTGTATTAATTACTCAATAGATGAGCTTTTTCTCATTTTCAGTTCGTGAACTTTACTTGTTTAAATTTTCAATCTTATTTCCCTTTTAGATTAACTCCCTTGCAATTTTTTTATAATACCTCATTAAATCATTAATTTATTAAATTCAATTATTATTTAAATCTTAATTATTTTTCCCCCATTTTAAATTCAATCATTTAAATCATTATCCCCTCATATCATTAAATTCAACTCTTAAATTATTCAACATTTCATTTAAATTTTCCCCCGATACTTCAAAATTCATATTACATTTCAATTATAAATCATTCCCCTTAAATATCAAATTATTAAATAAATAACTCCTAATTAGCATTATTCTTAAATTGCAACCTTATCAATCCGCGATTCTCTTCGGATATTTAAATTAAACTTTTTGGAGTTCACTTCCTTCTAAATTCAATCTAATCCATCTACTTTTCAAAAATTTTAAAACAATTCTGTTAAGGTGTTCTTTTCAATCATAACTCATTTAATCTCGAATCATGTCCATAACCAATTAATTTTTAAATCATTTCATTTGCCATAAATTTTTCCATGCAATTTTCTCATATAATTTTCAGATTAAATCTTTTTCACATTCATAAATTCAATTTTCAAACTCAAAACCATCTTCCTTATAAAAATGACGATCACATACATAAATTAAAGAATCAAATTGATCCTCGTATTACTCCGTTGTTCCGGGTGAGTCTTCCCTATAGTTCAAATTATCATATGCATAAATAGAATCAATATGGAAACGACCCCGTATTTTTCCTGAAATTGGGTAAATCAACTCATAAGTAGAATTTCCAAATTTTCTTACAATTTTAAATGGTCCCTCAAAAGGTAACTGTAACTTAGCACATTGATTTGCTGATCTTTTTCCTACTCGTAGACTTCGAATTATGACCATGTCATTCACTTTTAATTCGCATCTTTTTTTTATTCTGGCGTTTGCCTTTTTCAAATACTTTTCCCTCCTTACTTCTAATTTTCTTCGTACCCTTTTTCTCATATTTTCTAAATTCAAACCATCCTCATCAACCTTCCATGGTCTTTCTGGCAAGATTCCCTTCATTACATAAATTGGCGACTCTTCGGTCACTGTACTAGGCGTATTATTAATCAAATGTTCGACCTTTTCTAATTTGCTATACCAATCAGTTTGATTCTGATATACCATCAATCTCAAAAATTTTATAACCTCTTGGACATACCTCTCCGACGGATTTCCTTGAGGATGTCTCACCGAACAAAAAGCCACTTTAATACCCTTTTTAGCCCAATGCTGAATAAATGCTTGGTTGTTAAAATATGTCGCATTATCGGCCAATATGGTACCAGGTTTAATTACATTTGCAATGAACTCTTCTATAATGCTGATTGTAATTTTCGTAGTACATGCGTTTGTTGGACATAATTTCACAAATTTACTAAATAAATCGACAATAATAAGAATATTTGTTTGTCCAGGTCCACTACTTATTAAATTTCCAATGTAATCTATTGCTATCATTTCCCCAGGATATTTAATTTCAATGCTTTTTATTTCGTTCAAATTATGGAAGTTTTTGTACTTTCCCATCATACACAAAGTACATTTATTAATCACCCTTTTAATGATTTTTACATCTTTCTTGCAAAAATACGTTTCTCTGAACATTAACCATGTTCGTCTTATGCCCATGTGACCATATCGATTATGTAACTCTAATGAAATCTCCTCAGTTAATTTTTCATCAATCAAATATAACTCCTGATCTCTTAGTTTTTTAATTATTATATCATTTTTATATTCAAAATACTTATACGTTGATTTTTCTCGCAGTAGATTCCTAATTTTATTAAATTCTTCATTTTGTTGGGAGTTTTTAACGCGATTCGCTGTGAATATCCCGTCGTCATTATAAAAAGAATTTAGTGCTATTAAAACTTCTTTTATTCCTGCTGCATTTGGCTTTTCAATTCTACTAAACGCATCCGCAATGACATTATCTTTACCCTTTATGTGACTTATTGTGAAACTATACTCCTGTATGAGTAACCACCATCTGTAAATCCTATTATTCGTAAACTTCGTCTTCATCAAGAAGGTCAGTGCTACATGATCTGTTTCGATTTCAAATAATTTGCCAATCAGATAAAATTTCAATTTTGTCAGTGCAAAAACTATCGCGAGCATCTCCTTTTCAGTCACCGTGTAGTTAACTTCACTTCCCCTCAAAGTTCTTGATGCAAAACAAATTGGTACCTCCAATCCCTCTCTTCGTTGTATCAATGTAGCCGATATCGCGAAATTTGACGCATCAGTTCGTAAAATAAATTTCTCATTGAAATTTGGGTGAATTAAACTCATGTTTTTAAAAACCGTTTCTTTTAATTTCTTGAATGCAATTTCTTGCGTCTCCCCCCATTTCCATTTATTTTCCTTCTTCAGCAATTGTAACAAAGGCAATCTAATGTCCGAATACCTTGGAATAAACTACTTGTAGTAATTCACCACTCCAAGGAAACCCCTTAAAGTTCTCAAGTTCCTCGGACGAGGATAATTGTTAATTTCCTCCAACCGTTTATTATCTATTTCAATTTTGTTTTTTGATATTTTATATCCCAAATATGTTACTTCTTGCTTGAAAAATTCACACTTCTCTAAGTTTAATTTTAACCCTGCTTCCTCTAGATTGATTAAAATTATTTTCACATCTCTTTCATGATCCCTAGTATTTTTACTGAAAACCAATATGTCGTCAATGTAATGAATACAAAAATCTTCAAACTTCTTAAGTATCGCCTGCATTGCTCTCACTAACGCTGAACAACTTGATGCCAATCCAAAAGGTACCACTTTGAACACAAAGGTATGTCCATCGATGCTAAAACCCGTATATTGCCTTGACTCCTTCTTAAGAGGTATCAACCAGAATGAATTTCGAAGATCCAACTTTGTAAAAATCATTCCATCTCCCATTTGTGCCAGTAGAGAATCGATATTTTGGGGAGCCTCATTTTGTGGTCGGGTTATCGCGTTCAATCCCCTTGCATCTAAACACAATCTCAGACTGCCATCCCTTTTCTTAACTACAACCATGGGATTAATGTAGGCAGTACTCGCTGATTCAATTATCCCTGCTTCTTTCATTTTGTTTATTTCGTCCCATACCTTAGTTCGATATGCATACGGGACAGGATAACTTTTTGATTTAAATGTCTTTTCAGTATCCACATGCAATTCGTGCACGTATCCCCTCGCTACCTTCGTCTCTTGGTTTATCAAAGTTTCGTGCTCATTCAGAAGTTGTTTCACAATTTGTCGATATCCAGGGTCGCAATTTAACTCCATTGTTTTCCAATCTTTATTTTTTTCAGTTATTATTTGTCGGTCTTTTCTTTCTTCACATTTTACTTGATTAACAATAACGACCTCTTCTTCAGTAACACGTTCTGGTTCTTCTTCTTTATCCTTTATCCATGGAATATTAATATTTTTTATCTTAATTACTTTATTAGGAACATCAATGATTAAATCAAACTTCTCGATCAGATCCATGCCCAGGATGCACTCCAATTTCAAACCTTGCATAATCATGATCCCCTCTAATGATTGTACACCCCCAATTTTTACTTTCCGAACCCCTAGGTAAGGAAAGTATTGTTATCAGTCAAAATTTGACCCCCCAATTTTTTGACAGATGTTCACGTTTTGAGGTCCCCTGAATCCATTTTTATCATTTTTGGAAGGATGTCTGTATGTATGTGTGTAAGGGTGTATGTGTGGGTCCCTCGTAAGTAGCGAGGACATTAGTCCACTGTTCAGCGGCGTTGTGAGGACATTTTTTGTTGTGAGGACCGATACCACGTCCTCGGAAGTTCTGGACCCCAGAACTGCGTTCTACAGTGCTTTCTGGTCATGAGGGTACCTTAAACATTAGTGTGTCAGTAGGTCCTCATAACACCGTTTGAAGTTGGATATGTAGTTCACACTATTTCCGCAAGGAGCGCATAAAAAATGTATAATATACACTACATCTGATCTCTACGTTACTATTAAGGACCATCATACACAATCCGATTCTACGATCCTTACGCTATTTCTAAGGACCTACATACACACCAACATTGAAATTGAATTCGTTTGGCAACGTAGCTACGTCTGATAAACTTAGGTACTACGTTAAATACAACTTTATATTTAGTTATGCATAGTTGCGCATTATTTATCGACGAGATTAAAATTCTTATAATACACTACGTTTTAATAATAATACTGATAAATTAAAATTTAAAATTTTATTATATTATGCATTATAAATGTAGTGTGATTGAAAAATTGTTTTGAATTTTTCTAAGTTTAACGTGGTTTAACGTTTCAAGTATAATTTGGTTATTATTATAGTAAATTTTTAATCAAACGCATATTCACGAGCACATTGGTGCAACTGTGCACCACACACGGGCGGCCGAATTCAGTAGCGGTCGAAAATGAACAAAAAGCATAAAATGTCCTCGAAATGCAAAAATATAATTTCTACTGGAAATGAAGAGGTGATGTTAATGAATTCTAAAAGTTAAAATAGTGTATAATAATAATATTAGGTACCTAATAATAATATTATTACCCAATAATATGTATTGAAAGAAATTTTTTCCGCACATCATTCGTTAAAATGCGGACGGAACATCAGAAGCATGTTTTATTACAAATTCTAATTTCTATTAGAATGCTCACGTGACTTGTAGAAAGAGGTCTCTTTCCAATCATCGGAGGCTTTCACTCTAGCTTGAACCATTTACTTTAACATCAATATTTCTTAAAAAAAATTACAAAATAATTTACAAATAATGAAAAAGATGTTAAGGTCTAAGGTCTGGTTCAAAAAAATAAAAGTCCAAATTATGCGCACCTACTGGAGAGCTAAGAATAAAGTAACAATGTAAACAAAACGGATACTATATACACCAACATTAAACATTTATAAAATTATTTACGATTTCTAGTATAATAAATATAATTATTATAAAATCGTTATTATTTTTAACTATGCCACTATTTCATGCAACTTAAATGTTGTGTTTACACCTCTGTATGTAAAGTGTATACGGCGTATTGATAAGACAGAAATTTGATACATAAGTTGCTATTAATAAACACAAAGCTAAGTTTTGTCACGTTTGAATATTATTTAAAAATCTTATTAAAGAGATCTTTCTAAAGAAATCTTATTAAAGAGAAGTTTCGTAAATCTCACATCAGTAAATCAATTTTTGCATTTAATTTATAGCTGCCCGTGTCTTTAGGACACTGTACACAATAATAGGGAACGGCGGCTCTATTTCCGGATAAATTTCAAAATTTTTGGTCTTCTTTTGATGTTCACGAATCTCGCTAAAATATTTGCAACTGCGAACAAATCATTTTACGGACATATAATTTGTAAGAGGATCCAAATGAGACAACAAAATCAAAAATTCATGCAAGTAAAATTTATATGTATAGTAGCTTCAAGGGCGTTTATCAAATTTCGCTAGTGCGGCTAATTTTTTGAGTGGACTTAATTTTACATAAAAGTTAAATAAGTAACTTTTTTATACGCATTTCATTATTATACCATTTCCACTTCTGTTTGAAGTTATTTATATTGAACAGCAGCAAATTGTGTGTACAGTAGAACTCGGATGTAACGAACTCAGTTATAGCGTTATACTGCATGGCTATAAGGCAGCGTTTCCCAAAGTGTGGGTCGCGACCCGGCACCGGGTCGCAGAAAAATTCTGCTGGGTCGCGGCAAAAATTGTAAACAAAGTTTACTTCATTTGCTACAGTTTTAAATGAAGATAATGTTTTTTTAATTACTTATGTTTTTGTTATATAATTATTTTGCAATTTTTGTGTATGAAATAAACAAACAAATAACTTGATTTTTATTAAAAAATAAAATTTGTTTTGTAAATAAATGTTTTTTTTTCATAAGGTGGGTCGCGAAACATTTTAAAACCTCGTACCGGGTCGCGGTCAAAAAAGTTTGGGAAACGCTGCTATAAGGCAATGTGAATGTTTTATCAAAAAATGACTAGGTATTTTTGTTTTTCATGGCTGTTCATCTTGACCGTTAACTTAATTCCTAATAAACAGATACGTATGCAGTTCGTAGGCAATAGACATTGGAGCACGTCACCGTAATTAGATAAAGAAAATTACTGTATAAATAGATTCATCATTACTCTTCATAAAAATTACATTCTTATGTAGAATATTTTTATCGCCAAAATTGTGAAATTTTATTAATAGTAAAATAATAACTGATGGTCAACTTACTCTTGTCGGTAACAATTTAATACTTTATGAGCTTTGGTTGCTTGGCAAAATAAATCAGCAGACATTGATTAAAAGTCCTGAGCGTATAGCGCAAGGGTTCGTTTTTAAAAATACAGTTCGAATTTGTAAAATTATAATCTCATCAGATAGTTAGAGCATTAACTATAAGTTTTAACTTAACGATAACCAATTCAATTTTTGAAATAATTTTTACCATAAGATTTGGTTGTTCGTGACCGTTTCTTCCCTAAAAATACCTGTATAAAGCTAGCATCCCCACTTTCTCAAACTAAAAAAAAATAAAATAGTCTATAATTTATTATGTGTAAATTACATGCTTTTTAAAAATCCGTATTCCGAAAGTTCAGCTCTGAACTCAGCTGAAGTTTGGCAGAAGTGATGCAAATTTTAAAAGCTCCGAGCAAGTTGCGCGTGGGAATATTCAATTTTAATTCGATTTCATAAAAATTTTCTCAAACATTTTGAGATTGGTAATTAAGTTAAAATTTATTGCCAAGATCGAGCTGCATGGAGACTGGGAGCGGATAAACGGCGACAGCTGTAAATCATTCCGCAAATATATACATATAAGTAAACCAGATATCGTGTTAAGAATTAAAAATAATTACTAAAAGCGTAAAAATTTTAAAAAATTGCATTAAATAAATGGTATTAAAAAATGAATTCAAAATTGCCATGTAGTCATAAACGGCCGTTTTACCGTTAATTTACGGATTCGTTTTTAACTCCAAAAATTTCATTTGATTTTTTTAAAATTTGTTAGTTACATTTATGCAAATAAAAATATTTATCGAGTAACTATAAGTAGTGGGATGCATATATTAAGAAAATTTTATGTACAAAACCCACCCAAAAAATTTTTTATTTTTGCTGGATAGTGGAAAAGTCCCGCCAATTTCTTATGAGCATTTTATGTGGGTTGGTTCAAGGTTCAAGCTATCCTGACTTGCAATAATTATGCAAGCAGGACTCAGCATTTTAATTATGTTTTACCAACGGTTTTTCTATGCATCATTCATTTGTTATGAGCTTTTTTTAATATCTTGAAATATCACTTCAATTGTTGTAAAATTTACTTCAAATTGATGCAGACAAACATAAGTTCAAATTAAAAAAATGTTCCGATGTGCAAAATGTTTATTGCTTACTTCGGCATTCTATGCTTCCTCATTGCTCTTCAAACAGAAGTAGATTATCGTATTACCGCGTTATCAAATTAAAAAGAAAAGTTACTTATTAGTCACATACGGCGGTTTGATAAATTTTTTTACGTTAATTGAAACAAACCTCGAGATAAATATTCCGAAATATTTACTTACATTTCATGATTTTAATTACAACTTATTCGAAATCACTGATCTGGTAGATCATATTGAAAATTTTACAAAAACAAATCTTCAAGAAATCATAGACGAGTTTGATTTGGACATTTATTACGGCATGGGAGTAGCACGTAAACCAGGAAATTGAAAATTTCCTATCGAGATTCGGAAAGCTGAAGGTTTATGTAGTAGAATTAAACAAAAAAGTTTGTGAACTGTTTTCTTGCAAAATTTATGGGACACGATATTCGAGTTCATAGGCAGTATTATCAGGTCCATTTCGCCAGCCCCCCCCCCCCCATCGCGAATTTGGGGTCGAATTTGGTGTCAATCGTTTGTGCTTCGTTTGTGCTCGTTTGTGCTTCTATTATTTTCGTTTGTGCCAACACCGTTCGCGAAATATAGACTTTTAAAATTTTATAAACCTCCGAGCAACAATCGTTACAACAAACATTAACTTAGGAAGAAATAAAGTAGTACATTGTAACAGTTTTCGTGAAATATTTTTATTTAAAATTATGATTTTCATCTACAAACAAATTTAAAAATTACTATAATGTACTTTACATTTGTATTAGATCGTATGTTGGATTTGCGATTCATTTTTAAAAGGTCGTCGTATTTTTCCAAAATACCTACATACATATATGGGATCGCCAGCAATAAGCTATATAATGTCCTAAGGATGACAAATTTCTTCTTTAAGGTGGGAGAAAACTAATAATTCCTTTCAAATGAAATTGTTTTTCTAGAACATTTAAAATTCCGGGAACATTTGAAAGAGCTGTTGAAAATTGGGATTCATGCGGTATAGAACTGGTTACAGTTTCTAAAAAAAAATGAGAACCTATTGTGAAACTTCGCGCTATAGACGGATTACCGCAGAACCACATTTTGCTGGATCTTCGAAATACCTTAACATGACTTGTTGTAAAAGTTGAAGATTATCCATAGGTAGATTAGCCACTATTGTTTCCACGGGTCGACTGTTTTCGAAATCGCAAGAAGAGCATTTTCTAATTTCTGTGAAAGAAGGATATTTTCTAAATAATTGAGTTAGTAAATAATTTGCGGTACAACTTGAATTTACTGCGATACACAGTGGCGTAGCTATGGGGGCGGTGGGGGCGAACCGTCCCGGGTGTCACCCGTCTGGTGTCACCCCTAATTATTTAAATTTCCTGAGTAAAATTGCCTCGTTTCTTGGTTTTTTAGGTTCCTAGGGGTGACACATCAAAAAAGCGTCATCGGCCTAGGTGGGAGCGACACCCGACCACAAATTATTGACTAAAATTACCTCGTTTCTTGGTTGTTTAGGTTCCTAGGGGTGGCAACTCAAAAAAAGGTCATCAGCCCGGGTGGGGGTTGCACCCGACCCCAAATTATTTAAATTTCCTGACTAAAGTTACATCGTTTTTTGGTTTTTGGGGTGACACATCAAAAATAAAAGTTCATCAGGCTAGGTGGGGGTGACACCCATTAAATCCGCCCCGGGTGTCACCCATGCTAGCTACGCCACTGGCGATACATTCACCAAGTGTCTGTGATCGTCCTTGAAATATTCCCAAAAGAATTTCCGCTCGTTTCCTGTAACATTGCACAGCAATACCATAATTTTGGCTGGCGAAATTCTAGCCCCCCCCCATCGCGAATTTGGGGTCGAATTTGGTGTCAATTGTTTGTGCTTCGTTTGTGGTCGTTTGTGCTTTTATTTGGGGCCATTATAACCGGCCATTACAACCAGCAGGGTGGCGTTAAGCTTACACCGGCAGACTAGCGAGCGGGAAACCGTGGTTCTATACCTAGTCGCGCCGGATATACTGCTGTGATCTTCAAGCCCAATATAAATATGTGGGCTATGGGGAAGGCAACGGGAAACCACCCCATTAAATTTCTTTCCCTAGTTAAGTCATCTTGACTTCGGTCAAGTTGATAAGCAACGTTCGCTGAGCGGATACGGTACTTTAAGAAGAAGTGCTTTTATTATTTTCGTTTGTGCGAACACCGTTCGCGAAATATACACTTTTAAAATTTTACAAACCTCCGAGCAACAATCGTTACAACAAACATTAACTTAGGAAGAAATAAAGTACATTGTAACAGTACATTCGTGATGATACTCAAAAGTTAATTATCAAAGGATAATCAAAAGATTATAATTATCAAAGAAAAATGCAATTATCCTTAGATAATTATGGTTGGATAATCCAATTATCATTGGGACATGATTGGATAATCCAATAATATTATTACGGTTGGTAAGAAATACGATTATTTTACTATAATATATTCTTTAACTACATTATGTATATTACTAAAATAATAATAATTAAATTTAACGATTAATGACAAGATTTTAATAATGCCTCGCAAAACAAACGTCAACGTGAAAAATCTACTAGATGTTCTTCATAAACATATATCTGAAATTCGAGATCCAAATACCAAAATTATTATTGGATTATCCAATCATGTCCCAATGATAATTGGATTATATAATCATAATTATCAAAGGGTAATTGAATTTTTCTTTGATAATTATAATCTTTTGATTATCCTTTGATAATTAACTTTTGAGTATGATCATTTTAAATAAAAATATTTTACGAAAAACTGTTACAATGCACTTTATTTCTTCCTAAGTTAATGATTGTTGTAACGATTGTTGCTCGGAGGTTTATAAAATTTTAAAAGTCTATATTTCGCGAACGGTGTTGGCACAAACGAAAATAATAGAAGCACAAACGAGCACAAACGAAGCACAAACGATTGACACCAAATTCGACCCCAAATTCGCGATGGGGGGACCTAGCATTTCGCCAGCCCCCGAAACTTATTTTTAAGATATTTCGCGAACGGTGTTGGCACAAACGAAAATAATAGAAGCACAAACGAACACAAACGAAGCACAAACGATTGATACTAAATTCGACCCCAAATTCGCGATGGGGGGGGGGCTAACATTTCGCCAACCCCCAAACTTATTTTTAAGATATTTCGCGAACGGTGTTGGCACAAACGAAAATAATAGAAGCACAAACGAGCACAAACGAAGCACAAACGATTGACACCAAATTCGACCCCAAATTCGCGATGGGGGGGGGGGGCTAGCATTTCGCCAGCCCCCGAAACTTAATTTTAAGATATCTCGCGAACGGTGTTGGCACAAACGAAAATAATAGAAGCACAAACGAGCACAAACTAAGCACAAACGATTGACACCAAATTCGACCCCAAATTCGCGAAGGGGGGGGCTAGCATTTCGCCAGCCCCCCAAACTTATTTTTAAGATATTTCGCGAACGGTGTTGGCACAAACGAAAATAATAGAAGCACAAACAAGCACAAAGGATTGGCACCAAATTCGACCCCAAATTCGCGATGGGGGGGGGGGGCTAGCGAAATGGACCTAGTATTATCGCCTAGCTGATGAAACTGTGCAACTGGCAAAAATTAGCAAAATGCTGATTAATATGGAAAAAGGAAAAATAACTGAAATGAAAGGAAAGAATCTTGACGAAATAGAAGTAGATGACGTTATAGATGAAAATGAGCAAGATGGCGATTATCTAGTTGATGATGTCGAAGATGATGCTGATGATGCTGATGATGGTCAAGTTGAAGATCATATCGGACATCATGAACCAATTAAGACCGACATTGTTCCCGTTAGAAATTCAAAAAAAATTGTACAAATCGACAATAAAAAATCAAAGAAAAAATCGAAGAAACAATCTGAGAAATCAAAAGTAACAGTAACTAAGGTACCGTGGTCAGGTAAAGAAATTAGCATCATGTTAACTTACTTCAAAAATTTTACAAACATGAAAATGTTACCGGGAAAAAAAGAAATCGAGAAGTTCTTGCAAGAAAACGGTCATCATCTGTCACCTTCTCGAAGATGGAGCACCATTAAAGATAGACTACAGTGTGAAATTAAGAAATTAAAAAGGGCTAGCAACAGTACTACCTAATTTTTTCAAGTTATAACTTCAAAAAATTAGGTAGTACTGTTATAATTTATTAATTTTTAAATTAATAAAATTAATAAATTGCACTCTTCTCGTATAATGTAATCTTTATTTGTGACGCGTTTGGATCTCAAACGATCTTCATCGGACCAATTAGATTATATATTAATTATGCCTTTGGAATAAATTTTAACTTAAAAATATTTCTTATTTTAGACCAACCAAACTTCAATACTAGTATGTTTAAAATTTTTTTTTTATCAAAACGCATCACAAATAAAGATTACATTATACGAAAAGAGAGCAATTTATTAATTAGTAATTATTGTTTTTTCTTGTTTTTTTTGCTTATTTGCCATTGTTACTTATCTAATAAATATTTTATACAAAAATAGTACTTTTTTTATTAAAAGGTTATTAGAATAAATTTATCTAATTGTATTTAGACTTCTTAGTAAACGAATTTAAGATGATTCTCAGTGATGGAAATTTATAAATGGAAGGTATCAAAGATTTGAAAACGTACTGGTAAGACGAAGCCACCCATATCAGACTTTTCCAAAACTGTTAATTGCAGAAAGTTTTGGCAAAAATTGTTTTTTGTTACAAAAGCATTAATGAATAATAAAATGTTGATACCGATATTCCTAAAAAAAATCGGCATTCTAAAGAATTTTCGACAAAATATCAAAAACTCAAAATTTTAAAATGCACTGAACGTCGAAAATGGCATCGTTGAAAAGGTCTTCAAAAATTAAGCAATATTTGTATGGCAGATAATTTTTGTTGTTCAACATTGAACATTTAAAAAATAATAATTGATTAGACACCTTTTTACTTTCCGAACCCCTAGGTAAGGAAAGTATTGTTATCAGTCAAAATTTGACCCCCCAATTTTTTGACAGATGTTCACGTTTTGAGGTCCCCTGAATCCATTTTTATCATTTTTGGAAGGATGTCTGTATGTATGTGTGTAAGGGTGTATGTGTGGGTCCCTCGTAAGTAGCGAGGACATTAGTCCACTGTTCAGCGGCGTTGTGAGGACATTTTTTGTTGTGAGGACCGATACCACGTCCTCGGAAGTTCTGGACCCCAGAACTGCGTTCTACAGTGCTTTCTGGTCATGAGGGTACCTTAAACATTAGTGTGTCAGTAGGTCCTCATAACACCGTTTGAAGTTGGATATGTAGTTCACACTATTTCCGCAAGGAGCGCATAAAAAATGTATAATATACACTACATCTGATCTCTACGTTACTATTAAGGACCATCATACACAATCCGATTCTACGATCCTTACGCTATTTCTAAGGACCTACATACACACCAACATTGAAATTGAATTCGTTTGGCAACGTAGCTACGTCTGATAAACTTAGGTACTACGTTAAATACAACTTTATATTTAGTTATGCATAGTTGCGCATTATTTATCGACGAGATTAAAATTCTTATAATACACTACGTTTTAATAATAATACTGATAAATTAAAATTTAAAATTTTATTATATTATGCATTATAAATGTAGTGTGATTGAAAAATTGTTTTGAATTTTTCTAAGTTTAACGTGGTTTAACGTTTCAAGTATAATTTGGTTATTATTATAGTAAATTTTTAATCAAACGCATATATATAATATAATAAACGCATAGCTTTAATTATGCATTCATTAAACTCTTCTGGGTTATTTTCAACAATCTCCTCATTTATCAATGAAATTTCCGCGCCCGTATCTATCAAAGCGTTTACTACTACATCATTAATATTGACCTGAATAAATGGTAAATTTTTCAAATTATCTATTTGAGTATTTTTAATATTTTCCTCATTAAAACTACTTATAAAAAATTCGCTTCTTGTTTCATTTGAAAAATAATTAACTCTTGCTTCTCGAGTTTCATCCATTTCTTGGTTGTCGACTAATACATTATTAACTTGTACGTTTCAGATCTTCTAATCGTTTCTCGCACATTACCTTCATCTTGAAGTCTTCCGTTTTCTCGACTTCTGGCACCATTTGACATCTGATTGTAACCTTGTCCATAACGGTTACCCATACCTCTTCCATTATAATTATTGGCATATCTTCTATTACCGTTCCTATCGTTAAAATTTCTTGAGTTGAAATTATTCCTTTCTTGACCATAATTATTAATCCGATTAGCAGGATATTGCGCTTGATTATTAAAATTTCGGCCATGTGGCTGGTTGTTATTTCTATAATGATGCCCATCACTTTGATAATGTCGAAAAATATTTCTGTCGTTTTGTCGATTATAATTCGGTGTAGTCAGATGCGCCCTGTCGTCGAATCTCTTCAGCAAATTGATGAATCTCTCAATATTTTTAATGTCCTCAATTGCTACTCGATCGATTATCTCGTCTTCAAAGTGTTTGGAGAGACATTGTACTATGTCGGCTTCTGAAAATTGTAAATCCAATTGTTGCGCTGCATTTATTTTGGATTCTGCATATGTTTTTCTATCCTGATCGATCATTCCTCGATATTTGCCTGCAATCAATTCCGTTCTCACTTTGCCTTGTTCTACTTCTCCCCAATATCTTCTCAAGAACATATTTTTGAACTCACCAAATGTCGAAAATTTGTCAAAAACAACACCATACCATTGTTCAGCTTTTCCTTTCATCGTACCATGTATCACTGTTTTAAGTCGGGCAATATCTGTGATTCTGTTTGTTAGTTGTTCCAAATTTTTCAGAAATTGTTTTGGATTTATTCCAATATCTTCATCAAACTTCATCTTGGTATCGCATTGAAATTTAATATTCATTTCTTGCCATATTTCCGACGATTCTGCGCCGCCAATATTCATCGAACGGTTTTTAACCTGCGCCAATTCTTGTGCTAATTTTCTGTACGTTTCAGCGCATTCCAATTTATTTTTATTTATTTTATCGTCCTTTTGCTCTAATTGTTGAAGTCTTAATCTTTCTTCCTCTTTTTGATTTTGGTGAACCTTGCTTATGTTTATTTTTAACTCGTTTTTTAGGTCATTAATTTCCGTTTTCTTAACAAATTGTTTCTCGGTGATTTGCAGTATCTTTTCTTCCATGACTGATTCTTCAATTTGTGTAATCCCCATGGAGCTCAACTGTGTAGCATTTCTCATTTCTTCTTGCATATCTCTTTTCAAATTTGCGATGCTTTCATTCATGCCTTTTTCTTGATCTTCTACTTTCACCTTTAAATCATTTAATGCCCTGTGAAGATTCACCATACCATTTTCAAATTCTATTCTACTCTGTTCCATATTTTCGAATCTTCTTTCGATTTTTTTCCGAGTTATTGATATACTTTCTTGTATCTTTCGATTCTTCCGTGATTTTATTACTCAACTCTTCTATGATTTTATCACTTTTACTCTCTTGATGGTTTTGTCCTTCTATTAATTGTGCCAACATTAATCTAAATGGATCACCTTCGTCGATCGACCCCATTCTAGTGCTTGAAAATAGCGGTGTTTTCACAGCACTGTCAAATAATTGTTTTTGTATATCACATTCTTGCACCTTTTCTTCATTTTTTTGTTCAACTTCTTCGATTTTTTCTTCTTCTTTATTTTCCATTTTATTTGTAATAGGTTTAAGCGATTCAAGAAAAATACTTTCTAATTCAAAACACCTACAATCTATTAATAAATTAAACCAAAATCCTACACCTATTTGACTGAATTCAATAAATGCGATTCTTCTTTCTTTAAGTGCCGTGCCTGCTTTCAGACGTAGGCGACCTCTCTCCTATGTATGTGTTGTGCGTTTGAAGTATTATCACACACATAGGGGACCTACTGCTTAACGCGAGCTCCGAACCGCGGGAAATGTATACACTTCATCTCCAGAGAGGCTGTACCAGGCAGATTACACCTCGGTGGTTTGCCATTGCCTTCCGAGGGGAGACGGTCAGAATAAAGTTTTACTGAGCCCGGAATTCAACCAGGTATTTAGCATTAGCAGCAACGCACTTAACCGCTAAGCTGGCGACCGTCTTAATAATAAATGTGATTAAATAATCTAAATTTTTATATGCGCCAAATGTATTTGTACATTTTATTACTAATTTAATTTCTTTTATTTCAGGGTTTCTTAGTCGGTTCAAAGTTATGCCTCCACCGTTTTGGTATGCCACTACAAATTTTATGAATTTTATTGGAATTAAAAAGCCACACGTTGGGCCAGCCACTAAAGATGTTGTGATACAAACCCTACCTTTGGCTTCTGCTGCTTTCGGAATCACAACTTCCTTTGCCTCGGCTAACTGCAGTGCTAGTATTCTATTTGGAGACTCTTTGGTTGTGAAAACTATAAAATGCCGAGCTGCGATGGACCGCCTTTGCAAGTCTAACGCAGACCTTGAATTAGTTGCTTTAACAAATGTACAACTCGGAATATGAATATTAAGAATTCGTTGGTTTAACCCGCCTTGCTCAATGTAACTTCGTAGTGCTACCCTGTAAACGTAGCCCTTTTTATTGAAACTAAATAAAAAAACATTCTCTCATGGGTAATTGTATTGGTTTTAATAACAATACCAAGTGTATAATTGCTGTGGTTATCAAATTGATGTAAATTTGAAACGATTAAATTATAAAATACATACAAAGTTTTATTACAAAAATATTGTCCACGATTATGCAACCCGAAGATATGTTTCGAAATTTTTAAAAGAGTTTTAATTAAATTTTTATAAAAGTTACTTTTATTTAGTACGCCACTGGGAACAATAAAATTCGCTTCTGTTGAAAACGGTGATCCAGATGTTTTTTTATCAGTCACGTTGACATGTGTGTCGGTGTCATCGAATCCAATCAACAATACCACGCTCGTGTGATGTTCAATCGCATATCCAAAATAACCAGGTACGTAAAAATCAATTCTAATATTTGATTGAGGAATATCCAAATTAATTAAACCAAACCAAACTTTATTTTCATGTAACCTTAAAAGTCCATCCAACGAGACGAAATTATCAAACATAACCAGGCTGTGCTCGATATAATGAAATCGGTATAAAATTTATCAATTGCTGCACAAAGGGCTCTCAAAATCAGCATAAACCAATATCGATCGAATAAATCCAAAAATTTTCCAGTCAACGTCGGAAATTGTAAAAAAATTCTACCAACCATAAAAATTCTCTCTCTTGCCAACTGCCAATTTCAAAAATAACCAAAATATTATTAACTTTGCGACGTTTATTCCAGCGCATTACAAATTCAACTGAGAGCGATTAAATTATTCCAAGTCCTTTTATAGCCTTCGTTGGTGTTCCGGAAATGGTTGTATCCAAATTTAAAAAATTCAAAATTTGTTAACGGAAATCTTAGTCATCTGGGCTTGATAGATATTCGGTAAATCTTCTTTTGATTTTTCATGTTCACTGCATTTATAATTTTATTTAAAACACTAATTTTTAAAAGAATTTTCATATTTCGAACTGCAATCATAAACATAACAGCGAATATCGACCTTATAATTTTTTGACAAAAATTAAGCTCAAAACCACAGCAAATACAACATTATGCAATACAAAGTACAGTGTAAAAGGTGAGTTCAAATTTACATCATGAAAAACTTAAAATTTATTGAAAAATAACCATAACAACTATTTAAGGTCAATGACCCCGTTTTACAAGTGAGGTCTTCAATCATCCATGAGATTTGTTTTCGTCAGATGCCATTGATCTGGATTGATAAAAGAAAACAAAGCTACCTAAAAGTTCGCAGGGATGCACCAGGAAAATACTAAATTCTTGCTCCATTACGAACAAACATTAACCCGACATTTGGCTACCGGGCCTGAGTTAGACTTTACAAAAACTTAAATTTCCAGCTCAATATATCAAAAATAAATTTGTAAAATTTAGAAAATGAACAAAATAAATTCGACGCGAACTTTACACTGATAACGTATTAGGTGGTATTAGACAGGTATCTCGTATTAATACCATACCAAATTTCTTGTCAAATACTTTTATGACAACCCCAAAATCTAGAGTAAGCGGTATATTTTGCAAATGACGAGTTAAACTTTATGCAATGCTAGCAAACAACAAAATTTTAATAGTAACTGTTGGGCCGCTCCATTGTAATTAAATCAAGTTTTTCTTACTAAATTTTTATGGGCTAGTATGCCTTCAAATTTATAGGTCTACTATTTTAAGTATTAATTTTAAGAAACAATGGGTTTATGTGTTTTTTGTGTGTTTTAAATATTAGTAACAATGGATAGTAAAATAGTTATTGGGTACAGGTATTAATACAGGTACTTGGGCAGTAATAGTGACATTGATTTGCTCTAATGAAAAATTTATTGAATATACTTGTAATATACACAGGGGTGAGACGTCGGGCGGATGCAATGATCTGAGAATGGGAAATGAAATATATGAAGAGGTACGGGACTTTAATTACTTGGAAACGCAAATAAATAATAAGAACAAGAGACAACGTGAGGTGGAAGCAAAGTTGCAACAGGGTCGTAGAGCGTATTATGCTAATAAACATCTGCTATGCGATAAGAAGTTAACAAGATCAACAAAAATCAAGATTTACAAGACAATGATAAGGCCGGTGGTTACGTACGCAGCGGAGACCATGTGTCTAAGTAATGTTGAAGAGGAAAATATGAGAATATTTGAGAGAGGAATTTTAAGAAAAATATTTGGAACAGTAAAGACAGACAATCGGGAGAGTAGACAAATGATGAACCACGAAATTTTAAATCTGATGGGAAATGAGGATACAATAAAGGTTATAAAATCAATAAGGTTAAGATGGTTTGGACATATAATGAGGAGCGATGAGGGCTCCATGGTAAGGCACATCACCAGATGGAGACCAATGGAGACTTGGAAACAGGGAAGTCCCAATCTAAGATGGCATAATCAGGTGCTCGACGACATTGGGAATACGGGAATCAGAGATTGGAGAACAAAAGTAGTGAACCGGAAGGAATGGCGAAAGATTGTGATGAAGGCGAAGACAGACAATAGAATTTAGTTTTGAATTTGTTGAGTTTGATTTTGAAAGTGGTTTGGGTTTGTTGAAGATGGTATTTTGTTTTGGAATTTAATCTTAGAATGTTTATTTATTTATTGTTTATTAATTTAATCTTAGTATTTATCTTAGAATGTAAAAGAAATGAGGACTAATCCACCTCAGAAAATGGATATGTAAATCTCGCAAGAGATAGCCTAATTCCGGTTAGGAATGTATGGTTCTATTATTATTATTATTACTTATAATAAGTTTGTGTGAAATAAAATTGAAGAGAAAATACAGTCCACTTAATTAGAGAGAAATCCAACAGTAACTTTCATTCAAATACTAATATAAACTCAAATTTAAATAACAAACCTTTTCAATAAAGACAAAACAGTAATCAATTCAATTTTCAAAATCAAACTCCACAATTTGTGAGAATTAATCAGTTCACTTATAAAAATACATATACAGTTTAGATATCAAGTTCAACAATCTGGAAGAACTAACCGATCAAACAATAATTTCCAAAGAAATCATGTTAATCAAATGCAAAATAATTATCTACGTACAACCCAACCAACCAAATTTTCAACCTGAACCCATATCTGTACAAACAACTCTCAATTACGAAGAAAAAACGAATTACAGCCAAAAGTTCTCAAATTTTGAATACAAAGAAAACTACCAAAACTTTCATTTCAACTTAAATAATCCCAATTCTCAAATTTATTATAACCCTGATGAACAAGTTCAAGAACAAGTACAGAACTACCAAACTAATTTTGACTATATAAAACAATCGCAAGGAATAACAGAAGATAGTAACAAACAAATTCATGACTACGTAAAATTTCACCAAGCCTATCGTTGGAATCCTATAATTTAGATTTTAAAATTCTTCCTAAACTACCATTATATTTTTATCGAATTGTGACCAATCAACTATCGTACGACATTTGCATTCCACGGGCAAAGTTCAAAGGTGAGGTGTTTGGGTACCAAACGTTTTGAGCGAAAACAACAAAAATCAGCGTGTTGCCATTTGTGCTTCTTTGGTTGCTCGTCATCGTTTAGCTCGTCAACAACATCGGCCGTTTTTGTCCCAAATTGTTACTGGTGACGAAAAATGGTGCCTTTACATCAACATCAAGAACATAAAGGAATGGCTGAGCCCTAACAAACAAGCAAATCCTCGTGCAAAAGCTGGTTCCCATCCACGCAATGTAATGTTGTGCATTTGGTGGGATAAAGAAGGCGTCATCTACTATGATTGCTTCCGTGGAATGTAACCAAGACTTCTGAGGTTTATTGTCAACAACTGCATCGCCTGGAGGCTGCAATTAAAACAAAAGAGCCACAAGACGGCATCAAGTGGTTTTGCAGCATGATAATGCCCGTCCGAATACTGCTAACATTACAAAAGCAGCTATTCAAGACCTCGGTTGGGATTCTCCTGATCTTGCTCCATCAGATTTTCATCTTTTCCGCTCTATATATGCTACAATCTCCGCGGAATCTTATTTAATAACGACGTTGCTTTTCAAAACTGTCTCGACGACTTCTTCACCTCCAAATTTCTTCACCACCGGATTTCTTCAGACGTGGAATCGAAAAAGTGACAGAACGTTGGAAGTCAATCATAAACAATGCAGGAAAATATTTATTATTGATTAGTTTATGTATTTATTATATTTAAAAAATTAAATTTTTAATCTAAAAAAAAACGCTACAAACTTATGCATCAATCCGATATTTCCATTCTTTACAGCACACCACTTTATAAAATGTGTTTTTTCACATGATATACTCGTAGTATTACAAGTCAGTGTAACTGAAAATGTATCGTGTGCAACATGCCTTAGCACGAATATAATAATTAGATAATAAATAATATAGAAACTAAAATTGCTTATCGACATTCGCTGTTGACATCCTCAACCCAAGTTGATATCAATATCCGGAGTCGGTATGAACGATAAACAATCGATCGTATCTTTTCCATGTTATTAAATAATGAAATTTAAATTATATTAAGTCGTGGGAAATAGTGCATGTCATAAATTGTAACAACACTCGTACTCTGAGGGTGTCACATTAACAAAATTTAAAAAAAAATGGGAAGTATATGAAATGAGTACTTACCCCTTTACTCGTTTAGTTGGGAACTTCTCACAGTCGCCAAACAGCGAAGAATAGGCCTCGTCGAAGTCCAGCTTCCAGACCTTAAGGAGCAATTATGGCGCAATCGCAACCTTATAACTCCCAATTTTTGTTTTTATATTTGGCAGAAAATATTTTAACAGAAACGCGCAAACAAAAGACTGAAAAGCGAAAAATTATAATAACCTCCTCGGACCCAAGGGTAAAAAAAATACAAAATTATACATATTTTTAATGTAATATCGTCGGTGATCTGAATGAAGTTCAATTAGTACAAAAAAAAATACCAATTTTTTTCCATTGGTAATCGATACCAAAATCGAACGTGTCGTATTGGACACACTAGGTTTTACCTTTACATTTTGTGGAATTCAGCAAAGCAATATCGAGCAAACATGCACTACAAGAGCTATGTCCTTGGCCACACAACGGAGCTGTGCGTGACAAAGCAATGCTCCAAACTTGTGTCTTATATGACACCCGGGGTCCGAGGAGGTTAACACAATTAATTATCATAAGATAATAATAAAATACCTGCTTATCCAGGAAATTTTCATTCAAACTCCAATGTTAACTGGTAAGCAGTCTTTAATAATATTATCGGTCCAGACAATATAATTTTGTTTATTACATTTTTTGTTTCTCAGGTAACGAATCAAAAATTGGTATCGTGATTTTTTATTTTAAAATATTGAATAGTAATTTTGTAAAATTGCATCGGGCCCGTACCCACCTCAAGACATTGTAAACATAAATCGATACCTACCCCAAACAGCAGATACAATGGAATCAACCAGAAATTGCAACCTCCCATCAATCCAGAAAAAGCAATATCAACCCGTGAACCAGATGGAACACTGTAATATACAAAAAAAGATAACGATAACATGAAGTTACAGAAGCTAACGGAAGAAGAACCAAACAATCCACCCTTAGCAATTATTGGCTGAGAAAACCCACATCCACTTCAAATGCATTTCAAGCCCTGAAAGATATTGTTGATGATGAAAAGGACGAAGAAAAAGAACAAGAGCAACCATTCAAAGGAGTAACAAAAAAACCGCCACCAACATTTGTATAGGGTGTCGAAGACAAAAATCCCCTTACTGACCTCCTTAATACCTGTGCAACAATTGGATACACAATGAAAAACTTTCATAACAACCAGGTAAAAGTTCAACCAAACACTTCTAAACATTACACAGATATAATAAAGCCCTAACAGAAAGATCTACATATTTCCGCACCTTCCAAACAAAAGAGGAACGAACATTCCGTGTGGTACTACGAAATATACATCCTACTACGGAGTTGGAAAGTCTTAAAAAAGAAATTCAAGATCAAGGACACGAAGTAATAAACATCTCCGGCATTAGGCAAAGAGGCACCAAAACGTAGCTACCATTCAATGTTGAAATAAAAACTAAATCAAATAACAAAGATATCTATAGCATATAAAGGCTGATGCATACAATAGCTACGATAGAACCTTCTTACCCCAAACGAGAGGTCGCCCAGTGTGTCGAAAAACGCAAACTAAGAAAGCGATGGCAGATTACACATGCCCCGATTGATAAAACAAATTTAAATCGATGTACTAGGCAGCTGAAGGATATGATGCGGGATAATAAAAATGAATGTATTAAAAACTTTTTAAAGAATCTCCCCCCTACTGCATCAACGGAATATTCTCTTTGGAATGTTACAAGGAAAATTAAACAGTCTCAAGATACAAAACTCCCAATTAGAACTAGGGATGGCAACTGGGCAAGAAAAGATGAAGAAAAAGCAAACACGTTTACGGAACATCTGAGTAATATATTTAAACCTTTTCCAAAGGAGATCCTCCCCGAAGAGGAGAAATATATTTTTTTTTGTGCGTGTCGGAAGGGGGGAAATCTTAAAAAAGACACCACCAGCCCGTGCTGGATGGCATTAAAAACCCCCTCCCGTTTGTAGATACCGGGTTCGCTTAGATCATTTCTACCGTGTATCTACCGCCTTCTGTCTGTTGTCAAACGCCTTTCGGGACTTTTCTCTTCCTTTATCGTTTTAGCCTCGTTTTGCCTTCTTCTCTCGTCGTCGGTCTTTGTTGACATAATGAGCACCAACATTTTTTCAATTGTGTTCCACTTCTGAGTAACGTATTTAAACCTTTTCCAAAGGAAATCCTCCCCGAAGAGGAGAAATATATCCACCAAACTCTAGATGCACCTTATCAAATGGACCTCCCGAACAAGCCCATAAAGATGGCAGAAGGCAGAAACTTCATCACAAAAAACCTAAACCCAAGGAAATCACCGGGGTACGATTTGATAACGGGTAAGGTCTTAAAGGAACTGGTTTACGTTAAATTAAAAGTTTAAGCGATAAAATTAACAAAAGAATGCGACATTTTGATTTTTAATTTTGAAAATTTTTATAAAACATTCTTGAAACAATTTTATTCAAGAATAAACGGCTAAAGGTTGATTAATTTTGCAAATGATAAGATTCGAAAAATAAAAAAAGAAATTCGTAATAATTAAAATTGATAGTTTGATACATTGTAAAGAAAATAATTTATTGCTGATTACTTCAATGAAATTTAACCCGTTATTGATAAAAATTAGAATTTTTATTTTTATGCTTTTTTAACAATTTACTTTAAGCAAACATTTGTAAACATTCGTATTGAACGTTGGAAAATTAAAATTTTTTTTAAAGATTATAAAAAATTTTTAATAAAATATTTTTTTGGAGTTTATCATTGAGAAGACATGTGTGAAAAATTAAAAGAAGTGTGTAAAAATAAATCTTTAATTTTTGAAACTCTTTATTGAAAAAGTAAATAAAAAGTTCGTGTTTAAAAGAAATTTCACTTCAATACATTTAAACGCGCCCTTTTTGCAGCGATGGTAATGATTTGTGCTGTAGCGTTCAGATTGCATCTTGAAGCGATGCTATTTTGTTAACAACATTTCATACTTAAAATTTCAATTTAAAGTTGTACATTTATTTTGCGCCGTCCTATGCATACTATTCATTTTCAAAACCGAAGGTTACTGATATTGGAATGAAAAATGTGCGACGTTATCTGAAATTTTGTGTAAAATTTCAATTGTTATGTTTCGTTTAAAGTTTTAAAAAACCTGCAATTTAATTATGGTTCCTAGTTTTTTCTTGTTAAAAGGACCTAATTTATAATTTGCAGGTAAATATCGTTTTTGTCATTGTTTAACATCTTAAAATGTCGTTTTTTAGTTTTTTTTTGTATATGATTAACATTGGATGTAAATTAATTATGGAGAACAATCTCGTTGGTGTATGATTTTGTTAAGGAAAAACTTATAGGCATTCCACTGGTTATGGCATCCGCTGATTTTTCCAATATTGGACTCAATCCGGAGTATTTGAATTTGAGAAGCTTTTTTTGTCTCAAATTATCTGGTCGGAAGATTGTGATCAATTGGTAACGTCAGAAGCCAAATTTTGAATATTAAATTCAAAAGCACACGTCAAACCCATCTTTAGGCTTCTATATACCAAGTATAGCAAGAATCCTGTTTTGACTTTAATTTGGTGTGACAATAAAACAAGACGCTTTACTCTTTTCCATTATTTTATTATGCTCACGTGGCGCCCACAAATACCAGCATTGTTTTTCCATGTCGCTAGAGTGCATTAGTGAGTTATATAACCCAGCGGTTAACCTCTACATCTAAAAAGAAACGAAAAAATTTACTGTTTTAAATTTAAATTTTATTTAAACAAAATTAGGTTAAAAACAACTTCGGATCAGAAATTGAAAATAAAAATGATAATTCACCCTGAATAATCACCATAATCAAATAAGGCTTGAACGTATTCACAAGCTTCTATAATTCGGCCACCAAAATACTTCCCATTTAAGCCGGTGCGCGCTTTTTCCGCATCACTTGCTTCGGTGTAGTGCAAAAATATTTTAATTATCACTTCGGCATCGTCGTCATCGGATTGCTTTTCTTGAAAAATAATGACATTTGCAAGAGTTCCAAATTCTTTACATTCTTCTTGAATTTCTTTCTGCAGGGATTCGTCCACATCTTCAGGTCCTACCATGTTTTTCAATATAACAACCAGAAGTAACATTTCTCATTAATTTTTGCGTCATTACTTGGCGAGACCTGTGGCCCTTAATTGTCATCTTTTCAGTTTCTTGTAGTGATTGGGGTTCTCCCGAATTCAATAATTTGTTTTTTATTTCTTCACGATGCTGTCTCTAAGCGTCTTGTTCTTCATCGGTAATATTGACTGATAGCCGAGAGGTGTTCTTTAAATCGGTAAACGGATTTGTGACCATAATAGTGGCAGATGCAGAAGCTTGGGGCAGCGTCTGGGATGCAAGTTGTGGTATGACTATATCTGGGGGTGCTAAACTTGTGCTTTGGAAATATCTTTTGGTTTATACTACACCTTTTCCACTTTTATTTGAGAAAGCGTTATTTGTAATTCAAATTAGTCAGTTGTATTTGAGAAAGCCTCAATTGAAATTCAAATTAGTCAATTGTAATTCAGATTAGTTGACTATAATTTCAGAAAGCATAAAGATTATTCAAAATTGTGAATATTTTCAGAAGCATTACAATTTGTGGATCTGAATTACAATAGATGCTTTCTCAAATACAATTGACAAATCTGAATTTCAATTATAGCTTTCTGAAATACAATTGACAAATGTGAATTTCAATTTTCGCTTTCTCAAATACATGTGACCGTTTCTGAAATAAAACTGGAAAAGGCGTAGTTATGATTTACAATAATTATTATTAAGATTTACAACGTTTTAGCTACTTATATACTACTGTATTATGGAATTTACCTTTTTGCCAACTTAAAAATTTTTCACAATTATAATACTGCTCCCATTATAAAAAATAATATTCGTGAGAAAGTTTAGATTCTTATTCTTCTCACCCACTAAATTGGTTCTAATTTGTTAAAAACTGCCTTGGCAAATTTGGTTTACTCATCCAGGTACTTCATTCGACACTATGGAATCCGTCAAGTATATAATTTGATTCCTTCGCCGGCGTCTCCCTAAAATTACTGATCGAAGTTACAGTATTTGAAAACACCAAAATATTTATTTTTCAGACTAGTAATTGAAGGGCTTAGTGGAAAAAGTAGTTAAGTAACTTTTTTTTCAATTTGTTGATTTTAGGCTTCTATACAAAGTATAACAAGAAGCCTTATGATCTAGCTCCGTGTCTGTCCGTCTGTCCGTCCGTCCGTCTGTCTGTCCGCATAATTCAAAATCATACAGAGCGTTTCAAATCGTGTTTTACCTATATAGGAAATTTAAATACGTTGATCCGTTGATACGTTGATACGTTGATCCGTTGATACGTTGATCTGTTGATACGTTGATCTGTTGATACGTTTCTAACCTTGTTATATTACATGACCTTCTGCTGTTCTTTATTTTTTGATAGAATTTTCTCACATTGTTGGTACTATTTTCTTCTATTTCTTTCATTCTTCGTTCGATACATTCGTTTTTCTTTCTCTTGTATAATTGACTTGCTTCTCTTCTTTTTTCCTTGTAATTATTCAGATCTTCTTGTTTGCTGGTTGCTAACCATTTCAGTCTTGCTTCCTTCTTATTCCTATTACTCCTCTCGCATTCATCGTCGAACCATGTTTTCCATTTTCCTTTATTTCTATATCCCAGTATGTGTCTTGCGCTTACTTTTTAATGTTTTCTTCGATATTGTTGTATAGAAGCCTAGGAACCGCTGCTAAAGCAAGTTCCAACTTGTTTATACTATTATAGATTTGTAGAGAATAAATGCCGCAATGTGAAAATGTGCTCAACTACAAATTGAAAAAAAAGTGACTTAACTACTTTTTCCACTAGGCCCTTCAATTATAGGGATAAGATCGAAACATGTATCGTAGTTGGAATTTCTTATAATGACTCATATTTTTAAATTATCTTTTAAACTGATAAGATTGTGTACAACCCTGTACAGTGTTTATCCCTAACACACACTTAAGACTATCAAAATGGCATTTCTTCGTACGGGTTATCAGAAAAGAGTTTTCCTTGTACATACAGTCAATGCACTACAGGAGTTAGCGCCCTTGAGTCCCTTGAAAAACTAAAAATTGTCGATAGGCTATATTATACTGCAGTTCTTGTACAGTTGCGCGTTAATGACGAACAATGGTGTCGTCATGTGTAACGTCTAAGGGCTTGTTGTTTTGATTTTAGCCATGTGACCGTGTAATCCCAAACGATCAAGGTATAAATGTTATGATTAGACAGACAATATCACCCTGTACATGAGTAGGCGGTTTGATGTGGATAGCGTGCTGATGCTAATATGGCTTATTGTTGCGTTCTAGTTTAGATTCTAGGAGTTTAGGTTGCAGAATGACATCCATATATTTGACGGTGTAGCTCTGTAGGATGTTGGTGCCGAGAATCTTTAGGTGATTTATGGAGGTGCCATACCTGGGGATTATCAGGTCTGCGACCTCATATATCATTTACCGGATGGCACCCTTGAGGCAGACTGGGATTCTGGAAGATGATCCTTGGATCAGAGTTAGCTCGGTAATTTCTGGTGCTTTATTAGTTGATACACCAAAAATCTCAAGATTACTCTGATGATCTTCTGTTATACAACTTCCCGACTTCACGTAATAGTTATGTGACTTTGTTGGGGTTTAATTCCGGGTGGTGTGGTCACCGGTAGGGCCACCCATCGGCTATACCTAGCACGGGCGGCATACGAATTACGGGACTTCTCAAAGCTCGGTCATCAAGCAGACGTCACTTGGTTCTAGTAGTGCCTGCAGGCTGGGGAGCTCGAAACCGAGAGGTTGCGTAAAGTCTGTGGTCAGTTTGTACCACTGTGCTCAGTCTGGGAGTAAGTAATAAAGCCGAGGGAATACAATGGACCCGGTAGGGTGGCTTGAGTGCGTGCGGGTTTATACTTGGTCCTCCCCGGAAATCCTGGGTCAAGAATCTTCCATGCAAAACTCTCGCTCGAATTACCGAGACAAACTTCCTGTACGTGGTTGGTGGAATGTTGTGAGTTCTTTTTGACTAATTTGCATTTTCCGTGATTGAAGAAAAGATTTTGCTAGTTTATTCCGATGCACCGTATACGGAACCAAGTTTCAAAATTTTACCTTTTAAACCTTTTGAAGACATTCGACACTACAATCAGAGTTGCTAAATATCACGCTGTTGTTCTCCTATAAAGCTATCAGAGTTTGTCGAGCTCTCCGTGTCAAAGCACGGAGAGAGTAGGTAGCCTTAAAGGACGTTCGCCGTAATAAGGCATGAGACGGTGATTTGTACGACAACTGACTGGATATCAGCTTCGAATATTTTGTGTAGTAGACTTTAATGCCATACTTTATCAAATGCTGCACCCACCAAATGCAGCACCGGTTGCTTGTGATTGGTTCCAGTACACGGTGATGTGCTTCACTTCTGGCCTGAGGATATTTTTGATGGTGGTGTTCCAGGCTAAATGATGGGGTCAGCCTGTTCAGTATAGCCTGACAGGGGTCATCTTTATAAGTTCGTTTTGGTTATACTCAATCTGCTATGGACAATTATTTCCGCGAGTTTCCCAACAAACATTTTAGCTGTAAATCGACTGTTAACTAGCGAATAGCTTTGTTTAGCCTATTAAAGCTAAAATGTTTGTTGGGTTTATTAGGGACAGGATCAGAGTTGGGATTTTTGATTTTTTATCTGATCTTGGCTAGTAAGATAAGGTCAGATACTTTCCAAAGACATAGAAAGTTCTTTAGTCTCGGCATGACATTTAAATAGGATCATTTAAATAGGATCAAAGTCATCATTAAGAGTTATTTTTACCACAGAAACGTCTCCCTCACATCCGCTCTGATCAAATCATTGGTTCCAAACTTTATACAAAGGAGTGTGTCCTCAGAGCTACATCCTGGGGTCGGTCCTATAGAACTTAAGTCAGTCCTTTTCCCACAACTAAACACTGCTTACTATAAAAATTTATACATAATTACACAAATTATTTTTATTTATTTAAATAGGATATTTTACGTACATACATTAGGTATACAATTTTTTTAAGACAAAAGGATTATTAGAACACGGCATTTTCGTTTCGTTACATCTACCCTGGATGGATATTTTACATACTTAACGGATTAAGTCTCTTTTTCGAAATTAGCTAATTCATTTTCAATGGTTTTCATCACAAGATCCATCGCTTTCATTGCACTATGTTTGCTTTTCTATCCATTTCTTAAGTTTTCAGTTGGACCGTTTAAAACTTAGGTGAGAAGGATCTTAAAGGAACGTCTGTACGGAAACCCATTGTAGTGAGGATAAATCACGGATGTGTCAACCACATTATCATGAAATATTTTTAATGCTCTTAAATCATTTTCAAGCGTGTGTCCAATTACAATACTGTGACGATTTATCAATTTCTTCAAATCGTTTTGAACGTTTTCTAACGACTTTCTTGCGTTTTGTCGTAACCATTTTCCCGATATTCCGGAATGTGCAGTATTATAATCAAATACTTCATTCTCGGGGTTAAGGAAAGCATTATAACTTACCTTGTCATTTACATCTACAATAGAAACCTGAATTAATTCCATACCTGCTGTGGTGTAATACATTTGTTACAATGTCGGCTATTTGGGATAGTGGGATATATTACGTACTTAACCGATCAAGTCTCTTTTTCACCATTAGTTAATTCATTTTCAATGGCTTTCATCACAAGATCCATCTCATTCTGTTTGCTTTCCCATCCATTTCTTAAGTTTTCAGTTGGACGGTTTAAAACTTAGGTGAGAATGATCTTAAAAGAACGCCTAAACGGAAACCCATTGCGGTGAGAATAAATTACCGACGTGTCAACCACATTATCATGGAATATTTTTAATGCTCTTAAGTCGTTTACAAGCGCAACTCCAATTATAATACTATGACGATTCATTAACTTCTTCAAACCGTTTTGAATATTTGCTAATGACTCTCTGGACGTTTTATTTGTCGAAACCAACTTCCCGATATTCCCGAATGTGCAGTATTATAATCAATTACTTCATTGTCGGGTTTAATGTAAGCATTATAAATTACTTTGTCATTTATATCTGCAACGGAAACTTCAATTAATTCCATTCCTGCTGTGGTGTAACACGTAACACTGTGGCATAGATTCCATAATTTCCATCTAGCGTTTCTTCGTTTGGAACAGGCATCGAAATAAAGTCGTCGGAGGTCCGTTCGTAGCGCCATCGCGTAAGCCACTCCAGACATGTGCTTTGTTATGACAGCAGGGACGCTAGTTTAAGCCATTCTGACAACACTCGTATTTACCGTTTCTTGGACGTTTGTTTACATGGTAATCACAGTGGTCTCTATTATTATATTCGCCATCCGAATTGCGTACTGAAAATATTTTCGAGCATCTAGCGCAACCTTCTCCTGCGTTTATCATATTATTTGTGCCATCATGTGAAAATGGGGGCTTTATTATTATTGTACTACCAGGATATTTATCAGATTGGAATGGATAACCTAAACTACGTCTTGTATCCGAATTTACGGTGTAGTTTTTTTTAAATGTTTGAACATCTCGGGAACCGATAAAATCAAATTAGAATGTGCCATTTCGAACTTCGATGATAACAATATTACATATTGTGTTACTTATATAACAAATTTATGTGATTGGTAATAAAAGTTTATCCCAATTGTAGATTGAGTTAAAAAACATATGTCGATTGTAATCCATAAATTACATAGTTCGAAAATCGATATAACAACTATTATTTTTATGGCCATAATAAATGTAATGAAATATAAGAGACCCTGCACTAAAATTATTATAATAAAGAATAGAAAGAATTAATACTATAGATTATTAAAAAAATTCATTAACGATTTAATAAAATAATTCTGATTGGCTTAGAATTTGAAGCGCTCTGATTGGCTTGGAGTTTGGAGCGTTCTAATGAACTGTGAATCGTGCAAAGGGCGGATAAACGGACAAGGAGTAAGATTATACGATTTCTTGCTATTCTGCATATAGAAACCTAAAAGGGTAAATTATCATCTTTCCCCGTAATTATTTTTGAATAGTTGTAGTTTTCGGTTGTGGATTAAGAGGTTGCATCTATATAGCTCATATCTTTGTTCGTAATTAAGAATAATGCAGAGATTTTTCTCTAACTCCAAACTCTTAGGGAGGTGGGGGGATTACCCTCCTTTGAAATAACTTTTCGATTTCTACCTTCGAATAGTCAGCATTGAAACTACTGTGCTTTTTGAAAGAACGTGAAATTATCTACAAACTAGAATACTACCTTTTATTGACGAAACTCTACGGCTTTTGAGTCATAAATCAAATTAAGTATAGAGGTTTCATTAGCGATATTTGCACGCCACGCTGTACATTTCTTAACGTATAGCCCATCTTTTATTTATCTGATGTTACATTATAAAAATATTATGTCGACCAAAAATAACTAGCAACAATTTTTCACACCAGAAAGGTAGCTGTATAGAAGCCTAGGAACTGCCGCTAAAGCGAGTTCCACCTTGTTTCTATCAAAACATGATCAATTTGGTTTATACTCATTCCATATGGTGTTGTCCACAAGTTTCCTTGTGGATTTCTTTATGCTAGTATGGAGTACACATTTTGTTCATGTTATGTTTCATAGCAAAATCTTCCATTCTCCTTAGTTTCCACATGAATGCTGTACTTCCCTATCGTTGGTTGCAATACTGGCTCCTTTCCTATTTTGGCGTTGCTATCGCTAAGGACCATTTTCAAGTCATGTTTTGGTATTTTATACATTCGTTGCTTAGTACTTTATAAAAGTCTTCCTTGGTGTCTATTTGTTTATTTTCAGTTGGTGCGTGAATATTTATCATACTTATCTCTTGATATTTGCTTCTTAAACGTAATGTACACATTCTACCCGATATTGCGGGGTAAATTTCATGACAACAGGTCGCAGCGGTTTGTTTACAACAATTCCGGTTAGATCCGCTGCTCATAAAAATCGTGCATCCCTCCAAATCAAAAATTCCTATTCCTATCTTTAGTTTCTTGTAGTGCCAATAGATCAACGCAATACTGTTTTAAAATCTTTATTAAATGTTTCATCAAACCTCCCTCACATTCCAAGTTGCTACAAATATTTCATCCTGTCTCATTCGTCTTCTCTGCAGTTTTCTTCCAAACTCCAAATCGTTTGTTACGTGTATCGCCTTTTCGCCATTGGTTTTGCCCGTCCATCTTTATTTGTTACTAGTTTTTGTTGCCGGGATGACATTCGAGTTCCAGCGTTCTGTATTATGAAGATTTATCTGAATCCCACTCCTACTTTTTCTCCTTCACCTATTTCAACTCTTACTCTGCTTATCAGTTCATCCTGAACCCTACTTTCCTCATTTGTTAGGTGACCATCGAAGTATTTTTTTGTGCATCTTAATCTCTGTTTTTCTTTCATTACTTCAATATTTTCTTGCAAGGATTCCATATTTCAGCCCTTTTATCAAATCATCAATATTTTCATTCTCATTAGTTTTAGGCTTCTATACAAAGTATACCAAGAAGCCTTATGATCTGGCTCGGTGTCTGTCCGTCTGTCAGTCTGTCCGTCTGTCTGTCCGTCCGTCCGCATAATTCAAAATCATACAGAGCGTTTCAAATCGTGTTGGAAATACTCTGTGTGTATAGAGGTCTAAGAACTGGGTAGCCAGTGCGCTACTTTTAGGCTTCTATACAAGGTATATTTATGATTAGGGCCAATTTATTTGTCAAATCGTCTTGACGTTTCTTCGGCGAATCGCCCATGAAAGCTGCGGGTCTCGCGGAAGGAGGAACAACCGGTAAAACCGTCACGATCATCCACTCGGGTCGTGAGTATTTCGGATCCATTCCCAGGGCGCTGCAATCTGCGTCGCTAATTTGTCTAAAGATATGCAGCACTTCTTCCGCCAACAAATACTTTTTTTCTTGTGGAACCTTTCCGTCGGATTCCTTCCATTCGGCCGTCAAATCGAGACCCGATTTTCTAATTACAGGTTGATGATTTCCACATCCACCATCCGCGTGACATATTGTTTGTTCTTTGCACAAACCGTACACTAGTTCTAGGCGTTTCTTGGAATCGTCTGCAGTTATCTTCTGAGCGTGTTCGAAGTGGTTTTGTTTTTTTGGGTTCACCAACAATTTACTGCAATTAAAGCAGACGCAGCGTAAAACTTTCATGACAATCTTTAATCATGCCAACGTGAAAGATCGGTTTGGCCAATTCGATGTGACCAAAGTGACCGGGGCAAGTGTCCCGGTCGCCTTCGCATGTTTGACATGGTAAAGTGCTGTCAAACGCTCCCATCCTCGGATCCATCAGGCCGCCCACTTTTGGAAGACTTCCTTCCATAATTTCTACATGATTTATACCTTCTGGGACGACAGACATGCTACGAATATCTTCCAGACTAAAAATGACTAATGAAAATGAAAAAAAAAAGACTACAGTTTTGAAAGCAGATTTGTTTTCGATTAATGCCATTGTTAATAATTTACTTTTACTTAACGCGCGAAAAATTAGCCAAACTGTTACATCTACTATACTCATAGGGCGATGTCCTATATAAGCAAATTGATCTGATGATACGTTGATCCGTTGATACGATGATACGATGATACGATGGTTCGTTGATACGATGGTTCGTTGATACGATGATCCGTTGATACGATGATCCGTTGATATGATGATCCGTTGATACGATGATCCGTTGATACGATGATACGATGATCCGTTGATACGATGATACGATGATACGATGATACGATGATCCGTTGATACGATGATCCGTTGATACGATTATACCATGATACGATTGTCCGTTGATCCAATTATTCTTTGATACGTGGCTTACTGGTCTAACTGCCGCAGGGATTAACGGCCAGAATAAAGTGAAGATAAGCTATTGTTCCAAGGATATGATTTACTAGGATATTGGATATCAGGGGACGTGTTAAAGAAAGACTACGTTTTGAATCGACTAGTTGCGACCCTCTATCGGGGTCATTTTCAAGACTGTAATAAAGAAAAATGTACATAAACAAGCGAAAACAAGGTGGAACTCGCTTTAGCGGCAGTTCTTAGGCTTCTATACATCTACCTTTCTGGTGTGGAAAGTTGTTATTATCTGGTTATTTTTGGTCGCCATATAATGTAACATCACATAATCAGATAATCTGCACTAATTATTTATTATTTTATTTTAACCACAGCAGTGGCTTGATGTGGATAGTGAAGTTAAGTTGTAAATAAAAGAGAAGGAAGAGGATGGATCCACCTCAAAAAATGGACCGGAAATTACGCAAATTTCGAAAGCGAAAGCAAATTGCCAATATGACGTCAGAACAAATTATTCAACATCGCGAAAGAAATCAAATTGCCAACATGACGTCAGAACAAATTGAACAAAATCGCAAACGAAAGCAAATTGCCAACATGACCCCTTCGAAAATATTACATCGTTCACGTAGTCATGCAATTCGCCGACAAAATCCACGAAGTAAAAACGCAGCTGTTCTTGAAGTAGGTAACGTTGTAGAACCAATAGGGAAGATGCATAAATTTTTTTTATAGCGTAGTTGGATCAAAAATAACTAAATATACTAATTAATGCTATTTAATTTATTTATTTTCGTTTTGATAATAATTTAAAAAATATTTAAAAATCCGTCAATTTGAATTGAAGGAAACGCCCGCGCAATTTGCCACAGAACGTGTGACGTCACAGTTTAATTTTACATTCATTTATATTATTTTTCTGTGGTTTTGTGCTTTGAAAGTTGAAGTTTGTTAGTCTTAAAAGCTGTTATTTATCATAATTAAATCAATTAAAAACAAGAAAGTTAAAAAAGTACTCCAAACGATTATAGTAAACATGAAAGTGAGGTTATTGTTATTGTACCGGTGACTTCGTTGCGTTTAAGGTCACATGATTTATTTTAAATTATTATTGAATTTTAAAATGGATTATTTATAACAATATACAATAAATAGAAGTTATTTTTGCTGATTTGATATTTAATATATAGGATTAATCAGAAAATACTGTTTTAACTAAAATTTTTTTTTCATGCATGTTCCCCATTGTCGACGTTCATAACGGTAGTTTTACACTACCAGAAAAGTACACTACCACAACTACCAGAAAAGTAGTTGTATTTTATTTTACTTTGATGTGAAAAAATAATTTTTTAATGATGTGGTTAGTGAAGTTAAGTTGTAAATAAAAGAGAAAGGAGAGGATTGGTCCACCTCAAAAAAAGGACCAAACATTACAGAGAAGTAAAGTTTCGAATAGAATGGAAAAGTTTGATTGTTATTACTTATATAGTAAATGATAATTACCAACCGCAAAAAATTTAATTGGTGCAGATTATCTGATTATGTGATGTTACATTATATGGCGATCAAAACTAACCAGATAATAACAACTTTCCACACCAGAAAGGTAGCTGTATAGAAACCTAAGAACTGCCGCTAAAGCGAGTTCCACCTTGTTTGTACATGTAGTGGTTTGGAAGAAAACTAGTATTAAAAAATTTCAAGAATAACTATTTTTATTTTCGATGTAATCCGAACTCGATAAAATTACAAAATTTCTATATTAAATTTTTAAGGATTGTATCCGTACAATGAGAATCCAGCATAAATTCACTGCCAATGTATAAATGAAATTGTGAAAGATACAATTGCAAAATTTCGTTAACAACCAACACTGTGATCAATCATAGGTACCTAGTTTGCATGTAGTCAATTTAAATACTACTATAATCTTATTTTATTAATATCCTTTACATTTATTACAAATTCTATAAAAAAACTTACAATGAATAGTAGATACGTACTGTTGCGTCCTCGTTCTCCTCTGTTTGCTTTTGTGACGAGGAACAACAAACCTTGAGCACTTACCTTATGCGACTCTCGATTCTCAGGTTATCTTTATCGTCGTTGCCTCACTTTACAATTTGCTAATAGCAGCAGCTCAAAAGAAACACAATCGGTTTAGCTAACAGATTAATTAGGGATAATAAACACATGAATGAAAAATAAAAATCAGAACTCAATTAATAAAATGAACAAACTTATAACTATCCTAAAATTAATCCAAACCTTACCTATGATGGTAATCCGGCGGGGCGTATTGCGCAAAAACAGACGCACATTCACTTTTCTTCTTTATTTAATACTAGCTGACCCGGCAGACGTTGTCCTGCCCAAATTTCAATTTTTGCCTAAATGTATTTTTTAGATCCAATCCGCATAATGGCCTTGCGACTTATTTGGTCATCGCAAATACCAAACGTATTAAAAAAGGATTAAATAAATAAATTAATAAAAAATACAAATCAAGGCTTAATAAAAAAAAAGTTTAACAAAACTGTTTAGTATTCACAAAAACCACAATAATTTCTAATTTTACTTTATTTTATTTTTGCCAATTACTCTTGTTCTTTGTGTTCTTCCTTTTCCTCCTCCCCTTCGTCTTCTAATAAGGAATTTTCGAAAGCACGCAGCGATATTGCCAACTCCTGTTCTTCTTACATACATACATTGAATTTTATATATATAGATATCGTTCGTTAATACGTTGATCCGTTGAAACGTTGATTCGTTGATCCGCACTAACGTTGGTCAAGCTAATACAGCGCTTGACCAAAGTTCGCGGCAAGATTCTAAAGTAGCCTATGTTTTTTGTAGCATTGTAAATAGCTTCTACACCAAATTTGGTAGAGATTGGTCAAACGGTGTAGAATTGTATAGAAAACATACATACATACATACATACATACATACATACATTGAATTTTATATATATAGATATCGTTCGTTAATACGTTGATCCGTTGAAACGTTGATCCGCACTAACGTTGGTCAAGCTAATACAGCGCTTGACCAAAGTTCGCGGCAAGATTCTAAAGTAGCCTATGTTTTTTGTAGCATTGTAAATAGCTTCTACACCAAATTTGGTAGAGATTGGTCAAACGGTGTAGAATTGTATAGAAAACATACATACATACATACATACATACATTGAATTTTATATATATAGATATCGTTCGTTAATACGTTGATCCGTTGAAACGTTGATTCGTTGATCCGCACTAACGTTGGTCAAGCTAATACAGCGCTTGACCAAAGTTCGCGGCAAGATTCTAAAGTAGCCTATGTTTTTTGTAGCATTGTAAATAGCTTCTACACCAAATTTGGTAGAGATTGGTCAAACGGTGTAGAATTGTATAGAAAACATACATACATACATACATACATACATACATTGAATTTTATATATATAGATATCGTTCGTTAATACGTTGATCCGTTGAAACGTTGATTCGTTGATCCGCACTAACGTTGGTCAAGCTAATACAGCGCTTGACCAAAGTTCGCGGCAAGATTCTAAAGTAGCCTATGTTTTTTGTAGCATTGTAAATAGCTTCTACACCAAATTTGGTAGAGATTGGTCAAACGGTGTAGAATTGTATAGAAAACATACATACATACATACATACATTGAATTTTATATATATAGATATCGTTCGTTAATACGTTGATCCGTTGAAACGTTGATTCGTTGATCCGCACTAACGTTGGTCAAGCTAATACAGCGCTTGACCAAAGTTCGCGGCAAGATTCTAAAGTAGCCTATGTTTTTTGTAGCATTGTAAATAGCTTCTACACCAAATTTGGTAGAGATTGGTCAAACGGTGTAGAATTGTATAGAAAACATACATACATACATACATACATACATTGAATTTTATATATATAGATTGCCTGGTCCAAATTGTAATCTGCAATGTCTATGTCGCTATGTCTTACATGAGACAGTTCCAGCCCAATTGCTTCCCAAATCTTTCCCCGTAGGAAAACACGGAACCTTAGTCCGTGCGAACAGCCTTGTGAGAACTTCGTCTTTGCGAAATCTTCTACTCACTCGCTGTCTAAAAATATATCTGCCCCTATCAGATAATCAATATTGATCTTGATTATCGATAATGATTCACACCCCGAACTCTTGTTGATGAATTCAACTCACAGTATTTTATTTTTGGAAAATGAATTTGAACACGTCCGTCTGGTACGCTGTCAAAATAATAACTGGTCGTCTATTATTTATTTTCCTTGGTTATTCCTTTTTTTTTGTTTTTCCTCTTAATTTGTTTTGGGTATCTCTATTTTTTATCGTTGTTTCTTGCGCGTCTTCCGGCCTACGGATCATTTATAAGCATTTGGATGAACTACCAACTTAAAATTAAATATCTTAAAATTACAATCTATATTATATAAAAATGGATGTATGTATTGCCGTGATAAGACAATAAATTCAATTTTTTATAGCGGGGAAAAACAACGGCTCTTTTTTTTAATAGCTCCGGCTAGCTTTATTTAGAATCTTACTGTGGGCGTGTCGATGGTCCGCTTGTAAGTAATTAACACCTCATCGATTCGCTAATTACGACCTATTCAAATTTAGAAACTAATTCCTATGAGTATCTGAATCGACTCATACCTCTTTTGCTGTATCAAACTTTAAGTAAAAACTCAAATAAATCTCCTCTTTAAGAAAAAACAATCGATTCATTTATTAACACAAATTAAATTTATCCAGAAACAAAATTATAATATCTAAAGAGAAAAGAAACAAATTAAGTGTACAGTTACTACAAAGTTCTAATATTCTAACTACCCCCCGATTTATTCGCACTAAGTTAATTTTTAAAATATTGTCAAACAAATCAAAACGGTGCGCGCACAATTTATTTTCTTACCACATGTATAATTCAAATTTATAGTTTATAATTTGAATATAGAGTAGATTATTATCGAATAACATCTTCGCATTCACAATAATGAATTTTCAATAACAAAATTTTTATTACCAAAAATTTAAATCCGAAACCGATCGCAAAAAGGAAAATTTGCTTATATAGTAAATTTTTATTACCAACACAAAAATTATAAGGGATTATCCTATTATAACCAACACGGTTACACAACTACGCCGCACTTCGGAAAACAGTAAGAAGAAGAAACGAGATAGGCACCCCTAAATCTCGAGGAAAACTATGATAAACCGTTTAGTACCGAAGAACATGTTCCATTTTAAGGATATTAGTCGGAGACTAAAATAGAAGGAACCCGGGGGTCAAGGGGGCGGAGCCCATTTGCGAGGCGCGGAGCGCCGAGTTGTGACTGTTTCTTCAGTGTTCTTCTTTATGTCTTCGACGTTTCTTCTTATTAATTTTTCCATGTCTTTTCTGGCTTCTATGTTACTCTTTTTAATTTCCTCGATGTCTTTTCTGGCTTCTATGTTACTCTTTTTAATTTCCTCAATGTCTTTTCTAACTTCTAACTTCTACCGACCTTTTATCTGATTTTTCGTCTGTGTTACATTATTTCTTCTTTGTTCTTATTCATCATGACCATGAGTTGATCTAACCATGCCGGTTGTGCATCTATTTTTACTAACTTTTCCTCCTCTCGAGGCGTCTCGTCTGTGTCTTCTTGTTCTGATGTCTCTTTATCTGTTTCCTCTTCTTCGGTTTCAACCTCATCTTTTGCTTCTTTCTTAGGTACCTCTTTTTCTACCCGTTCTTCCTCTTTAGCTGTCTCGTCAATAATATCTCCTACTGACACCTCTCCTTCCGTTACCTCTTTGTCGGTTCCCAATTTAACTTCTTCCATTTTCTTCTCCTTGGTTTTAATTTTATCTTTATCTTCACTCTCTACCTCGGGATTCTTTTACTCGTACCTTAATGTTCTTTCTGACTTCCTTCTGTCAGCCATAGCAATTTATTTATTTTTGAATTAATTTTATAAGAAAAATAGTTTTGTTTATGTAATAATTTAATTTTTAAATTAATGTTTATTTTTGTAAATCGTATTTGGTTTAAATTGACCTGATTTTTGTTCGCAAAATTTTTAATTTTTTGTTGTTATTGATCAACCTATCTGACTTTTTCAAAATTGTTATTTAAAATTTTTGTCGTTAATCTAGTAACTCTCTTTAATTTTATTAAATTTGACACGTTTTTCAATTGACTCGTAAATGTCCCCTAATTTCCTAAGCGCCTTTTTCCTCAAAGCCCCACGTATGGACGACAATAAATATACTCTGAGGAGACCGGATCTCACCTCGTCAATAGCAATTCTTATTACCTGTACAAATAAACTGAATTTCCGTTATCCGAAAAATGTACTATTAAATAAAATTAACTTTGCCACGGCTAACTCTGGTTCGATTTGCATAAAACTTCTTACCTTAAGAGTAGGTCCTGCAGGAAAATTTCTCCTAATCTTATCCTGTGAATTAACAAATCGGGAATACAAAAATTCTCAAATAATGATCCAGTTTGCACAAAAATGTTATGTATTTTATTAAACAAATTATCAATAAAGGCATAGAAAATAAATGTTTTGTAATTAAAATTAACCCACAATTTAACTCTAATATGTAACGTCGTGTAAGTGCCGCACTCCGCGTTTACACCCTGTATTTCGTTTAAGAAAAATAGTTTTTTTTATTTCGCTTACCAGTCTGTTGGTATTAATCAGGCCTATGTTCATATCCAAGCGTATAACCTCTCTTCTAGATCCAGCAATTTTTATGGTGATCTCGTGCTATCGATTTTATGTTTGATTGTAAATCTAATCTGCAATAATTTCACAATTTCCACGTGCTAATTACACTTTTTTTTGCCAATTTGTTTACACTGGTAAGTAATTTTTACCTTATTACACTCAATATGCACGTCTGACAACGTGATTAATCAATTTGCACTTTTTAGATTCTCTAAATTTGCACTTTCGCAAATTTTATAATTAATTAAGTCGGGGGCCAAATTAACACGCCTGCCCGCTTTCCAACTTCTTGGAGAACCCTCTTTTGTTTTTTTTTTCGTTTTTCCTGAATACCATAAAAACATCACCACTTGATTAAAATCTCTATTTGTAAGTATCTATTTTTAATTCTTATTTATCCTAAATTTCATATGTCATTTCACTAATACCTATTGTTTTTGTTTCAGGTTAGAAATTATTTGCGGCACCCGATTGTCATAATCTTGTAATGTAGGCACTTACGTTTCCCGAGGTATCGGTCCCTCACATTTAAACAAGTTTTTCCACCGATGTAATGTTTACCTTCTTGTGTGCACGACGTTACTTTAACAATTACTAACTAATTTAAACTTTATAACAATTACAATTTGATAAACTTCTTACAAACTAATCAATGTTACAATATTAAGGATCTCATTTGGTTTTTGTTTACATTTAATATTTGAACTTTTGCATTCCTTGTATTTATCTCTTTATTAAAATGTATTTCTCATACCCGATCTTAATTAATTATATGTACCGTTCTTTTGGCTGTGAAGTTTCATGCACGTTCGTGGTTCTTATTAATGAACGATTTTGTTAATTGCTATTGATTCCTTGATCTCCGTGTATCATCGCAATATGCTTTGGTAATGCCCTGCCCTAACGTCAGTTAGAGGATCCATGTTAAGGATATCTGACCTAGCACGGTCAGTATTGGTAACATTCCTCTTTCTAAAATTCTCCAGTTCATCCTAAGATTGGGGTGGTTTTGGGAGTATGGAGATGGATGTTTCAAACTGAAGGTAGAATAATAGATGCGATTTGGTGGCCTGAATGCATGTGAATCGAATGAGTTCTATCTATCTAAATTTTTAGTGCAGCTAAAAACAAACGGAATTCGTTCTTTACCGCCAATAATTTCTTTAATGTTACGCGAATATCGGAGGGGGTGAACAAATTAAAGTGTTATCCCCACAACTAAGCGCTGTTTAAGATAAAAAAATTATACAAATTACTTTTATTTATTTAAATAGGATTTATTTAACAATTTTTTTCACATAAAAAGACTTTTTTTGAACACTTTCTGATATTTTCTTTTCGTTTCATCTACCTTGGATGCATATTTTACTTTTTTCATATTTTTTGGAACGCCATTTTTCTTTTTAAAGTGCCGTGCCTGATTCCATGCGTAGACGACCCCTTTGCTAAGTGTGTCTTAACCTTGTATTTTTTTCAATTATTTAAAGTATTTTCAATTGTTTTCATTACAAGATCCATCGCGTTCTTAGCGTTTCGTTTGCTTTTATATCCATTATTTACCTCTTCTATTGGGCGCTTTAAAATATCAGTGACAAGGCTCTTCAAAGAACGCCTAAACGGAAACCCATTCCAATGCGGATATAACACGCACGTGTCGATCACATTTTCGTGAAATATTTTTAACGCTCTTAGGTCATTTTCAAGCGCATGACCAATTAGAAAACTATTACGATTAATGAATTTCTTCAGGTCGTTTTGAACTGCCTCTAACGACTTTCTATTCTTTTGTCGGAACCATTTTCCCGATATTCCCGAATATTTAGTATTGAAATCAATCACTTCGTACTAGGGCTTAACATACGCATTATAGATTACATCTCCTTTTACGTCTGTAATAGAAACCTGTATTAATTCCATACCTGCTTTGGTGTAACACATTTCACATGCTATAGCAAAAATACCATAATTTCCGTCTAGCGGTTCTTCGCTTACAGAAGGCATCGAAATAAAATCTTTGTAGGGTCCGTTCGCAGCACCATCGCGTAGGCCACTCCAGACATGGGATTTGCTATGTTTACAGCCACGTGAGCTTAAGCTTTTCTTGCAACAATCGTACGTGCCGTTTCTTGGACGTTTGATTTCATGATAATAGCAGGGTTCTCTATTATTATAATACTCGCCAAAAGTTTTGATCAAAAATGTTTTAGAGCATCTAACGCAAACTTCTTCTCCTTCGTTTCTTGCCTGATGTGCGCCATCAATTTGTTGAAAAGAAGGCTTTATTATCATCGCCCAACCGGGATGTACATAGGATTGGAAAGGATAACCTAAATTGCATCTTGTATCCAAATTTAAGGTGTAATGTTTTAACTGTTTATATATCTCAGGAACTGGCAAATCGAAATTGGAATTTGCCATTGTAAACTTTGATGATGGAAATACAATTATGTAACCTTTATATAATATATTAATCCGGTTGGTAATAAAATTAAAAGGATAAAATAAGATAATCTATGGATCTTCTTGGTACTATAAAGCTCAGCGTATGTATGTAGGTCCAAAAATAGTTTAGTTACTTTCCGACCGCTTAGAAAGCTGCAATTTGGAACAGTGCTATATTCGGAATTCCGAAGAAAATCCCAAAACTCTAAACTTCATCCCAAAATAATAAAATTGTTTGCGTTTTTCTGTCTACATTATATCTATGAAATCCTGTATGCGAATTATACAGGGAACACATTACACAGAACTATACATATTATACAGGGTAATCGATAAAGCATGTAGAATTTTACAAACAATATGTGAACTGCACAGTTTGATACGACATCACGAGAGGAGATTTTTAAATTCGCGGAATGAGACAGAAAGTGGCGGCCGTTTTTTTTATTTCAATGTCCTTTTTCATCCTTTTATTTGCAAGTATGCACTAAAAATTGTATGCATTTATATCAAATAGTTTAGTCACAACCAATAAAATGGAAGTGATTGGCATGAAAAATGTCAAATATCGAGTTAGTACATTATTATTATGATATTAAAAAACCACATTCCATGAATATGGCATCCCTATCTGGGATTTACAAAATCCGTTTGCTGGGGAGGATTAGACCCCATATGTACATTATGTTATGTTATTAAATTCCGTAAAAAGCAAGGAAAATGTTAAAACCATTCAAAATGAAATGAATGACACTATCTGGCAGGGCAAATGACGCTGTAACACATGAAATGGTCATAAAAGTTGATTCCGTAAAATAAAATGGTCGCCTTAAGGTATAGAAAGTTGCGAAAATGTTCAGGATATCGGAATGGACAAATTTGAAGATTATAAAAGATCATTTGGGCATGTCAAAGGTTAGCGCGAGGTGGGTGCCTAGAATGCTCACACCACATCAAAAACAATACCGTATTGAATGTTGTAAGGAGTTTTTAACGCTGTGTGGTGATAATCCAACAGTTGTTATCATTCGAATTGTCACAGGAGATTAAACTTGGGTTTATTCTTCTGTTTCTGGTTCACTTAGGGTAGTTTCTGTTTCCATAACAGGAGGTCCTATTCCGTTACTTATGTTAATGGATGGGCAGTTTTGTGCCAAATAGCTAGGTTTTTTGCATTTAGAGCCTGTTTGTGTGTCTGTGGTAAAAAATATTCTGTAGTCTGTGTTAACAAATTTGACTAGAGTAAAAGTTGGTATTTGATTATCTTCACACTTTTGGATGTATACTTGGCATCTGAAACTCAGAATATGTGAATATTTCGGGTCTTGCAGCCCTGCTCTAAGAAAGTTAATGGATAAAATTGATTTTAGGTTATTTCTTGAAAGTGCTTCTGATATTATTGTATGCGGGACGGATGGGTACACGTTGGAGAGTACCAGACGCTTTTCCGGCGTTATCAATCGTCGAATTGGTAGTTAAGTGTTAACACTGTTATAGTAGAATGGTTTATTATAAAATGATTTACCAATTCTGTAGTTGTAAGGTAAATTCAGATACGACCGTTGGATAGGCGAGAGTTGAATATTATGTTTTTTGGTTTCACTATTTGTTCAATTGCTACTATGTAGAGATGTAGTTGAGTCTTCTTTAGTGCATTTATAACTATTGCTTCCTCTTTTTTTGGGAATGCTGAAGTAGATTGCGGTGTTGTTTTTACTCTTTCAGTGAAAGTAGCATTTTGTGGTTTGTTGTTATGTTGTACGTAGATGGGTGTAATCCATTTTTATTTATTGGTTTTGTTGTACGTCTGTAGAGGTCACTTTGACATTTAGCTATCTGCCAGATGATTGCAAAATATAGTCATTTGTAACAGGTTTTGTAACCTGTTAGCATGGTGTCGTCGGCGTATCTAATATTATTGATAGGATTTCCATTGATTTTTATCCCTAATTGGACCCCCTTCTGCAATAAGGAACCAACCACTTTCCAATCATTTGTTTCCAACAATCATTTTGATGCTTTCCATTATACAAAAGAGAACCAAAATATAAATCCATTTTAAAGGCATTTATTGAGCATGGGAACCAACGTTTTGTTATGTGTTTTGCTAGATACTGAAACCTTTAAACGGCGATTACTCAGAATGGTGTTTTGTTGGTTGGTTCCCTATTGCAGAAGGGGGTCCAATTCTTCATCCTCCAACGCTTTTCTCATGATCTCCTCTGAGTAGATATTAAAAAGTAGAGGTGACAGCACGCATCCCTATCTAACTCCTCTTTTAATGTGGATTTTATCAGCCGTGTCGTTTTCCACTCGAACAGTTGCTTTCTGCCCGTAATACAGATTCGATATTATTTTTATATCTCGTGTGTCTAGTTGTTTTGTCCGCAGTATCTCAACAAGTTGGTCGTGTCTGACCCTATCAAAGGCCTTACTGTAGTTGTAGCAGTCCTAGAATTAGTTCACGTTAAATAGAAGTTCCGCGCTACATAAACCAATAGCCTCGGCAGCGCAGTTGTTTGAGCGTGCGTATTCACATCTAATACACCTGGGTTCGAATCCAAGTTGAGGAACGTAGTTTTCAGCATACCATCTTGCTAAATAGTCAATAAAGCAGGCAACTACATCCTGGTTTAAATACAAGCATCTTTGGGCTAGGATGTTGAAAGCAAACAATGCTTCTCGGGTATAGCAAGAAGCCTTACGATCTGGCTCCGTGTCTGTCCGCATAATTCAAATCTAATCAGAACCCTCGAAATTGTGATTGTAAACACATCGTATGTACAATAAAACAATAATTTGTTTTAAATTTATTTATTGCTAACCACAGCAGTGGCTTGATGCAATTGGTGAAGTTAAGTTGTAAGTAAAAGAGAAAGAAGAGGATTGATCCACCTCAAAAAATGAACCGTACATTACAGAGAAGTAAAGTTCCGAATGGAATGGAAAAGCTACATTATTATTAGTTATATAGTGAAAGATAAATACCAACCCCAAAAATTTAATTAGTGCAGATTATCTGATATTACATTATAAAATTATGGCGACCAAAAATAACAACAACTTTTCACACCAGAAAAGTAGTTGTATAGAAGCCTAGGAACTGCTTTGCAAATTCTTGTAGATTCTCTGAAACTTGGAGTTTCTTTGTGTAGTTTGGTATTCTGGCTTTCTTCTTAAATAAAATTTCCTACACTCTCTTCGTTAACTACTTGAGGTTTAATTTGTTCATTGTAATTGTGCATTGAAATTTAACTGACGAAGTACGGGGTGACGCTTGCGTACATCACCATCCCGGAGAGGCTTGGGGGTCGGTATGTCTAGTTCGTAAATGTTGTAAAGTATCGGTGAGAGTATGACTCCTTGCGGTACCCCTACCACGATAGATTTTGTGGTCGACACCATTATTTAAAATTTGGTTGCAAATTTTCTTCCATTTAGGAAACACACAGTCAAAAGTACGCCGGAGGTTGATATGTTGCCTGTAAACAATTTGTAGAATAGGTCCTGGTGGGAGACTCCGACAAATGCCGTTGTCACCTCTAGGAAAACACCACTTGTTGCCCGGCTTTTGTTCCCGTGTAACGTGATGCTTTCCACCATTCGCAGTAATTTCTAAGCCATGTGGTGGCCCGCCCGAAAACGAAACTGCTCGTTATGAACGAATATCTCGGCGTCGATCCTTATGATTAAGGGGGTATTCCACTAATTTGCACAAAAGTTTTGCCAATTTTCAGAATTTTTTTTAGAAAAAGGAAAAAATATAGAAATTTTTCGGCTATGGTAAGTCGATTAAAAGTTACCCAGAAATTGTGGGCAAGCTCAGGTCCTTTGTATTTGTCCAAAATAAATCAAATCAATCAAAATCAAAAACCTCATGTATACCCGAAGGTGTTGAGGTGTTCCGTATTAGTTTTCATGTATTGGTACTTCCATACACAAATTTACGCCACTCTCTTCTATCTAGCGCCATTTGTCTTGCCTCTCTCCATGTTTTTCCCATCTCTCCCAGTATCTGTCCAATATTGTCATCCCATGTTTTTGTTGGTCTTCCTCTCGTTCTTCTTCCCGCTGTCCTTGCCTGCCACACATTTCTCACTGGCATATCACTTTCCATCCGGTTCAGGTGACCAAACCATCTCAGCTGGTTTTCTTTTACTTTTCCCATTGCTGGTTTTACCGTGAGTATATTTCTAATCTCTTCGTTTCTGATTCTATCCATTTTCGTTACTCCCTTCACTCTTCTCAAATATTTCATTTCCGTTGCCTGTATCTTGCTTTCCATTCTCTGTGTCAGGTTCCATGATTCGCATCCAAAGGTTAGTGTCGGCAGGTATATAGTTTTGTACACTGTCATTTTTGTCTTTTTATAAATTTCCTTTTTGTTTATTATAGTTTTACCTAATGCATGGTAAATATTCGCTGCTGAAATCACTCTACTATTTATTTCGGCCTCGTAGCTTCCATTTTAATCAATGATTACACCCAGGTATTTGAATTGCTTCACCTGCTCGATTTGTCTTCCACCGATGTTAATTTTCATTTTCTCTTCCATTTTTCCTATTTTCATTACCTTCGTTTTTGTTGCATTAATTTTCATATTTTTGTGCTCTAAGGCCAGATTCCATATATTTATGTTGTTTTGCAGGTTTTGTTCGCTACTTGCAAATAGCACCAGATCATCGGCAAATGCACACTCCGCTACTTCTACTGTTTGCATGTTTCTGTATCCTATTTCTAGTTTTTTGGTCTTTGTCTTTGTTTCTTTTATCACCTCATCCATTAGTATTACAAACAATATAGGGCTCAGCCCACCTCCTTGTCTCAACCCTTCTACCGTAGTAAATTCTTGCGATTTCAAATTGCCCGTTCGTACATAGTAGTTAGTTGTTTTCTTGTATATATGCTCTGTATTGCCTGAATCAAGTTCCTTCTAACGTTTCTTTCTTCCAGTAGCTTCCAAATTTTCTCTCCAGGTGCCCTGTCAAATGCTTTTTCCAAGTCTATAAAACACATATAAGTGCATCTGTCATGTCTTTTCTGTTTTTCTACTATTTGTCTTATTGTAAATATGTGGTCCTGTATACTGAAACCTTTTCTGAAGCCACTTTGTGTTTTTTCTAGTGTTGGTTCTATTATTTTCCGTAGTCTGGCTTCCAGTATTCCTTCGTAAACCTTGGCTGCTCCACATAACAGTGAAATACCTCTATTCGCTGGGTGCGTGTCTCCAGCGCCAAATAATTTAGGAACTAAATGTGGCAGTTTTAACATTATAGCAATGCAGTAAAAAGTGTTTTTCTTATTAAAATTTTTTAATTATTAAAAATATTTTGTTATATTATGTAACACGTGAGTGGATAAGTTTAGTTTTGATTATTATTTTGAATCGGGTGAAAAATGTAAGTATATCTACATAGAAAGCGAAAAAAAGTGTTAGTGCGATGAAGAATTTTTGTGGAAAGTCATTACGAAAAGTGAAGACTTTTATTTTCAATATTATTTACCTGCTCTACATACAGCAATCACTGCTGAAAACAATGAAAGCAGTAATGACAATAACATTTAATATAGATAATGAAAATACATGTTTTAAATAAATCTTTATTTTATATTTTTTATTTGTTGATTTTATTTGATATTATTGGCGGTTGTAAATTAACTAAAACACAGCATATGTGTATGATGTCATCTACACAATGGAATAAATTTTCGGTAATTTTATTCAGTACTTGATGTAGCCTTGCATAATCCGTTCTACATGAATTCTTACTCTTGCTACATTGTAAGTTTCTTCAGTCTCTTTTGTTGTAAACTCATTCTTTTTTTCTAAAAAAGGTGGCATAACCATTTTCACTTTCTTTCCACTTTCATCAATCACTGTTCTGATTTCCGGAAAGCCTTTGTCAGCCAAAACAATGTCACCATCTTCGAGTAAATTTAACAATCCCGATTCAATTGTCATTTGAGAATCAGACTTCCGCCCACCAGCTACTTTGGATTTAAGCAAATGAAGCCTCCTGGAGTAATACCTATTAGTAGCTTTTCTGTAAAACTTTTTTTATAATGTGAGTAACAATAAACCCGATTATCGACACTTGCAGGAATTTCGATATTAAATTCAGTGCAATCTATTATAACCCTAGTATTACTATAGTCGGATCGAATACATTCCGGCATTTTTGCTTGCACAACATCTATACCTATTCGGCCAAAATACCAAATTAGCTGTAGCAGTAACTAGCACTTCTAAGGTTTCAAAAAAAATTCTAGAAATCGTTGTTCTATGAACATTGAACAATACACCTAGAGCTGAAAATGTTAGCCCCAGTTTCAGTTTCATTAAAAATATCAACAGTCTATTTTCTTGACTAACTGTGTATTTATTAGGCGTGCACGTTCTTTTTAATAAGAAATTAAAATTATTAAATGTTACGCCAGCAAGATCAATGAGTTGTTCATCTTTCGTAATTGATGAAAATCCACTAAAATTGTTATTTGCTTGACTTTCTTGGTCAACAAAAGTTTTATGGGGTGTACCACACTCCTTGCTTACAAATTTCTTGTCACTTTTTAGGATGATTTTGGTATTTACAAAAATTTCTGTTTGTGTTTCAGCATCACATATTTATATTGTCCGTAACATATCGATTGCAAATAAATGTGTTAGATGACACATCACAGTTGAAGTATATATTCACTTGACACTCTCGGTCAAGTGTTTCTTCAAAAACTACCTTAGGTGGATTATCGGTAACTACTTCACTCGGTTCTGTAATAATATCTGATTTTGATGGCAAATCTTGTTTTCTTGTCCGCTCTGTAAAACGTTGGTGCCTGCAAAAGCAAAAATAAATAAGTTACGATAAGATATTTTGTATATTTATGTACCTGTTTAAAACTGATGCTTCATTGGCTTTGGATCTTTTGTAAATTTGCGGAAATATTGTTGGAGCATAACTGGGGCTTGCTTCAGCTTCTGATTTCTTGCCACCAAGGAAATGATCACTGCAGATTACATCACTAGGTTTTGGATGCCACGGAGATCCATCGACACTTAATGAAAAAAATCTGATGTGGCCATCGCATAACTTTCCGAACAGACGCAAATTTTTATATTATATTTTTAAATAAAATGGTTACATAATTTCAACAGTGAATCGATGAAAAATTTCATATTTTGCCAAAATAGGAAGAAAAAAACCTTTGAATGCCTATATCTTGCAAACGAAGCATTTTTGGACCCATGTTATTAGAAACTTTTCATCTTATTTTCGTTAGTAGAATGCGGTTTACTATTTTATTTACAAATACAAAAATGTTTTACAAATACAAATTTTTTTGAAACGCCCTGTATATTTTAGAGAAAAACTTGTAGGACAAAAAATGTAGGAAATTCCATAGCGCTAATTTTTTGTTATTACTATTTTTACATATTTAATTTCGTTTCGAAGTTCTGACGCATAATGTCATAATAGCTCCAGGTAAACCCCCCTTTCCCGTAACACGATTTAATTTATTTTCATTTGGCTTCGTCCTACGACAGGAAAAAGCTTATATGCAAAATTTGGAATGATTTGCTTGCTTCGTTTAGACGCTATCGTGTTCACAGACGTACATACACACACACATACACACCTACACACACACATACAGACATCCTTCCAAAAATGATAAAAATGGATTCAGGGGACCTCAAAACGTGAACATCTGTCAAAAAATTGGGGGGTCAAATTTTGCCTGATAACAATACTTTCCTTACCTAGGGGTTCGGAAAGTAAAAATAAATAAATAAAATAATTATTAATTCTATTACATGAAATATTTGATACCAAACCAAAATATAATAAAATTATATAGTACTTACTTTTTTATCTTCACTGCAGCTATCCATTTTAATCGCTGATTTAACTTTCAACTTGCAGTTGGAAATTTATAAAATTTACAGTTTTTGTTTCTGCCAGTATTTTCGCAATTCACAACACAACAATTTTGATGACCCATTTTATCTAAATATATATTATTAATAAAACTTAATCCTAACATGTTGTATTTTATGGTATTTCTAATTGTTATTATGGTAATTCTAATACTCCAAGTTTAAAAAGTTGCCACCTTTATCCGCAGCGTACGCTGGCGTCGTTTTTAAACCCCCCACTCTATACTTCGCACCCAGCGAATAGTTCTCGCATACTCTATTGTCGCCCTTTTTAAATATCGGCAGTATTATGGCGACTTCCCAATCCTTCGGTATTGTACCTTGTTCCCATACCAAATTATAAATGTGGTTTAGTTCTCTCACTCCGTTTTCTCCCATATATCTCAACATTTCGGGTTTAATCCCGTCGTGTCCCGCTGCTTTACCCAATTTCATTTTTATTATTGTCGTCGTTGTTTCTTCCTTGTTTCTTTCTATTCAAAATAAAAAAAACTAAAATTTTCGTATTCAACGAAGATGTCAGTATCGGCCACACTACAATCGATCGTGTGTGAACCATTTGGGGCTCTTCTCTAATAACTTTAATTTCCCTAATTGGACGTGATTTAAATGGGCATTTTGCTTTGTATAAAGTAAAATGCTGCAACCAGTTCTTATTTAAATCTTGAGTAACATTTACGACATCAAAAGGAGTTGGTTTTGCTCTAGCTGTTTGGAACACTTCGTTCCATTCATTTGGAAATTCAACTCGAGTTTTTTGGTTAACAAGTGCGAAGTCCTTGTTGCACTCTAAGTAGGAATGGCCACTAACAGGGAAACTGATCTTAAAAAATCATACCTTTTTAGGCTTCTATACAAAGTATAACAAGAAGCCTTATTTGAATATGAACCAGGTGATGAATATAGCGAAAAAATTTATTATAGTCGCCATATGTTTTTTATATCCCAGTCGTTGATAGGGATAAACTTTTATTACCAATCACATAAATTTGTTATATAAGTAACACAAAATGTCGTATAGTTATCATCAAAGTTCTAAATGGCACATTGTAACCGTCGGTTTAGTTTTCTATTTATTTTTTTTTAATTATTCATTTTCGGTGCGCTCCTGAAGTCACCGTGTCGAGCCACTACGCGCCGCCTCGCCCGCCTATGGGGTTTTTGACATTGTCTTAGGTAGGCAGATGATGGTGGAGTGACACGACGAACTAAGGCGCAGAAGAGTTGTCTGTTTGTTTTGTGGTTGGAAAACGTGGTGTAGGTGGAATGGGTTATTTGCAACGATTCGTTGTTTCGTTCGTTTTTGTTTGAGTGGATGGATTAATAGTCGCACTTTGCGAATCGTACCCATTTTCGTTCGCATACACACCCTGGTGGTCCCGTAGTACGGACCTACTTCTAAGAAGGATTTAATCTACCCCGCCCGTTTCCGAAATAAACCGTTAGACGTGCTTTGTCCAACTCCGAACTTATTCGCCGAGGCCCCAAACATTCCCGGATGATTGCATCAACCCCGTGGGAGTGACAAGTGAGATCAGTAGAGATGCCTATAGAAGGTATTTGAGCTTTACGTGTTTTTAACTAATCACCCGGAGGGGACGTACCCCTATTTGTGTCGAACCGTCGGTGAACTCGACTCGTATCGAGAGCAAATTGTTCTTATTTGTTTTTATGTGTTTCTTTTTGTGCTTATTTTAGTTTTCAAGATACTAACCCTTTTAGACGTAGCATATTTTATTATTGTTTGCATTATTACAGTATTATTATTTCGGTTTAGTCGTCCCGGTAGGTTAGTGTTACAGAAACCTGTAATACGGCAGTCGACACTTGTGTGTGTGTCAGTCTGCCACGAGAGGGCACGGGCACCGGTTGTCAGTGCAGTGGCGTACCCTCCCTAAGGGTTACGAGGTGTTGTGTCCCCCCCTCACCGGCGACTTACTTGGTTTTGTAATATTAAGTGTGAATTTTGTTTTGTTGGTTTAGGTTAAGTGTACATTAATTATGGGACCCGTTGTTGTTCATTTGTGTATTTATTTTTTTATTGTTGGGTCCCCAATTAAACCACATTTGTTCTTTTGGTTATTTTATCTTGTATGTTTTTTATCATTATATTATGTTTGTTTCGGTGTAACTGACGCATTTATTTTCACGACCTCACTGTCCCCCCCCCCTTCGTTCCTACCCAGGACTACGAGCGGAGGACCGCAGGGAAGTGTTGGTTAAGCTAAAGTTCTGGTGGCGCCCTCCCGATTTCGACGTTTATCATATCAAGCGAGGTAAGTGCCCCCCCCTCCGACCAGTTTCCGCGGTACACAGTACAACTTCCCCCACGGCCACTCCACCGAGCTAGTCGTCGTGCAGCTGGTCCAGGGACATCACTTACCCCCCCCTTCTGGGACGGATTGGTATCGTGACAACATTCTAATTTGAGTTATCAGTTCCCGACATGTAGAAACATTTAAAAAAAACTACACCGTTGATTCGGATAGAAGACGTAATTTAGGCTATCCTTTCCAATCTGACATACGATATATCCTGGTAGGACAACAATAATAAAACCCTCTTTTTCACAAATTGAATTGATAAACGAAGGAGAATAAGTATGCGCAAGATGCTCGAAAACATTTTCAGTACGAAATTTAGGTGGCGAGCTTAATAATATAGAACACTATTATTACCATGTAAATAAATGTCCAAGAAACGGTAAATACGTGTGTTGTCAGAAAGGTTAAACTCACGTCCCTGCCATCATAGCCAATCACATGTCTGGAGTGGTTTACGCGATGGCGCTACTAATGGACCTTATAAAAACTTTATTTCGATGCCTGTTCCAAACGAAGAACCGTTGGATGGCAACTATGGAATCTATGCCATCGCCTGTGAGATGTGTTACACTATACAGCAGGTATGGAACTAATTCGGGTTTCCGTTGTAGATGTAAATGGCAAGGTAAGTAATCTGCCGTCATAAGTAAGAAGGCAGTAAGTCCATTTTTGATAGTTTCGAGTAAAACGCAAAAAACTAATCGCACATTGTCCCGCTTAAATGGATAATACTATATGTTTTTTATGATAACTATTCCATTCTACAATAGTGTTAAAGGCTTTATGCAAATTTTCGCCCAAAAATATACATTTTTCTAGTAAAGACAAGCAAAATAGTAATTACGTTAGTAGAAAACAACGTAAAAAGGCAGTAAGTACGGAGTTACTGCCTTTTTAATCTGTTTTGAAATGAATTTATTGTGGCTGCAGAGTAGTTAGCAACGTAAAAAGGCAGTAAGTACGAAGTTACTGCCTTTTTAATTTGTTTTTAAATCAATTTGAAGGTGCTCAAAAAAATAAACGGTCTATATATTTTATTAATTTATTAAATTTTTTAGGCAAATAACTTAATATGTAAAATGGTAACAAAAATATTACAAATAAAATCTACAAAAACATAAAATAGTTATAAAAAATAAAATCCTCAAAAACATAAAATATAACAAATAAAATCTACAAAAACATAAAATATAACAACTATCTATTCAAATTCTGTCAACAAATCACTAGAATTTAGATCTACTGGCAGATTGTTACGGATTTTTGTAATCCATAACTTACGCTCCACCCTGTGTATCATTTGTTCATAATAGGCGCATTCTATCCGCGCCGAGGTGGGGATTTATTCATACTGCGCAAAGGAAGGAGTCTTTGGTGAACTTTTGAATTGGCAAGACGCTTGTGTGTCCATTTTTGAAAAGAAGGGGTGTGGAATTTTTCACATACTTATGTTGATTGGAATTTCTATTGTGTGGCAATCGTAGACTACTGGGTTACGAATTTAGCAGATACGGAACGTCGATGTGGCTACCGGAACACTTTTCGTTCTCGTGGACTAGTTGAGTTCGACACATCGTCGTTGATGAAAAATGGCGGATTTTTCCCTTATCAAGGCTACTTGGTCGGACCTGTGGTTTATGCTAATTTATTTGGTGAGTAACAATTATGTTGCTTAATTGTTTCATAGTGGTTTATTTCGATTGGCTTATTCTATTTTATTCCGTCCATCCGGATTTGCCTAATTCAAAATCACCATTGGCCGATGTCATGTTCTTTTCTTATTATATTTAATTAATATTTTTTTACAATTTGGTTCTCTTTTTGTTTTGCATTTTGTTTTAAAGAATGGTTGCAATTATAGATAATTGGCAGGTATCAACTTTCTGCACTGCGTGATAAAGTTGCAATCATTATCGCACGTTCGCATATGTGGATAATGATACCAATGTATAAGTGTTATTTTTGATAAACGTAGTAATGCTACTTATTTTATATTATTACGTTTGGTAATTGCTCTTTACTTGTGTGTTATTTCCATTAATTTACATCGAACGAAGCTGGTAAAATGTATTAGCAGAAAGACTCCGAATTTATCGACATGGGTTCAAATTTCATATTTGAATTTTTATGTTCGTTATTTTTTTCTTGTTTTTAATTATGATTTTATGTTTTTTTTATAAAGGCGGCGATGTGCGACCAATGTACAGTGTGTTGCATTTCATCGAGGTCACTACCGTTTGAGTTTTATTGTTGGAAGTTCGACGTGATGCCACACTTTTGTGTGATTATTATTTTTCCACTCGAACGTTTTGGTTATTTGATTTTGGGGTAGTGATTCTTGGTGGTAATGTTTGTGCCACTGTACTGAGTCTTGTCGGCTGATGTACTATTTACATACGACATTGCTTACTACATGGCCTTTCGATAATTTACCATCTTATTATTGATTTTATTTTAGTGCATTAGCAAAGCTGCTTCCTTGAGTTTCTCCGAGTTGTTTCTTGACCCGAACCGCGACCTGCCGCCGCTACAACGAGCTAGCTTATATCCAACATCAGGGCCCCACGCATAAAAAAGTAGAGAATTTATTTTCTGCGTGGACATTATCTGCTCCGAGCTATCTTCTCATTAGAGTAGTGAGGACAGGTATTGTTTCAAGATTTTTTCAAAAACTTTGGCGATTTTCTGGCATCAGAGGGCAAAGTTTTTTTTACAATTTCTTCTTTTTTAGACACTTTAATTCCCCTGGGAACTTCCCTAAAAATTACTTCTTTAAAACCTTTTTTTATAAGGTTCACCTTTAAAAAATCAATCTCTATACCACTCCCATCGAAATCGGTTCAATACGTTAACGTCATTTTAGTTCTGCTGAATTTCAATTTCACCATATCAGATATATATATGGGCGTATATGCAATTTCTTCAATTTTGCTTGGGATGCACCGTCAATCCAGTCTGCAAAATCATTTATTTGCATTTCGTGAATATTCACCTTGCCTGAATTAGATAACTTTACAACTTCAATAAAATTATCAAAATCGTAAATTTTTTTATTTTTCATCGACAATTCAACTTGATGGTGGAAACTATCGACGCTCATAAAGGTATGCACGGGTTCAAAATACTTCAATTCAATTTCATTAATCGAAACTAAATCTGAATTGATCAAAAAAACTAAATATCAAAATAAACACCAATTCTTATTTTGACCCGAACAGGTCAAGGCAAATCGTTAATTTTTCAGTATCGCAATTATTAATAAAAAATTTGTGAAAGCTACTTACCAGGTCTTCTTTCTTTCTGCCGGCAATACCCTCATGCCAAATTACAGCTTCAGGGTATAATAAACCTTCTTGAATTTTCCCAACTGGCACAAAAGTTTCGTTAAAAACTACCAATCTTGGCGTAAATAATACAAATTTGAATTGATCCATCCTTGGCAGCATAATTACTTTCTGCAAATCGGCCGAAAAGCATTTATCCTTGAGAGAATCTCTGTCTACATCTTCTGCGTCTACGCAATAATATTCACGAGCTTGCCGATATTTTTTTGTATGTTTTAAATGATTAGTACAAATATCGCATCAGCTATATCTTCTAAATTGTGTGGATGATTATTAAAAAGTGCACAACTTTCGCATTCCTCATGTCCAAGTTTTCCAAATGAAATGTTCTTATCTTGAAAGGACTTTCTGTATGTTTCATACGAACATTTGTTCTTGAGATCTTCAAATTTTTCCAAATAATCATCATGCATTAGTTTTACAGTAATATCGCTGGGTAAGTATTTTCTATTAGGGGCATGTTCACGTCGATAATGGGATATTGTCGGATTAAAGCTTTGTAAATGATTTTCGATAACTTCAACATTTCTTTTAATTGTAGATTCTGCTTTTCCTCTGGAATCGGACTTGGGAATGAGATGATCTTCTGCATTTTTTAAGCGTTAAGGACCACTTTATCGTTCTTTTTATTAAAACCAAGTGTAGTCAGGAAAAATACTTTACAAACTGGAATCTGCTTCCCTTCCATATCGGGAAAAAAGTATGAATATGTTACTTGACGTTTAAATTCTTCATCATTCTTTGTAGATTTGGCCCCTTTCGTTGGGTTACAACTTTTTCTGTAGTATTTGCTAATATATATCGTCTTTGATTCATCCACGAGAGTATTTTAAATTCATTGTTAATTTTGGTTCTCCATTCCTCGTCGAAAGCTTTCCTACACCTTTTTCTACAGTTTTCATCACAAGGAGGTTTTAATTCTAATAATCTGTCCAAAGCTTTTTGGCGCTTTTCCAAAACCTTCGCATCATTATTATTTGCTCTCCGTTTCCTAGGTGTTCCCCTCTCTGTTGTAAAATATTCTAGATCAGTATTATTATTACAACTGTCTTCTCCTAGATTACCATCTTCGTGATTTTCTTCATGATTTCCTTCCTGATTAATTTTCTCATAAGAACTTAATATTAAATCCGAATCTATCAAATCTTCATCATTGCCATCATTTGAAACTGCATTTCGAATATATTGCCATGTGCTACTGTTCATGACACTTTTTAATGCACCGGCCAGCTGATGAGCTCTTTTCAGGGTCAAAGGTGGATTCCTGTACTCAATCGGAACACTCATAAATCGACTCACTTTCAATCTTTCTTATAAAGATTAATTGATAAAAAGAAAATATCAAAATTTGTATCTGTTTTCTTCCTTGATCTATTACTGCGAAAAAATTGAAATCAAACTCATACGCTGTTAAGTGAAAAATAATGTAATTTATTAAACATAATAAAAATTTAAAAACAAATATTGGCTTTTCTCATTTCTAACAAATCAAATCGTACAGGAATAAAAATTATAATTACAACCCCCAAAAATGTTTATGCGCAACCGAACTAGTAAAGTGAATGATTTGTCTATACGCGGATAAAAATGCAACGCACAAAAAAAACTCTTACCGGAGTGTTTATGTTCTCTCGCACTCTTTTTCTCTCTCGTACTGTTGCACGTGAAACGTTGGTATCACCGTGGTTGGGTACAGCTTCCGATTTCGACTCGAACAAACCAAACAAAAGAACCAATAACTAGATTTTCTGCGTTGGACCATACCATTAATCGAAGGTAAGTAAATTTGAATTTATTAACTTATCAATTTCCATAAAATATTTGCAGTCTACTAAATTTACGAATGATTCCAGTATTATTTAAATCAACTTTCAAAAAATACGTCGTCCTTAATATTTATCGACGAAAACCAACTCTAATCAAATTACGTCTTAACGTCACCGTGGACGTCGGCCATCTCTCCAAATACGTCGTCCCTGTTTCTTGGACGAAGACCCACTAACTTCCTTATCCATTTTCCAAAATTGTCCCACCAACGTTTCCATTCGCGCATGCACTTTTCCGCGAACCGCCACTTCACTTAAAAATTCAAAATCCTATATAAACAATTAAAAATAATTGATTTAATTTGTTATTTGTTATTTTAATTGATGAACACAACAATAACCAATATTTATCCCTTCACAACTTATTCTTATTTTCCAGGGTTTAACAGCGGATGTATCTTTCATCTTACTGAAGCAAAGCAGTTATTTAAATCTCCAGATCAGGGAAAATTCAGATACAACTATTTTTTTTACCTATTACGGTATGATTAAATAAAAGGACTTCATGAGTGTTCCAATCTGGCACAAATGACCCAAATTACACCATACCACCCCCGATGCTAAAGATACCATGACAATATTTTTCCAAATCTTCAATATTGGGAAGAGTTTCGTTGATTGATACAATAAAGTTATCCGTTGTATTTAGTTCGTCATTTAATTGCACACTGGTAATATTATTTTCCAATTCAGCAGCAACTGCAGCTGCAGTATCGTTCAAATTATCTGATAGTATTGCAGTGTCATCGCTAAAACTTTCTTGAATTTTCTCACGATTTTGCTTTAATTAGTAACGCCATCACTTTAGCCGTTCTATTACTTACAATTGAGTCCATGGTATAATATTTTAATTTAATTTGATAATAGAATTTACTGAGAATAGCTTTGCTTAAATAGGTAATAATAATTTGTTACCAAATTTCGAAAGTTGCGGGAAAAATTTTTTAATCGAAATAAAATACTTAAAACACAGCTTTTTTTATTGGGAACACAGTATTTCATATATACTTGATTCAATGCAAAAAGGCAGTAAGTAACACTTGCAATGTAAAAAGGCAGTAAGTCACAGTACTTACTTCCTTTTTACTTTGCCTGCGTTACTTACTGCCTTCTTACTCTGTAAACCCCTAATTTTTTGCGGTTTACTCATTTTTCATATCGGTTTTATTTCAAATCTTAAAAAATTTTGCAAAATCTGATTACAGATATAGATGCGGTTTTTTACGCTGAGTTCAAAAATATAAAAAACTCAATTTCGAAAAAAATGAACTTACTGCCTTCTTACTTATGACGGCAGAGTTATAATGCGTACCTTAAACCCGAGAACGAAGTAATTGATTACAATACTGCACATTCGGGAATATCGGGAAACTGGTTGCGACAAAAGGCAAGAAAGTCGTTAGAAGATGATCAAAACGATTTGAAGAAATTGATAAATCGTAATAGTATTGTAATTGGACACGCGCTTGAAAATGATTTAAGAGTATTAAAAATATTTCACGATAATGTGGTTGACACATCGGTGATTTATCCTCACTGCAATGGGTTTCCGTATAGGCGTTGTTTTAAGAGCCTTCTCACCCAAGTTTTAAACCGTCCAACTGAAAACTTAAGAAAAGGATTGAAAAGCAAACAGAATGCAATTAATGCGATGGATCTTGTGATGAAAACACACAGTCAAAGTGTAACAAAATATGTTCTATTTCGTTCCATAAATTTAAATTATTTAAATTTAAATTGAGATACTAAGCGCCACCTCTCATTTTGTATTTGCAACGCACTTGTTTGTACGAAGAACAGACGCGCGCCTGCTCAGATAATTAACTTTGGCTTTGATCGTGGACAAGTGAGGTCGATATTTTTTGATCGCGTGTGTAATCGATTATATTTAATCGATTCCTCGTTTTTTGTTAATCGTGCGTGTTACCTAATTCACCGTCATTACGGATTTCATGAAATTAGTGTGCAACGATTTTTTTTCAATTAGCCAGTTCAAGCCGTTTTGGAATATTATAATTTCCTTATCTCAACCAACACATTTTGTATTGTACTACGCAGGGTTACCAACCAATTTTTATGGGTAGAAATCGCCTGGTTAGAGTTTGACAACCGATCTTGTTTACCTTTTGGAAGTTGATTGTTATTATCAATCACAACATTAATTATTTTGGATGATCGTAAAATTACTGGACGATCCTATAGTTTTGTTTGGATTGCCATTTCGTACCAGACCATCCACACAGCCGAGTGACGCCGTTCCATCTTCGCTGTTCCTGCCAAAACCTGTTGTGCCGAGATTTCACGTCGGTGATCCGCTTTCGAGGACCTCAGACTGCAGCCGTTCTTATTCAAAACCAATCACCGCCTATCCTCACAGGAAGTTGCTGTCGTATTACCATTTGTAATCTTATTTCGAGCTCGGGTAAGACATTTTATTTTTCTTGTTTGGATTTTGGTGATATTGTGGTATTTTCATTGAAGTCAAATTTTGTATTGACTGGGCTACCATTCTGGTCATCCTGTATTGTTGACACCTTTGACGTGCCGTTATTAAATTTCATTTAAAGTGCATATAATTATTAGCACGCCACCACCACTTACGTTTGTAGTCGTTGATTCGATTTCATTAAACTTTGTTATTAAAGTATTGTTTTATTTTCGACGAAGCGTACCCTCATTATTTTCAGAACAGTACAGAGTGGAATTCACGACCATCGCTTCCAGCTATAACGAGCTAGTTTACACGAAGATCAGGGTAACCACGCAATATAAGTAGAAGGGTTTTTTATCCTTTCTGCGTGGTTTGTTTGCTTTTCTGGTACGTTCTCCCATTAGGAACGGGGAAGAAGGTAAACATATTAAAAGGTGCGCCGGAGGTTGATATGTTGCCTGTAAACGCTTTGTAGAATAGGTCGTGGTGAGAGACTCCGTCAAATGACGTTGTCACCTCTAGGAAAACACCACTCGTTGCCCGGCTTTTGTTCCCGTGCAATGTGATGCTTTCCACCATTCGCAGTAATTTCTAAGCCATGGGGTGGCTCGCCCGAAAACGAAACTGTTCGTTGTGAATAGTTTGGGTTTCTTTTCTTTGTAGTCAGTTTACTCGGGACCGCCTTCTCCGCGAGTTTACGAGAGCAGGCTAATAGGTCATTACGAGGATGGATTTCGCAGGGTTTGCCTTGGTTTGGCACGCATGATAACGTTGGCCACTTTGGCAATGGTTTGGCAACCTTTAAAGTATTAACGTATTAACATATTAACGGATTAACGTATCAATGCATAACGATAATCCGATAATTCGTCGACCCGATTATTCGATTATTCATTGATCTCTCCAGGATGTCATTAAAGTTTGCAATATGATCAGTAGAAAGATAATCGTTATAGACGAGTTATCGAATGGCCATTGTTTTGTCCCTCAGTTTTAGCCCCCCGTAAAAGCCAGATCTGGCTATTGTCTGTCCACCCGTCCGTCCGTTCGCATGTTTTAGAGCCAATCAGAACGTCATTTTTTGTCACAAATTTTCACGTAGACATTGGTGAATGGTAATTCCACCTCGCGTTTCCAGCGAGACATAAAACGTCCGGCGCACACTTATTTCTCCCTGAAAAATTTGCCATTGAATTCTTGGTTGGATTTATTGGCGCTTTGTAGTCTCAAAATGGATAAATCCATAACCTTTTCTGATATTATTTTCATCCGTCGCGTCGCGACCTTCCAACTAAAAATGTTGCTAAACTTGAAGAAGGTGTCGTACATTATCTTATTATCGATAGTTTTGTTTAAATTCTTCATGAATACATTCCCTAAGTCTGATTTACTCACAGATGGATCACGTTGCGACCACGGAAAGGTTTTCAGGCATTAAAAATTGAATGTGTTTAAAGCTCTTTCAGCATCGGCCGGTTGGTGAAAATTAACGTAGGTGTAGCCAAGCGAACGATGCGTTATTACATCACAACACACGAGTATCGACAGCACTGGACCTACCGTGGAAAATAAGTCAAAACGCATTGCTTCTGGATTGGCACATCTGATGTTACTAAAGGTATCCTCGGAATAAACATGTCTTCGCCTTTTCCACAACCAGTTTGTATTTCGGATTCAATAACATGAGGGTCCAAGGCTTTTGTTATTTATAGCGTAGAATTACAAAGCTTAGGTTGATGTAAGTTGCGTAAAAGCATTATTAGTGCTCCAACTTTTAACCGTAATAAGTGAGGAGGGAGCCCTGGAAGTTGTAACGAATGCAGAAATTCTATTGGATAGTGAACAACTTTGTAGGGATCTGTAACTCTATCCTCTGATTTGTATATATGAGAATCCCACGGAATTTTATCAAGTAACTGTTGATTGATACAATCAACTGTAACATTTTTCGGTGCTAATATTGCTCTTTCACACAACCAAGGGAAATCTTTGTAATTGGAATCAAGGTTTGGGAATAATTTTTGTGTTAATTCATCAACACTTTGAACTGCTGTACTGATTGTAGGTAATATAATGACTTTCTTCTCGGAGTCCACAGCTAGTTTTCCTTCGCGAAGGTTAAGTAGATTCTAAGCAAACAATCTCGAATTTTGATCCCCACCATTTCTTGCTTGCATGTTCGTTGTAAGCTTGAAGGATATATGACACCATAAAGATGAAGATTTAAGACATGCTCGAATTTCGTAAGCCTTTCGAATTCCGAAAGCCGAAAATCCCCCGAAAACAAAACTGTTATACCACCCATAAGTACTTTCCGGTTTCTTAAATCTTGTAGACATTTATTCAGTGCTTCCAATGCCTTCTTATGCGCCATGGTACATTCATCCCAAATTATCAATTCACAGTTTTGAAAAACCTCTCCCATGCCAGAATTTTTCGTGATTTTACAAGCAGGGTCTATGTTGGCTAAATCCAACAGAAGTTTAAATGTAGAATGAGCTGTACGACCACCAGGCGGCAATGTAGCAGCTATACCAGAGGAAGCTACTGCTACAGCAATTTTATTTTACCTTCGCACATTGACCAATAACAATTTTGAAACGAACGATTTTCTAGGGGAAGGATCTCGGGAAGTGGAGTATGTACTCAAGAAAACCAAATTTACTTAAATAGACCGGTTTCGACAAGATTTCTTGTCATCTTCAGGACTATAATATAAGAGAAAAAAATACAATTCAGAGGTTGTTACAAATTGGTGATAACACATGATAATACTGGAACAAAAGTTAAAAATTTACCTCTTCAGTGGGATGGTAAAGTTTTCCAACCGAAGTACTATAAAGAAATAGAACACGATATAATATTAGTGGAGTCAAATAGTAAAACAATTTAAAATTTTTGTCATAAAAATAAAACATCTAACGAAACAGTAAATATCTAGAGAACAATGACATGTGGATTATTGTAAATAATCTCGGACCCACAACACAATAATAATAAAACTTAACAGAAATAAAATAACTAATTGATAACAATAGTAAAATAAAATTAGATTAAAAGTAAACAAAATTATTTGAACTTGCCGCCAATAAATTCGATCATACTAAATAAGCCAAAGGGCAAAGATGCAATGTTCCAGCCTCACCAGTGAAAGCGTATACTAGCCAATCAGGCATCTCTTCTTGTTTTCTGGCTGAAGATGGTGAGTAGAGCCTTGAACCCGGTGTTTATGGGCTCAAAATCAGTCACTTTGTTGACGTTATCCGTCTCCTCGCTTATGTAGGCAGCCTCCAAGAAAGCTCCCTTTGGGAAACAGGGTTCAGCCGCTAAGACAGATACGATTTTCTAGTTCCACCAGGAACATCCAAAATATAAATCCCTCCATTCTGCCGAGAGAAGCTATTCAGTATCGTTGAATAGGCAGATCTTCGATCTGGTAGGAACTTCTTTTCATTATCATTTACAAATTCGGTTGAAAAGTTAACATTATAAGATGTTTCTCTAATTACTTCTACAGATGAATTGACCTGTATTATGCGGCATCGACTTTACTTATGTGATCTGTTTTACGAATTGGTTTTACCAATTTTTGGTAATTAGTTCTGTGAGCATAATTGGTTTGTACATCTTAGGTAGCTTACTAAGCTGGCCTTCGATGTGCATGTTACCCTGTATTTTATTGTTGTGAAGGCAAATCATTAACACAGGGGGGCCGACGGCTTAACGTGCTCTCAGAGGGACGGAGGTGGTCAAGAAATTTTTACGTTCAGACCCGGAGTCGAACCGGGAAACCCTATGTTAGTAGTTGATCGCGCTAACTATCAGGTCATGACCGCCGTCCTTTTCTTATTAATTTGTATATTTCTCATCAGAATAATGCTTCTGTAAGTCTTATATTGTGTTAGATTAGCGGCTATATTTTTATTTACTAGAAACACTACGGCTCTGCTCCTATTCGCCTTTCTTTCATTACTTTGTGAAACAGTACAAGACCACTTTTTAGAGATACGCATCCTTCCCACTTCTGCTAGTTCTACAACAATCCATTTCACCTTGTGCAATTCTTACTCTCATAACCACTTAAAGTGGTTTATCCTATTTGCGTTGGATCGAATGAAACTGCGTTCCTATTTTATCCAAGTCTCTATATAAACGACTATACCGAGCAGGTTCGTTGGCATTCTCTTTGGATGTTGTTTTAATCGTGAATTTATAGCCAGTTACTTTTAGGCTTCTATACAAAGTATAGCAAGAAGCCTTATGATCTGGCTCCGTGTCCGTCTGTCTGTCCGTCTGTCCGTCTGTCCGTCTGTCCGTCCGCATAATTCAAAATCATACAGAGCGTTTCAAATCGTGTTGGAAATACTCTGTGTGTATAGAGGTCTAAGAACTGGGTAGCCAGTGCGCTACTTTTAGGCTTCTATACAAGGTATAGAAAGAAGCTTTATGGTCTGGCTTCGTGTCCGTCCGCATGTTTCAGAGCCAATCATAACGTTGATCAACTGATACGTTGTTATATTTTAAATACTTCGTCTATATAGTATTGCGTTAATCTGTTAATCCGTTGCTTCGATTCGCTAATGCAATTTATAAATACCCAAATGTTCGAAGGAAATTTACTAAGTTAAAGATATTTTCGAAGAGGTCTCCCTATATAAACTACTTGTTTTACTTTGATGTGAAAAAATAATTTTTTATTGATGTGGTTTTTGAACCTCAAAAAAAGGACCATACATTACAGAGAAGTAAAATTTCTAATAGAATGGAAAAGTTTGATTGTTATTACTTATATAGTAAATGATAATTACCAATCGCAAAAAATTTAATTGGTGCAGATTATCTGATTATGTGGTGTTACATTATATGGCGATCAAAAATAACCAGATAATAACAACTTTCCACACCAGAAAGGTAGCTGTATAGAAGCCTAAGAACTGCCGCTAAAGCGAGTTCCACCTTGTTAATAATTGTCTTAGTGGTTGGATGTTATGAACATCTGTAATTTTAATTTCAAGAACGTGATATTTTCTTGGCCGAGTTTCACCTGTTGGTTCATTTTGTTCGGTATTTGCTAGTGGATCAAATCGATTACGTGTGGTTACGAGTAGGCTAAGCCAGTAGCTTAGCTTTGTTTGTTTTGTAATGGATTTTACAACCTCTGGGTTTTTTTTTTTTTTTTTTTTTTTGTGTGCGTTGGAGGAGGGGAAAATACTTTATGTACTAACCCCGGGCTTTCCTAAGACCGGGAGTGTGGGACTCAGCTCAGGATCGTACGAGATGTTACCCACTAAAAACCCCTCCTCTGGCGGCAGCTGGAACGCAGTGCATAACTTCAGACTGCCGCCACGTGATGTTATCTTCACCCTTTCGGGTCTTTGCTCTTCTTAATTTTCGTTTGCTTGTCGTTCCATCTGATGTCGCTCTCTTTCCTCGTTGGCCTTAACGAGCATGATGCGATATACAAATTCCTCTATAGCTTGCCAACTTTCTTTGTCCTGCAGCATCACTTCGATGATGTTATCCGGCGTGATATGCACCGGGAAGTGTGCCGCCATGGTTGTTCTTTCTATCGTCCATCGGGGGCACGCGAAGATGGTGTGCTCGGCGTCGTCCACCTCGTTACAATAAATACACCCCTCAGCGTCCGCCCTTCCGAATCTGTGGAGGTACTTCTGGAAGCAGCCGTGTCCGGACAGGAACTGGGTCATCTCATAGGTGGTACGACCGTGGTTGCGCTGGACCCACTCCTTGACGGTTGGTATTAGTCGGGCCGTCCACCTTCCCTTGTCCGAACACCCCCACTGCCGCTGCCAGTCGTCTAGTGTTCTTGCATCTGCCTCCTCCAGGGCCTCCGGGGTTGCCGCATAGTATCTGTTGGTTCTTACAACCTCTGGGCTATTATCTTGTAAACGTTTGCCATAATTAGCTGTTTTCCAGCTTTCATTCTGATGGGGTAAATCTCCGCCTGTTTGATTCAAATAGTCTTCTGTACCTGGGGTTATATTTCAATGTGCCTTATTTGTATCTGAAAAACCCTAGTCATCGGTTGGAGGGTTTATCAGGAGTTCACTGTTATTAATAATAAGAGTATTGCTGGTGCTTTGCATTAAGGTTATTAATAATATTGACAATGAAGATAGAGACACAGTGGAAGCAAGCCCAGTGGCTTACTTCCTTAAGATTTTTTTCCCCACCACAGCACACTTAATATGATAGGTAAGTTTACATTTAATTTTGAATTGTATTAAATCTTCATACTTCGTTAAGACTGGCTCGCAAATTCCACACGACAACATCGTGCAGGGCCGTACTTTTTAGCACAAACATACTGCTATGATTCAAAATGATATAACATTACGATAGGTAGTTGCACAACTAATATTATCATAAAATTCATAAAATAAAAATTATTCAGCTAATTTAAAACATTTAGATTTATCAGATAAGAAATCCTTCTCTATTTCAGATATTGTGAACTTAATAAGATCTTTCAAGATAAGAAAGTTACATCAAAACTTGCTAAATACATTCAATTTGAGGATAATCAACTCAAAAATATTCTTAAAAGAGAAATTATTTTAGAAATGGTAAATTTATATATCTGTTATCATCTGAAAACATAACCTGCTAACTTGTAAATTTTGAATGGATATAACTTTATAAATAACTTGTTTCATAAAAATTTGGTTGCACCAAAAATTCTGTTATATATTATTGTATATGATAATTGTAAATTTGTGTCCAAAGTTTGTAAAAAAGGATACAAAGGTGAAAATTGCATAAAATGTGCATAAAGTGAAAGTGATAACAAGTAAAACAGTCAAATTAGATTCTTCAAATTGTTATAAAACAGACTACCGTGGATAAATTCACCTGGAGAACGACTTACAAGTGATTTCTTCAAACAAGAGACCAATTCTGAAAATTAGAATAATTTTAATAAAACCAAAAATTACGAAAAGGAACAATTTTGACTTACAATTTACGAAAATGGTCACAATTTTGTGTTTTGCGCAAGAATATTTTAGTTGGATTCTAACGTTCAAACTCGACGGTTGATGTGTAACGCGAACCACGATTCAATAATTTTTGGTAGATGAGAAAATCAAAGATGGCTGCTCTAGTTACAAATCTCTGAAAAGAAAACACGTTAAAACTCAATTCAATCCATAATATCTAATGATTGAATAACTTCATCTTACTTACCGACAGAAGATCTACTGGGATTACAACATTTCTGTGCAAAATTTGTTTAAAATACAGTGAAATTAAGTGATTTTATAAAAAAGTTATACTGCGCACGTCTTGTTATCACACGGCGACTTCTCCAACTGGCAAATTTATCAACACCTGCTACCATTTCAACATAAAGGTGTGTTCATACTCAGACTTGTTTACAAAAAGTCAGGATTATTCTTCAGAAAGGTATTGTGGAAGTTATTACTTTAAATTAAACATTTGGCTCTCAGCATTAAACAAGGTGGAACTCGCTTTAGCGGCAGTTCTTAGGCTTCTATACAGCTACCTTTCTGGTGTGGAAAGTTATTATTATCTGGTTAGTTTTGATCGCCATATAATGTAACATCACATAATTAGATAATCTGCACCAATTAAATTTTTTGCGGTTGGTAATTATCATTTACTATATAAGTAATAACAATCAAACTTTTCCATTCTATTCGAAACTTTACTTCTCTGTAATGTATGGTCCTTTTTTTGAGGTGGACCAATCCTCTCCTTTCTCTTTTATTTACAACTTAACTTCACTAACCACATCAATAAAAAATTATTTTTTCACATCAAAGTAAAATAAAAAAACCAGTTCTTAGACCTCTATATACACACAGAGTATTTCCAACACGATTTGAAACGCTCTGTATGATTTTGAATTATGCGGACGGACGGACGGACAGACGGACACGGAGCGAGATCATAAGGCTTCTTGCTATACTTTGTATAGAAGCCTAAAACCAGTTCTTAGACCTCTATTATACACACAGAGTATTTCCAACACGATTTGAAACGCTCTGTATGATTTTGAATTATACGGACGGACGGACAGACGGACACGGAGCCAGATCATAAGGCTTCTTGCTATACTTTGTATAGAAGCCTAATACAGGATGCTTGAAAAGGACCGTAAAGGTGTATTTTTGGTTACCCTATTTAAAAATTTTCAGTAACAGAACATTTTCTTTATTATTTCATCTCAACGCTTCGAATAAGCAACATTTAATTAAAAAACATTTAACCCGTTATGGAGTAACGGAAAGCCTTAATAAATTATTAAGCATCAACTGAAGAAGAGGATTACATTTCATCGTTTGGTATTTTTATTGTGAACCATTATGGTAACAGATTTTGATCTGTATTAATTCTAAATTAATGAAATCTTTTATTGTTTACTGTAAATCCCAACAAGGTGCTTCAATTTTTAAAGATCGATCAAACATAAAGAAGTGGATTAATTATTTATCTGATAAAAACAAAGAATTATTCTACATTCAAAGTCATTAAGTATTTAAAAATTAAACTAAATTTTTCGACTCAATAAGCAACTTCCCTTAATCAACAACACCTGCATTCCTGAGAGAGTCTTCAGATTGAGTAGTGAGAAGGGGCAAGGGTGTGAACTCTCTGTTTAATTTTAGCACGCAAATAAACCAAAATTTTCAGTTAAAAATATTTTTCATCCAATCTGGATGTGGCGCCCAACAAAACAAAGACGTGTTTAAAGTTAGATAAGGGAGGTCATAGCAATACGTTGAACAATACAGGTAGCCCTCGGTTTACGCCGGAGTTCCGTTCCTAAAAAAACCGGCGTAAACTGATTCGGCGTAAATTGAACCTAATTATAATGGGAGGTATGGAGTTAGGTTCCATCTCATAAAAAATAGGCATATGCAGGTATAACATTATCCCATCATAATTAACATTAGCCCATCTTCCATTCTTCGAATCACCTCCATCTTTTTTTCAAGTGTTATAGATTGACGTGCCTTTTTCGCAACATGTTCAGATAACTTTTCTGCACTTTTATTAGACATGGTATTGCTACTTTACCAATAATTTACGCGAAAAATATTAAATAGAAAAAATAAATGGATTCAATTGTAACACTGCGTTTAATAAATGTACATACGTCGTGGCAGCTCGGTAAATACGTTATCACTGGACCATCAACCTGTCTAATTGTTTTGGTACTTCCCCAGTCAGGCCGGGGAAGCCCAGCACATACCCAGTGAAACTGGGGATTTTCAAGACGTAGGCATGTGGCGTTATTGTGAATCGGCGTAAATGGAACCGGCGTAAACCGAGGGCTACCTGTACCAGTCTTCATGATCAAGTAGCGACATTTAAACTTGTAAAATTAAATGCAATAATTATTCAAGTATAACAGAAGTTGGAAGAAAATAATAATAACCAAATGAAAGAACTTTTTAAATTGGACAATGCAATTGATAAACGTAAGAGGAAAATTCACTACCAGTATAAAGGCGGTAGAAAAACTAAAGATTGAAATCATATTAAAATAACTGGAAAAGGATGGAAATATTTTAAATTGGAAGGTTCCGACAAAAATAAGAAGAAAATGAAACGTATAATTTAAAAAAAAATAAAAAATTTGATATTAAAAAGAAATTTAATAACGAATATTTGAAAAATGCAGATAATGAAATGGGAATTTATGCCACGAAGAGAAAAATTAAAATTGTAAACCGGAGAAGGAAGGAGAGAAAAATAAAATTTATCTACAAAAAGTTTAAAGTTGGGATTGGATCCGTTTGAAGCGACGAGAATTCGAGAAAAAACTGGTTTTCCACATAGAGTCGAATTAATGGTACGATGGGAACCATGGGAACGACTGTCTATTTTTTATGGAAGCGGATAAGATGGGGTTGAACAAATGTGAGGAAAGTATCAAACCAGAGAAGTCCTCAACTTTGGATTTGGTTTGATAAATTAAAAAAAGAATGCGACATTTTGATTTTAATATTGAAAATTTTTATAAAATATTTTTGAAACAATTTTATTCAAGAATAAAAGGCTAAAGGTTGATTAATTTTGCAAATGATAAGGTTCGAAAAAAAAATGAAATTCGTAATAATTAAAATTGATAGTTGGAGAAATTGTAAAGAACATAATTTATTGCTGATTACTTAAATGAAATTTAACCCGTTATTGATAAAAATTAGAAATTTTATTTTTATGCTTTTTTAATAATTTATTTGAAGCAAAAATTTGGTGGGTTCACTGCAAAAACTGACCAAGTCATAAAACAGAGTCAGGGACGTGCTCATGGGGGGGGATGAGGGGGTAGCTTCCCCCCCCCCAATACTTTAGAAAGTTGGCAAAATCACCCAAAAGTTGGCGAAGTTGGCAAAATCACCCAAAAGTTGGTGATGTTGGCAAAAGCCGCTAAACCAAAACTAACTAGGTTTGTAAAAATTTTATCAACTCCAAAAAATTTCAAGTAATAAAATAATATAATATGCCTATTTTCTCCAACTGTACTGTACATACCAACTGTACAAAATAACGTGTGTAGTTATATTTTGTAACTATTTTAGTTATATTTTGTAACTAAACACGTTACTTTAGTTGCACAATGTTACTAATTTTGAAATAATTAAATAATGCGTAAAAGTTTTGCTTTTGTTGAAACCAACATTCAGTGTAAAATGTAATAAAAAATTTTAATTTAAGTATTCATAATTATTTTATTTAGGGCCGCGATTAAAAATGTCAAATATTTGTCCTAAAAGTTGTAAGATTCCTCAAAAATTGCTTTACTACGAGGGGTCGTTTTTATATTCCCGGACTAGGCATGAAAACAAAAGACTAGAGACTAGAGCAACAACAAAATTTTATTTTTCAATATAGTTCCCCTGCTTTTGAATACAGGTATAACACCGTTTCAATAACATCTTTAATCCAGTATAAAAATATTCATTTGGTTTTTCCGCAAAATGGCCCTCAACAGCTGCTATAAGTTCGTCATTGTCCCTAAATTTTGTCCCCCTTAGTGTTTTTTTGAGATTCGGGAACAAAAAATAGTCACCGGGTACTAGATCTGGACTATATAAAGGTGCATGTTCAATTTCTTCGAAGCTACAATCAGCTACAGCAGCTTTTGAAAGTCTGGACTTGTGCACTGGTGCATTGTCGTGGAGCAACAAGACACCTTGCGTCAGTTTTCCGCGTCTCTTCACTTTTCACTCTTCGCTCTTCAAGCTGCTAATTGTCGCTTCTTTAGTCTTGCATCTTCCAGTACCAAACACTTGTTTTTTTCAACAACATCTGAAGTAATCACGTCAACAGGGCGCCCTGGACGGGGATCATCATTCAGTGATTCTTGACCATGTTTAAACAATTTTGACCACTCGCAAATAGCTGACTTAGAAGGGCAATCATTCCCGTATACAGCCAACATTTCTTCAAGAATAATTTTTGGAGGTTTTCCTTGTTTTGTAAGGAATTTTATAACAGCCCGGTATTCGATTTTATTCATTTCGATACATATACAACGCGCGACGACACAAACTTCGAAACAAAAGACGACAGATAATAAAATTAATAATAATGCAATTGTTTTGTAAATTGCCACACAGGTTACCAAGGCATATGTGATTAAAAAACAGCATAATGAAAAATTGCATCAAAATTCAAAACAGCCCAGTCCGGGAATATAAATACGACCCCTCGTACAACACGGTTTTGCGGGTCGCGTTATGTAACCAGCCCCAGCCAAATAAAATTTTCCTATTGACTACTGTAAAGAGAATGGTTAATAGAGTCTATAGAAAAATGATTTTGGGTGAACCCTTGAGAAATAACCCTTATTTCGATAATTAAAAATCCGGGTGAATACGCCACGCCCCCATGCAATTTCACAAAAATTGGGTTAATATCCGGACTTTTTGGGTATGTTTCGGTCCTAATGTGACTCTGACGCCGTTGCAGACGGTTAAAATTATCAAAGAATCGATAAAATCCGAAAAAAGTGCGGAAATCGGCAACATTCATGCCAGGGGATACAAGTCATAACAGTCGGCGCGGCCGCGGCTACTGGCTTTGCCGTGCCCGGTCGGAATGAGTGAAAATCAAAATGAATCACCCGTTATTTGTGTGGAATTCGATACAGACGGTTGGGTCGTTTTAAAAACCACCCTTAGGGCGGTTTTTTTAAACGCTACCACTTGGGCTAAACATACTTGAGGAATATTAATTCACCCCAACCGGGATCAATTAAATAGGGATCATATAAAACCGGGATATAGCTTTTAAAAGTATACTTTTACTTATCACCCCCAAAATATGGAATAAAACAAAAAATAAAGGGTAATCAATAACCTTTAATGGATGTTACGCTTACGAGTGGTGTCGTCAATCGTGTCGTCAATTTCTAAGTGTTAGGGTATATCTTTTTGCACGGACTGAGAACAGAATGGGGAGATTCCACAAATCTTCCCTCATGCGCGTCACTGAATGTGTAAAATTTGCTAAGTTCAAATTCGATTTATTCAAAAGTTTGACCCGCTTTCACCCTAAATATTTTTACAGTTTACTATATAAACCTTATACTATCCAATAGTGAATAGGAAATTTTGATTTGAGTGGGGCTGGTTATATAACCCTAGCCGCGAAGTTGATATTACTGACAACATTCATTTAGAGAGAGTCATCAATTTGTGGTCCGAATTAAAGAACAGAAGAATCCGTCTAAATGAATGACAATTATTCAATATTAATCTACTTTAATAACATGTACTACGTATATGTAATATTGTAAATAAAATTATATTTTTATTATTTATAAAATGATCTACTTTTTATGTCCCAATTTATACCCAATTACTTACAAAAAGTTGGCAATTTTTAATTGATTCAGTTGGCAAATTGAGGATTGCTCCCCCCTGAAAAAAGTTGGTTGAGCACGTCCCTGAACAGAGTTTCTATATAAATGAAATTGAATGTTTAATATTTTGTGAAAAATCAGCTTATTAAAAGTTTTAATTTTTGTTTTAGGAAAATGAAACTTTAACAATACTTCTTATTACGGCTTTTGCTAATTTTTAAATTTTTTAAAAATACTGAGCGAACTTAATCAACATCAAAGTTTGTCGTGACTGAGAAAACTGACTTGGTCACATTTTGCAGTAAGCCCGCGATTTGTTAACATTCTTGTTAAACTTTTGAAAAGTTTTATGTTTTTAAAAGATTTAATAATAAAATATTAATAATAATAAAAACAATAAATTTAAGATTTAATAATAATAAAAATTTTTATTGGGGGATTTCATTTTAAGGTTAGTAATATGTTTTCACGGCTAAGATCCGTTGGTTTAGCCGATATTGAAGCCAGTGTATTTTTGAGCTTGGATAGAAAATGTGTGAAAATGTTATTAATAAAATTTTTTTTTGAGTTTTTCATTAAGAACACATGTGTGAAAAATTAAAAGAAGTGTGTAAAAATAAATCTTTAGTTTTTGAGAATTGTTTGATTGAAAAAGTAAATAAAAAGTTTGTGTTTAAAAGAAATTCCACTTCAATACATTAAGCACCCTTTTTTCCTCACAGTAGTGATGGTGATGATTTGTGCTGTAGCGATCAGATTGCATCTTGAAGCGCTACTATTTTGTTAACCATATTTCATACTTTAAATTTCAATTTAAAGTTTTACACTTATTTGGCGCCGCCCTATGCATACTATTCATTTTCAAAACCGAAGGTTACTGATATTGGCATGAAAAATGTGCGACGTTATCTGATAGCCGTTGTCCATTTTTGTGTCAAGTTTCAATTGTTATGTTTCGTTTAAAGTTTTTAAAAACCTGCAATTTAATTATGGTTCCTAGTTTCATCTTTGTTATAAGGACCTAATTTATAATTTACAGGTAAATATCGTTTTTTGTCATTGTATAACATTTTACAATGTCGTTTTTTTATTTTTTTTGTATATCATTAACATTGGATGTAAATTAATTATGGAGAACAATCTCGATGGTGAATGATTTTGTTAAGGAAAAACTGATAGGCATTCTACTGGTTATGGCATCAGCTGATTTTTCTAATATTCGACTCAATCCGGAGTATTTGAATTTGAGAAGCTTTTTTTGTCCAAATTATCTGGTTGGAAGATTGTGATCAATTGGTAACGTTAGAAGCCAAATTTGGAATCTATTTTTGATGACGAAGTCGACGTTCGGAATTACTTTTGGTCTCCCTGATGGCATCTTACATTCAAGCGAATTGCACTTCAGTATTTTTAAGAACATGTGACGGCGTATTTAAAATACTTTTGCTATCATTTATCTACACCTTGAAGGTTAAAGATGGAGTATTACAGTTGATGGACCAGGTTAGTTTGTAATGAATTTTGTATTTTGTAGCTTGGTTTCGCATGACTAGGGATACGAAGGATCACAAATCGCATTAAGGACTCTGTTGGGATGGAGGTAAATCGGAACCCGTTTGTTCATTGTGGGTAAGTTGCATTTACAATTTTGTTTGCATTTCTGACCATGATGGTAATATTATCAGTAACTATATTTTCATTCAAATATTTCAACGCTGATTTGTGGGTTATTGCGTTATTTAGATACGTTGGACCGTTTTGTTGGGTGTGCTCCGTCAGAGCTCCCCAATTGTTAATTGCTTTATGTTGAGTTACCTCATCAAGGTAATTTGAACTTTCACTTGTATTTTATTATTATTTTTCTGTGGGCCCAACCCATCAGCTCGGTTCCTACTTTAACTTGTTATTTGTGAAATGTTGGTGTTTCTATCAGATATTAAATTCAAAAGTACACGTCAAACCCATCTTTAGGCTTCTATATACAAAGTATATAACGAAAAGCCTTTTTTGACTTTAATTTGGTGTGACGATAAAACAAGACGCTTTACTCTTTTCAATTGTTTTATTATGCTCACCTGGCGCCCACAAATACCAGCATTGTTTTTCCATGTTAGTTCTAAAAGGAAACGCAAAAATTTACTTTTTTAAATTTAAATTTTATTTAAACAAAATGAGGTTTTTGATAGACGGGCCTCGGCGGTGGGGGACAAAATCTCTGATTTCAACATTTCCAACTCGCTAGTTTTATTTTTAACGTTTTCTTTTTTAAATTTCTCCATATTTATCTTAGGTAACGTATAACTCCTTTTAGGTTTTTCTTTCGGTTTTGAAACTGAAGGCTAAATTTGTGCATTGATTGATGTAGAAGGCAACACACGCTTTTCTTTTTTCGATTTTACCGTTTCATTGTAGTTTGATTTTGTGGGTGTGGCAATGGTATGTAATGAGGTATTTATATTTTATTGGTAAGTCTTCTTTCTTTTGTTTAATCGCTGAATATTGCAGAAATTTTTCTTTCAATACTTCTATTTCAAAGGATGCTCTAATCTAATTCAATCGGCGCTGATATCATTCGTGACATCTTGAAATATTTGAATGTGAGTACTTCTTGAATGTTCTGAAAATATAAACAAATTTAGTAACTTAAATAATGTATGATAAAACTAACAACGTACATAATATGTGGTTAAGGCATACGCGCTGTTAAAAATCAAATACAGGCCTATTTCGGAAAGTAATAACACTAAAGTAAAGAGTTATTTGAAATAAACCAAGCTATAAGAGCTGTAGCGATATAAAATGCTATACAAATTTTTATGTATCATATTTCGACCCGAAAAATGGTACGAAAACGGTAGTACGGAGAGAAAATGTTCTGATTGGTGCAGGTAAACTATATTTGTATTTTTCCCCATAGGTGTATTATATTTCATAGATACAGACTTATCCTAGACCTTACTATTGAAACAACCAATTATAGTATATTCGAAATACTTGATGAGGATTGAAAATCATTTGAAAATATTATTTTATTTTAACTTACTTTTTTCACGATTTGTTGTTGTTTGTTTTTGTGATGTAGACATTCTTTTTTTACGGCCGATTTTTTACCTCTTTCACACTGAAGTAAAACCATTTTCTTTCTTTCTTCCTTTTCTTTGCTAGATTTTGAATCCAAAATTTTAGGTTTATCTAATTTTTTCCTTTTTTCCATTTGGCTTCCGAATCTTTCCTTTTTCTTTTTACTACCTTAGCAGATTTTGAATCTAAAAATTTACGAACTTACGATCAACTCAGATATTATAACATGTAGTATATAGTATCTTACCTCTATCGGGTATAACGACCAGTTCACATTCTGGTTTTGGCAAATCGTCCAACTTTCCATAGAAAAACATTTCTAATGCCTTCGCGTTTTCAACGTAACTGCTTTCGGGATCATAGTATTTGCCGGCATTTGAAAATATTAGATGAATATCGTTGATGCAATCTCTTCCACGTATGTAAAAATTATTTTTTATTCGAAGCTAAACCGTTTCCAAATCCATTGGCATTTTAATATTGTAATTTTCCACGACCACATAATTCGAATCGGGAAGACTATCAGGGATCCAAAATTTAATGTTTCTAAAGCTCTTTCAGTATCGGCCGGTTGGTGAAAATTAAAGTACGCGTAGCGAAGCGAGGGATGCGTTATTACATCCCGACATAGGAGTATCGACAGCGCTGGACCTACTACCGTAACTGCTTTCGGGATCATAGTTTTCGCTGGCATTTGAAAATATTAGATGAATATCGTTGATACAATCTCTTCCACGTATATAAAAATTATTTTTTATTCGAAGCTAAACTGTTTTCAAATCCATTGGCATTTTAATAGTGTCATTCTCCACGACCACATAATTCGAATCGGGAAGACTATCAGGGATCCAAAATTTAATGTTTCTAAAGCTCTTTCAGTATCGGCCGGTTGGTGAAAATTAAAGTACGCGTAGCGAAGCGAGGGATGCGTTATTACATCCCGACATAGGAGTATCGACAGCGCTGGACCTACTACCGTAACTGCTTTCGGGATCATAGTTTTCGCTGGCATTTGAAAATATTAGATGAATATCGTTGATACAATCTCTTCCACGTATATAAAAATTATTTTTTATTCGAAGCTAAACCGTTTTCAAATCCATTGGCATTTTAATAGTGTCATTCACCACGACCACATAATTCGAATAGGGAAGACTATCAGGGATCCAAAATTTAATGTTTCTAAAGCTCTTTCAGTATCGGCCGGTTGGTGAAAATTAAAGTACGCGTAGCGAAGCGAGGGATGCGTTATTACATCCCGACATAGGAGTATCGACAGCGCTGGACCTACTACCGTAACTGCTTTCGGGATCATAGTTTTCGCTGGCATTTGAAAATATTAGATGAATATCGTTGATACAATCTCTTCCACGTATATAAAAATTATTTTTTATTCGAAGCTAAACTGTTTTCAAATCCATTGGCATTTTAATAGTGTCATTCTCCACCACCACATAATTCGAATCGGGAAGACTATCAGGGATCCAAAATTTAATGTTTCTAAAGCTCTTTCAGTATCGGCCGGTTGGTGAAAATTAAAGTACGCGTAGCGAAGCGAGGGATGCGTTATTACATCCCGACATAGGAGTATCGACAGCGCTGGACCTACTACCGTAACTGCTTTCGGGATCATAGTTTTCGCTGGCATTTGAAAATATTAGATGAATATCGTTGATACAATCTCTTCCACGTATATAAAAATTATTTTTTATTCGAAGCTAAACCGTTTTCAAATCCATTGGCATTTTAATAGTGTCATTCTCCACGACCACATAATTCGAATCGGGAAGACTATCAGGGATCCAAAATTTAATGTTTCTAAAGCTCTTTCAGTATCGGCCGGTTGGTGAAAATTAAAGTACGCGTAGCGAAGCGAAGCGAGGGACGCGTTATTAAATCACGACATACGAGTATCGACAGCACCGTGGAAAATAAGTCAAAAAGTATTTTACTTTTTTCACAATTTGTTGTTATTTGTTTTTGAGATGTAAACAATTTTTGTACGTTTTTACGGCCGATTTTTTACCTCTATCACCCCGACGTAAACCATTTTCTTTCATGACGTTGGAAGATTTTGAATCTAAAATTCCAGATTTATCTAATTTTTATTTTTCCCTTTGGTTTCTGAATCTTTCCTTTTTAACTACCTTAGCAGATTTTGAATCTAAAAATGCATATTTAACCACTTACGCTTAACTCAGATATTATATGTATGAATATACCTTACCTTTATCGGGTATAACGGCCAGTTCACATTATGGTCTTGGCAAATCGTCCAACTTTGCATAGAAAAAATTTCTAATGCCGTCGCGTTCTCCACGAAAGTCAAAAATTCCATTGTCAAGTATTTTTCCATCATTGCATCTAACAGATTTTGTAGAACTTTTAATTGGTTCGTTTTCTTCACCTTTTGATTTTCTGGAGGTATTACAAAGAGTATTTGCGCTGCCATCGTGATATTTGTGTTAAATATATGTGCTTAATATTATAAAATTAGCACTTATATAACAACTTAAATATGTACGGTTGGTACCACCTCAACCTCATCTACTCAGGGAGGAATTACGAGTACTGGATATGTAACATAACTCCTTCCTTAATAATTCCATCAAACTGGAGCTTTGCAAATTCTTGTAGATTCTCTGAAACTTCTTTGTTTCTTTGGAGCTTCTTTGTGTAGTTTGGTATTCTGGTTTTCATCCCAAATTAAATTTTCTACACTCTCTTCGTTAACTACTTGAGTTTTAATTTGTTCATTGTAATTTCGCATTGAAATTGACCTGACGAAGTACGGGGTGACGCTTATGTACATCACCATCTCGGTGAGGCTTGGGGGTCGGTAAGTATCGGTGAGAGTATAACTCCTTGCGGTACCCCTGCCACGATAGCTTTTGTAGTCTATATCATTATTTAAAATTTGTTTGCAAATTTTTGTTCCATTTCGGAAATACACAGTACGTCGGAGGTTGAAATGTTGCCTGTAAACAATTTGTAGAATAGGTCCTGGTGGGAGACTCCGTCAAATGCCATTGTCACCTCCAGGAAAATATCACTCCTTGCCCGGCTTTTGTTCCCGTGCAACGTGATGCTTTCCACCATTCGCAGTAATTTCTATGGCATGGGGTGGCCCGCCCAAAAACGAAACTGTTCGTTGTGAATAGTTTCTGTTTCGTTTGTTTCTAGTCAGCTTACTCGGGACCGCCCTCTCCGCGTGTTTACGAGAGCAGGCAGATGGGTCATTACGAGGATCGATTTCGCAGGATGCCACCAGAGGCCACCCAGAAGCTGAGTTTAATTTATAGCGACCTATTGAAGTGATTATTGTTTGGGGTTTTGTTGATGACAATGTATTTGTGTAGTTATATTTTAGTAAAGAAACAGGTAATTTATTCGAGGGCATGCAAATTTGACTTTGTTTCATTTTGTTTATTGCATGATTAGTTTAGATAATTCATTGTAGATAGTGGTTATAATTTTATATTTTTGATAATTTTAACTTGTGACTTGTTAGGTGTTTTCACTTTACAAAAGGTTTTTATTATTATTTTTTAAATATTTCAATGTGTTGTGTTTTGTGAGGGTTTCTGAAATGCTGATTATGTATTGTTCCGATGATGTTTGCTTGCACGGCTCTCTTCGTCGGTAATGTTGGCAAGTTGCTATTCTACAGGTGAGCAAATTGCGTATATTCATGATTTTTTCTAAAGATTGAAAATTTTTAACCCTGATGAAGCCGTGAGTGGCGGCGAAACGTCGACAATAGGGTAAACAATTATTTCATTTTGCCTGTCCTATATTCCCATTACAAGTATTATTTGGTTTATTAAGAAGTATTTTTTATTTGTGATTATTGCCACAGAGGGCAATAAGAAACGGTAAAAGATGTATAAAAACAAAATTTATCTTATATAAAATATTTAAAAAAATCAATTACCTACAATGTTTAAAAGAAGTTGCAGCATATTCTTCAATTTACATTACTTTTACTACTATTTTCTTAATTTAAATTTTGTTCTTGTTTCTTTTGGGCTACGTCAAGCTTGGCTTGATGAGCTTGCAACACAAGCACCGCTTCTTCCACTTTACTTTTCAGGGACTCAATGTGTTCCAGCATGTGATACGGTTGGTAGATGTTAATCTCCAACAACATTCTGGTGATCTTTGTGGAAAATTCTGGTTGCAATCCCTGGCTTAGCGGGAATAATCGTTCGCCAATCATTTGCTTCTCGTCCTCCGATTATGCGCCGTCCGATAACAAAGTTGTTGTCGGTTGTTGTCCTTCATCACACGTTTTGCGTGCACACGAGAGTTCGCTATTTTTTCGATATCAAATGGGCATTGTGTTCTTCTTTACGTTAAGTCAAAACAACATAGAGTGATTTTCTGCCGACGATTCGGCCGTTTATCTCGGTAATAGCTTTGGTTGCCTCTTCGGCAGACGTAAAGCTCACTGAGGCAAAACCACGGCTGCAACCTTCTTCTAACATAACTTTAACTGAAATAATGCTTCCAAATAGCATAATAATGTTGTCTTTCTTCACATGTTTTGCGTGCATACGAGAGTTCGCTACTTTTTCGATATCAAATGGGCATTACGTTCTTCTTTATGTTGAGCCAAAGCAACATAGAGTGATTTTTTGCCGACGATTCGGCCGTTTATCTCGGTAATAGCTTTGGTTGCCTCTTCGGTAGACGAAAAGCTCACTGAGCCAAAACCACGGCTGCGACCTTCTTCTAACATAACTTTAACTGAAATAATGCTTCCAAATAGCATAATAATGTTGTCCTGCTTTACACGGTTTGCGTGCACACGAGAGTTCCCTATTTTTTCGATATCAAATGGGCATTGCGATCTTCTTTAAGTTGAGCCAAAGCAACATAGAGTGATTTTCTGCCGACGATTCGGCCGTTTATCTGGGTAATAGCTTTGGTTGCCTCTTCGGCAGACGAAAAGCGCACTGAGCCAAAACCACTGCTGCGACCTTCTTCTAAAGTAACTTTAACTGAAATAATTCTTCCAAATAGCATAATAATGTTGTCCTTCTTCACACGGTTTGCGTGCACACGAGAGTTCGCTATTATCATGGAACATGTTTTTACGGTCGTTACCTCGCAAAAATAGACACCAAAAACCGACACCAAAAATCGACACCACATGTATAATTCAAATTTATAGTTTATAATTTGAATATAGAGTAGATTATCGAATAACATCTTCGCATTCACAATAATGAATTTTCAATAACAAAATTTTTATTACCAAAAATTTAAATCCGAAACCGAGCGCAAAAAGAAAATTTGCTTATACATATATATATAGTAAATTATTACTACCAACACAAAAATTATAAGGGATTATCCTATTATAACCAACAGTAAGAAGAAGAAACGGGAGAGGCACCCCTAAATCTCGAGGAAAACTATGATAAACGGTTTAGTACCGAAAAACATGTTCCATGTTAAATATATTAGTCGGAGACTAAAATAGAAGAAAAAATAGAAGGAATTGAAAAAAATTTTAATTCAAAAATAAATATTGTCTACTTTTAAAATTTTTAGAAAATATTGAAATCTTCTAATGTGTGATTGCCATGGTTGTGCGGGCTATAGGCCGCATTTTATTATTAAGAGAAGACGAAAAAACAAAATAAAATGCTTTTTGTTCCTGTTAACATTTATTTCAAAAAAACTCTAGATTACGTGTATAAAGCTGGACAGCGCGGTACCTAGGCGCCTAGATATTCCATTGATAAAAATCCAAAATTGAGAACAAGTTATCCCTTCCATTGATCTACTCTATTGGCAATGAAGTTATAAAACCTTGCCGGTTCATTGGTGAATTTTTGAAAACACCTGGTGCAGTTTAAAAGGTTATCACCAGACGGCGCTACTAAATTGGAAAGCGGAATATACGGCTTGAGCACCAATCACGGCACTTGGTCATGAATTCATAAAATAACAAATTATGTAAATATCGATATAAATTCATCTGGATTCTAAACCCCATGTTAGTACAAGTTAATACAGAGGACAATGAGTAACGGTAAAAGATGTATAAAAACAACATTTATTTTATAAAAAAAGTTAAAAAAAATAAACCAATTACAATATTTCTTTTTTCTACAAAACCACTATTTTCTTAATTTAAATTTTATACTTTCATCTTTCGGGCTACGTCTAGCTTAGATTGATGAGATTGCAACACAAGCACCGCTTCATCCACATTATTTTTCAAGGACTCACGATGTGACATTACACGATGCTGCATGTTCTGCATCTGCTGCTGTTGTCCCATTACCGGAGAGGGAACCTGCGGTTTTCTATTAACCATAGTCGGGTTTGTTAGACGTGTGGCTACGTGGTCCGACGTTAGCACGTTTTCAGCAATTCGAGAAGGTTCGGTAGACGAATCTTGCACGTTAAGAACATTAGGAACGCACTGTCGTAAATCGGGCAAGAAATAACCGCCTGCTACGTTCTCAGGTGGAAAGTAGTAGCCAATAAGATTGTGCGTGAACCGATTCCGCCCATTTTCCGATACCAAATGGGCGTTGCGATCTTGTTTACGTTGAGCCAAAGCAACATAGAGTGATTTGCTGCCAACCCTTCGGCCGTTCATCTGGGTTATAGCGTTGATTGCCTCTTCGGCAGACGAAAAGCTCACAAAGCGAAAACCACGGCTGCGACCTTCTTCTACCATGACTTTAGCTGAAATAATGGTTCCAAATTTTCCGAATTCCTTATGTAGCCATTCATCATCGACACTACTGTCCAGATTTTTTATGTATTTTTTCGATATCAATTGGGCATTGCGATCTTCTTTAAGTTGAGCCAAAGCAACATAGAGTGATTTGCTGCCAACCCTTCGGCCGTTCATCTGGGTTATAGCGTTGATTGCCTCTTCGGCAGACGAAAAGCTCACAAAGCCAAAACCACGGCTGGGACCTTCTTCTACCATAACTTTTAAAAAAATAAACCAATTACAATATATCTTTTTTCTACAAAACCACTATTTTCTTAATTTAAATTTTATTCTTTCATCTTTCGGGCTACGTCTAGCTTGGATTGATGAGATTGCAACACACGCACCGCTTCACACGTTTTCAGCAATTCAAGAAGGTTCGGTATACGAAACTTGCACGTTAAGAACATTAGGAACGCACTGACGTAAATCGGGCAAGAAGTAACCGCCTGCTACGTTCTCGGGTGGAAAGTAGTAGCCAATAAGGTTGTGCGTGAACCGATTCCGCCGATTTTCCGATACCAAATGGGCCTTGCGATCTTCTTTACGTTGAGCCAAAGCAACATAGAGTGATTTGCTGCCAACCCTTCGGCCGTTCATCTGGGTTATAGCGTTGATTGCCTCTTCGGCAGACGAAAAGCTCACAAAGCGAAAACCACGGCTGCGACCTTCTTCTACCATGACTTTAACTGAAATAATGGTTCCAAATTTTCCGAATTCCTTACGTAACCATTCATCATCGACACTACTCTCCAGGTTTTTTATGTATTTTTTCGATATCAATTGGGCATTGCGATCTTCTTTAAGTTGAGCCAAAGCAACAAAGGGTGATTTGCTGCCAACCCTTCGGCCGTTCATCTGGGTTATAGCGTTGATTGCCTCTTCGGCAGACGAACAGCTCACAAAGCCAAAACCACGGCTGCGACCTTCTTCTACCATAACTTTAGCTGAAATAATGGTTCCAAATTTTCCGAATTCCTTACGTAACCATTCATCATCGACAATACTCTCCAGGTTTTTTATGTATTTTTTCGATATCAATTGGGCATTGCGATCTTCTTTAAGTTGAGCCAAAGCAACAAAGGGTGATTTGCTGCCAACCCTTCGGCCGTTCATCTGGGTTATAGCGTTGATTGCCTCTTCGGCAGACGAAAAGCTCACAAAGCCAAAACCACGGCTGCGACCTTCTTCTACCATAACTTTAGCTGAAATAATGATTCCAAATTTTCCGAATTCCTTACGTAACCATTCATCATCGACACTACTCTCCAGGTTTTTTATGTATTTTTTCGATATCAATTGGGCATTGCGATCTTCTTTACGTTGAGCCAAAGCAACATAGAGTGATTTGCTGCCAACCCTTCGGCCGTTCATCTGGGTTATAGCGTTGATTGCCTCTTCGGCAGCCGAAAAGCTCACAAAGCGAAAACCACGGCTGCGACCTTCTTCTACCATGACTTTAACAGAAATAATGGTTCCAAATTTTCCGAATTCCTTACGTAACCATTCATCATCGACACTACTCTCCAGGTTTTTTATGTATTTTTTCGATATCAATTGGGCATTGCGATCTTCTTTAAGTTGAGCCAAAGCAACAAAGGGTGATTTGCTGCCAACCCTTCGGCCGTCCATCTGGGTTATAGCGTTGATTGCCTCTTCGGCAGACGAAAAGCTCACAAAGCCAAAACCACGGCTGCGACCTTCTTCTACCATAACTTAAGCTGAAATAATGGTTCCAAATATTCCGAATTCCTTACGTAACCATTCATCATCGACACTACTGTCCAGGTTTTTTATGTATTTTTTCGATATCAATTGGGCATTGCGATCTTCTTTACGTTGAGCCAAAGCAACATAGAGTGATTTGCTGCCAACCCTTCGGCCGTTCATTTGGGTTATAGCGTTGATTGCCTCTTCGGCAGCCGAAAAGCTCACAAAGCGAAAACCACGGCTGCGACCTTCTTCTACCATGACTTTAACAGAAATAATGGTTCCAAATTTTCCGAATTCCTTACGTAACCATTCATCATCGACACTACTCTCCAGGTTTTTTATGTATTTTTTCGATATCAATTGGGCATTGCGATCTTCTTTAAGTTGAGCCAAAGCAACAAAGGGTGATTTGCTGCCAACCCTTCGGCCGTTCATCTGGGTTATAGCGTTGATTGCCTCTTCGGCAGACGAAAAGCACACAAAGCCAAAACCACGGCTGCGACCTTCTTCTACCATAACTTTAGCTGAAATAATGGTTCCAAATTTTCCGAATTCCTTACGTAACCATTCATCATCGACACTACTCTCCAGGTTTTTTATGTATTTTTTCGATATCAATTGGGCATTGCGATCTTCTTTAAGTTGAGCCAAAGCAACAAAGGGTGATTTGCTGCCAACCCTTCGGCCGTTCATCTGGGTTATAGCGTTGATTGCCTCTTCGGCAGACGAAAAGCTCACAAAGCCAAAACCACGCCTGCGACCTTCTTCTACCATATCTTTAGCTGAAATAATGGTTCCAAATTTTCCGAATTCCTTACGTAACCATTCATCATCGACACTACTGTCCAGGTTTTTTATGTATTTTTTCCGTATCAATTGGGCATTACTATCTTCTTTAAGTTGAGCCAAAGCAACAAAGGGTGATTTGCTGCCAACCGTTCGGCCGTTCATCTGGGTTATAGCGTTGATTGCCTCTTCGGCAGACGAAAAGCTCACAAAGCCAAAACCACGGCTGCGACCTTCTTCTACCATAACTTTAGCTGAAATAATGGTTCCAAATTTTCCGAATTCCTTACGTAACCATTCATCATCGACACTACTGTCCAGGTTTTTTATGTATTTTTTCCATATCAATTGGGCATTACTATCTTCTTTAAGTTGAGCCAAAGCAACAAAGGGTGATTTGCTGCCAACCCTTCGGCCGTTCATCTGGGTTATAGCGTTGATTGCCTCTTCGGCAGACGAAAAGCTCACAAAGCCAAAACCACGGCTGCGACCTTCTTCTACCATAACTTTAGCTGAAATAATGGTTCCAAATTTTCCGAATTCCTTACGTAACCATTCATCATCGACACTACTCTGCAGGTTTTTTATGTATTTTTTCGATATCAATTGGGCATTGCGATCTTCTTTAAGTTGAGCCAAAGCAACAAAGGGTGATTTGCTGCCAACCCTTCGGCCGTTCATCTGGGTTATAGCGTTGATTGCCTCTTCGGCAGACGAAAAGCTCACAAAGCCAAAACCACGGCTGCGACCTTCTTCTACCATAACTTTAGCTGAAATAATGGTTCCAAATTTTCCGAATTCCTTACGTAACCATTCATCATCGACACTACTCTCCAGGTTTTTTATGTATTTTTTCGATATCAATTGGGCATTGCGATCTTCTTTAAGTTGAGCCAAAGCAACAAAGGGTGATTTGCTGCCAACCGTTCGGCCGTTCATCTGGGTTATAGCGTTGATTGCCTCTTCGGCAGACGAAAAGCTCACAAAGCCAAAACCACGGCTGCGACCTTCTTCTACCATAACTTTAGCTGAAATAATGGTTCCAAATTTTCCGAATTCCTTACGTAACCATTCATCATCGACACTACTGTCCAGGTTTTTTATGTATTTTTTCGATATCAATTGGGCATTGCGATCTTTTTACGTTGAGCCACAGCAACAAAGAGTGATATGCTGCCAACCCTTCGGCCGTTCATCTGGGTTATAGCGTTGATTGCCTCTTCGGCAGACGAAAAGCTCACAAAGCCAAAACCACGGCTGCGACCTTCTTCTACCATAACTTTAGCTGAAATAATGGTTCCAAATTTTCCGAATTCCTTACGTAACCATTCATCATCGACACTACTGTCCAGGTTTTTTATGTATTTTTCGATATCAATTGAGCATTGCGATCTTTTTACGTTGAGCCAAAGCAACAAAGAGTGATTTGCTGCCAACCCTTCGGCCGTTCATCTGGGTTATAGCGTTGATTGCCTCTTCGGCAGCCGAAAAGCTCACAAAGCGAAAACCACGGCTGCGACCTTCTTCTACCATGACTTTAACAGAAATAATGGTTCCAAATTTTCCGAATTCCTTACGTAACCATTCATCATCGACACTACTCTCCAGGTTTTTTATGTATTTTTTCGATATCAATTGGGCATTGCGATCTTCTTTAAGTTGAGCCAAAGCAACAAAGGGTGATTTGCTGCCAACCCTTCGGCCGTCCATCTGGGTTATAGCGTTGATTGCCTCTTCGGCAGACGAAAAGCTCACAAAGCCAAAACCACGGCTGCGACCTTCTTCTACCATAACTTTAGCAGAAATAATGGTTCCAAATTTTCCGAATTCCTTACGTAACCATTCATCATCGACACTACTCTCCAGGTTTTTTATGTATTTTTCGATATCAATTGAGCATTGCGATCTTTTTACGTTGAGCCAAAGCAACAAAGAGTGATTTGCTGCCAACCCTTCGGCCGTTCATCTGGGTTATAGCGTTGATTGCCTCTTCGGCAGCCGAAAAGCTCACAAAGCGAAAACCACGGCTGCGACCTTCTTCTACCATGACTTTAACAGAAATAATGGTTCCAAATTTTCCGAATTCCTTACGTAACCATTCATCATCGACACTACTCTCCAGGTTTTTTATGTATTTTTTCGATATCAATTGGGCATTGCGATCTTCTTTAAGTTGAGCCAAAGCAACAAAGGGTGATTTGCTGCCAACCCTTCGGCCGTCCATCTGGGTTATAGCGTTGATTGCCTCTTCGGCAGACGAACAGCTCACAAAGCCAAAACCACGGCTGCGACCTTCTTCTACCATAACTTTAGCTGAAATAATGGTTCCAAATTTTCCGGAATCCTTACGTAACCATTCATCATCGACACTACTCTCCAGGTTTTTTATGTATTTTTTCGATATCAATTGGGCATTGCGATCTTCTTTACGTTGAGCCAAAGCAACATAGAGTGATTTGCTGCCAACCCTTCGGCCGTTCATCTGGGTTATAGCGTTGATTGCCTCTTCGGCAGCCGAAAAGCTCACAAAGCGAAAACCACGGCTGCGACCTTCTTCTACCATGACTTTAACAGAAATAATGGTTCCAAATTTTCCGAATTCCTTACGTAACCATTCATCATCGACACTACTCTCCAGGTTTTTTATGTATTTTTTCGATATCAATTGGGCATTGCGATCTTCTTTAAGTTGAGCCAAAGCAACAAAGGGTGATTTGCTGCCAACCGTTCGGCCGTTCATCTGGGTTATAGCGTTGATTGCCTCTTCGGCAGACGAAAAGCACACAAAGCCAAAACCACGGCTGCGACCTTCTTCTACCATAACTTTAGCTGAAATAATGGTTCCAAATTTTCCGAATTCCTTACGTAACCATTCATCATCGACACTACTCTCCAGGTTTTTTATGTATTTTTTCGATATCAATTGGGCATTGCGATCTTCTTTAAGTTGAGCCAAAGCAACAAAGGGTGATTTGCTGCCAACCGTTCGGCCGTTCATCTGGGTTATAGCGTTGATTGCCTCTTCGGCAGAGGAAAAGCTCACAAAGCCAAAACCACGGCTGCGACCTTCTTCTACCATAACTTTAGCTGAAATAATGGTTCCAAATTTTCCGAATTCCTTACGTAACCATTCATCATCGACACTACTCTCCAGGTTTTTTATGTATTTTTTCGATATCAATTGGGCATTGCGATCTTCTTTAAGTTGAGCCAAAGCAACAAAGAGTGATTTGCTGCCAACCCTTCGGCCGTTCATCTGGGTTATAGCGTTGATTGCCTCTTCGGCAGACGAAAAGCTCACAAAGCCAAAACCACGGCTGCGACCTTCTTCTACCATAACTTTAGCTGAAATAATGGTTCCAAATTTTCCGAATTCCTTACGTAACCATTCATCATCGACACTACTGTCCAGGTTTTTTATGTATTTTTTCGATATCAATTGGGCATTGCGATCTTTTTACGTTGAGCCACAGCAACAAAGAGTGATATGCTGCCAACCCTTCGGCCGTTCATCTGGGTTATAGCGTTGATTGCCTCTTCGGCAGACGAAAAGCTCACAAAGCCAAAACCACGGCTGCGACCTTCTTCTACCATAACTTTAGCTGAAATAATGATTCCAAATTTTCCGAATTCCTTACGTAACCATTCATCATCGACACTACTGTCCAGGTTTTTTATGTATTTTTTCGATATCAATTGGGCATTGCGATCTTTTTACGTTGAGCCAAAGCAACAAGGAGTGATTTGCTGCTAACCCTTCGGCCGTTCATCTGGGTTATAGCGTTGATTGCCTCTTCGGCAGACGAAAAGCTCACAAAACCAAAACCACGGCTGCGACCTTCTTCTACCATAACTTTAGCTGAAATAATGGTTCCAAATTTTCCGAATTCCTTACGTAACCATTCATCATCGACACTACTGTCCAGGTTTTTTATGTATTTTTCGATATCAATTGAGCATTGCGATCTTTTTACGTTGAGCCAAAGCAACAAAGAGTGATTTGCTGCCAACCCTTCGGCCGTTCATCTGGGTTATAGCGTTGATTGCCTCTTCGGCAGCCGAAAAGCTCACAAAGCGAAAACCACGTCTGCGACCTTCTTCTACCATGACTTTAACAGAAATAATGGTTCCAAATTTTCCGAATTCCTTACGTAACCATTCATCATCGACACTACTCTCCAGGTTTTTTATGTATTTTTTCGATATCAATTGGGCATTGCGATCTTCTTTAAGTTGAGCCAAAGCAACAAAGGGTGATTTGCTGCCAACCCTTCGGCCGTCCATCTGGGTTATAGCGTTGATTGCCTCTTCGGCAGACGAAAAGCTCACAAAGCCAAAACCACGGCTGCGACCTTCTTCTACCATAACTTTAGCTGAAATAATGGTTCCAAATTTTCCGAATTCCTTACGTAACCATTCATCATCGACACTACTGTCCAGGTTTTTTATGTATTTTTCGATATCAATTGAGCATTGCGATCTTTTTACGTTGAGCCAAAGCAACAAAGAGTGATTTGCTGCCAACCCTTCGGCCGTTCATCTGGGTTATAGCGTTGATTGCCTCTTCGGCAGCCGAAAAGCTCACAAAGCGAAAACCACGGCTGCGACCTTCTTCTACCATGACTTTAACTGAAATAATGGTTCCAAATTTTCCGAATTCCTTACGTAACCATTCATCATCGACACTACTCTCCAGGTTTTTTATGTATTTTTTCGATATCAATTGGGCATTGCGATCTTCTTTAAGTTGAGCCAAAGCAACAAAGGGTGATTTGCTGCCAACCCTTCGGCCGTTCATCTGGGTTATAGCGTTGATTGCCTCTTCGGCAGACGAACAGCTCACAAAGCCAAAACCACGGCTGCGACCTTCTTCTACCATAACTTTAGCTGAAATAATGGTTCCAAATTTTCCGAATTCCTTACGTAACCATTCATCATCGACAATACTCTCCAGGTTTTTTATGTATTTTTTCGATATCAATTGGGCATTGCGATCTTCTTTAAGTTGAGCCAAAGCAACAAAGGGTGATTTGCTGCCAACCCTTCGGCCGTTCATCTGGGTTATAGCGTTGATTGCCTCTTCGGCAGACGAAAAGCTCACAAAGCCAAAACCACGGCTGCGACCTTCTTCTACCATAACTTAAGCTGAAATAATGGTTCCAAATATTCCGAATTCCTTACGTAACCATTCATCATCGACACTACTGTCCAGGTTTTTTATGTATTTTTTCGATATCAATTGGGCATTGCGATCTTCTTTACGTTGAGCCAAAGCAACATAGAGTGATTTGCTGCCAACCCTTCGGCCGTTCATTTGGGTTATAGCGTTGATTGCCTCTTCGGCAGCCGAAAAGCTCACAAAGCGAAAACCACGGCTGCGACCTTCTTCTACCATGACTTTAACAGAAATAATGGTTCCAAATTTTCCGAATTCCTTACGTAACCATTCATCATCGACACTACTCTCCAGGTTTTTTATGTATTTTTTCGATATCAATTGGGCATTGCGATCTTCTTTAAGTTGAGCCAAAGCAACAAAGGGTGATTTGCTGCCAACCCTTCGGCCGTTCATCTGGGTTATAGCGTTGATTGCCTCTTCGGCAGACGAAAAGCACACAAAGCCAAAACCACGGCTGCGACCTTCTTCTACCATAACTTTAGCTGAAATAATGGTTCCAAATTTTCCGAATTCCTTACGTAACCATTCATCATCGACACTACTCTCCAGGTTTTTTATGTATTTTTTCGATATCAATTGGGCATTGCGATCTTCTTTAAGTTGAGCCAAAGCAACAAAGGGTGATTTGCTGCCAACCCTTCGGCCGTTCATCTGGGTTATAGCGTTGATTGCCTCTTCGGCAGACGAAAAGCTCACAAAGCCAAAACCACGCCTGCGACCTTCTTCTACCATATCTTTAGCTGAAATAATGGTTCCAAATTTTCCGAATTCCTTACGTAACCATTCATCATCGACACTACTGTCCAGGTTTTTTATGTATTTTTTCCGTATCAATTGGGCATTACTATCTTCTTTAAGTTGAGCCAAAGCAACAAAGGGTGATTTGCTGCCAACCGTTCGGCCGTTCATCTGGGTTATAGCGTTGATTGCCTCTTCGGCAGACGAAAAGCTCACAAAGCCAAAACCACGGCTGCGACCTTCTTCTACCATAACTTTAGCTGAAATAATGGTTCCAAATTTTCCGAATTCCTTACGTAACCATTCATCATCGACACTACTGTCCAGGTTTTTTATGTATTTTTTCCATATCAATTGGGCATTACTATCTTCTTTAAGTTGAGCCAAAGCAACAAAGGGTGATTTGCTGCCAACCCTTCGGCCGTTCATCTGGGTTATAGCGTTGATTGCCTCTTCGGCAGACGAAAAGCTCACAAAGCCAAAACCACGGCTGCGACCTTCTTCTACCATAACTTTAGCTGAAATAATGGTTCCAAATTTTCCGAATTCCTTACGTAACCATTCATCATCGACACTACTCTGCAGGTTTTTTATGTATTTTTTCGATATCAATTGGGCATTGCGATCTTCTTTAAGTTGAGCCAAAGCAACAAAGGGTGATTTGCTGCCAACCCTTCGGCCGTTCATCTGGGTTATAGCGTTGATTGCCTCTTCGGCAGACGAAAAGCTCACAAAGCCAAAACCACGGCTGCGACCTTCTTCTACCATAACTTTAGCTGAAATAATGGTTCCAAATTTTCCGAATTCCTTACGTAACCATTCATCATCGACACTACTCTCCAGGTTTTTTATGTATTTTTTCGATATCAATTGGGCATTGCGATCTTCTTTAAGTTGAGCCAAAGCAACAAAGGGTGATTTGCTGCCAACCGTTCGGCCGTTCATCTGGGTTATAGCGTTGATTGCCTCTTCGGCAGACGAAAAGCTCACAAAGCCAAAACCACGGCTGCGACCTTCTTCTACCATAACTTTAGCTGAAATAATGGTTCCAAATTTTCCGAATTCCTTACGTAACCATTCATCATCGACACTACTGTCCAGGTTTTTTATGTATTTTTTCGATATCAATTGGGCATTGCGATCTTTTTACGTTGAGCCACAGCAACAAAGAGTGATATGCTGCCAACCCTTCGGCCGTTCATCTGGGTTATAGCGTTGATTGCCTCTTCGGCAGACGAAAAGCTCACAAAGCCAAAACCACGGCTGCGACCTTCTTCTACCATAACTTTAGCTGAAATAATGGTTCCAAATTTTACGAATTCCTTACGTAACCATTCATCATCGACACTACTGTCCAGGTTTTTTATGTATTTTTCGATATCAATTGAGCATTGCGATCTTTTTACGTTGAGCCAAAGCAACAAAGAGTGATTTGCTGCCAACCCTTCGGCCGTTCATCTGGGTTATAGCGTTGATTGCCTCTTCGGCAGCCGAAAAGCTCACAAAGCGAAAACCACGGCTGCGACCTTCTTCTACCATGACTTTAACAGAAATAATGGTTCCAAATTTTCCGAATTCCTTACGTAACCATTCATCATCGACACTACTCTCCAGGTTTTTTATGTATTTTTTCGATATCAATTGGGCATTGCGATCTTCTTTAAGTTGAGCCAAAGCAACAAAGGGTGATTTGCTGCCAACCCTTCGGCCGTCCATCTGGGTTATAGCGTTGATTGCCTCTTCGGCAGACGAAAAGCTCACAAAGCCAAAACCACGGCTGCGACCTTCTTCTACCATAACTTTAGCTGAAATAATGGTTCCAAATTTTCCGAATTCCTTACGTAACCATTCATCATCGACACTACTGTCCAGGTTTTTTATGTATTTTTCGATATCAATTGAGCATTGCGATCTTTTTACGTTGAGCCAAAGCAACAAAGAGTGATTTGCTGCCAACCCTTCGGCCGTTCATCTGGGTTATAGCGTTGATTGCCTCTTCGGCAGCCGAAAAGCTCACAAAGCGAAAACCACGGCTGCGACCTTCTTCTACCATGACTTTAACAGAAATAATGGTTCCAAATTTTCCGAATTCCTTACGTAACCATTCATCTTCGACACTACTCTCCAGGTTTTTTATGTATTTTTTCGATATCAATTGGGCATTGCGATCTTCTTTAAGTTGAGCCAAAGCAACAAAGGGTGATTTGCTGCCAACCCTTCGGCCGTCCATCTGGGTTATAGCGTTGATTGCCTCTTCGGCAGACGAAAAGCTCACAAAGCCAAAACCACGGCTGCGACCTTCTTCTACCATAACTTTAGCTGAAATAATGGTTCCAAATTTTCCGGAATCCTTACGTAACCATTCATCATCGACACTACTCTCCAGGTTTTTTATGTATTTTTTCGATATCAATTGGGCATTGCGATCTTCTTTAAGTTGAGCCAAAGCAACAAAGGGTGATTTGCTGCCAACCGTTCGGCCGTTCATCTGGGTTATAGCGTTGATTGCCTCTTCGGCAGACGAAAAGCTCACAAAGCCAAAACCACGGCTGCGACCTTCTTCTACCATAACTTTAGCTGAAATAATGGTTCCAAATTTTCCGAATTCCTTACGTAACCATTCATCATCGACACTACTCTCCAGGTTTTTTATGTATTTTTTCGATATCAATTGGGCATTGCGATCTTCTTTAAGTTGAGCCAAAGCAACAAAGGGTGATTTGCTGCCAACCGTTCGGCCGTTCATCTGGGTTATAGCGTTGATTGCCTCTTCGGCAGAGGAAAAGCTCACAAAGCCAAAACCACGGCTGCGACCTTCTTCTACCATAACTTTAGCTGAAATAATGGTTCCAAATTTTCCGAATTCCTTACGTAACCATTCATCATCGACACTACTCTCCAGGTTTTTTATGTATTTTTTCGATATCAATTGGGCATTGCGATCTTCTTTAAGTTGAGCCAAAGCAACAAAGAGTGATTTGCTGCCAACCCTTCGGCCGTTCATCTGGGTTATAGCGTTGATTGCCTCTTCGGCAGACGAAAAGCTCACAAAGCCAAAACCACGGCTGCGACCTTCTTCTACCATAACTTTAGCTGAAATAATGGTTCCAAATTTTCCGAATTCCTTACGTAACCATTCATCATCGACACTACTGTCCAGGTTTTTTATGTATTTTTTCGATATCAATTGGGCATTGCGATCTTTTTACGTTGAGCCACAGCAACAAAGAGTGATATGCTGCCAACCCTTCGGCCGTTCATCTGGGTTATAGCGTTGATTGCCTCTTCGGCAGACGAAAAGCTCACAAAGCCAAAACCACGGCTGCGACCTTCTTCTACCATAACTTTAGCTGAAATAATGATTCCAAATTTTCCGAATTCCTTACGTAACCATTCATCATCGACACTACTGTCCAGGTTTTTTATGTATTTTTTCGATATCAATTGGGCATTGCGATCTTTTTACGTTGAGCCAAAGCAACAAGGAGTGATTTGCTGCTAACCCTTCGGCCGTTCATCTGGGTTATAGCGTTGATTGCCTCTTCGGCAGACGAAAAGCTCACAAAACCAAAACCACGGCTGCGACCTTCTTCTACCATAACTTTAGCTGAAATAATGGTTCCAAATTTTCCGAATTCCTTACGTAACCATTCATCATCGACACTACTGTCCAGGTTTTTTATGTATTTTTCGATATCAATTGAGCATTGCGATCTTTTTACGTTGAGCCAAAGCAACAAAGAGTGATTTGCTGCCAACCCTTCGGCCGTTCATCTGGGTTATAGCGTTGATTGCCCCTTCGGCAGCCGAAAAGCTCACAAAGCGAAAACCACGCCTGCGACCTTCTTCTACCATGACTTTAACAGAAATAATGGTTCCAAATTTTCCGAATTCCTTACGTAACCATTCATCATCGACACTACTCTCCAGGTTTTTTATGTATTTTTTCGATATCAATTGGGCATTGCGATCTTCTTTAAGTTGAGCCAAAGCAACAAAGGGTGATTTGCTGCCAACCCTTCGGCCGTCCATCTCGGTTATAGCGTTGATTGCCTCTTCGGCAGACGAAAAGCTCACAAAGCCAAAACCACGGCTGCGACCTTCTTCTACCATAACTTTAGCTGAAATAATGGTTCCAAATTTTCCGAATTCCTTACGTAACCATTCATCATCGACAATACTCTCCAGGTTTTTTATGTATTTTTTCGATATCAATTGGGCATTGCGATCTTCTTTACGTTGAGCCAAAGCAACATAGAGTGAATTGCTGCCAACCCTTCGGCCGTTCATCTGGGTTATAGCGTTGATTGCCTCTTCGGCAGCCGAAAAGCTCACAAAGCGAAAACCACGGCTGCGACCTTCTTCTACCATGACTTTAACAGAAATAATGGTTCCAAATTTTCCGAATTCCTTACGTAACCATTCATCATCGACACTACTCTCCAGGTTTTTTATGTATTTTTTCGATATCAATTGGGCATTGCGATCTTCTTTAAGTTGAGCCAAAGCAACAAAGGGTGATTTGCTGCCAACCCTTCGGCCGTCCATCTGGGTTATAGCGTTGATTGCCTCTTCGGCAGACGAAAAGCTCACAAAGCCAAAACCACGGCTGCGACCTTCTTCTACCATAACTTTAGCTGAAATAATGGTTCCAAATTTTCCGAATTCCTTACGTAACCATTCATCATCGACACTACTCTCCAGGTTTTTTATGTATTTTTTCGATATCAATTGGGCATTGCGATCTTCTTTAAGTTGAGCCAAAGCAACAAAGGGTGATTTGCTGCCAACCCTTCGGCCGTTCATCTGGGTTATAGCGTTGATTGCCTCTTCGGCAGATGAAAAGCTCACAAAGCCAAAACCACGGCTGCGACCTTCTTCTACCATAACTTTAGCTGAAATAATGGTTCCAAATATTCCGAATTCCTTACGTAACCATTCATCATCGACACTACTCTGCAGGTTTTTTATGTATTTTTTCGATATCAATTGGGCATTGCGATCTTCTTTACGTTGAGCCAAAGCAACATAGAGTGATTTGCTGCCAACCCTTCGGCCGTTCATTTGGGTTATAGCGTTGATTGCCTCTTCGGCAGCCGAAAAGCTCACAAAGCGAAAACCACGGCTGCGACCTTCTTCTACCATGACTTTAACAGAAATAATGGTTCCAAATTTTCCGAATTCCTTACGTAACCATTCATCATCGACACTACTCTCCAGGTTTTTTATGTATTTTTTCGATATCAATTGGGCATTGCGATCTTCTTTAAGTTGAGCCAAAGCAACAAAGGGTGATTTGCTGCCAACCCTTCGGCCGTTCATCTGGGTTATAGCGTTGATTGCCTCTTCGGCAGACGAAAAGCACACAAAGCCAAAACCACGGCTGCGACCTTCTTCTACCATAACTTTAGCTGAAATAATGGTTCCAAATTTTCCGAATTCCTTACGTAACCATTCATCATCGACACTACTCTCCAGGTTTTTTATGTATTTTTTCGATATCAATTGGGCATTGCGATCTTCTTTAAGTTGAGCCAAAGCAACAAAGAGTGATTTGCTGCCAACCCTTCGGCCGTTCATCTGGGTTATAGCGTTGATTGCCTCTTCGGCAGACGAAAAGCTCACAAAGCCAAAACCACGGCTGCGACCTTCTTCTACCATAACTTTAGCTGAAATAATGGTTCCAAATTTTCCGAATTCCTTACGTAACCATTCATCATCGACACTACTGTCCAGGTTTTTTATGTATTTTTTCGATATCAATTGGGCATTGCGATCTTTTTACGTTGAGCCACAGCAACAAAGAGTGATATGCTGCCAACCCTTCGGCCGTTCATCTGGGTTATAGCGTTGATTGCCTCTTCGGCAGACGAAAAGCTCACAAAGCCAAAACCACGGCTGCGACCTTCTTCTACCATAACTTTAGCTGAAATAATGATTCCAAATTTTCCGAATTCCTTACGTAACCATTCATCATCGACACTACTGTCCAGGTTTTTTATGTATTTTTTCGATATCAATTGGGCATTGCGATCTTTTTACGTTGAGCCAAAGCAACAAGGAGTGATTTGCTGCTAACCCTTCGGCCGTTCATCTGGGTTATAGCGTTGATTGCCTCTTCGGCAGACGAAAAGCTCACAAAACCAAAACCACGGCTGCGACCTTCTTCTACCATAACTTTAGCTGAAATAATGGTTCCAAATTTTCCGAATTCCTTACGTAACCATTCATCATCCACACTACTGCCCAGGTTTTTTATGTATTTTTCGATATCAATTGAGCATTGCGATCTTTTTACGTTGAGCCAAAGCAACAAAGAGTGATTTGCTGCCAACCCTTCGGCCGTTCATCTGGGTTATAGCGTTGATTGCCTCTTCGGCAGCCGAAAAGCTCACAAAGCGAAAACCACGGCTGCGACCTTCTTCTACCATGACTTTAACAGAAATAATGGTTCCAAATTTTCCGAATTCCTTACGTAACCATTCATCATCGACACTACTCTCCAGGTTTTTTATGTATTTTTTCGATATCAATTGGGCATTGCGATCTTCTTTAAGTTGAGCCAAAGCAACAAAGGGTGATTTGCTGCCAACCCTTCGGCCGTCCATCTGGGTTATAGCGTTGATTGCCTCTTCGGCAGACGAAAAGCTCACAAAGCCAAAACCACGGCTGCGACCTTCTTCTACCATAACTTTAGCTGAAATAATGGTTCCAAATTTTCCGAATTCCTTACGTAACCATTCATCATCGACAATACTCTCCAGGTTTTCAGACGAAAAGCTCACAAAGCCAAAACCACGGCTGCGACCTTCTTCTACCATAACTTTAGCTGAAATAATGGTTCCAAATTTTCCGAATTCCTTACGTAACCATTCATCATCGACACTACTCTCCAGGTTTTTTATGTATTTTTTCGATATCAATTGGGCATTGCGATCTTCTTTAAGTTGAGCCAAAGCAACAAAGGGTGATTTGCTGCCAACCCTTCGGCCGTTCATCTGGGTTATAGCGTTGATTGCCTCTTCGGCAGACGAAAAGCTCACAAAGCCAAAACCACGGCTGCGACCTTCTTCTACCATAACTTTAGCTGAAATAATGGTTCCAAATTTTCCGAATTCCTTACGTAACCATTCATCATCGACACTACTCTCCAGGTTTTTTATGTATTTTTTCGATATCAATTGGGCATTGCGATCTTCTTTAAGTTGAGCCAAAGCAACAAAGGGTGATTTGCTGCCAACCCTTCGGCCGTTCATCTGGGTTATAGCGTTGATTGCCTCTTCGGCAGACGAAAAGCTCACAAAGCCAAAACCACGGCTGCGACCTTCTTCTACCATAACTTTAGCTGAAATAATGGTTCCAAATATTCCGAATTCCTTACGTAACCAATCATCATCGACACTACTCTGCAGGTTTTTTATGTATTTTTTCGATATCAATTGGGCATTGCGATCTTCTTTACGTTGAGCCAAAGCAACATAGAGTGATTTGCTGCCAACCCTTCGGCCGTTCATTTGGGTTATAGCGTTGATTGCCTCTTCGGCAGCCGAAAAGCTCACAAAGCGAAAACCACGGCTGCGACCTTCTTCTACCATGACTTTAACAGAAATAATGGTTCCAAATTTTCCGAATTCCTTACGTAACCATTCATCATCGACACTACTCTCCAGGTTTTTTATGTATTTTTTCGATATCAATTGGGCATTGCGATCTTCTTTAAGTTGAGCCAAAGCAACAAAGGGTGATTTGCTGCCAACCCTTCGGCCGTTCATCTGGGTTATAGCGTTGATTGCCTCTTCGGCAGACGAAAAGCACACAAAGCCAAAACCACGGCTGCGACCTTCTTCTACCATAACTTTAGCTGAAATAATGGTTCCAAATTTTCCGAAATCCTTACGTAACCATTCATCATCGACACTACTCTCCAGGTTTTTTATGTAATTTTTCGATATCAATTGGGCATTGCGATCTTCTTTAAGTTGAGCCAAAGCAACAAAGGGTGATTTGCTGCCAACCCTTCGGCCGTTCATCTGGGTTATAGCGTTGATTGCCTCTTCGGCAGACGAAAAGCTCACAAAGCCAAAACCACGCCTGCGACCTTCTTCTACCATAACTTTAGCTGAAATAATGGTTCCAAATTTTCCGAATTCCTTACGTAACCATTCATCATCGACAATACTCTCCAGGTTTTTTATGTATTTTTTCGATATCAATTGGGCATTGCGATCTTCTTTAAGTTGAGCCAAAGCAACAAAGGGTGATTTGCTGCCAACCCTTCGGCCGTTCATCTGGGTTATAGCGTTGATTGCCTCTTCGGCAGACGAAAAGCTCACAAAGCCAAAACCACGGCTGCGACCTTCTTCTACCATAACTTTAGCTGAAATAATGGTTCCAAATTTTCCGAATTCCTTACGTAACCATTCATCATCGACACTACTCTCCAGTTTTTTTAAGTATTTTTTCGATATCAATTGGGCATTGCGATCTTCTTTACGTTGAGCCAAAGCAACATAGAGTGATTTGCTGCCAACCCTTCGGCCGTTCATCTGGGTTATAGCGTTGATTGCCTCTTCGGCAGCCGAAAAGCTCACAAAGCGAAAACCACGGCTGCGACCTTCTTCTACCATGACTTTAACAGAAATAATGGTTCCAAATTCTCCGAATTCCTTACGTAACCATTCATCATCGACACTACTCTCCAGGTTTTTTATGTATTTTTTCGATATCAATTGGGCATTGCGATCTTCTTTAAGTTGAGCCAAAGCAACAAAGGGTGATTTGCTGCCAACCCTTCGGCCGTCCATCTGGGTTATAGCGTTGATTGCCTCTTCGGCAGACGAAAAGCTCACAAAGCCAAAACCACGGCTGCGACCTTCTTCTACCATAACTTTAGCTGAAATAATGGTTCCAAATTTTCCGAATTCCTTACGTAACCATTCATCATCGACACTACTCTCCAGGTTTTTTATGTATTTTTTCGATATGAATTGGGCATTGCGATCTTCTTTAAGTTGAGCCAAAGCAACAAAGGGTGATTTGCTGCCAACCCTTCGGCCGTTCATCTGGGTTATAGCGTTGATTGCCTCTTCGGCAGACGAAAAGCTCACAAAGCCAAAACCACGGCTGCGACCTTCTTCTACCATAACTTTAGCTGAAATAATGGTTCCAAATATTCCGAATTCCTTACGTAACCATTCATCATCGACACTACTCTCCAGGTTTTTTATGTATTTTTTCGATATCAATTGGGCATTGCGATCTTCTTTACGTTGAGCCAAAGCAACATAGAGTGATTTGCTGCCAACCCTTCGGCCGTTCATTTGGGTTATAGCGTTGATTGCCTCTTCGGCAGCCGAAAAGCTCACAAAGCGAAAACCACGGCTGCGACCTTCTTCTATCATGACTTTAACAGAAATAATGGTTCCAAATTTTCCGAATTCCTTACGTAACCATTCATCATCGACACTACTCTCCAGGTTTTTTATGTATTTTTTCGATATCAATTGGGCATTGCGATCTTCTTTAAGTTGAGCCAAAGCAACAAAGGGTGATTTGCTGCCAACCCTTCGGCCGTTCATCTGGGTTATAGCGTTGATTGCCTCTTCGGCAGACGAAAAGCACACAAAGCCAAAACCACGGCTGCGACCTTCTTCTACCATAACTTTAGCTGAAATAATGGTTCCAAATTTTCCGAATTCCTTACGTAACCATTCATCATCGACACTACTCTCCAGGTTTTTTATGTATTTTTTCGATATCAATTGGGCATTGCGATCTTCTTTAAGTTGAGCCAAAGCAACAAAGGGTGATTTGCTGCCAACCCTTCGGCCGTTCATCTGGGTTATAGCGTTGATTGCCTCTTCGGCAGACGAAAAGCTCACAAAGCCAAAACCACGCCTGCGACCTTCTTCTACCATAACTTTAGCTGAAATAATGGTTCCAAATTTTCCGAATTCCTTACGTAACCATTCATCATCGACACTACTCTCCAGGTTTTTTATGTATTTTTTCCATATCAATTGGGCATTACTATCTTCTTTAAGTTGAGCCAAAGCAACAAAGGGTGATTTGCTGCCAACCCTTCGGCCGTTCATCTGGGTTATAGCGTTGATTGCCTCTTCGGCAGACGAAAAGCTCACAAAGCCAAAACCACGGCTGCTACCTTCTTCTACCATAACTTTAGCTGAAATAATGGTTCCAAATTTTCCGAATTCCTTACGTAACCATTCATCATCGACACTACTCTCCAGGTTTTTTATGTATTTTTTCGATATCAATTGGGCATTGCGATCTTTTTACGTTGAGCCAAAGCAACAAAGAGTGATTTGCTGCCAACCCTTCGGCCGTTCATCTGGGTTATAGCGTTGATTGCCTCTTCGGCAGACGAAAAGCTCACAAAGCCAAAACCACGGCTGCGACCTTCTTCTACCATAACTTTAGCTGAAATAATGGTTCCAAATTTTCCGAATTCCTTACGTAACCATTCATCATCGACACTACTCTCCAGGTTTTTTATGTATTTTTTCGATATCAATTGGGCATTGCGATCTTCTTTAAGTTGAGCCAAAGCAACAAAGAGTGATTTGCTGCCAACCCTTCGGCCGTTCATCTGGGTTATAGCGTTGATTGCCTCTTCGGCAGACGAAAAGCTCACAAAGCCAAAACCACGGCTGCGACCTTCTTCTACCATAACTTTAGCTGAAATAATGGTTCCAAATTTTCCGAATTCCTTACGTAACCATTCATCATCGACACTACTGTCCAGGTTTTTTATGTATTTTTTCGATATCAATTGGGCATTGCGATCTTTTTACGTTGAGCCACAGCAACAAAGAGTGATATGCTGCCAACCCTTCGGCCGTTCATCTGGGTTATAGCGTTGATTGCCTCTTCGGCAGACGAAAAGCTCACAAAGCCAAAACCACGGCTGCGACCTTCTTCTACCATAACTTTAGCTGAAATAATGATTCCAAATTTTCCGAATTCCTTACGTAACCATTCATCATCGACACTACTGTCCAGGTTTTTTATGTATTTTTTCGATATCAATTGGGCATTGCGATCTTTTTACGTTGAGCCAAAGCAACAAGGAGTGATTTGCTGCTAACCCTTCGGCCGTTCATCTGGGTTATAGCGTTGATTGCCTCTTCGGCAGACGAAAAGCTCACAAAACCAAAACCACGGCTGCGACCTTCTTCTACCATAACTTTAGCTGAAATAATGGTTCCAAATTTTCCGAATTCCTTACGTAACCATTCATCATCGACACTACTGTCCAGGTTTTTTATGTATTTTTCGATATCAATTGAGCATTGCGATCTTTTTACGTTGAGCCAAAGCAACAAAGAGTGATTTGCTGCCAACCCTTCGGCCGTTCATCTGGGTTATAGCGTTGATTGTCTCTTCGGCAGACGAAAAGCTCACAAAACCAAAACCACGGCTGCGACCTTCTTCTACCATAACTTTAGCTGAAATAACGGTTCCAAATTTTCCGAATTCCTTACGTAACCATTCATCATCGACACTACTGTCCAGGTTTTTTATGTATTTTTTCGATATCAATTGGGCATTGCGATCTTTTTACGTTGAGCCACAGCAACAAAGAGTGATAAGCTGCCAACCCTTCGGCCGTTCATCTGGGTTATAGCGTTGATTGCCTCTTCGGCAGACGAAAAGCTCACAAAGCCAAAACCACGGCTGCGACCTTCTTCTACCATAACTTTAGCTGAAATAATGATTCCAAATTTTCCGAATTCCTTACGTAACCATTCATCATCGATACTACTGTCCAGGTTTTTTATGTATTTTTTCGATATCAATTGGGCATTGCGATCTTCTTTAAGTTGAGCCAAAGCAACTTAGAGTGATTTTCTGCCGACGATTCGGCCGTTTATCTGGGTAATAGCTTTGGTTGCCTCTTAGGCAGACGAAAAGCTCACTGACCAAAACCACGGCTGCGACCTTCTTCTAACGTAACTTTAAGCGAAATAATGCTTCCAAATATCCCGAATTCATTACATAAGCAATCATCATCGACGCCACCGTCCAGGTTTTCGATATACAAATTTACAACCAATACGTTCAATTTTTAATTTGTCGTAGTGACGTTGTAAGACGTGTTTTCATTCGGCTTCCTTCTGTGCGCAACCGACATACAATAGGTTTCCATCAAAAATTTCTTGCCGTTTAAATCTTGGACTGATTTCTTAGCCGAAAACCAAATCCACGCGATTTGCCATCATGATCTGTCATAATTTTGACGCTCGTAATTCGTCCAATTTGTTCAAAAATTTCTTTGAGCGCTTCTTTCGTAATTTTTTCGTCAAAAATTTTCACGTAGATATTGGTAAATGGTCATACCCTCGCCCCTAATTCCGCCTCGCGTTCCCGGCGAGATATAAAACGTCCGGCGGACACTTGCTTCTCCCTTAACAATTTGCCATTGAATTTTTCGATGCATTTATTGGCGCTTTGTAGAGTCTCAAAATAGATAAATCCATAACCTTTGCTGATATTATTTTCATTCGTCGCGACCTTGTAATTCAAAATGTTGCCAAACTTCTAGAAGGTGTCGTACATTATCTTATTATCGATAGTTTTGTGTAAATTCTTCATGAATACAATCCCTAAGCCTGATTTTCTCACAAATGGATCACGATGCGACCACATAATACCAATCGGCAAGTCTTTCAGGCATCCAAAATTCAATGTATCTAAAGCTCTTTCAGCATCGGCCGGTTGGTGAAAATTAACCTAGGCGTAGCCAAGCGAACGATGCGTTATTACATCACGACACACGAGTATCGACAGTTTACATGGTTATAATTTTAACTTGGTTAATGATTGGTAACTTTAATTTTCTTCAAAGTTATGAAAAACTCTGATGTAAGATGATCGCAAGTTCATTCGGAAAATGTTACTAAAAGTTACGAAACGTCGTTTTAATTCCTCATTTAATATTGGTTTCTCTATTCTCTTCGATAATAAGTTCTCTTCCGTCTTCTATTGTGTTTCCGTTGGTCAGGGTTGATTCGATTTGTATTGTAGCTGTGTTCCATTCTAAACGATTGTATTGTTTTTATATTCAGTTTGTATAATATCCTTGTTCAATAATGTTGTCCTCTTTATATAGTATTTTGCTTGGGTTGGTACTCGCGTCTTTTAATCCGGTCAGGGTATTACTTAGTGCCACTCATGTCCATCTTCTTGGTCAGGGCCGGCCTTAGTGTTACTAATATTCTCCTTCTAACTTATATTTGTTAGGTAATAAATTAATATTAGATGGATTCATCCCATAGAGCTGAAATATTGAAGATCGACTTACACCTCGAGACATTTCAATCTATCAAATTTTGGAGTCGATCCGACTACGCGTTCTAATTATCTAATTAGTGGAAATGTAACCACTGTATACCTCCTTAAGCACCCCCTAAACGTACCAATCATGTTTGAAGATAGAAAAGTAAACCATAAAATTTAGTAGTACAGATTTGTTGCTGCATCTAGGCAAACAATTTGTATGTCAAACATGGAAGTCAACGTATTTATGAAATCGTATACCTACATGAGAAGGTAAGTTTGCACAAACTTGTATTTGTTGACATGTTTGTTCCAAAGATATACAGTCTAGGATTAAATCTTGAATCTGAAATTTGTATGCACAAACAAGTCCGACAAACTTGAACGTACGTTTAGGGTGGGCTTTAGATAAACTTACTTGGGTAAGTTTTAATACAGGCAAACATATGGGTAGACGGCCCTGAACCTTTTACACTTAGTAGGACGCATTATAAATATACCAGAGGTGGCACAACGAGCTGTAATGAATTTTCAAAAAATAAAATTAGAAAGTTTTTCACGTATAGAACGTAAACTAATGATTCCATAATATTATTTTGATAGAAAATGTAAGAATATCCTTTTTAGAAAACCCACTGAATTTGTTTCAAGATTGTTTACTAATATTGCAGATGTCATTTAAATCAATGCATTAAGAAATCTCTTTAGAGCTCATCAAGCAGGAATTCTGATAGCTGAAAACAAGTCATATGCAGTATTCCAGAGTGAGGGTAAATTTATTTTGCAAATTCACATGCTTGCGGTCCTAAAGGTGCTTCTGCGGGAATGACAAATGAAAAATCTGATGTGACAACACATTACTTTCCCATTTAGTAGATTCCACTTCATTTTATATTAAATATTAATAAAACAGATGTTAACTCAAAAAAATTTTTAACTCGATAAAATACACAAATTACTTTGAGATATCAAAGTTACGAAATTTAATTTGTAATTTAACATGGTAACTCATATTTTTTAAAGGCACTTATTTTATATTTTCACTAGCTGGCACGGGCGGCATTCGCTGCGCTTAGCCATCTAGACCCAGAATAGATCCGAGAAGGCCATAGTTGTTCGGCCTTCGGCCTCACAGGGCGGACCATAATAGATCCGTGAAGGCCATAGTTTTGTTCGGCCGTGGGCCTCACAGGGCAGACCATAATAGATTCGTGAAGGCCATAGTTCGGCCTTCGGCCTCACAGGGACTGTGATTATATAGATTTTAACAATAATAATATTATAACATGTTTGCATTGAAAAATTTTTAAAATTGTCTTTTTCCAAAAAAAATTAGAAATTTGCGGAATGCCGTGCCGTCTATGTGCAATCAAATTTTAACTATGTGCGTCATGACGTCAGAATTAATATTTTAGAAGTAATTAAAAAATTCGTTTAATATTAATTACACAACATGTTTATACAAGTAAATTAGTTAAAATATTAAATTATAGTAATCTATTATATAAAAATGAATGTTTGTCTGTTCGTATGTTATAGGCTCCTAGACCGCGTGACCGATTGCGACTAAACTTTAGGGAGTTGTTGCGGGTACGCCCGCGAAGGTTTCTGTAAAGTTTCATCGCGATCGGACGAACGGCATAGGAATGCGGGACCAACAGCGAAACATTCAACTAATGCCGTCAATAGATGGCGCGACAATTGAAAAACTGAAAGTGCGTTATATATCGTCAACAGGTGCAGCGGCCTAAACATGTCGCTAATTATGTTTCCACCAGTAGTTATGAAAATCTACAAATTATTTTTAAATAAGTAAAATCAGCTAAAAATAGCTTCCCAAGAGGTCATGGACCAGGTGCTACAGAGGGCTTTGTCGTTTGCCAAATATAAAAATAAAGTCCGAATACAATGCCTTAATCAAAAGTGATTTAAAAGAGATACTTCGGAAATTTGGCAGAGACCTTAACCATCAAACTACATTACGATCAGCAAAGAGAAAAGTCGCGGCCAAAAGCATGAGGCGAAAGTTTTTGTAAAGTTTCATCGCGATCGAACGAACGGTATAGGAATGCGGGACAAAACAGCAAAACGTTCAACTAATACCGTCAACAGGTGCCGAAGGAGAACATGATTAACACTAAACGCCGGCCCTGACTAACCATGGATAAAAGATAATCACCACTGATTATCTCTGAAGAGATTAAGTCAATAAATTGGTATTAAAGTATTAAAGTAATACCAACTTATTATGGAATCTCTTATTATAAAAGGCCAAGTCTTTCTTTCTGTCTGTCCCACGGAAATACCCGAAGCAAACCGAACCGAACCGAACGCACAACGTATCATCGGATCAACGTATCATCGGATCAACGTATCATCGTATCAACGTATCATCGTATCAACGTATCATCGGATCAACGTATCATCGTATCATTTTGTCTATATAGGACAGCTATTTCCAAAAAAGCATTATGTGAACTTCCATAATGGATAATGAAAATTTTGAAAATCCTGCTGCAAAGCGACGGCGATTGAATCGTGAGAGAAAAGCACGTACAAAAGCTAATAACACAGAAGAACAGCTTCGATCACAGCGACAAGCTGACGCTCGGTCTCATGCGATACGTCGACAACGTGAAACTTTGGAACAAACTCAAGCGCGGCAAGCTGCTGACGCTCGGTCCCATGCGATACGTCAACAACGTGAAACTTACATCCGCTCTTACAATTCCTCGGTTTCTTTCGCTTCAATGGGAGCAGAGATTGTTTCAATGCCGGGTAACGGACCATACGTTTCCAAAATTCATGGACAGACGTACCACAGAACCACAAATCTCTATCCACCTGAAGGACAAACAAGAAAGTTTGCACAACTGTATGTAATGGACACGACAGAAGCGGTCAATGAACGAGTAAATCTTCCTGAGAATAGAGGTTGTCTACCTGAAGTGATTGAGAAAATCGATCGTTTCTTCCGCGTCAACAATCGTATCGCAGCTTCATATTGCCTGATGAAAGAAATTGAGCAACAAGAGCGTGTACGAGCCGAAGAAGAAGGACAACCAGTTCCGGTCGTCAATATGGTGATGCGGCGCGATCGGCAGTCTGATCAAAGACGTTACAATGCTCCAACGTCCAATGAAATTGCAATGGTGTTCGTAAATGATGACGGCGAACCTCCATTTGAACGTGATATCCGTATCTATCCTCGAAATCCCGTCGACAATGCACAACAATTCATTCGTATCAATATTCTCAGTCCAAATCTTGACCCTATGACTTATGGCATTCTTTATCCGTTTGGCGAACCGGGGTGGCAACCCAATTGGAGTTGCGAAGGATATCGGCAATCCCGTAATAAAATCAGCATGTTACAATTTAAAGTTGCGCAAACAGCAATTAGAAACGATTTCAATCCGATCATGAGTGCGGGAAAACTTACGCAACAGTGGATTGTCGACTCATATTTGCAAGTGGAAGCCAATAATTTGAACTACATACGATATCAACAAAGTAAATTGCGTACTGAATTGTATCAAGGTCTATCCGATCATATTCAAAACTAGATGATACCCCGTCCGAGGACGGGCAGCTAGAATGACGGGCAGGCAGCCAAGGTCATATGGCTTTTGGATTGCACTGAGAGCTTTCCTTAATCTTCATTCAACTTAAGTTACCTTGGGTAGCTGCCCGTCCTTCTAGCTGCCCGTCCTCGGACGGGGTATCATCTAGTCTATATAAATAAAAATGAATGTGAAAACCTTTGTCACGGCATCACATGATAACGGCTGGACCGATTTTGTTAATTTTTTTTAAAAAGTGTTTGTAATAGTCCGTAGATGGTTCTTACGTAAAAAAAATTGGAAAAGTTGCCCGGGAAGTTGGAAAATAAACAAGGTGGAACTCGCATTAGCGGCAGTTCTTAGGCTTCTATACAGCTACCTTTCTGGTGTGGAAAGTTGTTATTATCTGGTTATTTTTGGTCGCCATATAATGTAACATCACATAATCAGATAATCTGCACTAATTATTTATTATTTTATTTTAACAACAGCAGTGGCTTGATGTGGATAGTGAAGTTAAGTTGTAAATAAAAGAGAAGGAAGAGGATGGATCCACCTCAAAAAATGGACCGGAAATTACGCGAATTTCGAAAGCGAAAGCAAATTGCCAACATGACCCCTTCGCAAATATTACATCGTTCACGTAGTCATGCAATTCGCCGACAAAATCCACGAAGTAAAAACGCAGCTGTTCTTGAAGTAGGTAACGTTGTAGAGCCAAATGTCGACGTTCATAACGGTAGTTTTACACTACCAGAAAAGTACACTACCACAACTACCAGAAAAGTAGTTGTATTTTATTTTACTTTGATGTGAAAAAATAATTTTTTAATGATGTGGCTAGTGAAGTTAAGTTGTAAATAAAAGAGAAAGGAGAGGATTGGTCCACCTCAAAAAAGGACCAAACATTACAGAGAAGTAAAGTTTCGAATAGAATGGAAAAGTTTGATTGTTATTACTTATATAGTAAATGATAATTACCAACCGCAAAAAATTTAATTGGTGCAGATTATCTGATTATGTGATGTTACATTATATGGCGATCAAAACTAACCAGATAATAACAACTTTCCACACCAGAAAGGTAGCTGTATAGAAGCCTAAGAACTGCCGCTAAAGCGAGTTCCACCTTGTTTATATCTGTGGTAATTCTGATAATCTGAATTTTTAATACCTACCAAGCTAAAAAATATTCTAGTATAGTATAAGTAAAATTTAGTGACAATAAGAGATTTCGATTATCAGATTAGTATCTTTATTATCGGATAAAAAATTATTTTTTCACATAAAAGCAAAAGAATAGCATTTTAAGTTCAAATATAAATCTCAGAATATTTCATTTCTTAAATCTGTTGTATAGAAGCCTAGGAACCGCTGCTAAAGCAAGTTCCAACTTGTTTCTTTTTCTGTTCGGCAGCAATCAGTTTCTCCACTCTTTTTCTGTTTCTTATACGTTTTGCCGCCACTTTTTTTTTCGCAATATTTAAATCAATTTTACGCATTCCATTGCTGCTAAACTCACGAAGTGCCTCCTTTAACGAATTAATAGTAGCTCGTTTGAATTCTTCTCTGACTTCAAAATCTTCGTATTTTCCGAACGATAAGTCCCTCTTTAGCGCCTGTTCCACATCCTTTATTAATTCACCTGAAAACATTTTTCGTTGACGTTCAACACTTATTATTTCGTTATAATGTAATTCTGCTTATATAGTAATTTTGAGTAGGATAATCGGATTAACTTATCCGATGATACGTTGATCCGATGATGCGTTGATACGATGATACGTTGATACGATGATACGTTCATCCGATGATACGTTGATCCGATGATACGTTGATCCGATGATACGTTGATGTTCGGTTTGCTTCGGGTATTTCCGTGGGACAGACAGAAGGACTTGGCCTTTTATAATAAGAGATTTGGTATGCATTGAAAAAAACAGATCAACATATCAACGGATCAACGTATTTAAATTTCCTATATAGGTGAAAAATTATGTAAATAAAATACGTATAACTTATATTTGGTCTGCATTGAAAAAACATGCGGACGGACACGAAGCCAGACCATAAGGCTTCTTTCTATACCTTGTATAGAAGCCTAAAAGTAGCGCACTGGCTACCCAGCTCATAGACCTCTATACACACAGAGTATTTCCAATACGATTTGAAACGCTCTGTATGATTTTGAATTATTCGGACGGACAGACAGACAGACGGACACGGAGCCAGATCATAAGGCTTCTTGCTATACTTTGTATAGAAGCCTAAAAGGGAGGAAAAATTGGCTGCTGCCTATATGAAGAAGAAACAGAAAGAAGAACAGGAATTGGCAATATCGCTGCGTGCTTTCGAAAATTCCTTATTAGAAGACGAATAATAGTTCATATTACAATATCTTAATATATAAAATTCCAGCTCTCTCCTGCGGCGTGTCAAAACCTAATCTCATTGGTCCAAATTTGATACCAACATAAGCACTAATCGAAGTTATGGAAGGGGAAGGATCTGAACGGAACGAAAAGAAGAAACAAAAATCGAGGAGATAGAAAATAACGGTTATTAATGATTAACTTAAATCCGGATTAACGGATTAACGTTAATACGTTAATCCGTTAATATTTAATAAAAATACTATATAATCCAAATGATTTATTATGACTTAAATGTGTTGAACGTGAACTAAAAATGTCTTTACAAAAAATGGCTTTGCGAGAATTAAATAAGGTTGTGGAAGGGGCGCTAAACAGGGCTTTATCGTTCGCTAAATATGAAGATTTAACATGGAACCTGTTTTTCGGTACCAAACCATTTATCATAGTTTTCCTCGAGATTTAGGGGTGCCGCGGGAGTGGCGCCTATCTCGTTTCTTCTTCTTTTTACCGTTTTCCGAAGTGCTGCGTAGTTGTGTAACCGTGTATTAGACGTAGTTGTGTTACACGGGGGATAATCCCTTAATTTTTGTGTTGGTAATAAAAAATTTACTATATAAGCAAATTTGCTTTTTGCGATCGGTTTCGGATTTAAATTTTTGGTAATGAAAATTTTGTTATTGAAAATTCATTATTGTGAATGGGAAGATGTTATTCGATAATCTACTCTATTCAAATTATAAACTATAAATTTGAATTATACATGTGGTGCCAATTTTTGGTATCGATTTTTGGTGTCGGTTTTTGCTGTCGGTTTTTGGTGTCGGTTTTTTGGTGTCGATTTTTGCGAGGTAACGATCGTGAAAACATGTTCCATGTTAAAAAACTCAATGGATCAATAGATCAACGGATCAAATAAAGAGATCAACAATATATAGGTAAACCACTCAGTTATGTATATTTCAGCAACCTTCTTCACATATCTACTCATTTTCAGAGTGTTTCCCAACACAATTTGGAGCGCACTGGCTACCCAGTTCTTAGACCTCTATACACACAGAGTATTTCCAACACGATTTGAAACGCTCTGTATGATTTTGAATTATGCGGACGGACAGACAGACGGACGGACGGACAGACACGGAGCCAGATCATAAGGCTTCTTGCTATACTTTGTATAGAAGCCTAAAACAGATATAAGTCTATATAAGACAGCTATTTCCAAAATAATAGCGCACTGGGTACCCAGTTCTTAGACCTCTATACACACTGAGTATATTCAACACGATTTGAAACGCTCTGTATGATTTTGAATTATGCGGACGGACGGACAGACAGACGGACGGACGGACAGACGGACGGACAGACACGGAGCCAGATCATAAGGCTTCTTGCTATACTTTGTATAGAAGCCTAAAATGAATGTGAAAACCTTTGTTACGGCATCACATGATAACGGCTGGACCGATTTTGTTAATTTTTTTTAAAAAGTGTTTGTAATATTCCGTAGATGGTTCTTACGTAAAAAAAATTGGAAAAGTTGCCCGGGAAGTTGGAAAATTCGGGAAAAATTGGAAGTGCTTTTTATACCGTCAATAGGTGGCGCGACCTTAAGTACCTTAAGTACCTACAGAAGTAGGTAGGTAATTAAAGTACCTACTTTATTTCTATAGTGAAAACCATTGTCAAGGCATCACTTGATAACGGCTGGACCGATTTTGTTAATTTCTTTTTAATGGTTCATCGTTATTGCGCCGATGAACAATACTATTTTTTCATCTATACTATGATTTTTTATCTACAGTGGCGACTTGGACCGATTTTGTTATTTTTTTTTAATGTTCGTAATATATACTCCGAATAAGGTTGTTAGGTAATGAAATGCTGGAAAAGTTGTTCGGAAATTGGAAAATTCGGGTAAAACTGAAAGTTCAGTTTAGTTAAATAAGTGATCAACAGATGGCGGCTCTAATTTGGAAGTCATAAAAAAATTACTTTAAAACCAAATGAAAACCACGAATAAATTAATATATTACGCCTGTCAATTTATTTAGTAGCGCTATCTATTGATAATATGTTTATATTTGATCCGGTGATTGATATAAATCAGGCAGATAATGCCGGTGTAGCATTACAAGGTTTGTTATTTTTTTAAAATTAATTTGTAATTTGGTTATTAGGTTTTGATTGGCGACACGATAACCGTTAGTACGGCTCTGTCACATAGTGAGGTTTGATAACATATTTTTGTTTTGTTCGCCTCAATACTGGGGTGATTTAGAAAAGAAGCAAATAAGGAAGAAAGCATTTTGCAAAAATTTACCTCGCGTAGGCGGTTCTCCCAGGGTGAGGCAATTGCTTTAATTCAATTCGTCTGTCGGGTCACCTTATGAAAAACTGAAAGTGCTTTTTTGATTCGACAGTAACAGTCACTCACCAACTTAAAGAATCAAATTTTGGTTGGTAATATTTCTAACTGGCATGTAGCTATATAAGATATACTTCATTGCATGGAGTAAAATAAAACCAAAAGATTTAAGACGCTCAAAATAATACTGATAATTAAAACGAACAGAATGCCGCAAATAAGACGGAGTAATTTAGGTCGCAGAACTCGCAATGCTGCAACCCAAAGATATATTCGAAATAATCGAACTGCAGTGCAACGCGAGGAAAATGAAATTGAACGGAATAGTGCAAGAAGGCCAAGAAATGTTGCGTTGAATACTCATCGAGCTGCTTTCCGTTACAACGTGACAATTGATTACGGTGCAGACCAATCCGTTGCTATTGGATCCATGAGCGTTGTGTGCCCACATTGTAGGCATTGAAATACAAAACTGAAGCCCCTGGATTGTGTTGCGCAAGTGGAAAAGTCAAATTGGCGCCATTGGTCCCCCCACCAGAACCATTGCGCTCATTGGTTTCTGGAGCAAGCACAAATTCCAAACATTTCCTAACACAAATTCAGAAATACAACAGTTTTTTCCAAATGACTTCATTTGGCGCAACAAATGTGGTGCGGTACAATTTCATGCCCTCTTTCAAGGTAATTATTACACAATCTTATTTAAACATTATTTGACAACAACACTATTAACATACATTAACATTTACAGATTCAAGGACAAATATATCATCGAGCAGGTTCGCTATTGCCGCCTCCGGATGCAGGCTTTAAATTTCTGCAGATTTTTTTCATGGGAAATTCACCACAAGAAGTAGATCAACGTTGTGCACACAACAGTTCGGTGAAAAGACCAATCGTGGAACAACTTCAAACTTTTTTTCATCAACACAATGAATTGATTGCATTGTTTAAAACCGCACTGGACCGCATGCCAACTGATAATCACAAAATTGTAATCAGAGCCGATAGGACGCCTGCGGGAGAACACGCAAGACGTTTCAATGCGCCAACAATTGATGATGTCGCCATTGTCGTCGTTGGAGAAAATTTGGAATCCCGTGATATCGTTCTGCAACGGCGAAACGATCAGCTGCAGCGTGTGTACGAAACGCACCGATCATATGATGCGTTACAATATCCCATCATATTTTGGCAAGGTGAAGACGGTTATGATTTCTCGCATAAGATGGTAAATCCGCTTACAGGCGCTGAAACGAACAAAAAAGTCAGTTCAATGAACTACTATTCATATCGATTGATGGTTCGTGAAAATGAGGACAATCACATATTGAAATGTCGCCGTCTATTTCACCAATATGCTGTCGATATGTACGTCAAAATTGAAACTGAACGGTTGCTATTTATCAGATTGAACCAGACAAACCTCCGTTCTGAAGAGTATATTCACCTTCGAGATGCCATCAATACTGACGGAAACGCACAGAATATTGGCCGCATGACGATTCTCCCAGCAACGTACATCGGAAGTCCACGACATATGCATGAATACGCTCAAGATGCCATGTCCTATGTTCGCCATTACGGCACACCAGATTTGTTCATCACGTTCACTTGCAATCCGCAGTGGATAGAAATTCGACACGAGTTATTCCCTGGCCAATCACCCATCGATCGCCATGACATCACAGCGAGAGTCTTCAAACAAAAATTGAAATCATTGATGAATTTAATTGTGAAGCATCGCGTGTTCGGCGAAACGCGCTGTTGGATGTATTCGGTGGAGTGGCAGAAACGCGGATTGCCACACGCACATATTCTCATTTGGTTGATTGAGAGGATAAGACCGAATGAAATCGATGATGTAATATCAGCAGAAATTCCCAATGAAGAAGAAGATGCAGTCTTGCATGAGGTTATTACTAAGAACATGATTCATGGCCCCTGTGGAACATTAAATAACAATTCTCCGTGTATGGTCGACGGAAAATGTTCGAAGCGGTATCCAAGGGCATTAGTTGCAGAAACAATTACCGGAAATGATGGTTATCCAATGTATCGTCGCCGATCGACTGCGGACAATGGAAGATCAACAATTGTGAAAGTTAATCAACAGGAAATTGAAGTAGATAATCGTTGGGTTGTTCCGTATTCGCCATTACTATCGAAGACATTCAAAGGGCACATCAACGTCGAATCTTGCCATGCCGTGAAATCCATCAAATATATCTGTAAGTATGTGACCAAAGGAAGTGACATGACTGTGATTGGAGTTGATGCGGAGAATTCCTAAGATGAAGTCACTCAATACCAATTGGGCCGCTATGTTAGTAGTAACGAAGCAATTTGGCCCATTTTTTCATTCGCCATTCATGAAAGATATCCCACTGTTGTACATTTGGCAGTACATCTGGAAAACGGACAACGAGTGTATTTCAATCCTGATAACGCAGCGGATAGAGCGGCACGGCCACCGTCGACAACACTGACAAGATGCTTTCGCTCTCACTTTGCTGTATGCTGAAATGCCACGCTACTACACATGGAACGCATCATCGAAATCTTTTCAGCGTCGAAAACAAGGTACACCAGTTGAAGGACATCCAAATGTATTTGCTTCAGACGCTCTGGGTCACATCTACAGTGTGCATCCAAATAACGACGAATGTTACTATCTTCGATTGTTGTTGGTGAATGTTCGTGGTCCGACGTCGTTTCAACAACTAAGAACCGTTAATGGTCATCTGTGTGCGACTTACCGTGAGGCGTGTCAACTCTTACAGTTGCTCGAGAACGATTCGCATTGGGACAATACGCTCAAAGATTCCGTCATATCTTCATCACCGCATCAAATTCGCACACTGTTTGCGATTATCATATCCACATGTTTCCCTTCGAATCCGAACGGTTTGTGGGTCAAATATAAGGACGACATGTCTGAGGATGTTTTGTATCGTGTGCGTCGCCAAACTTTAAATCCTACATTGCAAGTGACTGCAGAAATTCACAATGAGACATTGATCATGATAGAAGATATGTGTTTATTGATGGCGAATAAATTGTTGCAGTGTTTGGGCATGATATCACCCAATCGTTCAATGCACGATGCATTTAACCACGAGTTATGAAGAGAACAACAATACGACACCGAAGCATTGAAGTTAAATTTGGGCAGGACAACGTCTGCCGGGTCAGCTAGTACTATATAAAACAACATTAACATTAAAACATCACAAAAATATAATATCGAACAACACGGAACGAAGAAATAACTGAAGATAATTGAATAAAGTGGCAATCGTTCTTACATTTTTATAATTATTTTTAAGTACGGTGAGTTTTGAAGTGACGAACGGCTAGATAGTGCTCCTAATCTATCATATAAGTAAGTGTACTGATTGGTGGCCAAAAATCTAAATATATTTTTTAAAATCCATCAGTTATCCCACCCTGTAGTGTACGGAAAGTAGTTGTATTTTTTAAAAGCGATCAGTTATCCCACCCTGTATGTACGGATTATCAGATAAATCCACCCAGATTATCAGATTATCCCTTTTTTTTACTATATAAGGAAACTTATTCTAATTATGAAGTGACGAACGGTTTTATTTGTGTAAGTATTATTTGTTTTTACCTTTATTTGTTTTATCTTTTTATTTTATCTGTTTATTTTATTTACTTTTTGTAATTATTATTTACTTCACTGTTATAATTTGAATCCAACACACTGTTATGCCTAAACGCGCACGCGCATCACTTGGTAGATCTACCAGCGGAGCACGCAACATTCGGCGATTCCGAGCTTCTCAATCAAGTGAGGAGCGACAAGCGAGCAATGAAGCTGATCGTTTACGACTTGCTCAATCGCGTGCGTCTGAATCAGAAGAGCAACGAACTGTAAGAGTCGAAGCACAACGTTTACGAAATATTCAATCTCGACGAACCATATGTACTGACTTGAATCTTGGTGCATTCCAGTACAATGTCAATTACGACTACAGTCTACATCCAAATGTAGTCATCGGCAAAATGGATAAGGTGTGTGGGCATTGCGGTGCACGAAAGTTCAACAATGAAACACCAGGAATGTGCTGCGCAAACGGCAAAGTTAAACTACCTACTTTGCGTTCACCGCTTGAACCTCTGCTGTCATTGCTTTCGGGCAACTCAGCTGATTCGAAGCATTTTTTGCATAACATTCGCAAATACAATTCCGCGTTTCAAATGACATCTTTTGGAGCCGATAAAGTATTCCAGGACCACTATATGCCAACTTTCAAAATCTAAGGGCAAATATATCATCGCGTAGGATCACTTTTACCAGTTCCCAACGCGGAACATAAATTTTTACAAATCTACTTCATGGGCGACGATGATGTGCAAGCTAATCAGCGATGCCGTGCGATTCCAGGTGTCAAACGTCATATTATATCAACTTTGCAAACATTTTTTCACCAACACAACGCCCTCATAAAGTTGTTCAGAACATCAATTGATAACTTGCCGGAGGATGATTACGCAATCCGTATAAGAGCAGATAAAACACCAGTCGGACAGCATGCCGGATGCTACAACGCACCTACCGCCAATGAAGTAGCGATTTTTATAGTTGGAGAAGAACGTGATACGCGTGATATTATTCTTCAGCGACGGAATGACTCAATTGTACGTGTTGCTGAAACGCATCGATCTTACGATGCGTTGCAGTATCCCATACTTTTTTGGGAGGGTGAAGATGGATATCACTTCAATATTATGCTAACTAATCCTGCTACAGGTGAACAACTCACTAAAAACGTATCAGCAATGAATTATTATTCAAACCGCATAATGATACCTCAAAACGGAACAAATTATATTCTGCAATGCCGTCAACTTTTTCATCAATACGTGGTAGACATGTATGCGAAAATTGAATCTGAACGTCTCCTCTTCATTCGATTAAATCAAAAATCGTTGCGTTCAGAGGAATACATTCATTTACGAGATGCGATTGCGAACTATGGAAACACCAGCGACATCGGCAAAAAGGTCATACTTCCAGCAACTTTTACTGGCAGTCCGCGACACATGCATGAATACGCGCAAGACGCCATGACATATGTGCGTTCGTACGGTTGTCCCGATTTATTCATCACATTCACATGCAATCCAGCATGGGATGAGATAAAAGAGCTTCTATTGCCCGGTCAAGCTCCGTCCGACCGACACGATTTGACTGCCAGAATTTTCAAGCAAAAACTCACTAAATTGATGGATTTGATTGTGAAGCATCACATTTTTGGTGAAACTCGCTGCTGGATGTATTCCATTGAATGGCAAAAGAGATGCCTTCCTCATGCGCACATTCTCATACGGCTCAAAACGAAAATACACTCAGTTCAAATTGATGATGTCATTTGTGCAGAGATACCAGATCCTCAAGAAGATCGATTACTGTACGATATTGTTACTAAAAATATGGTGCATGGGCCATGCGGTGCTATGAACCCACATTCACCATGTATGGCTGATAACAAATGCACGAAAAAGTATCCCAAGGAATTCATTAATGAAACTCGCACTGGTGATAACGGTTATCCTCAATACAGACGCCGTTCACCAGATGATGGAGGTCGGACAGCTACAATCAGAACTAGAAATGCCGATATTGAAATCGACAACAAATGGATTGTGCCATATTCGCCTTTGTTATCAAAAACATTTAAAGCGCATATCAACATGGAATATTTCAATTCCGTCAAATCAATCAAGTACATATGCAAATACGTCAACAAGGGCAGCGATATGGCAGTATTCCATGTTGATAATTCCGATGCGCGCACGGATGAAGTTATTCAATTTCAGACAGGTCGATATATCAGCAGCAATGAGGCTGTGTGGCGCATTTTGAGTTTCCCGATTCACTGTCGGCATCCCACTGTTGTTCATCTTAGTGTTCACCTTGAAAATGGACAAAGAGTGTATTTCACGGAAGAGAACGCACGAAATGTTGCCGCTGCACCGGCGCACACAACACTGCCAGCATTTTTTGCGCTGTGCGAAGAAGATGTATTTGCCAAAACATTATTGTACGCGGAAGTACCAAAGTACTATACCTGGAATGCCACATCGAAAAAATTTCAACGACGTAAACAAGGCGCGCGAGTTGAAGGCTATCAAAATATGTATTCGTCTGACGCATTGGGCCGTATTTACACAGTACATCCAAATAATTCCGAATGCTATTATTTAAGAATGCTGCTGATTAATGTCAAAGGTCCAACTTCATTTACAAATTTGAGAACGATCGATGACGTAGAATGTCAAACATACAGAGAAGCTTGCCAAAAACTGCATTTACTCGAAAATGACCAACATTGGGAAATTACATTGATGGACGCCTCAGTCGGCAGTCATCCTCGACAATTACGAACATTATTCGCTATTATTTTGACTACATGTTCGCCATCCAACCCTAACGATCTGTGGGAAAAATTCAGGGAGAACTTGAGCGAAGACATTTTGCACCGTATTCGTACCGTTTGCAACGATAAATACCATTCCATTTTCGAACAACATTTTCAATGAAGCTCTGATAAAAATCGAAGATATGTGTTTAACCATCAACAACAAAACGCTTCTTCGACTTGGGATGGTTGCACCACAACGTTCTACGTATGACCTTTGTGATGCCGATGTACTGAGAGAACAACAATTCAATGCTGATGACTTGCGCGCATTTGTCGAAGCAAATAAACCACTCTTAGTTGCAGATCAAAAATTAGCTTATGACACAATTACAAATGCGGTAGCCAATGGTAGAGGAGGTCTTTTTTTCCTTGATGCGCCCGGCGGCACAGGAAAAACATTCGTAATCGGTTTGCTATTAGCTCAAATTCGCTCGAAAAATGGAATTGCTTTGGCTCTTGCGTCATCAGGTATTGCAGCTACATTAATGGATGGTGGTCGAACAGCGCATTCGGCGCTAAAATTGCCATTGAATATACAATTTTCCCAAGTTCAAACATGTAATATTTCCAAAGGTTCCGGCATGGCAAAAGTGCTGCAAACTTGCAAATTGATTGTTTGGGATGAGTGCACCATGGCACATAAAAAATCACTTCAAGCGCTTGATCAAACTCTTCAAGATTTACAAGCAAATGCAAACCCATTTGGTGGAGCTCTCATTTTATTATCAGGTGACTTTCGACAGACTCTACCAGTCATACCAAAATCAACACCAGCTGATGAACTCCACGCTTGCCTCAAAGCGTCGCATCTTTGGAGACACATGCAGAAACTCACATTAAAGATTAATATGCGCGTACATTTGCAACGCAATGCGTCATCCATATTTTCAAAGCAGCTATTGGACATTGGTGATGGAAAAATACCAGTTCATGCCGACACAAAATGTATTTCATTTCCATTGAATTTTTGTGTCATTGTTCCATCGATCGAACAATTAATTCTGAAGGTTTTCCCACAAATTGCCACTAATTACAAAAATCATCAATGGCTTTGCGAACGTGCTATTTTGGCAGCAAAAAACACCGATGTCAATGCGATCAACCACACAATTCACGAACAAATTGCGGGCGAGTCTGTCACCTACAAATCAATTGACAGCGTCATGAATGATGGCGACATTTTAAATTATCCAATTGAATTTTTAAATTCGTTGGATATTTCTGGTGTACCACCGCACAGATTATCACTCAAAATTGGCGCACCAATAATTCTTTTGCGCAACATTAATCCGCCACGATTGTGCAATGGAACCAGACTCGCTGTCAAAAAATTGATGCCAAACGTCATCGAAGCAACAATTCTCAATGGCAAGTCAAAAGGGGAAGATGTGTTAATTCCACGTATTCTCATTATTCCCACCGACATGCCTTTTGATTTTAAACGACTGCAGTTCCCCGTTCCCCTTGCATTTTCAATGACCATCAACAAGGCACAAGGTCAATCGCTTCAAGTGTGTGGGACAGCCAAAAAATTTATTTGTTTTTGCTGAAGATGGAAAGACCAAAAACATTGTTTATCCGAAAGCACTTCAATAAACTTTTATGTACTTATCTGCAGGGACGTGCTCAACCAACTTTTTTCAGGGGGGAGCAATCCTCAATTTGCCAACTGAATCAATTAAAAATTGCCAACTTTTTGTAAGTAATTGGGACATAAAAAGTAGATCATTTTATAAATAATAAAAATATAATTTTATTTACAATATTATACGTAGTACATGTTATTAAAGTAGATTAATCTATATATATAAAATTCAATGTATGTATGTATGTATGTATGTTTTCTATACAATTCTACACCGTTTGACCAATCTCTACCAAATTTGGTGTAGAAGCTATTTACAATGCTACAAAAAACATAGGCTACTTTAGAATCTTGCCGCGAACTTTGGTCAAGCGCTGTATTAGCTTGACCAACGTTAGTGCGGATCAACGAATCAACGTTTCAACGGATCAACGTATTAACGAACGATATCTATATATATAAAATTCAATGTATGTATGTATGTATGTATGTTTTCTATACAATTCTACACCGTTTGACCAATCTCTACCAAATTTGGTGTAGAAGCTATTTACAATGCTACAAAAAACATAGGCTACTTTAGAATCTTGCCGCGAACTTTGGTCAAGCGCTGTATTAGCTTGACCAACGTTAGTGCGGATCAACGAATCAACGTTTCAACGGATCAACGTATTAACGAACGATATCTATATATATAAAATTCAATGTATGTATGTAAGAAGAACAGGAGTTGGCAATATCGCTGCGTGCTTTCGAAAATTCCTTATTAGAAGACGAAGGGGAGGAGGAAAAGGAAGAACACAAAGAACAAGAGTAATTGGCAAAAATAAAATAAAGTAAAATTAGAAATTATTGTGGTTTTTGTGAATACTAAACAGTTTTGTTAAACTTTTTTTTTATTGAACCTTGATTTGTATTTTTTATTAATTTATTTATTTAATCCTTTTTTAATACGTTTGGTATTTGCGATGACCAAATAAGTCGCAAGGCCATTATGCGGATTGGATCTAAAAAATACATTTAGGCAAAAATTGAAATTTGGGCAGGACAACGTCTGCCGGGTCAGCTAGTATTGAATAATTGTCATTCATTTAGACGGATTCTTCTGTTCTTTAATTCGGACCACAAATGGATGACTCTCTCTAAATGAATGTTGTCAGTAAAGTCAACTTCGCGGCTAGGGTTATATAACCAGCCCCACTCAAATCAAAATTTCCTATTGACTATTGGATAGTATAAGGTTTATATAGTAAACTGTAAAAATATTTAGGGTGAAAGCGGGTCAAACTTTTGAATAAATCGAATTTGAGCTTAGCAAATTTTACACATTCAGTGACGCGCATAAGGGACGATTTGTGGAATCTTCCCATTCTCTTCTCAGTCCGTGCAAAAAGATATACCTTAACACTTAGAAATTTTTGCTCTGTCAGATTGACGACACCACAAGTAAGCGTAATATCTATTAAAGGTTATTGTTTACCCTTTATTTTTTGTTTTATTCCATATTTTGGGGGTGATAAGTAAAAGTATACTTTTAAAAGCTATATCCCGGTTTTATATTATGATCCCTATTTAATTGATCCCGGTTGGGGTGAATTAATATTCCTCAAGTATGTTTAGCCCAAGTGGTAGCGTTTAAAAAAACCGCCCAAGGGGCGGTTTTTAGAACGACCCAACCGTCTGTATCGAATCCCACACAAATAACGGGTGATACATTTTGATTTTCACTCATTCCGACCGGGCACGGCAAAGCCAGTAGCCGCGGCCGCGCCGGCTGTTATGTGACTTGTATCCCCTGGTATGAATGTTGCCGATTTTCGCACTTTTCTCGGATTTTATCTTCCGGATCGGATTCTTCGATAATTTTAACCGTCTGCAACGGCGTCAGAGTCACATTCGTACCGAAACATACCCAACAAGTCCGGAAATTACCCCAATTTTTGTGAAGTTGCATGGGGGGCGTGGCGTATTCACCCGGATTTTTAATTATTCGAAATAAGGGTTATTTCTCAAGGGTTCACCCAAAATAATTTTTCTATAGCCTATAAATCATTCTCTTTACAGTAGTCAATAGGAAAATTTTATTTAGCTGGGGCTGGTTACATAATGCGACCCGCAAAACCGTGTTGTACGAGGGGTCGTCTTTGTATTCCCGGACTGGGCTGTTTTGAATTTTTATGCAATTTTTCATTAGGCTGTTTTTTAATCACATATGCCTTGGTAACCTATGTGGCAATTTACAAAACAATTGCATCATTATTAATTTTATTATCTGTCAGTTTGTGTCGTCGCGCGTTGTATATTGCTGTGTGCTTACGTAAGGCCTTTAAGAGACCCACACTTTATGATACAAAATTGTTATGAATACCCTCGCTAATAGGGTTAAAGGTTCTTATCGTTAATGTTTTATATGGGTGTACGTAATTGTACCCCGTCAATGGAAAAGTATGTGAAAATTTGTAAACACAATTTAATGAAATAAGGTGCCTCAGCTTAGCTCTTTCGTAGTGCATGTATCTTACCTTGTACAGGGTGGATTCGTTCCGTTACCAATGCTGTAAATGAAATTATGGTGCGGAACAGGTCTAAATAAATATCCTTCGTTACAAAGTTATTAATGTTTTTATTAAGCACACAAATGAAAATAAATATTTGGTTATATCAAAAAGTTCTATTATTAAATCTATTATATAAAAATTCTGAACGTAAAATGATGCAAAACACGTGTCGTACGAAGTCCGGAGATTTCACTTAAGTTTATAAAGATTTTATTGCAATGTGCACGATACCTTATTAAATCCAGGAATATTTCTTTTATTTGAAATGGAGATGGTACAATTGCGCGTCAAAGACACTCAAAGGGTTCATTTACCATCGGAAACTTCCAGATATAGTTTGTTGACCTCGTTGTTTTGTGAATTCTATTTCTTCCAAAATATTTCCAATCTTTTACAATTTTCACCTTATTATTGGTTTTACGTAGGTAAGTCACTATTTTGTTGAATTATGCACTCGTATTTTGTAATTTCACTATTTATTTTTACTATAATTATCAATTTTATTAGGACGATTCTAAATTCGCCACTTTGCACGTGTGAATCTCAACACCAACCCTTATCAATTGTTTTATTAATTCCTTTTACGAAGTTCATCGCTATCTTGATCTTTGCATAGACGTATTTTATTGGTCGATCGAAAAATCAATATTATTTTAAGTTTCACAGTACAGGTATGGACTAAGCCCATTGTGGTTCGTTGAAATTTTATAAGTAAAATTTTTTATATTTTCAGATTGGATCGACTTCTTGATATTGCTTCGTGGTTGGACAAATAAAGATGATGGACATGAAATTTCCATACGCAGTTCATTAAGTTGTGACATGCCGAACTCACGTAATAATTTTAACAAACTTATTTTAAATTTAACGCTAACATGGATTTTTTTACATTTATCAATTAATTAACAAATTTCTGACTTTTAAAATACCTTTCTTATTGCTAACAATTTTTCATTTACTATAAATTAACATTTTAACAAAAACAATTATTAAATGATACATTTCAAATTTATTTTATTCAAACCTGTTTTATGTCCCGTTTTCAACGAATCATTTGACTTTAAGTTAATTTCTTGGTATCGGATGAAGTTTTTCTGATTACTTTGATAAGTTACATGCTTTTATTCATTAACAAAATTTTGCTGAAACTTAAATGACGTACTTCCATTGACGTGGTATCTCGATACCGCATTTACCCCCTTGTTAATTTGTAATTTAAAAGAAAAATACCTATTTTTGTGTTAAATTCCACAATTAACATTTATGTGCTTTTTCTTTTTTTTTTTTTTATTCATAAACAAACTTAAATTTTTAATGTAACGATTATCATTAATGTTCAAATTGTCTCACTAAATTATATCACACAAACATTAACTAAAAGAATTGAATAAAATTAACTAAATAAATTCAAACAAAACTAACTGATCATCTTCAACATTAATTAACTAACTAAACTATTAACTGTTCAAAGAAAACTAACTAATCATATTCAAATTCTAAACTATCCTATATACTAATTTAACTAATAAATCTGACCAAGATTTCTGATGATAATTTAAATTTATTAAGTTCTAAAATTTTTGTTATTTGACTTTCTTTTTATTTTATTTTATTCAAAAAAAAAACTTGACTCTTTATTTTTAATCTTTCTATCTTTAACTTATTTATATTTGGGTGATTCCTACTTTAGTTCTTATAATTCCCTTTTAGCTATTAACCTTGTGAACAATCATTAACTTTTAATTCATAATTCCTTCTTATTAATTGGTATCCTTTATCTCTGCATTTAATTAATATTTTCCTATTTATTTCCCCATTATTATTCTCTGACCTCTTTTTGGTCCCATATACCTTTTACTTCATATAACTTCATAATTAATTCATTAATTTCCACATACTCGTATTATTTGTCTAACTCCGTCTGAGTTAACTACCGTATTATTATTTACCCCCCATTTATCTTTCAACGTTCAACATTGAATACCATTTTCCACTATCAAATACCTCCTGATCTTTTCAAATTAAACACATCATCAGCTATCTCAAATTCCTCCTTCACCCAAATTCTAAATTTAACTTTTCTCTTTCATTAACTAAATTCCTTTTACCAACTGCATTTTTTTTTTTAAATTGAAATCATTTATTTAATCAAATCTTATTAACTTTTCCTTTCATAAAATTTTATTAATTATTCAAATGTAGCATCTTTTCTATATAAATTTTTCCATCTTGGTCAATTTTTATCATTTTCCTATTCTAATAGCTTTTATCAAATTTACATTGCCATTTAGATTTTCTATTGGTCGTGTCCTAATCATTCCTTAAAATTATATCTACATTTGTCATATCTTACTATTTTTCTTAGCGGTTGTTTTTATTTTTATAGTTGTTAAATTAATTTCAAATTAAGTTTCGCCGTATTTTTATTTCACCGCTTATTGAGGAATGGTAGAAGAAATCTTTTCTTCCCCTTCTGATAAATTCTTTATTTTAAATTTCACCCGCTTATAAAATTTCTTCTTATTAACGTAATCCTTTTCTTTCACTTTAATGCCTGCATTTATGTTGGACTCTCTTGTCCAATTTATCTCGTTATTTATTAACATTTTTCTTTTTAACTGCTTCTTCTTAATTTTCTTTTGTAAATTATTTATCTTCTTCCCGATGTGATCATGATTTGTCCATTTATTTAATTTTTCGTTTGTAAACTTGTTGTACCCCCTTGCTTTTATAAATTTTAACTTGTTGACCCATTTTTGTCTATTGACTAAATTTTTATTTGTTACCGTTTTATCTGTTAAGTTTTTAATTTTAAAGTTAGTTAATTTATAAGATCTTTTTATTTTTAATATTGTACCGAATTTTGTTGAATTATTTTTAATGTTTAAGTTTGCTAAATTTTGAGATCTTTTGATTTGAAATGTTAACTTTTTATTTATTTTTCTTGTACCTGCTAATTTATGACGTTTTGTAATTTTAGCTGTAATATTTTTAGTACATAAACCGCTTTTTAATTTCAAAATGTTTTGTCGATGTAGAATTTTTCTATGTGTTCGCATGCCCCTTGTGTGATATTTTTGCTTTAACCGCAGCTTTTTAATTTTTAATTGCACCCGTTTGCATGCTTTTCTCGTGTGTACTGTGTATGACCGGCATTGAATTTTTCCTGATAGCCTTTTAACTGTTACGCTAACCTTTTCTTCTACCACTTCTTCCTCCTTTCTTTTTAAAGATTCTTTTATGTCTTCTGCACTTCTGTCACTTTCTTTATAATACTCTTCTATTCTCTTTCGCTCTTCTTTAAACAACGCTTCCATCCACACTCTCAAATCTTTCAAAGTTTTAACCTCTTCCGTTTTCATTATGTTGTATGTATTGTTAATTTATTTATAGGAAAATGGTTATCAATTGTAAAAATCTCATGTACGTTTAATGTAAATTTAAGTAAACTTTTCTTTATGTAAATCTTTATGTAAATAATTGTAAAATTTCTCGTTCTAATTGACTTAACTGATATTTTTAATTGACACGTCTTGGTACCCCCTATTTCTCGATGTAATTAACCTATCTATAAATTTAATTATAATGACCTAATTTTACTCGCGGTACGAGGTTATTCGAGGTGACTCGAGCCTCACGTTGTTGCGCCAAAAAGTGCTATGTACGGGCTCCTTTAATAATGCCACACGTTGGGCTAGCCAAAAAGTGCTGTGTGCTTACGTAAGGCCTTTAAGAGACCCACACTTTATGATACAAAATTGTTATGAATACCCTCGCTAATAGGGTTAAAGGTTCTTATCGTTAATGTTTTATATGGGTGTACGTAATTGTACCCCGTCAATGGAAAAGTATGTGAAAATTTGTAAACACAATTTAATGAAATAAGGTGCCTCAGCTTAGCTCTTTCGTAGTGCATGTATCTTACCTTGTACAGGGTGGATTCGTTCCGTTACCAATGCTGTAAATGAAATTATGGTGCGGAACAGGTCTAAATAAATATCCTTCGTTACAAAGTTATTAATGTTTTTATTAAGCACACAAATGAAAATAAATATTTGGTTATATCAAAAAGTTCTATTATTAAATCTATTATATAAAAATTCTGAACGTAAAATGATGCAAAACACGTGTCGTACGAAGTCCGGAGATTTCACTTAAGTTTATAAAGATTTTATTGCAATGTGCACGATACCTTATTAAATCCAGGAATATTTCTTTTATTTGAAATGGAGATGGTACAATTGCGCGTCAAAGACACTCAAAGGGTTCATTTACCATCGGAAACTTCCAGATATAGTTTGTTGACCTCGTTGTTTTGTGAATTCTATTTCTTCCAAAATATTTCCAATCTTTTACAATTTTCACCTTATTATTGGTTTTACGTAGGTAAGTCACTATTTTGTTGAATTATGCACTCGTATTTTGTAATTTCACTATTTATTTTTACTATAATTATCAATTTTATTAGGACGATTCTAAATTCGCCACTTTGCACGTGTGAATCTCAACACCAACCCTTATCAATTGTTTTATTAATTCCTTTTACGAAGTTCATCGCTATCTTGATCTTTGCATAGACGTATTTTATTGGTCGATCGAAAAATCAATATTATTTTAAGTTTCACAGTACAGGTATGGACTAAGCCCATTGTGGTTCGTTGAAATTTTATAAGTAAAATTTTTTATATTTTCAGATTGGATCGACTTCTTGATATTGCTTCGTGGTTGGACAAATAAAGATGATGGACATGAAATTTCCATACGCAGTTCATTAAGTTGTGACATGCCGAACTCACGTAATAATTTTAACAAACTTATTTTAAATTTAACGCTAACATGGATTTTTTTACATTTATCAATTAATTAACAAATTTCTGACTTTTAAAATACCTTTCTTATTGCTAACAATTTTTCATTTACTATAAATTAACATTTTAACAAAAACAATTATTAAATGATACATTTCAAATTTATTTTATTCAAACCTGTTTTATGTCCCGTTTTCAACGAATCATTTGACTTTAAGTTAATTTCTTGGTATCGGATGAAGTTTTTCTGATTACTTTGATAAGTTACATGCTTTTATTCATTAACAAAATTTTGCTGAAACTTAAATGACGTACTTCCATTGACGTGGTATCTCGATACCGCAATATGTATCGAAATGAATAAAATCGAATACCGGGCTGTTATAAAATTCCTTACAAAACAAGGAAAACCTCCAAAAATTATTCTTGAAGAAATGTTGGCTGTATACGGGAATGATTGCCCTTCTAAGTCAGCTATTTGCGAGTGGTCAAAATTGTTTAAACATGGTCGAGAATCACTGAATGATGTTCCCCGTCCAGGGCGCCCTGTTGACGTGATTACTTCAGATGTTGTTGAAAAAACCAAGTGTTTGGTACTGGAGGATGCAAGACTAAAGAAGCGACAATTAGCAGCTTGAAGAGCGAAGAGTGAAAAGTGAAGAGACGCGGAAAACTGACGCAAGGTGTCTTGTTGCTCCACGACAATGCACCAGTGCACAAGTCCAGACTTTCAAAAGCTGCTGTAGCTGATTGTGGTTTCGAAGAAATTGAACATACGCCTTTATAGTCCAGATCTAGCACCCGGTGACTATTTTTTGTTCCCGAATCTCAAAAACCCACTAAGGGGGACAATGACGAACTTATAGCAGCTGTTGAGGGCCATTTTGCGGAAAAACCAAATGAATATTTTTATACTGAATTAAAGATGTTATTGAAATGGTGTTATACCTGTATTCAAAAGCAGGGGAACTATATTGAAAAATAAAATTTTGTTGTTGCTCTAGTCTTTTGTTTTCATGCCGAGTCCGGGAATATAAAAACGACCCCTCGTAGTAAAGCAATTTTTGAGGAATCTTACAACTTTTAGGACAAATATTTGTCCTTTTTAATCGCGGCCCTAAATAAAATAATTATGAATACTTAAATTAAAATGTTTTATTACATTTTACACTGAATGTTGGTTTCAACAAAAGGAAAATTTTTACGCATTATTTAATTATTTCAAAATTAGTAACATTTGCAACTAAAATAACGTGTTTAGTTACAAAATATAACTACACACGTTATTTTGTACAGTTGGTATGTACAGTACAGTTGGAGAAAATAGGCATATTATATTATTTTATTACTTGAAATTTTTTGGAGTTGATAAAATTTTTACAAACCTAGTTTTGGTTTAGCGGCTTTTGCCAACTTCACCAACTTTTGGGTGATTTTGCCAACTTCACCAACTTTTGGGTGATTTTGCCAACTTTCTAAAGTATTGGGGGGGGGAAGCTCCCCCCTCGTCCCCCCCCATGGGCACGTCCCTGCTTATCTGCTATGTTTTATATATTACATCAATAAAAAGTTTTAAATATTATTTCATAATCGATTCTACCCGTTTTAGATTGCAAACAATTGTTGCAAATGTTGCGTTGAATACTTATCGGAGCTGCTAATTTAATAAAAATATTACATTTTAATACATTTCCTCCATATATCCATTTTAATTTTAATAAAAAAGTTTATAAATATTATTATAATTTGATAATCCATTCTACCCGTTTTAGATTGCAGACAATTAAAATTCAAATTTTTGATATTCTCTTTTTCAGGCAAAACAACGTTTGCCGGGTCAGCTAGTAAACAATACAAATCACTTGGACAGATCAAAATTAAACTAAGGCAAACCATAATTTTTTAAATTTGCCGTTTTTAATTTGTATATCACGATTACTCGAAACCAGTTCATTTTTCGAGAAAAAGTATATCTATAAATTTTGTCGGGCATACAGTCGGCTCGACGACGGTGTATTATTTTTCGCGATCCGTTCGACGCTGCCCTGCGTAACGCAAAAACGGCAAAAATATGTAATTAAATCGTCGTCTCGCTTAGCGCTCAAAAGCGATCTGTGACCTAGGCATTTTTTTTGCAAAAATGCAAATCTAAATTCGAGAGGATCCAAATGAGGCCAAAAAATCGAAACTTTAATCTGAAAATAAGCGAGCCAGGCGCAAAAAACTATTCAATTTTTACCCCCCCCCCTTAAACGGTAGCGGTAACAAAAATTGGAAAATTTGGCCATACCGATTGTCCGTTTTCGCCGCCCCCACCCCTCGAGCAAATTTCAGGTCGATCGGACGAAAACTCTGGAAGTAGATACAAAAATACGAAAAACCGCGAGGAGCCCTTTTGCCTAGCGCTGGAAAAAATTTCGAAAAAGAAAAAATTGTTTCGCCCCCTCGCCCACCGCCCGGAGCTTCCTGAAAAATTTCAACTCTCCAAAGTGAATGCCGAAATTTTGTGACCACTTTGAAGCGCCATTTCCCCCCCTCCGTTACGTCCCATGAAAAACGGGAAATTTTTCCCGTTCGATCCTCGTAAAACCACACGGGTATGCAAAATTTCAACTCTCCACGACCCTCGTAGCTATACGCACTAAATTATGAATGAGTGAGTGAGTGATTTGCTCAAATTTATGTGTTTAATATAAAATTTGGATAAAAACTTGGATCAAAATTATCCAAGGCAAACTATATTTTTTTAACAGCGCTTATTGTATTTTTGCATTTTAACAATAATTTAAGAGGGAAATATCAAGTGTGGGGTATCATAAGATGCGGAAAAATAATCTCTTTCGATTGATATGAGTTTCAATCTCATATGTTCCACCGGGAAGCGGCAATGCTCTTTAACAATTTTCATTCCCCTAAAAAAGGGTTAAAAATGGACGGTTTTCAACCAAAATCTAATCAGCTCTTTAGACAGTTACTTCAAACTAGTGTATAAAATTTCAACTCAATTGGTGCATGCGTTTGTCTGAAAACGTTGACGATAGAATAACCACACTTCATACATCACACATCACACACACACATCAGGACATCATTCCAAAATTGGGCTTAAACAATTCGTATGGGCTAATAGACCATGGGAAAAATGCTAACTCAAAATTTTTTTTTAACTCGATAACAATACTTTCCTTTACTACGTAAATGGGAAAGTAAAAGCTTGTGTCATTCAATGTGATGATTTTGAGGAATTAACGAGAATCTGCAAGCGAGCGACAGGACATAAAAATGTTCAATATACTCTGGATTACGTTATAGTGTTAATCATAAGAAAAATGTTAAAAAAATTCAGAACCAGTTGCAGAACAAGCTGCAGCACCAGCTCCAATTCAAGAAATTGAAACTATTGTTTCGTTGCCAGTCCAATCATTACCTGTTCCTCCTGTACTGGTTGATAATATCCCACTTCAAGCATCTGTAATGGCACCAATTGATTTTGCACAGCCAGATGTTGAAGAATACTTGGATGTATCAGAAGATCGAATTAAGCGCAAGACAAAAGATAATGTTGTCAATATTGGACATGAATTGAAAGCAGAGGAATTTGCGTAGTGGCATTTGTTGCCATATTGAATCAACGGATTGTGTGAAGAGAGAGAAGTGAAGATATCACCAGCTCAGTACTTTCAAGCAAGAATTTTAGGAAAAGACAAGAGATTCCAGCGTAATTATTATTTTTGTTCTACTCTTTATCTATGAAAGAGTTTCTGCAAATTCAATCGACAATTTCAGCTAGTGGAAAAAAGATTGAAGAACAGCGTGGACAAGTTGATGTCGTCCATCTTGTAATGAAGAACCTAAGAGGAACAGCATCTTATTGGAAAAGCGCGCTTATGGATTTAATTGGTATGGATTTGATTCTGCTCGTGAGGCATTTCTAGCTAAAGAAGTAGAATTGGGAGAAAGAAGTGCTCTTATGGATGAGTTTCGAAAGAGAGATCTCGAGTTAGAAAATGCCTTCAGAAAAGTTCATGCGCTTCAACTTTTACATGTGGATGAAGTTTTCGTTGAAGATCCGAATGAAGAATTCGAAGACGGTCGACCAATGGAGGAAACTGAATTTAAATTTCTCTCAAAATTTTCATCACATGAGGTGCCGGAACTGGAAAAACCTTTACATTGAATGTAAAGGTTTTTGTAAATGAAGCACACGAAAGAGTCAAGAGCATGGAGAGCACCATTCAGATGCTCTGCATTGATGCTATCGAAAGGAACAAATGAGGGACGGGAGAGCCCTCAGCCTCCCATCCCCCTCCCAAAACAATTGTAGAAGAGGTGGTAAAGGCAATGTCCCAAACTACACCTTCTCTCCCACCGACCCTTCAGGTTAAAGAGCTTGGAATTTTGGAGCCTTCCACTAAGGAAGATTCCAAGAAACAGAACCCCCCCCCAGGAATTATTTTGAAGCGGTGAAGAGGGCTGCCATCAGCAACCCTCGGAGCCCAAATTTAAAATAATAGTCTATACGGCAGAAGGAAGCGCATGTCAAAGCGCAGAGAAAACAAAAAATCAACTGACAAGAGTATAGCGGACCTCAATATTAAACCTGATGGACTATATCTAGTTTCTATATCATTAACTTTGGATGTAAATTAATTATGGAGAACAATCTCGATGGTGGATGATTTTGTTAAGGAAAAACTGATAGGCATTCCACTGGTTATGGCATCCGCTGATTTTTCTAATATTCGACTCAATCCGGAGTATTTGAATTTGAGAAGCTTTTTTTTGTCCAAATTTTCTGGTTGGAAGATTGTGATCAATTGGTAACGTCAGAAGCCAAATTTGGAATATATTTTTGATGACGAAGTCGACGTTCGGAATTAGTTTTGGTTTCCCTGATGGAATCTTACATTCAAGCGAATTGCACTTCAGTATTTTTAAGAACATGTGACGGCGTATTTAAATAACTTTTGCTATCATTTATCTACACCTTGAAGGTTAAAGATGGAGTGTTACAGTTGATGGACCAGGTTAGTTTGTAGTCAATTTTGTATTTTATAGCTTGGTTTCGCATGACTAGGGATACGAAGGACCACAAATCATATTGAGGACTCTGTTCGGATGGAGGTAAATCGGAACCTGTTTGTTTATTGTGGGTAAGTTGCATTAACAATTTTGTTTGCATTTCTGACCATGGTAATATTATCTGTAACTATATTTTTATTCAAATATTTCAACGCTGATTTGCGGGTTATTGCGTTATTTAGATACATTGGACCGTTTTGTTGGGTGTGCTCCGTCAGAGCTCCCCAATTGTTAATAATTGCTTTATGTTGAGTTACCTCATCAAGGTAATTTGTACTTTCACTTGTATTTTATTATTATTTTTCTGTGGGCCCAACCCATCAGCTCGGTTCCTACTTTAACTTGTTATTTGTTAAAGGTTGGTGTATCTATCAGATATTAAATTCAAAAGCACACATCAAACCCATCTTTAGGCTTCTATATACAAAGTATATAGCAAGAAGCCTTTTTTGACTTTAATTTGGTGTGACAATAAAACAAGACTCTTTATTCTTTTCAGTTGTTTTATTATGCTCAGTTGGCGCCCACAAATACCAGCATTGTTTTTCCATGTTAGTTCTAAAAGGAAACGCAAAAATTTGGTTCTTTAACTTAAATTTTATTTAAACACAATTAGGTTAAAAACAATTTCGGATCAGAAATTGAAAATAAAAATGATATTATTCACCGTGGATAATCACCATAATCAAATAAGGCTTGATCGTATTCACAAGCTTCTATAATTCGGCCACCAAAATACATCCCATTTAAGGCGGTGCGCACTTTTTCCGCATCACTTGCTGCGCTGTAGTGCAAAACTATTTTAATAATAACTGTGACATCGTCGACATCGGTTTGTTTTTCTTGAAAAATAACGATATTTGCAAGTGTGTGGATTCACTCACATCTTCAGGCCCTACCATGTTTTTCAATATAATATGGACTGCTAGCCGAAAGGTGTTCTTTAAATCGGTAAACGGATTTGTGACCACAATAGAGGCAGATTCAGAAGCTTGGGGCAGCGTCTGAGATGCAAGTTGTGTTATGACTATACCTGGGGGTGGTAACATGGAAGGCTTTACCGAAATTTGCGCTTATATAATGTTTGCTGCTGCATTCAATGCATTCATTTTTGCAGTGGCAGCAGCTGCAGTGATGACGGAGGCACTAGGTATAACATATCAATCTTGCGGGAAATCTTTGAGAGCACTTAGGGGTGTTATTGCGTGTCGTAAAAAAACACAACTAAACACTGCTTATCATACAACTTTGTACATAATTACACAAATTATTTTTTTTATTTAAATAGGATATTTTACATACATTAGGTATACAATTTTTTTAAGACAAAGGGATTATTTGTACATGGCACTTTCGTTTCGTTACAACTACTCTGGATGTATATTTTACGTACTTAAACGATTAAGTCTCTTTTTCGCCATTAGCTAATTCATTTTCAATGGTTTTCATCACAAGATCCATCGCATTAATTGCATTCTGTTTGCTTTTCAATCCATTTCTTAAGTTTTCAGTTGGACGGTTTAAAACTTGGGTGAGAAGGCTCTTAAAAGAACGCCTAAACGGAAACCCATTGTAGTGAGGATAAATTACCGATGTATCAACCACAAAATCGTGAAATATTTTTAATGCTCTTAAATCATTTTCAAGCGTGTGTCAAATTACAATACTGTGACGTTTTATCAATTTCTTCAAATTGTTTTGAACATTTTCTAACGACTTTCTTGTCTTTTGTCGCCACCATTTTCCCGATATTCCAGAATGTGCAGTATAGTAATCAATTACTTTATTCTCGGGTTTAATGTACCCAATATAACTTACCTTGTCATTTACATCTACAACAGAAACCTGAATTAATTCCATACCTGCTGTGGTGTAACACATTTCACAGGCGATGGCATAGATTTAATAATTACCATCTAACGGTTCTTCGTTTGGAAAAGGCATCGAAATAAAGTCGTTATAAGGTCCATTAGTAGCGCCATCGCGTAAGCCACTCCAGACATGTGATTGGCTATATCGGCAGGGACGTGAGTTTAAACCTTTCTGACAACACACGTATTTATCGTTTCTTAAACGTTTGTTTACATGGTAATAACAGTGTTCTTTATTATTATACTCGCCACTTAAATTTTGTACTGAAAATGTTTTCGAGCATCTAGCGCAAATTTCTTCTCCTTCGCTTATCAATTCAATTTGTGAAAGAAAGGGCTTTATTATTGTTGTCCTACCAGGATATGACAGATTGGAAAGGATAGCCTAATTTACGTCTAGTATCCGAATCTACGGTATAGGTTTTTAAATGTTTGTACATCTCGGGAACTAATAAAATCAAATTAGAATGTATCATTTCGAACTTTGAGGATATTAACAATACTATGTACATATTGTGTTACTTATATAACAAATTTATGTTTTACAACCAGTTTTACAACCAGTAATTGTATGAAATAAATTAGAAACATAAAATATGTTTTGAAGGCGTATCTGGTTGGTTTGAAACAGCTTTTAGCTGAATACATGACCATTTCAAAAACAAACGAAGTCGTCAAAGTAGGTAGTTTATCAAAAATGAATCACCGCACCTCATCGTATGACTGCAGTTTCGTTGTTACCCCGTATATGGGATTCAGCTTGTCATATACGCATTGGTGAGAGCGATATCATTCCCAACTCACAAACCTACTTGTGTGTTCACATAGCTTATACTTCAAGAGAAACGTGAGTACATTCCGCCACCAGTATTGCCAAGTATTGCAGAATACTTTCGATAGGTAGCGGAATGTACTCACGTTTCTCTCAAGTCAAATCAGTTAAAAATCATAAAGGGATAATTTTCCCTTTTAAGATACTATATTTAAGTAGAATAGCAAGAGGCCTTATGATTTGATTCCGTGTCCGTCCATTTGGATTATTTAGAGTTCATTAGAACGCTCCAAACTCCAAGCCAATCAGAGCGCTCCAAATTTTGAGGTAATCAGAACTATTTGATAAAATTGTTAATGACTAATTTTTAATAATTCATAGTTTTAATTCTTTCTATTATTAATAATAAGAATTTTAGTGCAGGGTCTCTGATATTTCATTATATTATGGCCATAAAAATAACCAACTGTTATATTGATTTTCGAAGTAATTTATCGATTATGGTAGCTATATGTTTTTTATCCCAGTCGTTGATAATGATAAAGTTTTATTACCAATCACATAAATTTGTTATATAAGCAAAATAATAACTATGTAGAATTCCCAACAAACATTTTAGCTGTAAATCGGCTATTAAATGGCTATTAAGAGGCTAAACAAAGCTATTAGCTAGTTAACAGCGGATTTACAGCTAAAATGTTTGTTGGGATTGTTATCAATGTTCGAAATGGCGCATTCAAATTTGATTTTATCAGTTCCCGAGATGTACAAACATTTAAAAAACTACACCGTAGATTCGGATACAAGACGTAAATTAGGCTATCCTTTCCAATCTGGCACGTATCCTGGTGGGGGACAATAATAATAAAGCCCTCTTTTTCACAAATTGAATTGATAAACGAAGGAGATGAAGTTTGCGTTAGATGCTCGAAAATATTTTCAGTACGAAATTTAGGTGGCGAATATAATAATAGAGAGCACTGTTATTACCATGTAAAAAAACGTTCTAGAAACGGTAAATGCGAGTGTTGTCAGAACGGCTTAAACTTACGTCCCTGCTGTCATAGGCAATCACATGTTTGGAGTGGCTTACGCGATGCCGCTACAAATGGACCTTATAACAACTTTATTTTGATGCCTGTTCCAAACGAAGAACCTTTGGATGGCAACTATGGAATCTATGCCATCGCCTGTGAAATGTGTTACACCACAGCAGGTATGGAATTAATTCAGGTTTCCGTTGTAGATGTAAATGGCAAGGTAAGTTATAACGCTTACCTTAAACCCGAGAACGAAGTAATTGATTACAATTCTTAACATTCGGGAATATCTGGCAAATGGTTGCGACAAAAGCCAAGAAAGTCGTTAGAAAATGTTCAAAACGATTTGAAGAAATTGATAAATCGTCACTGTATTGTAATTGGACACGCGCTTGAAAACGACTTAAGAGCATTAAAAATATTCCATGATAATGTGGTTGACACATCGGTAATTTATCCTCACTGCAATGGGTTTCCGTATAGGCGTTCTTTTAAGAGCATTCTCGCCCAAGTTTTAAACCGTCCAACTGAAAACTTAAGAAATGGATTGAAAAGCAAACAGAATGCTATGAATGCGATGGATCTTGTGATAAAAACGATTGAAAATGGATTAAATAATGGCGAAAAATAGACGGTCATCAGCTTAAGCACCAAAAATATTTACTCAGGGTAGACGAACCGAAAATGTCGTGTTCAAAAAATTCTTATATCTGTAAAAAAATTGTATACCTAATGTAAAATATCCTATTTATATAAATAAAAATAATTTAAATTAATAAAATGCACTCTTCTCGTAGGTTTCCGTAGGTAGGTACATCTTTATTTGTGACGCGTTTCGATCACAAACGATCTTCTTCGGACACACTACATTGAAATTATGATTAGTATTATATGAAAAAACTCCACTCCAAAAAAGCTCCGCCCCCTTGACCCCCGCGTTCCTTCTATTTTAGTCTCCGAGTAATATCTTTCACATGTTTTTCGGTACTAAACCGTTTATCATAGATTTCCTCGAGATTTAGGGGTGCCTATCTCGTTTCTTCTTACTGTTTTCCGAAGTGCGGCGTAGTTGTGTAACCGTGTTGGTTATAATAGGATAATCCCTTATAATTTTTATGTTGGTAATAAAAATTTACTATATTAGCAAATTTTCTTTTAGCGATCGGTTTCGGATTTAAATTTTTGGTAATAAAAATTTTGTTATTGAAAATGCATTATTGTGAATGCGAAGATGTTATTCGATAATCTACTCTATATTCAAATTATAAACTATAAATTTGAATTATACATGTGGTGCCGATTTTTCGTGTCAATTTTTGGTGTCGATTTTTGGTGTCGGTTTTTGATGTCGGTTTTTGGTGTCGATTTTTGCGAGGTAACGACCGTAAAAACATGTTTCATGTTAAAACTTATAAAATAATTCTTACAGTATTGGATTTCATTATAATGATTTGGTATATAAATTTTAACTTAAGTTAATGTAGATTGTAGACTAACCAGTGAATGATTAAATTTAAAAAAAGTTTTATAGTTCTTTTGAAAATTCGTTTACCAATAAATCTTGTTGCGATTTATAACCCTGAAAAAAAACCTAATCCTCGTGGTAGGGAGTTTAATCGTTGAGCCAGCACCTCATCACCTTTTCCGCTCTTACACCTATAATCAACCTCCAAATGTGGATGGAAAACCTATAAGACGACTTAACGCGAGAAAACCGTCAATTAAAATTGGAACATGGAATGTCCAAGGTATGTCGAATAAACTGAATCAACTTAATATCGAGAGTGGTGCCGGAGTGGACGATGAGGTTGTATGAAAGTATGGAGGGAGAACGGAGCATGACTATTGTGAAAGATTGATGGCATTCTGTAGAGCCAAATTGTTTAAAATTATTAACTCCTGGTTTTTCTCTCCATAAAAATATTCACATATTTACCTGGGAGAAATGTAACAAAATTCGGCCCATGACTACATAATTATGATCAAAAGACCAGCAGTCATTTTGCAAGTCAAAATTGCAGAGTTAGAAGAGAGGCGGATTGTAGATCTGATCACTACTTGGCAGTTTGTGTGTTAACATGTAAATCTATTTAACCGCCTTCCACCAAATACCGTTGATGTTTCTTCTGTCTTTGATATTGAATTGACACTCTGAGCATTCCGTTTTTTGCCGCAGATCAGTTAGTGATAGCACAGGATTTCTATAATATGCAATTTATGATAAAAAATGTAAAAAACTACTTTTCGGGTGTAAAGGAATGTAATCAAACGATAAAAATGATAAAATGATAATTATGATAAAAAGATTGTACAAAGGATTATGAAAAGTGGGATTTGCAGATCAGTATGACTAAGACCGAAAGTGGTTAATTCGGAAGCCAATTTTGAGGTGTTAATCAATGATCTTCTGACGATATAAAACGTAGACACTTTAAGTACATGGGTGCCAGTGTTAATAAGAATGGTATAGGCGAGGATAAATAAAAACAGAATACGAGAGGGCCGAAAACATCTTTTGTTTTGTTTATAAGGGTCGGAAGGGGAGCAAATCTTAAACAAAACAAAGGAAATCGAACGTGTCGGGATCGTCCTTGAGCAGGAGTGATAAGTAACACCACATCATAAGTGGTGTGGTTTATTTATACCAGCGGTTAATCTCTACCTAAAAGAAGGTATTAACCTCTGAAAAGAAACGCAAAAATTTACTTTTTTAAATTTAAATTTTATTTAAACAAAATTAGGTTAAAAACAACTTTGGATCAGAAATTGAAATACAAAAGGATATTATTCACCCTGAATAATCACCGTAATCAAATAAGGCTTGATCGTATTCATAAGCTTCTATAATTCGGCCACCAAAATACCTCCCATTTAACGCAGTGCGCGCTTTTTCCGCATCACTTGCTTCGTTGTAGTGCAAAAATATTTTAATAACCACTTCGGCATCGTCGTCATCGGATTGCTTTTCTTGAAAAACAACGACATTCGCAAGAGTTCCAAATTTTTTACATTCTTCTTGAATTTCTTCCTGCAGGGATTCGTCCACATCTTCAGGTCCTACCATGTTTTTCAATATAACCACACTAGAAGTAACATTCCTCATTAATTTTTGCATCATTACTTGGCGAGAGCTGTGGCCTTTAATTGTCATATTTTCAATTTCTTGTAGCGATTGTGGTTCTTCCGAATTCAATAATTTGTTTTTTATTTCTTCACGATGCTGTCTCTGAGCGTCTTGTTCTTCATAGGTAACATTTTTTATTTGGCTGATCGCTGAAAGGTGTTCTTGTACATCGGTAAACGGATTTGTGATGACTATAGTAGTAGCAGATGCAGAAGCTTCGGGTAGCGTTTGAGATCCAAGTTGGGGTATGACTATGCCGGGGGGTTGTAACACGGACGGCTTTGTTGAAATTTGCGCTTCTACAATTTTTGCTGCTGCATTCAATGCATTTAGTTTTGCAGTGGCAGCAGCTGCAGCGATGACGGAGGCACTAGGTATAACATTTTGATCTTGCGAAAAACCTTTAAGAGCACTTAGGGGTGTTATTGCGAGTCCCACACGTAAGAGCTTCCCGCCCAAATTAAATAAATTCATCCCGTTCACGGCTTCATTCACTGCTCCACCAGATTCGTATTCAATGAACCCATACTCTTTGTGCTTCTTGGTAACAGTATCTCTGACAAATTTACAAAATTTGATGGGACCGAACGCTTCAAAAATGTCTCGAATATCTTTTTCAGTCACTCCAGGATGAATAGAGGCGATGTAAATTCGATTATAACTTCTAGCATCTTTTTTAATTTCTTCGATAATCGGCTGAGCTTGTGTCATATTGCTGGATTGACTAATTACCTTAATGTGTCTTCCACCAATCACAGCATTATTCATTTGCTCTAGCGCTAATTGTGCAGCTTCTGGTAACTCGTAATCAATGAAAGCGTAACCTTTGTGCCTCTGTATTGCAGGATCCCACGACATGCTGATTGATTTGATAGAACCAAAAGGAAGAAATGCTTTACGAATGCTCTCCTCTTTGACTTCAAAATTAATACTTCCAATGTAGAGTCTGCACATGAGTTGAAACGCCTGTTGACGTGCCTGATAAGTTTTTTCTCGTTCTTCTTCAATTTTTTGGAGTTCTTCTTTTTGTTTTCTGCGGTTGTCTTCAATAGTTACCTCCATCGCATAACTTTTTGCTCGAATAATTTTTCTTCTATCACTCGACGTTAACTTAGGCAACTGTTTTGCTCCAGGACCAAATATCACTTCACCGACTTGAACTAAATTACTTACCGCGAATTGGACCATATTTAATTTTCTATATCGTTTTCTTGTACTTTGGATTCGTCTTCTGATTTCTAGTTGTGATTTACAATTTACAATAATTATTAAATTTAACAACGCTTTAACTACTTATATACTGTATAATGGAATTTACCCTTTGCCAACTTAAAAATTTTTCTCAAATATAATATTGTCACATTATAAAACAAGGAACAATTCTAAGATGACTTGGAAAAACTATACGATACGCTGCCAAAACACGGTACGGCGATTATTCTGGGTGATTTTAATGCTCAAATAGGGAAGGAAAATTACATAGAGGGTGTTGCTGGCAAGGAAACTATACACGCAGAGACAAACGACAATGGTAATATGTAACAATCAATTGTTACATGAAGTTTTGCGTTGACAAATTTTTTTTGTTTGATCGGTCCTTGATCATCAGATTAAGTCTATATAGGTTGAAAATTATAATCTTAAAGCACAGAATATTTTTGTAACCTATCATGATATTTAAATTAGATTTGAATTATGCGGACGGACGGAGCCAAATCATAAGGCTTCTTGTTATACTTTGTATAGAAGCCTAAAATTATATCAGGGCCGTACCCGCTTCTCGTGAGGAAGTTCAGATTTTTATTCTTGTCGCCAACTAAATTGGTTCTAAACTGTTAAAAACTGCCTGTGTAAATTTGGTTCACTCATCCAGGTACTTAATTCGACACAATGGAAACCGTCAAGTATCTACTCTATATATATAAAAAGATAAGGGTTTTTATGCAACGTTTTTATGCAACGATTTTATGCAACGATTTTATGCAACGTTTTCGATAATAGGATAATCTGACAACAAATAAAAAATTCTATTATATAATTCAAAGGGAATCTACTCTATATATATCTGTGGCTTGGTACAAGAAATGACTATGTCGAAAATCGTGACTTTTCAGGAGCTGCAATTTCCTTTTTACATTGAAAACTTCATGTTTTTATGAAGTACTTTGGCCAAAAATCTCAAAACAGACGAAAACTGACTTGGTCACTTCTTGTACCAAGCCACAGATATAAAAAGATAAGGGTTTTTATGCAACGTTTTTATGCAACGATTTTATGCAACGTTTTCGATAATAGGATAATCTGACAACCAATAAAAAATTCTATTATATAATTCAAAGGGAATGCAATATAAATTAAAAACCAAAATTGGTAAACATCGATTTATCAATTTAACAAGGTAGTTCTCCAAGATTTTCTTCGTTTTAAAATATAAGGCTGGTAATCCCTTATCCATAAAACGTTTTGCAATTTCATTGGCTATTGGTTAAAAAAAAGAACCAATCATTAATTTGATTTAAAATTGTTATTCAAAATCGTTCCATAAAAAGATTGCACATAAAGTTTTATGTTTTACTTATATGGAGTAAAAGAGTACGGATTATCTGACCCGTAATCAGATAATCAGATTATTGCTTTCTTCGGATCACCGGATCATTGAATCACCGTATCATCGGATTATAGCCTATATGTATGTATATATTTATAGGACGTTGATGTCTATATATTAAGTAAGTTAAAGAAGTTTTACTATCACGATCACAATTTGGAGAATTAAGTACTATAAAAGTAATTGAAGTAAAAAATAATTTAATACTATTGTCCAAAAATTACTACCATTCTACCTTTAAATTCAATAGCTGTTCGAGAGTTAACATCTAATCGCTACCTTTCAACTTTGATCATATCACAAAATTTAATGAGATCCTGACGGTTAAAACATAGTTTCGGCTAGAGATGAGCACTCATTTAAAAGTTATCTTTAACCAAAAAAGGATTTTACGTTTTCCGACTGTTATAATTAGCGGAGCTTTTTTAATTCTAAGAACAGATGGAATAAAAGCAAACAAAGGAGTGCGACCACAACGGGATACATCCTCAGATACTGAAAGTACACAGAAAGAAAGAAAAAAACATCTACTGAACGTTCGAGAAAACACAAAACTAGACAGCAACAACTACAAGAGAAACAAGAACCTTCAACATCAAGACCACCAGCAACAACTTCAACTGAAAGAAGCAGAAAAAGAAGAGCGCTACAGCAACCATCGACAGATCTGGCTACTGTTTTAGAATCGGTACAATTACAAGAGGAACAAGAACCTTCAACATCAAACCCACCAGCAAAAACTTCAACCGAAAGAAACAGAAAACGAAGAGCGCTACAGCAACCATCGACAGATCTGGCCACTGTTTTAGAATCGGTACAACTACAAGAGGAACAAGAACCTTCAACATTAAAACCACCAGCAAAACCTTCAACTGAAAGAAGCACAAAAAGAAGAGCGCTACAGCGATCATCGACAGATCTGGTCACTGTTTTGGAATCGTAACTCCTCATGATGCGGGTGAAATGACCGAGAAATGTTCAAATTGTGATGCTATTTTTTGGAAAAATGAATTTTGCAAGAAAAGTTTTTGTCATAATGGAAAAGTTAAACTGTCCAAATTATTGCCAGGATCCAAATTGGATACTGGCGATACATCTGCAAGCGGATTACCATTTGTACTACATAGACGACAATTTCCGATAGTGTTGGCATTCGCTATAACTATAAATAAATGTCAAGGGCAGAGCTTTGACAAAGTTGGTATAAATATCGATAGGCCTTTGTTTAGTCACGGACAGCTATATGTAGCATTATCAAGATGTCGAGCAAAGGATGGAATACAAATTCAAAGTACAAGCGACATAACAAAAAAATGTCGTATGGAAAGAAGTTTTATAACTCGCTAGATTTCTCATTTATATGGAACTAGCTGGCACGGGCGGCATTCGCCGCCCTTAGCCATCTAGACCCAGAATAGATCCGAGAAGGCCATAGTTGTTCGGCCTTCGGCCTCACAGGGGGAGGACCATAATAGATCCACAAAGGCCATAGTTGTTCGGCCTTCGGCCTCACAGGGCGGACCATAATAGATCTGTGAAGGCCATAGTTGATCGGCCGTCAGCCTCACAGGGCGGACCATAATAGATCCATGAAGGCCATAGTTGTTCGGCCTTCGGCCTCACAGGGCGGACCATAATAGATCCGTGAAGGCCATAGTTGTTCGGCCTTCGGCCTCACAGAGCGAACCATAATAGATCCGTGAAGGACATAGTTGTTCGGCCTCACAGGGCGGACCATAATAGATCTGTGAAGGCCATAGTTGTTCGGCCTTCGGCCCCATAGGGCGGACCATAATAGATCCGTGAAGGCCATAGTTGTTCGGCCTCACAGTGCGAACCATAATAAATCCGTGAAGGCCATAGTTGTTCGGCCTTCGGCCTCACAAGGCGGACCATAATAGATCCGTGAAGGCCATAGTTGTTCGGCATTCGGCCTCACAGGGCGGACCATAATAGATCCGTGAAGGCCATGGTTGTTCGGCCTTCGGCCTCACAGGGGGAGGACAATAATATATCCGTGAAGGCCATAGTTGTTCGGCCTTCGGCCTCACAGGGCGGACCATAATAGATCCATGAAGGCCATAGTTGTTCGGCCATGGGACTCACAGGGCGGACCATAATAGATCCGTGAAGGCCATAGTTGTTCGGCCTTCGGCCTCTCAGGGCGGACCATAATAGATCCATGAAGGCCATAGTTGTTCGGCCATGGGCCTCACAGGGCGGACCATAATAGATCCGTGAAGGCCATAGTTGTTCGGCCTTCGGCCTCTCAGGGCGGACCATAATAGATCAATGAAGGTCATAGTTGTTCGGCCTTCGGCCTCACAGGGAGGACCATAATAGATCTGCGAAGGCCATAGTTGTTCGGCTTTCGGCCTCACAGGGCGGACCATAATAGATCCGTGAAGGCCATAGTTGTTCGGCCGTCGGCCTCACAGGGCGGACCATAATAGATCCGTGAAGGCCATAGTTGTTCGGCCTTCGGCCTCACAGGGCGGACCATAATAGATCCGTGAAGGCCATAGGTGTTCGGCCTTCGGCCTCACAGAGCGAACCATAATAGATCCGTGAAGGCCATAGTTGTTCACTATTATTTTCAAGTTTCGAAAGATTGCTGCAGATTTTCAAAAAAACGCAATTTTAAAATTCTTCGTTTTTGGGAAGTCGGAAGAGATGGTTTTTGCTCTCTCTCCGTCGCCCCCGAACCCCCATCTCAAATATTTCGCCGTCAACGGATTTAGTAATTATTTGTATTATTTTGAGCGTTGAAATTACTAAATTCTAATATATTAATTTGTTAGTGGTTTTCATTTTTCGAATTAAAGCCGCCATCCCGCCATCTGTTGACAGTGTTTTGAATCACTGACAGTATGTGTGTTGACAGTGTTTGGAATCACTGACAGTTTGTCAGAATATTTCGATTTTTGACAAATTAAATTTTTTGTTTGCAAGACTTGTGATTTGATTTATCGAAAAAAGCGGATAACATTTTTCCCCGCTCGAATTTTTTCTCCATTTATGCACGAATAGTTGCGCCTGGACCTACAGAATAACTGTGCAAAATTTGGTTGAGATCGGTCCAAGGGTGTAGGAACGTGCAGGCCAGCCCGGCCCTGTAAGTAAGTAAGGGTTTGTTAACTGGGTTAAGTACCCAGGTAACTGGGTACTTAACCTAAGGGTAAAGTATACAATGTATCAATAAAAAAATCGAAAAACGCGAATAACTTTGCTCCCCGCGAGAATTTCTTCTCCATTTATGCACGAATAGTTGCGCCTGGACCTACAGAATACCTGTGCAAAATTTGGTTAAGATCGGTCCAAGGGTGTAGGAACGTTCAGGCCAGCCCGGCCCTGTAAGTAAGTAAGGGTTTGTTACCTGGGTTAAGTACCCAGGTAACTGGGTACTTAACCTAAGGGTAAAGTATACAGTGTATCAGTAAAAAATCGAAAAACGCGAATAACTTTGCTCCCCGCGGGAATTTTTTCTCCATTTATGCACGAATAGTTGCGCCTGGACCTACAGAATAACTGTGCAAAATTTGGTTGAGATCGGTCAAAGGGTGTAGGAACGTATAGCGAACAAACAAACAAACAAACAGACAAGCTCTTTTATATATATAGATTATGAGGTGGCGAAATGGGGGTGGCCAAGAAGGTCATTGGCCGTGTAGTTAGAGCAATCGACTACAGATGCTAAAGGCATTGGTTCGAGTCCAGTAGGAGTCAATTTTCTTTCGGACTTTCTTTCCTCCAATGAACCGTCTTCGTGCTTCGGAGGGCACGTTAAGCCGGCGGTCCCCCTGATTTGAGCTGATCTAATATGTCAAACAGGATAATAAAAAAAATCACCCCTACTCCCCATCGACTACGCAATCGCGGGACTTCTCAGAACTCGGTCATCGAACGGACGTCCCTGGTTCGTGGTGCCGGCCATTGTTGGGGAGTTTTAGTCGGTGGTGAGGGCGAGAGACCGCCTAACGGCTGCGGTCATACTTAGCAGTGTCGACATTGTGGGTCAGGCTGGGGGTGAGCAACAAAGTGGAAGCAGTACAATGGGCCCGGTAGAGTGGCCTAAGTGCGTGCAAGTTAATACTTGCCCCTCCCCCTCCCCCGAAATCCAAAATCCAATGGGGGTGGCTCAACCGTAAATCGGCCGGGAACATTGGGCTGCGAAGCGGCCCAAGGGGGTTGGGCCGCCGAAGGCGGCCAGGGGGGCGGAGCCCCCCTAGTATAATATAATTTGTTTGGCGGCATCTTCCAAAAATTAGTGATCGAAGTTACAGTATTTGAAAACTCCAAAATAATCATATATCAAGCCAGTAAGACTATCTAGAAACAGTGATGACACACAAATCAGATAGCAATTGGTGGCCCATGCTGATGCAAAACTTTAGCCCTTCTTGTCGTCAGTGTACTTTACCTATCTCGTAAGTAATTGTTAATTTTATGCTGTCTAAAAGCCAAAAGTGTTTTTGTTTCATTGACCATCAGTTCCATGCTTTTGGCTTGTTTTTACATTTTATTGAAGGTTTCTCTACCAATGGTCTTCTCGATCTTGCCATCAATATACCACATGGTCCGCATATGCAACCAGTTGCACCTCTTTGTCTATGATCATGGCTTTACAATCTGTTCTTCTCACTATACCCTGAAATACTTACATATATTGAATAGAGTTGCCGACAACGAGTCACCCTGTCGTACTCCTCATTGATGTGGAATGCATCTGTATTTCCTTTCCTCGTAGAGATTGTCGCTTGCGTTACCTTCAGTCATTCTTACAAGTTGTATTAGTTTGTTTGGTATGCTTAAGCTTATCATTTATTCTATTATTTTATTTCTATTCGCCTAGTTAAGTTCGCTTAGTTAAGTAAGATAAGTAAAAATTTTTGTAGCAAAAAAAATTATAGCAATAAAAGTTAAAGTAAAAATTTATTTGTTATTCATATAAATAATACAATCCACAAAAAGTTAAATATTTTTACAATAATAATCTTCAATATTCCGGTACATGCATATTTGACTTCATATCATTTTACTTAGTTATTTTACGTTTGGCTATTTGGACCAGGCGTGTGACCAAAAGGATAGTTGGCAACATTAACAAATCTTTTGTTATACTGCATGCGTTTTTTGGCACGTCCAGTCTTCTTCTTCCGTTTTTCCTGTTTCTCAACTTTAGGTGTTTGACCTCTCACTTTACCTGCACGAGCAAGGGAGCCGTGAACTTTACCACCTAGCAAATTTAAAGTAATTTCCAAATCAGTATCCTCAAAAAGTGATACCAATGTGTCATCACTAATTGGTCGTCCACTTCCGAATACGTTTATCTCTGCAACGTCCACTTGCATTAATTTCGCAACTTCTCTTTTTACTTCAACAATAGTTTCCGTGCCTTTGCACGTTAAAACGTGAGTCGAATCTGTTCTGATTTGCAATTGCATTTTGATAGCTATAGTTTTTTCAAATGGATGAAAGATTTAAATTTCCATTGAGTGCAAATTTCATTATATAATATTTTTATGAAGGATTATCAGCTTAAGAGATTAAGTACTGCGATGTTCTTTGCTCTACCGAATTGGTAAATCAAAGGAATGAACGAGTTTTAAGTTAAAATTTAAAGGAAAGTTGAATTATTGAGAGATCATGGCAAGGCGATACAACGAGTAATTCGTTATAAAAAAATTATAAAATTTATATCATGGTAAAATTATTTGTTACTAGCGGGCACGGGCGGCATCCGCCGCCCTTAGCCATCTGGACCCAGAATAGATCCGAGTAGGCCATAGTTGTTCGGCCTTCGGCCTCACAGGGGGAGGACCATAATAGATCCGCGAAGGCCATAGTTGTTCGGCCTTCGGCCTCACAGAGAGAGGACCATGATAGATCCGCGAAGGCCATAGTTGTTCGGCCTTCGGCCTCACAGGGGGAAGACCATAATAGATCGGTGAAGGCCATAGTTGTTCGGCCTTCGGCCTCACAGGGCGAACGATAATAGATCCGTGAAGGCCATTGTTGTTCGGCCTTCGGCCTCACAGACCGGACCATAATAGATCCGTGAAGGCCATAGTTGTTCGGCCTTCGGCCTCCCAGAACGGACCATAATAGATCCGTGAAGGCCAAAATTGTTCGGCCTTCGGCCTCACAGACCGGACCATAATAGATCCGTGAAGGCCATAGTTGTTCGGCCTTCGGCCTCACAGACCGGACCATAATAGATCCGTGAAGGCCATAGTTGTTCGGCATTCGGCCTCACAGCCCGGACCATAATAGATCCGTGAAAGTCAAAGTTGTTCGGCCTTCGGCCTCACAGACCGGACCATAATAGATCCGTGAAGGCCATAGTTGTTCGGGCTTCGGCCTCACAGACCGGACCATAATAGATCCGTAAAGGCCATAGTTGTTCGGCCTTCGGCCTCACAGACCGGACCATAATAGATCCGTGAAGGCCATTATAGTTGTTCGGCCTTCGGCCTCACAGACCGGACCATAATAGATCCGTGAAGGTCAAAGTTGTACGGCCTTCGGCCTCACAGACCGGACCATAATAGATCCGTGAAGGCCATAGTTGTTCGGCCTTCATCTGTCATCTATCATCTGTCATCTTTCATCTGTCATCTGTGATCTGTCATCCGTCATCCGTCATCTATCATCTGTCATCCGTCATCTGTCATCCGTCATCTGTCATCTGTCATACATACATAATCTTCACGTAAAGTTACATCTTCATGTAAAGTTAAATCTTCCGCAAAGAGGTGGATCTTCTACGAAGAGGTGGATTTGCGTCTTCTTGCACAATTCCGGCGAGTTCTGCGACTTATATAAAGTGCTCCGGTCTTATTCGCGGCATTCAGATTAATTTGTTAGTGGTTTTTTTGTTAGTGGTTTGCATTTTTCGAATTAAAGCCGCCATCCCCGCCATCTGTTGACAGTATTTTCAGATTAATTTGTTAGTGGTTTTTTGTTAGTGGTTTGCATTTTTCGAATTAAAGCCGCCATCCCCGCCATCTGTTGACAGTATTTTGAATCACTGACTGTACGTCAGATTAATTATTTGACAAATTAAATTTTTTGTCAAACTTGTGATTTGATTTTCGAAAAAAGCGAATAACTTTTTTCCCCGCTCGAATTTCTTCTCCATTTATGCACGAATAGTTGCGCCTGGAGCTACAAAATAACTGTGCAAAATTTGGTTGAGATCGGTCCACGGGTCTAGGAGCGTATAGCGAACACGCAAACAAACAAACACGCAGATCTTCTCTTTTATATATTTAGATTTGTTAATTATAATTATATTAGTAAATATTGTTATTAAAACTAGGTTAATTAGAATTAGTTGTGTTAAGCACACTAAAAAAAGGTTTTCGTGATGACATTTATTATAACAGCTTGGTGCGATAAATTAAAAGGACGATTATTCGCCTCAATTTAAACGTTAAAGTGCATCGTGTCTCCAATTTACAGTTCGTTCCTAAAAAAACATTATTTAAATGAAGATTAAGTGTGGTAAAATTCATTAAAGTTACCGGCCAATGAAAACTTGCTACATCAAAAACAGGCATGCGTTGAAATTTCAACGAAAATTTATATCCTTGTCGACGAAATTGTTTACCTTAACAACGAAGAGAACGATAAAAATAACCAAAGTGAATGGACGCACAAATTTGTGTTGTTCCAGAAAATTTGTAAAAAATGTGTTTTTAAAACCCAAGTAGGGTTAAGTAACGTGGATGTGTTCTGGAAAAGGTTAAAATATATTGAAAATGTTAAAAAATATTAATACACTCACAAAAACTCAAATTTTGGTATTGATGGCCGAGGAAATATTTGGATGATTGATGAAAATTAACTGGATAATCACAGAAAGAAAACTGGAAAAAATTATAGGTGTAAACAACCGGTACACTCACGCTTATAAACGAACGATGATGCAATTCGAAAGTGGGGTAAGATTTATTTAACTATCCAAGTGCGGGAATTTTAAAACATTAAAATCAGAAAATCCTTTTTTATTTTACAAACATTTATTTAGATTTATCATTTATTAATTAAGAATTTGTTACATTTAGTTTTAAAGCACATGGTTAGAATTTTCTTTCGTCTCCATGACGACAATTTGTGCAAAATTTATTAATTTCATTAAAAATCAAATTGCCATGATTCTAATTTATTTGAATTTAAATCAATTTTATAAACAGTGTGAAAATATGAATCTTGTTCATTCTGTAGATGAGCGAATGCAGTAAGGTAAATTTTACAAACAATCAAAGAATTTCTTTCACTTTTGAGCTAGCTGAGGTAAATACAAAATTAAATCCACAAGTAACTTATCATTGTGGGATAAGCATTCCAGGTAAGGGTCTCATTATTATAATAAGCTTGATTTATCTCATTAAGGTAAGGGGTCATTGCAGTACGTTGTTGGTATCCGAATACTTGGTTCGACTCTGGGCTCAGTGAAACTTTATTCTGATCGTCTCCCCTCAGAAGGCAATGGCAAACCACCGAGGTGTAATCTGTGTGGTACAGCCTCTTCAACTTCAACGCCATCTTAATATTTCATCATTCATAAGAACATAACCAAAATTTCATTTCGATCTGTCAGTTCGTTCTTTGTTTGCAAGCCATTTGAAATTGACGTGTCAGTGTATTTTTTAACAATGAAAAATATTGAACAGCGTGCAGTGATTAAATTCTTTGTAAAAAAAGGTTTAAAGGTAATAGAAATTCTCACTCTTCATTCATTCACACTCTCCTTATTATTAGTTTATACTGTTAGGAGGGTGTTTAAACTATTAAATAAATAAATAAATAAATACCGAATTGGTAGATGTGTTAGGTGAATCCGCTCCTTTAAAGACAATAGTTTGTAAATGGACTGGTTTGTTTAAAAGTGGTCGTGCAAACCTTGAAGACTATCCACGTGAAGGACGTCCAAAAACTGCATCAACACCAGAAATTATCGCAAAAATACAGGATGTGGTTTTGGAAGATCATCAATTGACCGAAAGACATTTTGTAGAAGCTCTAGGCATTTCGTTAGGCACAGTAAGCAATATTTTATGTCCAGATCTAGATCAGGTTGATAATCATGGGATACCGAACAATCTCGGCACTAGGGGCAGGAGCCATAGCGAGAATTCTACGCTAATCCTAGAGATACATCAATAGGCTAGTGTCAATTAAAGAGATAAAGAAGAAAAGAACTAATACATTTTTAGGAAAAGAAATTAACGCGACGAACTACAAATATAAAACCGAGATCAAAAGAAAGATGGATGCGGTAATAAGATGTGGGAGAAAACAGAAAATGGTAGAATCGCACATCTCTTCATACCTGAAGTCAGCCAGAAACAAGAAATGAACAACACATTCGAAATGACTTCACTGCTCACAGGGCATGGCGAGTTTGGCAGACAACTCAGGATACTGGCGAAGTCACCGGACGGACTGTGTTACAAAATTTAAATTAAGAAAATAGTAGTAAAAGTAATGTAAATTGAAGAATATGCTGCAACTTCTTTTAAACATTGTAATTGATTTTTTTAAATATTTTATATAAAATAAATTTTGTTTTTATACATCTTTATAAAAAAATAAAATATTTAAAAAAATCAATTACAATGTTTAAAAGAAGTTGCAGCATATTCTTCAATTTACATTACTTTTACTACTATTTTCTTAATTTAAATTTTGTTCTTGTTTCTTTTGGGCTACGTCAGGATTGGCTTGATGAGCTTGAAACACAAGCACCGCTTCTTCCACTTTACTTTTCAGGGACTCAATGTGTTCCAGCATGTGATACGGTTGGTAGATGTTAATCTCCAACAACATTCTGGTGATCTTTGCGGAAAATTCTGGTTGCAATCCCTGGTTTAGCGGGAATAATCGTTCGCCAATCATTTGCTTCTTGTCCTCCGATTATGCGCCGTCCGATAACAAAGTTGTTGTCGGTTGTTGTCCTTCATCACACGTTTTTTGTGCACACGAGAGTTCGCTACTTTTTCGATATCAAATGGGCATTGTGTTCTTCTTTACGTTAAGCCAAAACAACATAGAGTGATTTTCTGCCGACGATTCGGCCGTTTATCTCGGTAATAGCTTTGGTTGCCTCTTCGGCAGACGAAAAGCTCACTGAGCCAAAACCACGGCTGCGACCTTCTTCTAACATAACTTTAACTGAAATAATGCTTCCAAATAGCATAATAATGTTGTCCTTCTTCACATGTTTTGCGTGCACACGAGAGTTCGCTATTTTTTCGATATCAAATGGGCATTGCGATCTTCTTTAAGTTGAGCCAAAGCAACATAGAGTGATTTTCTGCCGACGATTCGGCCGCTTATCTGGGTAATAGCTTTGGTTGCATCTTCGGCAGACGAAAAGCGCACTGAGCCAAAACCACGGCTGCGACCTTCTTCTAATGTAACTTTAACTGAAATATAATGCTTCCAAATAGCATAATAATCTTGTCCTGCTTCACACGGTTTGCGTGCACACGAGAGTTCGCTATTTTTTCGATATCAAATGGGCATTGCGATCTTCTTTAAGTTGAGCCAACGCAACATAGAGTGATTTTCTGCCGACGATTCGGCCGTTTATCTGGGTAATACCTTTGGTTGCCTCTTCGGCAGACGAAAAGCGCACTGAGCCTAAACCACGGCTGCGACCTTCTTCTAATGTAACTTTAACTGAAATAATGCTTCCAAATAGCATAATAATCTTGTCCTGCTTCACACGGTTTGCGTGCACACGAGAGTTCGCTATTTTTTCGATATCAATTGGGCATTGCGATCTTCTTTAAGTTGAGCCAAAGCAACATAGAGTGATTTTCTGCCGACGATTCGGCCGTTTATCTGGGTAATAGCTTTGGTTGCCTCTTCGGCAGACAAAAAGCGCACTGAGCCAAAACCACGGCTGCGACCTTCTTCTAACGTAACTTTAACCGAAATAATGCTTCCAAATAGCATAATAATGTTGTCCTTCTTCACACGGTTTGCGTGCACACGAGAGTTCGCTATTAATATGGAACATGTTTTTACGGTCGTTACCTCGCAAAAATCGACACCAAAAACCGACACCAAAAATCGGCACCACATGTATAATTCAAATTTATAGTTTACTAGGGGGGCTCCGCCCCCCTGGGCGCCTTCGGCGACCTAACCCCCTTGGGCCGCTTCGCGTCCCAATATTCCCGGCCGATTTACGGTTGAGACACCCCCATTTCGCCACCTCGTAATTCCATATAAATGAGAAATCTTGCGAGTTATAAAACTTCTTTCCATACGACATTTGTTATGTCGCTTGTACTTTGAATTTGTATTCCATCCTGTGCTCGACATCTTGATAATGCTACATATTTATCGTCGCTATCAAAACGTAAAGGCGTATCTCGATTTTCCTCACTTTACAGGAGAGCGAAATAAAGAAAAGTATTACCGTTCTTATTTTCTTCATAACTCAAATACTATTGAATATATCGTATTTCTTTTTACACAGTTATTGATAACAATATTCATAATCATTTCTAATATTTCAAACTGTGATTGGCTTTATTATTAATGTTACTTTTTAGCGTTTATTTGAGATCGGCCTGGAACTTATTTTGGCTATAAAATGCAAACGGTGCATAATCGAGCTGTGCATTTTCGTCACATCACTGAGATCATTATCCAGCAAGTAATGGTATATATAACTCATTTTTGCCATAACTGTTCATGACTAAACAAAGGCCTATCGATATTTATACCAACTTTATCAAAGCTCTGCCCTTGACATTTATTTATAATTTATTATAGCGAATGCCAACACTATCGGAAATGGTCGCCTATGTATGTAGTACAAATGGTAATCTGCTTGCAGATGTATCGCCAGTATCCAATTTGGATAATATTCCAAAAAATAGCATCACAATTTGAACATTTCTCGGCATCATGAGGAGTTACTGATTCCAAAACAGTGACCAGATCTGTCGATGATCGCTGTAGCGCTCTTCTTTTTCTGCTACTTTCAGTTGAAGGTTTTGCTGCTGGTTTTAATGTTGAAGGTTCTTGTTCCTCTTGTAGTTGTACCGATTCTAAAACAGTGGCCAGATCTGTCGATTGTTGCTGTAGCGCTCTTCTTTTTCTGCTTCTTTCGGTTGAAGTTTTTGCTGGTGGTTTTGATGTTGAAGGTTCTTGTTCCTCTTGTAATTGTATCGATTCTAAAACAGTGGCCAGATCTGTCGATGGTTGCTGTAGCGCTCTTCTTTTTCTGCTTCTTTCAGTTGAAGTTGTTGCTGATGGTCTTGATGTTGAAGGTTCTTGTTTCTCTTGTAGTTGTTGCTGTCGAGTTCTGTATTCTCTCGAACGTTCAGTTGATGTTTGTCGTCTTGTTATTTCTTTCTGTGTCACTTTCAGTATCTGAGGATGTATCCGGTTGTGGTCGCACTTCTTTGTTTACTTTTATTCGATCTGTTCTTAGAATTAAGGAAGCTTCGCTAGTTATAACAGTCGAAAAAGGTAAAAGCCTTTTTTGGTTAAAGGTAACTTTTGTGATGTGATCAGTTGAAGGGTAGCGATTAGATGTTAACTCTCGAACGGCTATTGAATTTAAAGGTAGAATGGTAGTCATTTTTGGACAATAGTTTTAAATTATTTTTTACTTCAATTACTTTTATAGTACTTAATTTTCCAGATGGTGATCGCGATAGTACAACTTCTTTAACTTACTTATTAATATATAGACATCAACGTCCTATATATAGGCTACTAGATGATACCCCGTCCGAGGACGGGCAGCTAGAAGGACGGGCAGCTACCCAAGGTAACTTAAGTTGAATGAAGATTAAGGAAAGCTCTCAGTGCAATCCAAAAGCCATATGACCTTGGCTGCCTGCCCGTCCTTCTAGCTGCCCGTCTTCGGACGGGGTATCATCTAGTATAACAATAGATTCCCATGTTGATCGAGCGGTTGCGGAATCTTCACTTTTCCTTTATGACAGCAGTTGTTAAATTGTTTATCAACTGGACGCTCCTTGGCGAAATTCTTGGAGCCGCAGAACTGACAGATGGAATTCATTTCTCCACAATCGTGTCGAGTAACGTGAGATTCATCAAATCTCAATGCTCTTATTTGGAGTTGAATTGCTTGACTTTGGTATCGATTTTCTTTCTGTCGATGTATCGCATGGGATCGAGCGTTAGCAGCTTGCCGCGCTTGAGTTTCTTCTAATGTTTCACGTTGTTGACGTATCGCATGGGACCGAGCGTCAGCAGCTTGCCGCGCTTGAGTTTCTTCTAAAGTTTCACGTTGTTGACGTATCGCATGGGACCGAGCGTCAGCAGCTTGCCGCGCTTGAGTTTGTTCCAAAGTTTCACGTTGTCGACGTATCGCATGAGACCGAGCGTCAGCTTGTCGCTGTGATCGAAGCTGTTCTTCTGTGTTATTAGCTCTTGTACGTGCTTTTCTCTCACGATTTAATCGCCGTCGCTTTGCAGCAGGATTTTCAAAATTTTCATTATCCATTATGGAAGTTCACATAATGCTTTTTTGGAAATAGCTGTCATAATTTTTCACCGATATAGGAAATTTAAATACGTTAATACGTTGATCTGTTTTTTCAATGCAGACCAAATATAAGTTATATTTTATTTACATAACTAGATGATACCCCGTCCGAGGACGGGCAGCTAGAAGGACGGGCAGCTACCCAAGGTCATATGGCTTTTGGATTGCACTGAGAGCTTTCCTTAATCTTCATTCAACTTAAGTTACCTTGGGTAGCTGCCCGTCCTTCTAGCTGCCCGTCCTCGGACGGGGTATCATCTAGTTTAAAATAAGTAAAAAAATTTTAAATACTGATTAAGTTTAATTTAATTTAAAAAAATATATGTAAGTTTTTTGTTTATTTATTTAATGTTGTTCTCATTTCTTATTATAAAAGGCCAAGTCCTTCCTTCCTTCTATCTGTCCCACGGAAATACCCGAAGCAAACCGAACCGAACGCATAAAGGATAATTTCATAACCAATCGGATGAACGTATCATCGTATCAACGTATCATCGTATCATCGGATCAACGTATCATCGGATCAACGTATCAACGTATTTAAATGTCCTATATAGGTGAAAAATCTCTTATTATAAAACGCCAAGTCCTTCCTTCCTTCCTTCGGTCTGTCCCACGGAAATACCCGAAGCAAACCGAACCGAACGCATAACGGATAATTTCATAACCAATCGGATGAACGTATCATCGTATCAACGTATCATCGGATCAACGTATCGCATGGGACCGAGCGTCAGCAGCTTGCCGCGCTTGAGTTTCTTCTAAAGTTTCACGTTGTTGACGTATCGCATGGGACCGAGCGTCAGCAGCTTGCCGCGCTTGAGTTTGTTCCAAAGTTTCACGTTGTCGACGTATCGCATGAGACCGAGCGTCAGCTTGTCGTTGTGATCGAAGCTGTTTTTCTGTGTTATTAGCTCTTGTACGTGCTTTTCTCTCACGATTCAATCGCCGTCGCTTTGCAGCAGGATTTTCAAAATTTTCATTATCCATTATGGAAGTTCACATAATGCTTTTTTGGAAATAGCTGTCCTATATAGACAAAATGATACGATGATACGTTGATACGATGATACGTTGATACGATGATACGTTGATACGTTGATCCGATGATACGTTGATACGATGATACGTTGATACGATGATACGTTGATCCGATGATACGTTGATCCGATGATACGTTGTGCGTTCGGTTCGGTTCGGTTTGCTTCGGGTATTTCCGTGGGACAGACAGAAAGAAAGAAAGAAAGAAAGACTTGGCCTTTTATAATAAGAGACTAGATGATACCCCGTCCGAGGACGGGCAGCTAGAAGGACGGGCAGCTACCCAAGGTCATATGGCTTTTCGATTGCACTGAGAGCTTTCCTTAATCTTCATTCAACTTAAGTTACCTTGGGTAGCTGCCCGTCCTTCTAGCTGCCCGTCCTCGGACGGGGTATCATCTAGTTTAAAATAAGTAAAAAAATTTTAAATATTGATTAAGTTTAATTTAATTTAAAAAAATATATGTAAGTTTTTTGTTTATTTATGTAACTAGCTGATAGCCCGTCCGAGGACGGGTAGCTAGAAGGACGGGCAGGCAGCCAAGGTCATATGGCTTTTGGATTGCACTGATAGCTTTCCTTAATCTTCATTCAACTTAAGTTACCTTGGCTGCCTGCCCGTCCTTCTAGCTACCCGTCCTCGGACGGGCTATCAGCTAGTTTCGTTATAATGTAATTCTGCTTATATAGTAATTTTGATTAGGATAATCGGATTAACTGATCCGATGATACGTTGATCCGATGATACGTTGATCCGATGATACGTTGACACGATGATACGTTGATACGATAATACGTTCATCCGATTGGTTATGAAATTATCCGTTATGCGTTCGGTTCGGTTCGGTTTGCTTCGGGTATTTGCATTGTCTACGGGATTTCGAGGATAGATACGGATATCACGTTCAAATGGAGGTTCGCCGTCATCATTTACGAACACCATTGCAATTTCATTGGACGTTGGAGCATTGTAACGTCTTTGATCAGACTGCCGATCGCGCCGCATCACCATATTGACGACCGGAACTGGTTGTCCTTCTTCTTCGGCTCGTACACGCTCTTGTTGCTCAATTTCTTTCATCAGGCAATATGAAGCTGCGATACGATTGTTGACGCGGAAGAAACGATCGATTTTCTCAATCACTTCAGGTAGACAACCTCTATTCTCAGGCAGATTTACTCGTTCATTGACGGCTTCTGTCGTGTCCATTACATACAGTTGTGCAAACTTTCTTGTTTGTCCTTCAGGTGGATACAGGTTTGTGGTTCTGTGGTACGTCTGTCTATGAATTTTGATAACGTATGGTCCGTTACCCGGCATTGAAACAATCTCTGCTCCCATTGAAGCGAAAGAAACCGAGGAATTGTAAGAGCGGATGTGCTGACGAAAGTTCTTGTAGTAAGGATTATCTGAATCTGAAAGCATAGAGCGAAGAAATTCGGGATATAACAATAGATTCCCATGTTGATCGAGCGGTTGCGGAATCTTCACTTTTCCTTTATGACAGCAGTTGTTAAATTGTTTATCAACTGGACGCTCCTTGGCAAAATTCTTGGAGCCGCAGAACTGACAGATGGAATTCATTTCTCCACAATCGTGTCGAGTAACGTGAGATTCATCAAATCTCAATGCTCTTATTTGGAGTTGAATTGCTTGACTTTGGTATCGATTTTCTTTCTGTCGATGTATCGCATGGGACCGAGCGTCAGCAGCTTGCCGCGCTTGAGTTTCTTCTAAAGTTTCACGTTGTTGACGTATCGCATGGGACCGAGCGTCAGCAGCTTGCCGCGCTTGAGTTTCTTCTAAAGTTTCACGTTGTTGACGTATCGCATGGGACCGAGCGTCAGCAGCTTGCCGCGCTTGAGTTTGTTCCAAAGTTTCACGTTGTCGACGTATCGCATGAGACCGAGCCTCAGCTTGTCGCTGTGATCGAAGCTGTTCTTCTGTGTTATTAGCTCTTGTACGTGCTTTTCTCTCACGATTCAATCGCCGTCGCTTTGCAGCAGGATTTTCAAAATTTTCATTATCCATTATGGAAGTTCACATAATGCTTTTTTGGAAATAGCTGTCCTATATAGACAAAATAATACGATGATACGTTGATCCGATGATACGTTGATACGATGATACGTTGATACGATGATCCGATGATACGTTGATCCGATGATACGTTGTGCGTTCGGTTCGGTTTGCTTCGGGTATTTCCGTGGGACGGACAGAAAGAAAGAAAGACTTGGCCTTTTATAATAAGAGATGTTGTTCTCATCTCTTATTATAAAAGGCCAAGTCCTTCCTTCCTTCTGTCTGTCCCACGGAAATACCCGAAGCAAACCGAACCGAACGCATAACGGATGATTTCATAACCAATCGGATGAACGTATCATCGTATCAACGTATCATCGGATCAACGTATCATCGGATCAACGTATCGCATGGGACCGAGCGTCAGCAGCTTGCCGCGCTTGAGTTTGTTCCAAAGTTTCACGTTGTCGACGTATCGCATGAGACCGAGCGTCAGCTTGTCGATGTGATCGAAGCTGTTCTTCTGTGTTATTAGCTCTTGTACGTGCTTTTCTCTCACGATTCAATCGCCGTCGCTTTGCAGCAGGATTTTCAAAATTTTCATTATCCATTATGAAAGTTCACATAATGCTTTTTTGGAAATAGCTGTCCTATATAGACACGATGATACGTTGATCCGATGATACGTTGATACGATGATACGTTGATACGATGATACGTTGATACGATGATACGTTGATCCGATGATACGTTGTGCGTTCGGTTCGGTTCGGTTTGCTTCGGGTATTTCCGTGGGACGGACAGAAAGAAAGACTTGGCCTTTTATAATAAGAGATAAGAGATAATCTGATGATACGGTGATCCAATGATCTGGTGATCCGATGACGCGATGAAAGCATTAATCTGATTACGGGTCAGATAATCCGTACGCTTTTACTCCATATAAGTAAAACATAAAACTTTATGTGCAAACTTTTTATGGAACGTTTTTGAATTAAAACTTTAAATCAAATTAATGATTGGTTCTTTTTTTTTAACCAATAGCCAATGAAATTGCATAACTTTCTATGGATAAGGTATTACCAACCTTATATTTTAAAACGAAGAAAATCTTGGAGAACTACCTTGTTAAATTGATAAATCGATGTTTTCCAATTTTGGGTTTTAATTTATATTGCAGTCCCTTTGACTTATATAATAGAATTTTTTGTTGGTTGTCAGATTATCCGATTATCGAAAACGTTGCATAAAAGCGTTGCATAAAAACCCTTATCTTTTTATATATATAGAGTAGATAATTTGAATATAGAGTAGATTATCGAATAACATCTTCGCATTCACAATAATGAATTTTCAATAACAAAATTTTTATTACCTAAAATTTAAATCCGAAACCGAGCGCAAAAAGAAAATTTGCTTATATATATATATAGTAAATTTTTATTACCAACACAAAAATTATAAGAGATTATCCTAATATAACCAACAGTAAGGAGAAGAAGCGAGATAGGCACCCCTAAATCTCGAGGAAAACTATGATAAACGGTTTAGTACCGAAAAACATGTTCCATGTTAAAGATATTAGTCGAAGACTAAAATAGAAGGAATCCGGAGGTCCAGGTCCAATATTTATTTTTGAATTAAAATAAATATTGTCTACTTTTAAAATTTTTAGAAAATATTGAAATCTTCTAATGTGTGATTGCCATGGTTGTGCGGGTTATAGGCCGCATTTTATTATTAAGAGAAGACGGAAAAACAAAATAAAATGCTTTTTGTTCCTGTTAACATTTATTTCAAAAAAACTCTAGATTACGTGTATAAAGCTGGACGGCGCGGTACCTAGGCGCCTAGATATTCCATTGATAAAAATCCAAAATTGAGAACAAGTTTTCCCTTCCATTGATCTTCTTTATTGGCAATGAAGTTATAAATCCTTGCCGGTTCATTGGTGAATTTTTGAAAACACCTGGTGCAGTTTAAAAGGTTATCACCAGACGGCGCTACTAAATTGGAAAGCGGAATATACGGCTTGAGCACCAATCACGGCACTTGGTCATGAATTCATGAAATAACAAATTATGTAAATATCGAAATAAATTCATCTGGATTCTAAACCCCATGTTAGTACAAGTTAATACAGAGGACAATGAGTAACGGTAAAAGATGTATAAAAACAACATTTATTTTATAAAAAAAGTAAAAAAAAAATAAACCAATTACAATATTTCTTTTTTCTACAAAACCACTATTTTCTTAATTTAAATTTTATTCTTTCATCTTTCGGGCTACGTCTAGCTTGGATTGATGAGATTGCAACACAAGCACCGCTTCATCCACATTATTTTTCAAGGACTCACGATGTGGCATTACACGATGCTGCATGTTCTGCATTTGCTGCTGTTGTCCCATTACCGGAGGGGGAACCTGCGGGTTTCTATTAACCATAGTCGGGTTTGTTAGACGTGTGGCTACGTGGTCCGACGTTAGCACGTTTGCAGCAATTCGAGAAGGTTCGGTAGACGAATCTTGCACGTTAAGAACATTAAGAACGCACTGTCGTAAATCGGGCAAGAAGTAACCGTCTGCTACGTTCTCGGGTGGAAAGTAGTAGCCAATAAGGTTGTGCGAGAACCGATTCCGCCGATTTTCCGATACCAAATGGGCCTTGCGATCTTCTTTACCTTGAGCCAAAGCAACATAGAGTGATTTGCTGCCAACCCTTCGGCCGTTCATCTGGGTTATAGCGTTGATTGCCTCTTCGGCAGACGAAAAGCTCACAAAGCCAAAACCACGGCTGCGACCTTCTTCTACCATAACTTTAGCTGAAATAATGGTTCCAAATTTTCCGAATTCTTTACGTAACCATTCATCATCGACGCTACTGTCCAGGTTTTTTATGTATTTTTTTCGATATCAATTGGGCATTGCGATCTTCTTTAAGTTGAGCCAAAGCAACATAGAGTGATTTTCTGCCGACGATTCGGCCGTTTATCTGGGTAATAGCTTTGGTTGCCTCTTCGGCAGACGAAAAGCGCACTGAGCCAAAACCACTGCTGCGACCTTCTTCTAACGTAACTTTAACCGAAATAATGCTTCCAAATAGCATAATAATGTTGTCCTGCTTCACACGGTTTGCTTGCACACGAGAGTTCGCTATTTTTTCGATATCAAATGGGCATTGCGATCTTCTTTAAGTTTAAAAATAAACCAATTACAATATTTCTTTTTTCTACAAACCCACTATTTTCTTAATTTAAATTTTATTCTTTCATCTTTCGGGCTACGTCTAGCTTGGATTGATGAGATTGCAACACAAGCACCGCTTCATCCACATTATTTTTCAAGGACTCACGATGTGGCATTACACGATGCTGCATGTTCTGCATTTGCTGCTGTTGTCCCATTACCGGAGGGGGAAGCTGCGGGTTTCTATTAACCATAGTCGGGTTTGTTAGACGTGTGGCTACGTGGTCCGACGTTAACACATTTTCAGCAATTCGAGAAGGTTCGGTAGACGAATCTTGCACGTTAAGAACATTAGGAACGCACTGTCGTAAATCGGGCAAGAAGTAACCGTCTGCTACGTTCTCGGGTGGAAAGTAGTAGCCAATAAGGTTGTGCGAGAACCGATTCCGCCGATTTTCCGATACCAAATGGGCCTTGCGATCTTCTTTACGTTGAGCCAAAGCAACATAGAGTGATTTGCTGCCAACCCTTCGGCCGTTCATCTGGGTTATAGCGTTGATTGCCTGTTCGGCAGACGAAAAGCTCACAAAGCCAAAACCACGGCTGCGACCTTCTTCTACCATAACTTTAGCTGAAATAATGGTTCCAAATTTTCCGAATTCCTTACGTAACCATTCATCATCGATGCTACTGTCCAGGTTTTTTATGTATTTTTTCGATATCAATTGGGCATTGCGATCTTCTTTAAGTTGAGCCAAAGCAACATAGAGTGATTTTCTGCCGACGATTCGGCCGTTTATCTGGGTAATAGCTTTGGTTGCCTCTTAGGCAGACGAAAAGCTCACTGAGCAAAAACCACGGCTGCGACCTTCTTCTAACGTAACTTGAAGCGAAATAATACTACCAAATAGCATAATATTGTTGTCCTTCTTCTCACGTTTTGCGTGCACACGAGAGTTCGCTATTTTTTAGATATCAAATGGGCATTGCGATCTTCTTTACGTTGAGCCAAAGCAACATAGGGTGATTTTCTACCGACGATTCGGCCGTTTATCTGGGTAATAGCTTTGGTTGCCTCTTCGGCAGACGAAAAGTTCACTGAGCCAAAACCACGGCTGTGACCTTCTTCTAACATAACTTTAACCGAAATAATACTTCCAAATATCCCGAATTCATTACATAAGCAATCATCATCGACGCCACCGTCCAGGTTTTTGATATACAAATTTACAACCAATACGTTCAATTTTTAATTTCTCGTAGTGTCGTTGTAAGACGTGTTTTCATTCGGCTTCCTTCTGTGCGCGACCGACTTACAATAGGTTTCCATCAAAAATTTCTTGCCGTTTAGATCTTCGACTGATTTCTTAGCCGAAAACCAAATCCACGCGATTTGCCATCATGATCTGTCATAATTTCGACGCTCGTAATTCGTCCAATTTGTTCAAAAATTTCTTTGGGCGCTTCTTTCGTAAATTTTTCGTCAAAAATTTTCACGTAGATATTGGTAAATGGTCATACCCTCGCCCCTAATTCCGCCTCGCGTTCCCGGCGAGATATAAAACGTCCGGCGGACACTTGCTTCTCCCTTAGCAATTTGCCATTGAATTATTCGATGCATTTATTGGCGCTTTGTAGAGTCTCAAAATAAATAAATCCATAACCTTTGCTGATATTATTTTCATTCGTCGCGACCTTGTAACTCAAAACGTTGCCAAACTTCTAGAAGGTGTCGTACATTATCTTATTATCGATAGTTTTGTCTAAATTCTTCATGAATACATTCCCTAAGCCAGATTTTCTCACATATGGATCACGATGCGACCACAAAATACCAATCGGGAAGTCTTTCAGGCATACAAAATTCAATGTATCAAAAGCTCTTTCAGCATCGGCCGGTTGGTGAAAATTAACCTAGGCGTAGCCAAGCGAACGATGCGTTATTACATCACGACACACGAGTATCGACAGTTTACATGGTTATAATTTTAACCTGGTTAATGGTTGGTAACTTTAATTTTCTTCAAAGTTATGAAAAACTCTGATGTAAGATGATCGCAAGTTCATTCGGAAAATGTTACTAAAAGTTACGAAACGTCGTTTTAAATCCTCATTTAATATTGGTTTCTCTATTCTCTTCGATAATACGTTCTCTTCCGTCTTCTATTGTGTTTCCGTTGGTCAGGGTTGATTCGATTTGTATTGTAGCTGTGTTCCATTCTATTCGATTGTGTTGTTTTTATATTCAGTTTGTATAATATCCTTGTTCAATAATGTTGTCCTCTTTATATAGTATTTTGCTTGTGTTGGTACTCGCGTCTTTTAATCCGGTCAGGGTATTACTTAGTGCCACTCATGTCCGTCTTCTTGGTCAGGGCCGGCCTTAGTGTTACTAATGTTTTCCTTCTTCTAACTTATATTTGTTAGGTAATAAATTAATATTAGATGGATTCATCCCATAGAGCTGAAATTTTGAAGATCTACTTACACCCCGAGACATTTCAATCTATCAAATTTTGGAGTCGATCCGACTACGCGTTCTAATTATCTAATTAGTGGCAATATAACCCCTGTATACCTCCTTAAGCACCCCCTAAACGTACCAATCATGTTTGAAGATAGAAAAGTAAACCATAAAGTTTAGTAGTACAGATTTGTTGCTGCGTCTAGGCAAACAATTTGTATGTCAAACATGGAAGTCAACGTTATGAAATCGTATACCTACACGAGAAGGTAAGTTTGCACAAACTTGTATTTGTTGACATGTTTGTTCCAAAGATATACAGTCTAGGATTAAATCTTGAATCTGAAATTTGTATGCACAAACAAGTCCGACAAACTTGAACGTACGTTTAGGGTGGGCTTTAGATAAACTTACTTGGGCAAGTTTTAATACAGGCAAACATATGGGTAGACGGCCCTGAACCTTTTACACTTAGGCCCAGTTGTTCAGTATTAGGTTATCTTTTAACCTGAATTATTTTCCATGGAAACAATTCTTGAAACAATCATTTCTATGGAAAATAACCCAGGTTAGAAGATAACGCGAAACTGAACAACTGGGCCTTAGTAGGACGCATTATAAATATACCAGGGGTGGCACAACGAGCTGTAATGAATTTTCAAAAAATAAAATTAGAAAGTTTTTCACGTATTATAGAACGTAAACTAATGATTCCATAATATTATTTTGATAGAAAATGTAAGAATGTCCTTTTTAGAAAACCCACTGAATTTGTTTCAAGATTGTTTACTAATATTGTAGATGTCAATTAAATCAATGCATTATGAAATCTCTTTAGAGCTCATCAAGCAGGAATTCTGATAGCTGAAAGCAAGTCATATGCAGTATTCCAGAGTGAGGGTAAATTTTATTTTGCAAATTCTCATGCTTGCGGTCCTAAAGGTGCTTATGCGGGAATGACAAATGAAAAAGCTTGTGTCATTCAATGTGATGATTTTGAGGAATTAACGAGAATCTGCAAGCGAGCGACAGGACGTAAAAATTTTCAATATACTCTGGATTACGTTATAATGTTGATCATAAGAGAAATGTTAAAAAAATTCAGAACCAGTTGCAGAACAAGCTGCAGCACCAGCTCCAATTCAAGAAATTGAAACTATTGTTTCGTTGCCAGTCCAATCATTACCTGTTCCTCCTGTACTGGTTGATAATATCGCACTTCAAGCATCTGTAATGGCACCAATTGATTTTGCACAGCCAGATGTTGAAGAATACTTGGATGTATCAGAAGATCGAATTAAGCGCAAGACAAAAGATAATGTTGTCAATATTGGACATGAATTGAAAGCAGAGGAATTTGCATGGTGGCATTTGTTTCCATATGGAATTAACGGATTGCGTGAAGAGAGAGAAGTGAAGATCTCACCAGCTCAGTACTTTCAAGCAAGAATTTTAGGAATAGGCAAGAGATTCCAGCGTAATTATTATTTGTTCAACTCTTTATCTATGAAAGAGTTTCTGCAAATTCAATCGACAATTTCAGCTAGTGGAAAAAAGATTGAAGAACAGCGTGGACAAGTTGATGTCGTCCATCTTGTAATGAAGAACCTAAGAGGAACAGCATCTTATTGGAATAGCGCGCTTCTGGATTTAATTGGTATGGATTTGATTCTGCTCGTGAGGCAGTTCTAGCTAAAGAGGTGGAATTGAGAGAAAGAAGTGCTCTTATGGATGAGTTTCGAAAGAGAGATATCGAGTTAGAAAATGCTTTCAGAAAAGCTCATGCGCTTCAACTTTTACATGTAGATGAAGGTTTCGTTGAAGAACCGAATGAAGATGAATTCGAAGACGGTCGACCAATGGAGGAAACTGAATTTCAAAATTCTCTCAAAATTTTCATCACATGAGGTGTCGGAACTGGAAAAACCTTTACATTGAATGTTTGCAGAAATCAGATCATTCGATGCTTTGGAAATAATAGAAATGTCGTTAAAGACTTACTCTGCATAGTTTACTCAAACTTCCAGTGCAAAAAGATGGTAAAGTTGGCCGACTTCTGCCACTCACTGAAAATGTCCTTAAAATTATGCGACTACAATGGAGAAATGTAGAATTTTTGATTAATTATGAAATTTCAATGGTCCCTTATGAGATGCTTGTGATGATTGAAGCTCGATTAAGACAGCTTAAAAATAAGGAGGATGAACTCTTTGGTGGTGTTAACGTGCTATTGTTTGGAGATCTATTCCAACTTCCACCGATCAAAGGCCATCAAGTATTCGAACAGTCTTCTTACATGGCGCCTGCTAATCACTTGTGGCGATGCTTTTCTCTTTGTGAGCTAATCACAAATATGCGATAACAAGGTGATAATACCTTTGTTGATATTCTCAATGCATTCAGATCATTTGAAAATTTTGTTGCAAAATGTAAGCAACGATTTTTCTGGAGAATTCTCAATTGGTTTTATCCAACCAGAGCATTGGTAGAGAAACACAACACAGCGGTCACTGAATACTTTAGACAAAAAGGCGTTGGCATGATCACAAATCAAGCGCAGATGGTATTTTTGAGGCACGAAAATACCTCACATCGGATCAAAATAAAAATAAATGCTTTCAAGGGACAGAAATAAAACAGGAGCACTCGAACGCGAACTGACTCTCTTCCAGTAGCAAGTCGAAGATCGAGATGGAAGATATAGTTTCATCAGTAAAAATTAAAGTTATCGAAAATCAAGTAATAAAACGGCCGAAACAGAGACTAAAACTAATGAGCCTTCAAAAACATTAAGAAGCAACAGCGTAAGTGAGGAAAATAAGAAAATAGAACGGGAATCAAACGAGTCGGAAGAGGATACAGGGTTATTTGTAATGCCCAAAAGTAGAAAAAAGCGAGCCAAGAAATTAGATGAGAAAATGAAAACCAATAGTTCGGAAGAAGAAGAAGAAGAAGTAACAAAAGCTAAGAAAAATAAAGCAAGTACCGATAGCGAAGAAACACTGGAAGTTAAGAAAAATAAGAAAACCAAAAACCAGAGATAGCAGGAACGGAAAGCAAAAATGGAGTAAGAATATCAAGAATCCGAATAAACCAGAGTGGAGAAGGAAGCCAAAATTGAAAATAAAATAACGGAAAAGAAGAGAATCAGATAGCTACCAAGGAAGCAACGACCGATAACCAGGAGCCTTTACTGACCAACGTGGAATTAGAGAACTTGGCAAAGAACGTAATGGACGATGCTCATGAGGTAAGGAGGTTCCTTATAAGGAGTAAGGAAGCAATTAATTTTAGAGAAGAAGCACTTGAAAGAGTCGTCAAGAGCATGGAAAGCACCATCAGATGTTCTGCATTGATGCTATCGAAAGGAACAAACGAAGGACGGGAGTTCCCTCAGCCTCTTCTCTCCCTCCCAAAACAATTGTAGAAGAGGTGGTAAAGGCAATGTCCCAAACCACACCTTTTCTCCCACCGACCCATCAGGTCAAAGAGCTTGGAAGTTTGGAGCCTTCCACTCAGAAAGAGTCCAAGAAACAGAACCCCCCCCAGGGATTATTTAGAAGCGGTGTAGAGGGCTGCAATCAACGACCCTCAGAGCACAAATTTAAAATTATAGTCTATACCAATGGTTCCCAAACTTTTTTTTCGTAGACCCCCTGCTGCTACATTTCTACTGTATGTAGAATAATATGAATAGAATACATATTCTACTTACAACTTGTGAACCCCTGTTTTCTTTTCACGTCTACGTGGACCCCCGTGTGGTCTCCTATGGACCCCTGGGGGGTCCACCTGGACCACTTTGGGAAACACTGGTTTATACGGTAGGAGGAAGCGCAGAGGAAACAAAAAATCAACTGACAAGTATTAAATTAGCGGACCTCAATATTAAACCTGATGGACTATATCTAATTAAAAACAAATGTGTCTTGGTGGAATCTTCCCACCCTTCAGTCAAAAATCTATATTAAGCAATAAATTTCTAGAGGAGAAAAAATTGATGGCCCGGGAGCCTTCAGCTACCTCGCCATCAATTGCGATCCAAATGGTGGAAAATCAGTCACAAAAGAGCAGATAATAGCAGAAATGAGCGTAAATTTCCCTGAGTTCTTGGCTCAAGAACATAAACCCCGTCCATACCAAAGGGAAGATACACAAAAATGGATCTTGGAGATTCATCCCCTGATCAGGGAAGCAGCAATTAAAGACGGCAAATTCAGAGTGGCCTGGAGAAGCTACAGAGTGCACGGCCACATCGGCATCGTCCGATTTTTCAAGTGCCAAAGATTTGGCCGTGTGGCCAAATTCTGCAAAGGGGCTGAAACATGTCCTTTTTGTACACCTTGACTTGAAAGTGAATTTTAAAAGAAGAGGCGGGGGTCTGATTCTGAAAATAAAAAGAGTTTAAAAGTGATCGTAAGCGTTAATTATACTTAGTGGTGTGGTGGATCGTTGTCACGCTAGCCAGTGCAAGTTGATAACTAGGGGAGGTGGTCATAGAAGGAAAGAAAATCAGAAAGAAGATTAGGTTCTTCCTGAACTCGACCAATAACCGCATCTAATGTAACGAAATGTGCATTAGGAATATATCAATCGGCATTTTTGTCTTGACTTTTCCATTATATCTATGACAAGTTTGATCTCATCCACCACTGTGCCAAAGCTCATCCTTTGTGTGACTGTTCGTGCATTTGGGCTGTCTGGTCAGGCGGGACCGTCGCGTCGTCTCGATGTCTGGTTCATGTAGACTTCATGCCTTTTCCAATTGCTCCATGGACGATTGAAGGAACTTTATGTTCTCTGCGCAGTCGACTCCATGTTTTTTTGAATGTCTTCGATTTACTGGCTTTAAAGCTTTGCATATAAGTTTTGCTCTCCTCACTTCGTTCTATGCTTCTTTGCCTCTCATTTTTCGCATATCATACTTATGCTTTAACTTTTATGATATCTTCATTGTATCCATCGACTAATCGGATAATCTCTGCCACCAATAAAAAATTTCATTATATAACAATAAAATTAAATAATTTTTAATCCATAAATCTACATTGAAAACGAATTAACATGTCTGCACCATCGTCGAAATTAGTTGAATCTTCCAAATCTATCAAAAAACCAAAATCGCGCACATCAAAACGGGAAAGAGCTAAAGCTGCTGCGGAAGCGTATTTTGCAAGTCCATTGGGAACATGTTTAATCGACATTGGTTTAAATTTAGCACAAAATTATTTAGGCAAACCAGTAGAAGAAAACGACGACTACATGAAAGCGTTTACTTTTCCTCTCATTAAATGTAAAATTTGCAATTTTACAACGGAATCCTCCTTGGTCATGGCGCACCATAATGAATCCCCACACCTCATAGAGTCTCATTATTGTTGTAATCTTTGTTCCGAAAAGTCGATTGATTCCCAACGAATGGTAGATCACATGAAAACAATGCACAATGTCGCTGCATATGTGGAAAAACCATTGCCAAAATACCTTTGCCATAATTGTACATTTGGTGGTACTCAAAAAGGACAATTAAGACGTCATCTGGTTCAATGTAAAGCCAAATTTCGGTTAGATAAGAATTTAGCGCCACCTGTGAAATTTCAGTTACCAGGATACACATATCGTCGTCTTAAAAAGGACAAAAAGCATGAACGTAAAAAAATTAAAAGTGAGAAAGTAACCCAAACGCCAGAAGCGTTATCCGCTGAACCAAAACAACAAGCGATTGAATTATCACCACCAAATGAGGCCATGGATACTGAAATGCAGCCACAATTCGTGGAATGCGAAATATGTGACGACCATATTACAAATATGGTAGCTTTGTATGACCATATGAAGGTTACACACAAAGAAATTGTTTCAAAAGAAAAAATGGAAAAACGAAAACCCAGCAATCCTTGCAAACAATGTGAACAATGTTTTTATAGCAAAGGTGGTCTGGAGAGGCATTATCTCGGTTCGCATGGTTTGGTCACGAGTAAGTTGGAGAAAGCTTACAAAAGCAAAGAAGATCGTGGTCGTTGTCCAATTTGCCGAGAATATTTTAATTTTGGATTGGTTGGCCACGTCGCAGAAGAACATAATCGTGATCTGCAAGTCATAAATATTTCTTACAGATGCGCGGAATGTAACGAGACGTTTGCCTTCATGAAAGATTTTAACAAGCACGCACGTTCGGAGCATGGTTCAAGTTAAATTGCCGTTAATTCTGACATGGTTTTACATTTGAACAATGTAATAGAACTGGATATACTACATATAGGTCAAAAGTTCCTAGATTATATTCGAGTTACCAACATTTTTTTTGTATAAAAGTATCCACTCGCGCACAACCGCAAAAATTCACTGCAAGGATGTGGTTTGTGTATTTTAATCCTACAACAATAAATAAATTTCACAGAATTAATACTATTAATGTTCATTTTATTTTAGTAAAAAGGTTAACAATGTGGCCTTTCGGGTTACAGAATTAGCGGATACGGGAAGTGTAGAAGTGAAGACAGAAGTAATTAGTGCTTCAATAGCCGCGATGAAAGCTATAAGATCGCTAAATGCAAAGAAATCGATTCTGCCAAACCCGGATAGCAGGCCAATAAGTTTTTAAAGGTTTCAAACTGCCACCTACATCTCTCTTCTCATTGTGTGGAAAGAGATGCAGTTAAGAATTTGAAGGCTGGATGGAGCTTTGCGTGAATGAAGCGTGATCAGGTCTTATTTTACAGTTATTAAACTCGTCAAATGAACCCCTGTGGAGTCGTGAATTTGCTCTTCAAAAGTTGGTAGCACATTTTGAACGCAGGCACTGTCGACAGTCATCGCTGGGAAGTCAATTCAGAAGTAATAGAATGAGGAGCTGGGGAAACAGATGCGAGAGGTGAGGCTCTATGTGAATAATTATTGGTTGGGCCGAACCTTGTATCGTTGTTTGTCACAGAACAAAATTATTTTTCAAATATCATCAGAGTCGATAAAGTTCTTATATTTACCGTGAGCAAGCTCAACCCTTTCTTGGGGGTACCTATCCAGATTATAGAAAATTGAGATTCACTTGTCTTGCATTGACCTCCAACTGACGTCTACATCTATGGTGACTCAATGCTCTTTCTTCCCGAATGTCGGGAAGTTAGACGGGATCACTCGTCAAATGATCACAGCTTGTAAAGCAGCCAATCCAATGACATGCATATATTGGACAATCACGTACAAGATCGTATCCAAATCATACAAAACAGAATTCGTTAGTACGTACATAGATAACGCACCATTAAGGTGATCGACTCGAACGGAATTTAAACCATAAAAATTTACAAACAACCTCAAATCACATAACACTAATGAGTGATGGTAGTTGGAACATATTAAAAAAAACATACCAAATATTCTTCATCTAGAAGCACAAAGCCCAGAAATTGCCGGTAGAATGAAACACAAATATCTTCTGTTCCCCTAGTTAATAGCTGCAATAATTATCAACAGATGTAACATTCATCGTCGTGGAATGTGGGCAATCCTTACTTTAATAAATTTCGTCAACCCAAAAAGTTGTATCACTACTCCAGAAAATAAAGACCCGCTAGTGCCCAAACTAACTAGCGTAGCACATGAAACTTTTACCTCAACTTCAGAGTCGTAAGCCTTACTGCATTTACATTTCTTGAGACACAATAAAACTCAACGCCAACATTTAGATATTTTTAACAATCACAATAAGATAGAAAACAAAACAATGTAGACATACAGTTAATGGGTAACGATAATTAAGTATTATTTCTATAAAAAAAATTAGAAAATGTATTAAAGAAAATGATACGGTCTTTTTTTATTTAGATACACCTTTTTGGCACCGGTTGAAGGGGGCGCGGGATATTACTTCTGCGTCCCCTTCATCTGTTATAATAGTTTAACAAGTTAAAAGATTATCTCATAAATACGATAACCCATTTATAAAGATTTTTATTGGCAAAGAACTTCGGTACCGATATGCATCATTCATCAAATCCAATTGATTACATTCACCTTATCTTCTTCTTCTAGTACCATACTTGCTTTAGGCGTATGTGACCTTTCTCCTATGTGCGGTGCTTAGTTAAAACGACCTAACTAAAAAGTTGGTTTTTGGGAGAAAAATAACTTTTTGTAAATGTTTTAAAGCTGCTGTCTTGCTTATAAAATTGTATTTGATGCCTTCTGTAAAGTATGATTATATCAAATTTCTTTTAAATGATATGAAAATGGCTCAGTAAGATTCATACAAACTCATTTGTTTTCCCCGAAAACAAATTTGTTAGTTAGGACGTTTTAACTAATGACAGCAATATGTCTGTGCTATGAGTTTGAAGTATAATCACACACTTACTCAACAAACATTTTAGCTGTAAATTAGCTATAAAATGGCTATTATAAAAGCAAAAGTATACTATTAGCTCGTTAACAGCCTATTTACAGCTAAATTGTTTGTTGGGATAGGGTTCGACGATCATAACCTGACGGTTAGCACGATCAACTGCTAAAGTAGGTTTTCCCTGTTCAACTCCGGTTTGAACGAAAAATTTCTTGACTGCCTCCGTGATTCGAAAGGTACGTTAAGCCGTAGGTTTCTCTATGTTAACGATTTTCCATCATAACAATAAATATACTTTGTATAGAAGCCTAAAACAGGGCACGGGCACATCGAAGGTCAGCCTAGCAAGTTAAGATGTAGAAACCAATGCTCAGAGATGTAATTTGAAAAAATTAGTAAACACAGGTCCCAGACCTAACATAAGAAGAAGAATACATAGGGGACCTACTGTTTAATGCGGGCTCCAAACCGCGGAAAGTGTATACACTTGATCGCATTTTTATGAATTTGAATCCCGATTTGTTACAAAGCTACCTAAGATGTAGAAACCAATTCTCAGAGATCTAATGTGAAAAAATTAGTAAACACAGGTCTCAGACCCAACATAAGAAGAAGAATACACAGGGAACCTACTGTTTAATGCGGGCTCCAAACCCCGGAAAGTATATACACTTCACCTTCAGATCTCAAAAGGGGCTGTAACAAGCACATTACTCCTATGTGGTTTGTCATTGCCTCCGAGAGGAGACAGTCAGAATAAAGTTTTACTGAGCCCGAAGACGAACCTAGTATTTAGCATTAGCTGTAAGCTGTAACGCACTTAACCGCTTAAGTTGAGGACCGTCTCTTGACCTTACCCTCGCTTTAAATAATTAAGCAAAACTCGATGTCAGACCCAACCAACTCAAGTGATTATTAATTTTTCAAGCGAATTTTGGCAGATACGAATGCCTCTATGCCAAGTATTAGAAAACGGTAGAATATAAATCTACAGATATCACAAAGGTCAAAACTACTTCCCGTTTAAAGACGTGCACAAGGCGACCTAAAAACGAAATGCGACATAGGACACACTTCCTTAAGTCATCGATGAGACTCACTTCTGAGAAGTGAGAAAGAAAATGAGTAAAATCCAAAAGAATTAAAGCAGAGCAACCCCTTACAAGACAAACTTGCCAAAAGGGAATCTGAGTCAATTAACCACAAATATAATAGAATAAGAGAAGACTCCGACGATGCCATTAACCAGAGATTAACCAGCGGTTAATCTCTACATCTGAAGAAACGCAAAAATTTACTTTTTAAATTTAAATTTTATTTAAACAAAATTAGTTTAAACACAACTTCGGATCAGAAATTGAAAATCAAAATTATAATATTATTCACCCTGAATAATCACCATAATCAAATAGGGCTTGATCGCATTCACGAGCCTCTATAATTCGGCCACCAAAATACCTTCCATTTAATGCGGTGCGCGCTTTTTCCGCATCACTTGCTTCGGTGTAGTGCAAAAATATTTTAATTATCACTTCGGCATCGTCGTCATCGGATTGCTTTTCTTGAAAACTAACGACATTTCCAAGAGTTCCAAATTTTTTACATTCTTCTTGAATTTCTTTCTGCAGGGATTCGTCTACATCTTCAGGTCCTATCATGTTTTTCAATATAACCACACCAGAAGTAACATTTCTCATTAATTTTTGCATCATTACTTGGCGAGATCTGTGGCCCTTAATTGTCATATTTTCAATTTCTTGTAACGATTTGAAACGTAATCCTTTCTCCGCGTTCCTAATGAGGGAACGGCCCAGAGAAGAAAACGACTCACGCAGAAAGTAAAACCTTCTACTTTTATTTGCTTGGGGCCCTGATGGTAGGTATAAGCTATCTCGTTGTAGCGGTGAACGAGGGCAGTGAGTTCCACTCCGTGCAATGCTGAAAACAAAATGAGGGTACGCTTTCGTCGAAATAAAACAATAGTTAATTGACAAGTTTTAATGTAGCTAAAGCGACAAAGACAAAACATGCGTGGTTGTGACGTGCTTACAATTGAAGGAACGTTAATTTTATTGACAAACGTCACGTCAAAGGTGTTCCAAAAACTGAGGCTACCAGAAGGGTACCCGCCAATGCAAAGGTTGGCTTCAATGAACACAAATACTTTACCACCAAAAACAAACAAGAAAATATATGATACCTTATCAAGAGCTCCGGTAAGTTTACCAAAATAAAGGTGACAGACGGCTTCTTGATTGAAATGATGGTTGCAGGTATTGACACTACAGATTCCCCTCTGAGATGCTCCGAGTACGGAAGGCACCGACGTGGTAACTCGTACAGCAGCTTGTGGCGGGATGAACAGATGATGGACCGACGCCCCTCAGAATTATGTAATGGAATGGTACACTTATAAAATCCAACGATATAATAATGATGATTGTCCAAAAAATAATCAATCATCCAAATTGACAGCAAGTTGATTGTCAAAATATACACCAGTCCTTTTCACCACATCAAGTTGGTAATACTGAGCGTTTATCGTACAATGGAAAAATGTGTGGTCGAACGAGATAAAAAAATATATAATCCAACACGGTTGAATTAGGTAAGACTGATATCGAATACGCTTAATTTCACTTATATCCGCTATTACGGTGAAAATATAACACGCACGATATTTAAGGTAACTGATGATCGAAAATCGAATCAAAATTATCGATTTTATACACTCGAACACAAAATGTCGACCTTTTCAGTTTGCTCGTCAAACCAGAATTAAAAATTCTCTAATGCGCATGTGATAACTTCTTGTCATATCAAATTCGTTGTAAAAGGCTGTAGAAAGGTGGCGCTTGATGTATGAATAAATTTAAATAAATTTAAATTAGTAGCGAAATGAGAAAAATTCTGTTACACATTGGGGTTCTTCCGAATTCAATAATTTGTTTTTATTTCATCACGATGCTGTCTCTGAGCGTCTTGTTTTTCATCGGTAACATTGTTTATTTGGCTGATAGGCGAAAGGTGTTCTTGGACATCGGTAAACGGATTTGTGATGACCATAGTAGTAGCAGATGCAGAAGCTTCGGGCAGCGTTTGAGATCCAAGTTGGGGTATGACTATGCCGGGGGGTCGTAACACCGACGGCTTTGTTGAAATTTGCGCTTCTACAATGTTTGCTGCTGCATTCAATGCATTTAGTTTTGCAGTGGCAGCAGCTGCAGCGATGACGGAGGCACTAGGTATAACATTTTGATCTTGCGAAAAACCATTGAGAGCACTTAGGGGTGTTATTGCGAGTCCCACACGTAAGAGCTTCCCGCCCAAATTAAATAAATTCATCCCGTTCACGGCTTCATTCACTGCTCCACCAGATTCGTATTCAATGAACCCATACTCTTTGTGCTTCTTGGTAACAGTATCTCAGACAAATTTACAAAATTTGATGGAACCGAACGCTTCAAAAATGTCTCGAATATCTTTTTCAGTCACTTCAGGATGAATAGAGGCGATTTAAATCCGATTATAACTTTTGGCTTCGTTTTTAATTTCTTCGATAATCGGCTCAGCTTGTGTCATATTGCTGGATTGACTAATTACCTTAATATGTCTTCCACCAATCACAGCATTATTTATTTGCTCTAACGCTAATTGTGCAGCTATCCAACACCTGAACATATTACAGTAAGTCCTACTACTGCACTACACCTTTTCCACAAGTAATTCAGAAATCGTCAACTGTTATTCAGATTTGTCAATTGATATTCAGAAATCGTCAACCGTTATTCAAATTTGTCAATTGATATTCAGAAATCGTCAACCGTTATTCAGATTATCAATTAATATTCAGAAATCGTCAACTGTTATTCAGATTTGTTAATTGATATTCAGAAATCGTCTAATTCAGAAATCGTCAATTTTAATTCAGAAATCGTTAATTTTAATTCAGAAACAGACAAATGAAAATTAGAATGAAATGCAAAAGTGGGGCTTTTACAGTGCAGAATAAGGCTTTAATAAAAATCTAAAAAAATAACAATATTTTAATTAATTTTTTTATATATATTATAAGAAAAACATTAATTATTTCACAAAAATATGTTAAAGAAATCTTTAGCGAATAACTTAGCGACCGACTGGCATATCTTCCATTGATAAGGCTGCTGCATGATGTATTGTGCAGTGTTGCGCAGCACGAGCACAATCGCCTCCATTTATGGTGTCCTTGGCCCGATCTACCCTTATCCAACAGTAATTCAGAAATCGTCAACCGTTATTCAGAAATCGTGAATTGGAATTCAGATTTGTCAACTGATATTCAGAAATTGTGAATTATAATTCAGATTTGTCAAGTGATATTCAGAAATCGTGAATTGTAATTCAGATTTGTCAACTGATATTCAGAAATCGTGAATTGTAATTCAGATTTGTCAACTGATATTAAGAAATTGTGAATTGTTATTCAGATTTGTCAACTGATATTTAGAAATTGTGAATTGTAATTCAGATTTGTCAACTGATATTCAGAAGCCGTCAATTTTAATTTAGAAACCGACAAATGAAAATTAGAAAGTACTTAATGAAATTCAGAAGGTATCAAATGTTCAGCTCAATTAAAGCATCAGTTGTTTTTTTTCTAAAAATTTGAATGTTATGATTCTGTGTTGATTAATTTAATCCCTTAATCTTAAGGGATTATCTGCTGTGTATTAAGGGATTATCGTAATATTAACCTTATATAAGTAAAAATACATCTCTTATTATAAAAGGCCAAGTCTTTCTTTCTTTCTGTCCGTCCCACGGAAATACCCGAAGCAAACCGAACCGAACCGAACGCACAACGTATCATCGGATCAACGTATCATCGGATCAACGTATCATCGTATCAACGTATCATCGTATCAACGTATCATCGTATCAACGTATCATCGGATCAACGTATCATCGTATCATTTTGTCTATATAGGTAAGTCTATTTCCAAAAAAAGCATTATGTGAACTTCCATAATGGATAATGAAAATTTTGAAAATCCTGCTGCAAAGCGACGACGATTGAATCGTGAGAGAAAAGCACGTACAAGAGCTAATAACACAGAAGAACAGCTTCGATCACAGCGACAAGCTAACGCTCGGTCTCATGCGATACGTCGACAACGTGAAACTTTGGAACAAACTCAAGCGCGGCAAGCTGCTGACGCTCGGTCCCATGCGATACGTCAACAACGTGAAACTTTAGAAGAAACTCAAGCGCGGCAAGCTGCTGACGCTCGGTCCCATGCGATACGTTGATCCGATGATACGTTGATCCGATGATACGTTGATACGATGATACGTTCATCCGATTGGTTATGAAATTATCCGTTATGCGTTCGGTTCGGTTTGCTTCGGGTATTTCCGTGGGACAGACAGAAGGAAGGAAGGAAGGAAGGACTTGGCCTTTTATAATAAGAGATTTTTCACCTATATAGGAAATTTAAATACGTTGATCCTATGATACGTTTATCCGATTGGTTATGAAATTATCCGTTATGCGTTCGGTTCGGTTTGCTTCGGGTATTTCCGTGGGACAGACAGAAGGAAGGAAGGACTTGGCCTTTTATAATAAGAGATGAGAACAACATTAAATAAATAAACAAAAAACTTACATATATTTTTTTAAATTAAATTAAACTTAATCAATATTTAAAATTTTTTTACTTATTTTAAACTAGATGATACCCCGTCCGAGGACGGGCAGCTAGAAGGACGGGCAGCTACCCAAGGTAACTTAAGTTGAATGAAGATTAAGGAAAGCTCTCAGTGCAATCCAAAAGCCATATGACCTTGGGTAGCTGCCCGTCCTTCTAGCTGCCCGTCCTCGGACGGGGTATCATCTAGTTCTTAAATAAATCGAAAAGGTAATAATTGAAATGGAGTTTAAAGACAATTGCGGTATTTGTGGTTTCAATATGAGAAGACTTTCAGTAATACGACTGCTACCATGCTTACATAATGACGATTTCTGAATTAAAATTGACGATTTCTGAATTACAATTGACGATTTCTGAATTATAAAATTCTGAATTAGACGATTTCTGAATATCAATTGACAAATCTGAATAACGGTCGACGATTTCTGAATATCAATTGACAAATCTGAATAACCGTTGACGATTTCTGAATATTAATTGATAATCTGAATAACGGTTGACGATTTCTGAATATCAATTGACAAATCTGAATAACGGTTGACGATTTCTGAATGACTTGTGGAAAAGGTAGATTTCCTCTAAGTTGACCGGTCTTTGTTCCCCAAGATTATGGGTATGGATTAAGAATTACAATTCACAATTTCTGAATATCAGTTGACAAATCTGAATTGCAATTCACGATTTCTGAATATCAGTTGACAAATCTGAATTACAATTCACAATTTCTGAATATCAGTTGACAAATCTGAATTACAATTCAGAATTTCTGAATATCAGTTGACAAATCTGAATTCCAATTCACGATTTCTGAATAACGGTTGACGATTTCTGAATTACTGTTGGAAAAGGTGTAGTTGATCTACAAGCATTACTTGACCATACTGTTAAGCGTATACTTGTTGTATAGTTAGTTAGTTGTTAATAGTTAAATTTGCGTTGCTGCCTATAGGTCAGTTAAGCGAAGAAGCACAGGAAGCTTGCAATAAGGATTTCAAGAGATATCGTGAACATAACTCGAGAAAATGTAGCCGCGAAAGTTCAAACAGAGACGTTCTAAACAGATTTCTTTTAACCTCTGACCCTGTTATAACAAACAAAAGAGAATTACCCAAAAAAAACCTTCGATACTTATCTCAGCAGGTATTACATTTATTAAAACCCCCTACTGACCATTGATGATCATAAATAGATTTCCGAGAGTGACGATGACGATACGATGCGATCGATGGATGATGACGAAGAAGATAACCAAGACATTATTTAAAATATTTGCTTTATTTTTACTTTAATAATAGAAAATTAGAAAGAAAAATAAATATAAAAATTATTAACTACTTCTCTTCTGAATTTTTAATTTGTATCCATTAAATATTTGTTGTATTGTGATATCACAACCTGTATTTTCGGATAACTGTATATTAGCCCATATCGGGTCGGATTACCTATTGTTGGTCACCCCAAAAAAATTGAAAATTTCCTATTACAAAGAGGAAGGTTTATATAGTATAATGACATAATTTTCACAAGCGAAGATATAATAAAAATTTCGAGAAAAATCGATTTTAAAATAGCATAATTTTGCATGTAAAATGAATGTCGAAGCCACGCCCATAGCCGAGGTTATAAATATATGTTACGGTCGCTCGAAGCGTAGCGAAACCTGGAAAAATGGTTCGGTACTTGGCGCATAGGGGTAAACCCTAGTAAGAGTACCGCAACCTTTTTTACCAGGCACAAGAAGCGAATCCTAGCCTCGAAAGAGTCTAGGCTTCCAACCACATGCCTCCGTATGTGCGGCACCGAAATCCCTTGGAGCGACACCTCCAAATATTTGGGGGTGAAGCTCGACAAGGGCCTACGGTGGGGGCCACACATTACGGATATTCGAAACAAGGCTAGAGGTGCCTTGAAACAACTCAACCCTTTCATACAAAGAAACAGCAAGTGTCCATTAAAGTCAAAAATCCATTTATATAAAGCGTGCGTCAGACCCGTAATGACGTACGCGTGCGAAGCTTGGGGCTACGCGGCAGATTCTCACCTGAGAAGACTCCGCCAAACTCAAAGCGTCGCACTGAGACGAATTTTGAAGGCACCAAAATTAGTCTCAAACGCTAGAATTCGGGAGGACACAGGCGTAGAATCAATCGACGATTTTATCCGTCACCTGACGGCTAATTTCTACGATCGCTTGGCCACCTCCGAAAACCCACTAGTCAACGGGCTTGGTAACTACCAACTCGACGACTATCTGCGGTATAAGAGGCCCAAGGCGATTCTCGCGCCGGAGCCACCCGTGCTCTAGCGTTGCCAAGATTAAGCACTTCTCGGATCTCGTGACCCCAGGGGCCGCGATATGCGAGAAAAGCTACTCCGCAGGCCAAACGGGGGGTTCTTAGCTCGCTAAGAACCTCTTTTTCTGTGTTCCCTTTCAGGATGACTGCCTTACCAGCATCAAGGACGTAAATTGGCCTTGATGCGAGGTATACCAGTCTAGAACAATGACCTTCAGTCGTGTTTGTTCTTTCCGCACCTCAATGGGTGCAACTTCGGGGGTATTTTTACAACGACTCGCCCTTACGGACGGTCGGGATGGGATGAAAGGCGGGTGTATGCGGGAGACCTTGTTCTCCGGCGGCTTTCACGGTACCAGCACGCAGGCTAGGCTCCAAGGGGGGGATCAACCCCCCCCCAGAAAGCGGTCAGGCCAAGTAAGACATGACGGAGGTGGGACTCCGACATCGGAGCGACTGACACTCCTCCGAAACGGAAATTCCGGCCGAAGGAATCTCGACTTTGCCACTCATACGCGAAAAACTTTGCCACTTTTTCCTAATTTTAATTCACTTGCATGCCCTGCCATTTTTGGGCCCTAAGTGACGTCAAACCAAGCATTGCCAGCTATACGGACAGCGACTGCGTTGTATGTTGTCTATGATAAATCTCTGCCATTTCCATCTAACGTCGAAGGGGGGGAAACCCAACTTCGACATTCGGTGGATCTCGGATACAGGGGGGGGGGTGTAAAAACCCAACCCAGTAGCCAACAAAAACTAAGGTGCGTGGCGCACCAGCCAGTCGAAGGTTGTACGCTTAAAAGCTAGGTTAAACCGCAAGTAAATTCATTATTCTGATTCTGATTCGAAGCGTAGCGCATTTACCAGTCTACTGCCGTGCTTATAACATCGCTAGCACGGTCGCCAAACTGAATAAAAAAACGGTTCTTTTCAGAACCACAAATATTTTAAGAATAAGGTCTCTAAATAAACATAAAAACCCGGCCAGAATTGGGCGCATCAAAAAACCTACCCTACGGCCCTCCGGGCGGTTTTTCAATCGCGTACGCCGCTACGCGGCAGAGCTAAACATACGAGAAAGCGCCAGCCATCAAGCAAACCGGGATGAAGGCACCGGGATCTTAAACCCCAAAAAATCGCCGACCACAGAATGAGCGACGCGCGGGAATCTCGTTAATTTTACATGTAAATTTGCAAACTTCAAAATCGATTTACTCAAAATTTTGATTATATCTTCGCTTGTGAAAATTATGTCAGTATACTATATAAACCTTGCTCTTTGCAATAGGAAATTTTCAATTTATTTGGAGTGACCAACAATAGGTTACTCGAGCGCACATATCTTCCAAAAACTATTTCTGTGTTTTTTGCTGATGATGTTAATTTTTCAAAGTTTTTAAATAAATTCATTTTCTTAATAAATAAATGCACCAGAATTATGCAAAGTATTTTTTAGATACTACTAAGAGCCCTGAAAATAAATATCCTACTTAGAAATCCGTTGGAATAGTATTTGATTTAATGCCACCTTTTGAGACCAAATACCCCACTGTGCGCTGACTTAGAGTAATGAAAGCAAATGGACGCTTATCAGGACCTTATTTAGGACCTGGGGGTCTGGGGGGTATGGAATACCACCCAGCTACACTTAATTTATTGCGAAAGAAATACTTTCACTTTTACGTCCTTCGGTATTAATATCCCCTGCTGCCCCCCCCCTTCCCGGATTACAAACGAAAATTGCAAAAGATTCAACAAAAAATAATCAATTTTGATGGTTCTGAATAATGGCAAGTGTACGTGGGGGTATTCCATACCCCCCAGACCCCCCCGCTCATGTGATATCAATTTTTATCGTTAGGAACTTCTGAAGATCTTATATATAATACGCATAGTATGTCAGAGTCGCCGTTTCCATGGTAATGAACGCAATATACCCCCCTCCCGAATATGAAGATTATTTTTTTCGGTAGGAATTTTCCTTTTCTATTTAAATATAATTGAATAATTGCCTCGATGATAATGTGATATTTTTGCCGGTTACCCAGTCAGTTAAAGGGAAGTGTAGAAGAACGCGGGGATCAACTTTCCTAAAATCCCCTGTCTTACCCTATAGTCCATCCGTTTTAAGAATGCAGAACTAGATTGTACTAAAATTTTGAACTCGGAACGTGATTGGTTAAAATTTTTACAGGTTTACACTGCCAAAATTTTATTTGCGATTGATGACTCGCGAATATTTTTTTCTAAAAGTTTCTGGCAAATCTAAATAATTTGTACAATATAAATTGCTATTTGATAAAAGAATACTTTTAACTCGATTATTTCAAGTATCAAATAAGTGACATTTGTTTTTTGTCGCTCATATATTTAATTATTTGACGTTTCCCTGTGTAAATCTGACTTGCCGTTCAAGGCGACCTCTACTGCAATCTAAAACCAGATGGACTATAGTCATTGCACCAAAATTGAATTCTTGAATTAAATAATTGAATTAAATTGCCTACAAAACGAGGTTTCAGAATTTACTTAAGATCTGAAGTAAATCCTGAAACCTTGTTTAAGATGGTGAAGTTTAAATGTACGAAATGTTTATTCAGAATAAGAATTATTCAAAACTTTTTTCAATTGTTTTCTCTGAATTTTCTTTTTATTTCATAAATACTTAGTATGATGTAGGCAAATTTTGTTAATCTGTTTTATGGAGAATTTTGTACTCTTCAATTTTGACTTGATGATAATTTTCATTAAAAATGGAAGTAAGCAAGTTATATAGACGAAAAACTACTGTAGAGGATTAAAATCCCCATTTGGGGAGAAGGCTAGCAGGAAATTTTAGGCGAAGTTGCAAATAAAATCGTGGTCAAATTTTGGAATTCAGTCAAATTTTAATATATTTATTAAAATATATTTTATTCCCCCCCCCCCCCCTCAAAAGATTCTTATCTTTTTGAAAATTTTAAACTATTATTTATTGGGTTTTGTCAAGGTTTAGCGCCCCCATTGCGATGGCGCCTGAGGCAAATGCATCAGTCGCCTCACCCTTGCTTCGGCTCTGGGTATGTAACCCATTGCGTAACTAGCATTGAATATTGCTGTTTCCTTTTGAAAAATTCCTTTTTGAAGTAGGGCCAGAAAAATTTCGTCCCAACCAGGTGATTTGTAGGGATAAAAACTATTTATAGCCTATTTTACTTTTTCCAAAGTAAAGATTTTTCTTGCTAACCTTCTGCTATCCCTGCTAGAATGTAGATTTTCATTAGCTGGGGATAGAATCGTGCGTCTGGTTTGATGTCGCTATTACCGCAGATCCCGGGAAGTGTGTTTTGAGCAAACGCATTTAAACTTTCCCCGAAGTTCTCGGTATAGGCACTATTGGGCTGTTTTATGAGTCCAAAGTCTTTGGATTTCCTCTATTCTATGTTGTACTTTGTTAGGGCTTCTGTTTAAAGTTAAATGCGTCTTTTGGGCTCTTTCTTTGTCCCTCTTTCTTCTCCGATTTAGGGCGTTCTTTCCCATCGCTCGCTTTTTTCGGCGGCTTAAGATTTGTGGCAATGCTCGGCTTGATTCCCCTATTGCCCGCACTGGGCACTTTGAGACGCATATTAGAGTACCCCTGTTGTCATCCTTTGGCAGAGTGGGGTGTACCCATACTGGTGCTTGATGCATTAGATGTTCAAGTATCTGCATTTGCACCAGTGATAGTTTTAGCCTTTTTTGTTTGCCCTATTTCGGGCGGAGCTGAATCTGCTCAAATCTAGAGCTGATCCTATAGTTCAGCTTTTTTAGATTTTCTTTATTATTTCTTATTTCTAATGTTTGGACGGTTACAACTTTGTGTAAAATCCGCCAACTTGAGGCAGGCAGCGAGCCTGGTATTTTATGGATTTGTTGGAATTGTGGCTTTTTAGCAGCCATTTTTCCATTATCTTATCCAGTATTGCTGCCTGAGTGGCTTCGAGTTGTTCCGTAGTCAAGAGCTCATTTGGATATCAGGAATGTATAATTCCTATCTTAACCCCGGATAAGGCTTGGCTAAAGGTAGGTTTAGCAACGCCATCAGGTGCCGCCCTATCCTTATTAGTCCTTTCCCGCTTTTTATCACGGGTTTCCGGGGTACTGCCATCAGATCTATTTCTTTTGGCAGTTTTATTAAGATGGTATCCTTCACGGGCAAGTTCCCTGGTTTATCAGCCGGTTGGCCATAATTAATCTTTTTGCGAGCAGCTCCGCTGAGTCTTTCCCATTTAGTCTTTAATTGAAGGTTTTGTATAGCTTATTTGCCTTCTTCGTCGCTGCTCGCTAGGAGTGTCTCCTCTGTCCTTTGGTCTGAATTTTCGCCTCAATTAAGTTTAAGAAGAAAGCCAGAATACCAAACTACACAAGGAAACTATAAGTTTTAGGGAATCTACAAGAGTTTGAAAAGCTCCAGTTCAAAGCAATTATTAAGGAAGGGAGATATTGTTACATATGGAGTACAAGTAATTCCTCCCTGAGTGGATGAGGTTGAGGTGGTACCAACCGTACATATTTAACTTTGCTATATAAGTGCTACTTTTATAATAATAAGCATATAATATATTTAACGAAATTAAACTATCACGATGGCAGCGCAAATAATCCCTGTAATACCCCCGAAAACTCAAAAGGTGAAGAAAACGAACCAATTGCAATTTTTACAAAAACTGTTAGAAGAAATGATGGAGAAAGACTTGGCAACGGAATTTTTGTCTTTCGTGGAGAATGACAATATTAAAAATCCAATGGATTTAAGAACGGTTCAGCTACGACTAGAAAATAATTTTTATGTACGCGGAAGAGATTGTATCAAGGATATTCATCTGATATTTTCAAATGCTAGCAAATACTATGATCCCGAAAGAAGTTACGTTAAAAATGCGAAGACATTAGAAAATTTTTTCTATGGAAAGTTGGACGATTTGCCAAGACCAGAATGTGAACTGGCCGTTATACCCGATAAAGGTAAGAGAAATACATGTAATATTTGATTTGATCGTAATTTGTTAAATATGCATTTTTAGATTCAAAATCTGCTAAGGTGGTAAAGAAGGAAAAGGAAAAATCCGGAAGTCAAAGGAAAAAATCTAGCATAGAAAAGAAAGAAAGCAAGAAAATGGTTTTACCTCAGGGCGAAAGCGGTAAAAAATCGGCTGTAAAAAAAGAAATGTCTAGATCGCAAAAACAAACAAAAAGTTGTGAAAATAGTAAGTTAAAATAAAATAATATTTTCAAATAATTTTCAATTCTCAAGTATTTACATTCATGGTAAATCTATCAAAAATTATAGCATTTCAAAAAGTTACCAGTAAATTTAGATAATGAAATAGCCCTTTATTTGATTTTTAACAGTGCGTATGCCTTAACCACGTAGTTTATGTACGTTTCTATTTTTATGAATAATCATTTAATTTACTAAATTTTTTAATATTTTCAGAACATTCAAGAAGGGCTCACATTCAAAAATTTCAAGATGTAACGAATGAAATCATCGCCGATGTAATTAGATTAGAGCATTGTTTGAAATTCCGGAATAATTTAAAACTGTACGACAGTTATTATAAAATAAAAGCATTGCAAGAAAAACTTCTGCAATATTCAGCGAAGAAAGAAGACTTACCAAAAAATGTTAATACCTCATTACATACCATTGCAACGACCACAAAATCAAACTTGAATAAAATGGTAAAACCGAAAAAAGAAGAGCGTGTATTGCCTTCTACATCAAATAATGCACAAATTCAGCCTTCAGTTTCAAAACCGAAAAAAGAAAATCGTGTATTGCCTTCTACATCAAGTAATGCACAAATTGAGCCTTCAGTTTCAAAACCGAAAGAAGGACCTAAAAGGAGTCATACGTTACCTAAAATAAATATGAAGAAATTTGAAAAAAAAAAAGTTAAAAATAAACCTAGCGAGTTGGAAATGTTATTGAATTCGGAAAGATTTCGTCCCCCACCGCCGAGACCCGTCGTAACTGAGGAAAGACAACTAGAAAGGGAAATTGCTAGCGAAACTCGGAAAAGATTAGGTGGCCAAATCGATTTATTATATGCTGCGAAACTCACGAGAGATTTTGAAATACAATAAGGGCTATACGAGTTATTGTACAAACGTTAAGAAATGTACAGCGCGGCGTAGAAATATCCAAGTTTCATTGGCTGTTGAATATAATTAATATTAACGGATTTTTAATTTTATAATAAAAATATCTGATGTAACAACACAAAACTATTCCATTTGCTAGGTTCCATTACCTTTCCGGTTTTACTGTGCAAACCAGTGGAAAGATACCAAGTCGACGATAATTTCTATTACAAAATTGTAAAGAACTGTCACCTTTTCGCTCAAACTTCATTTTCTAATTTATTGTATTTTTATTTATTTCTCTAATCTAACCTCATAATTTTGAACCACAAATAGGGGCCACCAATGCGAAAAACGTAGTCATCGTGAGTGTCGACAAAAAGTAATGCTTTTACCTGAAAAGAGATAATAGAAATATAATTAAAAGTATATGTTGGCCAGTACTGTAGCAAGGGTGAGGCAACTGTGGCGGGGGAGGGCATATTAAAATTTCACTGAATTCGAAAATTTGACCACGATTTTATTTGCAACATCGCCTAAAATTCCCTGTCGCGCTTTCCCCAGGTGGGAATTTTAATTCTCTACAGTAGTTTTTCGCCTATAACTCGCTTACTTTCATTTTTAGTGAAAATTATCATCAAATCAAAATTGAAGAGTATGAAATTCTCTATAAAAAATATTAACAAAATTTTCCTACATTATACCTACTAAGTATTTATGAAATAAAAAGAAAATCCAGTGAAAACAATTATTGAAAAAGGTTTTGAATATTTCTTGTTCTGAATAAAAATTTCGTACATTTAAACTTCACCATCGATGGTGAACAAACAAAACAAGCCTTATCTTGTAGGGAATTTTCTCCTCTTCAATTTTGGTCCAATGATAAGAGAGGGGATTTTAGGAAAGTTGATTCCAACCCCGCGTTCTTCTTCATTTCCTTTTAACTGACTGGGTAACCGGAAAAAATATCACGTTATCATCGCGATAGTTATTCAAATATATTTAAATTGAAAAGAAAAATACTGCAATGTCATTTGCCCTTTATTTATATTATTTATATTAAATTGAAATTGAATTGAATTTATTTGATTTGAGCCGCTTTAATTAATAAAAATCTTCCGTTGTGGATAAATTGAAATAGTAAATACATTAAATGTTGCCTCGGCTAAGCTCTCTTTTCTTTGCATGAGGTTCTTACCTGTGGAGTAAGTTCTGGAGAAATTTCCTCTTTATATTTTTTTTATCTGTGGAATTATCAAATCGAAAACACAAAAGTTCCCAAATAATGATCCAAAATTTATAAAAATGTAATATATTTCAAACGCAAATTAATTATTAAACAAATAAACAAATATTGAACAATGTTTTTATTTCTACCCCAACCAATTATTAATAAAAATAACGTTTGTCTTTCGTTGCACTTTTATTTAAATTTACCGCGCATTTATTCCGTAAACATTTAATTTTTATAATTGTTCACTTACCAACTGTTGGTATCTAATGCTTTTAATTTCATCAGCTCGAACGATTAACCTTCTTTATCCAGTTTGTAACCTCGTGTTTTACACTAATCAGTTGATCCAGATCCAAACTTTCTTATACAAATAATCACTTGTGTCGTTGCACCTTATTTATCAATTCCTCACTGGTAAGTAAATTTTCTTTTTACCTTTTATGTTTTTGCACCTGTCATACAACGTGACTAACCACTATTTTACTGTTTAGGTCCCTCACATTTGTAGTTTTACAAATTTTATTAACTTTTCTCTGGAGACCAAATTAACACTTCTGTCTGCTTTTTTACCACTTGGAGGGACTCTCCTTTGTTCTTGTTTTACTTTTTCCTTGGTTACCAAATTTCAACGTACTTGATCAAAATCTCGAATTGTAAGTATTAAATTTTCATCAATTGTCAAGTGTCACTTCTAATGTTTTTATGTCTTTTTTTTAGGTTAACACATTTGACCCGATTGTCCAACTTCGAAGGAGTTCACTACGTTCGTCAACATGTAAATTTTTATGTTCGTGCAACTTTAACATATTATTAATAACACTTTTAAAACTAAACAAATTAACAATTTTTAAATTTCTTACTACTAAATTTGGTTTGACAATTTTAATACTAGGATAATATTTGGTATCGTGTTACATTTTTATTTTCAAACTTTTGTATTCTTTGTAAATTAATTTTATCAAATGTATTTTATCTCACCGTTTTGAATTAATTTTGATTTATTTACTCTTTCGGGTACGAAATCTCATGCAAGTTTGTGGTTCTTATAAGTAACGATTTAATGAATTTCCAATGTGGCAAAGTAATTATCATTGCAATACCTACCGATAAAAATAATCTCCATGTTCGGGGAGGGGGTTATTGCGTTACGTTACCATGGAAATGGTGATTCTGACATACTAGACGTATTTTATATAAGATCTTCAGAAGTTCCCAACGATAAAAACGATATTACACGACCGGGGGGTCTGGGGGGTATGGAATACCCCCCAGGTACACTTGCCATTATTCAGAACCATCAAAATTTATAATTTTTCGATGAATCTTTTGCAATTCAGGAGGAGGGGGCAGCAGGTAATATTTTTCATCACTATCCCGGCACTGTTCTTCTTAATACCGAGGGACGTAAAAGTGAAAGTTTTTCTTTCGCAATAAATTAAGTGTACTAAGGCCCAGTTGTTCAGTTTCGGGTTATTTTTTAACCTGGGTTATTTTCCATAGAAATGATTGTTTTAAGAATTGTTTCCATGGAAAATAATTCAGGTTAAAAGATAACCTAATACTGAACAACTGGGCCTTAGTGAGGCTTAGCCTCAGGCGCCATCGCAATGGGGGCGAAATTTGAATATTTTCAAAACAATAAGAATCTTTTGGAGGGCGGGGGCATATATCCAAACAACCCTCAGCCCAATGTTGGCTAATTACCAACTATAGGACTTCCTTAGGTACAAGAGACGTAAGAAAATCCTCAGAAAGGACACCAGCGACATTAATAATTTAATTTTAGACAATAATCCCCCCATTTTAGACAATCTTCCCTCTCTTCTCTCCTTAAGCCGAAGATAAGAAGAAACGGACGAATTGAAGAAGATGAGGTTGAAGAAGAAAACGACCCTGGCTGCGAGTTGATACAGAATCGGACGTCTTCTCTTCATAAAACCACCGCGGCTCATACCAGAATCCGGCCCTTTTTGGTCAAAAGCATTTAGCTAATGCCCGAACACAGAGGGACGCAAGTGCATATAGCACACTTGCCATTGAGTCCGGGTAAATGCCCCGGAAAATACCAGAGCGCGCCGAACCGAAAACGGCTGCACCTCAGCTATCTAAAACGGGTATATGTACTAAACTGCCCTCATCCTCCAGGTAGATTTCCAAAAAGCATGTAAACTGCCTTCCGAGCCAAAAGGTGAACACTTGATACTTGAAATTTGATACTGGGGGCGCCATCATGTCTACGCCCCCTCCCCTTAGTTTTTTTGCGAATGCCTTCGCGACCTTTGAGACTCAAACGAAAATAATGGAAGCTCATTCAGGCTCAAACGATGCTCTAACGTTTGACACCATTTTTATAAAAAGTTCGAAACTGAGGGGCCACTGATACATACACCTGTTTACATGCAGGATCAAACCAAGAAATTGTAATTACCGTTGACAACTCAGGTCACCACGCAGAATTTCTTTGCGGATGGTGTTTTTGTTGAACCATCCAGATTCATGACACATCTGGTGCTTCTAACTTTTAACGTTAAACTTGCGGAAAAACAAATCATTTTCTAACACTAACCTAAGCTCGACCCGACCGATACACCTCTGAGCGGCCGATTTACTTTTCCATTTATGAAAAACAGATGTAGATTTTTCTGGTGCTTCTAACTTTTAACGTTTAACTTGCGGAAAAAATCGTTTCCTAACAGTAACCTAAGCGCGACCCGGCTGATGCATCTCTGAGCGACAGTTCAGGGTAGTTTAATTTAAAAATTAATGTATCTATATAATGCATCACTCGTAAAGTGAACGATGAAGTTCTGAGGTGAAATTAGCGATTTGCACTCGGTCACGACCCCCTACAATCCACCGTCTAAACTGGCCCTGTCTATTTAATAAGCCGTTCTTCAATTATAATTGTTATAATCTCCTACGTACGTATAAGTAGGGATTATACAGTTCGAGGGCAGTTTACATGCCGACTTAAAAACCAAAATTGAAAAAAATAAAAAAAGGTTAATTTGGAAGGCAGTTTACATTACCCCATCTAAAACAGATTTTCAGTTTTTACGTGTTATCTGCAACTGTGAATGTCTCCAACGTCTAAATTATTAAAGATAAAAATATTATGGCCGCGAATTTTTTTAGGAAATTAAATTCTCTACAAAATTTAATTATTAATTTTTTTCGAATCTGTTATGGTTTTAGCAGTGTTTCCTATGAGAGCTTAGGGAAATGTATAACTCATGTCAGTTAATAAATAAAAAAAAATTTGATTTTGTCATTTAATTACATGGAAATAAGTTGAAAAATAAATTAATCATGTCACATGGCAAAGGACATCCTGAAAATCGAATATTTATTTGTAATTTTTTTTCTTATTTATAATTTGAAAAAATTTTAATTATTTTTATTTAAATCATTTTTAAAAGAGTACAATTAATGTAAGAAAATTGCGAAAAAAAAATCCAAAATCGGTCTTCTGGTGGTACACAAAAAGTTGTAGTACATTTTGTTCTCCATAAGATTTATAGCAGCCATTTTCGTCCTAAAGTCAACTGGTAAGGAAATATTGCGAAGAAACATTTTGTTTTCGCCATTTTTTTTAAATGGCGGCACTTCCGGGCGGTCGCCGAGGTTTCCAACTCAGAGTATTTATTAGGACCCCAAATCTTAAAACATATCCAAAAATCAGAACCCCCTGACCATTTTTAGGAAACTATTATTTTCATAATTTCGATGTTAAAATATTGTAAGTGTTTTTAATTTTTTTAATGAGTTATATGATAACAATATAGGGGTCGTCCATAAATTACGTCACGCTCCTTGGGGGGGGGGGGTTCAAAAATTGTAACGTCACAACATATTGCTATGTTCCCTTAGGTATCTTCAAACAAATTTCCACCCTTAGAAACACACCACTTTATTTTCTCTTAAAAATCAGGGGCTCTCAAATTCGAGCATCTCGCAGGTTACACGGCCTTGGTTATTTCCTAAATTTTCATCAAAGATAAAATCTATCATTAAAAATGCGTTACTTTTAATTATTCCAAAATATAATATCAAAATCATTTAATTGCTTACATTACATTATATTATCAAAATTAAATCAACAGGTTGTTTGTTAAAAATTGCATGTGTTTTATTTACTTAAAATGTTTATCGATATCATCAATTTATTTTGTCCGTTTTGTGTATTTATTTTTTTTTAAAGCGCACTAAATTTTTTGAAAAGTTTATTTGCTACCTGGTTTTTTGTTGACTTCAATGTTGAGTGGTGTATGCATTCCATTTGATGTTCTTCATTCCAAAATTCTCTCTTTCCCCATCTGCATCCATTCGCAACGCAATTACTCCAAAATACGATTTTATTGGAGGTACGTATTGTTTCCTTTCTTTTTACCACAATATTTAATTTCTTCCTCCTGGATTGCTAGGTTTCTTAGTTATCAAATTTAATTAAACTTCTTCGCACATTTTATAACTAATTAATTTTTATTCTAGTTTTGGTTTTCACGTCCAATCTGACGGAGCTCTAGATATCCACTCCTTTGTTTATACGAATTGTTCTTCGGTCTTTCTTCGTATTTTTGATCATTCCTGCGTACGAATCAATTTTCGTTCAATGATGTGTTGAATTTTTAATTTTAAATTTTGAAGTAAGGTAACTTCGTAGCTCCAAATACACTTTTTGTTGTTTTCGGTAAATACGCGAACAATCCACTTTGTTTAAATTATGATATCATTTAAAATATAACAATACAAATAATATAATAATTCGAATTATAAATAATGGTTATGTAGATTAACCAATAAGTCTTTATACATTTTTACAAATTTATTTTACAATGCAAAACAATTTTTATGTGATGTCATGCAGTATGGTTAAAAATATCGCATCTTTAGTGTGATTAGAAACATGACAATATATAGAGTAAATATTTTATTATAAGTATTTAAAAAAAAACTATTTATTGAGTGGCTACGCCACTGAAGCCACTGACGTAGCTAGGGGGTGGCGGATAGATGTTTTCTCTGGGGTGCTACCCCTAGAAAAAAAAAGGTCATCAGCCGAGGTGGGGATGACACCCATGAAATCCGTCGTCCCGGGTTTCTTTTTATTATATAAATTTTAAATTTGAAAAATTTGTGGGTGGGGGGCTCCAAGAATATGTGACGTAATACTTGGAGGGGGGTCTAGGTTTGTGTGACGATCGGGGGGGGAGGGGGTTAAAAATTGCTTAAAATTGCGTGACGTAATTTATGGACAACCCCATAGCTGAAATAGAAATTTGTTTACAAATATTTTGCCAAAAAAAAATAATTTTCACTTCTTCATAAAAAATTTCAACTTCAGACGAAGAATTTGGTAAGAAGTTCAGGGTTCCGAGAGGACGTTTTTTAGTATGTTATGGTGTTTTCTACTCGCTAATGTGCAGTGCGCACTGGATAAGTGCTCATACGTCATTGCACTTCTTTAGTTTTGATTACCGTGCATAAAATTGCACCGCCAGTGAAACATAAACTTCGTTTTCAGTGCATTATTTTGCTCTGTATATTTAAAAACTCCGGAGTTTTTGTTTATTTCGGTTATTTGTTTATATTTTAATTTATTATTTGATATCCATCAGTGTAAATAATTATGATGGAAGATACGAGACTCGTCGTTCAATTTTTAATAAATAATAAAATGGTAGACATAGAAGCGCCCGATCACTACACTTATATTCAATTAAAAGGTAAGGTAAAACTTAAAGTTTTACCTTATTTCGATGATTACATTCACTAAAATTATTAACATAACCACAAATTTTTATGTTGTTTATCAACACCGTAGGCCACGCCTTTGCACTTTACCTTTACCTTTACCTGTATGTATTTGATGGAGCATCCCGGCGCAGCCGGCCTTCTCCTTCATCTGAAAGAATACATTAGTGACATTGGAATTTATAGAGACCGGTGGGTCTCTGGGAATTGGCGCTTGGCGGACTGGCTGGTAAAAACCTGAGCTGTGACTGTGAATATGTAATATGAGAAGAAAAAGAAAATTTTTACGTTTGCCGATATAGTAGAGTCCCTAATTCGAAGAAAGAAATTATGAATTAATTTCTATTGATGACCTCGGAGTGAGTGGCTTCTACTTGGAACTAGTCAGAATTGGCGACTAGTGGGATTATAGTGATGCTATGGGGGGTGATTTAACGAAGCTTGTGATAATTGATCGAAAAATTACACAAATCTAGTGAATAAATTCACTTTCGAAGAGAATTTGTGTAAGTTAAACCTATGAACATACATTAGTCTGTGTGGGGGTGAGTTATGGTCAGGAGTTGTCCGTGGTCAGGAGTGATTTGGGACGGGGAATGAGAAAGTCAGCTGGGTTGTATTGACCTAGTTGGTTTACTAGTGGGTTTTCTGAGAATTTGGATTTGTTGTAGAGATTGGTGGCATGTTTACGATTAAGAGTGTTAATGAGGTCTAGTTTGGCGTCTGCATGTAGTCGCCTGTTAGTGACGTAGTAGGGGGCGCTGAAAATAGCTCGGAGATTTTTGTTTTGAATGACTTGAAGTTTATTTATGGCCCTGGGGCGTGCATATCCCCAGACAGGGGAGGCGTAAATCATTGTCGGGCGGATTATGGCTTTGTATAATCTTAGTTTGTTAGCGGGGGACATGGTACTTTTTGCGTTCATGAGGACGAACAGTCTATTGAAGAGGCATTTGGCTTTACCGGCTGCGGAGGAAATGTGAGCGTCCCATTTGAGGCGCCGGTCCATGGTAATGCCAAGGTACTTGACCTTGGTTTTCCAGGGGATTTGCTCCTCGAACATCCAGACACTGGAGTTGTGAGGCTTGCAACGATTTCGAAACATGATCGCGGAACTTTTGCTCGAGTTAACCTCGATGCGCCAAGTTTCGTACCACCTTCCGAGATCGGTGATCGCCTCCTGGAGGCGGGTTGTGGCTATGTCCGGGTGGATTGAGGATGTGTATATTGCAGTGTCATCTGCATATAGTGAAATTTTTGTTGCGGGATCTAAGGGGGTTGGAATGTCACTCATGAAGATGTTAAACAGTGAAGCTGCAAGGATCGAACCCTGGGGGACCCCGGAGGTAATGGGGCGCTTTGTGGATCTGGTGTTCATGAGTTTGACTTGGAGATTTCTGTTGTGAAGGTAGGAGGCAATAAGTCGGACTAGTGGAATTTGAATTTTAGATTGAAGCATTTTGAACAGGAGGCCTTCGTGCCAGACCTTATCGAAAGCTTTCGATACGTCGAGTAGCACTAGGCCGGTGAATTCTTTTTTGTTGAGTGCCTGCGTGACGTGCTCAACTAATCGGAGGGCTTGGTGGGTCGTGCTGTGTCCAGCACGGAAGCCGAATTGTTCGTTTTGAATAATACTGTTATCGAACATGGCTTCTTGGAGACGGGTTTTGACCGGGTTTGGGGATTACCACTACGTCAGCGGTTTTCCATATTTGTGGGTAGTAGTTGAGTCGAAAACATGCGTTAATTATGCCGGTGATGGCAACTTTGGCTTTTTGGGGGAGTTCTTTGAGGGTAGTATTGGTGATGCCATCGGGACCTGGGGCTTTCCTCTTTTTGAGGCGTTTAATGGCAATGGTGACCTCCAGAAGGGAGGCGGGGGTGATATGTGTGTCATCGGAGGTGTTTAGGGTGGTGGTGACATAATTTTCGACCGAATTAATATGGTCTTGGTCTAATCTTGTGGTGTTGGGGGAGCATTGAGCTTGGAGGCTGTCGGCGAAGATTTCAGCCTTTTCAAGATCGCTCCGGGCAATAGTGCCGTCAGGGCGGGAGAGAATTGGGATGGTGACTTTCTTTTTTCCCTGGAGGGCGGCGGCCATGCGCCATGCGGACATGTCTTTAAATGAAAGGGAGTTAATGGTGTCTAACCATTCATTGTCATGAAATTCTTTGACTTTAACGTCTACTTGCTCTTTGAGCCGGTTGTATGACCTTTGGTCATCAGGGTTGCGAGTTCGCCGAGCGAGTTTCCTCGCTCGGTTTTTGGCTCTGATAAGATCTTTGAGGGAGGGAGTGAGTTTGTCTCTGACGTCCGTGGTGTTAACTTGAAAAGAGGTTTCGTCAACGGATTTTTTTATGTTGTCTTGGAATTTGGCAATGAATTGGTCTAGGTCAGTGGGGGACTCAAAGAATGGGATTGGTCCAAGGTTTTTTGACAGATTGTCTTTGAAAGAGGTCCAGTCTGTTGTCGTTCTCGTGGGAGGGCCCTTTGGGGGTAACAACGGTCCGAGTGTCAGAAGGACCGGGTAGTGATCTGAGTTTAGTTCTTCGCTGGTGGAGATATCGTATTGGAGTTGTACGTCTTTGAAAATGGCTATGTCCAAGATGGACGGCGTACCTGCGTTAGAAAAGTGGGTGGGGGAGGTGGGAGCGATGATCGCGAAGTCCAGCTCGTCTGCTAGAGAAAGTAGGTCGCGTCCTACATGGTTTGTGTGTTTGCACAACCAGTTGGAGTGTTTAGCATTGAAATCGCCGGCGATGATCTTCGCGTCGGGGCCTTCGAGGAGGGTTTCTAGGTCCTCTTTGAGGATGCGTTGCTGAGGGCGATTATAGACGGAGGAGATTTGCAACCAACCGTGATGTGCGGTGTGGATGCTCACCGTAGTGATTTCAAGGTACTCTAGGTCGGGGGTCGGTATTGCGACGTGTTCGATAGATGATTTTACGTAAATTGCGGTTCCGCCTCCGCGTCCGTCACGGTCATTCCTATAAAGTGAATAGCAAGGGAGTTTTGCCAGTTGGCCAGCTCTGAAGTGGGTTTCGTTGACCAAGATTACATCAAGGTCGTGATGGTGCGCGAACGCGAGAAGTTCATTTCGTTTGGCTGAAAGGCCGTCGGCGTTCCAAAAAGCCGTCTGCAAAGTGGTGGGTTGGAATCTGGGTTTAGACATTAACGGGTGTGAAATTAGTGGCTTTGGCGTTCATGATTATTTCAATATTGCGGACGAGTTCAGCATTGGCATTGAAATTACGAAGTTGTTCAAAAATTGCTTTTGTTTGTCGGGAGGGAGCCTCATCGTAGGAGGTGGTGGGCGTGGGGGTGGGATGTGTTGCTTCCCTGTGAGGGGCATGCTGGCTAGCGACTCCTAGATAGGATGGTCGATTGGGGCCTTGGGAGGAGGGGTAATTGTAAGTGGGGCGGCCAGCGAAGCGGGAAGATGCTTCGCGGGCTGAAAGTTCTCGCCGCTTGGGCTTGGGGAACATAACGCAACCTTTATAGTTTGCGGGGTGGTTTCCTGTGCAGTTAGCGCAGGTGGCGGGGTCCTCGCGGATTTTTTGGCAAGCCTGAGTGAGATGATCCCCTGCGCATTTGACGCATTTGGGGGGGGCGCGGCAGAGGGTTTGGGCGTGTCCGAACCGTTGACAACGGTGGCATTGACCGACCTCTGTACGTTTGTGGGGAGTTTCGGTGCGGGTGTTTATTGACAGGACCGAAGTCATGTCGAAAATTCTCTTGGCATCTGAATTGTGGGTTAGATGGACAAGGTATAGTGGCATGGGTTTTTTGTCGCGACCTTGGCGCATCTGGAAAACGGACTGAATTTCGAAATGTTGAGATTCGAGGTCTTCCTTGACCTCGGCAGGGGTGATTGTGATCGGAAGACCACGGATGACCACTTTGAGTGGTTTATCTTGGGGGAGGGAGAATGAGTGTGAGGGGAGGGATTTTTCCTCAAGTAAACGGCTGAGGGCCCGGTAGTCTGTCTCGGTGGCTGGCTGGATGGAGATACCATCCACGAGAGTGCGAATTTTAGTTGTGGCGATTTTACGTTCTTGATGGATCAAACGGTTAATAGCTGGCCAGTTTTCCTTTGTCCGTAGGACAATAGGGGGGATTCGGCTGGCGGAGGTATATGTTGGGTGTGATGCACCCTGGGAGTTCGAGAGGGGGGCGTTAGTATCGATTGGGGGGCTGGTAGTGTCCATGCCGTCATCGTCATCGCAATCGGCTTGGGTTTCGGGGGGGGGTGTCATCTACCTGGAGACAGGAGAACCTGTTCTTGGTAGCAGGCCCTGAAGTTTCACTGTCATTGCTGACATTGGAGCGGGCGCGTTTTAAGTTTCGGTCGCTGGGGGTGACGAAGGTGTCACCACCAGTGGAGGTGGAAGCGTGGGTCTCCATTGCCTCTGAGGGAGGTTGGGCGGTGGAGAGGGTTGGTGCAGTCTTGACTGCGGAGAGCGAGCGTGTTATCGGTTTTGAAATACTGGATTCCATAAGGGGGCGCGGTGGGTCGGCTTTCTTGGTGGTCGTGGCTGTTTTAGTTGTTTTTGTCTTTGGGACTGTCTTTTTGGCGGAGGTAGTCGGTAGAGGGGGGAAGGGGGTCTTGTCCTTCTTTTTCCCTGAAGGGGCAGTCGGGCGTGTTTGGGTAGTCGGGTAACTGTTGCACTGACCCTACGAGCCGGGGCAGAAATTTTGCACTGCAATTGAACTGAGTGCAATTTTATAGCCCAGTAGAAAACGAAACACCGTGTCGGTGCAAAATGGGCGTGTACTAAAAACGCGAGTGAAAAACGCTACATGAAAAAAGTGCAGTAAAATGTGCACTCAGTGCGCACTCAAATGTCGAGTAGAAAACGCCATTAAAGTACGAACAATTACCTAACGAAATCCGTCGAAAAATCGCAGACGACCGATTTTGGATTTTTTTGATCAAAATGTGCTCAATTTCAAGTCGTGTGGATGGACAAATTACAGTTTTTGGCGACTGTGCCGTTACTCTGACAGGCTGAAAAAAAATTTCTTCAGCTACACACTAAAGAACAGGCTTATATTTGTCTAATAAAACAATAAAAAGGCTGAACGGAGTAAAAACAACCCCAAAATCGACTTTTGAAAAGAAGGGAAAGTAAATTCATGTAGCCGGTCGAACCCGGGGTCTGCACATGTATCGGGTTACAGTCCCTTGAAATGGAGTGAAATTTTTTCGGTCCGATTTTAATTTTTCTTTGAAATTCGGGTAGGGGGGGTGTGCTTAGTAGATATTAGTATAAATATTCGCGAAAAAATGGAAAATAAGGCGGTTATTGCCGAAAAAGTGAAAAAATTAAATTTTTTTTGCCTTCGAATTTTAGGGGTGTGCATTCGAAAAGGAGGGTAATCCATCGTCAAATCCTACTCCTCCGGGGCGCCGCTCCGCTCCGCTCCGCTCTGCACCCCTACGGAGCGGATTTGACTCTGGTTACTAGGCTAAACATACGAGAAGGCGCCACCGATCAAGAACACCGGGATCTATGCAACCGGGATGTGAGAGACCCTCGAAATAGCATTAAAAAGTATAGTCGCGGTATGGGGCAGTATACTATTACGTTTCACCCCCAAAAAATCGCGTAAAAACAAAAAATAAGCGATGTTACATGTAGGAGCGTCGAGCTGCATCTGCCGGTGCGAAATTTTCTAAGTGTAAGAGTATATCCCAGTGCACGTACCGTCAACAAAATGCGCCGGCCGGCCGATGAATGTGGCATCACCGGGGTCTACTGCATGATTTATGCTACTTTTCCGTACTTTTCAAATTCGAATATTTCGGTCATTTGGACCCGATTCATATGTTTTACTTTTACAATATGCTAAATTAAGTGTGTTCTTTAGTGTGTAGCAGAAGAAATTTTGTTTCGAGCTGTCATAACAACTGCACAGTAACCCAGTTTTTTATTAATTTGTTCGTTTTTTTTTATATTTAATTTATACAGGGTGTTGAATGAGTTAGCCGTTCATAGGATATTTACATGTAAAAACTTATTTATGCAAATTCCTGCTTCCCTAATTATTTTAGAAAAAAAATGAAAGACACAAAAATCATGCAGAAAAATAAACTACAAATGATAAAAGAATTATTTTCATCTAGCTTTTACTTAAAGTGGCCAAAAATGCTTTTGAAATTGTTCAAATTTTCATTTATCAGACTAGCCATGAAAGTTTCCAAGGTAATTATTTTTGATAAGTATTAAAAAACAATTGCACTTTGTTTACAGTTTTGCACTTTATTAAATTTTAATTTCATAAAATGGAAGCAAAGTACACAATTAGTGAAAAAAATCAATTTTTAAAACTATATTACTCTGGAAACAGTATACGTATGGTACGAGATCTCTTTGCTGGTTTATACCCAGAAAGACCAATCCCTACTTATTCGACAATTAAAAATGTAATTGATAATCAAAATCAATATGGATCTGTATTTAAGCCGTCATGCAAGACCTGCAGAAATAAAAGAATAAATTTAGAAGAAATCAATATTGGTGAAGCTCCAGGTACCGATATCGAAACAAATGTAATTGCTGCCGTAGTGAATAATCCTTGTATCAGTACAAGAACAATTGGTGCGGAGTTAAATATTCATCACACTACGGCGTTCAAAATTATAAAAGAACATAAATTTATATCTTATAAGTTCCAAAACCATCAAGAAATTTTTGAAGAGGATATGTACAAAAGAATGATTTTCTGTGAAAGCATTATCGAAAAGGCCAATTTGGATAGAAATTTTATTAAAAATATTTGTTTTACCGATGAGACAACGTTTAGTATTAACGGGGAACCAAATGTTCAAAATTATCGGTTTTGGTCCACCGAAAATCCTCATTTAATGATCAACAATCGTTCACAGTATCGCCAAACTGTAAATGTTTGGGCAGGGATATTAGGAGCAAACATCATCGGACCATTTTTTATTGATGGAAATTTGAATGGACTAAAATATCTAGAAATGTTACAAAACGAAATTGGACCGGCAATTGATATTGTGGCAGGAGAAAATAACGTAATCTACTATCAACAAGACGGATGTCCGGCACATTATACTAGAGATGTAACCAATTATTTAAATGAATGTTATCCCAATTCTTGGATAGGACGCAATGGACTAATAAACTGGCCAGCTCGGTCACCAGACTTGGCTCTAAATGACTTTTTTTTGTGGGGTCATTTAAAATCTAAAATTTATGGTGAACGATACCAAAGTATTGATTCATTAAAAAATAAAATTGTGGAGGAGTGTGGCAATATTACCGAAAGACAACTTGCGAATGTACGATGTAACTTTTATGATAGACTTGGTTTTTGTTTAGCTGAATATGGAAACCTGTTTGAACATTTGCTGTAAATTTAATTATTTCTTAATGTTTGTAATTGTTTATTATTAATAATTTATGTAATAAATAAATTAAATTGAATTTATTTCATGGCTAGTCTGATAAATGAAAATTTGAACAATTTCAAAAGCATTTTTTGCCACTTCAAGTAAAAGCTAGATGAAAATAATTCTTTTATCATTTGTAATTTATTTTTCTGCATGATTTTTGTGTCTTTCATTTTTTTTCTAAAATAATTAGGGAAGCAGGAATTTGCATAAATAAGTTTTTACATGTAAATATCCTATGAACGGCTAACTCATTCAACACCCGGTATATTATCTAAAATTAATATTGTTTTTTCATTTGTCAACACTGAATTCTACAATTTCGAGAGACGGACCTGAAGTCCACCTATCCGATACGCCAATGGAACTAGTTTGTAATTTTTAATATACACTATAGTTACGCCACTGGGGTAACCTTAACCTTACTTAAACGACATATCGACATGTCCTTAAGTTTAAATTTTATTAATGGGAAATTTACCGTATATGCGAAAAAATATTAACAGAAAAATATTAATCGACAACCAGTTACCGATAATTTTAAATATTTTTGATAGTTTACATCTCGTAAAATTTAATAGGCTACGTTATTTTAATAAAATGACGGAAAACAGGTAAATTTATATTGTTTGCTTGCTGCATAATAGTAAAATTTGATTTTAGAACTTCGAACGACAATATTGTGAGAGAATTATCTGCCCGAGTGGTGGCAGTGGAAAAGAAGATTGGTGTCCTTGTTCACGAATTGAAAGAAATCAAAAGTGTCTTGACGAATTTTCAAGGTGGATCTAATACAACCACTTCCCGGTCATATTCTACTAAAAGGTTAGGAGATGATGATGATGATGATTATGGAAACAAACCGAAGAGAGCTAATATAGATACGTCTTCAGGTGATTTTGTGAAAGACGGTGATTATGTAGTGGTTTTTACCGACGGTGCATGTGAAAATAATGGAAAAGCTAATGCCAAAGCTGGAGTTGGAGTATGGTTTGGTCAAAATCATCCTTTGTAAGTAGATTTTCACGTCGAAACGCAATATTAAAAAGTTTTGAATTGTAGAAATTTATCGCTGCCCGTAATCGGCAGAGCTACTAACAACACGGCCGAAATTCAAGCTTGTGTTCATGCCCTCAAAATTTGTCACCAAGCAGGTAAAGTGAATTCTTGTTAATACTTTTTTATACCCACAATTAATTTCAGGAGTAACGAAACTCAAAATAAAAACAGATTCGCAATTTGTTATAAGTTCAATTACGCAGTGGATTCACAACTGGAAAAGGAATAACTGGAAGTTAAAAGGTGGTGGCGATGTTAAAAATAAAGAAGATTTTGTAAAGTTAGACAAAGCTTGCGAACTTTTTGAAAGTGTTAAGTGGGTAAGTATTCCTTTGTTCAAACAATTTGGATGTAGGGGTAACTTTCAATTTTTAGGAACATGTGGCAGGCCATAGGGGTATAGTAGGAAACGAAGAAGCTGATAAATTGGCCAGAAATGGTGCCCTTTTGTATTCAAAGCCTTTTTAGATTGTTAATACTTGAAAAATTCTTTGTTTTACTGTGGAGCCGTATTATTAAAACTTTTTGACATTTAACCCTGTAATTTATTTATTTATCAATTTTTACATTATGGGTCAAGGTCATGCATGAAACATGGTCAGGCAAATTGGAATTATAAGTGGAACAAAATTTGGAGTTGATCATAAAAAAACATTTTCGAACTAAAGTTATAATTTGAAATTTGAGGCAGGAAAATCTGCAAAAAACTGAAGATTGTGCGGTAATGGTAAGAAATATCAACAATTTGTATATAAACAATTTTGTAGGAAATTTAATTTGGTACAAAAAAGTTCAGTACAGCATATTTTTATCTTTTATAATTTAGGCGTGAGAGGTGTCCAAACCTAAAGGCTTAGAAAATCATTTTCAACTACTTTGCTCATTGCAGTTTTTTGTAGTTAAATTTAATATCAGCACTTTTGTGTTATATAAAAATTTCAAGAGAATTCAAAATTTTTTCTGTGTCCAAAAAAATTAAACTTGATATTTGATAAAAACCTCAAAAGAGATCATAAATGGATCAAACTCAGTAGTTAAGTGTAAAATAATATGGAGAAGCAGAAAGCAAATTTTTTGGGTCTCCAAATACCGGACGATTTTGTTAAAAATTTAAAAACCGAAAAATTTAATGTAAAAATGGTACATATTTATGTGTTATCGCTTACTCTGCAAAAACTATGCGAGATAGCGAAAAACCTCGAAGGGATTGTTGTAGAGCACGAAATTATCTTAAAAAAAGTTTCCAAGAGCACATAACTGAAATTAGTAGTTTAGGTATGAGAGCTTTTTGAAGTAGTCATTTTGATAAACTTTGTTTAAGATAAATTGGTTATTTTCGTGAAAATATTATGAAATATTCCCTATAAAATTCCGCTGTTTGTCACGTGTAGGAATTTTTAGATTTCGATCTCAAAAGAATATTATTAAAGAAAAACTTTTCATTTTAACCGAATAAATTTGACGCGAATTACCCGCTGCCTATATAATGTTAAATTGGGGTTGATTAGAATTGAATTAATATTTATTTTTATATATGGTTGGAAAGTAGACATTTTATACTAAATAATAGTGTTAAAATCATCTCAGTAACTATAGTGGTTTTCAATCGCGAGCGCGATAAAAAGTAGCTTAAACTTATTTGAAATTTTTTTTTTTAGTTTTTGGCCTATAACTTTTGTCAGTCCAAACGGCCGATGTCGTAACTTTGGATTTATATCCAGTACTTCAATGCGGACATTTTAAGGTATCACTCAATTAGTTCTACGCCAAGATTGGGTTAGTGAACGTTTTTGGTGTTCATCCGCCCGTCTATAAGCGAAATAGCGGAAAACTTCGAAGGGATTGTTTGTAGAACACGAAATTATCTAAAAATAAGTTCCCAAAAGCACTTAACTGAAATTAGTAGTTTAGGTATGACAGCTTTCTGAAGTAGTCATTTTGATAAACTTAGTTTAAGATGAATTCGTGATTTTCGTGTCCAAAAAAATTAAACTTGATATTTGATAAAAACCTCAAAAGAGATCATAAATGGACCAAACTCAGTAGTTAAGTGTAAAATAATATGGAGGAGCAGAACGAAAATTTTGTAGGTCTCCAAATTCCGGACGATTTTGTTAAAAATTTAAAAACCGAAAAATTTAATGTAAAAATGGTACATATTTATGTGTTATCGCTTACTCTGCAAAAACTATGCGAGATAGCGAAAAACCTCGAAGGGATTGTTGTAGAGCACGAAATTATCTTAAAAAAAGTTTCCAAGAGCACATAACTGAAAATAGTAGTTTAGGTATGAGAGCTTTTTGAAGTAGTCATTTTGATAAACTTAGTTTAAGATGAATTCGTGATTTTCGTGTCCAAAAAAATTAAACTTGATATTTGATAAAAACCTCAAGAGATCATAAATGGACCAAACTCAGTAGTTAAGTGTAAAATAATATGGAGAAGCAGAAAGAAAATTTTGTTGGTCTCCAATTACCGGACGATTTTGTTAAAAAATTAAAAACCGTAAAATTTAATGTAAAAATGATACATATTTATGTGTTATCGCTTACTCTGCAAAAACTAATAGAGGAGCGGATACTAGCATAAAAGACGCTTAGTTTAGGAGTAACCCAATCTTGGCGTAGAACTATTTGAGTGATACCTTAAAATGTCCGCATTGAAGTACTGGATATAAATCCAAAGTTACGACATCGGCCGTTTGGACTCACAAAAGTTATAGGTCAAAAACTAAAAAAAAATAAAAAATTTCAAATAAATTTAAGCTACTTTTTATCGCGCTCGCGATTGAAAACCACTATTGTTATTGAGATGATTTTAACACTATTATTTAGTATAAAATGTCTACTTTCCAACCATATATAAAAATATAATATATCAATTCAATTCTAATCAACCCCAATTTAACATTATCTAGGCAACGGGTAATTCGCGTGAAATTTATTCGGTTAAAATGAAAAGTTTTTCTTTAATAATATTCTTTTGAGATCGAAATCTAAAAATTCCTACACGTGACAAACAGCGGAATTTTATAAGGAATATTTCATACGCTTGCATTATATACTTATTTTGATAAATAAGAACAGGGGAGCTAAAAAACCAAAGTCACAGCAACATATTCCGCTTGATACCTCTTGCCGCACTACCCGCAAAGATACCAAAAAGGTGCGTATCCATATCGCCTTCATTCATAATTTTTGCTTGCAAATACATTTTATTTTTATAGTAAACATTCCATGAAACTTGTAATATTAAAATTAACTTTAAAAATTAGCCACTTCAAATAACAACAAATAAAATTATTTTTCCATGACGTTTCAGGAATGTTTATTTATTGTTATAGTCAGATATCTTTAATAGTTAAAAAATCATATATTTTAAGGAAACCTATAATAGTGCATTATAAAATGTATTTATTTAGTTCTTTTATAATATTTATAATTAAAAATTAGCATCTTGGTCACCACTATAACAATAAATAAACATTCCTGAAACGTCATGAAAAATAATTTTATTTGTGAAGATGGGGGGAAGATGGGAAGGAGGGAAGAATGGACCAAACTCAGTAGTTAAGTGTAAAATAATATGGAGAAGCAGAAAGAAAATTTTGTTGGTCTCCAATTACCGGACAATTTTGTTAAAAAATTAAAAACCGAAAAATTTAATGTAAAAATGATACATATTTATATGTTATCGCTTACTCTGCAAAAACTAAGCGAAATAGCGAAAAACTTCGAAGGGATTGTTTGTAGAGCACGAAATTATCTAAAAATAAGTTCCCAAGAGCACATAACTGAGAGTAGTTTAGGTATGAGAGTTTTCTGAAGTAGTCATTTTGATAAACTTAGTTTAAGATGAATTCGTGATTTTCGTGTCCAAAAAAATTAAACTTGATATTTGATAAAAACCTCAAAAGAATCATAAATGGACTAAACTCAGTAGTTAAGTGTAAAATAATATGGATGAGAAGCAGAAAGCAAATTTTTGGGTCTCCAAATACCGGACGATTTTGTTAAAAAATTAAAAACCGAAAAATTTAATGTGAAAATGCTACATATTTATGCGTTATCGCTTACTCTGCAAAAACTAAGCGAAATAGCGAAAAACTTCGAAGGGATTGTTTGTAGAGCACGAAATTATCTAAAAATAAGTTCCCAAGAGCACATAACTGAGATTAGTAGTTTAGGTATGGAGCTTTTTGAAGTAGTCGTTTTGATAAACTTAGTTTAAGATGAATTCGTGATTTTCGTGTCCAAAAAATTTAAACTTGATATTTGATAAAAACCTCAAAAGAGATCATAAATGGACTAAATTCAGTAGTTAAGTGTAAAATAATATGGAGAAGCAGAAAGCAAATTTTTTAGGTCTCCAAATACCGGACGATTTTGTTAAAAAATTAAAAACCGAAAAATGGAATGTAAAAATGGTACATATTTTTTATGTGTTATCGCTTACTCTGCAAAAACTAGGCGAGATAGCGAAAAGCTTAGAAGGAATTGTTTGTAGGCACGAAATTATCTAAAAAAAAGTTTCCAAGAGCACATAATGAGATCAGTAGTTTAGGTATGAGAGCTTTTTGAAGTAGTCATTTTGATAAACTTAGTTTAATAAGATGAATTCGTGATTTTTGATAGAGCGTCAATATTACTTAAAATTGATGGAAAAGCAAGTATGACAAAAATCAGAATAAAATTTCAAGGCTTATTAGAACACCCTAATGTAATTTCTACATATTCAAAAAATGATTTTCACGTTCAATAAATTGTTTTATTGGTAAGGTAAAGCTTAACACCATTAACACCCCATTTGTTACTTTAATTGTTAATATCTAGAGAAGTATTTTGTACTTATGGGTACAAATTTACTTTCTCTAATATTTGGTCCCTCATTTTTTGTTTGCAGATTCAACTGGATGTCAGTTATGGTTAAAATGCATTCATCCAGAATGGAACAATATGGAAATCTCTGAAAATATTCAATTTTTGAAAAAATCCAAGGGCAAGTGACGTCATTTAAACTATTGCACAATTTTTACTGTTCACGGTAAATCATACAATTATTTTTTAATAGCAACCGCTTTTTTTAGATGCCTTTTGAAGAGTTCACAATCCTGGTTACTTTCACTGAAAATCTTTATAAAATAGCAGTTATGTTAAGAGAAAACGATTGCAGAAGACCTCTTTGAAGTAGGCAAGCGAAAATGAGGAGAAGTAATGAAAAATGCGAAATTTGTAGAACTATGGGGTCATTCCATCTCAAATCAACCAAAAAAATAGGTAAAATTGACTCGATCCCGACCAAACTTAACGAAACTTGGTTCACAAATCAACCAAAAAAATAGGTAAAATTGACTCGATCCCGACCAAACTTAACGAAACTTGGTTCACATCATCGTAGTAAGAAATAAAAAACACAAATTTAAGGATTTGTCCAAAAAGGCATTCGTTTCCTTGTTTTGGTCTTTCAAAAAGTCAAAAAGTTGGTGTGTAGACTTGTAGAAAAACCGACTGTAACTTCATCCACAGTGGTCTAAATTTAATAATAAAAAATATTCTGTAAAGGTAAATGAACATTCTATTCAAATATTCAACCATATATTTAACCCGTAACTGAATTAATTCTTTAATTTTAACCCTATTTCAACCCTTTATTTCTAAAAAGGTCTTTTTTTTTGTTAATTTTTTTACGTTTTTCTATCTATACAATTAATTGAAAATCGATTCCGACCTTTTCAAATAAATATAACGGTGGTCGCGCAACTTAGCTGTACTTTGAACTGTTATTGCTGTGTGAATACGAATCTGACGAAAAATATGTATAAATATTTTTTTGTAGAGAATTTAATTAGTTTTAATTTTATATTAAATATTAAACTATTTTGTCATAAAGTTCAAAGAAACTTGAGAAATCGACGAAAAGCTGATTTTTGTCCGTTTCTGCCTATACTTAATTAATTTTTAGTAACCGAACCCATGCTCATCCCATGATAAAATTTGGTACGCATGCTCAGCACGTTTTTACAAAAAAACTGTTAAAAAGTAACGAAAAAAAACGACCGCTTTAGAAATAGGGGTTGAAATAGGGTTAATATTAAAAAATTAATCCAGTTAGGCGTAAAAAATATAAAATATGGTTAAATATTTGAACAGAATGTTCATTTACCTTTACAGAACATTTTTTATTTTTAAATTTAGACCACCGTGGATGAAGTTACAGTCGTTTTCCTACAAGTCTACACACCAACTTTTTGACTTTTTGAAGGACCAAAACAAGGAAACGAGTACCTTTTTGGGCCAATCCTTTAATTTGTATTTTTTATTTCTTACTAAGATGGTGTGTACCAAATTTTGTCAAATTAGGCATGGGTCAAGTAAATTTATGATTCGATTTGAGATGATATTATCAAAAACTTATTATTACTAATAATTATAGCGAATTTTAATATTATAATTAATTTCGTATTTTCTTCTTGTGTAACTATTAAAAAGCTTTTCAATGTTTGTATTTTTGTTTGCGATTTCAAAGTTTCTTGCTTTCTTTTGAGCTTTTATCTCTGCCACTATCAGATAATGGTCTGTCTTGGCATTGGCTCCTCTGTAAATTCTCACGTCTTGGACCAGTGTTTTCTGTTTTCTTGCTATGAACACATATATGATCTATCTGATTTTCACTGTCCTTTTCTGTACTCGCCCAAATCCATGTTATTTTGTGAGTTTTTTTTATGTTTGAATGTAGTGCTACATAATATCTAAATTTGTTGTTATGTTCTATACCCTGTTTCCCTGATACATGTTGATATACTCTTCCTTTCCAACTCTTGCGTTAAAATCGCCCACTAGTATCAAAATGTCTGTTTTTCTATGTTTTCACATATATCCTCCAATTTTTGATAAAATCTATCTTTTTCCGCTTCGCTGTTGTCTTCTGTTGGAGCGTCGTCGGCGTTAATGATTGACTTGTTCAGTGGTTTAACTTTCATCTTCATGTATGCTAGTTTTCCATCCTTTTCTTACCATACAACCCACACCATTTCTTCCCTGTTCATTTTTGCCAGAGTGTAGCTGTTGCCTATTGTTTCCCCCTGTACCTTCAATCTGATTTCTTGAAGTGCAGCCAAGTCCACATCATATCTGAAATTTATTTTCAATATCTTTCATTTTACCTGGTTTCAGAAGTGTTCTAATATTCCATGTGGCCACTCTAAACGTTCTGTTCTTTTTCCTGGTGGTTTTCATCTTTATTTTACCAATACTGTAATTTCCATTTTCTTGTTCCTTCTTATTTATTCATTTTCTCTGTGGTGTCGGCTACCTTTTCCCGGTATTTTCTACAGAAGCATGTGGATGGGAAGGTCCAGATACTCCTTTTATCTTGTTTAGTTTTTTGGTAGTTGGTTTGTGTCGCTTCTCAGTTTCAATGTGTTCAGTACCAATGTAGTAAAGTCCAATCTGGACTTTTTCTCCGTTTTTCATTTCTTTCTTGGCGATTGTTCAAATTTTATTCTGTATTTCTTTCTCCAGACTTACTAGATCACTTTCGATAAAAATCTTGGTGCCATTCAGTATTTTCTTATGTTCCGTGATCATTTTATTCTCATGGATGTTTCTAAGTTTTGCCACTATTACTCTGTTTTCCATCGATTTTCCAATTTTGAAAGCCTATGTGACGTTCACCTGTATTTGCATTTTTTGGTTTAAAAATTCTTTGACGTTCTCTTGTGTCACTTTTCCTGTTATATTAGCATGTTTTTAATTATTATGTTTGTTGCATTTCTTTCCTTTTCATATCTCTCCAATTGTTTCTCCACCAGAGTAATTTTCTATTCCTGTTTATCTGTTTTATCTTGAAAATCTCTAACCCCTTGCTTTAATTTTTCTTCAATTTCTTGTTTATTGTCCTTGAACCCGCTGTTAACTACATCTGTTCATTTCCTGAGCATATCTTTTAGTCCATCCATCTTTTCTTCAGGGCTCTCTTTCACACTTGCTTTGGTTGGTGACTGTGTTGTCTTTCTACTTCTCTGAAAAACCGTTCGTTCAGCTTCGATTCCTCTATCACTCTTTTTCGCTTCTCCTCTTTTGCATTTTATATAATCCTTTATGGATGGGTAGCTGTTTGATTTTTCTCTTCCCTCGTACTTGTAGTTCATTTGCTTTTGTTAAACAACTCGATCAAAAATACTCAACTTAGGCAACCAATCTTTCAAAAATCTACCCTGATTTCCATTTATTTTATTCAGTTTTTCCTACGCTACGTTTATTGGTTTTTCTGATTTTCTCAGCGTCTATTGCATTATTATTTATAATTATTATTTATAATTTGCACTATTGATCACTGATTCCTGAATTTCATACAAATGTAACCTTTGTAGTATAAACACCTTTTGGCTTGTGTCATTCCTAATGTTTTTCTGTTATGTTTAGCGTTTCACCAACACGTCCACCGCTTGGAATATGCTTTCACTGATTTCCCTTTGTTCCTGTGACTTATTACGTATCTCTATCTTCTTCAATAGCTAAAAATCAATCAAAGCACTATCTATACACACCTTGCAGGGCAATTAAACCAGATCATGAAAAGCAATGAAAGTAGTGAAGACGTAGTCAAAGATTTCGAAATAATTGCAGACCGCATAAAAGAAACAGCTCCACAGGTGTTAGGAAATAACAAAAATGGGGGGGAGTTACCTAATATTGACCATCCCCAAATAAAATTAAAAATTTCCTATTGCAAAGAGGAAGGTTTATATAGTATTCTGTTAAAATTTCACATGCGAATGTATTATCAAAATTTTGAAAAAATCGAATTTGAAATTTTGGGGTTTGGATTCAAACTCCGGAGCTCCGGCCGGTTTTTCATGGCGTACACCGCTACCCGGCAAAAGATAAACATACTTGAAGGCGCCATCCTTCAAGAAAACCGGGATTCGAGTCATGTTACCTGTAGGACGTGCGATCAGCACCTGACGAAATTTTCTAAGTGTTAGGGTATACCATTCCAGGGTCTAGAACAACTCGCCGCGTCTTATTGTAAAAGTTATTGTTGTGAAATCGGTCTATTTAATCTACAAATAAATATAATTTCTACATGAAGAAGAAAACGACAAGGGTTGTCTTCAATAAAAGTCTGGCAAGAAAAATCATAAGCAGGTCGGGCTTGTCTAAAAATGAAATAAAAGTACAGGGTAGTAGATTCGGGAAGATTTGTATCTTTAAGTAGTCCTCTTTTATACCGGTCGTTCTCTCCTCTCTGCCGCTTCGGCTGGTCGTCTTGTATCGTCATTATTTGTTGTTCTCGACTTTTCTTTACTTTCTTACTGCTATTGGTGCCAAAGAAATAAATTTTTCCAATTTAGTAGCGCCATCTGTTGAAAATCTTTTGTATGTATAAACGGTTGAAGCTACGAGTCAAGTATTAAATGAATGTACCGTAGGTTTATTGCAGGGTGCCCAGGGAGTCCTTCCAAGTATTGCAGCTCTTCGCAAAACCGTTAGAAGAAAAATAAATGAAATAAATGCTGCGCCTTCAAACCCGATAAATTTAGAAAATCTTGTTATCCCAGAACGCTACCAGATTTACGAACCTTAGCCCGATGTAGTTGAAACTTTATTATTGGCCGACAGCGGGCCTAACTCTGACCGAATTATAATTTTTGGCAGAAGACAACGTAAATAATGTTCTTAGGATGTCTAAACAATGGTACGGTGATGGGACATTTAAACCAACGCCACCATTTTATTTGCACAAATATACACAATCCTAGCCGAGGCACATGGTGGAGTTCATCCTATATTTTACGCTCTCTTACCAAATAAATTGCAAACCACATACACAAGAATGTTTCGAATGATACAAGATATAGAACCAGGCGTCAATTCAGATTCGATATCCTGTGATTTCGAAGTGGCTGCTTTTAAAGGAATGAGAACCTGTTTTCCAGAAGTTGAAATACATGGCTGTTTTTTTCACCTCGTGCAAAATATGCAAAAACATCTTGGCCAGTTAGGACTTATGGCAAGATATAAATCAGATTCAGATTTTTCTCTTCAGGCAAAAATGATTTCTTCATTGGCTTTTGTACCACTGGAAGATATAGAAGAAGCAATAGATGCACTGGCTGCAGAAACGCCACTTGAACTTCAACCTGTTCTCGATTGGTTTGAAGATTATTATATTGGTCGGATGAATCGACGTGGAAATGGCAGACGACCCACAATGTTTCCCCCGGAAATGTGGTCCGTATATACCCGGGTAATTAATCAGCAACATCGAACAAATAATTATGCTGAAGCTGCCCATCGACGTATGCAAGTTGAACTTGCAATGGATCATTCGACAATTTGGAAACTCATCGATGGTCTGCGTAAAGTGCAAAAAGGTAAGAAACTTTAATTTTTTATGGTAAAAATGCCAAAATACCTTTCTAATTTAACGATATCACTATTATCAGTATTTTTATACGCAATCACGTTATTTAAAATGTATATTTTTATTTCAGGGAGGGATATTGCTTACGAACAGTTAGAGCCCCCGCAGACTGCAGACTTTCTATCGGCCGATAGTTTAGTCGGGTTGGGCTGCTAGTGCGCACACAGAGCAAACTAAACAGTCTGGTTGGTGATGGAGTGCGCAAACTAGCCAACAGTCGGCCGACTATTCTCCAACGATTTGCTAGTTTGTAACCCACTGTTGAAGATAGCAATGAAAATGAATACAATATTGTCCAGAAATGTTATTATTGCTCTCATACAACGGAGGAGGAAAACCAAGAAGGGAGTCCGAGAATATTCGGTGCATCCTATCCTCAGTGATAGATTATTTAATGGAAAATTTTACACGATGCATTCCAAATTACTCGATTAAAGTAGTCCTTTAAGCTTTTTTTTATAAAGCGCAGGTCATTTTTCCACTTCTTCAATTAAATTTACTATCGACGTTTCTATAATTAGTGATTGAATATTGGACAACGCCATTATTAAAAAAATACACACGGCCAAACGGTGCTCTTAGTTGCGGGACACGCGCCACCCTAAAAATTAAAAAATATAGAGAAGCGGACGCAAGAATATTAGCGATAGTTGTGGATTACAGCAACAGAGATATTATTGAATATTTAAGAGGAATCGCACACAACTATACATAATATGATGCAATATCTACTGCAAGACACTAATTTGTTGCTTATTTTTATTAATTTTTTATTTAAATAAATATAATACATATTTCTAGTAAAATCCCAATTTTTAACATTTGCGGTGAGTTGGTCGCGGCGAGATGGCTTCGCGGCGAGTCGGCGGCGGCGAGATGGCCGCGGCGAGTTGTTCCATCCCCACATTCCACACGTACCGTCAACAGAATGACGACGCGCGGAATCTCATATGAGATTGCCGCGCGTCGGTCGGCTTTTACATGTTAAATTTTCTAACTTCAAAATCGATTTATTCAAAATTTTGATAATACATTCGCCTGTAAAATTTTAACAGTATACTATATAAACCTTCCTCTTTGCAATAGGAAATTTTTAATTTTATTTGGGGTTGGCAATATTAGGCTACTCGACCCCAAAAATGAACCCAATAAAGAATGGTACGACGAAGAGTGTGAAACGACTGCAAGATTAAAATGGTTACGCATAGGAGAAAAAAGTGATCTAGAGAACTACAGAAAAGAAGAAAAAAAGCATATAAAACATACAGAAAAAAGAAAAACAAATGGAAAGAAAAAATGATGGACGAGATAGAAAGTGGTAATAAGTGGAACAACAACAAGGCCTTCGGTTTCTGTGCAATAAGCACCACCACCCGAAACAAAATTTTTTCTGCTACACACTAAAGAACATAGTTAATATAGTTAATAATAATAATTGTAAAAATAATTAGGGTGAAAAGTGGCCAAACTTTTGAATAAATTGAATTTGAACTTTGAAATTTACATGGAAAATTTAACGAGATTCCGCCCGTCGCTCATTCTGTTGACGGTGCGTGCAGAATGAACTAGTCTTAAACTTAGCGTTTTACGGACCGGCAGATGCAGCTCGTCTCTCGTACATGTTGTAGCGTCGATTGCTGACACCTTCGCCTCTTAAGTCCGCTGGACAGCTAGCCACACAGTCGGAGAGCGAACTGGGCGTAAGCTCGTTTAGAATTCGCACGACAGTGCTAGAATACAAGCCACCTAGCTGAAAGAATGAAGAGAGATGTTGTGGTTTGGGCGCCGTGGAGGCAATAAAACAAACAAGAGAGGTGAAGTGCGTTTTACTAACCTCCGAAAAATACAGTTCAGGAAACTCCTGACTCAAATTCACAATTTTTAGATATAAAAATGGATTACAAATCGCAGACCAGTGGTCCCAAACAAAAAATCGGCCTGAAGGGCCTAGTACCAGAAGGGTACAAACAAAAGAGAATACTACAAATGGCAACTATGCGTTGCGTATCAAATTTTATTCTTGATACTGCCGCTCGCAGCTACACCCGAAGGCACGACAATGTGGGATTTCGCCAATAGCGTAATGATAAAACACTGGACGCAAATGGACAGTGGTCCGGAAGACAAAATAAAACAGTCTTGTACTCACCAGCAGTCCCAAACTAAGGGGGTTTGAATTAATTAAAAAATTGATATCTTTCCTAGGCAGGTCGGCGATCCTTCCAGAATCACAAGAGCGCTCCGCCCAATAAACATTTTAGCCTGCGAATAGCCTGACAATAGCCTGACAGTGACAACTCGGGCAGGTACCTATCCCTGCGGCAGGCTCATATCGACCCTGACACCGGTACGAAATAGCTAAAGTGGCGCAAAAATTAGCCTGCGTCATACTTGATCGCCGGCAAAAAATAGCCTGCATTAGCTAACCGCAGGCTGAGAATTGTGACTAACCGCAGGCTTGCGGTTAGCTAACCGCAAGCTATTTTTTTGCCGGCGATCAAGTATGATACAGGCTATTTCTTGCGCCACTTATAGCTATTTCGTACCTGTGTCCGGGTGGATATGAGTCTGCCGCAGGCTGAGAATTGTGACTAACCGCAGGCTTACGGTTAGCTAACCGCAAGCTATTTTTTTGTTCATTCATTTGAACAAAATTCAATTGAATTTCGTTTAATGAATTTTTAAATTTATTAATCAATTTTGAAAATCAAAATAAAAAAATTAAATTTTTTGAGTTATCCATTTATTTTTTATTTCTTTCAGGTGTTTTCTTTTCTAATTATTTACAACTTTTCTAATTATTTTATTGACTCCATACACATAATTTTTTATTTTACCCATTTCTCATATTTGTAGAACTTGTTGGTGGTGATTACTCTTCATGATTCGTCTTTACTTTGTTTCTTGGAGTCTGCAATTAAATTTTGAAAATTTGAAATAAAATCTCTTACCTTGTCCCAGGATCGAACCAGTGACCTTTCCCTTCATTGTCCGTCAGCGTTACCTCTGTGCCACAGAGCTGTTGTTATTTTAGTTGTGAAATTGCTTTATGACTACAAAAATTTAATTTATATGAAAAAAGAGGACTAAACGGATTTAATTTCCTAATTACATTTGCGGCGGATTATCAGATAATTGTAATACCAAACAAAAATGAAATTTGTATATAAACGATTTCGACAGTCAGTCAACTTGAATAAATATATATACTGGTATTAAAAAATCCAAATGGTTGTTCATAAAAAATTTGTAGTTTTATATATTTTTTCACTATTACACCTACTTATTATTTGTCACAATTAATTAATTTGAATAATAATTAATTTATTTAAATACTTTTAAACACAAATAAGCATAATTATTTATAATAACATGTAACCAATGAGAAACAATAGTTTTGCTAACGGTGAATTTTTCTTAATTCTGATTGGTTAAAACTGTTTTAAAAGACGGAATTAAAATTCATTGCTATTTAATTATTTATTTTTATAATATATTATATTTTAATGTTAAATATTTTTCACATTTCAATATTAGTTTTCTTTTCTACAATATTTTTGTTTTCGACATACCACGTGGTTGTTCATAAAAATTTGTATTTTTATATCTTATTTCACTATTACACCTTCTTATTATTTTTCATAATTAATTAATTTTAATTTTAACAATAATTAATTTAATTTAAATACTTTTAATCACAAATAAGCGTAATATATATTTATAATAACATGTAACCAATGAGTAACAAGCGTTATGTTAACGGTGAAATTTTTCTTAATTCTGATTGGTTAAAACTGTTAAAAATCGGAATTAAAATTCATTGCTATTTAATTATTTATTTTTGTAATATATACTTTAATGTTAAATATTTTTCACATTTCAATATTAATGAAACATCACATTATATATTTTATTATGTACTTATTAAACCTGTCATAGTATTAACTTAAGTATATATAGAGGCCTCTGTTAATTAGCTAAAAGAAAACATAAAATATTTAAAATACACGTTTCCATTCGCTAGTTAACTCAAGGGCTCTTTAAATACGTTGATAATATCGGGCGTAAGAGATTAAAAACTACCCCCCCCCCCCAAATTATAAATATGACCGCTCCTTCTGACTCCAATAATATCTCATATAATAATTATTGCAATATAAAATGCGTATAATAATTCGTATAATCAATGAGAAACAAGAGTTTATTTGCTAGCGGTGAAATTTTTCTTCGTTCTGATTGGTTAAAACTATTTACCACGTGGGTGTCTATAAAAAATTTGTATTTTTATATCTTATTTCACTATTACACCTTCTTATTATTTTTCATAATTAATTAATTTTAATTTTAACAATAATTAATTTAATTTAAGTACTTTTAATCACAAATAAGCGTAATATATATTTATAATAACATGTAACCAATGAGTAACAAGCGTTATGTTAACGGTGAAATTTTTCTTAATTCTGATTGGTTAAAACTGTTAAAAATCGGAATTAAAATTCATTGCTATTTAATTATTTATTTTTGTAATATATACTTTAATGCTAAATATTTTTCACATTTCAATATTAATGAAACATCACATTATATATTTTATTATGTACTTATTAAACCTGTCATAGTATTAACTTAAGTATATATAGAGGCCTCTGTTAATTAGCTAAAAGAAAACATAAAATATTTAAAATACACGTTTCCATTCGCTAGTTAACTCAAGGGCTCTTTAAAACATTGATAATATCGGGCGTAAGAGATTAAAAACTACCCCCCCCCCCAAATTATAAATATGACCGCTCCTTCTGACTCCAATAATATCTCATATAATAATTATTGCAATATAAAATGCGTATAATAATTCGTATAATCAATGAGAAACAAGAGTTTATTTGCTAGCGGTGAAATTTTTCTTCGTTCTGATTGGTTAAAACTATTTACCACGTGGGTGTCTATAAAAAATTTGTATTTTTATATCTTATTTCACTATTACACCTTCTTATTATTTTTCATAATTAATTAATTTTAATTTTAACAATAATTAATTTAATTTAAGTACTTTTAATCACAAATAAGCGTAATATATATTTATAATAACATGTAACCAATGAGTAACAAGCGTTATGTTAACGGTGAAATTTTTCTTAATTCTGATTGGTTAAAACTGTTAAAAATCGGAATTAAAATTCATTGCTATTTAATTATTTATTTTTGTAATGTATACTTTAATGCTAAATATTTTTCACATTTCAATATTAATGAAACATCACATTATATATTTTATTATGTACTTATTAAACCTGTCATAGTATTAACTTAAGTATATATAGAGGCCTCTGTTAATTAGCTAAAAGAAAACATAAAATATTTAAAATACACGTTTCCATTCGCTAGTTAACTCAAGGGCTCTTTAAATACGTTGATAATATCGGGCGTAAGAGATTAAAAACTACCCCCCCCCCCAATTATAAATATGACCGCTCCTTCTGACTCCAATAATATCTCATATAATAATTATTGCAATATAAAATGCGTATAATAATTCGTATAATCAATGAGAAACAAGAGTTTATTTGCTAGCGGTGAAATTTTTCTTCGTTCTGATTGGTTTAAACTATTTACCACGTGGGTGTCTATAAAAAATTTGTATTTTTATATCTTATTTCACTATTACACCTTCTTATTATTTTTCATAATTAATTAATTTTAATTTTAAGAATAATTAATTTAATTTAAATACTTTTAATCACAAATAAGCGTAATATATATTTATAATAACATGTAACCAATGAGTAACAAGCGTTATGTTAATATAAATAAGCTAACGGCAGGGCCTGACGCAGGCTAAATTATTAGCTAATCGCAGGCACAGATAAATAACCTAACCGCAGGGCCTGACGCAGGCTAAATTATTAGCTAATCGCAGGCACACAAAAATAACCTAACCGCAGGCCTGACGCAGGCTAAATTATTAGCTAATCGCAGACACAGATAAATAACCTAACCGCAGGGCCTGACGCAGGCTAAATTATTAGCTAATCGCAGGCACAGAAAAATAACCTAACCGCAGGCCTGACGCAGGCTAAATTATCAACGAATTGCAGGAACAGATAAATTTATCTAAACGGCAGACCTGACGCAGGCCTGCGTCAGGTACAGGCTATTTACAGGCTATTTGCAGGCTAAAAATGTTTATTGGGCGGATGACTCAGCCTGGGATGTCCTTCCTGCGATATCCCAACTTGATGTGCAATGCTAAAAAAATACAAAACTGCATACGTTATCTACCCAAACCAACTCTCCTGCGTCTCTGTTATAATGAAAAGCAATCGCTACCACAATTATCGTGCTCCCGATATAACCACGTCAGCACGTCACAAAAATGTAGGCGATTGTTCTGATCTTCCCCAGTACCTCCACGTGATGGAAATTGACCCTGGGTGTTCCAGCTGGCTGCCAGATTCGTAGGGGCTCCCGAAATAATATGTCCAAGGTTAAATCCGCGAATAAGAATCGACTTGTGGATACCAGATTTTGTCGGCCACACAAAAGGAAATATACGCTTCAACTATTCTTAGATTTTGTCCAAAATTGGAGTTCTTAATCTCGGTCTCCCAAAACGTAAGCAACTTGATGCACAGGTAATATTTTAAAAAAATGTACTAATTAATCACTGTTAAAATCAAATTAATTGCCGTTAAAAATCAAATTATTTTTCGAATATTTCTAAAAATCGACCATTTCTAAGTATCGTATCACGGCTTATCCTTCTTAGTTTTTGATAACTATTCAAGTTATCGCGCGGAACAGCTACATAGGGTATGTCGCAAATAACGTTCACTTTTGAACGTTACAATGTAACATCGATTATTTTTTGTTTTTACGCAATTTTTTGGGGGTTTCAACTCCTGGTTTCCTTAATCCCGGTTTTCTTGATGGTAGGCGCTTCAAATTTCTTTAGCTATCTGGCGCGGAGCGCCGACGGCCATGAAAAACCGACCGGCCTGGCGGAGCCAGGACGCGGACGGCTTGGGTTTTTCGATGCACACAGTTATGGCCGGACCGGAACCACCCTAAAAAGTAATTAGCACCATCAAAACCGGCCGCGGGGCAGAGCCCCGCAAGGCCTAGGTTTTCCCCATAGTTGTTTATGTCGTTTCAATGCTAATTTTTATGTACTTTTAAAAAGTCTATATTGGGGTTGTTTTTCAGGATTTCACCCAAAATATTTTTTCTATAGACAAATATAAGCCTGTTCTTTAGTGTGTAGCTGAAGAAAATTTTTTTCGGGCGGTGGTTCTTTTTGCACTCTTCCCAGGCCTTCTACGAGTAAATAAAAAAACAAAAGGAGAGACACGGTGTAAAGACAAAAGGAATGATTAACAAACAAGGGAAAATTGAAGATGACACAGAAAAGATAAAAGACATATGGGTAGAATCAGTGGCGTAGCTAGCTTGGGTGACACCCGGGGTGGATTTTATGGGTGTGACACCCCCCCATCTATACGGATGATTTTTTAGAGTTGCACCTAGGGAAAAAACTATGAGGCATGGGGTGTTACCCCTAACACCAAGAAACCAGGTAATTTTAATAAGAAAATTTAAATCATTTGGGATCAGGTGTCACCCCCAGGCGGGTGACACCCGCGGCGGTCCTCCCGCCTAGCTACGCCACTGGTAGAATACTTTGAGGAATTATTAAATGAGCAACTAGTAAATGAACCCCCCCCTCAAAGCAGACTTAGATCAAACAACAGAAAAGCCAACATACGAAGAAACAGGTGAAACAATAAATAGACTAGAAAACGGAAGGGTACCTGGAAAAGATGGCATTAATGTAGAACAGTTATGTCCGTGCACGGCGTGAATAAGTTGATAAGTCGAAAAATACGATAATTGGGATTATCTTCTTAAACTACGCTAATTCACCATTGCCATTATGTAAATAATTGAACAAGTCGAAAGAACAATATTTTGCCCGAGATATTAGTATGTGAATATTTGAACATATCAGAAATGGAGGTGTAAAAATAAATAAACCGACATATGTACTTATTCAAAACAGTTCTATAAAACAAAAAATTGATAAAAAGAGTTGTTAACTTGTTCAAAGTTTCATTTAAGAAATGTAATGAGATAATATAAACTGATTTAAGAGAAGGCGTCAAACTTTAAAATCGCTGCCCTGAAAACTAGGCAATTTCAACTTGTCAATTTATTCACGCCATGCACGGATGTGTTCTACATTGTGTTCTACACTGTGTATGTTTAAAGTATAAACATACTTTATAGTATGTTTGGTTAAAATAAAGTTTACTTAAAGAAAATAAGTCACAATAAGAACAAGGTGCTGTGAAAGAGTCCAAATAATGCCACAATTACTTTAAATATCGCTTTTATCACTAGAAACTTCGACGAAAACACGGACAAATAAATAGCGCTTTTATTTTAACCACCTATATTACAGTTCTACAAATCTTCGCGTGGTGACGTTTTCTTATGTGGAGTTGCCAATGGTCCGATATTGTCAGTTTTTTAGACACATGCCAGTCATATATTTTTGTTAAAAAGTTCATTGTTGCCAGTGTGATGCCAATCACAGAGTGGCGGGAGGGCGACGCGTAGAAAGTTGGCATAACCCCCCCCCCCTGTTGAGTAATTTTAAACTTATACCAGTTAAGTATTCAAATAAGGACTTACCTCACTTGTTACAACCATTACTCCCTCATGTCTTGTGTCATGATGGCAGTTGGTGTCTCATCCAATAATGAGGTGTCTTTTTTGTTGCTCGCAATAACTCACAAGATCCACCAGAAACTGAGAGGTGGCAGTTCCTAACAGTCTATTGGGTGGTAAACAGATGCTAGTATATGACATCTTTTGGACCTCCGAACAAGTCACAATTCAGCCGGTCTAACGTTAGGTCGCCACCGCTGAAATCCGGTAGATGCTTTACCTGATTGTTGCCAGGTATGTGGATACATTTCCTGGTTTCATTTGAAAGGCTGCCCGTAAAGACATTTCATTTCAGCGCTGATAGACAAATTATCTTGGTTTTCATTACGTATGGTTCTTGAATTAATGCTATTGTATCCGTACAACCAGCCAGGCGGAGGCATAAAGTTGCCTGTACGAAGTTCCACTTATTGTAGGCCGCTGTTAGGCATCCTTGGTGGTGGGGCCCTCAATTTGAGCATTGGCCCCTGCCAGAGGTTCCTCATGAACATTCAGGAGTTTTACCTCCTCGACCACCTGCTCTGCCGTTAGATTAGACACCGTATCACCAAGGATTGGCTGGACCTTCATTCTTACAGAGGAGAATCTGTAGCTTAGCTTCTTCGTTTTTATCTGGAGTGTTTTGGTGTTTTCCTTAGTGATACCGAAGACAATGACTTCCCCAAAGTCACTTTTATGGGGATCGAAGAAGAGACGCCACTCTTTTACTTACACTGAGATTAACAAATGATTAACTCTCAGTGGACTGGGATTTCTGAGGGACCCAGATGGTGGCCTTAGACGGCCTGGGAAACTTGTCCACCTGGACGGCTTCCAGCTTAGCCCCCTGCCACAATTGTGGAAGTTTGGCCACCGTTTTTCTCAACCACTCCAGGCAATCCGAAGCCCCTGAAAGTTGGCGATGTCGTTATTCATTCTGATCCAGCATAATAACTTTAAAGGCGTTTTTCTCAAGTATGTTCTTCTGGACCGGTGTGAGTTTGCTCAGAGGATTGAAGAGGTCTATAACCGCCACTCAGAGGTGCTATTGGCAGTCTCCTTATACGTGACGAAAATCAACGTCCCAGATGTGGATATAGAAGTAGGTTTGACCATTTTAGCCTTTTTCTAAAATGTTATAATTAACACATTTAACCCGATTATCTTTTTCATTTCTTGGACAGTCTGTAGTTCGATGTGATTTTGTACATTTTACGCATCTGGGGTTCATGTGGCAAAAGTTTTTTGTGTGCCCAAACCTCTGGCACCTCGTACACTGTGAAATGACCCTTCTCGTAGTATGTCGAACTTCGAATATTACACTTGTGTTCATGAATAACTTTGTCTTATAGATTTCTTTGTTATTTTCTTTCTGTTTCATGTCAATGAAGAACATAGGGAGCGGATTTTTTGTTTTATTTTGTTTCACATTCTAGACACTTTTGCGACTTCATGCCCGAGCGCTTCTAGATTTTGTTTTTTTTCTTCTATGTTTGTAGAGCTAGCTAGGCATGTTGTTTACGCTAACTTCTTTCGTTCTTTGGTTTGTAGCTATGTATAATATTCGGTCTTCTTTTGTATAAGAGTTTGGTAATTGTTTTCTTTGGGTTGATGTTATGTTTGACGAAATTCTGCACTTATCTGACTGTAAAGGATTTAATTAGAAGTGGGTTGATTTTCTTATTTTGCAGTGTAAACCTCATTCCAACTAATTTTAAGAACGCCACTGCTTTTTGATAAATTTAATTCTGTTGAGTTGATAGCAGCGATATAGAACACATTTTTCATTAGAATCGATCATTGCATTTCGTTTGGAAATTATATTTTGAATTGCGGGTGCTTAATTAGTGAATTGGTGCAATATTTTTACGATGTACCAATATTTTATTTGGGATTTATCATCGTATAATCCTAGTTTGATAGTCTCTTGTTTTATTGTATTTTTCTGGGCATTTAAAGTGACGATTTGGTATTCAAAAGATTTTACTGTAAGTAGTTTTTGTCGATTTTTAATATAAATAAACGACCGTCTATTATTTTACTTGTAGATATCGCCTTAAATTTGTGTTAGTGACCCTCAATAACATCTACGAGGTAAAAGTTGCTCTCCTGCATTATTTCATTTTTTGAAAGCAATCTCATGTATGGTTCTAGCTGCCGACTTCTAGTAACGACTATTAATTGGGTTGCCTCTTTGTATCCTCCTTAGTGTACAACTGGATTTTAGTAGCTGATTGTTGCTTCCATGCTCAACGAGAAACATAAGAAGCCGACATAAGGTCAGTGCTTTAGAATTATTTTGATCTACCTTGGTGTTATTTTTTGTTTTTCCTGCGCACTATTGGGTGTTTTGGGAACGACTTGGTTTAATCCAAACGTAATTTAGCGCAACGACACCAGATTATATTCAAGATACATACATATAAGAAAATCAAGTGTGCTCTCTTGCCTCTCAAATCACACTAGTTTCTACTAGTTTTTGAGCTGCCCTTAGTGATTTTGGGTAGCCAAGCTAATCATTGTTGAGAGAAGGCTTTATCACGTGAAGCCCAAGGCACATTTTCTTAATACCAGCGCTCTATCTTTTATTATCGGGAACTCAGCGAATTTTCTAGACATATTGCCAATCAATCATCCTGAGATTAGGTTATCGCAAACGTGTATTTTGAAAAATATAATATGCTTAAAGTACCATAATAACATAGGCAATAAAGTTTAGCTGTAAATGTTTTCGTCGCCGTATCCATTGGCATTCGAATGGACTGGGTCGAATAGGTTCAATTTTTGTAAGAATTGTAAATATTTCTTCGTATGTAAACAATGTATCCTGGATTACTCTTGTTAAAGAAAAGCTTACTGCTTTAACAACAGCTTCCCAGAGCCTTCAAAAAAGGAGGAGCTCCGTAGAGAGTAAAAATTTCCAAACAAAATTAGGATAAGAGAGGTTGTAAAATGTTCTTCGAGTTGTAAAACACATTATTTTGTTGTTAAATTAAATGTTTTTATTATTTATTGTTAAGATTAACATGAGTTGCTCATAATCTATAACATTTGAAATTTTATTGAATAAAACAATGATTGACTTTGGATTCAATCAAGGAAAGCAATGAGCTGCTAATTTTATTTGGCCCTTTTTTTGCAATGGTCTCGTCCCACATGAAGCAAAAGCCTTCCTTCGCACCGATATCAAAAACAGTAAAATTGTACACTGCTGACTTATGCTTAGAGAAAAATAAGGAAACTTCTGACAATGGTGTATAGTCAGAAACTTTTATAAATCGTAAGCAGTGACAAATATGTTATTAGAATTTTCTGCTTCTAACATCGATATTTTTTAACTCTTGAAATAAATTTATTGATAATATGATGGGTGCGTTGAACTTCGGTTGCCTTTTTCTCCTCCATTGAAGCACTTTTGTAAATTGCACATTCAGGAAACTGATCTATTGGGAAGGTTGGCAGTAGACAAGAGAATAAATACAACAATCACAACATAAACAATTTAATAAGAGCCCATTGGCAATACAACTTAATAAACAAACAATTATTACATCACTAACCTGGATGTGGACTCGTACTTGAGTGAGTAAAACCTTTACCTTTACCTTTACCTGATATGTATTTGATGGAGCATCCCGGCATGGCCGGCCTTCTCCTTCATCTGAAAGAATACATTAATGACATTGGAAGTTGTAGAGACCGGTGGGTCTCTGGGAATTGGCGCTTGGCGGACTGACTGGTTAGAAACCTGGGCTGTGACTGTGAATATGAGATATGTGAAGAAAAAGAAATTTTTTACGTTTGCCGATATAGTAGAGTCCCTAATTCGAAGAAAGAAATTATAATTTCTATTGATGACCTCGAAGTGAGTGGCTTCTACTTGGAACTAGTCAGAATTGGCGACTAGTGGGATTGTAGTGATACTATGGGGGGTGATTTATCGAAGCTTGTGGAAATTGATCGAAAAATTACACAAATCTAGTGAATAAATTCACTTTCGAAGAGAATTTGTGTAAGTTAAACCTGTGAACATACATTAGTCTGTGTGGGGGTGTGAGTAAAACCACAAACCAGGTGCCCTTATATTTAGCATTGGTATAAAGATAACTAGCTACATAAATATGTCGCGCCATCTATCAGTCACATTGTAACTTACATACCAACACCTCCACTAGTTACGATGTAACTAAAATCCTAAATCTCCAAACCCATCTTGCTGGTACATAATGAATGTTTATCCCTTGGTAAACCTTTTGTGAGGGAGTCCGCTACCATATCTTCTGTTCCGATATGTTCCACTTTTAATTGTCCAATTTCTTGCTTTTCACGGACAAAGTGGTGCTTGACATCGATGTGTTTGGTTCTGCACCTATATCCTGCATTTTTGCTGAGATCTACGGCCCCTTTGTTATCGCAAAATATTTTTATGCAGTTTAAATTAGTTTCCAACTCTTTGAAAAGACCTTGAATAAAGATGGCTTCTTGTGCTGCAAAACTCAATGCCATGTATTCTGCTTCGGTTGTTGAAAGTGCTACTGTTGGTTGCTTTTTTGAAGCCCAACTTACAGCACCTCCACTCATCAAAAACACGTAACCAGCAGTAGATCTTCTTTCGTCTACATCCGCTGCCCAATCCGAATCACAATACCCGTGCAAGTCACCATTTCCTTTTTTAAATGTTAGTTTGAAATTTTTAGTCTTTTTTAGGTACCTAAAAATCCTTTTAATAGCTCCCCAATGTGCTTTACCCGGATTATTACTGTACCGACTAACTTTTCCAACAGCATATGAAATATCAGGTCTTGTACCTTGAGCTGCATAAATCAAACTTCCTATGGCTTCTTGATAAGGAACGTCAATTTTTTCTTCGTTGGTTTTTGGTTGCATATCTTTCGTTAGCACTTGATTTGCATCGAATGGTGTTGACACTTCTTTGCTTTCATTCATGTTGAATTTTTGTAAGATTTCATTTATGTATCTTTCTTGATCTAATGTTATAACACCATTTTGCCTGTCTCGAGTAATTCTTATTCCCAAGCAATAGTGTGCCTCACCTAAGTCTTTCATATTAAATGATTTCTCTAAATGACGTTTCACCTCATTCTTCATTGCATCATCTTGAGAAAAAATCAAGATATCGTCAACATATACAGCCAAGATTAATTGTTTGTTATTCTTGCTTTTGACGTAAATGCATGGGTCAAACTTAGATTGCTTGAACTGTAATTGCTTAATGGTTTGGTCTAGTTCTTTGTACCACACTCGACTTGCTTGTTTTAATCCATTAATAGATTTCTTCAATAAACAGGTTCTTTTATCCGGCAATTCCATATAGATTTCTTCATCTAATTTTGGATGTAAAAACGCCGTTACTACATCCATTTGATCGATATTCCAATCGTTTTTTGCTGCTAAGGCTAGCAACAAACGGATCGAGCTATGTCGTACGACCGGAGCATACGTTTCATCGTAATCGATGCCTTCTTTTTGAGAGAATCCCTTCGCAACTAACCTAGCCTTGTATCGATTTATAATTCCTTCGGCAGTAAATTTTGTTTTGAACACCCATTTACTTTTAATCGCCTTTCGATTTTCTGGAACATCACATAGAATCCAAGTTTTATTAGTTCTATGCGATTCCATTTCTTCATCGATTGCTCTCCTCCATTCATCACTATCTTCACTTTCAAGAGCTTCTTTAAGTGTTGTTGGATCATTTACAATTGATTGGTAGACTACAAATTCCGGGTTAAACACATTTTTATTTGGTTTAACTACTCGTTGCGAACGTCTTGGCAAATCAATCTCCACTTGCTCTTCCTGTTCTTCAACATCGTCAACTTCTTGATGTTCATCGTTATTTGCAACAGCATCTTCAACATCGTTAACTATATTATTGTTGTTAACAACACAAATACCATCACGAGTGAAGTCGTCTTGATTGGAAATTATTTTAACCGTGGTTTGTTGAGGAAATACTCTATCAATCGGCTCTTCGATGCTAGTTTTTATTAATTGATCCTCACAAAACACCACATCTCTTGATATTTTCAATTTCTTCGTTATAGGGTGAACAAACCTATACCCTTTCACTGTTTCGCTATATCCCACAAAGATGTATTCTTCAGCCTTATTATCGAATTTTTTTCTAAACACTTTTGGTATGTGCACCAACGCTTTACAACCAAATATTCTTAAATTTGATAAGTTTGGCTTCTTACCATTCCAAGCTTCTTCAGGTGTCATCCGATTCAAGCTTTTTGTCGGACACCGATTCTTTAAATACGTTGCCGTTAGTATCGCTTCTGCCCAAAACTCGCTTCCTAAATTGGCTTCTGTCAGCATACATCTTGCGCTTTCGACTAGAGTCCTATTTAGCCTTTCGGCAACCCCATTTTGCTCTGGTGTATATGGGACGCTTGTTTGATGTTGAATTCCAAATCTTTTTAAATGGGACAAAAGTTCCTTATTGACATATTCCGTTCCATTGTCAGATCGTAAACATTTAATTTTTTCTTCGCATTGATTCTCAACAAACGACTTGTACTCCAAAAACTTTTCAGTTACTTCACTTTTATTTTTAAGGCAATAAACTGTTGTTTTCCTCGAGAAGTCATCGGTGAACGTTAGAAAGTATCTTGCACCACCAATCGATTTTGTATTCATAGGACCACAGACATCCGAATGAATTAGTTCGAGTTTATTCGTTGCTCGAGATGCGCCATTTTTATTGAATGGTGTTCTTGACAATTTCCCTTTCACACATATTTCACACGGTTTACTGTTTTTATCCTTGATATTAACGCCTTCGGCTAAACCATTATTTAACAAGTTCATTGCTACACGATTTATGTGTCCCAATCTTCGATGCCACAACACATGAGTATTTTTTAACTCCACAAGATTCACAGTTTCAACAGGTTCGTTTAGTTTATACACACCTTTTTCTAATCTTGCACTACCCAACACATTTTTATTTTCAATGTTTATTTGCACATTTGTAATTCTGCAGCCATGTCTTTTATCAAACACTAACGTATTCCCATGTTGAACCATTTGCCCAACCGAAATCAAGTTCCTTGTAACTCCTGGTACATGAATAACTTCTTGGAGCATTAATTCTTTATTACCGATAAGATCAATTTTGACTTTACCCTTACCAGCACTGTTCAACGTTGTACCATTAGCAACTTCGATATTACAAAAATCGTAATGTTCGTAGTCCTTAAAATTGTTTGCATTCGGCGATATGTGAACTGAAGCACCAGAATCTAAAATCCATTCACTATTTCTATCACACTTATCATTACACATGCCAATGAACTGGGTGGTTTCTGATCGTCTATTGGCTGTAAATTTCTTTGGCTGTACCTTCTTCATCTGTGGACAAATGTTAGCTTTGTGACCCTCGGTTTTGCACTTAAAACACTTAATTTTTCGATTTTGAGCTTCCATTGGTTTGTCGGCTTGATTCCATTTCTTTTTGCTGTAAAACGCACTAGATTCTGAAGTTGTTGCATGAATTTTTTGAACACTTGGTTGTAACAACAAATTTTTCACGAATTCTACGGTAGTACTTTGCTTTGATCCTTGAATCCCCATTAATAACGGTTGATACTCTTCAGATAATCCCGCCAACATTAGACCACCAATCACATGATCCTTGAACGGTTCACCAATTGTTTCCAATTGATCAGTAATACACAACATTTTGTTAATATAATCCTGCATATTATCACAATTATCCAATCGGATTCTGAACAGTTTCGCGTATAAACCAATCAAATGTAGCGTACCTGATTGTTCATATATTCGATTTAATTTGCCCCAAGCTTCTTTCGCTGTCTTCACGTTTTTTATTTCAGCTGCTGCTCCTGGATTAATGGACAAATTGATCTTCGCCAGAACTCGTTGATCCAAATCTTCATCTAACACCGTACCGGGAGCACATTCCACATGCTTCCACATACCAGCATCGATAAGAAAATTTTTCATAGCGTGCTTCCACTCGCTATAATTTTCTCCATTCAAATGCTTTGATTGCGGCAGTCCTCCCATTGTTACAACTGTTGAAGATGATCGAGTCCTCAACTGCGATTGTAACAGTTCGATCTGTTGTTGCAAATTTGCTAATTGCGCCTCCATAATTTTTTATTTATAAAATTTTGGATGCAATAATTTGCACAAATTTAAATCAAACAAAAACAACTTTATTCTCTTAATGTTACTGGGCCCATAACCTATTGGGAAGGTTGGCAGTAGACAAGAGAATAAATACAACAATCACAACATAAACAATTTAATAAGAGCCCATTGGCAATACAACTTAATAAACAAACAATTATTACATCACTAACCTGGATGTGGACTCGTACTTGAGTGAGTAAAACCACAAACCAGGTGCCCTTATATTTAGCATTGGTATAAAGATAACTAGCTACATAAATATGTCGCGCCATCTATCAGTCACATTGTAACTTACATACCAACATGATCTTTCTTTAGTTTAAAGAATCCTATGTTGTATTTTCTAATCTGTTTTTCTAAAAAGTTTTTAGTTTCTAATTACTTCAATTATACAGGGTTTCTGTAAGGTGAAAAATAATTTTGGATAGGTCTAAAACGATATTTTCAGTTCTTTTAATAGTTACGTTTTGGTTCCAATTTTTGCCCATTATTTCTGGTCTTTTCCATACATTCCATTTACAACTACATTGGTTGGGGTGGGTTGTTTGTCTATAGAAAGGGTCTGGATTTTTCAATTTTGTTCCTTGTTCTTATAATCCTTATGCCGGATTTTCTTGAATGAATGCAAAATAGCTTTCCGCGTCATATTCCTGCTGCCAATTTGTAAGTGATTCCCCAGGGATCCTTAGTCACGTCTTCTTCCACGAATATTTTCCATCATTTATTTATTGCCTTTTTTAGAGTGGTTTCGAATTTTTCCTTGCATTCTGTCTGTTTCTATTAGTTTTTTATATTTTCTAAGTATTTCTTCCTTAAAATCCTCTGCCCACGGCTTTAGGTTAGCATTGATTGATTCCATCGTGATTGTGTCCTGATTTCGATTTCTCATTGTCCTGGTGGTACTCTCTGACCTCTCGACGTTGAATGTGATGGCCCTGTGGTCCGATAGGATCACATGCCACAATTGAAGGTGCCTCGCAAATTTTAATACCCAGAAAAGTTAAAATTGGATTACCGGATCAAAGGATTATCGCTGGCCGATGAGTTTAATTAAATATATTCTTTGGTTCTTAGTTCTTATATATTTTGTTTAACGACACTAGTCGTTTATTGCCAACCAATTTCCTTAATTTGCCTTATAAATTATTTTTTATATATTTATTGTGTAAGTATTTCCAAGTATGTACTATGTATTTTATTATAAAATGTTTCAAACATCATCGTCAAATTAAACAGATTCATTATCATCACCATCAATATCATTTTGATCAATAATTCTACTTCTGCATCTTCATTACGCTTAAATTTTTTTGCATTTTCAACGGCCAATTCCTGTTCCACTTTGCGTTTACTAATATCTCTTCGTCGACATGCTTCAGCGCGCTGTCATTCAATGCGGCGCATTGGATTTTTGCGATAATCTCGCATTGCCTCGCGAAAAGAAGAATACACCAAGGATCTCTCATGGCCAACTTTCGCTTTGCGTCATTTCGATAATCATCTTCATCTCGTAGTTAATTTCTGCAGTAAATTCGGATTACAAAACGGATAAAACCTTAATCCGCGATTATAATCTGTGTTGAAATTTGTTTTCAGGTTCAATATAGAAATTTGTTACCCATTCTCCTAGATATCTCAGCTGTTTGGTTGATTTTAGAGTTAGCGATTACGTGTCCTACGCGGAAGGGACAACTCGGCGCTGGCCATCTCGGCGCTGGCCATCTCGGCGCCAAACCAACTCGGCACCAAGCCAACTCGGCGCCAAGCCAACTCGGCGCCAGGTAAATTTTTTAAACATTTTTGATTTAAATGAATGAAGATGTAAATTAAATAAATTAGGTTGGTAATAATATGAATTTATAAAAAAGATTTTAAAATCTTTTATCTTTAAATAAAAGTAAAATTTATTTTAATAAAAATAAAAAATAAAACTGGCTTATTGGTTCATTTCATAGTTATGCGAAATACGTTTACGTCAACAAAAATGATCTTTTTAAAAACTAATAAATTTTATTAAGTCAATAATGTAGACAGAAAAACGGAGTGTAATTGCTTTATTAAAAGTAAGAATACAACTGATCTAAACTTGACATTGTTTCTCACCGGAAACAACGTATCTCTTATCAGTGCATTTACCTATTTGATAAAATGCACTCTAACATTCTACATAATTACGTAATATTAATACAAATATTATATAACTGTGAGATAATTGTAACTTGCGCTATTCCGCGTAAAAATGTAATTATATTTCGGTTTTCGTAATCTATAACCAGTTTTAAAATTCGTTCATCATACTCCCTATATTTTTATAATTTTTGCGGAGGGTTATTGCCTGCCACTAGTTGTTCATAAAATAAATCACGCCCACTTTGCACTTTTTTGAGACCACCGATTAACTTCCATATTGTTGGGTGGTCCATCGCCAATTCGCTTTGTAATCTCCGATGGCTAGCTTCGGCGTGGTTATTTGTACGATTTTCGCTGTTTGTAGAGATTCCACATCGCTAGCGGAAATAATGGCGGGCGCCTCCCATCTCTGCGCCTATTCGGTCTTCCTAAGTAGTTATCTTCAAACCAATCTAAAAGTGGTCGAAGCTCATCAGGTAATTCATCTCGCAAAGCATCAACCGCCTCCTCTAAGTCAGGAATCAAGGAAAGTTTATTTTATTTATAAAAAAAAAATATCTACATACATAAAGATAATACCAATAGTAATTAATAACCCCGCAAATTGGCGGGGATTTCATTTTTTCCATCTATATTTTTGGTTCTTTCTCGGGTTTTTTATACAGGGTGTATAATAATCTTCTTAATTTTCTTGTTTTGTTGAATTATTGTGATCTACCAATTAATCATTTTAAAATTAAAGAAGTAAAACAGTTAATCTTAAATGAAAATTAACATTAAACAAGGTGGAACTCGCTTTAGCGACAGTTCCTAGGCTTCTATACAGCTACCTTTCTGGTGTGAAAAGTTGTTATTGCTAGTTATTTTTGGTCGACATAATATTTATAATGTAACATCTGATAATCCGATAATCTGCACCAATTAAATTTTTCGAGATATACTTCTTATTAGGGTATCAATGTCTTAACGGATCAAATGATCAAACGATTAACGGATCAAAGAATCAACGAATCAAAGGATCAACGGATCAGAGGATCAACAGATCAACGGATCAACGTATCAACAGATCAACGGATCAGTGTATCAACGTATTTAAATTTCCTATATAGGTGAAAAATTATGTAAATAAAATATAACTTATATTTGGCCTGCATTGAAAAATAATCAGGTAATCTGCACTAATTACATTTTTGCGGTTGGTATTTATCATTTATCAGTTGAGCGAATGGCTGAAATGCTAGCGTGTTCGCTTTCAAGCCAAGATTCACGGGTTCAAATCCTGTGAGGTGCTATCTATAGAAGAAATTTTCGCTCACCAAATATCTAGCTGCTGGCCCAGATAACATTATTTATGGCTAAAAAACTTTCCTGATCGGAGTAGGCGGTGTAAAAATCGTCTATTCCCGTGGTTCGGAATCCACGTTAAGCTGTAGGACCTCTGTGGTCGTCACAAATTTTCAACACGCAACGAGCAGAGACAGGGAGGTATCGGGAAATTGTCGCAAGACGTTCATAACCGAATATACATACATTTATCATTCACTATATAACTAATAATAATGAAGCTTTTCCATTCCATTCGGAACTTTACTTCTCTGTAATGTACGGTCCATTTTTTGAGGTGGAACAATCCTCTTCTTTCTCTTTTACTTACAACTTAACTTCACCAATTAGCCACTGCTGTGGTTAACAATAAATAAATTTAAAACAAATTATTGTTTTATTATACATTTACAATCACAATTTCGAGGGTTCTGATTAGATTTGAATTATGCCGACGGAAAGACGGACAGACACGGAGCCAGATCATAAGGCTTCTTGTTATACTTTGTATAGAAGCCCAATATAGTGCACTGGGTACCCAGTTCTTAGACCTCTATACACACAGAGTATTTCCAACACGATTTGAAACGCTCTGTATGATTTTGAATTATGCGGATGGACGGACGGACGGACGGGCAGACGGACGGACAGACACGGAGCCAGATCATAAGGCTTCTTGTTATACTTTGTATAGAAGCCTAAAAGACACCCGGTGGTTAGGACTTGATTGCAGGTAAATTAATAAAACAAATAACACCAAAATGTTTAAAGTTGCTTACATTTATCTACAACGCAATTTTGGGACTAAATAATTTCCCAAACCAGTGGAAGGTTTCACAAATTATTCTTATACCAAAACCCGGAAAGAAGATAGAAGAAGTAACGTCCTATCTCCCGATAAGCATACTACCATTTTTATCGCAAATTTTTGAGGAACTATTTTTAAAACGACTCAAGCCAATACTAGAAGTGAGAAAACTTATTCCGGAACATCAGTTTGGTTTTAGAAATCATCGTGGTACAAAAACTGTCATTCGGCAGTGCAATTAAAACATCTACACCCTTAATAACTTTTTTAATTCTTTCTCCTGCTTTAAACGCTTCTTCAATCTAAAAACAGTCAATTAAAAAGTTAAGGTAAAGAGAAAAGTTACTTTACATACTGTTCCAGTGGTAGAATTTTATGAATAATATTATTGGTATAAAAATTGGTTTCAATCGTTTCAATTAAATTCAATTAATTATCTTCAAATATAATTAATAATAATTTTAATATAATTTTTTAGTTTAATAAACGTTTTCTTAAACGTTTTTTCTGTAAACATTGTCCCAATTGTTTGTTCAAATTGCCGCACATATAAATTTTCTGAAAAAAATTAATGGGTATAACCATTGAAAAATAATCGCTTACCTGCCAATGTAACAAACACTTGGTTAAATAGTTTTGAAATATTTTATATTTGAAAGGGCCCCGTGATTCTTTGTACTGCTAAGTCTTGCACGTGATCTTCCAAAAATAATTTTTGTTCATTACGGTCTTCAGTCTGAACTGGAATTCCAAAGAGTTAATATCTTATAGGTATCAAGACCAATAAAAACTTGCTGAGCAAGTTCTACTTTTAATTGTGTCAAGTCTTCCATTTCAATTTCAATATATTACATTCTTCTTGATTATAATCCCGAGTCTCCTTCACCATTGCAGAGTATCGGGGCTTAACCCAACACCTCTATAAAATTCAAAAAACTATTTACATTGATTTTAACTTTAAATTGTGCATTCAACGAGAAAATGCTGCATCGGTTCTAGGATCGATGCCCACAGTAGCGATCACTAGTTCACGCTCTTTGGTTGTTATCAGCCGGGAACCCCATCTTGAGTGCTTAGCATTGTAGTCCTCACCGGCAATAAATCTGCCTCCCAGGGTGGATGGTAAAGTATTCTTTGTATTGTTCTTCTTTAATTGCGTGTCTTGGAGGACAATATATTGCTGATATGGTTAATGGTCCTCTCATATCTTCAACCAAAATTGTTATTGCTTGTGTGTGGTTTGTTTGATATTTGGTAATTAGTGGTGTTGCAATGTGTTTTTGATTATGATGGCGCTACCACCCCATCCAACATTAATTGGGTGCTTTGTATCGTAAATGGTGTAGTTTTAGATCCTTAAATAGCTGCAGTTTGTGTAGGTGTTTCCGAAACCAGCATTACATCAATATCGTGTTATCTTAAGAAAGATTTCACTTCCGGTCCATGATTACTAAGACCATCGGCGTTCCACGCAGCTATTTTTAGGTGTGGATCCATTAGTTTAATTTATTAAGCAGTGTGGACACGATATTCATTATCGTGTCCATACGTTGCGCCATTGCTTCAACCATCGGGTTATTCTGTCTTCCACTTTATTAGTTAACAAATTTGTAATGTTGTATTGTGGGTTAATTACAGTGGTTTCTTTCTTTCCGGTTATTGATGCATATGACATTCCTTCGGTAGCATTCTTCTCAGGGGCTGGAGTATTTGTATTCTGTTCAGGGTTGATTTTGGTTCTTAGCGCTGGATATTATCTTCGTTGAAATTCTGTATAGACCCTGCAACCCTTATAGTTTACAGGATGATTTTCGCTGCATAGTGCACATTTTAAGTCTTTCTGTTCGGAGACACTGCATTTCCATTATCGTGGAATCCGCTACACTCGATACATCACGATTGGCGCGTGCAGTAATTTTTTGTGTGCCCTAGACGTTGACATCTGGCACATTGTGGAATTTGTCGGGTTTGACTTACTGGTTCAGGTTTTACGTTACTACGCTGAAGTTTTCGTATTTCATATAGTTCTTTGTTATTTTCTTTGGTTTCTAAATTAACAAAAAACGTTAGTAAATGTTGCTGGTCTCTTCGACTTTTAATATTGTGTATGTTTTTCACTTCATGTCCGTGAGTGGATATTTTATTTCTAAGTTTTTCAATATTTGTCGAGTGATGGAGTCCTTTAATGACGACTCTAAAATTTCTTTTGTTTTTTATTTGGTGTGAGTGGTATTTAACGTCCTTAATACCAGTACTGCCAATGCAGCCTTGTATGAGGTTTCATCATTAGTTAACACATTGAATTCACCTTTTCGTAGTATTTTAAATATATATATATCTTTGACGTCATCCTTCGATTCCAGCAGTTTTGCGCTTGTGGTTCTTGTAGGCTTTCTAACAATTGAAATTTATTAACTGGATTTACCGTCCTCGTGTACTCAGAAAACGACTTTTGCCTGACATTTCTGGGTGGATTTGGCGAATTATGTTTCATCTTTCGTGTGTTTGTAACTGTTGTCCATTTGACAACATCATTTTTTTCATCCATTTTGATCATCAATAATTTTTTGAACAAGTTCTTCCGCCAGGCCTTGTAGACCATTTTTAATTTTTTCCATTATATTGTGTTCTGTAGACACCATTGTAGGTTCGATTAGAAGGAAACTTGGTGGTTGTAATTGTTTCTGCCGATCGCCAACCATAAGAGCGGAAACTTTTTTAGAGGTTATGTTTTCTCCTACACATTTGTGGCAACTCCACTAGCCAATTTCGCCTTCCCTCTTCATACTATGTAGTGTATCCATAGACATTTCTATACACTTAATATGGTAGTTTGATCAACACTTCGTCTTGCATTGAAGACAATCCTCGTATCTCATAGTCGCATTTCCACACACACCACCCTTCGTCATCTTGCTGTAAGATCTTTTCTCTGCTTCGGTACTATCCCACAATCTGACAACAACTATCTCACTATAACTAATATTTCGCATCCGACAGCAAAATAACAGCTGTCATTCAGTGCCAAAACTAAATTTAACCTTAGACACAAAAAAAATTCTTGTGGTCTAAAATATTTGACAAATCGTACTGGCATCGATTACCAATTTAAAAGTTCAAAATTTTCGTGTTAACACAAAAAGATTCAGTTTTACAAGTATTTTAAAAATCTTTTAAAACTTGGTGCAATACTTCGTTTCTTCATCCATCGAAATTTTACCAATAACACCCTTCTAATCTTTTTTTCGGATATCCGCGCTTTGATGTAGTTTGCCAGATGTAATATCCCATTTCAAGACCACGTCCAATTATTAATTTGTATTTCGATTCGACAAATTCAAACACGTATTCATGCCTATAACAAGACCCATTAACGCAGGAGCCCACTTCCAAAACCTTCATAAACTTTTCTTTACTAAAAAAAATATTTCGACCTTTTTACGTTGTAAAACCGTGAAAGTCAGTTACGGCCTTTTTATTTTGTAATCTTACCAATATTTAACAGGATGTACAGACCTAACTACAATTTAGTTTCTCCCAACTACAAAAATGTATACTTTTTCTTAAAAATTTGTAGTGAAAGTAATGTGTTAACCTTCCACAAGGTTAACGTGGAATGCTAACCAAGACATCAATAGAATGTTGAATACAATTTTATTGCAATGATTAGTACCTATACAACGGTTCAATTTAATTATAATTTATTATTCCTTTGGTTTTGCGAATTGGAGTTTTGTAATTTGCTGTTTAGAAGTTAGAACAGATTTATAATTTTCTGATACGGCCAAGGAGATACCGAGATACCGAAATATAAAGAGGAAATTTCTCCAGAACTTACTCCACAGGTAAGAACCTCATGCAAAGAAAAGAGAGCTTAGCCGAGGCAACATTTAATGTATTTACTATTTCAATTTATCCACAACGGAAGATTTTTATTAATTAAAGGGGCTCAAATCAAATAAATTCAATTCAATTTCAATTTAATATAAATAATATAAATAAAGGGCAAATGACATTGCAGTATTTTTCTTTTCAATTTAAATATATTTGAATAACTATCGCGATGATAACGTGATATTTTTACCGGTTACCCAGTCAGTTAAAAGGAAATGAAGAAGAACGCGGGGTTGGAATCAACTTTCCTAAAATCCCCTCTCTTATCATTGGACCAAAATTGAAGAGGAGAAAATTCCCTACAAGATAAGGCTTGTTTTGTTTGTTCACCATCGATGGTGAAGTTTAAATGTACGAAATTTTTATTCAGAACAAGAAATATTCAAAACCTTTTTCAATAATTGTTTTCACTGGATTTTCTTTTTATTTCAAAAATACTTAGTAGGTATAATGTAGGAAAATTTTGTTAATATTTTTTGTAGAGAATTTTATACTCTTCAATTTTGATTTGATGATAATTTTCACTAAAAATGAAAGTAAGCGAGTTATAGGCGAAAAACTACTGTAGAGAATTAAAATTCCCACCTGGGGAAAGCGCGACAGGGAATTTTAGGCGATGTTGCAAATAAAATCGTTGTCAAATTTTCGAATTCAGTGAAATTTTAATATATTATGCCCCCCCCCGCCTCAGTTGCCTCACCCTTGCTACAGCACTGGCCAACATATACTTTTAATTATATTTCTATTATCTCTTTTCAGGAAAAAGCATTACTTTTTGTCGACACTCACGATGACTACGTTTTTCGCATTGGTGGCCCCTATTTGTGGTTCAAAATTATGAGGTTAGATTAGAGAAATAAATAAAAATACAATAAATTAGAAAATGAAGTTTGAGCGAAAAGTTGACAGTTCTTTACAATTATGTAATAGAAATTATCGTCGACTTGGTATCTTTCCACTGGTTTGCACAGAAAAACCGGAAAGGTAATGGAACCTAGCAAATGGAATAGTTTTGTGTTACATCAGATATTTTTATTATAAAATTAAAAATCCGTTAATATTAGTTATATTCAACAGCCAATGAAACTTGGATATTTCTACGCCGCGCTGTACATTTCTTAACGTTTGTACAATAACTCGTATAGCCCATATTGTATTTCAAAATCTCTCGTGAGTTTCGCAGCATATAATAAATCGATTTGGCCACCTAATCTTCTCCGAGTTTCGCTAGCAATTTCTCTTTCTAGTTGTCTTTCCTCAGTTACGACGGGTCTCGGCGGTGGGGGACGAAATCTTTCCGAATTCAATAACATTTCCAACTCGCTAGGTTTATTTTTAACTTTTTTTTTTTCAAATTTCTTCATATTTATTTTAGGTAACGTATGACTCCTTTTAGGTCCTTCTTTCGGTTTTGAAACTGAAGGCTCAATTTGTGCATTACTTGATGTAGAAGGCAATACACGATTTTCTTTTTTCGGTTTTGAAACTGAAGGCTGAATTTGTGCATTATTTGATGTAGAAGGCAATACACGCTCTTCTTTTTTCGGTTTTACCATTTTATTCAAGTTTGATTTTGTGGTCGTTGCAATGGTATGTAATGAGGTATTAACATTTTTTGGTAAGTCTTCTTTCTTCGCTGAATATTGCAGAAGTTTTTCTTGCAATGCTTTTATTTTATAATAACTGTCGTACAGTTTTAAATTATTCCGGAATTTCAAACAATGCTCTAATCTAATTACATCGGCGATGATTTCATTCGTTACATCTTGAAATTTTTGAATGTGAGCCCTTCTTGAATGTTCTGAAAATATTAAAAAATTTAGTAAATTAAATGATTATTCATAAAAATAGAAACGTACATAAACTACGTGGTTAAGGCATACGCACTGTTAAAAATCAAATGAAGGGCTATTTCATTATCTAAATTTACTGGCAACTTTTTGAAATGCTATAATTTTTGATAGATTTACCATGTAAATACTTGAGAATTGAAAATTATTTGAAAATATTATTTTATTTTAACTTACTATTTTCACAACTTTTTGTTTGTTTTTGCGATCTAGACATTTCTTTTTTTACAGCCGATTTTTTACCGCTTTCGCCCTGAGGTAAAACCATTTTCTTGCTTTCTTTCTTTTCTTTGCTAGATTTTTTCCTTTGACTTCCGGATTTTTCCTTTTCCTTCTTTACCACCTTAGCAGATTTTGAATCTAAAAATGCATATTTAACAAATTACGATCAAATCAGATATTACATGTATTTCTCTTACATTTATCGGGTATAACGGCCAGTTCACATTCTGGTCTTGGCAAATCGTCCAACTTTCCATAGAAAAAATTTTCTAATGTCTTCGCATTTTTAACGTAACTTCTTTCGGGATCATAGTATTTGCTAGCATTTGAAAATATCAGATGAATATCCTTGACACAATCTCTTCCGCGTACATAAAAATTATTTTCTAGTCGTAGCTGAACCGTTCTTAAATCCATTGGATTTTTAATATTGTCATTCTCCACGAAAGACAAAAATTCCGTTGCCAAGTCTTTCTCCATCATTTCTTCTAACAGTTTTTGTAAAAATTGTAATTGGTTCGTTTTCTTCACCTTTTGAGTTTTCGGGGGTATTACAGGGATTATTTGCGCTGCCATCGTGATAGTTTAATTTCGTTAAATATATTATATGCTTATTATTATAAAAGTAGCACTTATATAGCAAAGTTAAATATGTACGGTTGGTACCACCTCAACCTCATCCACTCAGGGAGGAATTACTTGTACTCCATATGTAACAATATCTCCCTTCCTTAATAATTGCTTCGAACTGGAGCTTTTCAAACTCTTGTAGATTCCCTAAAACTTATAGTTTCTTTGTGTAGTTTGGTATTCTGGCTTTCTTCTTAAACTTAATTGAGGCGAAAATTCAGACCAAAGGACAGAGGAGACACTCCTAGCGAGCAGCGACGAAGAAGGCAAATAAGCTATACAAAACCTTCAATTAAAGACTAAATGGGAAAGACTCAGCGGAGCTGCTCGCAAAAAGATTAAATATGGCCAACCGGCTGATAAATCAGGGAACTTGCCCGTGAAGGATACCATCTTAATAAAACTACCAAAAGAAATAGATCTGATGGCAGTACCCCGGAAACCCGTGATAAAAAGCGGGCAAGGACTAATAAGGATAGGGCGGCACCTGATGGCGTTGCTAAACCTACCTTTAGCCAAGCCTTATCCGGGGTTAAGATAGGAATTATACATTCCTGATATCCAAATCAGCTCTTGACTACGGAACAACTCGAAGCCACTCAGGCAGCAATACTGGATAAGATAATGGAAAAATGGCTGCTAAGAAGCCACAATTCCAACAAATCCATAAAATACCAGGCTCGCTGCCTGCCTCAAGTTGGCGGATTTTACACAAAGTTGTAACCGTCCAAACATTAGAAATAAGAAATAATAAAGAAAATCTAAAAAAGCTGAACTATAGGATCAGCTCTAGATTTGGGCAGATTCAGCTCCCCCCGTAAAAGGCCAAAACTATCACTGGTGCAAATGCAGATACTTGAACATTTAATGCATCAAGCATCAGTATGGGTACACCCCACTCTGCCCAAGGAGGACAACAGAGGTGCTCTAATATGCGTCTCAAAGTGCCCAGGGCGGGCAATAGGGGAAGCAAGCCGAGCATTGCCACAAATCTTAAGCCGCCGAAAAAAGCGAGCGATGGGAAAGAACGCCCTAAATCGGAGAAGATAGAGGGACAAAGAAAGAGCCCAAAAGACGCATTTAACTTTAAACAGAAGCCCTAACAAAGTACAACATAGAATAGAGGAAATCCAAAGACTTTGGACTCATAAAACAGCCCAATAGTGCCTATACCGAGAACTTCGGGGAAAGTTTAAATGCGTTTGCTCAAAACACACTTCCCGGGATCTGCGGTAATAGCGACATCAAACCAGACGCACGATTCTATCCCCAGCTAATGAAAATCTACATTCTAGCAGGGATAGCAGAAGGTTAGCAAGAAAAATCTTTACTTTGGAAAAAGTAAAATGGGCTATAAATAGTTTTTAGCCCTACAAATCACCTGGTTGGGACGAAATTTTTCTGGCCCTACTTCAAAAAGGAATTTTTCAAAAGGAAACAGCAATATTCAACGCTAGTTACGCAATGGGTTACATACCCAGAGCCGAAGCAAGGGTGAGGCGACTGATGCATTTGCCTAAGGCGCCATCGCAATGGGGGCGCTAAACCTTGACAAAACCCAATAAATAATAGTTTAAAATTTTCAAAAAGATAAGAATCTTTTGAGGGGGGGGGGAATAAAATATATTTTAATAAATATATTAAAATTTGACTGAATTCCAAAATTTGACCACGATTTTATTTGCAACTTCGCCTAAAATTTCCTGCTAGCCTTCTCCCCAAATGGGGATTTTAATCCTCTACAGTAGTTTTTCGTCTATATAACTTGCTTACTTTCATTTTTAATGAAAATTATCATCAAGTCAAAATTGAAGAGTACAAAATTCTCCATAAAACAGATTAACAAAATTTGCCTACATCATACTAAGTATTTATGAAATAAAAAGAAAATTCAGAGAAAACAATTGAAAAAACTTTTGAATAATTCTTATTCTGAATAAACATTTCGTACATTTAAACTTCACCATCTTAAACAAGGTTTCAGGATTTACTTCAGATCTTAAGTAAATTCTGAAACCTCGTTTTGTAGGGAATTTAATTCAATTATTTAATTCAAGAATTAAATTTTGGTGCAATGACTATAGTCCATCTGGTTTTAGATTGCAGTAGAGGTCGCCTTGAACGGCAAGTCAGATTTACACAGGGAAACGTCAAATAATTAAATATATGAGCGACAAAAAACAAATGTCATTACACTTTCAACAATATAATACTTTACGGCATTTGAAGTTAAAAGTATTTCTTCTTCAGAATCACTCATTTTTAAACAAAATATTTTTAATTAATTGGTTTGATTTAGATAATAAATGAAACGTCACCTACAAAGCAGAGATCGTCGCTATTGTCGAAGCTCCACTATAAACAGCATATCATAGAAATGAATTTTGCGCTGCTCTTGTCGCTGCTCTTGTCGCTGCTCTCATCGTTGCTCTTATCGTTTATCGCAGCTCCAACATAAACGTACCCTAAGTCTAGTAGTTGCTGAGCGCCACCAGAAGACCGATTTTGGATTTTTTTCCGCAATTTTCTTACATTAATTGTACTCTTTTAAAAATGATTTAAATAAAAATAATTAAAATTTTTTTAAATTATAAATAAGAAAAAAAAATTACAAATAAATATACGATTTTCAGGATGTCCTTTGCCATGTGACATGATTAATTTATTTTTCAACTTATTTCCATGTAATTAAATGACAAAATCAAATTTTTTTTTATTTATTAACTGACATGAGTTATACATTTCCGTAAGCTCTCATAGGAAACACTGCTAAAACCATACCAGATTCCAAAAGAATTAATAATTAAATTTTGTAGAGAATTTAATTTCCTAAAAAAATTCGCGGTCATAATATTTTTATCTTTAATAATTTAGACGTTGGGGACATTCACAGTTGCAGATAACACGTAAAAACTGAAAATCTGTTTTAGATGGGGTAATGTAAACTGCCTTCCAAATTAACCTTTTTTTATTTTCTTCAATTTTGGTTTTTAAGTCGGCATGTAAACTGCCCTCGAACTGTATAATCCCTACTTATACGTAAGTAGGAGATTATAACAATTATAATTGAAGAACGGCTTATTAAATAGACAGGGCCAGTTTAGACGGTGGATTGTAGGGGGTCGTGACCGAGTGAAAATCGCTAATTTCACCTCAGAACTTCATCGTTCACTTTACGAGTGATGCATTATAGATACATTAATTTTTAAATTAAACTACCCTGAACTGTCGCTCAGAGATGCATCAGCCGGGTCGCGCTTAGGTTACTGTTAGGAAACGATTTTTTCCGCAAGTTAAACGTTAAAAGTTAGAAGCACCAGAAAAATCTACATCTGTTTTTCATAAATGGAAAAGTAAATCGGCCGCTCAGAGGTGTATCGGTCGGGTCGAGCTTAGGTTAGTGTTAGAAAATGATTTGTTTTTCCGCAAGTTTAACGTTAAAATGTTAGAAGCACCAGATGTGTCATGAATCTGATGGTTCAACAAAAACACCATCCGCAAAGAAATTCTGCGTGGTGACCTGAGTTGTCAACGGTAATTACAATTTCTTGGTTTGATCCTGCATGTAAACAGGTGTATGTCAGTGGCCCCTCGCAGTTTCGAACTTTTTATAAACAAGGTGGAACTCGCTTTAGCGGCAGTTCCTAGGCTTCTATACAGCTACCTTTCTGGTGTGAAAAGTTGTTGTTGCTAGTTATTTTTGGTCGACATAATATTTATAATGTAACATCAGATAATCCGATAATCTGCACCAATTACATTTTTTGCGGTTGGTAATTATCATTTACTATATAAGTAATAACAATCAAACTTTTCCATTCCATTCGAAACTTTACTTCTCTGTAATGTGCGGTCCATTTTTTGAGGTGGACCAATCCTCTCTTTCTCTTTTATTTACAACTTAACTTCACTAATCACATCAAGCCACTGCTATGGTTAAAATAAATAAAAACTTGTTTTTTTCACATCAAAGTAAAACTAGTAAATCATATCCTTGGGACAATACCTTATCTTCACTTTATTCTGGCCGTTAATCCCTGCGGCAGTTAGACCAGTAAGCCACGTATCAAAGAATAATTGGATCAACGGACAATCGTATCATGGTATAATCGTATCAACGGATCATCGTATCAACGGATCATCGTATCAACGTATCATCAGATCAATTTGCTTATATAGGACATCGCCCTATGAGTATAGTAGATGTAACAGTTTGGCTAATTTTTCGCGCGTTAAGTAAAAGTAAATTACGGTATTAACAATGGCATTAATCGAAAACAAATCTGCTTTCAAAACTGTAAAGAATGTGCAATTTGGTATTTTTAGTCCGGAAGATATTCGTAGCATGTCTGTCGTCCCAGAAGGTATAAATCATGTAGAAATTATGGAAGGAAGTCTTCCAAAAGTGGGCGGCTTGATGGATCCGAGGATGGGAGCGTTTGACAGCACTTTACCATGTCAAACATGCGAAGGCGACCGGGACACTTGCCCCGGTCACTTTGGTCACATCGAATTGGCCAAACCTATCTTTCACGTTGGCATGATTAACAATGTCATGAAAGTTTTACGCTGCGTCTGCTTTAATTGCAGTAAATTGTTAGTGAACACAAAGAAACAAAACCACTATGAACACGCTCAGAAGATAACTACAGACGATTCCAAGAAACGCTTAGAACTAGTGTACGGGATGTGCAAAGAACAAACAATATGTCACGCGGATGGTGGATGTGGAAATCATCAACCTGTAATTAGAAAATCGGGTCTCGATTTGACGGCCGAATGGAAGGAATCCGACGGAAAGGTTCCACAAGAAAAAAAGTATTTGTTGGCGGAAGAAGTGCTGCATATCTTTAGACAAATTAGCGACGCAGATTGAAGCGCCCTGGGAATGGATCCGAAATACTCACGACCCGAGTGGATGATCGTGACGGTTTTACCGGTTGTTCCTCCTTCCGCGAGACCCGCAGCTTTCATGGGCGATTCGCCGAAGAAACGTCAAGACGATTTGACAAATAAATTGGCCCTAATCATAAATATACTTTGTATAGAAGCCTAAAAGTAGCGCACTGGCTACCCAGTTCTTAGACCTCTATACACACAGAGTATTTCCAACACGATTTGAAACGCTCTGTATGATTTTGAATTATGCGGACAGACAGACGGACAGAAGCGGAGCCAGATCATAAGGGTTCTTGCTATACTTTGTATAGAAGCCTAACAAGTAGTTTATATAGGGAGACCTCTTTGAAAATATCTTTAACTTAGTAAATTTCTTTCGAACATTTGCGTATTTATAAATTGCATTAGCAAATCGAAACAACGGATTAACAGATTAACGCAATACTATATAGACGAAGTATTTACAATATAACAACGTATCAGTTGATCAACGTTATGATTGGCTCTGAAACATGCGGACGGACACGAAGCCAGACCATAAGGCTTCTTTCTATACCTTGTATAGAAGCTTAAAAAAGGCTTCTTGTTATACTTTGTATAGAAGCCTAAAAGTAGCGCACTGGCTACCCAGTTCTTAGACCTCTATACACACAGAGTATTTCCAACACAATTTGAAACGCTCTGTATGATTTTGAATTATGCGGACAGACAGACGGACGGACAGACGGACACGGAGCTAGATCATAAGGCTTCTTGTTATACTTTGTATAGAAGCCTAAAATGGTGTCAAACGTTAGAGCATCGTTTGAGCCTGAATGAGCTTCCATTATTTTCGTTTGAGTCTCAAAGGTCGCGAAGTTATTCGCAAAAAAACTAAGGGGAGGGGGCGTAGACATGATGGCGCCCCCAGTATCAAATTTTTGGCCAAATTTGGTGCCAAACGTTAGAGAATCGTTTGAGCCTGAACGAGCTACCATTATTTTCCTTTGAGTTTCAAAGGTCACAGAGTTATTCGTGAAAAACTACTGGGGGGAAAAGGTAAATCGGCCGCTCAGAGGTGTATCGGCCGGGTTGAATTTAGGTTAGTGTTAAGAAACGATTTTTTTTCGCAAGTTGACGTTAAAAGTTAGAAGCACCAGAAATGTCAGGAATCTGGATGACTCAACAGAAACACCGTCTGCAAAGAAATCCTTTACGGTACGGTCCTGAGTTGTCAACGGTAATTACAATTTCTTGGTATGATCCTGCATGTAAACTCCCCTCATCCATTTTAACCTTGGAGGGCAGTTTACAGGTGAGTTTAAGTGTTCACCTTTTGGCTCGGAAGGCAGTTTACATGCTTTTTGGAAATCTACCTGGAGGATGAGGGCAGTTTACATGGGGTAATGTAAACTCCCCTCCAAATTGACCTGTTTTTATTTTCTTCAATTTTGGTTTTTAAGTCGGCATGTAAATTCCCCTCGAACCGTATAATCCCTAGTTATACGTAAGTAGGAGATTATAACAATTAGAATTTAAGTACGGCTTGTTAAATGGACAGGGCCGGTTTAGACAATTTCGTTAATTCAAAATTATTTAAATAATCGAATTTGAAAAGTACGGAAAAGTACCATGTGCATGGACAGGGCCGGTTTAGACAATTTCGTTAATTCAAAATTATTTAAATAATCGAATTTGAAAAGTACGGAAAAGTACCATGTGCATGGTGCACAACCGGTCGAATGCCACTCCATCGCTCGGCGGGCGCGCATTTTGTTGACGGTACGTGCAAATCGATATACTCTTACACTTAGAAAATTTCGCAGCAGCAAATGCACCTCGAGCGTCGTACATGCAACATCGATTATTTTTAGTTTTTACGCGATTTTTTGGGGGGGGTCTCTCGCATTCCGGTTGCATAGATCCCGGTGTTCTTGATGGATGGCGCCTTCTCGTATGTTTAGCCTAGTAACCAGAGTCAAATCCGCCCTGGAGGGGTGCAGAGCGGAGCGGAGCGCAGCGGCGCCCCGTAAGGGTAGGATTTGACGATGGATTACCCTCCTTTTCGAATGCACACCCCTAAAATTCGAAGGCAAAAAAAATTTAATTTTTTCACTTTTTTGGCTATACACGAGTATAGCCAAATATTTTTTTAGTTTTTACGCGATTTTTTGGGGGGGGTCTCTCGCATTCCGGTTGCATAGATCCCGGTGTTCTTGATGGATGGCGCCTTCTCGTATGTTTAGCCTAGTAACCAGAGTCAAATCCGCCCTGGAGGGGTGCAGAGCGGAGCGGAGCGCAGCGGCGCCCCGTAAGGGTAGGATTTGACGATGGATTACCCTCCTTTTCGAATGCACACCCCTAAAATTCGAAGGCAAAAAAAATTTAATCTTTTCACTTTTTTGGCTATACACGAGTATGGCCGAATATTTTTTTAGTTTTTACGCGATTTTTTGGGGGGGGTCTCTCGCATTCCGGTTGCATAGATCCCGGTGTTCTTGATGGATGGCGCCTTCTCGTATGTTTAGCCTAGTAACCAGAGTCAAATCCGCCCTGGAGGGGTGCAGAGCGGAGCGGAGCGCAGCGGCGCCCCGTAAGGGTAGGATTTGACGATGGATTACCCTCCTTTTCGAATGCACACCCCTAAAATTCGAAGGCAAAAAAAATTTAATCTTTTCACTTTTTTGGCTATACACGAGTATGGCCGAATATTTTTTTAGTTTTTACGCGATTTTTTGGGGGGGGTCTCTCGCATTCCGGTTGCATAGATCCCGGTGTTCTTGATGGATGGCGCCTTCTCGTATGTTTAGCCTAGTAACCAGAGTCAAATCCGCCCTGGAGGGGTGCAGAGCGGAGCGGAGCGCAGCGGCGCCCCGTAAGGGTAGGATTTGACGATGGATTACCCTCCTTTTCGAATGCACACCCCTAAAATTCGAAGGCAAAAAAAATTTAATTTTTTCACTTTTTTGGCTATACACGAGTTATTTTCCATTTTTTTTATTATATTTATTACTAATATCCACTAATCACACCCCCCTCTATCCGAATTTCAAAGAAAAATTCAAATCGGACCGAAAAAATTTCACTCCATTTGAAGGGACTGTAACCCGATACCCGTGCAGACCCCGTGTTCGACCGGCTACATGAATTTACTTTCCCTTATTAAATAAGTAGGTTATATTTTGTAATTTTTCAAATACAATTTTATTGTATACTGTTCGCCCCCCCCCCCCTTTCCGGGCACAAATATTAACTTAAAAACTCAAAAATGTAGGTTTCAAGTTTTTCGCTAATTACATATTAGGTAGGAAAATGATATGCAAGATCGTGAATTTCAATCGTTCAACAAAAACGCCGTCCGGAAAGAAATCCTGCGTACGGTCCTGAGTTGTTAACGGGAATTTCAATTTATTGGTTTGATTCTGCATGTAAACTCCCCTCATTCTTAATTGCTTAGGAGGGGAGTTTACATGTGAGTTTAAGTGTTGGCCTTTTGCTCGGAGGGGAGTTTACATGCTTTTTTGAAATTTACCTGGCGCATTAGGGGAGTTTACACCTACCCGTTTACATATACCCGTTTTAGATAGCTAAGGTGCAGCCGTTTTCGGTTCGGCGCGCTCTGGTATTTTCCGGGGCATTTACCCGGACTCAATGGCAAGTGTGCTATATGCACTTGCGTCGCTCTGTGTTCGGGCATTAGCTGAATGCTTTTGACCAAAAAGGGCCGGATTCTGGTATGAGCCGCGGTGGTTTTATGAAGAGAAGTCGTCCGATTCCGTATCAACTCGCAGCCAGGGTCGTTTTCTTCTTCAACCTCGTCTTCTTCAATTCGTCCATTTCTTCTTATCTTCGGCTTAAGGAGAGAAGAGAGGGAAGATTGTCTAAAATGGGGGGATTATTGTCTAAAATTAAATTATTAATGTCGCTGGTGTCCTTTCTGAGGATTTTCTTACGTCTCTTGTACCTAAGGAAGTCCTATAGTTGGTAATTAGCCAACATTGGGTTGAGGGTTGTTTGGATATATGCCCCCGCCCTCCAAAAGATTCTTATTGTTTTGAAAATATTCAAATTTCGCCCCCATTGCGATGGCGCCTGAGGCTAAGCCTCACTAAGGCCCAGTTGTTCAGTATTAGGTTATCTTTTAACCTGAATTATTTTCCATGGAAACAATTCTTAAAACAATCATTTCTATGGAAAATAACCCAGGTTAAAAAATAACCCGAAACTGAACAACTGGGCCTTAGTACACTTAATTTATTGCGAAAGAAAAACTTTCACTTTTACGTCCCTCGGTATTAAGAAGAACAGTGCCGGGATAGTGATGAAAAATATTACCTGCTGCCCCCTCCTCCTGAATTGCAAAAGATTCATCGAAAAATTATAAATTTTGATGGTTCTGAATAATGGCAAGTGTACCTGGGGGGTATTCCATACCCCCCAGACCCCCCGGTCGTGTAATATCGTTTTTATCGTTGGGAACTTCTGAAGATCTTATATAAAATACGTCTAGTATGTCAGAATCACCATTTCCATGTTAACGTAACGCAATAACCCCCTCGCCGAACATGGAGATTATTTTTATCGGTAGGTATTGCAATGATAATTACTTTGCCACATTGGAAATTCATTAAATCGTTACTTATAAGAACCACAAACTTGCATGAGATTTCGTACCCGAAAGAGTAAATAAATCAAAATTAATTCAAAACGGTGAGATAAAATACATTTGATAAAATTAATTTACAAAGAATACAAAAGTTTGAAAATAACAATGTAACACGATACCAAATATTATCCTAGTATTAAAATTGTCAAACCAAATTTAGTAATAGTAAGAAATTTAAAAATTGTTAATTTGTTTAGTTTTAAAAGTGTTATTAATAATATGTTAAAGTTGCACGAACATAAAAATTTACATGTTGACAAACGTAGTGAACTCCTTCGAAGTTGGACAATCGGGTCAAATGTGTTAACCTAAAAAAAAGACATAAAAACATTAGAAGTGACACATGACAATTGATGAAAATTTAATACTTACAATTCGAGATTTTGATCAAGTACGTTGAAATTTGGTAACCATGGAAAAAGTAAAACAAGAACAAAGGAGAGTCCCTCCAAGTGGTAAAAAAGCAGACAGAAGTGTTAATTTGGTCTCCAGAGAAAAGTTAATAAAATTTGTAAAACTACAAATTTGAGGGACCTAAACAGTAAAATAGTGGTTATTAGTCACGTTGTATGACAGGTGCAAAAACATAAAAGGTAAAAAGAAAATTTACTTACCAGAGAGGAATTGATAAATAAGGTGCAACGACACAAGTGATTATTTGTATAAGAAAGTTTGGATCTGGATCAACTGATTAGTGTAAAACACGAGGTTACAAACTGGATAAAGAAGGTTAATCGTTCGAGCTGATGAAATTAAAAGCATTAGATACCAACAGTTGGTAAGTGAACAATTATAAAAACTAAATGTTTACGGAATAAATGCGCGGTAAATTTAAATAAAAGTGCAACGAAAGACAAACGTTATTTTTATTAATAATTGGTTGGGGTAGAAATAAAAACATTGTTCAATATTTGTTTATTTGTTTAATAATTAATTTGCGTTTGAAATATATTACATTTTTATAAATTTTGGATCATTATTTGGGAACTTTTGTGTTTTCGATTTGATAATTCCACAGATAAAAAAAATATAAAGAGGAAATTTCTCCAGAACTTACTCCACAGGTAAGAACCTCATGCAAAGAAAAGAGAGCTTAGCCGAGGCAACATTTAATGTATTTACTATTTCAATTTATCCACAACGGAAGATTTTTATTAATTAAAGGGGCTCAAATCAAATAAATTCAATTCAATTTCAATTTAATATAAATAATATAAATAAAGGGCAAATGACATTGCAGTATTTTTCTTTTCAATTTAAATATATTTGAATAACTATCGCAATGATAACGTGATATTTTTACCGGTTACCCAGTCAGTTAAAAGGAAATGAAGAAGAACGCGGGGTTGGAATCAACTTTCCTAAAATCCCCTCTCTTATCATTGGACCAAAATTGAAGAGGAGAAAATTCCCTACAAGATAAGGCTTGTTTTGTTTGTTCACCATCGATGGTGAAGTTTAAATGTACGAAATTTTTATTCAGAACAAGAAATATTCAAAACCTTTTTCAATAATTGTTTTCACTGGATTTTCTTTTTATTTCAAAAATACTTAGTAGGTATAATGTAGGAAAATTTTGTTAATATTTTTTGTAGAGAATTTTATACTCTTCAATTTTGATTTGATGATAATTTTCACTAAAAATGAAAGTAAGCGAATTATAGGCGAAAAACTACTGTAGAGAATTAAAATTCCCACCTGGGGAAAGCGCGACAGGGAATTTTAGGCGATGTTGCAAATAAAATCGTTGTCAAATTTTCGAATTCAGTGAAATTTTAATATATTATGCCCCCCCCCCCCCCCGCCACAGTTGCCTCACCCTTGCTACAGCACTGGCCAACATATACTTTTAATTATATTTCTATTATCTCTTTTCAGGAAAAAGCATTACTTTTTGTCGACACTCACGATGACTACGTTTTTCGCATTGGTGGCCCCTATTTGTGGTTCAAAATTATGAGGTTAGATTAGAGAAATAAATAAAAATACAATAAATTAGAAAATGAAGTTTGAGCGAAAAGTTGACAGTTCTTTACAATTTTGTAATAGAAATTATCGTCGACTTGGTATCTTTCCACTGGTTTGCACAGTAAAACCGGAAAGTTAATGGAACCTAGCAAATGGAATAGTTTTGTGTTACATCAGATATTTTTATTATAAAATTAAAAATCCGTTAATAAAATACATAAAAGTTATATTCAACAGCCAATGAAACTTGGATATTTCTACGCCGCGCTGTACATTTCTTAACGTTTGTACAATAACTCTTATAGCCCATATTGTATTTCAAAATCTCTCGTGAGTTTCGCAGCATATAATAAATCGATTTGGCCATCTAATCTTTTCCGAGTTTCGCTAGCAATTTCCCTTTCTAGTTGTCTTTCCTCAGTTACGACGGGTCTCGGCGGTGGGGGACGAAATCTTTCCGAATTCAATAACATTTCCAACTCGCTAGGTTTATTTTTAACTTTTTTTTTTTCAAATTTCTTCATATTTATTTTAGGTAACGTATGACTCCTTTTAGGTCCTTCTTTCGGTTTTGAAACTGAAGGCTCAATTTGTGCATTACTTGATGTAGAAGGCAATACACGATTTTCTTTTTTCGGTTTTGAAACTGAAGGCTGAATTTGTGCATTATTTGATGTAGAAGGCAATACACGCTCTTCTTTTTTCGGTTTTACCATTTTATTCAAGTTTGATTTTGTGGTCGTTGCAATGGTATGTAATGAGGTATTAACATATTTTGGTAAGTCTTCTTTCTTCGCTGAATATTGCAGAAGTTTTTCTTGCAATGCTTTTATTTTATAATAACTGTCGTACAGTTTTAAATTATTCCGGAATTTCAAACAATGCTCTAATCTAATTACATCGGCGATGATTTCATTCGTTACATCTTGAAATTTTTGAATGTGAGCCCTTCTTGAATGTTCTGAAAATATTAAAAAATTTAGTAAATTAAATGATTATTCATAAAAATAGAAACGTACATAAACTACGTGGTTAAGGCATACGCACTGTTAAAAATCAAATAAAGGGCTATTTCATTATCTAAATTTACTGGCAACTTTTTGAAATGCTATAATTTTTGATAGATTTACCATGTAAATACTTGAGAATTGAAAATTATTTGAAAATATTATTTTATTTTAACTTACTATTTTCACAACTTTTTGTTTGTTTTTGCGATCTAGACATTTCTTTTTTTACAGCCGATTTTTTACCGCTTTCGCCCTGAGGTAAAACCATTTTCTTGCTTTCTTTCTTTTCTTTGCTAGATTTTTTCCTTTGACTTCCGGATTTTTCCTTTTCCTTCTTTACCACCTTAGCAGATTTTGAATCTAAAAATGCATATTTAACAAATTACGATCAAATCAGATATTACATGTATTTCTCTTACCTTTATCGGGTATAACGGCCAGTTCACATTCTGGTCTTGGCAAATCGTCCAACTTTCCATAGAAAAAATTTTCTAATGTCTTCGCATTTTTAACGTAACTTCTTTCGGGATCATAGTATTTGCTAGCATTTGAAAATATCAGATGAATATCCTTGACACAATCTCTTCCGCGTACATAAAAATTATTTTCTAGTCGTAGCTGAACCGTTCTTAAATCCATTGGATTTTTAATATTGTCATTCTCCACGAAAGACAAAAATTCCGTTGCCAAGTCTTTCTCCATCATTTCTTCTAACAGTTTTTGTAAAAATTGTAATTGGTTCGTTTTCTTCACCTTTTGAGTTTTCGGGGGTATTACAGGGATTATTTGCGCTGCCATCGTGATAGTTTAATTTCGTTAAATATATTATATGCTTATTATTATAAAAGTAGCACTTATATAGCAAAGTTAAATATGTACGGTTGGTACCACCTCAACCTCATCCACTCAGGGAGGAATTACTTGTACTCCATATGTAACAATATCTCCCTTCCTTAATAATTGCTTCGAACTGGAGCTTTTCAAACTCTTGTAGATTCAAGTTCCCATCATATTCAAGAAATACCATCTTAATAAAACTACCAAAAGAAATAGATCTGATGGCAGTACCCCGGAAACCCGTGATAAAAAGCGGGCAAGGACTAATAAGGATAGGGCGGCACCTGATGGCGTTGCTAAACCTACCTTTAGCCAAGCCTTATCCGGGGTTAAGATAGGAATTATACATTCCTGATATCCAAATGAGCTCTTGACTACGGAACAACTCGAAGCCACTCAGGCAGCAATACTGGATAAGGTAATGGAAAAATGGCTGCTAAGAAGCCACAATTCCAACAAATCCATAAAATACCAGGCTCGCTGCCTGCCTCAAGTTGGCGGATTTTACACAAAGTTGTAACCGTCCAAACATTAGAAATAAGAAATAATAAAGAAAATCTAAAAAAGCTGAACTATAGGATCAGCTCTAGATTTGGGCAGATTCAGCTCCCCCCGAAAAAGGCCAAAACTATCACTGGTGCAAATGCAGATACTTGAACATTTAATGCATCAAGCATCAGTATGGGTACACCCCACTCTGCCCAAGGAGGACAACAGAGGTGCTCTAATATGCGTCTCAAAGTGCCCAGGGCGGGCAATAGGGGAAGCAAGCCGAGCATTGCCACAAATCTTAAGCCGCCGAAAAAAGCGAGCGATGGGAAAGAACGCCCTAAATCGGAGAAGATAGAGGGACAAAGAAAGAGCCCAAAAGACGCATTTAACTTTAAACAGAAGCCCTAACAAAGTACAACATAGAATAGAGGAAATCCAAAGACTTTGGACTCATAAAACAGCCCAATAGTGCCTATACCGAGAACTTCGGGGAAAGTTTAAATGCGTTTGCTCAAAACACACTTCCCGGGATCTGCGGTAATAGCGACATCAAACCAGACGCACGATTCTATCCCCAGCTAATGAAAATCTACATTCTAGCAGGGATAGCAGAAGGTTAGCAAGAAAAATCTTTACTTTGGAAAAAGTAAAATGGGCTATAAATAGTTTTTAGCCCTACAAATCACCTGGTTGGGACGAAATTTTTCTGGCCCTACTTCAAAAAGGAATTTTTCAAAAGGAAACAGCAATATTCAACGCTAGTTACGCAATGGGTTACATACCCAGAGCCGAAGCAAGGGTGAGGCGACTGATGCATTTGCCTCAGGCGCCATCGCAATGGGGGCGCTAAACCTTGACAAAACCCAATAAATAATAGTTTAAAATTTTCAAAAAGATAAGAATCTTTTGAGGGGGGGGGAATAAAATATATTTTAATAAATATATTAAAATTTGACTGAATTCCAAAATTTGACCACGATTTTATTTGCAACTTCGCCTAAAATTTCCTGCTAGCCTTCTCCCCAAATGGGGATTTTAATCCTCTACAGTAGTTTTTCGTCTATATAACTTGCTTACTTTCATTTTTAATGAAAATTATCATCAAGTCAAAATTGAAGAGTACAAAATTCTCCATAAAACAGATTAACAAAATTTGCCTACATCATACTAAGTATTTATGAAATAAAAAGAAAATTCAGAGAAAACAATTGAAAAAACTTTTGAATAATTCTTATTCTGAATAAACATTTCGTACATTTAAACTTCACCATCTTAAACAAGGTTTCAGGATTTACTTCAGATCTTAAGTAAATTCTGAAACCTCGTTTTGTAGGGAATTTAATTCAATTATTTAATTCAAGAATTAAATTTTGGTGCAATGACTATAGTCCATCTGGTTTTAGATTGCAGTAGAGGTCGCCTTGAACGGCAAGTCAGATTTACACAGGGAAACGTCAAATAATTAAATATATGAGCGACAAAAAACAAATGTCACTTATTTGATACTTGAAATAATCGAGTTAAAAGTATTCTTTTATCAAATAGCAATTTATATTGTACAAATTATTTAGATTTGCCAGAAACTTTTAGAAAAAAATATTCGCGAGTCATCAATCGCAAATAAAATTTTGGCAGTGTAAACCTGTAAAAATTTTAACCAATCACGTTCCGAGTTCAAAATTTTAGTACAATCTAGTTCTGCATTCTTAAAACGGATGGACTATAGGGTAAGACAGGGGAGTTTAGGAAAGTTGATCCCCGCGTTCTTCTACACTTCCCTTTAACTGACTGGGTAACCGGCAAAAATATCACATTATCATCGAGGCAATTATTCAAATATATTTAAATAGAAAAGGAAAATTCCTACCGAAAAAAATAATTTTCATATTCGGGAGGGGGGGGGGGTATTGCGTTCATTACCATGGAAACGGCGACTCTGACATACTATGCGTATTATATATAAGATCTTCAGAAGTTCCTAACGATAAAAATTGATATCACATGAGCGGGGGGTCTGGGGGGTATGGAATACCCCCCACGTACACTTGCCATTATTCAGAACCATCAAAATTGATTATTTTTTGTTGAATCTTTTGCAATTTTCGTTTGTAATCCGGGAAGGGGGGCAGCAGGGGATATTAATACCGAAGGACGTAAAAGTGAAAGTATTTCTTTCGCAATAAATTAAGTGTAGCTGGGTGGTATTCCATACCCCCCAGACCCCCTGGTCCTAAATAAGGTCCTGATAAGCGTCCATTTGCTTTCATTACTCTAAGTCAGCGCACAGTGGGGTATTTGGTCTCAAAAGGTGGCATTAAATCAAATACTATTCCAACGGATTTCTAAGTAGGATATTTATTTTCAGGGCTCTTAGTAGTATCTAAAAAATACTTTGCATAATTCTGGTGCATTTATTTATTAAGAAAATGAATTTATTTGAAAAACTTTGAAAAATTAACATCATCAGCAAAAAACACAGAAATAGTTTTTGGAAGATAGGTGCGCTCGAGTAACCTATTGTTGGTCACTCCAAATAAATTGAAAATTTCCTATTGCAAAGAGGAAGGTTTATATAGTATACTGACATAATTTTCACAAGCGAAGATATAATCAAAATTTTGAGTAAATCGATTTTGAAGTTTGCAAATTTACATGTAAAATTAACGAGATTCCAGCGCGTCGCTCATTCTGTGGTCGGCGATTTTTTGGGGGTTTAAGATCCTGGTTGCCTTCATTCCGGTTTGCTTGATGGGTGGCGCTTTCTCGTATGTTTAGCTCTGCCGCGTAGCGGCGTACGCGATTGAAAAACCGCCCGGAGGCCCGGAGGGCCGTAGGGTAGGTTTTTTGATGCGCCCAATTCTGGCCGGGTTTTTATGTTTATTTAGAGACCTTATTCTTAAAATATTTGTGGTTCTGAAAAGAACCGTTTTTTTATTCAGTTTGGCGACCGTGCTAGCGATGTTATAAGCACGGCAGTAGACTGGTAAATGCGCTACGCTTCGAGCCACCGTAACATATATTTATAACCTCGGCTATGGGCGTGGCTTTGACATGCATTTTACATGCAAAATTATGCTATTTTAAAATCGATTTTTCTCGAAATTTTTATTATATCTTCGCTTGTGAAAATTATGTCATTATACTATATAAACCTTCCTCTTTGTAATAGGAAATTTTCAATTTTTTTGGGGTGACGAACAATAGGTAATCCGACCCGATATGGGCTAATATACAGTTACCCGAAAATACAGGTTGTGATATCACAATACAACAAATATTTAATGGATACAAATTAAAAATTCAGAAGAGAAGTAGTTAATAACTTTTATATTTATTTTTCTTTCTAATTTTCTATTATTAAAGTAAAAATAAAGCAAATATTTTAAATAATGTCTTGGTCATCTTCTTCGTCATCATCCATCGATCGCATCGTATCGTCATCGTCACTCTCGGAAATCTATTTATGATCATCAATGGTCAGTAGGGGTTTTTAATAAATGTAATACCTGCTGAGATAAGTATCGAAGTTTTTTTTTTGGGTAATTCTCTTTTGTTTGTTATAACAGGGTCAGAGGTTAAAAGAAATCTGTTTAGAACGTTGTAACGCTATTCTGCGCTCGTGTAAATTGCCCCTTGGGTAGCCAGGGCTGAGGACGTCTCGTCGATGCTTTTATTTGACACTTATTTGTCACACAGGCGCCAAAAGTTTTTTGAAGAGAAAACTTTAAAACTAAAATAAAAGAATAAAAAAAAATGGTTCTAGTAAATTATTAACTGTTTATTTTACTTATAGTACAAATGGAAGTGAATCAATGATATATTTACAATAAATGAAAACGGAAGCAATCTTAATAATATATTTACAATAAATGAAAAAAAAACAAAAACGGGAGCAAATGAATAATAAATGGAAACTTAACATAAACGGAAGCGGTTTAATAATTTATTTTATTTACAAATTTAAATGACTTCAAAATCTTATTGAATTGAAACAAAAATTTTATTTCGCACGGCACTGGAATATGAGACAGAAAATATCATTAACATAACCTTTGAAAATTATGTTCGGAGTTTGTATTTTTTTAAGTGGTCTTATTACGTTAAAAGGAAACTGAATTTTTCCGGTGGCGGTTTTTTTTTTCCTTTTTTCTTCTCAGGCTAAACCACCCGGGTAGAAGTGTATATTCTGCTAATTTATACAGATTAATAACAATAAATTATTTAAATATTTAACAATATGAAAATGCGGGTGAACATATTTGATAGATGGGATGAAATGTGAATGGATAAATAAAATAAAATTTTAACAATATACATATAACAATAATACATGGGCTCGAGTAAAAATGGGTGGCAAATAATAAATTGGATAACTGGAACAGCAATAACAAATTAATAATACTAATAAGGCTCTTTCGAGACGTAATAATAATATTATGTAACTTAAGCTGAAGCACAAATGGCAGCAACCAATAATTGTATAACACGAACAGCAATAAAAAAAAAAAAAATGTTTAAATATATAAAATGGAACATAAAACGGTAAACGTTTAGAAAGTTAAAAATGGATGGGATTAAAAACAAAAATGAGAACTGATGGTATTAAATTTTTAGTGCCAAGTGTGAGTACAAACAAATTCATATGGAAGTAGATTAAGGGATGGTATTGAACGCTTTTAGTGTATTGATTATTGATTTGCAGAATTTGGTGAATAATTTTGATATGAAACTGTTTTTTGCGATTTGTGTAAGGTCGAAAGGTGAAATATTATAAAAGTGGCAATGGTTAGTATAAGTGTGTCTGGTGTTGGTATATCTTGGGCAGCAAGACAATAAATGTTGCAGAGTCTGCCTACTTTTTGAATCGCAGGGGCACACGTCAGTAGGACTGATCTTAAACCTAAACAAATACTCGCGCGCAAACGAGTGACCCGTCAATATCTGTGTCATTTCAAAAGAGGTATCAAAGGCACCTCGAAACAAACGAACATCTTGTAGCGGTTAATCTTAACTCAGCAATTACGGAAGGTAAATTACTGAATTTTCAAAACAAATAAAATAATGAAATGAAATTACTTGACGGGGGCTACTGAACTTTTAGATTAGAAGATCCAATTGCAATAACGGAGGAGGCCAGTGGCTGGCTTCAAATACGGGAGCAGATTGAATCTTTTAAGAACAGGTAAGGGGCAGTCTCGGAAAGTAGTTGATTATAGGTTATGTTATAATTTCAGCTCAAGCCTAGATCCGTAAGCTTGTCGCTTGGTGGAATCGGAAAGTTTCCTTCGGCTAGAATCGTAACCGAAAAGAAGGTTTGGTAACTGGAAAAATTGTCTAGAAACGTAAACAATTTAAAGGAAAGCTCGGATCGGGATAACGGTCAATCGGGTGCTTGTGGTCTAAAAGACAACGGACGGGCGGTCTAAAGACACCGGGGATTGGTGGTCAAAAGACAACGGACGGGCGGTCTAAAGACACCGGGGATTGGTGGTCAAAAGACAACTTTCTCGAAACTTCAACAAGCTTCCTGCAGAAATGACAAAAACTTAAGAAAGTGGTAATTCCACCATTGTCATCTATCCGAATGTATTGACATGAAATTCAGTGTACTGTAATTAAATTCAGTTTCCTGTAAATTAACAATAAATTTGGTTGGTTGTTTAGGCAACCAACAGTACTTCAGCCATATTATGGTGTTTAATTTACAAAATTAAATTTTGAAAATAAATCACAATTAACCATAATATTTACTTCTTTACAACGTCTCTGTTTGAACTTTCGCGGCTACATTTTCTCGAGTTATGTTCACGATATCTCTTGAAATCCTTATTGCAAGTTTCCTGTGCTTCTTTGCTTAACTGACCTATAGGCAGCAACGCAAATTTAACTATTAACAACTAACTAACTATACAACAAGTATACGCTTAGCAGTATGGTCAAGTAATGCTTGTAGATCAACTAGTGCAGTAGTAGGACTTACTGTAATATGTTCAGGTGTTGGATAGCTGCACAATTAGCGTTAGAGCAAATGAATAATGCTGTGATTGGTGGAAGACATATTAAGGTAATTAGTCAATCCAGCAATATGACACAAGCTGAGCCGATTATTGAAGAAATTAAAAACGAAGCCAAAAGTTATAATCGGATTTACATCGCCTCTATTCATCCTGAAGTGACTGAAAAAGATATTCGAGACATTTTTGAAGCGTTCGGTTCCATAAAATTTTGCAAATTTGTCTGAGATACTGTTACCAAGAAGCACAAAGAGTTTGGTGGCCGAATTATAGAGGCTCGTGAATACGATCAAGCCCTATTTGATTATGGTGATTATTCAGGGTGAATAATATTATAATTTTGATTTTCAATTTCTTATCCGAAGTTGTTTTTAAACTAATTTTCTTTAAATAAAATTTAAATTTAAAAAGTAAATTTTTGCGTTTCTTCAGATGTAGAGATTAACCGCTGGTTAATCTCTGGTTAATGGCATCGTCGGAGTCTTCTCTTCTATTATATTTGTGGTTAATTGACTCAGATTCCCTTTTGACAAGTTTGTCTTCTAAGGGGTTGCTCTGCTTTAATTCTTTTTGATTTTACTCATTTTCTTTCTCACTTCTCAGAAGTGAGTCTCATCGATGACTTAAGGAAGTGTGTCCTATGTCGCATTTCGTTTTTAATTCGCCTTGTGCACGTCTTTAAAAGGGGAAGTAGTTTTGACCTTTGTGATATCTGTAGATTTATATTCTACCGTTTTCTAATACTTGGCATAGAGGCATTCGTATCTGCCAAAATTCGCTTGAAAAATTAATAATCACTTGAGTTGGTTGGGTCTGACATCGAGTTTTGCTTAACTATTTAAAGCGAGGGTAAGGTCAAGAGACGTCCTCAACTTAAGCGGTTAAGTGCGTTACAGCTTACAGCTAATGCTAAATACTAGGTTCGTTTTCGGGCTCAGTAAAACTTTATTCTGACTGTCTCCTCTCGGAGGCAATGACAAACCACATAGGAGTAATGTGCTTGTTACAGCCCCTTTTGAGATCTGAAGGTGAAGTGTATATACTTTCCGGGGTTTGGAGCCCGCATTAAACAGTAGGTTCCCTATGTATTCTTCTTCTTATGTTGGGTCTGAGACCTGTGTTTACTAATTTTTTCACATTAGATCTCTGAGAATTGGTTTCTACATCTTAGGTAGCTTTGTAACAAATCGGGATTCAAATTCATAAAAATGCGATCAAGTGTATACACTTTCCGCGGTTTGGAGCCCGCATTAAACAGTAGGTCCCCTATGTATTCTTCTTCTTATGTTAGGTCTGGGACCTGTGTTTACTAATTTTTTCAAATTACATCTCTGAGCATTGGTTTCTACATCTTAACTTGCTAGGCTGACCTTCGATGTGCCCGTGCCCTGTTTTAGGCTTCTATACAAAGTATATTTATTGTTATGATGGAAAATCGTTAACATAGAGAAACCTACGGCTTAACGTACCTTTCGAATCACGGAGGCAGTCAAGAAATTTTTCGTTCAAACCGGAGTTGAACAGGGAAAACCTACTTTAGCAGTTGATCGTGCTAACCGTCAGGTTATGATCGTCGAACCCTATCCCAACAAACAATTTAGCTGTAAATAGGCTGTTAACGAGCTAATAGTATGCTTTTGCTTTTATAATAGCCATTTTATAGCTAATTTACAGCTAAAATGTTTGTTGAGTATGTGTGTGATTATACTTCAAACTCATAGCACAGACATATTGCTGTCATTAGTTAAAACGTCCAAACTAACAAATTTGTTTTCGTGGAAAACAAATGAGTTTGTATGAATCTTACTGAGCCATTTTCATATCATTTAAAAGAAATTTGATATAATCATACTTTACAGAAGGCATCAAATACAATTTTATAAGCAAGACAGCAGCTTTAAAACATTTACAAAAAGTTATTTTTCTCCCAAAAACCAACTTTTTAGTTAGGTCGTTTTAACTAAGCACCGCACATAGGAGAAAGGTCACATACGCCTAAAGCAAGTATGGTACTAGAAGAAGAAGATAAGGTGAATGTAATCAATTGGATTTGATGAATGATGCATATCGGTACCAAAGTTCTTTGCCAATAAAAATCTTTATAAATGGGTTATCGTATTTATGAGATAATCTTTTAACTTGTTAAACTACTATAACAGATGAAGGGGACGCAGAAGTAATATCCCGCGCCCCCTTCAACCGGTGCCAAAAAGGTGTATCTAAATAAAAAAAGACCGTACCATTTTCTTTAATACATTTTCTAATTTTGTTTATAGAAATAATACTTAATTATCGTTACCCATTAACTGTATGTCTACATTGTTTGGTTTTCTATCTTATTGTGATTGTTAAAAATATCTAAATGTTGGCGTTGAGTTTTATTGTGTCTCAAGAAATGTAAATGCAGTAAGGCTTACGACTCTGAAGTTGAGGTAAAAGTTTCATGTGCTACGCTAGTTAGTTTGGGCACTAGCGGGTCTTTATTTTCTGGAGTAGTGATACAACTTTTTGGGTTGACGAAATTTATTAAAGTAAGGATTGCCCACATTCCACGACGATGAATGTTACATCTGTTGATAATTATTGCAGCTATTAACTAGGGGAACAGAAGATATTTGTGTTTCCTTCTACCGGCAATTTCTGGGCTTTGTGCTTCTAGATGAAGAATATTTGGTATGTTTTTTTTAATATGTTCCAACTACCATCACTCATTAGTGTTATGGGATTTGAGGTTGTTTGTAAATTTTTATGGTTTAAATTCCGTTCGAGTCGATCACCTTAATGGTGCGTTATCTATGTACGTACTAACGAATTCTGTTTTGTATGATTTGGATACGATCTTGTACGTGATTGTCCAATATATTGCGGTATCGAGATACCACGTCAATGGAAGTACGTCATTTAAATTTCAGCAAAAGTTTTGTTATGAATAAAAGCATGTAACTTATCAAAGTAATCAGAAAAACTTCATCCGATACCAAGGAAGTTAACTTAAAGTCAAATGATTCGTTGAAAACGGGACATAAAACAGGTGTGAATAAAATAAATTTGAAATGCATCATTTTAATATTTGTTTTGTTAAAATGTTAATTAATAGTAAATGAAAGATTGTTAGTAATAAGAAAGGTATTTTAAAAGTTAGAAATGTGTTAATTAATTGATAAATGTAAAAATCCATGTTAGCGTTAAATTTAAAAATAAGTTTGTTAAATCGTTACGTGAGTTCGGCATGTCACAACTTAATGAACTGCGTATGGAAATTTCATATCCAGCATCTTTATTTGTCCAACCACGAAACACTTGAGAAGAACACAATCAAATCTAAACATAGAAAATTTTACTTATAAAATTTCAACGAACCACAATGGGCTTAGTCCATACCTGTACTATGAAACTGCAAATAATATTGATTTTTCGATCGACCAATAAAAATACGTTTATGCAAAGATCAGGATTGCGTTGAACTTCGTAAAGAAAAATTAATAAAAACAGTCGATAAAAGGTTGGTGTTGATATTCGCACGTGCAAAGTGGAGAATTTAGAATCGTCCTAATAAAATTGATATTACAGTGAAAATAAATAGTGAAATTACGAAATATAAGTGCATAATTAAACAAAATAGTTACTTACCTACGAAAAACCACGATTAAGGTGAAAATTGTAACGGATTGCAAATATTATAAAAGAAAATTAACTCCAACACAAAACGAGGTCAACAAACTGTAGCTGGAAGTTTCTGATGGTAAATGAACCCTTGGAGTGTCTTTGACGCGCAATTGTACCATCTCCAATTCAAATAACAGAAATATTCCTGGATTTAATAAGGTACCGTGTACATTGCAATAAAATCTTTATAAACTTAAGTGAAATCTCCGGACTTCGTACGACACGTGTTTTGCATCATTTTGCGTTCAGAAATTTTTATATAATAGATTTAATAATAGAACTTTTTGATCTAACCAAATATTTATTTTCATTTGTGTGCTTAATAAAACATTAATTACTTTGTAACGAAGGATATTTATTTAGACCTGTTCCGCACCATAAATTTCATTTACAGCATTGGTAACGGAGCGAATCCACCCTGCACAAGGTAAGGTACATGCACTACGAAAGAGCTAAGCTGAGGCACCTTATTTCATTAAATTGTGTTTACAAAATTTCACATACTTTTCCATTGACGGGGTACAATTACGTACACCCATATAAAACCTTAACGATAAGAACCTTTAACCCTATTAGTCAGGGGATACATAGCACTTTTTGGCGCAACAACGTGAGGCTCGAGTCACCTCGAATAACCTCGTACCGCGAGTAAAAATAGGTCAATATAATTAAATTAATAGATAGGTTAATTACAACGAGAAATTTCATTAAAATTATTCATAACGTTGACATTAAAACTAACAATTTTCTTAAAATTAAAATTAAAAATATTCTTAAAACTAAAATTAAATTACATCAAGATTCACTTAAAAACTATTTCCTAATAAATAAATTAAAATTAAATACATAAATTACGATGGCACAGGAAAAGAAAACAGAAATGCAACAAATGATGGAGTTCATGACAGAAATGAGAAAGCAAGTAGAAGAAAACACAAAATTAATTATTAAAAACACAAAGGAACAAATACAAGAATTCAAGAAGGATTTGATAGAAACATTCGACAGAAACTTCGATAAAATTGAAAACGCATTAAAAAATAGGGGGTCACAGATAGCCGAAAAAGTTGTACAGGAAGGAAATATTAATTTGGTAAAAGAAACAGTAAAGTTGGATTTTAAACGAGTTCCAACACCACCAACCAACAAGTGTCGGTCGTACAAAATTTTAACAAGAAAAGCATACAAACGGTCACATTTAAAATTTAGAAAATTAAAGTCAAGGCACAAATATCACAAAAGGGGAGTACGAACAAACAGAAAAATTTTACAAAAAGGTTTACAAAATAAAAAGGTCATAGTTAAAAGTACAAAATTTCATAAATTAACAGGCACAAGAACACAAAATAAAAGGTTAACATTTAAAATAAAAAGATTTCATAACTTAACAAAATTCCAATTTAAAAATTTATTAAATAAACAAAAACGGGTTCACGATACAAAATTTATGAAAGTAAGTGTCGACGATAATGTTACAAAAGAAAAATTAAATAAATGGACAAATCGTGACAACATCGGCAAGAAGATAAAAATAAATTTATACAAGAAGAATACGAAGAGAAAAATACAATGTAAAATGACAAGAAATTACGAGATGAAGTGGACGAAGAAGTCCAACATGAAAATAAATGTTAAGATAAAAAGAAAATACTATGTTAATAAGAGGAAGATATTATTATTCAAGCGAAAAAAAATTAAAATTAAAAGAGTTCGCTGGAAGAGAAAGTCATTCTTGCGAGATCAATAAGCGGTGAAGAAAACGCCAACAGCGAAACTTAAAATCATTAAAACTAACATCTACATAAAAAATTTTTTTGACCGCTGAGAAAATAGCAAAATAATGAAAACGCCAATAGCGAAACTTAATAAAATAAATAAAATAAATAATAACTTAAAAAATTTGACCGCTGAAGAAAATAGCAAGAATAAAATAGGACCAAACATGACAATTGTAAATATGATTTGTCTGAAAATAATTTGACCAAGATGAAATTTTGAAAATGCTACGCTTGAAAATAACAATAAATGTAAGAGAATAAAATAATTATTGAAAATTTAATTTATTCAATGAGATTCAGTTATAAAATGCGCGAAAGTAAAATTATTTAAATAGATCAGTTTTATAAAATGAAATTATTAGGTGACCAGAAATGAAAGAAATAAAATGACAAATAACAGATCGTAAAAAAATAGGAGTTTTTAAAATAAATGGTATCCAAGAATATGTTAATATTGAAATATGAATAATTATGAATATTAGGGGAAAATATTATTGAATATGATGAAGATTATGTGGAAATATGAATAAATATTATGAAATATTATGGGAGGGGAAAAACAAATGAATATGATAATAAGAATATGATGATAAATAATTTATTAGGGGATACCAAATATAATTAAAAGAAAAGATAATTTAGGTCACAAAATATGATTAAATGAAAATTGAATTAAAACAATTACTTAAACAAAGGGAATCAGAATTGAATAAATAAAGTACATGGTTAACAACCAAATAATAAAACTAATCAAGTAGTTAAAATTTGAAATAAATCAAAAGATGAAACAACGAATAGTATAAACATGCTAGTAAAAAGAGCAATTAAAATTAAAAATAAAAGATCAATCTTGGTCAGATTAGTTAGTTAGGTTAATTAATTAGGATAATTTGAATTTTATAAACAGTTAGTAAATTATTTGAACATTTATTTTAATTTATTTAGTTAAATTTATATTTTTGCATTAGAGTTAATAATTTGATAAAGGTATTTAATAACGCCACATTATAAATTTAGTTTGTTCTGTTTTGAAAAAAAAAATGTTACATTAGAAATTTAAGTTTGTTTATGAATAAAAGCACATCAATGTTAATTGTGTAATTTAACACAAAAATAGGTATTTTTCATTTAAATTACAAATCAACAGGGGGTAAATGCGGTATCGAGATACCACGTCAATGGAAGTACGTCATTTAAATTTCAGCAAAAGTTTTGTTATGAATAAAAGCATGTAACTTATCAAAGTAATCAGAAAAACTTCATCCGATACCAAGGAAGTTAACTTAAAGTCAAATGATTCGTTGAAAACGGGACATAAAACAGGTGTGAATAAAATAAATTTGAAATGCATCATTTTAATATTTGTTTTGTTAAAATGTTAATTAATAGTAAATGAAAGATTGTTAGTAATAAGAAAGGTATTTTAAAAGTTAGAAATGTGTTAATTAATTGATAAATGTAAAAATCCATGTTAGCGTTAAATTTAAAAATAAGTTTGTTAAATCGTTACGTGAGTTCGGCATGTCACAACTTAATGAACTGCGTATGGAAATTTCATATCCAGCATCTTTATTTGTCCAACCACGAAACACTTGAGAAGAACACAATCAAATCTAAACATAGAAAATTTTACTTATAAAATTTCAACGAACCACAATGGGCTTAGTCCATACCTGTACTATGAAACTGCAAATAATATTGATTTTTCGATCGACCAATAAAAATACGTTTATGCAAAGATCAGGATTGCGTTGAACTTCGTAAAGAAAAATTAATAAAAACAGTCGATAAAAGGTTGGTGTTGATATTCGCACGTGCAAAGTGGAGAATTTAGAATCGTCCTAATAAAATTGATATTACAGTGAAAATAAATAGTGAAATTACGAAATATAAGTGCATAATTAAACAAAATAGTTACTTACCTACGAAAAACCACGATTAAGGTGAAAATTGTAACGGATTGCAAATATTATAAAAGAAAATTAACTCCAACACAAAACGAGGTCAACAAACTGTAGCTGGAAGTTTCTGATGGTAAATGAACCCTTGGAGTGTCTTTGACGCGCAATTGTACCATCTCCAATTCAAATAACAGAAATATTCCTGGATTTAATAAGGTACCGTGTACATTGCAATAAAATCTTTATAAACTTAAGTGAAATCTCCGGACTTCGTACGACACGTGTTTTGCATCATTTTGCGTTCAGAAATTTTTATATAATAGATTTAATAATAGAACTTTTTGATCTAACCAAATATTTATTTTCATTTGTGTGCTTAATAAAACATTAATTACTTTGTAACGAAGGATATTTATTTAGACCTGTTCCGCACCATAAATTTCATTTACAGCATTGGTAACGGAGCGAATCCACCCTGCACAAGGTAAGGTACATGCACTACGAAAGAGCTAAGCTGAGGCACCTTATTTCATTAAATTGTGTTTACAAAATTTCACATACTTTTCCATTGACGGGGTACAATTACGTACACCCATATAAAACCTTAACGATAAGAACCTTTAACCCTATTAGTCAGGGGATACATAGCAATATGCATGTCATTGGATTGGCTGCTTTACAAGCTGTGATCATTTGACGAGTGATCCCGTCTAACTTCCCGACATTCGGGAAGAAAGAGCATTCAGTCACCATAGATGTAGACGTCAGTTGGAGGTCAATGCAAGACAAGTGAATCTCAATTTTCTATAATCTGGATAGGTACCCCCAAGAAAGGGTTGAGCTTGCTCACGGTAAATATAAGAACTTTATCGACTCTGATGATATTTGAAAAATAATTTTTTCTATTTTGCGTCTAAAATAAAGTCATTTCGATACGCGAATGGGTATCGAAATGGACTCATTACGATACGCAATTTTTTGTTTTAAGAGGTTGGCAGCATAAACGTCATTGAAAATAATATTAATTATTGAAACGAATGTCATTTTAAATCACATTAAAAATCTCCAAATTTGTGTTAAACATTTTAATTAACTATAAATTAAAGATATAATAATAAATCAGGAAAATTATTAACGGCAGGTATAATTTCGTTACTATGAACAAATCTACAATTTGACACAAACTTCAAAAGTTTTTCAAATTTCAACTGTTTGTAAAAATGTCAAAGTATTACCAACAAACATTAAATAAAACGAAATTTTTAAAATGACAATCATTTAATATTGTCCTTTTTTTTTAATTTTAAACCATAAAAAAAGCAAAATAGAAAAAATTGTATAAAGTACTAGTTTTATAATTGTTTTTATTGCACTTATCCTTTAGAAAACTCCCCGCTACGCTGGTCGTTTTCTAAACAGATTTCGTGCGATAAAAACATCAATTATAAAACTCGTTCTTTGACATTTTTCTTTGACAAACAACGATACAAGGTTCGGCCCAACCAATAATTATTCACATAGAGCCTCACCTCTCGCATCTGTTTCCCCAGCTCCTCATTCTATTACTTCTGAATTGACTTCCCAGCGATGACTGTCGACAGTGCCTGCGTTCAAAATGTGCTACCAACTTTTGAAGAGCAAATTCACGACTCCACGGGGGTTCATTTGACGAGTTTAATAACTGTAAAATAAGACCTGATCACGCTTCATTCACGCAAAGCTCCATCCAGCCTTCAAATTCTTAACTGCATCTCTTTCCACACAATGAGAAGAGAGATGTAGGTGGCAGTTTGAAACCTTTAAAAACTTATTGGCCTGCTATCCGGGTTTGGCAGAATCGATTTCTTTGCATTTAGCGATCTTATAGCTTTCATCGCGGCTATTGAAGCACTAATTACTTCTGTCTTCACTTCTACACTTCCCGTATCCGCTAATTCTGTAACCCGAAAGGCCACATTGTTAACCTTTTTACTAAAATAAAATGAACATTAATAGTATTAATTCTGTGAAATTTATTTATTGTTGTAGGATTAAAATACACAAACCACATCCTTGCAGTGAATTTTTGCGGTTGTGCGACAGTGGATACTTTTATACAAAAAAAAACAGTTGGTAACTCGAATATAATCTAGGAACTTTTGACCTATATGTAGTATATCCAGTTCTATTACATTGTTCAAATGAAAAACCATGTCAGAAATAACGGCAATTTAACTTGAACCATGCTCCGAACGCGCGTGCTTGTTAAAATCTTTCATGAAGGCAAACGTCTCGTTACATTCCGCGCATCTGTAAGAAATATTTATGACTTGCAGATCACGATTATGTTCTTCTGCGACGTGGACAACCAATCCAAAATTAAAATATTCTCGGCAAATTGGACAACGACCACGATCTTCTTTGCTTTTGTAAGCTTTCTCCAACTTACTGGTGACCAAACCATGCGAACCGAGATAATACCTCTCCAGACCACCTTTGCTATAAAAACATTGTTCACATTGTTTGCAAGGATTGCTGGGTTTTCGTTTTTCCATTTTAGGCTTCTATACAAAGTATAACAAGAAGCCTTATGATCTAGCTCCGTGTCTGTCTGTCTGTCCGTCTGTCTGTCTGTCCGTCCGTCCGCATAATTCAAAATCATACAGAGCGTTTCAAATCGTGTTGGATATATTCTGTGTGTATGGAGGTCTAAGAACTGGGTAGCCAGTGCTCTACTTTTAGGCTTCTATACAAAGTACTAGATGATACCCCGTCCGAGGACGGGCAGCTAGAAGGACGGGCAGGCAGCCAAGGTCATATGGCTTTTGGATTGCACTGAGAGCTTTCCTTTAATCTTCATCCAACTTAAGTTACCTTGGGTAGCTGCCCGTCCTTCTAGTTGCCCGTCCTCGGACGGGGTATCATCTAGTTTTGAATATGATCGGATAGACCTTGATACAATTCAGTACGCAATTTACTTCGTTGATATCGTATGTAGTTCAAATTATTGGCTTCCACTTGCAAATATGAGTCGACAATCCACTGTTGCGTAAGTTTACCCGCACTCATGATCGGATTGAAATCGTTTCTAATTGCTGTTTGTGCAACTTTAAATTGTAACATGCTGATTTTATTACGGGATTGCCGATATCCTTCGCAACTCCAATTGGGTTGCCACCCCGGTTCGCCAAACGGATAAAGAATGCCATAAGTCATAGGGTCAAGATTTGGGCTGAGAATATTGATACGAATGAATTGTTGTGCATTGTCGACGGGATTTCGAGGATAGATACGGATATCACGTTCAAAAGGAGGTTCGCCGTCATCATTTACGAACACCATTGCAATTTCATTGGACGTTGGAGCATTGTAACGTCTTTGATCAGACTGCCGATCGCGCCGCATCACCATATTGACGACCGGAACTGGTTGTCCTTCTTCTTCGGCTCGTACACGCCCTTGTTGCTCAATTTCTTTCATCAGGCAATATGAAACTGCGATACGATTGTTGACGCGGAAGAAACGATCGATTTTCTCAATCACTTCAGGTAGACAACCTCTATTCTCAGGCAGATTTACTCGTTCATTGACCGCTTCTGTCGTGTCCATTACATACAGTTGTGCAAACTTTCTTGTTTGTCCTTCAGGTGGATACAGATTTGTGGTTCTGTGGTACGTCTGTCCATGAATTTTGAAAACGTATGGTCCGTTACCCGGCATTGAAACAATCTCTACTCCCATTGAAGCGAAAGAAACCGAGGAATGGTAAGAGCGGATGTGCTGACGAAAGTTCTTGTAGTAAGGATTTTCTGAATCTGAAAGCATAGAGCGAAGAAATTCGGGATATAACAATAGATTCCCATGTTGATCGAATGGTTGCGGAATCTTCACTTTTCCTTTATGACAGCAGTTGTTAAATTGTTTATCAACTGGACGCTCCTTGGCGAAATTCTTGGAGCCGCAGACAGATGGAATTCATTTCTCCACAATCGTGTCGAGTAACGTGAGATTCATCAAATCTCAATGCTCTTATTTGGAGTTGAATTGCTTGACTTTGGTATCGATTTTCTTTCTGTCGATGTATCGCATGGGACCGAGCGTCAGCAGCTTGCCGCGCTTGAGTTTCTTTTAAAGTTTCACGTTGTTGACGTATCGCATGGGACCGACCGTCAGCAGCTTGCCGCGCTTGAGTTTCTTCTAAAGTTTCACGTTGTTGACGTATCGCATGGGACCGAGCGTCAGCAGCTTGCCGCGCTTGAGTTTGTTCCAAAGTTTCACGTTATCAACGTATCGCATGAAACCGAGCGTCAGCTTGTCGCTGTGATCGAAGCTGTTCTTCTGTGTTATTAGCTCTTGTACGTGCTTTTCTCTCACGATTCAATCGCCGTCGCTTTGCAGCAGAATTTTCAAAATTTTCATTATCCATTATGGAAGTTCACATAATGCTTTTTTGGAAATAGCTGTCCTATATAGACAAAATGATACGATGATACGTTGATCCGATGATACGTTGATACGATGATACGTTGATACGATGATACGTTGATCCGATGATACGTTGATCCGATGATACGTTGTGCGTTCGGTTCGGTTTGCTTCGGGTATTTCCGTGGGACAGACAGAAAGAAAGACTTGGCCTATTAGGCTTCTATACAAAGTATAGCAAGAAGCCTTATGATCTGGTTCGGTGTCTGTCCGTCCGTCCGTCCGTCCGTCCGTCTGTCCGCATAATTCAAAATCATACAGAGCGTTTCAAATCGTGCTGGAAATACTGTGTGTATAGAGGTCTAAGAACTGGGTAGCCAGTGCGCTACTTTTAGGCTTCTGTACAAAGTATAACAAGAAGCCATATTTAGGCTTCTATGCAAGGTATAGAAAGAAGCCTTATGGTCTGGCTTCGTGTCGGTCCGCATGTTTCAGAGCCAATCATAACGTTGATCAACTGAAACGTTGTTATATTGTAAATACTACGTCTATATAGTATTGCGTTAAACTGTTAATCCGTTGATTCGATTCGCTAATGCAATTTATTATTATTACAGGTTAGATGATGTTTTGTATTGCTTTCATCAGAATCAAAATCGGAATCGGAAAAGTCGCTGCTAGAATAATTGCTTGAGTTGTTCATGTTTATAAATTAGTGGTACTTGCTATATCGATTCCTTTTCAAAAGTATTACCTAAATTTTAAATACAAAGTGTAACCTATATAGTAAATTGTTGATCCTTTGATACGTTGATATATTATTGATACGTTGATACATTGATACGTTGATACGTTGATACATTGATACGTTGATACATTGATACGTTGATACATTGATACGTTGATACATTGATACGTTGATATATTGATACGTTGATACATTGATTCGCTGATCTGTTGATCTGTTGATCCGTTAATCTGTTTATCCATTTATTGCATTATCTGCTTATCCGTTATTTGTATTTTTATCTTTTGAACAATATATCCACACCGTTAAGAAATTGTATGTAAAATTACAATCATTAGCAACTTTGTGACCAATTTTTCTTCAGCATAGCGCGAAATCATATCTTTCTTCAGTATTTATCACATCGAAAGTCAGCAATTATGGTACAATCTATATTACGAACGTAACTTATATACCATGCTTTAAAAATAATATTTTCGAAGCATGTTATATCACGTTACTTGGTTCGGACGATGCTATTTTAGGGTTGATATCAAAAAACTAATATTTTTTAATCAAAATCAAATTAATTAAAAAAAAATCTTGTAGCTGGTGTGTTATGGTAGTGTTATATCTACGAGGGCTGGGAAATCGAGTATTCGAATACTCGATTCTAGGTAATTTGTTCGACAGCGTTATGTGCGACAGAAATTTGTTTGAAAATGCCCTGTCGATTAAATGTTCAGTCGTACAAATGCTGAGTTGGACGAATTTCTCTCGAACAAATTACCAACTACGGCATATTCAAACATTCGAATATCCCACTAATATTTAAGTGTTTTACTAGGTTTAAGATGATAATTTCATTATTAATAATTAATTTTAATATTATTAATAATAATTATTAATTTAACACAAGCGGCCTGCCGGTGTCGCGAGTAAACAGTCGACTAGTCCAGACGTGTTTTTGTTTTTCCAAGCAAAAATGTAATCAGTGACATTTACAGCCGTATTCACCAAGCTCTGTTAAGTTGCTAACAGAGAGTCAAGTCAATAACAGTCTGTTAATGTGATATATTTGTATTCACCAATGACTTTTAGCAGTTACCAGTCTGTCAAGTCGTCTGATAAGTTAACAGAGCAATATTGGGCTGTCAACATAGGTAACAGACTGATAAGTAATATTTTTATGTGTCAATATTGTAGGTTATAATTGAAGGGCTTAGTGGAAAAAGTAGTTAAGTCACTTTTTTTTCAATTTGTAGTTGAGCACATTTTCACATTGCGGCATTTATTCTCTACAAATTAGTATAAAAATCACATCTTAAAAGTGTTGGTAAGTCGGTCATATCGCGCACCAGCCGGCCCTGCTATCATCGCGTTCGGAGTACAAAAGTAGGCAAGTCAGATTTTGTACCAATAAAACCAGCAAAATTTATAGATGTCAAGGAACTACTTAAATATGTAACCCTGAACGAAGGCACAACGTTCTTCTCAACTCTGAATAGTACAATAAATGCCGTGGATGAAGAAGAAGAAGAGTACTACGAATAGTATTAATTTTTTTGATTTTATATTTGATTTTAGTATTATTATTTTTATTAAAATAAATTAACGCAATTCCAAAACTTTAAAAGCAATTTTTTTAAAAATTCCATTATATGACTTCTTCCACTAAGTCCTTCAATTTACCTACTTTACTGAGGTGTAGTGGAAAAAGTAGGTAAGTCATTTATAATTTTTTCCGCTTATCTACACTATTTTTTACCAAATGTATTTTTTTCCTCTTGAATTACATTCTTTAAGCTCATATCTATCCATGCCCTGCATTGAATTTAAAAAATTCCGAATAAAAAGTATTATAAACGCAATTCCAAAGCTTTAAATCCAATTTCTAGAGGAACTCTAAAACATGACTTAGTGACTTTTTCCACTAGGCCCTTCAATTATTATTGACATTTGTTTTTGGTATGTATTTAAGGTTAACTTTTTTCCGCGAAATCAGTTAAAGCTAGTTTTACACGGTTTTACCAACAAAAATTCTAGTTACTTTTAGGCTTCTATACAAAGTATAACAAGAAGCCTTATGATCTGGCTCCGTGTCTGTCCGTCCGTCCGTCCGTCCGTCCTCATAATTCAAAATCATACAGAGCGTTTCAAATCGTGTTGGAAATACTCTGTGTGCATAGAGGTCTAAGAACTGGGTAGCCAGTGCGCTACTTTTAGGCTTCTATACAAAGTATAACAAGAAGCCTTATTTAGGCTTCTATACAAGGTATAGAAAGAAGCCTTATGGTCTGGCTTCGTATCCGTCCGCATGTTTCATAGCCAATCATAACGTTGATCAACTGATACGTTGTTATATTTTAAATACTTCGTCTATATAGTATTGCGTTAATCTGTTAATCCGTTGCTTCGATTCACTAATGCAATTTATAAATACGCAAATGTTCGAAAGAAATTTACTAAGTTAAAGATATTTTCGAAGAGGTCTCCCTATATAAACTTAAAAATAATTTTTTATTGATGTGGTTAGTGAAGTTAAGTTATAAATAAAAGAGAAAGGAGAGGATTGGTCCACCTCAAAAAAAGGACCATACATTACAGAGAAGTAAAATTTCTAATAGAATGGAAAAGTTTGATTGTTATTACTTATATAGTAAATGATAATTACCAATCGCAAAAAATTTAATTGGTGCAGATTATCTGATTATGTGGTGTTACATTATATGGCGATCAAAAATAACCAGATAATAACAACTTTCCACACCAGAAAGGTAGCTGTATAGAAGCCTAAGAACTGCCGCTAAAGCGAGTTCCACCTTGTTTAATGCTATTTTGAGGGTCTCTCGTATCCCGGTTGCCTTAATCCCGGTTTTCTTGATCGGAGGCCCATCTCGTATGTTTAGCCTAGTAACCAGAGTCAAAACCGCTCTGGAGGGGTGCAACCCGGAGCGGAGCGGAGGGGCGCCCCGGAAGAGTAGGTTTTGACGATGGATCACCCTCCCTATCGAATGCACACTCCAAAAATCGAAGGCAAAAAAAATTTTTATTTTTTGATTTTTTCGGGTTATTTTCCATTTTTTTGCGAATATTTATTACTAATATCTACTAATCACACCCCCACCTTCCCGATTTTTAAAGAAAATTTCAAATCGGAGCGAAAAAATTTCAACGATTTCGACGTACCACGAGCGAACGATGTCACAACGACTCGATGTGCATCAGTGGCCCGTACAAATGCAACTTTCGTATTTTCACACTTTTTTCGGATTTTTTTTTATGATCACCTCTGCGACGACAACAGTTATACATTCCGATCAAAACATTGCCAAAAAGGCCGTGATTTACCCAAAATTTTGCAAAATTACATGTTAGGGGCGTGTCCGTAGTTCTTCAAACCACGCGAAAAACAGGCCGACAACCTATCCCGGCCATGGGTTATGGTTTTTACTCAATTTTCGGTATTAATTCTTAAAAATCCTCAAATATCCTGGTGATTTATTGAAACTAATCACTTTTTTGACCTATATATCAAGGGATTTTTATTTTTGGATATTCCTTGTCAGTTGGGCCGTTCACCCCGGCCCCGAAAAATTTTGAGCAGTGTTTGAAGGTAGTTTAGTTAACCCGATCAAGGATTTTCAGGTTAATCTAAAAATCAAGGAAGGAGCGCAACCAATTTTTAGAAAAGCATACAATATGCCATACGCTTTACGACCGAAGGTAGAAGAAAAGCTGAAGGCATTAGTAATGGCAGGGATTTTAGAACCAATCAAGAACAGCAATTGGGCATCGCCGATCGTAGTCGTTCCAAAAAAAGTTGGGGATATTCGGATTTGTGTGGATTTTCGTGTGTCAGTGAATAAAGTTCTAGTGCAAGATCAGTACCCATTACCAACAGCAGATGATATATTTGCTTTGTTGGCAGGGGGAACTGTATTTGCGGTCATTGACTTGACAGGAGCGTATACGCAAGTCAAAGTGGCAGAAGCGTCTCAAGAGTTGTTAACAATTAATACGCATTTAGGTTTGTTTCGTTATACGAGGTTAACGTTCGGAATGTCTAGCGCTCCGGCCATTTTCCAATCAGTGATGGACCGCATATTGATAGGAATCCCAAAGGTTAATTGTTACCTCGATGATATTTTGATTGCAGGCAAAGATATGAACGAATGCCATATGTTGGTCGACACGGTCCTAAATCGATTAAAGAAGTACGGAGTAATAGCAAATCTCGCAAAATGTAAGTTTTTTGAAAATAGCGTCGAATATTTGGGGCATCGGATCGATAGAGAAGGTATTCATCCAACCAACGACAAGATTCGGGCAATAATGGAAGCACCTCGACCAGATAATGTGAGTCAACTTAGGGCGTATTTGGGTCTCTTAAATTACTATTCGAAGTTTGTACCAATGTTATCATCACAGCTTCGGCCGTTGTATCGGTTATTGGAACGAAATATGGAGTTTACATGGTCATCGGAATGCGAAGAATGTTTCGAATGGAGTAAAAACCAGATTTGCCAAAACAAAGTATTGGTACATTATGATGCGAAATTACCGATCGTGGTAGCGTGTGATGCCAGTTCATGTGGGGTAGGTGGCGTATTAAGTCATCGTATAAATGGGGTAGATAAGCCAGTTTTCTTTGCGTCGGGTACGTTGTCCAACACTGAAAAAAATGCTGTGTATGATATTAATGAAACTGCATTCATTGATAAAAGTTATTAAATTTATAGAGTTTGTTATAATCACAATGAAACGCACTATTTAAATCTATGATCCCCTTTTCAATTCAATGAAATGCATTTCATTAAAAATACTTCATAGTATTTAAAAATAGTTTCATAGAGATTATGAACAGCATTCCAGTAAAAAAATTTTTGTATTTATGAATTTTTTTTATCAATATTAAAACTAGTTTCATAGACTTTATCAACAAATGTTCACCCATATAATAAATTAATTTTTTTTAACTGTATGATCTAAAATTATACATGTGATGGAATAATTAGATAGATTCAATTAACTTTTTTTTTTACTTTCAATGATTTCCATTTTTTTACTATATGAATCAATTAATTTAAATTATTAAGTATTTTATTAAATGTAATTAATTGATTTTCTATATTTAAGGAATTAAATTCGTAAACTTTGTAAGGTAATGTATTAAATTAATATTAATTACTTAATTAAATTAATTAATTTTTATAATAATAATAATTAATTCAACGAAGTGCATTTCATTAAAAATATTTCATAGTGTTTAAAAATAGTTTCATCGAGAATATGAACAGCATTCCAGTAAAAATATTTTTGTATTTATGAATTTTTTTATAAATATAAAAACTATAGTTTCATAGACTTTATCGACAAATGTTCATCCATAAAATAAATTAATTATTTTTAACTGTATGATCTAATATTATCCATGTGATGGAATAATTATATAAATATAATTTATTTTACTTTCAATGATTTCCATTTTTGAAAATGAATCAATTACTTTAAATTATTAACTATTTTATTAAATGTAATTAATTCTTCTTCTACTTTTATTAAGAAGTGTCTCTCTTAATATAGGTCCAGGACATGTTCTTTATTAATTTTTGTAATAAATTAGTACTATGAACATTTTTTGTTTTTACATCTCAGGTAGCTTGCTAGGCTTGGCTTTCGATGTGCCTGCACCCTGTTTTTGAACACGGAGGGACCGACGCACAGTGGGCAAGAGAGCTAAAACGTGCTATTAAATCAAATACCGTTTGAATGGATTTCTAAGTTGGATATATACTTTCAGGGTTGTTAGTAGTATTTAAAAAAATCGATAGATACAATTTTATCATATTCCTTAACCGAAAAACAGCTTATTTGGTTTAGCAACAAAATTTTTTTAGATCGCCCTGTATGAATATTTATCTATACGGCACGCCTTTAACCAACGAGATTTATATTGCCATTCAAATTGTGCCAATTTTTGCTTCAAGTCTTGAAATTGCTTTCCATCACATTTTGTTCGATTCTTCATCTCTTCGTCCAAGAACTTAAATTGTTCGTCTATTCTAGGGCCATTACAACCTCTCATGATATCAACCAGTTCTCTGTTCTTGATCAACATTTCTCCTATATAATATAATAAATAACTAATTAATAATAAACCTTTGCAAAAATATACCCGTTTCTTATAATTCTTATATAGTGATATTCAAAGGGATTATCTTCTTATATGGATTATCCTTTAAATTTTTTTGGACCACCCTGTATGAATTGCTTCCGAAAATGAACAAAATTGTATCTAGCGAAGAGATTAGTAAAATTTAGTACAATGTTTAAACGCGACTGTTTTCTTATACTCAATACCCATTGGGGAAAAAAATCAAAGCTCAATATGCTTTAAAACATAACCAAAAAGCCCAAAAACTAATTAAACTTCAGATTTCAACAATACCGTTCCGTAGCGTACTTTTACAAATTACATGCGAAATATAATGATAATAATTTAAAGCTCTATGTCATTTTAAATATTGTTGAAATTCAGAGAAGAGATTCTGTATATTTATTTTGCCAAAGGCTTGATAAAACTGAATATGAATCACACTTTCGAGCTCATCATGTATTAGATCCTTCAGAATTAAAAGAATTTTACATAATTAACATAATGGATGTAATAGGACCGCCGTTAAGTATTATTAATACTGCAAATGGCAAAAAAATGATTCGGGTTAAAGAATATTATTCATCAAACCATAGTTTATAGATCGGTATACCATAAAAAGCTGAATATTATATTAAAACGACTTTTCTTATACAATAAATAATTATTAATAAATTAATAAATCCTTTTTTTTTAAATAAAGTAATTTTTGCCGTATGTTTAACAAACACCCTGTATAATCAATTTAAAAATATAATGAAACAAAAATGCAAAATACCAACCAAAAATTAGAGTATATAAAGAGTTGAGTATACCTTAGATCAAAAAAGTTTAAAAATCGTAAATTCCGGCAAGAAATTCAACAAAACGCAATAATTAAAAAATCCATCGAAATGAATGCAAAACTATTTTTATCCGACGTACTCAACGTCTTGTCGATTGGTAAGTGAAAAATTTGGTATTATTAAGAACGATTTTATTTAATTCTATATTATTTTTAGATTGATAGTGATTTTGGAGTACTAATGGAAGGTAATGTAACATGTGAAGCATTATTATCTTCATGGGCAAAGTTTCGCAATACTATATTGCAATACTTAAAACGAAAAGGGAGTATAAAAAATAAGGATATTAACTCCACCTTGTCAGAATTATCTGATGATACTAACGAGGGTAAGTAATTATTAACAATGTATTATTTCTATCAAATAATAATGTCGAATAACTTGTTTTTCAGATATAACAGATGTTGTAACGTTTTGGGCACTACACGGGGCGCTCGTTCCGTATCAACGGGAAGTAAAGAAGGATGCTAAAAGCAACAAAAAACTTGTAACCCGTTTCAGCGTAATTGATTCCCAGAATTCATTTCTTGTGATTTGCCCTACTCATGAAGCGCTGGAAGAAAAAATCATGGAGTATTGTGGCGCTTCTAAACGAAAGGCACACCCTATAATCTTCGTTATTGGGTCCTCGATTTTTAATTGCCAGGATTATTATGTGTACTTTGCGGGTGTTCGGTACAATTTTAAGAATATCGTACGAGCCATCGATATTTCTTTTAAATTGATGCATTTATTCCGCTTAGAATACCCAAAAGAGTCCACGACGTTTTGGAACTTCGTGCAAACGTTTTTCTACAAAATTAATGAAGACTCCGCCATCGGAAAAACGTCGATAGTTAAAAAATGTATTTTGAATTTATATAAAGATATTTTGTAATTTTATAAATGTTTAAAAACTATTAACATTAAATTTTTTAATTAAATAAAAGCATGTTTATATGAATATTTATTATATTATTTGGAACTATTGTTATTGGTTTAGTGACTACAAGAAAGAAACAGTTTTATAAATTCAATGAACAAGTTTTATAGAATAAACAAAAAAGTTTATAAATTGAACGTATAAATTTAATAAACTAAACCAAATATTGTCTTAGATTTGATAAATTAATGTTTTACAAATTAAACATCAATTTCATAGTCCCGATAATTTAATTTCATAGATAGAAAGAGGAAGTTTTATAAATTCTATAAATAAATTTAATAAACTCAACCAAATATTGTTTTAGATTTGATAAAGTAATGTTTTACAAATTAAACATCAATTTCATAGTCCCGATAATCTAATTTCATAAATAGAAAGAGGAAGTTTTATAAACTCTATAAATAAATGTAATAAACTCAACCAAGTATTGTTTTAGATTTGATAAAGTAATGTTTTACAAATTAAACATCAATTTCATAAATAGAAAAAGGAAGTTTTATAAATTCTATAAATAAATTTAATAAACTCAACCAAGTATTGTTTTAGATTTGATAAAGTAATGTTTTACAAATTAAACATCAATTTCATAAATAGAAAAAGGAAGTTTTATAAATTCTATAAATAAATTTAATAAACTCAACCAAGTATTGTTTTAGATTTGATAAAGTAATGTTTTACAAATTAAACATCAATTTCATAAATATAAAAAGGAAGTTTTATAAATTCTATAAATAAATTTAATAAACTCAACCAAGTATTGTTTTAGATTTGATAAAGTAATGTTTTACAAATTAAACATCAATTTCATAAATAGAAAAAGGAAGTTTTATAAATTCTATAAATAAATTTAATAAACTCAACCAATTACTGTTTTAGATTTGATAAAGTAATGTTTTACAAATTAAACATCAATTGCATAGTCCCGATAATCTAATTTCATAAATAGAAAGAAGAAGTTTTATAAATTCAAATAACTACTTTCATAAAATAAAATGAATATTTTCATAGGTTTCATAAACTAATTTCTTATTTTGAAAGCATTAATTTCTAGACCCAATGATATAATTTAATAAATACAATGAAGTAGTTTCTACATTAAAAAAACATAATTGATAGATTAAAAAAAATAATAATATAGACGGAATAACTAATTTTTATAGATTTGATGCAATCCGTTTCATATATTGTAAATATTAATTATTAAATTCTATGAACTATCCCTTCATTATATTTATTAATTTTAATTTGTAAATTTAAAAAATAAATCATAAATTCAATTAACATATTTGTTATTATATTAATTAAATTAAATTTTTAAACATAATGAATTTTTTCTTTGGCTGAGAATCTATGAAAACTTTCATAAATTTTATAAAAATTTTCATTGTATTTAGGGCTGTTTTTGGTTCAGTGAAGGCAGAGAAGAATTATTCGCAAATTGAGCGTGAAGCTTTGGCAATAATGTTTGCGGTGAAAAGGTTTCACAAGTATATCTATGGAAGGAAGTTTACGCTGTTGTCGGATCATCAGCCGTTGCAAGTCTTGTTTAATCCAGATAAAGCAATTTCGGTAATGACGGCATCAAGGTTAATTCGGTGGAATCTAATATTAGCAACGTATAATTATAATATCGAATACAAGAAGGGGTCACTAATGTCAGAAGCCGATGCATTGTCGAGATTACCATTGGAGGACACAACTAATGTCGAATCATCCATAAATTCGTTTAATTTAACCGAGGATATACCATTAGAAAGTGAAGAAATAGCAAGGATGACAGCTAAGGATGTCGTATTGGTAAAAGTCAAGGATTTCTGTTACCGAGGTTGGCCAAATAAAGTTTCGGATGAATTACTGAAACCGTTTTTCGTAAGGCGGAACGAATTGTCGATCGATAATGGATGTATATTGAAGGGTAGTCAAGTGGTTATACCAGAATCGTTAAGAAATAAAGTTATGGAGTTGTTACACGCGGAACATGTGGGAATGGTCAGATGTAAGATGTTAGCCAAATCGGCAGTATGGTGGCCTCGTCTAAATGAGGATATCGAAATACGTATTAGTAAATGTCGAGTATGTCAACTGACCCACAACAATGCCAAAGAAGCAAACTTAGTATCGTGACCAAAAACCGATAAAGTATGCCAAAGAGTTCATATTGATTTTTTTCATTTTCTAGGAAAAACATTTTTAATTATAGTGGACAGTAAATCCAAATGGTTGGATATACACGCGATGTACAAGGGGACAGATGGCTTGAAAACATTGGAGAAACTGAAAACAACATTTGCGATCATGGGGATTCCGGAAACAGTCGTAAGCGACAATGGGCCGCCGTTCAACTCGATGGAATTCCAAAAGTTTTGCCAGGTAAATGGGATTAGTGCATTGAAGTCTCCTCCATATCATCCGCAATCAAACGGGTTAGCAGAACGTCACGTACAAAATGTAAAAAGTGCCTTAAATAAATACCTATTATGCAAGTCAAGTTTGTCACTGGAACAACAGGTTGTGAATTTCTTATTTGCATACAGAAATACTCCCAACATCACGACGGGAATGGCCCCAAATGATTTAATATTCAAATGTAAACCGAGAACAAGAATGGATATGCTGCGACCATCCAATGGCAAAATAAACGTAAAACAATCCGAAGAATATAGAAGTCCAAAGTTATTTGCAGTGGGGGAAAAAGTACTGGTATAAGCGTTAGGTCCTAATTCAATAACCAAATGGGAAGAGGGAGTGATCTTCAAGGTGATAAGTGGTGTAACGTACCTAGTGATGGTAAAAGAAAAGTTATTACACAAACATGCGAATAGCTTGCGAAAGTCATTTTTAGAGGATGAGGAAGAGACGCTAACAACCAATTCAAGACATATAGTACCACCGATAACAAGAAGTGCGGAAGGGTCGTTACAAGAAAATAGAGTATTGCCTGAAACAGTTACCAATCCCAGTGAAATTAGCAATCCAAATGAAGAGCGACTGATGGAAAGCGAGCCAGATACTGAACCGGCCAGTTACATTGCAGAAGAATCGGTCGATACACCAATACCAGTAAGACGTAGCTCTCGTACTTCAAAAGCCCCGGAAAGGTTAACATACTAAAACGAAGAGAGAAGATGTTGTATTTTGGATTAACCCTGTATTAATCCGTGGAATTGGTATTGGTTTGAGCTAATATATTTGTATATAAGTGAAACAGTTTTAATATAGTTTTGAATAATAAATGACCTAAAAAGTATATAATAATTACATCAGTTGGTTTAGTATACTGTTCCATCTCCTTTGTTACAAGATTTTTCCGTTTATTTGGGTCAATTTCGTCATCGCAACGAAGATCTGTTGGCATATTTGTCGGCAAAGATATTGTATATTCCTTGGCTACATAGGGCGTAATAGGTATTACTAACTACATACATGCAATTTTTGAACCTTTATTTTCAGGTAAAGCCACCGAATCCTTTAGAACATTTTCCGATAATGGTTTTTCTTTAAATTTCCTACCAGATTGCTGATCATTATATGGGGTCTACGTATTTTGTTTACCATTCGTAGGTTGTGGTCGATTATCTTGCGGAAATTGTTGTCTTCTACCTTGCATATTAGGGTCACTATTGTTTTGCATCGACTTGATGATTTGGACCTTGTCCGCTTTGCTTTGGTTGAGGGCGTTTATATAAATTTCTTTCAAATACCATTTGCATATTGGGTTCAAGATTGTTTTGGATCGGCTGTTGTTGGTGATTTGGACCTTGTCCACTTTGCTTTGGTTGAGGGCGTTTATATAAATTTCTTTCAGATGGCATTTTCAACAAGAGACTTTTTGATTTTATTTATAATTAATTTGAAGAAATGTACTATTATATAGTATTTTCTTTGAAATTGATACAATTTAATCTGATGATCGGATAAAAATTCTGCTGATGTAAAAAAAAATTTAACGTCTATTTTTGATTTTAAATAACTTTCCTAACTCGATACTTTGTTGAGAACATCGATACACTTTGGTCCTAGTTCTTTTATCAATTATTAAAATATCTCTTATTATAACAGGCCAAATCTTTCTTTCTGTCTGTCCCACGGAAATACCCGAAGCAAACCGAACCGAACCGAACGCACAACGTATCATCGGATCAACGTATCATCGGATCAACGTATCATCGTATCAACGTATCATCGTATCAACAACTCTTCAAAACCGCTTAATTCATCATTTTGCGAAGCGATTTCTTCTTTACAATTGCCCGCTATCTCAGGAGCAGTATCAAAAATACTTCGAGGCATTACATAATCGGGAAGTACGTTCCTTCCGCCGTCGCTTCTGTTTCCAATTTGATAATCGTTTGAAGAACTTGTATTGCTATTAGATGGCGTTCTTTCGAAATCGAACAACTCTTCAAAACCGCTTAATTCATCATTTTGCGAAGCGATTTCTTCTTTACAATTGCCCGCTATCTCAGGAGCAGTATCAAAAATACTTCGAGGCATTACATAATCGGGAAGTACGTTCCTTCCGCCGTCGCTTCTGTTTCCAATTTGAGAATCGTTTGAAGAACTTGTATTGCTATTAGATGGCGTTCTTTCGAAATCGAACAACTCTTCAAAACCGCTTAATTCATCATTTTGCGAAGCGATTTCTTCTTTACAATTGCCCGCTATCTCAGGAGCAGTATCAAAAATACTTCGAGGCATTACATAATCGGGAAGTACGTTCCTTCCTCCGTCGCTTCTGTTTCCAATTTGAGAATCGTTTGAAGAACTTGTATTGCTATTAGATGGCGTTCTTTCGAAATCGAACAACTCTTCAAAACAGCTTAATTCATCATTTTGCGAAGCGATTTCTTCTTTACAATTGCCCGCTATCTCAGGAGCAGTATCAAAAATTCTTCGAGGCATTACATAATCGGGAAGTACGTTCCTTCCTCCGTCGCTTTCTTTCGAAATCGAACAACTGTTCGAAACCGTTTAATTCATCATTTTGCGAAGCAGTTTCTTCGTTACAATTGCCTGCTATCTCAGCAGCAGTATCAAAAATATTTCGAAGCAGTACATAATCGGGGAGTACGTTCCTTCCTCCGTCGCTTCTGTTTCCAGTTTGAGAATCGTTTGAAGAACTTGTACTGTTATTGGATGGCGTTCTTCTGAAAACTAAAAACTCTCCAACCTGTTTAATTCATCATTTCGCGAAGCGGTTTCTTTGTTACAATTTCCCGTTATCTCAGCAGTAGTATCAAAAATACTTCGAGGCATTACATGATCGGGAAGTACGTTCCTTTCTCCGTCGCTTCTGTTTCCAGTTTGAGAATCGTTTGAAGAACTTGCATTGTTATTGGATGGCGTTCTTCTGAAAACTAACAACTCTTCCAACCTGTTTAATTCATCATTTCGCGAAGCGGTTTCTTCGTTACAATTTCCCGCTATCTCAGCAGTAGTATCAAAAATACTTCGAGGCATTACATGGTCGGGAAGTGCGTTCCTTTCTCCGTCGCTTCTATTTCCAGTTTGAGAATCGTTTGAAGAACTTGCATTGTTATTGGGTGGCGTTCTGTTGAAATCTAAAAACTCTTCCAAACTATTTAATTCAACATTTTGCGAAGCGGTTTCTTCGTTTCAATTGCCCGCTATCTCAGCAGCAGTATCAAAAATACTTCGAGCCATTTTCTAAATGGCTATCTAAATCGAAATTTAAAATCAAAATTATAACGATTCTACTTATATAGTTATTTATATTATTAATAATTATTATGCCAACCTCTAAAATTTATTTAGTTATTTTTGGGTTACCCTGTATATGGTAAAATGTAATTAGTACAAATTTGTTACTATTTTAGCTAAATAAGAATAAATAGCGGGAATTACTGGGAAAGAAAGAAGTACGGTCCTGCATGGTGTGTACAGATTTTGAGCTGGTTATTTTGCGATAATTGTAGAAAGAGAGGAGATACAATTGAAAAAGAAACGAAATACATGGAGCGCGAGAGATGCAGGCGGATTATTGATAATTTTCAAAACGTATACAATGCAAATTTTACGTTGAAGTGATATCTAAATATTATGAAAGAGTTTAATATACCACTCAGGGTAACCCTGGAAGATTCAAAGGCCGTGGTAAGAACGGGTGAAGGAGAAATAGACAGCTTCGAGGTGAACAGTGGAGTAAAACAAGGAGACAGAAGGTGATGGAACGCATGGCCTAGAATGAAATTATGCGAGTAGCTAAAACACTAAAGCCCGCATTTCATTACGGCTTCTACCAGCCAGCTTCTAGAAGCCCAAAATTTGTAATGCATTGACTCTTATGGAACCAAACTCACTTCGGCTGGTAGAAGCCAGGTAGAAGCAGGTCATAAAAGTATCGAATTTTAGCAGCCCGGCTGCAAAAATACTCCACGCGGAGTACTGTACTTCTTTTTAATTTTTTAATGTTAAATACTACCCGGTAAATGTAATAACTAATAATATATTGCGTTTAAAAAATTTTTGCGCTTTTTAATTTAGCACAACAATACAGGAGGTCGGTTTTTTTCGTGGACAAGTTTATTTAAAAAAAAACATCCAAAAATAATCACCTTCTTTTATTGCTTTTTATTATGGGAATGATTAAAAAATTAGTATAAATATCTAATTAACGATGACATCGAATAACCAAAATTGTGTTACAACACATATTATCTAATAAGTAGAAGTATCTGGCTTGTGCAGCTTCAGTTGTAAAAATTTACAACCCTGGCTGCACAAGCGGCCTGGTTAAAATTAATCTTTTATCAGGTAAAGTACACAAGTCCACGTGGAGTCGCAAAGACATTTTCGTAATAGAAATATTATCCAATAATAAGTCCTCATTCTAAATATTAACCAATTACAACTACGGACCATTTTATATTATCCAATAATAAGTCCTTATTCTAAATATTAACCAATTAGAAGTACAGTACTCCGCGTGGAGTAGTTTTGCAGCCGGGCTGCTAAAATTCGATACTTTTATGACCTGCTTCTACCTGGCTTCTACCAGCCGAAGTGAGTTTGGTTCCATAAGAGTCAATGCATTACAAATTTTGGGCTTCTAGAAGCTTGGCTGCTAGAAGCTATAATGAAATGCGGGCTTAAAACACACCAGAATCTATGACATGCAATTATGAGAATTAATTCACCTCAATAAACGGATTTTGTAAACCCTTAAAGGGCGGCTAAATTCTACGTCGAATTTAAGCTATCTATAATAATATTAATAATAATAAATAGGAAAGTTTCATAAATTTTTGGAAAATTGATATTAATTTTACTACAATATTTTTATCAACAGGAAGAATGGTACGTATAATTTTCAGGGTTTGTAAGTAATTCATCTTTAAATGAATTTAATCGTAATAAATTATCGTGATGCAATTTACTGCATTAAGAAATAGTTTGTATGCCGACTGAAGTTGTTATTTTCATAGATAGTCCATATTTATCATCATTAAAATAAACTAAATTGTCAGAGATCAATTTTTCTACAATTATAACTATTTCTAAGTTAAGAGATGGCTAAGACCAAAAATGTATATTTACCTTATATATAAAATTTTAAAAAAAATTTACACTAGATAGATTCTAACTACACAACACCGTTTAATCGAAGTAAGCGAACTCAATAAACTAGTGATAGAAATAAAACAATACACCTATTGTGTGAATAAAAATATGATAAGTTCAATATGTTTGTGTTTTATTAGACAAGGGATTTTCTGTTCTATGGAATGTAAATGTTCCCAATTATGCCGCAATGTTTCTACTCAAAAGGTTAGGGATTGAAAAGTTAAAGATGATAATTTTTTATTGAAAATATTATAAAACAACTAAATAAGTACATTTTATAATGCACTATTGTAAGTTTTCTAAATAAAATATGATGTTTTAACTATTAAAGGATATCTGACTATAACAGTAAACATTGCTGAAACTTCATGCTCAAAAAATTTTATTTTTTTATTACTCCAACCGATTATATTTTTGTTTAGATGCTGAATTCTCTTCAGTTTTCAGATCTGTTTATTATTTATGGTTACTTTGCCTTTTAAAAGAACTTGTTGAACGATCCATCACCACTCTTAAAATTGTAACCTTTAAGGAAGTCCATCCATTCCGTTACTTCAGCAACTGTTTTTACAACATACTACGTGAACTGTATATACTTTTTCTTGATTCTGGTACAAAAACTGACAATCGAACTCAATAATACTTTATTTACAATTCCAATTACAATTTTTAATAACATATTTACCACGAGGTAGCATTCCCTCATTCATGGTTACCAACTGGTAACCAATCACATTCAAAAATTATGAATGCTATTAAATACTTAACTACAGTGTACGTCTTAGTGTTACAGTGACTTAGTGCAAGTACCTTAATGGACAGGGCCGTGATGAGGCAAATTCTGCAAACTGTGCAGATTAGTCTTAACAGGAACTCTTTTTGTCATAAGTATTTTTGCGTTTCTCGAAGCTAATTCTTCTTGTTCCTTGAGTTTAGTAATACCTAATAGTTCCAATGCCTCTGTTTGTCCAACACTTCTCTGTACAAGACATTTTTAATGTACACTTATTTCTGTCTTAATTTTCCCTGTTCATTTCTATGCACTATTAGGCTTCTATACAAAGTATAGCAAGAAGCCTTATGATCTGGTTTTTATATTAAAGGCGTATAGTGAGGCAAAACAGCTAAAACCTGCAATTAAATGAAAAAACTGGCAATCTGAAGTTTAATTCGTTTTTGAGCTTTTTGGTTATGTTCTAAAGCAGATTAAGCTTTGATCCTTTTTTTAAATGGGTATTGAGTATAAGAAAACAATCGCGTTTACAAATTATAGCCATTTTCGCCCATGCTTCACCAGATACAATTTTGTTTATTTTCGGAAGCAGTTAATACAGGGTGATCCAAATAATGTGGTGGCATACCAGGTGGAGTGAACGAGTTGAGAATTTCAACACGATAATTTACTGCATCATTGTTCACTTTTAGACATATGCCACCTCTCCTATGTATGTGCTGTACGTTTTTAGGCTTCTATACAAAGTATAACAAGAAGCCTTATTAATTATTATCACCCAAATTGGGGACCTAGTGCTTAAGGTGGGCTCCGAACCCCGGAAGTGTATACACTTCATTTCCAGAGAGGTTGTGCTAGGCAGATTACATCTCGATGGTTTGACATTGCAAACGCACAACATGCACATAGGGTAGAGATTGCCTACGCCTGAAGCAAGTATGGCACTAAAAGAATAAGAAGATAAATAAGTCCCGAGTTTAGTGTGTATACTTAATTAAATTACTTAAAATAATTTTCACACTTGACACGATCTCTACCATAAAGCACGACTTACAACCCTATTCACTAACTCTGGACGTTATCTTTCGGATCGTTAAGAACCGTAAAGTTCGGTTTACTGTAATTTTAAACCGAAGATATGGCATTTATGTGTCTGTGAAAAACTATTATTACCAATGCAGATTTTAACATGGAACATGTTTTTACGGTCGTTACCTTGCAAAAATCGACACCAAAAACCGACATCAAAAAAATGCCGGTGTGGGATAGAAATAGCCGACCAATAGCCAGGTCGGCTTTTGTACGCATGAAGAATGTACTGTGCAGCCACGAGATAAATTTAAAACTACGAATGAGAATGGTGAGGTGTTATGTTATATCTGTTTTGCTATATGGGGTAGAATCATGGACCTTAACTGAAGCTTCGTTGAAGAAACTCGAAGCTTTTGAAATGTGGTTGTACAGACGTATGCTCAGAATTAGCTGGATAGACAGAGTGACAAATCTCGAGGTCTTAAGGAGAATGGGTAAAGAGGTGCAAATAATTAAAACCATCAAAACCAGAACACTTTCTTACCTTGGGCACGTTATGAGACACCCAGAGACCTACAGCATACCGATTCTTATCATCCAGGGAAAGATACAAGGTAGAAGAAGTCCGGGTAGAAGGAGAATATCCTGGCTTAAAAACTTGAGACAGTTGTTTTGAAAGACAACGATTCAACTTTTTAGATCTGCAGTTGATAAAGTTGTGATAGCCAACATGATTGCCAACGTCCTATAACGGATACGGTACTCGAAGAAGAAGAAGAAGATAGGTTAAAAATTATAATCATAAAGCACAGAATATTTTTGTAACCTATCTTAATATATAAAAAGTCGATTTTAAATTTAAAACACATTTTTATTTTATTATACTGCGCTGGTCCAAATGGGGGTCAATCGAATTGAGAGCACATCCAACATAAAATCAAGTTAAATATTCACAACGTAGGAGTTTGTTGACGAGATTGTGCTTGAGACTTGACGATTGCCTCGTAAGTAGCGATTTAGGCTGTTTGTTCAATCAATTAAGGAGCTACTAAAATAAAATTTCTTCACTAGGTAATATGTTCCTGGAATATGTAATAGAAACAGAATTATGAATTGTTGGTTTATTTGTTCCATTTAACATGATGACAAATTAAGTAAACTAAATTTGTAAAATTTAGGTAGGCGCGTACTATAAATAGAAGTGATTCACATAAGAATTGTGCTGCTTAAAAAATAGTGAATGAATGAACAGTTGAGGTTGACGACAAAATTTGAACATTACAAGTTTGGAGAAATGTACGACTACGCCGTCTCCGAGAGCAATTGGAAGGGTCAGGAAGATAAGGTTTGGCGAACGAGAGCGAGGAACAAGAACTCGGACCGTGTCCAGCAAAGAGTATGGACGTAATTATTTATGTAAATATTTGTTAATTGAACTCTCGCCGTGTCCAGCAACTAAATATAGCACTCTCGAGGACACGAGTCCACATTTAAAATCCATTTCTAATAGTTGTAACATAAATTACATTACAAATTCATTTTAGGCTTCTATACAAAGTATAGCAAGAAGCCTTATGATCTGGCTCCGTGTCTGTCCGTCCGTCTGTCCGTCTGTCTGTCTGTCCGTCCGCATAATTCAAAATCATACAGAGCGTTTCAAATCGTGTTTTACTTTGATGTGAAAAAATAATTTTTTATTGATGTGGTTAGTGAAGTTAAGTTATAAATAAAAGAGAAAGGAGAGGATTGGTCCACCTCAAAAAAAGGACCATACATTACAGAGAAGTAAAATTTCTAATAGAATGGAAAAGTTTGATTGTTATTACTTATATAGTAAATGATAATTACCAATCGCAAAAAATTTAATTGGTGCAGATTTTCTGATTATATGATGTTACATTATATGGCGATCAAAAATAACCAGATAATAACAAATTTTTTAAGTTTGTAACTCTCGGTTCCGAATTATCGGATTATCTGATATCACATTATAAAATTATGGCGACCAAAAATAACAACAAATTTTCACACCAGAAAAGTAGTTGTATGTATAGAAGCCTAGGAACCGCTGCTGAAGCACGTTCCAACTTTTTATCTGCATAATAAGTTTAATAGTTGTTGACAAAGTTCGATTCCGATTTCATATTGTAAGATCATATCAAAGATTCCATCAAAATATTTCGATATTCTGTAATAATTTATCTTGCATCTACAGCTGCAAGCCGCACTTTCGTCGAATAACATTAGACAAAAGCTCCAACTTGTTGGTGCTATGACAGCAAATCCTTTGTTCGCGAAGAGAACCTTGGACCGCTGGAAAGCGGTTAGAAAGGCGGTTGACACGACCTCGTGCGAAGTCACATGAGCCAATAGAAATCGAGGTAGCGTTCCTTTTCTGCGTAGCGGTTCCGCGCTACATAAACTAATCGCGTCGGCAGCGTACTTGTTAAAGCGCGCGTATTCATAGCTAATACGCCTGGGTTCGAATCCAAGTTCAGGAACATATTTTTCAGCATACCATCCTGCTAAAGCGCCACGGAAAGTTCAATTTTGAAGTCGGTCCTGTTTTAAACTTTCTCGAAGCAAATGTCGAATTAAGTTGAAAAGTATTAAGGTAAGTCGGTTGTCTGTCGTCAGCCGTCTGTGTAATCCTTATGCGACAATGGTACTCTCAATACTAAGAGCATCCCCCGTTTTTTACTCTTTTACGTCTCTCAGCGACCCCTCTGACCCCCTTTCGCAACTGAGCAAGCCGACAAACTAAATAGGTGCAGGGGGTGTCGTTATTGAGAGTACTCCTCCGATCGATTTAATGGCGGAGGAAAGAGTGCGAAACCACTATATCCCGGATAAAAGACCTGCGAGCAGGAATGAAAGCAGAAGAGTCCTTCTCGCAGCGTGGCAACAACGATGGTCGCATGGGGAGAAAGGAACCTGGACGAGACTCCTTATACCAGACGTCAAACCATGGGTCGAGAGAAGCAACGGTGAAGTGAGCTACGAAGTCACTTAAGCCCTGACGGGACACGGGTGCTTCAACTCCTACCTCCACCGATTTAAACGACGAGAATCGCCGGAGTGCTACTATTGCGATGAGGAGGAAGACGACGCATTCCATACCATCTTCGACTGCTCGAACTGGTCTGAAGTAAGAAATAAATATAGCATCGAATATCTGAGCCCCAAATCCTAGTGACAGAAATGCTATCATCAAAGTATGATTGGGACAGAGTTGCTGATGCCCTAACTGAGATCATCCGTACCAAGCTGGACGATGAGAAGGTCATAGAAGCAGCTTTGGGTTCAGGTCACGAAGACTAAGAAAGGCACAACATCGCAGGTTGACAGCCGAAGAAATACCGAAAGATGAATCCGGCTGTCACCGGGGAGGGGGTTTTAGTGACTAAGAATCTCACACTACCATCCCAGATTGGGGTAGTGCCTATGAAGGTTCCCCCTGCCCTGCACTGGTAAAAAAATATGTAAAAAAATAAATATAGTAAAATATGTAGGACAAATATAAAATTTATTTTCCTTTTTCAACCAAACTCAATCTCTATATTTCCACAGGTTTTCTTCGCAACCCTGTAAAATATGGGATTCCAGAACCCTACGACGGTCTTCGCAATATATCTGGCGGTTTGTAACGTTAAATTTTATATCATCGTAATTGTCAATTTCGATCTTTCCCTCCAAATATTCATTCAACATTTCAACTGCATCGTGTAAATCAGCTTGGTTGTCTAGAAATATAGTGCATTGATTATTTTTCTCAAGGTAGTAGGCGAAAGGATATGAATACATCAAAGTAGTGCGACATCGACGTAAAACATAGATAGCTTCGGTCAAAAACTGCATTTCCAACCAAGGAATGCCGTGCCGTTGTAATTTCTTCATTTTATCATTCACATTGGCCAGTAATTGTTGTTTTGATTCTAGCGATTTTTTATAGTCGACATACCTGTTGTAATAGAACAAGAATCGAGCTGACTCTAGGCGTGAACGACCTTGAGGAGCTCGTGCAGACTCAGCTGCATCTTTATCAAAACGGTTGCAATTGTAATAGTTTTCGTGATTTTCCCAACTACGCATGCATATCCAACAGAATTTATAAAGGCAATTTTTAACTTTGCAGATCATAAGCTTACATCCACCATTTTTTTCAATCGTGGCAGAGCAACGCGGACATTCTTTCGTATTTACTATAAAGGTTTCAGTATCTTCAATATCCAAGAATTCTTGGCATTTTATTAGCCATTTTTTAAACAAGTTACATTGCATTGGATAATGGAAATTATTACCGCAATTAAAACAAGTTGATGCACCGCATTTACAAATTATGGGTTGTAACTCTGTATGTTTTATTTGTTTAATTGCGAAAGTACAACCAGGACCAACACACCACTTCAGGTATGGATTCGTAGCAACAAAACTGTTCATAATGATTGTTTTGTAAATTTCTTCGGCTCGACGATTTCTCAACAATCTCAAGCAGGTTTTATCGTCCATTAAAATGTTACACAGATGTGCAGCGCAGGTGATCTTTTCTCCCATACCTTCATCCAAAATCCCAATTTTCAAATATTTGCTCCAACATTCGTTGCAATATTTGTGATCACAACCGAGGCCGCTCATTTCAGAAACTGGATAGTGGTCGTAACATATAAGGCACTGCTCGTTGCAAGTCGTGACTACATTTTCATTCGTAGATGGTTTAGGAATGTTAGCATCTCGGAATAATTTTTCTTGATCGCCATCGTAAAAATTGTCCAATAAATTTTCTTCGTTCCATTTGAAATAATTTAGAAGAATTCGTGCGGAGTTCGGTGAGATTGATATCAAATTATTCATTCTTTCAATGATTTCATTCATAAATTCCATCAATTGAGTTTGATCCAAGATTTCATACCTAGGATTTTTTTCAATTTGTTCATGTTGTATTTCATCGTCGCTATCGTATTCAAGGTCTGAAGAATAACAACTGGGAAAGTCGTTATCCATTTCTTTTCGATTAAATTTATAAGTTGAAAACTTAATAAATACATTATATGTAGGTATAGCCTTTGTACATCAGTGTTACCAACCAGTAAAAACTTTATTCTGACCGTCTCCCTCGGAAGGCAATGGCAAACGGGGTATATGTAAACTGCCCTCATCCGCCAGGTAGATTTGTAAAAAGCATGTAAACTGCCCTCCTAGTTTAAATTGGATGAGGGGAGTTTACATGCAGGATCAAACCAAGAAATTGTAATTACCGTTGACAACACAGGACCGTACGCAGGATTTCTTTGCAGACGGTGTTTTTGTTGAGCCATCCTGATTCCTGACATTTCTAGTCCTTCTAACTTTTAACGTTCAACTTGATAAAAAAAAATCGTTTCCTAACACTAACCTAAGCTCAACTCGGCTGATACACCTTTCCCCCCAGTAGGTTTTCGCTAATAACTCCGCGACCTTGAGACACAAACGAAAATAATGAAAGCTCATTCAGGCCCTAAACGATTATCTAACGTTTCTTTTTAGACATAAAAAATAGACATAATTGACATTATGTCTACGGCCCCTTAAAAGTTTTCTTGTGAATATCTCCGCGATCTTTGCAGCTCAATCCAAAATAATAGAAGCGCAGTCAGGCTCAAACGATGCTCTAACGTTTGACACCACATTTATAAACAATTCGATAAGGGGGGGGGGGCACTGACATACAGAATCAAAGCAAGAAATTGTAATTACCGTTGACAACTCAGAACTGAACGCAGAATTTCTTTCCGGACGGTGTATTTGTTGAGCCATCCAGATTCATGACATTTCTGGTGCTTCTAACTTTTACTTTGGGCTCCGCGCCCAACGCCTTCAGCAAACAATCCTAGATAAATACCACATACCTTCTGTTTTGTTTATTGCGTGTCGGAAGGGGGGAAAATCTTAAGAAAGATACCACCAGACCGTACTTGGTGGTAGTGTGAGGTCAGCCCACTAAAAAACCCCTCCCGGATGCCAGCGAGATTAGCCAATTAGCATTTCTTCCGCTGACATCAGCCGTTCTTCTGTTAGCTTCCGCCATTTCGGGACTTTCCTCTTCTTAGTGTTGGTGCTCTTCTTTTTGTTTTATCAGTTCTTTTGTATGTTTTGTTTTCATCAGTATTGTTATTCCATGCCGACACTGCTATATGGCTGCGAATTATGGTCACTGTCCAATAAGGACAAATCAAAGATTCAAGCAGCAGAGATGAGATTTCTACGATCAGTTAAGGGCTGTACGAGAGCGGACAGAGTCCGCAACGTAGATATTCGAGAAGAGCTGCAAACTATACCCCTGCAGGAAAGAATCAACCGACGCAGGCAGCAATGGGAAGATCACCTACATAGAACGGATAAAGCAAGAATACCTAACATAGTGCTGAATTATAAACCCGCAGGAAAACCTGATGTGGGAAGACCCCTAGCGAGATGGCGACTGGAGACGGAACAGGCCAATCAGGCCTAAACCGGGCGGTAGATGATTGTTATTCCATTCTTGATCTGCTCCCATCTCTCTTCGTTTGAGCATTTCTTGAACTAAAGTATCCGAGTTAAGATGTTGCATGCTGCTACTTTGCCTTACTTCGGCCAATTTCGGGCAAACGAATAATAAATGTGTAGCATAATCCTCTTCCTATTCGCAGTAATCACATTGAGTTGAGGCTGTTCTTTTAAACCTACAGATGTATTCGATGAAACATCCGTGGCCTTCAGGGCTCGCGTAAGTTTGTGGTTCGTTTCTCCATGCCCTCCCTCTATCCATGGCATTAGTTTCGGGACCAGTCTTCTGATCCAGGCGCCTTTCGATCCTCTAGACCAATAGTTCCCAAACTTTTTTCTCGTGGACCCTCTGCTGCTACATTTCTACTGTATTCCCAAAACTCCTAAAAAATATCACCCTAAATAGGGGGTGGGGATAAATTGGGGCTAAATTTCACGTCTACGTGGACCCCCGTGTGGTCTCCTATGGACCCCTGGGGGTCAACCTGGACCACTTTGGGAACCACTGCTTTAGACCATCAATCCTGCCATTTTTCTATCATCATTGTTCTAGTTACTCTCTTCTGGGCCTCAGTTCTGGCCCCCTTATTGAAATTTTCCTCCCTTTCCATCGCCATTAGATCGATGGCGGGGGGGATCTGGAGATCGCTGGAGATGGTGCGGTATCCGGATGTTATTCGGAAGCACATCTTCTTCTCTATGATGTCACAATGCCGTAGGTAGGATGCCACCTTCATAGTCTCAACACACGCCGGTGCCCCGTGAAATATGATCAATGTTATTACGGAAGCCAGGAGCCGTCTTTTGGTGTATGACAGTAATCCAATATTTGGTATCAACCTGTTGAGAGCGGTGACTATCTTGGTTGCCTTCTTAGCCGTTTCTCGTAGGTGCTGGTCGAAGGACATCCTCCTATCTATCATAACGCCTAGCACTTTGGCGGATATACCTGGTACTATCCGACACCCCCTCAACTCGATCGCGAGGCCCTCGCGATTTCGCTTACCGATCAGTAGGAGTGCTTCGGTCTTTTCGGGTACCAGTGTTAGGCCCCTACTATCGATCCAGTCCTTAATTTTATCTAGTGCTTCATTTGCGGTGACTGTCATGGCCTTGGGTGTTCTAGCATTTACGACCAGGGACAGATCATCCGCAAATCCAAAGATCTTGGCACCCTCTGGCAGGTCCAACCTTAGGGCTGAATTATTTTCATTGTAAAATGTATTATTTTCTACAGGCTTGGGCCCAGTGCCGACCCCTGTGGAACACCGCTCGTAATGTTGACCTAGTCCGTCAACATCTCTTCTTCTATTATGTTTATGCGCGCATACAAGTAGCTCTTCAATATACTTTAGAGATATATTGGTATCCTCCTGTTCACCTATTCGTTGACGAAATGGTACCATTTTGTCGAATTGAAGGCGTTCTTCACATCAAGAGTGATAAGTATGCAGAGATTCCTGTTGCGCAACGTTCCGCTCATCGCATTGGTAGCCGTTTTCACTATTACCTTGAGAGCGTCAATTGTGGAGACCCCATCCTTGAAACCGTATTATCTGCTAGAGAGTCCCCCCTCGAGTTCGAGATGTTGAAGTCTGTCCAGGAATACTTTTTCAAGTAGTTTGCCCATGCCGTCAATCAGGCAGATCGGCCTGTATGAGCTGGAGGTTCTCGAGAGGTTTCTCGGCCTCTTCTTTCTATTGGCCTTCTTCTCTTGTCTACTTGGACCCTCCATCCCTCGTCCTCATCGGTCGAGGTGGAGTGGTTTATATCTAGGTCGTGGTTTATGTTTATGATGTTAACCAGAACATGACGAGTACTCTGCCAGTGGTTGTGCCGCTCCGGAGTAGTTCCTCTAGATTTTATTCGTGTCCAGCCATGGATTCCTCGAGACCTGTAGTGCTCGATGAGCACCTTTTGCCCCACTGCTCCCACACGGTCGATGACTATCTTTATTTCATTGACGGCTCTTCCAAACTTTTTCATTTGGGCAATGAGTTCTCATGTCTGTGCTGTTTGATCCGGTGGCAAGGACGTCTCAAAATCTCTCCCATGGAGGATTCCAATGGCATTTTCCAGCGACTCCATTGCTGTCTTAAAATATTGCACATTTGAATCCGAGTTGCCCATCTTCTCTTGTATATCTTTAAGTATCTCTCTTTGTTGGGCATCGTTGGTTTAGTCTCTGGCCGAGTTTTCGATCTCCTTACTTCGGAGCCGTCTCATATCGGCATTGACCTTCGCAATTTCGTCATTGCATCCAGGCGACATTCTTCTTCTTCTTTAAGTGCCGTGCCTGATTTAGACGTAGGCGACCTCTCTCCTATGAATGTGTTGTGCGTTTGAAGTATTATCACACACATAGGGGACCTACTGCTTAACGCGGGCTCCGAACCGCGGGAAGTGTATACACTTCATCTCCAGAGAGGCTGTACCAAGCAGATTACACCTCGGTGGTTTGCCATTGCCTTCCGAGGGGAGACGGTCAGAATAAAGTTTTACTGAGCCCGGAGTTGAACTAGGTATTTAGCATTAGCAGCAACGCACTTAACCGCTAATCTGGCGACCGTCTCATTGTTTTGGTCGACATTGTTTGGTCATTTAAGTACGGCATATTTGGAATTTGTTTTGTATAATGACCCGATAAGTGGTGCTGTTCGGGTCATAATTGTTGGCTGTTGTATCGGTACTTTTGTTTCTCCTGATGGAGGCAACGGCATACAGTTAGTTCCTTATAGGAACATAACTATTGGTACAAAGGCTCACACTGCGGTTGACTTACCTGCGAGTTTCCAGGAATTTGTTGGTGTAGGATAATAGTATAGCCATAATTTAAGATATTTAGGAAACGCTGACTTGCGTCTAGTATTTCTAGGTATGCATGTTATACGAGTTTTGTGGTTTGCACTTAATACTTGCAACATGCACTAAAGTAAGTCAGTAATTTAATATAAAAGGTAGTTGTCAATATTAGCATAAGGAGTGGAAGTAGTCTCCAGTAGTTAGAGAACTACTAAGTAAGAAGATCTAAGTTAAGAGTAGTTGTGATCAGTTGTGAGGCATGGGCCCAGTAAGGGCATAAATAACTAATTATAATAATAAATAAAGCTAAATAAAATAATAATAGTAAAAATATATCTTTTATTCCACTACATTGGTTGAAATACATTCAACTGTATGGGAATGCAGGTTGACAATTTTGAAAGAGGGAAAATAAGAAACAATATAGTGATAAAAGGCATGAATGAAAACTGCGGCAGTTTGGAAGCTCTAAAGTCGCGTGTACAGAAATTTTCTAAAACTAATATGGAAGTAGAAGCCGAAGTGGTGAGTGTATACCGAAAAGGTATATAATAGGTATAGTCATCGATCCTAAGGCATTGAAACTAAATCTTTCCTTACTGCTCTAATGAGAAGCAGTTCGGAGAAGATAAAGTCCACGCAGAAGGTAAGAACCATCTACTTTTAAATGCGTGGAGCCCTGGTGTTAGGGTTAGGCCAAAAAACGCCTCGGAGAACTCAAGGAAGCAGCTTTGCAAACACACACAAAATAAACTTAACAATAAACATAAAAATAAACAATACGATGGTCATTGCTTAAAGGCGTAGAGAATTAACGATGCTTTTGGTGTTAGTATGGCACCAGTGGAACGTAACACAGTAGTCCACTACAGCAGCCGACCAGAACGGCACAGTAGCGACCGCACTGACACCCAGAATTACCACCCAAACAATAAATCGACGGAACACTCGAATGGGCATATAACAATCCCACAAAGGAAACCACATCGAGCTTCCGACGACCAAACCAAGCGGCAGCGAACCCCGGTGCAATGCCGTACCCTGTATATTCGTAGGTCACACATCGTAGCCTTTATAAAAATAATATTTAACCAAAATAAACATAAAAAAAATAAGAATCATAAAAGTTCAAATATGAAATTCGAACGTAGAACGCTCATTCTGGACTCCGATCGCCGATGCATTATACTAGCGTCGCTCGATGTAATAACGTGGAAATAAAACTCAGTCGAAATACATATTATCAAATATTTTAAAACAAATAATTATTAATTAAATAATTATATCAAACCAAAATTCAAACATAAATTCACTTCCACGTTTAGCGAACGTCAAAGAGATTAGATACGTCAATCACTACGATGCAGGTATACAAAAATGCACCGCAATCATAATCTCGTACAACACTCTGTAATAAAAAATAAACGACGAACGGAAAACCAGAATGCTACACATAAATAAAAGAAATAAAACACATTAAAAAGGCCAAGGGTGAACTTCGTATTCGAGCTTCTGGTATTAAAAAGTGGCCAATTGAATAAGAAATACTGTGAAGCACTCAACAAAAGAATTAGGTAACTCACCAATTGAGCGGATAAAAATCCTTCCCAGAAATTATGGGCGAGGGTGGTCCATCCAGAACACATGGCACGACAAAAAACCATCATCCTCCAATCACGAATGCAAATCCCTTCCTGGGATGGAAACAAACAAATTCCATATAATCACTCGGATTGTCGGACTGAAAATCCCCAATCGAAACCATATCTTGCCATCTTGAAACCAACCCCCATAATCACTCCACAGTACCTCAAAATGTCGACCTTCTCGTACAAAAATTCTAACCAAGACTCTCGATGCAGCGCGCAGCACGACTCGCGTTTCGGAAACAGATAACAAAATATGGCAGAGTGTCTACACCACCATCTCATTCAATTTGAACTGAAATGGCAGTGGCCAAACAAATCGATGTACAAGGTTGATCATAACGGATGTCAAGTCCAAAATCCGTTATAGCATTTCATCGTCTGGAATTGCTTATTTCATTTAGCCCTTAAATAGCATATTTCTAAGTGGCCTAAAAAGTAATCCCGCATCAACTGCTCACTTGTTGACTTGACTTCTCTCTGGGGTGAAACTCGTACTACTCATAAGATTGTTTAATGTAGCAGGGTTCAACGCTTTCCGGTGAAAGTAGAGTTGGTGTCGAGAGACTAATATAAATATCATATCGTCAGTTTAGAGGTAAAACTCACTAAGTGCAGTTTTGATGAAAAATGAGTTAAATATACCTAAGCAATAATTATTTGACGTTCTATCACATGAAAAAATCATTTAGTAGTTTTTTAGTTTCAGAAGCATTTTAGCGAGGAGTAAATTTCATTATGTACAATTATAATTTTTATTTGGTCACAGTAAAACTCATTAAGTTACTTAATGAATTTTTCTCTTGTATAGCTTATCACTACCTTGTACTTGAATTTCTTCATGATATATTATAGCAACGATGTAATTTTATCTTGTATAAGCTGTTATTTAATTTCTCTTATAGTATGCATTTTATTCCATGATTAGTATTTATGCATTAAATCATCAGTTTAGCGACAAACGTCTAGAAATAACGACTTAATAATTGTTTTGTGTTTTGAAAAAACTCTGTGCATATCTAATGGACCTATAAATACCGCTCTAGCACACGCAAATGAAAATGGTACTTTCTCAGGTGTAGATAACAGGTAACACAAAACTCCACGGAACGCTACTAGTGCAGAGAATATCGAATTGATCAAAAACCATATAGTAGAATCTATTCCCCGAATGCTTCCCCATTATGTAAGAAAAACTAGCAGCAGACAATACTTAGATTCAAAACTATCCATTCTTAAGATGTATTCATTATTATATTTGGATTTTTGCAAGGAAAGAAATGTCTCTCCCGTACAAAGTAATGTTTATAGAAAAACTTTGTACTCGGAGTTTAACTATTCCTTTTAGGCTTCTATACAAAGTATAATAAGAAGCCTTATGATGTGGCTCCGTGTCTGTCTGTCCGTCAGTCCGTCCGTCCATCTGCATAATTCAAAATCATACAGGGCGTTTCAAATCGTGTTGGAAATACTCTGTGTGTATAGAGGTCTAAGATCTGAGTACCCAGTGCGCTATTTTTAGGCTTCTATTTTAATTATGTAATTATTACTAACCGAATTACACGAGTCCGCTAGAAACTCTTGTTCTATAATTACTTTTAGGCTTCTATACAAAGTATAACAGGAAGCCTTATGATCTGGCTCCGTGTCTGTCTATCTGTCCGTTTGTCTGTTCGTCCGCATAATTGAAATCTAATCAGAATTTTAGGCTTCTATACAAAGTATAGCTAGAAGCCTTGCAATCTGGCTCCGTGTCTGTCTGTCCGCATAATTCAAATCTAATCAGAACCCTCGAAATTGTGATTGTAAACACATCGTATGTATAATAAAACAATAATTTGTTTTAAATTTATTTATTGTTAACCACAGCAGTGGCTAATTGTATTTCAATGCAGACCAAATATAAGTTATATTTTATTTACATAATTTTTCACCTATATAGGATATTTAAATACATTGATACGTTAATACATTAATCGAATTATCTGATGTTACATTATAAATATTATGTCGACCAAAAATAACTAGCAACAACAACTTTTCACACCAGAAATGTAGCTGTATAGAAGCCTAGGAACTGCCGCTAAAGCGAGTTCCACCTTGTTTTATTCCAAAAATGGATCAATGCAGTATTTCTGCAAAATTCAATTCTGCAAAAGAAGATCTACTTTTGATACAAATTTACGAAGAACATCTTACCAGAAAGAAAGATTGTTACAAAGCGAAAGAGGAAGATAAAAAAAGAGCAAATGAAGACGCAAACTTTCAAACAATTACTTTCGATTTGCAGAGTGTTCTTCAATTGCCTTCAGCAGATGTAGGACAGTTGTATTATAGCAGAAAATTGTGCGTCTACAATTTAACAATTTATGAAGGAGGAAAAGAAAACAAGGGTTAATATTTTTGTTGGAATGAACTTAATGGTAAAAGAGGCTCCAGTGAAATAGCAACAATTCTTTTGAGGTACTACATAGCTGGCATCCAAACCAATATAACGCATTTGTCGATGTTTTCGGATACTTGTGGGGGCTAAACCGAAACCAGTATGTTGTAGCGGCTCTTTTAAATCATCCGACGATTGAAGTTATTGAACATAAATTTTTGGAGTCCGGTCATTCATACATGGAATGTGACTCTATTATGCAGTCGGCGATTGAAAAGGCCAAAAAATATAGATCTGTTTTTCATATGAATGATTGGAAAGATATTGTGATGTTTTTTTCTTTTCCGTATTTGCAATTCGACGGAATGAACAAGCTACAGGTATAACGTTAATTGAAATTTGAAATTACGAGAAATCATGGCAATGTGACGTAAAGATAGCATCGTTACATTATGATAAAAAAATTTATGTTAAAAAAAATATGTGTTAGTTATTAATTTATTAGTTGTTAAAATTTGTTAAAACTAGATTAAATAGGATTAGTATTGGTTATGAAATAAAAAGGTTTTTCTTGAATACACTTGGTGACGGCTAGATGTGTTAATTTGAAAAACAATTATCGTTTCAACGTAAACTTTTAAGGTTCATCGAAAATTTCCAAAATAAACTTAAAGTGCATCAAAATATTTCAAATTGACATTTCTTAAAGTGATTATGTGTCCAATGAACAATTTCCTAAAACAAACATTTAATTAAATCAAACTTTAAAAGTGGCAAAATTTTGAACAAACTTACCAACCAATGGGAGGACAAGCAACATCACCAAAAACAAACATGCCTTGAAAGATCAAGTTCCTTAGTAACGAATGTTATTTACCTTAGAAACGTAAATTGATAAAAATGTACGCACGTGGAATTTTGTGCGGTAATAAAAATGAAATCATTTGTGAAAATAAGCAAAATGTAAGGTTAATAAATGTTGTTGTATGCTGAAAAGGCAAATTAAGATAAAGTGTGATAAAAATTAAGACGACACTTACCAAAATAAAATTTTTATGATGGTGGTGAAAATAATTTAGATGGTTTGTGGAATTTGATTGATGGTTGTTGAAAATAAAATTGAATGCAGTAAAGCGAGGTAAAATTGGAACAACTTATGTGTGGGAAGCCGATTGCGCAAGTCGTAGGAAACAGTATGACAAACTTTAAAAATCGGTATGCGAAGTACAATTTATTTAATAGTGCGGGATTTTAGAAAACATTAAAATTACGGAAAATCTTTTTATTAATTCGAACTTTATTTAGATTTAGTTTAGTAATAGTAAAATTGTTAAATTTAAATTTGCATAACACATGTTTATTTTTATTGTCTCCATGACAACTATTTACAAAAAACTATCTTTTCATAATAAAGTCACTTTTGCCATGATAAATTTATTATTGAATTTAAAATCAAGTTTACATAAGTGTAAAATTACGAATCTTGTTCATTCTGGAGATAAGCAAATGCAGTAAAGGAAAGTTTAACAACGATAAATAATTTCTTTCATCAAAATTTGGGCTAGCCGTTATCATTGTGGAATAAGCATCCAGGTAAGGGCAATTTGCATCGTAAGCGTTAATCACATAATTAAGGCTCGATAACATGGCAATATCTTCAGAAGTGCAAGATCCAAAAATAAAACCAAAAAAGATCCTTATGAAGTTGTGGAATTAAAATTCGACAATTTTTTTGATTTTCAAGAATTGACAAGCAAATTAATAAAAAATAAAAACAAGAATGAAGAAGGAAATAAAGTTGAATGGCTGAAAATTAAATGTTTAAGATACGAAAAAAGAACCCAAATGTTATTTCCTATAAGTACAGTCATTTTTCAGATTTTAAAAGAATATCCTTCGAAGGTAGATGTAGACGTCGCGTCGTGTGAAACCTCATATTCTGAAATCTCCTTATTCTCATCAGCTACCAATTCATGAAAAGAAGAAGAAGGACCTCATTAAACTTTGTGACATTGGTATTATCCCTGAAGAATTACGGAATTGGTACAGAAATCTGCCTTCTAGATCTGATCAACACGAAGAAGAATTACTACCAGTGGCAGCAGCCGATGAAACTGATATTGAAGAAGATTAATTTCATTTTGATACAATATTATTATGCTTGCAATATTATTTCAACAGGTTTGAATTTGTTTTAATTCTTTTATTAAAATAAATTTTGAATTATTAACTAAATTATACTATTATGTGTTGAAATTCTTGGAGTACTTATGAAGTAACATTCATTAAGTCCGGAAACGCGTTTTCCTAACGTTGGATTAATCTTTTTTAATTATTACTTAGAACCAATTATTGACATAAAGTAGTATTTCCGTGTCCAGAAAAATTCTAACAATTATACAGAATATCCTTTTTTTCAGGGTTAATTACAAGTAAATCGTTAATAACTCTAAAACATAAATATGTTACTTAATGAGTTTTACCTCTAAACCGACGATATACCAGGCACTATATATTTAACATACATTTGCACAGGTTGTGATTATCAAAATCATGAAAAAGAAATACTTGTAAAAGTACATTATCTATTCTATTTATATATTTTTTATTTTTAACTTTCTCTTAATTTATAACAATTTCATATTGAGTTAGTAGAAAGGCGTGAAACGCTTCTTGGTATGTTGCGGGTATATTTCGACCGCCAGGCAACTGTGGATTTGGAACATTTGCATTTGGAGCAATTGCATTTGGAACAATTGCATTTGGTGCATCTGCATTTGGAACATTTGCAATTGGATCATCTGCAATTGGATCATCTGCTATTGGATCATCTGCTATTGGATCATCTGCAATTGGATCATGTGCACTTGCAACATCTGCACTTGCAACATCTGCACTTGCAACTTCTGCACTTGCAACATTTACACTTGCAACATCTGCACTTGAAACTTCTGCACTTGATACTTCAGCACTTGAAACATCTGCACTTGGAATCTTAATAAGCCTTTTAGTACCATCTTGGGAATCCACATTAGTACTTATTGCTATTGCCGCGGAAGCATTAGACTTTGAATTTCTCTTCGTTGCCTTCTTTGTGATTTTCGCTTTGCGTTTTTTAATCGTTTTCCTTGGCTTACTTACTTTCTTGTTAAGTTTTATCTTTTTCGCCGCGGGCTGGATTTGTGGCTCAATTGAGCTACTAGCTTCACCTAATTTTCCTGATGCACCGCTTATATTTTCGATATCATTTGGCGACACAATTAAATTGGATTGCGAAGATGACGCTTCCTCGGAGTTGTTAATTTCTAAAAAACAAAGTTTAAAATTGTTCCATAAAAAAGGTTATAAATACTTACGCAAACATCTTTCAGTACTACTGCCAGCATTGGAATTCGTATTTTCAAGAGTAGGTGCAACTTTTAAGCTAGCGAAGCTTTGCTTTCCTAAAAGAACATTAAAACGGAATTTAGATACTAGACAATATAATTCAGAACTATACCTTTACAACTTTAAATTGGGAATAATTAATGTCAACTGAAATGCACTAAATTTTTCGTATTTATTTTCATCTTCTCAATAAATAATTTGAAGTTATAATGGTATAGTAGGCTGTTTAAGTACGAAGTGTAATATAAACTTGAAATTAAATACTTACGGCGTCGTTTTTGTTGAACTGGTTTGTTAACATTGGCGACTTTACTACTTGTTGAAGGAGTATAATTCTCTTTTGGTAAACCAACAACAGCGGAAGGTAGCTTTAGCACCTCTTCATTTTTATTGGAAACATCTTCAATTTCAGCTTTCGTTGCAATGTTTAGATCACAAGTTGTTGGTGGAGTATTATTAACTCCTAAAGGTTGCTTCTCAATCTCGTCGTGAACATTCGGTGCGGGAATAAGTGTCTCAATATCACTTAACGGTTGGTCTTGGATGTCATCGTCGAGGATATTTATGAGGTGTGGTTTAACTAGCGGTGAAGGAGTTGCATTATCCTGAGGTAGTGCTTCGATGGCATTTAAAGATTCAGCGCAAATTTCTTCATTTGTGGAATTAGGGTTCATAGTTATTCCTGGAGCAGAGTTCAAATTATATTGTTCAGGTGCCGTAAACTCACCTAGAGTTTGCGTAGGAGCTTCTTCGTTTACACTATTACTTGTATTCGTGTTAATTGTTGGCGGAAGATTGAAGTTGTCATTCGCGGAGGATACAAGCTGAGTTCCGTCAGTACTATTAACGTCAACCCTTTGTGGATAAAGATCATTGCAGTTCACTGGTGTTTCAGGAACACCTAAGGCTTGGTATTGGAACCCTTCTGTTGGCGATGGAATACCAGCATATTGTGGTGCAACAAAATTATGCCACCGAGATGTGTCAACATGGAGAAATTGCTCTGGATTATTGAGGTTAATGTTGTTCCTCGATAAGGGTGTTCCGCCACTTAAGGCTGATTGCTGAATCGGTCCATTCCCAGATACCACGTTTTGCGAAAAAGGAAACCTGTTGTTATATTGTGCGGGAGGTATAATCAAATTTTGAAACGGTTGAACCTGACGATTGTTTCCAATATAATTATTAATAGGCACTAAGGTATGATTTACTGGTATCGTTGCGTATCGTATATTTTGATGTCCAAGTTGCCTAATTCCACGTATGGGTATTCTCGCTAAAAATAATAAAAATGATTTAGAATTGTGATCCAGCTCTCTTTTTTGGGTTTGTAAGTAAAACACAATAGTTTTTCTTCTACAGAATTTTTAACGACCGGTCAGTTAAGTTAGCGCGATCAAGTGCTAACGTAGGGCTCCCCGGTTCGATTCCGGGTACAGTCTAAAATTTCTTGACCGTCTTCCGTGCTTTCAAGCCGTCGGTCCCCCTGTGTTAATGATTTGGCATCATAACAATAAAAAACAGGGTCAGGCACATCAAAAGACAAGCCTAGCAAGCTACCTGAGATGTAAAAACAAAAATGCTCACAGAACTAATTGCAAAAATTAATGAAGAACAGATCCTGGAAATTTATTAAGAGGGAGACTTCTTAATAAAAGTAGAAAAAAGAATTTTTAAAATACTTACGATTATATGGAGTGTTCATAACCACATTGCTACGTGGGCCATAATTTAAGTTGCGATTCACTACAAAAAAAAACAATTAAAATATCATGTAAGGAAATATACTCACAATTATACCTGGACGGTTTATTAAAAGTTGACCTCTCCGTTGATTATTTTGTAAAACACGATTAGGACCTACTATTGGTACATTTGGTTGGGGCATTGGACTAATGTTACGGTGAGGGCCTCCCACAGAGGCAACCCTCGATTGTAAATTTCGTGGCAGATTATTCACACGATAAAATTTCATCTCTGTAAATTCAAACAACATTTTTTTACAATGTAATGACAGTACGAAATATGTGTCCGTATTGGGTTGTATGATGGTATTGCATTACGGAATTTATTGTACAAAAAATACGTCGTTGATAAGTTTAAGTGTTCTGAGCTCATCTCGGATCAGCGCAGATACCTAAAACTGTAATTTGAATATAAATTGTACAGTTTCTTGCACAATAAATTGCGTGATGAAATTTTACCATTACCAACATCATCAGGATATCTTACAATAAATAAAATACTTACCTCCATTTGGTTGTTTTATAGGTACAATCTGCATTAGTGTACCATTATTGTTTACAACATTACCGGCGAAAGATGGACGAGCATTAGGTTGTCGGGATTGAAATACTTGGTTTGGGGCTGCAAATAAAAACATCTCATGAGTAAGGTATCGATATAAATATAATTGCCTAAATTTATCTGTTACTTGTAACGCTAAAATCGATTCGTTGATCCACCTTGCGTGCGGCCTGTAGTCCGCACAACTAAGGCAATCATGTACTAGTACTTTAATAACAGTCGAATTGAATTCCGAATAGTGAAAACTCCTTGTAGAATTGTAGAAAAATGAATAAACTTGCCTGTATTCGAATTTGTAAACTGCATTGGTGGAACATTTACGGGAAAATTCTGGGTTACATATTCAGTTGCTAAATTATGATTAGATTTTTCCATATTGGCCATAACATTCGAGTTATTTGACTGTTCCGGTTCATTACTTATTATACAATTATTGGAGACAACATTGTCGTTGAAAGGTGAAGGAGCATTAAGCTGTTCGGATTGACTTACTTGGTTTTCGACCACACCTAAAAACATCTCATGAGTAACGTATATCGAAATATATAATAGCCTAAATTTATATGTTATTTCTAACGCTAAAATTGATCCGTTGTATTCGTGTTGAATTCTAGTTGAATTCCCGATAGTGAAAACTCGCTGTAGATCTGACCTAAGAAATTGATAAACTTACCTGTATTGGAATATGTTATTTGGGTTGGTGGAACATAATCTGGAAAATTCTGGTTTATAAATTCGTTTATGAAATTCCCATTAGCTTCTTCCGTATTGGGCATAACATCGGCATAATTTGTCCATTCGGTACTAATACCATTGTTCTCGTGTGTCTGTTGTTGGCATACCTCATTGGAAATACCACCAAATTCTCGATCGGAGTTCATGCTGCCTTCCCCATCCAATTTATCTAAATGCTGAAAGAAATCTGCATTTGAAATATTAGGATCGAATATATTAAATTCGTCAGGCAAGTCTGTATTGGAAAATGAGTTTCCGTTAGTATTTAATGTTGACTGGTTATCGAGATCAAGTGAATAATCGGGAAGTACGTTGCTTCCTCCGTCGCTTCTGTTTCCAGTTTGAGAATCGTTTGAAGAACTTGTATTGTTATTGGATGGCGTTCCGTTGAAATAGAAAAACCCTTCAAAACTGTTTAATTCATCATTTTGCGAAGCGTTTTCTTCGTTACAATTACCTGCTATCTCAGCAGCAGTATCAAAAATACTTCGAGGCATTACATGATCGGGGAGTACGTTGCTTCCTCCGTCGCTTCTGTTTCCAATTTGAGAATCATTTGAAGAACTTGTATTACTATTAGATGGCGTTCTTTCGAAATCGAACAACTCTTCAAAACCGTTTAATTCATCATTTTGCGAAGCGGTTTCTTCGTTACAATTGCCCGCTATCTCAGCAGCAGTATCAAAAATACTTCGAGGCATTGTATAATCGGGAAGTACGTTCCTTTCTCCATCGCTTCTCTTTCCAGTTTGAGAATCGTTTGAAGAAGTTGTACTGTTATTGGATGGCGTTCTTCTGAAAACTAAAAACTCTTCCAACTTCTTTAATGCATCATTTCGCCAAGCGGTTTCTTCGTTAACATTTCCCGCAATCTCAGCAGCAGTATCACCAATATTTCGAGACATTACATGATCGGGAAGTACGTTCCTTCCTCCGTCGCTTCTGTTTCCAGTTTGAGAATCGTTTGAAGAACTTGCATTGTTAGTGGATGGCGTTCTGTTGAAATCTGAAAACTCTTCCAAACCGTTTAATTCATCATTTTGCGAAGCGGGTTCTTCGTTACAATTGCCCGCTATCTCAGCAGCAGTATCAAAAATACTTCGAACCATTTTGTAAATTGCTATCTAAAATCAAAATTATAACGATTCTACTTATATATTTATTTAATTAATAATTATTATACCAACCTCTAAAATTTAATTTAGCAGATTTATTTTTGTGTTACCCTGTACCTATATGGTAAAGTGCATTTATAGTACAAATTTGCTAATAGTTCAGCTAAATAAGAATAAATAGCGGGAATTACTGGGAAAGAAAGGAGTACAGTTCTGCATGGTGTGTACAGATTTTGAGTTGGTTGTTTTGCGAAAATTGTAGAAAGAGAGGCGATACAATTAAAGAAGAAACGAAATATAGGAAGTGCGAGAGATATAAAGTGCTGAGTTTGTGAACCGCAGGCGGTTTTTTGATAATTTTCAAAACGTATACAATGCAAATTTTACGTTGAAGTGATTTCTAAGTATTATGAAAGAGTTTAATATACCACTCATGGTAACCCTGGAAGATTCAAAAGCCATGGGAAGAACGGCTGAAGGAGAAATAGACAGTTTCGAGGTGAACAGTGGAGTAAGACAGGGAAACGCCTGGAGACAGAAGGTGATGGATCGCATGGCCTAGAATGAAATTATACGAGTAGCTAAAACACACCAGATTCTATAATGACATGTAATTATGAGGATTAATTCACCTCAATAAACGGTTTTTGTAGGCCCTTAAAGGGCGGCTAAATTATACGTAGAACGTAGTAAAGCTATCTATAATAATAAATACTAATAATAATAAATAGGATAGTTTTAAAAATTTGTGGAAAATTGATATTAATTTTACCACAATATTTTTATCAACAGGAAGAGTGGTACGTATAATTTTCAGGGTTCGTAAGTAATTCATCTTTAAATGAATGACGCAATTTACTGCATTCCGAAATAGTTTGGATGCCGACTGAAGTTGTTATTTTCATAGATAGTCCATATTTATCATCATTAAAATCAACAAAATGGTCATTTATCAGTCATTTACGCATTTAATTATAACTATTTCTAAGTAAAGAGATAGCTAAGGCCAAAAATGTATATTTACCTTATATTTACACTAGATATATACTAACTACACAACACCGTTTAATCAAAATAAGTGTTATATCGTCGCTACTCGATATAAGTTTATGGTTTGATAAGATGGTAAACTACTAGGTAATAAATGAAACAGCTTATTTACAAGATATATACACGATGACTACTTTATTTATCAAATGCATGCACGTAGGTTAACCCCACATTTCTTGGTACCAACCTTCTGTTACCGACTTACTCGCCAATGTCAAATCTATTATATAACAAGGTGGAACTCGCTTTAGCGGCAGTTCTTAGGCTTCTATACAGCTACCTTTCTGGTGTGGAAAGTTGTTATTATCTGGTTATTTTTGGTCGCCATATAATGTAACATCACATAATCAGATAATCTGCACTAATTATTTATTATATTATTTTAACCACATCAGCAGTGGCTTGATGTGGATAGTGAAGTTAAGTTGTAAATAAAAGAGGAAGAGGATGGATCCACCTCAAATAAAACCATGCGCAACTCTTGAGGTTGCCATCTTCATTCTATGCCGTTCACCATATTGCTTGGTTCGTCCGCGTTTAGGAATGATTTCTCTATCCAAGGACAGGAAAGTGCCCTATATTTGCTTGTTCATGCATCCGAAGCTATTGGCAATAAAATTAATGCAGTTGCTTATACCGGCAACCACATACGGTTATTGCCATATCTGGCTCCCCTCACTTAGTTTCGCCTGCGGATCAACGCAGTTCCCAGGGTGTGGCACGTGGAGCCATAAGTGAGAGTTGGGTATCCTGCTAGGACCAGTTACCAAGGACCATCTCTCGTTATCACTCTCGATGTGACCGTCCCGGTACAAGGTACTACCTCTGCAGCATAACCCCTACACCCCTTTACCTTATCCTCCCGGATAAGGTAATGAATAGAAATAAGTTTGAATAGAAATATTTAGAATCAAAATATATATTTGATTAAAAGATAGATAGGTTAGGTCGAAAATTTGATAATTTTCACTTGGAACCGAGTTTGAACTTTGTTCGATAATTTGGCATCTTCATCGCTGAAAACAAACGTGATAGCTCTTCCCACAGAGTCAAAAAGACTTGCACGAGCAACACTATGTAAATAACTATCTGCATCGGATGGCATATAGTAATTGATGACGGTGTTTATACCAACAACATCCATTCCACGTCCAAAGATGTCTGTCGCAAATTAGTTTATGTTAATTCTGGCCCAAAGCGGCTCATGGTAAGAGGAAATCGATGTGTAGATTCCGGTAGCTGACACTTCAAAGTTAGAAAAAATCGCATCAATTTGCGTGCCATTCCGCGTAGTGGGTATCGCTGGCGACCGAATTTGGAGTCCTAGTTCTCTAAGTGCATGTTGTAGGCCATTACTTTTTTCCTTGCTGAAATCCTCATTGAAATCTCCAGTAACCAGAGTACGTGGTACTAAGTATAAGCGAGACATCTGCTTTTTTATTAAAGAGATCATTGTGTTGGAATTAAACCCTGGTGACTTGTAAACGACAATTATTCGGATGTTAGAGAAGACAATAGAAGAAACACTGCAGGAACCTCGTGAGTCGTATTCTATTTCGGAATTGGTGTCTATAATACATTCATGAACAGACGGACAACAATACACACGTACACCAATCGGTCGACGGACATCGTTACTATCTACTGATGCAGCAAGAAGATGATCTCCTAGCGGAAAGTTGTCACTTGAGAGCGTCCATGTCTCCGCCATAAGGATGATATCCGAACTCTTATAGACCTCATCCGATGCATAGAGACTATAATGAGCAGGAAGTGACTGGACATTGTGAAATATGACTTGTATTTGTCTGTTGCTATCATCCCTAATTCGCAAATGTTCAAATGAAGGAATTAGCTTCATCTCCCGGTGTCGTTTGAATTCAATAGATATGGGATCATTCTGTTGTGGCATTTTTGTCTTTTTAACGATTCCAATAAGAAATAATCCTGATGCCTTTGTTGCTCGTGAACATGCGACATACAGAAGAGCACGCTTGATTCCAGGAGTAAAATGGACAACAACGAGCTCGTATGTGGATCCTTGGGATTTATGTATAGTTTGAGCTTCAGCTGCATTAAGTGGGAATTGCGTCCTTGTTACCTTTGTGGCCGAATTCGATCGTGGCTGGATGACGACCGTACATGGTGAGATGGGAGTCCATTCCGAATCAATTTGAAGTTGCTGACTGAGGTTAATATTGCGCAAACGAAGCTTCTGTCCACTTCGGGAATTTTCAAACTTGACCCAGAGACGGAGAGGCTTTTGTCTAGATGCATCCAAAGTACTAATACCAAAGTCAATTCTTTTCAGAATGCATCCCACACCGTTAACCAAACCGTCACTTGTGTCTACATTCACTGTCATGATATAACGTCCACCTTCTTTGAGAAAGAGGCTTGTGTGAAGTCCCTGTGTCTTAGATAGAGGTGCAGATGCTATCCAGTTGAGGAGTGCAACTTTGGATGCCTCGCTCGTGTAAGCAGAAAGGGAATCCTTGGCGGTTGAGATGGCTTGATTTCCTGGCAAACAGGATAACGCAAAACTATTGTGGGCATCAACTGCTTCATTCGTGTAAAAAAGATGAATAGGGCGTCGGCTTACTATTTCTTCAGGCGTAGTTGGAAACTCACGGGATTTGAACAGTTTCAAATCATCATCAGTCATCGTCCCTGACGCCATATTGTTTAATGCAAGAGCAAAAGCTGCATCATCGCGTTGTCTCATAATTGTGGTCAGTTCATGAACAGTAAACATGTGCCATAAGGGTTTGTTGAAAAGCGACGAAATCGAATTCGACATTGTTCCAGCCAGAAGGGATGTTGCCATAACAGGTGGCAGCTGCCTGAAGTCGCCAACGGCTATGACCGATATACCACCGAAAGGTTTACATCCGTCACATAGGTCTCTCAATCGTTTGTCGATCATTTCCAAAATATGTTGACCAACCATACTAATCTCGTCTATGATAAGAACACGAAGTTCTGAATAGAGAGTGGCCATTGTATTAGAGACGCTGTCTGAGAGCTTGCTAGCTTCTTTTTGGTTCACGGGAAGTTGGAATGCGTTGTGAATTATGAGTCCGAAGATATTAAATGCCGCTAATCCGGTAGGAGCCGTCAGAAGGACAGAAGGTTTATCAGGATTCGAATTAACTTTATCATTGAACACTCTAATTAATGCTTGGTATAGAGTTCTAATTACATGAGACTTTCCTACACCGGCACCTCCCTTTAAGTAGGTGTAGATGGGGATATCGGGAGACCTTTTGAAGTGATCAAGCAGGTGAGTTACAAAATCCCGTTGTTGAGTATTTAGCGATGCGAATAATTCTTCAAACTCTTTATTGGGAATTCGATTAGGAAGCGTAAACTTTTCAGACATTGGGCGTATCACGTCACCACCAAAGTCAATGGCACCAGCAGCAACGGGGTCGATTAATTCGAATTCCTCCTGAATCTCTTCCGGTATGCTATCAGATTTGTCATCGTCAGATTGACGATCCTCACTCAATGCGCTATCCATAGCGACATCCAGAATATCTTCTTGAAAGGCATTAAATTCGCGACGATTGGCAGAAATTGCTTCTATATTATCAGTCGCTATCTTCTCGCAATCTTGATTTATAATTTCGGTTTCCTCATCCCTCCAAGGAAGATAGAGCATCACTTGTTCGCGGAAAAAGTTGTGACGATCTTTATTCTTGTTGTAGCGGACGTGGCGAATAATTTTTGGAAATGTTCGCTTCCAAACGTATCCAGGTTTGCCATTCTTTAGCGGAAAATATTTATCGATACTTTGTAAGTCTTCAGTTTCTACAATATCATCGTTTTCTTGGGCCATCTGTGTACTTCCTCGTTTTAATGAAAAATCATACCAAGCTGAAAATTGTGCAAGATTAAGGTTAGATAATGCTTCTGGTCGTGAACTATATCGTTGTAAAAGTCCGTCTACAAAGACATCTTCAGAGTCCGGACTGAGATTTTCTAACTGAATATTAGTTTTAATCATTCTGGTTCGTTGATCGGCTGGACCTGTTGGTATAAAAATGCATGCCTCTGTGCATCGGCTCATTGGAATCTGAAGCACGTTGTAAGCAGCCTCTTGAGCAGAGAGTTCACTGTTCATGTGATGAGCCGCTCCAAGAGCCTGAAGACGTTGAGCCAAAGACTTGTTACCGCTTCTGACATCTTCAAGAACCTTACGCAAGAGGTCGCTAGTTCCACGATCACTCTTGTTAATGTAGTCAATGATGTAACAGCAACAAGCATAGGCGTCTAAAATAAACTGAATATCCATGTTAGATTTCTGGAGTCTCAGGATTTTCTCACTATATGGATTTATGTAAGTCTCACACGGCCGCCTCCGAATGATGATTTTAGGCTTTTTCAAGGAGCTTTGAATAGCAGAAATGTAACGATTTCGTGTCATGGATAATTCTTGTAGAAACCCCGCAAATGTCATATCTGAAGAAAGTGGCAGTTTATTCGTATCAAGATAGTCACGAATCTTTTTGTAATCGCGTTGGAAAATCTCAATTTCCTCCTGTTGCTCCTCGAATGGATGGAGAATAATGGTTTCGTCCATTGGGAAAAATGGAATTCCAAACCGACATTTGACTCCTTTGTGGCTTTTCTTTCTACATGTGTGGGTGTGTCGATGAGTTTGAAAACACAAAAGCTGGTGAATGGGATCATATTCAGGCCAGTTCGTGGAACAAGTTATAATTTCGTCAACAAACCGGCAAACATCTTGAGTAGAAGATGAGTTGGAAGCATCAAAGTTTGGTGCGCCATCAATCCACTAGATCATATGGACGTGTGGACTTCCTCGATGTTGGAACTCAATGCGATGATAGGAATGCCTAATGGATCGGTTTCCAAATGGGCCTTGAGAGTTTTTCCAGGTCTTGAAAAGAGCAGAAGTGCGATGTTCAAAATAACGAGCGCAAGTCACGGGATCGCGCTGAATAAGTAATTGTTTGTCATTCTTTGACATATTTTGTGCTTCTTCTTCAGAAATTGTAATTTTGTCAAGAATATGCTTGAGAATCACAATCAACTCGTTCCATTTTAGCTCAGCGGCACTAATAGTGATGAAGAGATGAGGCAAATTGAACTGACTGACCATCCTTCGGACTTTAAGGCCTTCTTGATGCCAGTGATGACATGAGTTTCGTACTCCTTGTAAAACCTTAAAAGCATTATCATCATTAACTAACCCATCCACAAAATTAGAATGACTAATTTGCTCCGCAGTGACTCGGATTAACTCTCCATTGCGTCTTCGTTTACGAAGGCACACCTTGCGATTATCAGAAATTCTCTGAATTTCGAGCGATTTGGCCAAAAACAGTAAGAACTCGACATTTTCAACGGCACGGCGATCACTGTTACGCGCCATTGATTTGACAAATTCGGAGCGGCTTAGTAATTTACCATTACTATCGGATGGCTTCATTCGGTGCCCGGCAAATATTTGAGGAAACGTAAGAAAATACGAGTCAGGATCATATAGAATAGAGATTGGTTGGTTTCCTTCCGCTGGAGCCATCCGGATTCCCTCATCACTAGTAATTAAAGTCTCTCCTCTGCCAGGATTTACGACATCGAGACCAAACGGGCTTCCAAACGTGTCAGATTCTTTACACTTTGTGGAACATAGGGAAACTGCAGATCGTTGGAGAGACAGAGACGTGGAATCCGGTTTTGTTGGATAGTTCTGTGACAAGTTGAGCAAAATTCAGCGAGGTCTGAAGTGGGTGGAACTATAATTACTGAGTCGATGAAGGATTGCTGCTTTCCAGCTAAAAGGAGTTCGGTCATGCTGTGAGTTTTAATGGAGTAGTGAAAAAAGAGTCCCCCACATGAATGACATACGTGAGTGCAGCCTTTGCGAATTTCAGCTTCAAATCGATTTATTTCATCTTGCCATGAGCCTTGCTCGCGAATTCTACGGAGATTATGTTCGTGGATGCGCACGTCTTCATCAAGACGAGCTTGACGATGGCTTTCGGTGTTGTGAACTTGTTCCTGTAAACGAAACGAAGGATCTTGGCGGGCTTGACGATGGTTTTCAGTGTCGCGAACTTGTTCCTGCAAACGAAACGAAGGATCTTGACGGGCTTGACGATGGCTTTCGGTGTCGCGAACTTGTTCCTGCAAACGAAACGAAGGATCTTGACGGGCTTGACGATGGTTTTCAGTGTCGCGAACTTGTTCCTGTAAACGAAACAAAGGATCTTGACGAGCTTGACGATGGCTTTCTGTGTTGTGAACTTGTTCCTGCAAACGAAACGAAGGATCTTGACGGGCTTGAAGATGGCTTTCAGTGTCGCGAACTTGTTCCTGCAAACGAAACGAAGGATCTTGACGGGCTTGACGATGGCTTTCGGTGTCGCGAACTTGTTCCTGCAAACGAAACGAAGGATCTTGACGGGCTTGACGATGGTTTTCAGTGTCGCGAACTTGTTCCTGTAAACGAAACAAAGGATCTTGACGAGCTTGACGATGGCTTTCTGTGTTGTGAACTTGTTCCTGCAAACGAAACGAAGGATCTTGACGGGCTTGAAGATGGCTTTCAGTGTCGCGAACTTGTTCCTGCAAACGAAACGAAGGATCTTGACGGGCTTGACGATGGCTTTCGGTGTCGCGAACTTGTTCCTGCAAACGAAACGAAGGATCTTGACGGGCTTGACGATGGTTTTCAGTGTCGCGAACTTGTTCCTGTAAACGAAACAAAGGATCTTGACGAGCTTGACGATGGCTTTCTGTGTTGTGAACTTGTTCCTGTAAACGAAACGAAGGATCTTGACGGGCTTGACGATGGCTTTCGGTGTCGCGAACTTGTTCCTGCAAACGAAACGAAGGATCTTGACGGGCTTGACGATGGTTTTCAGTGTCGCGAACTTGTTCCTGCAAACGAAACGAAGGATCTTGACGGGCTTGAAGATGGCTTTCAGTGTCGCGAACTTGTTCCTGCAAACGAAACGAAGGATCTTGACGGGCTTGACGATGGCTTTCTGTGTTGTGAACTTGCTCCTGCAAACGAAACGAAGGATCTTGACGGGCTTGACGATGGCTTTCGGTGTCGCGAACTTGTTCCTGTAAACGAAACGAAGGATCTTGTCTAATGGTATGTTTCCTGATAGCGTCCTTCTGGCGTCGACGGGCAGCTGCTGCTTTTCGCTCTTCAGGTGTCAACTGCTTTCTAGGCATTATGAAATTGTGTTGTTTTAACTACTTTATAATAAAAACAAAATAGCTGTAGCGAAATTATATCGATGAGCACACTTTTGTCCAAGCGGTCTATGCGGTATGACAGCTGAGCGTATAATGACGATTTCCTCGCAAATCTTGAGGACTATGACGATTTTTACGGTTGGTAAATGTTTAGGTGCATTATGGGTAATGGCGCCAAAATTGGTTATAAATATAAGTTAGTACCTGTATGAACCTTATACAGTCGACTCTCGATAATTTATAATAACCTACTTTATAATAAAAACAAAATAGCTGTAGCGAAATTATATCGATGAGCACACTTTTGTCCAAGCGGTCTATGCGGTATGACAGCTGAGCGTATAATGACGATTTCCACGCAAATCTTGAGGACTATGACGATTTTTACGGTTGGTAAAGGTTTAGGTGCATTATGGGTAAGGGCGAGAAAATTGGTTATATAAGTTACTACCTGTTATAAACCTTATACGTTGATACTTTGATCCGTTGTTATGTTGATTCGTTTTTTTTGTGTGTTATTTACTTTATATTATATAAATAATAAGTAATAAGCTTGAAGATTTAATAATTATACCGTTTGTTTTATCGACGTTCACTTATATAACTTTTAATCCGCTGATACGTTGATCCGCTGATACGTTGATCCGCTGATACGTTGATCCGCTGATACGTTGATCCGCTAATCCGATGATACGTTGATAAGATTCTATACTTTGATTATATCGCTTCTACACACACTGAGAAAAAAATTATGTAGGAATTTGTTATGCAACAATTTGAAATAATTATTACATTAATTGTTGTCAAATTTACTTCACTTCTTGTAAAATTGACATCAAATTGATGCGAGACGAATTTGCACTTCAATTTGAAGTAATAAAATACTTCAAATCAAAACAATTTTTTCTCTGTGAGAGGAAATTATTTCAAATTGTTGCAAGACAAATTCCTACTTAATTTTTTTTTCTCGGTGTATACTTTGTATAGAGCCCTAAATTAACGGATAATCTGTTTTTTTTAAGTTGGTGATCATTGCCAACTAAAATACTATATAATAATAATGCAAATTGGAATTAAATTCTTTTTGCGAATATTTTTGACATCGATACGATCAACTTCCTAAACTTGGTGAATTATATGTCTAACCCCAGCTTCTTCTCCACTGTCCCAAGACATACTCTAAGTAAATATTGAATATTCTTGGAGGTCGCCATATAATGTAATATCACATAATCAGATAATCTGCACCAATTAAATTTTTTGCGGTTGGTAATTATCATTTACTATATAAGTAATAATAATCAAACTTTTAAATTCCATTCGAAATTTTACTTCTCTGTAATGGACGGTCCATTTTTTGAGGTGGACCAATCCTCTCCTTTCTCTTTTATTTACAACTTAACTTCACTAATCATATCAAGCCACTGCTATGGTTAAAATAAATAAAAAATTATTTTTTCACATAAAAACAAAAAATAGCATTTTAAGTTCTGAGTTCCAAAAAAAATTTTTACAGAACGTGGCTAGAAAGTCGATATTAAATTTAAAACAAATTTTATTTAAGTATATATAGGTACACGATGTGTTTACAATCACAATTTCGAAGGTTCTGATTAAATTTGAATTATGCGGACAGACGGACGGACAGACGCGGAGCCAGATCATAAGGGTTCTAGCTATACTTTGTATAGAAGCCTAATATAGAAGCCTAAAAGGACGGTAAAGGAATATCTTTAACGTAGTAAATTTCTTTCGAACATTTGCGTATTTATAAATTGCATTAGCGAATCGAAACAACGGATTAACAGATTAACGCAATACTATATAGACGAAGTATTTACAATATAACAACGTATCAGTTGATCAACGTTATGATTGGCTCTGAAACATGCGGACGGACACGAAGCCAGACCATAAGGCTTCTTTCTATACCTTGTATAGAATCCTAAAAGTAGCGCACTGGCTACCCAGTTCTTAGACCTCTATACACACAGAGTATTTCCAACACGATTTGAAACGCTCTGTATGTTTTTGAATTATGCGGACAGACGGACAGACAGACAGACGGACAGACAGACAGACGGACACGGAGCCAGATCATAAGGCTTCTTGCTATACTTTGTATAGAAGCCTAAAATGAATGTTTGTCTGTTCGTATGTTATAGGCTCCTAGACCGCGTGACCGATTGCGACGAAACTTTAGGGAGTTGTTGCGGGTACGCCCGCGAAGGTTTCTGTAAAGTTTCATCGCGATCGGACGAACGGCATAGGAATGCGGGACCAACAGCGAAACATTCAACTAATGCCGTCAATAGATGGCGCGACAATTGAAAAACTGAAAGTGCGTTATATATCGTCAACAGGTGCCGCGGCCTAAACATGTCGCTAATTATGTTTCCACCAGTAGTTATGAAAATCTAGAAATTATTTTTAAATAAGTAAAATCAGCTAAAAATAGCTTCCCAAGATTTAAACACGGTCATGAACCAGGTGCTACAGAGGGCTTTGTCGTTTGGCAAATATAAAAATAAAGTCCGAATACAATGCCTTAATCAACAGTGATTTAAAAGAGATACTACTTCGGAAATTTGGCAGAGACCTTAACCATCAAACTACATTACGATCAGCAAAGAGAAAAGTCGCGGCCAAAAGCATGAGGCGAAAGTTTTTATAAAGTTTCATCGCGATCGAACGAACGGTATAGGAATGCGGGACAAAACAGCAAAACGTTCAACATAACCGTCAACAGGTGCCGAAGGAGAACATGATTAACACTAAACGCCGGCCCTGACTAACCATGGATAAAAGATAATCACCACTGATTATCTCTGAAGAGATTAAGTCGATAAGTTGGTATTAAAGTATTAAAGTAATACCAACTTATAATGGAATACTATATAAAACAACATTAACATTAAAACATCACAAAAATATAATATCGAACAACACGGAACGAAGAAATAACTGAAGATAATTGAATAAAGTGGCAATGGTTCTTACATTTTTATAATTATTTTTAAGTACGGTGAGTTTTGAAGTGACGAACGGCTAGATAGATTGGCCAAAAATCGAAATATATTTTTTAAAATCCATCAGTTATCCCACCCTGTAGTGTACGGAAAGTAGTTGTATTTTTTAAAAGCGATCAGTTATCCCACCCTGTATGTACGGATTATCAGATAAATCCACCCAGATTATCCCTTTTTTTTTACTATATAAGGAAACTTATTCTAATTATGAAGTGACGAATGGTTTTATTTGTGTAAGTATTATTTGTTTTTACCTTTATTTGTTTTATCTTTTCATTTTATCTGTTTATTTTATTTTATTTACTTTTTTAGACTTCTATACAAAGTATAGCAAGAAGCCTTATGATCTGGCTCGGTGTCTGTCCGTCTGTCCGTCCGTCCGTCTGTCCGCATAATTCAAATCATACAGAGCGTTTCAAATCGTGTTGGAAATACTCTGTGTGTATAGAGGTCTAAGAACTGGGTAGCCAGTGCGCTATTAGGCTTCTATACAAAGTATAACAAGAAGCCTTATGATCTAGCTCCGTGTCTGTCCGTCTGTCTGTCTGTCTGTCCGTCCGCATAATTCAAAATCATACAGAGCGTTTCAAATCGTGTTGGAAATACTCTGTGTGTATAGAGGTCAATTTTTAGTCTGTATAGACACGCTTTGGCTAAACGAGCAGCGCGCGTTTCGGCAGATTCATTCTGGCGTGTTTTATTATAACTCAAACTCATTTTTTTGCCAATCTATCGGTACTTGAATACCTTGTAATAATTCGAGTTCCACTTGAAATTAATGTAATTCTTGTAAGATTTAGTTTGACCTATATACAGATAATTAATCTGTTAATCCGATGATCCGATGATACGATGATACAATGATACGTTGATACGATGATACAATGATACGTTGATACGATGATACGATGATACGCGTATAACCGATATTAGTCCTATGTTTTTCTACGACCATACCGTGAGTAGAGCTTTCCAATTACTGTATGAGTAGACGAAAGTAGCAGTCATGTCATGTTTTTAGGCTTCTATACAAAGTATAACAAGAAGCCTTATGATCTGGCTCCGCGTCTGTCCGTCTGTCTGTCCGCATAATTCAAATCTAATCAGAACCTTCGAAATTGACCAAATATAAGTTATATTAGGCTTCTATACAAAGTATAGCAAGAAGCCTTATGATCTGGCTCCGTGTCCGTCTGTCTGTCCGCATATTTTAAATTTACCTGCATGAGGGTAAATTGCATTGTAAAGAAATTAATGAAAGTACATTTTTCAAATTCACCAGTAAATTATTTTTTGCCATCTCGGGGGTAAAGTACTCACTTTTTACCCCGATTTGCGGGGAAAAAGGGGCACTTTTGTACCCTGGGGGAGTAAAGTTAAAAATTAGGGGGGGAGCGTGAAAAAAAAACTTTTTTTTGCCCTAGGGCAATAAAAATGTCACCAGATAAGTTTTTTTGCCCTAGGGCAATAAAAAAGTCACCAGATGACTGATAAAAAAGTTACTAGATGCTTTGTTTTACTACCCTGAGTACTAAACAAGTTGGAACTAGCTTTAGCAGCGGTTCCTAGGCTTCTATACAACTACTTTTTGAAATTGAATTCCCTTTTAGGCTTCTATACAAAGTATAACAAGAAGCCTTATGTTCTAGCTCCGTGTCCGCCCGTCCGTCCGTCCGTCCGTCCTTCCGTCCGCATAATTCAAAATCATACAGAGCGTTTCAAATCGTGTTGGAAATACTCTGTGTGTATAGAGGTCTAAGAACTGGGTAGCCAGTGCGCTACTTTTAGGCTTCTATACAAAGTATATTTATGATTAGGGCCAATTTATTTGTCAAATCGTCTTGACGTTTCTTCGGCGAATCGCCCATGAAAGCTGCGGGTCTCGCGGAAGGAGGAACAACCGGTAAAACCGTCACGATCATCCACTCGGGTCGTGAGTATTTCGGATCCATTCCCAGGGCGCTGCAATCTGCGTCGCTAATTTGTCTAAAGATATGCAGCACTTCTTCCGCCAACAAATACTTTTTTTCTTGTGGAACCTTTCCGTCGGATTCCTTCCATTCGGCCGTCAAATCGAGACCCGATTTTCTAATTACAGGTTGATGATTTCCACATCCACCATCCGCGTGACATATTGTTTGTTCTTTGCACATACCGTACACTAGTTCTAAGCGTTTCTTGGAATCGTCTGCAGTTATCTTCTGAGCGTGTTCATAGTGGTTTTGTTTCTTTGTGTTCACTAACAATTTACTGCAATTACAGCAGACGCAGCGTAAAACTTTCATGACATTGTTAATCATGCCAACGTGAAAGATAGGTTTGGCCAATTCGATGTGACCAAAGTGACCGGGGCAAGTGTCCCGGTCGCCTTCGCATGTTTGACATGGTAAAGTGCTGTAAAAAGCTCCCATCCTCGGATCCATCAAGCCGCCCACTTTTGGAAGACTTGCTTCCATAACTTCTACATGATTTATACCTTCTGGGACGACAGATATGCTACGAATATCTTCCGGACTAAAAATACCAAATTGCACATTCTTTACAGTTTTGAAAGCAGATTTGTTTTCGATTAATGCCATTGTTAATACCGTAATTTACTTTTACTTAACGCGCGAAAAATTAGCCAAACTGTTACATCTACTATACTCATAGGGCGATGTCCTATATAAGCAAATTGATCTGATGATACGTTGATACGATGATACGATGATCCGTTGATACGATTATACGATGATTCGTTGATACGATTATACCTTGATACGATGATCCGTTGATACGATTATACCATGATACGATTGTCCGTTGATCCAATTATTCTTTGATACGTGGCTTACTGGTCTAACTGCCGCAGGGATTATTTATATAATAGAAGAAGAAGAAGAAGATTTACATAATTTTTCACCTATATAGGAAATTTAAATACGTTGATCCGTTGATCCGATGATACGTTGATCCGATGATACGTTGATACGATGATACGTTCATCCGATAATACGTTGATCCGATGATACGTTGATCCGATGATATGTTAATCCGATGATACTTTGATCCGATGATACGTTGATACGTTGATCCGATGATAAGTTGATAAGTTGATACGATGATACGTTGATATTAGGCTTCTATACAAAGTATAACAAGAAGCCTTATGATCTGGCTCCGTGTCCGTCTGTCCGTCCGCATAATTCAAAATCATACAGAGCGTGTTGGAAATACTCTGTGTGTATAGAGGTCTAAGAACTGGCTAGCCAGTGCGCTACTTTTAGGCTTCTATACAAGGTATAGAAAGAAGCCTTATGGTCTGGCTTCGTGTCCGTCCGCATGTTTCAGAGCCAATCATAACGTTGATCAACTGATACGTTGTTATATTTTAAATACTTCGTCTATATAGTATCTGTTAATCCGTTGCTTCGATTCGCTAATGCAATTTATAAATACGCAAATGTTCGAAAGAAATTTACTAAGTTAAAGATATTTTCGAAGAGGTCTACCTATATAAACTACTTGTTTTACTTTGATGTGCAAAAATAATTTTTTATTGATGTGGTTAGTGAAGTTAAGTTATAAATAAAAGAGAAAGGAGAGGATTGGTCCACCTCAAAAAAAGGACCATACATTACAGAGAAGTAAAATTTCTAATAGAATGGAAAAGTTTGATTGTTATTAGTTATATAGTAAATGATAATTACCAATCGCAAAAAATTTAATTGGTGCAGATTATCTGATTATGTGATGTTACATTATATGGCGATCAAAAATAACCAGATAATAACAACTTTCCACACCAGAAAGGTAGCTGTATAGAAGCCTAAGAACTGCCGCTAAAGCGAGTTCCACCTTGTTGTAATTATTATTTACTTCACTGTTATAATTTGAATCCAACACACTGTTATGCCTAAACGCGCACGCGCATCACTTGGTAGATCTACCAGCGGAGCACGCAACATTCGGCGATTCCGAGCTTCTCAATCAAGTGAGGAGCGACAAGCGAGCAATGAAGCAGATCGTTTGCGACTTGCTTAATCACGTGCGACTGAATCAGAAGAGCAACGAACTGTAAGAGTCGAAGCACAACGTTTACGAAATATTCAATCTCGACGAACCATATGTACTGACTTGAATCTTGGTGCATTCCAGTACAATGTCAATTACGACTACAGTCTACATCCAAATGTAGTCATCGGCAAAATGGATAAGGTGTGTGGGCATTGCGGTGCACGAAAGTTCAACAATGAAACACCAGGAATGTGCTGCGCAAACGGCAAAGTTAAACTACCTACTTTGCGTTCACCGCTTGAACCTCTGCTGTCATTGCTTTCGGGCAACTCAGCTGATTCGAAGCATTTTTGCATAACATTCGCAAATACAATTCCGCGTTTCAAATGACATCTTTTGGAGCCGATAAAGTATTCCAGGACCACTATATGCCAACTTTCAAAATCCAAGGGCAAATATATAATCGCGTAGGATCACTTTTACCAGTTCCCAACGCGGAACATAAATTTTTACAAATCTACTTCATGGGCGACGATGATGTGCAAGCTAATCAGCGATGCCGTGCGATTCCAGGTGTCAAACGTCATATTATATCAACTTTGCAAACATTTTTTCACCAACACAACGCCCTCATAAAGTTGTTCAGAACATCAATTGATAACTTGCCGGCGGATGATTACGCAATCCGTATAAGAGCAGATAAAACACCAGTCGGACAGCATGCCGGATGCTACAACGCACCTACCGCCAATGAAGTAGCGATTGTTATAGTTGGAGAAGAACGTGATACGCGTGATATTATTCTTCAGCGACGGAATGACTCAATTGTACGTGTTGCTGAAACGCATCGATCTTACGATGCGTTGCAGTATCCCATACTTTTTTGGGAGGGTGAAGATGGATATCACTTCAATATTATGCTAACTAATCCTGCTACAGGTGAACAACTCACTAAAAAAGTATCAGCAATGAATTATTATTCAAACCGCATAATGATACCTCAAAACGGAACAAATTATATTCTGCAATGCCGTCAACTTTTTCATCAATACGTGGTAGACATGTATGCGAAAATTGAATCTGAACGTCTCCTCTTCATTCGATTAAATCAAAAATCGTTGCGTTCAGAGGAATACATTCATTTACGAGATGCGATTGTGAACGATGGAAACACCAGCGACATCGGCAAAAAGGTCATACTTCCAGCAACTTTTACTGGCAGTCCGCGACACATGCATGAATACGCGCAAGACGCCATGACATATGTGCGTCCGTACGGTTGTCCCGATTTATTCATCACATTCACATGCAATCCAGCATGGGATGAGATAAAAGAGCTTCTATTGCCCGGTCAAGCTCCGTCCGATCGACACGATTTGACTGCCAGAATTTTCAAGCAAAAACTCACTAAATTGATGGATTTGATTGTGAAGCATCACATTTTTTGTGAAACTCGCTGCTGGATGTATTCCATTGAATGGCAAAAGAGAGGCCTTCCTCATGCGCACATTCTCATATGGCTCAAAACGAAAATACACTCAGTTCAAATTGATGATGTCATTTGTGCAGAGATACCAGATCCTCAAGAAGATCGATTACTGTACGATATTGTTACTAAAAATATGGTGCATGGGCCATGCGGTGCTATGAACCCACATTCACCATGTATGGCTGATAACAAATGCACGAAAAAGTATCCCAAGGAATTCATTAATGAAACTCGCACTGGTGATAACGGTTATCCTCAATACAGACGCCGTTCACCAGATGATGGAGGTCGGACAGCTACAATCAGAACTAGAAATGCCGATATTAAAATCGACAACAGATGAAATTGTGCCATATTCGCCTTTGTTATCAAAAACATTTAAAGCGCATATCAACATGGAATATTGCAATTCCGTCAAATCAATCAAGTACATATGCATATACGTCAACAAGGGCAGTGATATGGCAGTATTCCATGTTGATAATTCCGATGCGCGCACGGATGAAGTTATTCAATTTCAGACAGGTCGATATATCAGCAGCAATGAGGCTGTGTGGCGCATTTTGAGTTTCCCGATTCACTGTCGGCATCCTACTGTTGTTCATCTTAGTGTTCACCTTGAAAATGGACAAAGAGTGTATTTCACGGAAGAGAACGCACGAAATGTTGCCGCTGCACCGGCGCACACAACACTGACAGCAGTTTTTGCGCTGTGCGAAGAAGATGTATTTGCCAAAACATTATTGTACGCGGAAGTACCAAAGTACTATACCTGGAATGCCACATCGAAAAAATTTCAACGACGTAAACAAGGCGCGCGAGTTGAAGGCTATCAAAATATGTATTCGTCTGACGCATTGGGCCGTATTTACACAGTACATCCAAATAATCCCGAATGCTATTATTTAAGAATGCTGCTGATTAATGTCAAAGGTCCAACTTCATTTACAAATTTGAGAACGATCGATGACGTAGAATGTCAAACATACAGAGAAGCTTGCCAAAAACTGCATTTACTCGAAAATGACCAACATTGGGAAATTACATTGATGGACGCCTCAGTCGGCAGTCATCCTCGACAATTACGAACATTATTCGCTATTATTTTGACTACATGTTCGCCATCCAACCCTAACGATCTGTGGGAAAAATTCAGGGAGAACTTGAGCGAAGACATTTTGCACCGTATTCGTACCGTTTGCAACGATAATACCATTCCATTTTCGAACAACATTTTCAATGAAGCTCTGATAAAAATCGAAGATATGTGTTTAACTATCAACAATTGAAGTTAATTTATTTATAAAAATAAAAAACATTTTGAGGTTGTTGCCAACCTCATCAGAAAATGGACCCTGCAAATTGGCGGGGAGTTCATGTTTTCATTACAATTATAGAATCATTCTTAGAGACTTTTTTATCAAGTTCTGGTCGTTTTTTATTAATTTTTTTTAATCGAGTTTCAAACCGCGTGTCATTTGGTATATTGTGACATACATTCATAATCTGCCTATTTTTGATATGTTGTTTTCTGATTTGTTTTATGTTTCAGGTTTCCATACTGGATTGCGTGGGCGTTTTTATTTCATCAATGTTGGTAAGTATTCGTTTTCATGTCTTGATTTTGAGTCTATTTTTCATTTTCGATCGTTATTTGGCTTTTTGGGTACACTCAAACCTTATTTCTTATCAGGGTTATTGGTTTTTAAGATTAGATCTTATTGGTCACGGTTATTTCTCTCGTTGTCAATAGTGGTTGCTATGGATTGTGCAAGGGCCATAAGGCGGGCCTTATACACTTTACACAGGATTGATCCTGTGGAGTGCTTGTTGTCACTGAGCTTCGCTCTGACACAGTTGACGCATACATGCTTAGCAAGTTCCTTTTGCACTACGCAGTCACGTGAAGCGTGTTCTGTTGGGGTGGAAAAGGCGCATGTTTCATTTCCTTTGCAAAATTTGGCTGTGTGGCCAAAACGTTGGCATTTATAACATCGGACAATTACGATGTGATTCCGTACCCAGTAGCTTTTCCAAGCCACTCTGAATTTACCCTCCTTTATTATTGCTTCATGGGCCAGGGGCTGAACCTCCAGGATCCATTTGTTGTGAGTTCTTCCTCTGGTATGTACGGGATTGGCTCTTTTGAGCCATGAAATCCCGGCCATATTGACCACCTCGGGAAGACTCCTTTCTATTTCCGTTGTAATTTGATCCTTAGAGACGGATTTGTCCACCATCTGTATAGCAATTGATGGCCAGGTAGCTGAAGGCTCCCGGGCCATCAATTGGTTCTCCGCTAGTAGAGTGCTGCCTACTAGTTTCTTGACCGAAGGGTGGGAGGATTCCACCACAACACTTTTGTTTTTCGTCAGATAGAGCCTATCTGCTTTTATGCCAAGATCCTCCGCTCTGATGCTAGTCAGGGCGGATTTTGTGTTTTCTGCTGACTGGAATGAGCTACCCTCTCCAGGGTAGACAATTACTTTATATTTTTTATGTGTGCTCCGGGGGTTGCTGATGGCGGCCCTCTTCATTGCTGTCAGGTATTTCCTGGGTGGGTCGTGCTTCGTGGATTCTTCCTTAGGGGAAGAATCTGTTTCCTTGGGTTCCCGAATCTTGAGGAGGTTCGGGGGGTTGGACTCTGCCAAATTTTTCTTAGGTAGGTTTTGCTTTTTGGGTTCTTCCTGAGGGGAAGAATTTGTTTCTTTGAGTTCCCGGACCTTGAGGAGGTTCGCGGGGGTGGCAGGGGCAGGAACCGCCTCTGCTGTATTTACTTTGGACGGGGGAAGGGTGGCTGAAGGCTCACCCGTCCCTCGTTTGTTGTTATTGTCCTTCAGTATGAATAGTAGAAGTTTGAAGGTGCTTTCTTTCATATCTTCTAAATTTTTTAGTGTTTTTTTCCTTTCGTCGAGTTCTTCTTTGCTGAATATGATGAATTTCATTATTTTATGCGTGGCTTTCGATATGTTGGAAAATATTTCTTTCGCCCATTCTGTTATTCCCAAATGGCTTTCACTTGGTGTTTCTGTTTCTTCTATTCCATGTTCTTCTTTATTTTCTTGCATCGCCTGTAGGATTCTGGACAATGTTTCGATCAGCTCTGTGGATGTTTCCAAATTGTATTCACTTTGTGTCTTTTCAGTTTCATAATTTTTTCCTTTTGTTTCATTACTGTTTTCACTTAGCGTTTCTGTCTCTTGTTTTTCACGTTTTTTTTTCTCTTGCTTCGCCAATCTGGCACGTTTCCTTTGGTTTTTGTTTGGTTTCTTTTTTGCTTCATTTCGAATTTTTCCTTGTTTTTCGTTGTCCGAGCTATTGTTTTCCTCATCTTCAAGTGTGGACCATTCTTTGGGCCACTCGTGGGGACTTTCTTCTTCGTCTGTCAGTCTTCGTCTGTCTTCGTCATTGTTTCTACGTTTCTTTTCATCTTCTTCGATTTTTGCTGATGAGGCCATATTAGACGATTTCGACTTTCTCTGTTTCTTTTAACCATCAACAACAATACGCTTCTTCGACTTGGGATGGTTGCACCACAACGTTCTACGTATGACCTTTGTGATGCCGATGTACTGAGAGAACAACAATTCAATGCTGATGACTTACGCGCATTTGTCGAAGCAAATAAACCACTCTTAGTTGCAGATCAAAAATTAGCTTATGACACAATTACAAATGCGGTAGCCAATGGTAGAGGAGGTCTTTTTTTCCTTGATGCGCCCGGCGGCACAGGAAAAACATTCGTAATCGGTTTGCTATTAGCTCAAATTCGCTCGAAAAATGGAATTGCTTTGGCTCTTGCGTTATCAGGTATTGCAGCTACATTAATGGATGGTGGTCGAACAGCGCATTCGGCGCTAAAATTGCCATTGAATATACAATTTTCCCAAGTCCAAACATGTAATATTTCCAAAGGTTCCGGCATGGCAAAAGTGCTGCAAACTTGCAAATTGATTGTTTGGGATGAGTGCACCATGGCACATAAAAAATCACTTCAAGTGCTTGATCAAACTCTTCAAGATTTACGAGCAAATGCAAACCCATTTGGTGGAGCTTTCATTTTATTATCAGGTGACTTTCGACAGACTCTACCAGTCATACCAAAATCAACACCAGCTGATGAACTCCACGCTTGCCTCAAAGCGTCGCATCTTTGGAGACACATGCAGAAACTCACATTAAAGATTAATATGCGCGTACATTTGCAACGCAATGCGTCATCCATATTTTCAAAGCAGCTATTGGACATTGGTGATGGAAAAATACCAGTTCATGCCGACACAAAATGTATTTCATTTCCATTGAATTTTTGTGTCATTGTTCCATCGATCGAACAATTAATTCTGAAGGTTTTCCCACAAATTGCCACTAATTACAAAAATCATCAATGGCTTTGCGAACGTGCTATTTTGGCAGCAAAAAACATCGATGTCAATGCGATCAACCACACAATTCACGAACAAATTGCGGGCGAGTCTGTCACCTACAAATCAATTGACAGCGTCATGAATGATGGCGACATTTTAAATTATCCAATTGAATTTTTAAATTCGTTGGATATTTCTGGTGTACCACCGCACAGATTATCACTCAAAATTGGCGCACCAATAATTCTTTTGCGCAACATTAATCCGCCACGATTGTGCAATGGAACCAGACTCGCTGTCAAAAAATTGATGCCAAACGTCATCGAAGCAACAATTCTCAATGGCAAGTCAAAAGGGGAAGATGTGTTAATTCCACGTATTCCCATTATTCCCACCGACATGCCTTTTGATTTTAAACGACTGCAGTTCCCCGTTCGCCTTGCATTTTCAATGACCATCAACAAGGCACAAGGTCAATCGCTTCAAGTGTGTGGTTTAAATCTAGAAAATCCATGCTTTTCGCATGGTCAATTATATGTTGCATGCTCACGAGTGGGACAGCCAAAAAATTTATTTGTTTTTGCTTAAGATGGAAAGACCAAAAACATTGTTTATCCGAAAGCACTTCAATAAACTTTTATGTACTTATCTGCTATGTTTTATATATTACATCAATAAAAAGTTTTAAATATTATTTCATAATCGATTCTACCCGTTTTAGATTGCAAACAATTGTTGCAAATGTTGCGTTGAATACTTATCGGAGCTGCTAATTTAATAAAAATATTACATTTTAATACATTTCCTCCATATATTCATTTTAATTTTAATAAAAAAGTTTATAAATATTATTATAATTTGATAATCCATTCTACCCGTTTTAGATTGCAGACAATTAAAATTCAAATTTTTGATATTCTCTTTTTCAAGCAAAACAACGTTTGCCGGGTCAGCTAGTGTCTTATAAACCTTTATCTTGGTAACTTTGGATAAATGTTTGTCGCTCAATGGGTGCCCGTTTCATGGGTGAACTCTTATCTTTAAATCTTGTTGTCTTTCGTTGGTGTTGTTATCCTGCACTCCAAGATAATTGAAAACATTCATCTCTTCATATATGTGCAGTTGTTAATCTGTAATCCATTCATGCCTCTTGCAGGACCTCTCTGTATTTTCATATATCATTTATATGATATTCATATATCAACTATTTCCATTATATCATCATACGTTGGTTCTTTGATTTCTTGCTCATTATCCATTACTAAGGTAGGCCTGTCCACCTACTCTTCGTTTAACAATTCTTTAAAGTATTCCTCCCAGATGTGTTTTATTCTATATGTCATCTTCTAGTTTTCCCTACTTGTCTCTCATTCCTCTTGTATTCATTTCGTGTTATAACTAGAGATGAGATTTTTAGGTCGTATAAATGTTATACCAGAGAGCGTTAAAGGGTTAATTGATACACGGCCCCGTTTCTTCTTTCTTTTTCATACAGCATAACTTTCGAACGGGGCCGTGTATCAATTAACCCTTTAACGCTCTCTGGTATAACATTTATACGACCTAAAAATCTCATCTCTAGTTATAACCCTTGGTCTTTTTAACTTCATGTAAAATTGTCGGTTGTTGTATCGATTAATACTTGTTTCACTTTATTCTGACCGCCTCCCTCGGAAGGCAATGGCAAACCACCGAGGTGTAATCTGCCTGGTGTAGCCTCTCTGGAGACGAAGTGTATCCACTTCCCGCGGTAAGCAGTAAGTCCTCTATGTATGTGATAATACTTCAAACGCACAACGTTTTTTTTTTTCTATTATTCTTCTAAACACAAATTCTACATACGTAGAATAGAGGTCGTCAACGCCTGGAATAAGGCACGGCACTTAAGAAGAAGGTATATGTTTCTATTACCAACTACAAAAAATTATATAGTAATTAACTATATAAGCAAAGCAGTCTTTCATTATAATCACGAAAAAGATATATTGAAATTAAAATGGAAGCCTTAGTACAATTACCGATGCAACTTGCTCATGATGTCCTTATTTGCCTTGATACTGATAAGATACTAACTCTTTGGAATTCCAGTTCCAGACTGAGGTCCGTAATGAATAACAATTATTTTTGGAAGATGAAGTGCAGGAGTGAGCACTACGAAGAATTTCAGGACCCCTTAAAATATAAAACATTTGAAAAATATTTAACAAAGTGTTTGTTACATTGGCAGGTAAGCGATTATTTCTCAAACTTTAACGCCTAATGGCTTTAATTATTGTTTTTCAGAAAGTTTATATGTGCGGTGTTTTGAACAAACAATTGAGTTATAATTGGGAAAATGGGATTTGTAAGGAAACGTGTATTGAACTAAATACTAGCATTCGGGAGATTAATTATTTCGATGATGAAATTTCAATTGGCACCAATTATTTTCGTAATTCCATTATTCTTGTAAATTCTACCACTGGAACAGTAAGTAAAATAGCTCTTATTTTTACCTTATTTTCAATTGTGTGTTTTTAGATCAAAAAGACGTTGCAAGCAGGGGAAAAAATTACTAAAGTTATCAAGAGCGAAAACTTTTTGATAGCGGTACTTAATAATAGTTTGCTGAAAGTGTGGGATCTGAAAAATAAATCATTATTATTAGTAAGAGATTTTGGCGTAAGTATACTCCTAAAATGTGTACACAAACACCGGTAAGTTCACTCTTGAGATTTGTTGGGCAGACTTAAAAGTTTTTTTATACCCCTTGTTAAATATCTGTAGTCTCTTTAAGTAAATATCTCTCTTAATTCCTTACGCAGTTGACTACAGGCGAATTAGCAATAGGGGATCATCAACATGCACGAGCTCTGATCTCGAAGCGATCACCCATCCAAGGGTAAGCCGCTAGTGACATTGCGTTTTTCAGATTCACTTCGAATTTCATTTCATCCAATTTTCTTGTGGGAATTACCCTCTAAGATTGGGATCCAAACAATCAAGCTGCAGAATTTAACAAATAATAAATTTTATTTCCAGGATTGGTGTATATATAGCTACAAATGAACTTGTAATTTTAAATGTTTTTACTAATACACTTGATGCCGTAATTGAATCCGGTATCTGCATAGACTTCAGTGATGATGAGAAGTTTGCCGTTGGAACGATGGATGATCACGTAAAAATCTTCGATTCAAGTTCCAACATTTTATGGGATTTTGTGTGCTGTGAAGGAAATACGGTCACAGATGTGACGGTAAGTGAATTTTAAATTTAAAAATAGATACCGAAATTAATGAAATTCAACTCAAAAATCAGAGAATAGCAATAAGATAACTGTTCTTAAATCCGGCGAGAAAACAACTTTTCGACCATTTTCCTTCCTAATATAGACAATTGTTATGTGTTTTAGATAATCAAGGAACACCTGTTTGTTTTTCATTTCGGTAAAATTTGCTTCTGGAAAATCCAATCTCAAGAAAAACTAAGAATGGTTGATAGGGTGCTTAATTTAAATACCTATAATCGTTTAGTATTAATTAACGAACATACTGTGCTACTCCGTAAACGCGCCATGCTTGATGATGATTATGACTACATAGAAGGGTATAATTTTGTAACCGGAAGTACAATCTTTAAAATAGGTAAGACCATCTTTAATTTTCGGTAGACCATTTAGAATTATGACCTTATTTGATTTTTTAGATGTCGACGAAACTACTTATGATATTACAGCAAACGATCGTTACGTGTTCGGCGTAAAAAAAAATTATATTTATATTTGGTCCATAAAATCAGGATGTCTTCTTAATCGGTTTAAAACCTGGAAAAATTTTACGCTGTACCATTCCACAAACATGCAGCTTTTTGCAACAAAAACGAAGTTATCATATCTGCTACCTCACAAATCACTACATGTACTAAATTATGAAGATAATATTGAGGAAATAAATATTTAAAATACAAAAATTATTTAGATTTGTTACCTTTTTGAAATTTTCTATATCCGCCGAAGGTTTATAAAAAATCGAGACAACCTTAAATTTGGAGACATGTGTAACTCAGTGTCCGAATGAATCTCCTCAAAAGTGTTCTGAAATTCGATATCAGTTTCCCACCCATAGGGAATTTTGATTCTGCTAACACAGATTTTTGTCTATAACTTTTTCACCTTTACAAAATAACTATCTTTATATCATAATTTAACATATGATGAGAACTTTATTTAGCCCAGAAGAGATGAATTTGTATACAATGTATCGTACTATAAATAACTTGCTACACAGTGCCCAGATGTTGATTTCATGCGACTGTTATGTGGGGAGAGCTGAAGTCGTGGGTTTGACTTGGAAACGTTATCCTTAATTTAATTAAAGGCGCCAGCAGGTTGGACAAACGTTTCAGCTGAAGGCTTTTTATTCGGATCTCAACAGTCGCAGACGACCATAAAAAAATTTAACCGGCAAAGAATTTTACTGACTAAAAAGAACGCTATCTTTGTTCATTCGTTTATTAACACTTAGCAGGTGCAAGTATCCCGGGGAATAAAATGGAGTAATACAGTTAATTATTGGTACCACTTCCTGGAACTACTGTTCAACCCGAAAAATTTCTTTACTTTTTTGCATCTCTGATTTTCGATTTAATTTTACCCTTTGTTTATTCCCTTCCTTCATCCATTCTTTCTTCTTCTCTTTCTTTTTGAATCCCAATTACTTATAACATTTATTTTTGTAAATTTGATGATGAACATTTGCAAATTTGATTATATTGTTTGGGGATTTCAATATGTGTGATAACTTTTTGATATTGGTGGAAATTTTTGTAAATCATCATGTTGTGTGAACATAAATAATAGTATATTATTCTCCATGCATCGTTAGGTCTTTTTACCGTGACGGTACAAAGACCTAACGATTCGAGGAAAAATAAGATATTTTATCGTAATCCCTTTCAGTAAGAACAAAAATACAATAAATAAACAAATTTGGAGGAAGTACAATTAAAACAGACAATTAAAATATTGCACTAACTTATAAAAATAATAACTTGGGGAAGTCCTGCATAGAAGTAGTAACCTTGTAAGAAAAACCATAATATGTACAAATATTACATCATACGGGGAATACTCTACTAAGAATTTCGCGGTGTTAGTTACGCTATGCAAACCAAACGTTAAATTTTATTTATAAATCACATAGACAAAGGAAATAAGATTATGGAGAGAGAGATAAGTTACGTTTAAAACATAGTATTTGAAAAGCCGCGTAGTACTATCTATTTACGATTAATGAAAGCTGATTACAATAAAAAATACTTTCGCTTTTAAATAACCAACGTAGTAATTAAATTTACTTTAATTAAAGATTTATTAATCACGTTCATTCAAAAGCAAATATAAATAAAAATTGCAAATTCAACATCAAAAACTCCCTAGACGACTTAATAAGCTCTAGACAACAATTATTTATAACAACAGATAACCGGGAAGGAAAAGGTAGTTACGCCTACTGAACGGAGGGGGAATATACTAACTTACTGCAAGGGATACGATAAAATTATTTGTTATCAGATTCAAAAATTTGGAATTTTTTTATAAAGAATAGAAAGAAATTCAAAATACAACAAAAACTACAAATAATTTGGGGATTGAAAATTTGGGAATTGACTAGGGACCAACGCAACGCCCTAAATTGGAGGAAAAATTTCTTGTTGCCGCATTTCATTTTTGGAACACGACAATATATTTATGTATTGTATGATTTTTCATTGCCTTGGATTTTTTAGTCAGGATTACCTATTCCTTCCGAGACCCCATTGCACCTCAATCTTCACGTTTGTGATCAGTTGGAGAAGAGCATATTTTTCACCTCTAAAGATATGGTTGAAGTAAACATTTCTTCTTTTGGTAGTGGTTAGAACTTCTCTACGTTTATGCATACCAAGTTCGTGACATGGTCAACCCAGGATACACTGAGCATTCGTCGGTATATCCGAAAATATCTGGAAAGTCTTCAATGTATAAATGGAGGAATCGACGATCTTTTGCAGCGTGTCGTCGTGGATCTGTCCTTCCTAAAACCGAATTAATTATTGGATAGGCCGCCGGCACTCTCGATGACTCGATGTACCCATTTAAACTCTTGAGTATAATTTTTTCCAAGAGTTTGCCGGCGTGATCCAACTGGGCTATCCCTCGAATCGTCGGGGGGTGGTTTTATCTTTGCTCTGCTTGCGCTGATCTTTTTGGCTTGTCCTTCCAGATTTGGTTCCGTACCTCCTATTTTGGTATTTTCTGCCCCACTCCCTATGACCCTCCTTTCCGCATCTTTAGCAGAAGGGCTCTTTCCTCTGGCACTCGCCCGCCTTGTGTCCAGAGGTTCCACACTGCAGGCAGTCCTTTGATCTGTTAGGTGTCTTGCAGTCTTTACTCGTATGCCCCACCATCCAGCATCTGTAGCAGGCCGGAGGTTTATTTTCCAAGAGAGCCACTTTGTAATTGGCCCAACCTATGCGGGTTTTCCCCTCCTCTGCCAGCCTTTCAGCTGTTTCGGGACCGATTTGAATAACCGCTCTTTTCGTTCCGTCGGCTGTATTCTTCACGCTTTTGATGACAATTACCTCGTGCTCGCTTATTTTTCTTTGTAGAATAGCCTGTAGGCCGTCCAACTCAATCCCGGCTGGATCTAAACTCCTGCGAATTAGATGACCACATTTGGCGTGAGGGACCTAACCGCACAGATTCCCGCTGCCTTGATACGCTGCAGCAGGGGGACCGCTTTCCCATGCCCCTTCGTGAATGATATCAGGATATCGCCACCTCTGGTCATTCTTATGGTCTCAATAGATGACTGTAGATCGCCTGGGTCTACTTTATTCATTAGATTTTGGATCGCCTCAGCGTAGGTTTGTTCTTTTCCCACCGCGACCTCCTGGCTCTACCGGTGTTATTCTTGGATCCAGGAGAACCCATGGGCACCCGCTGTATCGCTCTCCGAGGGAGGGGGACTTGCCCTCCGTCTCTTCTTTTGTATGTTTTAGGGCGGCATTGCTCGGTAATCGGCGTTATTTCTTTGCGTTACAGTCTGCCTTTGCTCCTCTCTTCTTTTCTCCCTTTTGGCTTGGAGCTTGCGCATTGCGATGGAGGGCCGTGGGCCCGTTGGGGAGAGTACGTGGGAGTTGTTGTCATTTTCTTTCAGAGAGGCAGATTGCTGTTCCCTCCGCTCTTGTTGTATTTTAGCGCTCTGCAAGGCTCCGTAGCCCGGTTTTGATGGTGGGACTGTGTTGTGGCCATCCGGGTTTTCCGCCACTCCCTCTTTTGCCGGCCGCTCAAAAGCGAGTTGGGTCGCGTTCACAGCGAACAAGGTTGCGTCCGCGACGAAAAGATTTCCCCTAATTTCGCCCAATTCACTGGCGAGGACCGCCATGACCCTGGTCGCCTACCGTACCCCTTCTGGTGAGCTCGACTGAAGTCTGTCCATCTCACTTCTGGCTTCATTCAGCGCGGCCTGAAGGTCATAGATTGCGGCCATGTCCTGGATCGTGAATGAGATATTCATTTCCTCACTCTGGATGCTCTTCGCGGTTTCAGTGAGCCCGGTCAGCTCCCACGTGAATTGTAAGTTCCGCAAATTAATGGAATCTTTCAGGTGCTGATTACTGAGCTGAGACGCCTCCAATATTTCGTCTAATCTGGCTGCAACCACCTCTACTCTAGTCGTCTGGGCAGTCGCCGCTTTAGCCAGGTCTTTACGCATTAGCCCAACGTCTTCAAGGAACGTTGGGTGGGGAATTGAGCCTCCTTCAGGGCCAATCCCTGCGCATCCCGCTCGTCCAGCGAATCGGCGGCACACCATCAAGGCATCTATTATCGCCTTCACGGTGCGCCTCTATTTTGGTCTCCAGAACATCCAGTGCCTCCTCCAAAGAGGTCGGGATAGGAGTCATGGGAGTTACCTTCCCCTTATTTCTGGTACTAGTTCTCATGGTTTGAGTGAGAGGTGGGGTTTGGTTTTCGGTAGGCGTGGATGGGTAAAGCGGCGGTCATAGCTTGGTAGTTAAGTGCGTCTACTGTTAATCGCTCGGAAACGCTCGGATCGAATCCGGGCAGGGTAAGAACTTTATTCTGACCGTCTCTCCTCGGCAGGCAATGGCAAACCACCGAGGTAATCTGCCATGAAAATCCATCTCGAAATGAAGTGTAGTACACTTCCCGTGGTTCGGAGCCCACGTTAAACAAGTAGGTCCTCTATGTATGTGAAAAACAATTTGAACGCAAAATGTATTGCCGTGGTTAGCTACTGAATTTTAAATTTTTTATAGCGAGGGTAAAATAAACGGCACTCTTTTTTAATTATGCCTCGGCTAGCCTGCATGAGAACTCATTAAATTTTGGGCGTGTAAGTGGTCCGGATGTAGAGAAAAGACACTTTGCAAAAATGCTATTGTGCATTAAAATTTGAATGACTTCAAAACTCAGAACTATACCAAATGTTACGCTGTTCCTGTGCTGAAAATATGAAAACCAAAAATACTCAAAATAAATCGATTCAACAAAATACCTGTTTTTTATTGATTTTAAATCGAAACAAACCATAAAATTGCAAAATGAAACAAATTAAGCATACAAATTCAAATCCTTATAAACTAAAATAAAAACCCCAATTTTACATTTTCCGCACTTAAAATTGTTACTCGCGTTAGTTACGTCTTTTACCGAACAAAAGAGCTCTCAACAAAAAAAACAGTCTTACCAATAACGTTCGACGATAACAAGTCGGTTTCCAGGAGCGGTGCTTCATAAAAACGGCCTGCTTATTTGTGTAGTTGTAGTGAAGAACCAATACGATGGATGACACACAATGAATCCTTGCGAACACAGTTGCTACCAGTTGGATCTCGAGTAAGTATTCCAAAAATCTTTCAATTAATGCTTGTCGATTCCATATCATAATCATAAAAACTTATCACTACCAGTGGTATCAAAAATTTTACTGTCACTCCAAAATAATTAATTAACTTATTCTACTTTCCATAAATTTAATAAACCAATCAATAAATTCCACTTTACGAAAATTAAATCTTAGTACGTTTTTCCTGTTCAAAACGTTTATTTTTCTAACTTCAAATATTTTCTCCCAACATTTTTATACTTGTTAATCGCTACCAAGGGCGTCTTCAAATTCCAAATTTAGAACACCTCCGTCCTCGTTAACTGACGTGGGAAAAACTCTTCAAAAATCAATCACATACGTCCGTCCTCGTTGCTGGACGGCGAGAGACCTCCTAACTTTTTCAACTTATCTTTTCAAAACTCCTCGAGCAGGTGCGTTTTCACCAATCTCCAACTCGTTAGTCCAAATAAATCCGTCCTTTTCCATTTCACTCAACACTCCGATTATCATCACTAAAATGCGCTTTGCCTAACATTCACAAATATCAAAACTACCCAATTTGTTTCTTTATTTTAATTTTAAATTGTTAATATTTATTTTATGCTTTTATGTTCTGTTTCTTACATTTTTATTTTCTTTACAGAGACGGCTTCTATTGAAAGGATTTATCTTGAGTTTATAACAAATCTGAGGCAACAGCAATATCATTAATTTCAGGCATTACGACAATCTGGTATAGCAAAATTTTACCAAATCGCAGTGAATTGAAGAAAATTTGCAACTGTGTCTCATCTCATTCTCTGGACCACTCGATCCCCGGCTTAATCACATCAGACCACCCCCCTATGATAAGCAAAACACGACAACGACCCCCCGAAAGATCCACAAAAATATGTGCTGGCAAAAGAATCAGATTTTTGTGGCATCTTTCACAGAAATACCACAAAATTTCAAAGGTACTTGAGCTAAAACTGGCAACTTGCTTCAAAATCAAAAATAAATAATTTAAAACTGTACAAAATCTTCAATTAACCCCCTATGTACAACAAACCTTATCATGTTACTTAATTATTCAATATTCAAATTATTGAACTATTTACAAAATTATTACTATTTACAAAAAAAATTCTCTACGTTAATGATTAGATGTTATCAGATTTACAGTATCTAATCCAAAACCAAAATAATCACATAATAAAAAAAATCAAAATTTAAAATTTTTTAAAACCCTTTAAATTTTTATTAAGAAATGAAATTTATCCAACCAATGTCAATTTATCACTTATAAACTGGGTCATACAAGTTCAACTATATAAACAATCATTTTTGCCAAAGTTAACTTATTAAAATTTTTCCTTCTGAAATCATCAATCTCTAATTATTTAATGTTATCTAATTCATTATTTGTCATGTAAAAGTCTTTATTTCTAATAATAATCAATTTATGCAATTTTTCTCAATGTTAACTAATCACTTATCAATTATGAATACCTATTAACAATACTTTCAAAAATCTGTTTACTCTCAATCGTACAATTTCATTTACTAACCACCCCCCATTTCTAATTACTAAATTCTTATTAATCTTTTTAACATTATTTAATATCAATCCATTATCATTACCTTTATCTAACCCCATTTATTAATTATTCAATTTATCCAATTAATTGTTTATTGATTCCTGAAATTCTTGTATTCTGCATCTATCACTGATTTGAATTTTAATTAATATCCATCTCAAAATTACATCTTAACTTAATTATTACTAATTGAAACATTCTATTAACTTTCAAACTTTTATGGCAAACCATTGATAATTATAAAGATCTTTCGCATACCCTTATTTTCTATTGATAAATGATTGCTGTTTATGATGTTCACGCACCCACCCTTCCGCCTATTGATAAATTATTAATAGTTAACCTTTGAACCTGTATTTTATTAATTGCTCGATCATAATTAAAATTTTCAGATTAAATTCCAAGTCATTACAATTTTCCAAAATTCATAAATTTATCATTTTGCCGAGTATAATTGCTAATGTTGTTTTAAAATTTTCCTGTCGTTATGTTTTATTATTACTTAAATAATCCGATATTTTATTGTTGTTAATTTTAAACGAACTCTTTTGACCCATAACCACCTGATAACGTAATCATTCATTTTCATTATAATAGCTGTTCTTTTATTTAATTTAATCAGAAAATCAACTTCTTCCATTTTATTTTCCATTCGCGTTTTTATCTTTTTAATTTTATTGCACGAATTATGTTTTAGTTGATTATGACTTTTATTTTTGATCTTCATGTTTTTAAATAGTTGATAGTTTTCCTGTAGCTGTTTACATTTTATTGTTTTGAATTTTAATTCAATCAATCTAATTACTTTGACCCGTAAATTTTTATTTTTGATTCTCTTGTTTGCAGAGTTTTTAAATTTTGCTTTTCTAGACATTTATCATTTTTCGTTTTTGTAATTTAGCAATTCTATGTGGTTTTGCAATTACTTGTTTGATTTTTATTAACCGTGTTTTATTTCTAAATGTTCTGCTCATTTTAATTGTTTTAATTTTAATTTTATTTTTTCTGTGAACGTCTTTCAAATTTTTATGTTTTTTCTTGTTACGTTTTCGATTATATTTACGAACTTTAAATCTCCTAATCTTGCACCTTAGTTTTGCTTATAATTTTTCATTTTGTGTCTCATGCGATTTTTATTTTTTTTTTGTCAAAATTACATACGACCTCATTTTGATATTTGTTTTTATGTTGTTTGTTTGTAATTCAATATTTTCGCTATTAATTTTCTTTTCCAAATTTCCGGCGTAAAAATCCTTGATTTCTCTTTTTGTTTCCTCAGCTATCTGTATAAATCTCGCAAACATTTCACGCATACTCATGTTCTCAAAATCAATTTGATCAAGTTCCATTTTAAAAAAATTAAAATATTGACGTTTGATAAACCAATCAAATTTCTACTACTACAAATGTTAATTTTTATTCTATATCGCCGAAACCAAATTTTTATTTATCATCAATAATTTTTAATTCTAAAGCAAATTTAAATTTTTATCCTTATCTATTCAAAGCAAAATTTTATTTCAGAATAAATTTTAATTTTTATCCTTTATCTACGAAGCCAAACTTTTATTTTTTGAAACAAATTTATGACTTATCTAATTTTATTTTTATCTCTTTCCTATTTTATTGACTTTTAATTTAAAATTTTTAATTTTGACTTTATGCAGATTGCTTAGAAAAATTTTGTTTTTAACAATTATTATTACTGCCCCCGCTTGTTATCAAAATGCCAGCCACGTTCGGGCGCCAAATAAAGATGCCGTGATAAGCTACTGTAAATTGCTATTTTTATAGCGGGGAATTTATACAACGGCTCTTTTAGGCTTCTATACAAAGTATAGCAAGAAGCCTTATTTATTAATGCTCCGGACTAGCTTTATTAAAACTCTTATTATGGGCGTGTCGATGGTCCGTCTGTTGATCAAATACTCATTTAAGTCACTACTTATTTGTAACTTGATTCAATGAAGAATACATTTTTACCTGTTCCTAATTCCTATTTGTACCTTAGCTGTATCTATTTGAAAAAATATACTCAAACGAAATTATACCATGCAAACTATGTTCATTTATTACACAAAAATTTATTTATGAAACAAATCATGAATCCCAAAATTAAACAAATTAAATTTACAAATAATCAATCTTAAAATTATTAACATTCCCCCAATTTAGCGCACTAATTAAGCTTATCAAAAAAAATTGTCAAACGATCGTTAACTAAACGCGCACAATTATTGTCTTACCGATTTTATCTTCGTTGATGAAAATTGGTCCTTATTTGCATGTCGCACACATGATGTGGTCCAATTTGGATCCTCGAATTACCATTTCATCTACACAGTTATCGCCAACCATATGTGCTCAATTCCTTGTTTCCAAATTAAACATCTACCAACCAATAAATTAAAATCGTCCTTCTTAATGGGGTCCAAATACATCTAGTTTTCAAAAATTATACGTTCAATAATCGATAATATTTCCAAATCCAAAACTAACGATTAAACTTCTAACTTAACAAAATTTTTTTATCATCTTCTTTATGGACGGCATACCAATCAAAAATTCAATACTCAAAAATAACCAAACCATGCCATTACATCTGTATAGTTCCATGAACGCAAAAACGAAAAATTTAGAAAATACAAAATCTATTATCTCCATACGTCCGCACTTTTTGATGGACGACATGCCAATTTTTCAACAACCCTTAATCTCCTTTTCCCACCAAAATTCCATGAACCTGCGTACTAATGCACTTTTCTGTTCTCTTTTCACTGCAGTACGTTATCACTCATATACAGAACTTACAAATAATTAACAAACTTAATTTGTTTATCCAAAATTCTCAATTACCATAATCAACTATTCATAATTTATTTCTTACAACCTTTTGGAACCTGCGTTTGATAATAGAACCTCATTTGAGTTTTCCCTTCGATATTAAAACAAACAGCTCATCATAATTATTGGTACTTATCAGATTTAGGAACAGATTGAACAAACCAATCAAGTGGTCTCTTAATGTAATTTTAACCATAATGAGTATTTTCTAACAGATAAACACCTAATTACGCCAGACCTACCCCTATGGTAAACAGAACATCGCAGTATATTAGAAAGAGATAGAACGAGATGGGTCACCTAACCCTCATTAGGGTAAAAGGACTGAGAAGGAAAAAAGGATGTGTTAAAAGAAGAGGGAATTTCTGTGAAGGTAAAGGATGGTCTAGTGCGGTGGTTCCCAAAGTGGTCCCAAAGTGGTTCCACCATGGTGGAACTAAGAGGTAAGGGAAAAAGTTTAAAAGAAGAAAATGAAATAGAAGAAGTTTCTGACCCAGAAAACCAAAACAACTTACCAGGAATATAAAAAACAGAGATAAAAAACAAAACAGTTAATAATTGGCAACAAGAAAATTTCCTAAGGAGAATTTGGGAAAGAAATGGAACGAAACAAGAACCAAAATCTAAAACTGTTTTACAGAATATCGAAAATCTTGAGAAAAAGCAAGCAAAGCCTATTAAAACAGATACTCGTATAAGCCAAAAACGGATATCCACTAAGCGAAGAATCAAACATAATGAGAAGATGGAAGGAATATTTTGAAGAACTACTAGAAGATAACAAAAAAAACTATAGAACGATTGAAAACAAATCAAAAGGAATCACGCTAGAAGAAGTAAAGATTGCAATTAAAAATTTAACTTGGTATGGACAGAAGGAAAAATCTTGAGGAACTGGGAAGTAGCTGCGATTTTGCCAATCTTTAAGAAAGGGGACAACATTTCATTGTTATGCACAGCAGCTAAAATGTATAAGTCAAGTTTGGAAGCAGGTTTGAGAAAACTGATCGAGCCAACATTGGATGAAGCTCAAAGTGGTTTCAGAAGAGGGTCTAGGACTTTTCGGCGCAGCCGGTTCGGCGTAGCCGGTTCGGCATAGCCCTTTCGGCGTGCACCCTATTCGGCGTAGCCAGTTCGGCGTAATACCGTTTCGGCGCGAGGACGTTTCGGCGTGAGGACGATTCGGTGTGAGGACGATTCGGCGCAAGACCAATTAGACGCAAGGACAATTCGGCGGGAAATGATTTTCCGATTCATTTTAAAATATAATTAAATTCTTGTAATGGAAAATTAATGCATTATTTCGCAGTTTTTAATCACAAATTAAACTTTAATTCACGTTTGTAAAACTACATACGATCATTAACTTGAATATGTAATGTTTTTAATATACATATTATGTAGTTGATGTATAGCAATTAAATTACTAAATTTTATACTATGAAATTTTCTCCTTTGATTATTTATCGTAGAATCATTTTAGGTGGTAGATTTAAAAAATTCAAATTCTAAATGCAGAGGTGGGCTAATACTTTTCGTATTAAGCTGTATTTATAGAACAAAAATGGTTTCATTTGTAAATCATGAGGTTCAATAATTTTTAGAAATATTGTAAAACATTTTTGTTGTATTATACTTTAAGATTTCTTTAAGGTGGCCGAAAAATTCGCTGTTTTTGTTCGGTGCAAATCTTAAAAACGAATAAATTTAATGGTATTCTAAAAACACCATCGAAATGGCTTGAAATTACAATGTGGATGGTTTTCATAAAAAAATTTCGGAAAATTTATTTTTCAGTGTCATATTTTTATTTATTTATTACTCATTAGTAGTCATCGGATTTTAGGCACTAAAAAACTACAAAATATGCTCTAAAATTTTGCAAATAAGCTATTCAAATTTACTAGCACAAATTCAATAGTTGATTATGTAAATTTAATCAATTGTTATTGATTATTTTTGTCTTTTAATATTAAAAGACCTATACCCAATTTTAAAAAATATCTTATAAATTAACAAATAAAGGTCAACTAATACAAAAATTTATTACAAATTTATATTACTCTAATCTTGAGATCCTGAATAACCTTAACAAAATGAAAACTTAGTTTGAAAACCAAGATCATGTAATTTAAAAATTAAATCTTTAATAATTTGAGACGCGTCTAGAGAATTTAAAATATTCTCATCTTCGGTCGAAAAGAGGCTGTAGGATAAAAAACCCGAAAATTAGCCAATGAAAACATTAACACATAACATTATTATACTTACACACAGACAGTGAAACTTACGAATACTACTAACAGAAATTCTAAAAATTACAAAAATATTACAAAATATTTTTGTAATATTTCTATAATCTCTCTCGACTGAAAATGAGGATATTTTAAATTCTTGAAAAGCGTCTCGAATTACTAAAAAGGTTAGCGCTGAATCGTCCTCGCGCCGAATCGTCCTCACGCCGAACCGTCCTCACGCCGAACCTTCCTCACGCCGAATCGTCCTCACGCCGAAACGTCCTCGCGCCGAAACGGTATTACGCCGAACTGACTACGCCGAACCGGCGGCACCGAACCGGCTACGCCGAATCGGCGGCGCCGAAAAGTCCCATTCCCTTCAGAAGAGGGCACGGCAGTAATGATCATGTATTTACTATTAAACAAATTGCAGAAAAACAGCTAACCCATGGCAGATCGTTTTGCTATTGTTTTATTGATTTAGTGAAAGCCTTTGATAAAGTTCCTAGAAACACTTTTTCAAAATCTTACGTTACGTTTTTACCCTTTGTTCTACCCACATCTTACCATCTTTTTGGTATGTCTCCATCTTCTGGACGGGTATACATTTATTTGCATTATTTTTGATATCTCTTGCACATTCATTCCACCTTAAAGTGTTCTCTTCTCTTCGTAAACAGAAGTATATATTACACTTCCTATAGTTCGGAGCCTAGGTTAAACTCAACTCGAAAATCATGCAAAATTGAGATCAATTTGTTGAATAAATTTACCTAGCTTTACTACTAGCTTTACTATAGGCAACATTTTGAACGTTTGCTAATAGGGAAACCAACGATAACGAGTAACATAATTTCCTAGTTATTAGTATTTTTGTTGCAATTTTAATTTGCGATTTTAGATTTTACTTTGTAAATTAAATCTTTTTATCTGTGTAGTAGTACATTGATTAAATTTTTGACCACAATTTGGCAACTGAAATGTAAGTAAATTAAATATGATTTAAATCTTAATTTTTAACTTCTTTATAATAAATTACTCCAAAGATATACGAACAACACGTAAGCGGTCACTAATAAAACATAATTGAAATGGCTTGGAGTAATATTTTTGAAACCGCTGCTGCAATACTGAGGTCCTCTGCTATCAAAGATGAAATCAAAAGCGAACCAGAAACAGAAGAAAATACTTTTTCAGCTTTTACAGAAATGGAAGAAAAAAATTACGAACGACCTTAAAATACAAAATCAAATTGTAAATGAAATACAGAAGACGCAAATAATACCTGAAGAGACAAAAGATATCATTAACCGCACACCCAATAATATGGAAAACATATATCCTGATTTAATAATTAAAAATGCAAACCTCTTTTTGTTTGATGCACTGTTTCAACAATCTGCTACAGGTAACTTCTTCAATTTCTTATGTCAAAACTTCAGCGAGTCTTCACTTGCCCGAAATTGCTAATAAAAAAATGTTTTGCTCATGGATTGGTTATCTGCCTGTTACTGATATTACAATATATCTTTCAGTGAATGAAAAGTTAAATTATGGGACACTCAATGACTTAAATCCTTCACCACGTAGTAATACTAACGCAATGGCCAGCGTTATTTGTAAGTATTTCAAAAATTAAAAGCTCTTTTTGAGAAGAAACGGTTACCATTTTACCTGTTAATCATAAAAAGGGACATGGACTGAACCGCACTGAAGTTCAAAAATATTTTGATTATCTTATTCTTTTTAGGGAAACAACCTGTACACCAAAATATACCATATAATCGACCAAATATTATAAACCAGAATGTGAGGATTCAGAACCAACCCGTCTTGATTAACAACGCTAACTTCAAATATGAAGATCATTCTATCTTTAATACTATACCTAACTCTAATAATATTACTCAACCACCAAAATCAATCACTCAAAATGATATGCCTAAATTTAAAACCGCCGTAGTTAATGATTATAAAACCCTACATCATGGGTTGGAGTTCAATTCGGATTATTTAGAAAGAGCAAGCAGTCAACCCTTAAATAAAAACTTCAGCGGAGCATCGTCTTTGGAGTGCAATGTAGTTCCCTCGTCAAATGTTAACAAAAGCAACAATGGTGTATTAGAAGATGTAGGCAACTGTACTAATTTTTCAACCGAATTACTAAAGAAACCACGAAACCAGCATTCCGCAAAAAAATTAAAACTTGATATGAAGGAAGTAAATTCGCCAAAATACGAACAGAAGGTTTCTGCAAAACTATATAATGAAAATTCTGTAGCATAAAGATCAAATAACAACCCGGTGAATCGAAATGTTGTTGTTATAACTAAGAAACAAATTTATGTCCAATCACAACATCCAGATTTTGCTAGAGCTGAAAATTCTAAGAAAACATATCAGAATGAGTTTGAGTTATTTGTAGAGAAACATGAAAGGTAATTGAAATATCTCGAGGTAGCTTAACCTAAAATATATATATGGGTTTAAATTTAATGGATTCAAAAGATAGATAGATTGAAGATATTTTATAATATGTAAAGTAAATTGTTAGAAAAGCTTTAAAAGACATTTCTTTTCTTTATCAGCATTTACTAATCCAGTGTTGGACATAGACCTGCCCTCTCCGTCTCCAGGCGTTGCGGTCCGACGTCAGTCTCACCCAGGAAAACCCGGCATCTGTGGACGTCCTCTTCTTCCTCCTCGTTTATTTCATTTATATTCCCTTCAGTTAAATCTTGGTGTCTTCCTATTATACGATCAAGTTCTTGCTGATATTCGTTTCTTTTACTTCTGATCTGTTTTCCGTTGAATAGCACTTTCGTTCTTCTCATTAAGTTATCTCTCTCAAGTTTTGTGTTAAGTTCAATCTTTGACCTAACCAGTCTATGGTCGCTACCTATGTTGAATTCATTCGGTACTGATAGTACACATCTTTAACTATATTATTTATATCGGATGATAGTATATAATCTATTTCATTCTTTCTGTTGCCATTTGGGCTTATTCACGTCCACTTTCTATTGATCCTTTTGCAAAAGATTGAAAATTGGTCAAAGTTTTTTTTTTTGGGTCCCGATGAGTGTCAAAATAGAATATGGTCAGTGTTAGTTGATCCCATTAGTATCGACAAATTTAATAATAACTATGGAAGTGTATACGTAATTCGATTATTAACTAACCAAATGATGGTATTGCACTCTTATTTGTTAAACCGATTCACCTATTTAAGGGGTCATCCTATTTATAGGGAAAATAGTATAAGGGTGTATTTTTAATGTTTCATTTATTCACTTAACCAATAAATAAATCTATGTTTGAAGAATCTATTGTTTTCGTTTTTCCCCTGGGGAGAAATTTAATATTATTTTTCTTCAGTGCCGTGTTTAGTGTTTTTTTACCCGCAAGCGAGGTTTCAACCTCAACATTAACCCAGGGGATTTACCGCCCAAACAAAACGGGTGGTACTAATACCAGAAAATCACGCTAGTAAACATAGTTTTTTTTTAGAGAAAGATAATATTCAACGTGCAGGTATAATCAATCGAACAGTGGTGGCAGGTTAAACAAAAAAAAGGTACTAACATGTAGATTGATCAACGACTAAATTGAACATTGTTTTATCTTGGAAACCCTTTCATCAGTTTTCAAAGTAACCCCAGCCGTTCCTAGAGGAAGTAAACCCGAAGGGCGACCGGTGATTACAATAAATTGTATATAACGGCCCCTATTTCCCAAGCAGAGCTGTTGACAGTCGTCAACAATCCTCGGGGTGTTACCGTCCTCGCAGGGCTAAAATTCTGTCCGCGCATTTTGAGCATGCTGTGATAGATAATATGTTTCGCAGTGTCTTCCTCTGTATAGTAAGAGGAAGCGCGGTTTTCTCGCTTTATAAACTTGCATAGGTACTTATTGAAGCACCCATGTCCAAAGAGGAACTGAGTCAGCTCAATAGAAATAAGTATATCCATGGTATCTACGAACCCATAGTTTGGATGCCTTTGGGCTACACTGAGCTTGCCACTTTTAGCCAGCAAAAGTTCCTCCAGGTCTACGGGGTGCTGTCTGGTGACAGTTTTGATTTTAAAAATTAATTTATTGCAGATCGCTGCAATAAATTTTAACATTCCCCAATATGTGGCAGGCCAATTTAGTTTTGTTAATGTAAATGTTTTATTGAAAGGTGCTTTTATCAAGAAAATGATATGCAGTCAGTTGGCTTTTGAATGTGGACGTGATTTTGGAGTTGGGTTTTGAATTTTGCGAAATGTGGATTATATTTTTGGGGAGAATTCTAGTTGTCAGTGTTTTTCCAACCCATCCGGGGATATTCGTTTCTGGTGCATGATGGATTTTTCCCGTATCGTACTGTTTCTTTTTGTTGGATCCATCGTCCATACTTCTTTTGAAGGATTTTATTCTTACAAATTGGTAAGTCATTAGAATCTATCGTTAATTACTCTACAAATTGCATTCGTCAATCAACTCATCAATTTAAACTCCGACAAAATCTGGAGGCTTTTACCGATATCAGTTGTAACAAATTTTAAAATTTTTTTCGAGCTTCAATTTGTATATTTTTATTTTCATGTTCGGTGTCGTTTATACTTTTACCCTTGGGTGTATATTATTTTGTGTTTTAATATTTTAGGTTTATCTCTTGCCTTGTATATTTGTTTTCACTGGAAAGCTTTACCAAGAATTTAATTTTTTTGCAGGTTTAATACTGTCTGCATAAAATTGATTATATTAAAATAAAAGAGAAAGGAGAGGATTGGTCCACCTCAAAAAAGGACCAAACAATACAGAGAAGTAAAGTTTCGAATAGAATGGAAAAGTTTGATTGTTATTACTTATAGTATAGTAAATGATAATTACCAACCGCAAAAAATTTTATTGGTGCAGATTATCTAATTATGTGATGTTACATTATATGGCGATCAAAACTAACCAGATAATAACAACTTTCCACACCAGAAAGGTAGCTGTATAGAAGCCTAAGAACTGCCGCTAAAGCGAGTTCCACCTTGTTTCTTGTTAAGTTTTATCTTTTTCGCCGCGGGCTGGATTTGTGGCTCAATTGAGCTACTAGCTTCACCTAATTTTCCTGATGCACCGCTTATATTTTGGATATCATTTGGCGACACAATTAAACTGGATTGCGAAGATGCCGTTTCCTCGGAGTTGTTAATTTCTAAAAAACAAAGTTTACAATTATTCCATAAAAACAGGTTATAAATACTTACGCAAACAACTTTTAGTACTCCTGCCAGCGGAAGCATTAGACTTTGAATTTCTCCACGTTGCCTTCTTTGTGATCTTTGCTTTACATGTTTTAGTCGTTTTCCTTGGTTTACTTAGTTTCTTGTTAAGTTTTATCTTTTTCGCCGCGGGCTGGATGTGTGGCTCAATTGAGCTACTAGCTTCACCTAATTTTCCTGATGCACCGCTTATATTTTGGATATCATTTGGCGACACAATTAAATTGGATTGCGAAGATGACACTTCCTCGGAGTTGTTAATTTCTAAAAAACAAAGTTTAAAATTATTCCATAAAAACAGGTTATAAATACTTACGCATACATCTTTTAGTACTCCTGCCAGCGGAAGCATTAGACTTTGAATTTCTCCACGTTGCCTTCTTTGTGATCTTTGCTTTGCATTTTTTAGTCGTTTTCCTTGGTTTAGTTTTTTCTTGTTAAGTTTTATCTTTTTCGCCGCGGGCTGGATTTGTGGCTCAATTGAGCTACTAGCTTCACCTAATTTTCCTGATGCACCGCTTATATTTTGGATATCATTTGGCGACACAATTAAACTGGATTGCGAAGATGCCGTTTCCTCGGAGTTGTTAATTTCTAAAAAAGAAAGTTTAAAATTATTCCATAAAAACAGGTTATAAATACTTACGCAAACAACTTTTAGTACTCCTGCCAGCGGAAGCATTAGACTTTGAATTTCTCCACGTTGCCTTCTTTGTGATCTTTGCTTTGCATTTTTTAGTCGTTTTCCTTGGTTTAGTTTTTTCTTGTTAAGTTTTATCTTTTTCGCCGCGGGCTGGATTTGTGGCTCAATTGAGCTACTAGCTTCACCTAATTTTCCTGATGCACCGCTTATATTTTGGATATCATTTGGCGACACAATTAAATTGGATTGCGAAGATGACGCTTCCTCGGAGTTGTTAATTTCTAAAAAACAAAGTTTAAAATTATTCCATAAAAACAGGTTATAAATACTTACGCAAACATCTTTTAGTACTCCTGCCAGCGGAAGCATTAGACTTTGAATTTCTCCACGTTGCCTTCTTTGTGATCATTGCTTTGCATTTTTTAGTCGTTTTCCTTGGTTACTATTTTCTTGTTAAGTTTTATCTTTTTCGCCGCGGGCTGGATTTGTTGCTCAATTGAGCTACTAGCTTCACCTAATTTTCCTGATGCACCGCTTATATTTTGGATATCATTTGGCGACACAATTAAATTGGATTGCGAAGATGGCGCTTCCTCGGAGTTGTTAATTTCTAAAAAACAAAGTTTAAAATTATTCCATAAAAACAGGTTATAAATACTTACGCAAACAACTTTTAGTACTCCTGCCAGCGGAAGCATTAGACTTTGAATTTCTCCACGTTGCCTTCTTTGTGATCATTGCTTTGCATTTTTTAGTCGTTTTCCTTGGTTTACTTAGTTTCTTGTTAAGTTTTATCTTTTTCGCGGCGGGCTGGATTTGTGGCTCAATTGAGCTACTAGCTTCACCTAATTTTCCTGATGCACCGCTTATATTTTGGATATCATTTGGCGACACAATTAAATTGGATTGCGAAGATGACACTTCCTCGGAGTTGTTAATTTCTAAAAAACAAAGTTTAAAATTATTCCATAAAAACAGGTTATAAATACTTACGCATACATCTTTTAGTACTCCTGCCAGCGGAAGCATTAGACTTTGAATTTCTCCACGTTGCCTTCTTTGTGATCTTTGCTTTGCATTTTTTAGTCGTTTTCCTTGGTTTAGTTTTTTCTTGTTAAGTTTTATCTTTTTCGCCGCGGGCTGGATTTGTGGCTCAATTGAGCTACTAGCTTCACCTAATTTTCCTGATGCACCGCTTATATTTTGGATATCATTTGGCGACACAATTAAACTGGATTGCGAAGATGCCGTTTCCTCGGAGTTGTTAATTTCTAAAAAAGAAAGTTTAAAATTATTCCATAAAAACAGGTTATAAATACTTACGCAAACAACTTTTAGTACTCCTGCCAGCGGAAGCATTAGACTTTGAATTTCTCCACGTTGCCTTCTTTGTGATCTTTGCTTTGCATTTTTTAGTCGTTTTCCTTGGTTTAGTTTTTTCTTGTTAAGTTTTATCTTTTTCGCCGCGGGCTGGATTTGTGGCTCAATTGAGCTACTAGCTTCACCTAATTTTCCTGATGCACCGCTTATATTTTGGATATCATTTGGCGACACAATTAAATTGGATTGCGAAGATGACGCTTCCTCGGAGTTGTTAATTTCTAAAAAACAAAGTTTAAAATTATTCCATAAAAACAGGTTATAAATACTTACGCAAACATCTTTTAGTACTCCTGCCAGCGGAAGCATTAGACTTTGAATTTCTCCACGTTGCCTTCTTTGTGATCATTGCTTTGCATTTTTTAGTCGTTTTCCTTGGTTACTATTTTCTTGTTAAGTTTTATCTTTTTCGCCGCGGGCTGGATTTGTTGCTCAATTGAGCTACTAGCTTCACCTAATTTTCCTGATGCACCGCTTATATTTTGGATATCATTTGGCGACACAATTAAATTGGATTGCGAAGATGGCGCTTCCTCGGAGTTGTTAATTTCTAAAAAACAAAGTTTAAAATTATTCCATAAAAACAGGTTATAAATACTTACGCAAACAACTTTTAGTACTCCTGCCAGCGGAAGCATTAGACTTTGAATTTCTCCACGTTGCCTTCTTTGTGATCATTGCTTTGCATTTTTTAGTCGTTTTCCTTGGTTTACTTAGTTTCTTGTTAAGTTTTATCTTTTTCGCGGCGGGCTGGATTTGTGGCTGTATTGAGCTACTAGCTTCACCTAATTTTCCTGATGCACCGCTTATATTTTGGATATCATTTGGCGACACAATTAAATTGGATTGCGAAGATGACACTTCCTCGGAGTTGTTAATTTCTAAAAAACAAAGTTTAAAATTATTCCATAAAAACAGGTTATAAATACTTACGCATACATCTTTTAGTACTCCTGCCAGCGGAAGCATTAGACTTTGAATTTCTCCACGTTGCCTTCTTTGTGATCTTTGCTTTGCATTTTTTAGTCGTTTTCCTTGGTTTAGTTTTTTCTTGTTAAGTTTTATCTTTTTCGCCGCGGGCTGGATTTGTGGCTCAATTGAGCTACTAGCTTCACCTAATTTTCCTGATGCACCGCTTATATTTTGGATATCATTTGGCGACACAATTAAACTGGATTGCGAAGATGCCGTTTCCTCGGAGTTGTTAATTTCTAAAAAAGAAAGTTTAAAATTATTCCATAAAAACAGGTTATAAATACTTACGCAAACAACTTTTAGTACTCCTGCCAGCGGAAGCATTAGACTTTGAATTTCTCCACGTTGCCTTCTTTGTGATCTTTGCTTTGCATTTTTTAATCGTTTTCCTTGGTTTAGTTTTTTCTTGTTAAGTTTTATCTTTTTCGCCGCGGGCTGGATTTGTGGCTCAATTGAGCTACTAGCTTCACCTAATTTTCCTGATGCACCGCTTATATTTTGGATATCATTTGGCGACACAATTATTGGATTGCGAAGATGGCGCTTCCTCGGAGTTGTTAATTTCTAAAAAACAAAGTTTAAAATTATTCCATAAAAACAGGTTATAAATACTTACGCAAACATCTTTTAGTACTCCTGCCTGCGGAAGCATTAGACTTTGAATTTCTCCACGTTGCCTTCTTTGTGATGTTTGCTTTGCATGTTTTAGTCGTTTTCCTTAGTTTACTTACTTTCTTGTTAAGTTTTATCTTTTTCGCCGCGGGCTGGATTTGTGGCTCAATTGAGCTACTAGCTTCATCTAATTTTCCTGATGCACCGCTTATATTTTGGATATCATTTGGCGACACAATTATTGGATTGCGAAGATGGCGCTTCCTCGGAGTTGTTAATTTCTAAAAAACAAAGTTTAAAATTATTCCATAAAAACAGGTTATAAATACTTACGCAAACATCTTTTAGTACTCCTGCCAGCGGAAGCATTAGACTTTGAATTTCTCCACGTTGCCTTCTTTGTGATCTTTGCTTTGCATTTTTTAGTCGTTTTCCTTGGTTTAGTTTTTTCTTGTTAAGTTTTATCTTTTTCGCCGCGGGCTGGATTTGTGGCTCAATTGAGCTACTAGCTTCACCTAATTTTCCTGATGCACCGCTTATATTTTGGATATCATTTGGCGACACAATTAAATTGGATTGCGAAGATGACGCTTCCTCGGAGTTGTTAATTTCTAAAAAACAAAGTTTAAAATTATTCCATAAAAACAGGTTATAAATACTTACGCAAACATCTTTTAGTACTCCTGCCAGCGGAAGCATTAGACTTTGAATTTCTCCACGTTGCCTTCTTTGTGATCATTGCTTTGCATTTTTTAGTCGTTTTCCTTGGTTACTATTTTCTTGTTAAGTTTTATCTTTTTCGCCGCGGGCTGGATTTGTTGCTCAATTGAGCTACTAGCTTCACCTAATTTTCCTGATGCACCGCTTATATTTTGGATATCATTTGGCGACACAATTAAATTGGATTGCGAAGATGGCGCTTCCTCGGAGTTGTTAATTTCTAAAAAACAAAGTTTAAAATTATTCCATAAAAACAGGTTATAAATACTTACGCAAACAACTTTTAGTACTCCTGCCAGCGGAAGCATTAGACTTTGAATTTCTCCACGTTGCCTTCTTTGTGATCATTGCTTTGCATTTTTTAGTCGTTTTCCTTGGTTTACTTAGTTTCTTGTTAAGTTTTATCTTTTTCGCGGCGGGCTGGATTTGTGGCTCAATTGAGCTACTAGCTTCACCTAATTTTCCTGATGCACCGCTTATATTTTGGATATCATTTGGCGACACAATTAAATTGGATTGCGAAGATGACACTTCCTCGGAGTTGTTAATTTCTAAAAAACAAAGTTTAAAATTATTCCATAAAAACAGGTTATAAATACTTACGCATACATCTTTTAGTACTCCTGCCAGCGGAAGCATTAGACTTTGAATTTCTCCACGTTGCCTTCTTTGTGATCTTTGCTTTGCATTTTTTAGTCGTTTTCCTTGGTTTAGTTTTTTCTTGTTAAGTTTTATCTTTTTCGCCGCGGGCTGGATTTGTGGCTCAATTGAGCTACTAGCTTCACCTAATTTTCCTGATGCACCGCTTATATTTTGGATATCATTTGGCGACACAATTAAACTGGATTGCGAAGATGCCGTTTCCTCGGAGTTGTTAATTTCTAAAAAAGAAAGTTTAAAATTATTCCATAAAAACAGGTTATAAATACTTACGCAAACAACTTTTAGTACTCCTGCCAGCGGAAGCATTAGACTTTGAATTTCTCCACGTTGCCTTCTTTGTGATCTTTGCTTTGCATTTTTTAGTCGTTTTCCTTGGTTTAGTTTTTTCTTGTTAAGTTTTATCTTTTTCGCCGCGGGCTGGATTTGTGGCTCAATTGAGCTACTAGCTTCACCTAATTTTCCTGATGCACCGCTTATATTTTGGATATCATTTGGCGACACAATTATTGGATTGCGAAGATGGCGCTTCCTCGGAGTTGTTAATTTCTAAAAAACAAAGTTTAAAATTATTCCATAAAAACAGGTTATAAATACTTACGCAAACATCTTTTAGTACTCCTGCCTGCGGAAGCATTAGACTTTGAATTTCTCCACGTTGCCTTCTTTGTGATGTTTGCTTTGCATGTTTTAGTCGTTTTCCTTAGTTTACTTACTTTCTTGTTAAGTTTTATCTTTTTCGCCGCGGGCTGGATTTGTGGCTCAATTGAGCTACTAGCTTCATCTAATTTTCCTGATGCACCGCTTATATTTTGGATATCATTTGGCGACACAATTAAATTGGATTGCGAAGATGACGCTTCCTCGGAATTGTTAATTTCTAAAAAACAAAGTTTAAAATTATTCCATAAAAACAGGTTATAAATACTTACGCAAACATCTTTTAGTACTCCTGCCAGCGGAAGCATTAGACTTTGAATTTCACCACGTTGCCTTCTTTGTGATCTTTGCTTTGCATTTTTTAGTCGTTTTCCTTGGTTTACTTAGTTTCTTGTTAAGTTTTATCTTTTTCGCGGCGGGCTGGATTTGTGGCTCAATTGAGCTACTAGCTGCACCTAATTTTCCTGATGCACCGCTTATATTTTGGATATCATTTGGCGACACAATTAATTTGGATGATTTGGCATCATAACAATAAAAAACAGGGTCAGGCACATCAAAAGACAAGCCTAGCAAGCTACCTGAGATGTAAAAACAAAAATGCTCACAGAACTAATTGCAAAAATTAATGAAGAACAGGTCCTGGATCTTTATTTAGAAGGAGAATTCTTAAGAAAAGTAGAAAAAAGAATTTTTAAAATACTAACGATTATATGGAGTGTTCATAACCACATTGCTACGTGGGCCATAATTTAAGTTGCGATTCACTACAAAAAAAGCAATTGAAATATCATGTAAGGAAATATACTCACAATTATTATACCTGGACGGATTATTAAAAGTTGACCTCTCCGTTGATTATTTTGTAAAACACGATTAGGACCTACTATTGGTACATTTGGTTGGGGCATTGGACTAATTTTACGGTGATGGCCTCCCACAGAGGCAACCCTCGATTGTAAATTTCGTGGTAGATTTTTCACACAATAAAATTTCATGTCTGTAAATTCAAACAACATTTTTTTACAATGTAATGACAGTACGAAATATGTGTCCGTATTGGGTTGTATGATGGTATTGCATTACGGAATTTATTGTAAAAAAAATACGTCGTTGATAAGTTTAAGTGTTCTGAGCTCATCTCGGATCAGAGCAGAGCAGATACCTAAAACTGTAATTTGAATATAAATTGTACAGTTTCTTGCACAATAAATTGCGTGATGAAATTTTTCCATTACCAACATCATCCGGATATCTTACTAAATAAAATACTTACCTCCATCTGATTGTTTTATAGGTACAATCTGCATTAGTGTACCATTATTGTTTACAACATTACCGGCGAAAGATGGACGAGCATTAGGTTGTCGGGATTGAAATACTTGGTTTGGGGCTGCAAATAAAAACATCTCATGAGTAAGGTATCGATATAAATATAATAGCCTAAATTTATCTGTTACTTGTAACGCTAAAATCGATTCGTTGATCCACCTTGCGTGCGGCCTATAGTCCGCACAACTAAGGCAATCATGTACTAGTACTTTAATAACAGTCGAATTGAATTCCGAATAGTGAAAACTCCTTGTAGAATTGTATAAAAATGAATAAACTTACCTGTATTCGAATTTGTAAACTGCATTGGTGGAACATTTACGGGAAAATTCTGGGTTACATATTCAGTTGCTAAATTATGATTAGATTGTTCCATATTGGCCATAACATTCGAGTTATTTGACTGTTCCGGTTCATTACTTATTGTACAAAGATTATTGGAGACAACATTGTCGTTGAAAGGTGAAGGAGCATTAAGCTGTTCGGATTGACTTACTTGGTTTTCGACCACACCTAAAAACATCTCATGAGTAACGTATATCGAAATATATAATAGCCTAAATTTATATGTTATTTCTAACGCTAAAATTGATCCGTTGTATTCGTGTTGAATTCTAGTTGAATTCCCGATAGTGAAAACTCGCTGTAGATCTGACCTAAGGAATTGATAAACTTACCTGTATTGGAATATGTTATTTGCGTTGGTGGAACATAATCTGGAAAATTCTGGTTTATAAATTCGTTTATGAAATTCCCATTAGCTTCTTCCGTATTGGGCATAACATCGGCATAATTTGTCCCTTCGGTACTAATACCATTGTTCTGGTGTATCTGTTGTTGCCATACCTCATTGGAAATACCACCAAATTCTAGATCGGAGTTCATGCTGCCTTCCCCATCCAATTTATCTAAATGCTGAAAGAAATCTGAATTTCAAATATTATCATCGAATATATTAAATTCGTCAGGCAAGTCTATATTGGAAAATAAGTTTCCGTTAGTATTTAATGTTGACTGGTTATCGACATCAAGTGAATAATCGGGAAGTACGTTCTTTCCTCCGTTGCTTCTGTTTCCAGTTTGAGAATCGTTTGAAGAACTTGCATTGTTATTGGATGGCGTTCCGTTGAAATAGAAAAACTTTTCAAAACTGTTTAATTCATCATTTTTCGAAGCGGTTTCTTCGTTACAATTACCTGCTATCTCATAAGCAGTATCAAAAATATTTCGAGGCATTACATAATCGGGGAGTACGTTGCTTCCTCCGTTGCTTCTGTTTCCAATTTGAGAATCATTTGAAGAACTTGTATAACTATTAGATGGCGTTCTTTCGAAATCGAACAACTCTTCAAAACCGTTTAATTAATCATTTTGCGAAGCGGTTTCTTCGTTACAATTGCCCGCTATCTCAGCAGCAGTATCAAAAATACTTCGAGGCATTGTATAATCGGGAAGTACGTTCCTTTCTCCGTCGCTTCTCTTTCCAGTTTGAGAATCGTTTGAAGAACTTGTACTGTTATTGGATGGCGTTCTTCTGAAAACTAAAAATTCTTCCAACCTCTTTAATGCATCATTTCGCGAAGCGGTTTCTTCGTTACCATTTCCCGCTATCTCAGCAGCAGTATCAAAAATATTTCGAGACATTACATGATCGGGAAGTACGTTCCTTCCTCCGTCGCTTCTGTTTCCAGTTTGAGAATCGTTTGAAGAACTTGCATTGTTAGTGAATGGCGTTCTGTTGAAATCTGAAAACTCTTCCAAACCGTTTCATTCATCATTTTGCGAAGCGGTTTCTTCGTTACAATTGCCCGCTATCTCAGCAGCAGTATCAAAAATACTTCGAACCATTTTGTAAATGGCTATCTAAAATCAAAATTATAACGATTCTACTTATATATTTATTTAATTAATAATTATTATACCAACCTCTAAAATTTAATTTAGCAGATTTATTTTTGTGTTACCCTGTACCTATATGGTAAAATTCATTTAGTACAAATTTGCTAATAGTTCAGCTAAATAAGAATAAATAGCGGGAATTACTGGGAAAGAAAGGAGTACGGTCCTGCATGGTGTGTATAGATTTTGAGTTGGTTATTTTGCGAAAATTGTAGAAAGAGAGGCGATACAATTAAAGAAGAAACGAAAAATAGGAAGCGCGAGAGATATAAAGTGCTGAGTTTGTGAACCGCAGGCGGTTTTTTGATAATTTTCAAAACGTATACAATGCAAATTTTACGTTGAAGTGATTTCTAAGTATTATGAAAGAGTTTAATATACCACTCATGGTAACCCTGGAAGATTCAAAAGCCATGGTAAGAACGGCTGAAGGAGAAATAGACAGTTTCGAGGTGAACAGTGGAGTAAGACAGGGAAACGCCTGGAGACAGAAGGTGATGGATCGCATGGCCTAGAATGAAATTATACGAGTAGCTAAAACACACCAGATTCTATAATGACATGTAATTATGAGGATTAATTTATTCACCTCAATAAACGGATTTTGTAGGCCCTTAAAGGGCGGCTAAATTATACGTAGAACGTAGTAAAGCTATCTATAATAATAAATACTAATATTATAGATAATTTTAATAAATAAAGTTGAAATCATCAAAAGTTATGCCGTATATAAATCTTATGTAATTCTTATGTTTTATGTCCATTGTGAATAGGCATATATAACATATCATAACTCGGCTTAGTTATTTTATGTTTTATTTTTAGAAAATCATAAAATTAATGTTCTGCATATTTTTATTCTATTTTAAATTTATTATTAAGTTATTATTAATCTAACGGTGAGCGAATGGCTGAAATGCTAGCGTGTTCGATTTCAAGCCAATATTCACGGGTTCAAATCCTGTGAGGATTCTATATCTATATATCTAGATCTATAGAAGAAATTTTCGCTCACCAAATGTCTAAAATGGCTAAAAGGAAATAAAGCTGCGGCTCTTGTTCCATTATTTCTGAGGCGTCCTATATAATTGTTGGTAAACCATTCTAAAATTGGTTCAAACTCTCCAGGCAAATAATTTTCCAGATTTGTAATCGCGTGAATAATGTCTTCTTGGGGAACAAATGAAACAGAAGTAATCATTTTAGCTCTTACTGCAAACTCGGCATCGCTATTGTAACTTTGCAGAAGATGGTTTAAACTCAAGTGTTTCCGAAGATTTTTAACCAAGTGAAATAAGCAACCATGAATATTCACTTCTGGAAATACTGTGCGAATAGCTTGATGGATCGCTAATTCGTAATCCACACTTATACTTTCTGGAATAATTTGAGGCCAAAGGTTTCGTATCATAACAAATAATTTAGAATACGTGTCACTGCTTTTATCCGGCAGCAAACAAAACAATATGGGAAACACTGCGCGTCCATCTTTTCTGGACAATATGACGAAAATTTGAGAGAAGAGAGAAGGAGACAGTAAAAATGTGCCATCCATATAGAGTTCTTTCATCTGTCCAGTCCATGTCGAATGGTATTCACGACCAAATAATATTAAAATTCGCTGTGGATCGTGTTCGTTTCTTCCCGAATCTGCTAGAAGAAACCGCTCAAAATTCCCTGGACTGTACTCATAACGGGAATAATCTTCGGGAATAATTATTTCTTCACGAATAGCTGGATTTGGCGGTGCATCCAAATTTCTTTTCCTTATCCTTTGTACGTTTTTACGCATCACATCACTACTTGGAAGAATGCCTTGCACCGTAGCAGGAACATCTTCAACGGCTTGTGCTCTTATTTGTGCTGGGCTTTCCATGGTTGTACTTGCGAGGTGCTTCACTTTTGATGATACAGTTTGGAGTAAAACATTTGCTGCATTTCAAGTGTTACTACATGTATGGTCATTTCGTATAGAATTAAAAGAACCGTCCGCTATATTCGTCCATATCCGACCGTTACATCCGTGGTGTTTATTCTCACAACGCCAGAATTGAATCGAGCCGTCTTTACTAACTTTATCCTTCGTATAAAGATATCCGTCCAAATGAAATTTTTCGTTGGCTCTTTGAGTTGTAATATTTGAGTTTTCCATTTTTTCCGTGTCAGCTAGTTTATAATATAACAATGTTCATTAAATAAAAATATGCTATTAATTTTATAATTTTCTAAAAAAAACATAACTAAAATACACTCGGTGTCGCCGAGTTGTCCGTCGCCGAGTTTTCCGGTCGCCGAGTTGTTCGTCGCAAAGTTGTCCGGTCGCCGAGTTGTCCGTCGCCGTGTTGCACGGTCGCCGAGTTGTTTGTCGCCGAGTTGTCCATCACCGAGTTGTCCGGTCGCCGAGTTGTCCGTCGCCGAGTTGGAATCGCCGAGTTGTCGCGTACCGCATACGAATTATTTAAGACCAATTTTGGAATGATGTCCGGATGTGTGTGTGAAGTGTGATGTATGAAGTGTGATGTGTGATGTATGAAGTATGATGTGTGGTTATTCTATCGTCAACGTTTTCAGACAAACGCGTGCACCAATTGAGTTGAAGTTGTATACACTAGTTTGAAGTAACTGTCTAAAGAGCTGATTAGATTTTAGTTGAAAACCGTCCATTTTTAACCCCTTTTTTAGGGGAATGAAAATTGTTAAAGAGCATTGCCGCTTGCCGGTGGAACATATTAGATTTAAACTCATATCAATCGAAAGAGATTATTTTCCCCCATCTTATGATACCCCACACTTGATATTTCCCTCTTAAATTATTGTTAAAATGCAAAAATTAAATAAGCGCTGTTAAAAAAATATGAGTAGAAAAATGCAAAATGCATGCTACTCCATTGTCTTGCAACAAATTTTACATCACGTTACGGAGGTGAGATATATTATTTTTTGTTATTTACCGACGTTCCACACGTTTGTCTCTCTTCACAGTCTTGAAGATGAAGGCCTAATATACCTTCGAAACGTCGACGAAGTAACCTAGTTGTTTTATTTGGTGTCCGCATACCCGATACTTCCTTTTTTCTACTAATATTACCATCGGACGAGAAATTTCATTTATATTTATAAAAAAATATGGTTTGCCTTGGATAATTTTGATCCAAGTTTTTATCCAAATTTAAAAAATCTGATGTGACAACACATTACTTTCCCATTTACTAGATTCAACTTCATTTTATATCAATTACATTGGTTTAATTATACAAAAAATGTCTTAAAATAAATACACGATTAATACAAAATAAAAATTAAAAGCGCTTATTTTTACATGGATAGGTCTGTAGGGTTCTACAGAATAACTGTGCCAACTTTGGTTTGGATCGATCAAAGGGCCTTGAAATGTATAGAGAACGTACATCCATACATACATTCAATTTTATAAAATAGATTGCGCCATTTATTACTTCAAATTTGAAGTATTAGCAGTAGCGGCAAATGTTTTAATAACCACTGTATACCTATTATTATCAGAATCCAATTCGCTAAGCATTTCTTGATGGAATCATATGGAACATTTATTACGAAGGCGGAGATTTATAACACCACCATATCAGCATTGAATTGGCGAGTTAAGATAAAGTCGTATACATACTGCTCTGATTGTTGTAACCTTTAACAGAGCTTCTCGTTGTGTCAAAATTTTGTAATGTGCGGGTGAACACAAATGTACCCCGTCGATAGAAATGTTTAACTTTTACACAAATAGCAATAATTGAAATTTAACCTCGGCTTAGCTATTACGATGAGCATAGACTTACCTTTTCTCTGGTTAGGTTCGTTCCGTGACCAATAACTGTGTTTGCTGAAATCAAATATTTTGGCCCTCGGAACAAGGTTACAAAAATTATGCTCCGTTTTAAAATTTTATATGGTAATTTATTATAAATGGGTTTTATGTAAGTTAAATTCAATAAAATTCTTATAATTATTAACAATTTGTTTATTCAAATTAACTTTAAACGAATTAACGCACGCGTATGTAAATCTCAAAATTTTCACTAATTTTATTTTTAATAAAGTTTAATGTGGAGTTACCTTAACAAATCTAGGGTATTTCTGGTTAATAAGTTCATGTACCATAGAACGGTGTAATTCTACTCGATGGATGACCTTGGGTGCGTATAATTATTCCAGATTAAAGTTGTCGTGTAATCTTGTGCCGCGTGGTCTTCGTGACGAATTTTACCGAAATATTTGCAATCCGTGGAAATATTTAACTAAATTCACTTCTGGGATACGTAAGTATACTACTATTAATGATTTTTGCACTTTTTCTTTGTAATTAATTAAATTTTTCACAATTTTATCTAATTTTTAGTAGAGACGCATAAAATTCACCACGCCATTAAAAATCAATCAACAACCCCCTCCTGCAATTGTTTTTCCAAAGCAACGCTTGCAATTCCAAGGCAATAGTGATTCTTTTGACGTTTTTTAAATACAAAAATCAATAAAATCGACATTCCAATTTTCAGGTACGGCTTCGCCCATTTCGACTTGTCAAATTTTTAATAAAATTTTATATATTTCAAATTGAATTAATTTTCACCATCACACCTCGTGGTTATCTTGTAAAATTGATGAAAATGTCCTTTCCATTTATGGTACACTGAAATTCGAAGCACTACCATCGGATCGTGTAACGTTTGCACTTATTAAATTAACGTTAACAAAATTTTTATATAAACTAACTTTGAACAATATTTTGACTTTAAATTACATTTCTTACAACTAAATAATTTGATTTATAATACTAACAAACATTTTTATATTAACGGAATTAAATTGTTACATAATTGATTATTTTTGTTGACTTGTTCCATGACTTGTTTTTCAAATTATTTTGATACTGAACTAAATTTTGGTGTCAGACGAAGCTTGTCCGTTCGATCCAATAAGTCTGATGCTCTTTCATTATAAACAAATTCTCTGAATCTTAATGTACGCATTTCTATTGACGTGGTCCACTGGACATTGCATTACCCCCTGTGTTAATTGAAATTTATTTGAAAATACCTATTTTTGTGGTAAATTTCTTAATTAACACTTACGTGCATTTATTCATAAACACAACAAAATAAATTTTTAATGTAACGTTTAATAACGATTGTAACTAACATTCAAAATTAACTCACTAAATTATATCAAAGATTAACTAAATGAATTCAATAACACTAACCGATTATTTTCAACATTAAATAACTAACTTATAATAATATTCAAAAACTCCCTAACTAATCATGTCAACACAACTAACTAATTATAAAAATTTCAAACTAACCTATTTATTTTAACGAATATACTCGACCAAGATTTCTGATATCATTTTTAAATTATTTGAATTCTACATCTTTTTATTTGACCTCTTATTCTTAAAACTTGACTATTTAATTCTAATTTTTTTATCTTCGACCTGTCTATTTATATTCGGGTGATTTCTACCTTTAGTTTTTATAATTTTCAATCATTAGTCTTTAATTCATACTTCATATTATTATTTGGTATTCTTTATTTTACTTTAATCAATATTTTCCTATATAATTCCCCATTATTTTGGTAACCTCCTTTAGGTCCCATTTCAATTCATATAACTTCATATAATCTCATATAACTTCATAATCATTAAACTTACACCTGTGATCTATTCTTGTATCCTCAGGTATCTATCTTCACCTAACTTCTTCTAGTTACTCCATCTGAGTTAACCATTATTTATCTAATTTTCCCACCTTTGTATCTTTTATCGTTCAATATTGAATACCAATTTTATTATTTTAAATACTTCCCGATCTTTCCAAATTAAATTCATAATTATTTACCTAAGTTTATATTTCACCCAAAATCTAAATTTCAAACTTTCTCTCTTTAATCAATGAAATCATTTTACTAAATTATTTTTAAATAAAAAAAAATTTTCTAATTAATTGAATTCTTAATAACTTTTCCTTTTATAAATTTTTGATTATTTTAAAACGTAGCATCTTCTTTAAATTTTTCCATCTTGGTCAAAATTTTAATCATTTTCATTTTTCAATAGCTTTAATCATATTTACATATCGCTATTTTATTCATGTCATATTATTATTGTCATATTCGGTACTTGTCTTTTTCATTTCTTAAAACTATATTTACAATTGTCGTCTTTATTTCTTACTATTTTCTCCAGCGGTTTAAATTTTAGTTGTTATTATTTTATTTATTTTCATGTTAAGTTTCGCCATTTGCGTTGTCATTCTTTTACTATTTCTCGAGCGGTTTTTATTGTAGTTGTCATGTTGATTGTCTTAAGTTTCGCTATTTATTCCATAATTTCTCCATCATTCCATCGATACATCATGTCAATGTGAAATCGGCCTCTTATTAGCTCCGTATCGGGATGTCTTAATTGATACGTGCATTTGCCTACTTTTTCATCAATGACGAAAGGTCCTTCGTAAGGGAGTTGTAGTTTCTGGCACTGATTGTGATCTCTACGTCCCACTCGTAGCTTTTTAGTTATAACCCAATCACCTATCTCAAAGTTGCACTTCTTCTTAATCTTCCTGTTCATTTTTCTAATATATTTTTGACTTCTTTTCTTCAGTTTATTTTTGACTTCTTCAATTATTTCATTGTATTCTTTTTCAGGCTGGTCATATAACCATGGTCGTTCAGGTTGTTGACCCATCATAAGGAAATGTGGCGTTCTTTCCGTAGCCGTACTTGGAGTATGATTAATAAATTTTTCTACCAATGGAAGTTTACTGTGCCAGGATTGCTGATCGTTATGCGCCAGTAATCTAAGGAATTTAATTGTTTCCTGGACATACCTCTCACAAATGTTTCCTTGTGGATGTCGTATGGAACAATACGTAACTTTTACACCACGTTCATCCCAATGTTGCCTAAAACGTTGGTTATCGAAGTAAGTTGCATTATCAACTAAGATTCTTTTTGGTTTAATAATTTCGTTACAGTAGCGGTCCAAAAATTCGAGTGAAATGTCCGTTGTGCATGATACCGTTGGATATAATTGGACAAATTTTGAGAACGCATCAACCACGACGAAAATGTTATGGAACTCACTACTGGATATTAAATTACCGATGTAATCAACGGCGACTAACTCCCCAGGTTGTTCTAGTTTTAAGCTTTGTACGATATTTTGGTTGTGAAAGTTTTTATATTTCCCCATTAGACATAACGCGCATTTGTTGATAGTTCGCTTAATTATTTTTAGATCTTTATGGCAGAAGTAATTTTCCCTAAATAGAAGCCATGCTTTTCGAATTCCGAGGTGCCCGAATCTTATATGTAACGCGTTTGTAATTTTTATGGTGGTAGGTTCATCTACCATATATAATTCTAAATTTCTCAACTTTTTTATAATTACGTTATCTTTATATTCAAATGACTCCAAAGTTCTTTGATCATTATTCTCTAATTTAATTTTTAAACTATCAAAACATTCATTTTCCTGAGCTAATAAAACATCATTACGCGTAAATGGAATCTCATCATCAAGCAGTTGGTTTAATGCAATTAAAATTTCTTTTGGCTTATTTACCGGGTTATCTTTTCTACTAAGCGCGTCTGCAACAATGTTATGTTTGCCTTTAATGTGTACGATGTCGAATGAATACTGCATAATGAGCAAGCTCCACCGATAAATTCTATTGTTTGTGAATTTTGTACGCATTAAAAATGTCAACGCCGAGTGATCTGTGTGTATTTGAAAACGGTTGCCGATCAAATAAAATTTTAATTTTGTGAGCGCAAACACGATAGCTAACATTTCTTTTTCGGAAGTGGAATAATTAAGCTCTGATTTCTTTAAAGTTCGCGAAACAAAACTTATCGGTACTTCCTCTCCATCGTGCATTTGCATCAACGCTCCGCCTACCGCAAAATGACTCGCATCTGTCTTTAATATAAACTTTTCCTTAAAATTCGGATGAAGTAGTTTGACGTTCTCATATAATGTGTTTTTCATTTGCTCAAAAGCTTTCTGTTTTTCATCGTCCCATTTCCACCTTACTGATTTCCTCAATAGCTCAAGTAACGGAACTGTTAAATCAGAATAGTTAGGTACAAACCTTTTATAATAATTCATTAGCCCTAAAAATGATCTTAATGACTTTAAGTTAAATGGCCTACGGTAATTTTTAATCTCAATTATTTTCCCATCATCTATCTTAATTCCCTCGTTTGAAATTATGTACCCCAAATACTGAACTTGCGTCTTGTAAAACTCACATTTTTCGATGTTGAGTTTCAAGTCTGCGTCATTTAATGCTTTTAAAATTTTACCCAAGTGAACTTTATGAATTTCTTCATTTTCGCTAAAGATGATTATGTCATCGACATAATGTGCACAAAAGTGGCTAAATTGGTTAAGAATTAGGTCCATGTCACTGGCCCCCCCCAAATCGATTTTTAATAAAATTTTTGTGTCAATCGTTAGTGCTTCGTTAGTGCCTGTTTGTGCTTCCATTACCGACGTTTGTGCCTCAACGGTCGCGAAGTTATTAGCGAAATTTGTTGGGAGGGGCTGTTGACACGATGGCCCCCCCCAAATCGATTTTTAATAAAATTTTTGTGTCAATCGTTAGTGCTTCGTTAGTGCCTGTTTGTGCTTCCATTCCCGACGTTTGTGCCTCAACGGTCGCGAAGTTATTCGCGAAATATTTGATTTCCGTGAACTCCGAGCAAGCTGCGCGTGAATGCATAGATTTCAAATGTGCAAAACTTAACAAATAATAAATATAAATATGTGTAGCTATAATATAATAAACCGCAAAACTATGTTTATAAAGAAAATATTTTTATTAATAAAATTACAAACAATATTTTTAAAATATATTAAAAATTGGAAATATTTTGATTTTTATACACTATATACAAGAAATTGGCAGTTCATTGCTTTTGTAGTCTGCCTTACAGTTTTAGATGATAGCAGGGGCGGTCCTAGCAAGATTTTCAGGTGGTGCGAGATCTTATTTTGGCGCCCCCTCCCCCACTGCCCCCCCCCATTTTTTTTTTTAATTTGATGAAATTTTTTCAAAAAAAAATTAAAAAAAAGAAATATAAAAAGAAATTTTAAATTTTATTTATTGGCAGCAGAGAGTTTTTAGACTAAAGATACGATAATATGTGTTTAAAAAGATTTATTTAATCAAATTAAGAAATAAAAAAATTAACTACAAAGCCACTTTTCTCGCTTTTGCACCTGCAAATTTTTTTATTAGTTCGGAATAATCTAAGTCCTTGCCAATATTATTTTCTATGGACAAAATTGCTAAATCTGAAAGTCGCTCCTGACACATAGTCGAACGTAAATAAGTTTTTTCCACTACTAGTCATATAGGCTATCATTTTTACTTAGGTTAGTCGATCAAGAAGTGACACGTTTTCAACTAGTGGTGAATAATATTTCCATTATTAACCTATGAACAAAATGACATTTTTTGTAAACTTGGCGACTATTTTAAAGAAAAATGTTGTTATTAAATGATTTAGAATAACCAAGAAATGCTAATTAATTGTATTTAAACTATTTAAAACGCTTTTTTAATACATTAATTTAATTTTAAAAATTCATTATAATCGAATTAAATGTGACAGCAAGTGACAGCGCCATCCATTGTTAATTTGACGAACCGCGATTTATTTTATTTAATAACCTAAATTTGTCAACAACTGTCAAATCAACTGTCAAATCAACAAAACAAAACTGTCATTTGAAATAAATATTTTAAATTTGAAAATTTTTTTGTTAAAAAGAATTTTAAAAAATGGTAATAAATCTAGTAGTGGAAAAAATCGTATATAAACCACGGTTGTGAAGACCATTATTGCCTCCGCGCCTTATATTCCTCGGTGCAAAGCACCTCGGAATATAATCTTGGCGCTAGGGCAATAATGACGGCCTTCACAACCTTGATATATAATATACTATTAATCAGCTTTAATTTACTGAAGCTTCGTTCTCCATTGGCGACCGTTACAGGTATGGTTAACAGAATCCGAAGTGCTGTCCACACATTCGGAAATATATCCTGCCAACCATTTGTTTTAATAAGTTGAAGAACTTTTATTGGTTCTGCTGATTCAATGTCTTTCAACAGTAGATTCAGGTGTAAAAGTTCATCAACCAATTCACAACCAGATATGTCATATTTTTCCCCATAGGTTAAACTTATCTCTAAATTCTCACATGCTTTGTCCAATTTTGTCTTTTCAGGAATTTCTTTGATATTGTACAAAAATGACCATACATCATTAAATTTCGATAGTTGTAAAAATCTATTAACCAACGCATTTTCAATTGTATCTATCATGGGGTAAAAGACGCTTATTTTAAACAACTTTTCGGGATCCGTTGGTGTCTCATCAGCGGCTTCGTATTCAAATAGTTTCTTTTTTCTTCGGATGCGGACTGGCTTAAAAATAATATCTATCCCAGCCTGAGAAGCAATTTCCGTAGCTGTTATCAGAGCAGTCGAATAATCCCTGTACTCTTTTACAAATTCCGAGCAGTTCTTCAGCAATCGTGAAGCGTTTGGTATATCCATTGTTTTAGACTGCATAGCCTTACTTACAATGTTTACTTGAAACAATATATCATACCAAGTTCATAATAGCAGCACATGATATGTATTATGCTGTCGAAGCCGCATGTGTTGATTACTGTAAAATACGTTTTGCCAATCAGAATGGGTTTTAAACCTAACACATTTCCATTTCTGAGTAATCCGATTACTGAGGACTTCGTCTTGCTTTCATCGTTGTATATCAAAACAGTGGGATCTTTATCCAAATAATTGGCTTTCTTTCTTTTTGCTCCCTTTTCTTTTTTTGTGTTTTGGTCACCAAGACCACCCCAATTTTCAAACGCGGTTTCAGTTCCCAGTTCAAAATTATTCGGGTCATCATCTTCTTCTTCGACTACAACGTCATTTATTTTTCTTTTCGAGACTGCTAAAATAAAATCATAATTGTTAACCTTAGAACCTTGCGATTTATCTAAATATTTAAGTACAGTCGACTCTCGATAAATTGAAACTCAAGGGACCAGAGAAGGACCAGAGAAAAATTTCAAATTACCATTAATTATTACAAAATTATCGAGAGATTCAAATTAACGAGTGTTCAAATTATCGAGAGTCGAGTGTATTTGGAAAAATTAGAATTAAAGATTGTTATTATTAAATAATAAATAACTAAGAGAATGAACGGTTAATCTATGTACTATATCGAATAGGTAAATTGAACACTACCACAGTTAATTTTTTTTAAAACTATATGAGAAGTGTTCAATTTACCTATTCGATTATTATTATTATTATTATTTTAATATTACCTTCTGTTGTATTACCTTCTGTTTTATCATCTTCTATTGTATTGTATTTGGATCTGGTAAGAATCGTGGATCCAATAATATTTTTTATGTGAATATCCAAAAAATCATCAATTCTTATTGGCAGCGTTTTATGCTGAAAATACGATTTTTTAATTGATTAAACAGACTTTCGGATGTCGAACTGGTTTCGGTAAGATTTCCATATTCAAAAATGGGGATCATAACGGCGGACCAACACGGGAGCAGTTTACAAAACTTTAACAATTTCTTAGCAATTTCAGGGTTGTACTGCATATTATCATGATCTCCTTTGTTAGATGTAGTTTTTGATTCCATTAAACACGAGTCATAAATAGCTTCAATTTCTTCGAAAATATCCGACATTACTTCAGCTTCAGTATCACTATCTTCCATTTCTTCAATTATATTCAATTATACCACCATTTTCATCGTTCATTTGACATGCCCATACTTCATTTGTAGTTTCGTGAGTTGCTATTCTTCCTTTTAAATATCTTTTCGCCGTTTCACAACTTGTAGGACCTTCATCATCATTATTTCCATCTTCCTCGTGTAAAGCCACCGTGAATATATTATACAACAATTTCTTAATATCTTTAAAATTCGTGCTAACGACCAGCAAACCAAATGACCGTAAATAAAAATTTTTGATGCGTTTTGTGGCGGACTTAATTTCTGGCCAACCACTAAACAAATGCATCACGTGGTTGAAGTCGTTTCGAAGCATACACAAAGGTACTTCAACATTTGGTTTCTTTTTTATTAAATCGGAGCAAACACTTATGTATTTCGACAGCTTGGAATATTGCGTAAAAGTTTTTGTTGTCGTCATCATCAAAGCCAGCGATTGGTCGGTTACCACAATTTTTGGCGGTACAACAGCGTTCTTCAGCCATTCAGAAAGCCAACAAGCTATCGACATATTATCATGTTTTTCAGATAACATATGTGCGACGGGAAATTGGCTTTGGTTCATGTGATCCATAACTCCAATTTCATACAAGAATATGGCTGACGTTGTTCTTCCGGTAATTAGGTTTACCTTTTGGACCACACCACCTGTTGCATCGACAGTTATCGTAGGAATTTTGTTTTGTTTTGTGTATATTCTATACATATCAATTTCAGTTGGCGACCAATAATGAACAAATAAACGATCGTTTCCCATATCGCGAATGCATTCATTGAAAGGCGACATTCCTTTCATCTTGGATAAAGCTAAAATAGGATCGCCACTCAATCGATTCTTAGCTAAATATTTGTATTTCAAACATCGCAAGGCATTTGCGGTCGGTAAATTACTAGGTTGGGCATCACCGTAATTTGTATGCTTTTGTACCATTTCATTCAAAATATAAGAAGGTGCCTTATTCTCATCGACCAATTTCTTCTCCAAATCGTTACGTTCGTTTTTCGAAATGATTCTCTTCCTTCGTTCACTACAATTTCTGAAATCTCCAGCGTATATGCAGTCCATCGCCACAAGGGATTCCAATTTTGGAGCATTTTCCATGGTACATTCTAATAGGCTATGACAAGACTTGCATTGACCTCTTATTCGAAGAAAATTAACACCATCTGGATGAATTTTGCAACCTTTATATGCTATACAACATGACAATTTCGTTTCCTTGTAGAATTCAGTATGAATTACATCTGTCCAATAGTTGGGTTTCAATATTTCATAATTCCTAGCTTTACAATTCCTATCTGATCGTTTATAAGAGTTATCGGGTAAATAAATATTCGACCACTGCTCCGACGACAAAGATATTTTGAATATCAAACTTTCCTCATTTTCGTTTGCTTCCTCATCCAAAGTATCTGAAATTTTCTCACACGCAGGCTGTAAATTTAATTTTCCCATAATATTATGCCGGTTCGTAATTACATGGCTATATATGTATTTTGCAGTAGCAGTAGTATTACCAAATTCTTCCGAAATTTGTTTCCAACAAGCGTGCGATGGACCCCAAACCTTTTTATCGACGGGATCAAATATTCCTTCTTTCTTTGCAACGATAATAACATGGAGCTGCTCGAAATTAACTGTAGATGTTCTTGGCATTCTGTTTCTTCTCTTATAGACTTGCGGGCTAAAATAGCTTTAATAACTTTAATGAACTTTTTTGGATACTGATTAATTTACTTACACTTATATAGAAAAAATCTATTATTTTTAGGTTGGTACTGGTCCTAAAATATTTTTTTCCTTGTTCGGCATGCCCTTGTGCATGCCCTTGGCATGCCCAAAAGGACGGTTATATTTATTGTTTGTTAAGTTTTGCACATTTGAAATCTATGCATTCACGCGCAACTTGCTCGGAGTTCACGGAAATCAAATATTTCGCGACCGTTGAGGCACAAACGTCGGGAATGGAAGCACAAACAGGCACTAACGAAGCACCAACGATTGACAGAAAAATTTTATTAAAAATCGATTTGGGGGGGCCATCGTGTCAACAGCCCCTCCCAACAAATTTCGCGAATAACTTCGCGACCGTTGAGGCACAAACGTCGGGAATGGAAGCACAAACAGGCACTAACGAAGTACTAACGATTGACGCAAATATTTTATTAAAATTCGATTTGAGGGGGGCCAACGTGTCAACAGCCCCTCCCAACAAATTTCGCGAATAACTTCGCGACCGTTGAGGCACAAACGTCGGGAATGGAAGCACAAACAGGCACTAACGAAGCACTAACGATTGACACAAAAATTTTATTAAAAATCGATTTGGGGGGGGCCAGTGACATGGACCTTTAAGAATTACTTGTAATGCACCGATTAACGCTGCGCTACTGGTGGATAATCCAAATGGAACAACTTTAAAGATATACGTGTTACCGTCTACACTAAAACCTGTGTACTGCTGTGATTCTTCATGCAGCTTGATTAGCCAAAACGAGTTTCTTAAGTCTAATTTACTAAAAGTTTTTGATGATCCTAATTTTGATAATAATGACTCCATAGTTTCAGGGCTCTCGAACTGAGGTTTCGTGACTGCGTTTAACCCCCTCGCGTCTAAACATAATCTCAAACTACCGTCTTTCTTTTTAACAATAACCAACGGGTTTAAATAAGCTGTTGGAGATTTTTTTATTATTCCGTCATTTAACATCTTTTTAATTTCAAATTTTACTTGGTGTTTATAACATTGTGGGATCGGGTAAGTTTTGCAACGGAATAGTTTGTCTTTAATTATTTGTAGCTTGTGCACGTAATTTTTCGCGGTACCCGATTCCTGATTTATTAAAGCCTCGTTGTTTTTAAATAATTTTATGACATCGTTTATGTGGTTATTTGGACAATCTAATTTTATGTTTTTCAAATCTCCAAATAACTATAGTTATTTCCAATAACTCCAAATAGTTCAAATAACCATTTATTAAATGTGTTTCCTGATTAACACTTCCTAAACCTTTTTCCTTATCACAATTAACATGATTAACATTATATTCCCCTTCTATTAAATTTTCTACTAACATCTCCTGTTCATTCCCAGTTATTTGATTATCTAAATTATTTGTCCAAATAATCTCTTTGTTTAATATTTTTACTAACTTCCGTTCCGCATCAATGGTCATGTTAAATTTATTTATTAAATCTATTCCGAGTATGCATTGCATAGATAAATTTTTAATAATTAAGATCGGCTCTTTTATAATTACATCCCCTATTTTGATTGTTGCGAGTACGCTTTCATTCGCAGACGAGAACTTTTTCTGGTTTGGCGTTACCAAATTGACGATTTTCGTTTTCAAAATTAAATCTTTAAAATTCTTTTGATTTTTCAAAATTACCCCTGATTGATTAATGAAATTTCTGCCCCTGTATCTACCAAACAATTTATCTGAACGTTATTAATATCTACCATTATGTATGGCAATGAATCTAATTTATTTTCATTATTTAACCCCCCTGTATTTTCTATGCTGATAAACTCTTTGGGATGTTGGTAAGAGCTTATCTGTATATCTTTTGGCACGCCCTTTATTGAAAATCCTGTGGAGAAGATGTTCCTTCTTCCCCAGCAGGTGTCCTATTTATCGTAACACTATTAATCGGCCTGTTGTCTGTATTGGCTGACGTTCGGTTTTGATAACGTTCGTCGCCCCCTTGTTGGTTATCTCGATCGTTCGTGCGATTGTCATAACTGCGCCAATTTGACTCGTACCTGCCTCCTCGCTGGAAACGTCCACGATAACCCTGATTATAATTTCTATTATTTCCGTAGTAGTTACCTCGACCAAAATTGTTTCTATTAGAGTTATACCCCGCATTACGATCATCATGACTATCCCGATTGTTTGTGTTAAAATTATTGTTAGTGCCCCTACGATTTTCAAAATTGTTATTCCTCGTATAATTATTGTTTTGGTTATAATTTCCTGATCGTTCATACCGGTTGTACCTATTATCCTGGTTATTACGATTGTCGTTCCCATTATTATTATAAGTGCGCTGGTTATTGGAATCGTGTTGCCCCCCTGAATAATTATTAAAGCCTCTGTTCGCGTTATTGTTACTATACCTATTGGCTCTCTCGTCCATGTTAACCGCATCAGTTCTCCTTAACAATTTTGATAATTCTGATATTGTGTTTATGTTTTCTAACGCTACTCGGTTGATGATGTCCTAACAAAAATGATTAGATAAATGCTCAACGATCTCTTCCTCTGATACTTCCGGTTCAAGTTGCGTTACTTCGTTAATTATATTTTCCGCGTAATCGTTGCGGCGACCGTACCCTTTAAATTTGCCGTTCATTAACTCATTACGTATACGCCCCTGAGCTTGCTTGTCCCAATAACGATCTAGGAATAATCTTTCGAAACCGACGAAATCTTCGAATTTATCTTGCAAGCACCCAAACCATTTTTTCGCGTTACCCCCCATCATTGAGCAGATACAATTTTTAAATTTATTCACATCGCGGATGTGACTTGTGCTGCGATTCGCATATTTTATGAACTTTTTGGGGTTGAAATCCCCTTTTTCGTAGAATTTAATAGCTTGCCCGTTATTTGTAGGCTACGTAATGTCTTGTAATGCCGATAAGTTTATTGAACTGTTTGCACTTTCACTTTTTATTTTTGCGGTTTCTTCTATTTGTTTCAATTTTTCCCCAGTGTTATTTATTTTCTCATCTACCTGACTTAATAATTTACACACTTCTTGACTCATAACCGTTTTTGAATTTTCAATTTGTTGTTCTAAAATTTGTCGCGTTTGTATAATTTTACTATTGATTGTAATTGTCGGCATCATTTGACCACTAATTTCTGATACCTTTTCATTTAATTTTTCGACATCCTTTTCTACACTGATTACGTGTGAATTTGTTTTTCCAATCTCATCGGAAAACTTAGATTCAATTTCTTGTTTGAGTTTTTGTATATTCACATTAAGTTCCTTCTTGGTGTCTTCTGTGTTTTGAATAACTAACTCTATTTTTCATTCAATTCTTTCTTGGTGTCTTCTGCGTGTTTAATAATTAATTTTGTGTTCTCTTCTGCTTTCTGGTCATTCTCATTCATCTCCTTTTTGGAATCCACTTTGCTTTCTATAATTAAATTTTCTAATTTCCTGTTGGATCTCTCCATGAATGCCATCATCATTTCTTGCAGTAATTGCAGTTCTGATTTCTTTTCCAATTTAGGTGTCTCGTCACTATTTGATTCTGTCGAAACCTCACTGTCGGCTTTATCTCCTTCTTCAGTTATCGATACAAATACTTCTTGTAATGTGTCTTCTTCCTTTTCCGTTTCTGTCTCCCCTACTTCCGGATTTTTTTTCATACCTTAATGTCCTATCTGATTTTTCAGCCATCGTAATTTAATTTTAATCAATTTATCAATTTAGTATTAAGAGAATTTTTAATTTTAGTATTGACGTTATTGTAAATAATTTTAATTCACTTGTATCTAATGATTTGTCTTGAATTGACACTTCAATGTCAATTGAATTTAATTTTTATTATTATTAATACCACGTGCTGGTACCCCCTTTTTCTCGATGCCTACACGATGGGCGCCAAAATATGCTCTGATTGTTGTAACCTTTAACAGAGCTTCTCGTTGTGTCAAAATTTTGTAATGTGCGGGTGAACACAAATGTACCCCGTCGATAGAAATGTTTAACTTTTACACAAATAGCAATAATTGAAATTTAACCTCGGCTTAGCTATTACGATGAGCATAGACTTACCTTCTTTTGACGATTTTTAAATACAAAAATCAATAAAATCGACATTCCAATTTTCAGGTACGGCTTCGCCCATTTCGACTTGTCAAATTTTTAATAAAATTTTATGTATTTCAGATTGAATTAATTTTCACCATCACACCTCGTGGTTATCTTGTAAAATTGATGAAAATGTCCTTTCCATTTATGGTACACTGAAATTCGAAGCACTACCATCGGATCGTGAAACGTTTGCACTTATTAAATTAACGTTAACAAAATTTTTATATAAACTATAACTTTGAACAATATTTTGACTTTAAATTACATTTCTTATAACTAAACAATTTGATTTATAATACTAACAAACATTTTTATATTAACGGAATTAAATTGTTACATAATTGATTATTTTTGTTGACTTGTTCCATGACTTGTTTTTCAAATTATTTTGATACTGAGCTAAATTTTGGTGTCAGACGAAGCTTGTCCGTTCGATCCAATAAGTCTGATGCTCTTTCATTATAAACAAATTCTTTGAATCTTAATGTACGCATTTCTATTGACGTGGTCCACTGGACATTGCAATACGTATAATATATCATTTTGTACGGATTTCCATTTTACAATCTAACTTGAATTAAAATTGCTGTCGAAAAAGATGATTTTTTTCGTGCGTTGGGGAGGGGGAAATCTTCAAAAGACACCGCCAAGATGGAGTTGGGTGGTAGTGTGAGATTTTTACTCACTAAAACCCCCTCCCTTGATGTTAATTCCCAGCAAGGAGATTCTCTCAGAGAGGACGCGGCACGTGTTATAAGTTATAACACATATTCTAATCCTAATTCTAGTAAAAACTAAGACAAGAAGCTTAGAAATTCAATTATTATTAACGAGTGTTGTAATGTTATATCTTTGCATCATAATTAAGGATTTTTAAGTTTTATAGCAAATATTTACGATTGTCGAGAGGATTTCATTTATTATGGATTATGAAGTATTATATTTTTTGGTGTTAGTATAAAATTTCCAACGTTTTAAAGTATTACATTGAATGTGGTGGCATTGGGCAATATATTTTGTCAGCAATATTTTTAATGATGGTCAATCATCGCAATATTATGTTGATGTATACCTACTAGGAAAAAGTGCTAACTGTCGATGTTCTAAAATTCTAGCTGTGTGTTGCCTCATCTTACTAACATCATAAATTTCATACTGTGGATCTCTTCCAAAGTATTGCCATGTGCTACCGTTCATGACACTTAATTAAATGCACCGGCCAGCAAATGAGACATTCAGGGTCAAAGGTGAGTTCATGGAATTAATTGGAACACTCAGAAGTCAACTTACTTGCAATCTTTCTTATAAAGATTAATTGATAAAAAGAAAATATCAAAATTTGTATGTGTTTTCCTCCTTGATCTATTACTGCGAAAAAATTGAAATTAAACTCATACACTACTAATATGAAAAATAACGGAGTTTATTAAACATAATAAAAAGTTAAAAACAAATATTGGCTTTTCTTATTTCTAACAAATTAAATTGTACAATAATAAAAATTATAATTACAACCCCCAAAATGTTTATGCGCAACCGAACTAGTAAAGTAAATGATTCGTCTATACGCGGATAAAAATGCAACGCACAAAAAAATTCTTACCGGAGTGTTTACGTTCTCTCGCACTCTTTCTCTCTCTCGGAATTGTCGCACGTGAAACGTTGGCGTCACCGTGGTTGGATACAGCTTCCGATTTCGACTTGAACAAACCAAACAAAAGAACCAATAAACAAATTTTCTTCGTTGGACCATACAATTAATCGTAGGTAAGTACAGTGGAATTTCTTGTATTTTTAATTTTCCTTTAATTTTTATCCAAAAAAACATAACCATTAAATTCCCATTGGTTCCAAAATTTTCTCATAAATTAATTTCTTCCAATTCTTAAATTCTCAATTATGAATTACTAATACCGTGGAAATGATGAAATTAATTATTAAAATATCGTCTCCTTCTTTAAATAACCTTTGAAACTTTCACTAAATTTACGAATGATTCCAGTATTATTTAAATCAACTTTCAAATACGTCGTCCTTATTTATCAACGAAAACCAACTCTGATCAAAAATTACGTCTTAACGTCACCGTGGACGTCGCCCAACTCTCTCTAATACGTCGTCCCTATTTCATGGACGGAAAACAATTGAAGTTTATTTATTACATAGAATAAAAAACGGATTAGCATTGCCAATTTAAAACTTAATCCTGCATATTGGCAGGACATTCATGTTGTCATAAAAATAAAATAATTTATCAAAATTAATATTGCTGGTTCAAGTAGGTTTCTGTATGAATTTTCTCCGGGTTTCAAACCGTGTATCGTATTTACTATTGAAACTAACAATTAATCTGCCTGGTTTTTGTGTAGTTTGTGGTTCTAATAATTTTTCTTTTTTAGGTTTCCATATCGGGATTGCGTGGGCATTTTTCCATCGTGACTTGTTTGTTAAGTATAAGTTTTTCATGTATTGGTTTGGTGTCTTTTTTCTCTTTTCATTTAATCACTTTTATCGATTTTTAGGTTACACCCAAACCTTTTTCCTTGTCGGGTTGTTAATTTATATGATTAGATCTTCGTTTTCAGTTATGTTGATGGTCTTGTTCTCGAGGAACTTACACATCAGGTCGGGTGGTGTTTCTTCGTACAGCTCGTCCAGTTGTGCAGGGAGATGGATGCCATGATAGGCCGCCAGCTCCAACTGTTCTTGCATGTACAAATCGCACTCCCGTATCCGATGTGTAGGTTCATCGAGAATATCGCACGCCGGACATAGTCCGTCCACCGATTTCCCCAATCTCTTGAGGTGTCGGCCGAACTCGCCATGTCCGGTTAGCATCTGCGTCATCTGGAAGGAATTGTTCATTATTTTATTACTTACCTTGGGGATGAATTGGTAGGTAATTCTACCTACCAGTCCATCGTCCCATCTTTGTTGCCATTCTTTTTGGATTATGTCCTCCATTTTTCTTTTGATGTCCACTCTGTATTTGTAATCTTTCGGGTCTATTCTTACCCCCATAAAGGTGGTTACTTTCTTGTTTCTGGCTTCACGCCATGACAGTAATCGTAAGAGTTCTAAGTCGATTGGGTGGATACCTGCCAAAACACCCGCGGCTATGGACGACACAGTCCTATAACATTTTGCTATCACGCGACAGCAAAATTCATAGCACGATATCAGCCGGGCCAACGTGTGCTTATCCCCTATTCTATGTATCCAGATCTCGCTTCCGTAAGCCAAGATGGGGACTACCGCCCCCTGGTAGATCCTTCGCATAGAGTTCGAGGTGTCCAGGTTCCAACCGCTTTTTGCCATTCGATGCAGCGCATGGACTAGTTTACTGGCTTTGCCGCAAACGTAGTTTACATGCGGTTGCATCGATAGGTTTTCGTTAATAAGGACCCCAAGGTACTTATATTCCCTTACCACCTTTATTTTCTTTCCGTTAAGTCTGACATCTAAATCATAATTATGAACACGCTTCGGATACAAGCACATGATCTTCGTCTTCGTTTCCGAGAGAGCGAGTTTCATGTCCTTGCACCATCCGCTTAATTCGTTGAACGTTTGAAGTTTTTCTTGCAGTTGGATTCGGGAGTCCGCCGTGACGACGGTCGCGATGTCATCCGCGTACGCGAAGGTATGAATACCCTCCTGTTTGTCTTTCTTTAGATAATGATCCAGAAGTGAGTTCCACAGGATCGGGCCGAGGACCGAGCCCTGTCGACATCCCTTCGTGGATCTTTTCCCTACCTTTGAGACCCCGGAGGTGAGAGTCAACTCCCGGGCTGAAAGGTAGCTTTTGATCATGACCTTTAACCTGTGAGGGAGCCCTTTTTCGCTCAGCGAGCGGAACAGGGCTGGCCACCACATGTTATCAAAAGCTCCGGAGATGTTGTAGAAGATTACCGCGAGAAAACCCTTGGCTTTCTTCCGCTTCATCTCCGTAGTATCTATTTTTTCGTAGAATGCCTTAAGGGCGGTTGTGGTACTCACACCTTCCACGAAGCCATATTGGCACCGATCGTGGTAAGGGGTATTACTTTCTAGAATTCTTCTTTTCATTATTTTTTCCAATATTTTGCCGAACACCGGCAAGAGGGTGATCGGCCTATAGTTCTTGATGTTGCTTGTTTCCCCATCTGGGTTCTTGAGTAGGATCTTGAGGACCCCCCTCTGCCACAGCTTGGGGAAATAAGCAACTTTAATGCACGCGTTGTAAATACCCATTAACACGTTTTTGATGACAACATAGAGTTTTTTAAGAAAAGATCCCTGAATGTTGTCAAAACCCGGTGCCTTTCTGGCTTGCGTCGTCCTGATTAGGTCATCCAGCTCGTCGCTTTCGACCTCCCTAACCTGCGCCATGTCCGGCACGCCCCTCAGATTTTCGAAATCCGACCGCATGGTGTGGTGATCCACCGTTGCATCGGAGTTTCGATCGTCGTCGGGGAGTAGACCGTTCATGAGGTAGGTTAGGGTCTTTTCCGGCGTTTCCGTTATCCTCCCGTCCCCGCCACTGAAGGTCACCAGTCAGGACGGCCAACGTAGATCTTCTTCATTTGGGCTTTCCTATTTATTAGATCCTGGATCCTTCTGTGCAAATCGGAGACCATGTCCTCGATTTCGTTTTCGGTGGTTAGATTGTCCGACCTGGGGCCGTTTTCCTCTACCCACCGAGTTAACTCTGTCTCGATGGTTTCCGCTTGGATGGTATCCGGGTTTCTATTCCTACTAATCCTGATGGGATTATTAGGTGCACCTATTTCAAATGTGATGGCTTTATGATCAGTGATAATGACATGTTCCGCAATGTCCCATGAGTGGGTTGCATTGACGGTGTCGCAAGTGCCCAACGTTAGATCTATGTTGCTCTTCCTGCCGAGGGAGTCCTCGAACGAAGGCGGTTTGTTAGGTCGATTGAACACGAAGAGCTCGTGCTGCACAATGAATTCCTCCAGTGCCTGTGCCCTGGAGTTGGAATCTACGGTGTCATACCACACCCTTGATCGACAATTAAAGTCTCCGCAAATATAGGTCTTCCCCTTTTCGCAAACACCCAGTGCTTTCCGGAGGTCTTCGAGTGGAATTTGTATATCCTCTGAGGGAGGAAAATACGTGCCTATAAAATAGTAGGTCACTTTGTTACTGAAGGTAATTGACACGACCGTTACAAACTTGCTGGAAACTTGCGGGAGGAAGGAGAACGTGAGTTCATTTCCTACCGCATCGTTAACCATGATGCAAGTTCGGAAGTGGTCGCCGAAGATTGCTGCCGTCCGTGTGTTCGGAGAGAAGGGAAGACGAAACCCTCCTGCTGCCGCGGGGTAGCAGTAGGGTTCCGAAAGAATGGCCAAGAGAATTTCCTCCTGGGCAACAAAGCGTTGCGCGTCGGCCGTGGCGGCCTCCGAGTTCCTCAGGTTTACCTGCAAGACTTTGAAGGGCTTACTCATTAGTGATGTCTGTAAGCGTTAAAATTGAATGTGCGTAATCCATAAGTCTCGCTTTGTAGACCCTACATGTGTTCGATCCTGTAGTGTGCCTGGCATCGCTATGCTTAGTTCTGACACAGTTAATGCACGCATGTTTCGCACAATCATTCTGCACCCCACAGGCACGTGAGGCGTGTTCCGTGGATGAGCAGAATGCACATGCTTCACTCCCTTTACAGTATTTCGTTGTGTGTCCAAAGCGCCGACACTTGAAGCAGCGCGTAATCGTAATGTGGTCGTGGATGCGATAACTTTTCCAGGAAGCCCTGAACTTCCCGTCCTTAATTGCCGCTTCCCTGACCACGGGGTGAACCTCCAGGATCCACTTGTTGTGGGTCTTTCCTTTAGAGTGCACCGGGTTGATGCTCCTGAGCCAGGAGCTCCCGGCCGCTTTTGTTGCTTTGGGGTAGTTCGCGGTAAATTCTTCGACCACTCTTTCTTTGGACATTGACTTGTCCACTATTTGAATAGAGATTGATGGCCAGGTAGCTGAAGGCTCCCGGGCCACCAATTTCTTTTCCGTTAGAAATGAATTGCCGATCAAGTTTTTGAGTGACGGCTGAGAACATTCAACCATCACTCCATTATTTTTAATGGGGTATACCCTGTCTGGTTTTATTTTGAGGTCGGCCAATTTAATACTGGTTAGTTGGACTTTGGTGTCGTCCGCCGATTTGCTAATGTTCCCTTCGTCAGGGTACACTATCACCTTGTATTTCTTTGGTGGCGCGCTACGAGGGCCGCCAGCGGCCGCCTTCTTAGCTGCCTCCAAGTAGTCCCTAGGGGGGTTCTGCTTATCATTCATTGGCGCTACTTTGCTATGGGTGACCTGAAGGGTCGGCGCAACATTCATAGAAGGGGCGGTCTTGGCAATGGCCTTGACCACCTCTTCTATTAAGACTTTGGTTTGAGGAGGGGAGGCTGAAGGCGCTCCCGTCCCCCTTTTATTTCTCATTATTCCGTCGACGCAAAGCTCTTGTATCAGAGCCTCCATATTTTTAACCCTCTTCAGGGCCTCTTCCCTGAGATTCAGGGCTTCTTTACTTCGCATTAAGAAGCGACGCACCTCGTGTGCGTCCTCCATCACCTTTCTAGTTGCTTCTCTTAATTTTTCATCTGACCATGTATTTGATTCGGTGGTTACGTCGGTTCCTTCGTTACTAGCCAAACCAGGAGTAGACTTAACGGTCTCCTCCTGGGTTTCGTTCACTGGGGTAGCTGTATTGGTTTCGGTTTATTTTTTGTTCTCTTCTTCTTTTTTGTATTCTTCTTCCATTTTCCGTTTCTTATCCTTCTTTCTTTCGTTTTTTGTTCGCTTTTTTTTATTCGTTTCTTCGCTTTCAGATTCTTGGATAAGGTTCAATTTTTTTTTTTCCTTGAGTATTTTTTCCAGGTCATAATCATCGCTTTCTTCGCTGGACGAGGTGTAGGTTTCCATGTTTTCTAATGTTCCTTTCTTTTTTTTCTTATTTCTTTTCGTTTTGGGGAGGAACGGTCGTTCCTCCTCGCTCTCTTCGCTATTTTCGGATGTCTCTCGCACTCTTTTGTTTTTCGCGAATTTTTTCGCGTCGTCAGTACTCTGACTACGCGTCGTTCTCTTGGGTTCTTCTTTCTTTTTGGGTTTTGGATCATTTGCTGTCTCTCTTCTGTTCAAGATTCTTGCATCGAGTATTCTGACTTTGGGCGTTTCTACAACCATATTGCTCGATTTCGATTTTCACTTGCTACATGGACGGAAAACAATTGAAGTTAATTTATTTATAAAAATAAAAAACATTTTGAGGTTGTTGCCAACCTCATCAGAAAATGGACCCTGCAAATTGGCGGGGAGTTCATGTTTTCATTACAATTATAGAATCATTCTTAGAGACTTTTTTATCAAGTTCTGGTCGTTTTTTATGAATTTTTTAATCGGGTTTCAAACCGCGTGTCATTTGGTATATTGTGACATACATATAATCTGCCTATTTTTGATATGTTGTTTACTGATTTGTTTTATGTTTCAGGTTTCCATACTGGATTGCGTGGGCGTTTTTATTTCATCAATGTTGGTAAGTATTCGTTTTCATGTCTTGATTTTGAGTCTATTTTTCATTTTCGATCGTTATTTGGCTTTTTGGGTACACTCAAACCTTATTTCTTATCAGGGTTATTAGTTTTTAAGATTAGATCTTATTGGTCACGGTTATTTCTCTCGTTGTCAATAGTGGTTGCTATGGATTGTGCAAGGGCCATAAGGCGGGCCTTATACACTTTACACAGGATTGATCCTGTGGAGTGCTTGTTGTCACTGAGCTTCGCTCTGACACAGTTGACGCATACATGCTTAGCAAGTTCCTTTTGCACTACGCAGTCACGTGAAGCGTGTTCTGTTGAGGTGCAAAAGGCGCATGTTTCATTTCCTTTGCAAAATTTGGCTGTGTGGCCAAAACGTTGGCATTTATAACATTGGACAATTCCGATGTGATTCCGTACCCGGTAGCTTTTCCAAGCCACTCTGAATTTACCCTCCTTTATTATTGCTTCATGGACCAGGGGGTGAACCTCCAGGATCCATTTGTTGTGAGTTCTTCCTCTGGTATGTACGGGATTGGCTCTTTTGAGCCATGAAATCCCGGCCATATTGACCACCTCGGGAAGACTCCTTTCTATTTCCGTTGTAATTTGATTCTTAGAGACGGATCTGTCCACCATCTGTATAGCAATTGATGGCCAGGTAGCTGAAGGCTCCCGGGCCATCAATTGGTTCTCCGCTAGTAGAGTGCTGCCTACTAGTTTCTTGACCGAAGGGTGGGAGGATTCCACCACAACACTTTTGTTTTTCGTCAGATAGAGCCTATCTGCTTTTATGCCAAGATCCTCCGCTCTGATGCTAGTCAGGGCGGATTTTGTGTTTTCTGCTGACTGGAATAAGCTACCCTCTCCAGGGTAGACAATTACTTTATATTTTTTATGTGTGCTCCGGGGGTTGCTGATGGCGGCCCTCTTCATTGCTGTCAGGTATTTCCTGGGTGGGTCGTGCTTCGTGCATTCTTCCTTAGGGGAAGAATCCGTTTCCTTGGGTTCCCGAACCTTGAGGAGGTTCGGGGGGTTGGACTCTGCCAAATTTTTCCCAGGTGGGTCTTGCTTTTTGGGTTCTTCCTGAGGGGAAGAATTTGTTTCTTTGAGTTCCCGGACCTTGAGGAAGTTCGCGGGGGTGGCAGGGGCAGGAACCGCCTCTGCTGTATTTACTTTGGACGGGGGAAGGGTGGCTGAAGGCTCACCCGTCCCTCGTTTGTTGTTATTGCCCTTCAGTATGAATAGTAGAAGTTTGAAGGTGCTTTCTTTCATATCTTCTAAATTTTTTAGTGTGTTTTTCCTTTCGTCGAGTTCTTCTTTGCTTAATATGATGAATTTCATTATTTTATGCGTGGCTTTCGATATGTTGGAAAATATTTCTTTCGTCCATTCCGTTATTCCCAAATGGCTTTCACTTGGTGTTTCTGTTTATTCTATTCCATGTTCTTCTTTATTTTCTTGCATCGCCTGTAGGATTCTGGACAATGTTTCGATCAGCTCTGTGGATGTTTCCAAATTGTATTCACTTTGTGTCTTTTCAGTTTCATAATTTTTTCCTTTTGTTTCATTACTGTTTTCACTTAGCGTTTCTGTCTCTTGTTTTTCATGTTTTTCTTTTTCTTACTTCGCCAATCTGGCACGTTTCCTTTGGTTTTTGTTTGGTTTCTTTTTTGCTTCCTTTCGAATTTTTCCTTGTTTTTCGTTGTCCGAGCTATTGTTTTCTTCATCTTCAAGTGTGGACAATTCTTTGGGCCACTCGTGGGGACTTTCTTCTTCGTCTGTCTCAGGATTGTTTCTACGTTTCTTTTCATTTTCTTCGATTTTTGCTGATGAGGCCATATTAGACGATTTCGACTTTCTCTGTTTTTTAATATGGACGGAAAACAACTTAAAATTACGTCCTCACCCTTTGGTGGACGAAAACTCACTACTCTCCTGTTCCGTTATCAAATTTTCCAAAATTCTCCCACCAACGTTTCCATTCGAGCATGCACTTTTCCGCGAACCGCCACTTTATTTAAAATTCAAAATCCTACATGAACAACTAAAAATAATTGATTTAATTTGTTATTTATTATTTTAATTAATGAACACAACAATAGTCAATATTTATTCTTTTTACAACTTATTTTTATTTTCCAGGGTTTAGCGGCGGATGCATCTTTCATCTTTCTGAGGCAAAGCAGTTATTTAATTTACTAGATCATGGAAAAATCAGATACAACTAATTCATTCATCTGTTGAGGTCTTATATTTAATGCAGAAAGACTTATGAGTGTTTCAACTTTTGACCAAATTACATCACACCACCCCCCTATGATAAGCAGACCATGACAGTATATTGATGTTGCAAATGCAATTGCAAATATTCCACAATCATATGCATTTAATTGGGGCTGTACTCCATGAAACACTGATCTTGGTTGTAAACTAGCTCGTCAATAGCGGCGGCGAGAGCCGTGGGTTGTGTCAAAGAAACGCCCCAGAGAAATCAAGGAAACAGCTTTGCTAACACACACAAATAAAATCAACAATAAGGTGTTCATTGTCGGAAGGCGATGAGATCAGCGATGTCGGATGTAATGGGTATTAGCAGACCAGAACCGGTACAGTAGCAACAACATTGCCACCAAGAATCACTCCCCAAAATCAACCAAAGGAACGTTCGAGTGGTCATATAAAAATTCCCACAAAAAGATGGAACCACATCGAACCTCCAACGATAAAACAAACGGTAGCGACCTCGATGAAATGCCGCACCCTGTACATTGGTCACACATCGCCGCCTTCATAAAAAAAGAAACATAAAATCAAAAATAAACACAGAAAAAAATATCGAACATAAAATTTCAAATTCAAGATTTGAACTTATGTCGACCACTTCGGAGTCCCTCTGCCAATGCATTTCACCAAACGCCGCTCGATGTAATAAGTGGAAATAATACTCAATTCAAGTCAATTAAACAAAACATAATTATATCTTATAATTAACAATTAATAAGTTTATCAAATATCAACTTGAACATTCGATCCATTTCACACTTGCGAATGTAAACGAGATTAGATTGCCGTATATCACCTCGCTGCAGGAATGCAAAACTTGCAAGGCCATCTGAATCTTGGCAACCACTCTATGAATAAAATGCAGGGCAAAAAAAAAACCAAAATGTTAACACATAAAAAAATACAGGAATAGGCCAAGGGTGAGTTCCATCGTCATCGTTCTCCAGGTGTTAGGAGCAAAATTGGCCAAATTAATTAACGAGTAACTGTGAAGTAATTAGCAACAAAATTAGGTGACTTACCAATGTGAAAGGAAGCAAATCTTTCACAGGAAGTATTGACCATGGGGTCCAACAAAAAAATGTACGATCCGGGAAACCTCCACCATCCTACAACCACGAATGTAAAATCCCCTAATGGGTTTGGAGCGCAAACAAATCCAAAATCATTCGTATTGCCGGACGGGAACCCTCACAAAATCGTAACCATCCCTTGTTAAAATTTGGAACCAAAAGCCATAATCACTTCACAGCACCTTCAAAATCGACCAGCTCGCTCGAGAGCTCACCGATGACTTCTTCCATACCCGCGTGCGCGTGTCTAATTCGTGTCAATCACGTTCGCTATACAGGGCGTTACGAAAGTATCGCTAGATGTAATTATTTGAATTTGAATAAATTCAAAATGTTGCGAAAAGTGAAAAATTTTCGTAACAACGCGATGGCAGCAGTGGTGGTAACTTCTCTTCTACAACAATTATATTATTATCATTACTTTGACTATAATCTTTATGGAAATGTATGCTTTTATCAAGTTCCTTGTCGGGTTTTAATGAAGGGATGCGATTAATCTGTTGTATATTGTCATCTTCAAATTCTGAACAATTAATATTTTTGTAGGAAAAATGTAATCTCTTTTCAGTTCTAAATTTTTTTAGTTCCTTTAAAGTTATATCTTCATCTTCGTTAGCTAATTTTGGTGATTTGAAATTACCTAATATGTATAAACCTTTTAAGAGCTCGCTGCGGAAAGAGGGAATGATGTTGAAAGAAGCCTCTAATCTTTTGTACAAATTTAAAAAACTAAACGTCGTATCAATGTAATTCTTTTTTTATATTAATAAGGAAAGACTATTGAAGGCAAGAACCAATTTTGAGCGCTTTAAATTAAAAGTAAATAGGTTAATTTAATTTATGGAAAAGGACAATTTTGAATTTTTATGGCAACCGATCTTAATGAAACTTCGTTATTGCCTTCTGCAGATCATTATAAGGACGAAACCTGATTTTGAAGCGATTTCATCATCAATTATAGAAAACTTGTACAAAACTTGTAAATCAAAAAGTGCCCTTAATGGAGTTTTAAACTATATAAAATCAACTTAATGCACAAAGGGTTCAAGGGTTCCCTTAGATATGGCGCAAATAATTTTTTTAAATTTTTTAAATCTACAAAAGATTAGAGGCTTCTTTCAACATCATATCTACTGCTTCCCTCTCTCTCTTTCCGCAGCGCGCTCTTAATGACGTTACTCTACTGAGTGCGACATATAACATTTGTCTCGTAACTCTTGTGGATTTTCTGAAATCAATGCAAACATGCTGATACGTTTGACCTTGACTTTTATGGATGGTTAATGATTCTGCTGGAACTATTGGAAATTGATTTCTTATTATTGGATATTGTAGTTTATTCGATAAATTCAATGTATTACGGTGGTCCAAAATAAGGGTGATTTGAAGAATTAACATTTTACATATTTTTTCATCTTGACAACATTAATTGTCTCTTCGGCCGTATCAGATTTTGGAATATCTAAAATTTGTTGACATGCTGTTGCTTCAGAATTATTTTGAGACCCAAATGAAGTCTTTCAATGAACGCTGTCTGTAAAATAAAATAAAATGTAAGAGAAAAAACATCAAATTATAGTTTCAGTAATTGCAAGGATGTAATAATAATAATAAAAAACAAATTGGGTAAAAATTTTTTGATCTTTGTTAATTTGGGCGAAAGCGTAATTACAATTAAAGTGATAATTAAAGTGGAAAGAGGACGGGACGATATTTCGGTTAAATTGGATATTTGGTTGAACGCGCCTGCTCGGATTTTTGTAAAAGATAAGTTTGGAAGAATACGGGACTCTCTCGACGTCCAGCAACGAGGGCGGAGGTATTTAATTTATTTTTGGACTCTCCTCGCGTTCACGAACGAGAAAGGACGTATTGGGAGCGGATTAAAGTTTTATAGAGAGTCAACTCACGTCTTTTGTAAAGGACGGACGTAAATTTTGGTTTGAGTCGTAGAAACGTTTGAAAATTTAAAGTGAAAAGTTTGTAACAGTTGATGAGATTATTTTTAATTTATAAAAGAAGTCAACTAAGTAAAGATAGAACAAGAAGAAAATAGTAACCAGATTATTTTTAACAATAACAATAGTGGATGAAGCATGGTGAAAATATTTGGTACCACTGGTTTCAAGGATATTTTTTGGTTATGTTACAAAGAAATGGTTAAGAATTATTTACAATACTTACGTTATATTCGACTTGGTTTTAATTTATGAACAGTAATCTATGGTTCATCACTTTTCCAATTCGTTCGAGAGTCCAGAAGAATCAAGCAGGCACGTTTTTTCGATACACTGGTTCCGGAAGTCTACGCGGCTGGGTATTACAACGACAACATTCGGTAAGACACTTTAAGTGATATTTAGTTCGAAAAAACGATACGTACGCGCGTAATACAAACAATAGTGCGGTATAAAATTACGGAAGGGGTAGAATTTTTATTTTTATGAATTTTTGTATACTCAATTTGTTTTCTAGTTTAATTTTATGTTTTGGTCTCATTATTAATAATAAAAAAGAGGTTCTAATTTTAATTGATTTATTTGGGTACATTTGTTTTCAAATTTACAGCATAGATAAGACAAAATTTGATACAGCGTTAAGTTTTGAGTTCTTATAAGTTTTAAATGCAAGCAAGCATTGTTGCAAAGTGTTTTTTGTACATAATCTGGACCATTTACCCACATTTGACCCTGAAGAGTTCTCATTGCCGGCCGAGGCAATTTAAAAAAGAGTCGTAAGCTAAAACCTCGCTATAAAAAATAAATTCAGTAGCTAAACACGGCAGTATGTTTTGCTTTGCAGATTGGCGTTAATATATTATCTATTTGATTGTTTTTCATATATTCTTTATGCATTAATTTTGCCTTATTTCCAACTCGATCTGATAAAAAATTTAACCAAACAATAATTGTAAGCTCATCTGTGTTGGGTTTCAACGTAATTTTTTCCAAGACTCCGCATGCTCCATTAACCAATCCATCTTCTACGTCAATGTTATATGTGAGCATATACTTAATGCCAATTTTAAATCTAATTAAATTAGGTAAACCATTTAATTCAGTTGTTTCTTACTTCTTAGTGACGTTAGCACTGATTTTTTTGTAGAATCGGATACTTTTCCTAAGATGCTGTCTACTGCTTCTGATCTATATTCGATACCATCATGCTGATTAATTTTTAATTCGTTAAAATTATCGACATTTTTATTTTCTCCATACAAATAAATTGCTTCTTTTGGTACATCAACTTCATTTACTTCTCTGGTTTTTATTAATGTTATATCATATTGCGATGTTCTACTGCGATTGATACGCCAATGGCAATTCATAGTAACGTTAACTTATAAGAATCACAAACTTTCATGAGATTTCGAATCCGAAAGAGTAAATAAACAAAATTTGGTGGGGATTACCTAACCCTGGTCACTCCAAATAAATTGAAAATTTCCTATTGCAAAGAGGAAGGTTTATATAGTATACTGACATAATTTTCACAAGCGAAGATATAATCAAAATTTTGAGTAAATCGATTTTGAAGTTTGCAAATTTACATGTAAAATTAACGAGATTCCCGCGCGTCTCTCATTAACACTTGGAGTATTTTTGCCTTCATCCCGGTTTGCTTGATGGGTGGCGCCTTCTCGTATGTTTAGCTCTGCCGCGGAGTGGCGTACGCAAATGAAAAACCGCCCGGAGGGCCGTAGGGTAGGTTTTTTGTTGCGCCCAATTCTGTCCGTGCCAGATTATATTTATTACTAATATCCACTAATCACACCCCCAATCTATCCGAATTTCAAAGAAAAATTCAAATCGGAAACCGGGATGAAGGTAAAAATCGTTAATTTTACATGTAAATTTGCAAACTTCAAAATCGATTTACTCAAAATTTTGATTATATCTTCGCTTGTGAAAATTATGTCATTATACTATATAAACCTTCCTCTTTGCAATAGGAAATTTTCAATTTATTTGGAGTGGACAGGGTTAGGTAATCCACCCCCAAAATTTAATTTAAAACGGTGATATAAAAATACATTTGAAAGATTAATTTACAAAGAATACAAAAGTTTGAAAACCAAAATGTAACATGAAAACAAATATGATCCTAGTATTAAAAAATTGTCAAATCAAACCTAGTAATAAGAAATTTAAAAATTGTTATTTTGTTTAATTTTAAAGTGTTAGAAATAATTCGTTAAAGTTGCACGAACTTAAAAATTTACATGTCGACAAACGTAGTGAACTATTCCTAAGTTGAAGGTCGGGTCAAAATGTGCTTAACCTATAAACAGAAAAATCAAACATTAAAAAGTGACAGTTAATAAAAAATTATACTCACAATTAAAATTTTATCAAGTACGTTGGAAGTTTGGTAACCAAGGATAAAAATCAACAAAAAAAAGAGTCCCTCCAAGTGGTAGAAAGCGGGTGGTTGTGCGAATTTTGCTCCCGACTTTAAAGTGGTTAAAGGGAGTTCCTCCCAAGTGGTAAACGGGCAGACGTGCTGACTTGCACTCCCGTGAAATTTAATTAAAAAGTTTGCAAAAGTGCAAGATTTTGAGGATCTACAAATAAAATAGTGGTTAATAATATTGATTACACGTGGTGAAAATAGCAGAAAGTGGAATTTACTTACCAAAGTAATAATTTATTAAAAAGTGCGATAACACAAGTTGAAAATATTTTTGTGCAAAAATTTGGTTTGGAGTCACAAGCAGATCCAACACGAGGAATAAATTGGAAAGAGAGGTTAATGGTCCGAGCCAACGAAGTTGTGGTATAAAGCTGCCTACTGTGAGTACAATTAACAGCAATAAAACTATTACTTTGCATAGACAACGCGCGGTCACATTTAAATAAAAGAAAGTGCAACGATTAATTAAAATTAAAAACTTATTTTTAATATTAAGTGTTTGGGGTTTATTATAATAAAAAACAATTTTTGTCATTTCATGTGTTTATTGATTAATTTATTGTTCAAAATACATCATATTTTTGAAATTATTGGATTATTATTTGCGAATTTTTGTGTTCTCGTTTTATTAACTCCAGATATTAAGATATTAAGGAAATTTCTACAGAATCTACACTGCAGGTAGGAGATCTCATGCAAATAAAAGAAAGTTTAGCAGAGGCATTATTTAATTTATTTAATATTTCAATTTTGCAAAACGGAAATTCCGTTTTTCCATTAACAATTATAAGAATTGCTATTGACGAGGTCAGATCCAGCCTCCTCATAGTAATATGTTGTCATTTTTCCTACTGCTAAATTATTTAAAGCAGTTATAAATTCTATATCATTTTTCTGTCTCATAATTTCGGTTAATTCATAATATTTAAATTCGCTCCACAGCGGATTTTCATCAAATAGCTCTCTCATTTCATGCTTCTTTGGCATTTTAATAATTGAACTATCCATTACTGGTGGTAGTTGCATTAGATCTCCAACGCAAGTGACTGACACTCCTCCAAACGATTGATTATTGCCCATTATTTGTCGTAATCTAGTATCTACACGGTTAAAAACTGTGCTACCCACCATTGATATTTCGTCTATAATTAAAAACTTTAAATGAAATAGTTTCTCTCGAATGCCATTTGCCATATCTGATGCTAACTCTGGCATATTGTACAGTACTGGTGTGCTGTGACAATTTCTCTGCTTATTAGAGGTTGTCACTATACAGAACTGTCAACCGTGGCTAACTTAAAAATTTTAATCAAACTTCAAATGTTTCAATCCTTTACAACCAGTATTTTTGGTCTCTCCCTCAACTTTCTATACAAATCTTTGACCTCCCTTGTTCGTTTCTTTCACTTCAAACTCTCAGATTCTCTCTTTTCTCGTCTCAAATTCACAAAACCAGATCACAGCTATATCACTACGTGTATACAGGACCGTCTTTATACAATCTTTATAATCAAAAATTATTTACCTGAATTATACAAACAAATTATTTGATCAGCAAAAGCCAAACATATTTGACAGGGCAGTACACTATTTGACTAATCAATCCAAATAGTTTATTTGGCAAACATCCCATTTAATTTTTGAGCAACTCTGTAGAAGTGATATAGATTAGGTTTTTTGAAGTTCTCCTTGAACATTACGCAAACGTTGGTATTTTTTAAATAAAAATTGAATATTCCCACGCGCAACTTGCTCGGAGCATTTGAAACTTGCGTCACTTCTGCTGTGTTCAGAGCTAAACTTTCGGGATGTGGATTTTTAAAATGCACATAATTTACACATAATTCTGATGTACTTATTTTTTTTGTAGCATTACGGATTACCAACTTACTAAGGTAGGGGTGCTGAGTTCATATAAAGCTAGCACCTCCACCATTAAAACGGTTATAACTTTAAAACGATACGCGCACAAATTTTCTGAAAGTGCACTAAATTTACACATAATTATAGACTATTTTAATTTTTGGTTCGAGAAACTGGGGGTGCTAGCTTTATACAGGTAGGAAATCTAGTATAGCCAAACAAAAAATTTGGCAAATGTGATTAAACTTATTTGGCACGTTCGGCACACGCCATAGTCCACTGTTTAGCAAACAGGTAAATAATTGTTGTGGCAAACAATAACCAAATATTTACCTAGCATTTTTTAGCCTAATTTATTTGGTCAGTACACTATTTGGTGTAGCAGTTTGGCAAAATAAGCCAAATATTTGACCGTTTAACATTTAACATCTGGTTCATTCCGTGACAAAATTTTAGAAGTAATTCATTTATTTGAAGTACCGTAAAAATAATTTTTAACCGTAAAAAAATGCACGTGTGTTAATGGAGCTGCAAAACTTGAGATCGATTTGACGCGAAAACTGTGAATTATACAATTCTCGTTTTATTTATCACGCTAAATTTCGAGGATCAGTTGCTTAATCAACAAATACCATTAATAAACTTGATAGACTAGAATTCCAGGTTTGGTTTCAATTACTTTTCGCTTGGGCAAGGAGTGTCGAAGGATATTGGGATCCCTATGATCAAAGCAAAACGCAATCTATAACATCAAACTGATGAAGGTAATAATGAGTTTTACATCAACTAAAGTATTATATTCCTTTAATTTGTGATTGAATTTTTGTCCGGAAAAATTAAAGTTAACGTCTGTTGCTCGGAGTTTTCTCGAAAATTTGAATATCCATAACTTTGTAAAAAATTAAATTAAAATGATGATTATTGAAGATCTATCGATTGACATTAGATGTACTCATAAATACAAAATGGGAAGTAAAATATAAAAACATGTCTCCAGTGCCCCCCCCCCCAAGAAATTCGAGAATAACTCCGCGAACTTTGAGGCTCAAACAAAAATAATCGAAACTCTTGAGGGGCAAACGATGCTCTAACGTTTGACACCAAATTTACCCAAAAATTAGATTCGGGGGGGGGGGTGCTATCTTGTCTACAGTGTCCCTAAAGATTTTTGCTTATACCTTCGCAATATACCTATCTGTGTCTTCAGCGCTAAATTAAATAGTCAAGTGCGGCCTTTATGCTTTTACCCTAAAAGGCATAAGGGCACGTGCCCTCATATCTGAAATCGAAAACAACAAATATTCAAATATTTTGAAGGATTCTCAAAATTTCCACCTTGATGCCGTCCTGGCGCGACGAGCGCGAAAAAATTTTTAATTTGGAAAACGGTTTCGGGCGACAAATTTCGAGCCCCGCCTTTTCGAAAGTAACACTTTTTTTCGTCGAACGTCCGATAATCCGGCAAATTGCAGAAATGCAAATTTTGAAAAATTTCGATTGCAAACCTCGACCTTTTTGGTGGAGATTAAAATTTCGATTTTTGGGTGGCCTCAAATTTGGATTCGCATTTCCGCAAAACAATACGTAGGTCTTATTTAAAGTATTCGACAGGTAACTAATAAGTAAGTTGTCGCTTTTTTTTTTATTTAAGTCCACAAGGTCAAATTGCGTAATCGTGTGCAGATTTGTTAGGCGACCCAGATTAGGTCTTTGGTTGTTTTTCGTGCGTCAGCGCGGTGACGCTTACGTGTCCTTCCGACTCTTACCCCGGATCTGGGAGAACTTGAAATGCGCGACATCTTATTGCCCTTGAGCAGTTATTAAATGCACCTTCATGTTGACCTTGAAATCTCCTTCAAGGGCGCAGTTACGGCCCATAAGGCGAATTTTAGAAATCTTACAAATTTGCCCAAATTAAAGTTCTCGATAGACACCGTCGTTGGCTTTAAATTGTTCCAAGACACGTGACCTTGAAAATTATTTTTAAGGCCGAAATTTGTCGCCAAATCGAATTTTGAATTTGTACCGCGGATATGCAATGCGATGTCGGATCCGCAATATTCGAAAGAAAATCGGAGGCCGAAGGCCGACCCGTACAGGAATAACAAGTGGGAGGCCGAAGGCCGACCCTTATTATTAAAAGCAATCGGGAGGCCGAAGGCCGACTCGGGTTCGCTTCACCATTGAGACGCCAAATCCGGACCAAAGAAATCCGAGATCTCACATGCAAACCAACACTCGACCATGGAATCCTTAAAAGTTCTAAAAACCGGTCGGTAAGCCCATAAACAATCGGGAGGCCGATAGGCTGACAGCGAGGCCACAGGCCAAGGCCGATTTTCAAGCGGCTAGTTTTGTATTAAACACATAAATTTGAGCAAATCACTCACTCACTCATTCATAATCTAGTGCGTATAGCTACGAGGGTTGTGGAGAGTTGAAATTGTGAATACCCGTGTGGTTTTACGAGTATTGAACGGGAAAATTTTCCCGTTTTTCATGGGACGTAACGGAGGGGGTGAAATGGCGCTTCAAAGTGGTCACAAAATTTCGGCATTCACTTTGGAGAGTTGAAATTTTTCAGGAAGCTCCGGGCGGTGGGCGAAACAATTTTTTCTTTTTCTAAATTTTTTTCCAGCGCTTGGCAAGAGGGCTCCTCGCGGTTTTTCGTATTTTTGTATCTACTTCCCGAGTTTTCGTCCGATCGACCTGAAATTTGCTAGAGGGGCGGGGGCGGCGAAAACGGACAATCGGTATGACCAAATTTTCCAATTGTTTGTCCCGCTACCGTTTAAGGGGGGGTAAAAATTCGCTTATTTTCAGATTAAAGTTTCAGATTAGAGATTAAAGTTTCAGAGTAAAGATTTTTTGGTCTCATTTGGATCCTCTCGAATTTAGAATTGCATTGTTGCAAAAAAAAATGCCTAGGTCCCAGATCGCTTTCGAGCTCTAAGCGAGACGACGATTTTAATTACATATTTTTGCCGTTTTTTGCGCTACGCCGGGCGGCGTCGAACGGATCGCGAAAAATAATACACCGTCGTCGAGCCGACTGTATGCCCGACAAAATTTGTAGATATACTTTTTCTCGAAAAATGAACTGGTTTCGAGTAATCGTAATATACAAATTAAAAAACGGCAAATTTAAAAAATTATGGTTTGCCTTAGTTTAATTTTGATCTGTCCAAGTGATTTGTATTGTTTATTACTATAATTTAATATTTTAACTAATTTACTTGTATAAACAATTAAACATATTATGTAATTAATATCAAACGAATTTTTTAATTACTTCTAAAATATTAATTCTGACGTCATTACGCCCATAGTTAAAATTTGATTGCACATAGACGGCACGGCATTCCGCAAATTTCTAATTTTTTTTAGAAAATGACAATTTTAAAAATTTTTCAATGCAAACATGTTATATTATTGTTAAAATGAAAATATAAAATAAGTGCTTTTAAAAAATATGAGTTACCATGTTAAATTACAAATTAAATTTCGTAACTTTGATATCTCAAAGTAATTTGTGTATTTTATCGAGTTAAACATTTTTTTGAGTTAACATCTAATTTATTAATATTTAATATAAAATGAAGTGGAATCTACTAAATGGGAAAGTAATGTGTTGTCACATCAGATTTTTTTTCATACAAGCATAAATAAGCGAGTTATCGGCAAAAAATCGCGTTGGGGAGCTAAAACCCCCGATTGTGGGGGACACCAGCATGGGATTTTATGGGGGTTCATTGGAACACTCCAATGTACATCTCTGCCAAAATTCAGCTTGCCCGGATTTTTGCTAATTAAAAACCTTCCTTGTCTGGACAATTTTAATCTGATGAGAATTGTTCCTAAAAATAAAATTAATATAGATATAGACGAATAAACAAATTTCAGCTTGCCCGGAATTTTATGCAAGTTCAAACCATTTTTTTCAGCTTCATTGTCCGATTACAAATTAAGAAAATGAAATTCTTAGTTATTTTCGTGCAGATCAAATTTTCTACTCAAAGCTGTGATATTTTTAACGCAACTTTTTTAAAAAAAAACAGAAACAAATTTTTCAATGAGTTTTATTACTTAAAATTTTACAATATCGAGCGGTTCTACCTATCCCTACCCCAGCTTTTTGGAATTTTTATCTTATAACTAAATTATTGTATGTCATTTAAAATTACAGCTACTGTCAATAAATTAAAACTAAGTAAAGGACTTAGGTTCATCCTACAATAGTCATATAAATGTGTCGATAACACTGTAATGTACGTAGTAATTATTTACATAATTATTATTTGAATAAAATAAATAAAATAAAAATATCTATCGAAGAATATCTCTAGTTAAAATTTTCACATAGAATTGTCGCCAATATGTGTTCTTCGGTGCTTTTCCAAGCTTCCTTTCTGCGAATATTTCGAATCGCAGATCTCACACACAAATGGGGTCACTCCCGTATGAGTCCTTACGTGCCTCGTCAAGTCACCCTTCCGTAAGAACTTAAACTCACAAACGTCACACGAAAACCGCTTTTCTCCCGTATGGATTCTAAAGTGTTCGGTTAAATGACTTTTGCGCGAAAATTTGCAATTGCAGATTTCACAGTAAAACGGCTTTTCGCTCGTATGAGATATTACGTGTGATTTCAACAGAACTTTTCGAGAGCATTTATAATCGCAAATTTCACACGCGAAGCTGTTTTCACGATTATGCGTTTTTCTGTGCTTTTCCAAACTGCTTTTATACGAATATTTGTAGTCGCAGATGTCGCACACGAAGGGCGTCACTCCTGTATGGGTGGTCAAATGTCGCGTCAAATCCCCTTTCCGCAAAAACTTGATGTCACAAACTTTGCAAGTAAAGCGCTTTTCGCCGGTGTGAATTCTCAAGTGCTCGGTTAAATGACTTTTTCGTGAAAATTGACAACAGCAAATCTCGCAGTAAAATGGCTTTTCGCTCGAGTGCGACACTAAATGAGATTTCAGAAGAACTTTTCGAGAACATTTGTAGTCGCAAATTTGACACGCAAACGGTTTTTCGCCCGTATGAGTCTTTAAATGCTGATTCAAATTGCTTTTGTGTGAACACTTATACTGACAAAGATGACACGAAAACTGTTTCTCGCATTTGTGAATACTTAGATGCACTTTTAAACTTCCCGATTGTGAACACTTGTAATCGCACACGTTACAGGAGTAAGGTTTCTCGCCCGTGTGGATTCTCGAGTGCTCGGTCAAGCGACTTTTGCGAGCGCATTTGTAGTCGCAAATTAGACACGAAAATGGTTTTTCGCCAGTGTGAGGTAGCACTTCGGTTTTACACAGCAAGTCACTGTTGTAACATACAAATTCTGGGGCTATTTGTACTCCCACGTCTTTTTCCAATTTTGGTTCCAACACTGAGCTCTCTTCTTTTATATCGATGGAATAATGCAAATCTTCGACCTTAATTTGGACCTCTTCTATTTTTTCCGTTTTAATTTCATAGTCACAAATTAAGATGTCTACAGTTTCAGAAGCATTGGTGGTTTGTTGTGAAACTTGGAACTCCTTCGGTATGATCACTTCATCCATGTCGAAAGTCAAGATTTGACCCGAGTCTCTTGTGGTGCCACCAACAATTTTTTCTTGCTTTCTTCAATTACTAATCATATTTAAAGCGACATATTTGATTGCTATTATGAGATGCAGGCTAAATACAGTGAAATTTATCGATTACCGTCAATAATAAACCAATGAACTGCAAGAGTGACATCTTATGACATGGCGTCTACCACACAGTCATGCCAACTTCAATTGTTTACATCAAAACATTGTAGCAAATATACAGGATGTTGCAATAAATTTTAACTCGACATCTAAATCCAAATCAAGTTTTAATTTAAGGGCGCATTTAAAATGTATGATTAAACTCGAGTTAATTTAACCAATGGTTTAAATTATAATAGACGTGAAATTTTACGTGATTTTTGATCAAAACTTTGAAAGAAATCGTGAATGGACCAAACTCGGTAATTAAGTGTAAAATAATATAGAGAAGTAAAAATCTAATTTTTCTGGTGTACAAATACAGGACAATTTTGTTAAAAAATTACAAAACAAAGAATTTCATCAAAAATGCTACATGTTTATCTATTAACGCCCACGCTGCAAAATCTAAGCAAGATAGCGAAAAAAATCAAGAGGATTTTTTGTAGAGCACAATATTATCTAAAAAAAAGGTACCCAAGAATAAACATCTAAGAGAAGTAGTTTAGGCGTGAGAGTCATTTGAAGTTGTCTTCTAGATACGTCAACTTTGATAAAATCCCGATAAAAATCCGGGCAAGCTGAATTTTGGCAGAGATGTACATTAGAGTGTTCCAATGAACCCCCCAAAAGTCCCATAAAATCCCACGCCGGCGTCCCCCACAATCGGGGGTTTTAGCTCCCCCAACGCAATGTTTTGCCGATAACTCGCTTATTTATGCTTGTATGAAAAATTATAATCAGACCATAATTGAAGAGCATAAAATTTTCTATCAAATAGTTTTTTTTTCATATTTTTCCATGGCACACTAATACTTAAATTATTGACCAAAAACACGACCCACGCTTAAAATGGCACAATATTGATTCGTTGCAGGGAGAGAAATGTTTTCGGGCACGGGAAATGCTTTTAATAATAAATTAATTGAAATTTTTTTGGGCAACCAACCGTTTTCACAGAAACTCTGAAAATAATGAACAAGGTGTAGTTAAAAAAAATAAATTCACAAAATTAATTTAATAAATGCTCAAAATGGCCTCCCTCATTTTCAGCACACAGGCGTGCTCTTTTCAAAAGGTGTTGCACGGTATTATCTAATACGTTTTAACAAAGTTTTAACATTAAAACAAATGCTATTATTGTTGTAACGGCAACAACCGGCTGGGCCGACCCTGATATGTATATATTTCAATATTTGACATTTGATGAATAAAGAGTCATTCGTTTATATATCTTGCAACCAATAAGTTGTTTCATTATATTAATATAACTTATATTGGCGACACAACAGTAGCGACGAGGTAATTATTTTGTTGTAGTTCCAATCCAAATTGGTTCACAAATCAATCAAAATGACTGAACAAAGCGAAGCTTTCTTGAGATTGTTCCAACAACAAACTGAAATGATTAGTACACTCCAAGCAAGTCTCGAGGAAATTAGGAATCAAGTTCAACAAAATACAAAACCAACCTGTGACGAAAATACAGAAGCAATCATGAATTCTTTAGCAAGCAATATAACAGAATTCACATATGATCCTGAAAATGGTCTTACGTTTGATGTATGGTACACAAGGTATGACGATTTGTTTTTATTGGACGGTGCAAAACTAACCGATGCTGCAAGAGTTCGTTTACTTGTGCGGAAATTGAACACCACTTGTCACGAGAGGTATGTAAATCACATACTACCTAAGCATCCACGAGATTATTCATTCCAACAAACCACCGATACATTAAAGATATTATTTGGTCGCACAATATCACTTTTCAACAGTAGATTTAAGTGTTTACAGTTAGTAAAGCAACCACACCAAGACATCGTCACATATATGCTGGGGTTGTAAACAAAAATTGTGAAAATTTTAAATTGAAAGAATTGACAGTTGACCATTTCAAGTGTTTGGTTTTTATCGGTGGCTTACATTCATCGAATGATGCAGAATTGAGAACTCGACTACTAGTGCAATTCGACAATGACAAAACAAACAGCAAAATGACGTTGGACTCACTCATAAAGGAGAGCCAAACATTGCAAAGTATCAAACAAGACACAGCCCTAATTATCAAAAGTGAACCCCAAACAAAAGAATATGTAAATTCTATTGAAACTGATTCAAACGTATCAGTTGCGGTAGTTAGTAGAGTAAAATTTGGAAGCAAAGTCGCTTAGTTTACGAGAAAAAAAAAACCGGCGTAGAACCAAACCAGACTTAGTGGGATCCTTTAATAAGGTAATCATGTACACGAAATCATTTTTTACGACATTTTTTAGTGGTCGGTAACTTTTTTATTTCGGAAAAACTCAAAAAATCGATGTTTTAATGAAAGATGTTTTTTAACGTCTCCACCGCTATATCTCTGAAAATACTTGTCCTATCAAGTTTTTTTTTTTTAGGTTAAAGTAAACACAATAGCGCTTTGAACTACGTCCCACGTGAACTCGATTTTTTTTTATATAAGTTGTTTAAATAATGGGAAACTTGAACTTGTTATTTTCAGTAGTGTAATTTTAGGTAATCGAGAAAAAAGTTTATTTATGAAAATTTGTATATACATGCAGCGTACAAATTGAAGCCAATAGTTGAAAAAAGTTTTTAGAATAACAATTTTTCATGTCCCGTTTATAGTATTGAGTCACCGATATTTTTTAACGGGCCAAAGTCATAATAATTCTTGCGCGCTCGGCTGTAGCGAGCCTTCCGATTACAACGATCTGGGTTGGCGTGATACTAGTTTAACTTAAAACAAGTACTGATCAAAAGCATTCCCTATAATACGAGCAATATTATTGTTAAATATTTCATATTCTACAGTAGTATTGATCATAGGTTGTTAATATTAAGAGACTATACAATAAAAAAATATTAAATATTCAGAAGTCTCCCTTTAATAATATTTTGCAATAATAATAATATTAATAATTTAAATTGTTTTGAAGAGAAAAATTTAAAATGTCCAAGAGGCAGGTAGAGGTAGATATAATTAGGTATATAATTAGTAAGTTTATTAGACATTTTTAATTGAATTAAAGTAAAAACGCAAGCATGAAATGAGTTTTATTGTTCAAATGAATTTCCTATTTGCATAGATAAAAATGGAAGATGTAGTTTTTTCTAATAGTCTTCTAATTCGTAAGTTTCGTCCGTATCTGCCTCGAAATCTTTAATAATGTTACTGCAGGAACGACATTTACACTCGTTACAACATTTTAGGCCTTCTTTAACGCAATTACATTTTCGATTGTCACAATTTTTATCTGAACAATAAATACTTAATGATTTTCGAACAAAATCAGGAATTGGCTTATCATCTGAAAATACTGGAGACCATACGTCGCCAGTTAAATTCCATCCTGAACCATCTGTATTTATAATTGGTGTTGGCATATCGCTACTGTACCATATTCTAAGTTGGCACATACACCTGCAGGAAAAATAAAGCATATTAGATAAAAAAATATTATTACAAATTTAAATCTTTGCCTTAAGAAGTGTTGGTAAAAAGCGCCTTCTGTTGGAGGAAGCTCCGATGATGGTTTATTTGTTGTTGTTGCTAATTTGATCCTTAGGTCGTTTAATTTCTGGACTTGTTTGTCTTTGTTTTTGTATAGTAGAAGAACCAATTTTATAACAAGTTCTAAAGCGGTTTCATTAGACAGAAATGGCAAATCAGCCAATTTTTGAAGAACGCTAACATTTTTTTTTAAAACATCAAATGCAGTTTTCTTCCCTATTTTAAAAAACCCACTAGTAGTATCGCAACCTGTAAAGCAATGAAGTGCCAAAAGACAAGAGGAAACTATGGTTCCCAAACTTTGCACTACTTTATTTATTGATAAAAATCGTCTGGTCGAGCCGTGTCCAAGTTGCATAAATAAATTAGTTTTATGTAAATCAGAATTCGAACAAAAAAAGTGAATAAGTAAAATTAAGACATCTGTATCAACTGATTTCACCAATATTTCTTTGCTAAATTTTGTTTCATATATTGCATGCAAAACCATCCTAGTGTCTGCCTCTTCCTGACTACTAAATAGATCTTTGAGACTTTCTGAGTGATGTTTATGAAGTGAAACTACTTTTTTTGTTAATTTAAATCCTCCAGCAATAGTTAATGTTTCGTTCTCGTTTAAGTACTCAGCAGCATTTTGGCACAAATATTCTGTCAAAAATATTAAAAGGGACTGTTTGTTTATATACGACTTTAAAAAGATTCGATATTTTGGTATTTTGCGACTACCAGTAACGTTGAAATTCGGTACATTGATATCTCCTCGTCTTAAACGTTCACCAGTTTTTATCGAATTTTTATTGTACGTATCAAAAACTACTGTTATTCGAAGTGCTTTACATCTGCGCCCAGCGTTAATTACTGATTTCAAGAAAATCCTACCTAAATCGTTTCAGTACTATTTAGTTTTACCGGACGCGTGACGTACAACATTTTATTTCATCCTGTATTGCAATACACACCTGCATCTACTTGGTCTTATTTCGGAAAATTAACTTTTACCGGCCTAGTCCGGGACTGAAACTCTCAAATTTTAGCCCCGTAAAAACAATTTACCGAACTACATAGACCGATAAAGAAAATTTACCGGACTACGACGGTAAAAGTTAATTTTTCGGACTAAAACCAATTACGTAAAGGTGTGTTTTATAATACAGGACCAAATAAAATAAACAACCTAAATATATTTATAAGGATAGTTAGGATAGAGTCCATATTTTCTTTCAGTAAAAAATATAATATACTAATATATAGGTACATAATGTTATATAAATTACCTGTTTGGACAGATATCAAACTTTTCTTCTTTTTAGTTCCACTAGTGTTGCAAATAAGGCACATTTTTCTAATATTAAAACTATCAGATTTAAATCGAGTACCAGAATAATTTGAAGGAGCGGCGGCGTTACTGTCCGATTGCAAATTATGATCAATGTTTTGAGAACTTGTATAAGATTTACGACAGTCTATATGATATTTTATTTTAACTTCGCCATTTAAAATACCATTTCTTTTTGACAGAATTTCTTTTGCGAGATTGTCTTGTCTTTTTTCAGCACTTGATAATAATGATAACAAACCTTGTATTCTAGGTCTTTGTATCACGGATTTGTCACCATCATACACAATTTTCTTACAAATAATGCACTCCATTGTTTTAGAAAACTAATACTAGAACCGCTACGACTTTAGTCAACCGGCACTTTTTATAGACTACGCGAATAATCCATAGACTATAATATGTCGCATTGATTTAACGCTTATAAAAAAATCGCTGTTGCCAAACGATAAGCTTTAGGAAAAAAAGTATTATTTCAAAAACTTTTGTGATTATTAGGCTTTATTTTCTTCGCAGCATGTATGTAAATATATTCAAAAATAAAAAAGTTTATCGATTGGTGAAAATTTCAATACATAAAATATATATTTTTAGTTTATCTGATTTTTAGTGAATTCAAAGTGCGAATTGTGCCCAAATTGTTTATATTGGTAAAAGCGCTATAGTGTGTGCTTTAATTTGACATAAGAATCATTTCGGTACCTTTAATAGTTTCAAAGATATGGCGGTGAAAAAGAAAAAAAACAATTTTCTTAAAACATACAATTTTTTCACTTTTTATTAATTTAAAAAGTTCGAGACCACAAAAAAATGTCGTAAAATACGATTTCATATGCCCTGTGATATACTTAAAGGAATCTAACATGTTTGATCTGGTTCTACGAGAGAAAAAAAAAACGACACGATAGACTCACGAAATCGCCGCTCTAAGTTCGATCCACACCACGAACACCTTGCTGGCAGTGCGGGCAAATGCATTTCTCAAAGGATTGCTCGTACACACATCACAAGTGCAAGGACTGCAACAAGGTTGGTCACAAGGAAGGTTATTGTGGCTGTTTCCAAAGAAATGTTTACACACGGAAATCATCCTACAAGAAGCAAGGAAGGAACGATCATCGCTCAAATTATGTACGTGTTAACTGTGTAAATATTGACCAAAAGCGAAGGTACATAACAATAGGCGTAAACAACACCCAAATAATTTTTCAAATCGATACCGGCTCTGATTTAACCATTATATCTGAAGAAACTTGGAAAGAATTAGGAAAACCTCAAGGGCATTCACCTACAATAACACCTAAATCTGCTTCAGGAGATTCATTAAAATTTACATCAGAAGTCGAATGTCAATTTTCATTTCGGGATCAAATCATACCGGGGAAATGTTTTGTGTCAACAACAACTTCAAATTTATTGGGAACGGACCTGATAGATGAATTTAATTTATGGAACGTACCACTCAACACAGTATGTAACCAAATTTCACAAGTCCCAACTACGGCCGAAGACGTAAAAACTAAATTTCTTCAGCTGTTTCAAGAAAAATTGGGAGTGTGTACCAAGGTTCAAGTTCGGCTTCATTCTCGTCCAAACGTTCAACCTATATTTCGCAAGAAAAGGCCAGTTCCCTTTGCAGTTATGGCAACAGTCGAAAAAGAGTTAAAGCGTTTAGAAGCTGAAGGCGCTATCACACCAGTCCAATTCTCCGAATGGGCCGCTCCAATAGTGGTAGTAAAAAAGGCAAATGGAAAAATCAGAATCTGTGCTGATTATTCAACGGGATTAAACGATGCACTTGAACCTCACTGTTATCTACTCCCATTACCCCAAGAAATTTTTTCCAAAATATCAACAGGGAAGTATTTCAGCCACATAGACCTGTCGGACGCGTTCTTACAAGTTGAAGTGGATGAAGATTCAAGAAACCTCCTTACGATAAACACTCATCTGGGTTTATTTAAAGTAAATAGGCTTTCGCAAGGTGTCAAACCGCTCCAAACGCTTTCCAACAAATTATGGACAGTATGCTTTCGGGTGTTAATGGGACAGCGGCTTACATAGATGACATCATCATTTCGGGTGAGACAATTCATGCACATAATTATAACCTTGACCAAGTCCTAAGGAGGATTCAGCAATATGGATTCCATTTAAAATTAGCCAAGTGCAAATTCTTTATGAGTACGATTACATACCTGGGCTATATCATTAGTGAACAAGGAATACAACCAGATCCTGAAAGATTGAAAGCTATTCGTGAAATGCCGGAACCAAGCGACAAAACAACACTTAGATCGTTCCTTGGTGCCATAAATTATTATGGGAAATTTGTCGACAACATGAGGAAACTTCGTGGACCATTAGATGAATTGCTAAAGAAGGATAAAGATTGGAAATGGTCACAAAACTGTCAGAAGTCCTTTACAGACCTTAAGAAAGTCCTATCATCCGATTTACTTCTTACGCACTATAACCCGGAATTAGAAATAGTCGTGGCAGCCGACGCATCAAATTATGGGCTAGCAGCGTGCATTATGCATTTATATCCAGATGGTTCGAGGAAAGCAATATGTCACGCTTCGCGTTCATTAACACCGGCCGAAAGGGGTTACAGCCAAATTGAAAAAGAAGCTTTAGCCTTGGTGTTTGCTGTTACTAAATTTCATCGAATGATTTTTGGGAGGAAGTTCATCCTTGAAACTGATCACAAGCCATTGCTGGCAATATTTGGCTCGAAGACCGGAATACCGGTTTATACCGCCAACCGTATTCAAAGGTGGGCTTTAGTATTGTTAACATACAACTTCACCATCAAATACATTGCAACCAGCGATTTTGGTCATGCAGATGTATTATCCAGATTAATAAGCACCCATTCTCGTCCAGACGATGAGTACGTTATCGCTGCAGTGCAGAAATTTGAAAAGGACATTCGACAAGTAGCAGTGGACTCGCTTCAAGGCCTACCATTAACATTTCCAATGATCAACAACGAATCGAAGAAGGACACATTGTTGCAATCGGTAAATAAGCAAATAAAATTAAATTGGCCGCAACCGCACAAAATAGAAGAAGTTGAATTAAAACAATTCCACTTGCGGAAAGACTCATTATCCGTCATAGATGACAGCATCTTGTATGGCAACAGAGTAGTGATTCCGTTCACCTTCAGGCAAAGAATTTTAATTCAACTTCATAAAGGACACCCAGGTATGGAGCGCATGAAGGCAATTATTAGAAATTATGTCTATTGGCCAAATGTAGACAAAGACGTTGAAGATTTCGTTCGGGGATGTAATAAATGTTCCTCGGCAGCAAAAAACCCTACCAAACATACATTAAGCCCGTGGCCAACGACAAAAGAACCTTGGGAACGATTACATATCGACTTTGCAGGACCATTCCAAGGAATTTACTTTTTTGTCATAGTGGATTCACACTCGAAGTGGCCTGAAATATTTAAAATGGCCCAAATCACGACCGCAGCCACTATATCAAGGCTAGATGAAACTTTTTCTCGATTTGGAACGCCAAAAACGATAGTGTCTGACAATGGGACTCAATTTACAAGTTATCAATTTCAACAATTTTGTTTGAGGAATGGAATTCAACATGTAACTAGTGCGCCATATTATCCACAGTCAAACGGACAAGCGGAAAGATTTGTCGACACTTTGAAAAGATCGTTGAAGAAATTGGAAGGGGAGGGAGATTTAACGGAGATACTCCAAACGTTCCTGGTCGTTTACCGTACCACTCCAAATAAAAACACACCTAATGGGACCTCGCCTTCGGAATCATTAATTGGAAGAAAAATTCGAACACCTTTTGATTTAATGCTACCAAGAGTGAAAAGTGAGGACGCACCAAGGAATACAAAAATGGAAAATCAGTTCAACCGGAAACATGGTGCAACCTCAAGATCCTTCAGTGCCAAGGATCAGGTATATGCGAAGAGGTATAAGACAAATTCTTCTCATTGGGAAAAAGGCACCGTTATTGAAAAAGTTGGAAAAGTGCTGTACAACGTCTTACTAGAAGATGGCCTTATACGGTCACACATAAATCAACTTCGACCGCGCTTCGAAGACAATGGATCTGAAATAATTTCACCGCTTAATGAAATATTAGACAGTTTCGAAATCCAATCAAACCCGAATTCGGGGACAGAAGTGCATTCGACGAGTCCAGACAAATCGTCGATGATAATGGAGGAAGTGGAAACCAATCATGAACCAGTTGCAGTACCGAACCAGATTGTTGAAGAACAAGTGACAAGAAATACTGAAGAAGGAACTACTCCACAGCCTACGGGTACTGAATTGGGAACAAGGCTTCCTAGACCAATAAGATCATCACGACCACCGGCCAGATACCGAGATTTCATCTCATCTTAAAAAGGGGAGATGTTGTAACGGCAACAACCGGCTGGGCCGACCCTGATATGTATATATTTCAATATTTGACATTTGATGAATAAAGAGTCATTCGTTTATATATCTTGCAACCAATAAGTTGTTTCATTATATTAATATAACTTATATTGGCGACACAACAATTATAAATCAAATTGAGATTTTTAGTAATTATGTGAATTTATATTTTTACCTACACCTTGTTCATTATTTTCAGAGTTTCTGTGAAAACGGTTGATTGCCCAAAAAAATTTATTTAACGAAAGTTGTAGCCCGTTAAATTCCCTATCCGATTTGGGCCATTAGTTTTTCCCTTAGACGTTTTGTTTAAGAGATACGGGGTTCGCAAGAAAATTAAAAAAAAACCTGAATTTTTTAAACATTTTTTCCCTTAATTTAATTTATAACTCGAAATCCGTAGATTCTAGACGATAAGGGGTTATAACCTAATTTGTATGCAGGCGAATGATCTTTAATAAAGTTCTAATCCATTAACCTTAAAAAATCAATAATATCGGAGCTATGGCCGTTTGAAATCAGAAATTTAAAAAATTGCTTTAAAGGGAGGTACCCCCCAAGGGTTTGGACTTGGGCAAAAATTTTATTTGAAAATTTGTCTTAGAAAAGTGTCCTTTATCACCATCTCAAAGGTTCTCGACGGTCACGGGGACACCCTGCATATAGACTAATAATTTTCGGTGGCACAGTCCATTAAATTTCAGCTTGATCTGATTTTGTTACAAGCTCTCGACTTGGAAACCCTGGACTATGCCGTTTAAGGTAAAAAGAATTATTTAAAAATATATAATGTGTACTCTCTTATATTCTTTTTTTCGTCATTAGGTACACGTTTCGGTCACATGCGACCTTCAGTGGCCCCCGTGTCCAGCACCGTAGCAAGCTCTTCTGGCGCCTGAGGCAAATCTGAATATATGTGCCCCCCTCCCAAAAGATTCTTATCATTTTGAAAATTTTAAACTATTATTTATTGGGTTTTGTCGAGGTTTAACGCCCCCATTGGGATCACCCTTGCTGCGGCGCTGACTTAGAGTAATGAAAACAAATGGATGGCTATCAGGAACTCATTTAAGACTAGTGGATCTGGAGGGTGCCTGCTACCCCCCCACCCCGGATTACAAACAAAAATTTGTTTGTAAATCCCCCCTCCTGAATTGCAAAAGATTCAACGAAAAATAATGAATTTTGATGGTTCTGAATAATGGCAAGTGTACCTGGGGGGTATTTCATACCCCCCCAGACCCCCCGGTCATGTAATATCGATTTTTATCGTTGGGAACTTCTGAAGATCTTATATAAAAATATGAAGATTATTTTTATCCGTAGGAAGAACGCGGGGGTTGGAATCAACTTTCCTAAAATCCTCTGTCTTCCCCTAGTCATTGGACCAAAATTGAAGAGGAGAAAATTCCCTACAAAACAAGGTTTCAGGATTTACTTAAGATCTGTAGTAAATCCTGAAACCCTGTTTTGTTTTCTTCACCATCGATGGTGAAGTTTAAAGTTAGGAAATTTTTATTCAGAATAAGAATTATTCAAAACTTTTTTCAATTGTTTTCTCTGGATTTTATTTTTATTTCATAAATACTTAGTATGATGTTGGCAAATTTTGTTAATCTGTTTTATAGAGAATTTTGTACTCTTCAATTTTGATTTGATGATAATTTTCACTCAAAATGAAAGTAAGCGAGTTATAGATGGAAAACTACTATAGAGGATTAAAATCTCCACTTGGGGAAAAGGCTAACAGGAAATTTTAGGCGATGTTGCAATTAAAATCGTGGTCAAATTTTTGAATTCAGTAAAATTTGAATATTTATTGGGTTTTGTCAAGGTTTAGCGCCTATGGCTCTGCCCGTGTCCAAGGCTAAAGACTTCATAGTCAAGCACTAGCAGTCATTAATCATTTAGCATGTGACAAATTTCCGGTGATTCTCATTCTGATCAGGATTCAGATATGGTATTTACAGTGGATCAGCTATGTCATCAACATGAAAATGAATTTCAAAATAAGTTCTACAAAACAACTCAATGTCAATAATGTTGTAGTAAATTTATCCTCAGGATTCCCGCTTGGGGGAGTGTAAATTTTTGCTGCGACTGTTAAATGTTCACGGTTTTTTAATTAAAACTAAGATCTCAAAAAGGACAAATCAGGATTTGTCTCGCATTTGCTTTATTTTCAAAAGATATTTATTCAAAAAATTCATTACATTTTAGGCAGTATGGGGTACCGACAACAAAATTTAGTAGTGTTTGTTTTACGTAAATACGATCCTTAGGATGTCCTTTGCCATATAATGCGGTTAGATTTTTCTAAAAGCGACTCATTTTAATGTAATTAAATTTCATTATTTATTTACATCGAAATGAGTATTTCGATCGTATTTACGTAAAATATGTGTAATTGAATAAATTAAAATAATTGCATTTTGAGGCCTGAGTTCAGCGCCGTAGCAAGCTCTTCTGGCGCCTGAGGAAAATTTGAATATATGCGTCCCCCCTTCCAAAAGATTCTTATTATTTTGAAAATTTTCAACTACTATTTATTGGGTTTTGTCGAGGTTTAGCGCCCCCATTGCGATTACCCTTGCTACGGTGCCGGCTTAGATTAATGAAAACAAATGGATGCTTATCAGGAACTCATTTAAGCTGCCGGGACTGGGCGGTCTGGGGGGTATGGAATACCCCCCAGGTACAATTAATTTATTGCAAAAGAAAAACTTGCACTTTTACGTCCCTCGGTATTAAGAAAAACGGTACTGGGATAGTTAAGAAAAATATCACCTGCTGCCCCCGTCCCGGATTACAAACGAAAATTGCAAAAAAATTTGATGGTTCTGAATAATGGCAAGTGTACCTGGGGGGGGGGGTATTCCATACCCCCTAGACTCCCCGGTCATGTAATATCGATTATCATTGGGAACTTCTGAAGATCTTATATAAAATACGCATAGTATATCAAAATCACCGTTTCCATGGTAACGTAACGCAATACCCCCCTCCCTAAATATGGAGATTAATTTTATCGATAGGACGTTTTCTTTTCAATTTAAATATATTTGAATAACTGTCGCGATCATAACGTGATACTTTTAGCGGTTACCCAGTCAGTTAATGGGAAATGAAGAACAACGAGGGGGAAGGAATCAGCTTTCCTAAAATCGCCTGTCTTATCATTGGACCTAAATTGAAGAGGAGAAAATTCATTACAAAACACGGTTTCAGGATTTACTTTAAATCTAAAGTAAATCCTGAAACCTCGTTTCGATTTGTTCACCATCAACATTTATGCGAATAAGCATTTGTTCGTGCTCAACATTTATGCGAATAAGCATTTGTTCGACATAATTAGAGAGCGGATTTATAACCACAACACAAAGAAATATCACAAACTAATGCGTCATGTTCCACCTCGTACAAAAAAAATATAAAGATAATGCCGAGAGACTTGCTCGTGTTGTGAGCAATTTTATGCCGAATAAAAACGAAACTCAGTATTTGCGAGGCGTGGCTCACAATATAGCATTTTAAATTCCAAGGCATATAATGTTATGTTAGGTACTCATAAGAACACCAAATAAAAATTATAATTTATAAATTAAATAAATATAAAAACTATAAACAATGATCATTTTTTGAACTATCACATAAATAAATCACGATTTTAATTTCTAAAATTGTATACAGTGTACCCATGGCATTGTAATTAACTTTACGCGGAGATTTACTTGTTTTTAATTAGTTTTCTAAAGAAATATCAAAAACTAACACTAACCTAACGGCAGATCCACCTCTTTGCGGCAGATTTAACTTTACGCGGAGATTTGTTGTTTTTAATGTCGAACAAATACATGTCGAATAAAATTCCATGTCGAGCAAATGCTAATGCGCATAAATGTTGAGTCGAACAAATGTATGTCGAATAAAATGCATGTCGAACAAATGCTTATTCGCTAAAATTCCGTGTCGAACAAATGCAAATGTTAAGTGTTTGTTGAACAAATACTGGCGCACAAAATTCCGGATAGGCTTTCATCTGACCACTCACCAATTGTGGTAACTTTAAATGTACAAGGGGTCGTCCATAAATTACGTCACGCTCCTAGGGGGGGGGGGGCGACCCTTGTGACAATGGGGGCGGGGGGAGTTTCAAAATTTGTGACGTCACAAAATATATAGAATATTTTATTATAAGTATTAAAAAAAAAGTATTTTTGGAGCTTTTAAAATTAAAATTTTTTTTTAAATTAATTTATTGTAGTTGGTATTCTGTACGTATATGTATAAATATACAGAAGCCAGTGGCGTAGCTAGGGGGTGGCGGAGCGCCCCGGGTGCCACACCACCCTTCATAGATGTTTCCTCTTGGGTGTTACCCCAAAAAAAAGGTCATCAGCCGAGGTGGGGATGACACCCATGAAATCCTCCCCGGGTTTCTTTTTATTATATAAATTTGAAAAATTTGGGGGAGGGGGTTTCAAGAATATGTGACCTAATACTTGGAGGGGGGTCTAGGTTTGTGTGACGAAGTGTGACGATGGGGGGAGGGGGTTAAAAATTGCTTAAAATTGCGTGACGTAATTTATGGACGACCCCCAAGCTATTTTTACGGAAAAGCCACCAACACTGCATACCTAATGGACGCACTGGACATCACGCATCGTTTAGAAAACTCCTCTACTAAAGAATCTTGCTAAATGTAAGATTAAAAACTGTAGAAAACCTGGACGACGCCGTTGATTATATAAGACGTTCGATTCAAGATGCGGTATGGGCTGCAACTCCAAATTACCCAAGAGAAGAAACAGCCAGCAAAAATTATTATCCAACTGAAATAAAGAGGGCCATTGTGGAAAAATGAAAATTAAGGAGAAATTAGCAAAACACTCGAGATATAGCTACCAAGAATGGGTTAATTAAAGCAACAAGAGCACTAAAAAGCATATTGCATCACTTTAAAAACTAAACGTTAAGTAACTATTTCCAAAATCTCTCTCCAACGAAAGTTGCAGATTAATCGTTATGGAAAGCCACGCAACAACCAATCACCCCAATCTGCAAAACGGATTCCACATGGGCAAGAAATAGTAAAGAAAAGGCAAAAGAAGAAGCTGCATCCCATAGACCAGTGATGGCGAACCTTTTTGAGAAGTGGGTCAAATTTTATTAATTATTTTTTTAAATACTAGCCCGAGGGTCACTAAGACAGTGACGCCACTTGGAATGGGGACAGGGTGTGGTGAAAGGGTACCAATAATTTGGAAACACCGAAAATATGTTAATAGAAAAACTTGACAGTTGACCCTTTCTTTTGGTTCTTACTTTTAAAATCCTCTAAAAGGTTTATTTTTCCTTTCTATTTTGCCACTTTTACTTTTACAACTTTCAATTTTTTTTTTTGAAATTTCTACTAAAACTGATTATTTTATAAATTTTCATTTTGTAGGGTAATACCGCCACAATTCAATTCAATTTCAGAATAGTCAATACTAATTTGATTTCCATAACAATTATTTATGAAAATAAAATGTATGCTACGACTTGGAAGCGACCGTTCCGAGATTTATACATCCTGGTTTAATTAATTAATTTGTGATCTTATTAGAAGTTGGAAAAATATATTGTGATAAGCAGGAAGATCAATCTATAAATTATTTTTAATAATTTTTTTTTGAGAAATACACGGTTTAGCAGTTGCGTAGTGTAAACAGAAAAATACGTGAAAATAATTAAAATTTGAGTTTCAAAATTATTTCTTCCATAACCGTGCGTATATTTGCAAAATTATAACTATTATTTTCAGGTAGAAGGGCCACAGACAGGGGCGGTCCTAGCAAGATTTTCAGGTGGTGCGAGATTTTATTTTGGCGCCCCCTCCCCCCACTGCCCCCCCCCATTTTTTTTTTAATTTGATGAAATTTTTTCAAAAAAAAATTTAAAAAAAAAATATAAAAAGAAATTTTAAATTTTATTTATTGGCAGCAGAGAGTTTTTAGACTAAAGATACGATAATATGTGTTTAAAAAGATTTATTTAATCAAATTAAGAAATAAAAAAATTAACTACAAAGCCACTTTTCTCGCTTTTGCACCTGCAAATTTTTTTATTAGTTCGGAATAATCTAAGTCCTTGCCAATATTATTTTCTATGGACAAAATTGCTAAATCTGAAAGTCGCTCCTGACACATAGTCGAACGTAAATAAGTTTTAATCAGCTTTAATTTACTGAAGCTTCGTTCTCCATTGGCGACCGTTACAGGTATGGTTAACAGAATCCGAAGTGCTGTCCACACATTCGGAAATATATCCTGCCAACCATTTGTTTTAATAAGTTGAAGAACTTTTATTGGTTCTGCTGATTCAATGTCTTTCAACAGTGGATTCAGGTGTAAAAGTTCCTCAACCAATTCACAACCAGATATGTCATATTTTTCCCCATCGGTTAAACTTATCTCTAAATTCTCACATGCTTTGTCGAATTTTGTCTTTTCAGGAATTTCTTTGATATTGTACAAAAATGACCATACATCATTAAATTTCGATAGTTGTAAAAATCTATTAACCAACGCATTTTCAATTGTATCGATCATGGGGTAAAAGACGCTTATTTTAAACAACTTTTCGGGATCCGTTGGTGTCTCATCAGCGGCTTCGTATTCAAATAGTTTCTTTTTTCTTCGGATGCGGACTGGCTTAAAAATAATATCTATCCCAGCCTGAGAAGCAATTTCCGTAGCTGTTATCAGAGCAGTCGAATAATCCCTGTACTCTTTTACAAATTCCGAGCAGTTCTTCAGCAATCGTGAAGCGTTTGGTATATCCATTGTTTTAGACTGCATAGCCTTACTTACAATGTTTACTTGAAACAATATATCATACCAAGCCACCATTGTTATTATGAACTCAAATTGCTCCATATTCTGAATCAGGGACAAGGCCTCTGATGCTGCAACTGAGTCATTTGTTTCTTCGTGAAGTTCCAGAAGGGCGTCACGAACTGAAGAGTATTGATAACGAACTGCAGCGAGACTAGAAACTCTACTCTCCCAACGAGTTTCACAAACTTTTTTCAGCGATAGTGCTTCTACATGCTTGCATATCACTTCCCATCGCTTTGTTGATCCAGAGAATAGAACAAACAGTTTTTGAAGAAATCCGAACAAAGAAACCGATTTAACAGATGTTTTGGCGGCATCTGCTATTACCAAATTTAAGCTATGACAACCACATGGATTAAAAAATGCTCGTGGATATTGCTTCAAAACTCTGCTTTGGACACCTTTGTTTACTCCTACCATATTAGATCCATTATCGTATCCTTGACCGCGACAATCATTCATATCTAAATCAAACTCTTGCACAATATCATCAAGAAAGAGGCCAGTAAGTCCAGCTCCCGAAGAGTCACTTACCGGCTTGTAAGCAATGAAACACTCGCGCACTTGGACTTCATCTTCATTAGTGTCAACAAAACGCAATGTTAAAGATAATTGTTCAATGTGACTGACATCAGGAGTGCAATCCAGTATGATGGAGAAGTATTTCGATGATTTTACCATACTCAAAATTGTATTTCGAACTTCACTTCCAAGTAAGCCGATCAACTCGTTTTGAATATGTTTGCTAAAATAGTGAACATTAGTCTCCTTATTAACAATACGGCGGAGGTGCTCCATTATCACAGGGTCAAATTTTCCCATCAGTTGCACTAAACCCAGAAAGTTACCATTGTTAGGAGTATATAGTGCCTCAGATCCAGATCCTCTGAAAGGCAAATTATTACTTGCTAAAAAGAATACTATGGACATCATTCGTTCGAGGATAGCAACCCACCGTGATTTCTCGTCTTTAATCTGTTTTTGCAAATGCTTGTCAATTCCACTAAAATTCTTTAATCGACTCGACGCTTCTATCCAACTGTTCATGGCGTGCTGGTGATGTGAGGAAGTTTCGTGAGTTTTGAGACGCACTGATAAGTGCGACCAGTCGTCAAATCCATCTTTTCCTAAATTAGAGTGGGACATTCTGTTGAATAAACGGCAACAAAAACAATATACTTTATTTTCAGATTTAGAGTAAACGAGCCATCTTCTTTTATAAGTTTCTCCATTTGGCATCACCCTTTGAAAATGCGTATTCGAAAAATGACGTCCGTCAGTTTTTTTTGGATACTTGTCGTTGCTCATTTCGTTACTAACAGGACCACGAATAATTATTTCATCTATGGTTCTAGAGTTAACGAATGACCATTTCGAAATATCATCAATTTCACAATTAGTATTTTGATTTTGAAGAGGTGACAGAGATGGTATGTCTGGTGTACTCTCTGTAATATTTTGAACTTCAGAGGAAATTCCAGAAATAGTTAGATTATTTTGTGCATACTGCTCTTCATCTTCACGGGCTTCATCTGAAGAACTTCTATTATATAGGTCTTCTTCCGTCGCGTTTTGAACTGGTTCTGATGATGCCGATTCAGATGACTTCTCAACTCTAAAAAAAGTTGCCATCAATTTTGCAGCCTTTTCACTTTCGTCTTGCTTTTTTCGTTTTCTTTTCAAGTTTTGAGCGCCGGATAGTTTTTTTGCAGGTGGGGACATTGTTAATAAAATTTCTACGGCAGCGTGGTGAGGATATTTTTAAAATAATGCACTGGTAATGGTAAATTTTCTTTTGACACCTTTGCTTGTCCATTCCTATTATAAGTAGAGGTATGGCGGACAGATTGTCTACCAACAAAAAAAAATATTTTTTATTATATTGGCAACTCTATTATTTTAAATATAGTTACATTGTTTACTGAATGAATTGTGTTTTTAAATAATATTTTTTCAAAATATTTTCTCAATTTGGCCCCTTTCCAACGGCGCCCGGCGCGGTCAAAATATTTAAAAAAAATTTGTTTCAGCATATTTTCTCAATTTGGCGCCCCCCTTACAACGGCGCCCGGCGCGACCGCGCCGGTCGCTCCGCCCTAGAACCGCCGCTGGCCACAGAGGTATCCAAGTTTGTTGTCATGGGGCTAAATGAAAATTTTGAAATTGTGCACTTTTCCATTGAACGACTTGTAGATTTGGATTGTGTGATCCCGTTTTGGGGTTCTGATTTCAACCTAAAAAATGGGTTTCTTATAAATGAAAATGCAATAAAATAATTTTTTGTTTTATTTTTAGAAGCGACCACTTGGCACATAATTACACACTTCTGTATAACTTGTTATTCATTGTTTAGCATCTTCTAAAATCCCTGAAGGGTCCTCATTGTATGTCTTAAATGTTCAGTCAGTGAACCACTCTGTGAACACTTATAGCCACAAACCGTACACAAATACGGTTTCTCACCGGTATGCGTTCTTAAATGCCGATTCAAAAGATATTTGTTTGAAAATTTAAAGCCGCAAATATCGCATGCAAATGGTTTCTCGCCGGTATGTTTCCTAATATGCTTGCTCAAAACCTCTTTACTACAACATTTATAATCACAAATTTCACACAAAAACGGCTTTTCACCTGTATGAATTCTGATATGCTGAACCATTTGACATTTTTTAAAACTTTTGTACTCGCAACTTTCACATGAAAATGGTTTCTCGCCGGTATGAATTTTTGCATGTTGAGTCAAGCGACTCTTGCGCGAACATTTATAGCCGCAAATTTCGCACTCAAATATTTTGTCGCCGTGATATCTCAAGTGATTTCGTAATTGCATTTTTCGAATAAATATTTTGTTGCAAACATCACAAGAAAATTCGGTGGGTTCTTCATCTTGTGCTTTCACTTCTACCACTTGATGTGGTGTCAGAACTGGAATATCGCATGCAAATGGTTTCTCGCCGGTATGTTTCCTAATATGCTTGCTCAAAACCTCTTTACTAGAACATTTATAATCACAAATTTCACACAAAAACGGCTTTTCACCTGTATGAATTCTGATATGCTGAACCATTTGACATTTTTTTAAACTTTTGTACTCACAACTTTCACATGAAAATGGTTTCTCGCCGGTATGAATTTTTGCATGTTCATTCAAGCGACCCTTGCGCGAACATTTATAACCGCAAATTTCGCACTCAAATATTTTGTCGCCGTGATTTCTCAAGTGATCTCGTAATTGCATTTTTCGAATAAATATTTTGTTGCAAACATCACAAGAAATTTTGGTGGGTTCTTCATCTTGTGCTTTCACTTCTACCACTTGATGTGGTGTCAGAACTGGAAGCTCTTCTTTAATATCAATGGAATGATGTAGATTTTCTACCTTAATTTCTATCTCTTCTGTTTTAATTTCAAAATTTACAGATTGAAAAATATTTATAGTTTGTTTGAAGTTGTGGTAACCTTCCAGTGGCACCGCTTTATCCATACCGGCACTGCTTTGTTAATCACTTGTAGCATTAACAGAAAAGGTATTCATTTAGTATGAAAATTCTACTTTTTACAGCTATTAAAATTCATAACATAAGGCAAATTGGTAAAAAAAATTCGTAATGACATGCAGAGCTGCCAACCTCAGAACCCCTCGAATAATAGACATGTACAGAGTACTGCAAAGTATAAAATTTCAGTTCTGTCTCGGTACGAGATTTTGAATTTTAGGGGTAATGTTTAAAGTGGGGAAGGCGACTAGGATCGACCAACACTCGACAAAATGGTGATTTCAATCAAAACAGTCAAAGGAAAGAACGTGGAAAACAAGAAAAGCGGTAGAATTAATCACGTTAGACGTCAAAAATGGTGAATAGGGGCATTCCTCCCTACCTGGTGACCATCGTGGCTAACTACTTTACCGATAGGACACTGAACATTGATGAACAATTCTGGAAGAGCACGATTAAATAGGCCAGCGGGGCCTCACAAGGCTCCGTGCTGACATCGTTGTTATGGAGCACAATGTACGATGGTGTCGTCAACCGCCCCACTTCACTTGGTAGAGATTTTTGGATTTTCTGGTCAGCCCTCACGAACATCGCAAATACGTTCATAGCCGAACTATGGAAGCGGATGAAAGCAAGGACACTCCAACTTTGTCACCGACAAACCGAAAACAGAAGCGGTCTTGTTGTCACTTTCCTTTGTGGTGGAGGATAACGCCATCGATACATCCCTATCGGCAAAAGTGCTGGGGGTGGATGTCGACAAACACCTGTACTTTGGTCCACACCTATCCAGAGTGGCCGCAAAGGCAACGACTAAGCGGTGGCCCTCTATAGGCTGATGCCTAATATAGTAAGGAGACCAGAAGAGTTCAAGAGAAGGCTCTCAAGGAAGAAGAATAGAGGCATCACTTAAAAATGGCAAAGGTTAGAAGGAAAAATCTGCAGAGACTATAGGACAGCCCCTACGGAAGTACTGTTGATCCTCGCTTCCCAGATGCCAATAAACCTGAAGACCCAAGCGAGAGAGGAAAAGTTTAGATCCGACACGAAAGAAGAGTGCGACCAAAGGTTTCTCCAAATTATGGCTAATTTTTTTTTTTATTAAACTCCTAGATAAGTATAGCAATCTATCAAACGATAATAAGCTTCATTACAGTAAATATGCAAATTAACAAATGAATACTTGACATGTACAGTGTGCAATGGACAGATCAGAGAATGGGAGGTGGACCCATGGGTTGATACCCACCATCGACCCGTGGATAACAAGGAAACACGGCCAATTTAAATACAAAACTACCCAATGTCTGACCAACATGGCTGCTTTAACAAATACCTGCACAGGTTCAAGAGAGCTGTAACCCCGATCTGTAGCTACTGCACAGATGAGGATGAAATACAATCTTCATCTGTGTCAGATGGGTACACGAGCAACGGGACAACCAACTCCAACTGGGGCTCGAACTGAGGCCTAAAACATGGCGCAGTTCAAGTGGAAAACCATCGAAAAACTGTTAGTGACCATTATGGCGAAAAAGGCCGAGGAAGAAAAAACAAGGCAAAACGAAGACATGAACAAACAAGCTGGAAAGAAGAGAAAAGTCCCGAAAGAGCAGAAGACAATTAGGAAGAAGGTAAGAGGTATATGGTGAAGTGCCCCGGTGCTTTTACAGCGGTGCCGGTGGGGGTTTTTAGTAGACTGACCCTACACTACCACCCAGTACGGGATGGTGGTGTTTTGTTTAAGGTTTTCCCCCATCCGATGCGCATAAACAAAAAATGGGGGTAAAACCTAGATTGGCTAGCCCACTTAGAAAGCTGAATTTTTTGCACAGGCGGAGGTTCAGTATTCTCTACACTAAGAAGAATCTGTGCACATTAAATTTCATCCCACCCAAGAAATTATCGGCGTTTCTCCGATTTTAAAAATGATCTTAAATATAGATGCCGTAATAAGTATGACCCAATTAAACGTTTGAATTTAATCTGTGTTAATTTAATTTTTATTTAATAATTTCCGAATGAACTGATGATAGTAAATTTGTTGATGATTTCAGCATAATAACTATTGAACTTATAATTATTGATTAACACTCGCAGTATACTCTCGAGATATGTGCACAGACACGAGACACTTCTACTCGCTGAGTACATTGAAGATGAATTATTCGTTTTTCTTTTCATTAACTCCATGAATATTTACAATCTATTCGTGACATATAGAATCCCCAATGGCCACCCTCTTTTTTACTTAACTTGAAAATTACTTTGACCAGGCCCGTAGCCAGGGGGCACCTGGGGGCACGTGCCCCCCCCCCCCGAAATGAAAAAAGTAAAACATTTGAATTTCGAAAATAAAATAGGTATATTTAGGAAAAAGTGTTTTTTCTTTACAAGTGCCCCCCCCCCCCAATGAAATCCTGGCTACGGGCCTGACTTTGACAATATGAAAATCAATTGATACTAGTTAAATTTAGTAATTAAGTCGTTGACTTTGATTCGCTTTCAGTCTTCTCATTTCATTGGTGTTGTCAAGCAAATTTTCCGGTCAGATATTTCATATGAAAGTTTGTCAGAAACTGAAGCCATCTGTAAATCTCGGTGTATAACATAGTTAGAAACATACCACGGGGCATCAACGATGGTTCTCAGTACTTTATTTTGTAAATGTTGAAGGATTTCCATAGGTATTGGAATTGCTAGCAATTCCCTACAGTTGCACTCCATAGGTCCAAATATGTTTCAAAATTGCTTTATATGTTAAGAGTTTATTCTCCAATGATAGTTGCGATTTCTTACCGATCATCCTGAACGAGCTATGGAACCTAAGAGATAGCATGAGATCACAAGTCAAACCTGTACTTATCGCAGGTGATTTTAATGCTTTTTCTTGGAGAAGGAGAGCACGCCTTACGGAAATACTGGCTGAACTGCACCTCTCGGTTTGCAACTCAGGAGATGCGTCGACCTTCGAGAGATAATCCACCTCCATTATAGATGTCCCTGCGGCCTCCACGGCTTTTCGGATAAAATAAGAGACAGGGAGGTACTACACGAAGAATCAGAATTACATCACGTTTGCAATAGACAATTCAACCGTGAGAGTCCAGTCGACACCTTCAGGTTGGGACTGGAAAAAGCTAGATGTTACTAAACTAAACAATTACCTCAACAATCGAGAGGTACTGAAGAACGAAATCCAAACCTTGGGCATGAAGGCCTTCCTGAAAAATGCATGTGACATTTCTCACAGCTCTTAGGGGAGGTCGGTCCAACATCATCTCAGCTCTCTTTCCATCTCACTCTGTAGAAAAATTCACCGAGCTACCATTGCCTACAGCACCACGGATCTTCTCTATTGAAGAACTAGAAAAAGCCACAAAAAACATGAAGATCAACAAGCCTCAGGCTCTGACGAGGCATTCTTCCTGACGAGGAAGAAGACCTCCTGAATTTTTACAATGATATACTAACAAGCAGAAAATTCTCAGAGGTGTGGAAAAGAGAAAATTTGGTCTTGATCAGGAAAGGCAATAAACCCCTAGATAAACCGAAATCATACAGACCCATCTATCGGTAAACTGTATAAGCGCTTGCTGGGGAATAGAATGGTCCAGAAGGAACGGGCGGTCTGGCCGAGTACCAGTATGGATTCCGAAAAGGAAGATCTATTGTTCAAGTACCAGACAATATGGTGAAAAGAGTTTTGGAAGGGAACTTCTGAAAACACGATTGTAAAGGCCGGTCGGGTTATAATTTTTAAGCGTCTGTTTAAATTTGGAACTAGATTTAAATCCATAAAAACGTTTTTGTTTTTATTACAACCACATCCACTTATTTTTATTAGGTATTTTCCATTTAAAAGTCATTGGTATCCAAAATTAAGAGTGAATCCGAAAATGAACATTTTGTAAAGAAAGCCAAAATAAATTTGTCTGATAATACGCCACGTACGTCCACTTGTCAATAGACCTGCACATTTAAGGGTAGTCTATTGACGCAGGCGCGAAAAAAGGGGGCGTTAGTTCGGACAAACTTTGAATCTGTCACCATTAAAATGTACATAAAACGAAGTTTTTAGTGTTGTTTTTATCAATGAATAACAAAAATCTTGGCGGTAGACCTAGAAAACCTGGTGAAAAAGGAGCTAACAAACACTGTGCTTTTGGAAACTGCAAAAGTGATAGCCGTAAAAACTCTAGTGATTACCAATTCATTTCTTTCCCAAAGCTACTTAGTATTTCACCTGGGTTGGTGAAGTTAAATCGAAGATTTTCTTGCAATGTCTGGACATTTAACTTCAATTCTTCTGCTCTAGTACTCACAATTTCATAGTCCTCGTATTTATATTCTAGAAGCAGCTCCCACATTGTTGATTTTTCATAACTCTGGCACTGGTACAACATGCTGTTGGTGATCTCTTGTGGTTCGTGGTTATTTGGCACAGGGTTAAATTTAACTTTTATTGAATGGTCAACTTTGTCCGAATACTGTCGACTGGCTATTGTTGTCGGAGATTTTTCCTTTTTAGCCCTAATTCCACTCGCATAAGCTTGCTAGTGCATGCTATCGCAGAATAACCAAAAAGAATGGTGTAATCTTCCGGCGCAAAGAGCACTCCTGCTACATGATTACACCTTCCCATTGAGAAAGCTGCACATTCACATGTTGAATCGACAACGCGTCCATTTTGATCAAGCACGACCATTACCCGAAAGTTAATATTGTGCCGATAGGACGTCTGTACTGCAGCTTTAAGGCAAAAGTGATTATCATATATAATATATTAAGTGCATTTTTGATTATCGGTAACAATTTGACTACGTTGCTATGAAAACTTTGTTGTCAAGTAAATGTCCGAATGCGAAGCATGAGGATATTTACTATTGACAACAAAGTTTGAATATAGCAATGTAGTCAAATTGGACGATAATCAATAATGCACGTAATAAATTCGGTAAGACTATTGCACACATTAGAATTTGGAGGTTAAATATAATTGAAGTAGTGTTTCTATGGTTATTGTGTAGCAGATTTGACAATTTAAAGCATTACTTTGTATGTCACCGCTGTGGCGAAATGGTGATAGTACATGAGTACATGATTAGCAATGAGAATATCCGAGGTTCGAATCTTGGCGACGGCGAATTTTTATTTCATATAAAAAATGTATCACGTGATATAAAGTAAACGTACACAATTATCAAAAAGAAGCATATGTGCAATTATCAAAGCGACTTGAACAATTATCGCGTAATTCTAACTCCATTGGTTAGAATTGATCGGATCCCTAAATATCATTGGTTGATGTTAGTCATGTGACACATGTGTGCAATAGTCAATATAATTATCCTCTAAATTCTTAACATGACCACTTTTACAAAATAGCCTCCCTTTTTTCGAAGGCTTTGAAGTGCCACAGAATTAGGTATCATCATCCTCCTCGCTACTCTCAGTACCGTTATGGTTTCTCGGTACCAAAGCTTTAACTTCAACAAAATGTTGGTAAATGCTTCCATAATTAAATTTTTTTTGGAATTTCGCTTCCAGGAAACGCTTTCCAACCATTTATGGGGAGAACGGGTGGTTTTATTTCAATATTTTCAAGGTTCTAAAAATAAAACTTGATGAGTAAACAAAAAACAGCATTTTTAAACATATTCTCGTCTATTTTTTAGTCTTTTTTGATCATGCCAAAAGCCACCATCGATGGCAGGAGTAATTTTCGTCCCTCCCGGCAATGTCCTTTCAAAAATTATGTACTTAAGCAAAATCCAATTGAATCAAAATAAGACTTTGCTCACCTTGCAATTAAATCTGCCCTTTTTCCAGAAGTTGCTAGCCCTCTGCAGTGCAACCACCTTTTTAATTGAACAACAGAGTGTTCTTCTATTGTTACACAAGGTAAAACTGCACCGAGAACTTCACTTTCATCTAAAATAACACATTCAAACAGTAAGGAAGACGCCATAATTTGCAAGCGTTTACGATAACCAGCAACTGCAGTTGTCCGAACTGTTCAAATTGCCGCGTCTTTAACGCATGCGTAGATAATAACATTTCTTAAATGTGCAGGTCTATTATTATTACAGCATGTAACAGATGAAGTCACAATTGTCAGGTTGTTAAAAAAGGTAAGAAGACAAGAGAGAGAGCAACCAAGAACAGTAAGAAGCATCCAAGCTCGTAGGCGTCCACTAAAAAACAATCAAAAAGCAAACATTTAAATTAATAATTTCACTAAACAAGTTTGTTATTATATTTATGAAGTTTTAGTTGACTTTATTTATTTAATAATTACAACTTTTCGTTTTTCAATATAGAATATGACAATGCAAAACTTATAATCAAAATGAGGCTAAAATTCTTTAAGGTTCATTGAAAAAGAAAAACAGTAAAAACTAGTAAGCCCAAATTAATTAAGTTATTTAAAACTAACTTACATGGAATATTATGTTGTTTAAATATATAAATTCTACGGACGTTTCACCTTTATTTGGGATCCTCAGGAAAAACATAATATTAAAAAAACCAAAGAAGGGATTTTCTAAATTGGTTTAGATCCAAATCCAATTTAGAAATTCTCTTCTTTGGATTTTTAAATATTACGTTTTTCCTTGTTTCATACCTGCATAAAAAAATTCATGCATTCATTATTTATTAAAATTTATTTTATTAATATATAAAATTATTATTAAAGCATAATAATATGCAATATAGTTTTAGTAACTCCGAGGTATTGATAATTTCTTAGTGTAGGTAATTTAAAATCGTGGTTGCATTTTAGCCATAATTGTTCGTTTATGCACAGACAGGTGCATTAGAATCATCTCTTCCGATAAGACATTGTTAAGTGGATCGACATATCTGGTAAAATAATTTTCACTTCTTAAGCGATGTAGTATCAGACGTTGAAGACTATCCAATACGTCTAAACTTTTTTGAAAATACCTTGCTCTGGGTTCTTGCGGAACGCCATTTAATTCAGAATTTATGTATTCTGCTATGAATGGTTTATATAGAATAACTTCTACAATAATTGTCTCTTTACAAGAGCCGTCTGGTTGTCTGCCAACGTAAATCTTCTCGAATATTTTGCGGTCAAGTGGACACGTGTTGTTTAATTTTCCCCACGTTTTGATGCATTGTGCACAAAATAAATGGGCGCAACAATCAATAGTACCCCTTTCTCCAGCTAACTCTTCCAAGCACACACAGCAACTATCGGATTCGGTTTCAGAGCTTGATGTGCCAAATGAGTCAAAACATTGTTCGGTCGCGTCCATTGTAGGAAAGAATGTATATGTTGCGTTGTCGGGAAAAAAACCTTAAATACAATATTGTTAAATATGTAGTTATATTTTGTGCCTATATAGCCTTCTGATCCGTTGATACATTGATACATTGATACATTGATACATTGATACATTGATACATTGATACATTGATACATTGATACATTGATACATTGATATGCTGATCTGTTGATAACACGTTTATAGTAACTTACCCTATATGGGCTATATGTATGGGATGAAAATGAATTTCATTCAAGATTAACAATTGGAATATTGTTAAGAATCTTCAACATCAAACCATAAAAGCGTGTCGCAAATGAATAAAGAGAAAACTGAAAACGGAGAAAGAACAGAAGCGCAAAGCGAGACTGAAGACGTTGAGGTGAACCCTGAAAAACTAAGAGTTTTCCAGAGAAGTAAAAATATTTTTAAGACCCAACAAAAAAACATCTAGCAATAATTTAATCAGAGAACACGTCTGAGATGGATGAAGTAAAAGCACTGATATCGAATCTTACAGGAGTCGTTTAACGAAGGTCGATAAGTTGAAGGTAATGGAAGCGAACTGGGCAGTCGAAACAAGAACTTGAAAAAGTGCAAGAAAAAAACATAAATTGGAAAAGTATGAGAAAGAGAAAAAGACAAATAACGCTATAGTTAAAAATATGCCAGTGACCGGTATTATAACTGAGCGAATAGTCGAGGACTTTGTAGTAAAAGAAATGCAGATCCAGGTAGAGATGGTCAAAGCATTTAGAATAAGAGATACGCCTGGTAGAGAGGTAATACTGGTAAAATTAAAAGATCGCACTCAAAAAAATGAAGGTAATGGAAAATAAAAACAAATTGAAGGGATCCAAGACCTACATAGAAACGATTTGACCAGCTCTAAGAAACCAATACAGGACAAAATGTGGAAACAAGTTAGGAATGAAATAAAAGCTGAGAAGTGACCAAAGGTTTGGATTCTAAAGACCATATAGTAGATGGAAAAACCTATGTATGGGACAAAGAGGCAAATTACTTGAAGCTCAATGAGACTCCAGCACGCCTAGCAAAAAACTGAAAGTAAGAGAAATGAATGATACTGGACTGACCCGACCAGTGTCATTATGTACTGAATATGGGTTAAGGACTGCAACGTGAAATGTAAGAACGTTGAATACGCCGGGAAAAATGAACGAAGTCATAACAGAGATAAGAAGATATGGAATCTTCCTGATAGCGCTGCGAGAAGTGAGATGACGAGGTTTTTGAGAAGTACAGAAAAAACTGCAGTGCTGTATTCTGGAGAAGAAAAACGAAACAGAAATGGTGTAGCTTTCGTTATAAGGCAAGGTAGGAAAGAAAATGTGATGAAGTTTGAAGGATTTGGGGGAAGAATGGCTTATGTACTATAAGAACAAGGTGGAACTCGCTTTAGCGGCAGTTCTTAGGCTTCTATACAGCTACCTTTCTGGTGTGGAAAGTTGTTATTAGCTGGTTATTTTTGGTCGCCATATAATGTAACATCACATAATCAGATAATCTGCACTAATTAAATTTTTGCGGTTGGTAATTATCATTTACTATATAAGTAATAACAATCAAACTTTTCCATTCCATTCGAAACTTTACTTCTCTGTAATGTATGGTCATTTTTTTGAAGTGGATCAATCCTCTCCTTTCTCTTTTATTTAAAACTTAACTTCACTAACCACATCCATAAAAAATTATTTTTTCACATCAAAGTAAAAACAACGGATAAACGTATCAACGTATCAACGGATTAACGTATCAACGTATTTAAATTTCCTATTTAGGTAAAAAATTATGTAAATTAAATATAACTTATATTTCGTCTGCATTGAAAAAAAAACGTATCAACTGATCAACGTATCAACAGATCAACGTATCAACGGATCAACGTATTTAAATTATATAGGTGAAAAGTTATTTAATAAAATATAACTTATATTTGGTCAATTTCGAAGGTTCTGATTAGATTTGAATTATGCGGACAGACAGACGGACAGACGCGGAGCCAGATCGTAAGGGTTCTTGCTATACTTTGTATAGAAGCCTAACAAGTAGTTTATAATATCTTTAACTTAGTAAATTTCTTTCGAACATTTGCGTATTTATAAATTGCATTAGCGAATCGAAACAACGGATTAACAGATTAACGCAATACTATATAGACGAAGTATTTAAAATATAACAACGTATCAGTTGATCAACGTTACGATTGGCTCTGAAACATGCGGACGGACACGAAGCCAGACCATAAGGCTTCTTTCTATACCTTGTATAGAAGCCTAAAAGTAGCGCACTGGCTACCCAGTTCTTAGACCTCTATACACACAGAGTATTTCCAACACGATTTTAAACGCTCTGTTTCAAATGGATAATGAGATTAACGCATAACAAATTAGTGAATAACGAGATCAACATATCAATATATCAACGTATCATCGTATCAACTTATCATCGAATCATCGGATCAACGTATCAACGTATCATCGGATCAAAGTATCATCGGATCAACGTATCATCGGATCAACGTATCATCGGATGAACGTATCATCGTATCAACGTATCATCGGATCAACGTATCATCGGATCAACGTATCAACGTATCAACGGATCAACGTATTTAAATGTCCTATATAGGTGAAAAATTATGTAAATAAAATATAACTTATACTAGATGATACCCCGTCCGAGGACGGGCAGCTAGAAGGACGGGCAGGCAGCCAAGGTCATATGGCTTTTGGATTGCACTGAGAGCTTTCCTTAATCTTCATTCAACTTAAGTTACCTTGGGTAGCTGCCCGTCCTTCTAGCTGCCCGTCCTCGGACGGGGTATCATCTAGTTTTGAATATGATCGGATAGACCTTGATACAATTCAGTACGCAATTTACTTTGTTGATATCGTATGTAGTTCAAATTATTGGCTTCCACTTGCAAATATGAGTCGACAATCCACTGTTGCGTAAGTTTTCCCGCACTCATGATCGGATTGAAATCGTTTCTAATTGCTGTTTGCGCAACTTTAAATTGTAACATGCTGATTTTATTACGGGATTGTCGATATCCTTCGCAACTCCAATTGGGTTGCCACCCCGGTTCGCCAAACGGATAAAGAATGCCATAAGTCATAGGGTCAAGATTTGAACTGAGAATATTGATACGAATGAATTGTTGTGCATTGTCGACGGGATTTCGAGGATAGATACGGATATCACGTTCAAATGGAGGTTCGCCGTCATCATTTACGAACACCATTGCAATTTCATTGGACGTTGGAGCATTGTAACGTCTTTGATCAGACTGCCGATCGCGCCGCATCACCATATTGACGACCGGAACTGGTTGTCCTTCTTCTTCGGCTCGTACACGCTCTTGTTGCTCAATTTCTTTCATCAGGCAATATGAAGCTGCGATACGATTGTTGACGCGGAAGAAACGATCGATTTTCTCAATCACTTCAGGTAGACAACCTCTATTCTCAGGCAGATTTACTCGTTCATTGACCGCTTCTGTCGTGTCCATTACATACAGTTGTGCAAACTTTCTTGTTTGTCCTTCAGGTGGATACAGGTTTGTGGTTCTGTGGTACGTCTGTCCATGAATTTTGAAAACGTATGGTCCGTTACCCGACATTGAAACAATCTCTGCTCCCATTGAAGCGAAAGAAACCGAGGAATTGTAAGAGCGGATGTGCTGACGAAAGTTCTTGTAGTAAGGATTATCTGAATCTGAAAGCATAGAGCGAAGAAATTCGGGATATAACAATAGATTCCCATGTTGATCGAGCGGTTGCGGAATCTTCACTTTTCCTTTATGACAGCAGTTGTTAAATTGTTTATCAACTGGACGCTCCTTGGCGAAATTCTTGGAGCCGCAGAACTGACAGATGGAATTCATTTCTCCACAATCGTGTCGAGTAACGTGAGATTCATCAAATCTCAATGCTCTTATTTGGAGTTGAATTGAATTGCTTGACTTTGGTATCGATTTTCTTTCTGTCGATGTATCGCATGGGACCGAGCGTCAGCAGCTTGCCGCGCTTGAGTTTCTTCTAAAGTTTCACGTTGTTGACGTATCGCATGGGACCGAGCGTCAGCAGCTTGCCGCGCTTGAGTTTCTTCTAAAGTTTCACGTTGTTGACGTATCGCATGGGACCGAGCGTCAGCAGCTTGCCGCGCTTGAGTTTGTTCCAAAGTTTCACGTTGTCGACGTATCGCATGAGACCGAGCGTCAGCTTGTGGCTGTGATCGAAGCTGTTCTTCTGTGTTATTAGCTCTTGTACGTGATTTTCTCTCACGATTCAATCGCCGTCGCTTTGCAGCAGGATTTTCAAAATTTTCATTATCCATTATGGAAGTTCACATAATGCTTTTTTGGAAATAGCTGTCCTATATAGACAAAATGATACGATGATACGTTGATCCGATGATACGTTGATACGATGATACGTTGATACGATGATACGTTGATCCGATGATACGTTGATCCGATGATACGTTGTGCGTTCGGTTCGGTTTGCTTCGGGTATTTCCGTGGGACAGACAGAAAGAAAGACTTGGCCTTTTATAATAAGAGATATTCATTTGGTCTGCATTGAAAAAACAGATCAACGTATCAACGGATCAACGTATTTAAATTTCCTATATCGGTGAAAAATTATGTAAATAATAAATAAGGCTTCTTGTTATACTTTGTATAGAAGCCTAAAAGTAGCGCACTGGCTACCCAGTTCTTAGACCTTCTATACACACAGAGTATTTCCAATACGATTTGAAACGCTCTGTATGATTTTGAATTATGCGGACGGACAGACGGACAGACGGACACGGAGCCAGATCATAAGGCTTCTTGCTATACTTTGTATAGAAGCCTAATAAAAGGTGAAAAACTAAATCTGTCAATTATTAATGTATATGCTCCAACAGAAGACGCAGAATACGTAGGAAAAGAACGACTTTATGAAAAAATCGAGACACTACGAGAAAATACATAGTAAAGATGAAATAATAATTTTGAATGACTTGAATGCGCAGGTAAGAAAGGAGAATTACCTGAGAGGCATAGAAGGAAACCATATACTGGTATCAAGAAAAAAATCCTTCAAAGATGTGAGATCGTATATAGGACCAAATGTAGTTACAGATCATAATATGGTTGTAAAGAAAGTTAAGCAAGAAAATACCATCAACGTCAGAAAAGCAGCACCCATTTGAAACAGAAGATTCGACATACTCAAATTAAACATTGAAAGTGAAAAACAAAAATATGCAGGCAATAACGGCTATTAATGAAAGTACAAAAATCAAAACATTGGTATGATACAGAATGAATGGAGAACGCTCAAAGAAAAAGAAGATTGACCTGGTTAAGGACTCAAACATTAGAAGCTGAATCGAAGTATAGAGAGATGAAGAAGGAAACGATAAAATAGTCGATAATAGAAAAAAATGAAAGAAATAAAAAACACCGCACTAAATCCAGAGAATTTTATAGAAGAATAAGAGAACAGAAACCAAAAGTAACAATTGCACCCAGAGGTATGAAAGACATGTATGGTATTATGAGATATGAGAAGGTAGAAATAAAAATCATATGGAAGGAAAACTTCCAGAAATTGTTAAATGAAGGCTCAGAGCTGCAACACAACCCTGAGAAACCCAATGATATGAGAGCAATAAAATTGTGCCTGAACCAAATGAAGAATTTATAGAAATCGCGAATATGATGAAAAACCGCAAAATGTCGGAGACTCATAAAATAGACTGTAAGCTTATAACTGGCGAAGGCTCATTATGGGAAAGAAAGAATCTACTACCGATCAACGCTACATACCGAAAAATTACTGGAAGATTACCAATGTGTATTCAGACAAGGCAGATCAACTTTGTTTGTATTAATCCAAATACTGGTGAGATGCTACAAATTTGATATACATATGGAGATAATTTTTATAGATATCAAGCAAGCTTTGATAAAGTCAACAGAGAACTTCTACTTACAGAAATGAAAAACATGAAGATCCCAGAAAAACTATGATGATACTAACCAATACCACAGTGGAAATAATTATAAAAAGTGGCAATACTGAAGAATTTCCTATAAATTCAGGGGTAAGGCAAAGGAGATACACTCTTGGCGACCCTTTTCAACTTCGTATTAGAGGGAATCGTAAGAAGAACAAATTGTGGAGAATCGATCCTTATATAACAAACAAGCCCTAATAATTGCCTACGCTGCGCTGATGATGTGATGATAATAGCAAGATCGCATAATGCAATGGTGGAAATGTTCATAAAATTGGAACGGGAAGACCAAAGCAATCCAAAGAATAATGAAATGGACACCGGTTGTCCGAAGGTCGAGAGGAAGACCACGGACAAGATCGAAGGACGAAATGGTGAACGACTTGAGCGAGATGCAAGTGATGGACTGGATACAGAGGACACGGGAGAGAAGAAAATGGAGGAGGGTGGTGGAAGATGCAAAAATACATTCCAGACTCTAAAGAGGGTAGGTTTAATGATGAGACAACAGATGGAGTATTGAGAGAATCTGCAACTACGGGAACTAGTCCACCCCAATAAACGGACTTGTGAGCGTCACATGACGCGGTTATATTCCCAATTGAATGGAGAGCCTTATTGTTATTATTTTGATTTTACATCCAAACTGGGATCATTCCAAATTTATTGAATGTAGATGTGATTTTTACCTAAGATTTTTGAAGATTATTGCTTTAATCCGACCACAATTTATAGTGTGGGATATTGTTATCAAATATAAGTTGGACGGAAGTCACAAAAGGCTTCCACTATATCATTTCCGATTCCAGGTGGAAAAATTTCACATGTATTTCACATAATTAATATCACAAGTCGATGGCATTGGCTTATAAAAATTTGGATGAAGATAAATTTAGTAGCCGCATGTAAATTTTGGACCACGGATTCAAGAAAATTGTTCATGGTGATGGTCGTATCACAAAATTTCGAACAGGTTAAAAACACATTCAAGATTAAAAGTCCTACTTCAATCTCTCGTTGTATAATATACTATTTTTGTTTAAAACCAACCACGTTTGAGTTATGTGCTAAATTAATTAAAGAGATATTAAAATAGTCGTAGTTTTATGTTTTTTTTTCAAACTCTACCTTTCAAGCTAAATTTTTTGCAAAACAATTGACGCCCTTACACTGATACAAATTTAACGAGTTACAACTTGAGTAATTTTTTTTAAATCGATCCATTTCAAAGAAATTTCGTTGTTCCTTTGAAATGGATTGGTTTTTTAAAAATATTTACTAGAGCAATGTTGTAGTCCGTTAAATTTGATATTCGGTGATGACAGTGGCGTAGCTAGCATGGGTGACACCCCTACCTAGGCTGATGACCTTCTTATTTTTAGGGGTTGCGCCCAAGGAAAATTCTATGAGGCATGGGGGTAAGGTTAATGATTAGGTTAGGAGGTGAATGATAAAACAAATTTATTTTGTTTTATTTAAATAATTTGGCGTCGGGTGTCACCCCCACCTAGGCTGATGACCTTTTTTTAGAGGTTAAACCCAGGGAAAAATCTATAGACCCTGGGGGTCACGTTAATGATTACGATAATAATTAGGAGGTGAATGATAAAATAAATTTATTTGGGGGGGGGGCCGCCCCCACTAGCTACGCCACTGGGTGATGAGCGTTAATTTTTTGTAAAGCATTTCATTAATACAAGATTAACAAGAGAAACAAAAAAAAATTGAAATTTTTATCGTTTTCTTACGTAATTTGATTCGTAACTCGAAAACCGTTGATTTTAGACAATAAAGCGTTATAATTTAGTTTGTAGATAATTTCACGCTCTTTAAAAACCACTAAACGAATAAACCAGGAATGCAACAAATTCAGTGTCATGGCTATTTGAAGGTCGAAATTAAAAGAATTGCCATAAAAAGGGATACCCGCATGGGTTGAAATCAGACAAAAATTTTCTTAGAAAAGAGACTTCTATCACCACCAAAAATGTGTAGTCCATCGGTTGCGCGTATTCTGTTAAGTTTGATGTAGATTCAAATTGTATAGGGTGAACCTTAAAAATAAAACTAAAAGCTACAATAAAATCTTTATAATTTGAACAATAAAGTAGTGGTAAACTATAACAATTTTTTTTAAACATAACAAACACGATTCTCGAGCTGGCTATTTACATTAGCGTTGGTGGCGCCACCAGCAATAACAACGTGGCTGTGTTTAGACGTATATTTTGAAATTCAAAATCATAGTCTGATGAAAATTTGCAAACATTTCAGTATGGTGTTAAATTTATTGTAATGTTTTGTTAATTAGTTGATTTTGTTATCTTTTGAGCCTGAAGAACGAATTTTTATTTTCATTTAATACGTCATTTACTAATTAGAAATTCTTCCGCATGGTGGCGTTTGCTTAATGTAAATTGCAAATAGTACATCCATATTGTGATACAGTCTGTATCTAATTTATGCTCTATTTGGATACATAACATTATGAGTTTTTAAATGCACTTTCAAATTTCCTTTTTGTGAACATTTATAACTGCAAATATAACACGTAAACGATTTTTCACCCGTGTGAATTTTTAAATGTTGCTTTAAACTAAACTTTTGAGAACATTTATAATCACAAAATTCACATCCGAATGGTTTTTCTCCCGTATGCATTTGCAAATGCTTCTGCAAGTTACTTTTGCGTGAAAATTTACATTCACAGATCTTACACGCAAATGGTTTTTCGCCTGTGTGAGTTAATAAATGTTGATTCAACGCACTTCTTTGTGAACATTTATATCCGCAAATTTCACAAGAAAATGGTTTTTCACCCGTGTGAGTTCGTGCATGCCGAGTTAAACGGTACTTCATCGAACATTTATAATCACAAAGTTCGCACGCAAACGGTTTTTCACCCGAGTGTTTTCGTAAGTGTTCAGTTAATGTATCCCTGAGCGCACATTTATAATCACAAATTTTACACGAAAACGGCTTTTCTCCTGTATGAATTCTTAAATGTCTCGCCAAATCACGCTTATGCGAACACTTATAATCGCAAATCTCACAGTAAAATGGTTTTTCGCCTGTATGAATCCTTAAATGTTTAGATAAATCCCCCTTTCGTACGCACTTATATTCACAAGAATCGCACGAAAACGGCTTCTCACCCGTATGAGTCCTTACATGCACCCGTAAAGTTCCCTTTTCTGAACATCTATAGTCACAAAATTGGCACAAAAATGGTAACTCCCCTGTATGAATTTTCAAGTGCAGCGTTAAACGATTCTTGCGGGAACTTTTATAGTCACAAATGTCACACACGTATGGTTTTTCACCTGTATGAATTCTTAAATGAACTTTTAAGGTTCCTTTTTGGGAACATTTATAATCACAAATTGAACATGCCAACATTTCCCCACAGTGCAATTTAAAATGTCTTTGTAGTTGCGATTCGCGAAGAAAGTTTTTGTTACAGATATTGCAAACAAACAATTTCTCAAATTTTTTGGTTTCCATTTTTTCATTCGGTAGAAATTCTCTAATTGAAAGTTCTTCTTTAATGTCAATCGAATGATGCAATTCTTCTACCTTGATTTCTATGTTTTCCATTTTTTCAATTTTAATTTGATGACTACAATTACTGGAATAATCGACAATTTCTGGATCACTGAAAGAGGGTTTTAAATATTTTATGTCTCCTGGTGGTATCGCTTGATCCATATCGAAACGTTTGTTTAAGGTTAAGTAGCCAAATTATGAACTTTTGGTTTTGTGTTGTTAAAATCGGAATTGCTAATCACAGTTAATAGAACAGCAACCACAAAAACTTCATCAGGTAAATATTTGTATGAAACTGCAATGCAGCAAATTCAAGATGTAAACACCACTACCAACATTAAATCCAAACTAAATAAAATTATGTACAATAAAGAGGGTGTATACAGGGTGATCCGTTCATAGCGATCGTTCTTCATCAAAATGTGGTCACCAACTTGTAACGGCGCTGTCGTGAATCATCTAACGGTCTCCGTACACTGAAAAAAAATCTGATGTGACAACACATTAATTTCCCATTCACTAAATTCTACTTCATTTTATATTAAATAGTAATAAAACAAATGTTCACCAAAATTTTTTTTAACTTCATAAAATACACAAGTCACTTTGACATAATTAAAATTTATGTTATTTATACAACATGTTAACTCATTTTTTCTTAAAACCGCTTATTTTATTTTAACAATAATTTAAGATAAAAATATCAAGTGTTGGATATCATAAGACGCGGAAAAAGAATCTCTTTCGATTGATATGATTTTCATTCGCATATGTTCCACCGGGAAGCGGCACTGCATTTTAGCAATTTTCATTCTTATAAAAAATGGGTTAAAAATGAACGGTTTTCAACCAAAATCTAATCAGTTCTTTAAACAGCTGCTTCAAACTAGTGTATAAAATTTCAACATAATTGGTGCATGCGTTTGTCTGTAATCGTTGACGAAAAAACATCACATACACCACACACACGTCCAGATATCATTCCAAAAATGGTCTTAAACAATTCGTATAACAACTCATAGACCATGGGAAAAATGGTAATTCCAAATTTTTTTTAAACTTGATAATAATACTTTTCTTTACTACGTAACTGGGAAAGTAAAATGTGTAGCAATTTGTACTGCAATAAATTACTGATATTATGTATGCACAATATTGTAGTAATCTTCTGTACTTATTAATCTAAGGCTTCCTACAGACTGATCAAGCAAAAACGTTGTGCGACAAAACGTTTTTGTTTGATTGTGTTGAAAACTGTTTTTTTACATGTATTAAGTAGATATGATCCAACACACACTGATCAAACACGAAACACGAAACGTGTTTGATCAGTGTGTGTTGGATCATATATCATATCTAATACATGTAAAAAACAGTTTTCAACACAATCAAACAAAAACGTTTTGTCGCACAACGTTTTTGCTTGATCAGTCTGTAGGCAGACTAAGTGTCCCCACGTATCACAAAATCAGTGCTTGGCTTACTATGCACTAAAGAGTTGACAGGTGAACAGTAAAGATGTGTTTCACCATTATTGGAGTTTTATAGGTGACGTTAACCTTACTTTTGGTTTACATCGCAGGTTTTGTTACCTTACAAAACGCAAACAAGACACCTTTTGAACAGGTATAAACAAGGGTGACTAGCTCAAGTCGCGAAGGGGGTGGGTGGTTTAAATGAGCCAAAGGGTCCTGTGACGTGATGTCGCGATTTGCAGGTCTCTTATCGACGATTGGGCAATCCACAATCGTGATTCGGAAAATAGTCAAAATCGGTGGGGATAAATTTACACGCGGGGTAATTGTCAAAATCGGTGGGGATAAATTTACACGAGTGGTAGTGAAATGGGCGCCACGCGTTCTTAAATATGAATTTATTCGAAGGGGACGGAATATCACACCTTCAAGTTGGTACGCGACAACTTGTTGATCTTTCTTGATGATTCTCACTTTGGGAAAATCCTGTCCATCGACCTTACCTTTACAATAGGCAGACTCTCCTTTGGTGAGAATAACTAAACAAAATACATATACGAGAACAATAAAACACAAAAATAAGTAACAACATGGATATAATAAAAATAATATCAACAGGGGGTGGTGACAAAATACATACAGAGTACACTCAAATTTACAAGTACTGGGGTAAATTGACAAATATTTACAATTGACTTGACTTTTCACGAAAGTTATCAACACAATTTGAATACTAGTAGCATAAAACAATGGAAAACTTGAACTACTAATTTGCGAAAATTGAATACAAAACCCCATAAGTAGGGGTGTGGATAAGCGCAAAATATTACGTTAAATCAACAAATAAACGTTGACACACTATCGGCGTATTAACAGTTATGTTACTTTTAAACAAATACTATAAAATAAGCAAAAGGATTACATGGGGTTGCGATCGTCTGCAAGGTGGAGTAGATTACTCCGTAAATATAAACAGTGACCAATGGGCCACTTAATACAATAAAACTTATAAATAATAAAAGATTGCTTACGTATTCCTTCATAAATAGTTCTGACCTTCAGGAAAAAGCCCTTGGACACGGACTTCCAAAGTGAGAATGTCGGTAGATGTCGAAAATTGAATCCCTCCAATGCGGAAGTGAATTGATTACGATACCATGGATCATTCCAGCGAGGTAGGTGTGATTTTCCGTCTAAAGTCCCTCCAGTTATGAGGTGGTGGATGCGAACGTAAACTCGCCGATATGAAGGGGTTATTTATTTTTCCCACTTTTTCGACAAATGGAAAATCAACGCTCGAAAGAATGCACTTTGACAATTATTCTCGGTTTTGAATTTGACCTGAAGCCGTCACTGTTTGCACGTACGATATTTTAAATGCGTTGAAAAAAATATGTTTTATTAATTAAAAACATCCGTCACGAAAAGGAACGGTAGGAACCTTCACACTTACAGCTGTGTACTAGACTGCAACTGAAGTCTGATAAGTTACCATATGCACCGGCCGTTTGATTATTACATCAACTAGATGATACCCCGTCCGAGGACGGGCAGCTAGAAGGACGGGCAGCTACCCAAGGTCATATGGCTTTTCGATTGCACTGAGAGCTTTCCTTAATCTTCATTCAACTTAAGTTACCTTGGGTAGCTGCCCGTCCTTCTAGCTGCCCGTCCTCGGACGGGGTATCATCTAGTTTAAAATAAGTAAAAAAATTTTAAATATTGATTAAGTTTAATTTAATTTAAAAAAATATATGTAAGTTTTTTGTTTATTTATTTAATGTTGTTCTCATCTCTTATTATAAAAGGCCAAGTCCTCCCTTCCTTCTGTCTGTCCCACGGAAATACCCGAAGCAATCCGAACCGAACGCATAACGGATAATTTCATAACCAATCGGATGAACGTATCATCGTATCAACGTATCATCGGATCAACGTATCATCGGATCAACGTATCAACGTATTTAAATTTCCTATATAGGTGAAAAATCTCTTATTATAGAAGGCCAAGTCCTTCCGTCCTTCTGTATGTCCCACGGAAATACCCGAAGCAAACCGAACCGAACCGAACGCATAACGGATAATTTCATAACCAATCGGATGAACGTATCATCGTATCAACGTATCATCGGATCAACGTATCATCGGATCAACGTATCGCATGGGACCGAGCGTCAGCAGCTTGCCGCGCTTGAGTTTCTTCTAAAGTTTCACGTTGTTGACGTATCGCATGGGACCGAGCGTCAGCAGCTTGCCGCGCTTGAGTTTGTTCCAAAGTTTCAAATTGTCGACGTATCGCATGAGACCGAGCGTCAGCTTGTCGCTGTGATCGAAGCTGTTCTTCTGTGTTATTAGCTCTTGTACGTGCTTTTCTCTCACGATTCAATCGCCGTCGCTTTGCAGCAGGATTTTCAAAATTTTCATTATCCATTATGGAAGTTCACATAATGCTTTTTTGGAAATAGCTGTCCTATAAAGACAAAATGATACGATGATACGTTGATGCGATGATACGTTGATCCGATGATACGTTGATACGATGATACGTTGATACGATGATACGTTGATCCGATGATACGTTGTGCGTTCGGTTCGGTTCGGTTTGCTTCGGGTATTTCCGTGGGACGGACAGAAAGAAAGAAAGACTTGGCCTTTTATAATAAGAGATGATCCTTTTGTTCTTTTATTCTGGACCGCGGTACGCACGGTGAAATATTTATAACGTGTCGAAATATTAACAACTAACTTAAATAATTTAGCTAGATGTCTATAATATTTAACAAATAGCGGAAAGTATTTAATTTAAATAAATGTTCGATAATACTTAAATAAATGTTCGATAATATTTAAAAGTAGCGGAACTTATTTAATTCTCGATAAAATGTTTAAATAAACGTATTTAATATTTGAATAAATGTTCGATAAAGATTTAACGATAACTTCTTGAATGACTGGTAATTGATTCAAATATTGCCTCAAAATAGCGATAAAAGTTTATACTACAGATAATAGTTTTTTACCTGTTCGCACTGCACTTAATATATTACACAATTGATCGGTAATAATTTGAAACCTTACTTCTGTAAGATTTATTTATTTTCCGCTTGGAGCGATATCACTGGACTAACCAGCATAGATTCGATATTGAAGATTCAAAATCGGAATCTTAACTTTTGCATGCAATGAACCGACTTTTATATGAAATGCTACCGCAAAAATGCATTTCTGGGGGTTCTGACCCTACTCCTGGATCTGTCGATACAGTGTTTAATTGGTTTCCCCTCAAGTCCCTACATCGGAAAATAAGAGATGCGAAACCAATTAGCACCTTTGATTGGCTTGGAACTGGAAGCGAGAGACCACTACTCCAAAATTAAGACATGCAGAACGTTGCTCAAAATTTCAAGACACATCTGGAACATGTGTTTGTTTTTGTACCTTCAATATAAGCTTGTTACGAAAAATTTTCACTTTTCGCAACAACGTTGAATTTATTAAATTCAACTTTTAACATCTAGCAATATATTTCGTAGCACCCTGTATAGCGAGCGTGATTGACGGAGATTAGACTCGCGCATGCTATGATAAGGGAAGTCATGGGTTAGCTCTCGAACGGAAAAGGTCGTTTTTGATGGTACTGTGAAGTGATAATGTTTTTGATTCCGCATTTTACAAAAGAGGGTTGCGATTTTGTGAGGGTTGCCGTCCAGCAATGCGAATTATTTTGGAATTGTTTGCGCTCCAACCCAGTAGGGGATTATTTGATTCGTTGTTGAAGGATGGTTAATTTTTCCCGTATCGTACTTTTTTTGGTCGGACCCCATGGTCAATACTTTCTGGGAAGGATTATTTTTTTACATTGGTAAGTTACCTAATGTTGTGCTAATTACTTCACAGTTACTGGTAAATCGACTTGGCCAATTTTGCCCAGAACATCTGGAGTTCGATGACGTATTAATCCACCCTTGGCTGCTTTGTGTATTTTTTTATGTGTTACATTTTGGCTTCTCTTTTTGTCGTGCATTTTTATTAACAGAGTGGTTGCCGAGATTACGATTGCGTTGCAGGTTTTCGTATTGCTGCATTGAGGAGATATACTGCAATCTAATCTCATTTACATTCGCAAGTGTGAAATGGATCGAGTGTTTGGGTTTGATATTTGATAAACTAATTAATTAATTTATATTATTATGTTTTGTGTAATTAAACTTGAACTGCGTATTATTTCCACTAGTTAACATCAATCGACGTTGGTAAAATGCATCGGCGAGGAGATTCCAAAGCGTTTGACATGTCGCGAATTTCATATTTGAAATTCTATGTTAAACATTTTTTTTTGTGTTTATTTTGCTTTATGTTTATTTTTTTATGAAAGGCTGCGATGTCCGACCCATATATAGGGTACGGCATTTCATCGAGGTTGCTACCGTTTGTTTTATTGTGGGGAGTTCGATATGGTTCCACTTTATTGTGGGATTTTTATATTACCATTCGAACGTGCCCTTGGTTTATGTTTGGGAGTGATTTTCGGTAGCAATGTCGTTGCCACTGTGCCTGTTTTGGTCGGCTAACACCTTTTACATCCGACATCGCTTATATCTTTGCCTTCTGACAATTAACATCCAATTGTCCATTTTAATTGTGTTGTGTTAGCAAAGCTGTTTCCTTGATCTCTCCGGGGTGTTTCTTTCACACGATCCACGACTCTCGCTGCCGCAATAAACGAGCTAGTTTAAATCGACCACCAGGGCCCCACGCAAAATTAAAGTAGATGGTTTATCCTTCTGCGTGGACATTTTCTGTTCCAAACTGCTTCTCATTAGAGTAGTAAGGATAGATTTTGTTTCAAGCTTATCTAAGTTAGCACGTTACAAAAGGTCTACTTTTCTTAATTTTTTGCTACCTGCAAGCGCGATAAAATTTCGAAATAACTATTGAAATGCTTATAAAACCAACATTTGGCAAGATAACAAGTTAAAATAATTACTATTCCCACGGTTTGTAACTGCACGGGTCTTAAACCTGCATCAGCCTACAAGGAGAATCTCTACACCACAATAAAAGTGTCGGTATGTACAATCTGGTTCTCCATATGAAGGTATTTGACTTGCTAACGTGAAAGTAAAAACGTATTGGGATTGAGGAAATTATGCTGACTTGATAATTCCTATATTCTTTTTCGGGTGTTACGTCTATTTGAATTTGCTATTTCATCAACATGGATCTATAATTTACGTATAGAAAAATTACTATACCTAACTTTTTATTCTCAGACGTTGATAATATTATTCGAATTAAAAATATCGGTATCTCTCGATTTACTTTTAGGCTTCTATACAAAGTATAGCAAGAAGCCTTATGATCTGGCTCCGTGTCCGTCTGTCTGTCCGTCTGTCCGTCCGCATAATTCAAAATCATACAGAGCGTTTCAAATCGTGTTGGAAATACTCTGTGTGTATAGAGGTCTAAGAACTGGGTAGCCAGTGCGCTACTTTTAGGCTTCTATACAAGGTATAGAAAGAAGCCTTATGGTCTGACTTCGTGTCCGTCCGCATGTTTCAGAGCCAATCATAACGTTGATCAACTGATACGTTGTTATATTTTAAATACTTCGTCTATATAGTATTGCGTTAATCTGTTAATCCGTTGCTTCGATTCGCTAATGCAATTTATAAATACGCAAATGTTCGAAAGAAATTTACTAAGTTAAAGATATTTTCGAAGAGGTCTCCCTATATAAACTACTTGTTTTACTTTGATGTGAAAAAATAATTTTTTATTGATGTGGTTAGTGAAGTTAAGTTATAAATAAAAGAGAAAGGAGAGGATTGGTCCACCTCAAAAAATGGACCATACATTACAGAGAAGTAAAATTTCTAATAGAATGGAAAAGTTTGATTGTTATTACTTATATAGTAAATGATAATTACCAATCGCAAAAAATTTTATTGGTGCAGATTATCTGATTATGTGATGTTACATTATATGGCGATCAAAAATAACCAGATAATAACAACTTTCCACACCAGAAAGGTAGCTGTATAGAAACCTAAGAACTGCCGCTAAAGCGAGTTCCACCTTGTTTAAATATTGGATTATATTATCCGAATTAAAAATATTTTACTTGAATTTAGATTTTGTAATTTATAAATGTATGACTACTGAATCTAATTTCGGATGTTATTGAAATCACTTTTTCATGAAAATCTAGCATGGTACGATTGTAGGTAAAATAGTCTAAATCAAAATAGTCTACGGTAAATTGGTCTAGGTAAAAAGGTCTATGGAAAAAAAGTCTACGGGTAAAAAGGTCTAGGTAAAATAGTCTAGGTAAAATGGTCTAGGTAAAAAAGTCTATGGAAAAATGGCCAACGGCAAAATTCAAGGAAAGATTCCGGCCCTGTTACCATGTATTGCAAAAACTCCTTCACAATTTAATGAATTTAAATTTAAAGATTGTTAATACCAACTGTAAAATAAGTTTAAGGTATTTAAGAGTAAGGTACTTTTATCTGAAAATGGTAGACTAGTGAAGTATTGAAGTTGAAGACAAAGAACCAACAACTGCGAACGTGCAGGAGTTGTAAGTACATGTTTTCTATTATTAATTTGTTGATTAGAGATTTATAACAAAAATTTTTAGAATTAATTGTTTTAGTTTAGTGTTAGTTCTGTCGTGTTTGATCATGGAGATAATTCAATCGAATCAAGAAAAAGAAAAGATATGTTTATATGGCTACATGTATGTGATTAATGTTCAATGCAAGAATTTTATTCGCTGGAAGTGCGCAAAAACTTCTTCGTTGAAATGTGAAGCAATTTTGAAAACCATTTTAAATAAAACGGAGCCAAATTTGGCAAAGCCTCATAGCCATGCAGCAGATGCGGAAGGTATAAAAGTGGTTCAATGTATACAAAACCTGAAGGAAAAAGCTAAAGACAATGTAGTCAATCCTGTCCAAATTTTTGCTGAAAGTGTGTCTAAACTAGAGTCTTCCACAAAAGCCCGAATGCCGTCAGAAGCAGTGGTTAAACGTACTTTGCGAAATCAACGGTCAAAGAATAATCCAAAAGAGCCGCATTCGCATTATTAATTCGCTCAGGGAATTAATAATTGAAGGTAATTCTTTTTTTTGTAATGCATTCATACAGTGGCGTACTCTGGATAGTTTCACGGGGGAGGGGTTATTAAAATTATCCCTAATAAATCATTCGTCATTGTTCCATTGTTTTTTAATGGTTTTTTAGAATGTGAAATTTAGTGGTAAAAACACGTTATTTAATATAAGTAATGGTAAAGGAAGAGTTAAAACTGTGTTATTAATTTTATGTTATTATTTCAGGGGAATGGTGAACAACTGGACAACCTCATTGTAATCGCTTCCTTTTGCACGATAATGGACAAGATTCGGAGGAACGAATTGTTATTTTTGCCACCGAGGATAATCTTCGTCATCTTGCTGAGGCAACAGCTTGGTATGTGGACGAAAATTTTTCACTTACTCCGCATCACTTTCAGCAATTATACGTCATAAGGGTGGCTATCCACGGAATATTTGTTACGGTAATTTACGCCTTATTAGAAAGCAGAACTCTAGAAACGTACCAGAATATGCTGCGTACTATAATGGAAGAATGTGAGGCAAGAGGATTATATCCTGATCCGCTTACTATAAATATGGATTTTGAAATAGCCATGATCAACGCTTTGAAAGGGATAATCGGGAATAATATTGTAATACGGGGTTGTTTCTATCATTTGAACCAAAGTACATACCGTAAAATCCAGTCGTTAGGTTTACAAACTATATATCGGGAAAATGAAGAGTTCAATTTATTTTGCGGTATGCTAAATGGGTTAGCTTTCTTGCCGCTCGAAGATGTTTTACGGGGAATGGATTATTTAAGAACTATAATGCCCGAAGAAGCTACCGATTTGGTAGATTACTTTGATACTACATATTGCGGTATCGAGATACCACGTCAATGGAAGTACGTCATTTAAATTTCAGCAAAATTTTGTTATGAATAAAAGCATGTAACTTATCAAAGTAATCAGAAAAACTTCATCCGATACCAAGGAAGTTAACTTAAAGTCAAATGATTCGTTGAAAACGGGACATAAAACAGGTGTGAATAAAATAAATTTGAAATGCATCATTTTAATATTTGTTTTGTTAAAAATGTTAATTAATAGTAAATGAAAGATTGTTAGTAATAAGAAAGGTATTTTAAAAGTTAGAAATGTGTTAATTAATTGATAAATGTAAAAATCCATGTTAGCGTTAAATTTAAAATAAGTTTGTTAAATCGTTACGTGAGTTCGGCATGTCACAACTTAATGAACTGCGTATGGAAATTTCATATCCAGCATCTTTATTTGTCCAACCACGAAGCACTTGAGAAGAACACAATCAAATCTAAAAATAGAAAATTTTACTTATAAAATTTCAACGAACCACAATGGGCTTAGTCCATACCTGTACTATGAAACTGCAAATAATATTGATTTTTGATCGACCAATAAAATACGTTTATGCAAACATCAAGATTGCGTTGAACTTCGAGAAGAAAATTAATAAAAACAATTGATAAAAGGTTGGTGTTGATATTCGCACGTGAAAAGTGGAGAATTTAGAATCGTCCTAATAAAATTGATATTATAGTGAAAATAAATAGTGAAATTACGAAATATAAGTGCATAATTAAACAAAATAGTTACTTACCTACGAAAAACCACAAATAAGGTGAAAATTGTAACGGATTGCAAATATTATAAAAGAAAATTAACTCCAACACAAAACGAGGTCAACAAACTACAGCTGGAAGTTTCTGATGGTAAATGAACCCTTGGAGTGTCTTTGACGCGCAATTGTACCATCTCCAATTCAAATAACAGAAATATTCCTGGATTTAATAAGGTACCGTGTACATTGCAATAAAATCTTTATAAACTTAAGTGAAATCTCCGGACTTCGTACGACACGTGTTTTGCACCATTTTGCGTTCAGAAATTTTTATATAATAGATTTAATAATAGAACTTTTTGATTTAACCAAATATTTATTTTCATTTGTGTGCTTAATAAAATCATTAATTACTTTGTAACGAAGGATATTTATTTAGACCTGTTCCGCACCATAAATTTCATTTACAGCATTGGTAACGGAACGAATCCACCCTGTACAAGGTAAGATACATGCACTACGAAAGAGCTAAGCTGAGGCAACTTGTTTCATTAAATTGTGTTTACAAAATTTCACATACTTTTCCATTGACGGGGTACAATTACGTACACCCATATAAAACATTAACGATAAGAACCTTTAACCCTATTAGCGAGGGGGTACATAGCACTTTTTGACAGCCCAACGTGTGGCTCGATCAACAAAGACAACCCCTCATTACACTTTTTGGCGTCACAACGTGGAGGCACGAGTAACCTCGAGTCACCTCGAACAACCTCGTACCGCGAGTAAAATTAGGTCATTATAATTAAATTAATAGATAGGTTAGTTACAACGAAAAATTTCATTAAAAATATTTACAACGATAACATTAAAACTAAAAATTGTCTTAAAATTAAAATTAAAAATATTCTTATTACTAAAATTAAAATTACATCGAGAATTACTTAATAACTATTTCCTTAAAATTAATTTGAATAAACATTTAAAAACATAAATCAAAATGGCAGAAAAATCTGAAAGGACAATAAGGTACGAAAAGAAAAATCCGGAAGTAGAGGAAGAAGAAACGTCAGAAGAAGGAGTGTCAATAACCGAAGAAGCCACAGCAGGTGAAATGTTAATTCAATTAGATGTTGACGAGACACCTAAGAAAGAAGAAAAAACAGAAATGCAAAATATGATGGAGTTTATGAAAGATGCTCAAATGAAAGCAGCAGAAGACAGAAAGAAAGCAGAAGAAGATAGAGCGAAAGCAGAAGAAGATAGAGCGAAAGCAGAAGAAAGGTTAACAGAAGATCGAAGAAAAGCAGAAGAAAACACAAGGTTAATTATTAAAAACGCAGAAGATAAAGCAGAAGAAACCAGTCAGAGGTTAGAAAATTTAATTATAAAAAGTGCAGAGGATGTAAAAACCTGCATACAAAATTTCATGATAAACAAGGAAGAGATGGTGACCGAAGAATTTGAAAAACCACAAGACGATGCGAATGAGATGGCCGAAATGTTGAAAACAATAAAATTTCAACCGTTTAACGGGACGGTAATTGCTAATAAGCTTGAGCCAATAAAAGTGGTAAAAGAAAAGGTTAACGTGATAGCCAAGAAGGCATCAGAAATGAATAAGTGCCGGTCATACACAGTACACACGAGAAAAGCATGCAAACGGGTGCAATTGAAATTTAAAAAGCTACGTTTTAAACAAAAATACCAAACAAGAGGCATGCGAACAAATAGGAAAACTTTACAAAAGCAAGAGGCAAAAATTTTACAAAGCGGTTTATGTACTAAAAATATTACAGCTAAAATTACAAAATTTCTTAAAATTAAAAGACTACATAAATTAACAAAATTAAAATCAAAAAACTTAACAGGTAAACGGGTTAACAATATTAAATTTATAAAAGCAAGGGGGTACAACAATTTTACAATCAAGAATTTAAATAAATTAACAAATCGTGATCACATCGGGAAAAAGAAAAATATTTTACAAAAGAAGGATAAGAAAAGAAAATTGCAACGCAAAAGAACAAGAAATAACGAGATGAAATGGACAAGAGAGTCCGACATAAAAATAGATGTGAAAATGAAAAGGAATGATTATGTTAGTCAGAGAAGATTCTACAGGAGAGTAAAATTCAAGATTAAAAGAGTACGTTTTAAAATAAAAGAACCATTCTTACTATTTTCTCAATAAGCGGTGAAGGAAACAATAGCGAAACTTAATAAAATAAATAAAATAAATAATAACTTAAAAATTGACCGCTGAAGAAAATAGCAAGAATAAAATAGGACCAAACATGACAATTGTAAATATGATTTGTCTGAAAATAATTTGACCAAGATGAAATTTTGAAAATGCTACGCTTGAAAATAACAATAAATGTAAGAGAACAAAATAATTATTGAAAATTTTAATTTATTCAATGAGATTCAGTTATAAAATGCGCGAAAGTAAAATTATTTAAATAGATCAGTTTTATAAAATGAAATTATTAGGTGACCAGAAATGAAAGAAATAAAATGACAAATAACAGATCGTAAAAATAGGAGTTTTTGAAATAAATGGTATCCAAGAATATGTTAATATTGAAATATGAATAATTATGAATATTAGGGGAAAATATTATTGAATATGATGAAGATTATGTGGAAATATGAATAAATATTATGAAATATTATGGGAGGGGAAAAACAAATGAATATGATAATAAGAATATGATGATAAATAATTTATTAGGGGATACCAAATATAATTAAAAGAAAAGATAATTTAGGTCACAAAATATGATTAAATGAAAATTGAATTAAAACAATTACTTAAACAAAGGGAATCAGAATTGAATAAATAAAGTACATGGTTAACAACCAAATAATAAAACTAATCAAGTAGTTAAAATTTGAAATAAATCAAAATATGAAACAACGAATAGTATAAACATGCTAGTAATAAGAGCAATTATAAAAAATTAAAAGATCAATCTTGGTCAGATTAGTTAGTTAGGTTAATTAATTAGGATAATTTGAATTTTATAAACAGTTAGTAAATTATTTGAACATTTATTTTAATTTATTTAGTTAAATTTATATTTTTGCATTAGAGTTAATAATTTGATAAAGGTATTTAATAACGCCACATTATAAATTTAGTTTGTTCTGTTTTAAAAAAAAAAAAAAATGTTACATTAGAAATTTAAGTTTGTTTATGAATAAAAGCACATCAATGTTAATTGTGTAATTTAACACAAAAATAGGTATTTTTCTTTTAAATTACAAATCAACAGGGGGTAAATGCGGTATCGAGATACCACGTCAATGGAAGTACGTCATTTAAATTTCAGCAAAATTTTGTTATGAATAAAAGCATGTAACTTATCAAAGTAATCAGAAAAACTTCATCCGATACCAAGGAAGTTAACTTAAAGTCAAATGATTCGTTGAAAACGGGACATAAAACAGGTGTGAATAAAATAAATTTGAAATGCATCATTTTAATATTTGTTTTGTTAAAAATGTTAATTAATAGTAAATGAAAGATTGTTAGTAATAAGAAAGGTATTTTAAAAGTTAGAAATGTGTTAATTAATTGATAAATGTAAAAATCCATGTTAGCGTTAAATTTAAAATAAGTTTGTTAAATCGTTACGTGAGTTCGGCATGTCACAACTTAATGAACTGCGTATGGAAATTTCATATCCAGCATCTTTATTTGTCCAACCACGAAGCACTTGAGAAGAACACAATCAAATCTAAAAATAGAAAATTTTACTTATAAAATTTCAACGAACCACAATGGGCTTAGTCCATACCTGTACTATGAAACTGCAAATAATATTGATTTTTGATCGACCAATAAAATACGTTTATGCAAACATCAAGATTGCGTTGAACTTCGAGAAGAAAATTAATAAAAACAATTGATAAAAGGTTGGTGTTGATATTCGCACGTGAAAAGTGGAGAATTTAGAATCGTCCTAATAAAATTGATATTATAGTGAAAATAAATAGTGAAATTACGAAATATAAGTGCATAATTAAACAAAATAGTTACTTACCTACGAAAAACCACAAATAAGGTGAAAATTGTAACGGATTGCAAATATTATAAAAGAAAATTAACTCCAACACAAAACGAGGTCAACAAACTACAGCTGGAAGTTTCTGATGGTAAATGAACCCTTGGAGTGTCTTTGACGCGCAATTGTACCATCTCCAATTCAAATAACAGAAATATTCCTGGATTTAATAAGGTACCGTGTACATTGCAATAAAATCTTTATAAACTTAAGTGAAATCTCCGGACTTCGTACGACACGTGTTTTGCACCATTTTGCGTTCAGAAATTTTTATATAATAGATTTAATAATAGAACTTTTTGATTTAACCAAATATTTATTTTCATTTGTGTGCTTAATAAAATCATTAATTACTTTGTAACGAAGGATATTTATTTAGACCTGTTCCGCACCATAAATTTCATTTACAGCATTGGTAACGGAACGAATCCACCCTGTACAAGGTAAGATACATGCACTACGAAAGAGCTAAGCTGAGGCAACTTGTTTCATTAAATTGTGTTTACAAAATTTCACATACTTTTCCATTGACGGGGTACAATTACGTACACCCATATAAAACATTAACGATAAGAACCTTTAACCCTATTAGCGAGGGGGTACATAGCAATATGTACATGGAAATTTCCGCCGTGTAGGTAACCAAAATGCAGCAGCACAACCATTGAGATTGCGCAATATTGCTCCTATGTTCCCCCCAGAAACCTGGAATGTATATACGACCACCATTGCTGGAGAAGAACGTACCAACAATCAAGTCGAAAGGTGGAATAATCGGTTTTCCAATTTTGTCGGCCATAATCACCCAACCGTATGGACATTAATTAAAAAGATGAGATTGGAGCTGGCATGTGACGAAACAAATTTGAATCGGCATTGGATTGGATCTCAAACAAATAAAATAAAATCTGCGGTGTACGAGACCATGCAGCGAAAGCTGAAAGCGCTTTGCGAGGAATATCGGGACGGTACTCGTACTATGATTGAATTTATTTGTGCTATTGGTCATACTATTAGGTTTAGCTAGTAAATTTAAATTTAATAATAATTTTTAATAAATAATAATTTTTAATAATATAGATTTTTTGATTTAAACGTGTATACATATTTTATCCCAAGTCTAAAACTCAATTACTCTCCATAATCAAGGTCTGGATTCTCGCTTGTATTTTCGTGTCAGAATGATGATATCACTGCATCATCATTATAATTATGATGTATATTATAGTATGTAAGCGGATGGTGGAATCCGTCATGTGCTACGGAAGTGAGGTGTGGACAGTTGATACAGAGCTGAAAAGAAAACTCAATGCTGTAGAAAAGGACTACTTGAGAAGAGGGGCAGGAATATCGAAACTGCAACCAGGGTTGGGCAGTATTTGAAATACATGTATTTGAAATATGTATTTGAAATACATTTTGTATTTTGTAATTTGTATTTCAAATACAATTTTTCAATGTATTTGTATTTTGTATTTCAGATACCCAAAACAAATGTATTTTGTATTTCAAATACTAATTACAAGATACATCACAAAATACAAAATACTTTAAAATCTAGAAGGATTCTGTCAGTTAGTCAATAGGGGCGTTACAACTCAAACCGTTATGTTTCGGACCGTTAAAAACTGTAAAGTTTGATTTACACCCCATATTTTAAAATTGAATTCTTTCTACAAGCTGTAATTTTACGTGTAAACCGAACTTTACGGCTTTTAACGTTTGGAAAAATAACGATTTGAGTTAGAATAGGGGTGTTAATCTGTTAATCTGTATTACCACTACCAATCTTATCAAAATTTTTCTATATAATATAATAGATATAATACTATTGTACATAAACACAATTGTAATAAATTTATTTTTAAACAATTCTTAGAAATTGTAATTGAAATGTATTTTGTATTTTAAATGTATTTTAATTGTATTTGAAATACTCGACATAAATGTATTTTGTATTTCAAATACTCAAAACAAATGTATTTTGTATTTTGTATTTCAAATACATATTTTCATGTATTTTGCCCAACCCTGACTGCAACACATTAGGAACGAGGTCGTCGAGAGCGCATGGAAGCTAAAGACTCTATAAATGACAGAATTGAAATACGACATTAGTCTTCAAAAGTAGACATTTTTCAATTCAAAGATTATTATTTTATAATCTGGTAATTGCGAGGAATCATTTCAAGCGTTAAAAAATGTTTCTTTTAAGCATCAACGGGTCGACCTCATGAAATTATGTAACCGACAGACTGGGGTCGAGGAGGACCCTATGATGGAATGTCATGGAGCTGTTGCTCGTACTTTAGGTATCAATTTTAAAGACAATAAATTACAAATTTATAATTTCTCGTTTTCATTTGCTTCAATAGAGATGTCCAAATTACCCCATCATCTTTAGTCCAAGATTACATAAATCCATTTGCATTATCGTAATGCGTTTATCTGTTGAGAAATATTATTTAACGTACTATCAACGGATCAACATACCAATGTATCAACATATCAATGTATCAACGAATCAATGTATCAACAGATCAATGTATCAACGTATCAATGTATCAACGGATCAATGTATCAACGTATCAATGTATCAACGTATCAATGTATCAACGTATCAATGTATCAACGTATCAATGTATCAACGTATCAATGTATCAACGGATCAATGTATCAACGTATCAACGGATCAGAAGGCTATATAGGTCCAAATATAACTACATATTTAACAATATTGCATTTAACGTTTTTGTCCCGACAACTCAACATATAGTACATTCTTTCCTACAATGGACACGACCGAACAATGTTTTGACTCATTTGGTACATCAAGCTCTGCCACCGAATCAAATAGTTGCTGTGTGTGTTTGGAAGAGTTAGCCGGAGAAAGTGGCACCATTGATTGTTGCGCCCATTTATTTTGTGCAGAATGCATCAAAGCTTGGGGAAGATTAAACAACACGTGTCCACTAGACCGCAAAATATTTGAAAAGATCTACGTTGGCAGACAACCAGACGGCTCTTGTAAAGAGACAATTATTGTAGAAGTTATTCTATATATACCATTCATAGCAGAATACATAAATTCTGAATTAAATGGCGTTTCGCAAGAACCCAGAGCAAGATATTTTCAAAAAAGTTTAGACGTATTGGATAGTCTTCAACGTCTAATACTACAACGGTTAAGAAGTGAAAATTATTTTACCAGATATGTCGATCCCCTTAACAATACCTTATCGGAAGAGATGATTCTAATGCACCTGACTGTGCATAAGCGAACAATTATGGCTAAAATGCAACCACGATTTTAAATTACCTACACTAAGAAATTATCAATATCCCGGAGTTACTAAAACTATATTGCATATTATTATGCTTTAATAATTTTATAAATAAAATTAATTTTAATTAACAATTATGTCATTTTTGTAATAATTTCCTTTTGTAATAATTCATGCAAAATTTTGTTCATTCGAGTATAAAAAGACCGAGATCTACTCTGAGAATGGTATATAAACCATAATAACAAAGCATCAACACATTCGTTTGCTCATAATCCATTTATCCTGTTAGGTAATATGATCATTCGTTAAGTAGCCCGTTCATCCGTTTCACTGTTGATTCATAAAGGGCCGGTTGTATAACAGAGGTTCAACCTCGAGTAAGGGTTAGCCTAGGGATTTTTGTTGTATCAACCAAGGAAATAGGAGAAATTCTTGGGTTAACTCTTACTCAAGGATTAACCTCTGTTATACAACCGGCTCTAAGTGCCGGTTCCATCACGTCTGATTAAATCGTTGGTTAACTAATCACGGTTAATAATTAACCGTGATTAAGTTACCAATTTAACCGACAGTAATTTCCAAGCGTTTAGTATTGCTATGTTACTTGTGCTTAATCTTTGCCCTTACCTTGCTCGATAACTTCCACAGCTAGCTTTTATTGAATTTAAATATCAGAATTTCTGTATTTTCTTAATTGCACCAAATAAATAAAAAAAAGGAACAAGATTCCCCGTTTAATATAATTTATTTAATTTAATAGAATTGAAAATAAAGTTTCAATAACAATTTGATTTATTTTTTTATGAAAATCTTATAAAACTTTGTCAATGGTTGTTCTTGAACCAATTAAATTTACGCAAGCGCCCTATAACTAATTTTACAAAATTTCTTAAAGAAAAGTTCAATCAAGTAATTAACGGTTAATAATTATTAAATCTCTGACCTTTAGCACGTCACTGAATTATTAAATTGTCCAATGTCACTTTTCAGCTGCAATCTTCTTCCGTGTAAATTCCACTCATTGATAGTTTCATCCAACAAATTTTCTCCACTTGTCGTTGTTTTGATCCAGTTTAACTTTTTTTCACTTCATAATATTCATTACCATACATTAATCAACTTCCATGATATTATCCAATAATTCCTTAATAATTGTTATATGCCAATTGGTAAGTCGCCAATAAATTCTTCTATCATACACTGATATCTCCTTTTACGGTTAATTCACTTTACTTTATACCGTTTAAGATAATTTTAATTTCCTTTTATTTATCAAATTTCTTGCTCTAATTGTTATATGCCAATTGGTAGGTCACCAATAAATTCTTATATCATACACTGATATCTCCTTTTGCAGTTAATTCACTTTACTTTATACCATTTAGGATATTTTTAATATCCTTTTACTCGTATTTATCCAAATTTTAGCTCACAAAATTTATCTCCCCATTCGTCAAACAAATTTGGTAACTAAGCATAATAATCCAGTTTTTCCTGCAAGGAAAATTTTTCTGCCAAAACCATCACCTCCCTATTTTATTATTTTTAAATTGTTTTCGTAACACATTAAACACTAACTAATCTAATTTTAACAATTTTTAACTAATCTAAATTTTTGCAAACACTTATAATTAACAAGATTTTCATAAACACAATATTTATTTTTTATAAATGACATAATCATTTTGCCATTTTCCGTTTCTCAATGAAAACACGTTTATTCAAATTTCTTAATGATAACTTGTTCATTTTTTAACTCTCCAATGCCGTCAAAGTAAATATCATTGCAGTATCTATGATATAGAGATAGTTTCAAATAAATTACGGTTAAGGTTGAATCAGCTGTAATATTATATTTGGTATTGATTTCCATTAATCATTTGCTTATTTTTCAGTCCTCAATAATTGTTTGCTTAACAATCGGTCAATAAAAATGATTTACGTAAATTTGCTATTTCAAAAATTCAAAATTTAAATTTTGTTAAATATTTTTATTATTAAACTAATAGAAAAAGCTGCTTTCTGCAGCAAAAATTAGACAGTTGACATTTCGGCTTAAAACTAAACGCGCATATAAAATAATAAGTACGCTTGAGAATTTAAAACATCATTTTCCGAAACGCTTTCGACTTTATTATCATCTACGTGCACCCTGGTAAGTTTTACTGTCAATTTAAATTTGGCGCCATTCGCTACTTTGAAATGCAGTTCAGAAATCAAGAGATAATAATGTTCAATTATTTGTTTTTATTTTCATGGTTTTTATTGTAAACAAACTGTATTCATGCGACATCCGTTTTGCACAAGTCAAAAACAGATTCGTGTCAAAACACAAGCTTTTGCCCAAGTTTCCAGCTACCTAAAAATTATCATCGATAAGCAAGTGCTTAACCAACTAATAAAGTGCTACAAAGTCAAGTATTAGTTTTTTTTATTATTTCGTTCACTGCAACCTTTGCCTCTTGAGATTGTCAGGAAGGTGTCTTCTACAAAGCGGCCTTACAATCGTTTTGGAAGACCACAAAAATAACCAGCTCCACCAGTGAAATTACATTTTGGTCCTTCGAACCGGATATCAGAAAAGCAATTCTGGGCATTCGAAATAACATTGAAAACAGCTTACAATTTGGAAATCAGCACGAGATTAAGTCAACTAACACGATAAGGTTTTTATCCCATGTTACTTTCTTTGTCACCAACATTTAAGCTGATTCAATTTAGTAGCGTCAAAATATTATTACTGAAACGCATTTTACGATAAATTGTTATTTTCTAGCAGCTAAATATTTTGAACGCAACACGTTTACAAAAACGTAACGTGATCCCAAGATCACAAAAAATTAATCTCCTTTCAACGGTTTTTAATAAAGTGGTAATTGCATCATAATTGCTACTTATTCCTTTAGTACGTTATACTATAACGTCACCTATATACATTGTTTGCCAAGCTTGCCACAGTTTGCAGCTAACAAAGTTCATTTTACCTGTTTTGTTTCATCACCTATTTACGTCTCTCTTAGTACACGTTTGCCTTAATCATGACGAAACATGAAATTAAAATGATAATCGCTGAAGCAAATTCGCTAATAGAGCAATTAAGCAGCTTCGAAACCTTCTTAACTGCCATCGAGAGTCAACGCGATAAGACAGATGTCATGATAAAGAAATTAGAAGTAAGGCTTGAACTGTTTAGTCCAATAATCAAAGATTATTCAAAAACCGCTACCCAGTTAAATTCTTATTCAATATACGACGACTCACTAATGACCTCTGAGGATTTCTGTGAAAAACATACTGATCTAAAGGTCACAGCGTTATTAATATTGGAGAAAGAACAGGTGCTAAGCACTTCCAAAACAATACCAACTCCAGATAGGGGGTCAAGAGCCAAGCTACCTCAAATAAAATTACCCACTTTTTCGGGAAACTACACAGACTTCAAAGGCTATTTTGATTCCTTTCTGGCACTGGTATATAATAACAAAGATCTTTCACCAATCGAAAAATTTCTTTATCTTAAGTCCAGTCTGGATCATTCCGCCCAGCGATTAGTTAGCGACATCCCAATGTCAAACGAAAACTATGAACTCGCGCTCGGAATCTTGCGGGAAAGGTATGACAATGTCAAGTTAATAATACAGGGCCACATTAAGGCAATATTTGACATCAAACCTCTTCCGAAAGAATCGTCATCTCAAATTTCTAGGTTGTATGATGAGCTATCAAAACACATTAGGTCATTGGACAACTTAAAGGTGCCTATACATCAGTGTAATGCTTTTATTGCGCACCTTTTAATGTCTAAACTAGATTGTGAAACCAAAAAAGAGTTCAGCAAACTCAAACCTCGAGAAATTCCTTCTACCGCTGACATCGATAAATTCCTTAAGGAAAAGTCTCAGTTGGTAGAGGAGTTGAAAGAAGGCGCTCATGTTGAATCTTTCAAATCAAACAGATTCAAAGATCATCGTAGTAATCACACTCCTAAACTAGCATTGGTAACTGCCAATCAGTCAACATCATGTCCTCTTTGCAGTGCAAGTCACGCAATTGCACAATGTCCCACTTTTTTGTCGCAATCAATTAAGCAGAGAGTTGATACAATCACGGGCTTAAATAAATGCAAGAACTGTTTAAGTCAGCTTACAAGCTCAAAGTGCAACTCACGATTCACGTGCAGGCATTGTCATAAACGGCATCACTCCTTATTACATTTCGAACAAAATTCGAGAGCTGAGTCACAGCAATTTAACAACGTCGAAAGAACGATCAAAACGCCTTCAAGTTCATTTGAGCAGGAACAAGTTTCATTAACATGCTACGGGAATTCTAGCCAAGTTCTCCTTTCCACAGCATGCCTAAAGGTGAAAACCTCAAAGGGAAAATGGTTTACTGCTCGGGCAATCTTGGACACCGGTAGTATGAACTGTTTCATTACCGAATCACTGTGTAAGATGCTCGACTTGAAATATCAACGCGTGAATACCACAGTAAGTGGAATCAACTCAGCAAACAGCCTAAAAGTAATTAATGCAGTTAAGGTTAACATTTCTTCGATACAAAATAATTATAAAAACAGCATATCTTGTTTGGTGATTCCTAAAATTGCTTCACCCCTGCCCTCGGTTTCATTTAATGGCAAATTCCTAAATATCCCTAAAAACATAGACTTAGCGGATACTGAATATGACAAATCTGCTCCTATTGATTTGTTGCTAGGGGTGTCCATCTTTTATGAACTATTGTGTATCGGACAAATTTCGTTGGGCAAAAACCAACCAATTCTACAGAAAACACTCTTGGGCTGGATAGTGTCGGGAAATATGACAAACAATCATACGCGTCAGACAAACGCAAATCCGAATACAACCATATCCAACCTCGCCATTTCTAATGAACAGTTAAATGATAGTTTAAGCAAATTTTGGCAACTCGAAGAGGTAAACCCAAAAAATAAGCTATCACTTCTGTCAAAAGAGGAACGATTTTGCGAAAACCACTTCAACAAGACCATTTCTCGCGATGTGTCTGGCAGGTTTTCGGTTTCCATCCCTTTTAATTCTAATCTAGCATCCCTGGGTAATTCACGAACTCAAGCATTCGATAGATTTGTAAAATTAGAAAAAAGATTAGACGGAAACCCCGAATTAAAATTAAATTACGCAGCATTCATCCACGAATACATCTCGTTAGGGCACATGTCAAAAATTACTGCTCAACCACAAGACAATGGCTATGTGATAAGGGCAATGAATGCATCAATACTCTCTTCAAATCTTCCTTGCTACTACCTGCCAACTCATGCAGTTGAAAAATTGACTTCCTTGACAACCAAACTCCGTGTGGTATTCGATGGTAGTGCCAAAACGAGCACCGGGATTTCAATAAATCAAGCTCAATTGGTGGGCCCTGTCGTTCAAGACGATTTATTTTCTATTTTATTAAGATTCCGCCAATACAGTGTCGCGCTAACTGGCGACATTGAAAAGATGTATCGGCAGATTCAAGTCAATCCTAACGAGAGAAAATTTCAATGCATTCTGTGGAGAGATCGTGCTACCGATCCTATAGACACTTACGAGTTGAATACGATCACTTATGGAACCGGGTGGGCTAGTTATTTATCAACTAAATGCTTACAGCACTTGGCTGAATTAAATGCCGTACAATTCCCAATAACCTCCAATGTTCTAAAATCAAACTTCTATGTAGACGATCTGCTTATTTCACGACCTAGTTTAGATGAAGTAATGCAAATTAAAGCACAGTTAACCAGTATCTTGTCTTCCGCGGGTTTACCGATCAGAAAGTTTTTATCTAATTGTCCGGACATTCTCAAGGAAGATAAAGGAACTGATTCTTATCACATAATCCCCTTGGGCGAGCGGGAAAGCGTAAAGGCACTTGGTGTCTCCTGGAATGCTATTTCAGATGTCTTACAATATGAAATTAAATCGAATCCCAGTTCTAAAACGACTACGAAAAGATCGGTTCTTTCAGTAGCGTCACAACTATTCGACCCTCTAGGTTTACTTGCCCCAATTACGATAAGAGCCAAAATCTTAATTCAAAAATTGTGGGAATCTAATTTAGGTTGGGATGAAAGCTTGCCTCAAAGCTTGAATTCAGAGTGGGAAACATTCAAACTGGAGCTTCAATCATTAACGTCACTAAAAATCCAAAGGTGTGTCATACCAGCGAAAACATGCACGGTTCAACTACATGGCTTTGCTGACAGTAGCTCGATCGCTTACGGATCTTGTGTATACGTCAGATCAAAGAAACCTGCTGGTCAAATCACCACACAATTGCTATGTGCTAAATCTCGCGTAGCTCCCCTAAAAGGGGCCACCATTCCAAGGTTAGAATTGTCAGCTGCCGTCCTTTTAGTTGAACTGATGCAAAAAATCCAAAGAGCATTTGAAGGACTTCAGTGTCAATTATTCTTTTGGACAGACTCTACCATAGTTTTGAACTGGATCAATTCAGCTCCAAACAAATATAAGGTTTTCGTGGCGAATCGAATCGCCGCAATTCAAGAGACAACAAATCAACATGATTGGTATCACATCCGTTCGCAGAACAATCCTGCCGATTTAGTGTCGCGCGGTGTCAGTGCTCAAAGTATTCTAACGAAGCAGCTTTGGTGGAATGGTCCAGACTTTCTAAACCAACCCTGCTCGGATTGGCCTGAACCATGTTTCAACTCTAACGTTGAAGTCACCGAAATGAAGGCCAATTGTTCAATTTCGTTATGTACCTGCTCTGATATCTGCCTATTCAATTCCACCGCATCAGATCAAAATTCTCCGGAATTTGATATGGTGTCGAAATTTTCCACCTTAACCAAACTACAAAGAGTAACAGCTTGGTTGTTCAGATTCAAACAAAATTGTCAAAGTTCCAACACGTTAAGGAACGCAGGTCCACTCACTGTGGACGAATTAAATACTTCTTTACAAAAAATTATAAAAAGATGTCAAAATGAATGCTTTAGCAAAGAGATAAAATCATTGCAGCATCATCAATGCATCAAGCAGAAGTCCAACATATCAGCGTTAAATCCTTTCCTGGATGAAAACGGCCTCCTCCGTGTGGGAGGTAGACTAAAAAACTCTGATTTCTTATATGACAAAAAATTCCCTGTTTTATTACCTAAACATCATCCCTTGACGGATCTAATCTTTTGCGATTTTCATTTAAAGTTGCAGCATTGCGGTGCCCAACAACTTTTGTACTGCGTGCGCGAACAGTACTGGCCAATATCTGGCAAAAACTCAGCAAAAAGAATATATCGTCAATGCGTTACATGCTTCAGAGCCAATCCCTCGTCGTACAATCCTCTTATGGGAAATTTGCCTTCAAAGCGTCTTCAGTGCGAGGCACCCGCTTTCTACAACACCGGTTTGGATTATGCCGGGCCTATTCTAATACGCGATCGCAACACGCGAGGTGCAAGAACCATTAAAAGTTACATTTGTCTATTTATATGTTTAACGACAAAGGCAGTACACCTCGAATTGGTCACAGATCTCACGACCGAAAGTTTCTTATCCGCCTTAAACCGATTCATTAGTAGAAGAGGCATGCCCCATTCGCTGTCTAGCGACAACGCCAAAAATTTTGTTGGTGCGTCCAACTACCTAAAAGAGTTGTATGACTTCTTAGGTGATGAAACAAAACAGGAAATTATACACAATCACTTAGCCGTCAGAGGCATAAAATGGGAATTTATAATTCCACGTAATCCCCACGAAGGTGGAATGTGGGAAAGCAATATCAAGTCGACAAAGGTTCATTTAAAAAGGGTGCTAGGAAATACCTGCTTAACGTATGAACAATTATCAACAGTCCTTACTCAAATTGAATCAGTTTTAAATTCGCGCCCCCTCTCACCACTTTCTTCGGATCCCAATGATCTCAACCCCCTCACTCCTGCCCACTTCTTGATTGGAAGGCCCTTAAGTAAAATTACCGAGAAGGACCTCACAAACCTAATGGAAAATCGTCTGTCCAAATACCAACGAATTCAGCAAATCACGCAACACTTTTGGAAACGATGGAGCTCCGAAGTTGTTCCAAACTTGCAAAGAAGAACCAAATGGTTCGCTCATTTGCCAGATGTTATCCAAGTAGATAAATTAGTGCTAATCAAAGAAGACAACTTGCCACCATTATCTTGGTCTCTCGGGCGTGTAACCGCCGTGCATATCGGTAATGACAATGTGATCCGTTCTGCGTCTGTAAGAATCAAAAACGGGACAGTGATTAAACGCTCGGTGACAAAGCTATGTGCTCTTCCCACATAATCATGCTTTCTAGTGTTTATTACATTTGATGTTTTTGCCAAGTCCCGTTTAATACGACTATTTTACCTGTTCAAAATTTTAAACATCAGTTCCTATCTGTATCTTTAAATATTTTGTAAAGTTAGCTATAGTCTGTAAATTGTTATTATTAGTTTTATATCATCCTTTTGAAATTTACTGCATTTCAAGGCCGGCGGTATGGTAAGTTTTACTGTCAATTTAAATTTGGCGCCATTCGCTACTTTGAAATGCAGTTCAGAAATCAAGAGATAATAATGTTCAATTATTTGTTTTTATTTTCATGGTTTTTATTGTAAACAAACTGTATTCATGCGACATCCGTTTTGCACAAGTCAAAAACAGATTCGTGTCAAAACACAAGCTTTTGCCCAAGTTTCCAGCTACCTAAAAATTATCATCGATAAGCAAGTGCTTAACCAACTAATAAAGTGCTACAAAGTCAAGTATTAGTTTTTTTTATTATTTCGTTCACTGCAACCTTTGCCTCTTGAGATTGTCAGGAAGGTGTCTTCTACAAAGCGGCCTTACAATCGTTTTGGAAGACCACAAAAATAACCAGCTCCACCAGTGAAATTACACACCCATTTATTGGGTAAAGTTCCATCAACTAATTTTCTATACGAAGTGTAATGATTGATCGATCTACTTCTGCGAACTTCAACTGCATATAACGAATACATTATTGGATCTTGACCATTCGCATTAACGTAATTTTCCGAACAATATTTCCTAATATCTAAATTTACAGGAAAGCTTAGAAACTCTTCAATTTTTTTAATCCTATCATTTGTGTATTCGAAACTGTATTTCAGGTACTTCAGTAATTCTTGCTTGAAGAGTTTGACTCGTATACACATTTTCGTTGGAGTTTTTAGTGCAATGCTTACAAATTACTTTGTATACGTCTGTCATCAGTTCGGTAGAAAAATATATAAAATATCTTCTGAATTTTTGAAACTCCTTTCTTCACAACAGGTTGTTCCGTTTCGAAAAGGAAACCGCCATTAATCCATTGCCGTATATCTATACAGTGGTAGATGTCATCAGAGTTCATAGTGAAACATTTTCTAACGTTCCAAGAAATAGTTTTTCAGTTAGAGAGAGGTTCAGCTCCATTGCTTGCTGAAGATAATATTCTTTTATCGCGATTTTCATTTCGGCAAAATAAGCAGTGTCATTATTATATGTAATTAAATGTAATAATTTGTGGTTAATTGCTTTTCGAAAACAGTCTTTGTATTCTTCACTGATAGCTTCGAGTAAGCATCTCAAAAATTCATTCGTATCGTGTTGCTGACCTCGTTCAAATTGAGCCAATTCATTCGTTACAGTTTTAGAAATATTGAAGGGCTAATTGCTTCCAAGTCAGTCTCATTAATCTCTAAAGGAATGGTGGTTAAGTGAAAGCTAAGTATTCTCAAACTACTATTTGGAGCAATTTCAAGAGGTGGAAGTGTCAATTGCATATTATTTTAGGCTTCTATACAAAGTATAGCAAGAAGCCTTATGATCTGGCTCCGTGTCCGTCTGTCTGTTTGAACGGTAATATTCCACCAGGAAGAGTTTGGGAAACTGAATTGGTTTGGATAATTTCTAATATTAAATTGGTGCGGCGCACAGTGGGGGAAGAGAGCTAAAACGTGCTATTAAATCAAATACCATTTGAATGGATTTCTAAGTTAGATATATACTTTCAGGGTTGTTAGTAGTATTTAAAAAAATCGATAGATACAATTTTATCATATTCCTTAAGGGGTAATGACACTCAAAAGACACAAAAATAGCATAATTTTAACAATTTTTTATTTAAACAAAAAATTTTTCAGTTCTATATAAGATTATCTAGAGAAGTACGTACGGAAATTTAAAAATATCGATTTTTGTAAGAATAGCGCACGATTGATTTCAAATTTCTATTTTTGATCAAAAATTACGTGAAAAATTGTTTATAACAAGAAAAGTTTACAATTTAGCGCCAAATCCGTACGTACTTCCCTAGATAATGTAATTTTATAGCTACAGTTAAAATATCTAGCAAATTGATTAAGATCTGTCAAAGTTATGTTACCGGCCAATTGAGAAATTGTCATTTTGAGATAGAGCGCTTTAAAGTTTTACATAGCATTATTGAATGAAAATTTTTTATTTACCTCTAATCTGCAATACCTGCACCATACAATTGGCCTTCTATGTTAATATACTGCTATTCTTCTTCATTTCTGGCTGATTTTAACCAAAACCGAGCCTCTTTAGCAGCGTCAGACAGCGATCGCTCCGAGAACTTAATGCGGCGTGCATCAGCTTTCGCACAGAAATTCAAGCAATTGGGCCCAGGATAATTTTAGGGTTAATTTCATATGCTTTATCAATAAATGGGCAATTTGGAATGACAGTTTTGTTACAGTGAAACAATCCTCCCTTTGATTACGTGTAAAAATTAGCAGAAATTGACAAAATTGTTGTAATTGAAGAAACCATCTTGTACCTATGTAACTTCTAAAAACTTAAAGGGTCATAAAAGCATCCGGCGGGCGCCGTTCCAGAAATGGATTTTAGCTGGCCAAAATTATTCCGATATTGAATTCTATGTTTTCGCTGGTGCTAAGTTTAATTCTAAAGTCAGTTTTCATGTATAATTTTATAATTTGGGGGGGGGGGAGGTTCAGCTTTTTTATGACAAAATGAAGCTTGTGATTACTTTATGTAGCCGATATTGAATTCATTTTTATACTGAATCAACAGTTCAACTTTTCAGTGAGAGGTTATTAAAAATAATACCCCAAAATAAATAAGCATATATTGCCATATTTTTAAAAATTACGTCAGGTATTAAGATTTTAAAATTGGTAAACTTTTTTTTGTGTCGACACGAATTTTTCAACATTTGAATTATTAACCTAAATCACAAATTTTTGTAAAGCTGTGCCAGTCATTGAGAATAAAATTGTTATTTTTTTACTTGGGTGTTCATTTCAATTTAATACATTGTAAAATTTCAATTAAAAGTTACGATTCAATAAAAAATCAATTAGTAATTTCAAATTTTTATTTTATAAAATATTATTGCAATATATTTACGCCGATTATAATAAAAGAAATTAGATCTATACAAAACAAAAATAGTCCAGGCAACGAAGCTGATAAATTGGCTCAAGTTTGAAAAAATTCCGGGCAAGCTGAATGTTGGTAGAGATGTACATTGGAGTGTTCTAATGAACCCCCCAAAAGTCTCATAAAATCCCACGCCGGCGTCCCCCACAATCGGGGGTTTTAGATCCCCCAACACGATTTTTTGCCGATAACTCGCTTATTTATGCTTGTATGAAAAATTATGATTAGACCATAATTGAAGAGCATAAAATTCTCTATAAAATATTTTTTAACATGATGTTTTTACGGTCGTTACCTCGCAAAAATCGACACCAAAAAACCGACACTAAAAACCGACACCAAAAACCGACACGAAAAATCGGCACCACATGTATAATTCAAATTTATAGTTTATAATTTGAATATAGAGTAGATTATCGAATAACATCTTCTCATTCACAATAATGAATTTTCAATAACAATATTTTTATTACCAAAAATTTAAATCCGAAACCGAGCGCAAAAAAAAATTTGCTTATACATATTGCTATGACCTTAGCCTCGCGTTGGGCTGTCAACTTGCTATGTCCACCGTGAACCGTTAACACGACTTGCTCTTATCTCAGGATGGCAGGTTCTTTGGACTTTTACGAAGGAATTACTTTAATCACACAGTCAAAGAAAATACGGACATCTAAACTTTATAAACATTTAATGAACAACTAACATAAAATTAACATAAAATCAACAGAAACAATATAGCAACTAGACAAACATAAACAATAAACAAAAATTTAAAGTTACCTTTTCTTTTCTTCTTGTCCGCACACGCACTTTCTCGCGGTCGCACGACACAATCCTAATTTCCTATTTACGTCTTGATGCAGGGTTTAGTCACCCCTCGCCTTATACCTTCTTTCTTTATCCAAATCAACAGCGCTTATCTTGAGCAATAAACAGCTCTTGTCTTCCTCTCCTATTTTAAATATTCACTCCACTCGGCTTTAACTCAATTTAGGCCTATATACTCTTGGTTCTCTTGGTTGGTAAACGGTTTGCCGTTTTATCAACGCCTTTATTTATTCCAATGACGCACTTTCTCGTTCATTTGCCCGAGATTTAAATTCTTGTTTCTCAAGATTTTTATAGATAGTTTTTAACACGTTTTATCGAAGGAAATCTCTTATATGCGACCACTCTGGTCGCTTAATATTCTTTAACCCCCGTTTATTTCCCCTTTTTATTTAAAGTCGGGAGCAAATTTCGTCCAGCTACCCGCTTTCACCAATTTGGAAGGAACTCTCGTTTTTTTATTATCCTCTTATTTCTATGGTTACCTTTTTTATCATTTCTAAATTTGCCTACTAACATTTTTATAATTACAATAATACATCTTTTTTTAAATTGTTTTTGACAAACTTTTCTCATGCCATATTTTCTCTGACTGCACGACAAACAATTTAATATCGCAACAGCCAAATATTGATGGACACAACAATATATAAATATAGTAAATTTTTTTACACAAAAATTAAGGGATTATCCTATTATAACCAACACGGTTACATAACTACGCCGCACTTCGGAAAACAGTAAGAAGAAGAAAGGAGATAGGCACCCCTAAATTTCGAGGAAAAAACTATGATAAACGGTATAGTACCGAAAAACATGCTCCATGTTAAAGATATTAGTCGGAGACTAAAATAGAAGGAACCCGGGGGTCAAGGGGTCGGAGCCCCTTTGCGAGGCGCGGAGCACTGAGTTTTGAGATGAAGTTTAGAGTTTTGGGATTTTCTTCGGAATTCCGAATATAGCTCTGTTCCAAATTGCAGCTTTCTAAGCGGTCGGAAAGTGACTAAACTCTTTTTGGACCTACATACCTACATATACGTTGAGCTTTATAGTACCAAGAAGATAGATAGATTATCTTATTTTATCCTTTTAATTTTATTACCAACCGCATTAATATGTTATATAAAGGTTACATAATTGTATTTCTATCATCAAAGTTTAAAATGGCAAATTCCAATTTCGATTTATCAGTTCCTGAGATATATAAACAGTTAAAACATTACACCTTAAATTTGGATACAAGATGCAATTTAGGTTATCCTTTCCAATCCGATGTACATCCTGGTTGGGCGATGATAATAAAGCCTTCTTTTCAACAAATTGATGGCGCACATCAGGCAAGAAACGAAGGAGAAGAAGTTTGCGTTAGATGCTCTAAAACATTTTTGATCAAAACTTTTGGCGAGTATTATAATAATTTAGTGAACCCTGCTATTATCATGAAATCAAACGTCCAAGAAACGGCACGTACGAATGTTGCAAGAAAAGCTTAAGCTCACGTGGCTGTAAACATAGCAAATCCCATGTTTGGAGTGGCCTACGCGATGGTGCTACGAACGGACCCTACAAAGATTTTATTTCAATGCCTTCTGTAAACGAAGAACCGCTAGACGGAAATTATGGTATTTTTGCTATGGCATGTGAAATGTGTTAGACCAAAGCAGGTATGGAATTAATACAGGTTTCTATTACAGACGTAAAAGGAGATGTAATCTATAACGCGTATGTTAAGCCCCAGTACGAAGTGATTGATTTCAATACTGAATATTCGGGAATATCGGGAAAATGGTTTCGACAAAAAAATAGAAAGTCGTTAGAGGCAGTTCAAAACGACCTGAAGAAATTCATTAATCGTAATAGTTTTCTAATTGGTCATGCGCTTGAAAATGACCTAAGAGCGTTAAAAATATTTCACGAAAATGTGATCGACACGTGCGTGTTATATCCGCATTGGAATGGGTTTCCGTTTAGGCGTTCTTTGAAGATCCTTGTCACTGATATTTTAAAGCGCCCAATAGAAGAGGTAAATAATGGATATAAAAGCAAACGAAACGCTAAGAACGCGATGGATCTTGTAATGAAAACAATTGAAAATAATTTAAATAATTGAAAAAAAATTATATAATTAATCAGATCACGTGGTCGGATCGACTTCAAAATTTGCTAGATTAAAACGTCGTGGGCTGTAAGCCGATCTTCAAAATTTCAGCTCTATTGGATGATTAGCAGTGCATAAAACTTCGTCTAAATATTTTTTACCTAACAAGTAAATTAATTTAAGAAATTAACTTTCAAAAAATTCAAGTTACCAACCGTTAACCAAGTTAACATTACCAACCATGTAAATGTGGAAATTTCATACTTATAGAAAAATTGTAAGTTATAAAAAGTACTATCGAAATTACTAATAACGAAAAATTTGTTAGGTACATTTGTTTTTACGATTTGTGTTTTGAAGAAATTTTGTGTACTTGTTTTAAATTGCGTTTAGAAGTCAACAACATGAACGGAGCAGCAGGGTTACCAAGTTACCCCTTTCAAGGTGTGAATTTGTACATAAAAAACCTGGACAGTAGCGTCGATGATGAATGGTTACGTAAGGAATTCGGAAAATTTGGAACCATTATTTCAGCTAAAGTTATGGTAGAAGGAGGTCGCAGCCGTGGTTTTGGCTTTGTGAGCTTTTCGTCTGCCGAAGAGGCAATCAACGCTATAACCCAGATGAACGGCCGAAGGGTTGGCAGCAAATCACTCTATGTTGCTTTGGCTCAACGTAAAGAAGATCGCAAGGCCCATTTGGTATCGGAAAATCGGCGGAATCGGTTCACGCACAACCTTATTGGCTACTACTTTCCACCCGAGAACGTAGCAGGCGGTTACTTCTTGCCCGATTTACGACAGTGCGTTCCTAATGTTCTTAACGTGCAAGATTCGTCTACCGAACCTTCTCGAATTGCTGATAACGTGCTAACGTCGGACCACGTAGCGTCACGTCTAACAAACCCGACTATGGTTAATAGAAACCCCCAGGTTCCCTCTCCGGTAATGGGACAACAGCAGCAAATGCAGAACATGCAACATCGTGTAAAATGCCACATCGTGAGTCCTTGAAAAATAATGTGGATGAAGCGGTGCTTGTGTTGCAATCTCATCAAACCAAGCTAGACGTAGCCCGAAAGATGAAAGAATAAAATTTAAATTAAGAAAATAGTGGTTTTGTAGAAAAAAGAAATATTGTAATAAATAAACGAATCTCGTTGAGGTCCTAGGTCTTTATTGAAAAAAATTTAAATTTTCCCGACGTTTCGGGCCGTTTATTGGCTTATTTTCAAGGCTAAATTGATACAAAAACATAAAATTAAATATGAACAATGAATGGGCCAATAAACGGCCCGAAACGTCGGGAAAATTTAAAATTTTTTCAATAAAGACCTAGGACCTCAACGAGATTCGTTTATTTATTAATTTACAAGGTCAACTATATTTACGTATCGTCTGCTTACTGGTAAAACCAAGTAACTGCAAAATTTTCGAAAATGAGTTAAATATATCAGCATGTTAAGTTTTTTGCGCTCTTTCTACTGGTAAAACAAGTTAATTGATACCTCCCCCCGTTCGAAAGTTATGCCGTATGAAAAAATCCGCGCTCCGCGCCTCGCAAAGGGGTTCCGCCCCCTTGATCCCCGCAAGGGGGCAAGGGGGCTTACACGTTAATTTAAAGTATTATGACATTGCTAAAACTATAATCCTTCTTAGAAATAAATTACAACACAATATATATTAATACTGCTTAGTTATTAAACGTCAAACTTTCAAACGCTATTATCTCAAAACTATGGTTATGTCAGTTACCTGGTTTTACCAGTAAGCAGACGGTATATAAGAAATATTGTAATTGGTTTATTTTTTTTAACTTTTTTTATAAAATAAATGTTGTTTTTATACATCTTTTACCATTACTCATTGTCCTCTGTATTAACTTGTACTAACATGGGGTTTAGAATCCAGATGAATTTATTTCGATATTTACATAATTTGTTATTTTATGAATTCATGACCCAAGTGCCGTGATTGATGTTCAAGCCGTATATTCCGCTTTCCAATTTAGTAGCGCCGTCTGGTGATAACCTTTTAAACTGCACCAGGTGTTTTCAAAAATTCACCAATGAACCGGCAAGATTTTATAACTTCATTGCCAATAGAGAAGATCAATGGAAGGGAAAACTTGTTCTCAATTTTGGATTTTTATCAATGGAATATCTAGGCACCGCGCCGTCCAGCTTTATACACGTAATCTAGAGTTTTTTTGAAATAAATGTTAACAGGAACAAAAAGCATTTTATTTTGTTTTTTCGTCTTCTCTTAATAACTAGATGATAGCCCGTCCGAGGACGGGTAGCTAGGAGGACGGGCAGCTACCCAAGGTAACTTAAGTTGAATGAAGATTAAGGAAAGCTCTCAGTGCAATCCAAAAGCCATATGACCTTGGCTGCCTGCCCGTCCTTCTAGCTACCCGTCCTCGGAAGGGCTATCATCTAGTTACATACAGTTGTGCAAACTTTCTTGTTTGTCCTTCAGGTGGATACAGGTTTGTGGTTCTGTGGTACGTCTGTCCATGAATATTGAAAACGTATGGTTAATTAATGCTTAATTTTAAAGTCTTTCAAAAACTTCCCGGAACACTACATTTTGTGTAAACCAGTCTGTAGCTCTAAGTTGTCCTTGTCTAGAATTGTCTTTAATTAGGATTTTTATATTTTGTCGAAGTCGAGATCGCGAGAGAGCTACATAGAGTTGTCCGTGTGAAAATACCGGTTCAGTCAAACTAATTCCGACATGTTCGTATGTTTGCCCCTGCGACTTGTTTATCGTTACGGCGAAAGCGGGAATTATCGGAAACTGGCGTCTTTTAAGAGTAAAGGGCAAATTACTGTCAGTAGGTGCAATGTCAATTCGAGGAAGGATAACAATTTGCCCTCTGTGCGACTCTGAAATTATCTCGCACGTAATGGAACGCCGATGCATATTTCGAACTACCATCCTGGTACCGTTACACAGCCCTTTTCCGGGATTTAAATTTCGAATCAACATTACTATAGCTCCGCGTTTTAATATTAATTCATGTGGAGGTACTCCTGATGGCGTTTGGCTGTTGAGAAATTCTGGAGGATAATAATTATTAATAAGATCATTACTGTCCTCTGTAATGATCGAGTCCGAACTATGATAAATCTGACTCTCCCCATTTAATTGCCGAATGATATTGTTGTTGATTTCGAGCGTTTCTTTGTTGGTGGTTGCAAGAATCACCCGCTTGGAAAGCTCATCAACAGAGAGTTTAGCGATCGAGTTTCCGAATATCTTAAAAATAATGTCGCCTTGAACAATCATATCTGTCGGAATCTGGATGGCGTCCTCCGGGAGTCCCTCAACGGATGGCAAACTTCCATTACCAATATTGAGCAACCACTGGTTGAATTCATTTTGGTCTTCACTTCTCATATTGGAAATCAAGGACAATTGTTTGAAGTATTTCCAAAATGGACTCGACGTTAAACACGCTTCAATAACATCAATTCGTTTTCTCTTTGGCATCACCGGGAGTGTTTGGCGGAAATCACCTCCAATAACAATAGATTTACCCCCAAATGGACTGTTATTATTTACTAGATGATACCCCGTCCGAGGACGGGCAGCTAGAAGGACGGGCAGCTACCCAAGGTCATATGGCTTTTGGATTGCACTGAGAGCTTTCCTTAATCTTCATTCAACTTAAGTTACCTTGGGTAGCTGCCCGTCCTTCTAGCTGCCCGTCCTCGGACGGGGTATCATCTAGTTTAAAATAAGTAAAAAAATTTTAAATATTGATTAAGTTTAATTTAATTTAAAAAAATATATGTAAGTTTTTTGTTTATTTATTTAATGTTGTTCTCATTTCTTATTATAAAAGGCCAAGTCCTTCCTTCCTTCTGTCTGTCCCACGGAAATACCCGAAGCAAACCGAACCGAACGCATAACGGATAATTTCATAACCAATCGGATGAACGTATCATCGTATCAACGTATCATCGTATCATCGGATCAACGTATCATCGGATCAACGTATCAACGTATTTAAATTTCCTATATAGGTGAAAAATCTCTTATTATAAAAGGCCAAGTCCTTCCTTCCTTCCTTCGGTCTGTCCCACGGAAATACCCGAAGCAAACCGAACCGAACGCATAACGGATAATTTCATAACCAATCGGATGAACGTATCATCGTATCAACGTATCATCGGATCAACGTATCGCATGGGACCGAGCGTCAGCAGCTTGCCGCGCTTGAGTTTCTTCTAAAGTTTCACGTTGTTGACGTATCGCATGGGACCGAGCGTCAGCAGCTTGCCGCGCTTGAGTTTGTTCCAAAGTTTCACGTTGTCGACGTATCGCATGAGACCGAGCGTCAGCTTGTCGCTGTGATCGAAGCTGTTTTTCTGTGTTATTAGCTCTTGTACGTGCTTTTCTCTCACGATTCAATCGCCGTCGCTTTGCAGCAGGATTTTCAAAATTTTCATTATCCATTATGGAAGTTCACATAATGCTTTTTTGGAAATAGCTGTCCTATATAGACAAAATGATACGATGATACGTTGATACGATGATACGTTGATACGATGATCCGATGATACGTTGATCCGATGATACGTTGTGCGTTCGGTTCGGTTCGGTTTGCTTCGGGTATTTCCGTGGGACGGACAGAAAGAAAGACTTGGCCTTTTATAACTAGATGATACCCCGTCCGAGGACGGGCAGCTAGAAGGACGGGCAGCTACCCAAGGTCATATGGCTTTTGGATTGCACTGAGAGCTTTCCTTAATCTTCATTCAACTTAAGTTACCTTGGGTAGCTGCCCGTCCTTCTAGCTGCCCGTCCTCGGACGGGGTATCATCTAGTTTAAAATAAGTAAAAAAATTTTAAATATTGATTAAGTTTAAATTAATTTAAAAAAATATATGTAAGTTTTTTGTTTATTTATTTAATGTTGTTCTCATCTCTTATTATAAAAGGCCAAGTCCTTCCTTCCTTCTGTCTGTCCCACGGAAATACCCGAAGCAAACCAAACCGAACGCATAACGGATAATTTCATAACCAATCGGATAAACGTATCATCGTATCATCGGATCAACGTATCAACGTATTTAAATTTCCTATATAGGTGAAAAATCTCTTATTATAAAAGGCCAAGTCCTTCCTTCCTTCCTTCCTTCTGTCTGTCCCACGGAAATACCCGAAGCAAACCGAACCGAACGCATAACGGATAATTTCATAACCAATCGGATGAACGTATCATCGTATCAACGTATCATCGGATCAACGTATCATCGGATCAACGTATCGCATGGGACCGAGCGTCAGCAGCTTGCCGCGCTTGAGTTTCTTCTAAAGTTTCACGTTGTTGACGTATCGCATGGGACCGAGCGTCAGCAGCTTGCCGCGCTTGAGTTTGTTCCAAAGTTTCACGTTGTCGACGTATCGCATGAGACCGAGCGTTAGCTTGTCGCTGTGATCGAAGCTGTTCTTCTGTGTTATTAGCTCTTGTACGTGCTTTTCTCTCACGATTCAATCGTCGTCGCTATGCAGCAGGATTTTCAAAATTTTCATTATCCATTATGGAAGTTCACATAATGCTTTTTTGGAAATAGACTTACCTATATAGACAAAATGATACGATGATACGTTGATCCGATGATACGTTGATACGTTGATACGATGATACGTTGATCCGATGATACGTTGATACGATGATACGTTGATACGATGATACGTTGATCCGATGATACGTTGATCCGATGATACGTTGTGCGTTCGGTTCGGTTCGGTTTGCTTCGGGTATTTCCGTGGGACGGACAGAAAGAAAGAAAGACTTGGCCTTTTATAATAAGAGATAAGAGATGAGTTCCCGCAATAATAAATCAATGGCTCGAATTCCATCCTTTGGCAACATTGTTATCTCATCCATAATGATAAGCGCGGCTTCTCTAATTTTCTTGGCTTCAGCTGTTGTTTGCTTCATTTTGGAGACCGATGTATCGTCCAACGGAACAGGCAATTTAAATCCACTATGGATTGTGCGTCCACCTTTCATTAGTGTTGCAGCAATTCCTGTTGAGGCAAAAGCGACCACCGTTTGACCACGCCCTCTTAAGAAGGTTATTAAAGTATTATAGAGGTACGTTTTCCCCGAACCACCTGGACCGTTAAGGTAATGCAGTCGGTGATTGTCCCCTAAATCAATTCCATCTATTATGCTCTGGAACGCAATAAGTTGTTGAGGATTCAATGTCGCGATCAGCAATTGAGCTTATACTGCTTCTTCTTCCCGATTGAATTCTTCTTGTTGAGTTATTGATTGTTCAGGTAATGCAGTCGGTTGTGGTAGTCCAAAAAAAGAGCAAGACACTCCGTGTTGCTGAAAAACATGTTCGATATCATTTAGAGCCAGGTTAAAAGATATTCCTTCATCATGGTTACTGAGGAAATCGACAGCCATGTGTCCTCTAAATTTTTCCCACAGCAGCAAAGGTCTTGCTGGCAAACAATAAATGCAGATAAATGCAAAAGTTTGCCGCATTTGTGGTGGCAGCTGGAAAATAACAACTTCGTCCAGACATCTCTCCCATTCATCATCTGAGGAAAGAGGATTTCGATGAAAAGCAGCTTCTTGGAACGTTGCATGTTGGACATCGTCAACTGTTCGAAGAAATTCATAGCTTGTTGCACCCGGAACATGAAGCAACAATAATCGGAGATGGAATCGTTCCAAATCATTTATTCCCACCGTGTACATGCGAGTTACTATTTTTTCGCCTCCACGCTGCCGCGCTGTCCATGTACTTCTATTGAATACATAATGGTACGGAATTTCTGTATATAGAAACTGATTAGCTGTCACATCGTTTCGATTTAGTTGAAACCATGCCGTGAGCTTAGTGTTTCCACCAGACGCTTGATCAATAGCTTCTTGCTCATGACCGGCTTCAAAATAAATTCTCTGTTGGCGATATAAATGAACGGGTAGTCGATAAACCACATGCGATCGGTCGTGCATTTTAGATTCAAACAAACGCCACATAGCTTCTGGCGCACTTACGTATCTGGTGTCAATAAAAGATGCAACTTCATCATGAATCAATTGTTGATCGTCTCCAGTACCAATAACGACGTTCGCGCAATCATGTCCTTTGTAAATGTATTTGTAAATGTACTTAATGGCCCTTAGTGAGGTGCAAACTTCTACATTGATATGAGCGTCACACTTAAGTACCAAAAACTTGTTGTATGGAACAACAAACCGATTATCCATCATCTTTCCTCTAACTTCCGTCGTAAGTTCCACTCGTCGACGATAGCGCGGATAGCCGTTAATGTTAGTTGTTGTCTCGAGTTGAAAATCTTTAGGAAATTCTTTTTTGCATTTACCATTCTCCGTGCATGGCGCAAATGGATGTGAAGCACCGCAAGGACCGTGCATCATACATCAAGTAACAATTTCGAATAATCGTGGGTTTAGTGCGATGTCTGGTATCTCGGCACTAACTATATACATCGTCGATACGTTCAGATGTTTTGAATTTATCATCATCATGGAGCACAATCAGGATATGAGCATGAGGAAGACCTCGTTTTTGGAATTCAATGGTATAGGCAAATGCTTTGCATCGCCCTAAAACATGAAGAATAGTTAAATCTTCCATTAAGGCCTTCAACTTTAGCTTAAAGACCCTGGCAACTAAGTCAGGACGATCTGATGCCGATTCTCCCCGTCTTAAATTAGTTGTTATTTCTGGCCACTTTGGATTTGCAGTGAATGTGATGAAAAGGTCAGGTGGGCCGTATTTTCCAAAAACTGACATTGCATCTTGAAGTCTTTGCCGCATGTTTCTCGGAGAGCCTTCGAAAGAGGAAGGAAGAATAACCGACAAACCAGCTTGCACTCCAGCATCGTGTGCTGCATTTTGAATATGATCGGATAGACCTTGATACAATTCAGTACGCAATTTACTTTGTTGATATCGTATGTAGTTCAAATTATTGGCTTCCACTTGCAAATATGAGTCGAAAATCCACTGTTGCGTAAGTTTTCCCGCACTCATGATCGGATTGAAATCGTTTCTAATTGCTGTTTGCGCAACTTTAAATTGTAACATGCTGATTTTATTACGGGATTGCCGATATCCTTCGCAACTCCAATTGGGTTGCCACCCCGGTTCGCCAAACGGATAAAGAATGCCATAAGTCATAGGGTCAAGATTTGGACTAAGAATATTGATACGAATGAATTGTTGTGCATTGTCGACGGGATTTCGAGGATAGATACGGATATCACGTTCAAAAGGAGGTTCGCCGTCATCATTTACGAACACCATTGCAATTTCATTGGACGTTGGAGCATTGTAACGTCTTTTATCAGACTGCCGATCGCGCCGCATCACCATATTGACGACCGGAACTGGTTGTCCTTCTTCTTCGGCTCGTACACGCTCTTGTTGCTCAATTTCTTTCATCAGGCAATATGAAGCTGCGATACGATTGTTGACGCGGAAGAAACGATCGATTTTCTCAATCACTTCAGGTACGTAGACAACCTCTATTCTCAGGCAGATTTACTCGTTCATTGACCGCTTCTGTCGTGTCCATTACATACAGTTGTGCAAACTTTCTTGTTTGTCCTTCAGGTGGATACAGGTTTGTGGTTCTGTGGTACGTCTGTCCATGAATTTTGAAAACGTATGGTCCGTTACCCGGCATTGAAACAATCTCTGCTCCCATTGAAGCGAAAGAAACCGAGGAATTGTAAGAGCGGATGTGCTGACAGAAATTCTTGTAGTAACGATTTTCTGAATTTGAAAGCATAGAGCGAAGAAATTCGGGATATAACAATAGATTCCCATGTTGATCGAGCGGTTGCGGAATCTTCACTTTTCCTTTATGACAGCAGTTGTTAAATTGTTTATCAACTGGACGCTCCTTGGCGAAATTCTTGGAGCCGCAGAACTGACAGATGGAATTCATTTCTCCACAATCGTGTCGAGTAACGTGAGATTCATCAAATCTCAATGCTCTTATTTGGAGTTGAATTGCTTGACTTTGGTATCGATTTTCTTTCTGTCGATGTATCGCATGGGATAGAGCGTTAGCAGCTTGGCGCGCTTGAGTTTCTTCTAATGTTTCACGTTGTTGACGTGTCGCATGGGATAGAGCGTTAGCAGCTTGCCGCGCTTGAGTTTCTTCTAATGTTTCACGTTGTTGACGTGTCGCATGGGATAGAGCGTTAGCAGCTTGCCGCGCTTGAGTTTCTTCTAATGTTTCACGTTGTTGACGTGTCGCATGGGATAGAGCGTTAGCAGCTTGCCGCGCTTGAGTTTCTTCTAATGTTTCACGTTGTTGACGTGTCGCATGGGATAGAGCGTTAGCAGCTTGCCGCTCTTGAGTTTCTTCTAATGTTTCACGTTGTTGACGTGTCGCATGGGATAGAGCGTTAGCAGCTTGCCGCGCTTGAGTTTCTTCTAATGTTTCACGTTGTTGACGTATCGCATGAGACCGAGCGTCAGCAGCTTGCCGCGCTTGAGTTTGTTCCAAAGTTTCACGTTGTCGACGTATCGCATGAGACCGAGCGTCAGCTTGTCGCTGTGATCGAAGCTGTTCTTCTGTGTTATTAGCTCTTGTACGTGCTTTTCTCTCACGATTCAATCGCCGTCGCTTTGCAGCAGGATTTTCAAAATTTCATTATCCATTATGGATGTTCACATAATGCTTTTTTGGAAATAGCTGTCCTATATAGACAAAATGATACGATGATACGTTGATCCGATGATACGTTGATCCGATGATACGTTGATACGATGATACGTTCATCCGATGATACGTTGATCCGATGATACGTATTATCCGTTATGCGTTCTGTTCGGTTCGGTTTGCTTCGGGTATTTCCGTGGGACAGACAGAAGGAAGGAAGGAAGGACTTGGCCTTTTATAATAAGAGATAAAATGCGGCCTATAGCCCGCACAACCATGGCAATCACACATTAGAAGATTTCAATATTTTCTAAAAATTTTAAAAGTAGACAATATTTATTTTAATTCAAAAATAAATATTGGAGCTGGACCCCCGGATTCCTTCTATTTTAGACTCCGACTAATATCTTTAACATGGAACATGTTTTTCGGTACTAAACCGTTTATCATAGTTTTCCTCGAGATTTAGGGGTGCCTATCTCGTTTCTTCTTCTTACTGTTGGTTATAATAGGATAATCCCTTATAATTTTTGTGTTGGTAATAAAAATTTACTATATATTGCTATGTATCCCCTGACTAATAGGGTTAAAGGTTCTTATCGTTAAGGTTTTATATGGGTGTACGTAATTGTACCCCGTCAATGGAAAAGTATGTGAAATTTTGTAAACACAATTTAATGAAATAAGGTGCCTCAGCTTAGCTCTTTCGTAGTGCATGTACCTTACCTTGTGCAGGGTGGATTCGCTCCGTTACCAATGCTGTAAATGAAATTTATGGTGCGGAACAGGTCTAAATAAATATCCTTCGTTACAAAGTAATTAATGTTTTATTAAGCACACAAATGAAAATAAATATTTGGTTAAATCAAAAAGTTCTATTATTAAATCTATTATATAAAAATTTCTGAACGCAAAATGATGCAAAACACGTGTCGTACGAAGTCCGGAGATTTCACTTAAGTTTATAAAGATTTTATTGCAATGTACACGGTACCTTATTAAATCCAGGAATATTTCTGTTATTTGAATTGGAGATGGTACAATTGCGCGTCAAAGACACTCCAAGGGTTCATTTACCATCAGAAACTTCCAGCTACAGTTTGTTGACCTCGTTTTGTGTTGGAGTTAATTTTCTTTTATAATATTTGCAATCCGTTACGATTTTCACCTTAATTGTGGTTTTTCGTAGGTAAGTAACTATTTTGTTTAATTATGCACTTATATTTCGTAATTTCACTATTTATTTTCACTGTAATATCAATTTTATTAGGACGATTCTAAATTCTCCACTTTGCACGTGCGAATATCAACACCAACCTTTAACAATTGTTTTTATTAATTTTCTTTACGAAGTTCAACGCAATCCTGATCTTTGCATAAACGTATTTTATTGGTCGATCAAAAATCAATATTATTTGCAGTTTCATAGTACAGGTATGGACTAAGCCCATTGTGGTTCGTTGAAATTTTATAAGTAAAATTTTCTATTTTTAGATTTGATTGTGTTCTTCTCAAGTGTTTCGTGGTTGGACAAATAAAGATGCTGGATATGAAATTTCCATACGCAGTTCATTAAGTTGTGACATGCCGAACTCACGTAACGATTTAACAAACTTATTTTAAATTTAATGCTAACATGGATTTTTACATTTATCAATTAATTAACACATTTCTAACTTTTAAAATACCTTTCTTATTACTAACAATCTTTCATTTACTATTAATTAACATTTTTAACAAAACAAATATTAAAATGATGCATTTCAAATTTATTTTATTCACACCTGTTTTATGTCCCGTTTTCAACGAATCATTTGACTTTAAGTTAACTTCCTTGGTATCGGATGAAGTTTTTCTGATTACTTTGATAAGTTACATGCTTTTATTCATAACAAAACTTTTGCTGAAATTTAAATGACGTACTTCCATTGACGTGGTATCTCGATACCGCATTTACCCCCTGTTGATTTGTAATTTAAAAGAAAAATACCTATTTTTGTGTTAAATTACACAATTAACATTTATGTGCTTTTATTCATAAACAAACTTAAATTTCTAATGTAACATTTTTTTTTTCAAAACAGAACAAACTAAATTTATAATGTGGCGTTATTAAATACCTTTATCAAATTATTAACTCTAATGCAAAAATATAAATTTAACTAAATAAATTAAAATAAATGTTCAAATAATTTACTAACTGTTTATAAAATTCAAATTATCCTAATTAATTAACCTAACTAACTAATCTGACCAAGATTGATCTTTTATTTTTTTTTTTAATTTTAATTGCTCTTTTTACTAGCATGTTTATACTATTCGTTGTTTCATATTTTGATTTATTTCAAATTTTAACTACTTGATTAGTTTTATTATTTGGTTGTTAACCATGTACTTTATTTATTCAATTCTGATTCCCTTTGTTTAAGTAATTGTTTTAATTCAATTTTCATTTAATCATATTTTGTGACCTAAATTATCTTTTCTTTTAATTATATTTGGTATCCCCTAATAAATTATTTATCATCATATTCTTATTATCATATTCATTTGTTTTTCCCCTCCCATAATATTTCATAATATTTATTCATATTTCCACATAATCTTCATCATATTCAATAATATTTTCCCCTAATATTCATAATTATTCATATTTCAATATTAACATATTCTTGGATACCATTTATTTTAAAAACTCCTATTTTTACGATCTGTTATTTGTCATTTTATTTCTTTCATTTCTGGTCACCTAATAATTTCATTTTATAAAACTGATCTATTTAAATAATTTTACTTTCGCGCATTTTATAACTGAATCTCATTGAATAAATTAAAATTTTCAATAATTATTTTGTTCTCTTACATTTATTGTTATTTTCAAGCGTAGCATTTTCAAAATTTCATCTTGGTCAAATTATTTTCAGACAAATCATATTTACAATTGTCATGTTTGGTCCTATTTTATTCTTGCTATTTTCTTCAGCGGTCAATTTTTAAGTTATTATTTATTTTATTTATTTTATTAAGTTTCGCTATTGTTTTATTTTACTTCACCGCTTATTGAGAAAATAGTAAGAATGGTTCTTTTATTTTAAAACGTACTCTTTTAATCTTGAATTTTACTCTCCTGTAGAATCTTCTCTGACTAACATAATCATTCCTTTTCATTTTCACATCTATTTTTATGTCGGACTCTCTTGTCCATTTCATCTCGTTATTTCTTGTTCTTTTGCGTTGCAATTTTCTTTTCTTATCCTTCTTATGTAATTTAACTTTCTTCTTTCCGATGTTGTCATAATTTCTTAGTTTATTTAAGTTTTTATTCGCAAAATAATTGTACCCCCTTGTTTGTATAAATTTTAAATTGTGAACCCGTTTTTGTGCATTGATTAAATTTTTAAGTTTCCAAATTTTGATTGTTACCGATTTATCTGTTAATGTATGACGTCTTGTAATTTTAAGTATGACCTTTTTATGTCGTAGACTGCTTTGTGAAATTTTATTGTTAATTCGCATGCCCCTTATTTTATATTTTTGCTTTAATTTTAATTTTCTAAATTTTAACTGTAGCCGTTTGCATGTTTTTCTTTTATGTATCTCGTATGACCGGCATTTATTTATTTCTGATAGCTTTGTAGCTGTTACGTTAACCTTTTCTTCTACCACTATTATCGGTTCAAATTTGGTTCTGTCATTCACTAATTTATCTAATTTCCTGTTCAATTCATTTGACTCCTTTTTTATATCATCTGTCCTTTTAATTATTAATTCTGTTTTTTCATTCAATTCCTTTTTGGAGTCCACTCTGCTTTCTATGATTAACTTTTCTAATTTATTGTAGGACCTTTCCATGAATGCCATCATCTCGTTCCATCGCTGTTCTTGTGTTTTTGTAGCCATCGTAGTTTATATTTTTAATTAATTTATTTATGAAGAAATAGTTTTTAAGTAGTTGATAATGTACGTTTAATTTTAGTAATAAGGATATTTTTAATTTTAGTTTTAAGCAAATCTTTAATTTTATTGCTGACGTTGTAAGAATATTTTTTTTTTTAATTTTAATGTTAACGTTAATGTAATTAATTTTAATGAAACTTTCCGTTATAATTGACCTAACTGATATTTTTGTATTACGATAACCTAATTTTACTCGTGGTACGAGGTTACTCGAGTGACTCGTGTTTACTCGTGCCTCCACGTTGTGACGCCAAAAATTGCTGTGTGCTTACGTAAGGCCTTTGAGAGACCCACACTTTATAATACAAAATTGTTATGAATACCCTCGCTAATAGGGTTAAAGGTTCTTATCGTTAAGGTTTTATATGGGTGTACGTAATTGTACCCCGTCAATGGAAAAGTATGTGAAATTTTGTAAACACAATTTAATGAAATAAGGTGCCTCAGCTTAGCTCTTTCGTAGTGCATGTACCTTACCTTGTGCAGGGTGGATTCGCTCCGTTACCAATGCTGTAAATGAAATTTATGGTGCGGAACAGGTCTAAATAAATATCCTTCGTTACAAAGTAATTAATGTTTTATTAAGCACACAAATGAAAATAAATATTTGGTTAAATCAAAAAGTTCTATTATTAAATCTATTATATAAAAATTTCTGAACGCAAAATGATGCAAAACACGTGTCGTACGAAGTCCGGAGATTTCACTTAAGTTTATAAAGATTTTATTGCAATGTACACGGTACCTTATTAAATCCAGGAATATTTCTGTTATTTGAATTGGAGATGGTACAATTGCGCGTCAAAGACACTCCAAGGGTTCATTTACCATCAGAAACTTCCAGCTACAGTTTGTTGACCTCGTTTTGTGTTGGAGTTAATTTTCTTTTATAATATTTGCAATCCGTTACGATTTTCACCTTAATTGTGGTTTTTCGTAGGTAAGTAACTATTTTGTTTAATTATGCACTTATATTTCGTAATTTCACTATTTATTTTCACTGTAATATCAATTTTATTAGGACGATTCTAAATTCTCCACTTTGCACGTGCGAATATCAACACCAACCTTTTATCAATTGTTTTTATTAATTTTCTTTACGAAGTTCAACGCAATCCTGATCTTTGCATAAACGTATTTTATTGGTCGATCAAAAATCAATATTATTTGCAGTTTCATAGTACAGGTATGGACTAAGCCCATTGTGGTTCGTTGAAATTTTATAAGTAAAATTTTCTATTTTTAGATTTGATTGTGTTCTTCTCAAGTGTTTCGTGGTTGGACAAATAAAGATGCTGGATATGAAATTTCCATACGCAGTTCATTAAGTTGTGACATGCCGAACTCACGTAACGATTTAACAAACTTATTTTAAATTTAATGCTAACATGGATTTTTACATTTATCAATTAATTAACACATTTCTAACTTTTAAAATACCTTTCTTATTACTAACAATCTTTCATTTACTATTAATTAACATTTTTAACAAAACAAATATTAAAATGATGCATTTCAAATTTATTTTATTCACACCTGTTTTATGTCCCGTTTTCAACGAATCATTTGACTTTAAGTTAACTTCCTTGGTATCGGATGAAGTTTTTCTGATTACTTTGATAAGTTACATGCTTTTATTCATAACAAAACTTTTGCTGAAATTTAAATGACGTACTTCCATTGACGTGGTATCTCGATACCGCAATATATTACTATGTTCTTCTTCCGCTTATGGAAGGTCCACATGTAAATTTTATTGTTTATTTATATTGAATTCTGAAATGTCAGTAATTTCAATCTTTTATTATAACTTTCAATGGCTAGCTCAGTTCTTATGTAGTTGTTTTTATTTAGCACGGTCACTCTTACCGCAGTAGTGGATTCCTCGGGGTTTTGCCCTTTGCTTATCTGAAATCGTAAAATGTACAGGAAATGCTTTCCCAATGATACGCTACTGACGTTTGGTAAATTTAAACAATTTATTTTTAACATTAAACACAAATATGAGTAAAAATCTCAAACAAACCCCAAAATTTAAACTAAAACAATTAAACAGTTTGAACAAAATGAATCCTTAATATTATACGATAATTAATCTGTAACACGATTGTTTTTTTATTTCGTAGCGGTGAATTTTATTTCCTATACGCAACGCGGCACTGTGCAAAGTTAAAGTTAAAATGATTGTCTCTTACCAACAAAAGATGTCGCCTTAATTTCCGTATTTCCTAAGATCACGACACTGTTGATTTTGTGTTCTTGTTCGCCGACTCATTAATTTCCAAATTTAGTGCGTCGCTTCTCAAATTTTACCAAATTCTGGTTCCAATTATTGTTCATCACTTTCCAAGATAATCTTACGGTAAGTACCGCTTTTATTGTCACTGATTTTATTTCCACGAATCTCTACTATCACTTCACTGAATCTAATAGTAACCTTTTATTTTCAGGTTAATTTACTTAATTGGATTTTATCCAATTCACACTTTCTGGTATTAAGGAACGAGAGACCTCCGTACTCTACGCCCTTTTTGTCATTAATCTAATTTATTATTAATTATTTGTTCCTCGTTTCCTTGGTTTTTTCGTGTGATCCAGGATTTCATCACTCTTTGATAATTTTCAATTTTAAAATGTAGGTATCTTTCTATCCTGATAACGTTTGCTTATCAACAAATGTCATTTAATTAAATTTGATGTTTTCCCTTTTTTAGAGTTGTCATCATTACATCTCATCTGGCTTGGCTACACGCAAAATCGCTCGCCCCGGATGGCGCACCGTTGCATTAGTATTCCCGTTTGCCTAGATGTCGATCACTAATACGTAATAATGCTGTTTATTTATGTCGCACTTCTTAATATTACCTATTATTTACAAAACTAAAATTAAATTATTTATGAAACAAAATTTTTATATAAAAAAATTATAAATTAATCTTTAATGTCCCTTTTCAATGCGTATCATTGGTGAAGAACTTCTTTTGATCACTCATTCCTTTTTTTATACTCTGACTACATTAGGAACTTTCTACTGCCATAAGAGTTCTTGTAATTTTGCTTTTACGAGTGTTAATCGAGCTTTGTTATAATAAATTATTGATATTCTGGACCATAACAATATATAATCAAATTTTCTTTTTGCGCTCGGTTTGGATTTAAATTTTTGGTAATAAAAATTTTGTTATTGAAAATTCATTATTATGAATGCGAAGATGTTATTCGATAATCTACTCTATATTCAAATTATAAACTATAAATTTGAATTATACATGTGGTGCCGATTTTTCGTGTCGGTTTTTGGTGTCGATTTTTGCGAGGTAACGACCGTAAAAACATGTTCCATGTTAATACAAGGTTAAGACACACGTAGGAAAGGGGTCGTCTACGCATGGAATCGGGCACGGCATTTGAAAAAGAAAAATGGCGTTCCAAAAAATATGAAAAACGTAAAATGTGCATCCAAGGTAGATGAAACGAAAAGAAAATATCAGAAAGTGTTAAAAAAAAATCCTTTTATGTGAAAAAAATTGTTAAATAAATCCTATTTAAATAAATAAAAGTTGGAACTTGCTTCAGCAGCGGTTCCTAGGTTTCTATACATACAACTACTTTTCTGGTGTGAAAAGTTGTTGTTATCTGGTTATTTTTGATCGCCATATAATGTACCATCACATAATCAGATAATCTGCACCAATTAAATTTTTTGCGGTTGGTAATTATCATTTACTATATAAGTAATAACAATCAAACTTTTCCATTCTATTCGAAACTTTACTTCTCTGTAATGTATGGTCCTTTTTTTGAGGTGGACCAATCCTCTCCTTTCTCTTTTATTTACAACTTAACTTCACTAACCACATCAATAAAAAATTATTTTTTCACATCAAAGTAAAATAAAAGATCAGTTCTTAAACCTCTATACACACAGAGTATTTCCAACACTATTTGAAACGCTCTGTATGATTTTGAATTATGCGGACGGACAGACGGACACGGAGCCAGATCATAAGGCATCTTGCTATACTTTGTATAGAAGCCTAAAAATAATTTGTGTAATTTTTTTATCTTAAACAGCGCTTAGTTGTGGGGAAAACACTTTAATTTGTTCACCCCTTCCGATATTCGCGTAACATTAAAGAAATTATTGGCGGTAAAGAACGAATTCCGTTTGTTTTTACCTGCACTAAAAATTTAGATAGATAGAACTCATTCGATTCACATGCATTCAGGCCACCAAATCGCGTCTATTATTCTATCTTCAGTTGGTGACATCCATCTCCCTACTCTCCCAAACCACCCCAATCTTAGGATGAACTGGAGAATTTTAGAAAGAGGAATGTTACCAATACTGACCGTGCTAGGCCAGACATCCTTAACATGGATCCTCTAACTGACGTTAGGGCAGGGCATTAGCGAAGCATATGCTCCGTCGTGTCGTCTGCTTCTTCACAACCACGACAGACGAGACTATATGATAGCGTGAAACAACTTCACAACAATCGTCCAGAACTTATATTTTTTGATCAAACTCTTTTGCAACTAGGCCAAAACGCATCGAAAGCGTACACCACATATTTAGAAAACTAGATGATACCCCGTCCGAGGACGGGCAGCTAGAAGGACGGGCAGCTACCCAAGGTAACTTAAGTTGAATGAAGATTAAGGAAAGCTCTCAGTGCAATCCAAAAGCCATATGACCTTGGGTAGCTGCCCGTCCTTCTAGCTGCCCGTCCTCGGACGGGGTATCATCTAGTCTCTTATTATAAAAGGCCAAGTCCTTCCTTCCTTCCTTCCTTCTGTCTGTCCCACGGAAATACCCGAAGCAAACCGAACCGAACGCATAACGGATAATTTCATAACCAATCGGATGAACGTATAATCGTATCAACGTATCAACGTATCATCGGATCAACGTATCGCATGGGACCGAGCGTCAGCAGCTTGCCGCGCTTGAGTTTCTTCTAAAGTTTCACGTTGTTGACGTATCGCATGGGACCGAGCGTCAGCAGATTGCCGCGCTTGAGTTTGTTCCAAAGTTTCACGTTGTCGACGTATCGCATGAGACCGAGCGTTAGCTTGTCGCTGTGATCGAAGCTGTTCTTCTGTGTTATTAGCTCTTGTACGTGCTTTTCTCTCACGATTCAATCGTCGTCGCTTTGCAGCAGGATTTTCAAAATTTTCATTATCCATTATGGAAGTTCACATAATGCTTTTTTGGAAATAGACTTACCTATATAGACAAAATGATACGATGATACGTTGATCCGATGATACGTTGATACGATGATACGTTGATACTATGATACGTTGATCCGATGATACGATGATACGTTGATACGATGATACGTTGATGCGATGATACGTTGATACGATGATACGATGATACGTTGATCCGATGATACGTTGATCCGATGATACGTTGTGCGTTCGGTTCGGTTCGGTTTGCTTCGGGTATTTCCGTGGGACGGACAGAAAGAAAGAAAGACTTGGCCTTTTATAATAAGAGACAAGAAAAAAGAAGAAGAACAGGCTTTACAAGTGCAAAAGGAAATGGAAGACCAGAAGAGAATCCAAAAAGAAAAAGAAGAATATGCATCCCAACAAAATAACATTTTAAACGATATGGAAGGTGAATTAAAACAATTGACAATTAATTTAAACGAAAAGAAGAAATTAACTGATTCATTATTTAGTGAAGCTACTACCAAATTGAATAAAGCCATAAAAAAGAAAAATATAGAAGAAATTACTATTGCTAATGCATTAATGGATGCAGCTCAGAAAGCTAGAGAAACTGAACGCAGTGAAAGCAAGAAAGTGGACGATATAAAAAATAAATTAAATAGAAAAAGAAAACGATTAATTGAGGTATCGTTGATTCCAGATCATGAAGCCAATAGGAAGAAATAGTTTTTTGTATTTAAATTATTTATTAAAATTATAATATAAACTTTTTCTTAAAATAATAAAACAATATCGTAATGACATTTTTCGAGTTTGAGTTACTTTTAGTTACTTATTAGTTACTTTTTCCAACGCAAAAGTTACTTTTACTTTCCCATTTACGTAGTAAAGGAAAGTATTGTTATCGAGTTAAAAAAAAATTTTGAGTTAGCATTTTTCCCATGGTCTATGAGCCCATACGAATTGTTTAAGACCAATTTTGGAATGATGTCCGAATGTATGTGTGTGATATATGAAGTGTGGTGATTCTATCGTCAACGTTTTCAGACAAACGCGTGCACCGATTGAGTTGAAATTTTATACGCTAGTTTGAAGTAGCTGTCTAAAGAGCTGATTAGATTTTGGTTGAAAACCGTCCATTTTTAACCTTTTTAGGGGAATGAAAATTGTTAAAGAGCATTGCCGCTTCCCGGTGGAACATATGAGATTGAAAATCATATCAATCGAAAGAGATTATTTTTCCGCATCTTTTGATACCCCACACTTGATATTTCCCTCTTAAATTATTGTTAAAATGCAAAAATAAAATAAGGGCTATTAAATGAATATGGTTTGCCTTTGATAATTTTGATCTGTCAAAGTGATTTGTATTGTTCATTACTATAATTTAATATTTTAACTAATTTACTTGTATAAACATATTATCACAGATTAATATTATGTAGTTAATATCAAACGAATTTTTTAATTACTTATAAAAAATTAATTCTGACGTCATTACGCCCATAGTTAAAATTTTATTGCATATAGACGACACGGCATTCCGCAAATTTCTAATTTTTTTTGGAAAATGTCAATTTTAAAAATTTTTCAATGCAAACATGTTATATAATTGTTAAAATGAAAATATAAAATAAGTGCTTTTAAAAAATATGAGTTACCATGTTAAATTACAAATTAAATTTCGTAACTTTGATATCTCAAAGTAATTTGTGTATTTTATCGAGTTAAAAATTTTCTTGAGTTAACATCTGTTTTATTAATATTTAATATAAAATACAGTGGTATCTACTAAATGGGAAAGTAATGTGTTGTCACATCAGATTTTTTTTACTTTTTTTGATAAAATTTTCATTCCTAGCCCTGCATAACGTACTAGTGTAAGAAAATTGGCCACATTTCGATTAAATTTTAACAAAAATGCCTAAAACAAAATGTTTCTTCGCAATACTTCCTTACTAGCTGACTTTAGGACGAAAATTACTGCTATAAATCTTATGGAGAACAAAATTTACTACAACTTTTATCTAAGATATTTCTCTCTAAGTCGAATAGTTGCTGAGCGCCAGCGCTGTTAAATAGAGCACATTTTTGAAAATTTTAAAAACGCTCGATTTTGCTCTGCCTTTTTTATAATGTTTGGTTACTCTCTCTAAAAAAAGTCTATTATATGATAAAATCTATTAATATATTGTCGTGTTCTAAAAAATATGACACCCGCCGGGCGAACAATTTAAATATGTGGAGTTCCTTCACTCCAAAATTTCACAAAGGAAAATCAAAAACTATAACATTTTTATCAACTTCCAATTTATTTTAAACTTTTCACCCAAAATACAAATTTCAATAGCTAGCCGCAACGCGCGGACCCGACTCGACTGTTTGCCACCTTTTTCTACTCTCCTTCAACACTTGAACGCAAAATTTTATCTTCGTTCAACTCGTGAATGCCAATTTTTAAATGTTTATCGTTAATTTTAATAAATACAAAAATATCAAATATAAAATATACCCGGGGAAGGAAAATATAGGTCAATATACTCAAAAAAAGTCGGTTCAAAATAGAGCGTTTTTGAAACTTTCAAAAATGTGCTCTATTTAACAACGCTGGCGCTCAGCAACTATTCGACTTATTAGAGAGAAATATCTTAGATAAAAGCGGTAGTAAATTTTGTTCTCCATAAGATTTGTAGAAGTCATTTTCGTCCTGAAGTTAACTGGTAAGGAAATATTGAGAAGAAACATTTTGTTTTAATTCATTGTTGTAATTTTAGAAAAACCATACTTATGAATAAAATCCATGCTTTTAAACTATTATACAAACCTGCTGAAAAAAATATTCACTAAAATGTTACTACATTAATTTTACTTTAAATTCATTTATATACTAATTAATTTCAAATTTTTATATTAGTAAATAAAAAGTATATCATGAAAAGTGCCGGCGCGCCCAACCAGTGGGCGCTAGTTGTGAACTTGCACATAGCCTTATAGGCTATGGTAATTTTTCATAAAAGTAAAAATACGTGAGCTATAGGCGAAACACCGCACTTAGGGGGCTAAAATGCTCATTTGAGGGAACGCCGGCTTGGGATTTTTATGAGACATTTTGGGGGTTTATTAGAACACTTCAATATACATCTTTGCCAAATTTCAGCTTGCCCGGACTTTCTGTAAGCTCAAACCAAAATTTCGGCTTTGGTACTCGGAAGATACAATAACTTGGGCAAATTTTGAAAAAATTTACTTTTCTCTTCATTTTCCAACCTTGGCCACAATTCCAATTAATTTATTATTAAAAGCATTTCCCGTGCACGAAAACATTTCTCTCCCTGTAGCGAATCAATATTACGCCATTTTAAAGGTTGGTCGTGTTTTCGGTCAATAATTTAAGTATTAGTGTGCCATGGAAAAATATGAAAAAAAACTATTTTATAGAGAATTTTATGCTCTTCATTTATGATCTGATCATAATTTTTCATACAAGCATAAATAAGCGAGTTATCGGCAAAAAATCGCGTTGGGGGAGCTAAAACCCCGATTGTGGGGGACGCCGGCGTGGGATTTTGGGGGCTTCATTAGAACACTCCAATGTACATCTCTGCCAAAATTCAGCTTGCCCGGATTTTTTGCAAACTAAAAACCTTCCTTGTCTGGACTATAAAGGGTCATAAAAATTTTGTTTTCGCTGGTGCAAAGTTAAATTCTAAAATCAGTTTTCACGTAGGACCTTTTATAAGTTGGGGGGGGGGTAAGATTTTTTATGACAAAATGAAACTGAAAAGTTGGTAAAACTTTATATATTTTTTTGTCCGCGAGAATTTTTCAACATTTGAATTATTAACCTAGTATATCACAAATTTAATAAAATTGTTATCTTTTTACTTGGATGTCCGTTTCAATTTCATACATTTTAAAATTTCAATTAAAATTTACGATTCAATAAAAAATCAATTAGTAGTAATTTCAAATTTTTATTTTATAAAATATTATCGTAATATATTTACGCCGATTATTATAAAAGAAATTCTATAATTTTTAATAATTAATAATATAATTTTTAATAATTAATAATATAATTTATAAAAGAAAGAAATCTAGACAAAGCAATAGCTTTTCCAGTATCAGTTATCATTATTTTGATTATTAAATTTTTAGCCGGTAAATTTATAGGGCACAATGTCCACTAATGGTGCTAAATCAATGCGCAATAAATTTACCAGATAAAAACGCCACGAGGTTTAGAAGACTTTCTACTGCTTCTTACATCTCTTATTTTTTTTATTTAAATTATTCTTGTTCCTATTCTTTCTTCTCTTTTTGCTTTCATTTACATTCTACTGTTTGTCTTATTTGTTCATTTTTTCTTATACAGGATGTCCCCGTGACCGTGGAGAACCTTTGAGGTGGTGATAAAGGACACTTTTCTAAGACAAATTTTCACATAAAATGTTTGCCCAAATCCAAACCCTTGGGGGGTACCTCTCTTTAAAGCAATTTTTTGAATTTCTGATTTCAAACGGCCATAGCTCCGATATTATTGATTTTTTAAGATTAATGGATTAGAACTTTTTTAAAGATCATTCGCTTGTCTACAAATTATGTCATAACCCCTTATCGTCTAGAATCAACGGATTTCGAGTTATAAATTAAATTAAGGGAAAAAATGTTTAAAAAATTCAGGTTTTTTATTTTTTTAATTTTCTTGCGAACCCCGTATCTCTTAAACTAAACGTCTCAGAGAAAAACTAATGGCCCAAACCGGATAGGGAATTTAACGGGCTACAACTTTCGTCAAATAAATTTTTTTAGGCAACCAACCGTTTTCACAGAAACTCTAAAAATAATGAACAAGGTGTAGGTAAAAAATATAAATTCACATAATTACTAAAAATCTCAATTTGATTTAAAGCGTTTGTTTTTATGTTAAAACATTGTTAAAACGTATTAAATAATACCGTGCAACACCTTTTGAAAAGAGCACGCCTCTGTGCTGAAAATGAGGGAGGCCATTTTGAGCATTTATTAAATTAATTTTGTGAATTTATATTTTATACCTACACCTTGTTCATTATTTTCAGTTTCTGTGAAAACGGTTGGTTGCCCAAAAAAATTTATTTGACGAAAGTTGTAGCCCGTTAAATTCCCTATCCGGTTTAGGCCCTAGTTTTTCTCTTAGACGTTTCGTTTAACAGATACGGGGTTCGCAAGAAAATTTAAAAAAAACCTGCATTTTTTAAACATTTTTTCCCTTAATTTATTTTATAACTCGAAATCCGTTGATTCTAGATGATAAGGGGTTATAACCTAATTTGTAGACAAGCGAATGATCTTTAAAAAAGTTCTAATCCATTAACCTTAAAAAATCAATAATATCGGAGCTATGGCCGTTTGAAATCAGAAATTCAAAAAATTGCTTTAAAGGGAGGTACCCCCCAAGGGTTTGAACTTGGGCAAAAATTTTATGTGAAAATTTGTCACGGGGACACCCTGTATAACGCCACAAGTAAAATTTTTTTAGTATTTGTATAATTTTTCCTTCGTTCTGATTGAACTAATTTTGATTGTTGCTTTCAACTGGTGAATTCTCTTCAGTTATCTTTTTAGGACAATCACTATTTTGACTATAAAATTCTATCTGTGAATCTGAACTAACAGAATACCTTCTAGCTATTTTTGTCGCTTTATTAACAGTTTCACTTTCACTTAATGGGCGTTTATTATTTATATTTTCGACATTTGCAATTACTTCCTTTCTTGTTAGTTCTTCCATTTTTTTAAGTATAACTTGGAAAGAACAACATCTGTCCTTTAATCGTTGGTTTAGAGCCTTACCTAACAACTTTAAACAATTTTGGGTTGCTTTTCGTGAATTATTACTACTTCTATGTGCACTTTTCTGGTTGTTTTCAACTGGTAACTTTTTTGTAGTTGTCTTTTCAGTACACTCGGGGACTTCACAAAGAATCTCTATTGATGAATCCGAACACCTTCTAGCTATTTTTGGTGGTACCCGATTAACAGACTCGACACTTTTGGTTAATGAGCGTTTATTATTTATATTTTTGACATTTTCAATTACTTCCTTTCTTGTTAGTTCTTCAATTCTTTTAAGTATAATTTGCTCCGAATCACATCTGTCCTTTAATCGTTGTTTTAGACCCTTATCTAACCACTTTAAACAATTTTTGGTTGCTTTTCGTTTATTCTTACTAGTTCTATATGCACTTTCCTCATTGTTTTCAGCTGGTAACTTATTTGTCCAGTCAGGTTCTGTTGATGACTCCGAACTATCAGAACACCTTCTAGCTATTTTTGGTAGTACCCTTTCGAGTAATGGGCGTTTATTATTTAAATTTTCAATTGCTTTCGTTTCGGTTTCAACACTACTTGCCACATTTATGGTAACATTCACCAACACATGTTCGGATCTGCCGCTATCCGCATTTACTAGATACTGAATTGATTCAATTATCGAATTTGACAGGCTTCCATCTTCAATGTCCTTTTTACCCACAATTTTTTTAATGTTTAACGTTGACTCTGAAAGTGGCTCCGCAGACATTTTTCGATCCTTCTAAAATTAAGCCGACTTACATTCAAGCTTCTTATCTAAATTTAAATCACATACCTGGTACCCTTATACCATTCACATCACTCAATTTCAATCCAATCTCATCATTTCGTTAATTTGAAGAACTTCTGTCATTGATTGTTAGGTTAATGTTCATGGGTTAATGTCAATATCAGTGGCGTATCATCAAATTAAGGTTTACAAAGTTCGGATTGGATAGAAACAAAAATTATTTACTATATACAGGGTGTCCCCGTGACCGTGGATAACCTTTGAGGTGGTGATAAAGGACACTTTTCTAAGACAAATTTTCAAATAAAATTTTGGCCCAAGTCCAAACCCTTGGGGGTACCTCCCTTTAAAGCAATTTTTTGAATTTCTGATTTCAAACGGCCATAGCTCCGATATTATTGAATTTTTAAGGTTAATTAATTAGAACTTTTTTAAAGATCATTCGCTTGTCTACAAATTAGGTTATAACCCCTTATCGTCTAGAATCAACGGATTTCGAGTTATAAATTAAATTAAGGGAAAAAATGTTTAAAAAATTCAGGTTTTTTTTAAATTTTCTTGCGAACCCCGTATCTCTTAAACGAAACGTCTAAGAGAAAAACTAACGGCTCAAACCGGATAGGGAATTTAACGGGCTACAACTTTCGTCAAATAAATTTTTTCACAGAAACTCTGAAAATAATGAACAAGGTGTAGGTAAAAAAAATAAATTCACAAAATTAATTTAATAAATGCTCAAAATGGCCTCCCTCATTTTCAGCACACAGGCGTGCTCTTTTCAAAAGGTGTTGCACGGTATTATTTATAATGGTGCTTCTTTCGTTAAGTTCTGTCACACCTACTCTGTATTCTTTCCATTAATTCCTCTCTGGTTTCGGGCTTTCTTCTATCGCTGTAAACTATAGCTTTAAGGGCACCGCATAAAAAATAATCGAGTGGTGTTAAATCGGGTGATCGTGCCGGCCAATTGATAAATCCTCCTCTTCCTATCCATTTTTCTGGATATGGATCGATGTTCATTTCTACAATTGTTTACACCATCTCTTGTAAACTGCGGCTCGTCGGTAAACAAAATCTTTGCAACAAATCTTTGTGGATTCGCTTGCCCTCGTAAGTAGTTGGAAAAAATTAATCTTGATCCATAATCTCCATTCTCCAATACATGCACCGGATATAAATGATATGGATAGTACTGGTATTTATGTAATATTTTCCATATCTAATTGTAAAAGGTCAAATTAATCTTCCATAATTTAAAAAAAAATTCATTAAAAATAATACTATTTGATTATTTGACTAACTTTGTGTTTAGATATTTGTAGTTCAGCTTCCAATTTTCTTATGCTAGTTGCCGGGTTGTTTTCTACTATATCCAGAACGTCTTGGCTATTTGGTAAGTTATCTTCATCGACAGCATTCTGACTTCTTTCTTTATACGTATTTGGGAATCTTCCAAAATCCGTTAAGTATATACAGGGTTTTATTTTTACATAATTTATTTTTCAATGCATCTTGATGAGTTTAATAATAATTTTTATACAAACCCGTGTATCCTAAAAAAAACTTTTGCATCTGGAAGCCTTCTTTGGGGATATCTTCTTTGGTATTCTCTTTTAGCTGCCAATGCATTTCCATTGCAATAGCCGTATAAAAAATGCATATCAGCATATTCCAGGTTTGAATATAACATAATATTGACAATAAAACACGAAAATAAATTACGCTTAAAGTTAATAAAACAATATAATTATCAATATTAACAATAATAAATAAACAATATAAATTAACAAAGTAATTGCCGATAAACTAATGCGCTTTATAACAATGTCGCTCAAACGTCAAACGCTACAATACGTTTTAACAATGTTTTAACATTAAAACAAATGCTATAAATCAAATTGAGATTTTTAGTAATTATGTGAATTTATATTTTTTACCTACACCTTGTTCATTATTTTCAGAGTTTTTGTGAAAACGGTTGGTTGCCAAAAAAAATTTATTTGACGAAAGTTGTACCCCGTTAAATTCCCTATCCGGTTTGCGCCGTTAGTTTTTCTCTTAGACGTTTCGTTTAAGAGATACGGGGTTCGCAATAAAATTTAAAAAAAACCTGAATTTTTTTAAACAATTTTTCCCTTAATTTAATTTTTAACTCGAAATCCGTTGATTCTAGACGATAAGGGCTTATAACTTATAACCTAATTTGTAGACAAGCGAATTATCTTTAAAAAAGTTCTAATACATTAACCTTAAAAAATCAATAATATCGGAGCTATGGCAGTTTGAAATCAGAAATTCAAAAAATTGCTTTAAAGGGAGGTACCCCCCAAGGGTGCGCCAAGGTGAAATCCCATATCTTCTTCATCTCGTTTGGGTAACTGGCTGTTGAATTTTTGGAGGCCTTCTGAACTCCATCCAGAAGGACTGGAGGCCATCGACATATTGTAAAGCGAAAATCGTTAAATTCTCGCTACATTGCCTCTTTTCGCGTTTGGAGATGGACTGTACAAAACGGCCTAGCTCATAGGAATTACCCAGTGTCGGAGCTCGCTGGGTCGCTCGAAAGCGTTCGTGGGTACGTTTAAATATTGTGGACCAGCTTCGCTAAAATAACTGTACCCAGGGCGCCAGTTAAAAAATAAAGGATTTCAGATGTGACTTAGTCCCTTAAATTATCACCGAAAAGAAAATAAAAAGTTCAAAAAATATCTGAGTACACACTGATGTGAAGTAAGCTTTACTATAGCACATGGTAGGTAAATGGAATACTTCTCATGAAAGAAAAAAAGAACGAATTCCAAAATTTAGTTAAACTAATTAACCAACAAAGAAATAACTACCACGGCTAAAGCAAAGCCATTATCCGTTGAAATAGATGGAATAACTAGTATCTAGATGTTGTGATACGTAGCTATGAAAAATAAAACGATAAAATGGTTTAGGATGTTATTAAACCAGTAAGTGAACGAACCTTAACAGATTGTCCTGATTCATGATGTTATTGAATCAGTAAGTGGACAAACATTACTCCAACCAGCCACCCTTAGATCCACAGCAAGCTAAAAGTATTTTAGCTTGTGAAATAACCACAAAAAAATCAAAATCAATAACACCACAAAATCAATCAAAACAAACATAAAGTGGCAACAAAATGGTCGTTGCCTTAACGTGGTGATATTGCGATGTTTGCCGACCAAAACCAGTACAGTAGTTTGAATACGCATGCCATTGAAAAAGGTTTATTTTAATGAAGGGAGCACTTCATACATTAAATTGATAAGTACAAACAATCATTTTAGAATAGATTGCGAAGTAGTTAGGAAGGAAACAATGAAGGATAAATATTTAAGTAAAGTAATTGCTTATACAAACAAAGGGTGGCCAAAGAAGGTTACGGGGGAATTAAAAAAATATATGTATAACAGAAACAAGTTCAGTGTAGAGAAGGATTGTCTGTTGTTCGGCCAAAGGGTGGTCGTACCATTGACATTGCAGAGCAGATTATTGCGCGAATTACATTCATCCCACATGGGAATCGTTAAAATGAAAAGTTTGGCTAGGTCCTACATGTGGTGGCCGAGTATGAATGCGGATATTGAAGGGGTGGCCAGTAATTGTGAGAATTGCTTGCCATTGCGACAGAGTCCACCGAAGTCGATCCTTGCAAACTGGGAATACCCGAGTAGACCGTGGGAAAGAATTCACATTGATTACTTGGGTCCAATTTTCGAGAAGAGTGTTTTGGTCGTTGTCGATGCACATACGAAATGGCCGGAAGCTTTGGTGGTACCAAGCACAAATGCGCCCGCGACGATCTCTGCATTACAGGGGTTGTTTTTGAGATTTGGGTTGCCCGAGATAGTATAGTGTCCGATAACGGTAGTCAGTTTAAATCAGAGTTGTTCCAAACATTTTTGTATAACAACGGTATTGCTTTTAAGTGTAGTGCCCCCTATCACCCGGCAACAAACGGAGCAGCAGAAAACATGGTAAAAACCATTAAAGCTTCTTTATATAAATTGGATAACGGAAATACTGGTGACTTGCAGTTACACATTAATAAATTTTTGTTTGATTATCGTAATACGAAACATTGTACAACTGACAAGTCACCGGCGGAGTTGATGTTTGGCAGACCATTACGTACTCGTTTTGACTTGTTAAAAGCTAGAAAAAAGGATTATATTGTAAATCATAGCTTAGTGGATAGAGTTAAGAAATGCCAACAGCGGCAACAATTGGATTATGGGAGAAATAGAGATAAAAGATTTTTTTTGCACGATACAGTTGCCGTTAGGGACTTTAGATTTAGTAAACCTTCTTGGATAAGAGGGAAGGTGGTGGAAATATTGGGGTCTAGAACGTATTTAGTTGCCTTGCCCAGCCTAGACAATGTCAAAGTTAGGAGACATGTTAATGAAATGTTGGAACTAGCTGAAGGGGCAAGTATGGTTCAAAATAGTGAAGGGGGAGATGAGGCAACTGAAAACGTTAACAACAGTGAGAAGACAGGGTCACAGTTAAGTAGGGATGTGATTACTCCCAACTCCCAACAGAACCAAGTCTAGATCTTGTTCACCACCTTTAAGACGGGGAACTCGACTGAGAAAACAAACTGTTAGATATTAGTTTTAGTTTTAAGTGGGTTAATGATGTACATATTTAAGTGGGAAGGGATGTAGTGTACTTTAGTTTGGGTTTTGTAGGGGAACATTCATTATAAGGTTGGCAGCGACTGCTGCAGTGTGAAAAGCAGAAACGTATTATAATAAGTAGCGGAATAAAGATTTGTAATCGTAGTGGTGTTTTATTAGTAGCGACTACGAAATATTACAAATACCATCGCCAAGAACTACTCCCCGCAATCGACCAACAGAACGTTCGAGTGGTCATAACTAGAGATGAGATTTTTAGGTCGTATAAATGTTATACCAGAGAGCGTTAAAGGGTTAATTGATACACGGCCCCGTTTCTTCTTTCTTTTTCATACAGCATAACTTTCGAACGGGGCCGTGTATCAATTAACCCTTTAACGCTCTCTGGTATAACATTTATACGACCTAAAAATCTCATCTCTAGTCATAACAGATCCCACAAAGTGGAACCACTAACGAACTTCACAGCCGAACAAGCGGAAGCGCCGACGACAAAAATCAAACACCCTGTACATTGGTCGTGCATCGCTGCTTAGTTTCAAAAAACACCTAAATAAAAATAAACACAAAAAAAAATGTCGAACATAAAATTTCAAATACAAGATTTGAACCCGTGACGACCAGTTCGGAAATCCCATGCCAATGCATTCAGCCAGCACTGCTCGATACAATCCAGAGAAAATAATGCGTTGATCAAATTTAAAAATAATTATTAATTAATAATTTTAAAACACAAAAATTCGAACATATCGCATTCATATCGACGCCTGCGAACGTAAAAGATTAGGCGGCCTCTAATCGCATTGAAACAAAAATGCAAAACCTGCAAACCAACGATAACTTCGGCAAAAAAAAAACGTTCAAAGCAAAAATGCGAGGCAAAGGAAACCAAGATGTTAACACAGCCAAAAATAATAATTAGCACGATAACACAAAAAAGAAAAGATACAAAATACCTGGAGACGCCTGGTCAGGTTGTTCTAGGTAAAAATGCGGCCAGAATGCGGATTTTCCCAATATGGCGGAACCGATTGCGATTCCTCGTATCAATATCAGCTTCCAAAAAATCGGTCACGAAGCGTCAAAAAAAAATGGAATCGCGCTAAAAGAAAAATGCACTGATGTTTCCGCACTTAAAACCAGATTTTATCATTAAAAAATGCTAGTAAAAATTCAACATCATGCAGAGCAAAAATTACACGTCCTGCTCGTGCTACAAAATTTTATCGACCTCCTCTTTTGGAATCTGCCATACTGACCTTTCCGATTCAAATGTGAAAATATTCCGTCTGTCATTTTGGTCCTCTAACTGACAGGCGTGGGGAATTGACAAACACCAGGTAAAATGGCCGCCAACGTCGCTACTGTCGCAATTATTTTTAAATTTATTTCAGCTTCATACCTTTTGGAATAATTTAAAAAATCCATTTGTGATATTCATTTCAAACAGATGTCGCACCAAAATGTACACCACTGTACAAAAGTCTGCGGCCACTTAATTAATTTGCATAAATTTATTATAGAACATTTAATAAATGAAATCGAAAGTCAAATACGAATTAATTTTATTTCAGTATTTAAGTATTTCAGTAATAGATGTATAGTTAAAATATGTATGTAAATTCCGATCCGACCAGTTCGACTGAATACAGCGCCATCACTATGACCCACCGTGAATTATTTTTCGCAAAAACTGCCTAAAATGGTAATAATGATAAACGAAACTGTAGATTGATTATAACTGATATAAATAAACTTTTATCAATTTAATTTGATAATCTGTAAACTTCACAAGTATATTCGTGTTTCTAGAGAAAGACATTTTGGTTTGGAATTTTTTTTTTTAGGTTACAGTTTTTATTTTTATGACTATATTTTAGGCACAATTTTAATAATTCGTCTCTAGAAACACAGATCATAGTTTTTTCTACAGGATCCTGATTTTCTAAATGTCATATATGATATAGTTTTTCTTAGAATAGCGAAATTCGAAGGGTCTGTATAGCGTATATTTATACATTCATTCCCACCCTTAATAAAATCGATCGAATCAAAGATGGTAAAAGTATTCGATTTCTCCAGAAATTAAAAAATAAAAATAGATGGTTTCGCTGAACGAAACAGTAAAAAATAAAGTTGTTGACAGATAAGCTCGACAACGAGACACACAGTAACAGTGTACTGTTACAATATTTTATTGTGTTTTGTTTTTGAGCTGTGACGTCAAGGTAAATGTTTTTAAATGGCAACCCTCAGTTTTCTTTAGAAATTTGGAAAGAGCACAATTTTCTGAGTATAAAAAGTCATATTCTGGTGAAAATTTGCAAACATTTGAGTATATTGTTAAATTTATTCCAATATGGTTTGGTAAGTCTTGAGCCTGAAGAATGAATTTTTATTTTAATTTAATACGTCACTTACTAATTCGAAATACTCCTGCATGGTGGCGTTAGCTTAATGTAAGTTACGAATCATTCTCGATAACTTTGTTCTCTTATCAATTGTTCGTAAATTCAACCGTTCCACAGTTATGGTTAAAATGTGTTCATCCAGAATGGGACAAAGTGAAAATCTTGGAAAACACAAGCCCGTAGCCAGGATTTCATTTGGGGGGGGGCTTCCCTTTTTATTACAATTTTTTTAAAGTTTTATTTATTTATATATTAAACTACTTTATTACAAATATTTTAAAAGTAAAATTTTCGGGGGTTCCCCTTCCGAGAATTTTTATTACATACAAATTTTTTCAATATTTTATTTTTCTTAATTTAATTTTATTTAAAACAAACGTTTTAAGGAAGGAAGGTTTTTAGTTTGCAAAAAATTCGGGCAAACTGAATTTTGGCAGAGATGTACATTGGAGTGTTCTAATGAACCCCCCAAAAGTCCCATAAAATCCCACGCCGGCGTCCCCCACAATCGGGGGTTTTAGCTCCTCCAACGCGATTTCTTGCCGATAACTCACTTATTTATGCTTGTATCAAAAAATTATGATCAGACCATAATTGAAGAGCATAAAATTCTCTATAAAATAGTTTTTTTCATATTTATCCATGATGGCACACTAATACTTAAATTATTGACCGAAAACACAACCCACCCTTAAAATGGCACAATATTGATTCGTTGCAAGGGAAGAAATGTTTTCGGGCACGGGAAATGCTTTTAATAATAAATTAACTGAAATTGTGGCCAAGGTTGGAAAATGAAGAGAAAAATAGATTTTTTCAAAATTTGCCCAGGTTATAATATCTTCCAAATAACGAAACCGATATTTTGGTTTGAGCTTACAGAAGATCCGGGCAAGCTGAAATTTGGCAAAGATGTATATTGAAGTGTTCTAATAAACCTCCAAAATGTCTCATAAAAATCCCAAGCCGGCGTTCCCCCAAATAAAGAATTTAGCCCCCCAAAAGTGCGGTGTTTCGCCTATAGCTCACGTATTTTTACTTTTACGAAAAATTACCAAAATAATGTAATGTAATACGCGGTAATAAAATTATATTCCTATATAATTTTATTACAGCGTAAGCAATTATTTGCCGAAAATTTTATAATTAATAATTTTACAATGCTTCGCATACAATGTGTCACGAAAAACTTCGTTGATTATGTGGGAAATTCCAAAAATAAAGTTTATACTTTATTCATAACAGCTACTATGTTTACTGTTACATGGTTTCTGTATTAAATTAATTCCATGGCTTTCAGGCAAAAAGGGATATGCAGGGTCGGCCCATAAGCCGACAAGGTAAATAACAATGAATTACGCCAAATAGATTTGGAAAAAACCTTTTTCCAAAATATACCTATTTTATTTTCGAAATTCAAATGTTTTACTTTCAAAATTTTTGTTTCTTTTGAACATTTCGGGGGCGGCACGTGCCCCCAGGTGCCCCCTCCTGGTTACGGGCCTGGGAAAACATATAACATTTGAAAAACTCCAGTGACACGTGCCCTGATTTGAATTATTGCCAATCCTTTAATGTTAACGGAAAATCACTGACGTCATCCGTGTCATATGGAGTTCGCCCAATTTTTCAAATAGCACCCCTCGTTTTTAGATAGCATTTGAAGACTCCATAATCTTGCTTTCGACCACTATAAATTTTAATAAAATAGCAATTACTTGAAGAGCAATAATTTTGATCCAAGAAGAAGAGGGGGGCATGTGAATGGTGGGGGGGGGTATAATTAAAACCGTTAAATTTGTAGATATATGATTGCTTATAGTCATAATTTGTTAATCAACGATATAAAGAAAGGAGTTATAAAAAAATCCCGAAAGTGGTTTGTAACAAAATCAAATCGGATTAAAGATTTTTGAAAAATAAAGAAAAATTTTTGATTAATGAACAGGGTACCCAGCCAATTTGAGTTTTAAAATTCCCTGACTTCTCCAGGATCGTATAAGAAAAATTCCAGTCATTATAAAAAATACCCCCCTCCCTTGCTCATCATTTATCCCTACATATTTTCATATCATTAATATTTTATTATAAAACATGCATAAAGACATATTTTTACATAAAATATTTTACACAAATAGTTTTAAAAATTTAAAATATTTTTTAAAAATTAAAAGATATTTTTGCTTGTAATAAAGTAATTAAGTTTTGAAGTCTGTTGCATATTTTTCCAGAAAAATATTCAAAATTCTCTGACAATGCGAGATTTTTCCCGTTTTATTATTATGTTATAATAACCCTCGTACATCCTTTAATGTACCTTTAATGTATTAAATCCTTTAATAAAGTAAAGCTCGTACAATCCATTTGTATATTGTACTGATGAGAATTAATAAGTTCGAAACTCGAGTATGCATTTCAAATTGGGTTGGACGATTTTCTTGTATTCTAAATACATACTGGCTAGAGCCGATAACTTTTTGTTCTCATACTATCCACTGGGGCCTTTCCCAAGAACCGTGCGATGGCGTTGCTGAGACTTGCAATTTTGTAAGTATTCCCTTACTTTGCTTGTTGATGGCAGATGGCAGTCCGTGGGGGGCACTCCACCACCCAACAGATACTGCGAGTAACAGAAGAGATTACCGGTGCGTGGAACCGTAAGAACGTCGTAGGGGCGATCTTCTTAGACGTCGCGATAGCGTTCGACAAGGTGTGGCACAACGGTCTAATTTTCAAAATGCTACAGGCAGGCGTCCAGCCGGGACTTGTAAAACTGGTAGCATCCTACCTGAAAAACAGACGGTTCAGGACAATCATCGACGGCAAAAGATCTCAAGAAAGAGTAGCCGAGGCTGGAGTGCCCCAAGGCTCCCTACTTTCTCCGACGCTATTTAGCATTGTAACGCTTTTGTGTACCACTTCTGTGTGTAACGGTGGTCGCCACTTGTGTGTCGGTTATGTTGCCACTTGCGTAACACTTGCCGCTTGTCTTGCTCGTAGATGTCCAGTACGGAGCATCTAGCTTTTGGGAATTACCCCGCGTCGGAGATGCTGGGTTACCTTCCGGTAGTCGTGGATTCTTAAAAGGAACTTTGCTTTGCTTAATAACTATTTTTCTTGGGCGCCAGCCTCGGATAGATGCTTTCGCTAAACTAGTCGCCTTTACCGAGACAAAATTTAACTTAAAATAAAATAAAATTGCTTGCTTCGAATACACACGTTTAATGAGAATTAACATATAATTAATCGTAAATAAGATAGACAGTTTCTTGTTTACACACAATAAATGAATTATAAAAGTTGAACAAAACTACATAATACAAAACAATCCGGCGAATCTATCGATGTCGCAATGATGTTGCTGAGTTTGCGTTCTAGGTGAACCTTTGCACGTTTCTGGTGTGTCTATGAATTTTATTACTTTATAACAAATTAGCGTTAAAAAGGACGCTCTAATTCTACTCAAAAGCAGGAAAAAACTAACTACTAGTCCCACTGAGGGTAGGTTAAAATTAAATAAGCAGGTTATAAAATGGTTAGCTACGTGCGTTGTGGATTGGTTGTTATACAATTTATACAGTAAGTGATTCTTTAATCTACTTACGGTTCTTTCTTTCAAGATGTTTATGTTGTTTCGTTTGATCAGATCCGATGGCATGCCTTCGTTCCTTGTAAAAGTCGACAAGACCTCTGTCGATAAATGACTAATCTAAAAGTAGTTGAGAAAACACACATGTATAAAATTGTTAAAACCATGAAATTGTAGCTATTGTTTCTGAATTATTTAAAAAAGTAATTAAATTCGATATTAATATCACCAGATATGTATTTAGTTCCTCAGCTGTGTTCGGAATAAAGTTTATTGATAAGGCACACAAATTTTGGAAAGTTTGTAAACAGATGTACACCAAATCGAATGCCCTTCATATTTCAAGATGGCTAAAATTTTCTCGTTAGCGAACAATTCTGCGCAGATGGATTTGCGGGTGATCGAGCCTTTTCTTTACTGGGGTTGTTAGCAACCCTCCGGGTTGTCCACGGTTATTGGAGTTGTACCGAATGTTAAAACAGGCAACTTCAATGTAATGGCAGCTATGTATGGCTATCGGTCCGGATTTAGAAATAATGTCGGTCTTTCCTTCCAAAATGGCGTATCGACAATTAAAATTATCGAATTCGGAAATCGATTTTTGATCGTACAGATCTTGTAAAAGCTAAAAGATAACACTACACTCGTACGCGTTATTTTGTGGTCGTAAAAACTAGTAAACTTTGGTTTGATAAAATCAATCGAAACCATTAAAACTTTTATATTTGCGAGAGCCAAAATTGCACGTCTTTACTATACGAAGGCTGTAGGACGACCCTTCTGCCTTAGCGTGCATCGAACGTCGGCGCGTATTCGAGCTATAAATCAGCAAATTGTAATATCGATTTATTTTTATGCTAAAATTGATACTCGATGTTAACGATTAATGGGTCATATACCCCATAGGCGTTGAGATTCAGAAAAACCGGATTAAATTTATTTACAATTATAAAAAAATAAAGATCAGTTTTGGTGAACAAAACTCGCTATATAAAATTATACATATTTCATAAAAAGTTAATAAAATCAAAAAAAGGAAAAGAAAAATTTTCATTTTCAAACGAAGGTAACAGAAATCTGTTACAGCATCTATGTCAGTGACATCCCGAGAACTGCAAGAACGAAGATCGCGCTATATGCAGACGACACCGCGATCCTTGCCCCCTCCCTTAATCCGGTCACGGCAATCAAATACCTGCAGGAATCGATGGACGCCTTGGAAACATGGTTCCGCACTTGGCGTATCGAGGTAAACTCGGACAAAAGTGAGGCAATCATGTTCACCTGGCGTCGACCGAGACTGGACAAGAGAGTTCAAATATTCGATGAAGAGATACCATGGACCAGCTCCGTCAAATACCTTGGTGTGACCCTCGATAGTCGATTAACTTGGGTGAAACACATCGACCAACGAGTGACTCTAGCAAGGGGTCTAATGTCATCATTGGCCCCCCTGATAGGTCGCAAAGGGGCCATGTCTAAAGAACTCAAGGTAAGAGTAATAACCTTACGTACGCCGCCCCCGCGTGGGCCTTCTCGAGTGAACGTCAGTTAGAGAGGCTACAAACAATTCAGAACACCTGCCTACGCAGGGCACTGGACGCGCCATGGTTTGTCACCAACCGTCAAATCCATCAGGACCCAAAGACGGAACAGGTAAGTAAGATGATATACAAACTAACAGAAAAACTGTACGACCGGAGTCACGACAGCGAAAACCCTTTAGTAAACCAACTAGGGAAATACGAAATCGTCGATTTCCACAGGTTTAAGAGACCGAAAAGCACCTTGGCTCCAAGAAATACAGGATAAACTGGTAGCAAACAATTTCATGCGATAATTATTAGGATAACCACCTTTCTTTCAGCTTCTGGGACAGGTGCATACGTCCCCTCGACGATACTAAGGGTAGGTGTATTCACCCTTAATTTCTGGGAGCAGGTGCTTTCGATCCACCCCCCTCGCGACCTTCGATAACAGCGGCATTTTTATTTTGTGAGCCCACACTTCGCATCAAGCATGGATCATGGACAACCGGGCCACACCCGGTGCGGTGGTCTGAGGATTTTTATTCTTTCTTTCATTTATTCTATTAATATCATGCCTCTCGGGACATAATGCGACTGGCTTCTACGCCTTTTCAGGGTTTTAACCCATATTACATCTTCAACGAGAGTTTTTATTCAATTTTTTGAGCGTTGGAGGAGACAAAGCTGGGCTCCGCCCAGCACGTGCTCCGCTTCGCGAACCATGCTTGCTTGCTGAATGCTCTCGTACAATCCATTTGTATATTGTACTGATGAGAACTAATAAGTTCGAAACTCGAGTATGCATTTCAAATTGGGTTGTACGATTTTCTTGTATTCTAAATACATACTGGCTAGAGCCGATAACTTTTTGTTCTCATTATGTTATAATAACATAATAATAACATAGTATACTATGTTATACGTAATAACATGAATAAATGTATTTTGTATTTGAAATACTGCATCTTGTATTTGAAATACTGTATTTTGTATATTGTATTTTGCATAAATGTATTTTGTAAATGTATTTCAAATACATTTGTAATGTATTTTGCCCGACCCTGGTATGGAGTGATAAGATCTTCGAAGAGAAAAGGTATATAAATGTACCACTGAGAGATAAAGAATTAAGATTCGAGGAAGTAAACGTTTTTTCGTACCTGGGAACAGTTATAACAAGAAGACCAGGATGTGAAGAAGAGATTAAGGCAAGAATGGCAACCGGCACGAGAAGTGTCTTCGCATTGAAAACAATATTCAATAGTAATGTGTTCGCAAAGTCAGTAAAGACAAGACGATCGTAAGACCGGCGGTGATGTACGGGGCGGAGGTATGGACAATGAGGAAACGAGAACGAACGATGCTTGAGGTGTGGGAGAGAAAGATTTTGAGGAAGATATATGGAGGAAAGTGCTTGAATGGTCAATGGGTTATAAGGACGAATAACGAGTTGAAAGAGCTATATGGAGAACCTAGTATAATCGGGTGTATCAAAGCACAGAGACTGAGATGGTGGGGACATCTTGCAAGAATGAACGGTGAAAGAACCCCAAGTGAGATGTGGAATATGGAATTTGGAGGAACAAGGAGAAGATGCAGACCAATAAACCGTTGGAAAGGAGAAATACAGGAAGACATGGAAGAAATGTGTTTGGACGATTGGAAAGAAGATGCTCGAGATAGGAAAAAGTGGAATTTGGTGACAAAAAAAGCCAAGGACCTGCTATGCCTGTAGTTCTAACTATATATATTGCTGTGGTCTGTTATGACTCAATTAATGATCGTAAGACTCCTTAACGAAGGAATTATAAGGTTTCGGGAAGCATCAATTTTCAAATACAATAACTCCACCTCTGATTTCAGAAAGTGTAAATTTAATAAAGTTGTCAAAGATTGAAGGATCATTTTAAAACTTGCAAGCATTATCCACACTGAGATTTGTAATGTCAAAAGTCTCCAGAATCGTTTAATTAATCTAAAATTAGTAAATTTGTAATGTGTTTACACACGAAAGATAACCTATAAAATTTGTTACTTTCAATGTCTATTTTTATGTAAAGAGCATGTTTTGTGTAAACTAAATTGTATCAAAAATTCGAGCATGTGTTTCTCCAGAGAATCGTCATAAATTTGTGTATGGAAAGTGTCTTATAGCATAAGGTCCAATGTCCTATGCCACCAGAGATTTCTGCACAGATTATCCGATATCAGTCAAGACAATTCCAATTTAAGAAATAAAAATAGCTCCTGTAAACAAAATACAAAAATAATTAGTGGAAACAACATCTTACAAATTAATAAACTTACCAACAAATCAAGTTATTTCGAATAAAATAAAATTATTTTAGAAATGTTGCATTTTTGACTCAATAGTTGATGATTTTGGAATATTCGTCGATAGCGCATCGAGTTCAGTTGAATTTTGGCAGTCTACGTCGACGGACGAAAATTTAGTTCCATCCGCATTTTTGAAAAGTTCAATAACATTGAATCTTGGATCCAACATGGCGAATGAATTTTTAGAGGTTATCTGTCAGCATGGAGTGTAAAAATTCAATTCAAATTATACGATGCCGAATTATTAGCAAACACAATTATTCACTTATCTGGTTCATCAACAATTATCCACGATTTAATAATTTTGTGTGTGCACTTAAATTGAAGTGAACTGTGCTTCTCAACGTTATAACTACTACACCCACTATCAAAGAGGTTAAATAAAAACGAAAAGACTTAGTGACCTGGGGTTACTAAGCAAAAGAAGAAAGGAAGAAGGAACAGGTTACGTTTGTTTTTGGTTAATAAAATTGTAAACCATTTTTGGTGTAGACTCCGGTCTACTTTAGTTGTTAACATTTATTTGTTTTATATGCGCAGTGCGATTAATTTTGAACCAATATAAACTTATTTTTGATTAATTAATATCTTTCATTGAAATAAGAATATCCAATTTATCTTACAGGATTTGACAATTAAGTAAAGTTAAGTATTCATCTACCGGATGCAAATTTAAAACACAACCTTAGAACTCGCATCTTGTAAAGAGTCTTACCGACCAGAGCTAGTCAGGTAAACATAAAAGGGTACTAGGTAGAGGATTTTATAAAAGATCAGTACAATATATAAGTAAAATATATTTGACGTGAAATTATAAAAATATAATTTAAATAATTTAACTGATGAAGTGCTCTTTTAAATGTTTCATCATTCCAAACGCACGGAAGCGTTTCACCCCAACCACTTTGAACAGGGCATCGTCACAAATTGCGTACTGTCTATTTTTTGGATCGTACAAATTATTTTCCTTTATGATGGCCCATACCTTCTTCATCACCTCAAGACGAGGCATACTGCTTTCTCCAACGAGCGCCGCCAATTCCGGGGACAAGGTCAAAGATTTGGTGTAACCACTACCGCTTCTCTTACCTCCACCTCTCTTCTTGGGGCCCTTTTGTGTCTTTGCCCAATCTTCATCGGAACCTGAATCGGATTCCTTCTTCTTGGGACGAAGCTTGCGCGTCGTGGGTGGGTTAGATTTTGTGGGAGAATATTCTTCCTCAGATTCACCGTCTTCGCTAGGCTCGCTCGCTTCAGACTTGGAACTCTTCTTGGCCTTCTTCGCAGCAGGCAGCTTCTTTGCGGCACCGGTCAAAGCACGTTTCGACCCCTTCTTGTCATCCTCTGATGCTTCTTCATCATCGTCACCGGCTTCTTCTTCCTCCTCCTCTTCCTCGTCAGACACAGTCTTATTAGCCTTTTTCTTGTTGTTACTTTCCTTCGAATTAACAATTTCCATAACCAAACTGTCCATTTCGGCTTTGCGAGTCAACAAATTAGCGTTTAATTTTTTCTCCAATTGTGTTCGCACCACCTTCTTCGCAGAAGTCGATGCTAAATCGGCGTCCTTCAAGATAGTGGTAATTTCCTTGCGGAGATCTTCCTTCGAGATGTCTGCCATTTCAACTGAGAAAGATGAACCCATTTTCAATACCTAAAAGTATAAAACTCAACATTATTCTTCGATCAGTATTTTTTGAGATATTAACCATTGAAGCAAAAAATATGGTGTTGATAGTGTTAAGTTTTACCCATGGTTTTACCGTACTAATAAAAAATTAAATTGGAGGTGAAAATAATTTTTTGAATATGGAGAAATATATTTATGCCAGTGCTTTTAGGATTAAACCTCGAATGAGAACGCGAATGGCCGAAACTTGGTAGTTAATCAAATTTTTCGGGATTCCAAATACTCGACAATTTTTCTTAAATATTAGACACCGAAGAATTTAAGAAAATAATGGCACCTGTTTATCGCTGCGAAACTAAACAAGATAGCGAAAAATTTGAAGTTTTTGTAGAACATAAAATTATCTAAAACAAAAGTTCCCAAGAACATAAATATATTATCAAAAATAAGTGGTTTAGGTGTAAGGGTCGTTCGAAGTCCTCTCGATATGCTAACTTTGAGATGGAATCGTGATTTTTCCCAATACGTCAATGATACTTAAGATTGATGGAAACAACGGAAATGTGAAATTAAAAATTTCATGACTCATTAGAACACCATAATATAATTTCTACATTTAAAGAAATTAGTTTTCACCCCAATTTAATTTTTTATAGGCGCGGTAAAACTTAACACTATCAACGCCACATTTTTTGCTTCAATTGTTAACATCTCGGAAAGTACTGGTCCAAAAGTAATATTCTATTTTTGTTTGTAAATTTAACCGTTCGTCAGTGATCGTTAAAATGTGTTCAACAAGATACACAACCTTTGAAAAAATCCAGGTGCACGTTACCTCATTTGAATTATAGCTCAATTTTTAACGTAGACAGTAAATCAGTGACGTCTTCCATATCAGATGGAAGACGTCATTCGAATTTTGATAAATAGCTATCACTTTTTTGCAGATAGTTTTTGAAGAGTTCGTAATCCTGATTACGACCACCCAAAATTTTTATAAAATTGTAGTTAAAAGTACTTGAAAGAGTGATGGGGAGGGGGAGATGAATTAAACACGTGGAATTTGTAAAAGTATAATATCTTATAGTAATAATTTGTATAACTAATATCTATAAATCAATTTCAACTTTTTGACCTTTTGTTTGGGCTTGATTTTTTTTAATTTTTTCGCGAGGGCAATATTTTTTTATTATTTTCGCGAGTGTCATTTTTCTTAATTTTTTCTCGAGTGCAATTTCTTCTAATTTTGCGCGTGTGAGTTATATTCTATAATTAAAGTGCTATGACACTAGATAAATACTTCCTTTATCTAGTGTTACTGAATTTGCATTTCCCATGGGAAATGCATCAATTGCTAAACTTCAAATGTCAATAAAAGTTCCACTGGAAAATAAGTTGTTAGTAGATTAAGAACATTCGTTCAAGTAGTATTATCTTTGTAGAAGTAGTTTTAGTTAAGTGTTAGAATTCAATAAAAATCAAGTTTGTAATAAGTTTTAATTAATAAATGAATTAAAAGTTTAAGTGTTTTTTAAAAAATTAAATTGGGTAAACCCAAATTTAACTGGCGCAGTCGTAACGGATGCGCATTTCGGTAGTTTTTTGGAACAAAAATCGTCCATTCAACCACCGAAGCCACATCGACAGCAAACAACCGATTTCAATTGGGAGCAAACAAGAATCGTTGCGAACTTTTGGAATCACCTAAAATTAAGAAATTGGCAAGTGGACAAAAATAGCCACAACCCAACCGATCAAGGATTGGAGATTAAACAAGAATCGTTAAGCTACAATCCGGAAATCGACCCTAGCTGTAAGGTACCAAATAAGAAGAAAGAAAAACAAATTCAACCAATGAAGTTGACAATAATTTTAATGTAAGTGCTAGTAATTAATCCATTCCTTAAAAATACAATTAAATAATCGTAACGATAATTTTATTTGACGTAAGCAAATATTTTGCTTAAAATAATCCTTTATTTTAATAATTTCACATTAGATTAAATAAATTAGAATTAACAAGCGCGAAATAGAATATTTAAAACAATTAAATTTATTACGTAGTTTAAATTTTAAATTTTGTAAGAATAAAATTTTTATGTTCGACGAATTAACGAACGCATTGCAAAAATTAACAATTGTTGAAACGGAAGGTAACATGACACCTCCAACCTTATCTAACCCAGCTGTTAGCTATCAGTTTATACGACTATATTTAGATACGATAACACCGTATGACGGAAATCCATTAAGGCCATACGCACACGGAGCTACTGCAAAGTGACAGAACTGTTTATAAACTAATAATTTACAAACTAGTTTTGACCAAGTTCTTACACGTCGCAAACGGAGCTACTCAAAAGCGACGGAACTCTTTTTATACCGAATTCGACCATTCACACCATTATAAACACAACGATATTATATTGTTTCAGTCAGTTGTCACCCATTCTTCCAAGGAGACTGCATTGTGGAAAAAATATGTCCAGTGAATCGAGTCGTGATGAAGATGACGTTATTCTTTATAACTAGTATCGACATATCAGGAGACTTGGGTCCCGAAACAGGAGATTTTGGGTTCACCCCTAGATTGAAAGGAATACTAACCGCAGATTATTCCTTGCAAAAAGATTAGTAGATACAAAATTCATAGTTCAATCTTTATTCAAAATTATGATATGTAATTATGTACTGCCATGTATCGCTACTGTTTAAACTCAAATTAATTTTATAAAGCGAGGGAGATTAAATGGCACTTAATTAATAATGTACCGACCAGCAATGCATGAGAACTCTGTAAATTTTAGGGTCAAAAGTGGGTTCATGAATCTGTCGAATGCTCAATTAAAATTGTTTTAACTCAATAACTTTTAATAAATGCCGGACAACAACTTGCTATATCTTGCACCTATTTTTCTTTTACTCACTGCTGTTAATTAAATCAAACCAAATGTAACTATTGTACAACAAGAAATGTAATTTATTAATAAACAGAATTATTCAAAAACAAAAGATGAATTTTAATTACTAGGATTAAATCAGATTTACAAAAATATCAATTAATAATAAAAATTTCATAAAACCCCCAAAATTTTAAAACACGCGCGAACTGAATGTTACGAAAATGTGTCGACACAATTGCTTACCGGAGTCTTACTCGTGCACAGTCGATGCAAAGAACACACAGCGGATAACCAGGAAAAGATGACTCGTAGTTTGACCCAAATTCCATACCATGAAGAGTTCCAGGGTGAATTAATGATTAATCGAATATCGGCTACTGACAGGATAGACGTTCAGGTAAGTTGAATTTTCAATAATCTTCTTTAATTTCAATAACTCAGAACATAACCATAAAATATTGTAAACCATACCAAATTTGCAGTGGTCACCAAAATTTTCCAAATATTTCTCAAAAGTATTAATCTTCTCTTCTATTCACAACTTATAATTCATTAATTTATAATTAATTAATCTTAATTCGCACGCAAATAATTCCAAGACAATTTAAAACTCTATTGTTAATTACGTTTAATTCTTAACCCGGACGTACAGATCGTCCCCAATTTTTCAATTTACTCGAAAAATAACGTCTTCATGCCTCCATTCACTGTACGAGACTCCAAATCTACGTCCTCACTATTTCATGGACGGAACTCGACTTTAAATTATTCTTCTTGCTTATCCCACCAAAAATCGTCTATCTGACCGCGCACTCATTTCCAAAATCACAATTATTTAAATTAATCCCCTACGCTTTTACAAATAAAATTTATTTTTAATTTAATCCTAACTTTGTCAAACCAAAACAACTGAATCCTCTTTTACCTTTTACACATTTTTTTACATACCTGTTTGCACAAATCATTACGTTTGTTATTTTTTTTAGGTTAAATGGAGCAAGCAGTTTACTATGAAGTTGTAACAAAATCTTTCCTTACTGCTCTAATGAGAAGTCAGCTCGGAAAAGATTAAGTCCACGCAGAAGGATAAACCATCTACTTTAATTTTGCGTGGGGCCCTGGTGTTAGGTTTTAAACTAGCTCGTTTATTGCGGAAGCGAGAGTCGTGGATCGTGTGAAAGAAACACCCCGGAGAGATCAAGGAAACAGCTTTGCTAACAACACAATTAAAATTAACAATAAGAAGTTCATTGTCAGAAGGCAAAGATATAAGCGATGTCGGATGTAAAAGGTGTTAGCCGACCAAAACAGGCACAGTAGCAACGGCATTGCCACCGAAAATCACTCCCAAATATAAACCAAGGGCACATTCGAATGGTTATATAAAAATCCCACGATAAAGTGGAACCATATCGAATCCCCAATGAAAAACAAACGAAAGCAATCTCGATGAAATGCCGCACCCTGTATATGGGTCGAACATCGTAGCCTTTCATAAAAAAAAGAACATAAAAACAAAAATAAACACAAAAAAAAATTGTTCAACATAGAATTTCAAATATGAAATTCGAACGTACTACGATCATTTTGGAATTCCTCCGTCAAGGCATTTTACCATAAGCTATTCGATGTTATAAGTGGAAATAAATACCCTGAACAAGTTAATTAAATAAAACACAAATATCAATAATTAATAATTAAAAGTTTATTACATATCAACCTGAACATTCGATCCATTTCACACTTGCGAGTGCGAACTGGATAAGATAAACTGATATCACCTCGCCGCAGGAATATAAAATTGCAAGGCTATCGCAATCTTGGCGACCACTCTAAGAATAAAAAAATGCATGACAAAAGGAAACCAAAATGTTACACATAAAAAATACATAAATTGGTCAAGGGTGAACTCCAACGTCATCGTTCTCCAGGTGTACGGAAGAAAATTTGGCTAAATTAATTATCCAGTAACTGCGAAGCAATGAACAAAATTATTAGGAGACTTACCATTGTGAAAATGAAGTAATATTTCACAGGAAGCACTGACCATGGGTCCAACAAAAAATGTACGATCCGGGAAAAATCAACCATCCCTCAAATCACGAATGTCACATCCCCATGAAGGGTTTGAAGCGCAAAATCCAAAAAACCATTCGTATTGATGGATGGGAACCCTCACAAAATCGAATCATCCCTTTTCAAAATTTTGAACCAAAAACTGATAACCATTTCACAGCACTTTCAAACATGACCGGAGCGTTCGAGCGCCCACCAATGACCTCTTATCATAGCATGCGCGAGTTTAATCTCCGTCAATCACGCTCGCTATACAGGGTGCTACGAAATATATTGCTAGATGTTAAAAGTTGAATTTAATAAATTCAACGTTGTTGCGAAAAAGAGAAAATTTTTCGTAACACAGTATTTAGAAAATATAGGTGCAAGTTCTTATCCTTCATCATGGTCTCTGAAGTGACTATCTCGACATGAGCATTCTACAGAAAAACACCCAATTATGCTAGACCTACCCTTATAGTAAATATAACACGACAGTACATATAATAAAAATACATTCATACAAGTACATAACGAAAACGAATACCCTAAAATATGCATAAATAAATATTATATTCATAGGGAAATCCCCGCAACTGTTTGTTTCATTTATGTGATATGCGCATGTATGAAAGAGACAAACACAAGGTTGTGCGAACCGTCGGAAGTCGGGGCTTCCCCTATAAGCAATTGCACCATGTCTCCATATTGTCTCGCTATTGAAATACGAAGCCCGTGATAGCAAAATTATTGTTTGGAACTAGTTTCTCCTCGTGATCGCATGCTGCATCGCGAGAAATTGGCAGCTGGCGCATTAGAAACCGTTTCCAAGCAACTGCATTATGTCTCCCTATTGTCTCGCTACTGAAATACGAAACCCTGACGCTAGCTGTTGTAAGTAATTATTGTACTAAATACATTAGAAACCGTTCCTTGGAGACTAGCATCGCGAGAAAGTATTCTAGCGCTATACAAAACCGAAATAGCTTCGTGTGCGAGCTCCCATTGAAATACACATGCCGTGATGCTCAAGATACTGCTTAGTAGTTACAATCCGTAACTAGTTTGGTTTCAGTAGCTCCGTGTGCGGATGGCCTAACTTTAAACATTTTCTTAAGCGCATGTGAAAATTTTCTAGACAGTTTTTTAAATAATTCAAATGCGGACGACCCTATAAATCAATTTTTGATACGTGCAATCTTTGGAAAACTTTCGGCCAGAGCTTTAACAATAGTCGCTAATAGACCGGAAATCGATAATTGGAAATCGCTAAAAGAAATTTTGAAATTAAATTTTAGTGACAAAAGAAATATAGATAACTTAATTCAAGATTTAATTTTGCTAAGACCCCATAAGAACGAAAATCCTAACGATTTCGGAATAAGATGTCAAGACGCTCGCAATCTAATTTTAACCAAAATTGACTCCAGTAACAGTATTGAACGAAATTTGCAGATCAAAACTTACGATGATCTGGCATTAAAAACATTTATTAGAGGTTTAACGGGACAACTCCAAAATAATATTAGGCTTAGAGATCCCAAAACAATTGAAGACGCATTAAATTTGGTAACGGAAGAAATGAACTTTTGTATTACACTCAACAAAATAATAATTTGCAAACTCAGAAATCAAATAATATCCCAACACAAAATTTCAAATCATTCAAACCAAATTTTCAAAATTATAGACCAAATTACCAAAATAAACAAAACTTCCAAAATTTTAATACACCTCTACAAAATAATACACCAAATTTCCAAAATTTCAACACGCCTTTCCAAGGTACATCAAACTTTCATAATTCTAACACACATTTTCAGAATAGACCCAACCCCCAAAATTTTAACACAAATTTCAAATAAACCCTTTAATACATTTAAAAAAACGAAAAAGAGGATTAATTGACGGATTAGGATCACTAATAAAAATTGTAACCAGAAATTTAGATCACAAAGATGCACTTAAATACGATCAAGCTATTGAAAATCTAACTCAAAATCAAAATAACATTATAGTCCAGTCAAATTACGGCTCAAAATGGGTTTATCAAACATAAAATTATGTAGTTTGGAGATTATTAGGGATCGATAGGGGGTGGATTCTGAACATAAATTCCAATTTGAGGGGTTCTCCGAAGGTCAGCTGTACCTCATTTCGATAAAAACGCGTTTAATTCGATATCTCGAGAACGGTTAGTGTTAGGCAAAAAATTGTAGAGACCTTTTCTCTTCTAAATTAAATTTACTAACTTTTTATCTGAAACTTTTTTTTTTAACATCAATATTTTTCAACTTATTACTTCCGAAGGGCAAAAATTTTACATTCTATTTTTTATCAATAAATGTGTGGAACAGTTTTAATTGTTCATTTGCTTCTTTTTCTAATCCTTATTCACATTATTATCCCATTGAATGCAATAAAAAATACCCAAATTGAAGAAGTACAATATTTAAATGATATTCAAATGATTACAATATTTAATATTTAAATGAAGTACAATATTTAAATGGTTTAATCGATTCACCTTTTTATACATGTAAGTTGGCTAATAAATGATCATGGAATACTTTAATATTTCTTTCAAGTACTGAATACCCACTGATGTCAATGATATTGTGACAATGGCGCGGATTTCGCTCGGTAAAGTAAGGTATAACTCCGAAGGTATTGGTAGTAAAGAAAAAAGTTTTAGATAAAAAAGTTAGAAAATTTAATTTAGAAGAGAAAAGGTTCCTACAATTTTTTGCCTAACACTAACCGTTCTCGAGATATCGAATTAAACGCGTTTTTAGCGAAATGAGGTACAGCTGACCTTCGGAGAACCCCTCAAATTGAAATGTATGCTCAGAATGCACCCCCCTATCGATCCTTAACAATCGCCAAACTACATAATTTTATGTTTAAAGATTTCGTAATTTGCCTGGACTATTAGAACTATTGTTAAAGATCAAATAACATTAATGCAAAACACAATTTCAATTTTCAATCAAACTTCAACAAGACTTGCACAAAATCAAAATCTTTTAAATTCGAAAATCACGAAAATTTTAGAATTCATTAACAATACTGAAACTCAATTTTTAAAATACCATCAATTCCAAATGATAAATAAAATAATTTTGGAACTAATCGATACCCTTCAAATAATTAATAACGTTTTAAATAATTTAGAGATAGCAATCAGTTTCGCTAAAACAAACACTTTCTACAATTACATTATTGAACCAAATGAATTTTTACAAGAAATAAAATTTATTAGCAATCAAACAGGAAACGCCAAGTTACCATTCGAGCCAACATTGGAAAACGTTCTATTTTTCGAAAACATTTTAGAAATTAAAAGTTATACTAAATTTAATCGAATCATATTTTTGATTAGCATTCCAATTGTAGAAACTAAAAGTTACGATTATTTTCAATTGTATCCTTTACCAATTTTCACCAATGACCATTACAAATTAATCCTTCCTAATTCCAAATTTCTTATCCTAAATGAGCACTATTACTCGAATTTTGGAGAAAAATGTAAAAAAATAACTGGAAACGAATATCTGTGTGAAGAAAATCCATCAGAAATCAAAGAAAATTACCACTCTCCATGCGAAGTTCAGCTCTTGAGATACTCCGAGAAATTCTCCAATTGTAAACAACAAATCGCAACACTCGTTGGTTTAAAAATTCAAAAGTTAACACCCGGAAAATGGATAATCGTAACTACAGAACAAATAGTGGCCCATCAAAAGTGCTACGATGAAAAGGAAAATGTTTTTCTAAACGGTACATACGCTATAGAACTGCCAAATTATTGTGAACTAAAAATCGGAAATTTTAAATTAAAAAACCTAAAAAATAACAACGAATTATTAAAAATCATCACGATTCCCGACATCAACATTTCAACATTTAAAGAAGATTAGATTTAAGTGAATTTAAAAATATTCAAAGTGAACTTAGTGATAACAAAAGGCAATTAAATAAAAGTGCAGTGATCCGCTTCGATACGACAAGAAGTTGGACAATTTTTGTATACCTCTTAATTTTTGTATTAATCATTTATAAAGTTCGTAAAATTATAATTAAATATAGAAAGTCCAAGGCAAAAAAGGGACACGCAAAAATAATTCCGAATTCAATTAATTCAGAAAAATTAGAAACTAAAGTCCCAAATTTTTCCAACTTAGACGGGAGGAGTAATATTCTATAATTAAAGTGCTATGACACTAGATAAATACTTCCTTTATCTAGTGTTACTGAATTTGCATTTCTTGCAAAACTTCAAATGTCAATAAAAGTTCCACTGGAAAATAAGTTGTCAGTAGATTAAGAACATTCGTTCATGTAGTATTATCTTTGTAGAAGTAGTTTTAGTTAAGTGTTAGAATTCAATAAAAATCAAGTTTGTAATAAGTTTTAATTAATAAATGAAATCAAAGTTTTAAGTGTTTTTTAAAAATTAAATTGGGTAAACCCAAACTTAACTTGTGCAATTTTTCTTAATTTTTTCGCGAGTGCATTTTTTTCTATTTTTTCGCGAGTGCAATTTCTTCTAATTCTTTCGCCATAACTTCTTTAACCATAACTCTTTCACGTATAATTTTGCCCGAATCAGGTCTGTCCTTTATTCGTTGCTTTAGAGCCTTACGTTAAATAATTTTTGGGTTCTTTCAGTTTTTTTTTACTTACATTTGCATTTTTATGATTGTTTTCAACTGGTAACTTCTTTGTAGTTGTCTTCCTAGAACACACAGGTTCTACACTAAGAATTTCAATTGATGAATCCGAACACTTTCTAGCTATTTTTGGCAGTACCTGGTTAACAGATTCTCCACTTTTGATCACTGGGCGTTTATTATTTATATTTTTGACATTATCAATTAGTTCTGTTTCGGTTTCAACACTTGCAACATTTATGGTAACACTCAACAACACATATTTGGATCTGCTGTTATCTATATTTCTTAGATACTTAATTGATTCGATTATCGAATTTGATAGACTTCCATCTTCAATTTCCTTTTCACCCACAATTTTTTTTATTTGCAACGTCGACTCTGCAAGTGGTTTTGCAGACATTTTTCTAAAATTAAAGAGTTACATCCAAGCTTCTTAACCAAATTTTAAATTTAAATTACATACCTAGTTTTCAATTTCAATATTTAGCACCCAAGTAACTTAGCAAAACTTCTGCGGTTAATGAAATGTTAGGTTAAGGATAATATACCTGGTAAAATGGCCGCCAACGTCGCCACTGTCGCAATTATTATTAAATTTATTTCAGTTTCATACCTTTTGAAATAATTTTAAAAATCCATTTGTGGTATTCATTTCAAACAGATGTCGCACCAAAATGTACATTAGTGACAAGGATAGCACCATTATAAATAACAAAACTTCAGCGATTTAATTATTTTCCCTCGTTTATCTGATATGTTGTATTGAATTTTGAAAAAAATGCCTGATTTTTTTACCCTCTTAACAAATTCGAAGTGCAACCGCATCTACAACGCCATCACCACGACACACCGTGAATTATTTTTCGCAAAAACTGCCTAAAATGGTAATAATGATAAACGAAACTGTAGATTGATTATAATCTGTAAACTACACGAGTATATTCGTGTTGCTAGAGAAAGACATTTTGGTTTGGAATTTTTTTTTTTAGTTAGTCAATACAAATTACTGAGCAATATAGGCCGGCCTTTCTACATTGTTCTACATTGTTCATTTGCTTCTTTTTCTAATCCTTATTCACATTATTATCCCATTGAATGCAATAAAAAATACCCAAATTGAAGAAGTACAATATTTAAATGATATTCAAATGATTACAATATTTAATATTTAAATGAAGTACAATATTTAAATGGTTTAATCGATTCACCTTTTTATACAGGTAAGTTGGCTAATAAATGATCATGGAATACTTTAATATTTCTTTCAAGTACTGAATACCCACTTATGTCGATGATATTGTGACAATGGCGCGGATTTCGCTCGGTAAAGTAAGGTATAACTCCGAAGATATTTGTAGTAGAGAAAAAAGTTTTAGATAAAAGTTGTTCGTAATTAAAAGATCTACAACTTTGATAATAGAAAAAATTTCATAAAATTGAACGGTTGGGGAGGAAATAGCGAAAAATGAAAAATAGGGAGAAAAAAAGGAAAATTTTAGCCTTTCGGAAGTAATAAGTTGAAAAATATTGATGTTAAAAAAAAAGTTTCAGATAAAAAAGTTAGTAAATTTAATTTAGAAGAGAAAAGGTCTCTACAATTTTTTGCCTAACACTAACCGTTCTCGAGATATCGAATTAAACGCGTTTTTAGCGAAATGAAGTACAGCTGACCTTCGGAGAACCCCTCAAATTGGAATTTATGTTCAGAATCCACCCCCCTATCGATCCCTAATAATCTCCAAACTACATAATTTTATGTTTAATAAACCCATTTTTAGCCGTAATTTGACTGGACTATATATTTTAGGCACAATTTTAATAATTCATCTCTAGAAACACAGATCATAGTTTTTTCTACAGGATCTTGATTTGCTAAATGTCATATATGATATAGTTTTTCTTAGAATAGCGAAATTCGAAGGGTCTGTATAGCGTATATTTATACATTCATTACCACCCTTAAGGTTTACAAACTTAATAAAAATTTTGAACACATAAACATTACATTATTAAATGTCACTTTTTTCTGTGATTGACATGGTTTTATCGTGTTTTGTTTTTGAGCTGTGACGTCATGGTAAATGTTTTAAAATGGCAACCCCTTTAGTTTTCTTCAGAAATTTGGAAAGTCCACAATTTTCTGAGTATATAATGTAAAAAACCCTAACCTTGAAGGAAAAGTTTGTAAGGTAATCAGTCCCAAATTTACAAAACCGCATTGAATCAATTACTTCAATAAGTTTTTTTTTATTATAAATTCAGTAATTAAATCATGCATTTCTGCATGCATTTTTACATTTTTATACTCAGAAAATTGTGATCTGTCTAAATCTGGAAAGAGAAATAAGGGTTGCAATTTAAAACAATTTAAAATTACGTCATAGTTCAAATGGAAAACACAATAAAAAAAATGTCAATGGCAGAAAAACGTTGCAATTGAAAAAAATACGGTTGACGTGTCCGAGGATTTTCTGAGAAAAACTCCCTAAAATATTTTATCGAATTTGTTCCAAACTTTACGAACTCACTCCAATTGCCGATATGACAATTTTACTTAAAATTGATGAATACAACATAAATATGAACCTAAAAATTTGAAAAAATTTATCGCTTATTAGAACATTATAATATAACTTCAACATATTGAAAAAATGATTATCACCTCCAATTTAATTTTTTATAAGCACGGCAATATTTAATGCACTCACCACAATTTTTTCTTCAATTGTTAATATCTCGAGAAGTATTAATCGAAGAATAATGTTCATTTTTATACGTGTAGGTATATTGACGATTTACATTACCGTTGGTGGCACCACCAGCAACAACAACATGGCTGTGTTTGGACGTATATTTCGAAATTTAAAGTCATATTCTGGTGAAAATTTGCAAACATTTCAGTATATTGTTAAATTTATTGCAATATGGTTTGGTAAGTCTTGAGCCTGAAGAATGAATTTTTATTTTAATTTAATACGTCACTTACTAATTTGAAATTCTCCTGCATGGTGGCGTTACGAATTCTCGACAACTCTGTTCTTTCATCAATTGTTCGTAAAGTTAACCGTTCCACAGTTATGGTTAAAATGTGTTCATCCAAAATGGTATAAAGTGAAAATCTTGGAAAACATATAACATTTGAAAAACTCCAGTGACACGTGCCCTCATTTGAATTATTTCCTATCCTTGAATGTTAACTGAAAATCACTAACGTCATCCGTGTCATATGGAGTTCGCTATTTTTCAAATAGCAACCGCTCGTTTTTAGATAGCATTTGAAGACTCCATAATCTTGCTTTCGACCACTATAAATTTTAATAAAATAGCAATTACTTGAAGAGCAATAATTTTGATCCAAGAAGAAGAGAGGGGCATGTGAATGGTGGGGGGCGGGGGGTAATTAAAAACGTTAAATTAGTAGATATATGATTGCTTATAGTCATAATTTGATAATCAACGATACAAAGAAAAGAGTTATAAAAAAATCGCGAAAGTGGTTTGTAACATAATCGGATTACAGATTTAAAAAAAAAAGATTTTTGATTAATGAATCAACAGGGTACCCAGCCAATTTGAGTTTTAAAATTCCCTGACTTTTCCAGGATCGTATATAAAAAATTCCAGTCTTAATAAAAAATAAACCCCCCCCCTGCTCATCATTTAGCCCTACATATTTGCATATCATTCATATTTTATTATAAAACATGCATAAATATACATATTTTTAACCGACTTCAAAAAAGGAGGAGGTTCTCAATTCGGCTGTATTTTTTTTTTAATGTTTGTTACCTCATAACTCCGTCATTTATTAACCAATTTTCAAAATTTTTTCACAATTCGAAAGGATATAGTTTCAGATTGGTCCCATATAAATTTCATCAAAATCGGTTGAGTACTTTGGTTTTTATTGATTGTAAGCCCGCATTTTCTACTTTGAGATAGGCGTTTCGCCCTTTCTTCGCTTGTCTCATTTGAACGGCGCTGTCGCATATGGGCAGCGCGTTTAGTAGGTCTACCCATATTCGCTTTCGATAAATCAGTTAAGGAACGCAAGATTCACTAAAAAGCAAGAAATAAAAAAAAATTTAAAAAAAAAATAAAAACCGACTTCAAAAAAATGCACAGGTAATGGATGTCAAATGTCAATTGGTTTGTTGTTTAAAAGTGATTTAAAATAATTAAATAAAAATACGTTAATCGTCCTTTTGTTGAGTGATATAGCGATATTTGGACTAAGTAACTAGTGAGCCGGGTGAGTCAGCGTTGTTTTCAGTAAAAATTGCAAGACAACGTAAATATTCAGCTCCAACACATAAGTGAGGTTAAGATTTTATCTACCTGTGAACAAAAATCGTATTGAATTTAAAATTTAACATCAACTAAAAAATGTTATATTATAATGGATAACGCACAAAATTTTATCCCAGTGCAATTTGCACAGCCAAGTATACCACCCATTGCAAGCGCCCAAAATACGCAAATTCAAATGATACCCCAATCGGAGCACCAAATACAGCAAACACTACCTACGATGCAACCTAGCATGATGTACCTTTGTAACAAAACGGGATTTTAGGTCATAAAAATTAATTTTAATATTTTAAATTGAGAGATAGTATTTATAAATTATTTTTGCGATAATAACTGATGATTGTTGATCAACCATAATTATTTATCACCAGCGGAAGAGATAAGTTTCATAACGCGAACGAGTATTGATAATGTATTTTATCCATATTCGTTTGCATACGAATTTCCTGCGTCTGGAGTTGACTTTTATACTGTTCTTTGTTCAGGTAAATTGTTTAATTTCAGACAACAGTGAAGTATCGTTAATATGACTGGATATTTTCAATGCAGTCGACGCGTTTTCATTGATGAAATAATCAAGGTTTGATTTCATGGAAGTAATCAGTAGACATTGCTTCTCGTTCAAAAGCGATAGGGATGTACCTATCTATAGATGAAATTGTCAGTGGTGCAATTCTCACGCTATGAAAGGTATAAATATGGTTGAATAAATTAGTCGAGAGTCAGAAGCCGGGGGTGAGCCCGTAGAGCAGAAGTCGGGGGTGCGCCCGTTGAGCTGCGGCCGGGGGCCATGGGCTTTCGGGATTAATGTTAATAGGGAAGTCTTTTCAGTGAATCCGACGGAGTCTATGGTATAGATTCTCGCGTACGGTTTGACGGATTACCAGTTTTGATTTTGTTTTGGGCAAATAAGACAAGGGAGCGTCTTGCCGAATTATTGTGTTTGTGAATTCTAAGTGTTTAAAAGGTCAAATAGTTTGTTCATTAAACCCGTAAATAAATTGTGTGTTCTCTAGTGTGAGACATTTGTTACGAACTTGTCGTTGTTTTGGGACCATAGATAAGGCATTGTTTGGCCGTATTGGATTGTCTGGAGATCCAAGGTAGAAGGATAAATTATATCACCTATGTAAGTGAATTTTTGATTTCTTTACTAACAGAAAGATGATATATTTTTTTTGAATAGTTATTTTAGGTTGTATGTCTATAGGTGTTTAAAAGGGCCACCCCAAATTTGTAAGGGAGATTTAAAGTGTAAATGTATTTGTTAATAATTTATTCCTAGTAATAAATATTGGTTTTAAAATTCAGTGTTTTCGTTTTTCCTGTTGAGGAAAAGGACGTTTTATTTTCAGTGCCGAGCTTAGTGTCGTTTTGCCCGCACCGAAGTTTCAACTTCAACCTTTAGCCGGGGGACGTAACGTCAAAACGGGGAGTGTCTGGGACTCATTGCCAGGAAGTCGCTTACCGAATTAATAGGGTGGTTTTTTTTTGGAGAACAGAATTCTACGGTGGGCCTAATCGGTCGAACGGTGGTGGCAGCATAATCTATAAATATTCTCAGTAGATCGATAAGTGCCTAGGTGGAATTTTGTGGTCGACCAGCAAATTTGTTTTTTTTTAATAACTCCAACCGTTCCTAGGAAAAGTGTTCCAAAGGACGGTTGCCGGTTACACCTTAATCAATACGCAGTTAATCCGCAAATTGTTCCACCCCAGTACACTCATTGTTATTACCAACGTGCACCTGATGGAAATCCTAATTTTCCTCCATTACCACAACCAAAATTAAATGAATGGAAGACGATAGAAAATAAAAAAAAACGAACAAGAAGCCCAGAACAATCTACCAGAATTTTTAGGCAAAGAAAGATGAATGATTACTGGTTAAACAATCCCGTCCAAACAGAAAACAAATATCAACAGTTGGCTGAATTGGATGATTCGAAACCTGACGAAAATAACCAAAACGTCGTCAACGTTGATACTAAACCTCCACCTATATTTATAGACGGCGTAGGGAACATTAAGCCACTCGTGGAATTACTTGATGGAGTTGCAAAAGATAATTATACAATAAAATGTTTAAATAGTGAACAGGTCAAAGTGCAACCAAAAATTGGAGAAAAGTATTCCGATATCATCAAATCATTGCAAGAAAAGAAGACTGACTTTTATACATACAAGCCTAAACGCGAGAGAAGTTTTAGAGTCGTGTTAAAGAATTTACATGCAACTGCAGATATTGAAGAGCTTAAAAAACAACTGGAGATAAAGGGGCATACAGTTACTAACGTTTGGAATATAAAGCACCGAGTCACCAGAAACCCGTTATCTATGTTTTATATCGATCTTAAACCAAAGGAAAACAACAAAGAAATATACAAAATCCAACTGCTTATGAATTCAGTAATAAAATTTGAAGCACCTCATACTAAGCGAGAGATTCCTCAATGCATGAAATGCCAGAGATTTGGGCATACCAAAAACTTCTGCTATAAACCTGCAAGATGCGTGAAATGTGCAGGCGATCACTTAACTAAGGAATGCACAAGGAAAGAAAAAGACGATGGAGTTAAATGCGTCAATTGTGATGGCAAACATCCAGCCAATTATAGAGGATGCTTAGTCCATAAAGAATTGCAACAAAAATGATAGCAAGGATGATAGCAACAGAACAGATGGTACAACCGGGAATGTCTTACGCCCTGCAAGCGAGTCAGACATCACAACAGCAGCAACCTGTCAACTACGTAAATCAGCCAAATCAAGTTATGCCAATTCAACAGTCAAATGACATGAGCGAGCTAAAAGAAATGATGAAAAAATTAATGAGCCAGATGAGTACGATGCTAAATTTGTTAAGTACTCTCGTCACCAAGATGGCTTAATGGCTGAAATACTAAAAATTGCAACCTGGAACGCCAATGGCTTGTGCAATCATGCACAAGAGATCAAGCCATTTCTTGAAATCAACAAAATTGATGTAATGTTAGTATCAGAGACCCATTTTACAAAAAAAAGTCATATAAAAATACCAAATTATATAGTGTATGACACGCAACATCCAGATGGAACAGCTCACGGTGGTACAGCAATTATTATTAAGAAAAATATTAAACATCATGAATTGGAAAAATATCAACATAACTACCTCCAAGCCACCAGTATCGCTGTAGAAGATCGGTTAGTAATATTTACCATCTCGGCTGTATATTGTCCTCCCAAGCATAATAACAAGAAAGAACAATATCAGCATTTCTTTAATAAATTGGGTAATAGATTTATTGCTGGGGGTGACTACAATGCTAAACATTTAGAATGGGGTTCAAGACTTACCACCACAAAAGGACGAGAGTTGTTTTCAGCATTCGGTAGTAACAACATTCAAAGTTTATCAACTGGGCAGCCAACATATTGGTCTATCGACTCCAATAAAATACCAGATGTGATTGACTTCTTTGCAATAAAAGGCATAAACATAAATCGATGCAAAGTTGAATCTTCCCTAGATCTTTCTTCCGATCACACACCCGTAATATTGACACTGTACTCACAAATACAATAAAAACAAAGACAACCATCACTGTTTAGTAGAAGAACTGATTGGGACTTCTTTAGAACAAAACTAGATGAATCACTTTCCCTAAATATGCCATTAAAAACAGAAAACGATATTGAAATCGCAGTAGAACATATCACAAAGGCAATCCAGAATGCAGCTTGGTTAGCCACTCCAGATCGAAATGAGGCATGCATAGAAGAAAAATGTCCAATAAATATTAAACAAAAAATAGCGGAGAAGAGAAAACTTCGTAAACAATGGCAATTATCAAGATCAACAGATGATAAAATTAAATTTAATAAAGCAGCTAAGAAACTAAAAGAATTGCTACTCGAACTTAAAAACCTATCATTTCAGGACTATGTTAGTAATTTATCACCTTCAAAGGCAAGCGATTACTCTCTGTGGAAAGCTACAAAAAAAATCAAAAGTCCACAACAATCGATACCACCATTTAAGGATTGCAATGGCAAGTGGGCCAGAGACGACAAAGAAAAGGCTTTGGCATTTGCTGATCACCTTGCAAATGTATTCCAACCTTTCCCATCTACAATTTCTGCGGAAGAAGAATGTGAAATATACAGTTACCTGGAATCACCGTTACAAATGGACTTACCTATAAAAAACTTCAATATCAGCGAAATCACAAAGACCATCCAAACTGAAATCAATCCCAAGAAGGCGCCGGGTTTTGATCTAATCACAGCCAAAGTAATGCAAGAAATTACACCTAAATGCACGAAAATCATTATGTACATTTATAATGCAATATTGAGATTGACATACTTCCCACAACAATGGAAAGTTGCACAAATTGTGCTTCTTCCAAAACCCGGTAAAAAACAAGAGGAAGTGACGTCATACCGACCAATAAGTCTCTTACCAATTTTATCAAAAATATTTGAAAAGTTATTCCTCAAACGAGTTCAACCAATACTTGCAGAAAAGAATCTCATCCCAAACCATCAGTTCGGTTTTAGAAATAAACATGGCACCATTGAGCAAGTCCATAGAATAACAAAACAAATCAATCAAGACTTCGAATGTAAAAGGTATTGCTCTGCAGCATTTTTGGACGTTAGTCAAGCCTTTGATAAGGTTTGGCACGAGGGTTTGCGCTACAAATTGAAGAAGTGTCTTCCGTATCACTACGACAAAATTTTGGAATCTTACCTCAACAACAGACACTTTTTGGTGAAGTATCAAGCAGAATACACAAACCTTTATGAGATTCGCTCTGGTGTACCTCAGGGTAGTGTTTTGGGACCAGTTCTTTATCTATTGTATACGGCTGACCTGCCAAGCACAGAATTTGCAACGATCGCCACATTTGCCGACGATACGGCTGTTATGGCATCGCATATGGACCCCGTAACTGCCTCAAGGAACCTACAGGATGGTTTGAACAAGATCCAGAATTGGCTGAGCAAATGGAGAATCAAAGCCAATGAAGCTAAATCATCACACGTAACGTTTACCATGAGAAGAGGATATTGTCCACCGGTAAAGTTGAATAATCATCCACTGCCACAAACCGATAGTGCAAAATACTTTGGAATGCATCTGGACAAAAGACTAACATGGCGTCAGCATATATTTACCAAAAGGAAACAACTCGGAATCAAATTCCGTCAAATATACTGGATGATCGGTAAAAAGTCACAACTATCATTAGAAAATAAATTATTAATTTATAAGGCCATTTTGAAACCAATTTGGACCTACGGAGTCCAGTTGTGGGGAACTGCAAGTACATCCAACATCGAAATCCTTCAAAGATTTCAGAACAAGGTGCTGAGAATCATTGTTAATGCTCCATGGTATGTTCCCAACCATGTTATACAGCGAGATCTACAAATGACTTCAGTTCCCAATGAAATAAAACACTTTCACAAAAAATATCGCGATCGAATAAACTCACACCCAAACATACTGGCTAGTAAGTTGCTTGACAACACTAACGAAGCGAGAAGACTGAAGCGATTTAAAATTACCGACCTAAATACTAGATTTGACTAAGTTGAATGAAGTATATCATTTAAATTCTATGTTGTCAAAATAATTTTAAGTTTAAATTGGGAAGAGGGTGCCTAATGAGGTACTCCTCTACATGTCATGTATTTTGTTGTAGTCATACCGTTTACTTATTGTTTTGTATAAACAGATTGTAAACACTCATAGAATTAAGTAATAAAAAAAAAAAAAAAAAAAAAGCACTAAAAAGTAAAAAATAATTAGAAGTTATTAGAAGAAGATTTAACTGAAATTAGAAGTATATTTTTACAGTGCTGAGCATAAAAATTAATGTATTACGTCAATAATATACAATTATTGTTATTTTTGGAGTCGGTGCCAGCCAAGCTGTTAAGAAATTGGTACTCCGCTACTTCGTTAATACACGTTTGTTTTTGTAGCAAAAGTTAGGAATTTTTTAAATTTTGAAGCCGACGGTTTAACCAGTCAGCCTCTGAATTTTTGTGATTCTGAAAAATATGTGTCTTTGGGTGTTGCAGACTATCTTTTGATAAAGTTTCAACGTGTAAATAAAATTTAAATTAAATCAAATTAGGCCCCACAGCCTGTGGGGCCAAAGTATCTTCACAAACCTCGTTAGGCGCCGATTGATAGAAAAGGGACTACACGGACGCAAAGCTCGCAAGAAGCCCCTTTTCAATGAGAGGCACATTAAAAAACGGCTTCCATTCGCGAGAAAATATAAAAAGTGGAATGTTGCCGATTTGTCAAGAGTAATTTGGTCAGACGAAAGCAACATAGAGGTACGTATTTTATAATGTCCTTACGCAATATTTTTTCAAAATCAGACCTAAAAAACTTTTATTTTCATTTTAACAATTAAAAAATTTGAAATATTAATTTTCTAGCTTTTTGGTCAACCTGGATCAACTTACGTAAGAAGAAGGGTGGGGGAGGAGTTTGACCCTACTTGCATTGTGCCCACCGTTAAATTTGGGGGTGGTAGCATAATGATTTGGGGCTCAATGTCGGCCAGCGGCCTCGAAGAAGTGAAAATCTGCGAAGGGAGAATGAATTCAGACACCTACATTGAGACATTACAGGACCATTTGGAGGCTACTATTGTGAAACTGTTTGAGGGAGATAGCCCAGAATATGTTTTCCAACAGGATAATGCTCCATGCCATTTCTCAAAAAAAACGATGCGATGGTTTAATGAAAATAAAATTCCTCTCTTGGAGTGGCCGCGCCACAGAGTCCTGACATGTCCCCCATTGAAAATTTATGGGGGATATTAAAAAATAAAAGGGTTGGCCATTGTAAAACCACTTCAAAAGAGGAATTAAAAAGAACAATTTTTGAGGAATGGGCAAAAATTACAATGCCTAATCGCATTAAAAGCGTACTTAGGGCAAAAGGCGGTGCTACAAAATATTATTAAAAGCATAGTTTTAATCTATACTTGTACTTTGTTTTATTTAAAATCCTTCAAAAGTCCTAGAACTGAAAAATCTACAGGTGGCTCACTACATTTGAGCACGACTGTATACTAGCACTACATTATAGAGATCGAAAAGTTTATAATCAGTAAACAAATAATTTGTAGTAATATATTAAAAATATAATAAATAATTTATACAACAATTTATTATATTATTTTAATTATAATTTATACAACAAACAATTAATTCTTCCAGCTGACGGGTTAAGTTTTGCGCTTATTTCATAAATTTGTCGTCTGCAAGAATTGGCGCAGATAAATTGATTGTAACAGCACATGCAATAACAAACAGTTCATCTGCTATTGGAAGTAGTGACACTGGAAAGGCTGTGTTAAAGATTTTGAATACTTTAATTTTTTGATTAGTGCGTTCAATGTGCTCCCTCGCCTTTGCTATTTTTTCATTCAAAAGTGATTCTTCTTCAGAAAATTGTTTTTTCTTTATTAAGAATGGAGGCTGGATAACTTTAATTCCATGCTTACGAGTAACCTCTTCGATCCTAAATCCTTTGTCCAACATAATATAGTCGACACTCACGTTTAATTTTGTTATAAGACCACTCTGCTCAAATATGGCCTTGTCAGGTGCTCTACCCCCATAGCCCTTGCTAATAAAAGTTATAAGCCCAGCAGGACTTGCACCTGTCATAAATTTGATTGTATTGGTTCCTTTATCATGAGAATATGTATTAACTCTGCAGCACAAACATTTTGGCTTCGTTATTGGAATTTCGATGCAATCAATCACTACCCGAACTTTCTGAAAGTCTGAAAAGCTGTATGGCATATTGCGAAATATTTCTTCAGAGCTAACCCAAGTTATTACATTTTTTAATACACTATGTAGTAACATCACAGTGTCATGGAATATAGTATTGCAAGTATTAGAGCTTACTGTATTAAACATTATAGAAATAATAGCATATGGTAATCCTGTCTTCATTTTCATAAATGTTAAAATAATGCGTTCTTTTAATGGTAAATTATGCACCCGTTTATCTATTGAACACATTTCGCATAATTCCACAATAGCGTCTAAAAGTTTTAAATTTTCTAGTCCAGTCATTGAGAATAATTTCTCATCGGTGTTTATTAAACTAATAAACGGTGTAACAATATCACCACTATTTACTTGCGTTGACCGATCACAGGTAAAAGAAAACTGAATATCAGCCGTTTCAAGAAGTCCTGCTGCAGCAACTTTTTCTTCAATTGTTGCCAATTCATCTAACGGCACATTTTCTTTGTTTGCCACTTCTTTTGAATTGCACTCGTTCAACAACGATAACGTTCTAGCAACATCCAACTCTTCTTCTTCGTTTGAAGTTGGCATACATACTGTGGAAGTGGATGCAACTGAGGTTGAAGCTCGTGCAACTGTATGTTGTACTGCGGACGTGGATGCAGCTTCAATTTCCTCTTCACCCACAATGTTTCTCATTTTCAACGTTGATTCTGGCTTTGCAGACATTTTTCAATACTTCTAAAATTAGAGAGAGTTACATCCAAGCTTCTTAACCAAATTTTAAATTTAAATTACATACCTAGTTTTCAATTTCAATCCCACTCAACATCTAATAACTTTGCAAAACTTCTGTGGTTAATGCAGGTTAATGAAATGTTAGGTTAAAGATTATATCAGTGGCGTATCATCAAATTAAGGTTTACAAACTTAATAAAAATTTTGTACACACAACATTACATTTTTAAATGTCACTTTTTTCTGCGATTGACATCGTTTTAGCGTGTTGTGTTTTTGAGCTGTGACGTCATCGTAAATGTTTTTAAATGGCAACTTATATTTTTCTTTATGAATTTGGAAATTTGAGTTAAAAATGTAAAAATACCCTGACCTTGAAGAGAAAAGTTTTCAAGGTAATCAATCCCAAAGTTAAAAAAGCATTTAATCAATTCTTCTTCTTTAACGGCGATCCTTCCATTCGGAATATAGCCACCTTCTGTCGAAGGTCTTCTCGATCCGTTTCTAGGTGGATCAATCCTTTTTAAACTTTCTTCTTCTTCTAACTTTGCATGTGCTCTTGCCGCAGCAACCACGCTCTTCCGTGCATTTCTATCTCTGCACAAAAATCTCCAGTCACCGACCCCCATTAACATCAGGTCCCGTTTCACCTCATCCACCCACCTCGATCTTGGTCTTCCTCGCTTTGTCTGGCTTCCATTCGGTTAGGGTTTTTATAGATGCATCTTCTCGTATTCTCATTATATGTCCCATCCACCCTAATCTTCTCGACTTCACGTGCTTCACAATAACTTCACCCTCCATCACCATCACTATTTCACTATTTTTTCTTATTTTTATTTCTCCATCACTCATCTTCTTTGGACCCAATATTGTTCTAAGCAGTTTTCGCTCGAAAACCCTCAATCTTTCCTCTCCGCCATTTGTCATGCTAATCGTCTCCGACGCTGTTACGAAAAATTTTCTCTTTTTCGCAACAACGTTGAATTTATTAAATTCAACTTTTAACATCTAGCGACATATTTCGTAGCACCCTGTATAGCGAACGTATTTGACGGAGATTAAACTCGCGCATGCAACGATAAGGACTTCTTGGGTTAGCTTTCGAAGCGAGCGGTCGGTTTTGTGTTTTACTGTGAAGTGAATATAATTTTGGTTCCAATTTTGATAAAAATATGGTGGCGATTTTGTGAGAGGTCCCTTTCCGCAACATGAGTTGTTTTGGATGGTTTGCGCTCCAACCCAGTACTATGGGGATTTTTCACATTCATGTTTGCAGAATTGTGGATGTATTCCAGGTCGTTATCTTTTTGTCGGACCACCCTGTCCATATTTTTCTGGAGGGATATTTTTTTCTCAGTTCGGTAAGTTTTTATAATTTGAACTGATTGCTTCACAGGGAAATGCATTACTCGACTTGGCCAAATTTTTCCTCCGAACATAAGGAGTTCGATTGCGTTTTAACTAACCCTTGGCTGTCTTATTTTTTATGTGATATTTTTATTACAGAGGTTTTCATTGTCTTGCATATTTTTTTATTCGAATGTTGGCCGAGATAGTTGATACGCCGTAAGTTTTCGTTTTCTGCACGATGAGATATTCTATCTAATCTCACACGTTCGCATAGTACGTTGGATGGAGTACCAAGTGTTTGCACTTTACTTTTTGATAATTATTTTAATTAATTATATTATTTAATTATGTATTATTATTTGGGTTACTTGTGTATTTTATTCCCACTAGAAAACATCAACCGGCGTTGGTCAAATGCAAAGACTTTGAAATTCCTAAGCGTTTGACATGGGTTCGAATTTCATATTTGAAATTCTATGTTGAACATTTTTTTGTGTGTTTATTTTGCTTTATGTTTATTTTTTTATGAAAGGCTGCGATGTCCGACCCATATACAGGGTGCGGCATTTCATCGAGATTGCTGTCGTTTGTTTTATCATTGGGGATTCGATATGGTTCCACTTTATCGTGGGATTTTTATGTAACCATTCGAATGTGCCCTTGGTTTATGTTTGGGAGTGATTTTCGGTGGCAATGTCGTTGCCACTGTGCCTGTTTTGGTCGGCTAACACCTTCTACATCCGACATCGCTTATATCTTTGCCTTCTGACAATTAACATCCAATTGTCCATTTTAATTGTGTTGTGTTAGCAAAGCTGTTTCCTTGATCTCTCCGGGGTGTTTCTTTCACACGATCCACGACTCTCGCTGCCGCAATAAACGAGCTAGTTTAAAATCGACCACCAGGGCCCCACGCAAAATTAAAGTAGATGGTTTTATCCTTCTGCGTGGACTTAATCTTTTCCGAGCTGACTTCTCATTAGAGCAGTAAGGAAAGATTATGTATCAACGCATAAGTCGCTACCGGTCGTATCAGGGTCTTATACATTCTCAGCTTCGTTCTTCTGCTTATTTTCCTGTCTCGTAGTATCTTCTTATACGTATAGTACGTTCTATAGCCCGCCTGTATCCTGTCCTTTATTTCCACCCCTCTCTCATTGCCACTATTCAACCATACGCCCAAATATTTAAACCTCTGCACCTCTTCAAAACTGTATCCCCCCATCACCACATCACGAGTTGTATCGTTCTTCTTCCTTTTATATCTCATGTACTTAGTCTTTTCCTCATTAACTTTTAGGCCAACCTAAATTGCTTCATTCACTATTCTTTCGAATATTTCTTCCATTTTCCTCCATGTTCTAGCCACGATCACCACATCATCTGCATAGGCAACTATCTGCGCCTCTCTATTAATTGTTGTACCTCCGCATTTGGATTTCCTCACTATGTACTCCATCACAATATTGAATAATGTTGCGGACAACGCATCTCTTTGTCTCACGCCTTCACTAATTTCAAAAATTTCGTTTTCTCTTTCGAAGGTTTTCATTGTGGTTCTTGAGTTATACATTGTTAATTTCATTAGTCTTATTAGTTTCTGAGGGATGTTCATTTCCTGCATAACTTCAAACAATTTCCTTCTGTTTACTTTATCGAAAGCTTGCTGGTAATCAACAAACAACATGTGCAGGTCCATATCATACTCTTGACACTTCTCTAACATTTGCTTTATAACATGTATCGCGTCGGTCGTAGATCTTCCTTCCCGAAAACCGTGTTGATAATCGCCAATTATTTCTTCCGTATATTTCTTCATTCTTCTATTCACTATTGTGGACAAGATTTTGTACACCGTGGGGAGCAATGTAATTCCTCTATAATTTCGGTAGTTATCCGTATCTCCTTTCTTGTGTATTGGAATTATCCTCCCAATCTACCATTCCTTGGGCATCTCTTCATTATTCCAAATCATTCCAATCAGCTCATGCATTTTCTTGTATAGCTCCTTTCCTCCATTTTTAAACATCTCTCCGCATATTTCATTTCTGCCAGGGGCTTTTCCATTCTTCATCTTCCTTTATCACTGTCACAACATCCTCCAATGATGGCTCCAACTCTATTTGTTCATCTTCCTCCATTTTCTCATCATCCCTCTCTTCGTACTCTACGTAGTCTTTGTTTAACAGTCTTTTAAAATACTTTCTCCATATTTCTTTGATTCCCTCCCCACTTTCCTCTATGTTACCGTCTTCGTCTTTCATTACCCTTGGTCTAATTTCATGTTTTCTTGTCTGTTCTTTTACTCTTCTGTAAAACTCCTTTGCATGGTTTTCTTTACTACTTCTTTCCATTTCTTCCATCATACTCTCCAACCATTTATTCTTCTTTCTCCTGCATAACTTATCTTCTTATTCTCGCATATTCTTCTCTGTCGCATTGTCTTTTTGATCTTATCCATTCTTCTCTAGCTTTCCTTTTCTGGTCTACTGCTCTCTCACATTCCTCGTCAAACCACTTATTTGTTCTTCTTTTATCTTCATATCCCACATTTCTTTCTGTACATGTCTTTATCAGTTCCTCTATCTTTCTGCACATCTCGTTCACATTATCATGTTCCTCTATTAGGCTAGTCTCTCTGTTTGTTTCGTCCTCATATTTGGTTTTAGTATCTTTATTGTTGAACTTTTCTACTGCCCATCTCTTTCTTTTTGTCATCTCCCTCCTTTCTCGCCTTAATTTTTGTTTACTCTCGGCTATCACCAGGTAATGGTCCGAATCGGCGTTCGCTCCTCTGTAGGACCTCACGTCTCTTATTGAGCTCTGTCTTCTTTTGTTGACCAGCACATGATCTATCTGGTTACCATCCCCATCATCTTCTCCTGGCCGCATCCATGTTACCTTGTGTATCCTCTTATGTTTATGTTTCGTTCTACTTATTACCATGTTCAAAGATGCGGCCAGATTGCATAGCCTTTGCCCATTATTATTTGTGCAGTCGTGAATTGTATTTTTGCCCGCTACTTCCTCTCTTCCTATTTGGGCATTAAAATCCCCCAGTACCATCACCGTGTCGTGTTTTGGTGCTTTTTCTACTACTATGGCCTTCACGGATCTATTATGGGTCTAGATGGCTAAGAGCGGCCGAAAATTCATTATTGTGAATGCGAAGATGTTATTCGATAATCACATAGTGGAAAGATGGGAAATATTTCAACCTTTCACGGGTTCACAGGACAATTCTTTGAGTGGCATAAAAATTAATTTCGGGCAAAACAACGTTTGCCGTGTCAGCTAGTTATATATATGCGAGAAGAAGGAGAACATTAGTGACACTAAGGCCGGCCCTGACCAAGGAGATGGACATGAGTGGCACCAAGTACGACCCTGGAAAGAACCACGGTCTACACGTATGGCTGCGATACCCTTGAGTGAGGCCGAAAGCCGAACAACCACGGTCTACACGTATGGTTGCGATAACCTTGAGTGAGGCTGAAGACCGAACAACCACGGTCAACACGTATAGCTGCGATACTCTTGAGTGAGGCCGAATGCCGAACAACCACGGTCAAAACGTATAGCTGCGATACCCTTGAGTGAGGCCGAAGACCGAACAACCACGGTGTACACGTGTGGTTGCGATACCCTTGAGTAAAGCCGAACAACCACGATCTACACATATGGATGCGATACCTTTGAGTGAGGCTGAAGGCCTCAATTCGTATTCGTATTCAATTCAATTATTTATATTATTTATTCTACTTTCCGTACACTACAGGGTGGGATAACTGATCGCTTTAAAAAAATATATTTAGATTTTGGCCACCAATCAGTACACTTATATGATAGATTAGAGCACCATCTTTTTTTTTTTTTTTTTTTAGCTCAACGCAGGGAGGAGAAATCTCGTGCGAGACACCCACTTAATCGAAGTGGATAGTGTCAGACTTCACTGACTAAAACTCCCCCCTACCAAGCACCCGGGTTTCGCCGTCAGGCATTTCTTCCGGGATGCTCGGTCCGAGATGTCGGGATCTTCGACATCTCCCGCCCTGGATGTTCGGGCAGATGCGTTGGGTCTGCAGTATCGTGTGCAGACCCGCCTTTTTCGTTTGGGCCTCCAAGTTCCTCTCATGAATGGCTTCCCGGTTGCTCAGTCAGGTAGGGGGCATTGCGATGGAATTCGATGAAACGTGTGCTCTTTCGCATGCCTCTCTTCTACCTGTCCGAGTTTTTTTTCTTTTTCCTTTCCTTTCCTCCTCGTTGGTTGGCCTCCTGGTTTGACGGTCGGGTAGGGGGCATTGCGATGGAATTCGATGTTACGTGTGCTCTTTCGCATGCCACTCTTCCACCCGACCGCGATTGGCCTCGGGTCACTGATCTTCAGTGTCGGAATCCTCCCCCGCATGGGCAGCAGCAGCGGCGGCCCGTTGTTCGGCTCTTCCTGCTGCCTCCTTACACCTCAGGATGTTTGAGATGAGGGTGTTTATCCGCTGCCACTGGGCCTCGTCGACGAGCATTGCTTCGACCAGGTCTTCGGGAGTCATTGTGTACCCCAGTGCAAGCGAGACCATTGTTCGCTCGCGCTCCCATCTCCAGCACTGGAAGAGGGAGTGTTCCGCGGTGTCGATTTCCTCGCAGAACCTGCACATGGGGCTTCCCAATATGCCGAATCGGTGCAGGTAGTACGCAAAGCAGCCGTGCCCTGACAGCATTTGTGTGAGGTGGTAGCTCACCTGTCCATGCCGCCTCTCGACCCATCTCTTGATGTTGGGTATGAGTCTGCGGGTCCACAAGCCGCAAGTTTCCTCCTCCCACCTGGCCTGCCAACTTTCGGCCACCTCGCATCCGGCACCCCCCACTCCGTCGTAGGTTCTGCTCCTTGCTAGTGCGAGGAGGTCGATGGGGGGCATCGACGCCAGAACGAGGGCCGCGTCGAGCGAGACCGTCCTGTAAGCGCAGGAAACGCGCAGCGCCATTCTGCGCTGGACGCTCAGCAGTCTCTGCGCGTTCCTTTTAACCCTCAGCGCCTCGTGCCATACAGGTGCCGCATACAGTATGATCGACTGCGTCACGAGGGCTAGGGTTCTTCTCTTGGCCTGCTTAGGGCCTCCCATGTTGGGCAAAAGGCGGGCAAGCGATGTCAAGCGATGTTAGAGCACCATCTAGCGAAAGCGGAGTGAGCAAGAATGGCCAGATAAAGTAAGGGTATCCGTATAGGGTTTGTCGAAAAAATCGAATAACTTTGTTCCCCGCGCGAATTTTTTCTCCATTTATGCACGAATAGTTGCGCCTGGACCTACAGAATAACTGTGCAAAATTTGGTTTTGGTGGGCATGTCGATGCCCATCGTACGGTCGAGTTAGAGAATTCCGCGAATTTTCACTCTGCACTGCATATGTAAATATTTACTACAAATAGTCTTATGTTTTTTCTTATGTTTGTTATGTTTTATTTTAAAATAAGAAAATAAAATGTACTTACAATACACCTTTTTTTAATATTTATGTGGTATATTTATAATGCTTGCACACTCTGCATTCGCTAGATAGTGCTCTTAATCTATCATATAACCCTATATGAACTGAATCTTGGCCTCCCTGTGAGGCCGCAGGCCGAACAACTATGGCCTTCACGGATCTATAATGGTCCTCTCCCTGTGAGGCGTCTTCGTTGTTTGTTTTTGCGCCGGAAAACAAATCGAAAAACATTGTTTATCATATCGCTCTCTACTGATTTCAATTCCATTTTAATAAATCACATTGAAATTTGAACTATCTATGTTTTATGATCACTCTGGAGTTTATCTGAAGGTGTTAAATTGAGGCGAGACGAAGTTGTTTTTTACTATTTTAGGTTGTGTCAGAGGGGGGAGTAAATTTTCGTATTCTGCGTGATTTGCGTGATCAACTAAGTTGTTCACCGGTAGGTGGCGCCTTTTATTTTTAAATATAGTTAATCTTTTAATCCTTTTCATTTATAATAAAAATACTATATAAACCAAATGACTTATTATGACTTAAATGTGTTGAACGTGAACTAAAAATGTCTTTACAAAAAATGGCTTTGCGAGAATTAAATAAGGTTGTGGAAGGGGCGCTAAACAGGGCTTTATCGTTCGCTAAATATGAAGATTGGGAAGTAAAAGAGGAATTCACTTAAGCCACTATAAAATCTTTAAAAGAAGTATTGCAAGATTTTGGCGGAAACCCCATGCATAGGGATGCATTAAATATTGCAAAAAGGAAAGTCGCAGCAAAACGTATACGAAAAAGAAAAAAGAGGAAAAATTGGCTGCTGCCTATATGAAGAAGAAACAGAAAGAAGAACAGGAATTGGCAATATCGCTGCGTGCTTTCGAAAATTCCTTATTAGAAGACGAAGGGGAGGAGGAAAAGGAAGAACACAAAGAACAAGAGTAATTGGCAAAAATAAAATAAAGTAAAATTAGAAATTATTGTGTTTTTTTTTGTTTTTGTGAATACTTAACAGTTTTGTTAATCTTTTTTTTATTAAACCTTGATTTGTATTTTTTATTAATTTATTTATTTAATCCTTTTAGGCTTCTATACAAAGTATAACAAGAAGCCTTATGATCTAGCTCCGTGTCTGTCCGTCTGTCTGTCCGTCCGTCCGTCCGCATAATTCAAAATCATACAGAGCGTTTCAAATCGTGTTGGAAATACTCTGTGTGTATAGAGGTCTAAGAACTGGGTAGCCAGTGCGCTACTTTTAGGCTTGTATATAAAGTATAACAAGAAGCCTTATTTAGGCTTCTATACAAGGTATAGAAAGAAGCCTTATGGTCTGCCTTCGTGTCCGTCCGCATGTTTCAGAGCCAATCATAACGTTGATCAACTGATACGTTGTTATATTGTAAATACTTCGTCTATATAGTACCTATTGCGTTAATCTGTTAATCCGTTGTTTCGATCCGCTAATGCAATTTATAAATTCGCAAATGTTCGAAAGAAATTTACTAAGTTAAAGATATTTTCAAAGAGGTCTCCCTATATAAACTACTTTCTTTTTAATGTCGGTCGCCAATGCTAGCGAAATGCTGGCGAATGCTGTAAATTTTTGTGAAAATGCTGGGCCCGTTAAATTTTTATTGAGAAATAAAGATTTCTGGTCAAGGAGGGGCCAACTTGACGCAGCCCTCCACTTTCGAATTTTTTATTTTTTTTTATGTCCATCGCCAATGCTAGCGAAATGCTGGCGAATGCTGTAAATTTTTTTGAAAATGCTGGGTCCGTTGTTTTTTTTAGGCTTCTATATTTTTTAATGCCAAACGATTGGTAATCGATACGTATAAGGTTTGGTAGTCCGATTAAAAGTTTTGGTATTTTTTCGTTTTTGCCTAATTAACTAATCAAATTTTTTGTCAAGTTAGCCCCTCTTCAAACGATTTTCAACTTTTTTTAGCTTATTAGATCGATTATAATGTGTAGAGGTTTGTTATAGTCATATAAAGAGTTTTGGTAGTGCCTAATTTGGTCGTAATTAATTAATTTAATTTAAGTTTTAAAATCAAATGTATATTTAAAATCCACATTTAGGGGAATCCCACATTTAAAATATACGTACAGATGATGCTGTACATCACCTGATGTTAATGAGAAACCATGTGATTTATTAATAACAATACTGCTGTGATTCTTTGTCAAGCTTTCAAACAACAGACAAACAAGTCGCGAGACGCCACTGGATACAGTAATAGCTTATTACTCAAACTAGATGATAGCCCGTCCGAGGACGGGTAGCTAGAAGGACGGGCAGGCAGCCAAGGTCATATGGCTTTTGGATTGCACTGAGAGCTTTCCTTAATCTTCATTCAACTTAAGTTACCTTGGATGCCTGCCCGTCCTTCTAGCTACCCGTCCTCGGACGGGCTATCATCTAGTTACATACAGTTGTGCAAACTTTCATGTTTGTCTTTCAGGTGGATACAGGTTTGTGGTTCTGTGGTACGTCTGTCCATGAATTTAAAAAAACGTATGGTCCGTTACCCGGCATTGAAACAATCTCTGCTCCCATTGAAGCGAAAGAAACCGAGGAATTGTAAGAGCGGATGTGCTGACGAAAGTTCTTGTAGTAAGGATTTTCTGAATCTGAAAGCATAGAGCGAAGAAATTCGGGATATAACAATAGATTCCCATGTTGATCGAGCGGTTGCGGAATCTTCACTTTTCCTTTATGACAGCAGTTGTTAAATTGTTTATCAACTGGACGCTCCTTGGCGATATTCTTGGAGCCGCAGAACTGACAGATGGAATTCATTTCTCCACAATCGTGTCGAGTAACGTGAGATTCATCAAATCTCAATGCTCTTATTTGGCGTTGAATTGCTTGACTTTGGTATCGATTTTCTTTCTGTCGATGTATCGCATGGGATCGAGCGTTAGCAGCGTGCCTCGCTTGAGTTTCTTCTAATGTTTCACGTTGTTGACGTATCGCATGGGACCGAGCGTCAGCAGCTTGCCGCGCTTGAGTTTGTTCCAAAGTTTCACGTTGTCGACGTATCGCATGAGACCGAGCGTCAGCTTCGCTGTGATCGAAGCTGTTTTTCTGTGTTATTAGCTCTTGTACGTGCTTTTCTCTCACGATTCAATCGCCGTCACTTTGCAGCAGGATTTTCAAAATTTTCATTATCCATTATGGAAGTTCACATAATGCTTTTTTGGAAATAGCTGTCTTATATAGACAAAATGATCCGTTGATACAATAATCCGTTGTTACAATAATCCCTTGATACATTGATCCGTTAATACAATTATCCGTTATACAATAATTATTCGTTTATACGATTGTCCGTTGATGCGTTCGGTTCGGTCGTGCTTCGGCCATTTACGTGGGACAGACACAGAAGGAAGGAAGGAAAGACTGATGATTATATTGTTCTGTGTTTACTATTTTTTTTGATACAATGATTGGTTATGAAATTATCCGTTATGCGTTCGGTTCGGTTCGGTTTGCTTCGGGTATTTCCGTGGGACAGACAGAAGGAAGGAAGGACTTGGCCTTTTATAATAAGACATTGGAGTGAAGCGCAGCGGTGCTACCCGAACTGCACCACGGCTTATCAAGGGTCATTTCTTGTACCCAGGTAAATGTAATCACTTGACCGAACTGCACCACGATCAAATGTCGTTCCGTAATCGCTTTACCGAATTGCACCACGAGCAAACCGAGCAGGTATCACAAGCAAACAGATAATATAAAGAAATAAATACACAAATATCTAAATTCTTTGCAATTTAAATTTCGAGTTTAATATATTAATTCATATTATATTATACAGGGTCGGAGCAGGTATTAATAAAATAATAACCCAAAACAGTGAAAAAATTAAATTTTTTTTGCCTTCGAATTTTGGGGTGTGCATTCGATAAGGAGGGTAATCCATCGTCAAAACCTACTCTTCCGGGGCGCCACTCCGCTCCGCTCCGGGTTGCACCCCTCCGACCAGCTATGCATGAAAAACTCAATAATTTTGGGTCGAAACTTGGGTTCATGTAGATTAATCGAAACACTCATATACGTCACCTTAATCAGTGATCTTTCTTATAAAGACGACTCAAATAAATGGAAAATTGCATCTGTTTCATCTTCGATCTACTACTGCTATTAAATGAAATTAAACGCATACGCTATTAAAACGAAAAACAATGGAATTTATTTAACACAATAAAAATTCAAGACAAAATATTAGTTTTCTTATAGCTAAACAAATTAAATTTTACAAAAAGAAATATTCGTAACAAAATCCCCAAAGTTTATGCGTGCCCGAATTTAAAAAAAAACACAATTTGTCTATTTATCAAATAGTAAGTGCGTCACAAAAAAAACTCTTACCGAAGTATACCGTTCTTCCGGAGTCTTCCGATGCGGCCGTTGTCGTGTGTGGAGCGTTGAAGCGTGAATATTATAGTTGACAAAACAGCTTCTGATCTTGAACCAAACAAAACAGGTAGGAACGACCAGTGAATAAGTATCCTCCTTCAAATCGTACAATCAATAACCGGTAAGTAATTCGAATGCTTCTTTCCAATAAATTCTATTCACATAACCATAGAAACATAACCATAAAATTATCCTCAGTGGTCCCAAAAATTTTCATAAACGTCTTCATCTAACGTAATATTGATTTTCTTTTTTTTTATCTAACTTAAATTTACTTTTCCAAACATATCGAAGTGATAACCATAACCAAATACTAACACCTCCAATTATTTCTATCTTCGAAAATTATAATTACGTCTTCCGTTGCTGAAAACTAACTTGAAAAATTTTACTTTAATATTCTCCAACTAATTTTAAATTCTAACGTTCAGTCTTTACTCTCCAACGTCTCACTTGAGACGCGTCTTCACGTCTTCTTCTATACGACGGCTCACTTGACAGTCTTCGATCCCTTATCATTTTCCAAATCTCACCAGATTTTTCACTCGCGCATTCGCAAATCTCACAAATCGTCACTTTACCTATTTACACGAAATCCTACCTTAACAAATAAAACAAATCAATTTAATTTGTTTCCTCTTATTCTCATTGAATCAAACAACTACCAATACTTTTTCTTTTACAATTTTCCCATATCTTTCAGATTTCAACAGCGCTCGCATCTTCCGGATGTGTGAGGCAGAGCAGTCAAATAATCTTTCAATCAAAGAAAATTCAGACACAATCCAGTAACCTGTTATGGTTTTATTGAATGAATTAAATAATGAGTGTTTCAATAAATCGACCCAATTACTTCATACCCCCTATCTCTTATAAACGGAACATGGCAGTATATAGGAAATTTAAATACGTTGATACGTTGATACGTTGATCTGTTGATACGTTGATTCTTTGATCCGTTGATCCTTTGATTCGTTGATCCTTTAATCCGTTGATCGTTTGATCCGTTAAGACGTTGATACCTTAAGACGTTGATGATGACGTTCTCCTAACAAGAAGTTATCTCGGAAAATTTAATTGGTGCAGATTATCGGATTATCTGATGTTACATTATAAATATTATGTCGACCAAAAATAACTAGCAACAATAACTTTCCACACCAGAAAGGTAGCTGTATAGAAGCCTGTTTGATGACTCAAAAAAAATATATCGTAAATAAGATGAATCATTTATACAACAAACATGAAAAATGTAACTATGCATTATACAAGAAGTTTGCGCTGCATTCTAATAAGATGATTTAATAAGATTATAAGAAATACAATCTGCGCTATACATTGTATGTACTATGTCGCATAAGTAAAACTTCAAAATTAATTAATTATTTGACCAAATTAGTGACTACGAAAACATTTTATAGGGCTACCATACTTCTACATATTATAATCTATGAAATGAGCTAAACAAAAGTTGAAAAATTGATTAAAGGGGGCTAACTTGACAAAAAAATTTGATTAGTTAACAAATTACGAAAAAACAAAGAACTACCAAAACTTTTAATCGAACTAATAAACCTTTCATGACGATGACCTATCGCTTGGCATTAAAAAAAGGTTAAAAAATGATTTAAATTAGACCATTATTGTTGTATACACGTGAAGTTTAGCGCGTGCGTATAAGTAAACTTCCAACTTAATTAATTATTTACCACCAAATTAGAAACTACCAAAACTTTTTATTGGGGTACCAAACCTCTGCGTATTATAATCGATCAAATGAGCTAAAAAAAAGTTAAAAAATCGATTGAAGGGGGCTAACTTGACAAAAAAATTTGATTGGTTAATTACGAAAAAACAAAGAACTACCAAAACTTTTAATCGAACTACCAAATCTTACCTAACGATTACCAAACGTTTGGCATAAGAAGAAGGTAGGTCAAATACCTTATTTTGAATAAGCTTAAATTACCTATCTTAATTGAATAATGTTTTTAGGATGTAAATGATCAGGTTCACAGATTGGAGACTTCAGTAATGACATTGAAATTAGTCAAATGTTCAATAAGCTACGAAAATTGGAAACCAGTGTATTACATTACATCAGTGGTTTTATTTCTAAAAAAGTGTTGCCTTAAATTTCAAATTGTGAAATTTGTAAGAAAACTTTTTGACTGAAGAAAACGATTTTGATAAACCTTAGAAAGGAAATAGTGTGGACGAAGCAACACAAATGTTCACCATGCTTAAAGAATATGATGGAAAAAGAGGGTTGCAATATTGTAATACCAAGTTTGTTGATTATTTAAGCAACGTGTATAATATTTTTAACTACGTGTTCCCTAAAATATGTCATTTGGAAAATATTTTGCAAAGAATTACTAAAATTATCAAGGAAAATATAACATTCCCTTTCACTAATGCATGCAAGCATGATGAAGACTTGGTAATTACTTCCTTAACAAAAATCTTAATATTTCATAAGGGGTCATTCATTAATTACGTAAGGGTTTTTTGGGGGGGAGGGGGTATTGGATATCTTACGGACCCTTACGTAGGGGGGGGGGAGGGGTCCGACGTATTCCTTACGTAAGTTTCTTAAAATATTTTTTTAAATTAAATTTAACAATCTAATATAATTTTTTCTTTTTATGTTGGTAATTATATCCAACGCCATTAACACCAAAGAGACGGTGATCAGCTTAAGCAGTTAAGTGCATTGCTGCTAATGCGGAATGCCCGGTTCGACTCCGGGCTCAGTAAAAACTTTATTCTGACCGTCTCCCCTCGGAAGGCAATGGCAAACCACCGAGGTGTAATATGCTTAGAACAGCCTCTCTGGAGATGAAGTGTATACACTTCCCGCGGTTCGGAGCCCGCGTTAAACAAGTAGGTCCCCTATGTGTGTGATAGTACTACAAATGCACAACACATACATAGGAGAGAGGTCGCCAACATCCGGTAACGGATAGGCACGCGAAGAAGAAGAAGAAGAATTATATCCAGGTATAATGGAAATATCATATATTGAAATATATAGTAGGGTAGGGTGGTCGACAGTGGATCACCAATTTTTCAAACCCATATATCTTGGAAAATAATACATGAAGTTTTTTGAAATTTTCAGTAGAGTAACATGGACTATAATCTTATCGAAATATGGTAATTTAAACTAAGTTGTATTACAAGCAAACTAGGAAAAAAATATTTAATTTTAAGTGCATAATGATTCAGTGTTGACCAGGGCCCTTATTCTCCAACTCGCTCGATTTTATTCTCATACGAATCATTTCGCATAATAAGTTTCGCATACGACTCGATGATAGCTTAAATCTGGTATTCTCGAATGGCACACGAATTTTATCGCATAGTTACGTCAGGTCGTTGCTTAAACCAACGAACAAACTGGCTAAACCAATAGTAATGCGTGATTATATTTATTTATTACTTGAAAATCTTAGGTTATAAAATTTTGAAAACGTAAACGAAATTTTGGAAACTGTAATCATGAACAGCGAAGGTATTGTTAGAAAAAGTCGCGTTGGAAATGTATCATCGGCGCAAAAGGATGCAATTGTAGATTATCTACAATGCAATCCAAAACTGTTAAGTGGAAAGTTTACGTCAGACTTTACTTTCAAGACGGCACAACACAAATGGCAGGAATTAACGGAAACATTAAATTCCATGGTGGGTGCCAAGAAAGATTGGAAACAGTGGAGGAAAACTTGGCAAGATATGAGGACAAAAACGAAGGGAAAAATCAGCACGATAAAAAAATATACTGGAGGCACAGGTGGTGGAAAACCAACAACCGATCAATTAAGCGCTACCGAAGAAAATGTATTATCATTAATCAATAAAAACTCGATAGATGGTCATACTGATTTACAGGAATCGACAGTAGATTTTGATTTTTCGTCGGGCTTAGAAGGAACGTCAAATACATACACGAATTTAGAAGATGTTGGGTTTTGTGCCCCCTTAACGGTAGACGTTACCCATTACAGTGCTATCCCTTCACCAACAGAAGTACTTTCTGTTTTACCAAATACCGAACCAAATAATATACCATCAGTGATTGTCCACATTGGATCGGCCTACGGTTAACAGTGGATCAGCCACCACGATTATTGCACATATTTAAAATGGAAAAACTAACAGATTTTCAAACTAAAAATATAGAAAAACAATATATTTTCGGAAAAATATATTATAGAGAAACAGAAAAAATACATTTTCGAGATAAAAATACAGGAAAACAAAAAAATTAGCACATTTTCAATAGAGAAAGATCAACTGAGAACTTATAATAAGACCGTCGCCTAGCGGTACCGCTAATTATTGGATTCGGAAGGATATGAATCTTACATCCTGTTCTTTGACCATGTTTGGTTAACCATGTAGCACTGATCCACTGTAGACCAACCCATCATTTAATTTTCAAACCGTGGTTTTGACAAAACAAAATGAGTAAAACCTGTTATCGTATTCAAGTGTCCTCACGTGCGTTAATTATTTCTTAAAACAATGAAAACGTCCAGAATTCTATCATAGAAGATCTGATCAAATTACACAAAAAGTTCAACTTACCTGCTAATAACAAATGGAGGCTTTAAACCACAAATGTAACTGGTGAACATCCGACCATCAACGGAACCGCTCAGTTGTTAAATGAGTCAGTGAGGGTTCACATTGGCTACCACATACATCTCGCGGAAGCGCATGCATACAATGGTTTAACTAATAAATGAGTGATTCACTGTGTACCACCGATCCACTGTTGACCACCCTACCCTACTTAAAAATCATTAAACATAGTGGCATAATAGTGTGAATTATAGAAAATGGCATCAAACTTTGGTGATCTTTACGAACGGTTTTTCATCTATGAAAATAAAAATTTAATTTAAATTTTTGTATTTATTATTATCTATCTAAATACGTATATAAAAATGTATGTATGTTCCCTATAGAATCCTAAACCGTTTGACCGATCGGAACCAAATTTGGCACAGTTATTATGTAGGTCCCTGCGCATGAATGGATTATCGAGATTCCTTAAAGGAAGGCAGGCTACTAAAAATCAACTTAAAAAGTAATAATGAATGCTGTCAAACTGTCAACCGATCAACAATGCAAATACGCGTGCACGTGCTTTACGTTTCTATTTGACCAATCTTAACCAAATTTGGTGTAGAAGTTATTTACAATGCTACGAAAGACATAGGCTACTTTAGTACCTTGGAGTGAGGCCGAAGGCCGAAAAACCACGGTCTACACGTATGCCTGCGATACTCTTGAGTGAGGCCGAAGGCCGAACAACCACATTCCACACGGTCTAGACAGCTAAAGGCGGCTGGTAGGCCGACTGTGCCAGCTAGTATAATATATTATTATTCATATTTTATAAATATAAGGGGAGGAGAGGGGGGTCAAAATTAATTTCGTTTTAAATAATCCTTACGTAAGATGTGGGGGGGGTTGCCACAATCTTACGTACCCTTACGTGGCGGGGGGAGGGGGTCCAAAATTACAAAAATCATCCTTACGTAATCTCAGTTACGGAACTGAGACGAAGTGAGCAGAGCCGAACATAGATTAACTGAGTCAAAGTGAGAAAAACATAAGGTAAAAAGAACAACAAAAAATACACACAGTATTGTAATACAGGGTGTTGTCGATAACAATAAAAGATTTATCGATGTATTTTGTGGGAAGAGGGAATGACACGAAGAGAGGAAGTATTTAGAAATTTAACATGTAACTAGATTTAAAAATTGTTCTTCCGTTCTGTTGTTTATTATTATAATTTTATTTTTTATTCAAATATATACAAGATTAATTTAATAAATTTTAGTGTTCGTTTGTTTTGTTTGTTATCCCTGCAATCTTTTCAAGGGCTATAACTCTTCTCTCATCCAATTGTAGTTTGCGTTCTAACAATAATTGTAATTTTTTACTTTGCAACTCATTTTTTTCTTTTAATTTTTATTTTAGTTCGTTCACTTCTTGTCGAAGTTTAGCATTGCTTAACTTCTTTGCTGGTTTTCTTGGAGTGACAACCGGGGTGCTATTTTCTGGCGGTACTTCTTCTAGAAAATTTTCAACTTCGATCATTTCTTCATTGTGCAATGGTAACATTGCCATTGAATATGAAGAGGCAATACTTGGTAGTGGTTCAAAGGCTTCGCCAACATTTATAGAATGTGGCGAAGAGAAATTTGGTTCCATACCAAGTATGTCCTCCATTTTATCGAAGAACGCAAAACGAGTAGGTCCCCTACCCGTTTTACCCTTGGCATCTTTACAAGATTTGTACGTCCTGACCAAATTTAACAATTTTTTTCTACAATTTTCTTCGGAGAAAACAAATTGTTGACTAATCAAGTCGTTACTCACGTTACTCCAAACTTGGCGTCGTTTGGTAACGTGGTTTAAGTGATCCTTGTATACCTCGACGCTAGCAATTAGAGCTAGCGTTTCCTCATGAGTCCACATGACTCGTTTCTCGGTTTCCATTTATTTCTACAAAAAGTTATACGTAAAAAAATAAATACATATGATTAAATTAAATAAATTACCAAATGTTTATTACGAGTCCGAAGTATTTCTCAAAATTCTCTCTCAAAATCTCAAAATTTACGACAACAACTACGATTTAACCACACTGCAAGCACAATAACGATCTTTCGTCGATTTAAAAAAGATAACGTATCGTTATCTTTTTTAAATCGACCAATCCGAGCTATTTCCCACTTTATCTCAGTTGTAACACTTCGAAATAGCAAGATCAGTTGGGTTAGGGTGGGAGGTAATTTTCTCAGTTAAAACTCAATTCGGCACGGCACGGCACATTCGTTTGACGAATGTACAACGGTAAAAAGAACACACTTTTAACTGAGTCAACTGAGTATCTCAGTACATCTCACTTAAAATAGGTAAAAAGAATACAGCTATTATGTTGGGAAAAGACAAGAGATGTAATGAAAATGCTCATTTTATATAATATAAGGATGCAGTGTTAATATTTACACGGTCTAGAAGGATCTAATTAACATTTATTTGATATTTTTTATAAAATGTACTTGATGTTGTTAAAGATGACGTTAAAAAGAAGCAGTGGAACGATAAGGAGTGATTTAATATTGTCAATAAATGTAATATAGTTTTTTAAATTTAATAAAATGTTATTCAATTTAAAAGGTTTTCTTTGAGTTCATGTAAATTATTGCTATTTATTTCGTAATCATGAATGTTTTATGAATTCTTATAGTAATGTATCCATTTGTTAATTATTATTACTTTTGTGGATTTGTTACTCGAAGGATTTATAAACTTATCATGATTATGAATTCACAACTTCAAAAAAATATAAATTCAAATAAAACGCCTCTAAGCGGTTTCCTAGTCTCCAAACGGGTACCAAAAATATGTGCACCCAAGCGGATAGATGGCGCTGAAAGACGGATTTTTCCTTAACATGAGAGTTGCCACCCCATGCACATAATAATATAATCAATCGCCTCTGACTCCATCAATGTCGCCATTTTCACGATGGCCATTTTATAATTTTGTATAGTAGTGATTTGTCAACTATAGCAGTAGTTTTCTAAAACGATAACATAATATTATCAATATAATCAACGCAATCAATTAAGAAAAGTGGTTTCGACACCTGTAGATTTATGGTGCTCCATCCTCCAAATGGAACCAGTTACCGATTTACTTGCAGCTCAAGTGCTACCTTCGGAAGAATCACAAATTGTAGAAAACGCAGGTAAATTTTTGGACACTCCAAATAATTCAATTAGCAATTACGAAATTAAAAGAGAAGAGGTGGAAGATGTGAAATTTAATGTAGAAGATTTGCATCATTCCATTGATATTAAAGAAGATACCGACACTACAGATTTAACGCTGAATTGTTCAAATTTGTTTGAGTGTGCAATTTGTAGTTATAAATTTGCTCTTAAACAAACTTTAATACGTCATTTAAGGGCTCATAAAAAAAAGGGCAGGAAATCATTTATATGCGATATTTGTAACTTAAAATGTGCCTACAAATCAATGTTTAAAATTCACTTAAGAACTCATACCGGCGAGAAACCATTTAGTTGCGATATTTGTGATTATACTTCTGCTCATAAATCAGCCTTAGAGCTGTTTTACATTACACTAAATTTTTCAGGACTGAAATTTTTAGTCCTAAAAATCCAATGCGCGCGCCGAATCAGGACACTGACAACAATAAATTAGAACATGTTCTAAATTCTTGTTGTCAGTGTCCTGATTCGGCGCGCGCATTAGATTTTTAGGACTGAAAATTTCAGTCCTGAAAAATTTAGTGTAATGTAAAACAGCTCTTACAAAGGCATTTAAGAACTCATACAGGCGAGAAACCATTTAATTGTGATATTTGTAAGTATACTTGTGCACAAAAATCAGCCTTACAAAGTCATTTAAAAACTCATACCGGCGAAAAACCGTTTAGTTGTGAAATTTGTGAGTATATTTGTGCACGGAAATCAGCCTTACAATATCATTTAAAAACTCATACCGGCGAAAAACCGTTTAGTTGTAATATTTGTGAGTATACTTGTGCACAGAAATCAGCCTTACAATATCATTTAAAAACTCATACCGGCGAAAAACCGTTTAGTTGTCATATTTGTGAGTATAGTTGTGCACGAAAATCAGCCTTACAAAGTCATTTAAAAACTCATACCGGCGAAAAACCGTTTAGTTGTAATATTTGTGAGTATACTTGTGCACATAAATCAGCCTTAAAATATCATTTAAAAACTCATACCGGCGAAAAACCGTTTAGTTGTCATATTTGTCAGTATACTTGTGCACAGAAATCAGCCTTACAATATCATTTAAAAACTCATACCGGCGAAAAACCGTTTAGTTGTCATATTTGTGAGTATAGTTGTGCAAGGAAATCAGCCTTACAAAGTCATTTAAAAACTCATACCGGCGAAAAACCGTTTAGTTGTAATATTTGTGAGTATACTTGTGCACATAAATCAGCCTTAAAATATCATTTAAAAACTCATACCGGCGAAAAACCGTTTAGTTGTCATATTTGTCAGTATACTTGTGCACGGAAATCAACCTTACAATTACATTTAAGAACTCATACCGGCGAAAAACCGTTTAGTTGTCATATTTGTGAGTATACTTGTGCACAGAAATCAGCCTTACAATATCATTTAAAAACTCATACCGGCGAAAAACCGTTTAGTTGTCATATTTGTGAGTATACTTGTGCAAGGAAATCGGACTTACAAAACCATTTAAGAACTCATACCGGCTAAAAACCATTCAGTTGTGATATTTGTGAGTATACTTGTGCAGTGAAATCAGGCTTACAAAGTCATTTAAAAACTCATACCGGCGATAAACCGTTCTGATATAGTTGCGCCTATAAATGTGTACAAAAATCGCAATTGCAAAAGCATTTAAAATCTCATATGGAGTAGTATCTGACCCACGTCCATTCACTTACATGACACTGTTCTGCAATGTGCTTATCTTACTTCCATCAATAGCGCTTCATTCAAATTAAAATATTTCTCTTCCAGTAAAAATGACAAATTTTGGGGTATGAAATACAACGATATTTTGCTGTGTTTTTGCGTTAAATATTGTCATGTCCCCGTCTGCCTGTTTAAACTACTTCAGAATCTTTTAACCAAGATGCTCTGCTCTAACTTTTGGTAAGCAATGAGACTCTTTGAAAAATAAAAAACAACTTGAGCTGTTTAGTAATAAATTTGAAATTTTACAGATATTTTTAAATTTATATTTAATGTTTCAATTTGCATTTTTTGTGGGAATTTACGGTCGAGTTATATTTATTATAGGTCAAATATTTCAAACAATTTGCAATTCGATCGCAGGTCCACTCAAATATAAGCCTAAAGAAAATTAATATTTTTAAAATGAATTTTTAAACTTTAGCGCAAATACAAAACGAAATGTTCGTCAATTTGACCTGCAGGTTTTTATTATTTAATATTGTAATATTTATACTGATAATATTTCAATAATATTGTCTATCTGTGAGACCTCATAAAGGAGGTACTTAACCAGATTGTAAAAGTAGGTGCCGTATCGGGATGCCTGAGAGAAGTAATACAGAATAACAAATTTTCGTTGAAGTAATTCGAGATGCAGGTGAAGTAAGATGGATGTAGTAAGATGGATCAGACAAAGAAGAAGAGGATGGAACGAACATGTTAACCATGTGAACAACAATGGGATTGGTCGAATTGTCAGAGATGGGAAAGTTGTCTATGGAAAATGACTACCTGAAAGACCACCAAAAAGGTGCAGGTATTATTAATTAAAGGTATAATTTAATTAAATACATTTAAGAATAACATAGCAAAGTCTTCAAAATGATTTAAATATATATTGTTATGACCAATTTCTAAAGCTGTAATTTTCAATAGGAAATATTTTTCATTAAAAATTAAATACATTTTAACCAAAGAAAGACTATAAAATTATCAGTCAACATCATAATAAATTCAAACTTGTAAACATTTGTTATTACAAATTCTTCTAATCTGTTCTTTTAAATTGATATTTAATTTATGGGTTATGTATCTGTGTCATATTTTATGTCGACAGAATATTGTTCACCAAAATAGGAAAATACTAAAAAGTAGATTTTATTTCTTTACTCACAAAGAAACTTAATTTGTATTTTGTATATAGGATGGTTGCATCCAATTTAATAAATGTCGATGAGGTGATTACTCATTTTCTTTATAGCATGTAAGTTTTAGGAATAAGTTTTAGAATAAATAGAAAAATTGTAATAAGTTTAAGAATTTCTGATTGGTAGTTGAACCTTTTTTGTTTGTTATTGGCTAAAATTGGAAAAGCCACACCAATAAAAATATTGGACAATTTGATTTTAGGGTTGTTGTTAATGAGAGCTTAAGACGAGTAGATCAGAATGTTCATGACGAAAACAATGAGATTTTCACTACATGTTGTGTTGAGAATGTTAATTTTACAAATAAATTTGTATTAAACATTGTTATTTTTTTATACAATTGAATTTATACTAGACCTCATGATTGATGATTCATGTTATCACATCAGTATTAAAGTGAAATAAAATGTGTTTTGTTCTAACATGAAAGTGTTACTAATGAATAATTTTTTTGTGACTTACTGTCGTAATTTGGAAGTTGGTGATTGACACCTTTATCATTTGTATGAAAAAACTAAATAAACTTGTTACAATTATCTGGTGTTTTCATGATGATTGCCATTTTAAATAAAGTTGGACATACCCTGTAATCTCTGTAAGAGGAATCATGCTAAAAGAAAAAAAGGTAGTTTATTACCTATTACCTGAAGAAGAACATCCTAACAATATTTTATTCAAAAACATAGATGAAAATTCTACTGATATTATCGTATAGTAAATCATTAAATTAGTTTTCTATAAATTGTATAATTATTATTAAATGAATGTAAGATAATAATTTAATGAAGTGGTTATTTCTTGTAAATGATTTAACTAAAGTTCAAATAATGATTTATCTTCTATTTTAAATTAGATATTTTTATAACTAACGATTCATAATTTAACTGAAATGTTAATAAATATTCAGTGTACGACTTAGTTGCGTTGAATCGGAAATTCGGAAACTCAGTGTCGTGTTGGAAAAATTAACGTTAAAACTTTGTGTGTTGATTATCAACAATGTCTTATTTTAATTCCTGAGTTTGTTGCATATAGCCATGCACTAAATATCTGTAAAAGTTATAATTATCAATTTCTTCTATATCTTCTGTTCCGATATGTTCCACTTTTAATTGTCCAATTTCTTGCTTTTCACGGACAAAGTAGTGCTTGACATCGATGTGTTTGGTTCTGTATGTATATCCTGCATTTTTGCTGAGATCTACGGCCCCTTTATTATCGCAAAATATTTTTATGCAGTTTAAATTAGTTTCCAACTCTTTGAAAAGACCTTGAATAAAGATGGCTTCTTGTGCTGCAAAACTCAATGCCATGTATTCTGCTTCGGTTGTTGAAAGTGCTACTGTTGGTTGCTTTTTTGAAGCCCAACTTACAGCACCTCCACTCATCAAAAACACGTAACCAACAGTAGATCTTCTTTCGTCTACATCCGCTGCCCAATCCGAATCACAATACCCGTGCAAGTCACCATTTCCTTTTTTAAATGTTAGTTTGAAATTTTTAGTTTTTTTTAGGTACCTAAAAATCCTTTTAATAGCTCCCCAATGTGCTTTACCCGGATTATTACTGTACCGACTAACTTTTCCAACAGCATATGAAATATCAGGTCTTGTTCCTTGAGCTGCATAAATCAAACTTCGTATGGCTTCTTGATAAGGAACGTCAATTTTATCTTCGTTGGTTTTTGGTTGCATATCTTTCGTTAGCACTTGATTTGCATCGAATGGTGTTGACACTTCTTTGCTTTCATTCATGTTGAATTTTTTTAAGATTTCATTGATGTATCTTTCTTGATCTAACGTTCTGTCTCTAGTAATTCTTATTCCCAAGCAATAGTGTGCCTCACCTAAGTCTTTCATATTAAATGATTTCTCTAAATGACGTTTCACCTCATTCTTCATTGCATCATCTTGAGAAAAAATCAAGATATCGTAAACATATACAGCCAAGATTAATTGTTTATTATTCTTGCTTTTGACGTAAATGCATGGGTCAAACTTAGATTGCTTGAACTGTAATTGCTTAATGGTTTGGTCGAGCTCTTTGTACCACACTCGACTTGCTTGTTTTAATCCATTAATATATTTCTTCAATAAACAGGTTCTTTTATCCGGCAATTCCATATAGATTTCTTCATCTAATTTTGGATGTAAAAACGCCGTTACTACATCCAATTGATCGATGTTCCAATCGTTTTTTGCTGCTAAGGCTAGCAACAAACGGATCGAGCTATGTCGTATGACCGGAGCATACGTTTCATCGTAATCGATGCCTTCTTTTTGAGAGAATCCCTTAGCAACTAACCTAGCCTTGTATCGATTTATAATTCCTTCGGCAGTAAATTTTGTTTTGAACACCCATTTACTTTTAATCGCCTTTCGATTTCTGGAACATCACATAGAATCCAAGTTTTATTAGTTCTATGCGATTCCATTTCTTCATCGATTGCTCTCCTCCATTCATCACTATCTTCACTTTCAAGAGCTTCTTTAAGTGTTGTTGGATCATTTACAATTGATTGGTAGACTACAAATTCCGGGTTAAACACATTTTTATTTGGTTTAACTACTCGTTGCGAACGTCTTGGCAAATCAATCTCCACTTGCTCTTCCTGTTCTTCAACATCGTCAACTTCTTGATGTTCATCGTTATTTGCAACAGCATCTTCAACATCGTTAACTATATTATTGTTGTTAACAACACAAATACCATCACGAGTAAAGTCGTCTTGATTGGAAATTATTTTAACCGTGGTTTGTTGAGGAAATAATCTATCAATCGGCTCTTCGATGCTAGTTTTTATTAATTGATCCTCACAAAACACCACATCTCTTGATATTTTTAATTTATTCGTTATAGGGTGAACAAACCTATACCCTTTCACTGTTTCGCTATATCCCACAAAGATGTATTCTTCAGCCTTATTATCGAATTTTTTTCTAAACACTTTTGGTATGTGCACCAACGCTTTACAACCAAATATTCTTAAATTCGATAAGTTTGGCTTCTTCAAGCTTTTTGTCGGACACCGATTCTTTAAATACGTTGCCGTTAGTATCGCTTCTGCCCAAAACTCGCTTCCTAAATTGGCTTCTGTCAGCATACATCTTGCGCTTTCGACTAGAGTCCTATTTAGCCTTTCGGCAACCCCATTTTGCTCTGGTGTATATGGGACGCTTGTTTGATGTTGAATTCCAAATCTTCTTAAATGGGACAAAAGTTCCTTATTGACATATTCCGTTCCATTGTCAGATCGTAAACATTTAATTTTTTCTTCACATTGATTCTCAACAAACGACTTGTACTCCAAAAACTTTTCAGTTACCTCACTTCTATTTTTAAGGCAATAAACTGTTGTTTTCCTCGAGAAGTCATCGGTGAACGTTAGAAAGTATCTTGCACCACCAATCGATTTTGTATTCATAGGACCACAGACATCCGAATGAATTAGTTCGAGCTTATTCGTTGCTCGAGATGCGCCATTTTTATTGAATGGTGTTCTTGACAATTTCCCTTTCACACATATTTCACACGGTTTACTGTTTTGATCCTTGATATTAACGCCTTTGGCTAAACCATTATTTAACAAGTTCATTGCTACACGATTTATGTGTCCCAATCTTCGATGCCACAACACATTAACTCCACAAGATTCACTGTTTCAACAGGCTCGTTTAGTTTATACACACCTTTTTCTAATCTTGCACTACCCAACACATCACATTTGTAATTCTGCAGCCATATCTTTCATCAAACACTAACGTATCACTAACTGAAGCACCAGAGTCTAAAATCCATTCACTATTTTTATCACACTTATCATTACACATGCCAATGAACTGGTTGGTTTCTGATCTTCTATTGGCTGTAAGTTTCTTTGGCTGTACCTTCTTCATCTGTGGACAAATGTTAGCTTTGTGACCCTCGGTTTTGCACTTAAAACACTTAATTTTTCGATTTTGAGCTTCCATTGGTTTGTCGGCTTGATTCCATTTCTTTTTGCTGTAAAACGCACTAGATTCTGAAGTTGTTGCATGAATTTTTTGAACACTTGGTTGTAACAACAAATTTTTCACGAATTCTACGATAGTACTTTGCTTTGATCCTTGAATCCCCATTAATAATGGTTGATACTCTTCAGATAATTCCGCCAACATCAGACCACCAATCACATGATCCTTGAACGGTTCACCAATTGTTTCCAATTGATCAGTAATACACAACATTTTGTTAATATAATCCTGCATGTCATTACAATTATCCAATCGGATTCTGAACAGTTTCGCGTATAAACCAATCAAATGTAGCGTACCTGATTGTTCATAGATTCGATTTAATTTGCCCCAAGCTTCTTTCGCTGTCTTCACGTTTTTTATTTCAGCTGCTGCTCCTGGATTAATGGACAAATTGATCTTCGCCAGAACTCGTTGATCCAAATCTTCATCTAACACCGTACCGGGAGCACATTCCACATGCTTCCTCATGCCAGCATCGATAAGAAAATTTTTCATAGCGTGCTTCCACTCGCTATAATTTTCTCCATTCAAATGCTTTGATTGCGGCAGTCCTCCCATTGTTACAACTGTTGAAGATGATCGAGTCCTCAACTGCGATTGTAACAGTTCGATCTGTTGTTGCAAATTTGCTAATTGCGCCTCCATAATTTTTTATTTATAAAATTTTGGATGCAATAATTTGCACAAATTTAAATCAAACGAAAAACAACTTTATTCTCTTATTTGTTACTGGGCCCATAATCTATTGGGAAGGTTGGCTGTAGACAAGAGAATAAATACAATAATCACAACATAAACAATTTAATAAGAGCACATTGGCAGTACAACTTAATAAAACAAACAATTATAACATCAATTTACGTGTAAATTTATAGATACAAGTGTCAAACGCGTAAATTTGCTTGTAAATTTTGTTGTAAATATTTTGTAGGAATATTTCTATATTTTCTCGCAAGTTGCGCGTGTAAAATTGCGCAGAAGAATATTCGAAGATGTGGTATATTTTTTCTTGTGTTGTGTTTTTGTCAGTTGGTATAAGTTTGAATTACATTAATTGCCAATTCGAATCCATTATTACGTTTCTTTTAGTACGATACTAAACAACACAAGGCGACCAGACATACAAATTTCTTATAGCCACTTACCGTTAGAATTTTCAATTGACCAGAACGCGCATGTGCAAATTGTAAATTTACGTGTAAATTTTTACACAAGTGGCAAACATACTCGCAAAAAAATTTGCTAGCAGATTTGCAACAAAATTTACAAGCAAATTAACGTGTTTGACACTGTGTAAAAATTTACACATAAATTTACAACAAAATTTACACAAGTGTCACACCGCTTTAAGTGTCGCTGTTCGAAACCAAATAGTTTTTTTTTTATTCGGAGGGTATACCGCAACGACAAATTGCAAAAAAATTAAAGTGTTCGCGGAGGGCGGTTCAAACCACCCTAAAACGAATGACTGATACTGGCTCTATAGCAAATAGGCCAAAACGTGTGACAACTCCCAGACAAGATCGACTTTTGGAAAGAATGTCACTGAAAAATCGGAGGAAAACGTCGAAAGATTTAAAAAGGGATTTGCAAGCGCGCTGTGGGGCCTAAGTATCTTCACAAACCGTTAGGCGCCGGTTGAAGGAAAAGGGGCTACACGGTCGCAAAGTTCGCAAGAAGCCCTTTTTGAATGAGAGGCACATTAAAAAACGGCTTTAATTCGCGAGAAAATATAAAAAGTGGAATGTTGCCGATTGGTCAAGAGTAATTTGGTCAGACGAAAGCAACATAGAGGTACGTATTTTATAATGTCCTTACGCAATATTTTTTCAAAATCAGACCTAAAAAACTTTTATTTTCATTTTAACAATTAAAAAATTTGAATTAATTTTCTAGCTTTTTGGTCAACCTGGATCAACTTACGTAAGAAGAAGGGTGGGGGAGGAGTTTGACCCTACTTGCATTGTGCCCACCGTTAAATTTGGGGGTGGTAGCATAATGATATGGGGCTCAATGTCGGCCAGCGGCCTCGAAGAAGTGAAAATCTGCGAAGGGAGAATGAACTCAGACACCTACATTGAGACATTACAGGACCATTTGGAGGCTACTATTGTGAAACTGTTTGAGGGAGATAGCCCAGAATATGTTTTTCAACAGGATAATGCTCCATGCCATTCCTCAAAAAAAAACGATGCGATGGTTTAATGAAAATAAAATTCCTCTCTTCGAGTGGCCGCCACAGAGTCCTGACCTGTCCCCCATTGAAAATTTATGGGGGATATTAAAAAATAAAAGGGTTGGCCATTGTAAAACCACTTCAAAAGAGGAATTAAAAAGAACAATTTTTGAGGAATGGGCAAAAATTACAATGCCTAATCGCATTAAAAGCGTACTTAGGGCAAAAGGTGGTGCTACAAAATATTAAAAATATTATTAAAAGCATAGTTTTAATCTATACTTGTACTTTGTTTTATTTAAAATCCTTCAAAATTCCTAGAACTTAAAAATCTACAGGTGGCTCACTACATTTGAGCACGGCTGTATACTAGCACTACATTATAGAGATCGAAAAGTTTATAAACAGTAAACAAATAATTTGTAGTAATATGTATATTAAAAATATAATAAATAATTTATACAACAATTTATTATATTATTTTAATTATAATTTATACAACAAACAATTAATTCTTCCAGCTGACGGGTTAAGTTTTGCGCTTATTTCATAAATTTGTCGTCTGAAAGAATTGGCGCAGATAAATTGATAACAGCACATGCAATAACAAACAGTTCATCTGCTATTGGAAGTAGTGACACTGGAAAGGCTGTGTTAAAGATTTTGAATGCTTTAATTCTTTGATTAGAGCGTTCAATGTGCTCCCTCGCCTTTGCTATTTTTGCATTCAAAAGTGCTTCTTCTTCAGAAAATTGTTTTTCCTTTATTAAGAATGGAGGCTGGATAACTTTAATTCCATGTTTACGAGTAACCTCTTCGATCCTAAATCCTTTGTCCAACATAATATAGTCGACACTCACGTTTAATTTTGTTACAAGACCACTCTGCTCAAATATGGCCTTGTCAGATGCTCTACCCCCATAGCCCTTGCTAATAAAAGTTATAAGCCCACCAGGACTTGCACCTGTCATAAATTTGATTGTATTGGTTCCTTTAACATGAGAATATGATTTAACTCTGCAGCACAAACATTTTGGCTTCGTTATTGGAATTTCGATGCAATCAATCACTACCCGAACTTTCTGAAAGTCTGAAAAGCTGTATGGCATATTGTGAAATATTGCTTCAGAGCTAACCCAAGTTATTGCATTTTTTAATACATTATGTATTAACATCACAGTATCATCGAATATAGTAATGCAAGTATTAGAGTTTACTATATTAAACATTATAGAAATAATAGCATATGGTAATCTTGTCTTCATTTTCATAAATGTTAAAATAATGCGTTCTTTTAATAGTAACTTATGCACCTGTTTATCTATTTCGCACATTTCGCATAATTCCACAATAGTGTCTAAAAGTTCTAAATTTTCTAGTCCAGTCATTGATGATAATTTCTCATCTGTGTTTATTAAACTAATAAACGGTGTAACAATATCACCATTTACTTGCGTTGACCGATCACAGGTAAAAGAAAACTGAATATCAGCCGTTTCAAGAAGTCCTGCTGCAGCAACTTTTTCTTCAATTGTTGCCAATTCATCTAACGGCACATTTTCTTTGTTTGCCACTTCTTTTGAATTGCACTCGTTCAACAACGATAACGTTCTAGCAACATCCAACTCTTCTTCTTCGTTTGAAGTTGGCATACATACTGTGGAAGTGGATGCAACTGAGGTTGAAGCTTGTGCAACTGTATGTTGTACTGCGGACGTGGATGCAGCTTCAATTTCCTCTTCACCCACAATTTTTCTCATTTTCAACGTTGATTCTGGCTTTGCAGACATTTTTCAATACTTCTAAAATTAGAGAGAGTTACATCCAAGCTTCTTAACCAAATTTTAAATTTAAATTACATACCTAGTTTTCAATTTCAATCCCACTCAACATCTAATAACTTTGCAAAACTTCTGTGGTTAATGCAGGTTAATGAAATGTTAGGTTAAAGATTATATCAGTGGCGTATCATCAAATTAAGGTTTATAAACATAATAAAAATTTTGTACACACAACATTACATTTTTAAATGTCACTTTTTTCTGCGATTGACATTGTTTTATTGTGTTGTGTTTTTGAGCTGTGACGTCATCGTAAATGTTATTTTCTTTATGAATTTGGAAATTTGAGTATAAAAATGTAAAAATACCCTGACCTTGAAGGGAAAAGTTTTCAAGATAATCAATCCGAAAGTTAAAAAAGCATTTAATCAATTCTTCTTCTTCTTCTTTAACGGCGATCCTTCCATTCGAAATATAGCCACCTTCTGTCGAAGGTCTTCTCGATGCGTTTCTAGGTGGATCAATCCTTTTTAAACTTTCTTCTTCTTATAACTTTGCATGTGCTCTTGCCGCAGCAACCACGCTCTTCCATGCATTTCTATCTCTGCACAAAAATCTCCAGTCACCGACCCCCATTAACATCAGGTCCCGTTTCACCTCATCCACTCACCTCGATTGGTCTTCCTCTATTCCTCTCTTTGTCTGGCTTCCATTCGGTTAGGGTTTTTATAGTTGCATCTTCTCGTCTTCTCATTATATGTCCTATCCACCCTACTCTTCTCGACTTCACGTGCTTCACAATATCTTCACCCTCCATCACCATCACTATTTCACTATTTTTTCTTATTTTTATTTCTCCATCACTCATCTTCTTTGGAACCAATATTGTTCTAAGCAGTTTTCGCTCGAAGACCCTCAATCTCTCCTCTCCATTTGTCATGCTAATCGTCTCCGACGCATAAGTCGCTACCGGTCGTATCAGGGTCTTATACATTCTCAGCTTCGTTCTTCTGCTTATTTTCCTGTCTCGTAGTATCTTCTTATACGTATAGTACGTTCTGTAGCCCGCCTGTATCCTGTCCTTTATTTCCACCCCTCTCTCATTGCCACTATTCAACCATACACCCAAATATTTAATCCTCTGCACCTCTTCAAAACTGTATCCCCCCATCACCACATCACGAGTTGTATCGTTCTTCTTCCTTTTATATCTCATGTACTTAGTCTTTTCCTCATTAACTTTTTCCTCCTTGTTCTAGCCACGATCACCACATCATCTGCATAGGCAACTATCTGCGCCTCTCTATTAATTGTTGTACCTCCGCATTTGGATTTCCTCACTATGTACTTCATCACAATATTGAATAATGTTGCGGACAACGCATCTCCTTGTCTCACGCCTTCACTAATTTCAAAAATTTCGGTTTCTCTTTCGAAGGTTTTCACTGTGGCTCTTGAGTTATACATTGTTAATTTCATCAGTCTTATTAGTTTCTGACGGATGTTCATTTCCTGCATAATTTCAAACAATTTCCTTCTGTTTACCTTATCGAAAGCTTGCTGGTAATCAACAAACAACATGTGCAGGTGTTGATAATCGCCAATTATTTCTTCCGTATATTTCTTCATTCTTCTATTCACTATTGTGGACAAGATTTTGTACACCGTGGGGAGCAATGTAATTCCTTTATAATTTCGGCAGTTATCCGTATCTCCTTTCTTGTGTATTGGAATTATCCTCCAAATCTACCATTCCTTGGGCATCTCTTCATTATTCCAAATCATTCCAATCAGCTCATGCATTTTCTTGTATAGCTCCTTTCCTCCATTTTTAAACATTTCTCTGCATATTTCATTTCTGCCAGGGGCTTTTCCTTTCTTCGTCTTCCTTTATCACTGTCACAACATCCTCCAATGATGGCTCCAACTCTATTTGTTCATCTTCCTCCATTTTCTCATCATCCCGCTCTTCGTACTCTACGTAGTCTTTGTTTAACAGTCTTTTAAAATACTTTCTCCATATTTCTTTGATTCCCTCCCCACTTTCCTCTATGTTACCGTCTTCGTCTTTCAGAACCTTGGTCTAATTTCATGTTTTCATGTCTGTTCTTTTACTCTTCTGTAAAACTCCTTTGCAAGGTTTTCTTTACTACTTCTTTCCATTTCTTCCATCATACTCTCCAACCATTTATTCTTCTTTCTCTTGCATAACTTCTCAACTTCTCTTCTTATTCTCGCATATTCTTCTCTATCGCATTGTCTTTTTGATCTTATCCATTCTTCTCTAGCTTTCCTTTTCTGGTCTACTGCTCTCTCACATTCCTCATCAAACCACTTATTTGTTCTTCTTTTATCTTCATATCCCACATTTCTTTCTGTACATGTCTTTATCAGTTCCTCTATCTTTCTCCACATCTCGTTCACATTATCATGTTCCTCTATTAGGCTAGTCTCTCTGTTCGTTTCGTCCTCATATTTGGTTTTAGTATCTTTATTGTTGAACTTTTCTACTGCCCATCTCTTTCTTTTTGTCATCTCCCTCCTTTCTCGCCTTAATTTTTGTTTACTCTCGGCTATCACCAGGTAATGGTCCGAATCGGCGTTCGCTCCTCTGTAGAACCTCACGTCTCTTATTGAGCTCTGTCTTCTTTTGTTGACCAGCACATGATCTATCTGGTTACCATCCCCATCATCTTCTCCTGGCCGCATATATGTTACCTTGTGTATCCTCTTATGTTTATGTTTCGTACTACGTATTACCATGTTCAAAGATGCCGCCAGATTGCATAGCCTTTGTCCATTATTATTTGTGCAGTCGTGAATTGTATGCTTGCCCGCTACTTCGTTGAGGTATTCCTCTCTTCCTATTTGGGCATTAAAATCCCCCAGTACCATCACCGTGTCGTGTTTTGGTGCTTTTTCTATAATTTCTTCCAATTCTTCATAAAACCTGTCCTTTTCATCATCAGTTTTCTCCTCCGTTGGCGCGTACACATTAAACATTGATAAATTTGTAGATCTTCCTTTAATCCTTACATAAGCTACTCTTCCACTTATTGGTTCGAATTTCATTGTTATTTGTTAGCTTTTTCAAAGTAAAAAACCCTACCCCATTTATACCCTGTTTATTTTCTCCAGAGTACATAAAAGCATAATTATTACTAAAAACTTCTCCTTTTCCACTCCATCGCACCTCTTGTATCGCTGCTATATCTACATTGTATCTCTTCAATTCTCTATCCATTTCTTGCATCTTCCCAGGTTTCATTATCGTTCTTGCATTCCACGTTCCCACTCTTACTATCTTCTCTTTTCGTTTTTTATTTCTTTTTCCTTTCGCTACTTCCTTATTCATTTTACCATTTTCTCGCCGGTCCGTCTTTTTGTTACATCCTCCATATCTTTTACTAGTTTTTTGCATTCAGATGAAGAGTCCCTATCTTTTTTTCAACCAGTTTCTTTGTTTGTTTGTCTCAAACTATCATCTTTCCTGGCATTATTATTTTCATATGTCCTAACTTTACTCTGGTTCCCTTTTCTTTTTCAATTTTTGCTCTCATTCGAAGTTCCTTCATTACTGTCCTCTCCATTACAGTCAGGTCACTATCGACATATACTTCACTTCCGATAAGCTTATGTTTATTTCTGAGCACTTCCATCTTGTCTTCCCATTCGTTCATTTCAACTATACATCTTTTCTCTCCTATCTTATACGCTCCTTTTATCATCATTGTTACTCCCATTTTTTCTTTTAGGAACTTTGTTACTCCGATCTTCAAGCTCTCCTGGTTTTTTTCGTTCATCAATATACCGCTCAATACTATATTGTTCTTTATTTTCTCTTTTTCCATGTTTTCCAGCTTGTATTCCAGGTCTTCTCCTCTTTGCTCTAGTTTCCTAATCTCCTCTCTTAACTCCATTGTGTTTTGCTTGTTATCGTTCTTGTCGTGTATGTTGAAAGGTTGAAACGTAAGTTGAAATATCGCACAGTCGAAATGTAAAGTCGCAAAGTTGAATTGTTGAAATATATATTTGTTAGTTATAAAAGTTTAATAGGTATATAGACAAATTATAACATGTGTGATTGGTACCACTTCAATCTCAGGTACTTAACTGCTGGGTTAGCTCAGGGCTAACCCAGGGAGGAATTAGTTATAGTGCATATATAACAATATCTCCCCCCCCCCTTAATAGCTCAATCGAACTGGGGCTTTTCGCACTCTTGTCGATCTTCTTAAACTTGGAGTTTCTTCCTGTACGTCGGTGTTTTGGTTATCGTCTTGCCTTGAACTTCTTACCTTCTCTTCTTGGTCGTTTTCTTGCTCCGTTTCTCTAGTAGAATTGCTTATTTCTTCCCTTTCTTCGTCTAAAATATAATTTGTATCTTCTTCGTCAGGCATTCTTCCTTCATATGGTAACATTTGATTTGCATGCCTATGTTGTATCCGGCCTTCAATATTGCAATCGTAGTTTAACCTACCTCTTTTTTCAATAACAGTCCCAAAAGACCACTTCTTTTCAGGATTATTGTATATTCGTGCCTGGATTTTGTCGCCCGCTTTAAATTCTTTTATATTTCCTTCGGTTAATTGTTTTTCTGAAATGTCAATACTGACATTTCTTCGTACCAAATCGATTCTTGATCTAATGTTTCTTTTAAACATAAGTTCGGCAGGGGCAATATTGGTAGTCGAATGTGGTGTCTTCCTGTAATGCAGTAGGAATTTGTAAAGACCTAATTTTATATCGGTATTCGAACTTAAAGCAGCTCGCAGGCTTCTTTTCACTGTTTGAACGTATCGTTCGGCTTGGCCGTTTGTGGCTGGATAGTACGGTGCCGAAACTTTATGTAGAATTCCATTTTGTTGTAAAAAGTTTTCGAATTCGGCGGATTTGAAATTGGTTCCATTATCAGTCACAACAACATTAGGTAAGCCGAATCGAGCAAACATATCCCGTAGAAGATCAATAGTAGTAGTTGACGTGATCGAATTCGTCGGTATTGCTTCAATCCATTTCGAATAAGAATCCACCAATATGAGTAGATATGTCCCATGAAATGGACCTGCGTAGTCCAAGTGTATTCGTTGCCAAGGTGTCGTTGCGTAATCCCAGGGATGTACAGTAATCTTGGTTGGATTGCTACGAGTTTTGCAACATGCGGTACACTCCCTTGTTACTTTTTCTATATCGTTGTCGATTCCTGGCCACCAAACATATCCTCTTGCTAACGCTTTCATCTTAACAATTCCTGAATGTGCACAATGAAGTTCTTCCAATATTCTGTGACGTAAAGGTTTTGGAATAGCTACTCGAATTCCTTTCAATAAACAACCGTCTTGAAGCGTAAAATCTGTTATTACATATCCGTTTGGTATTTTGGTCCCATTTTCTACGGCCATATAAATTTGAAGCAATTCCGTATCCTTCAATGTGTGTTTTCGAATTTCTTTATGCGTTATTGGTAAGTTTTCAATTTGGGTTATTTGAAATATTTCTGCTCTATCATATGCTGTTTTTGCTACTTCTAGAGGTGCTCGGGATAAATAGTCGACGTTACCATGATCTTGTGTTCTTCTATATCTAATTTCGTAGTTGAACCCAGATAAAAATATTCCATAATGTAGTAATCTGGTTGCCGACGTAGCTGGTAAATCCTTGTTTTGATGAAAGATTCTCATTAACGGTTGATTGTCGGTTACCAATACGAATTTTCTTCCATAATAATACTGAAAGAACTTCTTAATTCCCCATACTATGGCTGTCGCTTCTTTGTCAATTTGACTGTAATTCGTTTCAGCCGTGTTTAATGATCGAGATGCAAAAGCGATAGGCCTCTCCGAGCCGTCAGGCATAATATGCGAAATTGCTACCCCCAGACCAGTGGGTGATGCGTCTGTTGCCAACACTAGCGGTAATTTAGAATCGTAAGGTACCAAAACTTTAGTACTTGTTATATCTTTTCGAAGTGAGTTAAATGATTCATCGCATTCCTGATTCCACTGAAACGGCGTGTCTTTTTTCAAGAGTTTGTATAACGGGTGCAGTTTTGTTGCTATGTTGGGCAAGAATTTTTGATAATAGAGCACTAATCCTAAAAATGTACGTAATTGTGACACATTTAGTGGTTTTGAAGTATTGATGATTGCGTCTATTTTTTCTGGTAATGTGTGCAATCCGTTGCAGTCTATTTGATGACCTAGGTAAGTAATGTTGTCTTTGAAAAATCTGCATTTCGTTCTATTAAGGTGTAAATTGTTACTTCGTAATCGGTCCATTACCTTTGCCAATCGTTGGAACAACTCTTCTACTGTACTGCCCTGTACGGCAATGTCGTCGAAAAAACAAACTACTCCATCTAGGTCTTGTAATGTTTGATCCATAAATCGCTGCCAGGCACTTGGTGCTGTTTTCACTCCGAACATGAGTCGTTTAACTTTGTAAACGCCCTTATGCGTTGATATCGCTTGTAACATCGAAGTTTCTTCATCCACTGGCATGTGTAGATATGCGTTTGAAATGTCCAAATTACAAAAATATTTCCCGCCATTCATCTTATTAAAAATATCGTCGATAATTGGTATTGGGTAACAATCGTCTTTGATGAGTTTGTTAATCGTTGCATTGTAGGCTGCGCATAATCGTATGCGTCCATCCTTCCTCATCACTGGAACAACCGGTGTACCCCATGACGAATGTATCACTTGTTCAATAATCCCTAAATTTTCGAGACGTTGAATTTCCTCTTCCACTTTACTTCTGATTGCATACGGAACTTGTCTTGGCTTCATAAAAATCGGTTGAACAGCTGGATCCGTGAGCTTGAATTTGTATTTAATATTGGAAATTTCCCCAACGTCATTAGAAAAGACATCTTTATACTTCTCCAATAATTGCTCTAATTTTTCGTGGCTTTGATTTTGTTCGACCTCTATTCGTTGTATCTCTTCTAATTTGACTCGTTGATTCATTAAACGTATCCAATCTCTACCAAATATTGCATCAACTTTATCATCCACAATATAAATTGTTCTCATTGCAGTTTTGTTTCTGAAATGTACTGAGACGCTTGCTATTCCTATTGATCGGACAATTTCACCGGTATACGTTTTCAATTTAGTCGTAGTCGTTTGTAATTTTATACCTGGACATACCTTCTTAAATTGATTGAGTGACATCGTTGACACCGCTGCTCCCGTATCAAGTTCCATTTGGCATTGGTTATCGTTTAGTCGTACTTGTATCATTAGCTTACCGTTATCCGCATTGATCGAGTTTACCGTTGCTAGTTTTCGTATTGTGCAGAAATCCTCTTCTTCTGTGTCACTGGAGTTATCCTTTCGCCAATTCTGTATTTGGCGTTGGTTTTTGAATTTAGTTTCTTTTTTTCCTAGACATACCGATTGTATATGCCCTTTTTTTCCGCAGGCGTTGCATGAACTTTGTTTAGCGTAACAGGTATCGGCTTTGTGGCCTTCCTTTCCACATCGATAACACTTCCCTTGTAGATGCGACATGTAACTACTTTTACGTCCTCCTGTATCTTGTGCTTTCCAAAAGTTGGTTGTTTTTATCGAATCATTTCGTACCGCATTGATTGTAATATTTTCAGGTTGCATTTGCTGAGCTTCCTTTTTCGATATTTCTATAACGTTTGCCATTTTCACCATTTTGTCGAATTTGACTGTAGTCTCCTGTTGGAGTAACTTTTCGCGTATACTGCTATCTCTGATACCTCGAATGAATTGAGATCGTAAGTGCGTATTAATTGTTGATGCACTGCAGCCTTCGCACTTGAATTCGCAATTTATGGTCATCTTTTTGAGTTCTGCCACATAATCCGAAATTGTCTCACCTTCATGTTGTAATCGAAGCTTGAATTTATGCTGTTCTGCTATTATACTAGCTTTAGGTGAGAGGTATTCTTTCAGCCGCGTAACTAGATCGGCGTATGTCTTCGTATTTGGAACATCTGGTGCTGTAAGTTTGGTCAGTATCGTATAAACCTTTGGACTTAAACAACTAATTAAAATTCTTATTCGAATTTTATCACATTCAGGCGTCGATCCTTGAATTCCTTTTAGTTCAAGATGGTTATCTAGCCTTTGTAAGTATGAATCGAACGTTTCATTATTCTCCTCGTATGGTTGTAAGTTTTCCTTAAAATCTAAATATGCCGGTGCATCCTTTTTTTGATTCTCAGCTTCGGTTTGTGTTTTCTGCATGTTCATCAACATGGTCGCCATTTGTGCCATAACTTGTTCCATCGTAGTAGTCATTTTCGTAAGTTGTTATTAAGTTGCATACCGTCGCGTATAATTGAAATATTGTAGGTTCGATCTATCCTCGTCGCCAATTTGTCGTGTATGTTGAAAGGTTGAAACGTAAGTTTAAATATCGCACAGTCGAAATGTAAAGTCGCAAAGTTGAATTGTTGAAATATATATTTGTTAGTTATAAAAGTTTAATAGGTATATAGACAAATTATAACATGTGTGATTGGTACCACTTCAATCTCAGGTACTTAACTGCTGGGTTAGCTCAGGGCTAACCCAGGGAGGAATTAGTTATAGTGCATATATAACAGTTCTTCACCAGTTTCAGTTCTTTGTCTGTTTGTTCCGTTCCGGCCTTAACTTCCTTAATTTCACTCTTAAGTTGTCCTATTTCTGCTTTTATGTCCTCTACACTTGTCTTAATATCCCCGGTAAATTCCATCATCATTCTTGTGAGGGCATCCATTTTTTCTTCCATACTTCTGTTCCCAGCTCCTAATTTTACTCTTGGTGAATTTCGTTTTTCGCTCTTGCTTTCTTCTCTCTCACTTTCTGATGTACACCTCGATGTAATCGGTGATCTCTATGTGCTCTTGCTTTTTCTAAATATATCGCAATCTGCCAGTCTTTTTCTGCCGGTTTCTTCGGCTATTGATCCTTCACTTCCCCCTCACTCCCTTCTTTCACCATCTGCTTCACACAGTCTACTTTCACTTGATTCCTGACAAGTTGTGTATGGTTTCTCACCCGTGCGATATCGTCAGATTTGTTTTGTTTAATAGTCTTTTCCCTTATATGGACAAAAATAGTACTGTTCTCCAGGTTCTACCCAGGTCGACCCTTCGGAGGTCACAGCTTCTCACTTGAGTCCTGTCAACTGTTCAACTGATCAAACTGATTCAAATGATCAACTGTCCAAAACTTCATTCACCGAAACAACAACAAATTTGCTCTTTCTTGGGCCTTACTATATGCAACCAACACGACCGTCTGATAACTACTTCTATTCTAACCTCTTATCTATCGTCGCTTTTCTTCACTTTTATTTGGCTATTCTTTTATGTCCTCAACCACTTTTTCTTCCATTCACTCTACCTCTCCCTTCAAACACTTTTCACTAATTTCCGCACGCAAATCCCAATTATCGGAGCTGTCAAAAATTTTAATCAATTATTTCAATAAATTAAATAAATAAAACGTAGCCTTTCCCTCCAAATATTACGTTAATATTAAAAATTAACAAAATAATAATTAATGCTGTGATTACCAGTGGAGGCTCGTGACTTATTTTTTCTGGCCTTTCATTTTCAACGATTGAAAATTCGATTGCAGAAAAGAGGGCACGTGCCCTTATACCTTTTAGCGTAAAGGCCTAAAGTCCGCACTTGAATAATTAATTTAGCGTTGAAGATACAGATAGATATATTAATAAAAAAGTAAGTTTAAATACTTCTTAGTAAAATTGTTTGTTTTGTGTCAAATTGCAGCCGAGCGCTAGCGTCAAAACGAATTTATTTCTTCCGATTAGGCGGTGGAAGGGAGGCTAAAATAATTTAATTTCGCGTATCGATTACCTATGGGGGGGGTCAACTAAACTACTCATCAGTGGACGATCGTAGTTTGTTATGATGAGGGGGACTATAAATTAAGTTTAACACTTTTTAAGAAAATGTTTTAAATCTGTGCTATCGTTTATAGTCCAAGAGACGTCAGATTGTCCAATATTTTTCCCCTATTCCCATTCTCCATTTCTTTTCTTGCGACTTCTCTTATCTTGTCCTGTATATTTAGTTCATTCCTGGTCAGATCGCTGTCTATATAGATTCTTTCACCTCTCAGCTTGTTCTTATTTCTCAAAATCTTCATCTTGTCCTCCCAAATATTCAGTTTCACCACTATCGCCTTGCTTTCACTGTCCTTTCCTATTTCGAAGGTGTCCATTATTTCGACTTCCACCTCCATCTTATCTTTCAGTAGAGAATTTACTGTTTGTTTCGGATTGGACCCATTTGTTATCCGCAGTCCTTTTATTATTACGTTGTTACGCTTTCTAGTACTTTCTTGCGTTTCATGGTTTTTCTCCATCTCTTCGATTCTCTTCTCCAATTGTTCCTTTTGTCTTTTCCAGGTTTCTTTTCTTTTCTGTAGTATGGTATCTATATTTTCTAGTTTTTCGACGGTCTGTTCTGCGTCTTCTTGGATTTGTGTCACGTCTTTCTTTAATTTGGTTACATCCTGTTTGGTCTCTTTTAGGCTAGATCCCATTTCCAACATAAAGTTCGTCAACATTTCCGTGAGTCGGTCTATTTTCTCTTCCATTCTTACATTGTTTTCTGTTAATTTTTTATTTTCTCGGCGATCTCCATTTTCGCTTTCGGTTCCTTCTCTTTCTGATTCATCAGTCGTCTTACTTTGCCCCTTTGTGGTTGGTGATCTAATCATTTTCTTGCTTCTCCTGAATATATCTTGAGAAGCTAGTCTTTTTCTGCTATTCTCTTCTGTTGTTGAATCGTCGCCCTCCATGTCGGATGTTATCGTTTTTGGGTTTTGTATTGTTGTACTCATCTTGCTTTCAGCGTTTCTGTTCTGTGGTTTTTCACTACTGCGCGATACTGTTGTGTGGTCAATTCTTGGTTATTTCTCTCTGGTATCGATGCGGTGAGCTATCACTTTCTGTATCCAGTATCGTCGACCTTGTTTACGATCACGCGGTGTTTATCTCGCCTCTAAATTCTCTCTTAGCTTATCTTACGTAAATGGTTTCTCGCCGGTTCTCGCTGTTGTTGTTCTTTTGGTCTTTGTTTCTTTATACGTGTTTGTTTACATGTTAATCGTATTCCCCCCGCTAGGACTGTTTGTCGGGTTAATCCCTCGAAACCCACAATCCTCTGGAGGAACTCAATATATCGTTTACTTGTTTATATTTACCGAAAGTTAGTTTACCTTGTGTAGACCTTCCCGTCAGTTTTCTGCCTTCTATACTTATGTGCTTGCACGGTTGTCTAACCTTTTACTAAATTTCCTCCTTATCTTCAGATTAATTTCTATTTTCAAAAACCGTTTTTTCGCTTTAGATTGCTTTAAGGGCTCGCCACATAACCTGTGCTGTGCTATGCCAATGTCAAACATTGAAGTAGAAACTTAAGGGCTCGCCCCATAGCCTGTGCTGTGCTATGCTATGCTCTGTGTTATGTCAACACAAACGTTGAACAATGTCATGGTCATGCGCAAAATAGCATAGCAACTCATAACAAACTATGTGAACGTAACTATTGAAACCCTATGTTTCTACTTCAATGTTTGACATTGGCATAGCACAGCACAGGCTATGTGGCGAGCCCTATAGGGTTTCAATAGTGACGTTCACATAGTTATGAGTTGCTATGCTATTTTGCGCATGACCATGACATTGTTCAACGTTTGTGTTGACATAACACCAAATACTATAGACTTAAGTCTATAGTATTTGATAACACAGAGCATAGCACAGGCTATGTGGCGAGCCCTTTAGATCTATATCCCTCTCCGCTAATACACTCTATGGGGTTTTTTCTCTTCGCTCTATCTCTCTATCACTCTTCTATCAATAAATCAACCAAAATTCGCTCAAAAATCCACTCACAATTCTCCTTTACATAACCTCTTATTTTTACCGTTAACCGTTATCACCCAGAAGATCCATAAATTTTAATTTTTGCTATTTTATAAATTTTAATAAAATAGCAATTATACTTGAAAAGCAATAATTAATATGATCCAAGTAGAAGTGGGTGGCACGTGAATGGAGAGGGGGGAGGGGGTGTAACTAAAACGTGATATTTGTAGAAATATGATTGCTTATAGTCATAATTTGATAATCAACGGTATAAACAAAGGAGTTATAAAAAAATCCCGAAAGTGGAAACCAAATCGGATTAAAGATTTTTGAAAAAATAAGATACATTTTTGATTAATGAATCAACAGGGTACCCAACCAATTTGAGTTTTAAATTCCCTGACTTTCCCAGGATTGTATAAGAAAAATTACAGTCATTATAAAAAAATACCCCCCCCCCCCCTGCTCATCATTTATCCCTACATATTTTCATATCGTTAATAGGTTTGTTCGTTTTAGCAACACTTTTTACACTTTTGTACAAAGTGTGCACTTTTCTGTTCGTGCTAGCAGAGCGCTCTGTTCGTGTTATAAAGTGTAGCTACACTTAGTTGTACTTTTCGACACTTTCCACACCTGCTCCAGAGCAGGTGTGCAAGTTAACACTTAATTTTGATTGGCTGTTATTGGCGGTAAGTTATTTAAAATTTTATTTTAAATTTAGTTATTTTTTAAAATTTATTTAAAATTTAAAATACAAATTACAAACCTAAAAAATAAAAGTAAACCGTTAAAAATGTCTTATACCTACTGTATGAAACCTAGTAGTTTGTCTCTAATTTATTACAACTTGCTCAACTTTTATATATTTTATTTATTTATTCAATAATTTATTTATTTATTCAATAAAATGGGTACTAATGTTAAAACAGCGTGGTTAATTCGAGATGCGAACGGAGACATTCCAAACACAGACGGCTTTGTGACTTGTATATGTGATGGTAAGTTTGTTGGCGTTTTTTTATAGCATTTTACTATTACATTATAGATGGATCGCTATTTCAACTGGTTAGCGCTGAAATCACATTCGAACATGATGTGTTTCGTTGTGAAGTGGATGGCAACAAGTTAGGTTAGGTACCAACACAAATTTGATTTGCTTCTCAAGGAGGGATTACACTTTTGCGTTCGTGTTAAACGCACACTTTCGGAAAAAAGTGGGAGTGTAAATTACACTCGGCCACACTCGAGTGTAAAAAGTGTTGCTAAAACGAACAAACCTTATATTTTATTATAAAACATGTATAAATACATATTTTTGCATAAAATTTTTTACACAAATTTTTAAAAATATAAAATATTTTTTAAAGATTAAACGATATTTTTGCTTGGATTAAGTAATTAAGTTTTGAAGTTTGTTGCATATTTTTTCAGAAAAATATTCAAAATTCGCTGACAATTCGAGATTTTTCCCGTTTTCCCTGACTCAAAAAAATTCCCTGACCTTTCCAGGATCGTATAAGAAAAATTCCAGTTATTATAAAATATACCCCCCCCCCCTGCTCATCATTTATCCCTACATATTTTCATATCATTAATATTTTATGATAAAACATGTATAGATACATATTGTTGCATAAAATTTGATACACAAATATTTTTAAAAATATAAAATAGTTTTTAAAAATTAAAAGATATTTTTGCTTGTAATAAAGTAATTAAGTTTTGGAGTCTGTTGCATATTTTTCCAGAAAAATATTCAAAATTCCCTGCCTGACAATTCGAGATTTTCCCGTTTTCCCTGACTCAAAAAAATAAATTATATTTATGCCAGTGCTTTTAGAAACTTGGTAGTTAATCAAATTTTTCGGGATTCCAAATACTCGACAATTTTTCTTAAATATTAAAAACCGCAGAATTTAAGAAAATAATGGCACCTGTTTATCGCTGCGAAACTAAGCGAGATAGCGAAAAATTTACAGGAAGTTTTTGTAGAACATACAATTATCTAAAAAAACGTTTCCTTTTTTTGTTATTTTTTCTTCCTGGAGAAAAAATAGGTTCCACGTTTTCTATTTCCTGAACAGAAGCATTTTGGATATGTGTGAGGCTGATCCGAGAAAAATTTATATGTAAGTAGGTACTTTAAAATTTATTATAATTTTATTATTTGATATCATATTTCTGCAAATTTCACGATCATCATTTCTCCCCACGTTTTCAATACCTTTTTTTTTTAACAAGTTAAGTAAAATATATTTGACGTGAAGTTATAAAAATATAATTTAAATAATTTAACTGATGAAGTGATCTTTTAAATGTTTCATCATTCCAAACGTACGGAAGCGTTTCACCCCAACCACTTTGAACAGGGCATCGTCACAAATTGCGTACTGTCTATTTTTTGGATCGTACAAATTCTTTTCCTTTATGATGGCCCATACCTTCTTCACCACCTCGTGACGTGACATACTGCTTTCTCCAACGAGCGCCGCCAATTCCGGGGACAAGGTCAAAGATTTGGTGTAACCGCTACTACCTCTCTTACCTCCACCTCGCTTCTTGGGGCCCATTTGTGTCTTTGCCTTAGATTTAGGTTTAGATTTTTTGGGAGAATATTCTTCCTCAGATTTACCTTCTTCGCTAGGCTCGCTCGCTTCAGACTGGGAACTCTTCTTGGCCTTCTTCGCAGCAGGCAGCTTCTTTGCGGCACCGGTCAAAGCACGTTTCGACCCCTTCTTGTCATCCTCTGATGCTTCTTCATCATCGTCACTGGCTTCTTCTTCCTCCTCATCTTCCGCCTCATCAGACACAGTCTTCTTAGCCTTTTTCTTGTTGTTACTTTCCTTCGAATTAACAATTTCTATAACTAAGCTGTCGATTTCGGCTTTGCGAGTCAACAAATTAGCGTTTAATTTTTACTCCAACTGTGTTCGCACCTTCTTCGCAGAAGTCGATGCTAAATCGGCGTCCTTCAAGATAGCGGTAATTTCCTTGCGGAGATCTTCCTTCCAGATGTCTGCCATTTCAACTGCAAAAGATGAATCTGTTTCCAATACCTAAAAGTATAAAACTCAACATTATTCTTCGATCAGTATTTTTTGAGATATTAACAATTGAAGCAAAAAATGTGGCGTTGAGACAGTGGCGTACCTAGGGGGGGGGGCGGTCCGCCCCGGGCCCCTTTACCAAGGGGGCCCCACCCAAAAATAAATAATTCCATGTTCTCAAGAAAAAAAAATGGTTATTATATTTGTTCCAAAAACAACTTTTATTGTGTTCACTTCAACACAAACATTGTTTCGATGCATTCCTATTCTATTATTTACTTACTGATACTGTAACTGTTTTGTAAAAAGAAAATTTGTTATATGTTGAAATAATTAAAGTTAATGAAGATCAAAGTGAAGTATTTCTCTGATTTTCCTTGAAGCAACCAGAATATTATAAGTGTAAGTGAGCGAGCTCGTTCGTGGCTCAGTCGTTCAGAGAGCGTCGGTTTCGGAACTGCGTTGCGTCGTGCTGAACGTCGTAGATTCAATTGTTCGAATTCGGGCTCTTACGATAAAACTTTTTATCAGTTTAACATTTTTAACAGTAATGATAATTGATGACCTCGGACTGCACGAGTTTGTTCCCTTATTCTATCTATAATTTCTCTGCACAGGGCATTAGCTTATGGAAGACGGTTAGATTAAGGCAAAAAAAAGGCTAGCCACATTAAAAGTGATAAATGTCCTTTTTTGAGGGTGAGGGGGGGGGCCTACAAAATAAATCCGCCCCGGGCCCCAAGTGGTCTAGGTACGCCACTGCGTTGAGAGTGTTAAGTTTTACCGTACTAATAAAAAAAAATTGGAGGTGAAAATAATTTTTTGAATATTGAGAAATTATATTTATGCCAGTGCTTTTAGGATTAAACGAGAAAAGGCTCTAGAGGAACGAATATATTTAAAAGAAAAATTGTTAAAAAAATTGTAATTGCGAGAAAATTTAAAAAAAATCAAGCTCAAACAAAAGGTAAAAAAATGAAAATTGATTTATAGATTTTAATTATACAAATTATTACTACCTATAAGATATTATACTTTTATAAATTCCACGTGTTTAATTCATCCCCCCGCCCCATCACTTTTCACATGCTTTTAACTACAATTTTATAAAGATTTTGAGTTGTTGTAATCAGGATTACGAACTCTTCGAAAACTATCTGAAAAAAGGACGTCTTCCATTTGATATTGTCGGTAAAACACCAAAGTCACGAATGTGGTTTTTTATTTTTTTGAACTTACAAAAGTTTTAAATTTAAAATTCTGAAAAATTAAGTTTAATATTAATAAAGCTTATCAACAAGTAGTCTTATCTATAAAAACCAAACTATTTCTCATTATGCTATTTTTGACAAAAAATTGGAATAGTTTTGGTACTAAAATTGATTAGATTGGTGTATTTAGTCTAAAATTTAAAAATTGTCACATTCGTGACTTTGGTGTTTTACCGACGATTATGGAAGACATCACTAATTTACTGTCTACATTAAAAGTTGAGCTATAATTCAAATGAGGTGACGTGCCCCTAGATTTTTTTCAAATGTTGTACTTATATCTTGTTGAACACATTTTAACGATCACTAACGAACGATTAAATTTACGAACAAACAAAAGTACAAAAATAGAACAATAGTTTTGACCAGTACTTTCCGAGATGTTAACAATTGAAGCAAAAAATGTGGCGTTGATAGTGGTAAGTTTTACCGCGCCTATAAAAAATTAAATTGGGGGTTGTTGAGTAAACCTTCAACTACGGCAGGCGGGAATATTCCGAACAACCTTCACTTGTAACAATTCAATAACTCCAAAACAAATATACGGCCGTAAGCTACTTATTATTCGTTTATTCAGTTAGCAATTATTTCTTGAAGATATGTTGAAAATTTAAATAGTCGTACGCAGGGGCGTACTATCTTCGGCGGGTGACCAGGTCCGTATCGGCGATAAATCTAACGACCAGCCAGGGCTGGAGTTTCTGCGACATGCTCCCCTTGGGTAGGTATACTGAACTTCTTCTGAAGAATTCTGTTTACCCAGTACGTCCGGAACGGCGGCTTTGGCGGCAGATCTTTCACACGCACCACGTGGCGTCTTGATCGTGACGCGTTGAACCTGATTAGCTTAATTTGATTGGTTGGCTTCCCATTGGTAGTCTTTAGCAAGAGTATTTCGCTTTCATAACAATCAGCTTGTGCTTGGCGGAAAATCTCTAATTCAGCTTCTTGCGTTTCTTCTTTAACTAGTTCTCCTTTTCCGGTTCCTATCCTAGCTCTTCGTGCTTTCTTAAACCATCTTAAGGCCCATGCTTGTGAACGCAGAATACGATTCCACCGTGAGAGGCGTTCATATTTTGGCACTAGATTTGACGTCGTACACTCGGAATGGAACGCCATTGTGACAGCTTCTTCCGTAGTTTCCGCATCTAGGTTACTCGGCCTGTGAGCCGGCTATTCGACTTCGGGCAGATACAGGACTTCGGGTCCCGTGAACCACCGAAATTTTGAATTTATCTTCGGTTGCTCTTTCCATTTAGTACGTTCGTCTGCCACATTGTATCTTGTAGGAACCCAGCGCCATTCAAGAATTTCTCCTACCCGAAATGCTACAAATTGTCGATATTTCCGATGTTCTGATTTCAGCCATGACAAAACGTAGATGGAGTCCGTCCAAAAGAATTTCTTGTTTGGTTGCACGGAGTGACCCATCGCAACCGACTTGCTTAATCGTGCGCCCAAGACCGCGGCCTGCAGTTCTAATCGCGGAATTGACATTGGTTGTTGGGAAGCGACCTTGGTTTTAGCGCTTATTACGAGAGTGCACGTAACTGTAAAGTGACAATCGAAGCGAAAGTAGACCACAGCTGCGAATGCGTTGATCGAAGTATCTACAAACACATGCATTTGCAAGTTTGTATACGAACTTGGCGCGTAACATCTAGGAATCTTGATCTCTCGAAGCTTCGGTAGCGTCCTCGTCCATATCACCCATTTTTCGTGCTGTTGCTTGGTAAACGGTTGATCGCAAGCCACTGCCAAACGCCATATTTCTTGCAGAAGGATCTTAACGTATACCAGGAAGTAAGAGACTAATCCTGAAGGATCGAAAACCAAGATTAAAGTTCGCAGGACCTCGCGTTTGGTGGGATTTCTTCGACCGTCTAGGATATCAGGAGGCACTCGATCGACATTCATCGCGTAGAAGAAGGAGTCGTCTTTGGTTGACCACCACATGCTGAGAACCTTTTCCCCATTCGAATTGCCATCAAGGTTCAGGCTTCCGTCCACCCTCTCGATTCCCAACGATCTAAGTACTTCAGGAGAGTTTGAAGCGAAATTCCTGATTTCAAATCCGGCCGAGGCGTGAATTCGTACAACGTCCCTAGCTATTGTAACTGCTTCTTCTTCTGTGTCAAACCTGTCAAGCCAGTCATTGACATAGTGGTTCTCTTTAACCGCCCGGGCCGCTCGTGGACAACTTATAGCGAACTGTTCGACGTTCAGATTCTTGACATAGTGAGCGGTGCTTGGTGAGCATGATGCGCCGAACGTCATTACTCTCATCACGTACACTACTATTTCGCCATTTGGATCACCATCTCGCCGCCACAGAAAACGTTGAGCTTGTTCATGGCGAAAAATTAATTTGATATTAATAACAACAATTTTTATTTTATAATTTACAACGCATACGCTAGTGTAAATCAACAAGTACCCATTAGCTCACTTTGATCATGTGATATCATTCTAGTACTATACGAAGTTGAGATAGAATAAAATAATATCGGTAATAACTAAACTTGGACCCTTAAATTTTATATTTTCTCATTGGATATAGAACAATTTCGGTTTAAAGAAAGCATAACCTAAATATTAACAAAAAGTGGACATAGAACACTCTAATTCTTAGGCGTCGATGTGTTATAATAAAATATTAATGATATGAAAATATGTAGGGATAAATGATGAACATGGGGGGGGGGGTATTTTTTATAATGACTGGAATTTTTCTTATACGATCCTGGGAAAGTCAGGGAATTTTAAACTCGAATTAGCTGGGTACCCTGTTGATTCATTTCATCTTGGAAAGTACTGGTCCAAAACTAATGTTCTATTTTTGTTCGTAAATTTAACCGTTCGTCAGTGATTGTTAAAATGTGTTCAACAAGACATACAACCTTTGAAAAAATCCAGGGGCACATTACCTCATTTGAATTATAGCTCAATTTTTAATGTAGACAGTAAATCAGTGACGTCTTCCATATCAGATGGAAGACGTCATTCAAATTTTGATAAATAGCTACCACTTTTTTTCAGATAGTTTTTGAAGAGTTCGTAATCCTGATTACGACCACCCAAAATCTTTATAAAATTGTAGTTAAAAGTACTTGAAGAGTGATGGGGAGAGGAGGATGAATTAAACACGTGGAATTTGTAAAAGTATAATATCTTATAGTAATAATTTGTATAACTAATATCTATAAATCAATTTTCACTTTTTTACCTTTTGTTTGGGCTTGATTTTTTTTAATTCTTTCGCGAGTGCAATTTCTTCAAATTTTTTCTCGTGTGCAAGTTGTCTCAATTTTTTCGCAAGTGCTTTTTTTTCTAAACTTTTCGCAATGTTTCTTAATGTTTTCTCGAGTGCAATTTTTCTCAATTTTATCGCGAGTGCAACTTTTTCAGATTCTTTCGCGAGTGCAATTTTTTGAACTATAACGCTTTCATGTATAATTTTGCCCGAATGATATCTGTCGTTTTTTCGTTGCTTTAGAGCCGTTTCTAATAACATTAAATCATTTTTGAGTGCTTTTAGTTTCTTTTCACTTACATCTGCACTTTTATGATTGTTTTCAACTGGTAACTTCTTTGTAGTTGTCTTCCTAGAACACACAGGTTCTACACCAAGAATTTCAATTGATGAATCCGAACACTTTCTAGCTATTTTTGGCAGTACCTGGTTAACAGATTCTTCACTTTCGATTAATGGGCGTTTATTATTTATATTTTTGGCATTATCAATTACTTCCGTTTCGGTTTCAACACTTGCCACATTTATGGTAACATTCAACAACACATATTTGGAACTGCTGTTATCCACATTTATTAGATACTGAATTGATTCCATTATCGAATTTGATAGACTTCCATCTTCAATTTCCTTTTCATCCACAATTTTTTTTATTTTCAAAGTTGACTCTGAAAATGGTTTTGCAGACATTTTTCAATACTTCTAAAATTAGAGAGTTACATCCAAGCTTCTTAACCAAATTTTAATTACATACCTAGTTTTCAATTTCAATCCTTTGATCCCACCCAACATTTATATTAGTAACTGCAAAACTTCTGTGTTTAATGAAATGTTAGGTTAAAAATATCAGTGGCGTATCATCAAATTAAGGCTTACAAACTTAATAAAAATGTTGTACACACAACATTACATTTTTAAATGTCACTTTTTTCTGCGATTGACATGGTTTTATCGTGTTTTGTTTTTGAGCTGTGACGTCATCGTAAATGTTTTTAAATGGCAACTCATATTTTTCTTTACGAATTTGGAAAGAGCACAATATTTTGAGTATAAAAATTAAAAAATACCCTGACCTTAAAGAGAAAAGTTTTCAAGGTAATCAGTCCCAAAGTTAAAAAGGCATTTAATCAATAGGGAAGATGCATACATTTTTTTTATAGCGTAGTTGGATCAAAAATAACTAAATATACTATTAATTAATGCTATTTAATTTATTTATTTTCGTTTTGATAATAATTTAAAAAATATTTAAAAATCCGTCAATTTGAATTGAAGGAAACGACCACGCTTATCGGGGTTATTGTTATTGTGCCGTGTGACGTCAACCAACGGCGTTGCGTTTAAGGTCACATGATTTATTTTAAACTATCATTCAATTTTAAAATGAATTATTTATAACAAAATACAATAAATAGAAGTTATTTTTGCTGATTTGATATTTAATATATAGGATTAATCGGAAAATACTGTTTTAACTAAATTTTTTTATTCATGCATGTTCCCTATTCTTACTTCAATAAATTAAATAAATAAAACGTAGCCTTTCCCTCCAAATATTACGTTAATATTAAAACTTTACAAAATAATAATTAATGCTGTGATTACCAGTGGGGGCTCGTGACTTCTTTTACTGGGAGGGCACCACATTTAAAGAAAAAGGAAATTATAAATTTCCTGTATTTTTGTTACCCACTTAATATTATTATTTTTGAATATTTGTTGTTTTCGATTTCAGATATGAGGGCACGTGCCCTTATGCCTTTTAGGGTAAAAGCCTAAAGGCCGCACTTGACTAATTAATTTAGCGCTAAAGACACAGATAGGTATATCAATAAAAGAACAAGTTTAAATACTTCTTAGGAAAATTGTTTATTTTGTGTCAAATTGCAACCGAGTGCTAGCGTCCAAACGAATTTATTTCTTCCGATTAGGCGGAGGGAGGGAGGCTAAAATAATTTTTTTCTCGTATCTATTACCTGTATGGGAGGGGGTCAACTAAACTACTCATCAGTGGACGCTCGTAGTTTGTTATTATGAGAGGGACTATAAATTAAGTTTAACACTTTTTAAGAAAATGGTTTAAATCTGTGCTATCGTTTATAGTCCAAGAGACGTCGTATTGCCCAATATTTAGCGGCGTAACTCTGACTATGATGGTACGAGCGTTGTATTTGCTTAAAAAAAACTGACGTGGCCATCGACATGCCTTTCTGAATAAAAGTAAATTTCATTAATAATGTTTTTTAAAGGTGCATGTTAATTACCCCCCCCCCCCAAATCGGCTATGTCATAAAATTGGTATCAAATCTTAGAGCATCGATGAGCATTCATTATTTTCGTTTGAGCTTCAAAGGTCGCGAAGGTATAAGCAAAAATCTTTAGGGACACTGTAGACAAGATAGCACCCCCCCCCCGAATCTAATTTTTGGGTAAATTTGGTGTCAAACGTTAGAGCATCGTTTGCCCCTCAAGAGTTTCGATTATTTTCGTTTGAGCCTCAAAGTTCGCGGAGTTATTCTCGAATTTCTTGGGGGGGGGTGCACTGGAGACATGTTTTTATATTTTACTTCCCATTTTGAATTTATGAGTACATTTAATGTCAATCGTAAGATCTTCAATAATCATCATTTTAATTTAATTTTTTTACAAAGTTATGGATATTCAAATTTTCGAGAAAACTCCGAGCAACATGCGTTAACTTTAATTTTTCCGGACAAAAATTCAATCACAAATTAAAGGAATATAATACTTTAGTTGATATAAAAATCATTATTACCTTCATCGGTTTGATATTATAGATTGCGTTTTGTTTTGATCATAGGGATCTCAATATCCTTCGACACTCCTTGCCCAATCGAAAAGTAATTGAAACCAAACCTGGAATTCTAGTCTATCAAGTTCATTAATGGTATTTGTTGATTAAGCAACTGATCCTCGAAATTTAGCGTGATAAATAAAACGAGAATTGTGTAATTCACAGTTTTCGCGTCAAGTCGATCTCAAGTTTTGCAGCTCCATTAACACACGTGCATTTTTTTACGGTTAAAAATTATTTTTACGGTACTTCAAATAAATGAATTACTTCTAAAATTTTGTCACGGAATGAACCAGATGTTAAATGTTAAACGGTCAAATATTTGGCTTATTTTGCCAAACAGCTACACCAAATAGTGTACTGACCAAATAAATTTGGCTAAAAAATGCTAGGTAAATATTTGGTTATTGTTTGCCACAACAATTATTTACCTGTTTGCCAAACAGTGGACTATAGGGAATAAATATTGCCGATGGAGCGCTGCATGCAACAACAAACGTGACGTCACATGGAGTGACATTAAGGTTATAACCTTAATTCTTTGCTGTCGTTTCGAATTTTCCTGGTGAAATAATATTAAAAAATTTGTTATACTTACATATTAATATTATTTCAGCAGGATAAACAATAATCACTAACGTATAAAACCCATATGAAAACAATAAAAGTTTTATTTTTACTTTTAGTGACGTCAAATATTTAGTTGATATTACAGCCACCAGGGTGCGTACAATTAATATTTTTCCCCAATGGCGTGTGCCAAACGTGCCAAATAAGTTTAATCATATTTGCCAAACTTTTTGTATGGCTATACTAGATTTCCTTCCTGTATAAAGCTAGCACCCTCACTTTCTCGAACCAAAAATTAAAATAGTCTATAATTATGTGTAAATTTAGTGCACTTTCAGAAAATTTGTGCGCGTATCGTTTTAAAGTTATAACCGTTTTAATGGTGGAGGTGCTAGCTTTATATAAACTCAGCACCCCTACCTTAGTAAGTTGGTAATCCGTAATGCTACAAAAAAAATAAGTACCTACATCAGAATTATGTGTAAATTATATGCATTGCATTTTTACATTTTCATACTCAGAAAATTGTGATCTGTCTAAATCTGGAAAGAGAAATAAGGGTTGCAATTTAAAACAATTTAAAATTACGTCATAGTTCAAATGGAAAACACAATAAAAAAAATGTCAATGGCAGAAAAACGTTGCAATTGAAAAAAATACGGTTGACGTGTCCGAGGATTTTCTGAGAAAAACTCCCTAAAATATTTTATTGAATTTGTTCCAAACTTTACGAACTCACTCCAATTGCCCTCGCGATATGACAATTTTACTTAAAATTGATGAATACAACATAAATATGAACCTAAAAATTTGAAAAAATTTATCGCTTATTGGAACATTTTAATATAACTTCAACATATTGAAAAAACGATTATCACCTCCAATTTAATTTTTTATAAGCACGGCAATATTTAATGCACTCACCACAATTTTTTCTTCAATTGTTAATATCTCGAGAAGTATTAATCGAAGAATAATGTTGATTTTTATACGTGTAGGTATATTGACGATTTACATTACCGTTGGTGGCACCACCAGCAACAACAACATGGCTGTGTTTGGACGTATATTTCGAAATTTAAAGTCATATTCTGGTGAAAATTTGCAAACATTTCAGTATATTGTTAAATTTATTGCAATATGGTTTGGTAAGTCTTGAGCCTGAAGAATGAATTTTTATTATAATTTAATACGTCACTACTAATTTGAAATTCTCCTGCATGGTGGCGTTACGAATTCTCGACAACTCTGTTCTTTCATCAATTGTTCGTAAAGTTAACCGTTCCACAGTTATGGTTACAATGTGTTCATCCAAAATGGTATAAAGTGAAAATCTTGGAAAACATATAACATTTGAAAAACTCCAGTGACATGTGCCCTCATTTGAATTATTGCCAATCCTTGAATGTTAACGGAAAATCACTAACGTCATCCGTGTCATATGGAGTTCGCCCAATTTTTCAAATAGCAACCGCTCGTTTTTAGATAGCATTTGAAGACTCCATAATCTTGTTTTCGACCACTATAAATTTTAATAAAATAACAATTACTTGAAGAGCAATAATTTTGATCCAAGGAGAAGAGAGGGGCATGTGAATGGTGGGGGGCGGGGGGTAATTAAAAACGTTAAATTAGTAGATATATGATTGCTTATAGTCATAATTTGATAATCAACGCAACGAAAAAAATCGCGAAAGTGGTTTGTAACATAATCGGATTACAGATTTTTGAAAAAAAAAGATTTTTGATTAATGAATCAACAGGGTACCCAGCCAATTTGAGTTTTAAAATTCCCTGACTTTTCCAGGATCGTATATAAAAACTTCCAGTCTTTATAAAAAACCCCTGCTCATCATTTAGCCCTACATATTATTTTCATATCATTAATATTTTATTATAAAACATGCATAAATACATATTTTTGCATAAAATTTTTTACACAAATATTACTTTCCCATTTACGTAGTAAAGGAAAGTATTGTTATCGAGTTAAAAAAAAATTTTGAGTTAGCATTTTTCCCATGGTCTATGAGCCCATACGAATTGTTTAAGACCAATTTTGGAATGATGTCCGGATGTGTGTGTGATGTATGAAGTATGAAGTGTGATGTATGAAGTATGAAGTGTGATGTGTGGTGATTTTCTCGTCAACGTTTTCAGACAAACGCGTGCACCGATTGAGTTGAAATTTTATACACTAGTTTGAAGTAGCTGTCTAAAGAGCTGATTAGATTTTGGTTGAAAACCGTCCATTTTTAACCCCTTTTTTAGGGGAATGAAAATTGTTAAAGAGCATTGCCGCTTGCCGGTGGAACATATGGGATTGAAAATCATATCAATCGAAAGAGATTATTTTTCCGCATCTTTTGATGGGCGGAGGTAAATGTGCCACCAAATGTACCTGACCAGAAAAGGGTACCGGTAAATGTGCCACCGACCAAAAGGGTTCTTTAAATAAACACAGGTATTTGTGCCACTAACAGTGCCTTCGAATTTTGGGGTGTGCATTCGATAAGGAGGGTAATCAATCGTCAAAACCTACCCTTACGGGGCGCCGCTGCGGTTGCACCCCTCCAGGGCGGTTTTGACTCTGGTTACTAGGCTAAACATACGAGAAGGCGCCACACATCAAGAAAACCGGGATAAATGAAACCGGGATGTGAGAGACCCTCGAAATAGCATTAAAAAGTATAGTTGCGGTATGGGGCAGTAAACTATTACGGTTCACCCCCAAAAAATCGTGTAAAATAAAAAAATAATCGATGTTACATGTAGGAGATGCATCAGGTAGATGCCGTTTTCTCCGGTGGCACAAATACCTGTGTACTTTTAATATCCTAAATTCGTAGCAGGTAGAATAACATTACTGGTGGCACATTTACCTCCGCCCCTTTTGATACCCCACACTTGATATTTCCCTCTTAAATTATTGTTAAAATGCAAAAATAAAATAAGGGCTATTTAAATAAATATGGTTTGCCTTGGATAATTTTGATCTGTCAAAGTGATTTGTATTGTTCATTACTATAATTTAATATTTTAACTTACTTTTATTACCATATTATGTAGTTAATACCAAACTAATTTTTTAATTACTTATAAAAAATTAATTCTGACGTCATTACGCCCATAGTTAAAATTTTATTGCATATAGACGGCACGGCATTCCGCAAATTTCTAATTTTTTTTGGAAAATGTCAATTTTAAAAATTTTTCAATGCAAACATGTTATATAATTATTGTTAAAATGAAAATATAAAATAAGTGCTTTTAAAAAATATGAGTTACCATGTTAAATTACAAATTAAATTTCGTAACTTTGATATCTCAAAGTAATTTGTGTATTTTATCGAGTTAAAAATTGTTTTGTGTTAACATCTGTTTTATTAATATTTAATATAATATAAAGTGGAATCTACTAAATGGGAAAGTAATGTGTTGTCACATCAGATTTTTTAAAAAGCAAAAGATATTTTTGCTTACAATAAAGTAATTAAGTTTTGAAGTCTGTTGCATATTTTTCAAGAAAAATATTCAAAATTCCCCGACAATTCGAGATTTTTTCCGTTTTCCCTGACTCAAAAAAATTCCCTGACCTTTCCAGGATCGTATAAGAAAACTTCCAGTCATTATAAAAAACACCCCCTCCCCGTGCCCATCATTTATCCCTACATATTTGCATATCATTAATATTTTATTATAAAACATGCATAAATACATATTTTTGCATAACATTTTTTTCACAAATATTTTTAAAAATTTAAAATATTTTTTAAAAATTAAAAGATATTTTTGCTTTAAACTCATGTCGACCACTTCGGAAATCCTTCGCCTATGCATTAGACCAGCACTGCACGATGGTACCTAGTTAAAAAATACGTCGTTCAAACTTAATAAAAAAAAACATAATAATATAATATTAATAATCAATAAAATACCAAATTCAAACGTTCGTATCCATAACCACGCGTGCGAGCGTGAAAGATAAGATTGCCCTTTATCATCTCAATGCAAAAATACTAAAGCTGCAGACAAATAACAAACTCGGCAAAAACGTTATAATCAAAAATGCAAGGCAAAGGAAAAACCAAAATGTTAAAACAATAGAAAAAAAAACAATTAATTAATTAAATCAAAATGATACGAAATACCTTCAGACGTCTGGTCAGGTCCGCACCTCCAAAATTCTGCGTCGGATCCCCAAAATATTCCAGAACGGACGGTACCTCGGTGCTCGAGAATTAATGCAGCGAAAATCAACAGGATCCCCAAACTACCGTGGGTGGTTGATCTTATAATCAAACTTGGTTCCACTACGATCACCTCATACGATGCACTCGCCAACACAACCTTTCGGCTCCACAGCCCCGACCAGAGTGTCCTATTATCTTTTTCCAGTTCGCGATTATATCCATTTCCCAGTTCGACCGCTACAAACTAGGTGGCGGGAGAGGTACCAATAATTCAAAAATTGTAATGAATCTAAAATTCCTTACACAGGATCACGGTGTATAATAGCACAGATAACTTACTACAGATAGCTCACGCTATACAATTTCCTCAAATTGTGCAGGTTGCCTATGCAGCAGGGATTTTTAGTTATCTTTAAATAAAAAAGGTAACCCACAGTAACAAGACAGGTAAAAGCACGGTAAAAGGTACTTATCAAGATTAATATTTGTACCTGTCAAGGGTTAGTTTTGCATGTACAGTATATTACGGTATTAATTATCAAACATTTATTTGTAGATTTAAGGTTTCCAAAAATAAATAAATTTTTTAACATTTTATCTGTATCAAAATAAATTTTATTGTACATTATAAGTTTATTATACAAGGTCATTATTACAATCCAAAAAAAAACAAAAAATGAAGGAAAGATACCTATTTATACATTTTTAAAAATTTTTAATTTTTGATTATTTGAGCAATTTGATTTACTATTGGCTGTGCTTATTGCCCACTTACAATGCTTAAATAATTTAACATTTAATAATAAGTCTATAAAATAGTTTTCATGTTCGTCTATAGAACAAATTACATTTTTCATATTTTTTCTTTCAAAGAGTTCTTTCATGTTTAATTTAATTGTTATGCTGGACTTATCTACATCAAAAACTTTATGAAATTTCGCCAATGAAAGAAAACCTGTATTTTTACAGGGGCGGTATTTCATGCTACATTTTAACTTTTTCTAATAAGGATAGAAAAGTCTCTAAGTTTCCAAATGGAATCAAGGACGCATCACTGGGGGGGGGGGCAATAATAATTCAATTTACGTTCCACGCAATTTTAAAGTTAAAATTATTACTAATTAAGGTACTGTGATATCATTAAGGGGCGGTATTTCAGTCTACATTTTAACTTTTTCTAATAAGGAAAGAAAAGTCACTAAGTTTCCAAATAATCAAGGACGCATCACAGGGGGGGGGGCAATAATAATTCAATTTACGTTCCACGCAATTTTAAAGTTAAAATTATTACTAATTAAGGTACTGTGATATCATTAAGGAGCGGTATTTCAGTCTACATTTGAACTTTTTCTAATAAGGAAAGAAAAGTCACTAAGTTTCCAAATGGAATCAAGGACGCATTACGGGGGGGGGGGGGCAATAATAATTCTATTTATGTTCCACGCAATTTTAAAGTTAAACATGAACAACAACTAAATTTTGCCAATGAAAAAAAAAAACCTCTATTTTTACAGACATACACCGGAATCATACAACAGCAGTCGGCTGCTAATGCAATTTTTTTCAATGTTTAAAAAGATAGCTTATTTGACTTGACTTGTATTCGAAACTCCCCCCCCCCCTTGACATAGGGGGGTCTCATTAAGGTACTGTGATTTCTCAACTATAAAAGTGATAAAATTATTCTACTATTATTACTTTGTTGTTAAAAACATTTCGAACTTTTAGATATTCCAAATTTATTTCCCTTTTTCCATTTGACTTGAGGTATTTTTATATTCATATACAAGACGTTTACAGAAAATTCTTATTTTTATTGACTAGTGTTTCATGTAACGCTGATACGGCCCTGAAGTTTATGTGAATTAAAAATTAATTTAAAAAACAATAATTAAAGAACAAAATATCCAGTGTTGGGTATCTTTAAAAGCCAAAAAAAAGTCTTTTAAATGATACCTTTTCATTTTTATCCCTTAGAAGAAAAAAATAAAAATAATTTTTTATATGTTCATTCCAAAATTCAAATCAATAAACAGAAACACAAAATGTTTGTAAAAACCCAACAGTTTTTACTACCTGAGTTAGGTAGGTAGTACCTGAGCCGCCTGGGGTTATTTTTGCCTGAGGGCTGGAAGCAAATACATGCAGCGCCTCTCTTACTTTTAACCATTGGCTTCCAAACTAATTTTCATTCGCTTCCAAATATAACTGAATAGGGACACCCATTTCTCCATAAGCGTGAGCTATCTGTAGTAAGTTATCTGTGATAATAGATTAGGTGAGGTTACAAGCACTGCTTGCACATGCCGTGAAACTGGCCGGCTATGTTAGACAAGGACAGACACACTGCCGCTAGTAGTGGTTGATTTATGCAGTAAATGAGCGATTTTTGACGCTATTTTTCGGTTTTCTCAGAATATCAATAACAAATATTTATCTCTCCGGTTGCATTCGATAGGTTTTTACATTATCTACAACTGCCTCATTTAACTTTTTTATATAGGATGCTTTGTTTTTTCTTAAATCGCAAAAAACCTCGAAAATTGGTAGTTGATTTATACAGTAAATTGAATTACTTTAAAATGTAATATTACATTTTAAAGTAATTTAATTTATAATTTCACATGTTAATAACCCAAAATATATTTATATTGACGTGTTCTTTTTGTCCACGGATCAACTATTTAATTTTTTTGAATTTTGTGAATTCAAAATTTTTCTTTAACTTTATTTTTCTTTTCCAAAAACACTTTAATGAAACACAACTCTTTCAAATATCAACTAAAATTTCGCTTTTATTTTATTTATAACAAATTCTATACAATAATTTTTTAAACTTCTCGCTCAAGCGTCCTACACACTCGACTGCTCGGCGTGGACTGCCCCCTCCTTCTTCCAACTCAAAAGTTCCTCGTCTGCGCACAAAGACATTTATCCAAATCCAAATTCCCCCTTCTTCTAATTAATTTTGGTTTACAATAATTGATTTACAAATTTTTGTTACATTTTGTCTTTTAACACGTTAATTTTTTTATTTAAAATTTTTGAAATTTATCGAAATTTGGCTAGGCATTGAAATACAGTTCAACGCCCTCTAGATTTTTAAGAAACATTGCTAATTTTAGTAATTTTGTTGGAAATCTTTCTAATTGGATTTCAATGACTTGCATGTTAAGAATTGGAGAATTTTGGAATTTTATATCAAATTTACATTTTTAAACTTAACTAAAATATTATTAACAAAAGTATTATTTATTTATTTTAACAATCACCTATCAATTATTTACAAATTTTTAACTGAACTAAAATGTTTTTATTTTTTTGAATGATAAATAGCAAATAATAATATCGAAATAAAATTAACTTTTCTAAAATTTTTATGCACACTGCATTTTAATCTTAAATCTTTCAAAATTGACTATTTCAGGCGTATTATCTTTTCTTTGAATTTTATTTAAAATTTGGATTAATATTTTTGCTGGATAAATTTTTTTGTTGGAATATTTTTCTTTCTCATCGGGCTTCTATGTTTTTCTTCTTCCGTTTATGAACGTCATTTCCGTAACTATTTCATCGTATCTTTAATTTTTTACTAATTCTTTAACAATAATTTCAATTTTTTTCATTTATAACTTTAAATTTTCCCCCCGCCCCAATTTTCTTCATTAATTTATTATTAATGGCATTCTTCATCAATTCTCCATTGATCTCATCTATTCAACTTCATTATTTATCATTATTAATTCCCCATTTATTTTAATTCATTCATTATTAATTTTTTAAATATCAAAATATCTTCACTGTCGTAATTAGTCGTCAATTATTTTACAATTTCATAATTCTTTTCTGTCCATTCATTCGCTTTCAAATTTTTCACCTTTACCCAATCAGATTGTAGCTTCTTCCAACTTTTCTTTATCCAATTTTTTTTCGATTTTGAAACATCAATTAACAATGTTTTATTTTTAAAGTTTTACAACACCAATCAATACATGTTTTATTTTATTTTATTTTTTTTTTGGAACACCTATCAATCCATGTTTTATTTTTTTATGTTACAGGAACACCTATTATTGTTTTTTTCAATCCACCAATTTTTTTATTGGTTTTGCACACGCCATTTTTGATTTTGCAGTCAATTAAATTTTTTTTTAATTTTTCAAATTTTTCACACGCCCATTAAATTTTTTAGTCAACCAAACTTTTTTTTTTATTACTTTTCAGATTAAAACTTTCAGGTGTCCATAATTTTTCTTGTCAAGGTGCAATTGCTAAATCATATAAATTTTCTGTTCTTCTTTGTTCTTATGCCTCTAGTTTTGTATTTTCTTTTTGCATATAATTTTCTAATCTTCAAATATAACCGCTTGAAACTTTTTCTTGCTTCCACCACATTAAATTTTAGATGTTCTCTTACTTCGATTGGCTTCACGTTTTCAAAATTTTCGTCAATTAATTCCTGTTCAAAATTTTCATCGTATGCTTGTATGTTTTCTTTTATTAATCCGATTTCTACCCCCATTGCTGAATTGATTTTCGTTATTATCTGGTTATTATTGGTTACTTTTTCTTCTAGCTTTTTAAATTTATTATTATTTTCTTGTGTTGATTCTTCAAAATTTATTTTTGTAACCGCGTCTTCTTGTAGTATCTTTACTTCACCATCTATTCTTTTTATCTCCTCTTGCGTTTCAACTTTTGACATTGTTAACTCCTTTATATCTCTTTTCAAATTTTCTTCAGTAGTTTTTATGATTTCTATTATTTCTTTGGCAGTTTCTTTCATATCTCCCCTCATTATTTGGAACATCCTTTCCACCTTTTCCCACGTTAAACCTTGATCCTCTTCGTAATTCATTTTGTTTTGAGAATTTTAATTTTTTAAAAACTAATTTTATTCCCAAATTAATCCACATGTGGTTATTTTTATTAATTTCAAATGTTTTATCTTTTATTTGCACGTGAACGCGGCATCTGCGTTTTCGAATATTCCAACGCAACAGTTGCTTTTAATTTATTGTTCGCAAATGTTAAATGTGGTTATTTATCATAACGGCCTTAAATTTTTACACCAAATGTTGTTTTTGTTTATGCACGTTTATTCACTTTATTAATAATGTTGCAATAATCGCTCTTACCTTAGGGTAATTTTTCGTGGTCGTGTGTTTCGAATCTCCACTTTGAGTTGCCAATTTTCTAGTTGAGAGCATGAGTTACTCCTAATGTCAGGGTTATCGTGGTTTCGAGCCTCGAGTTGGGAGCCAAATTTATTGTTGACGTGTTCTTTTTGTCCACGGATCAACTATTTAATTTTTTTGAATTTTGTGAATTCAAAATTTTTCTTTAACTTTATTTTTCTTTTCCAAAAACACTTTAATGAAACACAACTCTTTCAAATATCAACTAAAATTTCGCTTTTATTTTATTTATAACAAATTCTATACAATAATTTTTTAAACTTCTCGCTCAAGCGTCCTACACACTCGACTGCTCGGCGTGGACTGCCCCCTCCTTCTTCCAACTCAAAAGTTCCTCGTCTGCGCACAAAGACATTTATCCAAATCCAAATTCCCCCTTCTTCTAATTAATTTTGGTTTACAATAATTGATTTACAAATTTTTGTTACATTTTGTCTTTTAACACGTTAATTTTTTTATTTAAAATTTTTGAAATTTATCGAAATTTGGCTAGGCATTGAAATACAGTTCAATATATTATTTTAATTCTAGATTTATGCAGTAGTTGAAATGTTGGAAATAGTATTTCATAATTATAGTACCATCATACCTTCAAGAAATAAATGAACAACTTAAGTACAAAATATTTATTCAATAATAATTTTAGTTTAGGCAGAATTCCAAACAATATTAGGTATTATTTTTACATCAATAAAAGTGTGTAGGTACTATAATAAAAGGTTAAGAAATCATATTGTCGTCGCTGTTTTGTAAATGGGCGAATTAACCAAAATGTAAAACTTTACATGCGAAACGTTTATCAATTATCACTATTGTGTGAGTTATCTTAAAGTCCTACTTAAGCGTATTACTTACTATAAAAAACTGAAAAGTGAATAAAACTTTTTAACACAAAAAAAGGAAACCAAAAAGAAAAAAATAAAAATAATTAGTCTTAATAATAATTAACATCCTAAAGTAATGTAAGTACAACATTTTCATGTTGTTTTGTTTTGATTATATTTTTCTTTAAAGTAATTTAATGATCTTCGTTGATTGTTTGGCCTGGCATTAAAAATTTAATTAATTATGATCGATGCAATTTAGATTTTTTTTTATCGACAGCAGACTGCTTGGTTAATTTGTCTTGCTCTTGTCGATAATATTGCTTAACTCGCATACATATGTAAAAATACACGCCTTTTGATATTATTTCCTCTCGATGAACTTGGCATCCAAATTTTATTGACTTGTTTTCTGGCACTGAAAAAAATCTTCTATCGTGTTTTCAAAAACATCGACAGAAGCAATATGTCTAAACAATGTAATTTCTAAAGTTTTTAAAAAATTGTAAATAATTTTATTGGGATGATTCAACCATCCCCTAGATTTTAACACTAGTAGTTCAGCTTCGGGGGGTAAGACATAAGAAGGTTTTGGATTATATAGAAGCTCCCGGCAAATTTTACATTTTGACTCCTTAAAAAGTTTTCTGCATATAAATCCAGTTAAATAGTAAAGGATGCAATCGAGTGTTTCAGGTAAATTAACATCATAAATAGGTGCGACGATGTCTTCCGAATCTTCCCAAAATTCACCTTCGAGAAGATCATCTAATCTATTCTTGATTTTTATAAGATGCTCAGCTTTGTTGTTCGAGTCATTTTTGGAAAATATACCATTAAAATTTTCAACAGATAAAACAGTATTTTGTATATTTTCCTCATCACTTGTGCAATTGCCAAATTTTGGAGGCTTTAATAACTTATACACAGATAACAAACGATATATCTGCAAAAACGATCTCATTGTGGGGTGATCATTATCACACCCGGCTTGTCGAACTGTGCCGAAAAATCGCTGTAAGGTAAATAAAAAATATGTTAAGACTGTGAATTAAAGCTAAGTTAACTATACAAACATTTACTGCGTAGGACTCACATAACATAAAAAGCTGAAGCCACGGTGGCTGAAGCTCATGAAACATATCAAACAATTGAAGCCACGGTGAATTGAAGCACTAATAGCAAAGTAGTTGGTTAGTTGCAGGTACTTAAGTTGTGTTAGTTACTTTAAGCATATCACTGTTACAAATTATTAAGATAAAACCTCCAAAGGATCTTGGTTCATTTTGTTGGTAAGCACATAATTAAAATCACGCGTTTTCAAAAGATAGTCACATAATTCCAACGTAGAGGTAATGGTCACCCGAAAACCTTCAGCAGTTGAACTTGTCAAAAAGTTGTCTTTGGTTATTCTATCTTGTGTTAACATTATTTCCCAATCGTTGATGAATTTTAGATTATCTCTAAGGACCTACGAGGTTAAAACAAAAATTAATGGAATTCATATTTTAGACTAGGTTTAAAGTTACTTCAAAGTATTTACTGTCTTGGGTAATCCTTTCGCTAGTATGTCGTCTGTTTAGAACATCAAATACATTATTTATTCTTCTTGTAAAAGCAATTGTATAATCGGCGTTCTTAAGTCTATCACAGCGCTTCTGATAGTAGATTAAACCATCAGCAACAGAATTGCTAAAAATTTGAAAGAAAAGTGACGGTTATTACAAATAATTAACTATTTTATGTCAAATTACCTGAGTAGCTAGCCTGACCCTCATTTTCATAAAACCATTTGGATTTAAATGGATTTCTGTTATCTTCGGGCACACTCTTGTATTATTATCGTGTTTTCGATCATGTTCAAGAAGTATTTTATAATATTCCCAAAGTATTCCACCTTCAGGTGTCTACAATAAAGCAATAAATTACATTTTGACGTGCATGTTTTATTAATAAATACGTACTATGAGAGCTCTCGCTTTTAAAAATCTGTTCCGTAAGCATTTTATAAGATGAGGAGTATCGGCGAAAAAATAAAGGTATCTGGAATCATCCACGGGGTGAACAACTTTGTTATTTGTATTTAATAACTTCCCTGAAATCCCAAATTCCGTCCACATCCTTCTATTGGTAGTTGCCCCATCACAGATGATGCCGTGAACTTCTGCCCCACAACTTTCCAATTTTTTTATTACTGCCAAAGCTAATTGAGCAAGGCATGTTCCATTTGTTGGACCCTTTGCAGCATAAACAGCTATTGGCTGACTAAAATTATCAGCTAGAGATGACCACATGAAAACTAAAGCATGATCTGCCTGTTGGTTTGTGACAGTTGTTGAAGTTATTTCATGCTCTTCGCCGAAATCTTCTGCTCCAATTAATTCTAAATTTTTTACATTTAATTGAATGTTAATGCGAACTGACATCTCATCAAATATTAACATACCCTGCCTTGCAAATTTATTTTTGTCGTTAATTTTAATTTTAAATGTTTCGAAAAATTCTTCATCAAGTCCACATCTGAGTCTTACTCGCGACAAATATTTACGCACCGTTGATACATCGGGAAGAGGCAAAATTTCATTTTTTCTTAAAAAAGTATAAGTTTTAGGACTTTCAATGTGGAGTAATAAGCACATAAGCAGCCAACTAGAACTATATCGTCTGGAGGTTTTTTGTTTATACCTAGACATCTTAATGCATTCCATCACTAGCATTTTTTGACTCAGTGGTAAATTATCGATCTGATCAATTTTTTTCTGTGCTTCTGTTTCAACGACAGTTTTCATCTTTTCTTTAGCCGCATGCAATTCTGTCTTTAGTTTATTTAAAATAAACTTCGTGCTTCGTTCACGCTTACGGCGGTTATATGAATTCTTCTTAAAAAGACTATTTCTTGATATAGGAACATTAATTTTTGAATAACGTAGTACTGCTTTTTTAGCGTTTTGGCACAGCAAACAGTAATTAACATTTTTGCTTAACTGCTCTCCAGCACTCAACAAATATTTGCAATTTTTGTGTCTAATGCTTTTAGAAAATTCATCTTGATGATATCGTGATCGTGTCCTACTGAAATCAATAGTATAGCTATCGTTGACTTTGAATCCGTAGCATATGGAAAGATTATCAAAATCTACTAATTTGTTTTCAAAATCAGTAACAGTATCAATTTTATTGTGGGAATCTTCAATTAAGCGCTCGTGCAAATGTTGGAAAACGAAATAATTTAAAAATGATTTAGACAAAACATTTTTTTTTTTAATTACTATATCATCTGCAATTGCAGCAGTTTCAAAAAAAGCAATCATATCGTCATGAAACTTTACAGTCCAAGACTCAGACGGCAGAGAAATCTTACACTTGCACAATTTATTAAATAATTTATCCAACCAAGATTGATTGTCTTCTGCATCTTGCACTTCTTCAACTAGAAGGCAAACTTGATAAATTAACACACAAAAAACATGCAACAAATTTTTACATAATATTGTATTTACGGAAATATTTTCGCTATATCCTTGAGAAGTGGAGGGTAAATCCATGTTTGGGGGTCTATCAAGAACTAAAAAACGAAATTTTAATTGAACAAATTCTTTGTACCCGTGATAGGTACCTTGTTCATTGTGCATTCTTTTACGTTTTGCGGGTAGAACATTTTCTTGTCGTTCAATAATATTTCTCTTTTTTACTAATTTCTTAAATAAATGAATAGGACAATTAGGCCAAAGTAAAGGTTTTGCATTTTCACTTAAACGTGGATGTTTTAATGGATACTAAAATAAATAGCAAATACAATTTACTATGCCAACAATCTTACAGTGCTACTACACCGTGAGTGTTACAAATCACACAAATTATATATATTTGTAATTTGGTTATGCAAAATTTGGTTAAAAATTATAATGTACAACTTACCGAGTAAGTTTCTGTGACTACTTGACGTATCACATCTTCTTTTAAAAAGTGTTTCTCGCACAAAACGTCCTTAATCGTAAATTTTCTGTCCGCGCGAGGAATCACAGCACTCCACTCTTTCAATTTGTTTTTGGGCGCTTTAAACAACGAAACTTTATCGTTATTGCTATTGTATCCACTAGTACGTGGATTACGCCGTCGCTTTGCAGCAGGATTTTCAAAATTTTCATTATCCATTATGGAAGTTCACATAATGCTTTTTTGGAAATAGCTGTCCTATTGCGTAAAATTGATTTAAATATTGCGAAAAAAAAGTGGCGGCAAAACGTATAAGAAACAGAAAAAGAGTGGAGAAACTGATTGCTGCCGAACAGAAAAAGAAAAGGAAGAAGCTGAGGAATTTTCAATATCGCTGCGTGATTTTGAAAATTCCTTACTCGAAGAGGTAGGGGAGGAGGAAGTAGTAGTAAAACTTAGTTTTATTATTAGTTATTAAATTATTATATAAATGTTTTATTAAATAAAAAAAAACTTCTAAATACATAAATGTTTCATTAAATAAAAAAAACTTTCTAAATTCGAATAAAAAAGTTAAAAACGAGTTGTAATATTAACTAGATAATACCCCGTCCGAGGACGGGCAGCTAGAAGGACGGGCAGCTACCCAAGGTAACTTAAGTTGAATGAAGATTAAGGAAAGCTCTCAGTGCAATCCAAAAGCCATATGACCTTGGCTGCCTGCCCGTCCTTCTAGCTGCCCGTCCTCGGACGGGGTATCATCTAGTTAAGTACTATAAAATTAATTGAAGTAAAAACTACCATTCTACCTTTAAATTCAATAGCTGTTCGAGAGTTAACATCTAATCGCTACCTTTCAACTGATCATATCACAAAATTTAATGAGATCCTGATAGTTAATACAGAGTTTAGACCACAGGAAGTATTATTAATGTGGGATATGTTTGATAATATCATTTCAGTAAATACGCCGCATATTGAAATTCTGCCTGGAGGAGCAATTAAAAATGTTATTCATTGGATATGCACATATTAAGATGGCTTCGTGATTCACGTTCATGACAGCGCCAATAACAATAAGGTTAATAATCTAACTTCTGATCAGCTGCAATACCTTTATCGATTATTTCCAAGCCAACCTTTCATTGTATATTAGCTGGCACGGGCGGCCGAAAACCAAAGATTTTTTCATAACATGAAAAAATGTAAGGTATAATTTGGTTAATGCTAAATGTCATACTAAAATTTTATTATTCTAACTTATGCCTTTTCAAAATTATTTACAAAAATAACCAGAAAAATGCTACTTTTAATAGTCGTACAAAAATATTCGCAGCTGTTAAGTGCCTAAAAGATTTTTGTTTTTCTATAAAATTGCATAACATTTATGTGGTGCATAAAACAAGGTATATATACTCTTTCAGAGACTACAAACTATTTATTAGTTTATTGGCAAATTTTTGCTGAAAATCGATTTATATAAATTTCCATTTTTTTCATATTTTATTTTCAAAATTTGGAAACAGGCATATATAATTTGATTAAAAGTTATTTCCGCAAAAATTATTTATTTAATTCATTTATTAAAATTTAAAAAAATGAGATTTTAAATATTTTCTTTATAAAAATGTGTTTGAACGCGGTGAGGAGCGGGGTAGATAAAAGAAAGCAATAAGTGCAACCGCGTAGGTACTGGGGTGAATTTCAAGATTTTTCATCTCGGTTGAATTAAATGATTTTTGACCTTATTAAAAGTCTAAAAAATATTAAAATTACATTGTAATAAACTGGAAGAATCAATCTAGTATAAATTATTTTCAATACATCTTTTTGAGAAATACGCGGTTTCGGCAGTAGCTTACTGTAAACGGCAAAATACATGAAAATAATTAAAATATTGTGGTAGTTCATCTCGAGTAAACCGAGTTCGAAAATTATTTTCCCCATAACCGTATGTACATAATTATATTTTGAAAATTTTAATTAATTTTTTCAAGTAGAAGAGCCACAGAGAATCCATTGAAAAAATTCACACAGATATTAATTTGAGCTATCGAAGTTTGTCGCCATGGGCTAAATCAAAACTTTGAAATTGTGCGTTTTTCCATTGGACGACTTTTTTACGACTTGTAGAATTCGAATATGTGAAGTAATGAGGAACATTATTGGATAGGTTGTTAATTTTTACCTCAAAATGCCCACAAAAGTGAAAATAAAAGCGAGTTTGCACTCTACGGATTAATATGTACGTGATATGTACGGTTTATGTGTTGGTTAACTTTCTGGATTATGCGCATTGTGTCGAAATTATTATGACAGCTGGTGATGCTACGTGTAGTATTTACAAATTATTGTTCAAAGGTTTGTATTAGTTTCAGAAATCCATTTTACTTTGACCTAAGGATAACTGTAACCTTAGATTAGTTATGTAGAGTATAACCAGAGATTTTCAGAAACCGGGTATTAGTAATTTTTTAAATGAAAAAACTTGCATATAATTTTTAAAACAAAGTTTGAAAAAATAAACTTGAAAAAAGTAATTTTGGCAATTGCTATCATTTGCTGGTCGGGTTTACGTGATTTGCAGATTTTTATCTTGGCGCACTATTGACTATTGGATTTTAAAAGAGGACAGTTTAATAATGTGTTTAAAAACTGCCGATACTGCCATTTACAGCCTAATACTGCCATTTACTGCCGCTTACTGCCGGTACTGCCACTTACTGCCTAATATTGCCATTATTTGCTGCCTAATACTGTCATTTATTGCCTAATACTGCCGCTTACTGCCACATACTGCCGATACTGCCGACACTGCCACTTACTGCCTATACTGCCCCTTACTGCTTATACTGCTTCTCAATTGTACACTATACTGCCACAGTGATTCACCCCCCGGGTTTAAGTGAAAGAGTCATTCGAAGTCCTCTCGATATGCTTACTCGAGATTTTTAACTAAATCTTTTGACTATCTTTTGGTGTTCAAGGTGTTCAAGGTTCAAGTTTCAAGGTGTAGCAAAATGTTTGGTGGAAGTTAGGAATTTTTGAAATTTTGAAACCGACGGTTCAACCAGTCAGCCTCTGAATTTTTGTGATTCTGAAAAATATGTGTCTTTGGGTGCTACAGACTATCTTTTGGTAAAGTTTCAAGGTGTAGCAAAATGTTTGGTGGAAGTTAGGAATTTTTGAAATTTTGAAGTCGACGGTTTAACCAGTAAGGCTCTGAATTTTTGTGATTCTGAAAAATATGTGTCCTTGGGTGTTACAGACTATCTTTTGGCCAAGTTTCAAGGTGTAGCAAAATGTTTGGTGGAAGTTAGGAATTTTTGAAATTTTGAAGTCGACGGTTTAACCAGTAAGGCTCTGAATTTTTGTGATTCTGAAAAATATGTGTCCTTGGGTGTTACAGACTATCTTTTGGCCAAGTTTCAAGGTGTAGCAAAATGTTTGGTGGAAGTTAGGAATTTTTGAAATTTTGAAGTCGACGGTTTAACCAGTAAGGCTCTGAATTTTTGTGATTCTGAAAAATATGTGTCCTTGGGTGTTACAGATTATCTTTTGGCCAAGTTTCAAGGTGTAGCAAAATGTTTGGTGGAAGTTAGGAATTTTTGAAATTTTGAAGTCGACGGTTTAACCAGTAAGGCTCTGAATTTTTGTGATTCTGAAAAATATGTGTCTTTGGGTGTTACAGACTATCTTTTGGCAAAGCTTCAAGGTGTAGCAAAGTGTTTGGTGGAAGTTAGGAATTTTTGAAATTTTGAAGCAGACGGTCTTTCCATAAGAACCAGTATTTTTTGGCGCCGGAAATATGGAGTACCATATTGGAAACTGTTATATTATGTTATGATATTTCCATCTCTTAGCTGCAGGGACGCTTTAATTTTGAATTATAAAATGTTAAAGTCGTGAAACTATTAAATATACTCGTACCGAGGTATTTTAAACAGTATAATATAACTTATTGAGTGGTGGTTTTAAAGCCCTTCCTAAATTATTTTTTAGTATACATGATATGTATAAATATTAGAAGTACCTAGAAACTTGAAAATTTGTTTTAAAACATTTTTTATTTTTCATATTATGATATATTTTAATTAACATTGGTTACTTGTCTGGTCCACTGCAAAACTCATATTTATGAATCTATTTCTGATGCTGTCTTCAGCCACATATTTTTAATACTATTGTTTATAGGGTACTTGTCGCTAACGGTATTTTTATTTTCTGTAAAGGTTCAAATTTCAACAAATTTCATTTTTAGTTTAGTATTGTGAAGTGATAGCATCAAGATCATGCCAAAACGACCGCAATTAAAGGCGGTGTGTGTAACGGTTCGAAATTTGCCGCCGAATTCTTTGGGTTTTTGGAACCAGTAACCGTTGGTACGAGCGGGAGAAATGCGCAGGAGTCGGTACGCGGGACTTGACTTGATACGTTCGCTCGAGTAAGACGTGATTTTGTGTGTGTTGTGCAAAAATTTTGTTGAAGTCGGATTTTGGAGGAGAATTGGTTAGTTGTTACCATCCAGTGGCGAGCTGGGATTATCTTCTCGAATCCGTATGTTTGGGAAGCTCATTTTTTTTTGATTATTTTACCGGGAGCTCTCATCAGCCTTTATTATTATTATTATTATTATTTGTTCGTTTATTTAGCCGCTTTGGCTATACTGCAACTTACATAATAAAATATCGGATTAGAAGCTAAACAAATTTTGCATATGCCGCAGATCAACGAAATTTGAGGTATCGTATCATTTTTGGTTAGTAATTTATTGTAATAATTATTAATTATTTGATTGATTTAATTATCAAAACTTGTACATTTTGTGTAAATATTCTGTGATTTCGGTTGATAATCAAACATATGGTTGATAAAATTTTTGTGTGGTCCGCCATTATTTTGCTCAGTTCTTTGTGGGACTGCGCGTTAGATATTTGCGCTTTCTATGCGCAAGCAATTATTATTTTTAGTTTACAAAATTTCTTCGTTGTTCAAAATTTTCCGTATGCCCTGAACTCATTGCTGGTTTTTGTTTAATTAATTATCTTTCCAAGCTAGCCGGCAAGATTTACAACGATAGCTCGTGTTTTCTCGATTTTCTTTTGGATCGAGTTATCTATTCTATCATAACGACGTCTGGTACTTTTGAACGAAATCGAGTGGCGCCTTCTCCATCTTTTTCTCCTTCGTCGTTTTAATTAACACCAGTTGGATAGTAATTAATTCAACAACAAGTATTAACGCTAAAGTTCGTGAGGAATTTTAAGCGTCACATGTGACACTTTTGTAAATTTTGTTGTAAATTTGTGTGTAAATTTATAAAATGTCAAACGCGTAAATTTGCTTGTAAATTTTGTTGTAAATATTTTGTAGGAATATTTCTATATTTTCTCGCAAGTTGTACGTGTAAAATTGCGCAGAAGAATATTCGAAGATGTGGTATATTTTTTCTTGTGTTGTGTTTTTGTCAGTTGGTAAAATGGTAAAAGTTTGAATTACATTAATTGCCAATTCGAATCCATTATTACGTTTTTTTTAGTACTAAACAACACAAGGCGACCAGACATACACATTTCTTATAGCCACTTACCGTTAGAATTTTCAATTGACCAGAACTCGCGTGTATAAATTGTAAATTTACGTGTAAATTTTTACACAAGTGGCAAACACACTCGCAAAAAAATTTGCTAGCAGATTTGCAACAAAATTTACAAGCAAATTTACGTGTTTGACACTGTGTAAAAATTTACACGTAAATTTACAACAAAATTTACACAAGTGTCAAACCGCCTTAAGTGTCGCTGTTCGAAACCAAATAGTTTTTTTGGATTCGGAGGGTATATCGCAACGACAAATTGCAAAAAAATTAAAGTGTTCGCGGAGGGCGGTTCAAACCACCCTAAAACGAATGACTGATACTGGCTCTATAGCAAATAGGCCAAAACGTGGAAGAAAACGTGTGACAACTCCCAGACAAGATCGACTTTTGGAAAGAATGTCACTGAAAAATCGGAGGAAAACGTCGAAAGATTTAAAAAGGGATTTGCAAGCGCGCTGTGGGGCCTAAGTATCTTCACAAACCGTTAGGCGCCGGTTGAAGGAAAAGGGGCTACACGGTCGCAAAGTTCGCAAGAAGCCCTTTTTGAATGAGAGGCACATTAAAAAACGGCTTTAATTCGCGAGAAAATATAAAAAGTGGAATGTTGCCGATTGGTCAAGAGTAATTTGGTCAGACGAAAGCAACATAGAGGTACGTATTTTATAATGTCCTTACGCAATATTTTTTCAAAATCAGACCTGAAAAACTTTTATTTTCATTTTAACAATTAAAAAATTTGAATTAATTTTCTAGCTTTTTGGTCAACCTGGATCAACTTACGTAAGAAGAAGGGTGGGGGAGGAGTTTGACCCTACTTGCATTGTGCCCACTGTTAAATTTGGGGGTGGTAGCATAATGATATGGGGCTCAATGTCGGCCAGCGACCTCGAAGAAGTGAAAATCTGCGAAGGGAGAATGAACTCAGACACCTACATTGAGACATTACAGGACCATTTGGAGGCTACTATTGTGAAACTGTTTGAGGGAGATAGCCCAGAATATGTTTTCCAACAGGATAATGCTCCATGCCATTCCTCAAAAAAAAAACGATGCGATGGTTTAATGAAAATAAAATTCCTCTCTTAGAGTGGCCGCCACTGAGTCCTGACCTGTCCCCCATTGAAAATTTATGGGGGATATTCGTAATTTACATTAAGCAAACGCCACCAAGTGGGAGAATTTCAAATTAGTAAATGACGTATTAAATAAAAATAAAACTTCGTTCTTCAGGCTCAAAACATAACAAAATCAACTAATGAACAAATCATATTACAATAAATTTAACACCATACTGAAATGTTTGCAAATTTTCACCAGACTATGACTTTGAATTTCGAAATATACGTCTAAACATAGCCATATTGTTGTTGCTGGTGGCGCCACCAACGGTAATGTAAATCGGCAATTAAAAATTAAAAGGGTTGGCCATTGTAAAACCACTTCAAAAGAGGAATTAAAAAGAACAATTTTTGAGGAACGGGCAAAAATTACTATGCCTAATCGCATTAAAAGCGTACTTAGGGCAAAAGGTGGTGCTACAAAATATTAAAAATATTATTAAAAGCATAGTTTTAATCTATACTTGTACTTTGTTTTATTTAAAATCCTTCAAAATTCCTAGAACTTAAAAATCTACAGGTGGCTCACTACATTTGAGCACGGCTGTATACTAGCACTACATTATAGAGATCGAAAAGTTTATAAACAGTAAACAAATAATTTGTAGTAATATGTATATTAAAAATATAATAAATAATTTATACAACAATTTATTATATTATTTTAATTATAATTTATACAACAAACAATTAATTCTTCCAGCTGACGGGTTAAGTTTTGCGCTTATTTCATAAATTTGTCGTCTGAAAGAATTGGCGCAGATAAATTGATAACAGCACATGCAATAACAAACAGTTCATCTGCTATTGGAAGTAGTGACACTGGAAAGGCTGTGTTAAAGATTTTGAATGCTTTAATTCTTTGATTAGAGCGTTCAATGTGCTCCCTCGCCTTTGCTATTTTTGCATTCAAAAGTGCTTCTTCTTCAGAAAATTGTTTTTCCTTTATTAAGAATGGAGGCTGGATAACTTTAATTCCATGCTTACGAGTAACCTCTTCGATCCTAAATCCTTTGTCCAACATAATATAGTCGACACTCACGTTTAATTTTGTTACAAGACCACTCTGCTCAAATATGGCCTTGTCAGATGCTCTACCCCCATAGCCCTTGCTAATAAAAGTTATAAGCCCACCAGGACTTGCACCTGTCATAAATTTGATTGTATTGGTTCCTTTAACATGAGAATATGATTTAACTCTGCAGCACAAACATTTTGGCTTCGTTATTGGAATTTCGATGCAATCAATCACTACCCGAACTTTCTGAAAGTCTGAAAAGCTGTATGGCATATTGTGAAATATTGCTTCAGAGCTAACCCAAGTTATTGCATTTTTTAATACATTATGTATTAACATCACAGTATCATCGAATATAGTAATGCAAGTATTAGAGTTTACTATATTAAACATTATAGAAATAATAGCATATGGTAATCCTGTCTTCATTTTCATAAATGTTAAAATAATGCGTTCTTTTAATAGTAACTTATGCACCTGTTTATCTATTTCGCACATTTCGCATAATTCCACAATAGTGTCTAAAAGTTCTAAATTTTCTAGTCCAGTCATTGATGATAATTTCTCATCTGTGTTTATTAAACTAATAAACGGTGTAACAATATCACCACTATTTACTTGCGTTGACCGATCACAGGTAAAAGAAAACTGTATATCAGCCGTTTCAAGAAGTCCTGCTGCAGCAACTTTTTCTTCAATTGTTGCCAATTCATCTAACGGCACATTTTCTTTGTTTGCCACTTCTTTTGAATTGCACTCGTTCAACAACGATAACGTTCTAGCAACATCCAACTCTTCTTCTTCGTTTGAAGTTGGCATACATACTGTAGAAGTGGATGCAACTGAGGTTGAAGCTCGTGCAACTGTATGTTGTACTGCGGACGTGGATGCAGTTTCAATTTCCTCTTCACCCACAATTTTTCTCATTTTCAACGTTGATTCTGGCTTTGCAGACATTTTTCAATACTTCTAAAATTAGAGAGAGTTACATCCAAGCTTCTTAACCAAATTTTAAATTTAAATTACATACCTAGTTTTCAATTTCAATCCCACTCAACATCTGATAACTTTACAAAACTTCTGTGGTTAATGCAGGTTAATGAAATGTTAGGTAAAGTAAAGTAAGGTTAAAGTTAAAGTATCAGTGGCGTATCATCAAATTAAGGTTTGCAAACTTAATAAAATTTTTGTACACACAACATTACATTTTTAAATGTCACTTTTTTCTGCGATTGACATTGTTTTATCGTGTTGTGTTTTTGAGCTGTGACGTCATCGTAAATGTTTTTAAATGGCAACTCATATTTTTCTTTATGAATTAGTATAAAAATGTAATAAAAATACCCTGACCTTGAAGAGAAAAGTTTTCAAGGTAATCAATCCCAAAGTTAAAAAAGCATTTAATCAATAATTATTTCAATAAATTAAACAAATAAAACGTAGCCTTTCTCTCCAAATATTACGTTAATATTAAAAATTAACAAAATAATAATTATTAATGCTGTGATTACCAGTGGAGGCTCGTGACTTATTTTTTCTGGTCTTTCATTTTCAACGATTGAAAATTCGATTGCAGAAAAGAGGGCACGTGCCCTTATGCCTTTTAGAGTAAAGGCCTAAAGTCCACACTTGACTAATTAATTTAGCGTTGAAGATACAGATAGATATATTAATAAAAAAATAAGTTAAAATACTTCTTAGTAAAATTGTTTGTTTTGTGTCAAATTGCAGCCGAGCGCTAGCGTCAAAACGAATTTATTTCTTCCGATTAGGCGGCGGGAGGGAGGCTAGAATAATTTAATTTCGCGTATCTATTATCTATGGGGGGGGGGTCAACTAAACTACTCATCAGTGGACGATCGTAGTTTGTTATGATTAGGGGGACTATAAATTAAGTTTAACACTTTTTAAGAAAATGTTTTAAATCTGTGCTATCGCTTATAGTCCAAGAGACGTCAGATTGTGCAATATTTGGCGGCATAACTTAATGTTTTTTAAAGGTGCATGTTAGTCACCCCCCCCCCCAAATCAGCTTTTGTTATAAAATTGGTATCAAACCTTATGGCATCAATAAACATTCATTATTTTCAATTGGTCTTCAAAGGTCGCGAAGTTATACACAAAAATCTTTGGGGGGGGGCTGTAGACATGATAGCACCCCCCCAATCGAATTTTTGCGTAAATTTGGTGTAAAACGTTAGAACATCGTTGGCGCCTCAAGAGTTTCGATTATTTTCGTTTGAGCCTCAAAGTTCACGAAGTTACTCCCGAAATTCTTGGGGGGGGAGACATGTTTTATATATTCCTTCCCATTTTGAATTTAAGTGTGCAATTAATATCAATCGCTAGAGTGGTTTGATATAAATTGCTTTTTAATAATAATATAACCGATGATTTCGTTTTGCTTCGTTCATAGGGACCCTAATGCCCCTCAACACTCCTGGCCCAAGCGATAAGTAATTAAAACCAAACCTGGAAAAGATAAGCAAGTGAGATCCATTACAATTGAAACTAGCGCGGGACTATTCCAAAAGTCGGGCGCGGAGCAGTAACCATTAGCGTTCTAATCATACTTTCTTCTGCTACACACTAAAGAACAGGCTTATATTTGTCTAATAAAACAAAAAAAAAGGGTGAACGGAGTAAAAACAACCCCCAATATCGACTTTTGAAAAGTACGGGAAAGTCGCATCGAGTATGCGGCCGACCCGGGTCGATGCACATCAGTCGCCCGTGGTCCGATGAAAATGCGTAAAATTTTTTTGCTCCGATTTCAATTTTTCTTTGAAATTCGGATAGATGGGGGTGTGATTAGTGGATATTAGTAATAAATATAATCAAAAAAATGGAAAATAACCCGTGTATTGCCGAAAAAGTGAAAAAATTAAAAAAATTTTGCCTTCGAATTTTGGGGTGTGCATTCGATAAGGAGGATAATCCATCATCAAAACCTACCCTTACGGGGCGCCGCTGCGCTCCGCTCCGCGTTGCACCCCTCCAGGGCGGTTTTGACTCTGGTTACTAGGCTAAACATACGAGAAGCGCCACCCATCAAGAAAACCGGGATAAATAAAACCGGGATAAATGAAACCGGGATGTGAGAGACCCTCGAAATAGCATTAAAAAGTATAGTTGCGGTATGGGGCAGTAAACTATTATGTTTCACCCCCAAAAAATCGCCTAAAAACAAAAAATAATCGATGTTACATGTACGATAGTCGAGCTGCATCTGCCGGTGCGAAATATTCTAAGTGTTAGGGTATATCATATTGCACGGACCGCCAACAGAATGGCGACGCGCAATAATTTTGTGAAGGAATCTCGATAAACTTCAAATTCGATATATTGATATGTAATCGACCCCGTTCACCCTAATTCTTTTGTCAATTTGCTCTATTAACCTTGTTCTTTAGTGTGTAGCAGAAGAAAGTATGATTAGAACGCTAATGGTTATTGCACTCTAGCCCAAAAGTCTAAGACCAAAATGGCAGTTCTCGAGGTTAGGTTGAATAAGACTGCATATCATGACTTAGGCATACCTGGGGGGGGGGCAGTTTTGGCAACTCTGTTGATGATACTTCTTACGTTTATTCTGTTCGCACTTTAATTTTAAAACGCAATGATGATCTGAGACGATTTCTCATACTCTAAAGCTTAATTCACATGGCATTGTACTGCACGTTTTTTTTAGCAGTATACGTTTTAACCATAGATGTTAAACTGTAACCTAGATACCTAACTGTGTATATTTTGTATACCAAAAAGTGAAGCCTGGTCACGTGATCGCCGCCATTTTTAGTTGGGTCAACTCACTACAGTATAATCATATTATTCCGTATTTAGAATGCTGCAATTATTGAAAAATATTGAACTTTAATACATAAAAAAATAAAAGTCATGACATTCATCTATTTTAGGTTAGATAAATTAAAAACGAATTGACTTACCGAAAAAATGACAATCCATCTTTAGATTTACCTCTGTTAGAGCAACCGTATGCAGCACAAGTATTTGGCATATTTTCAATTATTATTATCTATAAAATTAAATAATATTTAAAAGTTTTTATTGACTTTATTTTATTGTTTATTAAGTAGAATATCACACTAACCTCAAATAATGTAACAAATGTACAACCATTAGAGTTTATTTCAATCTGGCGCATGCTCAGTTTCACCAGATTATTAATTTGTGTTTATCAATGTTAATTTATTATTTGTTATTGATTCCTTGCTGGTTTGGTTTTGAATATGAAGACCTCCCCGGAAAGCGTTGACCAGTAACACTAGAGGGAGATGAAGCTAACGCGCATATTCGTGTACGAGAGAAAAGCAGCATTTCGTACCACGTGACATTGGGATTTCTCTCTAGTATGACTCGTTTGAATATACTTATAGTGCTGTTAACTCTAAATAAAAAATTGTTTTTGAGACGCACAAGAGAATATAAACAAATTACTTTGTTAGGAAATGCTTCTTAAAACATCATTATATTATTTTGAACACTTTTTAAAATTCAATTTATATCATTTATTGAGATAATACTTCTCAAACCAAATTGAAACGGTTTTTGTATTTAAGTACCTAAATATTTTGAATTTTTCAAAATCACAAATAATTTACCAATAAAAAATTTATACTATGGGATTCTTAACTTTTGCAACAAGCAATGATTTTGCCTTCAAGGGTAGTAATGTGGTGGATTTTAAAAATAAAAGATCAATAACTGTATTTTTAAAAAAATTTGTTTAATAAAAAAAATTAGATTACAAAACAATTGTGCTTAATAATACACGTTTTAAGAGAAAAAAAGTTCTTTTCACATTCATATTGACAATAAAAAATACAAGTTTAATTGAAGTTAAAAGTAAGAGAATTTTGTTTATTAAAAAGAATTAATTTGGAATATTTATGCCGGATTCTGTCTTTGGTTTCGTTTAAGGTACTATTGCGATGATGGATTCTTATTGTGAAATACAGTTTGTATATTAAATTTACTAATTGCAGCAAATGATTATTTATTGGTTCTTGGTCTAAAATGTGGCCATCAAGGTTCCTAAAAATTGATTTGATATTTAAATTTTTTTTTGCATTATAAATCAAATATGAATAATTGTACTTACCTATGGAATATAATGTTTGTACCTTTTTGCTTTCCCATTTACGTAGTAAAGGAAAGTATTGTTATCGAGTTAAAAAAAAATTTTGAGTTAGCATTTTTCCCATGAATTGAGCCCATACGAATTGTTTAAGACCAATTTTGGAATGATGTCCGGATGTGTGTGTGATGTATGAAGTATGAAAGTATGAAGTGATGTGTGGTTATTCTATCGTCAACGTTTTCAGACAAACGCGTGCACCAATTGAGTTAAAATTTTATACACTAGTTTGAAGTAACTGTCTAAAGAGCTGATTAGATTTTGGTTGAAAACCGTCCATTTTTAACCCCTTTTTTAGGGGAATGAAAATTGTTAAAGAGCATTGCCGCTTCCCGGTGGAACATATGAGATTGAAACTCATATCAATCGAAAGAGATTATTTTTTCGCATATTATGATACCCCACACTTGATATTTCCCTCTTAAATTATTGTTAAAATGCAAAAATACAATAAGCGCTGTTAAAAAAATATACATAGTTTGCCTTGGATAATTTTGATCCAAGTTTTTATCCAAATTTTGTATTAAACACATAAATTTGAGCAAATCACTCACTCACTCATTCATAATTTAGTGCGTATAGCTACGAGGGTCGTGGAGAGTTGAAATTTTGCATACCGTGTGGTTTTAAGAGGATTAAACGGGAAAATTTTCCCGTTTTTCATGGGACGTAACGGAGGGGGTGAAATGGCGCTTCAAAGTGCCTGACGTCATTACGCCCATAGTTAAAATTTGATTGCACATAAACGGCACGGCATTCCGCAAATTTCTATTTTTTTTGGAAAATGACAATTTTAAAAATTTTTCAATGCAAACATGTTATATTATTGTTAAAATGAAAATATAAAATAAGGACTTTTAAAAAATATGAGTTATCATGTTAAATTACAAATTAAAGTTCGTAACTTTGATATCTCAAAGTAATTTGTGTATTTTATCGAGTTAAAAATGTTTTTGAGTTAACATCTGTTTTATTAAAATTTAATATAAAATGAAGTGGAATCTACTAAATGGGAAAGTAATGTGTTGTCACATCAGATTTTTTTTTGTTTTGTTGAAAATGTTTTTTTTATGTTATCCAATTTAATTTAAGAAAAGAACAGAATTTAATTTTCAATCGTGATATTTTATTAATAATTTCATAACGAATGTATGAAAAAAAAATCCGCCAAAGCAAGGATGGAACCTGAGCGATTCGTTCCGCAAGCAGATCGCCTAATCATTGAGTTGTGTAAAGCTGTTAAACTCATCTTTTGTTTTCATTTTTTAAACAAGTTAATTGCCTTATTTATAAAAATAAGTTAATTGCCTGTAATTTTTAACGAAAACGATTACAATTTCAAATATTTAAACAAATTTTCGAAAAATTGAAAATATATTGTATTCTAAAGGTAATGTTGACTTACCAATCACTGCTCTGGGGAGGCGTGGCGCGGCGAAATTTCAAGTGTCAATTACATCCAAAGGATACCTCTTTGACACAAAAAAAATTATAGACCTAATGAAATTCGATCTAGTATCACCAATTTTAAATTTATCAAAATCGGCAATCCTTCATGCGGGTGTTCCCCTTGTAAGAAGTATTTAAACTTATTCTTATATTAATATATCTATCTGTATCTTCAACGCTGAATTAATTAGTCAAGTGCGGCCTTTACTCTAAAAGGCATAAGGGCACGTGTCCTCTTATCTGAAATTGAATTTTCAAACGTTGAAAATGAAAGACCAGTAAAATAAGTCACGAGCCCCCACTGGTAATCACAGCATTAATTATTATTTTGTTAATTTTTAATATTAACGTAATATTTGGAGGGAAAGGCTACGTTTTATTTATTTAATTTATTGAAATAATTGGTTAACTGCTTTTTTAACTTTGGGATTGATTACCTTGAAAACTTTTCTCTTCAAGGTCAGGGTATTTTTACATTTATCATCATTACTTCCTGTAATGATGAATAAAATCATTACTTCATCATCATTACTTCTTTCGAGGTTTAATCCTAAAAGCACTGGCATAAATATAATTTCTCCATATTCAAAAAATTATTTTCACCTCCAATTTAATTTTTTTTTATTAGTACGGTAAAACTTAACACTATCAACACCATATTTTTTGCTTCAATGGTTAATATCTCAAAAAATACTGATCGAAGAATAATGTTGAGTTTTATACTAGTAGGTATTGAAAACGTGGGGAGGAATGATGATCGTCAAATTTGCAGAAATATAATACCAAATAATTATAATAAATTTTAAAGTACTACGTACTACCTACTTACATATAAATTTTTCTCGGATCGGCCCCGCACATATCCAAAATGCTTCTGTTCAGGAAATAGAAAACGTGGAACCTATTTTGCACTTACTTCGGGTGCCCATCAGCGACCTGGAAAAGTTGGGGATTTTTTTTGAGTCAGGAAAACGGGAAAAATCTCGAATTGTCATAGAATTTTGAATATTTTTCTGGAAAAATATGCAACAGACCTCAAAATTTAATTACTTTATTACAAGCAACAATATCCTTTAATTTTTAAAAAATATTTTAAATTTTTAAAAATATTTGTGTAAAATATTTTATGCAAAAATATGTATTTATGCATGTTTTATAATAAAATATTAATGATACGAGTATGAAAATATGTAGGAATAACTGATGAGCCGGGGCGGGGGGGGGGCGGAATTTTTATAATGACTGAACTTTCTCTTATACAATCCTGGAAAAGTAAGGGAATTTTTTTGAGTCAGGGAAAACGAGAAAAATCTCGAATTGTCACAGAATTTTGAATATTTTTCTGGAAAAATATGCAACAGACTTCAAAACTTAATATACAATGAAAGTGTGACGTTAAAATGGGGCGTATACTTGTGGTAACCTTTCCAAACAAACTGATATTGCAGTGTTAACTGCCATAAGAGAATTTGTTTTTGGTGTTTTTTATATTGTGTTTAATTAATAAAGATTTTAGTTTTAATAGTTATTAGTTAAAGACCTTAAATAGTGTATTTTTATAGTGTCGCGTAATTTTTTTTAAATCTTTTTTTAAAATTAATAAAAATAAATTTTTTTTAATAAAAATACACTATTTAAGGTCTCCAACTAATATTTATTAAAACTAAAATCCTTATTAATTAAACACAATATAAAAAACAGCAAAAACAAATTCTCTTAATATAGCAGTTAACACGGAAATATCAGTTTGTTTGGAAAGGTTACCACAAGTGTACGCCCCTTTTGACGTCATGACTTTCGTTGTCTATTACTTTATTACAAGCAAAAATATCTTTTAATTTTTAAAAATATTTGTGTAAAAAATTTTATGCAAAAATATGTATTTATACATGTGTTATAATAAAATATTAATGATATGAAAATATGTAGGGATAGATGATGAACAGGGGGGGGGGGTATTCTTTATAATGACTGGAATTTTTCTTATACGATCCTGGGAAAGTCAGGGAATTTTAAACTCAAATTGGCTGGGTACCCTGTTGATTCATTTCATCTCGGAATGTACTGGTCCAAAACTAATGTTTTATTTTTGTTCGTAAATTTAACCGTTCGTCAGTGATCTTTAAAATGTGTTCAACAAGACATACAACCTTTGAAAAAATCTAGGGGCACATTACCTCATTTGAATTATAGCTCAATTTTTAATGTAGACAGTAAATCAGTGACGTCTTCCATATCAGATGGAAGATGTCATTCAAATTTTTATAAATAGCTACCACTTTTTTTCAGATAGTTTTTGAACAGTTCGTAATCCTGATTACGACCACCCAAAATCTTTATAAAATTGTAGTTAAAAGTACTTGAAGAGTGATGGGGAGGGGGGATGAATTAAACACGTAGAATTTGTAAAAGTATAATATCTTCTAGTAATAATTTGTATAACTAATATCTATAAATCAATTTTCACTTTTTTACCTTTTGTTTGGGCTTGATTTTTTTTAATTCTTTCGCGAGTGCAGTTTTTTCTAATTTTTTCTCGTGTGCAATTTTTCTTAATTTTTTCGCGGGTGCAATTTCTTCTAATTTTTCGCGAGTACGTTTTTTTTTAAATAAATTTGTGAATGCAATTTTTCTTAATTTTTTCGCGAGTGCAATTTCTTCTAATTTTTTCTCTTCTGCAATTTTTCTCAATTTTTTCGCGGGTGCAATTTCTTCTAATTTTTTCTCGTGTGCAATTTGTTGAACAATATAATTTATAATATTGCCCGAATCATGTCTGTCCTTTATTCGTTGCTTTAGAGCCGTTTCTAATAACATTAAATCATTTTTGAGTGCTTTTCGTTTCTTTTTACTTACATCTGCACTTTTATGATTGCTTTTAACTGGTAACTTCTTTGTAGTTGTCTTCCTAGAACACACAGGTTCTACACCAAGAATTTCAATTGATGAATCCGAACACTTTCTAGCTATTTTTGGCAGTACCTGGTTAACAGATTCTTCACTTTCGATTAATGGGCGTTTATTATTTATATTTTTGGCATTATCAATTACCTCCGTTTCGGCTTCAACACTTGCCACATTAATGGTAACATTCAACAACACATATTTGGATCCGCTGTTATCCACATTTATTAGATACTTAATTGATTCGATTATCGAATTTGATAAGACTTCCATCTTCAATTTCCTTTTCATCCACAATTTTTTTTATTTTCAAAGTTGACTCTGAAAATGGTTTTGCAGACATTTTTCAATACTTCTAAAATTAGAGAGTTACATCCAAGCTTCTTAACCAAATTTTAATTACATACCTAGTTTTCAATTTCAATCCTTTGATCCCACCCAACATTTATATTAGTAACTGCAAAACTTCTGTGTTGAATGAAATGTTAGGTTAAAGATTATATCAGTGGCGTATCATCAAATTAAGGCTTACAAACTTAATAAAAATGTACACACAACATTACATTTTTAAATGTCACTTTTTTCTGCGATTGACATGGTTTTATCGTGTTTTGTTTTTGAGCTGTGACGTCATCGTAAATGTTTTTAAATGGTAACTCATATTTTTTTTTATGAATTTGGAAAGAGCACAATATTTTGAGTATAAAAATTAAAAAATACCCTGACCTTAAAGAGAAAAGTTTTCAAGGTAATCAGTCCCAAAGTTAAACAAGGTGGAACTCGCTTTAGCGGCAGTTCTTAGGCTTCTATACAGCTACCTTTCTGGTGTGGAAAGTTGTTATTATCTGGTTAGTTTTGATCGCCATATAATGTAACATCACATAATCAGATAATCCGATGACGACAAAGCTGAAACATTGGCAGAAATCTTTCTCGAAGCCCACAATAAAACGATAAAGCAAACGACAAGCAAGGATGAAGATATCGCAAAAATCGTTAATGCCTCAAACACCCATTCGGAAGAAGACACGCAAATAAGAACAAATCCGCATAAAATTATGTCGATTATCAAAAAATTAAAGAACAGGAAAGCTCCAGGGAACGATCACATTTCAAACCGTCATATCAAGTACCTCCCGAAGAAGGGAATCTGCCAACTTTACTACATATTTCGTTCATGTCTTTCAAATTGCTATTTCCCGCAACAATGGAAGATTGCCAAAGTCATCGCTCTTCCAAAGCCCAATAAGCCCAGGAACGAAGCTTCAAGTTACCGACCAATTAGCTTATTATCAGCTTTAAGCAAGGTTCTGGAGAAAATCATCCTGGAAGAATTGAAAGACCATTTGGAGAAGAACCACACGATAATTGACGAACAGTTCGGATTCAGACCGGGACACAACACCACACATCAGGTTGCTCGTATAAAGGAAAAAATTGTATGGGAACGACACAGAAAACACGGCACGGGTATGGTTTTACTCGATTTAGAAAAAGCGTTCGACGTCGTTAACCATAACGCACTTATATACAAGCTGGTCGAACAAGTTAGGGCACCGAAAATTCTTGTTCAAATCATTGCAAACTATCTTCAAGATAGGAACTTTTACGTGAATTTAAATGGAAGGAAGTCTCAAACCCTCAGCGTTCCTGCCGGAGTACCACAAGGATCTCTACTAGGGCCAATTCTTTTCTCCATATTTATTAACGATATTCCACGGGATCCCGCCACAAGCCTAGCAATTTACGCCGATGACACTGCAATCATTGCACACGCAACCCAAGATAAACACATAGTCAAGTTCCTTCAAAGACATCTACAAGCAATAACTCAGTACTTTAACGATTGGAAGCTAAAATTAAATGTACACAAAACGGAGGCAATTTTGTTTTCCCGAAAATTACGGAAAACTCAGGGTGTAATGGTCAGTGGTCAACTCATCAAATGGAAAAATGAAGTCAAATATCTTGGTACCATCTTAGACAACAAACTCACTTTTCGAAATGAAATTTCCAACCGTATCGCTAAAACAATGTTCTGCATTCAATTCCTGTATCCACTTATTGGCCCAAATTCCAAACTGGATAAACGGGATAAAATTATACTGTATAAAACTTGTGCACGCAGTGTACTCATGTATAATGCAGCAGTATGGGGTGTCGCTGCTCAAACTCATCTGAAAGCTGTGCAAGTAACGCAAAACAAATTTCTACGAATTATAGGACAATATCCTCGTTACACCACCATTACCCACATGCACGACGATTGCAATATCGAATTAATATGGGACCACATTAAGTTTAAGACGAAAAAACTAATTTCGTCGATGACTAACCATGCGAATCCGCTCATCGCCGCAACGATTGACTACAATATTAAAGATTTGCCATTTAAGAAAATTGAGAAATTCCTTAAGCAAATACTAACTTAACGTATCTAGTTCATATTACGCGAACTTCACCCTATATTATATTATTTTATTTTTGTTATTTTTATTATTTTATTTTTGTTATTTTTATTTTATTTTGCTTTTTTTATTTTTATCCACATCAGGTTTTTGAAAATTTTTACCTGTACTGCACATTTCACTAACAAGACGAACTCATCATACTGACCAACCTTACGAACATAGTAGAGGAAGTGCACACTTCAAAAACTATAACTAACTTATATTACTTGTGTAAATTGTTTTACTTTTCTAATAAATATATTTTGATTTGATTTGACTTTTCCATTCTATTCGAAACTTTACTTCTCTGTAATGTTTGGTCCCTTTTTTGAGGTGGACCAATCCTCTCCTTTCTCTTTTATTTACAACTTAACTTCACTAACCACATCATTAAAAAATTATTTTTTCACATCAAAGTAAAATAAAATACAACTACTTTTCTGGTAGTTGTGGTAGTGTACTTTTCTGGTAGTGTAAAACTACCGTTATGAACGTCGACATTTGGTTCTACAACGTTACCTACTTCAAGAACAGCTGCGTTTTTACTTCGTGGATTTTGTCGGCGAATTGCATGACTACGTGAACGATGTAATATTTTCGAAGGGGTCATGTTGGCAATTTGCTTTCGTTTGCGATTTTGTTCAATTTGTTCTGACGTCATGTTGGCAATTTGATTTCTTTCGCGATGTTGAATAATTTGTTCTGACGTCATATTGGCAATTTGCTTTCGCTTTCGAAATTCGCGTAATTTCCGGTCCATTTTTTGAGGTGGATCCATCCTCTTCCTTCTCTTTTATTTACAACTTAACTTCACTATCCACATCAAGCCACTGCTGTGGTTAAAATAAAATAATAAATAATTAGTGCAGATTATCTGATTATGTGATGTTACATTATATGGCGACCAAAAATAACCAGATAATAACAACTTTCCACACCAGAAAGGTAGCTGTATAGAAGCCTAAGAACTGCCGCTAAAGCGAGTTCCACCTTGTTTTCGCTTGTTTATGTACATTTTTCTTTATTACAGTCTTGAAAATGACCCCGATAGAGGGTCGCAACTAGTCGATTCAAAACGTAGTCTTTCTTTAACACGTCCCCTGATATCCAATATCCTAGTAAATCATATCCTTGGAACAATAGCTTATCTTCACTTTATTCTGGCCGTTAATCCCTGCGGCAGTTAGACCAGTAAGCCACGTATCAAAGAATAATTGGATCAACGGACAATCGTATCATGGTATAATCGTATCAACGGATCATCGTATCAACGGATCATCGTATCATCGTATCAACGGATCATCGTATCATCGTATCAACGGATCATCGTATCAACGGATCATCATATCAACGGATCATCGTATCAACGGATCATCGTATCAACGAACCATCGTATCATCGTATCATCGTATCAACGGATCAACGTATCATCAGATCAATTTGCCTATATAGGACATCGCCCTATGAGTATAGTAGATGTAACAGTTTGGCTAATTTTTCGCGCGTTAAGTAAAAGTAAATTATTAACAATGGCATATGGGAGGCATATGGATGGGAGCGTTTGACAGCACTTTACCATGTCAAACATGCGAAGGCGACCGGGACACTTGCCCCGGTCACTTTGGTCACATCGAATTGGCCAAACCGATCTTTCACGTTGGCATGATTAAAGATGTCATGAAAGTTTTACGCTGCGTCTGCTTTAATTGCAGTAAATTGTTGGTGAACCCAAAAAAACAAAACCACTTCGAACACGCTCAGAAGATAACTGCAGACGATTCCAAGAAACGCCTAGAACTAGTGTACGGTTTGTGCAAAGAACAAACAATATGTCACGCGGATGGTGGATGTGGAAATCATCAACCTGTAATTAGAAAATCGGGTCTCGATTTGACGGCCGAATGGAAGGAATCCGACGGAAAGGTTCCACAAGAAAAAAAGTATTTGTTGGCGGAAGAAGTGCTGCATATCTTTAGACAAATTAGCGACGCAGATTGCAGCGCCCTGGGAATGGATCCGAAATACTCACGACCCGAGTGGATGATCGTGACGGTTTTACCGGTTGTTCCTCCTTCCGCGAGACCCGCAGCTTTCATGGGCGATTCGCCGAAGAAACGTCAAGACGATTTGACAAATAAATTGGCCCTAATCATAAATATACCTTGAATAGAAGCCTAAAAGTAGCGCACTGGCTACCCAGTTCTTAGACCTCTATACACACAGAGTATTTCCAACACGATTTGAAACGCTCTGTATGATTTTGAATTATGCGGACGGACGGACAGACAGACGGACAGACTGACAGACGGACAGACACCGAGCCAGATCATAAGGCTTCTTGGTATACTTTGTATAGAAGCCTAAAAGTGAGGCATTCTAATTTTTGAAATCAATCATAACAAAGGTGAATCACGTTTATCTCTTCGATCAAAACAGAATATTTCATTTATTATTCTATCAGCAATTTTAAGCATTTACAACGAGTTTGTTTCAACCAAAGAAGTTTCATCCCCTAATTGAGTCTGAACCTACCATACTCTGAGGAGACTCGTGACTACGAATGGGACGAGGTGGTGAATTTTTTTTGTAAATTTGGACCCTCGGAAACTTAATTATTTACTAATTTATAAAATTTTCTTTCATTTGAAAGTGGCGCCCAAGACAAAACCCGAGGTGTACAATTTATGATAAAAAGTACACAGCAGTATCAACAGATCAACTTATCAACAGATCAACGTATCAACGTATTTAAATTTCCTATATAGGTGAAAAATTATGAAAATAAAATATAACTTATATTTGGTGTGCATTGAAAATAGATAATCTGCACTAAATATATTTTTGCGGTTGGTATTTATCATTTACTATATAATCAATAATAAGCAAACTTTTCCATTCCATCCGGAACTTTACTTCTCTGTAATGTACGATCCATTTCTTAAGGTCGATCAATCCTAATCTTTCTCTTTTATTTACAACTTAACTTCACCAATCACATCAAGCCACTGCTGTGGTTACAATAAAACCGGATGAACGTATCAACGTATCAACGTATCATCGTATCAAAGTATCAACGTATCAACGTATCAACGTATCAACGTATCATCGTATCAATGTATCAACGTATCATCGTATCAACGTATCAACGTATTTAAATTTCCTATATAGGTGAAAAATTATGTAAATAAAATATCTATCTATTATATATAAAAGAGCTTGTCTGTTTGTTTGTTTGTTCGCTATACGTTCCTACACCCTTTGACCGATCTCAACCAAATTTTGCACAGTTATTCTGTAGGTCCAGGCGCAACTATTCGTGCATAAATGGAAAAAAAAATTTGCGCGGGGAAAAAAGTTATTCGCGTTTTTCGATTTTTTATTGATTCACCCTATACTACGGTGAATCACCCTATACTACGCTTTCGCTAGATGGTGAACAAAACACGTGTTTGCCAATATTATAGTATAGTATAGGGTATACCCTTGGACCAATCTCAACCAAATTTTGCACAGTTATTTTGTAGGTCCAGGCGCAACTATACGTCCATAAATGGAGAAAAAATTCGAGCGGGGAAAAATGTTATTCGCTTTTTTCGATAAATCAAATCACAAGTCTTGCAAACAAAAAATTAATTTTTTAAAAAATCGAAATATTCTGACATACTGTCAGTGATTCAAAACACTGTCAACAGACATACTGTCAGTGATTCAAAACACTGTCAACAGATGGCGGGATGGCGGCTTTAATTCGAAAAATGAAAACCACTAACCAATTAATATGTTAGAATTTAGTAATTTCAACGCTCAAAATAATACAAATAATTACAAAATCCGTTGACGGCGAAATATTTGAGATGAGGGTGCGGGGGCGACGGAGAGAGAGCAAAAACCATCTCTTCCGACTTCCCAAAAACGAAGAATTTTAAAATTGCGTTTTTTTGAAAATCTGCAGCAATCTTTCGAAACTTGAAAATAATAGTGAACAACTATGGCCTTCACGGATCTGTTATGGTCCGCCCTGTTAGGCCGAAGGCCAAACAACTATGGCCTTCACGGATCTATTATGGTCCGCCCTGTGAGGCCGTAGGCCGAACAACTATGGCCTTCACGGATCTATTATGGTCCGACCTGTGAGGCCCATGGCCGAACAACTATGGCCTTCACGGATCTATTATGGTCCGCCCTGTGAGGCCGAAGGCCGAACAACTATGGCCTTCACGGATCTATTACTGTCCTCCCCCTGCGAGGCCGAAGGCCGAACAACCATGACCTTCACGGATCTATTATGGTCCGCCCTGTGAGGACGAATGCCGAACAACAATGGCCTTCACGGATCTATTAGGGTTTGGGGGCGACGGAGAGAAAGCAAAAACCATCTCTTCCGACTTCCCAAAAACGAAGAATATTAAAATTGCGTTTTTTTGAAAATCTGCAGCAATCTTTCGAAACTTGAAAATAATAGTGAACAACTATGGCCTTCACGGTTCTATTATGGTCCGCCCTGTGAGGCCGATGGCCGAACAACTATGGCCTTCACGGATCTATTATGGTCCGCCCTGTGAGGCCGAAGGCCGAACAACTATGGCCTTCACGGATCTATTATGGTCCGCCCTGTGAGGCCGAAGGCCGAACAACTATGGCCTTCACGGATCTATTATGGTCCGCCCTGTGAGGCTGAAGAACTATGGTCTTCACGGATCTATTATTGTCCTCCCCCTGTGATGCCGAAGGCCGAACAACAATGGCCTTCACGGATCTACTATGGTCCGCCCTGTGAGGCCGAATGCCGAACAACTATGGCCTTCACGGATCTATTATGGTCCGCTCTGTGAGGCCGAAGGCCGAACAACTATTGCCTTCACGGATCTATTATGGTTCGTTCTGTGAGGCCGAAGGCCGAACAACTATGGCCTTCACGGATCTATTATGGTCCGCCCTGTGAGGCCGAAGGCCGAACAACTATGGCCTTCACGGATCTATTAAGGTCCGCCCTGTGAGGCCGACGGCCGAACAACTATGGCCTTCACGGATCTATTATGGTCCGCCCTGTGAGGCCAAAGGCCGACCAACTATGGCCTTCGCGGATCTATTATGGTCCGCCCTGTGAGGCCAAAGGCCGAACAACTATGGCCTTCATTGATCTATTATGGTCCGCCCTGTGAGGCCGAATGCCGAACAACTATGGCCTTCACGGATCTATTATGGTCCGCCCTGTGAGGCCGAACAACTATGGCCTTCACGGATCTATTATGGTCCGCCCTGTGAGGCCGAAGAACTATGGTCTTCACGGATCTATTATTGTCCTCCCCCTGTGATGCCGAAGGCCGAACAACAATGGCCTTCACGGATCTATTATGGTCCGCCCTGTGAGGCCGAATGCCGAACAACTATGGCCTTCACGGATCTATTATGGTCCGCTCTGTGAGGCCGAAGGCCGAACAACTATTGCCTTCACGGATCTATTATGGTTCGTACTGTGAGGCCAAAGGCCGAACAACTATGGCCTTCACGGATCTATTATGGTCCGCCCTGTGAGGCCGAAGGCCGAACAACTATGGCCTTCACGGATCTATTAAGGTCCGCCCTGTGAGGCCGACGGCCGAACAACTATGGCCTTCACGGATCTATTATGGTCCGCCCTGCGAGGCCAAAGGCCGACCAACTATGGCCTTCGCGGATCTATTATGGTCCGCCCTGTGAGGCCAAAGGCCGAACAACTATGGCCTTCATTGATCCATTATGGTCCGCCCTGTGAGGCCGAATGCCGAACAACTATGGCCTTCACGGATCTATTATGGTCCGTCCTGTGAGGCCCACGGCCGAACAACTATGGCCTTCACGGATCTTTTATGGTCCGCCCTGTGAGGCCGAAGGCCGAACAACTATGGCTTTCACGGATCTATTATGGTCCGCCCTGTGAGGCCGACGGCCGAACAACTATGGCCTTCACAGATCTATTATGGTCCGTCCTGTGAGGCCGAAGGCCGAACAACTATGGCCTTCTCGGATCTATTCTGGGTCTAGATGGCTAAGGGCGGCGAATGCCGCCCGTGCCAGCTAGTAACTTATATTTGGTCTGCATTGAAAAAAAAGTTGTTATTTTTGGTCGCCATATTATTATAATGTAATATCAGATAATCTGCACTAATTAAATTTTTGCGGTCACAATCACAATTTCGAAGGTTCTGATTAGATTTGAATTATGCGGACAGACAGACGGACAGACGCGGAGCCAGATCATAAGGGTTCTTGCTATACTTTGTATAGAAGCCTAACAAGTAGTTTATATAGGGAGACCTCTTTGAAAATATCTTTAACTTAGTAAATTTCTTTCGAACATTTGCGTATTTGTAAATTGCATTAGCGAATCGAAACACCGGATTAACAGATTAACGCAATACTATATAGACGAAGTATTTACAATATAACAACGTATCAGTTGATCAACGTTATGATTGGCTCTGAAACATGCGGACGGACACGAAGCCAGACCATAAGGCTTCTTTCTATACCTTGTATAGAAGCCTAAATAAGGCTTCTTGTTATATCGTACTTTGTATAGAAGCCTAAAAGTAGCGCACCGGCTACCCAGTTCTTAGACCTCTATACACACAGAGTATTTCCAACACGATTTGAAACGCTCTGTATGATTTTGAATTATGCGGACAGACAGACGGACGGACAGACGGACGGACGGACACGGAGCTAGATCATAAGGCTTCTTGTTATACTTTGTATAGAAGCCTAATAAAAGAAATGAGGACTAATCCACCTCAGAAAATGGATATGTAAATCTCGCAAGAGATAGCCTAATTCCGGTTAGGAATGTATGGCTCTATTATTATTATTAATTTTTGGTCAAATATTTGACAAAACACCGATATGTGTACTATCCCTGTTGAACAACTTTGCCAAAATCAACATTTGATCAAATTTCATAAGCCAAATATTTGACCGTTGGTCAAAGAGTGTACTACAGGCTTTAGAATATCAGAAATCGTCTAATGGTGGGTTCATCCTAGATATTTAACGTAACATAATTGAATTTATTTTAATTTAAGAAACTGGTCCGGTTCATGCTAGATATTTAAGAATTTTTTAAGGTAAGAATGGGAGGGCACAAAATTTAAAAAAAAGGAAAAATATAAATTTTCTTATTTACTTACAACGTAATTTAATTTCAGAAAAGCTTTATTTTATAATATTATTCTAACTGGAGAATATGGGTAAAAATATATATTTACTTAAAATTATAATGAGATAGTTGTTTCCAATTGTGAATCATTTGGGGAGCGTGGGGGGGGGGGCAAATAAAATAAATTGAAAGGATTTTTATTGTTATATTGCCAACATTATTAGGTACCGCACAACTATAACAAGCCTACTCCAGTTATCAAGTAATGAACGAGAAAATAATTTATATCTAAACAATTAAAACAGGGTTCCCACTGAATTTTCTAAAGCAAATTCCCTGACATTTCCAGGTTTTCCCTGACAAAAATTAAAATTTTCCCTGACATTTCGATAAATTTCTAAATAAAAAAGTAACTCGAGAGAAAATATAATATAAAAATACAAAAAAAAATATTTATTTAACACAACTATAAAATTAAATTTTCTTCCGTAAATTTTCAATTTTCGAGCTTATCTCTAAATTTTTAATTTTACATTCGTCGTCTATTTTCTGTCGTTTTGCCTCTAATGCGTTTATTTCTTCGAACACTCGTTTCTTAGAGGCTTGAGTTTTCACCCTTGTTTCGTCGTTCGTCGTGGATGACTTCGCGTTATCCAGAGCAGCTCTGTACCTTCCACTCGAGAGCTGACAAGAATTTATTAGTTCCTGAGAAATTGGTACACAAAGAGGACCTCCAGCTAGATTTATAGTATTGTACACTACTCGCTGTGCTATTAAGGTCCTCTCATGCATGTTTTCAATCAACATATCTTTGTTGATCGAAAACCCACTTTCAACAAATGCATTTCCATGGGATAACACAAAAATGATCTTGCAAACTATCCATAAATATTTATAGGAATCAAATTTAGGTTCGATGAGAGTCCAGTAAAACGAATCTAACCTCTTCGCACCATCATAAAGCTTTATGGCCTCAATTTCGTTAGCACAAAATAACTTGAATTGGGTTGAGCAGCTTTCCGCTACATTCGACGTTATTTTATTGTTGTCAAATAATATCTCCAATGTTAGGTGCATTCGTGACATTGCTTCTGAAACATTGGAAGATATTACAGAAGGGTCCAAACACGAAATCGCTTTTACAAATTTGCTTTTTATAGGACTCTTCTGTAAAATTTTTTGAATTGTCGCAACCACAAATGCACGTACTTCCTGTAAAAACACAACTTTGTAGTCTTTTTCAGATTATAACGGATTTTGGACTTTACATCCGTTATGTTCAACCTTATACATCAATTTGGTTGGCCACTGCCATTTCATTTAAATTGAATGAGATGGCGTTGTGGACTCTGCGATATTTTTATTATCTGTTTTCCGGAACGCAAGTCGAGCTGCGCGCTGAAAGGGACTTGGGGAAAAATGGGGACGAGAAGGTCACGTCTTGTGGGCTGTGAAGTGATTTTCGGGGTTGGTTTTCGATTTTGCGGAGTATGGTTACGTTTGTGGGAATTTCAGTCCGACAATCCGGATATTATATGGAATAGGCTGTTTTTCCATCCCAGTAGGGGATTTGATCCGCGATTGGAGGATTGTGGTTTTTTTGGCCGTGCCATGTGTCCCTATCCGACCACCCTGGCCCATAATTTCTGGGAAGGATGTTTATCCGGTAGCATCGGTGAGTAACATGTTTTATTTGCTATTACTTCACAGTACCTGTCGATCGATTGGCCAATATTTTAACATCTGAAGCTCGATGGCGTATTTTTTCCCTTGGCCTTTTTAATGTGTTTTATTTTTTATTTATGTGTAACATCGTGGTATTCTTTTTTTCGTTCTGCATTTTTATTTAAATAATGGTTGCAATTGATAGATAAGTGACAGGTTACAACTTTCTGCACTTGGTGATAAATTGCAATCTACTACTATCTCACGTTTGCAGTCGTCGATAAAAATACCAAGTTTAAGTGTTGTTTTTGATAAATGTAGTAATGCTACTTATTTATATTATTACGTTTTGGTTATTAAACTTTGCTTGGGTATTATTTCCTTTAATTTTATGTCGACGTACTGGTAAATTGTATTAGCAGCAAGACTCCAGATTTATCGACGTAAGTTCAAATTTCATATTTGAAATTTTGTGTCGATACTTTTTTTTTGTGTTTAATTATGATTTTATATTTTATTTTATAAAGGCTAAGATGTGTGACTTACAAATATACAGAGTGCGGCATTGCGCCGGGGTCGCTGCTATTTGGGTTGGTCGTCGGAAGCTCGAAGTGGTTACCATTATGGGATTGTTTATGACCATTCGAGTGTTCCGTCGATTGTTTGTGGGGTGGTGATTTTTGGTGGCAATGTGGGGTGCTTCTGTTTAGTTTCACTGGTCGGCTCCTGTAGTGGACTACTGTGTTACGTTCCACTGGTGCCATACTAACACCATAAGCATCGACTTTATCATTAAGCCTTTAAGCAATGACCATCGTATTGTTTATTTTTATGTTTATTTTTATTTTATTGTTAAGTTTATTTTGTGTGTGTTTGCAAAGCTGCTTCCTTGAGTTTATCCGAGGCGTTTTTACACGACTCATGGCCCTCGCATACCGACGTTCCCATCAAAGAGCTAGTTGACCTAACACCAGGGCTCCACGCATTTAAAAGCAGAAGGTTCTTACCTCCTGCGTGGACTTTATCTTCTCCAAGCTGCTTCTCATTAGAGCAGTAAGGAAAGATTTTGTATCAAGATGCTTTGCATTCCTTGATGAATTTTCGTGTAGCAAATCCAATTGAAGTTTGCATAAAATCCAAAAAATTATCCTTCTTCTCAAAATCTATTTTCGAGTATAACCTTGGGTCATCTGGAATCACTTCTTTCTTTAAAATTATACTCAACAATGACAACAGAAGATTCTTAATATCACCATATAGGAAGGGTGCAAGCGGATTTCCACTTTGGTATTTCGTCAAAAAAACTTCAAGAAGTGAGGCCATTCTTTCGAAAAATGATATTTTGCATAATATCAATTTATCCTTGCAAGCCCTTTTAACATTATTGACAGATGTCGTTGATGGCAATTTAATACTTTTATGTTGAACATATTCAGAAACATTGTTAAAAACTTCCAGCGCTCTTTGTGCCGCGTTTTTCCCTTCTACCCATCTTGTTTGGCAAAATTTCAAAGGAAATTTTTGAGAACCTAAAATATCAAATTATATTATAATATTTAAATTAATTGTTCACGTTCAACTTACCTGTCATTTTTATAAAATCAGCTCTACGAGCAGGGCTATCTTTAAATAACCAGTATAGCCCTCGTAGAGTTGCATCTACATTCCATTCGGAGGCTTTGTGGCCGGTTTGTAGAGAACCATGTATCACATGTAAACCACATGATCCTAAATCTAACAAATTACAGTTGCCATCTTCAACAAACAAATCTAAGAATTTCCAATTAACGTTTGGTCCATCCATCGAAATTTGTAGTATGTTCTCATCTTTAAGGACTGAAGAAATCGCGTCTTTAAAATGGGATTTTACATTTTCAGCAGTAGCCCTACCTTCAATGAAAGTTGACGTAAAATAGCTGCATTGAACTTGATTTATTTGATAGTCCCAATATCTTACAGCAATATCCATTTGACTGCGCTGTGCTATTTTGTTCAAAGATTCGTCAAAACACAGGGTATAATAATTGCATCCCCTTAAGTATTTCTCCAAAATGCTTTGGAAATGAGGAGCCAAACCAAAAACAACCATATAAGCTGCCTTGGTTGCCCCAAAAGTCATACGGCTTGCTATGGTGGAATCTGCAAACATATGTTTCATAATTTCTATCGACTTACTAGCACTGTTGAAAGACATGTGCGAATGTATCATTTGAAATGCCCATAATATTTCAGCTCTTGTAACTTCTGATCTGTTACCATAATCATCTAATGTACGATTTGTTGTTGTAGTTATACCTGTAGTAGTTGAATCCTCAATTACTACTACCGCTTGCTCGTAACTGCTACTAGTGGGAACTACTACTTCATTGTCGGAATTTAATTTGCTGGACTTTTGAAAAAACTGTTTAATTGATGTAGAAGGGTTAATTTTACTGGTATGCTGCTTGCTTTTTAAATGACTTGTTACAGCTCCCTTGCCCATATTGCTTAGAGAAAACGATTTTTTACATACTTTACAATAAGCAGATGCTTGATCATCTTCTACTTTCCTAATAGAGGACCACTCTGGTAGATCTGCATTATCAGTTAGCCAACGATCATTAAAATATGTCCTTCTTGATGCCATCTAATTAAATTATTAATCGATTAATATTACAACAAAATTAATTAATACAACAAAAGATTAAAAATTATAACTTACTATAAAATAAAAAAAACGTATTATTATTTAACTTTTTAAACGCTGCACAACACTTTTGTTCACTAATTGAATTGTTCACTATATTCACGATTAAAAATTATAACTTACTATAAAATAAAAAAAACGTATTATTATTTAACTTTTTAAACGCTGCACAACACTTTTGTTCACTAATTGAATTGTTCACTGTATATGTTACACTCAATACCCGATTTCGGGCAATGCCCGAAAAAAATGCGCAAAACTAGTTTTGAGCAACGAAGATTTCCCAAACCCGAAATTTTACTTTTAAACGGCTATTGAGCGTTACAAAATAAGCAGAACTAGTTTTGCGCATTTTGAATTGTACAAAACTAGTTTTGTAGGTTTCTGAATGACCAGCACTAGTTCTGCTTTTTTCATTTAATCAGCATCCGAATAAAATAAATAACATAAACATAAAGGGGGTGAAACGTAATAGTTTACTGCCCCATACCGCAACTATACTTTTTAATGCTATTTCAAGGGTCTCTAAGCTCCCGGTTTTCTTGATCGTAGGCGCTTCTCGTATGTTTAGCCTAGTAACCAGAGTCAAAACCGCCCTGGAGGGGTGCAACGCGGAGCGGAGCGGAGCGGCGCCCCGTAAGGGTAGGTTTTGACGATGGATTACCCTCCTTATCGAATGCACACCCCAAAAATCGAAGAAAAAAAAATTTAATTTTTTCACTTTTTCGGCAATACCCGGGTCGATTTTTGGGGTGTGCATTCGATAAGGAGGGTAATGCATCGTCAAAACCTACCCTTACGGGGCGCCGCTCCGCGTTGCACCCCTCCAGGGCGGTTTTGACTCTGGTTACTAGGCTAAACATACGAGAAGCGCCTACGATCAAGAAAACCGGGAGCTTAGAGACCCTTGAAATAGCATTAAAAAGTATAGTTGCGGTATGGGGTAGTAAACTATTACGTTTCACCCCCTTTATGTTTATGTTATTTATTTTATTCGGATGCTGATTAAATGAAAAAAGCAGAACTAGTGCTGGTCATTCAGAAACCTACAAAACTAGTTTTGTACAATTCAAAATGCGCAAAACTAGTTCTGCTTATTTTGTAACGCTCAATAGCCGTTTAAAAGTAAAATTTCGGGTTTGGGAAATCTTCGTTGCTAAAAACTAGTTTTGCGCATTGTTTTCGGGCATTGCCCGAAATCGGGTATTGAGTGTAACATATATACTCTCTTATCCTATGCTATACTACAATTTTTAAATTTAAAAATTATTACCAATTTAAAAATTACATATTACCAATTTAAAAATTACGTATTACCAATTTAAAAATTACGTATTACCAATTTTAAAAGTTTTTCCCTGACATTTTTTAAATTTCGTTTAATTTTCCCTGACATGGCGCTAAAAATCAAAAATTCCCTGACTTTTCCCTGACAAAATGAGGCAAATCTGAAATTCCCTGACATTTCCAGGTTTTCCAGACGAGTGGGAACCCTGTAAAACGATGTTAATATTTATGTATGTATATTGCTGTGAACGGATTCTATCAAAAGTGCCACACGTTGGGCTGTCAAAAATTGCTATGTGATATCGTAGCCTCACGTTGGGCTAGCCAAAATTGCTGTGATAGCCTCGGAGCTTTACTAGGGCTGCACGTTTTAATATTAATGTCTTGTACAGGTGTACGTAAATGTACCCCGTCAATAGAAATGTATGCAAAATTTTTATTTATAAATACAAATAAAAGAAATTTATACCTCGGCTTAACAATTTCGGTGAGCACAGACCTACCTTTTCTCAAGTTGGGTTCCTTCCTTGACCAAATCGTGAAGCTGAAATAGAATAGTATGATCTTCGGAATGATATCACAAAAATTATGCTCCGTTTTAGAATGCAAATTGTAATTTATTATAATTTCAAATATTAAATGATTTAAAGCTAATAAAATTCTTATACTAATTGACAAATATCTTATTTTAATAAAATCGGAACGTATTAATGCACGTGTAAAGTTAATCGCAAAATTTTCACTAATTTTTAAGTTTAAAATAATTCTTAATGGGACGGTACCTTTAATGATCTAGGGTATTTCTATTTACTGGGTTCATGTACCATAAAACTGTTCACTTGCATTCGATGGATGACCTTCGGTGTATGTCACAAATAGATAATTAAATTATATTAAAATGGCCAGTATATAAATATCACCCTGTAGAGTAAATTTTATAATTACGAGTTGCTAAATTATATTGCAAAATTATACACGAGCATTGTGAAGTTACGAAGTCAGCGGTTATTAGTAGGGCTCAGGAAAGATACCACAAAAATGTGGAACAACCGATAGTTATTAAATATCCGAAAATGAGGATAGAACAGTTAGTTGTCATTTGGACTAAGAAGTGAATCGGTTAAAAGTGACGGGTGTTGGTGCATCCTAATATTAACGAACAAGAATAGAAGATGTAGGTTGTACGAGTCATCCAATCTACTTGGGTCCTATGGATTATTTTAATTGTAGAGTAAGAATTAATTTAAGTAACCATATATGTAATATTTTCCCCCATATTATTTTATTTAAATAGATTAGTTAATTGTTGAATGACTATTATTTAAAAGTTACACCCCAAGATAAGATCCCAAATTTAGGCAGAAGGGCCTAAATACGACATGGTGGAGGTGCAGGCTTTTTTTTCCGAAATTTATCAGCGAATAAATTTCAAAATTAAAAATTAAATTTTTTTGTTTGTTGAAATAATGGTCATTAATAAAGTTTTAATCCTATCAATAATAGGAAATTAGGACGTCGAAATTAGGTAAATAATTTTTAGGTGGATGATTTTTGAATAAATTATTGATAAAAGGTCTTCGAAATTGTTTTAATGATGTCACTACAATTGATTGCGAGTTCAGTGAACGATAAATAAATGAGAACATGGTATTTCATACGTTAAACAAAAAAGTTGATGATGGTAATTTATATTAAGATGGTAATTTTTTTAAAGTGGTAAGGTAAAGTCGAGAATGTTTGAGAAATAATTTAAAATGATTTTTGTTGGTAAATATGATTAAATTTTAATTCTGTATACGCTGAATGGATTTCAGGCAGAATTAAAATTTTGGTTGTATAAAAAATTTACAGTTTTTTGTATTGAGGAAGGCATAAAACCTCGAAATTAGTTATGGAGGCCCATAATTAAGGTACAAAAAATGTAAATAATTGTTTACGAAAACAAACAGAAATTTTAAACAAAGTTATTTTATTGCATTTCAACAAAGGTTTAAATAAATAGTTGCTATTTTAATGCATCAACGACAAATATCATTAGAGTCACATTTTCAGAGTGGAAAATTCCATAAATTAAGTAGAACATGGAAAATTTAATTTAATATTTATAAAAGGCATAATAATGCAACTCGACAAAGTCTCGCAATTATGCAGAAATTACATTTAAATGAAAGATTTTATTAAAATCATTTTTGGGCATAATTATACAATTAAATAACATTTTTAACCTTTAATTTTTGAAAGGAAAAGTAGTGATTCAGCTTGTTTTAAAAAATTAAAAAATTGTTTTGTCTGTGTTAAAAGAAAAAATTTTTAATTAGAAATATTTTAAAGTATAATAATTATTTTAACAATGTTATTTAAAATTCAATAAGATTGAATTTAAATGGTTAAATGTAAATTAATAATTTTTAATCAAGTATCTGCATATCGACTAAAAGAATTTAAAAATTTTATTAGGATTCAATTAAGAAAACATAAAAATTAAAACAAGTTTTTTTTTTAACCTTTGTATTGAAAATTTTTTGCTATAGCGTCAAATCTACATAGGATAAAGTAAATAAACATAAGACGAAGCAATTTTTAAATTATTATAAAGTATAGATTAAAATGCATATTTTAAAAAGTAATAATTGGGATTTGAATGTTAGGAAGGGTAAGATAGTTAAAATTAAAATATTTTAGAAATATGCAAGGGCATAAGCCAATCAATTTTTATTTTAAAAAATTTCGATATAATATAATATTTTAAATGGGTTTTTTTTTTAATACTAAACATAAATTTTATATAAGTTGTTCATTACTAGGCAATAAAGAACAAGTTCAGCAAATATCTTTTAAAGAAATTATAAATACAAAGTTGAATAAAACAAACAAAATTTGCTATTCATCACAAAAAAGCAAATGTAGCAAATTTAAAAGATGAAATAATAAGTGTTCAAGAATTTAATAAAATCAAAATTTAAATTTGGGAAAAAAGAAATTTTATAATAATGATATTTTAAGAGGGTAATTTTATTTATAATTTGAGAAATTGCCTTAATTCGTTAATAAACGATTTGAAATTTTATTATCGTAGTAGTAAATTAAAATGATCTGTATTAAAATTAAAAATGCGAACAATAAAGGATTTACTTATTTAAATGGGAAATTAAATTTAAAAAATTTTTGGGTGGAAAAAATGAATTTGAGATTGAATAAGAATTAATAGGCTAATTTAAAGGACAAGGGGTTTATTGATAAAAGAGGTATTCCAATGAATATAAAGAATTATGAAACAAAGGAGAATTATTATAAGGAATTTGTAGGAATTTTATGGGGAGCCCAAAATGACTAAATAAAAGTTGAGGGTTTAAGATGTATTATGAAGTATTAATAGGGCCAAAGGTGGTCAAAGGTGAAGTTGATTTAAGGGAGAAAATATGGGAATACCAGTTAAAAAGTATAATTAAAACCAATTGTCGCAAAATAGCAAATAAAATTATATGAATCATAAAATAAATTGTAGCCACCCAAATAAAGAGAATTGATTTGAAAGTTCGCTTGAAAACAAAAGATAGGAATTTGAATTTAAAAAAGTTAGAAAAGTAAAAAACAAGTTATATTTTAATAAATAAATATTGGTAATTAAAATAAAAACATACTGTACATAAGATAGCAGAATAAAAGTAATACCCTGTATATGTACATTTCCGGATAAACAAAAAAGAATTGCACATTTTTCAGTTAGCATAAAAAAAATAAATAAAACAGTAGGTCAAGAAATTGCAAACAAAATGACACATTCTTTAGTTGTTATAAAAAACAAATAAAACCGTAGGTCAAGAAAGTGCAAAGTATCACAAAAATAAAAGGATAAAAATACAATAGTTAATTTTAAAATATACATTCAATTAAATTAAAAATGATATAGAATTTAGGGACCCAAAGGAAAATAAAATATGCATTAAAAAATGAATTCATAAATGTAAATGTAAACTAATTATGAATTGTAGATATCTCCAAATAGCTAGAGGACAACAAATACAAACGACCGTAGAAATATCACCTGGCGTAATATGGAAAAAATTACCGCAAGTTGTAGCATATGAATCCAGCATACCAATCAGTTACGAGATGGATTGGATACAAGATATGGAAAAGACCACATCACAACAATCGTTCAAAAGTGGAAGCTGCCAAAATAGAGCAACCCCAGATTGTTTAGTGGAATCAGCCATAGAAGAATTAGGAATGGCATATGACAAGGATTTACACATATTGGCTCGAAATACAAAAAATAATTTGGAAGTAAATAATAAAGGAAAAAGTACCACAAGAACCCGAAGAGCTCTCGATTTTCTAGGTGATGGATTGGCATGGTGCTGTGGGGTAGCAACGATAAGCAAATTAGAAGGGCTAACGACAACAGAAAAGGATATGCAAGATAACATTCATCGTTTAACGGAAGGGCTAACGGCCGCTTTAAAAGGAATTGGACACGACTCAACAGAATTTAACAAATACGAAAAGGAAATGACCAAAACATTCCAAGGTATAGAGAAGAGAATGAATTTGGTACAAGAAGAAATAGAAACGGCCCAAAAGACAGGAACAATTGAAGGGAATTTGATCACAAGAATATACACTCACGCATATGATAATCTAAGACGTATGATTCAATTAACCAGAATCATAAGAACAAATTTGATCATGACATCCTGTAAACAACATCAAATCCCAATAAACATTTTGGAAACTACGACACTACGTCACGATTTGGATCGATTGGAAAAAGAGCTGGAAATGTCAAACCAGGGACTCGCGATCCCGAAGGAAGATGTTACACGCTACTATCAATTACCAATTTGTGATTGTAGCTTTACGGAATCCAAAGTGTACCTACATGTGAAAATACCAATTGTTTCAAATAAACAAAAATGGATAGTTTTTGAACTGTTAACTACATCGTTCGCGTGGTATGAACAGACGTGTACATTAAACCACGATACTTTGTATATAGCAGTGTCAAATAATATAGGGAAAAAAACCTTCAATTAGAGCAGTTTCTGGAATGGGTCTACACCAATGCAGAGCATACGAGGATAAATTATGTTATATTCCACAATTATCGGCAAACGAATTTAAAGGACCATTATGTGCAATAAAAATTTTTAACGGAGACACCGTTGAAAACTTAAGTCAGTATTGTCCAATGACTTGTCGGCAATCCAAGGCAATGTTAATAGTGGAAACATCAGAAGGCGAATATCAAATAACCCATCCAAAAAATGAAACAAAAATTGAATGTCCACATCAATCGCAAAATTTAATTCCTCACAATTTCACAACTATTGGTTCCCTAAACCTAAAATTACCTTGCTCCTGTAAAGTAATTCTTTTCCAAGATATTCTAATCCCTACCAAATACCCTTGCCAAGAAAACAAAACTTCCGAAGCAGAGTTAACCCATGTAATCCCTGCCACATGGTCGTCCTTAAAATCCTACATATTCAAACCTATCTATGAAAAAGCTCCTACATATAATAACTTAACAGAAATCCTAAATCACAATTGGACAATAGAAGTGCCACACTTCAATTTAACAAACACGGCTAAATCAATGGGTAGCATAATGGAATGGATTCAAGAAAGAAAAAGTACTCCGAGAAGTTTTGCCGAAAATTATGGTTACATTAGTCATACAACATTTTTATTGTGGAATATAAGTTTAACTGCATTGGTGGGTTATCTAATTTATAAACAACTACCAAGACCAACAGCCGTGATCGCTACGATTCCAGTGGGTCAAACATCAGCATCAAATGGAGAAGAATCATCACCAATTCATCATCAAGTGGTAATAATTATAACAATAACAATATGTGTAACTCTGTGCATAACATTACTATTGTGGGTAATAAAAAGTATTATAAAAAAGTGCAAAGAAGTCAAAGGTACAAACACTTCCAAAGAAGAAGAAACGGTAGCAAATGAAGAAGTCAAAGGTACAAACACTTCCAAAGAAGAAGAAACGGTAGCAAATGAAGATGAAAGTGAGCCAATCATAAAAGTGAAAAACCAGGTGGACCTTGAAAAATTAAAAATAGGACGAAAAGTGAAAGTGTGCCTAAAAAACGAATGCGAAGGAGTAAATAAAAGTGTAAAAGCAGAGCAAATAAAACAAAGTGGTGCCCAAAACGCGGAACAATAAAAGTGTATAAAATGGTACGAATATATAATAAATGGAAGAAAAAGGTAAAGTGCTAATAATAATAAAAATTATTTAAAGAAAATGGCTAAATATTGTAAATGAGGTCTGTACCTCAAATCTATAGTCTGTACTATAACAAAGCCATTAGGAGTAAGGACGTCCCAATGTAGCGAAAATTTATATAAGAAAGTCAGTAACAACCTATAGGAAAATAAGATCAAAATACCACTTTCTCGTATAAGATTTCTAAACATTAATAATATTGTGTAAAGGAATAATCTGTATTATTCTTATATGAACACGTATCGAAACAATACGGTGTAAATAAAGTAAAGATAGTTCAAAAAGGGAGATTAAAAAAGCACTAGAATCAGAATAATCTGTATTATTCTTGTATAAAAACGTATCGAAAGGATACGGTGTAAGAGAGTTATCTATTGTGAGATATTGTAAAAGGGCACCAAAATCGGAATAATCTGTATTATTCTAGTATAAACATGTATCGACAGGATACAGTGTAATGGTAAATTATAGTTAGATCAAAAAGGATCAAAATAAGGGTTGTTTAAAGTAATAAGAAAAGATATACTAAAGGTATTAGGCACACTAATAAGAAATTAAAAGAGAAACTTATCAAAAAAAAAAACGGTCAAATTAAAAAATTGGAGAATAAATAAAGAAATTTTTTTATTATTGTATACGAATCCTCAAAAAAATTTAAAGTAACAATTTTGAACGATTAATCAAAATAATTATTGAAAAAATACACATTGAAGGTCACAACGTGAAACACTTTAGGTAGACAAAATAAATACAGTAAGTGAACCTAATACAGGAATGTAGTAGTACGGCAAAAATTGCTTAAATAAGTATATTACAAGTGGATAGGTCAAGACTTAATTAACGTTTAATAGCAGTAAATTCAACAATATTCAGATTGATACACTGTAATATTATACACGTCAATATACCATAAAGTTAAAATAATTCAGAAAATTCAAATAAGAATTAAAACAAAAAATAAATTTTTGAAAAAATTTTTTACAAAACCTGGGATTTTCAATGTGTAAGTACGAATTTGTTAATAGTCAACTAAAAATGGTGTGAAAAAAAAAAAAAAAGATTTTTTGGAGATTCAAAGTGCAGTTATAAATGAATATGAGAGATACAACATATGAAAACATTAGAAACTGGTTTATTGCTAAAAAATTTTTTTTGATAAGAATTAGAAGAGGTCCCTAAAAGAAGTATAAAGTAAATTAAGAATGTGTTTGTAAAATATTATTTAAGGAATATGTTAAATTTAAGATAATTTCTTTAATGTTAACGATTAATTAGTTAAATATAAAAATTTTCAATTTTTTAGTGGTGGAGCAATTCTCGTGTAGAAATCGTGACTTTATTTTAAAAACAAAGGTTAAAAACAAATTATGTGAATTTATATTTTTTACCTACACCTTGTTCATTATTTTCAGAGTTTCTGTGAAAACGGTTGATTGCCCAAAAAAATGTATTTGACGAAAGTTGTAGCCCTTTAAATTCCCTATCCGGTTTGGGCCGTTAGTTTTTCTCTTATTAGACGTTTCGTTTAAGAGCTACTCGCAAGAAAATTAAAAAAAGAAAAACCTGAATTTTTTTAAAATTTTTTCCCTTAATTTAATTTATAACTCGAAATCCGTTGATTCTAGACGATAAGGGGTTATAACCTAATTTGTAGACAAGCGAATGATCTTTAAAAAAGTTCTAATCCATTAACCTTAAAAAATCAATAATATCGGAGCTATGGCCGTTTGCAATCAGAAATTCAAAAAATTGCTTTAAAGGGAGGTACCCCCAAGGGTTTGGACTTGGGCAAAAATTTTATTTGAAAATTTGTCTTAGAAAAGTGTCCTTTACCACCTCAAAGGTTCTCCACGGTCACGGGGACACCCTGTATGTAGGTATAATGTGGATTCTGAAAAACGTAAATTTATTAATTTGTAATGGAGGCCTATAGGCCGCACCGCCAAAGCCGAATTAATTTAGCGTTTATGTTCTGTATAAATTGTTTAAATATAATTTTGGCTTAAATAATTAACTTGTGAATTGAATTAGAAATTATGGATTGGAGGTAAAAAAAATTTAATTTAGTGATTTTATTATGCTGGGGGGGGGGGGGGGAGGTTGTTTAACTAACCTAGTAATTTGTGGAGGCTTGTGATTTGCTATAATGAGGAGTTTGGAGTTTCATCCACTGTGGATGAAGTTTCTATAAGTTAACACATAAATTTTTTGATTTTTCAAAAGATCAAAACAGAGGCCCTTTGAGAAAAATCCTTAAATTTGTATATTTTATTTATTACTATGATGGTGTGTAACAAGTTTTGATAAGTTTCGTGTGGGTCAAGTCAATTTTGCCTACTTTTTCAGTTGATTTCAGATGAATCACCCAGAGTACAAAATTTTCTAAAATCTTTTTTAAATTTGTCTATATTATACATACTATTTTTCCAATAAATATTAATCTCAGAATACAAGTAGTGTTAAAAAAAATTGAAAACGATTTTAAATACTCATTTATCTTATTGTAAATAATAAAATTAAAATTTTCTACATTTCATCTTCAATCTTCTAAAGAAAATTTCGATTCAAATTGTATTTTGTATGTAATTTTAGGCTTTTCAATTTTGTTAAACACTAGAAATAATATAAAATAAAAGTGGTCAATTTTTTGTACATTCATTTCTTGTATTCTCCACATTTACAACTCACAATCTGACTACAAATTCTTTCAGTTCAATACCCACTACCTGGATAAAATGCAATTTTAAAGATATCAGTTATTAATATACTTAAATCATTTATTAAAGGTAATATAATAATATATTAAGTTTCTTTACAATAATTAGATATAGGTAACAAAACAAAAAATTTAATGCAAGAGTAATATTTTGATTCACAATGAAAAATCTACAAGTTGCGATTTAACTACTATATTTCATTACTAAAATTTAAAATTCAAAGAAATGCACTTAAATATTTGATAATAAATTATTGAATACAAATTTATTAAAATGTGTTATATTCTTACATGTTAACTACTCAATTTCGGCTATCTCTCTGTTAATTATAACATTTTTCCAATCTGAAGATAAATCGTCCAAGTGGTTGTCGAAATCTATTAACCGTTTGTAAGACTTTTGCTCCAACATAGAAGTACAAACATCGAGTGTATGTATTGGATTTAAAATAATTCTACTGCTATCGATTACCTTATATTTACCTTCGTTAAATTGAGCAACTTTAAGAGCCATACTGTCCATAGATGAATTTAATTTTTGATTATCAACCTTAAAATTACAACAATAAATAATTTAACCAACGACCAGATATTTTTATCGATGTCTTACCATAACAATACAAGAAGGGTTAAAATTTTCTGCAATTTTTTCAGGAATTCGATGATTAAATTTGTCTAACGAAACGTCTCGTAAGTTTTCGTTGGCCGTATAATAACCAGAAATTATCAAATCTTGAGATGATGCAATTTGATCGATCTGCAATAAAAACAATAAGTTTTGGTGATTAACTAAAATAATAATCAATTTTATGTACCTGAGTTAGAGCAATTTCTGCCATCGGTGTTAAATTCAAGCCGGCATGAAACAACGGTATAGCATCCACAAATTCGATAGTTTTACTACCGGCAGAATGATGTGCTTTGGAAAGTAGAACTCCATTTATTGCACAATGAGGATATTTGGCAGCATGTAAAATGATTTTACAATATGCTCGACATGAAAAAATTACTTCAGACATTGCTCTTATATTGTACCACTTGCACCACGTAAAAATTAAAAAAGATAGAACTGAAATCACAGGACTAATTTATAATAAAATTTGTGTATGTTTTGATGTATTTTTATTCTCAAAAATTGAGAAAACACGAATTGAACTGTTTTTATTTAATTTGCATTAAAAGTCAAAAACGTAGATGTTAAAGAGAGTCACATGACATAATTAAGGTGCGTTCTGAAACAACAATAGGGTGCGTTCTATTTAACGCTAACACAGTTGTAGCAATCCTAAACTTAGAAATGTAACCCCGCGATATTCTTTTTTTTACAAGTTTTAAAATTTTTACCAATATATCAGTGAGAATTAAAAATATTTTTACTGCGTAGATCGCCGTTGGATTTTAAATTTTTGACGCTATTTTGATTATAAATATAAAATAATCAAATACAATAATATACAGTGAGGTCGTAAAGTGTGGAACAAATTCGATAACAATTTTTCGAGAGATTTTCTCAGGAAATCCTCATTACGATATTTGTTCTTGAATAAATTGTAAACTTCTAATTTAGTGCGAGTTTGTCACCGTAACTAATCATCATCAGAATTAAAATTCTATGCTTTTCAGACAAGCGACGAACCATTTTAAATTGGTTAAATATTAAATAAAAATGAATTCTAAATACAATTTAGGCAACTATTAATTCACTAGTCAACAGTAGTTCTGCGGCGTGGGATTTAGGGGTTGATTTTGGGTAATTCAGGTGTCCCGAATACGAAAAATATATTAGATTTTCCGAATTGGCTCTAGTTTTTGAGATAAAGGCAACCCGCTTTATATTGAAAATAAAATAAAAATATTCAATATTTTCAAAAACCTTTATTTTCGAATGACAGCAACGTTATAAATGATATTTCAAATAGATTAATCATATTAAACAAAAATACATGAAAAAAAAGTTAGGAAAAACGTTTTGCATGTAATTGTCTATTGTATTTTTGATCAGGATAATCCCTTTGTAAGGTCCAGCAGTAGTCCGCCATCATATCGTCCCCTTAGTGCTACAACTAGGTAACTTTTTTTTTTTTTTTTATTCAACGAGTATTTACAATCTGCCTACAAAGCAATAAGTAAATGATATGGTATGATACAAGTCATGTGGGAAGAATTCCAATGAATTTTCCCATTATTTCAATATATAATATATTCATTTGTCAAAACGAGTGGATAGGTCTGTGGTCCTAAAGCGTTTCAGTCTTCTTATCTCGCCTGTGTTGTCCAGGAGTTTGTTGGCAAGTTCGTTTGGATGAAGTTGTAGTCTGTTTTGGTATTTTTTGTGATAATTTTGTATTTCATCCCGAACAGAATTGACACGTAAGTCGCGTTCTATGATGTAGTTTGGTACGTACCACGGGGCGTTTACGATTTCTCTAAGCACTTTGTTTTGAAACCTCTGCAAAATCTCAATATTGGAATGGCTGGCGGTTCCCCACAGCTGGATCCCATAGGTCCATATAGGTTTTAATATAGCTTTGTAAGTTGTGATTTTGCTCTCCAGTGATAATTGTGATTTCCTACCAATTAACCATTGTAGTTGGCTAAGTTTAATCCCAAGTTGCTTACGTTTGTTAAAAATATGTTTACCCCATGTAAGTCTTCTGTCCAAAGTCATACCAAGATATTTTGCATCATTTGCATGTGGTAAAATTTTGTTATTTAATTTAACTGGAGGACATGAGTCTTTTCGCATTGTGAAGGTAACGTGTGTGGACTTTAATTCATTAGCCTTTATTTTCCATTTCAATAGCCAGTTTTGAATTTTGTTGAGATGTTCCTGAAGATGTTTCGAGGCAAGCACATGATCGTGGTGAGATGAAAGTATTGCTGTATCGTCAGCAAACGTAGCTATTGTCGTTTGGTTCGTAGTCGGAAGGTCAGCCGTGTATATTATGTAGAGCACCGGTCCCAATACGCTACCCTGTGGTACCCCAGAATGAATTGGGTATAGGCTAGTATATTTATCCTGGTGTTTAACCAAGAAATATCTTCCCATTAGGTAGGATTTCAGGATCTCGTAGTAAGGATGAGGAAGATTCTTCTTTAGCTTATAACATAGGCCAGCTAGCCATACTCTATCGAATGCCTGGCTAATGTCTAAAAATGCTGCCGAGCAGTATCTCTTGTGTTCGAGGTCGTCACCAATCTGTTTCACCACTCTGTGTACCTGTTCAATCGTGCCGTGTTGGTTTCTAAAACCGAACTGGTGATTAGGTATGATTTTTCTTTTTTCTATTATTGGTAGTAGACGTCGAAGCAGGAGTTTTTCAAATATCTTCGAAAGAACTGGTAACAAACTTATTGGCCTATATGATGCTGTATGTTGGAGTTCTTTTCCAGGCTTTGGGAGAAGAATGATTTGTGCGACTTTCCACTGATTTGGAAAACAATTCAATCTTATGACCGCATTATAAATAAACGTGAGAAGTTTTAAACATTTGGGTGTCAGTTTCTGTGTTACTTTGCCTGTTATGAGATCGTAACCAGGTGCTTTCTTAGGATTTATTTCTTTAGTAATAATTCGTTTTACTTCTTTGATTTTAAATTTCGGTATTGGTAAGTCCATCTGAAAGGGTTCATCCAAATATCGATAGATGTCTGAATCTTCTTCCGTTAATGGATGCGGTTTGAAAACATTTTCAAGATGTTCGGCAAATGCGATAGCCTTTTCTTCCTCGCTTCTTGCCCATTCCCCGTTTTCCTTCCTAATTGGAGTTGTAAATTCTTGTGGTCGTTTCAAATTTCTTGTTGCTTTCCACAAGGAGTACTTGTTTACTTCTGTCGCAGACAATTTACTAACGTATTCGTTGTAGGATTTATTCTTAAGGTTTAGAAGTAATGCTTTTAGTTCTTTAGTGGCATTGTTAAAGTTTTTCTTATCTTCTGTATTTCTTGTTATCTGCCATTGTTTGCGAATTTTTCGTTTTTCCGCTATTTTTCTTTTAACTACTACTGGGGTTTGTTCTTTTATGTGGGTTTCGTTGCAATCGGGTGTGGCAGACCAGGCAGCATTTTGTATGGCTTTCGTCAGGTGTTCCACTGCATTTTCCAATTTTTCTTTCGATTTTAAATCTACATCTAGGTGAATGTGTTCGTCAAGTGTATCTTTGAAGATATCCCAGTTGGTGTTTTTACTAAATAACGATGGTTGTTTTTGCTTATGAAGGATATCGGAGTAGAGTGTTACTAGGATGGGTGTGTGATCTGATGATAAGTCTAACGACGATTCGACTCCAAATTTTTTGTTATTTAAGCCTTTTGTAACGCAGAAGTCAATCACATCTGGGATTTTCTTTAGATCACCAGGCCAGTGCGTTGGTTGTCCCGTTGACAGTGTAGCCATGTTATTAATTTTTAATGCCGCAAACAGTTCTTTTCCTTTGGTGGTATTTAGCCTTGACCCCCACTGATGATGTTTCGCGTTAAAATCGCCACCCGCGATGAATTTGCCTCCCAGAGTATTAAAGAATTGTTGGTAATGTTCTTTCTTGTTATTGTGCTTGGGTGGGCAGTAAATTGCGGAGATAGTTATGTTTCCCAATTTGTCTTCAACAGATACGCTAGCAGCTTGGAGATAATCGTGCCGATATTCTTGTAGTTCATGGTGTCTAATATTTTTTTTTATTAGTATTGCTGCTCCACCATGTGCCTTTCCATCTGGATGGTTTGTGTTATATAAGGCATAGTTGGGAATTTTTAGATGGCTACTATGGGTAAGGTGACTTTCCGAAATTAGCATTACATCGACTTTGCGTGTTTCAAGAAATAATTTTACTTCTTGGATGTGCTGGTATAATCCGTTTGCGTTCCAGACTGCTAATTTCAGAATTTCGGCCATTAATCCATTTTACTGACCAGAGTAGTCAGCAGATTCAGCATCGTACTCATTTGTTCCATCAATTGTTTCATCATTTTTTTGAGTTCTTCAAAATCGTTTGATTGTTGTGCTGGATTGGGTTGGTTAATTTGACCGGCAGAATTGCTGAATTGGCTTTGTGTATGTTGACTTGCCTGTTGTGCGTATGATATTCCTGGTCCTACCATTTGAGTCGGTAGTGGGTTTTGGGTATTACCTTGATTAGGTTGTGTTGGTTGTATGGTAATTCTTTCTCTTAGAGCTGGATACAAACGCTCCCGCAATTGCGTATATACATGGCATCCTTTATAGTTTGCTGGGTGATTCTCTCCACAATTAACACATTTAACATTTTTGTCTTTCACCTTTCTTGTGCATTCGGTTGTCAGATGATCACCTATGCACTTGACGCATCTTGGATTTTTATTACAAAAATTTTTGGTGTGCCCATAACGTTGGCATTTAGCACATTGAGGTATTTCTCTTTTAATGTATGGATGTTCAAATGTTACAATGTGATTCATAATGTGATCAATTTTGTAGACTTCTTTATTATTTTCACTTTGTTTCAGTTCGACGTGGAACATAGGCAATGCACCTTTTACTCGATGTTTTATGTTGCTTACGTGAAGAACTGTGTGACCTAATTTCTCCATCTCGATTTTAAGGTCGTTGGTATCTGTTGACGCATGTAAATTTTTCAGTACCACTCGAAAGTTCCGCTCTTGTTTGGGTTTGTACGTGTGGAAGTCTGTCTTTTTTTCTTTTAATGCCTTAATAATGCTGGTGTAATTCTCTCCATTTCTTGGTTGTATTTTTATTTGTTCGGTGCCCATTGTTTTAACGATGTAACTGTCTTTCGCTTCTGTATCCAGTAATTCCAACAGAGGTTTTATATTTTGTACTCCATCGACAAAGATTGGTGGTGGTTTAGGCTCAGTTGGCTCTTCATTTTGTTCCTCATTTTGTTTCTTATTCTGTTCATCATCTTCCCCTAACTGTGTTAATGGTGAGAAACTATTATTTGTTTGTACTGTAGAATTCAACCAATAGTCGCTCATCTTCTTCTGTTTGAAGCTTGTGTTTTTTTCTGGACTTCTCATTCTTTTTTTATTTTGCACTGTTTTCCATTCATTTGATTGAGGTAGCTTTGGGAAGTTAAAATTCAAGTACCGTGGATCTTCTTTTGAATTTGCATTCGTTTGTGTTTGTATCTGACTTGGATGTTGTTGTGGTATTGAAGCAGGGTTTGCATATGGCACATTGTAATTTGGTATTACCTGTCCAGGATATTGCACGAATGGTTGGTAATTTTGGTTATAATAGATCAACGGGGTTGATTCCTGCATTTGGGGCCAGTACGGTCCTGGCGCTTGTTGTGACATCACTTCGCTCAGGTGCATTGCACCTGCTTGGTTTGTTATTGCATCATCGCCTTGAGATTCAACCACCCGAGGTGGTGGTTTCCCATGAGGCGGTGTACGAAGCATATTTTTGTGGTTCACATTGATTCTTAACCTCACTTATTGCAACAAATGAATATAATTAAGTCTACTCACGGTTTCTGTTGAATATAACACTCTCACAGTTAGTTGTCCAGTTACTAAATATAATAATCACTATTACAAGTTCAATACCGTAGCATTTCAATGAAATTTGCACCCACACGAAAAACGCGTATTACGCGTATTACAAAGTTTACAATAGCAAAAATAAGTATTAAACTTCAAAATTATTTTTGTTTTAACGTTTGAAACTTTAGCTACTTATGTAAGTTAAATGTATTTAATACCCGCACATCACAGTCTAATATTTTATATTTTAGGAAATTTTTAATTAGAAGTAAGATATCTACATAGTTATAGCACTAACTAGCAACTTGAAAATCGGCCTTTCGGCCGATTTTCGTGGCTAGCTCTGCGAGGCGCGCGGCCTGTGGCCTCGCTGTCGGCCTATCAGCCTCCCGATTGTTTATGAGCTTACCGACAGGTTTTTGGAACTTTTAAGGATTCCATGGTCGAGTGTTGGTTTGCATGTGAGATCTCGGATTTCTTTGGTCCGGATTTGGCGTCTCAATGGTGAAGCGAACCCGAGTCGGCCTTCGGCCTCCCGATTGCTTTTAATAATAAGGGTCGGCCTTTGTTAGAAGTTGACTCAGGTGTTCGTGTGACGTGTTGACAAATATGAACATATTGAGAAGTTGACTCAGGTGTTCGTGTTGACAAATATGAACATATTGAGCAGTAAATATGTTCATATTGTTCATGAGCGAGACCGGAAAAATATTGTAAAAGTAAGACCAAGTTTGATTGCAAGGTGTGGCGCAGAAAAGTCAATGAGTAACAGTCAAAAAGATCGAATAGCTGCCCATCGGTGTGGATCCGACATCTCATTGCATATCTGCGATACAAATTCAAAATTCGATTTGGCGACAAATTTCGGCCTTAAAAATAATTTTCAAGGTCACGTGTATTGGAACAATTTAAAGCCAACGACGGTTCTATCGAAAACTTTAATTTGGGCAATTTTGTAAAATTTCTAAAATTTGCCTTAAGGGCCGTAACTGCGCCCTCGAAAGAGATTTCAAGGTCAAAATGAAGGTGCATTTAATAACTGCGCAAGGGCAATAAGATGTCGCGCATTTCAAGTTCTGCCAGATCCGGGGTAAGAGTCGGAAGGACACGTGAGCGTCACCGCGCTGTCGCACGAAAAACATCCAAAGACCTAATCTGGGTCGCCTAACAAATCTGCACACGATTACGCAATATCGTCATTTGACCTTGTGGACTAAAAAAAAAAGCGACAACTTACTTATTAGTTACCTGTCGAATACTTTATCTAAGACCTACGTAGGTATTGTTTTGCGGAAACGCGAATCCAAATTTGAGGCCACCCAAAAATCGAAATTTTAATCTCCATCAAAAAGGTCGAGGTTTGAAAACGAAATTTTTCAAAATTTGCATTTCCGCAATTTGCCGGCTTATCGGACGTCAGACGAAAAAACGTAGTGTTACTTTCGAAAAGGCGGGGCTCGAAAGATGTCGCCCGAAACCGTTTTCGAAATTAAAAAGTTTTTCGCGGTCGTCGCGCCAGGACGGCATTAAGGTGGAAATTTTGAGAATCCTTCAAACGGCCACAGGGTCCTTATTTACGGGAGGATTTTTAATTTTTTACCGGCAACCGAGGCAGATTCCGGGGATGCACGAAATTGCATTTATAGCTTTTTTTCGTATCCCCCACCGTACGGCTATAAAATGAAAAAGTAATTTTCCAAAATAATTGCCAAGGGACCTTCAAAACCGAATCGCAAATTTGTTTTTTTTATATAAAATTTTAACGTCGGAATCGGATTTGGCGAGCAATTTTAATAATTTTTGATGCAAAACTTGTTGGGAAATTATTCTTCGTCGACCAAAAAAAATCACTTCAAAGTTGTCGGCGTACATGCAGGACTTTGCTTTGGTTTGGTCCGGCTTTGGCTTCTCGACAACGGTAAAAACGAACACGAGTCGGTCTTCGGCCTCACAATTGCTTGTCAGAATACGGGGGAGGCCGAAGGCCTCCCCCCGGCTTTTAAGATTGGGGGTCGGCCTTCGGCCTCCGACTTGCTTATAAGTATAAGAGGGTCGGCCTTCGGCCTCCCACTTGCATTTACGAATACGGGTCGGCCTGCGGCCTCCCACTTGCGTTTAGAAACACGGGTCGGCCTGCGGCCTCCACATATTTACTCCATCAAAATTTCATTAGCACGAAACAATCGAATTTACCGAAATTATGTGAGACGTCAAAATGTAATGTTAATGAATTTTTAAAATAAATTCGTAATTTAAAACGATAAAGCCTTCAAATGTAAAACATATCCAATTCTTCAGGCGTATAAAATACAAGTATGGAACGAACTGAAGAAAATGATACAAGACAACATAATTGAAGAACCAGCAAATTCCTATTTGAATTTATTAATGGTGGTCAGAAAGAAGGAAGGAAATGATATGAAAACGATTAGATCTGGTTGGATGAAATTTAACAGGATGGTCGGCACAACACCTAAAATATGGAGGCCTTTAACAAGAGTCATTTCCTGGAAGCATGTGAGATGGAGATGGAAGATTGGGATACCGATTACAAGGAAAGAATAACGAAATATCAAAAAAAATATTTTATTTTGAAACAAATTTTGTTTAGGGTAGACACTCCACTGAAGGGGGAAAATTTAATTTTCATTTATTGTAATCAAAAGGGATAATGTTTTAATTTAATTTCAGTTATAATTTCTATACTTTAGTTAATGTGAATTTAAGTTTAACTCGTACCGGTGAAAAACCATTTATTTACCATCCAATGCATTTTTAAATAATTCTTGTAATACTTAAAGATTATGTTAACAAATCTTTTCTCAATCCAAAGGGAGAAGTTAAACTTCGTTGATCCTTAACAGAAATTCCAAACCGGAAAAATGAAAATGAATACCCAAGAAAGTGAAAAACTTATGGTGCAGAAATTTTTGGAGAAGGTGGCCTTGGAATGGACCGTCAGTAGGCGACCGCCCCACGTCGACAGTTCAAAATCTAGCCACTACAGACTAAAAAGCGACAGACCAGGTAGAAGGCAAGGGAAAAAATATGAAATTATTGTGCCAATCGTCACCGAGAAAAAGATAAAATGTGCATCGGTTTGGGCATGATCCAGACAAAAGATGAATCGACGACACTATTTTGGAGATGAAGTTTTTCTTAGCCAAACCCACCGCCAAAGGTATTATTATTATTAGCTATTACATTCTAATGAATATAGCTGTCCTGTTTCCAGGACTTGCATGATCCCTTTGAAGGGGTGTATTAGTCCCGATGTAACAAATTCGTTTATTTCATTTCTTACGTTCTCTTTCCTATATTATTTCGTACTTCTCTTCTATATTCTTGGATGCGTAGCTGCCTCTGCAAAGATTCCTCTTCAACATTGTCTGTCCTGAATCCTTGTCGCCCAGTCATCAACTCCCATTAGTCTCAGGTTGCTCATCACCTGATCCCACCATCTTGTCTTGGGTCTTCCTCTAATAGTTTCATTCCCTTCAGTTTTCTTTTGTTCTCCATTACTTTTTGTAACTAAGGTTACTCAACTTTACAACTATTACCTCTTTTCCCGGTGTAACCGTGAATTTTTACCCCCGTGATATTTTACCCCGGGGTAAAATTTCACTAGGGATATTTTACCCCCTAAAGAATTTTTACAGGGGGTAAAATTTCACTAGGGATATTTTACCCCGGGGGTAAAATTTCACTAGAGTATATTTATCGAGGAGGTAAAATTTCTCCGACGTTAAAAATTGTTCTGAATCAAAAACCAAGGCAAAAACTTAAATTAAGTGGACTATTAATAATAATAATACTTTTTTATTAAATAAAAAAAAAATTGTTCATATCAATAGAAGATCAACTCTCTTTCTTTGTGTCTTTTTTACCTTAACTACGACCTCAAAATGATTTCCATTTTTATGGTTTAAATACATCGCAGGCTACTGGTAATCGGGTTCGCTTAATAATTGCAGTGTACTGGGAAAACGTATCCAACCGAAAGATTTAATATTGTCTGTGGAAGTGTATGAATACAAATCTGATCCAATAAATGCCGCAGTAAAATGTAGCTGAACTTCTGTTGCCCATACTGCATCACTTCTCATTCGACTGTTTTCTAAGTAATTGGTAGTTCCAGAAAAATTATCAACTTCAGTTTTTCTTTCCGCCATAAAATTCGTAATTTTTTGTCTCATTTCCTTATAATGTTCTTCAACACCTGTTATACATACAGAAATACATCTGAAAAAACAATTACCATCTGCTATAACATCAATTGTTGAAAATGGCGAATGAAGAACGGAATTATGCCTGTCTTGAAATTTGGGTTTTTGGTAAGAGTTAGTTTTTCTTTTTTGCACAACTTGTTTTGCCACCCATGGTTAATTGTACGGAATCGAAATTGTGATTTCGATGAAGTGGAAGTTATCGAATTCATGCTGTTATCATCACTGTTGTCACTAATCATTTTTTCTTCTACAAAATTCTTTAAACGATCCTTTTCTACTTTGAGAGATCCTTTGGCGATATATGGTTTTAAATTACGCATCGGATATTTTTTTAGTAGGGGTTTTCCCGATTTTGATTGCAAACCACAGTTATTATTTTTTTGAATTTCTGAAATTGAATATGGTCCTGAAAATGGTGCAGTTGACCAACCACCTTTGCGATCATCTCGGGCACAGTTTCGCACAAGTACCAAGTCTCCAACTTTAAAAATCAGTTTCGTAGCATGCCGTGTATTGTAGGCCTTTTTTTGTTTTTCCTGACTGTTTTTAATATTCTCGGCGGTTTCTTTAAACACCAAGTTCTGGACTTCCAAAATTTTTCCAAGGTTAATATCGAATTCGACTTTGTCGAACACTTTTTCTAACGATTCTTCCTTTCTTTCTTGATCTGTGTGCATTTCTAAAAGTGCTTCTGGCTCTGTTTCGGGAATATCTAGACATTCTTCACTTCTTCTCATCAACATCTCTTCATATCTTAAATTGTCTTCACGGTTATGATATGCTTCCTCTAATTTGAGATCGATAGGAAACTTTGGTTCTCTGTTGTAAAGCAGAAAAAACGGCGAAAATGTAGTGGATTCATGTCGTACGCAACGATGAGCAAACAGAACACCATCAAGTATATCGGGCCATCGGTTTACATTACCTTCTTCATGTAAGGTTTTAAGCAACATATTTTTAATAGTTCGATTTTGTCTTTCCACTAGGCCATTACTTTGTGGATGATAGGCGCAGGTCACACGTTGTTCGGTTCCCGTCAGTGTGTGTAGATGTTCCGATACTTGGTTAACGAATTCTCTTCTCTGATCATTTATTTGTATGGATATACAAGAATGTCTACAAATAAGTTCGAACAAAAACCGGGCAACGGTTTCCGCAGTTTTATTTTCAACAGCCTTAGCTTCAGACCATTTGCTGAAGTAATCAATCGCCACAATAATATATTTTTTATTATTTACTCCCGCTAGGGTGGCTAAATCTATTCCAATTTGCGACATTACAGCTGTAGGCACAGGTTGCAGCTCGGGGATTACTTTTAAAGTAGCTGGATTTATTTTCTGGCAGATATCACATTCCTTGACGAAATTTGAAATGTCCGTATACATAGTGGACCAATAACAACGTTTTTCTAATAGGGACATTGACGCGTCTCTTCCACGATGAGCAGCCAAGGATTTCGCTTCAACACTGAATTTAGTATCATTTGTTGGTGCACCTACGTGAATCATTTTCATCATGACCGTTTTTTCTTCGTCGTTTATAATTACTGGTAACCATTCTTGTTTGCCTGGTCTTTGGTAATATAATTTTCCATTTTCCATTTTATAAGGACGACATTGCCGTCGGAAGTTACTTTAAGAAACCAAAATTCTCCTCCAAAGCAGTATAATGAAAAAACCAGGAATCTCGGGGATGTGGAAGCAATAAAACACAATAGAGTTGTCTAGTCGACGTTTCGGAGGATATACTCACTCCATCTTCAGGACTATATTAAGGAAGCAACGTTACAAAGATTACGTGTCAAGGGGCATAAAGTACTCACCAGAACAACAAAAGTTACTTTTTTCGTTTTTTGTTAAATTTTCTGGATAGGTGTATGCATATTAAGTAAATATGCTGAAACACAATTTAAATCCAAAGCATTGTAGGTTGTACGTCTGACTTTCTTAGGTTTTGGTTCTGGTGCTCTTACATCATCATCATCTTCTTTATTTTCGTACGGTCTCAACATGTTCACCAAATACTTCTCTTTTCACTTTAATAATTTTAATTTGTTAAATATTTGAATTCTATATGTAGTAAATTTTTTTGGTTGGTACAGAGTATCATAATTCGGCCACTCTTAGCCATCTAGTGAGTGAATCAGATGGAATTAGTTTCATGGGCACGTGCTTATTGAAGTGGCCAACACTTGGGGTGTTTCAATTTTATATATTAAGAAGAAGAACATATATAGATCGCCGTGGCGTTTGTCACCCTTTTAGCGAACGTCACTTTCTTGGTGGAGTGATATGTTGTGATATTTTATTGTGAAATTAGAATTTGAAAATCTTTGTAAAACAATTTTATATTTGTAATTAAAATGTCGACTTCGGGCGATTTTGGTAATCCTTTACGAAAATTTAAGTTCGTTTTTTTAGGGGAGCAAAGTGTGGGGAAAACTTCTTTGATTACAAGATTCATGTATGATAGCTTTGATAATACTTATCAGGCAACTATAGGAATTGATTTCTTATCAAAAACTATGTACCTCGAAGATAGAACTGTTCGATTACAATTGTGGGATACTGCCGGACAAGAAAGGTTTAGATCTCTTATTCCTTCTTACATTCGGGATTCAACTGTTGCAGTTGTAGTGTACGATATTACAAATGCCAATTCTTTTCATCAAACTTCAAAATGGATTGACGATGTTCGAACGGAAAGAGGAAGTGATGTTATAATCATGCTCGTGGGGAATAAAACGGATCTTTCTGATAAAAGGCAAGTTAGTACAGAAGAAGGTGAAAGAAAAGCAAAAGAGCTCAACGTAATGTTTATCGAAACTAGTGCTAAAGCGGGATATAATGTTAAACAGCTTTTTAGACGTGTAGCAGCTGCACTTCCAGGTATGGATTCAACTGAGAATAAGCCCCCAGAAGATAAAGTTGTATTAAAAGATACACCTAACGAAGTAAAAGATCCAGATGGAGGCTGTGCATGCTAACTGAAACTATGACTGTAAATTGTTGAGCTTTTATACGATCTTATACGTTGGTGTAAATATTTATTTTCATTTATATGTATTTCAAATTATTATATTATGTGTTAAAACGATAATTTGCATTTAAATTATTTGGGGAAATCCTTGAAACTTAAAATTGTGACCAAAACTCAAACGATATTGTATGCATTTACTAAAACAAAGAGATGCCTTGATGAGAAATTTTACACATCTTGGAATTAATTAAAAAAAGCTATTCGGAGCATAATTGAATTAAGTGCCATTATTATTCCCCGCTATATAAGTTAAAATTTAATTTTACAGTAGCAAAACATGGCATCTTAAATTGGCCATTTTAAGATGCTTAAAATGTCCAGATTAAGCAGGTGTAAGGTACAATAAAATTATTTTTTCGTTTCATTGAGGTTACTAATTTAAGGGAGCTTATATGAGTATTTTGACCACATATATGAACCCAATTTACGACCCTGAATTTTGAGTTTTCGTGCAAAGCTAGTCGGAGCATAATTGAATTAAGTGCCATTATTATTCCCCGCTATATAAGTTAAAATTTGATTTTTACAGTAGCAAAACATGACATCTTAAATTGGCCATTTAATATATATTTAATATTTAATAAAATTACTAATTACAAACTACTAATTCCTTAGTGAAATTTCACTAGGGAATTTTTACCCCCTAAAGAATTTTTACAGGGGTAAAATTTCGCTAGGGATATTTTACCGGGGGTAAAATTTCTGGGGATAAAAATTCACGGTGACACCTGTACTCTGCCTATTTGAAATGTTTCGACCACTTCCACTTTCTCTCTGTACGAGTCCCTCCATAATTTTTTCCGTTACACTGTCGCTAGGGTGCATTCCCTTGATAATAATGTTACATTTCCTTCTCTCTTTTTCGTATCTTTCTAGTTGCATTTCAAGTCCCTTCACATTATTCTCCTGTCTCACCATTTTGTTCTCGAGTTTCTTTATCTCTTTCTTTAGTTCTTGTCTTTTCATCGTCCATGGTTCCTCCGCTTTGTCCATCTTTGCTTTCGGTTCTCTGATTTCCTCTTTGTTACTTTGAAATCCCTCGTTAATGTACGCGTTAGAGCAAGCACCATTGACTTTAAATCCTCCATATTTGTTTCCTCCTTCGCACCGTCTATGATTGTCCTTGTTTTTACTTCTCTGAAAAATTCTTCTCTCTTCCTCTTTTGGTGATTCTTCTCTTTTTCCTTCTGCGTTTTGTTTTCTTTATTGTTCTTTTTCGGTTTCTCACCGCTGCGAGTTTTTTCCTGTATAATTATTTCTCTCTTCTCCGACTTTCTGCTGTGTGATATGGTTTCTCACCACTATAACTGTAACGTCCTTTTGTTACATTGAATTTTGCGTTGGCAAAATCCTTTTTTTTGTCAACAAATTTTAGTTTAATTTTAGGTAAATTTCAGTTACATTTCAAATAAATTTCAGTTTCCGACATCGTAATAATTTTTCATAACATCTTTCTCTATTCATTTGATTTTAAATCAATATTTTGCATTTCGACGCCTGAACCGATGCAACCCAAATAACTATCAATTTCATTCTAACAAATATTCCTACGTCTACGCATGAGTGAACGATCATCGAGGAGTTGACACAATGCTTCGATAAGAGTAGGTCGCCTATATTTGGCGGTCCTACATTTTATTAATTTTCATTAATTTTAAAGTATTTTCAACAACCGAAATTATTTCACGACGATGACATTTAAAGTAGTGTGTAGTGTGGTGATTTTCTTTGCAACACCTTACGATCAATAATTGATTTTTTGAATATGGGAATTTATGATGATGTCGTTCAAATTGGAACATGGCGGAACGTTTTCATTGAAGTTTCAAACGTTCGACTTTTCAGTTGGGTTTTTGAATATGGGAATTTATACAGACGCCGTAGCGTTTTCATTGAAGTTTCAAACGTTCAACTATTCGATTGATTTTTTGAATATGGGAATTTATGAAGACGCCGTTCAAATTGGAATATGGCGGAGCAAGTCACACCTGGACTTTTCGGCAAGTCATGGCCGCCCATTTCGAACGAGGTATTTTATATTCCAATATTTTCAACCTCGCCCGTTTGGACAAACCCAGAGGGATGCTTTATCCACGATTAAAGACGAGCTCGCTGTCCAACAATTTCTGGTACCGCCTTTGGAAAATTTTTATGGTCAACTTTATTTGCAAGTTGGTTCATTTTCGAGGTACCACATGGGGCGAACATGTTTCGAATCTGGCGTGCCTTATTGTCATTGAAATTTCAAACGTTCAACTTTTCAACACATATGGTCGGATGGAAAGCAAATTTTAAACAACATATTTCTTCATTTTTAAAACAACAGCTATCCTTTAAATATTTTAATTAACAATTTTTACATGTGTTACCTTTCTTTGAAACTGTTTTAGGTCAATTTGATTAGCAGGATTTTTGCTAATGGAAAATGAATCGTAGACATGTCGCCGATCCAGCCTTTTTAATTTTAAACTTGACATCATGAAAATTGTAAGTATTCTAAGAACCGTTTCATATGAAAATTGTTAAATTTTGATAATGCCTTCAGCAGAATAGCTACTTTTTGAAATTTATGTGAACTCGTTTAACCAATTTTTTGACCGTCTTCAACGGCTCTAAATTTTTCACTTGCCTGCTTCAAGCAGTTTAACGACGTATGGAACACGTCATCTTTTAACTAAGATATTTTGTGTCGATTTATTTTTTGTAATTAAATATTTTGATCTTTGTTTATTGTTATAATTATTATACATGTGTAGTCGAGAACTTGTTCAGTTGTTTTACGATTATAAAAATCTTTTTATTTCAATTAAAGTGTGTTTATTCCGATCTCGACGAATATTTTTTATTTTATTTTTGATTTCCATTTTTTTCTGGGTATAAGTCACTAGTATATTGAACGCTTGTGCCGAGACATGGCGCCCAAAAAAAAGGTAATGAATAATTAAGCAAAGCCAGATACTATTTAAGGACCTACGAAAGCAATCCGTTGCTACCCAGCTCTCGAGGCTTGGTATTAAACATACAGAGCTTAGCCGATACGTACTCTCCATCGACGATCAAAAAAAGTGGCAGGTGAAGCTTGAAAACTCGTTTTTTTAGATGACCATTTGCCGGGTCATCGCTTTTTGAGAAAGTTATGAGTTATTGAGCATTCTACATAACTGCTCAAATAACCGTTTGTGTGATCTGTTGTCTACTCCTCTCCCTATTTGTTGTGCCAATTAACAAAATTTTTACACCCTTGTAATAATCGCTCGGATGTTCTCCGCTTTTTGCGCTTCCAATTCTCTATAGCTCACTCCAGAATATCAAAAAACCACTTCTCTAATTCGAAAAATACAAAATTTCCAGTAGGACCGTAATTCTCCTTTTTTCCAGCACCATAGGTACATCAGTGGAATTAAAGGTCGCAATACAGCGAGAATATAATAAGGTGCAGCAGTTATACAGATCTGAGATGGAAAAAGTAGGCATAGAACATACGCCACTGCGACCAGAACCTCAAAGTTGCGCCGAGGACATTATGCAGATAATGAAGAACCACAAGTCAATTTTGAACGAAGTGGTAAAAAATGGAAACATGTACCGAAGAAATAACAAAAGTGAAAGCAGAAGTTTGAAGAACTCATAGCAACGAACCTTAAGCATCGAGAAGAAAAATCTAAATTACGAAAGTAATTCAAAAGGAAATCAGAGGTAAATGGTAAAATCGATGTCATCATAACAACAATGAAAACCACGGTCGAAGACTCCCGATACTCTCTAAGAGAGGAGTTTTGAAACCTTATTCGCGCCAGACCAGACCGTTAACCTAAACGACTTGGCAGTTCAAATGGGAAAGTTCGGAGAGATTTTGGTGGAGCTTCGAAAGATAGTGGAAAGAAGTGGTCGAACAATCCACCAGCATTACTGGACTGTATAGAGCGAGTCGCAAAGAAAAGGAAGGAGAAAGTTACCACGAAACCGCAAGATAAATTAAGAAACATCGGAGAATCTATAGCAGTGAGTAGCCCGCTACTTGCCCACAGCGAAACAGTTATGAAGAAGGGAATTAATCTACAACATGAAAAACATTAGAGTACGTGGGGGACACAAAGCGCTAAAGAAATGTTCCAAATGTTGTAATGATATAGACCTATGTACTACTTTAAATATCGCGCCAGTGAATTATGAGCTTGACAACACTGCGGACAAATACAGTTGACAACGTAGCGAAGAACGACCAATGGAAAACGAGTTATGGTGGGACCAAGCGACGCAACGAAGAAGCGGGAAGACTACGCTGGGGTTGGTCGGCGAGAGCAGTTGTGGTGTCGAGTCATTGTGAAATAATTTAATGTAACATTTTCATTTATGTGCAAGCTTCTGTTAGCTATTTACAATAAGGTGAATATTATTTGTATATTTTATTTCAAAGTGGGTAAACTCGTCACTTCCAAATTCGGTAACGTAATTTACTGCATATTATTAAGATATGTATTTAATGTTAATCAGATAACCGGAAAGGGCCTGCCAGGCAATCCATTTACGCGAGTGATACCATTAATTTAAATTAATCTCGTTGCGTATTGCGTTAATTTGATGACACAAGCTTGATACATGCACCCTCTTAGTGATGGGAATCTGATTAAATTTGGTGTTCCGTTTTGTAAAATAGGTGTTGGTAACGCTTATTGTTGGAAGGGTCGAACGGGTAGGTAGTGGCGCTCAACAAAGGAAATATTTGCTTTGTTTGAAATTCTTCTGAATAGCGAGACAATCAAGCTTATACGATTATTATTATGTAAAATAAAATGTTATGATTATAACATTTAACCGTACTATGATTATAATTTATAATATGAAATTTACATTGTATAAAAATTGCCCAAGGGGTAAAATTATATGTACCATTTATAAATGACAAGACAAAACCAATTGAGACATTGAATTAAAAACAAATTAACAACCGACTGTGTGTATTATTTTGTGTAAAGAATTTTACTTTCTTTCTTTCCTTTGACTCATGCAATCGTCTGTTTTTGTGTTCGTTTACCTACATGGGGAACTTCCAACGAACTTGGGGTAATTTTTGTAATCAAGCGGGTTTTAGGTTATTTGCACAACGTAGGGTGTCTTAGCTAGATCACGAGCTTACGGATGGGGGCCTCGGCGGTCGCGTTTGAGGTTAGGTGTGCTCGCTTAGGCGTGAAGTTCGGTTTGCGCTTAGGGAGATGGTAGTGGGAAATTCAAATACTTGGTTGCAAAATTACAATATACATGGTATAATTTCTTTGAGAGCAAGTATTCAATATCAAAAGTACATAATATTTTTTCACAATTTTTATGTTTTATCCACATTGTCATACATAATTAAAATCTGGTGGCATTATTAAGGCCTGTAATTTTAAAGATATAACTGGTAAACTGTTCAATTTGCGAGGTTCTATTTCCTTAAACAATATTATCAATAATTCTGAAATAAATTTTGCTATTTCGGATATTGCTAACGTTTCAAATATTGTGGCAGTCTTAATATTTTTTATCTTACCACTAAGCTCTATTAGTTGTAAACCGACTTCTTGCAATTCAAATTCGGTAACTTCATTTCTTCTTTCAATTAATCGATGTCTTACTTCCAGAAAGTTCACAATTAAACCTACATCGTCATGCCATGTCAAAATCTGATCACTACCTGGAACCATGAAATGTAACATCTTGAGTAAATCTTCTATCTGACCATTGATAATAAGTTTTGGAATGACTTGCATCATAGCAACTTTATGAGCTTTCACCCAGTTGCCAAATAATGTTAGATGTTTGTAAGTTTCCAGGGGAGCATTAGCCATCTCCGATTTATTGGCTAAAACACTATGCAACCACGAAGATGGAATGTTAAAATCTTTGACCAAACTATCCTCTATTGCAATATTGGCTTCATCAGCTCGATCCAAACACATATTTCTGTATAAAATACCCATAATTGTATTTTTCTTAACATTTGAATCCTTCACGAAAAGAAGTACGAATATGGCCCACTTCCACATTCCCACACCTTCCAATTGGTTGGAGAAACTTATGTGAATGTAATCGGAAGATTCTTCCGATATTGCTCCTACTTTCAAGGCACCCAATGCTTGAAGAACGAACCAACTAAAAAAATTAATTGAACAAAAAATAAAGCATACTAAAACCATGACTTAATACCTTAATTGGTAATCTATGGGATTGTCGGTGTAAGTGATAGGATTAAGTACAACATTTAAATCAGTGATGGAATTCTGGAATAACAACAAAATGTGATACTGCAAATCAGCGATATTGCTGTCAATATCACAATGTTGTGGAACTGGTTTTCTAGCATAATTTAACTCGGAAAATGCCTTGCAATAATTTTGAATTCCAGAAACTATGGAAGATCCAGGAGAAACCATATACCATACATGGATTCCCAGTGCTCTCTTCCAGTCGAGATTTTCACAAACATTAACATCTGACATCACCGGTACTCCAGAAAGTAGCATGTAAATTTTCAGTAAAGTTTTATCCATATGTTCTGTAATCCTATTCTTTTTCCACTCCTGCAACTGGGAATACATCAGTTGTTTAGTAGATTGCAAAATTGACAAAGCAAGTGCTGGTAAATTTTGATCTAAAGCAAATTGTGCCGCTTCCTCTACTTGATGTGCACTGAGGTAAGCAAATATATTTTTAAAAATCACAGATTTGTCAGAATTCGTTGTATCTAAATTGGGTTTCATACGGGAAATTGTGGTGTTATCTAACCTAAAATTATTAATATTGTTAATTCATTCAAGTCCAGGCAAGGAAGGTTTTTAGTTTGCAAAAAAATCCGGGCAAGCTGAATTTTGTCAGAGATATACATTGGAGTGTTCTAATGAACCCCCCAAAAGTTCCATAAAATCCCACGCCGGCGTTCCCCACAGTCGGGGGTTTTAGCTCCCCAACGCGATTTTTTGCCACTAACTCGCTTATTTATGCTTGTATGAAAAATTATGATCAGACCATAATTGAAGAGCATAAAATTCTCTATCTCATATTTTTCCATGGCACACTAATACTTAATTTTTGGACCGAAAACACGACCCACCCTTGAAATGGCACAATATTGATTCGTTGCAGGGAGAGAAATGTTTTCGGGCACGGGAAATGCTTTTAATAATAAATTAATTGAAATTGTGGCCAAGGTTGGAAAATGAAGAGAAAAATAAATTTTTTCAAAATTTGCCAAAGTTATAGTATCTTCCAAGTTACGAAACCGAAATTTTGGTTTGAGCTTACAGAAGGTCCGGGCAAGCTGAAATTTGGCAAAGATGTATATTGAAGTGTTCTAATAAACCCCCAAAATGTCTCATAAAAATCCCAAGCCGACATTCCCTCAAATGAGGATTTTAGCCCCCTAAGTGCGATGTTTCGCCTATAACTCACATATTTTTACTTTTACGAAAAATTACCATTAAGCAAAGTTGAAGAACATAAAATTCTCTATAACTTGTGGCGTTGCAGTAGGTAGTACTACAATACAGACTGTAATAGGCAAATTAAACTTTGTTTAATGGTAATTTTTCGTAAAAGTAAAAATACGTGAGCTATAGGCGAAAACCGCACCTAGGGGACTAAAATCCTCATTGGCCACAGTTTAAATTAATTTATTATTAAAAGCATTACCCGTGCCCGAAAACATTTCTCTCTCTGCAACGAATCAATATTGTACCATTTTAAGGGTGGGTCGTGTTTTCGGTCAATAATTTAAGTATTAGTGTGCCATGGAAAAATATGAGAGAAAACTATTTTATAGAGAATTTTATGCTCTTCAATTATGGTCTGATCATAATTTTTCATAATAAGTCGGCAATCCATTCCTTACGGAATATCGCCACGTCATTGGACGTTCTTGAATCCGTTTTTTAGAGTGGATTACTCCCTATTTTCTATCTTCTTTTTCATTTCATTCACAGTTCTATGTGTACTTTCGTCTTTTCCACGATTTCTCTCCATTTCTTCCTATTCTGTGCAGTCTCTCGCCAGTTCCTTATCCCCATCGTTCTCAAATCGTTGTAGATCTCCTCTTCCCATCTCGTATTTCTTTATTTTCACTTCTTTATTCCCTTTCCATCTAATTTCTTGTACTGCCGCCAGATCAATCTTGTATCTTTCCATATCGTTGACTACTTCATTTATTTTTCCGGGGAGCAGCATTGTTCTAATGTTCCAGGTTGCTATTCTCTTGTTTGTTTTATTTTTCTGTTTTCTCTTCCCTAATATATTCTCTCTTCTCTTCTCGTCTCTAGGTCAGTGGGCGTCGCAGAGGTCGTTATACTTTGTGTGTTCCATCTTTTGTTTTTTAGTTTTTTGGAATCAGGTCATCCGCAGATCCCTGCTGGTTTCTCATGGCTATCTGTATCTCCTTCCACTCAAGTACTCTGTGGTTAATGGTTATCTTCTGATATCCTGCCCTGGCTTTGTTTCCCTTTTCTATCTCTCTTATTGCCATTTCTCTTATTTTTTTTTGGATTTCATTTCTCTTACTGTCATATCACTGTCTACAAATATTTTTTTCCCTTTTAGTTCATTCTTGCTCTTCATGACTATCATTTTTTCTTCCCAATTTTTCAACTTGACTACTATTGGTCTTTTCTCTTCCTTTCTCCCAATTTGGAAGCTCTCTAATGGTTTCCTGTAGTTGTTCTGGGTTTCGTACTTCTAGTCCTTTAATTATTATATTGTTCTTCTTTTTTGTTTTTTCTTGTTTTTCAAAAGCATTCTCAAGCTCCTCTATTCTTTTTGTAAGTGCTTGGTTTTTCTCATTCCATTTTTCTTCTTTTTCTTTGCTGTCCTCCTGCATTCCTTTAATTTCATCTCTGAGTTCTCTTATTTCATCTTTATTCTCTTTGAATCCCTCTCGTATTTCGGTTCTCATGGTTTCAATTGCCTTCAATACCGCTTCCATTTCTGTGTCTTGTTTTTCGTCTTTCGATTCAGACTGATTTTGGTTTGTTGGTGATCTAAAAATTTTTCTGCTTCTCTGAAATATTCTCTCTGTGCTTTCCCCTTCAATTTCGTCTTTTAGGGATCTTCTTCTTTTCGTATATTGGGAATATTGGTTTCCGCTACCTTTCTGTGGTGTATTTTCAGCGGTGTCTTTTTTATTGTTTAGGTCTGTGGTGTTTTTGTTCATTTGTCCCACTTCTTGTTTTCACTTCAAGTGGTTTTTCACCCTCGCAAAACTTATAAACCAGATATTCTCGTTTTTCCTTCAAAATGCTATCTTTTCCACTTCTAGTCCCGTACAACACATACACCCAGTTCAACACTTCGGAAGTGTATGCGCTATTATTCACTTCTTTTACAAGTTGTGATATTTGTGTGATTGGTTTTTCACCCTAGTGATTTCCTAATTTTTCGCTTTAAGAATATTCTGTTTTGGTATCGCTGTGTTTCCTTTCGAGTATCAAAAAGTTAACCTCGAAAAGCACCGCACATTTCATCAATCTTCTCAAATATAAGTTCTTTGTTCCAGCGAACAACTCTCCAACAACTTTAGTTTCTCTATTCTCGTATCACACTTCCAGAACACGTCTCTATCACTATTAACTCACTGTAAATCCACAACCGATTAACAAATGTTGACTACACTCGTACTCATAAGTGAGTTATCGGCAAAAAATCGCGTTGGGGGAGCTAAAACTCCCGATTGTGGGGGACGCCGGCGTGGGATTTTATGGACTTTTTGGGGGTTCAGTAGAACACTCCAATGTATATCTCTGCCAAAATTCAGCTTGCCCGGATTTTTTGCAAGCTTGAGCCAATTTTTCGGCTTCGTTGCCTGGACTATAAATTCTGGAAAGAAATTCTGCCTTACCACTTAACAAACAATTCAAGTCGTTCTGCAGGAGTGATTGTATTTGGACCCCAGAAAGCCAGACATATTCCCCAAACCTCAGTAAAGTAAGACATAATTCCATTCTTAGATTCCTTATCATAAATTTCCGAAGTGTAATTATGCCGCACGATTAACCTGCAGCCATTTTTAACAGTGAAAAATGGTATACCAGCTTGATCTAACGAAACAATGCTCTCTTCATACACAATTTTGAGGTGCTCTTCCAAATTAATCTAAAATACTCGTCAGTTTAAAACCAATTTTGGTTCAAGTTATTATCCATACCTGACTAAATGAATTATGAGAACTATCAATTTTCACTTTCGACATTTTATCTTTCTAATTTTCAAAATAAATTAGTTCTTATTCATTTATAGTTCATTCCAAATCTATAAATGCTGTCAATGTCAAAAGTCTAGAATATTTTTGGTTATAAAATAGTTCATTACCTAATTTTTGACAAATGTCACTAATATAAAGCAAGATGTGCACATAATATACACAACAAATCACGTTGAAGACCTTTTTGACATTATATAAACTAATAAATTAGCTTATTACCGGTATAATTATAAATTAATGATTTTTACTTGGTATTTCTAGGTGCACTTTGGGTGCACTTACACAGAATTTATAGGGACTTGTAGCTAAGCGAGATGCCGTTAGGTGGCGCATTTTGAAGTTCAGCGGGATAGTGACGTCAAAATTATTTATCAAGGTGTATGATAGCAAGGTGGAAACTGAAACGTGAAAGGTTTTAGTTTAAAATATTTTTGAAGCTATGCTTCTTATCGCACGGGTATCGCACGGGCAGTTAACTGAAAAAAATCGTTCGTCACACAAATTTGTTAACGCAAATTCGTCACACAAATTTCGACCATCGCTTTCAAATTTCGAACTTCCCTTCAAACACCATAACTCCGGAACCGAGAGGGCTAGGACCCTGGGAATGGTGGCTATGTTTAGGGGGCGGAGGTGGCAACCGCCCCCGACCCCACGCCGCTCCACCGCCCCCGCCGCCACCGACCGGATTTTAGGGAAAATAGTTTTTTGACAAAACTAAAAAAATTAAAACCCCCCTTTTCGTGGGTCGGCAAAAAACGTCAAAAAAAATTTTCAAAATTTTTATTTTTCAAAAATTTGGAAGCTAGTTTTAGTTTTCTGACAAAACTAACAAAATTAAAAAATCCCCCCCATTCACCCTTTTCGTGGGTCGGCAAAAAACGTCGAACAAATTTTCCCGCATTCTTATAAGCAAGTTGGAGGCCGAGGGCCGACCCGACCCGTGTTCTCTAAAGCAAGTGGGAGGCCGAAGGCCGACCCGTATTCTTATAAGCACGTTGCAGGCCGAAGGCCGACCCGTATTCTTAAATGCCAGTGGGAGGCCAAAGGCCGACCCGACCCGTGTTCCTGAAAGGCAAGTGGGAGGCCGACCCGTGTTCCTGAAAGGCAAGTGGGAGGCCGACCCGTGTTCCTGAAAGGCAAGTGGGAGGTCGACCCGAACCGACCCGACCCGTGTTCTCAAAAGCAAGTGGGAGCAAGCATAACTCCGGAACCGAGAGGGCTAGGACCCTGGGAATGGTGGCTATGGATGGGGGGCGGAGGTGGCAACCGCCCCCGACCCCACGCCGCCTCAAACGCCGCCCCCAACCGGTTTTAGGGATAATAGTTTTTTGACAAAACTAAAAATATTTAAAAATTCCCCCCCCCCTTTTCGTGGGTCGGAAAAAAACGTCGAAAAAATTATAAAATTTTTCACAAAAAGGCCGAAGTCCGAACAACTATGGCCTTCACGGATCTATTATGGTCCTCCCCCTGTGAGACCGAAGGCCGAACAACCACTGGCAATCATGGACTAGCAGTCAAGACAGCTGAAGGCATTTAATATAATTTATTATGGTCCACCCTGTGAGGCCGAAGGCCGAACAACTATGGCCTTCACGGATCTATTATGGTCCTCCCCCTGTGAGGCCGGAGCCCGAACAACTATGGCCTTCACGGATCTATTATGGTCCGCCCTGTAAGGCCGAAGGCCGAACAACTATGGCCTTCACGGATTTATTATGGTCCGCCCTGTGAAGTCGAAGGCTGAACAACTATGGCCTTCACGGATCTATTGTAGTAGAGACACGCTTTCATCTACTATCCATAACATAAATAAATAAAACAAATCATAATTTGAACGAACAAATTTTATTCAATGGTAGCACACATATGTACATCTACACATAATGAGTGGCGTAATTACACTAACTGCATTACAATGCTTGCTCATTATCGTCGGGCGCTCGCCCCCCACCTTACCTCGACTATACTATTATGGTCCTCCCCCTGTGAGGCCGAAGGCCGAACAACTATGGCCTTCACGGATCTATTATGGTTCGCCCTGTGAGGCCGAAGGCCGAACAACTATGGCCTGCAATGATCTATTATGGTTTGCTCTGTGCGTAAGAAGCATAGCTTCTGTGGACGGTCCGACAACCGCTCTCATTTTTAACATGGAACATGTTTTTACGGTCGTTACCTCGCAAAAATCGACACCAAAAACCGACACCAAAAATCGACACCAAAAATCGACACAAAAAATCGGCACCAAATGTATAATTCAAATTTATAGTTTATAATTTGAATATAGAGTAGATTATCGAATAACATCTTCGCATTCACAATAATGAATTTTCAATAACAAAATTTTTATTACCAAAAATTTAAATCCGAAACCGAGTGCGAAAAGAAAATTTGGTTATTTTTTATTTATTCCAAATTCAGCAATACAACATTAATTATTTGGGGCACGGTTAGTACTGATCTATGTAAATAAAGCACACTAATAAAAGTCATACTAACAAACATCATAATAAATGAAATATTAATATATTAAAAAGTACAAATAAATTAAATACGCTTAAAAATTACAAATTAAGTAAATTGCGGTATTAATAAAAATTAAAAAATCAAACAAAATAATTTGATTGTGATTTAGAGCGAGTGAGAGGTGAAATTTGGTGACGAAGTGTTTATCAGTTGTGAGAAAATAAGAAGTGAATGGGAGCTTATAGGTGGACTGGTAGAGATTTGAGAAAAGTACACGAACGTTGATGTGTCCTGAATCGCAGGAAAAAGGTGGCAAATAGAGGTTAGAAAATTAATAGACAAGAATAGAACAAGGTGGATCTCGCTTTTTGCGGCAGATCCTAGGCTTCTATGCAGTTAACTTTCTGGTATAAACAAGTGATAGAACAAACGCCAACAATAGAGAACGATCAACAAGTATGTCTTGAGGTATAGAAAGCAGTACAAAAAGAAAAAAATGTTTGTAGAACGTGGCTAGAAAGTCGATTTTAAATTTTAAACAAATTATTGTTTTATTATACATAAGATGTGTTTATAATCACAATTTCGAGGGTTCTGATTAGATTTGAATTATGCGGACGGACAGACGGACGGACAGACACGGAGCCAGATCATAAGGCTTCTTGCTATACTATGTATAGAAGCCTAAAAGTGACGTTTTATAGTACGATAATTGAAGGGCCTATAGTGGAAAAAGCAGTTAAGTCACTTTTTTCAATTTGTTGATTTTTATACTAATTTGTAGAGAATAAATGCCGCAATGTGAAAATGTGCTCAACTACAAATTGAAAAAAAAGTGACTTAACTACTTTTTCCACTAGGCCCTTTAATTTTTAAAGGTATTGTCAACAATAGTAGGCAACCCAATAAACACTTACGAATAGAGGATCGAGATCTCCAAGGTGTAGAACCGGATCAAGATCGTCTTACACGGACTGGAAACATTTCATGTTAATAAAAAAGAAACGGAACCACAAATGAAAAATACTGGGATAACCAAAGAATAAAAAGAAGAAGTGAACATAGAACGCACAAACAGTGAATTGCACATAATACACAGTAAAAAACGTGGAAGGTATTCACTTGGGAGAGAAACCAGCGAAGAATTTGCGGAAATATTCCAGAAAAGTAAAAAAACGACAAGATCATCGACGACAGATACACAAGGTGGTAAGTGTAAATAATTGAAACAACCTGCAATGGAGGAGATCCTAAAAGCCATTGGAGAAATGAGAGACGGTTTTAATGAGACCAGAGATGAAATGAGAAGACTAAAGAACGAGATGGAGAATACAAGATCTAAGAGTTACGGAGGAGGGATGAAATAGGGAGAGGCAGGAGCTGTTTGTAAAAATGGAGAACTTGGAAAACGCAATTGAGAACCAGTAGAGAGCAAAAAAAAAGAAATAATATAGTAATCAAAGGAACTAAATGGGACAATAATAAGAACTAAAAGAAAAAATACGAATCCTTATCAAGGATCAAATAGATGCAGATGTTAATATAGTAACAGAAGTCTTTAAAATCGAAAATAAATGGAAGAACGCAAAACATTTGTGGCAAAGATACAGACCTGGAAAGAAAAATTATAGATAATAGGCAAGAATAGGTTGAGGGCAGGAAAGATTTACATAGACAATGACATGGCTGTAAATGAAATGAGGGTGCAAAATAAGATAAGAGAGAGAGCGAATTAAGAGGCTACGAAAGGAAACCGAGTCAGAATAGGGTACAGGAAACTGACTGCTATATGAGTACAATGGCTGCTGTAAAATTGCTGTCACAAGCTTATGGCAGACTTGTGACAGGGTATATAATGTAAACGTACTTCACTGCTATGTAATATTACTTATACCAATTGCACAAATACAGAGGACGTTGATAACAATTTTAATCGAGACGGTTGACCCATATAAGCTCTTGTAAACAGAAGCTTACTTATTATTTTGTTATTACCCTTTGATGTTTGGATAGGCTGGCTCTCAATTTATAGAAGCTTGGGTCTTGAATCCTTGGGGGCATTGAAGGAAATGCTTCTCGGGGAGTAGCACGCTAAACTACACCCGCATAATCCCAATGCCCTATATAAATTCGGAAAGCTGAAGTTTTGAATAGTCGAATTACAAAAAAAAAATTTAGAGAACGATTCACAAACTCATTCTCAAAATTAGGGAAAACACCAACGAGAACACGGATTTGCTCACCCGGAATTTCAAAATTTTCTATAGAGATTCGGAAAGCTGAAGGTTTGAATAGTCGATTTAGCACAAAACGTTTGAGGAAAAATCACAAACCACCCTTTTATTAAGGGAAAAGTGTCGACCACGCCCACCATCAAATTTAAAATAAATTGGTGTAATTTTGATGCATTTTAAGAGTTTTTAGGTCCGATTTCGACTCAGAAGGGTTTGCGTTGTTAAAACCGCCCGGAGCGGAGCGGAACAAATATCAATAAAACAAAAAATAATAAATTATTTTCTTTTTGAATCCTCTTCTTTAACTGCCCTGCCTGATTCTAGGCGTTGAACACACGAATCTACCGCTGTGATTTTAGTTGTAAATTACATTTCGTTGGGGAGGGGTGGTTAACATTTTAGGCTTCTATACAAAGTATTGCAAGAAGCCTTATGATCTGGCTCCGTGTTTGTCCGTCCGTCCGCGTATTTCAAATCTAATCAGAACTTTCGAAATTGTGATTGTAAACACATCGTATGTATAATAAAATAAAAATGTGTTTTAAATTTAAAATCGACTTTCTAGCCACGTTCTACAAAAAATTTTACTTATATTATATAGAATATTTGTTAGGTTGCTACTAAAGATTCAGATGATCAGAATTACCACAGATTTAAGAAATGAAATATTCTGAGATTTATATTTGAACTGAAAATGCTATTTTGTTGCTTTTATGTGAAAAAATAATTTTTTATCCTATAATAAAGATACTAATCTGAAAATCGAAATCTCTGGTCACTAAATTTTACTTAAGTAATTTATAATTACTTGTTTTTTTAGACTGCCGTGCGTGATTCCAGACATTGACAACCTCTCTCCTATGCATGTGATGTGAGTTTGAAGTATTATCACATATGTACATTGGGGACCTACTGCTTAACGCGGGCTCCGAACCGAATTTTATAAGCAATATAATATATCGACCTTATAAGCAAGTCAAGCGTGCTCTTATGTTTCATGTGGCGCCCAAGGCATATTTTATTAATGCCGGCCCTTAACCTTTCTTTTACCAGCTATTTGGCGAATTTTCAATTCTCTTGCCTTGGAGATAGTCACTAGGGTATAATACCAGTTTTCCCGAGAATTGATTAGCCTTATAGGGAGTACATCCCTAACAGTTATTTTTCTCTGTGGCAGCATTTCCGCTCTATAGATTTGACAGCCCTCAGTTTTAACAAACTTCATTTACAAATAATGCGATTTGATCATGGAACGTTACACGATCGACGGACGTATAGTTATTTCACTAAAATGGTGAAAATTCTTCCGTTACTATTCGAAAAATTTGTTGCAAATTTAATAAAAGAAAAGTAAGGAAAGTGGTTTAGTCAGTATGGTAGTATATATCACTACACTGAAGAAAAGTGTCAGAAAAGAGCCGAGAACCTCAATCGTCACCGTGTACCCCAATTAAACCTTTCTTGTGACACTCTGTAAGAAATAACAAAAAAGATCTTTGTTTACACTCTTACAAGATTTTTCTTTGTACAAGTAGAGTATACATTTGTCAAAATGACACCTCTTATTGAATCACTAGGTCATTTTGAAATTCAGTTTCATGTTGACGATTTAGGTAATGTACCGTTAAATAGCAAATCTGATGGTGATTCTACATAACCACAACGAATATAATCATTCACGAGTAATTAACTTGAAATAAAAAAGTTATCTACGTATGTCATATCAAGGTTTGTCTCGATTGTTCTAAAATGTAATCAGATTGCTATAAAATATAAATTATAACATTTTTAGTCATTAGTTGTTAGTAGTTGTTAGGTTAAACAGTACCTACATTACATTTAAAACTGCAGTTAGTTTCCAACCAACAATGCAAAACATTATTTTGCTATTAGCACTTTTATTTATTGTTCAAGGCATCTCCTGTAATGATAACATTTTGTCAAAGGTAAGAGCTTTATAATTGTTTTATACAGAATAATCCTGTTTTAAGGTTTAAAGCAAATTTTAATCTTTAGTCTATTAGGTGATTGATAGTTCATGTATTGAAACTTGATAGTAACCGATTTATATTTTATTTGCAAGATTTTGTCCATTTTAGTAGTTATGAAAAGTGAATTTTTCGGTATCGATAAAATTAATCGATGGATTTGTGGGTAATGTAGTGAAAATTGATATTAATCATATCTGTATTGTAGAATAATCAAAACCAGCATAAAAAACTGTTCAGAACTAAAAAGTACAAATTTTCCCAAGCAAAGTATAATTTTCAGAAACGTTTTCATGATCAATTACCTAATCACCAGAAGATATTGCAGTGTGACAGAAACATTTGCGAAAATAATACATTATTGCTGTAATATTAAAAATTGTTTAAACTTCTATTAATTGCTATTTGATAAAACAACTTTAATGTTTGAAATAAAATTTATTAATAAAAATTTAAATTTAGTAAATTGACAAAATAGCTTTCATTATAGTTTGCTGAAGAGGTTATACAGATAATTTTACACAAATTAAAATTTTTTATTTTATAATGAATATTTTTTCTTTTTTGTATAATTTTATAATGAAAAATACAAATACTATTTGTAATAATAAATCTTGTACTGCAGGATTTTTTTATTAAGTAAATCTATTTAACCGTCTTCCACCAAAACCCGTTCATGATTATTTCTTCTTCTGTCTTTGATGTCCGAAAATTTTCATTTAATTGGGTTCCAAGTGTAATTAAACTAAAATCATAATAAAATTATATCGCTTGGCTGCGTCTTCCAAATTTTTGTATTTTTCTCTTCATCAGTTCTTAGCGTAATGGAACAATATACGATGGTTTATTGTTTAAAAATTTTTATAATTAACACTAACAGTTTTTACACTTTTGATTTACTTTTTGTTTATTTAATTTCTTAATATTTTATAGAGCGTTTACAATATAACACGTCCTTCAAGGCGGAGAGACGGGCTCGAAGTTTTTTCCCCACCTTTCACACGTACATACCTTTCTTGAACATTTAAATTTAAAACTTTGACAACTTATTATGACATCCATTGTTACATTTTAAAACTAAAATTTAGCGGGGTTACAAAAGCATATTCTCATATAATTCCGCACAACTAAAATACAACTTTTCCTTGAAAAATTAAAATTTTACAGTAGACGCCGCTTAATGTGATCACATCGGGATTCGGGGTTTTAGATCACAATAACCGTTGATCCAAATAAACGAAAAACCTAAAAATATCGAAAAATTCGAGTAAAAAACCATTTGTATGTAAAATCTCGCTCTAGAGCACGAGCAATATTTATGTAAACCTGATACGCGACTAATCTTGAGTAGTTTCTTTACCTTTGTGATGTTACATACTGCTATGTCTCAAAATGATAAATAAAGGCTCCCGATACAAAAATGAATAATAAATTCAAGATAAGCACAAAATTCTAAGTCGGAAGACACTTTAAAAATTTGCTCTACGAGAAATTTTTATTTTTCTAAATTTCAATTTTCTAACTTTATTTGAGTCTCTCAGGATGAATGTAATATGATAAACATTGCTAAGTTTAAATAGATTGATGATTAACACATCAAAAATGAAACAGAAAACTTAATTAGCTGAAAATTTGTAAAAATGTATTAATTATGATAACCTATAAAAATGCAAGAATTTGTGAACTGATTTATTCTATAAATAACATTCTTTGTAAAAATGTAACCATATCAAAAATTATGTAATTGTTTCATGCATCTAATGTGTATAGTTTCGAAGGGTAAATTGACAAATTAGTTAATAAAGGTCAAATTTGTGTAACGGCTAAGAAAACAACAAAGATGGAGGAGATGAGTCAAATGGACAGTCCAAATACAACATAAAATCGTAATGTACCAGCAAAAACTGCATGAAAAACACCTCAAAGGAAACCGAGATTGGTACAAAGGGTGAATCTGCAATAAAAATAATTTATTAGAAAGAAATAAATTCGAAAATAAATGGATTTGACTTACAATGTTCACACAGGCATGCCAATCATATCGATTTTCGATGAAAAATCAGTCGACTTCGTGGATTCTAGCGGAGTGCACGCATTTTATGCACTCTACAAAATATTTGTGATGGGATCCGAAATTATTTGTTTACTAACAATTGGAGGTTAGAATTTTTCAGTTGGACTGGAGCAAAATCTAAAAATAGAATTCAAGGACAATAATGAATGCTGATAAAAATATAAAATGTTACAATTTACGAACTCGACTCACATAAACTTTCCGGATAATAAGGATAATATTGTCAACTAAAAGTAACTTACCTCAACGTTTTTGGAAATCTTCAATTGGAAAGATGCAACAACAAACACAAAATTCAGTCACTATTCAATGCGGATAACAACTTCATGTGAGATCAAATAAGATGGTTATGACAATCGCCGCACCGATGTTGAGTCATCAGATGTGCAAACTAAAGTAGGCCACACACAACAAGCGAAATTATATCCTTTTTAAATTTAAAACTTCAATTTTGTCAAGGAGACAGGTACTGTGAACTTATGATTTCTATAATTTTATTATACAATTGGCCATCAGCGCGTTAATATAGGATTTGGGAAAAAGACTTCTTACAGAGTGCATTTTTCATTACCCTCAGTGAAATATTTCAATAAAAGTTTTATTATTTAGTCAACAATACTTTAAGCTTTGAATAAGCAACAAATTATTATTTTTAAAAACATTTAAACCCGCTAATGTAAAGCGAGAGACTTGATTGGTCTAACAATCAAGCACGTCGGAATAAAGAGTGGAAACCTCTTTGTTTTGAATTATTAATTTGTATCAATTGTTCTTAATTTTAAAGGTTCATTTTATATTGGATTTGAAATCCAAAACATTTGTGTAAACATTTATTTCATGAAAAATATTTCAATTAATTTACTTTTGTTCATAATAAATATTACTCATAAGCTAATGAAAGTTTTTTATTTCTTTTTTCTTAAAAAAAGGAAAGCAATTAGACATCCCGAGAGAGCCAATAAACACTCAAAAGATCGCCTTTAATATTTTGAACCATAAGGGACCCACCCCTGAACGACTCATCACCGGGAGTTTAGTAAGAAGGGGCAATAATGTTGTATCTACCTTCCCTGTACCTAGAATTTAGGCACAAAGGACATAGCAATACGATTAAAATATTTCTATTACTTCTTGCAATTGAGTGACGCATCCAACAGTCTTCGATAATTCACAGGTACGACTATCACCATGAATAAATATTTCAAATCAATCCACAAATATTTCGCAGGTAAAACTTAACCTAGAAAAATTACCACGAGGTATTTATTTCCACCGAAATTTTAATAAAGTACCATAGACTTATTCCATTTTATCGCATTAATACAATCCAAAATTCGTCGTTAATTGAAAATCAATAATTCTCAACATGTGTGCTTGAGAATTCGACACTTGGGATCGCAATCGTCCACAATCGTAGTGGAAGTATTTTGCGACTTTCGCAAAATAAAAGTACCGCCATCACTAGTAATAAAAAGCCCTCGGTTATCTGAATATTTGATTATATGAACCATTCACTATAATGAACAGTCAAAACTTAATATGGTAAATAACATTGGCATGCTCACTCAATTTTTATTTCATGATTACTTGTACAAAATTTGAATTAAATAATGATGATGACCCTGCTACAAATGCTATTCTTCACGAGTAATTAACTCTAAATATAAATGAAAATGTTGTCTGTCATTCCAATGTCAAGGTTTGTTTTCATTGTTCTCTACAGTATTCAGATTATTATTAAAAATAAACCACTAAATTAGTCATTAGTTGTTAGTAAGGTACGACTACATTCAATTTGAAGCTGTTAAGTTTTAAATAAAAAATGAAACATAATCTTATGCTATTAGCACTTGTTGTTTTTGTTCAAGACATCTCCTGTAATGAGGGCATCTTGTCTAAGGTAGCTACTATATTGCCGTGATAAGCTACTGAATATTGCTATTTTTATAGCGGGGAATTTATACAACGGCTCTTTTTAATAATGCTCCTGACTAGCTTGCATGAAACTCTTATATTTGTTTGGGTCGACGATTGGGTCCATCAATTGTGATTAAATGCTCATGAAAGCTACCTTACTTTTATAACCTTGCATAAAAGAAAATAACAAACTTATTGAATCTCACACCTGCGTAATCTCGTCCTCACTGCTATTGAATTTAAATCAAACCAAACGCAATTATTGCTAAACGAAATATTTTCATTTATTAAACAAATATAAGCATTTAGAAAAAACAAAAGATTCGTTTTCATCAATTAGGAAAAAATCAAATTTACAAAAGAATCAAATAAAAGTTTATAATCCCCCAACATTTAACTCACGCGCGAACTTGGTTATTTTTATAACAGTTATTAAAATTTGTCGATAAGTTTTTGCTTACCACAGTTTATAAGTCGTGCACCATTTATGTGTAAGAATACGTAGCGGATAATCAGCGTGGCGTTGACGATGTGATCGGATCTAGTTTTCATGCTATGTAGATCCTTGACAGGATTGATAATGAATTGAACTTTCCTCTTCTCTTATGATAAACACCCAGGCAAGTCCATAGAATGCTAATCTTCAATAACTTTCAATCAAATAGAAAAAACCATAACCATCAAAAACAACTTGACCATAAATTTTATTCGCAGTCTCCAAAATTGAAATATCGTTAAAAAAAACTCTCCAAAACTTTTATCATTCTTATCAATCACCAATTAATTTTTAACTTAATAAGTGAACTACTAAAGACAATTTCCAAAATTCCAACTCTATTAAAAAATTCCGTCCTAACAACTTCACGGACGTACCGAGACTTCTTATCATTTTTCAATCCCCTCAAATTGTCCATCTGTCCGCTTTGTGATGCGCTAGCCTATCCATTTGGCTATCTCCGCGCACTTATTCGTTTTAACGCACAATTTATTATAATTATTATTAATTTTTACATACCTGCACTTTTACAAATAACATAATTTTACTTAATTTCTTCCCAAAGTTATCATAAAATTGAACAAATAAACCCTCTTTTGCTTTTTCTTTTATAACAATTTTTTTAAATATTCGCGTATACAAAAATTACGCCTGTTATGCTTCAGATAAAGTGACGCAAGCAGTTTATTTAGAGGTATCAAGAAGATTCAGGTGTCAGTTATATGTCATAATGGTCCTTTAATTTAATATTTTAATCATGAGCATTATACCAGAATCGATGCATTCCTCAACCGAGGCCCAATTTTCTACAACATCGCAATATATAATAGCTATTTTCTCCAGGATGGCGCGAAACCATTATTTTCTTTATAATTTATCTCTTTGAAAGTCGGCAATTCTGGTACAATCTAAGATAACAATGTAACATGATCCCAGATGTACGGAAAACGATGTTTTCGAGCGATGGATAATCATATTTCATATTTTCCGTCGATGTTATGTTAGGTCAATAGTTGCTGTAATGCGCTCTTTGCAATTATATAGTTTGCATTGCCATACACTTGTGGTTTACTTAATAATCATTACGTACATTCTTGTCAATAAATTCCTAGAAGGTGCAGTTTTGCTCGCGGGTATTCCCTTTGCTGATTTAAATTGCTCTTTGTAAATAACCTTATCGCTTGAATTTTCATGTTACTTTCATTAATAAAAATGCAATCATATTAAATTACAATTTAAAATTGTACATACTACGTACCTATTCGTTTTTAATATCGAAAAATTGTGCATAAACAATTAATTTTACCAAGTAATTTTGATACATTACACTTTAATTTTAAGGTGGGGAATTGATAAACACCGGGGAAATGGCCGCCAACGTCGCTACTGTCGCAATTATTATTAAATTTATTTCAGTTTCATACCTTTTGAAATAATTTTAAAAATCCATTTGTGGTATTCATTTCAAACAGATGTCGCACCAAAATCTACATTAGTGACAAAGATAGCACCATTATAAATAACAAAACTTCAGCGATTTAATTATTCTCCCTCATTTATCTGATATGTATTGAATTTTGAAAAAAATGCCTGATTTTATTACTCTCTTAACAAATTCGAAGTGCAACCGCATCTAATGCGGTTTGTAAAATAATTATGTACATAATTGAACATAATAGAGGTAGTTAAAATATGCAGATAAATTCCGATCCGACCAGTTCGACTGAGTACAACGCCTTCACCATGACACACCGTGAATTATTTTTCGCAAAAACTCCCTAAAATATTAATAATGATAAACGAAACTGTAGATTGATTATAACTGATATAAATAAACTTTTATCAATTTAATTTGATAATCTGTAAACTTCACGAGTATATTCGTGTTTCTATAGAAAGACATTTTGGTTTGGAATTTTTTTTTTAGGTTACAGTTTTTATTTTTATGACTATATTTTAGGCACAATTTTAATAATTCATCTCTAGAAACACAGATCACAGTTTTTTCTACAGGATCTTGATTTGCTAAATGTCATATATGATATAGTTTTTCTTAGAATAGCGAAATTCAAAGGGTCTGTATAGCGTATACAGTGACTCAAAAAAGTCTCCATACGGCACCATTTTTGCTATTTAAATTACAATTACGCCGGTTTTTATTACTTTTTTAATGACGAAATATGTTAATTTGTAAATCTATACATTCATACATACTTTAAAGAAAATAATTCTAAAAAAATCCCCTCATTAGCAAGAAAAATTTAAACAAATAAAATAAATCAGCAAAATCTAATGAAAAAAAAGTCTCCGTACGCAAATGCATATAGAAGACGTTTCTAGTAATAGAAACTTGATAATCACTTCTTAGAAAATGTGCAACGTTTTATCGTGCATTAGAATGATATCATTAAATTATGCACCTAATTTTTTTATGTTATCTTTTGAATTGGCACGTTTTACGAACAATAATCGAAGATGGGTAAAGAAATTGCCGTTGAAGTACGTCAGATAATAATAAAATTGCATTATGAAGGCAAATCAATGGGCGAAATCGGGGAAATTATCGCGAAACCTAAGTCAAGTGTTCAATACATAATTAAAAATTATGGAAGTACGGGTTCCTTGAAAAGTTAGCCCCGTTCTGGACGCCCCAAGATACTAAGTGATCTTACGAACCGCAATATTATACGCGAAGTGAAGAAAAACTCCAGAATCAGAACATCGAAACAAAGACATGGAGTTCTGGAATAGAGTGATTTTTACAGACGATAGTAAATTTAATATATTCGGTTCTGATGGTGGAGAAAAATTGTGGAAAACCTCCAACGAAGTACTTAATATTAAGAATATTATTTTAACAGTCAAGCATGGTAGTCGAGGTCTATTAGTTTATGGGTCTATTGGGGAATCGAATGTTGGAAATTTGCATTTTATTGATTCAATAATGGACAAGTGGGTATATTTGGATATTTTACAAAAAAATTTGAAAGATAGTGTTACCAAATTGGGCCTTCCAAACAATTATATGTTCCAACAAGATCAAGATCCCAAGCACACATCAATAATTGTTAAGGAATGGTTACTTTACCACGTGCCAAAACAGTTCCATTCACCCCCACAAAGTCCCGACTTGAATCCCATTGAGCACCTGTGGAATAAATTAAATCGGAGAATTCGAAAACACGATATAACCAACAAAAATACTCTTAAGATGGTATTACAGGAAGAATGGAGTAAAATTGGGTCAGATGTAACAAAAAAATTAGTGGAGTCGATGCCTAGACGTATGGAAGCAGTAATTAAAGCTAATGGCTAATGTACGAAATTTTAAGTATTAATATAAACGTTTATAGGGCCGTTTTAAATCAGCGTACGGAGACTTTTTTCAGTTCGATTATGACGAATTATTTTATTTGTTAAAATTTTTCTTGCTAATGAGCGGATTTTTTTGGAAATATTTTCTTGAAAATATGTCTGAATGTATATATTTGCAAATTATCATATTTCGTAATAAAAAAAATAGTAAAAAACGGAGTAATAGTAATGTAAATTGCTAAAATAGTATCGTATCGTACGTAAATAACTATTTAACACGTTGAGCGGCCTAAGCATCACCGGCGATGCTAACTAAAAGCTACCTGCTGTGCCATTTGGATCACCGCAGTGATCACCTAGTGTGATTATCGATCATTGTAGGATACTCAAGGATTCATAATAAATAATATTAATCTACATATAAATAATAGCCTTAATATGTATATTATGTGTGTGTCCGTCACGGGTAGGAACGCATCTCTATTTTATTCTATTTTTCTGATTGCCTTCAGATGGAGTGCCAGGTCAATACTACCCCATATCTCTTCATCTAATTTTTGGTAACTGGTTGTAGAGCTTTTTGAGGCCTTCTGGCATCGCGGTGGTGATCCTGGACCTAACTGACTGGTTTAGGTGACCTGGTTATGAAACTGTAAAAATACAAGACATAATTGTAGAAAGTTATTAGAAGATCTTCGCCAGCGACCTCAACGGCAAACACTCCAACTGGTTGTGTAGGCACACAAACCAGGAAGGACGTGACCTTCTCCACCTGGCAGACAATCTGAACTTCGCAATCGTCGATCCAACCACCCCACTCATTATTCTTACGCAGGTACGCCGTCCATCCTGGACATCGCTATCTTCAAAGACGTACAACTTCAATACGAAATCACCACCTTAGAAGAACTGAACTCGGATCACTTCCCGGTCCTGCTGACCCTTCGACCATTGACAACCTCCACAGGACCCTCCACGAGGACGAAAGTAGACTGGATCTCCTTCAAGGACAATCTACTGGAGAACCTCGGGCCCATTCCATTCATCGTGTCCCCCACGGACCTAGACAGATCGGAGATACGGAGTGGATGGTACGTCTCAACCTGAAGCTCCATATGCAATACCTGAGACAAAAAAGACAACTTCGCAATGCAACAGGAAAATGGAGATGAGTTATAAGATGCTAATGCCCAGAAAACGAAAACGGAAACAAAATTTGATTAAGATAGGCACCTGGAACGTTAGAACATTGCTGAGACCGGGGAAGATATCGGAGGTGGCGCATGAACTGGTGAAATATGGAATAGACGTGACAGCATTACAGGAAATAAGGTGGGGAGGTCAGGGAGAAATAAAAAATAAGAATTATACGATATTCTATTCTGGGGAAAGCATGCGGGGAAGAAACGGAACGGGTTTTATAGTTGCAAAAAATTTGGAACGAAGAGTGATAACTTTCAGACCAATAAGCGGAAGAATATCCTATTTAAGATTAGAGGCCAAAACAAGAATGTCAATTATAAATGTGTACGCGCCAACAGAGGATAGCTGTGAAACAGAAAAGGAAGAATTTTATAGCGAGTTAGAGACATTATGCGAAACTATACCAAGACAAGATATACTGATGGTGCTGGGTGACTTTAACGCCAAAATAGGCAAGGAAAATTATATCAGGTCAGTTGCAGGAATTTATACAATACACGCAACAACAAACGATAATGGAGAAAGACTATGCAACATGGCGGAAGCAACGGAAACAGTGATCTGCAGTACTAAGTTTAAACATAGGAAGTTGCATAAAATAACATGGTTGTGGCCGGGAGAAGGCACAGAAGAGGGAAACCAGATAGACCATGTACTGATCTACAAGAAAAATGAAAGAGCTGTAATGGACGTAAGAACTTACAGGGGGGCCAACGCGGACTCGGATCACTATCTGGTTGTAGCGAAGGTAAAACAAGAGAAGACAAAATATGTTAAAAAAGAAAACTATAATAGAAGTTGGCAACAGAAAAACTTAACAGTAAAGAGTTACAAAAAAAATACGAAGAACATGTAACGCAGAAAATGACGGCAAAGAATAGAGACAGTAATGTAAATGAAGAATTGAACAACATCACATCGATCCTGCATACAAGCGCAAAGGAAATTATTGGCTACAGAAAATACAAGAGTAGCAAAGCATGGTTTGACGAGGAATACATGGAGAGCTGCAGGAAAAAAGCAGAGAGTAGGTAGGAGTGGTTAAGAACTGGACAAAGGGAAGAGCAAGAGAAATATAAAAGATTGTCAAAGAGCGCAGATCAGTTATACAAGATCAAGAAGAATGCATGGATGATGGACAAAATGAAGGAAATAGAAACCAGTAACAAGTACAATAATGCGAAATTATTTTACCAGTTGATAAGGAAGCAAAAAACAAGTAACAGAGTCACGCTAAGAGGCATGAAGGATGAAACGGGAAAGATGGAGGGCGGAAAAGAGAAAATAAAGCAAATATGGATGGGGCACTTCCAGAAACTACTGAACGGAAATCAAGAACGTAAAGATACACAAGATGTAATAGAAAACGACGAACAAGAAGTGTTATTGCCGACAAGCGAAGAAATAGCAGAGGTTATCGGTAGAATGAAAAATGGAAAAGCACCGGGGAGGGACGAATTAAACGCGGAGTTCGTAAGATACTGTGGAGAGGAAGGGGTAGCAAGAGTGTGCGATCTAGTGAAGCAAGTCTGGAGAGAGGAAAAAATGTCTGAAAGATGGAGGGAAGCGGTTATAGTTCCAATAAAAAAGAAGGGTAACGCGGATGAATGCAGAAACTACCTAGGAATAACCCTTCTCAATTCAACATACAAGGTAATATCATCAATGATACATATCCGACTGAAGGAATACGCTAAGGTTTTGATAGGCGACTACCAATATGGCTTCGTAGAAGGAAGATCAACGACGGGGGCGATACATGTGGTGAAACGAACTATGGAAAAGGCACGTGAATTTGACATCGATTTGCATATGATGTTTGTGGACTTCCAACAGGCCTTCGACAGAGTGAACAGGAAAGAATTGTACAGGGCATTGAAAGAGATGAAAATACCAGCTAAACTAATAAGATTAATAAAGATGACATTGGAAGATACCACAGCATGCGTTAGAATAAAAGAAGATGAAACAGACTTTTTTGAAGTAAATTGTGGTGTGAGACAGGGCGATGCGTTGTCAGCGACGTTTTTCAACATAGTGCTAGAAAAAATAATAAGAACAATAGGTGAACATGGATCAATAACAACGAGAGAAGGTCAAATAGTAATTGTTCAAGAGGATGGTTAATGCAGCGAAGGAAATGGGCCTTATTAACAAGAATAAGACAAAATACATGAAATGCGACAGAAGAAAAGCATGGTGTAGAAATGACGTAATAATAGAAAATCAAACATACGAAGAAGTAAGTGACTTTATTTACCTGGAAGTTCAAATCAAAAGAGACAGTAACAGAGATGAAGAACTAAAAAGAAGAGTGCCACTGGGTAACAGGGCGTATTATGCTAACAAGATAATGTTAAAAGATAAAAAACTAACGAAGACGACAAAAATGAAAATATACGAAACGATGATAAGACCAATAATCACTTGCGCGGCAGAAACACTATGTTTTTCACAGCACGATGCGGAAATACTTAGAAGACTTGAGAGAAAAATTTTGAGAACAATCCTGGGACCAAAAGTGGAGGGGGTGAAAAGAGAAGGAGGAGAAATAAAGAGATTTTGCAGGAGTGCGATGGAGGGGACATAGTAAAGTTCATAAAGTCGCAGCGAATAAGATGGTTAGGCCATGTAATGCGAAGTGATGAGGATGCAGTCAAGAGAATAACACTTTGGAGATCCACAGAGGACAGAGCAAGGGGCAGACCACGAGTGAGATGGTGGGACCAGGCGACCGACGACCTGGAAAGGATGGGTATAAAAGACTGGAGGGTGAGGTCGGGTGATAGGACGGGATGGAGAGTGATAGTGAGTGAGGCGTCGAGACATTCCGGGTTATAGATTGTGAGTGTTAATAAAACTAAAAATTCTAAACATAATGTACATATGGGGTCTAATCCTCCCCGACAAACGGATTTTGTAAATCCAATAGGGATAGCTATATTCATAATGAATTAATGCTTTGTAATAATAATAATCACCAAGTCCATATCCGAAGCATCCTACAAAGTCAACACCGTCGACAACAAATTGAATCCCTCTCTTTTCAGGACATGTCCGCCTGGCGTATGGCCAGCGCCCTCCAAGGGAAAAAGAAAATCCCCACCCCATTACTGGGTGATTAACCGCATCAAGTCATCAGACAGCCCCGCTCGAACTTCAGATGTTTTCTGTTGACGGTACGTGTGCCGTACACTACTCGTCAAACCCCATTTCAACTGCACTAGTTGTCAAAGTTGACTCCCGTATCGGGGGAGTTACTTAATTAACATTTTAACTTAATTAACATATCTCTCCAAAATTTTTCACCCACAGCCAGAAAACCAGGTTAACTTCACCCAGGTAGCCAAGCGCCACAACTCCCAAAGCCAGCTCCAGCACTAGATGAAAGAGATGACCGGTACAGCCGGGGTGCTCCATCAAATTACAATACAGAAACCAGAAACCAGCGTTCGTTTGCGTCCCTTTAAACGTAAACACCCATTCTATTGGCGGTACATGCGCTCCACACTTCTCGTAGATGCCCAGTTTTACCACTTAGTCGTCAATGTTGACTCCAACAACAAAGGACGAAGCCATGCTCACCCAGGATTCTCAATGGAATTTTAAGTTCACCGATTCAACAGAATTGAGGACCTTATCGTTCCCAACGTAACGATCTTCGCGTCGGGGCCGTCGAGAAGTTTCTCCAGGTCTTCTTTGAGGATTTGCCTGTGTGGTCGGTTGTATATGGAGGAAATCTGTAACCAACCGTGGTCTTTGGTGTGGATGCTCGCCGTGGTAGGTTGGGGGTTTGGACTTCCAGGTTTTCGAAGGACGACTTGATGTAAATTGCGGTACCACCACCGCGGCCGTCTCGATCGTTCCTGTAAAGAGAGTAACATGGGAGTTTTACCATCTGTCCGGCTCTGAGGTGGGTCTCGTTGACCATGATGACGTCAAGGTCGTGAATGTACGCGAAAGCGAGAAGTAGGTTGCGTTTGGCAGATAGGCCGTTGGCGTTCCAAGAAGCCGTCTGCAGCGTGGTGGGTCGGGTACGTGGATTAGACATTACCGTTGTTGGTGCTGGCGATGGCTTTGGCGACTATTTCTAACGGTGTTGCCGTTGACATCGGCGTCACGGAGAACCTGTAAAATAGCCTGAAGGAGGGGTTTAACGATGTCCGCGGTTTCCTCTCTGGAGGGAGAGGGCGCAGCGTTACCTGGAGCGTCTTCCTTGTGGGGGGCGTGGACGCTTGCGACTCCGACGTAGGATAATCAATTGGAGCCGGTGGTGGGGGGGTGTATATGGGTCTTTTGGCGAGCCTTTAGACGGCTTCGCGTGAAAATGACATGAAATGAAAAACGCATTTCATTGGTTTCATATCATAATTAATTATAGAAAGATTATAGTTATATAATATAAATATTGTTAAATAATATTTATCGATTTGAACTGCCATAATAGAAGTGACAATTACCTAGCAATCACTTCAATAAATGAACTTTCTGTACATTTTTGTTAAAATGAAATTGAAAGAGAGTTCTTTCCAGTTTTTACTAAAAAATGTTTATATCAACCAATGCAAGATAAATCACAGTAACGGATAAATTAAAGTTGCAAATCAGCTTGGGGAAGATTTGTACAGAAATATTGGAACAATTTTGGGACCTACTTAAGTAATTTTTGTTAATCATTATCTTTGTTTGTACTTATGGATTTCAGACTTTCTCTGATTACATTTACTTCTGCAGGAAAATGAGCTGTATTTCTCGAAGTACGGAAGAAATCAACAATGTCAAAGTTTGCTGCAAAATTCGTCTTATTTTCCGGTTTTCCCAAGAGTTCATGGCGATCCTGAATTTCAACTACTTCCGATATTTTGAAATTTCTGCCACCCCCTGACACTCAATCAGTGTCCTGCAATTTTGAAAGGCGAAGGTTCACATTGAAACCCTTTCATGGTATACTGCTCTTACGAATTGCTGCTTAGCTTAGCAATTCGTTGTTCTCTTAGAAGAAATTTATGAGTGATAGTTTAGAGGGAGGGAACATTTAGCAAAATAGTAAAGTCACTCCACATGAAATTTAAGCTTCTGTTTTATGCTGGACAATTATTGACCATATAATTATAAATACCCACAAATTTTTCACTTGGCACAAAATATTAAATCCATAGAATGGATTGGAACTAGTGGTACACAGTCTTCAGTCCCTAAGATATTGTTTACCTCGGAATATAAATTGGGTTTAATATTGTTCAAAGAGGGCTAAAATCGGCATTGCACAATTTATCCCGAAAATATTTTAACGACATTGTAATTTTGCAACCAACTTATCAAAATTTCCGCTTCCATCTCCTAAACCGCAAACTAACTTCAGGCCTGAACGAGCGGACTGAACCCTAAACGCGGCCCCCGGGGCCTCCAAGCACGTGATCTATGTGTATACCCTACGTTCTAAATCTAAAAACGCCACTGATTGCATACATTACCCCAGATTCGTTAGATGTCCTTCGCGTAGTTAAACGATGTTTATGAGTTAAAGGAAAGAAAGAAATAATGTTGTACACAAAATAACACAGTTTGTTTGTATTGTCGTTTAATTCGATGCATTAATTGTTTCGTACTATTTGTTATATTTTTCATACAATGTAAATTTGATATTAATTACAAATTATAATCATAGTAGCATTGTAACAATTGGTTACTTATAAATTCATAAACATTTTCAAGTAATAACAATTTGTATTAGGATTGATTGTCTCACTCTTTGAGTTGAGATGCAACCTCATGATTTCAATCAAGTTATTCCAAGCTGACTGTCATAAACCCGGGTACTCAAAGGAAGCAGCTACTTCGATCCTTCCACGTTTCGATCCCTTTTATTACCAAAGCGCGAAATTTAATCGAACACCAAATTAATCAGATTTCCCACCAAAATCTCGTCTTGTGCTGGCCGTTGTTTACTACGTTATCGACTATCCATATCCGCCTTGTTGCCGTTACTTGTACTCGCTAGCGCGCGATATTTAAATCAAATATATCATTCATTACACATATTTAAAATGTAAATAAATATTTGTTACAATTTTGATTTGTACCAAGTTAGAAAATAATGTTTTGTGAAGTGAAAAAATAATGTATAATTTGACAGAATGTAGTAAAGCACTAATAAATTGTATTTTAGTTCCACCAACATACATACAAACTTAAAGATGTCCGAGTACAATTGATGAACTACAGCAAAGACTATTTTAATTTCCTGGAGATTAAACCATTTAAATATAATCGTACTACCACTGCCCACAATGGCACTATTAACTTCAAAGTTGACGCTAGTTATCAGTTAGAGGTAAAGTTTAAATATGCATAAAATATATTCTCAACTGAAGAAATGAAATGATTCGAAAATAATGTCCAATATTGCATTCAAATATTTATATATTTTTAGGTCGTAGTGCAGGCTCGTAAGTTTTTGAGCAATGAGTATCGACATTTTCCGGTACGATTTCAGGTTAATGTAAAGAAATCTTTTGATGCAAACGCACTAGGATTTGGAAAATTACTCAAGTGTGGCAACATTACATCAATGAATTTTTACAAGGTTTTGAAAATAATTGTTATTTTTAAGAAGAATCTGATTAATATCATTTACAGGATATCACATATCGCGCATGCAATTTTATGGTCGATGAAACTCAGCTTCCTCCATTGATTCCGAGTGGTAAATATAGGGTAGAATTGACATTTCTGTTTTTGACTGAAAACATCGGCATGCTGCATTTTTATACTGAGATTTATACTCCAATAGATTATCCAAAAAAATGAAATTATGTATAATATAACTGTAATAATATTTATGTAGCACATAAATGTATGAAATAGTCTAAAATAGCATTTTAAGTCCTGGAATTGCATAAAACGATTTATTAGTACTTGAAATTAAATCATCTTATATGTTTTTAATAAATTATTCATCACTATTACCTTATTTGGGTTTTATAACAGCACGTGGTGCTGGTTGTATCTGTATTCAAAGGGCGGGGGGGGGGGGATCTTGAAACTGAAATCATAATTTTACAATCATTTTTCTCTTAAAAGCCTTAATAATGGGTCAATAAAGGGTCCGAAATGTTGGACACTGTTGATAGTGTATTGATAATGACTAAGGACTCTGAAACACGTGTCTGCCGTTCATCATTGATTGTGCAAAGTTCACTATTGATGGTAATATTTGGCATCGAATTCAATAATTGAAGGGCCTAGTGGAAAAAGTAGTTAAGTCACTTTTTTTCAATTTGTAGTTGAGCACATTTTCACATTGCAGCATTTATTCTCTACAAATTAGTATAAAAATCTACAAATTGAAAAAAAAGTGACTTAACTACTTTTTCCACTAGGCCCTTCAATTATTATTAAACATTTGTAGCGGTCCTAGAATTAGTCACGATATATATTACCTAGAAGATCTATATATAGAATATATTTTTCATTATTTGTATACCAGCAGAATGGTTTACAATTTAAATTAATTTGCGATGGAAAATTGAATTTGTCTCCATCAGTTTAAAGGAAGATAATGAGGAGTGTTGGAGAAGATATGAGAAAAAATGTGCAGTCGGGTCCGCGCGAAGCGGACAGCAAGATTAGCTTTGTATTTTTGAGTTGAGAATAAAATTGAATTAAAATGAGAAAGATTGCATTTATGAAATTGGTGAGATAGATAAAAGTTTTTTTGAAGTTTTCTTTGTAAAATTTTAGGAGTCGTATAGAACACCACAACTTTAAATTGGCTGGCTCAACGTGACGCAATATTACTTTCCCATTTACGTAGTAAAGTATTGTTATCGAGTTAAAAAATTTTTTTAATTTTTTCCCATGGTCTATGAGCCCATACGAATTGTTTAAGACCAATTTTGGAATGATGTCCGGTTGTGAGTGTGATGTGTAGTGTTTCTATCGTCAACTTTTTCAGACAAACGCGTGCACCGATTGAGTTGAAATTTTATACACTAGTTTGAAGCAGCTGTCTGAAGAGCTGATTAGATTTTGGTTGAAAACCGTCCATTTTTAACCCATTTTTTAGAAGAATGAAAATTGCTAAAGAGCATTTCCGCTTCCCGGTAGAACATATGAGATTGAAAATCATATCAATCGAAGAAGATTATTTTTCCACAACTTACGATACCCCTCACTTGATATTTTCCTCTTAAATTATTGTTAAAATGAAGAAATAAAATATGTGCTCTTAAAAGAATATGGTTTGCCTTGGATAATTTTGATCTGTCGAAGTGATTTGTATTGTTTATTCTTCTTCTTTCGGCTTTACATTCCCAGGGGGAATTTCGCCACATTTTCCAATGTTTTCAGATCCTGTTTGTTGGGGTGGATCAGTCCCCATATTCTCTTTTTTTACATCAATTTATCTTTTTATATTCTTTCATCGGCCCTTGCATCTTCCACTACCCTTTTCCATGCTTTTCTGTCCATCAATTTACTCATCCAGTCACTCAGGTCCATTCGCTTCAGATCCTCAATTGCATCCTCTCTCCATCTTTTCCTCGGTCGCCCTTTCGGTCTGTTCACGTCGGGCTTCCACCTCATTGCTTTTGCAATTGCTCTCTCCTCTTGTGCTCTCTCCACGTGTCCCAGCCATCCCAGTCTTAGGGCTTTCACGTGTCTGACTATATCAGCTTCTCGTATTTCTCTTGTTAACTCTGCATTAGTTCTTCTTCTATATTGCTCTTCTCTCACTTTCACGGGGCCCATTATCCTTCTCAATATCCTTCTCTCAAACACTCTAAGACTTTCCTCCTCCGCCTCTGTCAGGCAGAGTAGTTCCAGTCCATACGTCGCTACAGGTCTAATCAATGTTCTATAAATCTTGATCTTTGTGTTTCGTCCTATGTTCTTGTCCTTCAATAGGTTTTGGTTGCTGTAATAAGTTCTATTGCCTGCTTTCCCTCTGTCTTTTATTATTTCTCCTCTTTCACTTTTGTCACTTATCTGTATACCGAGGTATTTAAATTTTTTGACTTCTTCAAACTCGTAGTCCATGATTCTTGTCATTTTTATATCTTCCCTTCTCTTTCTGCTGCATCGCATGATTTTTGTCTTGCCTTCATTGACCAGCAATCCCGCTTTGCGGGCTTCTCTTTCCATATTTTTGAAAGCTTCTACTAGTGCGTTGTGTGTTCTAGCCATGATGATCACGTCATCGGCATACGCCACTATCTGTATTTCGTTTCTCATTATTTCTCCGTTACATTTTGCTCTTCTCATCACTCCTTCCAGTAATATGTTAAACAGGGTGGACGACAGCGCATCTCCCTGTCTCACTCCACTGTTAAATTCAAATTCTTCCGTGTTGCCCACTCTTGTTTTCACTATTGCAGTTGTTCTGTTTATAGTCATCTGTACTAGACGTATTAGTTTTTTTGGGATTCTCCATATTTCCATTTCTTTCTTGAGTTGGTCTCTATTTACTCGATCGAAGGCCTGTTTGAAATCAATGAACAAAGCTTCAATGTTTATATCATACTCGTGTGCCTTTTCCATAATTTGCGTTACTATGAATAGAGCATCGGTCGTTGATCTTCCGGGTCTGAAACCTTGTTGGTAGTCTCCTATTTCTTTTTCCGTGTATTTTTGCAATCTTACATGTATCAATCTTGTTAATATTTTATATGCATTATTAAGCAGCGATATTCCTCTGTAATTTTGACAATCTCTATTGTCTCCTTTCTTATAGATCGGGATCAGACCCGCTTCTCTCCATTGGTCTGGCATCTTCTCATCTCTCCATACTTTTACTATCAATTCGTATATCTTTCTCATTATAACTTCGCCTCCTTTCTTTATCAGTTCCGTGTTTATGTTATCGGTTCCTGGGGCTTTGTTGTTTTTCATTTTCATTACTGTTTCATAGTATTCTTGGTAGTCTGGTTCATTTTCCATTTCCAATTCCTCTCGTTCTTCCGTTATCTCATCTTCAATTTCTCTTTCTTCTGAATTTGTGTTGATATTCAGTAATTCTTTGAAGTGTTCCATCCATCTATTTTTTATTTCGTGTTCTTCGTATTTTACTTCCCCATTCTTGTTTCTTAATCCTCTTACTTCACTTTGTATTTTTATTCTTTGGTTTTTTATTTTTCTGTATAGTTCTCGCGGATTTCTGTGGCTCTCCTCAATCTCTTTCATCTCGTTCTCTAACCATTGTCTCTTCTTTTTTTGCATAGTTTTACTGTGTTTCTTATTATTTCTCTGTATTTTTCCTTATCTACTTCGCTTTGCGTTCGCATCCATTTGATCTTTGCCTTTCTTTTCCTTTCTATTTCCTCACTGCATTCTTCATCAAACCATTCCTTTTTCCTTTCTGTTCTCTTCGTTCCTATCGCTATCTCTGCTGCTTTTGTGATGCTTTCTCTTATGTTTGTCCATTCTTCATTTATTTCTTCCTTTTTCTCTTTGTTGTCCAGTTGTTTTTGCAATTCTTGTATATATTTTCTTTGGCATTGATCGTCTTTTAGTTTTTCGATCGCCGCTCTTTCATTTCTTTTTTCTTTCTTTGTCCATATCTTTCTCTTTTTGGTATTGTTTATTTCCATTACCACCAAGTTGTGATCTGTGTCGGTGCTTGTACCTCTGTACGATCTTGCGTCGCATACTTTAAAAGTTCTTCTCTTGGACACCATTATATGGTCTATCTGGTTTCCTTTATTTGTGCCTGGTATTATCCAGGTCTCTTTATGTTCATTTTTGTGTCTAAAGTCCGTTGTTACTATTCTCATGTTGCATATCTCTGCTAGGTTACTCATTATTTCCCCGTTTTCATTCGTCACTTCATGGATTGTGTTTTTTTCCGCTACGTTTTTGTTATATTTTTCTCTTCCGATTTGCGCGTTGAAGTCGCCCAAAATCACCAGGTCATCTTTTCTTGGTATCTTCTCATATAGCTTTTCTATTTCCTCGTATGTCTCTATCTTTTTTTCTATATCAGCTTCCTCCGTTGGTGCATACACGTTCACAATTGACAGAGTCTTCTCTTTTTCCTTTATTCTGATATATACTATTCTTCCATTCACTGGCTGGAAGTCTATTATGTGTTTTGCTTTGCTCTTTTCAATTATAAAGGCTACTCCGTTTTTGCCTTGTTCTTCTTCTCCGGAGTACAATAGTGTGTGTTCTCTCATTTTTATCTCTCCACTCCCCTTCCATCTTATTTCCTGTATAGCTGCTATTCCCACTCTGTATGTCACCAGGTCGTTTGCTATTTCGTTCATCTTTCCTGGGCGTAGCATTGTTCTTATATTCCATGTCGCTATTCTTTCTTTTTGTTTCCTCTTCTTCTTATTATTTTCCTTTCTTTCGCTCTTTTCTCGGTATCGCTTATCCCCTTCTCTTTCTCTTTTACTTCGCGGTTCCTTCTTTTTTGACTCATCATTCAGACTAAATGACACTGCATGAGTCGGGACAGTATCATTTCTTCTTTTCGTTCTTTTTATTACCTTACTCGTTTTACCATGTCCTCGCCTGTTCGTCTTCGATTCATCATGCAGTTCATTTCTGTTCAGTTTTTTGTACCAGGGTCTGGCGCATCCGTTTTCTTTTCGATCAGTTTTCTGCACTGCTGATCCCAGATTACAACATTTCCCGTCATGACGAGTTTCAGGTGTCCCATCTTTGCTCTATTACCCTTTTCTCTCTCCTGTCTTGCCCTTTCTCTGATTTCCTTCATTATGCTTCTCTCCTTTGTTGTAAGATCACTGTCCATGTATATTTCGCTTCCCGTCAGCTTAAACTTGTTCTTCAGTATTTTCATTTTGTCCTCCCATTTAATCAGTTCAAAGATACATCGCTTCTCGCCCACTTTATACGCTGTACCTATTTCTGCATCTGCTCCCATTTTTTCCGATACGATGTTCTTTATTGCCTCCTTTAATTTCTGGGGGTCCTCCTCGTTGATTTTTATTCCGCTCATTACAATATTGTTACGTATTTTCTGTTTTTCTAGTTTTTCCAGTTTGTCTTCGAGTTCTGCGCTTCTTGTTTCCAGTCTTCCGATTTTTTCTTCCAGCTTCTTTGTAGTATCTATTTTTTCAGCCTTCATTGTTATGACTTCCTTATCGGTCTGTTCCGCTTTCGATTTGACCTCCGTAACTTCTTTTTTTAGGTCGCCCATATCATGTTTTATTTCATTGATGCTACTTTTGATCTCGGTCATGAAGCTCGCCATCATTTTTGTGAGGTGGTCTATTTTATCTTCCATCCTGGAGTTTTCTTTGCGCTTTTTTTCCTCTCTATACGGTTTCCTGGTATCGGTACCACTGTAGTCTTTTCCCTCGCTTTCGCTGCAGTTTGACTCGGTTGCTTGTGCATTTGGCGATCTTCCCGTTTTTTTGCTACGTCGGAATATATCATACGAGGCTAATCTCTTCTTCCTACACTCATCCGTGGTTGACCCGTCGCTATGTTCAACACCCTGTCCTGTACCTGCTTGATTTTCATTTGTAGACATTCTGCACTTAAATGGTTTTTCACTTTGTATAAATGTAAATGGGCAGAAAAACCTAGTTTTGGACACTGTGTCTAACTACTTAATTTGAATTTGAGTTCTATATTCTACGTCCCTCGTGCGCACAGCGTAAGCGTCCGGTTCAACACCTCGTAAACACTTACACTACAACTGGACGTTATTCGAGGTTACTCGCCTTTTCAAGTCCTTGTTCCTTTACACTTCTTTGGCTGGTACTAAATGGTTCCACCGAAAGTTACAATCAAATCTAACCTCACTAATTCCACGTTTGATTTCAAAAGATCGCTCCTTGTTCAGCCTCTTCGACACCAATTCCCCGTCCGTCCACTCTTCCTTCACCTTCTCGAAATATCGCTTCATTTTCTCTAAAATTTCGCTACCAAACACCAAAATCTCTTTAATCCACAATACACGGCATACAGGTCCGTACTCGCCCAATTATTCATTGTTTATTACTATAATTTAATATTTTAACTAATTTACTTATATAAACATATAATTAATATCAAACGAATTTTTTAATCTAAATATATAAAAGAGAAGATCTGCGTGTTTGCGTGTTTGTTCGCTATACGTTCCTAGACCCGTGGACCGATCTCGACCAAATTTTGCACAGTTATTTTGTAGCTCCAGGCGCAGTTTTTTTTTTATAAAATGGAGAAGAACTTCGAGCGGGAAAAAAAGTTATTCGCTTTTTTCGAAAATCAAATCACAAGTTTGACAAAAAATTTAATTTGTCAAATAATTAATCTGACGGACAGTCAGTGAACAACTATGGCCTTCACGGATCTATTATGATCCGGTCTGTGAGGCCGAAGGCCGAACAACTTTGTCCTTCACGGACCTATTATGGTCCGGTCTGTGAGGCCGAAGGCCGAACAACTATGGCCTTCACGGATCTATTATGGTCCGGTCTGTGAAGCCGAAGGCCGAACAACTATGGCCTTCACGGATCTATTATGGTCCGGTCTGTGAGGCCGAAGGCCGAACAACTATGGCCTTCACGGATCTATTATGATCCGGTCTGTGAGGCCGAAGGCCGAACAACTTTGTCCTTCACGGATCTATTATGGTCCGGTCTGTGAGGCCGAAGGCCGAACAACTTTGACCTTCACGGATCTATTATGGTCCGGTCTGTGAGGCCGAAGGCCGAACAACTATGGCCTTCACGGATCTATTATGGTCCGGTCTGTGAGGCCGAAGGCCGAACAACTATGGCCTTCACGGATCTATTATGGTCCGGTCTGTGAGGCCGAAGGCCGAACAACTATGGCCTTCATGGATCTATTATTGTCCGCCCTGTGAGACCGAAGGCCGAACAACTTTGACCTTCACGGATCTATTATGGTCCGGCCTGTGAGGCCGAAGGCCGAACAACTATGGCCTTCACGGATCTATTATGGTCCTCCCCCTGTGAGGCCGAAGGCCGAACAACTATGGCCTACTCGGATCTATTCTGGGTCTAGATGGCTAAGGGCGGCGGATGCCGCCCGTGCCAGCTATTACTTATAAAAAAAATTAATTCTGACGTCATTACGACCGTAGTTAAAATTTGATTGCATATAGACGGGCGCAGCCAATTTCTATTTTTTTTTGCTAAATGACAATTTTAAAATGTTTTCAATGCAAACATTGTTTTAATAAAATAAATGCTTTTAAAAAATATGAGTTTTGTTATAAACATCTAACAAATTACAAATTAAATTAGGTAACTTCGATATTTCAAAGTAAATAATTTGTGTATTTTATCGAGTTAAAATTTTTTTTGAGTTATCATCTTTTTTATTAATATTTAATACAAAATTAAGTGGGATCTACTAAATGGGAAAGTAATGTGTTGTCACATCAGATTTTTTTCATAACCACGATCAGGAAAATTTCACAATTTTTACAGTATTGGTTTTACCAATAATTGGGTGGTATGCGATTAGGTAACGGTAACGTGCACATTCAAGTACAATTTTAAAATAACTAAGTGAAATTTTCGGACTCCATACGACACGTGTTTTCTTTATTTAACGTTCAGAATTTTAATAATTAGATTTAATAATAGAACTTTTTAATATAATAAAACCTTTAATTACATTTTTGTGCTCAATAAAACATTATTATTTTTGTAACGAAGGATATTTATTTTGACCTGTTCCGCGCCATAAATTTATTTACAGTATTGGTCACGGAAGGAACTCACCCTGTACAAGGTAAGACACATGCACTACGAACCAGCTAAGCCGAGGTATATTATTTCTATATTTTTGTATTTACTAAATTTCACATACATTTCCATTGACGGGGTACATTTCTGTACACTCGTACAAACATCAATAATACAACGTGTAACCACATTAGCGAGGGTTATTCAGAGCATATTTTGGCGTCACAACGTGGAGGCACGAGTCACCTCGAGTAACCTCGCACCACATGTAAAATTAGGTTATTATAACTAAAAATACTAGATAGGTTAGTTACAACGAAAAATTTCATTAAAATTATTTACAACATTAACATTAAAACTAAAAATTCTCTTAAAACTAAAATTAAAAATATTCTTATTACTAAAATTAAAAATACGTCATAATTTACTTAATAACTATTTCCTTAAAATTAATTTGAATAAATACATAAAACATAAATCAAAATGGCAGAAAAATCTGATAGGACGTTAAGGTACGAAAAGAAAAATCAGGAAGTAGGAGAGACAGAAACGGAAAAGGAAGAAGAAACGTCAGAAGAGGGTGTATCGATAACCGAAGAAGTTACAGGAAGTGAAATGTTAATCCAATTAGATATTGACGAGACGCCTAAGAAAGAAAAAAAACGGAGTTGCAAAAGATGATGGAATTCTTCGATGAAAGAGACCGTAAAAATGAAAATAAAGCAGAAGAAAGATGGATCAAAAATGAAAAGAAAGCAGAAGAAAGAAGTAATAGGTTAGAAAAATTAATCACAAAATGTACAGAAGATACCAAAGAGTGGAAGGAAAGAACGGAAGAAACAAACAAGAGACTGGAAAATTTAATTAAAAACAATTCAGAAGAATTTAAGACCAGCATGAGAAAATTAAAAACAGAAATTGAAGGCGACTTTTCGCATGAAGTTTTTAAAACAAATTCGAAAATACAAATAGTAGAAAACAATATGGGAGAAATATGTGAAATAGTATCAATAATGAGGGGACAAGTAATGCCGGAAAATATAATTAACAATAAATTTATAGAAACCCGAGAGAAGTTAGAACAAAGAATGGATTCAAAAATAGAAATTTCGACAAAGGTTATGAATCAAAAAGTATGTTAACTAGTAAGTCGGGTAGACATAGAATTAAATGATCAAGGGGAAAAGTTAAAACAAATAGAAGAAATCACTAAAATAAAAAATGAAAGTGTAAACAGTTCAATAACTTTATCGGCTTTACAAGACATTACGTGGCCAACAAACAACGGGCAAGCAATAAAGTTCTACGAAAAAGGGGACTTCAACCCTAAACAATTCATCAAATACGCGAATCGCAGCACAAGTCACATCCGTGATGTGAACAAATTCAAAAATTGCATCTGCTCAATGATGGGTGGTAATGCTAAAAAATGGTTCGGATGCGTGCAAGATAAATTTGAAGATTTTGTCGGTTTCGAAAGACTATTTCTAGATCGTTATTGGGACAAGCAAGCTCAGGGGCGAATACGCAACGAGTTAATGAACGGCAAATTTAAAGGGTACGGTCGCCGCAATGATTACGCGGAAAACATCATTAACGAGGTAACGCAACTTGAACCGGAAGTATCCGAGGAAGAAATCGTTGAACACTTCTCATTCATGAATCTATGAATGAATCTAATCATTTTTGCCAAGACATAATCAACCGGGTGGCTCTTGAAAATATTAACACAATCTCAGAACTATCAAAATTGTTAAGGAGAACAGATGCGGTTAACATGGACGAGAGAGCTAATAGGCCAAGTTATAATAACGCGACTAGAAATTTCAATAATTATTCAGGGGGGCAACACGACTCAAATAACCAGCGTACTTACTACAATAATGGGGATGACAATCGCAATAATCGGGACAACAGGTACAACCGGTATGAAAGATCGGGAAATTATAATCAAAATAATAATAATCATACAGGGTACAACAATTTTGAAAATCGTAGGGGCGCTAATAATAACTTTAATACAAACAATCGGGATAGTCAGGACGATCGCAATGCGGGATACAACTCTAACAGAGGCAATTTTGGTAGAGGTAACTATTACGGAAATAATAGAAATTATAATCAGGGTTATCGTGGACGTTTCCAACGAGGGGGCCGATATGAAACAAACTGGCGCAACCATGACAATAATCAAAATGATCGGGATAACCAACGAGGAGACGATGATCGTAATCAGAACAGAATGTCAGCGAATACAGATAATCGACCAATAAACAGTGTTACGATAAATAGGACATCAACTGTGGAAGAGGAAAACTCTCCACAGGATTTTCAATAAATGGCGTAATCGGGGAAATGCAGATAAGCTCATATCAACATCCTAGGGAGTTTATCAACATAGAAGATACAGTGGGGTTTAATAATAATGAAATTGATCTATCATCACACATGGAGGCAAATATTAATCACATTCAAGAAAATAATTTAAGTAAAACAGGGGTAGAAAATTCAATTAAAAAGGGGGTAATTTTAAAAGATTCAAAAAGTTTTCAAGATTCAATATCTACAATGGATGAAATAAATTTGGTTACGCCTAATTTAGAAGAAACAAAAGAAGAAAAGGAAGAAATAGTAATGAAGAGAATAGGACAATTTCGAAAGACGGTAAAAGATGATCGAAAGAAATTACAAACAATTTTAAGGCAAACAGAAGCTGAGGAAAGGAAAGAGGAAGAAAAACTACAAAGGAAAATTAAGAAGAAAAATTTACAAAGTCAGATGTTAAGAAATAATGAAATGAATTGGACGAAGAGGTCCAAAATAAAAAACAAGTGTTAGGACAAAAGAAAAAGATTATGTGAATATAAGGAAAATTTACAAACGGGTAAAATTTAAACTGAAAAGATAAATTCATAACGGCGAAACTTAATTAATAAAAATTATAAAATATAATAAGAACTTAAAATTGACCGCCAGCGAAAATAGCATGAAAAGACAACGCTTATCAGCGAAACTTAAATTGAAATAAAATAAAATGACAACTTTAGAGTAAAACGCTTGAGGAAATAGTAGGAGATGACAAGTACCGATAAGACAATTGTAAATATGATTTTGAAAATATGGTACCATAGCAATCTGTAAATTTGATGTGAAGCTATTAGGACATGAATGAAAAATGAAGAAATTTAATAGAAAATGACCAAGATGGAAGAACTTTAAAGAAAATGCAACGTTTTAAAAAAAAAAATTTATTGGGAGGAAATGTTATTGAGAATTTGAATGAAAGATATAATTTAAAATAATTTAATCAATTAATTTATTAAAAAGAAGTTTAATTAGAATTTGGGTGAAAACATGAACGGGAGATAAATAACTATGAATTAAGTTGAGGGACTAAAAAGTATTTAATAAAATTGGTATTCGATGTTGAACAATAAAAAAATACAAGGGGGGAAAATTAAATAAATAATAAGTTAACTCAGATGGAGTAACTAGAAGAAGTTAGGTGAGAATAGATACCTGGGGATAAGAAAATAGATCACAGGTGTAAGTTAAATAAATTGATTATATGATTATGTAAGTAATATGAATATGGGACCAAAAAAGAGGTTACCGAATAAATAATGGGGAAATATAGGACAATATTGATTATAGTAAAATAAAGAATGCCAACAATAATAAATAAAAATGAATTAGAATGATAGGAAAGTAGAAATCACCCAAAAGCAAATAGACGAGTTAAAGATAGAAAGATTAAAAATAAAGAGTCAAGTTTTTTTTTGAATAAAATAAAAAGAAAGTCAAATTTAAAATTTAAGCACTCAATAAATTTAAATTATTATCAGAAATCTTGGTCAGATTTATTAGTTAAGTTAGTATATAGGATAGTTTGAAAATTTGAATAGGATTAGTTAGTTTTGTTGAATTTGAGTAGTTAGTTAAAACATTTAATAGGATTTAGTAAGTTGATTTTGATATTAGTTATATTCGTTAGAAAACGTTACATTAAAAAAAAATTTTATTTGTGGTATTTTTTTTTTGAAAAAAAAAGCACATAAATGTTAATTATGAAATTAAAAAAAAAAAATAGGTATTTTTCTTTTAAATTACAAATTAACAGGGGGTAAATGCGATATCGAGATACCACGTCAATGGAAGTACGTTATTTAAGATTCGGGAAAATTTTGTTATTAATAAAGCATGTGACTTATCAAAGTAATCAGAAAAACTTCGTCCGATACCAAGAAATTTAGTTCAAAGTCAAATGATTTGTAAAAAAGGACAAAAAGCAGGTTTGAATAAAATAAATTTAAAAATGTAACTTTTAATAATTGTCTTTGTTGAAAAATGTTTATTTATAGTAAATGAAAGATTGTTTAGTAATAAGAAAGGTATTTCAAAAGTTAGAATTTTGTTAATTAATTGATTAATGCAAAAATTTGTGTTAGCGTTAAATTTAAATAAGTTTTTAAAATCATTACGTGAGTTCGACGTGTCACAAGTTAATGAACTGTGAATGGAAATTTCATGTCCAGCATCTTTAATTATTCAACCACGAAGCACTTAGGAAGAAGTCAATCCAATCTGAAAATAAAAAAAATTTTACTTATAAAATTTCAACGGGTCACAATTGGCTTAATACAGACCTGTAACCTGAAAATTTCAATAATATTGATTTTCCAATCAACCAATACGAATGCGATTACTCAAACATCGAGATAGCCATGAATTTCGAGAAAGAAAAATTAAAAAAACAATCGAAGAAGTCCTTGTGTTAGATTTCACACGTAAATGGTGGCGAATTTTAATCGTCCTAATAAAAATTGATATTATAGTGAAAATAATTGGTGAAAGTATAAAATACGAGTGTAAAAATCAACAAATTAATTACTTACCTACGTAAAACTAAAAATAAGTTGAAAAACGTAAAGGATTGAGAATATTTCTGAAGAATTAAAAATCGACACAAAACGAGGTCAACAAACTGCAACTGTGAACCTTTTCATGGTAATAAACCCATCGAGTGTATTTTGGTGCGCAATTGTACCATCTCCAGTTCAAGTAACGAAAAAATTCCTGAATTTTCTAAGGTAACGTGCACATTCAAGTACAATTTTAAAATAACTAAGTGAAATTTTCGGACTCCATACGACACGTGTTTTCTTTATTTAACGTTCAGAATTTTAATAATTAGATTTAATAATAGAACTTTTTAATATAATAAAACCTTTAATTACATTTTTGTGCTCAATAAAACATTATTATTTTTGTAACGAAGGATATTTATTTTGACCTGTTCCGCGCCATAAATTTATTTACAGTATTGGTCACGGAACGAACTCACCCTGTACAAGGTAAGACACATGCACTACGAACCAGCTAAGCCGAGGCATATTATTTCTATATTTTTGTATTTACTAAATTTCACATACATTTCCATTGACGGGGTACATTTCTGTACACTCGTACAAACATCAATAATACAACGTGTAACCACATTAGCGAAGGTTATTCAGAGCAGTATGTATGTATGTATGTCTGACAGATGACAGTTGACAGATGACAAATGACAGATGACGGATGACAGATGACAGATGACGGATGACAGATGACAGATGACAGATGACAGATGACAGATGACAGATGACAGATGACAGATGAAAGATGACAGATGACAGATGAAGGCCGAACAACTATGGCCTTCACGGATCTATTATTGTCCGCCCTGTGAGGCCGAAGGCCGAACAACTTTGGCCTTCACGGATCTATTATGGTTCGGTCTGTGAGGCCGAAGGCCGAACAACTATGGCCTTCATGGATCTATTATGGTCCGGTCTGTGAGGCCGAAGGCCGAACAACTATGGCTTTCACGGATCTATTATGGTTCGGTCTGTGAAGCCGAAGGCCGAACAACTATGGCATTCACGGATCTATTATGGTCCGGTCTGTGAGGCCGAAGGCCGAACAACTATGGCCTTCACGGATCTATTATGATCCGGTCTGTGAGGCCGAAGGCCGAACAATTTTGTCCTTCACGGATCTATTATGGTCCGGTCTGTGAGGCCGAAGGCCGAACAACTATGGCCTTCACGGATCTATTATGGTCCGGTCTGTGAAGCCGAAGGCCGAACAACTATGGCCTTCACGGATCTATTATGGTCCGGTCTGTGAGGCCGAAGGCCGAACAACTATGGCCTTCACGGATCTATTATGATCCGGTCTGTGAGGCCGAAGGCCGAACAATTTTGTCCTTCACGGATCTATTATGGTCCGGTCTGTGAGGCCGAAGGCCGAACAACTATGGCCTTCACGGATCTATTATGGTCCGGTCTGTGAGGCCGAAGGCCGAACAACTTTGACCTTCACGGATCTATTATGGTCCGGTCTGTGAGGCCGAAGGCCGAACAACTATGGCCTTCACGGATCTATTATGGTCCGGTCTGTGAGGCCGAAGGCCGAACAACTATGGCCTTCACGGATCTATTATGGTCCGGTCTGTGAGGCCGAAGGCCGAACAACTATGGCCTTCATGGATCTATTATTGTCCGCCCTGTGAGACCGAAGGCCGAACAACTTTGGCCTTCACGGATCTATTATGGTCCGGTCTGTGAGGCCGAAGGCCGAACAACTATGGCCTTCACGGATCTATTATGGTCCTCCCCCTGTGAGGCCGAAGGCCGAACAACTATGGCCCACTCGGATCTATTCTGGGTCTAGATGGCTAAGGGCGGCGGATGCCGCCCGTGCCAGCTATTACTTATAAAAAAAATTAATTCTGACGTCATTACGACCGTAGTTAAAATTTGATTGCATATAGACGGGCGCAGCCAATTTCTAATTTTTTTTGCTAAATGACAATTTTAAAATGTTTTCAATGCAAACATTGTTTTAATAAAATAAATGCTTTTAAAAAATATGAGTTTTGTTATAAACATCTAACAAATTACAAATTAAATTAGGTAACTTCGATATTTCAAAGTAAATAATTTGTGTATTTTATCGAGTTAAAATTTTTTTTGAGTTATCATCTTTTTTATTAATATTTAATACAAAATTAAGTGGGATCTACTAAATGGGAAAGTAATGTGTTGTCACATCAGATTTTTTTCATAACCACGATCAGGAAAATTTCACAATTTTTACAGTATTGGTTTTACCAATAATTGGGTGGTATGCGATTAAAATTTGAACTTACTTTAGCCCTGAGATTAGAGTCTTTTTAGAGGAAAGCACCCCGGAAAAAGTGAATGTGGATGCAACGGAAGAAGATTCCTTCAATGCTGCTAATGTGTTTCAGATTACTATAAATCCTGAAGTTAGATTGCAAGAAATGATGAAATTTTTAACGGAAACAATACATGAGAGCGTAAACTAAACAAATAAAAAATAGACACAACAAATCAAGAAATGCAAAATAACATGACACAGAAAAATTAATCACAGAGCGAGTTTCAAAAGGAGATGGACAATTTGGGTACAGCTCTCCTAGATATACAGGAAAAAGCTGTCACGAAAAAAACACTAAACATAGGTGTACAAGAATAAAAATCAAATTTTGCTAAAAAAAAATTAAAGATTTAAAGGACAGCGTAGACGAAAATATGAAAAACAATACAGATAAAAATGGTGGCATTAATAAAGACAACCTTGGACAAAGCACGTGATAAACTAGATAAAATATCAACAGGTGAAATCTTACGAGAAACTGTTGAAGTCAAAATAATCAAATAAAAAATGTACTAGTGAAGGTAAAAGAAAATTATTTGGAGGTAAACTCAAATACTTATATCAAGGAAACATTTGGATGCGGGAAATTTGATATCGGATGAAATGGAAATGAGAAGAAATAGTCTGCATTTAAAAACATGTAATAGTTCGCCAAAATGGGAAGAACGATTATGGGTCGTAAGAACAGGAGGAATTTTAAAGCAACAAAATTTCATTTAATTTCATTAGATGCACTGAGGTTTGGAAAATTGAGAGGGATGGATTACACCTGTTTTTTACATGGATGAAAATAAAGACCCAAAATAAAGACGCCCTTAACAAGAGTTCTCTCGTGGAAGAATGCGAGATGGAAGACTGGGGTGCCGATTACAGGATAGACTATGGACTCCGTTTCGGGTCAAATTGGAAAGAAGAAGAAGAACGAAATATTTACAAAACATTAACAAAAGGATAAAAAAAACAAATATGATTCAAAATTGGCGACGAAGTTATTGTTAAAAGCCTTCGATAGGCAAGAGATCGGCTAATTTGTATGCGAAATTACATCTTCCAAATGAGGGACCATATATAAAATTAACCGCAAAGTTGGTGAACACGTACGAGTTTTTCAACGAAGCTACGGGCAGAATCAGAGGCAGATTTCATGTGAGAAAATTCATAAGAATAAAATTTGGGTGATTGTGAGTTAAATTTTTTAAAATTTTGTAAGAAATTTAGTTTAGGGTAGATACTCCACTTAAGGGGGAAATTTAATTTTAATTTCTTGAAATCAAAAGGGATCTTATTATAATTTAATTTGGAAGTGTGGGACTGGTACTCCACATGTTCTAGTTAGATCACAGAAAATGTGCAAATTGTGGAGGCTAACACCCGGAAAATTTCAGAGGTTGTCCTTCATTCGTTTATCATCCATTAACAAGTTTCTGACTTTTAGTACATTTTCGTGACTAACTGCATCCGTAGGACGAACAGTGTGGTGATCATCTTCTAAGGACTCCTGTCCTGCTTTGAAAAGCCTTACCCACTTTAATTGCTTTTAGTGAAGGTCAAGAATCCTTGTACCTACACTACAAGCATATCATTTCGTATTACTTTTGCACTTTTACCATTTTTTGTTAAAAATTTTATCACAGCGCGGTGTCGAGTTTCTCCATTTTTATAAATGTACTAGAAACAGACTACTATTAAAAATTGAATAAAAATCCAACGCTTACTTGGATAGTTTTAATTTTTGAAAACTAGTCTTCTGTTTGAATTTGTAACAAACCACTTCCGGAATATTTTTGTAACTCCTTTCGTTATACCGTTTCAACCGAACTTATTGATCTTCCCTTGTAAATGTTGTTCTAATCAATTTATTTATTTGAAGCATTTACATTCTATATTGAATATTGATATCCCAATCTTTCGGGATTTACAAATCCGTTTGAAGTGGAGGATTAGCCCCCGTTAAACATTGTATAATTAATTTTAATATTCTTCTGTCTATTTTATCTTCGTTACAGCCTTGCATGTCTTGCGGCCTCTGTGACAATCTTCCTCCAACTCGGTCTGTCCTGTACGCTCAACTGCCATTCTTAACCTCCATCGCTCTCAGGTCGTCTGTCACTGATCCCACCATCTTATTTTCGGTTTTCCTCGCGTTCTGTCATCATTGGGCTTCCATGTTGTTATCTTTCTCACCAGATTGTCTTCGTTTCTCCTCATAATGTGACCCAACCATTTAATTATTTGTGACTTGATGTACTTTACCAGATCTTCACCTTGCATCTTCTTTTCTATTTCGTGATTCATTAGTGCTCTACATTCACCGTTGTCTTCTTTTTTGGGCCCAATATCCTACGCATGATCTTTCTTTCAAATACCCTGAGTCGCTGTCTCCGCTTGTGAGAAACACATTGTCTCCGACGCATATGTAACCACCGGCCTAATCAACGTTTTATAGACTTTTATCTTAGTCTCTTTCTTCAGTTTCTTGTCTGTTATTACTGCCTTGTTCGCGTAGTACGCCCTGTTGCCAGATTGTAGTCTTCTTCTTAGTTCTTCTTGTCTGTTGCCATACTTGTTTATATGCGTCCCCAGATAGTTAAAACCTTCTACCTCTTCGAAGCAGAGTTCACCTATTTCAATCTCTTTCTGGCCACGCAAGGTGATTCACCAGTAGCCCCATGTCTCTTGCTTTTCCTTCCATTTTTACAAACATCTCTTCCATTCTCTTACGGGACCTCGCCATTACCATGATGTCATCTGCATAGACTAGGATCTGTTCCTCTCTTGTGACTATAGTTCCACTCGCATCCATTTCTCTCACTATTCTCTCCACTACTATATTGAAGAGCGTCGCCGACAACGCATCCCCCTGCCTCACTCCGTTGTTGATCGTAAAGTATTCTGTTGTACCTTCCTCCGTTCTGACACATGCCATGGTGTTATCTAGGGTCATTTTTATCAATTTTATTAATTTATTCGGGATCCTCATTTCTCTCATCGCGTTATACAGTTTTTCTCTGTGGACCTTATCAAATGCCTGCTGGAAGTCTACAAACAGCATGTGGATCTGTATGTTGTATTCATTTGTCTTTTCCATTATTCTTTTTACTGTGTGTATTGCATCTACCGTGGACTTTTCCTCACTGGTTTTTGGTTTCTTAACAGTTGATAGAAGATTCTTGCGTTGTTGAATTTGTTGTTCGTTTCGATTTCCTCCATTCTCTCCATGATCCATGTGTTCCTTTTCTGTTTATACATAGGGTTGGCTTCTCTTATACTGTCTTTGTATTTTATCAGGTCTTCTTGTCGCCCTCTTTGTAGCCATTTTGATCTTCTTTCAGTTTTCACTTTGTTGCATACGTAGCATTATTTGTCAAACCATACTTTGTTTCTCTTCTCTTTTTTGTAACCTACTGTTTCTTTTGCGCTTTCGTGTATACAGAGTATGATAAGTTTCTCATTTACTCGATCTTCGTACTGTTTCCTTATTTCTCTGTGCCGGAGTTCTTCGATTGTTATTTTTCGGGTTTTGGTTTTTGTTCTGTGATAGTTTGTCGCGTTTTGCCTTATTTTCATTACTACCAGGTAACGGTCAGAGTCTGCATTGGCACCTCTGTATATTCTTGTGTCCATTATCATGTTTTCCATCTGCTTTGATATCAGAACGTGGTCTATCTGATTCCCCTCTTCGTTGCTTCCACCTGGCCATACCCATGTTACTTTGTGGATTCTTTCATGTTCAAATTTGGTACTGATAATCAAGGTGTTGGTTACTTCGGCTAGATTGCATAGTCTGTCGCCATTTGCACTTGTTTCATCGTGTACCGTATATTTCCCTGCAATTGTGCTTATGTGGTCTTCCTTTCCTATTTTCGCATTGAAATCTCCCAGAACTATTAACATGTCCTGCTTGGGCACGCTTTCACAGAACGTTTCTATCTCCTCATAAAATTCATCCTTCTCTCTTTCGCTACTATCTTCTGTTGGAGCATATACATTTATAATTGACGTTAGTCTTTGCCTTTATTATCAGGTATGCTAGCCTTCCATTTACCGCCTTGAAACTCATTACTACTCTGTTCACCATTTTTCTCATTACCATAAACCTACGGCCGTGTCTTCCCTGATTTTGTTCACCTGAGTAAAACACAGTGCAGTTTTTCCGTTTTATCTCACCCTCACCTTTCCATCTCAATTCCTGTAACGCAGCTATGTCTACTCTGTATCTCTTTAGTTCGTGTTCAACTTCTGTTACTTTCCCAGGTCTTAACAACGTTCTGATGTTCCATGTGCCTACTCTTATCGTGTTTTGTTTTCTATTTCTTGTTAATAGTCCATTGTCCATCTCGTTTGTCCATTTGAATTGCCTTGTTGTCATTTTTGTCTCCGGAATTATACTTGGAGTTTCTGGTTGAGACGTTCCGTCCGCTCCGACCTCCTCCGTCAGTTTTTTGTTGAGTTTCTTGTTTCTGTTGTTGTCTTCCGTTTAACATCCATCTCCGATTTTAGTTTCAGACATCCCTCTTTCTTATCCCATACGTATACTTTATCCTGATTATACATCCTCTGATAACCAACCTTCACCCTTTCTCCACTTTTAATTGCCTCCTTCGCTACATTCCATATTTTGTTTTGAATTTCTCTCTCGCTTTCTATGTACGTTTTGGTGCCCTTTAGTTTGTTCTTGTTATCCATTACCATCATTTTTTGCTTGTAGTCTCTCAGTTTTGCTACTACCACTCGATTTTCCTCCATTCTTCCCACCTTGAAAGCATCCGTCATGTCTACTTGTGTTTGTATTCCTCGACTTTGTTACATGTAATTATCCCAGCATTTGGGAAATCCTTAATGACTATGTTGCATAGTTTTCTCTCTTTTTCATTTTTCCAGTTGGGTTTCCAGTTTCTCTATTTTATTCTCCTGCTCCCTCGTCGTTTTCACATGTTCTTCAATTTCTCCTTTTAGTTCTTGTCTTTCCTCGCTCCATTTAATTTCCAGTTTATCCTTTACTAGCTGGCACGGGCGGCATATAGTTGTTCAGCCGTCGGCCTCACAGGGCGCACCATAATAGATCCGTGAAAGCCATAGTTGTTCGGCCGTCGGCCTCACAGGGCGCACCATAATAGAACCGTGAAGGCCATAGTTGTTCGGCCTTCGGCCTCACAGGGGGAGGACCATAATAGATCCGAGAAGGCCATAGTTGTTCGGCCTTCGGCCTCACAGGGAGAACCATAATAGATTATATTTATATGCCTTCGGTGCCTTGACTGCTAGTCCGTGATTGCCAGTTGTAGTTATTATAATATTATGCCAACCAACCACTTTCCGTATCCCACATACAGGGTGGGATAACTGATCGCTTTTAAAAAATATATTTAGATTTTTGGCCACCAATCAGCAGGGCCTATTTTACCATAAGGCACATAAGGCCCGGGCCTTGGGCCCGGTGGAAAGGGGGGCCCGAAAAAGGCTTCAAAAAAATAATTATAAACCATTCCAATTTCAATTTGAACACACCAAAACAAGCCAAATCTGATAAAGGAAATTAAATAGAATTAGGCTTAAATTGGTATAATAATGATATGATATGATATGATATGATTTATAATTCAGCGTCACTAATTCTCAATTAGTAAATTCTGGCAAATAAAAAAATGCATTAGGTACCAAACGGCACCGGCGCTGGCGGATCTTTTCGCGGCGTTTTTGTTTATTCCGCAATCAGCCGAAAGAGCTTTTGACGACGAATTACTTGGAAAAAAAATGCTACCGCGGTCGCCTAAGGCGATCTTTATTGGCGGTATATGGTACATTTTTGCGCGTGTTTGACAATACCGACCAAGCGTATTTTTGTTGCGTTTAAAAGGCAAAAACATGATAATACCAAGCAATCTATGGTGACGACAGTATTATAGTGCTATAGTGGGGTAGTTTTGTAGATATCATTTATTTAGATTTTTGTTCTGTTCAGTCTCAGCTCAGTTTTCAAGTGATGTAGTGATGTTCATATTGTCCAATCGAAATTCAACTTAAGGTAAGTTTTGAGTTATAATTGATATATTATTTTCGTATTTTTAATACCTTGTGCAAAATTTCAAAATAACCATAATCATTAAACAAGAATATAGACATGTTCAATCCCAAAAATAAATATTAATTGACACTATGTATTGCATTACCCAAAAATTCAAATCACTCCAACATTAATGTATTTTTTAATTTTAGAAGAACATGAGTTACAAATACCAAAGTGGTAGTGAGAAGCGTAAAAAGGCAAAAGTAAGGGAAAATGAAAAAGAAAAACATAGAAACGCAATGTTGGCATTCCTCAAAAAGGAGCCAGAAAATCAACATGATCTTCTAGAACAAAAACAAACGTGTGTTTCAAAAGATGAGGAAATAAATGCTTCAACGAGCAACATTGGGAGTACCATCGAGATACAAGAACACGAAGACGCGGACGTTGATGGTAACGTCGTCGTAAGTACTTTGGAAATGATGGAAATTGATGAAGAAACTCCTCAACAAAGTGAATCTGCACCATTTCCATGTGATCTAGCAGACTAGCCTCAAAATATAACATCAGAATTTCAAGAATATGTTCTTAAAAACAGACCTGAACAAAATATTGACAGAATAAGTGGGTGTCTAAAACAATTGGATGGGAAAAAATCTAGATGCTTACAAAGTTCAACATTCTACAAATCTAAAGAAAACGGCGAAAAAGCCCTTCGTGAATGGTTGGTTTACAGTCCCAAATCGGACTGTGTTTATTGTTATGTTCGCAAACTTTTTTCGAAAAAAGATGCCAAGTTAAGTACCGATGGCTACACTGACTGGAAAAATGAGACTCAGTACTTGAAAAACCACGAAAGGTCTTCCGAACACATAACTTCCATCAGTACAATGATTACCAGAAGTCGAATGGAGGGAAGGATAGATACAGAAATAGAAAACAGTTACTTGCAGGAGAAAAACTACTGGAAAAATGTTTTTTTAAAGGTTTTGTGAGATAACATCAGCGTTAGTAGAGCTAAATGACGATGCAAACCAAAAAAAATCCACCAGAACAGAAGCTGGAGATCTACTTCACAAAATGAACACATTTGAATTTGCCCTGATGACAGCAATTTGGAAAAGAATCCTAGACAGGATAAACTCCACCAGTAAATCTCTACAAGAAAATCAAGCCAATCTAACTGCAGCTTGTACACTATATAGTGGATTGATTGAATTTGTCAAGCATTTTAGAGAACAGTTTGATGAAATTGAGGAAGAAGCCAAAAAAAATCAGCCAAATAATAATGTTTATAAGGATGAGATTTCAAGAGTTCGTAAGAGAAAGCAGTGTTTTGATGAAGGCCCTGCACAAGACATCACTTTGAGCGGTGCTGAGAACTTTAAAATAAATACTTTTTTTCCTATATGTGACAAGTTGATTTCGGAGTTAAAAATGAGAATGCAAGCCTATGATTGTGTAAATGAAGTTTTTGAGCTATTTTTTACTGAACCATCGGATGATAGATTTTATGTATCTATAAAAAATATTGAAAAATATTACCATATGGATGTGGATGCTACTGAAGATTTAGTGGATGAAATTGTACAATTCAAAGCCCTTTGTGATTCAAATGACATTTCCTCTAAAGACCCTCAGGAAATGTTGAAATTTTTAATCGATAACAATATTTTGTCAACCTTTTCTAATGTTGAGGTATTATTGTTGCGTATATATTTAACTATTCCTATCAGTAATGCTTCCGGCGAGAGATCATTTTCTACGTTAAAAAGGGTGAAATCATATTTGAGGAACTCACTGAATGAAGAAAATGTCTCATCTTTGGCCATTCTTAACGTAGAAAGCGATATTCTGGACACATTAGAAATTAATGGTATCATAGATAAGTTTTCTGAAATGAAAGTACGTAAAAAACATATTAATTAGTTGTTTCTTTTATTGATAATTCTTTATTTTGTTCGTTGTACCCCAAAAGCAGAAATTTCTATTATTTTTATTTTTTGTTGTGTTGTTGATTTTGTTTGAATATTGTTGAAATATTATCAGTTTTTTGTATTACCTATTTTATGTTCTTGTCCAATTAAAGTTCTTATTTAATTGTTTACAATCATTGAAACCATTTTTCAATTCATTTGAAAATTTAATTTTCATCAAACATTTTTTTCATGAAAAAAAGGTGCCAAAGGTAAACAGAAAAATTCTTATTGGAAAGTCGTATATATAGGATAGGGGGCCCGAAATTTTGCTTGGGCCTTGGGGCCCAATTGAATCAAAAATAGGCCCTGCCAATCAGTACACTTATATGATAGATTAAGAGCCCCATCTAGCGAATACAGAGTGTGCAAACATTATAAATATAGCACATAAATATAAAAATATTTGTAAGTACTTTTTATTTTCTTATATATTAAAAACAACATAAAACTAACATAAATAACAACATAAAACTATTTCTTGTCAATATTAATATGTGAACAATTATAAACCGGCCGTTCCGCATTGGAAGTGCCGGCCACGGCTCTTCTGTTTGTCAATAACGAACGCAAGTCGAATATTTTTTGTTGCTGGCCTCTACCACGACGACGCGGTATGCGTCGATGTACGGGCGGGGAATCGGTGCGCACGGTAGTGGTGGCGGAGGTTGTTCTTGCGCGGAATCGGTGGGCACGCTAGTGGCGGCAGAAGATTGTTCTTGCGTGGAATCGGTGGGTTCTTCCATATTTTCCATATTTTCTTTGTTTTTTTAGTTTGCTTATATGGAAAAAGCTTGTCACCAATTAAAAAGTAATCTGTTTGATCCGGTCACAGGGAAGACAGGGAGGCCAAGATTCAGTTCATATAGGGTTACAGCAACATAAGACGGTGAATAAAATGCCTTGACTGCTAGTCCGTGATTGTCAGTGGTTGTTCGGCCTTGGCCTCACAGAGCGGACCATAATAGATTATATGTATATGCCTTCAGCTGCCTTGGCTGCTAGTCCGTGATTGACAGTGGTTGTTCGGCTTTCGGCTTCACAGGGGGAGGACCATAATAGATCCGTGAAAGCCATCGTTGTTCGGCCTCACAGAGCGGACCATAATAGATTATATTTATATGCCTTCGGCTGCCTTGACTGCTAGTCCGTAATTGCCAGTGGTTGTTCGGCCTTCGGCCTCACAGGGCGGACCATAATAGATTATATTTATATGCCTTCGGCTGCCTTGACTGCTAGTCCATTATTGTCAGTGGTTGTTCGGCCTCACAAGGGGAGGACCATAATGGATCCGTGAAGGCCATAGTTGTTCGGCCTTCGGCCTCACAGGGAAGACCATAATATATCTCCCTAATATTGTTCTAACTAATAATTAAGTGTCTTAACTAATATGTCAGTTTGTTCCCCTCGCGAATTTTTACTCCAAAATAAATTTCAGTTCATATAGGGTTAATTAATAGATTAAGAGCACCATCTAGCGAATGCGGAGTGTGTAAGCATTATAAATAAAATATAGACCATAGTAAAACTATAGACTGGCCGTTCCGTATTGGAAGTGCCGGCCGTTGTTGCTTCTGTTGGTTAACCAATTCGACCTGCGTTCATTATTAATAATGAGCCTCTACGACGGCCAGTATTTACGGTGCTTGGGTACTTAACGGTAACGGCGTTTATTTAACATCGGCAAAAAGCACCATCTAGTGATAGATTAAAAGCACTATCTAGCGAAGGTGACTAAGGATGGTGTGAGCAGAGATGGCCAGGTAAAGTAAGGGTATCCGTATGGGGTGTGTCAAAAAAAATCGAAAAACGCGAATGACTTTGTTCCCCGCCCGAATTTTTTCTCCATTTATGCACGAATAGTTGCGCCTAGACCTACAGAATAACTGTGCAAAATTTGGTTGAGATCGGTCAAAGGGTCTAGGAACGTATAGCAAACAAACAAACACGCACGCAGACAAGCTCTTTTATATATACTAGCTGGCACGGGCGGCATTCGCCGCCCTTAGCCATCTAGACCCAGAATAGATCCGAGAAGGCCATAGTTGTTCGGCCTTCAGCCTCACAGGGGGAGGACCATAATAGATCCGCGAAGGCCATAGTTGTTCGGCTTTCGGCCTCACAGGGCGGACCATAATAGATCTGTGAAGGCCATAGTTGTTCGGTCGTCGGCCTCACAGGGCGGACCATAATAGATCCTTGAAGGCCATAGTTGTTCGGCCTTCGGCCTCACAGGGCGGACCATAATAGATCCGTGAAGGCCATAGTTGTTCGGCCTTCGGCCTCACAGAGCGGACCATAATAGATCCGTGAAGGCCATGGTTGTTTGGCCTCACAGGGGGAGGACAATAATAGATCCGTGAAGGCCATAGTTGTTCGGCCTTCGGCCTCACAGGGCGGACCATAATAGATACGTGAAGGCCATAGTTGTTCGGCTGTGGGCCTCACAGGGCGGACCATAATAGATCCGTGAAGGCCATAGTTGTTCGGCCTTCGGCCTCACAGGGCGGACCATAATAGATCAGTGAAGGCCATAGTTGTTCGGCCTTCGGCCTCACAGGGCGGACCATAATAGATACGCGAAGGCCGTAGTTGTTCGGCCTTCGGCCTCACAGGGCGGACCATAATAGATCCGTGAAGGCCATAGTTGTTCGGGCGTCGACCTCACAGGGCGGACCATAATAGATCCGTAAAGGCCATAGTTGTTCGGCCTCACAGGGCGGACCATAATAGATCCGTGAAGGCCATAGTTGTTCGGGCGTCGACCTCACAGGGCGGACCATAATAGATCCGTGAAGGCCATAGTTGTTCGGCCTTCGGCCTCACAGGGGGAGAACAATAATAGATCTGTGAAGGCCGTAGTTGTTCGGGCGTCGACCTCACAGGGCGGACCATAATAGATCCGTGAAGGCCATAGTTGTTCGCCCTTCGGCCTCACAGGGCAGACCATAATAGATCCCTGAAGGCCATAGTTGTTCGGCCGTCGGCCTCACAGGGCGGACCAAAATAGATCCGTGAAGGCCATAGTTGTTCGGCCTTCGGCCTCACAGTGCGAACCATAATAAATCCGTGAAGGCCATAGTTGTTCGGTTTTCGGCCTCACAAGGCGGACCATAATAGATCCGTGAAGGCCATAGTTGTTCGGCATTCGGCCTCACAGGGCGGACCATAATAGATCCGTGAAGGCCATGGTTGTTCGGCCTTCGGCCTCACAGGGGGAGGACAATAATATATCCGTGAAAGCCATAGTTGTTCGGCCTTCGGCCTCACAGGGCGGACCATAATAGATCCGTGAAGGCCGCAATTTTAAAATTCTTCGTTTTTGGGAAGTCGGAAGAGATGGTTTTTGCTCTCTCTCCGTTGCCCCCGAACCCCCATCTCAAATATTTCGCCGTCAACGGATTTAGTAATTATTTGTATTATTTTGAGCGTTGAAATTACTAAATTCTAATATATTAATTTGTTAGTGGTTTTCATTTTTCGAATTAAAGTCGCCATCCCGCCATCTGTTGAAAGTGTTTTGAATCACTGACAGTATGTCTGTTGACAGTGTTTTGAATCACTGACAGTATGTCAGAATATTTCGATTTTTGACAAATTAAATTTTTTGTTTGCAAGACTTGTGATTTGATTTATCGAAAAAAGCGGATAACATTTTTCCCCGCTCGAATTTTTTCTCCATTTATGCACGAATAGTTGCGCCTGGACCTACACTGTGCAAAATTTGGTTGAGATCGGTCCAAGGGTATACCCTCTACTATACTATAATATTGGCAAACACGTGTTTTGTTCACCATCTAGCGAAAGCGTAGTATAGGGTGATTCACCGTAGTATAGGGTGAATCAATAAAAAATCGAAAAACGCGAATAACTTTTTTCCCCGAGCAAATTTTTTTTCCATTTATGCACGAATAGTTGCGCCTGGACCTACACAATAACTGTGCAAAATTTGGTTGAGATCGGTCCAAGGGTGTAGGAACGTTCAGGCCAGCCCGGCCCTGTAAGTAAGTAAGGGTTTGTTAACTGGGTTAAGTACCCAGGTTACTGGGTACTTAACCTAAGGGTAAAGTATACAGTGTATCAATAAAAAATCGAAAAACGCGAATAACTTTGCTCCCCGCTCGAATTTTTTCTCCATTTATGCACGAATAGTTGCGCCTGGACCTACAGAATAACTGTGCAAAATTTGGTTGAGATCGGTCAAAGGGTCTAGGAACGTATAGCGAACAAACAAACAAACAAACAAACAAACAGACAAGCTCATTTATATATATAGAAGAAGAAGATAGATAAGTCTATTTTACCTCAAAAGCAACTTTGTTGAGTAATTATGTTACTGTTATATTAATTAATTACATTTGGATATAGAACAAAATTTGAAATTTTGTGTTTTTTAGTTTAATTTATCTGGATATAAAACAAAATATAGGGATAATTATGAGGGGTAACAATATTTTTTCTCACATTCTACTGGATGTCAATAAATTTATTAGAAAAGAAATAAAACGTTTTAGGTTTGTTTCATCGCGAACAAATTGAACAGTTCTAGAACTACCGATTCTAGTTTAGAATTTTCTAATACGCATGCGTCCGCAATAACTACTTTAGAACTAGTTGTAAGAAAAAAGTTTGATGAAACAGTTTTAGTCCTAATTTTTCGGGAAAACTCGGATGTCGGATTGACTCGAGTTTTATCTTGAACTTTATTAAACCCCACCTAAATTTGCTGTTGCAAAACATGCAGAAACGTACATTTATTTACATTCAATTATAAACATTTAAGTTGAAAAAATGAGTGATTCAGATTTCAGTGATTTCCATGATTTCAATGTCTCTAGTGATGAGGAAATTATGCGTGCACAATTTAGCACAAAAGTGCGAGTTACAATAATTATCTCAGTTATTTAGCCGTTATATTAATATTACGTAATTATGTAGAATGTTCAGAGTGCGTTTTATCAAGAAGGTAAATGCACTGATAAGAGATACGTTGTTTCCGGTGAGAAACAATGCCAAGATTAATCAGTTGTATTCTTATTTTTAATAAAGCAATTACACTCCGTTTTTCTGTCTACATTATTGACTTAATAAAACTTATTAGTTTTTAAAAAGATCATTTTTGTTGACGTAAACGTATTTTGCGTAATGAGTTAAAATAATTTTTAATTATTAAAATAAATAAAATAAAATAATTTTTTTTGCATTATTGGCGGCTAAAACAAGTATTCGTACTAGTACGTCTTCAGTCGGGATATTATGGGCGGTCTAGAACTACAAGTTCTTGCTGGTTCTTGCTTCTGAACAAGTACTGATTTGAACCATTCTGAACTGTTCTAGAACACACAATTAGGCTGATGAAACAGCGGACTAGTAGTTCGTAGAACTAGCAGTTCATATTTTAACGTTTGATGAAACAGATTTTAGTTAAAGAGCATGCGCATAGCTCTAGAACTAACGAGAACTCGTCGATGAAACAAACCTAATGTTTATTTTCATAACATAAACAATTTAATGTGAACATTTTTTTAATATTAACATTTAACAAAAACTTAGGCTACAGTGCAGTTGTTCTGACCACTCGAAACAAATTTTCTTCAGCTACACACTAAAGAACAAGGTTTATAGAGTAGATTTATATAAATATTATGCGAGAAAAGGGCCCAAATTTTTGAAAAAAAACGCATTTGAACCCGATTCAGTGGTAAAATTAACGAGATTCCCGCTCGTCGCTCATTCTACTGACAGTCCGTGCAGTTTTAATGACCCTAACACTTAGAGTATTTCGCTCCAGCAGATGCAGCTCGTCTCTAGTACATGTAACATCGATTATTTTTTGTTTTTACGCGATTTTTTGGGGGTGAAACGTAATAGTTTACTGCCCCATACCGCAACTATACTTTTTAATGCTATTTCGAGGTTCTCTCACATTCCGGTTTCATTTATCCCGGTTTTCTTGATGGGTGGCGCCTTCTCGTATGTTTAGCCTAGTAACCAGAGTCAAAACCGCCCTGGAGGGGTGCAACGCGGAGCGGAGCGGCGCCCCGAAAGGGTAGGTTTTGACGATAGATTACCCTCCTTATCGAATGCACACCCCAAAATTCGAAGGAAAAAAAATTTAATTTTTTCACTTTTTCGGCAATACACGGGTTATTTTCCATTTTTTTGATTATATTAATTACTAATATCCACTAATCACACCCCCATCTATCCGAATTTCAAAGAAAAATTCAAATCGGAGCGAAAAAATTTCACTCGATTTCAAGGAACGACGGGCGAACGATGTGACATCGACCCGGGTCTGCCGCATACTCGATGCTAATTTCCCGTACTTTTCAAAAGTCGATTTTGGGGTTGTTTTGTAGGATTTCTCGCATGAAAATTTTTCTATAGCCTAAAATAAGCCTGTTCTTTAGTGTGTAGCTGAAGAAATTTTTTTTCAGCTGGTCAGAGTAACTGCACTGTCGCCATTTATTGTTTGCAATCTAATCTAAAACAGTTGAATAAAGCATTCAAAGTGTTTCCTGAAAATAGTTTGGATATAGAACATAGTTTATTTCTTAAGTTATGGGATATAGAACAAAACCTTCAATATAACGATAGTACAAACAAATTTTGCATAACGTGGATATAGAACAAAACACACGTTGGAAAATCATACTTGGGATTTTATTATTGGCTATTTTAATGTGGATATACAACAAGGCAATTCTTATTTGTCCAACTAAAATGCTAACTAAAATTTTACAAAAATTGATATAGAACAAAGCAATTCTACGCTGACTATATATAGATAACCTTGACTTCCTTGATGTTCTTCTTGATTTTTTGGTTGGTTTCCTTAAATCCCCTGTTTACCGCCCTGTAAGGTTCATTATCGTATCTTTTAGTTCTTCCCTCTTTAGAACGTTCTTGAAATGGGTTTTTGTTTTCCTTTACAGGTGACTGAATGTTTTTTTTTACTTCTCTGGAACATCTTTAGCTGCTCATTAGTTTCTTCTTCCTCTCTTACTCTTTTAATGTACTCCTTGATGGATGGGTGGGAGTTTGACCGTGATCTTCCCTCTTCTTTTTTGTTCATCTGTGGTTGTTTTTGTCAGTTTTCTCTACGATGCAACGTATGTTTCAATTTTCTGCCTTATTTTCCTCCTTACACCTTTTGCACGTTCCAATTTCTATTCGCATATAGCACAAGCACCCGGCTGAACGCCTCGGAGGTACATATGCTATAATATCTTTATTTAAGGGTGTTTGTGTTTTTGTGATTGGTTTCTCTTCGGTGTGTTTCGGCAATTTTCCTAGATATTTGTGGTTGGCACTATTCAGAACTATCAACCAGGGTTAACCTAAAAGTTCACGTATTTTGTTTGTTTTATTCTGGTACAACCAATGTTCCAAATCATGTACCAACGTTGCTTCTGAATTCAGGTTTTTATGTTCGTCTCTGTCGCTTCGAAATCCCAGATTCCTCTCTCCTTAATAAATTCACAAAATCAAGATCACTGTTATTATCACTTCGTATGCACAGGGCCGGCTTGGACTTTTATTGATTTTATTATCTTACTTAGTTTTCGTGGTGGGCGAATGGCTGAGCGGTTAGCGTGTTAACTTCTCATGCCGGGATTCATAGGTTCAAATCCTGTGAGGTGCTATCTATAGAAGGATTTTTCGCTCACCAAATGTCTATCTGCTGGCCACAGGTAACATTATATATGGCTCAAAAACTTCCCTGGTTGGAGTAGACGATGTAAAAATCGTCTATTCCCGTGGTTCGGAATCCACCTTAAGCTGTAGGTCCTCTGTGCTCGTCACACTGTTTCAACACGCAACGAGCACAGACAGGGAAATCGCAAGACGTAGAACGTTAAAAAACCGATGCATACAACAACTTAGTTTTCGAGATATTTGAGGATAACAACCACTTCTAAGATTGTTAATAACTTTTTAGTTGCGTAAAATTTTTCGAAGCAAAACAAATCCCACTTATTGAAACTCAAACCAAAGCGAATCATGCTGTTTTCTACATGGGAAGACTAATTGGAGGGTTCAAGGTCTAATATGAATGGTCAAAAACAAACTTATTTTTCAATTTATTTATTACAATACAAGGTTTCAGAAGCTTCCAGCTTCTTGATTGGTAACAGAATGAATTTTTATATGGTTTCTCAAACTTCGTTTAGCTGTACATTTATATTTACAAATATTACACGCAAATGGTTTTTCACCTGTATGGGTTCGTAGATGATCGCGAAACTTGTCTTTTCTTGCACCTTTATAGTCACAAATTTCACATACAAATGGTTTTTCACTCGAATGAATTACCGAGTGTTTTTTTAAAGACGATAATTGAGCACACTTATAGTCACAATTTAAACACTCGAACGGTTTCTCGCCACTATGAGTTCTTAAATGTGACTTCAAAGCACCCCCCTGTGAGCATTTAAAGTTGCAAAGTTTACACGTAAATGGTTTCTCGCCAGTATGAGTTCGCAAGTGCTTATTCAAAGTCGATTTTAGTAAACATTTATGACCGCATATTTCACAAACAAAAGGTTTCTCGCCTGTGTGAGTTTTTAAATGAATTGTTAAATCACTCTTAATGGCACATTTATAACTACAAAGTTGACACTGGAATGGTTTCTCGCTGGTGTGTGTACTTAAAAAATGTTTTCTTAATGTTGCACTTTCAGAGCATTTATAGTTGCAAATTTCACATTGAAATGGTCTCTCACCAGTATGAGTTCTTAGATGCCTCCTCAGAGTGCTATTCATCAAGCACTTATAATCACAAATTGTACACCCGAACGGTTTGTCACCGGTATGTATTTTTAGATGGGCCTTCCACATTTTCTTAGAATAACTCACACCGCAAGCTTCACACTTGAAACTTTGTTTGGGATTATGGTTTCTTACATGGAGTTTCAACTGGGAATTCTTAGAAAATTTCAAATTGCAAATAACACATGCAAATAATAATTCTTTACCTGACGGATTCGTACGACAAACTTGGTTGGTGATTTCAAGTGAATGTGATTGTAATTCTTCAATAACCTTCGAGTCTTCTTTAACACTTTCTTCCTTAATTGCAATTGAATCGTGTTCATTTACCCACTTACATTCCAACTTTGCTATTTCTTCTATTTTAATTTCATTAAATTCTCCGTCAGCTCTTGAAATTTCTAACCAACATTTTGCTTCTTCCTCCATAGTTTTAGATTGTAAATTGTAATGTATGAGTATGCCTCATGAATGTATGTCAAATAATGGGAATCAAAATATTTCTAGGGTGTAACTAGTGCACAGTCCGACCGGGTAGCAATTTTTCGTTCAGGAGCAGTCCGATCGGTATCATATCCGCTGTAGTGCTTGATTTATACTTTTCAAGCCAAGTTTATACACGACGAAGTCGGACAACGCAATTGAATGAAATATTTTAGTAGAAACCCAACTGGTAAATGCTTGTATTTCTTAATTAACAGTTTATTTTAGAATAAATATGAAATATTTGAATTTATATGAAATCGCAGTGTTTGAATGATGTGGAAACTCCTGTTTTGATGCGCGATCACAGGGTTACGTCCAGTCAGAATTTACAACTTAAATGGATTCTGCAACCACCCGACTTGTACTTTTTAATCTTCATTCCACTTTTTCTTGATAATGATGAAGAGCATTAAAATTATGCACATTATTATGGCAATTAGTTTATTTTTTCATTTTACATTTACTAAATTAAAAAAACTGTATGAAGTGTTTAAATCCAATTTTGAACTGATGTCAGGATGTGTGCGTGGTATGTGGTGAGTTCGTGTGGTGCTTTTTCGTCAACGCTTGCAAACAAACGCGTGCACCGATTTAGTTAAATTTTTCTACATTAGTTTGAAGCAGCTGTAAAAAGAGCTGATTTTGTTTTCCTGCTTCCCCATTGGGTTAAACCACCCAACGGGGGAGTATATTCTGCTATTGGATACAGACATAAACTTAAAACTAATTAATTGACATATGTAATTAATGTAATATAAACGCAAACTTATAACTAGGGAAAAATGGAAACACTTATTTGGTAGAACTATTAAAACTTAAATTGATAAAACATGGTAATGAGAACAAATTACACAAACACATATTAAGGCAAGAGATTGACTGTCCCTGCCCTGTATGTGTTTAGTGTTGGTGTTTTAATCTGTAGATATGAGTCAAGGTGTGTGCCATGGCCAGAACGAGAGAATGAAAGATTAGAAAAACAAAACTGGGTTTGAGCATACAATGGCCCTTCAATATTCGAAGTTGGTATGAGCTCAAGCTCAGGGTGGAGTATTAAAATCTTTAAGAGTTGAAATTATATGTTTTATGAAGGTGGTGAAAGAAATAACTAAGGAAGGATGTTTAAGAATTTGAAGGAGGTCGAGTGGGGATACTGAGTAGAAATTACAGAGAGTAAGATGATTAAAACGGGAAGATACATAGCGTGGGCAATCGGACAACAAATGTTGTAGAGTTTGTCTACTCCTTGAATCGCAAGGACACACATCAGTAGGGCAGATCTTAAATCTAAATAGATACTCGCGCGAATACGCATGTCCCGTCAATATCTGCGTCAATTCAAAAGAGGTGTCGAAGGCACCTCGGTACAGTCGAACATCTTGCAGTGTAGGCAGGTACTGTCGGGTGGTTGAACCTTGAACGGCATTAATGTACTCAGAATTCCAAGTACTTGTCAGTTCGAGGCGAATCACCCTTCTTGCGTAACTCAGAGGGAGTTTCTTTGGCACATAAATCTGCAACCTCGTTCCCTCCTATACCACAATGAGCCTTTACCCACACGAACTTGATGGTCAACTCTTTCCTCAGACGGAGAAGAGAACGATGGATGGAAGTGACCAGGGGTGAAGTACAGCTTCTGTCGCTGATGGAAACAAGCGAAGATAGGCTGTCGGAGAGGATACACGCTGAGTGCACTCTCCTGGGGGAGATCCAATTCAGGGCAGCGTCAATCGCATATAGCTCGGCCTGATAAACACTACACGTATCGTGTAAGCGATACTTGTGTGTTTCAAGCCGAGACTCGTGGTATATAACGATTGCAGCGCCGACCTCCCCGCCTTCCAGCTTGCTGCCATCAGTAAAAATAGCCACATCCTGTAACGGTTTTTAGAACCGTCACTTACGTTTCACCCTATACATGTTAATATTATTTTTTAAAGCACCGCTAGAATCAGATCCGCGCTTGCGTCAAGTCCAACGGGCCCGCGCACTAAAGTCTACACGGTGCGGGCCGTTTTGCTTCCGCATGCGCATTATACATCATGGTCGTGATTGCTTTGTATTGCATTCTTGTTTGTATAACCTCAAAGCATGCCACAAAATAACACTAATTTTTATTTTTAAAAAACCCCGTTTATTAAAAGGAACAGTTAAATTACTTGCAAAATAGAACCATTACCATTTTCAGTAAAAAAAAAATCGTTTTAAATAAATAAGAGATAATTTCAAAATATTTATTTACATTATTATAATTAAATCGTAATAATACTAGTAAGTGTATTGAATTAGTACTTGAAGCAATCCTCTGTGACTCCTCACGACTTGACATTTCAACAGAACTTTTAATTGAAAACAATCTTCGTTGAGGTACAATTTTTGTGTGGCTTCCGATTGTTTCATTCTCTGGTGGAACGGTTAATGTAGTATTTCTACTTCTTACAGCCGCTAAAACAGGACCCATCGTAAACCCATTTTCAGTAAAATACAGTAAAATAAAAATACATTTAAGAACTCATACCGGCGAGAAACCATTTAGCTGTTATATTTGTGAGTGTACTTTTGCAGATAAATCAAACTTGCAAAGATATTTAAGAACTCATACCGGTGAGAAACCGTTCAGTTGTTATAGTTGTGCCTATAAATGTGCACAAGAACAAACAAGAAGAAGAATTCTTCAACAAATCTTATAATTATTATGTTGAGGTTATACAAACAAAAATGCAATACAAAGCAATCACGACCATGATGTATAATGCGCATGCGGAAGCAAAACGGCCCGCACCGTGTAGACTTTAGTGGCCCGCGCGCGAGAGTTCTATTCGAGAGACGTAGCTGGTCAGTCGACATTTTTATTTTTCTACACGACCATTTTTATTACTGTGATAATAGTTATTATTTTTCCACTTGAACCATTGTTCAATTTGTGTTTTGGAAGAGTGTATTATCGTTGTCTCTCGAAGCTGCTCGTATTGATACGGATTTGTTAGCAGTCGTGAACTAAATATTTATGGTTATCTTTTTCGTCCACCCACGTGGCAAGTTTATGATACGTAGTAATCTTGTGGATTGGAATACGCTACTTTTTGTTATCCATCAAAGTAGCATTCGTTGCTATAGTGAAACCTTACAATTTGCAAATTTTCAATTGAAGAAGATTTTGTCATTGCGTTCAAGTAAATTGGAACGCATTACAGCTTATCAATTCAACCTATACCGGTGCAACTTGTACGTAGCCTTTCCAGTGATTTTCGACGGGTTATTCTCTCAACGCCGAGGGTCCATCAACATCTGGGTGAATTTCAACATCTACCAAGCTGCTGGAAATCTCACCAAGTGCCTTGTGTTGGTTCAAATTCGAAGCCACGTTTTGCTGCAAAAAGAAGTCGTCGTTGTCACCTTATATTTTGTAAGACTAATCAGTACTGGTAAGTCAACATTGTATTTCTTTTTAAAAGAGCAAAACCATAGGTGGTCATTTTTGTTCATTCAATTTTATTGGGTTACTTGGTGTGACCACATTTTATACCAGCTAGTCATTTTTTGTTTCATTCAAACGACCATCTGTTTGAGGATTTTAATCCTGTGTGATTTCATTGTTTTCAGTGTTTTCATTGTTGTAGTTGATAATACAATTATTTTATTAAACTTGTTAATTATTCAACTGCATTTTTATTTATTGAAAGTAAGCATTCCTCAAAAGGCATTGCAGGCTACCAACGACCCTGCCTCCGCGAAGAATAACATAGCTAGCCGTATACCGAAGATCAAAGGCTTAACCGAAAAATATAAAGATAAACTATTTTCAATAGTTTATCGTGAACTAGAATTGGTTCAAATCAAAGATCGGTTCAATCCACCCCGTCACAAATTCGATCGGCTTCCTTAGAGTCGCCTGCCCTGTCGAAAACTATCGTTTGCCTATAGCGGGGATGCAACATCCCTACAGGCGGCGTACGAAGTTGTAGGACGATGTCTTCCGGAAGGCGATTAAAGGTACCATCCACCTTTACCCTCTCTACCTCCGCCACCTCTCTGATCCTTAGCTCTATCGGAGTAAATCCAGCTAAGGCTAACGCAGATATCGCCGAGACTGTACGGAATGCGCGAGTGGCCCTAATGGCGAATGTCCTTTGGAATGAGCGGAGCCAGCGCCGCGCGTAGTTATAATTTAGCACATCACACCAAATATACGCTCCGTAGGTTATGGTAAGTTCTACGACCGCGTGGTATATCGTTTCCACGTTTAGTGGGTTGATACCCCACGTTGGTCGCACATACCTACAGAGGTTGTTAAAAATCTTGCTAGCTTTCGCAATTACGTGTTTTACGTGGATGTTAAATTTCAAATTATCGTCCAAAATAATGCCCAAAAGTTTTATAGATTTTTCAAAGTTTAACTGGGAGTTGCCGAAATGAATTTTGCATAGCTTGGTTTTTGGTGTGAAAGCTAAAGCTTGCGTCTTTGGAGCGCTGAATGTTAATTTAACACCAGCGCCCCAATCGCTTATAGAACGTAGCGCAGCGTTGGCCCGTTCCTCCATCTGCATCACACTGGTCGAACTTACAATTAGGAAGACATCATCTGCAAAACTTTGCAAATGACATCCTCCTGGTAAGCCTACATCTATAAGTTCGTCCAGTATGATGTTCCAAAAAGTAGGCCCGCAAACAGAGCCTTGAATGCATCCCTTCGTCATCCCCTTGTGCGACTTTCCGTCAGCGTAGACAGGCTCAACAGATCGATCTGCTATATAACTCTTTAAGAGATTATACATGTTACACGGCAAAGCAATGTTACGCAATCTGTTGAATAATGCTGGCCACCAAGCGTTGTCGAACGCCGCTTTGATGTCCAGGAATACACCCAATACTAAACATTTACGACTTTTCTCACGTCGGATGATGCTGATGGTCCGTTGTGGAGGTTTGTTCCCTGAATTCTGTCTAGGATTCCATGCCTGGCGCTGTTGACCAAAGTAGGTCAAGCGTTTTGTAAACAACTTTCCCAGCAGCTTCCCGAATACCGGGAGAAGGCCGATCGGCCGGAACGCCGCTAGATCATTTGAATGCGACCTATTCGGCTTCGGCAAGATTTATACAAAAGCCCTCTTCCACGGTTTCGGAAAGTGGCCGGTTATCAGGCAGGAATTCATTAGTCTAGTAATGAATTCAGGGGTCTAGGACTTTTCGGCGTACACCCGATTTGGCGCCGCCGTTTCGGCGCGAGACTAATTCGCCGCGACCTGATTCGGCGCAAGGACAATTCGGCGTGAAACGATTTTCCTATACATTTTAATGTATGCAATTAATGTATGGTATATCACAAGAAGGGGCCATATATTTTTGTACCAACCAATACAAATCGCTTGATTTAATATTTAATTTCCCCTGCTAAAAGCATAAAAATCTATACAGCCATGAAAATGCTTCAAGTTTAAAATAAATAAAAAAACTCGTTTCTTGAAAATATGTACACTGTATTTAGATATAAATAATAAATACAAAACACAAAATTCTATTTAATTGTTTTCGGACACTCGTCGTGAAGTGACGTTGCTGTTTGCTCCGCTCCGGCTACGTGCAATCCACGAGCAGGACGACATTATGTCTCAAATTCTAGTGCTAGACGTATGACGTGAGTATCGTGGCCGCTAAAAATTGTTTACATGCGGCGACACTTGAATTTAATCATGTATAATATTAACAGGACGTTTTCAATTTTTTTACATTTGTCCGGATTTTTTGTCCGTTATATCCGAAGTCCGTTAAATAGAGGTCCGTTATATCGAGGTTTTACTGTATTTGAAAAAATTATTTTGAATTATTGTTTAATTTTAAAAGCGTTGTTTAATGTTCATTAGTTCCTTTCATACTTTACCCAAAATTAATTCTCCGGTCTTTTGTTGATATCGCTTAAAAAAACTATTACGTAATTAAAGCAAATACCCGTATAAGCGGCCTAGAATTATATTATATTTGAATTTTAAAGTTTAATTTAATATTAATTTAATTAATAAATTAATTAAAAAATCATATATTTTAAAATTTATTATTTTAACAAAAATAGATATAAATTTCTTTATAAGAACAAATAGTGCATTCGCATTGTTCTAATTCAACTTCAGAATATTTGGTAAATCTCGAATGTCCTGCTTAAAATCCGTCATAAAGGCAATAAACGGAAAGCTTTTGAAAGACCTGCTTAAAATTTGGTAAGGTGTTGGGCGGAATGATACAAGTAGGTACAATAAAATTTGGTAATTGTTCTATCCATAAAATATTCAATTTTTAGTGTTTTTAAAATAATATACTATAATTAAATTCTTAATGGAAAATTACTGCATTGTTTCATAATTTTAACCATAGATTAAACTTTAATTCGCGTTTGTAAAACTATACATACAATCATTAGCACATTAGCTTGAATATGTAATATTTATTTTTATATACGAGTATGTAGGTGATATATTGTCAATTAAACCACTAAAATGTATACTAAATATTAATATTTTTCCTTTGATTATTTATCGTAGAAATCTTTCTAAGTGGTAAATTTTAAAAAATTCAAATTCTAAATGTAGAGGTGGCCTAATACTTTTCGCAAAAGCTGTATTTGTAGAACAAAAATGGTTTTATGAGCAAATTATGGAATTCAATAAATTTTAAGAAATATTGTAAAACATTTGCGTTATGTTGCACTTTAAGTAATGAATCTTTAAGTGTTAATGTTTTATTTTTCATTTGTGTGATGGTACGGCAAAGCACGATTGAAGAAAACATCTATGCATAAGGGAAAACCAAAAATGTATCCATCAGGTCACATCAAAACATTAAAATAAAGTAAACAGGCGTAGTGAAATTTACGAATACCACTAACACAAATTCTACAAATATAATTTTTGTAATATTTCTATAGAGCCGCTTTTTGACTGAAAATGAGAATATTTTAAATTTGCGAAAAGCGTTTCGAATTATTAATAAGGTTAGCGAAGAAAAGGTTGGCACCGAATCGTCTTAATGTCGAATCGGGTCAAATAATAATGACTTTAATTTGTAGAGTGATTCTACCAAAAGGTACAATTGAATACAAGTATCTCTAATAATTGGTTACACAAAAAAATTATTCGAGCCCACGTACGGGTGTCACTTAACTTGTGTAACATAAAATTTACGCGACACAAGTGCCCTATTTCACTGCTTGCTCTTTGGGTTAATTCGGAGGCTGGGTCGTGGGTCGAACTCAGAAAACGTGTTTTTGATATTTATAATGGCGCCAGCTAATTTCCAAAACCGTTTTCTATAGGATCTCCTTTCATTCAGGTGTAGTAGTCGAAAACGACGTTAAAAACCAAACCAGCAGAAGTAATTTACTGAATGAAAGAGTAAAAATTTTAAATGTTCGCCCTGTGGAAGAAAATATCGACAGATACATAAAATACTTAGACACCTGTCTAATCGAATGACTTAACCGGAAACTTCATATGCATATAAAATCTTCGTTCACATAAAATATAAATAATTGGCGATATTATTCCACACGGTATAAAAGTTTTTACATGAAAATCAAAGTTGACTTGAAATGAATATTTGTGCTAACCAATTAATTAAACTTGAAATTTGATTACACTTGTTATCAGACATGGAACCATAATCTTCGTTTACATACAATATAAACTTTATCTGACCTTATCTATTACTGCAGTTTTTGAATTGAGTGAATGATAATCCAGTTGTTGGATGATTGGGAACTTGATAATATACAGCTACCCTGGGGTTGAATGAATGATGGTGTTGATAAATGATGAATGATAATAACATAAATGAGAAATCCAGTTGTTCTTTACACGTCCGTCTTAAATTTGGAATCCTTGGATTCTTTGAGTTCCTACTTGCAATTCAAACGAATTGGTATTTGCAAAAATTGGTCCCTTAGAATAGCAATCGGGATAGCTATTCAGAACGAAATTTTTAAACGGAATGTTTGGACTAAATTTTAGAACCTACATACATCGGAAAATAAAAAAGATAACTTCTAAGTAATCAATGAATTGGTTATTACATACCAGATGGTCGGTTCTAAGTGAAATTGATTCAGAATTCAGCTGATCATTGACTTTCGACGTGTGAATTCTAACGAATAAATGTAGGAACTGACCTACAATTAACATTTTCGGGAGTCTACCGCGCATCCCCTCTCAAAATTTACACTAAATTGTTCAAAACAACAATTTTTGAAATCGCAAATTCGGAACGTCGGATCTTATACAGGGTGCGTAAAATAAAAACGCTACATTATTTAGGTTTTTCCTTTGCCTTGCATTTTTGATTTGAACGTTTTTGGCCGAGATTATCGTTGGTTTGCAGGTTTTGCATTTCTGTTTCGACGTGATTAGAGGCAATCTTATCTTTTGCGTTCGCAGGCGTGAATATGAATGCGAATGTTTGAATTTTATGTTTTAAAATTATTAATTAATAATTACATTATTATGTTTTATTTATTGAATTTGAACGATGCATTATTTTCACTAGGTAACAACAAGCAGATTGGTCCGACGCGTTCGACTTAAGTTCAAATCTTGTATTTGAAATTTTATGTTCGATATTTTTTTGTGTTTATTTTCAGTTATATGTTTTTTTGAAAGTAGGTAGCGATGTACGACCAACGTACAGGGTGTTTCATTTCATCGGGGGCGCTTCCGCTTGGTTGATTGTTGGAAGTTCGTTAGTGGTTCCACCTTTGTGGGATTTTTAATGACCACTCGAACGTTCTGTTGATTGATTGTGGGGAGTGGTTCTTGGTGGTAATGTCTTTGCCACTGTACTGGTCTTGGTCGGCTAATGCACTTTCCATCTGACATCGCAATATTATCACTTTAAGGCAACGACCATCTTGTTGCCACTTTATTTTTGTCGTGTTAGCAAAGCTGTTTCCTTGATCTTCTTCGGGGCATTTCATTTGACACGACCCACGGCCTCGCCGCCGCTATAACGAGCTGGCTTATACCTACCATCAGGGCCCCACGCAAATTAAGTAGGAATTTATTTTTTGCGTGGACATATCTGATCCGAGCTATTTTCTCATTAGAGATAGTGAGGACAGATTATGTTTCATGATTTCTGCTCATAAAATCAAAATGAAATGAATAATCAGTTATTATAACAATAGTAAAATACGATTCAAAACTATAAAATATGGAATAAAACTTATCCTAAACAAATTGTTTTATTATTATCTAACAAATTCATTACTTTAAAATTAATAATATAACAGTACCTTTATTAATTCTTGATGAGACGGTTATGTAGCGTATTGATGCTACTGATCAGCTATTGAAGTTGATGTGGTCGACGTCATCATGAGTTGTTGTTGTACATATTTAAATCCAATTAACCATTTTAATAACCATATGAATTGTTGTCATCAATTCAGTACGTAATTGTGGGTTATCTTCACCTTTATTTACTGCCATTAAATTAAGATATTAGATTTGATGCTGGAAGCAATTTTAGTGAATATAGCTGCTGGTTTCGAGTTATTAGTGGTTGATATAGCTAATAGTTTTATTAGCTGGAAAAAGTAGAAAAATAGTAGAGAGAGATTTGTTCCTTCCAAAAATCATTCGAAGACATACTTACCATTGGTTTGCTAAATTGAGGTTAGAATGATGCAACGAACGCCACCTCTCAAGGGGAATAATGCACCCCAAGTGGTGGGTATCCTAAATGATGTATTGCAAACAAATCAACAACAGCCAGGACAATGGCCTAAGTTTAGTCGAACTTCTGAAAAGTCGGCGGTATCCCATCGTCCTCCTTGTAGTAGCCTCCATTGTGTAAACCACATTTTACTTACTCTTATTTGCGGACACACCATAATATGATTTTTAATGTTTAAATTTGCCGAATTAAGAAAATTATGGTTTTATGAGTGAAACTCAAATAATTTTGAACAGTTTCCGTGATTTAAAGAGATTTAGTTAAAATTTTTACCTGATCAAGTCCTCCGATAACTTCAGTACTATCATCATAAATACGATCATTATAAATAATCAATAATCCGAAAATACACAAAGAAATTTTGCGCTAAGGACGTTCTATGCGAACAAAAAATTTCCCCTTTATTAAATTTCGACACAGGAAATTTTAGTAACTTTCCATTTTGTATGTCCATGGTAAGTACTTCACATTTTCAAATAAATTAGTGACAGTGACCAATTGAAATAACCTGGTTTTCAATGTAACATTTAAAATTTAAATTAAAGTATAATAGATATTAATTAATGATTAAAAGTTTACTTGCGTATAGGTGTAATTAAAAGTTATCGAATTTAACTTTCAAAGTAATAGAAAGTTAAATGAAATAATTTTTAATTTTACCTATACTCAACTAAACTTTTAATCGTTAAATAAATAAGGTCAACTAATACTTCATAAATAAAATATTAATTAATTTTATTAATGTAGTAATTATTACGAATCAAAGTATTTGTCAAAGAGAATTAAAAATGCCTTTAATAAATGTACCTAAAAAGTATTATAATATTATAAAACTTTATTCAATGTCCATATTATTGCAATTTAAAACATAGTACTAATTTAAGCCTTTTAATAATTTATGTGGTTACTTACCGTTTGTTAAAGTCGATCCTTGCAAGATATGCCATACCATATTTTGACAATAAATTAAAATTAAGTACAACATTTTTATAAAATTTCACTGAGCAGATATGGAGTTGTAAGAAAAAAACTATAAATCTTAGATGTGATTTAAATCCATCGGGAATTCGCTCGGGATTCACAGGAAATAATCTCAAGAATTATTTATGAAGTCTGAAGAATTTATGGAATTCTCTAGAATTCTTGCGGAATTTGTTATTTTTTTATTTAATAATTTTCATTATTTTTCTTGCTTGTTTTTCATTTGATGGTGATTCTGAAGATGGCCATTACCGTTTAATGTCCTTTACAATAAATATGTGTATAGAAACACAATATATTTATATACTTACAGATGAAAAAGAACGATTCCCTGTATAATTTCTAAATTAAAGCTCGGGAGGTTTCTAAGAAATCTTACAAAATCTAAGAATTTCTTTGGAAATTTTAGGTTTGTCTACTTTACCTTCGACTTTGCCTTGTCTTGTAATCCGTTCCATTCCGTTTTATTTAAGAAGTAGTTGGTAGACGAAGTTTTTAATTTTTTCAACATCAAATTAAATTTCTTAAAGAAAATTTACGCAAAATATCGACAGTTGGATAAAAGAGGCAGCGCAAGCATGCAATTCCGCAATAATTCTAGAAAAAAACCAACGCTGAATACCAAAAGGAACATGGCTATTGGAGAGAAGAGAAATCCGAATATCCAATTTGGAACAGAGAGATAAGGCCATGAAAATAGACACATCAGCCGTAATATTAATTAATAATATTAAAACAAATACACGTAATATTTACGAAATTTTAGCTTACCCGAATTATTTGTATGCTTGAAGCAATTTTTCGCCTTCTTTGTCCGGACTATAACTGGAGTTTTTAAACATTTTTATATTCAAAAAGAAATAGGTATAGGTCAGTCCAAATTAATAGCGTTTGATATTATTAATATTAAATGAAAGTAATATTTATAATTCAATATCTTCTAAATTAATATTCTAAAACTAATTTAACAAAAGGAGTTTCAAGAAAATTAAAAAACAAATACACGAACCTCATTCATTTTCAATATTGGTTATAATAAAATTATGGTCACGAATCTTTAAATAAAATATGAATGGTTTTAGTTTTAAATATCCAAGTTCAAATTTTCTATTATCATTCCATTGGTAGATTTGGTAAAATATCGTAAAGAAAATGGATAACTATGGCAGAACATTGATTCAGTTTCCATTGGAAAACTTAAATAGACTTGGCATTTTTAATCAAAATAAAACAATTATCATACAAAAATTGTTCTGTCTATTCTTTGGATTCTTACTAATATTTATCTGTACTACGAGTGTTATTCAATATTTCTATATAAAAAATAATATTTTGGATGCCATGGATAATACCGAAGCTCTGTCAGGAACGTTACAGGTAATTTGCAATTTTTTTACATAAAAAGTAAAATGGCAATTTCATTTCTTTAGGTATCTGGAAAACTAGTTTGGTGCTTTTATAATAAAAAGAAATTTACAAATTTAATTAAACTATCAGAACAATTTTGGAGTATGGAAATCTGTTCAGAGTTAGTAAAGCAGGAAATCGATAGTTTAAAAAAAATAAAAACATTACAAAAATGTTTTGTTTATTCAGCAATAATGGTGTGCCCTTTCTTCATATTATCAACGTTTTTTGGAAAAAAATTACCCTTTGGAAGTTGGAACATGGAAGATCAAGAAGTATTTTATAAGTTTGTGTATGCGGCTTATACAGTAGCACTTCTTATGATGATAGTGTTTGCTACCTGGTTTGATTGTTTATTTTTGGGCCTCTGCTTTCAAATTATAATGCAGTTCAAAATTTTATGCAACAGCTTAGAAAATTTAAGTGTGCAAAATATACGAAATGAAGAAGAATTTAAAACTCATTATCAGCAATTGCGTAATCATCTTCAATACCACAATTTTTTGCTAAAGTAGAGTGGTAATGTTTTATTAAAAACACTCTTTAAATGTGATTATTTTATCCAGGTTTATCAAAGAGATGCAAAACTTATATTCGATTATATTTATGATACAATACTTAACCGTAGCGCCATGTATTTGTACAGAAATGTGTTTTGCCTTCTCTGCGCAGTAAGTATATATTTTTTCTATTAAGTATTTTAGGCTGCGGTTACATTGGACACGGATCTGAGCTGTTCCATCCCAATCCGTTGCGTTTCGTACGGGTTAAATATAGCCACGGCCATCAGAATATACATGTGTATTTTCTTTCGTCAAGACGGGTCTAGGCAGAATGGAGCGGATCTGGATCCAATGTAACCACCGACTTACGAAGACTTGAGATTTTCTCAAATTTGGAAATGCAGTTTCTAGTGGGTTTTGCTCACTTCTTTATCAAACCTGTGAGACTTTCACCAGCACATCCTCATTATTTCAATGCAGTTATCATGAGGCTACCCCACCAGCACGGGCGGATTCAATATTCACGGGGGCGGGGGTCATTTATTGAATAATAATGCGAGAAAACTGAAATTTTTAGTAATTTTAGTGTATTTGATCAGTTTTCTTCGATTTTTTAAAATTAATCGCGTTGGGGGCAGTACCGCCCCCTTATATTCACCCGTGCTCTAGCATCTCTTAGAGACTAGTTTTTTGAACATAACCTCATCGTTTCCCTGATAACATCGCATAACACGACTTACACTTTATGGGATGCCATGCAAATCAAACCGCAGCGCAGTCTTATAATAATTATAAGGACTCATGGCAGTTAAAAAGAAAAATTTTCAGGACCGAAGTAACACTGAAAATAAGATATGGAATTACTTGTATTGTATTTATAGGCCAATTTGCATTTTACTGTATTCCAACAAGTTACTTGATGGATGAAGTAAGTGTTGAAAAATTGAATTAAATTAAATGTATAGTATAATTTTTTTTTAGACAGCGACGGTTTCTAATGGAATTTATAATTCGGATTGGTTTTCAAAATATTTCCGGGAATTAAAAACTCCGATAGTTTTTCTGATTCAGGCATCTCAAACTGATTTACAGTTTAAGGCCTGTGGTTGGATACCTATTAACATAATCACTTTATTATCAGTAAGTAAACTATAAAAGCAATCTAAAATGTCGGCATCCAACGCCGTTTCTTGGGGAGGAAAGATTTTAATTTTATTTAAAATTTGTTTTAGGTCGTAAAAGTTGCTTTTTCGGCAAGTACTGTGCTCAAAAATTTAAACGACTAGAATTTTAAAATATTTGAGCACTAATGTATACCCTAATGGGAGGATTTGTTATTAGTATAGTGAAAATTTATATCAATAAAAAAAAACACAAAACATTTTTTAGAACTAAAACGCATAAATTTTACAAGTAAACTACTAAACTAGCTATATAAATTATCATTTTGCGTGGTACAATACAAAGTCGCCGTTATAGGTAAAATTTTTCGGGTATACTAATAATCAATTTTTGCAAACAACCGAAAATGTTCACCAAAGCAAATCTCCAATTCAAAAAGGCAAAGAAACAAAATTAATTTTGTTTACATAGAATAAAATTAATTTAGTACGTGTTTGGTTAAAATTCGGAAACCAAAATTGGTAACCTAACTTATAAAAATTATCAGTTGCTAAGTAATTGATAAGAATTTAAAACAGATAAGAGAATAATGCTCGTTTTCAGAAAACCTTTAACAAGCCGTTAAAATTGCTGGACGATTTCTATTGGCCGATCGTCAGCAACAAAATAAAGGAACAAAGCAAAATTTAAGCCGATATAAGAAGTAAATATTATATACAGGATGTCTCCGCGACCGAGCGCAATAAAATTTTGGTCGAAGTCTCTTTTAATACAATTTTTTGAATTTCTGCCTTCAAATGGCCATAGCACCAAAATTGTTGAGTTTTTAGTGTTAATGATTGAGGGCATTTATAAAGATAATTTCATGATAGAAAACCTAGATTATATCCCTTTATCGTCTACAATCTGCAGATTTCGAGTATTAAATTAAGAGCAGAATGTGATAAAGTTCGAAAATTTCGTTTCTTTGTTATTTATGAAAACTCAGTATCTTTTAAACGGAACGGTTTAACAAATATCTGATGACATATTCCAGACAGAAAATTTATAGGCCTACAATTTTAGTTTGGTAAACTTTTTTAAATATTAATTTGTTTCAGAAAACTTGAAATATTGCTTGTTGGTATGCGTGCAATTCAGCCCTGTAACTAAGTTTTTGAAGGGAGGAGGATTCGTAGCTTATGAACGCAGGGACGGAGTTCTATAATGATTTTAGAAAGTCTGGAGTCAAAAATAGCTTTTTGACGCTTCTAGTATTTCTGAGGCGATACGTACTCCCTTCTCTTTGTTACAGTCCTTGTGCAATTTACCACCAAATGCATAGTTATCATTTGACAAAAGCTGTATTTAGTCGACTCTTTTCGTTGAATTGATAAAATTTTTGTCATTATACCACTTGCTTAATATGAAAACCCCTAGTTTACTTAAAGAGAATATAATTTATTATTTGTTAAATTATTAGTATTATCATATCTCTTCTCCGGAACAATAATGACGTAAATGCAAATTTTGAGTTTATGAGTTAAATATAGCATAAGTTTCCAAAAGTGCTAATCTTTCAGGTGACATAACGTCATAATTGTAATACTTATAGTTTTAGCTAGAGGACAGATAATGTCTTAACGAATTTACTGTAACTATCATAATTTACATTTTTTAAATTGTAATTTCTGAAGAACTACGAAATCGTCACTTGCGTCATTATTGTACCGGAGAAGCGATATATTAATTCTTCCCTCCAGTTCCCAATCAATAGCCAGTTATGAAAGAAGAATACGTAAACCAAATTCCAAAGGATTTATTTAAAAAATCATAGGGAAATCAAAGCCAGTTATCTTCTGCTAGACTCGAGATGGTGTGCGAGGGTAGGGGGCTGTTAATGCAGGGCTGATTACTACAAACCAGAACACTGTGTCAACAATAGCAAAGATATTTAATCAAATTACTAAAGCAAACAACAACAATCATACATACAGGAATTCGACAATATTATAGGGTTTTCAGCTTCAAGCTAACAGTTGCTTCAAAATTGACATGGTATTAAAGTTGTTTCACAATAAATCTCAATCATAACCAATATTTACGAAAAGCTAAATGTTAGTCAACATAGAATTCTTTTAGTGGCCCAAATGCAGATTAACAATATACTTCTTCCTCTTCTGGCTCTCCATTCGTTGTGGAATATCGCCACATCTTTCGATGTTTTTAAATCCATTTCATTGGGGTTAATTAGTCCACATTTTGCTAACTTTGGTTCTTCGAGTTGTTCTTTCAAATCCTTCTATTGGTCTTCGCATCTTCCACGACTTTTTCCACATTTTCCTAGTTAGAACTCTTATTCGTAAGTCACAAATTCCCATTTCTCTTAGATCGTCGATAATATCATGTTTCTATCTAATGCTCGGCCTCCTCTTCGGTCTGTTTAGATGTGGTATCCATTTCATGAAATCTGAAGAGCTCAGATTACACCAATCAGACTTATAAGATAAAACAAATCAGTTAGATCCTAATTTTATCTCATACAAGGGCTGGTATTTTTTCAAATTACTGGGAAAGTCTGTTTCGACGGAGTATCGCAAGCCATTATCAGACTTTCAGTAAAAAAAGTCAGCGTCACAAATAATATCCTTAGACTTACTAGCTACAGATGAAGGCAAAGTGCTACGAAGTCTTCTCAGCATTGTTAAGGCTGACGGACGCATAACCATAAGGAACACAGTCCCTTAGCGAAACATTTAAGGGAACCCAAATGGCCACGGTTAGGATAGACGAATGTATGGTAGTACAGAGAAGGTCTGAAACAAGCCTAGGTTGAAATAGGCTTTGTTCAGCAGGAACATTGCAAAGTCACCCAAACCTTAAATTCTACTCAACTAACATAAATCCCGCGAGATAACAACCCCTCCCCAGCTTTTCCAAAGTTTCTAGTAATATTTAAATAGAACCTCTCGTTGCTGTCAGTATAAGCCTGACTTGCGAATTATATCTGCCTCGCAGTTTACTTGTGAAAATTTGTGCTTTTTAGTTCTGCAAAGAGTTCTATGCATTTCTTAGGTTAATCTATAAATACAGATAGGATTAAATTTAATACATCATAGAAATTAAATAGGATCTTATACAACAAGTGATTGAAGGGATACTTTTAAATTCGCGTACGAAAGTGTACCCACGACGTAGCCACGGGAACAACCTTTACACTACAGATTAACAAGTCACTTCAATCTTGAGTTGTACCTTATATATTACTTTATGCAACGGCGATCGATAAAGAACAGCGATCCCAAAATATTTGATAACAAAAATAATTACAAGGACGATAAACTGAACGCACGAAACTGATCCAAACTTCAAGTAAATCAAACACGATAAAAGACCGAAAACGAAATTTGTAAATAACTGTTAAAAATTAACAAGTACCTAAAACTCAAGATTATCGCATTACACGTGAAAATAGTAAGTTAAAGGTGCATTTATAATATTGCAGCGGCTGCACATTCTACGTCTACGCGCTGAAATGAATAATACAATTGAAATTTTGGTATTAGTAAGTAATGTAAATTGAAATGAAAATTTAAATTAGTAGATAATAATTTGGTGGTAGTAATTTGATACCATCATAACAAGATTAATAATTCTAACGTCTAACAGAAGTCTGCCGATTTTTTCTTTATCTATTTTTACCGACTTTATCTATCGCTGTTACATAAATAAATTTTATAATATGTATATGCACTTTATATCTTCTAAGTTTATTGAAATAAATTTATTGCAAATAAAAATGGTCGTTTTAAATTTTTGCAATGTGGAACACATGTAAAATGGTTATATGTAAAATATTCAGAATATCTACGAGAAGAATTTTCTACATAGCTCCCCCCCCCCGTCATTAAATATCGTTACAAAAATGCAGCAGTTACATTTACCTTATTTGATATAATTTTTTTTATTATGATATCATGTAATATTATGAAAAATGTGTATAGTGCACTTTATCTTAAAGGCAAATGCACTGATATGATATGAGGAGACATCGTTTCGATGTACGAAACGATTACCATAAGCTTCAGTTTTACTTTTGCTTTTAATAAAGTAACTTTTTATAAAACGTTTGCATTATTTTAAATAAAGATCATTAATTTTAATTTTTAAAAAGATCATTTTTAATAAAAAACACGTATTTTAGCTTCTCCTGCAAATATTACGTCATGCAACCTTGCAACTACCTTCCTCTTAAATCTACATGCTGCAGGTGCAAAATGATAAAAATTAATTTTTTTTTATTGACTCCATGATTATATTACAATCTGTCCGAGGACAATAAGCAGAATTTTTTGACAATAAGTAATTGACATAGTGGAGAGCATGCACATTGGCAGGCCTCTCTTATCTATAACCATTGCATTTTACAATATATCAGTTATGAATATACTTCAACACTCATCTGCGTTGGGGCAAATCCATAGGATCATATCGTTTAAGTCTCCGCACCTATAGATTAGCGAGTAGATCACTCACTAATGCATTGGGATGGTCTTCGAGTCGTACCTAATATTTTTTGCTCGCGGACGTGTTTTCTTTCTTTGACACTACTGATTTATGAGTCTGTACTAATAACATTGTTAGGAAGGTACCAGAGTGCATTACAAATACTGCGGAACAAATACTTTTGATTGAAAGCGTAGGATCTTGGCAATGTTGATATCGCTTGCTGAGCCCCACAATTGCATGCCGTATGTCCATATGGGCTTCAGGATTGCTTTGTACAGCAATAATTTATTATAAATCGATAAAGGTGAGTTACAACCCATAAGGCAAAACATTGTGCAATGGGTGAGTCCCAACTGTAGGTGTTTTGAGCAGATATGATTGGCCCAGGTTAATCGCCGATCTAAGTTGAAGCCTAGATATTTTATTGTTTTTTGTACTGGGAGGATATTATCATACAGCACTACGCTTGGGCAGGTTCCTTTTCTGAAGGTATCTTCTTTAGGTGAAATTGCAGCTTTTTCTTCTTTTCTTTTTTCTTGCTTCTTCTTCCCGGTCCTCTCTTTCCTTCTACCTTTCCTTGTAGAATTATTTGTAGCAACCCGTATCATTGACTATTTCTCATAATATGCCCTAGGTATTCTAGTTTGCGAGTTTTTATATTTAGGAGTAATTCTCTCTTCTTATCCAGTCTTTCTAGAACAGTCTGATTGGTGACACGGTCTGTCCACCGTAGCTTCAGAATATGTCGGTACAACCACATTTAAAATGCTTCCAATTTTTTGCAAGAAACTTCTGTCAAAGTCCAAGACCCAACCCCATACAGGAGCACCGGAAAGACAGACCATCTCAGTAATTTCAACTTGGTTGTTAGTGATAAATCGTGACATCTGAACAGTTTTGACATTTCCAGAAATGCAGCTATGGACTTCTCTATTCATGACTTGATTTATATTGAGTGGTCCCATCCCCCATTAAGTGTTGTCCACAGGTATGTATATCTTTGTACTCTTTGTAATGGTTGCATATTCACTCTAAGTTGACCTTGGAAGTTATTCTCTTTTAATACTATCATGTATGTATTTTGTTTTTGTCAGGTGCAGTGATAGCCCGTATCGCTGACTAGTTTCCGCCAGTCTTGTCATTAATTCCTGGAGATTCTCCATATCGTTTGCTATTACCACCGTGTTATCAGCGTATCTTATATTATTTATGCATTCACCATTGATTTTGATGCCAATATTTATATCTTCCAGTGATTCTTGAAAAATTTGTTCTGAATACACGTTAAATAGTAAAGAAGACAACACACACCCCTGTCGGACACCTCGCTTGATTATAATGTCTTCGGAAAGCTCTCCCTGGACTCTTATGGCGGACGTCTGGTTCCAGTATAAATTACTGATAATTCTTAAATCTCTAAGGTCCAGTCCTATTCCTCTCAGAATCTCGATTAGTTTATCGTGGTTTACGTTATCGAATACCTTTTGATAATCAACGAAGCCGGCAAAAATATCAGAATTGACATCTCTACTTCGTTGGAAAAGGACTTGGACACTGAACAGAGCCTCTATTGTACCCATCGCATTTCGAAAACCAAATTGTGTGCGGCCTAACGTGTTCTTCGCATATTCCAAAAATTCTTTTATGAATTATTTTCAGGAAGAGCTTAAGGATGTGACTCATGAGGCTGATGGTACGAAAATCCCCGCAGATTTTAGCGTTTGATTTTTTTGGTAATAGAATAAATGTAGATCCTTGGTATATGTCCACTAGAGTATATCTGATTAAATATCGTTGTTAACCAGGATATGCCTTCGTCGTCGAACAACTTAAGGAATTCCGCATGAATGCCGTCTGGCCCGGATGATCTGCCATCTTCAATTTGTGATATTGCCTTCATGGCCTCGTCTGTTGTTATTGGTAGGTATTCCGAGCGATTGAACTCTGATAGGTACTCTGGTCTATTATCTTCAAAAAGTTCGGATATATATGATTTCCAAGTATCCATTTTTTCTTGTCTGTCGATTCTAATTCTGTCGTCAGCAGTTTGCAGCGTTCCTGTTGTATTGGATTTATATGTTCCAGCAGCTTCTCTGACCCTTTGGTGAACATTAAACAGATAATACTGCACTGTTATCTAGCCGCACGTTAGGCTGTCAATTAATATGCACTGTCCTCTAGCTGCTTCTTTACTCGTCCTTTACTTTGTACACCAAATAATATACTATGATAAGCTGGATTGAACCTCGTCTATAGCAATTCTTATTAAATTAATGACAAAACGGTAATTCCGTCATGAAAAATTGAAATTGTAATTAAATTTAAACTTTCCTCGGCTAATCTTTTATTTACTTGCATGTGATTCTTACCTGCAAAGTAGGTTCTGGAAAATTATCCTCTTTAACTTTATCTGTGAAGTTAATAGTTTGAGAATACAAATTTTCTCAAATAACAATCCAAAATTCAGCAAAATGTAATATATTTTAAATAACAAATGAATTATTAAACACATACAACAAAATTAATCAATGTTTTCTTAAATAAATTTCCCCACAAATAAATTTTAAATAACGTTTTCTTTCGTTGCACTTTTAAATTTACCGCGTATCGTTCTCGTTAAATTTTAGTTGTAATTGTTCGCTTACCGACAAATGGTATACTTGTTTCTTGAGTTCTCTTGTTACTCTCGTGCAGTTAACCTCTCTGCTCCACTCGTGATTTCGTTTTGTTCGAATCCAATTGCCTCTCAATTCAATTTCACCGGTTTCAATAATCTTCATCAATCTTTGCACTTTTACACTGATTGTATTCTGGTAAGTAAAATTTTACTTTATTGTTTATAATTTTCACGTATACAAACGTGACTCATCCACTATTCACTTTCAGATTCCTCTACTTTTGCAATTTCTGCAAAATTTTAATTATTTTCTTGGGAGTTCAAATTTGCACAACCACCCGTTTTTACTATCTTGGAGGAACTCTTTTTTTAACCATTTAAAGTCGGGAGCAAAACTCGCCCAGCTACCCGCTTTCACCTCTTTGGAAGGAACTAACTTTGTTTTTTTTTATCCTTGGTTACCAAATTTTCTCAAACGTCCTTGATCAAAATATCGAATTGTAAGTATTAAATTTTTATCAATTGTCATGTGTCACTTCTAATGTATTTATGTCTTTTTTTAGGTTAACACATTTAACCCGTTTGTTCAACTTTTAAAGGAGTGCTACATTTTCCGAGATGTAAACTTTTGTTCGTGCAACAATATACCGTATTACAAACTAACACTTTAAATTTAAACAAATTAACAATTTTAAAATTCTTATAACTAAATTCAATTTTACAACATTAATAGGATTCAATTTTGTCTCATTTACATTTTTATTTTCAAACCTTTGTATTCTTTGTAACTTGTTTTTATATCAATTGTATTCTACCTTCCCGATTTGACTTAAATTTTATTTATTTCCTCTTTCGGGTACGAAATCTCATGCAAGTTTGTGTTTTTATTTGTTAACGATTTAATGAATTGCCATTGGCGTATCAATCTTTGTGGCTCACCGCAGTATACATCGCAATACTTTCTTTCAAGCTCTTCTATTGCCTCGCATTGTATTCTAAGCCATCCCTCTTTTGCTGCTCTAATTTCCCGTCTTATCTTTCTCTGAATGTCTTTATATGCCTTTTCGCTGGTTTTTAATTTTCTTTTTTCCTGCATAAGTTGTAGTATCTCTTTTGTCATCCAGGTTTTTCGTTTTTTATCTTTGTTTACTAAGTGCTTGTTTCCAATCTCTTGGAAAATCTCCGATAGCTCCTGCAGTGTTTCGTCTATATTATCTGACTCATCCAGCCTTTTTTGTTTCTCACCCATCAGCCTTATTATCGTCTCCTTTGTTTCTTGTTCCTTTAGTCTTCTCAAGTCCCATCGCCTTCTGATTGTTTTTCCTGAAATTTTCTTAAGTTTCATTCTAAATTTTCCGACTACAGTACAGTGGTCAGATGATATTTCAGCACCAGGATAGGTTTTAACTGATAGACAGCTGTTACGGAATCGTTTGTTCACTAGGATATAATCGATTTGATTTCTCACTGTGTTTCCAGCTCTATCTTGTGGTGAAATCCATGTGTATAGTCGGCGTGGTGGAAGTTTAAAGAACGTGTATAAGATTACGTATTCTTTTTCTTCTGCGAATAGTTTCAACCCGTTCATTTCTTGTGCCTAATCCATAATCACCAACAAATTCTCCGCTTTTTCCTTTTCCAATCTTAGCATTCAGATCGCCCATGATTATTGTCATATCGTGTTTATCAAATTGTTCTAGAATGTCTGACAGTGACTTATAGAATTGTTCCACTTCTTCATCTGACTTGTCAGCCGTGGGTGCATAGATTTGAACGATATTTAATTTTAGTGGAGTGCTGTTAATTTGGATGACTAACATTCGTTCTGAGACCGGTGTAAAATTTGTAATGTACCGCTGTATGTTTCGGGATACTATCATACCAACTCCATACCTGTGTTGGCCGTCATTACTTCCCGAATGGTAAACTTTGTAATCTGCAACAGTGCGGCAACCCAAGCCGGGCCACCGCATTTCGCTGATACTGTAGGGCAGGTTTGCCTTTTTGGGGAATCAAGATGAACAACTAAATATGATGAATACTTTTATTTATTGTAATAATATTAAGTTATCATTATTACGAAGTATAACTACAATACCACAACAAATAATCTTACGACTACAACTGTTGCCTATTGATTAATTACTAATTACTAATTGCAATACTAGCAACTTATATTTATAACAACTATAATAACAAATGACTTACATTTTAATGCATGCTTGTAACCTACATAAAACATCGGTCTAGTACAATTGGGCGCGATCGATTGGGCGCAGCGACAACTGGGCGCAGCGACAACTGGGCGCAAATACAATTGGGCGCGAGGGAAGATTTATCCATTACATATTACTTATTATTAGGGGTGCGCGATTATGGAATTTCATAATCGATTATCGATTATAAAAAATAATCGATTTTTTTCGATTAATCGATTATTAAAAATAATCGATTATTCATAATCGACTATGAGTTCATAATCGATTATGAACTCGTAATCGATTATGAACTTGTAATCGATTATGAACTCATAATCGATTATGGACTCATAATCGATTATGAACCCATAATCGATTATGAATTCATAATCGATTATGGACTCATAATCGATTATGAACCCATAATCGATTATGAATTCATAATCGATTATGAATTCATAATCGATTATGGACTCATAATCGATTATGAACTCATAGTCGATTATGAACTCATAGTCGATTATGAACTCATAGTCGATTATGAACTTATAACTATAATTGGTAGGGCTATTAAGGGTTACTAAATTACTATATAATTTATTATTTTGCTAATTGTGTTACGGTGGTGCTAATAAGAAGTGTTGTTAAGCACCAGTTGATAACACATTACGGTCCGGTATCAATCTGTAATAACTTACCTGCGTAGCCGATTATAATGTTACTTACAGGTGTGTTGATGAGAATTTACGACTCCTTCATAAAAACGCTGATTAAATCTGAAGTACCAAATATTTTGTTTTTAAATTTTAACTGAATGTTACTATTGTATTATGCATTATGTAATTAATTTATTGTTAACAATAATCCATCTAAAAGGCTTCTAATTAAAATTCATTTTGTAAAAGTATACACTTTCACTCAAAATATCGGACAAATAATTTAAATCCATATTGATGAAAAAGGGTTGCAATCTTTAATTGAAAAGCAAAAAAATATTTTTTAAAAACTATCAAATTTATAAACAAAAATACCTAAAAGTTGAATGGCAAATCCATATTTGGATTCAAAATGGCAAATCCATATTTGGATTCAAAATATGGATTTGCCATTCAACTTTTAGGTATTTTTGTTTATAAATTTGATAGTTTTTAAAAAATATTTTTTTGCTTTTCAATTAAAGATTGCAACCTTTTTTCATCAATATGGATTTAAATTATTTGTCCGATATTTTGAGTGAAAGTGTATACTTTTACAAAATGAATTTTAATTAGAAGCCTTTTAGATGGATTATTGTTAACAATAAATTAATTACATAATGCATAATACAATAGTAACATTCAGTTAAAATTTAAAAACAAAATATTTGGTACTTCAGATTTAATCAGCGTTTTTATGAAGGAGTCGTAAATTCTCATCAACACACCTGTAAGCAACATTATAATCGGCTACGCAGGTAAGTTATTACAGATTGATACCGGACCGTAATGTGTTATCAACTGGTGCTTAACAACACTTCTTATTAGCACCACCGTAACACAATTAGCAAAATAATAAATTATATAGTAATTTAGTAACCCTTAATAGCCCTACCTATTATAGTTATAAGTTCATAATCGACTATGAGTTCATAATCGACTATGAGTTCATAATCGACTATGAGTTCATAATCGATTATGGACTCATAATCGATTATGAATTCATAATCGATTATGAATTCATAATCGATTATGGGTTCATAATCGATTATGAGTCCATAATCGATTATGAATTCATAATCGATTATGGGTTCATAATCGATTACGAGTTCATAATCGATTATGAACTCATAGTCGATTATGAATAACCGATTATTTCAATAATCGATTAATCGATTATTATAAAATATCATAATCGATTATGAAATAATCGATTATTCGAATTACGTAATCGATTAATCGATTATATGCGCACCCCTACTTATTATAACTGATTGTAAGAATTTTTTTTCTAAAAAACTATTATTTACGTAACTAAATCTAGAAATGTTTATTTAGCCAATAAAAAAAATTATAATTAAAAATTTAAACTAACGGTTTTTAAAATGTTTATTCCTTCTAACTTCCACTAAAATTTAGAAATAATGTTTATTTAGCCAATAAAAAAAATTATAATTAAAAATTTAAAGTAAATGTTTTTAAAATGTTTATTCATTCTAACTTTTACAAATAATAACAATGCCTATTAATATAGTACCCAACTGATCAGGAATTCATCTCATAATTATGCTAAATGCCTCGCAAAAAGTCTATAACACTTCTATTCGCGTAATCCTCTACTAGATTCTTGATGCGCGAATCAGCCTCCAAGTATTTCCTTCTCTTAGTAGGTGGATTGTTGCCGGAAACTAAGTGTTCATAAAATACATCTCGCCCACGATGAATAATTTTCAAACTAGAAATTAATTTCCAGATGTTTGGGTGATCCATCCTCAGCTCTGTTTTTAATCTTCTATGTGCCGCTTCAGTATGATTGTTCGTTCGATCTGTGCCAGTTAACACGCGATTATATACTGACCACAAATCTGGAGAAAAAATCGCCGGCCGCCTTCCATTGCCTCTACGATTTGGACGTCCTACATACGAATCTTCAAACCATTATAGCAACGGTTCCAGTTCAGGTGTCAATACGTGGGATAACTCTTCAATTGCGTCATCTAACCCTTCTATTGGAACAAACGCTAACGACGTGATCATACGTGCTTGCAGCGCAAAATCAGCGTCGTTATTGTATCTGCCCGTTAGGTGAAGTTCACCCAAATGCTTTTTTAAATTTTTAGTGAGGTGAAACAAACACCCCAGAATTTCAGCATCTGGAAATGCTTCCCTGAAGGCGTTAATGGCTGCCAGTTCAAAATCAATTGAAATTTTTCTTGGATTTAAATTCGGTTGCACATTTTTCAGTAAACCAATCATTCGGGCGTATGTTCCAGTTTGCTTATTTGGCAAGAGAGCGTATGCCACAGGATGAACTCCACCTAATTTTTCCGCCATTATTACATATATTTGGTAAAACAAATGGGGGGCCGTAGAGAATGTACCGTCGACAAACCAATGATTCGATTCCAGTAGGATCTAATAAGAAAAAATAATATTAATATGTATGTTAGAAGAAATGAAAATCATACAAGAGCCAACACTGATCAACAAAGATGGAAATTATACGAAAGACAGGCCTGACCAATATCTGGACGCTGGAAATATGGAAACCAATTATTGAATGTGTAAAACATATTTTTATCTAAGCTACCTGTTACCAACTCGACAGTAATTAAGAGGTTGTGTTGTTTTTTTATAATAAAGGAATAACAGAAACGCAGTTATATTAATCTTTTCTTAGAAAACCGTTAGTGGTTTTAACATGTACTATAACATTATGTTTCCGTTAGGTACTTAAGTGCAGTTTACGTTATGCGATTTTCCTTAATATTTTTGTTAAGATTTTCTAGTTTCTTTCTCACACTCATAAGGTGTAAATAGCGCTATCCTTGTCTTATGACAACTCGCAAGAAAAATCGCAAGCAAAATCGCATAACGTAAACTGCACTTTACGCTATGCCAGCTTTACCAGGGGCGGACTGGCTCGAGAGGTTATTTTGTTTGCAGAATTAAAATGACAATCAGAGTTATTAATAAGCTAAAATTTTATATTTTTTTGAAAAGAGCTGATAGAAACTAAAAAACAGTATAAGAAAAGGAAAATAATAATGAAAAACCTTGAAAGCGATACAGAGTGATTGACCTTTAAGGTGTTTATTTTTGAAAACCCTGGCCTATTCTTATGAATTTCAACTGAACTCGGCCCGCTCCTGATCTTGACGCACCACTTAAAAAATAGATTTAAAATATTACTAACCTCATGGACGTTTCTCTCCCTACCGAATATTAATATTCTATGAGGTGCAGGCCCGCTATCTCCTACTACGAAATTCTCCGCCGTTCCATTCGTTACAAAAGTTCTGTAGTCCTCAGGAATTATCAGATCTTCTACTCGTAATGGAGCTGGAGGAACAGAATTTGCTTCAAAGTGGAAATTTTGGGCAAAGCCGCTTGAGCAGCCTGTGACAAACTGGCCTCATTCAAGCATATGTTTATAACTTATGATGTTTGCTCCAAAGTGTCGCCAGCACGGATTTTTATCTTGCCACGAACTGCATCACTCTCAACTTTTGCCGCATTGCTATCGTGAGAATGATTATGCAATTCCTTAATAATTACACCATCCAATGTATGGATACGACTTTTGCAACCATTGTTTTTGTTATCACATCTCCAAAATTCTTTTGATCCACAACTACTAAATCTGTCAAAGACATAACAGTAACCGTTACTCACAAAGTTTTTCCTCCCTCTTTCAGATGACACTTCCATTTCACACACAAAAATCCTTCAGTTGAAAAACTTCTACAAGCTGTTCACGCACACTTTTTCTGTAGGAGTGAATTACTAACTCGGATATTAACTAGTAAAGCTTGTTTTACTAAATGTAAACTGCGCTTGCATCAATTTAACAATGGGTCACATACTTATACTCCCTTATATAGAGACGGTCATTGGTCTAGTAGTTACAGCAATGCACTACTAATGCTATAGACCCCGGTTCAAATCCGGAGAGAGTCAAAAATTTCTTTCTGACTTTATCTTCATCTATGGCCGTCTCCGACCACAGCAGTGGCCTACTGTGATTGCTGGTTGAGTTACGGAGCGAAAAATTTCTGGTTCGATATCGGAACGAGTGGAAGTTTCTTGGCTCTGCTCTCCAGTAAACAGAAAGGCTATGTGGTGAAACAGCCCGGCATCTTCTCTGTAGCTGTGATGCCTTAGCCCGATCCAGGCTAAAATATCTGGGACAAACCCAAGAAGGTACAACAAAGCCTCTCAGGAATATTCTGTGATTTGCTAGAACATTGCTAGCAAATTTGAAATTCCTGAATATCTAATTAGTAGGGTGAACAAAAGATCAATACTGGTCGCAGTTCTGAAAGGCCCTTGCGGCCAATCGACCCCTAAGTACATTACCATTATACTCCCTTATACTACTTGTGTTGTTAGCAGGAGATTAAGGTTATTGAAATTTAAGAACGGCTTAAATACAGGGCCAGCGTATGCCTGTTTGGCGCACGGTTATTTTTGAAAATTAAACCAAACTTTATCATAAAAGGTTGATCGCAGGCCCGTAGCCAGGGGGGGCACCTGGGGACACGTGCCCCCCCCCGAAATGTTCAAAAGAAATAAAAAATTTTTTTTGGAAATTAAAAAATTTAAATTTCGAAAATGAAATAGCTGTATTTTAAAGTGGGAAAAAGTTTTTTTCCAAGTTTATTTGCCGTAATTCATTGTTATTTACCTTGTCGGCTTATAGGTTCGTGACCCTCCACTGGACCGACTTTCAACCGACCGACTCAGCTTGAACCGACCGACTTTCAACCGACCGACTTTCAACGGACCGAATTTCAACCGACCGACTTTCAACCGACCGACTTTTAACGGACCGACTTTTAACGGACCGACTATTTTTTCGACCGACTTTCAACGGACCGACTTTCAACCGACCGACTTTCAACCGACCGACTTTTAACGGACCGACTCTTAACGGACCGACTATTTTTTCGACCGACTATCGATACTACCCGAAGCATTCACTACAAGAATGATTTCCAATTCGAGTATTTGTCACATCATATAGTTTCATTTTACAGCCATGACAACTGTGAGGTGTCTAGGAATCCTTCGAGAAACCTGGCCTCAATCGTTTATCTTGCTTATTAAGCAATATCGTGAGTTTTTGGTTAAAGCGTCGTTGGGGGGGGAGTTCTAACCTTGGCAGATCCATAAGTCTGTTGGTTTGGTTTTCGTGGAGGTGCCATAGCGACAGGTATGGCATCCTCCTGTATGGAAACCTCCTCTTGAGTTTCTCGATGCTGTACAATATAACCTTGCCTCTGGTATTTGATTTATATATAGGTATAGATATATATTAAATAACTTTTGTTAATAAAACTTGTATTTCAATTCTTTGAAATTATTTTATTTCCCTCCCTATTATTTCCACGAAAACCAAACCAACAGAGTTATGGATCTGCCAAGGTTAGAATCCCCCCCCCCCCAACGACGCTTTAACCAAAAACTCACGATATTGCTTAATGAGAAAGATAAACGATTGAGGCCATGTTTCCCGAAGGATTCCTAGACACCTCACAGTTGTCATGGCTGTAAAATGAAACTATATGATGTGACAAATAGTCGAATTGGAAATCATTCTTGTAGTCAAGCTTCGGGTAGTATCGATAGTCGGTCCGTTAAAAGTCGGTTGGTTGAAAGTCGGTCGGTTGAAAGTCGGTCCGTTGAAAGTCGGTCGAAAAAATAGTCGGTCCGTTAAAAGTCGGTCGGTTAAAAGTCGGTCGGTTGAAAGTCGGTCGGTTGAAAGTCGGTCTGTTGAAAGTCGGTCGGTTGAAAGTCGGTCGGTTCAAGCTGAGTCGGTTGGTTGAAAGTCGGTCCAGTGGAGGGGAACCTATAGGTTACCCTGCTTATCCCTTTTTTTACCTGAAAGCCATGGAATTAATTTAATATAAAAACCATGTAACGGTAAACATAATAGCTGTTAAGAATAAAGTATAAACTCTATTCATGCCTGACCAGTGCAGGATTTACGTAAAAGGTTTTTTTCCAAATTTATTTGCCGTAATTCATTGTTATTTACCTTGTCGGCTTACAGGTCAACCCTGCTTATCCCTTTTTTTACCTGAAAGCCATGGAATTAATTTAATATAAAAACCATGTAATGGTAAACATAATAGCTCTTAAGAATAAAATATAAACTCTATTCATGCCTGACCAGTGCAGGATTGACGTATAAGCTACACAAACTATAGCTTAGGGCCGGCCCCCACTTTCTTGGGGGCCCCCAAAAAAATTTTTCGGAGTGAGAAATTGTCATATGTATCTCAAATAGCTTAGGGCCTTATCAAGTCTAAATCCGGCGCTGGGCCTGACTCTGTTTAAAATTTATTTTTGGAATTTTCCACATTTTTTGTAATTATTTGGTTGGTATTTGTATCTAACATTATAATATATTGCGATATCGAGATGCCACGTCAATGGAAATACGTTATTTAAGTTTCGGTAAAATTTTATTATTAATAAAGCATGTGACTTATCAAAGTAATCAGAAAAACTTCGTCCGATACCAAGAAATTTAGTTCAAAGTCAAATGATTTGTATAAAAGGACATAAAGCAGGTTTGAATAAAATAAATTTAAATTGTAACTTTTAATAATTGTCTTTGTTAAAAATGTTTAGTTATAGTAAATGAAAGATTGTTAGTAATAAGAAAGGTATTTCAAAAGTTAGAATTCTGTTAATTAATTGATTAATGTAAAAATTTATGTTAGCGTTAAATTTAAATAAGTTTTTAAAATCATTACGTGAGTTCGACGTGTCACAAGTTAATGAACTGTGTATGGAAATTTCATGTCCAGCATCTTTATTTATTCAACCACGAAGCACTTAGGAAGAAGTCAATCCAATCTGAAAATATAAAAATTTTACTTATAAAATTTCAACGAGTCACAATTGGCTTAATGCATACCTGTACTGTGAAACTTCCGATAATATTGATTTTTGCGATCAACCAATAAAATGCGTCTACACAAACATCGAGATTGCTATGAATTTCGAGATAGAAAAATTAAAAAGAATAGAAGAGGCCTTGTGTTAGATTTCACACGTGAATGGTGGCGAATTTTAATCGTCCTAATAAAAATTGATTTTATAGTGAAAATAATTTGTGAAAGTATAAAATACGAGTGTAAAAATCAGCAAAATAATTACTTACCTACGTAAAACTAAAAAATAAGTTGGAAAACGTAAAGGATTGATAATATTTTTGAAGAGTTGAAAATCACCACAAAACGAGGTTAACAAACTGCAGCTGGCAACCTTTTCATGGTAATAAACCCATTGAGTGTATTTTGGTGCGCAAATTGTACCATCTCCAGTACGAGCAACGATAAAATTCCTGAATTTTCTAAGGTAACGTGCACATTCAAATACAATTTTAAAATAACTAAGTGAAATTTTCGGACTCCATACGACACGTGTTTTTCGTTATTTAACGTTCAGAATTTTGATAATTAGATTTAATAATAGAACTTTTTCATATAACAAAACCTTTATTTACATTTGTGTGCTTAATAAAAACATTATTAATTTTGTAACGAAGGATATTTATTTTGACCTGTTCCGTGCCATAATTTATTTACAGTATTGGTCAAGGAACGAACTCACCCTGTACAAGGTAAGACACATGCACTACGAACCAGCTAAGCCGAGGCATATTATTTCCATTAATTTGTATTTACAAAATTTCACATATAATTCCATTGACGGGGTACATTTACGTACACTCGTACAAACATCAATATTAAAAACGTTTAGCTCCGGTGAGGCAGAGGCCTACATAGCACTTTTTGGCGTCACAACGTGGAGGCACGAGTCACCTCGAGTAACCTCGTACCACGAGTAAAATTAGGTTATCGTAATACAAAAATATCAGTTAGGTCAATTACAACGGAAAGTTTCATTAAAATTATTTACATTAACGTCAAAATTAAAATTAAAAATATTCTTACAACGTCAGCAATAAAATTAAAGATTTGCTTAAAACTAAAATTAAAAATATTCTTATTACTAAAATTAAACATACATTGTCAATTACTTAATAACTATTTCCTTATAACTAAATTGATCAAATATAAATCAAAATGGCAGAAAAATCTGATAGGACGTTAAGGTACGAAAAGAAAAATCAGGAAGTAGGAGAGACAGAAACGGAAAAGGAAGAAGAAACGTCAGAAGAGGGTGTATCGATAACCGAAGAAGCTACAGGAAGCGAAATGTTAATACAATTAGATGTTGACGAGACACCTAAGAAAGAAGAGAAAACAGAAATGCAATTAATGATGGAGTGCATGAAAGATGCTCTTTCAGAAAACACAAGGTTAATTATTAAAAACGCAGAAGATAAAGCAGAAGAATCCAAGAAGGAATTAAAAGAAATAATACAAGAAACCAGAAAGGAGTTGAATGATAAAGCGGAAGAAAAAAGTAAAAGATTAGAAAATTTAATCAAGAAAGGCGCAGAGGACTTCAATATTAGTTTACGAAATTTAAAATTAGAAATTTAAGGCAAATTTTCGGATGAGGTCAATAACACAAATAAAAATGTAATAAGGGTAGAAGAAAAGGTATATGAACTAGGTGAAGAACTATCAGAAATTAAGGATAAAATTATACTGGAAAAAGAAATCGACACGAAAATAGAAAATTCAAAAACGGTTATGAGTCAAGAGGTGTGTAAATTAGAAAATCGGGTAGACCTGAAATTAAATGATCAGGGTGAAAAACTAAAATTAATAGAAGAAATTGCGCGTACAAAAAGTGAAAGTGCAAACAGTTCAATAACTTTATCGGCTTTACAAGACATTACGTGGCCGACAAACAACGGGCAAGCAATAAAGTTCTACGAAAAAGGGGACTTTAACCCTAAACAGTTTATAAAATACGCGAACCGCAGCACAAGTCACATCCGCGATGTGAATAAATTCAAAAATTGCATCTGCTCAATGATGGGTGGCAATGCTAAAAAGTGGTTCGGATGTGTGCAAGATAAATTTGAAGATTTTGTCGGTTTCGAAAGACTATTTCTAGATCGTTATTGGGACATGCAAGCTCAGGGGCGAATACGCAACGAGTTAATGAACGGCAAATTTAAAGGGTACGGTCGCCGCAATGATTACGCGGAAAACATCATTAACGAGGTAACGCAACTTGAACCGGAAGTATCCGAGGAAGAAATCGTTGAACACTTATCTAATCATTTTTGCCAAGACATAATTAACCGGGTAGCTCTTGAAAATATTAACACAATCTCGGAATTGTCAAAATTGTTAAGGAGAACGGATGCGGTTAACATGGACGAGAGAGCCAATAGGCCAAGTTATAATAACGCGACTAGAAATTTCAATAATTATTCAGGGGGGCAACACGACTCAAATAACCAGCGTACTCACTACAATAATGGGAATGACAACCGTTATAATCGGGACAACAGGTACAACCGGTATGAAAGATCGGGAAATTATAATCAAAATAATAATAATCATACGGGGTACAACAATTTTGAAAATCGCAGGGGCGCTAATAATAATTTTACTGCAAACAATCGGGAAAGTCAGGATGATCGTAATGCGGGATACAACTCTAACAGAGGTAATTTTGGTCGAGGTAACTATTACGGAAATAATAGAAATTATAATCAGGGTTATCGTGGACGTTTCCAGAGAGGAGGTAGATTTGAGTCAAATTGGCGTAGTTATGACAATCACACAAACGATCAAAACAACCAACAAGGGGGCGACGAACGATATCCAAACCGTACGTCAGCTAATACAAATGACCGACCGATTAATAGTGTTACGATAAATAGGACACCTGCTGTGGATGAAGAAGCATCTTCTCCACAGGATTTTCAATAAACGGCGTGCCAATGAATATGCAGATAAGCTCTTACCAACATCCCAAAGAGTTTATCAGTATCGAAAATACGGGGGGGTTAAATAATGAAAATAAATTCGACTTGTTGCCATACATAATGGTGAATATTAATAACGTTCAGATAAATTGTTTAATAGATACAGGGGCAGAAATTTCGTTAATTAATCAGGGGGTAATCACAAAAAACTATGAAAATTTTAAAGATTTAATTTTAAAAACAAAGGTAGTAAATTTGGTAACGCCAAACCAGAAAAAGTTCTCATCTGCGAACGAAAGCGTACTCGCAACAATTAAAATAGGGGATGTAATCATAAAAGAATCGATTTTAATTATTAAAAACTTATCTATGCAATGCATACTCGGAATCGACTTAATAAATAAATTTAATATGACCATAGATGCAGAACGAAAAGTAGTAAAAATATTAAACAAAGAGATCACTTGGACAAACAATTTAGGTAATCAAATCACTAATGGAAATGAACCGGAAATGTTAGTAGAAAATTTAATAGAAGGGGAGTACAATGTTAATTATGTTAATTATGACAGGGAAAAAGGTTTAAGAAATGTTAATTGGGATACACAATTAATAAATAAAAACAAAGGGGATTTGAAAAACATAAAATTAGATTGTCCAAATGATTACACCCAAGAAGTCATAAAATTATTCACGAAATACGATGCATTGATAAATCAGGAGTCGGGTACCGCGAAAAATTACGTGCACAAGCTGCAAATTATCAAGGACAAGCTATTCCGCTGCAAAACCTACCCTATCCCGCAAAGTTACAAACAGCAGGTGCAATTAGAAATTCAAAAGATGCTAAAGGACGGCATCATAGTAAAATCTCCGACAGCTTATTTAAACCCACTCGTTATTGTTAAAAAGAAAGACGGTAGTTTAAGATTATGTTTAGACGCGAGGGGGTTAAACGCAGTCACAAAACCGCAGTTCGAGAGTCCGGAAACTATGGAGTCATTATTATCAAAATTGGGATCATCAAAAACTTTCAGTAAACTCGACTTAAGAAATTCGTTTTGGCTAATTAAATTGCATGAAGACTCACAACAATACACAGGTTTTAGTGTAGATGGTAACACGTATATCTTTAGAGTTGTTCCATTTGGATTATCCACTAGCAGCGCGGCACTCATCGGTGCATTACAAGTCATTCTCAACCAATTTAGTCATTTTTGTGCACACTATGTTGATGACATAATAATTTTCAGCGAAAATGAAGAAATTCATAAAGTTCACTTAGATAAAATTTTAAAAGCATTAAATGACGCAGACTTGAAGCTCAACATAGAAAAATGTGAGTTCTACAAGACGCGAGTTCAATATTTGGGCTACATAATTTCAAACGAGGGTATTAAGATAGATGATGGGAACACAATAGAAATCAAAAACTACCGTAGACCATTTAACTTAAAGTCATTAAGATCATTTTTAGGGTTAATGAATTATTATAAAAGGTTCGTACCTAACTATTCCAATTTAACAGTTCCGTTACTTGTGCTATTGAGGAAATCGGTAAGATGGAAATGGGATGATGATAAACAGAAAGCTTTTGAGCAAATGAAAAATACGCTATATGAGAACGTCAAACTACTACATCCTAATTTTAAAGCAAAGTTTATATTAAAGACAGACGCCAGTCATTTTGCGGTAGGAGGCGCCTTAATACAAATGCGTGATGGGGAGGAAGAACCGATAAGTTTTGTTTCGCGAACTTTAAAGAAATCGGAGCTTAATTATTCCACGTCCGAGAAAGAAATGTTAGCTATCGTGTTTGCGCTCACAAAATTAAAATTCTACCTAATCGGCAACCGTTTTGAAATACACACTGATCACTCCGCGTTGACATTTTTAATGCGTACAAAATTCACGAATAATAGAATCTATCGGTGGAGCTTGCTCATTATGGAGTACACATTCGACATCGTACACATAAAAGGCAAAAATAATATTGTGGCAGACGCGCTTAGTAGAAAGGATAACCCGGTCAATAAGCCGAAAGAAATTTTAATTGCATTAAACCAACTGGTTGATGACGAAATTCCGTTTACACGTCAGGATGTTTTACTAGCTCAGGAGAATGAATGTTTTGATAACTTAAAAATTAAATTAGACAATAACGACCAAGAAAATACAAATTCATTGAAATATAAAGATAACATGATCATAAAAACTGTGAGAAATTTAGAATTATATGTGGTAGATGAACCTACCACTGTAAAAATTACAAACGCGTTACATTTAAAATTTGGGCACGCTGGAATCAAGAAAACATGGCTTATGTTCAGGGAAAATTATTTCTGCCATAAAGATTTAAACATTATAAAGCGTACCATTAACCGATGTGAATTATGTCAAATGGGGAAATTTAAAAATTTTCACAACCAAAATATCGTGCAAAGCTTAAAACTAGAACAACCTGGGGAGTTAGTCGCTGTTGATTATATCGGTAATTTAATATCCAGTAGTGAGTTTCATAACATCTTCGTCATAGTTGACGCCTTCACAAAATTCGTCCAATTATATCCAACGGTATCATGTACAACGGACATTTCGCTGGAATTTTTGGATCGTTTCTGTAACGAAATTATTAAGCCAAAAAGAATTTTAGTTGATAATGCAACTTACTTCGATAACCAACGTTTTAGACAACATTGGGAAGAACGTGGTGTGAAAGTCACGTATTGTTCCATACGACATCCACAAGGAAACATCTGTGAGAGGTATGTCCAAGAGACGATTAAATTCCTCAGACTCCTGGTACACAATGATCAAACTTAATGGCATAGTAAACTTGAAATGGTAGAAAATTTCATCAACCATACCCCAAGTATAGCTACGGAAAGAACACCACACTTCCTCATGTTAAATCAGCAACCGGAACGACCATGGGTGTATGACCAGCCTGAAAAAGAATACAATGAAATACTTGAAGACGTTAGGAAAAGATTAAAGAAAAGAAGTCGAAAGTACATCAAAAAGATGAATAAAAAGATTAAGAAAAAGTGCAGTTTTGAAATAGGCGAATGGGTAATAGTTAAAAAGCTACGATTGGGACGTAGAGAACACAATCAGTGCAAAAAACTTCAACTCCCCTATGAAGGACCATTCATCGTTGATGAAAAGGTAGCCGAATGCACCTATCAGCTAAGACATCCCAATTCGGAACAAATTCGAGGCCGATTCCACATCGATCTGATTTATCGATGGGACGATGGGGCCATTATAATTGATAACTACAGCGAAACTTAAAATATTCATTTAACAACTTAAAAATTGACCGCTAATGAAAATAGCAAGAGATAAAATAACGGCGAAACTTAAATAATATAAAAATTTTAACAACTTACACGACAAACCGCTAAAGGAAAATAGTAAAAAGACAAAATTTTGACAACTGTAAATATAATTTTAAGAAAGGAACAATGACTAATAAAAAAAAAAAAAATAGCGAATGTAAATATGATTAAAGCTATTAAATAAGAAGATGACCATAAAATTGACCAAGATGGAAGAAATAGAAAAGATGTTATAGTTAAACAATTAATAAAAATTTATTGGAAGGAAAGGTTATTGAGAATTTGGATGAAAGATGTAATTTAAAATAATTTAATCAATTTAATTAATTAAAAAGAAGTTTAATTAGGATTTGGGTGAAAACATGAACTTGGGATAAATAACTATGAAAATAAGTTGAGAGACTAAAAAAAGTATTTAATAAAATTGGTATTCGATGTTGAACAATAAGAAATACAAGGGGGGAAAATTAAATAATATAATAAGTTAACTCAGATGGAGTAACTAGAAGAAGTTAGGTGAGAATAGACACCTGGGGATAAGAAAATAGATCACAGGTGTAAGTTTAAATAAATTGATTATATGATTATGTAAGTAATATGAATATGGGACCAAAAAGAGGTTACCGAATAAATATGGGGAAATATAGGACAATATTGATTATAGGAAAATAAAGAATGCCAATAATGATAATAAATAAAAATGAATTAGAATGATAGGAAGAAGAAATCACCCAAAAACAAATAGACGAGTTAAAGATAGAAAGATTAAAAATAAAGAGTCAAGTTTTTTTTTGAATAAAATAAAATAAAAAGAAAGTCAAATTTAAAATTTCAGAACTCAATAATTTAAATTATTATCAGGAATCTTGGTCAGATTTATTAGTTAAATTAGTATATAGGATAGTTTAGAATTTGAATATGCTTAGTTAGTTTTGTTGAATTTGATTAGTTAGTTTTCTTTGAACAGTTAATAGTTTAGTTAGTTAATTAATTTTGAAAATGATCAGTTAGTTTTGTTTGAATTTATTTAGGTAATTTTATTGAATTCTTTTAGTTAATGTTTATGTGATATAATTTAGAGAGACAATTTGAACATTAATGATAATCGTTACATTAAAAATTTAAGTTTGTTTATGAATAAAAAAGAAAAAGCACATAAATGTTAATTGTGAAATTTAACAAAAACAGGTATTTTTCTTTTAAATTACAAATTAACAGGGGGTAAATGCGATATCGAGATGCCACGTCAATGGAAATACGTTATTTAAGTTTCGGTAAAATTTTATTATTAATAAAGCATGTGACTTATCAAAGTAATCAGAAAAACTTCGTCCGATACCAAGAAATTTAGTTCAAAGTCAAATGATTTGTATAAAAGGACATAAAGCAGGTTTGAATAAAATAAATTTAAATTGTAACTTTTAATAATTGTCTTTGTTAAAAATGTTTAGTTATAGTAAATGAAAGATTGTTAGTAATAAGAAAGGTATTTCAAAAGTTAGAATTCTGTTAATTAATTGATTAATGTAAAAATTTATGTTAGCGTTAAATTTAAATAAGTTTTTAAAATCATTACGTGAGTTCGACGTGTCACAAGTTAATGAACTGTGTATGGAAATTTCATGTCCAGCATCTTTATTTATTCAACCACGAAGCACTTAGGAAGAAGTCAATCCAATCTGAAAATATAAAAATTTTACTTATAAAATTTCAACGAGTCACAATTGGCTTAATGCATACCTGTACTGTGAAACTTCCGATAATATTGATTTTTGCGATCAACCAATAAAATGCGTCTACACAAACATCGAGATTGCTATGAATTTCGAGATAGAAAAATTAAAAAGAATAGAAGAGGCCTTGTGTTAGATTTCACACGTGAATGGTGGCGAATTTTAATCGTCCTAATAAAAATTGATTTTATAGTGAAAATAATTTGTGAAAGTATAAAATACGAGTGTAAAAATCAAGAAAATAATTACTTACCTACGTAAAACTAAAAATAAGTTGGAAAACGTAAAGGATTGATAATATTTTTGAAGAGTTGAAAATCACCACAAAACGAGGTTAACAAACTGCAGCTGGCAACCTTTTCATGGTAATAAACCCATTGAGTGTATTTTGGTGCGCAAATTGTACCATCTCCAGTACGAGCAACGATAAAATTCCTGAATTTTCTAAGGTAACGTGCACATTCAAATACAATTTTAAAATAACTAAGTGAAATTTTCGGACTCCATACGACACGTGTTTTTCGTTATTTAACGTTCAGAATTTTGATAATTAGATTTAATAATAGAACTTTTTCATATAACAAAACCTTTATTTACATTTGTGTGCTTAATAAAAACATTATTAATTTTGTAACGAAGGATATTTATTTTGACCTGTTCCGTGCCATAATTTATTTACAGTATTGGTCAAGGAACGAACTCACCCTGTACAAGGTAAGACACATGCACTACGAACCAGCTAAGCCGAGGCATATTATTTCCATTAATTTGTATTTACAAAATTTCACATATAATTCCATTGACGGGGTACATTTACGTACACTCGTACAAACATCAATATTAAAAACGTTTAGCTCCGGTGAGGCAGAGGCCTACATAGCAATATATAAGTTAGCGCTATTACAACTTTTAGTTAAGTTTGACCGATTGACTTTTCAGCGACAAAATGAAAAAAGAAAGGCGCTTAGAGTTTAAATTATAAAGTAGAGAGTGAATAAAGTCTTCATGTAATGTTTGTTTTAGATAAAAATAAATTTAATTTTTTTAAAATAAATTAAGATAAATAAAAGATTGAAAAAATTTGTTTGTAATAATATAAATTCCCGGAAGGGGAACCCCCGAAAATTTTACTTTTAAAATTTTTTTTAAAAGTAGTTTAATATATAAATAAATAAAACTTAAAAAAAATTGCAATAAAAGGGGGAACCCCCAAAAATTTACTTTTTACAAAAGACTTTTTACAAGTGCCCCCCCCCCCGAAATGAAATCCTGGCTACGGGCCTGGTTGATCGTAAGCGTTTGTTCCATTGCTGGCGGCCGGCAATGTTTTCTCCAGATTTGTGGTCAGTGTATAATCGCGTCTTAACTGACACGGGAACAAACAATCATACTGAAGCGGCACATAGACGATTAGAGACAGAGCTAAGTATGGATCTAAGCTAAGTATGGAGCTAAGTATGGAAACATTTGGAAATTAATTTCTAGTTTAAAAGTTATTCAACGTGGGCGAGATCTGTTTTATGAAAAATTAGTTGCCGGCAACAATCCACCTATTAAGAAAAGAAAATAGTCCGAGGCTGATGCGCGCATCAGAAATCTAGTAGAGGATTACGCCACATAGGGGTCGTCCATAAATTACGTCACGCAATTTTAAGCAATTTTTAACCCCCTCCCCCCCAACGCCACACTTCGTCACACAAACCTAGACCCCCCTCCAAATATTACGTCACATATTCTTGACCCCCCCCCAATGTAGTTTTATTGACTTCTTAGTAAATTTTACAATCGGTTTCATTTTGATTTTTATAACAATTTATTATAATAGATTTATGGCGGCTCTGTATATTTATACATAAATATACACGTACAGATTACCAACTAAAATTAAGTTTTTTAATCTTTTAATCTTTTTACGTTTTTTAAAAATTTTAAAAATCATTTTGAAAGTTCAAAAAATAGTATTTTTGAAATACTTGTTAGAAGAAGGAGAACATGAGTGGCCAAATTATACGAGGGCCGGTCCTGACCAATGTCAGGACGTTAGAAACCAATTATTGCATGTGTAAAACATACTCTTATCTTAAGTTGTCAAGTTGGCAACCTGTTACTAACTCGACATTTCAAGAAGCTTTTACGTTTTTAGAGAGAGGGAGAAATAAAAGCAATAATAATTTTTGTGACGTCACAATTTTTGAAACCCCCCCGCCCCCCATCGTCACAAATCGTCACAATGGTCGGAACCCCCCCCCCCCACAGGAGCGTAACGTAATTTATGGACGACCCCATAGAAATATTATAGACTTTTTGCGGGGAATTTCCCATAATTACGAAATGAATCCATGATTAGTTAGGTACTTTATTAATAGGCATTTTTATTATTTGTAATTATTAGGACTAAACACTTTAAAAACATTTTCTTTAAATTTTTAATTATAATATTTTGTATTGTCTAAATAAACATTTCTAGATTTAAAATATTTTTATACGTAAATACCTATTAGTTTTTTATAAAAAAATTCTTACAATCAGTTGTAATAATTATTACGTAATAGATAAATCTCCCTCGCGCCCAATTGTATTTGCGCCCAATTGTATTTGCGCCCAATTGTATTTGCGCCCAATTGTATTTGCGCCCAGTTGTCGCTGCGCCCAGTTGTCGTTGCACCCAATCGATCGCGCCCAATCGATCGCGCCCAATTGTCGGTCACCGATAAATCCTAGACGCTCGTCAGCGTTTACCCAATAACTCAACTATAATTATTATTGCAATGTTATTACTTAACTATTTATTATTATTAGGTGACATATTAGGTCACCACAATACCCATTATATTTATTCCGATAGTATTCTTTTCCTGGATGGTATTGTGAATTATTCCTGCTTGGAAAAATCCAGGTGCATATTTTAATAGGTTCTCGCCCTATTTCCAGGGATGTTATTTTCTTCTTTCTTTTATTTGTTGTTATTTCTGTACAGGGGTTTCGCTGAATGACGACCCGGGAAGCCCTGTAGGTTCTTCCCTTGCCGGATCTCGGGTTCCGAAGTCCATGATCAGTACGTTTATCAATTGTGTCTATAATTTCCACTTTGACTTTTCTTGGGATTATAATGAGGTAGTTGCCGTTGCTTTCCTCATCGCAGTTTTACCCCCGTTTGAATCGATATGGGATTGTCGCCGGTTACTATCTCGTAATATTTAAAAGTGTTTTGAATTCCCATTTAGGCCGCATTTGGTAACCAATTGTCTTGAAGTAGCTGCAAATATTTAAAACGATCCATAATACTCGCCGATCACAACTAATTTTCCCATCTTCTGAGTGGAAATACAACCCCAAACAAGGACATTTCCAGTACATGCTTAATCGTACTCCGTAAATTATTAGTATTAAGCTCTTCATTGGCTTTACGCCACACCATGGTTCGACCGTCAGGACTGTAGATGTTATATTTGCTCTCGTCTGCAAATATAACGTTGTTCCACCACGCTAAGTCTTTTTGTATGTACTCTTTGGCGCAAATAACACGTTTCTTCCTATTAACTTCACTTACAAAAATGGCTTTTTCTAGCCACCCGGCCATTGTACCCTTCTTTTTTTAAAACTTTGCGGATTGTATCCAAATCCACACTCTTTCCTAATTTGTGTAGCACTTGAGTTTGCAATTTAGGCGCACAAATTCTAGGGTCTTTCTTAAAATGCACTTCTCATGTCTATAAGTTAATTTACGTGGACGGCCACGTTTCTCCTTTAAATCGATCCGATCTTCTTTCTTAACGCGCTTCATAATATCCGCCACAGTACTCTTGCCCATATTGAGCCATTTCCCAATTTTCCGATATGATCTACCTTTGGCAAATGAAAAATCACTAATTGTCTTAAATCAAAACTTTTGTACTTGATGTTTTTACGCTTCATTATGCTAAATATTCAATGTCAAGATAGAGTCTGAGGTTAATGTTATCTCTAATAATTACAAAGTGCTGCAACTGCATTTTAAAAATTATTGCATAATTCTGAGAAGCGTTCAAGTAATACAATATATAGCGTCCTAGGACTTTTTCTGATATAATATAATTGCAATTGCAGCTATACAATGATTAAACCCTTATAACTTCTGTATGAGGTTAAATATTTTTTTACATTTTTTGTGTTCACAGGCGACCTTAAGGAATACTTGGTCAAATGTTAAGTTGAAACCGCTGTTTTCTTCCGAAATTACTTCAAAAAATCGAATTATATTGAAGTTAATGCAATATTTTTAAGTGTGCGAGGACTTTTTCGAGTAACGTATTTTCAAATTTTAGAATCTTGGTGATCTTCAACAGAGAATAACAAATAATATTGAATTAACAAAAAAAAATTAATAAAATATTGAATAATTATATTGTGCTTTGTCCTTGAAACTTTTTATCAATTCGCGATTACAGCTAAGTGAAGCGACGTCTGGCGGCAGAAATGTTAACTCACTAAAACGGGCATTGTCATAAGTTTACATGTGCATCTAGTGCATGTTTATAGCCGGTATTAACGTTAAATATTGCTTCTAAGTGCTTGTGTTTGAAAATTCCTCCGAAATTAATTTGTTATTAGGCAAACGACAAAATGAATACAGGTAAATCAAAATCAAGAGCGTTTTGTTGTGTTCGCGGATGTAATTCTAGCGCTAGAAAGAATTCTGACCTTAGTTTCCACAAGTTTCCCATGAAAGGAAAATTTAAAGTGAAATGGACAAATCCGTTGGGTGAGGTGGAAGTAATTGATAGCAGAAAAGCGCGGATGAAAAGCTTCAAAATGAGAATGGAGCCTACAAAATACATGGTTGTGTGAAGTAAACATTTCAAACCAGAAAATTATTATTTACCAGGTTAGTAAAATTGTAGTTGTTGAGGACAGATGTGTTTCAATTAGAAGTTTACAGGTTTTGAGTAGATCTTATTATGAGCATTTATTTTTTAGGTCACCCCACAAAAAGAAAACTCTTAAAAGGGACAGTGTACCTTGTATGAATTTGCCTGAGCCTTTTTGTCAATTAGCCCTGATATCTCATGAGGCGGTGCAGACAAAGCTGTAGTTTATAAAACTATGCTATAAATATATGATGGAATCCGTCGTTACTAGGCGTTTTCCCACACAACACAACGTGCTTAGCGTTTGCCAAAGCTTCACCCTCACAAAAGTTTCTAGCCTCAGAACTCCCACAGAAAAATATTGTTTATTGTTAATTCATATTTAGATATTATTTAAACACAAACGTATATATAATAAACAAACCACAACACGTTTCTGAACCCGTTAATATGCATATAATAACCTTGCTTGTGATGGCAAAACATAGAACTACCCGTTTTAAGCGGCCATTTTGAATATTTGGTCACGTGATTTTCCTTAATCGAAATCGCGAATAGTGGAAATACGTTTTTCATCCAAAAAAGGTTTTTCAGCATCTATAATTGTTTCTAGGAATTCTTCATCTAAACCTACGTGATAAATTTTTACTTTACTGTTGATTTCAATACTAGGACCAGCAACACAAAAAATTCGTCGATTCTTTTTAAATAAATAAATTTCTAAATTAATTTGCGCTTTAAATTTATTGGTAACATTATTATCTTTTATGTAAGTATCGAAAGCTTTTACACTTGTGCGACATTTCATTTCTACCATAAAATTATCCGAAATGGCATCTGGAGAAGCACCTAAATACGGATGTTCCGGAGACAACAGCAAACCCACCGAATAAAATTTAGTTTTCAAGTGCTCCGCCACTACATCGATTACTTTCTTTTCCAACATTTTCCTCGTTGCATTGTCAGCGTCTCACAAATTTTTAGGCTACCAATGACAGACTCTACCAATGTCCCTGAAGGTTTCTTGCAACGAGCTGCTTCGTACAGCCTTGATGCCGTAATGCGTCCATAATGCAGTTCGTGCCAGAGCTTATTAGCGCTTTGTTCTACTGTTGCTTTGCATGCTTCTTGACAGTCTACTTCTCTCATATTCTCTTCAGTTCAGTTCAATCTTCTCCAGTTTCCCCCCAATCACTCAAGAAACGGTATAACAATTGATGGATGCCAAGTTTGCTCATCGATGTATCCGCACTATAGCATTTCCCATTGAATGCCTTGCTGTAGTCCAATTTCCACAAATACTTTTATAAAGGCATCACCAGTTAGATTCGGCATTTTATGCACTTTTGCTTTTCCAATTTCTTCCAACCTGAGATATTTTATGGTAACTTGGATTTTCACCAATAACATTCAACATCGGTAGGGACTGGTTCTTAGATTAGTCGGTGAACTCACATTAAAAATGAAATGACATGTTTACAACCACCTATCAAAAATAATTTGTTAATATAAAATGAAAGAACATTCTCACATTATAATGAAATTTATTTGATTACATCTACGTGAAGGGTAGTTTTATGTCAGATTTTCTTATTTACATGCATTATGTCTACGGCTACCCATTTGAAACAAATGCCATATCCAAATCATTTTTAATATGATGCAACTCCATCATACATTAGTTCTTACTTTTACTTACCCGAAAAAGCTGCGCAATCAAGAAAAGTAACGTCGATAATACCACTCAGGGTCATATTATGGTCATTTCAACCAATCAGCGTGTGCTATTTTACATTATTTTACATTAATACACGTTATGCATCGGCGACCCATATCCGCTGATACAGAGAGCCCTTGGGCAATATCCAATTATATTGATGCCCTATGTAAATATTCTATATTGCCATGTATTGGTACTGTATAAGCTCAGAATTTGATTTATATAGCGGGAGAATATTAATGGCACTTAATTTAATTATGCCTCGACTAGCCTGCATGAAAACTCGTTATTTCGGGTCGAAAATTGGGTCCATCAATTTGGTCAAAATGCTCATGTAAGTCACCTTAATTTAGTAACCTTGTAGAAAAGAAAAATAATAAACTTAGGCTCGGTTTTACCACCTCTAGTCAAAGTGCTAGTTGACGCTTGACTAATAGTTGACGATCATTTTACTGTTGCAAAATGATCGTCAACTATTAGTCAAGCGTCAACTAGCACTTTGACTAGAGGTGGTAAAACCGGGTCTTATTGTATCTTACACCTGCTTAATCTTGTCTTCACTGCTGTAGAATTAATTAAATCAAACGTAATTATTTGTAAACAAAATATTGTAGTTTATTAAACAAATATAATTATTAAAAAAACAAAAGATTGATTTTCATTAAATAGGAACAAATTAAATTTACAGAAATAATTAAAGAAAAGTTTATAAATCCCCCCGTATTTAAATTCACTTAAATTTAATTCCACTTAGAAAATCCGCTTTTTTTAAAATCCACTTATTGATTGAAAAATTACCGCTTGATTCCTTGTTCATCCAAGAACGAATACGTCCATGTTCAACTATCGTAGCCGAAAATTCTTCACCACGCGTGTGCAATTTGCGATTCAGCTCTTCTGGTTGGTTGATTTTGTGGATCTTGGCTTGCAATTTTAAAATGTGTCCTGTACTGGACGTTCACGAAATTTTCCAAATCTTTCGAGTGTCAGTTCGCGCACTTGTGTTTTTAAAACTCACGCATGAAATTAGCCGCAAAATTTAAATTTAAAATTTTTGAATACAAATAATGTTTTTGATTTATTTTAATAAAAACAAATCTAGTCCTTTTGGGACATACTCCAGACTTGTAAATTGAATAAATTTGAAGAATTATTACTGTTTTAAAATTTATTGACCATTAAAGATTTTTGTGTATAACGAAATTATAAAGTTAACATTTGAAAAAATTATTTTATTAAATTTTGAATCCATCTTATAGAAAAAATTTGCTAAATTGTGAAATATGATTGAAGACAGTTCAATATAAATGTAGGAAAGAAAAATTAACTTGCGTCTCATATCAGGAAAAATAAAAGCGTGTGGCGTTTATAATGTCCCATTTACCCACTTTGGGGGGCATGTTTACTCCGTAAACTAAAAATATTTGGTTCTCTATAAATCGTGCAATGCTACTAGCGGTAGCTTGCCTCAAGGGATGTAACACTACATATTTAGTTAGCCAATCGGTAACCACTAACAAATAACAATTTCCACTACTAGATCTAGGTAGGGGACCCATAATATCAGTTGATATTATTTGCCAAGGAAATTGGACGTTTTTTTCTCTTCCCATTAAACCAGAAGGTAGTTGATTAGACACCTTTTGTTACAACGTCGAATATAATTTAAAACGTCCTGGCGCATCTTCGGCCAGTAATATTCTTCTGCTAATCTTCTAAATGTTTTATAAAATACAAGATGGGCTGCAGTGGGTGCATCATGTCCGATTTCTAGGACTGTAGAACGGTATAATCTAGGAACCATTGCTTTCCACTCGGATACATTTGTTCGTAATGCAATCTTACTGCCCACATGCTTGTACACAAAACCATTCTCAATTTTCCACTGGGGGTAATTTTCAGGGTGCTTTAAAATTCTGCTTCTCAAATGGGTGTAATATTCCTCTAGTTTGTTTTCATCAAATTTGAGAGCTTCTACAGTAGGATGGATACGAGAAAAAGCGTCAGGGACAACATGCAATTTCCCTTTTCTATGGATCAAGTCAAAATCGTATTGTTGTAACTTTAAGCTCCACCTACATAATTTTCCTGTTCGTCTTTGGAAAGACCAAAAGGTAGAACCCAAAATTAAAACAAACCCCTTCCGGGTATAGCGAAAGCGGTTTTCTCTTTCGAAGCTTCATCCAGAGGTATTTGCCAAAACGCACTTTTTAAATCTATTGAAGATATAAATCTCGCATCTCGCAGCATATTTAAAATTCTATCGACGTGTGGTAATGGATATGAATCGCGCTTCGTTACGGAATTCAATCTCCGACCATCAAAACAAAAACGGTAGTCTCCAGCAGCTTTCTTTATTAAAAGGACCGGCGAACACCAATCGCTACGTGAGGGTTCCACGACCTTTAACTGCAACATTTTGTCAAGTTCTTTATTGAGCTGACCTAACATAAACGGCGACATAACGTATTGCTTCTGTCTTATAGGAGCGGCATATCCTGTATCTATATGATGAACTATCACGTTAGTTCTACCTAATCGTTCGTCATTACTTATACCGCGAAAATCGTGGATGATTTGATTCATAATTTCTTGTTGTTTTGGGGTATAAACTTGATCTGGAGCTTTTATTTCTATTTCGCCCTCCGTTAAAAGGTTATTATTGTAAGCGCCTTTACTAGAATTAATATGCCGAGAGCCTGCGCTAAAATCTACCTTCAATCCAAAAAGATTACAAAAATCTGAACCAAATATGAAATTATGTTCCAACGAAGGAACTACCAAAATTTCTAACAACTTTAAATTATCCTCTATGTTAACCGGTAGATAAACGGAACCTTTTATGAAATGATTCTTTCCGTCTGCTGTAGTGACGTATTTACCCTTGAAAATTTGTGTTTTGAAATTCATTTCTTGTAGAAATTTCAAACCATTTTTTCCTATAATCGATCTATTTGCTCCTGAATCTAGCAATCAAGTAGCATTTTTAGCTAAATAGCAACTACGAATTTCAATAGCTGGCTATTAGCTAGTTGTTAGCAAGCTAATACATCTATTTCAATAGCAATTGGTTATGACTAGCTAATAGTTGGCTAATAGTGCTTAATAATAGTTGGTTTTTAGCTACACAACTAATAGTTGGCTAATTGTGCTTAATAATAGTTGGTTTTTTGCTACACAACTAATAGTTGGCTAATTGTGGTTAATAATAGTTGGTTTTTAGCTACACAGCTAATAAACTAATTGTGTTTAATAATAGTTGGTTTTTAGCTACACAACTAATAGTTGGCTAATTGTGCTTAATAATAGTTGGTTTTTTGCTACACAACTAATTGTTGGCTAATTGTGGTTAATAATAGTTGGTTTTTAACTAACAGCTAATATGATTTGACTAATTGTTTTATTCATATAGTTTTTAAAAATAGCTAAGTTATAGCAACTTTATCTTCTAATATTATGTAAACGAACCATGATCCACGTTTTAATGTACAGAATCAATTTATTAAATTTAGTATATTACTCGTTTTCACATCTACGATCAAAACTACGGATGTGTTTCTGCTAGCGTTCCTGCAAACCGTTTGGTGTAAAGTTGCAAGCTGTTTCAAGAGAGCTTTGAAAATTAATGGGATAATGACATTTAAATACCTAGGGAATGAAATTACGAGCGTAATTTATAGCGTATCTTCAATCTGATGATCGATAACTTTTGTAAAATTTTTATTACGAGTCAAGTAGGCCAAGCAGTCGAAGGCGGCAGAATTAACTTTTGGTTCACAAAACTGTTGGGTTTAAACCCCATACCTATTCAAGTACAAAAATGAACTTAAATTCATCGTTGTTCAAATCGGATTCCAAATTGTCTAATTTTTCCAAATTATTAATTGGAAGTCGACTTTGAAGCAAACTGAAATCTTCTTCAAATTGGTTTTTTTCTAATGTGGGCGTTGTCATATTAACCGTATTAGATGAACCAAGGACAGAAATGAGTTGGTTCATCATGGTTTTCAATTCAATAATATTGCCATTTATATTTTGATTTTGAGTCTTCATAGCTATGATTTCATTTTTAATCGTTTTGATGTCATTCTCAATGACTCCATTACTGACAACCACAAGATCATTTAGTACTACCGATTCCTCGGTAGCAATATTTGAAGTCTAAAATAACAAATTAAATTGTATAATTGCAACACGATAGCTATAATATAATTACCAAAGGCGTATTTATTGCTATTTCATTCTCTTCGATTCGAGTAATACTATTTAATTCTTCTTATTCATTCATTTATATAGTCATTTTTATAGGTTATGTTACCAACTTTAAAATAATCGCGACCTCTGATGAAACATGTTTATTTTAAAAAAAAAACAGATATTTTTATAATGTTTTCAAATTTAAATTTCTTTATAATTATAATTTAACTAGAATTATTATAACATTTTATTTAACTACCTACATTATTATTTTGAGTTTTGATACAATTCCAACAAGGAACCGCGTTGGCTGAGCACGTGGAGTGGTTACGTCGTATTACGAAGGTCCCGGGTTCAAATCCCAGTGAAGGACGGTAAGTAAAATGAAATTAACTTTAAAAATAATCAATTTAGTATTACAGTTATTAATTAATAATTAAGAATTTAATGTTACAGGTTTAATACATCAGGTTAATCAGGTTAATACATCATTAATGAAAAAAACTCGGGGATTCATCAGGACGCGCATTACAACCCGCATTTATAATAATAATACTAAATGTATCAAATAAAAAATCGAGTAAAATTACAAATTAAATTTTTTTATTACAAAAATTTATATTTAAATTAATTGGCGAATTCAAAATTTCGAATTTAGCGAATTCAAAATTTCGAATTTTGCGACTATAATGGCTGGCTTTTTTGCTAACTAATGACGCGTTATTTAGCTAGCTATTTGCTAAGAAAAAGTGGGCCACTTTAGCCAACTATTAGCTGTATTTTTGCATTAGCTTCTTTGCTAACTAATGACGCATTATTTAGCTAGCTATTTGCTAAGAAAAAGTGGGCCATTTTAGCAGTTTTGCCACAATATAGTCGACTTTTAAACACTATTTAGTTGGCTGTATTAGTTAATATAGCCATTAACCACAGCTAATAGCCAACTATTAGCTAGTTTTTAGCATCAAAATGCTACTTGGGAAAACAATGATCTCACGACCTAATATCGAAATTGATAAGTAAGGTCTATTATCAAAAGGAACTTTATAAAAAACAGCCGAACCTCTAACACGGCTCATCTCAACTTTACCTGGTTGAAGACCAGTATCTCTCTTATTAACAATAAAATGCTCACGTTTGAATCTCGAGCTAATTTTACAATTAATTTTTCTCTATAAGGATTGCGTAATTTTCTCAAATAATATATCTTTGAATTGTAGGTCTTAAAATTGTCTCGAAATGTACTCCGACCGTAAGAGTTCATCTCTATTGAGCGTTTTTTGGACACCTAGTGCAAGTTTTTGTTGTATTATTGGGATTTCCGCATTTGAAACAAAATTTCTTCATCTTGGCTGAACAGTACTGGAAAGTATGTCCAGAACCATGGCAGTTCCAACAGATTATTCTGGATGGACCGCCTTTATCTACTCTATTTTGCGCGGAAGCCAGGTTTCGTTTCCCGCTCGCGATAAAATTTGTTCGCGACTCTCTCTCTACGTATTGTTTTGTTTTGGGGAAGGTTGATAGGGTGGAAGAAGAAGTCTCAACGTATGCTAGGTTTGTTTCCAAAGAAACACAATCAAATTTATTTCTCAATCGGGCGTTTCTCCTTCTCGCCTCTCCTTCATCAATTGTACGGCAGAATTCTAGTAATTCAGAAATGGATTCTATTTTTGTCAACGCTAACGGCTGCCAATATTTTTCAAGCAAATTACACTTAATGTGTTTAATTTTTGTCACCTCGCACGGTGTACTAGCTAACCTTTTAAAAAGAGTCTCCATTACAGCCACGTATGCGTGTGTAGATTCTTTCGTTCCTTGCATTCGCGCTTTTATCTGTATCCAAAGTTGTTCACTTGGATCATTCGGTAAATAAAAATGTTTCAACAACTTAACAAAAGAAGACCAATCTGTGCAGCTTGCCTTATCATTTCTTACCCAAACTTTTGCTGAACCTTCAAATAATTCATGGACTGATTGGAATAAATCAGCCTTACTGACTCTACGCGAAATTCTTAATTCTTCTACATCTTCCAAAATCGAATATAAATTGGATGGATTTCCGTCATACTTTATATTCCATTTATGCACAGGATAACATTTAGAATTTAAATTTGTAATTATATTATTAACAGGAGCCGTTGTTGTGTTTAACTCTGATCTAATTGATTCATCAGCAGTTACAACTGGAGTCCTGTCTCTAATTTTCGAGTGTAAGTCGCCTTCTAACACTAAACAAGTTGCATATGATTCATTCTTAAAGGTTTTAATTTCTTCTACATTTTCTGCATTAGTATGGAGTGTTAACCGTTTTATTCTATTCGTAATGTGTATCAATCGCGATTGGATTCTTTTACATGTAGAATCACTAGCTAGACCCCCTTCGAAGCCTATAATCATTGTACACAGAGCTACTAAAGTTTTATTTATTATTTCTTTTTCGGCTTAAAAATCGAAACTTGGTTGTTCATAAAGAAGTATATTGTACGCGGAATTGTCATGTTCTTTCCGCAAGAAAGTACCTAATATACTCCGCTTAGTTTTAAGAGTTTTACGTGTAAATATTACTTCACGAATATTTAATTCGTATTCCAGCTCTGCAGCCTCTAAATGAATTGGATGCATTGACTCCATATTTGAATTAAAACGAACAGAACTTTAAACTTGAACGCAAAAACAATGAAAAATTTAAATCAATTTCAGCGAATGGGGTTGAACGGCTTATTATCTCTATTAATAATGTTACCTTGAAATTGTAATTAACTAAAAGAATGTGGAATGAATGAAGATAACTGAAAATTATCTTAAGCGAAAATATATATTTGTGTTTATACACAGTACCTCAACTAATTTTGCTCTCAATCAAGTAGTAGCAAAAAAACGTTTGCAATTAATAAATTACAGCACTAAACTAGATTTAAAGAAATCTCTAAACAAATGTTTGCTCTGAGTGAATCAATAGCGAACAAAACCACCTGCAATTAATAAAAAGCAGTACTCAACTAATTTTGCCTGTATTGAACAGTCGCAAACCTACGCCTACGAAGAACTTGTAGCTACTCAAAATGGGGAAAATTTTTTTTAAATAAATATCCGCTCAACTTTATTGCCTGCAGTAGCAATTTTATATCCAACTCAACTACTTCTCAAAAAAACTAGACGATACGTGCAACACCTTTAAATAAACAATTTTTTTTTCATCAACAGAATTAAACAAAATAAAATAATTTTGGTATTGCATATCACTTCAACACTCATTCAACAATGGACGAACGTTCACTTTTATCAACTGCTTATCAAACATACAAAAGGTGGTCGATACAAAATTGAAATTTACTTTATTTGGACTCGTAAATATCCAATATTATTTTGAAACAATTTATAAATCAACTTAAAATAAATGAATTTATCTTAAAATTACGAAGCAAAAATATCTTTATCAAAATTGAATTATTAAAATCCGTAATTATGCTTAGAATTTAAATTTATTGTATCGAAACTCACAATGTGCGAGTCAAATTACATCTTTATCGCACAACAATTCAAAATAAAGGTCAAATAATAATGACTTTAATTTGTAGAGTGATTCTACCAAAAGGTTCAATTGAATACAAGTATCTCTAATAATTGGTTATACAAAAAAAATTATTCGAGCCCACGTACGGGTGTCACTTAACTTGTGTAACATAAAATTTACGCGACACAAGTGCCCTATTTCACTGCTTGCTCTTTGGGTTAATTCGGAGGCTGGGTCGTGGGTCGAACTCAGAAAACGTGTTTTTGATATTTATAATGGCGCCAGCTAATTTCCAAAACCGTTTTCTATAGGATCTCCTTTCATTCAGGTGTAGTAGTCGAAAACGACTGTAAAAAACCAAACCAGCAAAAGTAATTTACTGAATGAAAGAGTAAAAATTTTGATTATTCGTGTATTTACAAAAAAATTAAATGTTCGCCCTGTGGAAGAAAATATCGACAGATACATAAAATACTTAGACACCTGTCTAATCGAATGACTTAACCGGAAACTTCATATGCATATAAAATCTTCGTTCACATAAAATATAAATAATTGGCGATATTATTCCACACGGTATAAAAGTTTTTACATGAAAATCAAAGTTGACTTGAAATGAATATTTGTGCTAACCAATTAATTAAACTTGAAATTTGATTACACTTGTTATCAAACATGGAACCATAATCTTCGTTTACATACAATATAAACTTTATCTGACCTTATCTATTACAGCAGTTTTTGAATTGAGTGAATGATAATCCAGTTGTTGGATGATTGGGAACTTGATAATATACTGCTACCCTGGGGTTGAATGAATGATGGTGTTGATAAATGATGAATGATAATAACAAAAATGAGAAATCCAGTTGTTCTTTACACGTCCGTCTTAAATTTGGAATCCTTGGATTCTTTGAGTTCGTACTTGCAATTCAAGCGAATTGGTATTTGCAAAAATTGGTCTCTTAGAATAGCAATCGGGATGGCTGTTCAGAACGAAATTTTTAAACGGAATGTTTGGACTAAATTTTAGAACCGACATCGGAAAATAAAAAAGATAACTTCTAACTAATCAATGAATTGGTTATTACATACCAGATGGTCGGTTCTAAGTGAAATTGATTCAGAATTCAGCTGATCATTGACTTTCGACGTGTGAATTCTAACGAATAAATGTAGGAACTCACCTACAATTAACATTTTCGGGAGTCTACCGCGTATCCCCTCTCAAAATTTACACTAAATTGTTCAAAACAACAATTTTTGAAATCGCAAATTCGGAACGTCGGATCTTATACAGGGTGCGTAAAATAAAAATGCTACATTATTTAGGTTTTTCCTTTGCCTTGCATTTTTGATTTGAACGTTTTTGGCCGAGATTATCGTTGGTTTTCAGGTTTTGCATTTCTGTCTCGACGTGATTAGAGGCAATCTTAGCTTTTACGCTCGCAGGCGTGAATATGAATGCGAATGTTTGAATTTTATGTTTTAAAATTATTAATTTATAATTACATTATTATGTTTTATTTATTGAATTTGAACGATGCATTATTTTCACTAATAATAATAATAATAATAATAGTTTATTAATGCTAATATAATATATTTACAAGTTTAAAAGAAGAATATGGTCGACTTAAGTTCAAATTTTGTATTTGAAATTTTATGTTCGATATTTTTTTGTGTTTATTTTCAGTTATATGTTTTTTTGAAAGTAGGTAGCGATGTACGACCAACGTACAGGGTGTTTCATTTCATCGGGGGCGCTTCCGCTTGGTTGATTGTTGGAAGTTCGTTAGTGGTTCCACCTTTGTGGGATTTTTAATGACCACTCGAACGTTCTGTTGATTGATTGTGGGGAGTGGTTCTTGGTGGTAATGTCTTTGCCACTGTACTGGTCTTGGTCGGCTAATGCACTTTCCATCTGACATCGCAATATTATCACTTTAATGCAACGACCATCTTGTTGCCACTTTATTTTTGTCGTGTTAGCAAAGCTGTTTCCTTGATCTTCTTCGGGGCATTTCATTTGACACGACCCACGGCCTCGCCGCCGCTATAACGAGCTGGCTTATACCTACCATCAGGGCCCCACGCAAATTAAGTAGAAATTTATTTTATGCGTGGACATATCTGATCAGAGCTATCTTCTCATTAGAGATAGTGAGGACAGATTATGTTTCATGATTTCTGCTCATAAAATCAAAATGAAACCAATAATCAGTTATTATAACAATAGTAAAATACGATACAAAACTATAAAATATGGAATAAAACTAATCCTAAACAAATTGTTTTATTAAGTATTATCTAACAAATTCATTACCTTAAAATTAAAAATATAACAGTACCTTTATTAATTCTTGATGAGACGGTTATGTAGCTTATTGATGATTCTGATCAGCTATTGAAGTTGATGTGGTCGACATCATCATGAGTTGTTGTTGTACATATTTAAATCCAATTAACAATTTTAATTACCATATGAATTGTTGTCATCAATTCAGTACGTAATTGTGGGTTATCTTCACCTTTATTTACTGCCATTAAATTAGGATATTAGATTTGATGCTGGAAGCAATTTTAGTGAATATAGCTGCTGCTTTCGAGTTATTAGTGGTTGATATAGCTAATAGTTTTATTAGCTGGAAAAAGTAGAAAAATAGTAGATAGAGATTTGTTCCTTCCAAAAATCATTCGAAGACATACTGTAACGTTATTCGCTTGACTGCATTAGCAAGTATAAAGGGATTAGCAATTTGTTAATAAAAATTTAAATAAACGTGCAATAATTAAAAAGAAATCATGGCAAAATGATTAATTCATTTATGAAAGAAAAATTATATCATGTAAAATTTGTTAGTTATAAGTTGTTCGTTAAAAAAATTATGTTAGTTAAAAATTTGTTAAAACTAGGTTAATTAGTGAGTAGTGTGTTATGCAAACTTAAAAAAGGTTTAACGATGACATTTGTGTAATGGATTGGTACAGTCAATGGAACGTACGATATTCGCTTCCAAATAAATAATAATAGTGCATCGTATTCAAATTAGCGGGTCGTTCCTATAAAAAACAATTTTGAATTAAAAATCAAGTGGCGAAAATATCGATTATTTTACCTACCAATAAAAAACATTAAAACATAAAAAACAGTGAGGCCTTGGATTTTGCAACAAAATAATTTTCCTTGGTAACGGGGTTGTTTGCCTTAGTAACGCAATAAATTTACGAAAATGGACACGTAAATTTTGTGATCCAGAGCTTTTTTCAATAAAATATATGAAAAGAACCCGAAACGGAGTTAAATAAAAGTGAATTAATCTAAAAAGAGGTGATATTAAGTGGATTGTATAAAAATTTATTTGGTTACTCACAAATTGGTATTAAAAATATGGAATTATGGCGATGAATATTGTGGGAGTTGATGAAAATTGAACTGTATCAACACAATGATAAATGTAGAGCAAAATTGTTGGGTGAACGACCAATAAAATTTACACGAAAGAAAAGTAATGCAGTTAAAAAGTGAGGTTGGAAAATTTAATTATACAGTGCCGTACTTTAAAACACAAAATAAAAGGTCAGAATTTTTATAATAATTGTTGTAACGGCAACAACCAGCTGTGCCGACCCTGTATAATATATATTACGCTGGTATAAATTTCAATGAAAACGATAAGTCAATAAAATTAAATGAGCTCTCTGTACATCGTTAATTGCATGAAGACATCTTAACAACAGAACACAAATTCCTATAGGTAATTTAAAAAGACTCTAATAAAGTCAAAATTATCATAAAAAAAGGTGCGAAAGAAGTTATATACCAATGATGCGTACAAAATTATGCATACCATAAATAAATTAATAATTAAAGAAAATTTGTTTAATAAATAATTTAATTGTTAGTATTGTAAAAAAAAAAGTAGGTTAATTTAAGTACGTGCGGTAAATAGACAGTAATTACGTGGTTGTTGTTAAAACGATAATCATAAAATGCAGCGTCTCGTCACCCGAGGCAAAACCTTTGCGTGTGGCCGGGCCAAATGATGTATTGTTATGACGACGCTAGAACAGATATAAACTATTAATTGAATGACATTTAAGTATAATAAAATGATATCAAAGATGCGTGATACTTACGTTGTAAAAGAAAAATCAAAGAGTGATAAAAATTATAGGATGATCAAAAACCAGGGTAACGATGGATCAGATAATAAATAAAAAACGATACGCTAGTGCGACGCGAGACGGACGTACGTTATTTTTGTCCCAGTATAAAATTGATAAATTGGATTAAAAATCCAACTCGAGCTAGATAACTAGAAAAGAAAGAGAATTACTTGAATCTGCAAAAATTTGCATTTTTGCATGACAAGATTAAGATTGATAAAAATAAAAGTGCTTACCTTGAACGATTTGTGAAGTGAATAGAAACGATTGAAACCAAGATTTGCAATCGATGGATATTGAAGCACCAAAACGAATTCCACGTGGTGATTATTAAGAAATTTTTGGATTCAGTCTTAAGCGTGGCTGACTTGCTGTTTACGAGGAGTTTAAGAAAAATAATAGCGACACCTGTGTTTGGTAAGCCAAACTTATTTAACTATTTTTGTGAAAAAGTGATTCGTTCAAAAAAACAAATAACAACAACACGTATTTACAAAAATTAACACTGTGATATGCGTTTAATTTTAAGGTTTTTATTTGTTGAATTTTTGATGTCATTGTTAATATAAGTTTTGGGGTTTCTGTTGTATTGGTTCATGTTAAATTGTAAAAAAATAAATTGTTCACATTTTTGATATTCATTGGCGTATCATTGGCGAATATACTTTCGCCACCCATTTAAAATATTTCAGAATGAGCAAAGAGTCCCTTACGAGGAATCCACTACTGAGGTAAGGTGTTTTCATGCAAATTGAATATTTAAAAAGGAGCTAGCAAAACGGGAATTAAAGAGTTCAAAAACAACTTAATTTTTCTTATAAAATATCAATACAAATTGCGTGTGACCCGTCATGAGGACCGGCACATAGCAATATATTTCAATATTTGACATTGGCGCGTAAGTCGGTAACAGAAGGTTGGTACCAAGAAATGTGGGGTTAACCTACATGCATGCATTTGATTAATAAAGGAGTCATCGTGTATATATCTTGCAAATAAGTTGTTTCATTTATTACCTAGTAGTTTACCATCTTACCAAACTATAAACTTATATCGAGTAGAGACGATATAACAGTGGCGACGAGGATTATATTGAACAGAACACGTGGTAATTATTTTTGTTGTAGTTCCAATCCAAATTGTTTCACAAATCAATCAAATTACAATCAATCAAAATGACTGAACAAAGCGAAGCTTTCTTGAGATTGTTCCGACAACAAACTGAAATGATTAGTACACTCCAAGCAAGTCTCGAGGAAATTAGAAATCAAGTTCAACAAAATACAAAACCAACCTGTGACGAAAATACAGAAGCAATCATGAATTCTTTAGCAAGCAATATAACAGAATTCACATATGATCCTGAAAATGGTCTCACGTTTGATGTATGGTACACAAGGTATGACGATTTGTTTGTATTGGACGGTGCAAAACTAACCGATGCTGCAAGAGTTCGTTTACTTGTGCGGAAATTGAACACCACTTGTCACGAGAGGTATGTAAATCACATACTACCTAAACATCCTCGAGATTATTCATTCCAACAAACCACCGATACATTAAAGATATTATTTGGTCGCACAATATCACTTTTCAACAGTAGATTTAAGTGTTTACAGTTAGTAAAGCAACCACACAAAGACATCGTCACATATGCTGGGGTTGTAAACAAATATTGTGAAAATTTTAAATTGAAAGAATTGACAGTTGACCATTTCAAGTGTTTGGTTTTTATCGGTGGCTTACATTCATCGAATGATGCAGAATTGAGAACTCGACTACTAGTGCAATTCGACAATGACAAAACAAATAGCAAAATGACGTTGGACTCACTCATAAAGGAGAGCTAAACATTGCAAAGTATCAAACAAGACACAGCCCTAATTATCAAGAATGAACCCCAAACAAAAGAATATGTAAATTCTATTGAAACCGATTCAAACGTATCAGTTGCAGTAGTTCGATCCACACCACGAACACCTTGCTGGCAGTGCGGGCAAATGCATTTCTCAAAGGATTGCTCGTACACACATCACAAGTGCAAGGACTGCAACAAAGTTGGTCACAAGGAAGGTTATTGTGGCTGTTTCCAAAGAAATTATGATGCGCACACACGAAAATCAACATACAAGAAGCAAGGAAGAAACGATCATCGCTCAAATTATATACATGTTAACTGTGTAAATATTGACCAAAAGCGAAGGTACATAACAATAGGCGTCAACAACACCCAAATAATTTTTCAAATCGATACCGGCTCTGATTTAACCATTATATCTGAAGAAACTTGGAAAGAATTAGGAAAACCTCAAGGGCATTCACCTACAGTAACACCCAAATCTGCTTCAGGAGATTCATTAAAATTTACATCAGAAGTCGAATGTCAATTTTCATTTCGGGATCAAATCATACCGGGGAAATGTTTTGTGTCGACAACAACTTCAAATTTATTGGGAACGGACCTGATAGATGAATTTAATTTATGGAACGTACCACTCAACACAGTATGTAACCAAATTTCACAAGTCCCAACTACGGCCGAAGACGTAAAAACTAAATTTCTTCAGCTGTTTCAAGAAAAATTGGGAGTGTGTACCAAGGTTCAAGTTCGGCTTCATTCTCGTCCAAACGTTCAACCTATATTTCGCCAGAAAAGGCCAGTTCCCTTTGCAGTTATGGCAACAGTCGAACAAGAGTTAAAGCGTTTAGAAGCTGAAGGCGCTATCACACCAGTCCAATTCTCCGAATGGGCCGCTCCAATAGTGGTAGTAAAAAAGGCAAATGAAAAAATCCGAATCTGTGCTGATTATTCAACGGGATTAAACGATGCACTTGAACCTCACTGTTATCCACTCCCATTACCCCAAGAAATTTTTTCCAAAATATCAACAGGGAAGTATTTCAGCCACATAGACCTGTCGGACGCGTTCTTACAAGTTGAAGTGGATGAAGATTCAAGAAACCTCCTTACGATAAACACTCATCTGGGTTTATTTAAAGTAAATAGGCTTTCGCAAGGTGTCAAACCCGCTCCAAACGCTTTCCAACAAATTATGGACAGTATGCTTTCGGGTGTTAATGGGACAGCGGCTTACATAGATGACATCATCATTTCGGGTGAGACAATTCATGCACATAATTATAACCTTGACCAAGTCCTAAGGAGGATTCAGCAATATGGATTCCATTTAAAAATAGCCAAGTGCAAATTCTTTATGAGTACGATTACATACCTGGGCTATATCATTAGTGAACAAGGAATACAACCAGATCCTGAAAGATTGAAAGCTATTCGTGAAATGCCAGAACCAAGCGACAAAACAACACTTAGATCGTTCCTTGGTGCCATAAATTATTATGGGAAATTTGTCGACAACATGAGGAAACTTCGTGGACCATTAGATGAATTGCTAAAGAAGGATGTCGATTGGAAATGGTCACAAAACTGTCAGAAGTCCTTTACAGACCTTAAGGAAGTCCTATCATCCGATTTACTTCTTACGCACTATAACCTGGAATTAGAAATAGTCGTGGCAGCCGACGCATCAAATTATGGTCTAGAAGCATGCATTATGCACTTATATCCAGATGGTTCGAGGAAAGCAATATGTCACGCTTCGCGTTCATTAACACCAGCCGAAAGGGGTTACAGCCAAATTGAAAAAGAAGCTTTAGCCTTGGTGTTTGCTGTTACTAAATTTCATCGAATGATTTTTGGGAGGAAGTTCATCCTTGAAACTGATCACAAGCCATTGCTGGCAATATTTGGCTCGAAAACCGGAATACCGGTTTATACCGCCAACCGTATTCAAAGGTGGGCTTTAGTATTGTTAACATACAACTTCACCATCAAATACATTGCAACCGGCGATTTTGATCATGCAGATGTATTATCGAGATTAATAAGCACCCATTCTCGTCCAGACAATGAGTACGTTATCGCTGCAGTGCAGAAAATTGAAAAGGACGTTCGACAAGTAGCAGTGGACTCGCTTCAAGGCCTACCATTAACATTTCCAATGATCAACAACGAATCAAAGAAGGACACATTGTTGCAATCGGTAAATAATCAAATAAAATTAAATTGGCCGCAAGCGCACAAAATAGAAGATGTTGAATTAAAACAATTCCACTTGCGGAAAGACTCATTATCCGTCATAGATGACAGCATCTTGTATGGCAGCAGAGTAGTGATTCCGTTCACCTTCAGGCAAAGAATTTTAATTCAACTTCATAAAGGACACCCAGGTATGGAACGTATGAAGGCAATTATTAGAAATTATGTCTATTGGCCAAATGTAGACAAAGACGTTGAAGATTTCGTTCGGGGATGTAATAAATGTTCCTCGGCAGCAAAAAACCCTACCAAACATACATTGAGCCCATGGCCAATGACAAAAGAACCTTGGGAACGATTACATATCGACTTTGCAGGACCATTCCAAGGAGTTTACTTTTTTGTCATAGTGGATTCACACTCGAAGTGGCCTGAAATATTTAAAATGGCCCAAATCACGACCGCAGCCACTATATCAAGGCTAGATGAAACTTTTTCTCGATTTGGAACGCCAAAAACGATAGTGTCTGACAATGGGACTCAATTTACAAGTTATCAATTTCAACAATTTTGTTTAAGGAATGGAATTCAACATGTAACTAGTGCGCCATATTATCCGCAGTCAAACGGACAAGCGGAAATATTTGTCGACACTTTGAAAAGATCTTTGAAGAAATTGGAAGGGGAGGGAGATTTAACGGAAATACTCCAAACGTTCCTGCTCGTTTACCGTACCACTCCAAATAAAAACACACCTAATGGGACCTCGCCTTCGGAATCATTAAGTGGAAGAAAAATTCGAACACCTTTTGATTTAATGTTACCAAGAGCGAAAAGTGAGGACGCACCAAGGAATACAAAAATGGAAAATCAGTTCAACCGGAAACATGGTGCAACCTCAAGATCCTTCAGTGCCAAGGATCAGGTATATGCGAAGAGGTATAAGACAAATTCTTCTCATTGGGAAAAAGGCACCGTTATTGAAAAAGTTGGAAAAGTGCTGTACAACGTCTTATTAGAAGATGGCCTTATACGGTCACACATAAATCAACTTCGACCGCGCTTCGAAGACAATGGATCTGAAATAATTTCACCACTTAATGAAATATTAGACATTTCGAAATCAAATCAAATTCATCGACCCCGAATTCGAGGACAGAAGTGCATTCGACGAGTCCAGACAAATCATCGATGATAATGGAGGAAGTGGAAACCAATCATGAACCAGTTGCAATACCGAACCAGATTGTTGAAGAACAAGTGACAAGAAATACTGAAGAAGGAACTACTCCACAGCCTACAGGTACTAAATTGGGAACAAGGCTTCCTAGACCAATAAGATCATCACGACCACCGGCCAGATACCGAGATTTCATCTCATCTTAAAAAGGGGAGATGTTGTAACGGCAACAACCAGCTGTGCCGACCCTGTATATATATATTTCAATATTTGACATTGGCGCGTAAGTCGGTAACAGAAGGTTGGTACCAAGAAATGTGGGGTTAACCTACATGCATGCATTTGATTAATAAAGGAGTCATCGTGTATATATCTTGCAAATAAGTTGTTTCATTTATTACCTAGTAGTTTACCATCTTACCAAACCATAAACTTATATCGAGTAGCGACGATATAACAATAATTATAAACATTTCATAGCATAATCTATTTAATTTACGAAATTTTGTTATTATTAGTTATAAGGCGTGTGCGTAACTTTAATTTTTCCATGACAACTCTTTACAAAAATTTATAAAAAACTTCATTAAAAAAATCAGATTGCCATGCAAAATTTATTTTCAATTTTATTCAATTAAATAAACATTATTAAACTGGGAATCTTGTTCATTTTTTTGGATTGGCTAATGCAGTCAAGAAAATTTATCAACTATAAAGGAATTCTTATATATAAAATTAAAATGCTAGCCGTGGTTACCTACCAAAATTAATTTACAAAAATTTATCATTGTTAAGCATCCAGGTAAGGGTAAAATTTATCAAAAAGCATAATTTATTTAATAATCAAAGGGGAACATTTTATATTTATGTAATCGTATTAACGTAGAGGCAATAAAGGGGACAGTAACATTCCATATTTATTTGGTGCCCAACGTAAGGGCAATTAAAGGGCGAGTACATTACATATTTATTTGACGGCCCAACGTAGGAGCTCGGAAACATTACAATACTTACCATTGGTTTGCTAAATTGAGGTTAGAATGATGCAACGAACGCAACCTCTCAAGGGGAATAATGCACCCCAAGTGGTGGGTATCCTAAATGATGTATTGCAAACAAATCAACAACAGCCAGGACAATGGCCTAAGTTTAGTCGAACTTCTGAAAAGTCGGCGGTATCCCATCGTCCTCCTTGTAGTAGCCTCCATTGTGTAAACCACATTTTACTTACTCTTATTTGCGGACACACCATAATATGATTTTTAATGTTTAAATTTGTCGAATTAAGAAAATTATGGTTTTATGAGTGAAACTCAAATAATTTTGAACAGTTTCCGTGATTTAAAGAGATTTAGTTAAAATTTTTACCTGATCAAGTCCTCCGATAACTTCAGTACTATCATCATAAATACTATCATTATAAATAATCAATAATCCGAAAATACACAAAGAAATTTTGCGTTAAGGACATTCTATGCGAACAAAAAATTCCACTTTATTAAATTTCGACACAGGAAATTTTAGTAACTTTCCATTTTGTATGTCCATGGTAAGTAGTTCACATTCAAATAAATTAGTGACAGTGACCAATTGAAATACCCTGGTTTTCAATGTAACGTTTAAAATTTAAATTAAAGTATAATAGATATTAATTATTAATGATTAAAAGTTTAGTTGCGTATAGGTGTAATTAAAAGTTATCGAATTTAACTTACATAATTATAAAAGGTAGTTTCAAAGTAATAGAAAGTTAAATTAAATAATTTTTAATTTTACCTATACTCAACTAAACTTTTAATCGTTAAATAAATAAGGTCAACTAATACTTCTCATAAATAAAATATTAATTAATTTTATTAATGTAGTAATTATTACGAATCAAAGTATTTGTCAAAGAGAATTAAAAATGCCTTTGATAAATGTACCTAAAAAGTATTATAATACTCGTATTATAAAACTTTATTCGATGTTTTGTAAGGTAATGTCCATATTATTACAATTTAAAACATAGTACTAATTTAAGCCTTTTAATAATGTATGTGGTTACTTACCGTTTGTTAAAGTCGATCCTTGTAAGATATGCCATACCATATTTTGACAATAAATTAAAATTAGGTACAACATTTTAATAAAATTTCACTGAGCAGATATGGAGTTGTAAGAAAAAAACTATAAATCTTAGATGTGATTTAAATCCATCGGGAATTCGCTCGGGATTCACAAGAAATAATCTCAAGAACTATTTATGAAGTCTGAAGAATTTATCGAATTCTCAAGAATTCTTGCGGAATTTGTTATTATTTTATTTAATAATTTTCATTATTTTTCTTGCTTGTTTTTCATTTGATGGTGATTCTGAAGATGGCCATTACCGTTTAATGTTCTTTACAATATTGAACTGAAAATTTAAATTTTTGCAAGTCTGACTCATTCTCGGTGGCTAAACGTTGAGTTCATGTTTGTTCGTAATGGAGCAAGAATTTAGTATTTTCCTGGTACATCCCTGTGAACATTAGGTAGCTTAGTTTCCCTTTATTAATCCAGATCAATGGTATCTGTGGAAAACAAATCTCATGGTTAATTCAGGACCTCATCTGTAATTCGAGGTCATTGACCTTAAATATTTGCTTTGATTATTTTTCAATACATTTTAAGTTTTTAATGATGTAAACTTGAACTTACCTTTTTACATTGTTGTTATGTTATGTAATGTTGCTTTTGCTGTGGTTTTGCGCTAATTTTGTCAAAAATATTATAAGGTTGATATTTGCTATGATGTTTTATGATTACGGTTTTGAATCTGAAAATTGTTTTAAAAATTAGTGTTTTGATTTAAATTATGAGTGCAGTGTACGTTAGAAATCAAAAGAATATTTACCGAATGTCCACCAAGTCCAGATCACTAGGATTTCCGTCAACAAATTTTGAATTTTTTCAATTTGGATACAACCATTTCCGGTCCACGCACGAAGTCTATAAAAGGACTTGGAACAATTTAATCATCCTCAGTTAATTTTGATATGTGCTCGAGTAAACGTCGTAAAGTTGAGAATATTTTAGTGATTTTTGAAATAAGCAGTTGGCAGAAGATAAAATTTTTATGGTTGGCAGAATTTTTTGTGCGATCTTGGAGATGGATTGAGAAATTATTGGTTTATTCGATCGATATTGGTTTTATGCTGGTTTTGAGAGCCATTTGTACAGCAATTGGAAAATTTTTACTGCTTTTCATTATATCAAGCACGGCATGGTTATGCTTGATAATTTCTTTTCGTTGGATAAATTTTGGAGGTTACATGAAAGAAAATTTTGGTTAAAGTTAATAAATTTCAACATTACTCAATCAAATATTACAATTGATTTCTAGGTACCTGATTATTTTGGATATGCTATTGAACATCATACGATCGTGGTGCCGTTGATTCGATTCGAGGACACCAACACATCTGTTAACGTTGCTGATAACAAAACATCTGGTTCGCCCGTTTCTACAGAAGCTAATATTATTATTCCCAGTGGCGCACTAAACAAAGGTAACTTTTACTTAAATTTAATTAAAACATTTTTAAAAGTTTCGAAAGTATCTTACTATTTAAATAATCGTGGACAATATTTTTGTAATAAAACAATTTATGTACTTTATAATTTAATCTTATCAAATTTACATCTATTCAATAACCACAGCAACTATTTATCTGGCATTGTAATTATAACCAATACAATTACCTATGAGATATTGTTTCTTTTATTTAATTTCAATAAAAAGGGCTACATTTACAAGATAGTACTAGGAATTTATTTTAAGCAAAGCGGGGTAAAGCAACGAATTATTAATATTCGTATATCGAGTTGCAGTTTTATTAAAGCAACTAACTTAAGGTCTGCGCCAGATTTACAAAGACGATCCATCGCAGTTCAACATTTCACAATTTTAATAATAAAAGAGTCTCAATTTAAACTAAATGCTCTGGAGCTGGTCGAGGTGAGAGAAGTTGTGATTTTGAAGCCGGTAGAACCCAAAAGCAGGGTTTGTATCATAAATATCACAACAATATATATTGCTATGTACCACGGCCACGTCAATAGAAATGATCACGTTTTGATTCAAGGTTGTATTTATTAATAAAGATAGCACATGACTTATCTGTTCGAAAGTAAAGGTTTCATCTGACACCAAGAATCTGCTTTAACGTCATAATTTATGTAAACATAAGGTCGCGGAACGAGAGGACAAAATAAATTCAAATGCAACGTTTTGATTCTGTTATAAAAATGTTTGTTAAAATTGTAAATTAATTTAAGTAGTTATAAGAAATGTAATTTGAAATCAAAATAATTGTTCAAAATATTAGTTATAAAAATGTGTTAAAACGTAAAACTTTTAAAATAACAAAATTTTACATGTGTTAAAAATGCTTCGTAACTCAATGTACCACGAACGAGAAAAACATTTTCTTTTCAAAAAACTTTACTGGATGATCACAGAAGAGGCTGGTACTTCAAATAAATCTGAAACATAAAAATTTTATTAAAAAATTTTACAAAGTATTTTGGGCCAAGTACGAACCTGGAAATTGTACGTCAAATATATTGATTTTTATATCGACCAAATGGAACGAAATCAGGTTTGCCTTGCAAAGACAGGTAACTATGGGAAAACAATTGATAAGAAAAAATAATAAGTTGATTCTTGAATTCAATGGTGGTAAAAATTTGCGTCTCCTAAAATTAAATAAATAGTGAGAAAATTGTTAAAAAACCGTATGAAAAGTAAAGAGATCATTAAAGCAAAAGTACTTACGTGTTTAAAGAGTCAATTTCGTTGAATTTATAAAGTGATTGTGTTTATTTTTGAAAATTTGGTGCTGCATAAAAACGTGGTTCAACACTACACATAAGAAAACTTATCTGGATTATTATTAGTAACTGAAGGTCATCGGCCAGGCAAAACCATCCTATTGTATGCTGTTAACAACTAGGAATAAGAAATTCCCTACATTTATTAAGGTAAATGCACATTAAAAGTTATTACATAAAAATTAGTGAAAATTTTTGGAAACTTAAATACGCGTGCGTTAGCCCGTTTAAAGTTTTAATCTTAAGATTTTGTCAATAGATTTAAACATTTCTATTTCATTTTTCTATTTTCATTTGCACTATTTAAAATAAAATTATTATTCTTTTAACAACGGAGCATAATTTGTTTGTACAACCTTATTTTCCAACGGCCAGTAATTTATATTTCAGTAACACAACTTGGTCAAGGAAAGGACCCAACTTGAGATTAGGTAAGTCAGTGCTCTCCGAAATAGTCAAAGCCGAGGTGAAAATTTATGTTATTGCAATTTATCAAATAATTTTACAATCATTTTTATTGACGAGGTACATTTACGTACACTCGTACACAACATCAATATAAAACGTGCAGCCCTAGTAAAGCTCCGAGGGTACACAGCAATATGTGTATAGAAACACAATATATATACTTACAGATTAAAAAGAACGATTCCCTGTATAATTTCTAAATTAAAGCTCGGGAGGTTTCTAAGAAATCTTACAAAATCTAAGAATTTCTTTGGAAATTTTAGGTTTGTCTACTTTACCTTCGACTTTGCCTTGTCTTGCAATCCGTTCCTTTCCGTCTTATTTAAGAAGTAGTTGGTAGACGAAGTTTTTAATTTTTTCAACATCAAATTAAATTTCTTAAAGAAAATTTACGCAAAATATCGACAATTGGATAAAAGAGGCAGCGCAAGCATGCAATTCCCCAATAATTCTAGAAAAAAACCAACGCTGAATACCAAAAGGAACATGGCTATTGGAGAGAAGAGAAATCCGAATATCCAATTTGGAACAGAGAGATAAGGCCATGAATATAGACATATCAGCCGTAATATTAATTAACAAGATTAAAACAAATACACTTAATATTTACGAAATTTTAGCTTACCCGAATTATTTGTATGCTTGAAGAAATTTTTCGCCTTCTTTGTCCGGACTATAACTGGAGTTTTTAAACATTTTTATATTCAAAAAGAAATAGGTATAGGTCAGTCCAAATTATTAGCGTTTGATATTATTAACATTAAATGAAAGTAATATTTATAATTCAATATCTTCTAAATTAATATTCTAAAACTAATTTAACAAAAGGAGTTTCAAGACAATTAAAAAACAATTACACGAACCTCATTAATTTTCAATATTGGTTAATAATAAAATTATGGTCACGAATCTTTAAATAAAATATGAATGGTTTTAGTTTTAAATATCCAAGTTCAAATTTTCTATTACCATTCCATTGGTAGATTTGGTAAAATATCGTAAAGAAAATGGATAACTATGGCAGAACATTGATTCAGTTTCCATTGGAAAACTTAAATAGACTTGGCATTTTTAATCAAAATAAAACAATTATCATACAAAAATTGTTCTGTATATTCTTTGGATTCTTACTAATATTTATCTGTACTACGAGTGTTATTCAATATTTCTATATGAAAAATAATATTTTGGATGCCATGGATAATACCGAAGCTCTGTCAGGAATGTTACAGGTAATTTGCAATTTTTTTACATAAAAAGTAAAATGGCAATTTCATTTCTTTAGGTATTTGGAAAACTAGTTTGGTGCTTTTATAATAAAAAGAAATTTACAAATTTAATTAAACTATCAGAACAATTTTGGAGTATGGAAATCTGTTCCGAGTTAGTAAAGCAGGAAATCGATAGTTTAAAAAAAATAAAATCCTTACAAAAATGTTTTGTTTATTCAGGAATAATGGTGTGCCCTTTCTTCATATTATCAACGTTTTTTGGAAAAAAATTACCTATTGGAAGTTGGAACATGGAAGATCAAGAAGTATTTTATAAGTTTGTGTATGCGGCTTATGCAGTAGTACTTTTTATGACGGCAGTGTTTGTTACCTGTTTTGATTGTTTATTTTTGGGCCTCTGCTTTCAAATTATAATGCAGTTCAAAATTTTATGCAACAGCTTAGAAAATTTAAGTGTGCAAAATATACGAAATGAAGAAGAATTTAAAACTCATTATCAGCAATTGCGTAATCATCTTCAATACCACAATTTTTTGCTAAAGTAGAGTGGTAATGTTTTATTAAAAACACTCTTTTTAAATATGATTATTTTATCCAGGTTTATCAAAGAGATGCAAAACTTATATTCGATTATATTTATGATACAATACTTAACCGTAGCGCCATGTATTTGTGCAGAAATGTGTTGTGCCTTCTCTGCGCAGTAAGTATATATTTTTTCTATTAAGTATTTTAGGCTGCGGTTACATTAGACATGGATCTGAGCTGTTCCATCCCAATCCGTTGCGTTTCGTACGGGTTAAATATAGCCACGGCCATAAGAATATACATGTGTGTTTTATTTCGTCAAGACGGGTCTAGGCGTAACGGAGCGGATCTGGATCCAATGTAACCACCGCCTTACGAAGACTTGAGATTTTCTCAAATTTGGAAATGCAGTTTCTAGTGGGTTTTGCTCACTTCTTTATCAAACCTGTGAGACTTTCACCAGCACATCCTCATTATTTCAATGCAGTTATCATGGGGCTACCCTACCAGCTCGGGCGGATTCAATTTTCACGGGGGCGGGGGTCATTTATTGAATAATAATGCGAGAAAACTGAAATTTTTAGTAATTTTAGTGTATTTGATCAGTTTTCTTCGTTTTTTTAAAATTAATCGCGTTGGGGGCAGTACCACCCCCTTATATTCACCCGTACTTGTAGCATCTCTTAGAGTCTAGTTTTTTGAACATAACCTCATCGTTTCCCTGATAACATTGTATAACACGACTTACACTTTATGGGATGCCATGCAAATCAATCCGCAGCGCAGTCTTATAATAATTATAAGGACTCATGGCAGTTAAAAAGAAAAATTTTCAGGACCAAAGCAACACTGAAAATAAGATATGGATTTACTTGTATTGTAATTATAAGCCAATTTGCATTTTACTGTATTCCAACAAGTTACTTGATGGATGAAGTAAGTGTTGAAAAATTGAATTAAATTAAATGTATAATATTATTTTGTTTTAGACAGCGACGGTTTCTAATGGAATTTATAATTCGGATTGGTTTTCAAAATATTTCCGGGAATTAAAAACTCCGATAGTTTTTCTGATTCAGGCATCTCAAAATGATTTACAGTTTAAGGCCTGTGGTTGGATACCTATTAACATAATCACTTTATTATCAGTAAGTAAACTATAAAAGCAATCTAAAATGTCGGCATCCAACGCCGTTTCTTGGGGAGGAAAGATTTTAATTTTATTTAAAATTTGTTTTAGGTCGTAAAAGTTGCTTTTTCGGTAAGTACTGTGCTCAAAAATTTAAACGACTAGAATTTTAAAATATTTGAGCACTAATTTATAATCTAATGGGAGGATTTGTTATTAGTATAGTGAAAATTGATATCAATAAAAAAAAACACAAAACATTTTTTAGAACTAAAACGCATAAATTTTACAAGTAAACTACTAAACTAGCTATATAAATTATCATTTTGCGTGGTACAATACAAAGTCGCCGTTATAGGTAAAATTTTTCGGGTATACTAATAATCAATTTTCGCAAACAACCGAAAATGTTCACCAAAGCAAATCTCCAATTCAAAAAGGCAAAGAAACAAAATTAAATTTGTTTACATAGAATAAAATTAATTTAGTATGTGTTTGGTTAAAATTCGGAAACCAAAATTGGTAACCTAACTTATAAAATTATCAGTTGCTAAGTAATTGATAAGAATTTAAAACAGATAAAAGAATAATGCTCGGTTTCAGAAAACATTTAACAAGCCGTTAAAATTTCTGGACGATTTCTATTGGCCGATCGTCAGCAATAAAATAAATGAACAAAGCAAAATTTACGCCGATATAAGAAGTTAATATTATATACAGGATGTCTCCGCGACCGAGCGCAATAAAATTTTGGTCAAAGTCCGTACCCTTAGGGGCTGTCTCTTTTAATACAATTTTTTGAATTTCTGCCTTCAAATGGCCATAGCACCAAAATTGTTGAGTTTTTAGTGTTAATGATTGAGGGCATTTATAAAGATAATTTCATGATAGAAAACCTAGATTATATCCCTTTATCGTCTACAATCCGCAGATTTCGAGTATTAAATTAAGAGCAGAATGTGATAAAGTTCGAAATTTTCGTTTCTTTGTTATTTATGAAAACTCAGTATCGTTTAAACGGAACGGTTTAACAAATATTTGATGACATATTCCAGACAGAAAATTTATAGGCCTACAATTTTAGTTTGGTAAAATTTTTTAAATTTTAATTTGTTCCAGAAAACTTGAAGTATTGCTTGTTGATATGCGTGCAATTCAGCCCTGTAACTAAGTTTTTGAAGGGAGGAGGATTCGTAGCTTATGAACGCAGGGACGGACTTCTATAATGATTTTAGAAAGTCTGGAGTCAAAAATAGCTTTTTGACGCTTTTAGTTTTTCTGAGGTGATTCGTACTCCCTTCTCTTTGTTACAGTCCTTGTGCAATTTACCACCAAATGCATAGTTATCATTTGACAAAAGCTATATTTAGTCGACTCTTTTCGTTGAATTGATAAAATTCTTGTCATTATACCACTTGCTTAATATGAAAATCCCTAGTTTACTTAAAGAGAATATAATTTATCGTTAAATTAGTAGTATTATCATATTATATTAATTCTTCCCTGCAGTTCCCAATCAATAGCCAGTTATGAAAGAAGAATACGTAAACCAAATTCCAAAGGATTTATTTAAAAAATCATAGGGAAATCAAAACCAGTTATCTTCTGCTAGACTCGAGATGGTGTGCGAGGGTAGGGGGTTGTTAATGCAGGGCTGATTACTATAAACCAGAACACTGTGTCAACAATAACAAAGATATTTAATCAAATTACTAAAGCAAACAGCAACAATCATGCATACAGGTATTCGACAATAATATAGGGTTTTCAGCTTCAAGCTTAAAGTTGCTACAAAATTGACATGGTTTTAAAATTGTTTAACAATAAATCGCAATAATAACCAATATTTACAAAAGCTAAATGTTAGTCAACATAGACTTCTTTTAGTGACCCAAATGCAGATTAACAATATACTTCTTCTTCTTCTGGCTCTCCATTCGTTTTGGAATATCGTCACATCTTTCGATGTTTTTAAATCCATTTCATTGGGGTTAATTAGTCCACATTTTGCTAACTTTGGTTCTTCGAGTTGTTCTTTCAAATCCTTCTATTGGTCTTCGCATCTTCCACGACTTTTTCCACATTTTCCTATTTAGAACTCTTATTCGCAAGTCACATATTCCCATTTCTATTAGATCGTCGATAATATCATGTTTCTATCTAATGCTCGGCCTCCTCTTCGGTCTGTTTAGATGTGGTATCCATTTCTTGAAACCTGAAGAGCTCAGATTACACCAATCAGACTTATAAAATAAAACAAATGAGTTAGATCCTAATTTTATCTCATACAAGGGGTGGTATTTTTTCAAATTACAGGGAAAGTCTGTTTCGACGGAGTATCGCAAGCCATTATCAGACTTTCAGTAAAAAAAGTCAGCGTCACAAATAATATCCTTAGACTTACTAGCTACAGATGAAGGCAAAGTGCTACGGAGTCTTCTCAGCATTGTTAAGGCTGACCGACGCATAACCATAAGGAACACAGTCCCTTAGCGAAACATTTAAGGGAACCCAAATGGCCACGGTTAGGATAGACGAATGTATGGTAGTACAGAGAAGGTCTGAAACAAGCCTAGGTTGAACTAGGCTTTGTTCAGCAGGAACATTGCAAAGTCACCCAAACCTTAAATTCTACTCAACTAACATAAATCCCGCGAGATAACAACCCCTCCCCAGCTTTTCCAAAGTTGATAGTAATATTTAAATAGAACCTCTCGTTGCTGTCAGTATAAGCCTGACTTGCGAATTATATCTGCCACGCAGTTTACTTGTGAAAATTTGTGCTTTTTAGTTCTGCAAAGAGTTCTATGCATTTCTTAGGTTAATCTATAAATACAGATAGGATTAAATTTAATACATCATAGAAATTAAATAGGATCTTATACAAGTGATTGAAGGGATACTTTTAAATTCGCGTACGAAAGTGTACCCACGACGTATCCGCGGGAACAACCTTTACACTACAGATTAACAAGTCACTTCAATCTTGAGTTGTACCTTATATATTACTTTATGCAACGGCGATCGATAAAGAACAGCGATCCCAAAATATTTGATAACAAAAATAATTACAAGGACGATAAACTGAACTCACGAAACTGATCCAAACTTCAAGTAAATCAGACACGATAAAATACCGAAAACGAAATTTGTAAATAAATGTTAGAAATTAACAAGTACCTAAACCTCAAGATTAGAGTGTCTTAATTTATCGCATTACACGTGAAAACAGTAAGTTAAATGTGCATTTATAATATTGCAGCGGCTGCACATTCTACGTCTACGCGCTGAAATGAATAATACAATTGAAATTTTGGTATTAGTAAGTAATGTAAATTGAAATGAAAATTTAAATTAGTAGATAATAATTTGGTGGTAGTAATTTGATACCATCATAACAAGATTAATAATTCTAACGTCTAGCAGAAGTCTGCCGATTCATATTTTATGCGAGATTTATATGCAACCGTTGGATTAAATCTAGTATTCTACTATACGAGAGAATGAAGAAGGTTATGCGTCTCAGAAAAGGTGTTATAAAACAGTACTTTATCTATCGCTGTTGCATAAATAAATTTTATAATATGTATATGCACTTTATATCTTCTAAGTTTATTGAAATAAATTTATTGCAAATAAAAATGTTCGTTTTAAATTTTTGCAATGTAAAACTCATGTAAAATGGTTATATGTAAAATATTCAGAATAGGATTCTCGACGAACCGCTTCAACGCCACTATATCTACGAGAAGAATTTTCTACAAAGCCCCCCCCCCCCCGTCATTAAATATCGTTACAAAAATGCAGCAGTTACATTTACCTTATTTGATATAATTTTTTTTATTATGATATCATGTAATATTATGAAAAATGTGTATAGTGCACTTTATCTTAAAGGCAAATGCACTGATATGATATGAGGAGACATCGTTTCGATGTACGAAACGATGATCATAAGCTTCAGTTTTACTTTTGCTTTTAATAAAGTAACTTTTTATAAAACGTTTGCATTATTTTAAATAAAGATCATTAATTTTAATTTTTAAAAAGATTATTTTTAAAGACAAACACGTATTGTAGCTTCTCCTGCAAATATTCCGTCATGCAACCTTGCACCTCCCTTCCTCTTAAATCTACATGCTGCAGGTACAAAATGATAAAAATTAATTTTTTTTTATTGACTCCATGATTATATTACAATCTGTCCGAGGACAATAAGCATAATTTTTTGACAATAAGTAATTGACATAGTGGAGAGCATGCCCATTGGCAGGCCTCTCTTTTCTTTTCTTGTTTTCTTGCTACTCGTTAACAAACGTAAAAAGCTATGACCCGGCAAATGGTCATAAAAAATTGAGTCTTCGGCATCACCTGCCGTTTTTCATGATCGTAGATGGAGAGTAAGTATCAGCTAGCTATTGAGAATTACCTCGCGTCGGAGAGACGGTGTTCTCCTAAGAGGTTCGTGGATTCTTAAAACAATAACTGACTTTGCTAAATAATCACTACCATGAGGGCGCCATGCCTCAGTAAAAGCTTTCGATGTGCTAGTAACTTATACTCAGACAAAAATGGAAATAAAAAATAAAATAAAAAATAGTTGGTTGAGATTAGAAATACACACTTTAATTGAAATGAAAATTTTAATAAACGTAAAACAATTGAACAAATTCTTGACCACACATATACAATTGTTATAACAATAAGAAAAGATGAAAATATTTATTTACAAAAATAAATCAACGAAATAATCCAAGACGCAAAGATGGGTTGAACGTCGTGTCATTCGGTTCGAATCAAGCATCGATACGAATTAAAATATCTTTATGAAAAGATGACGTGTACTATACGCCGTTAAACTGCACAAAGCAGGCAAGTAAAAAATTTAATGCTACTGAAGGTAGTCAAAAAATTGGTAAAACGAATTCATATTTTTAAATCAGCTACATTATACTGAAGGTATTTATCAAATTTAACAATTTTCGCATGAAACAATTCTTTAAATAACTTACGGTTTTTTGACGTTTGATTTTTGATTGAAAAGATGCTAGATCGGTGACATGTCTCCGTTCCTTACTATGGTTTAACAGAATTCCTGCTAGTAAAATTTGACCTAAAACAGTATTCAAGAAAAGTACACATGTAAAAAAATTGTTAATTAAATTATTAAAATATAGCTGTTATTTTGAAAGTGAAAAATATGTTGTTTAAATTTATTATCTATACTACCATATCTGCTGGATGTTGTGCATTGGAAATCGCATTAAAAATAAAGCACACCATAATTGGGACACCTTCAAGCCAGATGGCACCTCGAAAAACCAACTTGCAAGTAAAGTTGACTAAAATATTCTAAAGGCGGTACCATATGAACCTGTTGAAAAGCGAACTCGTCCTTAGGGGTTGTTAAGACATCCCTCTGGTTTTGTCCAAACGGGCGAGGTTGAAAGTATTGAACAAAAAAGATACCTCGTTCGGATGGGCGGCCATGTTTTTCCGAAAGTCCAGATTTGATTTGCACGGCCATGTTCCAATTTGGGTAGCGTCGTTAAAAATTGCAATATCCATAAAATAGATTATAGATTATTTGGTGTTGAAAAAAATGCCACCACACTACGCACTACATTAAACTTCATCTTTGTAAAATAATCTTAAGTGTTGAAAAAACATTAAAACTGATGAAAAATTAATAATTGTTGGAGCGCAAAATTTAAGCGTCCTGCTGCTATGAAACCATTTGTCAACTCCTCGTTGTACGTTCGATCATGCGTGATCGGAGAAACATTTTTAAAATAAAATCGATGGTAATTTGGTTGCATACTTGCAGGCGTTGAAATTTATAAATTGATTTAAAATCAAATGAATAAAAAAATGTTAAGAAAAATTAATTCGATGTCGGAAACTGAAATATATTTAAAAACGAAAATAAAACTTGTTGACAAAAAAGAATTTTGCCAACGCAAAATTCTATGTGACAAAAGGACGTCACATAACCCCCCCTGCCAAAGGAATAGCTGCATCAGCTATTGTAAGCAAAAATCAGCAGTCAAAAATATAGGGTAAGGCCAAAAATGGACATCGAGTAGGGCTCGGTAGATGTTAGAAAAGGTGTTGAGGACAAATACAGAAATTATATAACAAGCACATAAAAGGAAAATAAAAAACAAATAGGGGCTCAGTTTGGTGTAGTCGTTGACCACTGTTCTCGATTCGGTGGCTTATCCAGGTATGTTTTGGAAAAACCCGTTCAGTTTAATCCAAAAACACTTAAAGCGGATAAGCAAAAAGTCGACGAGTTGTTGACAGTACGAAACGTACCGTCTCAAAAATGCATAATGCTGATAACTCGTCTGGGGGCCAAGGAAAATCCAGTCCTTTTAAAGAGGCATAGGTTTATAGCTAAAACTAACTTAACTAAGAAAATTTACTTCCTGGTACAAAAATCCATTTGGAAGTCATGATGTGTACGACAAAGCAGCCAGAACTCGACCAAAAAAGTTTCTGGGGCCAAAGCGTCGGACACGTCACAAAAAGAAAGGCCGCTGTCTGCTCTTAAGCAAAAACTTCAGCGCCATGAAAAAGGTAGATGGGAGCTGGTACTCCTGATCAATAAATAGATCATCAAAAAAGCTTGACATCTGGGTGAATCGAAAAATTGAATCTAACTGGAAATCTCGTAGATTCTCAAATCCCTAAAATCTACGACTTCCCGAACTGAGGGTACATAAAAAATTGGAGTTGGCAAACAGGACAAAAACAGCAATAACAATAACACGAAAGAAGATTAAAATAATAACTTTTAAATCCTTAAAAATAAAGCACCTAGATCAAAGTATCTAAGATGGATATTAAAAGTTAGTGGCGATTGAAAAAAGATGTAAAATTGTAAAAATGTAAAAACGGTGTATAAAACAGTGTGATGGTATAAAAATTGTATATAAAAATCAAACATATGCAGTTAAAGAAATTTGTTCTAATGTGTATTCTTTAAAAATTAATGATTATTAGCAACGGAAAATGTGTGGCAGTTGATCGTAGCCGCCACGTTGGTCGCCAAATGTGACTTTGAAGTTTTCTTGCTACTCGTTAACAAACGTAAAAAGCTATGACCCGGCAAATGGTCATAATAATTGAGTCTTCGGCTTCACCTGCCGCTTTTCATGATCGTAGATGGAGAGTACGTATCAGCTAGCTGCTAGTTGTACGTTCGATCATGCGTGATCGGAGAAACATTTTTAAAATAAAATCGATGGTAATTTGGTTGCATACTTGCAGGCGTTGAAATTTATAAATTGATTTAAAATCAAATTAATAAAAAAATGTTAAGAAAAATTAATTCGATGTCGGAAACTGAAATATATTTAAAAACGAAAATAAAACTTGTTGACAAAAAAGAATTTTGCCAACGCAAAATTCTATGTGACAAAAGGACGTCACAACTGATTTATAAGTCTGTACTAATAACATTGTTAGGAAGGTACCAGGGTGCATTAAAAATACTGCGGAACACTTTTGATTGAAAGCGTAGGATCTTGGCAATGTTGATATCGCTTGCTGAGCCCCACAATTGCATGCCGTATGTACATATGGGCTTCAGGATTGCTTTGTACAGCAATAATTTATTATAAATCTATAAATGTGAGTTACAACCCATAAGGCAAAACATTGTGAAATGGGTGAGTCCCAACTGTAGGTGTTTTGAGCAGATATGATTGGCCCAGGTTAATCGCCGATCTAAGTTGAAGCCTAGATATTTTATTGTTTTTTGTACTGGGAGGATATTATCATACAGCACTACGCTTGGGCAGGTTCCTTTTCTGAGGGTATCTTCTTTAGGTGAAATTGCAGCTTTTTCTTCTTTTCTTTTTTCTTGCTTCTTCTTCCCGGTCCTCTCTTTCCTTCTACCTTTCCTTGTAGAATTATTTGTAGCAACCCGTATCGTTGACTATTTCTCATAATATGCCCTAGGTATTCTAGTTTGCGAGTTTTTATATTTAGGAGTAATTCTCTCTTCTTATCCAGTCTTTCTAGAACAGTCTGATTGGTGACACGGTCTGTCCACCGTATCTTCAGAATATGTCGGTACAACCACATTTCAAATGCTTCCAATTTTTGGCAAGAAGCTTCTGTCAAAGTCCAAGACCCAACCCCTGTTAGAATTTTCCGCTGATCCGCACCCCTAATGAGGGGGTGCCTAACGAAGAGCAAAATATTCCTCCACGTGAAGGTATGATTCCTCACTTTTATCAACGTGGGTACCCTAGATGTTCCTTTTTTAAGCCAGCTATTGGATGTTCTCGTCGGTTTGCGAGGGTCGCAAGTCCAGGTTACGAACTTACCCTGTAAGGTAAAACAAATGGTGCCCCCTCTCTCAGGGAAATAAAAGACGGTACTTTAATATTAATATTTAATGTCACAAATATGTATGGCACAAACAAAACAATGACAGCTGACAAACAACGGTGTCGTGAACCACAATTACCGGCTTCTGAGGGAAGCCAGCCAAAATTGAAACTCGGTGTGAAGCAGCCGACTCCACAAGGACACCTCGTGAACGAATTAAGTACAAACAAATCTCGTATAAGAACAATCGGCAATCCCACCCAAAAAGAATGTAAAGATATTATCTCACCTAGACGTCTGGGAGCTTACACAATATTGGCGACAGTACACACCCCTTTCAGGCGGATTGCCCACGGAATGAGTTCTTGACCCTCCTCCACTCGGCCTCCTTGGGAAGTACGACGGCACACCCCTCCACTGACTGCGCTCCAGCGACTCCCGATCTGGTGTTGGAACGACTTGGCTGGACCGATGACCACAACGAGTGTTTCCAAAATACTCTGGTCGGCTCGCACCAATGGTTATTCGTTGACGGAAAGATTACACCGTGGTTGTACAGCAAAAACCCAACAGGAACGACGAACGAAACGGGCACGACTACAATTATTGACTCCTGATCTGGTAACTCGATAACGGTTGGCGAGAGCACGCGCCGTGTCAAAGACTCCGGAAGCGTCGATTATCAAAAATTGAACTAAAAATCCCCGAGAGGGCGTCTCGCGATGCGCACGCACTAGGCTGCTATCAGCCGTCGATGGAACAAAAATATGGTGGCGGGCCAGCGAAGATAGATAATGGAAATCTGCACCGTACTTCCGTAAACGGCAATGAAAAGGCTCAATCCCACCTCCAACGCACTGGTGATTCTACTGAATAAAAACTGTTACCCAAATGTTAGCGTACACGGCAGTTTTAATGTATACTTCTAGCACGCGCGACAATCGACCCTCTCGTACCGCTTCCCGATCAAAATATTATGTCAAAACGCTTCGACTCGCGGCTCATTTCCGAACTTCCAAAAGAGGAAGTGGCTATTCTCCCATCTTAATTATTTTGAAATAAATGGCAGTGGTCAAACAACAAAACAATTATTGTAGGTTGATACATGACGAGTTCAAACGCAAGAAATCGTCATACCCCATACAAGAGCACCGGAAAGACAGAGCATCTCAGTAATTTCAACTTGGTTGTTAGTGATAAATCGTGACATCTGAACAGTTTTGACATTTTCAGAAATGCAGCTCTGGACTTCTCTATTCATGACTTGATTTCTATTGAGTGGTCCCATCCCCCATTAAATGTTGTCCCAAGGTATGTATATCTTTGTACTCTTTGTAATGGTTGCATATTCACTGTAAGTGGACTTTGGTGGTTATTCTCTTTTAATACTACGAGTATCTTGTGTGTATTTTGATTTTGTCAGGTTTAGTGATAGCATCGCTGACTAGCTTCCGCCAGTCTTGTCATTAATTCCTGGAGATTCTCCATATCGTTTGTTATTACCACCGTGTCATATCTTATATTATTTATGCATTCACCATTGATTTTGATGCCAATATTTATATCTTCCAGTGATTCTTGAAAAATTCGTTCTGAATACAGGTTAAATAGTAAAGAAGACAACACACACCCTTGTCGGACACCTCGCTTGATTATAATGTCTTCGGAAAGCTCTCCCTGGACTCTTATGGCGGACGTCTGGTTCCAGTATAAATTACTGATAATTCTTAAATCTCTATGGTCCAGTCCTATTCCTCTCAGAATCTCGATTAGTTTATCGTGGTTTACGTTATCGAATGCCTTTTGATAATCAACGAAGCAGGCAAAAATATCAGAATTGACATCTCTACGTCTTTGGAAAAGGACTTGGACACTGAACAGAGCCTGTTACGAAATTTTTTCACTTTCGCAACAACTTTGAATTTATTTAAATTCAAATAATTACATTTAGCAACATCTTTCGTAATGCCCTGTATAGCGAACGTGATTGACAGAAATTAGACTCGCGCATGCTAGTATGAAAAAGTCATGGGTGAACTCTCGAGCGAGCAGGTCGATTTTTGATGGGCGGTGAGGTGATTATGGTTTTTTGACATCTCTACGTCTTTGGAAAAGGACTTGGACACTGAACAGAGCCTCTATTGTACCCATCGCATTTCGAAAACCAAATTGTGTGCGGCCTAACGTGTTCTTCGCATATTCCAAAAATTCTTTTATGAATTATTTTCAGGAAGAGCTTAAGGATGTGACTCATGAGGCTGATGGTTCGAAAATCCCCGCAGAATTTAGCGTTTGATTTTTTTGGTAATAGAATAAATGTAGATTTGAGCCATATCCTTGGTATATGTCCACTAGAGTATATCTGATTAAATATCGTTGTTAACCAGGATATGCCTTAGTCGTCGAACAACTTAAGGAATTCCGCATGAATGCGTTTTGGCCCGGATGATCTGCCATCTTCAATTTGTGATATTGCCTTCATGACCTCGTCTGTTGTTATTGGTAGGTATTCCGAGCGATTTAACTCTGATAGGTGCTCTGGTCGATTTTCTTCAAAAAGTTCGGATATATATGATTTCCAAGTATCCATTTTCTCCTGTCTGTGGATTATAATTCTGTCGTCAGCAGTTTGCAGCGTTCCTGTTGTATTGGATTTATATGTTCCAGCAGCTTCTCTGACCCTTTTGTGAACATTAAACAGATAATACTGCAATGTTATTTTCACTCTTCACTTTATTTGACATCGGGACACCTAAAATAACGAAGTAAAACAATTTTCATAAAAAGGGGTTGTGCGAGGTATACTACGATAAGCCACTGGGTTTGATACGCTAACAGCAATTCTTAGTAACGTTAAATTATATGAAGCACAAAATTTGCATGAGATTTCGAATCCAAAAAGGTCGATAAACTAAATTTAAACCCGGTCAGATAATAATACATTTGATTTAATTTAAAAGAATACAAAAGTTTGAAACCAAAATGTAATATGAAAGCAAATAAGATCATAATAAAAATTGTCAAATCAAATTTAGTAATAAGAAATTTAAAAATTGTTAATTTATTTAGTTTTAGAAGTGTTAGTAATAATTCGTTAAAGTTGCACGAATATAAAGGTTTACATGACAAACGTAGTGAAATATTCCGAAGTGGACAACAGTTAATACAGAATTTATACTTACAATTAAAAATTTATCAAGTACTCTAAAAATTTTGGGTAACCAAGGGAGAAAAACAAAAAAAACAAAGGAGAATCCTACCAAGTGGTAAATGGGCAGACATGCTGATAGGCACTTCGGTAAAAATTAATAAAAAAACTCTGCCAAAGTACAAAAATTTTAGAAGAATCTAAAATTAAAAGAGTGATTAATATTGATTATACGTGGTAAATCAAATAAAAAGTGGAATTTACTTACAAAAGGTAAAAATTTATCAGAAAGTGCATCGACAAATTAATGGTATTTGTGTTCAAAATTGGTTTGGATCCAAAAGCAGATCTAACCCTAGGAACAAGCGGAAAAGCGAGGTTAATAATTCGAGTCGACGAAGCCGTGGTATAAAGCTGTCAACAGTGAGTAAACATAACTTTAATAAAACTGTTAAATTGCATATGAAAAGCGCGGTTATATTTAAAAGTGCAACGAGTTATAAAAAATTTTTACAATTTATTTGCTAATATTAATTGTTGGGGTAGTTATAATAAAAACATTGTTTAATTTATTTCATGTGTTCTATAATTAACTTATCATTTAAAATACATCATATTTACGAAAATATTGGATCTTTATTTGCGAATTTTTGTGTTCTTGTTTTGTTAACTCCGCAGATTAAAATAAAGAGGAAATTTCTCCAGAACTTACTTTGCAAGGTAAGAACTCTCAAGCAAATAAAAGAGCTTAGCCGATGCAACATTTCATTTAGTTATTATTTCATTTTTCCACAACGGAAGTTCCGTTTTCATTCATAATCATCAGAATTGCTATTGACGAGGTCAAATCCAGCCTTATCATAATATATTAATTGTCGATCCACTGTGGGGCATTGTAAAAGGCTCGACAACATTGCAATACTTTCTTTCAAGCTCTTCTATTGCCTCGCATTGTATTCTAAGCCATCCCTCTTTTGCTGCTCTAATTTCCCGTCTTATCTTTCTCTGAATGTCTTTATATGCTGTTTCGCTGGTTTTTAATTTTCTTTTTTCCTGCATAAGTTGTAGTATCTCTTTTGTCATCCAGGTTTTTCGTTTTTTATCTTTGTTTACTAAGTGCTTGTTTCCAATCTCTTGGAAAATCTCCGATAGCTCCTGCAGCTCCTTTCGTCTATATTATCTGACTCATCCAGCCTTTTTTGTTTCTCACCCATCAGCCTTATTATCGTCTCCTTTGTTTCTTGTTCCTTTAGTCTTCTCAAGTCCCATCGCCTTCTGATTGTTCTTCCTGAAATTTTCTTAAGTTTCATTCTAAATTTTCCGACTACAGGACAGTGGTCAGATGATATTTCAGCACCAGGATAGGTTTTAACTGATAGACAGCTGTTACGGAATCGTTTGTTCACTAGGATATAATCGATTTGATTTCTCACTGTGTTTCCAGCTCTATCTTGTGGTGAAATCCATGTGTATAGTCGGCGTGGTGGAAGTTTAAAGAACGTGTTTAAGATTACGTATTCTTTTTCTTTTGCGAATAGTTTCAACCCGTTCATTTCTTGTGCCTAATCCATAATCACCAACAAATTATCCGCTTTTTCCTTTTCCAATCTTAGCATTCAGATCGCCCATGATTATTGTCATATCGTGTTTATCAAATTGCTCTAGAATTCCTGACAGTGACTTATAGAATTGTTCCACTTCTTCATCTGACTTGTCAGCCGTGGGTGCATAGATTTGAACGATATTTAATTTTAGTGGAGTGCTGTTAATTTGGATGACTAACATTCGTTCTGAGACCGGTGTAAAATTTGTGATGTACCGCTGTATGTTTCGGGATATTATCATACCAACTCCATACCTGTGTTGGCCGTCATTACTTCCCGAATGGTAAACTTTGTAATCTGCAACAGTGCGACAACCCAAGCCGGGCCACCGCATTTCGCTGATACTGTAGGGCAGGTTTGCCTTTTTGGGGTAATCAAGATGAACAACTAAATATGATGAATACTTTTATTTATTGTAATAATATTAAGTTATCATTATTCGAAGTACAACTACAATACCACAACAAATAATCTTACGACTACAACTGTTGACTATTGATTAATTACTAATTACTAATTGCAATACTAGCAACTTATATTTATAACAACTATAATAACAAATGACTTACATTTTAATGCATGCTTGTAACCTACATAAATCCTAGACGCTCGTCAGCGTTTACCCAATAACTTAACTATAATTATTATTGCAATGTTATTACTTAACTATTTATTATTATTAGGTCACTACATACGAGGGTCAAGCTGAATTTATTGAGAATAAAAAATACGGTTAATATTTTCTAGGATTTTATTTTAAATATGCTCTAAGTAATTCCCTCCAACAATTTTACACTTGACCATTCTTTCTTTCCATTGCTTAAAAGCTCCCAACCAATCTTCTTTCGGAACACCTTCAAAATAAGTATGAACTGCGGTATCAATCTCTTCTTCAGACGAAAACCTTCTGCCCCGCAAATTTTTTTTAAGCCCAGAAAATAGCCAAAAGTCGCACATTGCTAAATCAGGTGAGTACGGCGGATGTTCTATGACTTTTATATTTTTTTCAGCCAAAAACTGGCGAGTTATAGCTGCCGAATGGGATGATGCATCATCATGGTGGAGCATAATTCCCTTGGCTGGAACTCTACTGAACACATCAGGTAAACATTTTTCAGTGTACCATTTAGCTGTAACTGTCTTTTGTCCATCTAGCTTAATGGTATTTACTAGGCCCGTACTTCTGAAGAATACCGCATACATAACTTTTTTCATAGCTCGCTGTTTCTTGATCATTGTTGGAGTTTCCTCATCTTCGTGAATCCATACACGACTCTCTTGACGAGTAGGTATGTCGAAAAAGGAAATATAAGTTTCGTCACCTGTCACGATTTTGGAATAAATTTGGTGTCCGCCATTATTTAACAAATTTAGAGTTTCATGGCAAATTCTTACACGCTCTGCTTTTTGGAAATCAGAAAGGTGATGCGGCACAAAACGACGGATCACTTTTTTTAAATGCAGGTGATCGTGTATGATTGTTTTAACAGCTGAGGATCCAATCTTGAGTTGATGCTCTATTACCCCATAAGTGGATTTATTGTCCTCTTTAATTATTTTTTTAACAGCAGCAATGTTTTTGTCGGTAACAGCGGTAGAAGGACGTCCTGCACCTTTTTGATGCTGAACGGAATTCCTTTCGCGTTCAAATTCCTTATACCATCGGTAAATTGTAGCCAAGGAAGGTGCTTGTTCACTAAAAGTTGAATCTAAACTCTCTTTGCACTCGTAAGCGCTTAAATCTTTTTTAAAATCATAATAAATCATGATCCGAAAAAGCTCTCTTGTTAATTCCATGTTTTCACTTGCAATGTCACTTTAAAAAATTAGTAACTTGAGTTATAACGAACGTATTTTCAACTTCTAAACTTCAAATGACAGATAAAGAGTTTCTCTAAATAATACCGTATGTTTTATTTTTAACAACTTACTAGATCTATTTTATTCTCAATAAATTCAGCTTGACCCTCGTATTAGGTCACCACAATACCCATTATATTTATTCCGATAGTATTCTTTTCCTCGATGGTATTGTGAATTTTTCCTGCTTGGAAAAATCCAGGTGCATATTTTAATAGGTTCTCGCCCTATTTCCAGGGATGTTATTTTCTTCTTTCTTTTATTTATTGTTATTTCTGTACAGGGGTTTCGCTGAATGACGACCCGGGAAGCCCTGTAGGTTCTTCCCTTGCCGGATCTCGGGCTCCGAAGTCCATGATCTGTACGTTTATCAATTGTGTCTATAATTTCCACTTTGACTTTTCTTAGGATTATAATGAGTTAGTTCCCGTTGCTTTCCACATCGCAGTTTTACCCCCGTTTGAATCGATATGGGATTGTCGCCGGTTACTATCTCGTAATATTTAAAAGTGTTTTGAATTCCCATTTAGGCCGCACTTGGTAACCAATTGTCTTGAAGTATCTGCAAATATTTAAAACGATCCATAATACCGTCGATTCTGAGTGGAAATACAACCCCAAACAAGGACATGCAATGATATTTACTTTGACGGCATTGGAGAGTAAAAAAATGAACAAGTTATCATTAAGAAATTTGAATAAACGTGCTTTCATTGAGAAACGGAAAATGGCACAATGATTATGTCATTTATAAAAATAAATATTGTGTTTATGAAAATCTTGTTAATTATAAGTGTTTGCAAAAATTTAGATTAGTAAAAAATTGTTAAAATTAGATTAGTTAGTGTTTAATGTGTTACGAAAACAATTTTAAAATAATAAAATAGGGAGGTGATGGTTTTGGCAGAAAAATTTTCCCTGCTTGAAAACTGGATTATTATGCTTAGTTACCAAATTTATTTACGAGGAAGGAGATAAATTTTGTGAGCTGAAAATTGGATAAATAAAAGGATATAAAAAGTATCCTAAACGGTATAAAGTAAAGTGAATTAACCGTAAAAGGAGATATCAGTGTATGATATAAGAATTTATTGGTGACCTACCAATTGGCATATAACAATTAAGGAATTATTGTGATAATATCATGGAAGTTGATTAATGTATGGTAATGAATATTATGAAATGAACAAAATTTAAACTGGATCAAAACAACGATAAGTGGAGCAAATTTGTTGGATGAAACTACCAATGAGTGGAATTTACACTGAAAATACTGCAGCTGAAAAGTGACATTGGACAATTTAATAATTCAGTGACGTGCTTAAACATGGTCAGAGATTTAATAATTATTAACCGTTAATTACTTGATTTAACTTTTCTTTAAGAAATTTTGTAAAATTAGTTATAGGGCGCTTGCGTAAATTTAATTGTTTCAAGAACAACCATTGACAAAGTTTTATAAGATTTTCATAAAAAAATAAATCAAATTGTCATTGAAACTTTATTTTCAATTCTATTAAATTAAATAAATTATATTGAACGGGGAATCTTGTTCATTTTTTTTATTTATTTGGTGCAGTTAAGAAAATACAGAAATTCTGATATTTAAATTCAATAAAAGCTAGCTGTGGAAGTTATCGAGCAAGGTAAGGGCAAATATTAAGGACTAGTGACATTGCAGACATTTCCAGTACATGCTTAATCGTACTCCGTAAATTTTTAGTATTAACCTCTTCATTGGCTTTACGCCACACCATGGTTCGTCCGTCAGGATTGTAGATGTTATATTTGCTCTCGTCTGCAAATATAACGTTGTTCCACAACGCTAAGTCTTTTTGTATGTCCTCTTTGGCGAAAATAACACGTTTCTTCCTATTAACTTCACTTACAAAAATGGCTTTTTCTAGCCACCCGGCCATTGTACCCTTCTTTTTTTAAAACTTTGCGGATTGTATCCAAATCCACACTCTTTCCTAATTTGTGTAGCACTTGAGTTTGCAATTTAGGCGCACGAATTCTAGGGTCTTTCTTAAAATGCACTTCTCATGTCTATGAGTTAATTTACGTGGACGGCCACGTTTCTATTTGAAATCGATCCGATCTTCTTTCTTAACGCGCTTCATAATATCCGCCACAGTAATACAATATATAGCGTCCTAGGACTTTTTCTGATATAATATAATTGCAATTGCAGCTATACAATGATTAAACCCTTATAACTTCTGTCTGTGGTTAAATATTTTTTTACTTTTTTGTGTTCATAGGCGACCTTAAGGAATACTTGATCAAATGTTAAGTAGAAACCGCTGTTTTCTTCCAAAATTACTTCAAAAAATCGAATTATATTGAAGTTAATGCAATATTTTTAAGTGTGCGAGGACTTCTCCGAGTAACGTATTTTAAAATTTTAGAACCTTGGTGATCTTCAACAGAAAATAACAAATAATATTGAATTAACAAAAAAAAATTAATAAAATATTGAATAATTATATTGTGCTTTGTCCTTGAAACTTTTTATCAATAGTGGAAATACGTTTTTCATCCAAAAAAGGTTTTTCAGCATCTATAATTGTTTCTAGGAATTCGTCATCTAAATCTACGTGATAAATTTTCACTTTACTGTTGATTTCAAAACTAGGACCAGCAACACAAAATATTCGTCGATTCTTTTTAAATAAATACATTTCTAAATTAATGTGCGCTTTAAATTTATTGGTAACATTATTATCTTTTATGTAAGTATCGAAAGCTTTTACACTTGTGCGACATTTCATTTCTACCATAAAATTATCCGAAATGGCATCTGGAGAAGCACCTAAATACGGATGTTTCCGAGACAACAACAAACCCACCGAATAAAATTTAGTTTTCAAGTGCTCCGCCACTACATCGATTACTTTCTTTTCCAACATTTTCCTCGTTGCATTGTCAGCGTCTCACAAATTTTTAGGCTACCAATGACAGATTCTACCAATGTCCCTGAAGGTTTCTTGCAACGAGCTGCTTCGTACAGCCTTGATGCCGTAATGCGTCCATAATGCAGTTCGTGCCAGAGTTTATTAGCGCTTTGTTCTACTGTTGCTTTGCATGCTTCTTGACAGTCTACTTCTCTCATATTCTCTTCAGTTCAGTTCAATCTTCTCCAGTTTCCCCCCAATCACTCAAGAAACGGTATAACAATTGATGGATGCCAAGTTTGCTCATCGATGTATCCGCACTATAGCATTTTAAAAATTCCCATTGAATGCCTTGCTGTAGTCCAATTTCCACAAATACTTTTATAAAGGCATCACCAGTTAGATTCGCAATTTTATGCACTTTTGCTTTTCCAATTTCTTCCAACGTGAGATATTTTATGGTAACTTGGATTTTCACCAATAACATTCGACATCGGTAGGGACTGATTCTTAGATTAGTCGGTGAACTCACATTAAGAATGAAATGACTTGTTTACAACCACCTATCAATAATAATTTGTTTATATAAAATGAAACAACATTCTCACATTATAATGAAATTTATTTGATTACATCTACGTGAAGTGTACTTTTATGTCAGATTTTCTTATTTACATGCATTATGTCTACGGCTACCCATTTGAAACAAATGCCATATCCAAATCATTTTGAATATGATGCAACTCCGGCATACATTAGTTCTTACTTTTACTTACGCGAAAAAGCTGCGCAATCAAGAAAAGTAACGTCGATAATTCCACTCAGGGTCAAATTTTGGCGTTTCGACCAATCAGCGTGCGTTTATTTTACATGATACTTATACAGATACAATTCGTGCACTACTAAAATATTCAAATAACCCTATGTAAAATTGAAAAATTTGAATATTGTGAATATTTTTTATTGTACCCTACCAGAATATCGAATATTTGTAGTAATAATTCATACGTAATAAATAATATTCGAATATTAAAATTTATGTAGTCGAATATTATAATTTATGAAGTGTTTATGTCTAACGCACTCAACAGATGCGATTTAGGAAACCGGTGCAACGCGTTAGTTCCAACCCGAGCAATCTTAGCAATCTCGTTGCTAAAACCTGTACTCGCTGGATCTTTGAGTATTGTCCTTATCCTTGTGCTGTATCATGCGATAATTCCACTCAGGGTCATATTATGGTCATTTCAACCAATCAGCGTGCGCTAGTTTACATTATACAGATACACGTTATGCATCGGCGACCCATATCCGCTGATACAGAGAGCCCTTGGGCAATATCCAATTATATTGATGCCCTATGTAAATATCCTATATATTGTCGTGTTATCTTTAGCATTAGGGGTAGGTCTAACGTAATTGGGTGTTTTTCAGTGAAATGCTAATATCGTGATAGTCATTTCGAATAGCATGAGAATAGATAAGAACTTGCACCTACAGTTTCTTGATACTCCGTTGATGAACTGCTTGTTTCATTATACCTGAAAGATAACAAATGTGACTATTTGTGCTTTCCCAGACATCTTATCAAATAGAGGCTTTCCCAGACATCTAATATCTATAGTAAAAAGTTTATACAAACACACTGCAATAAAAATTTTTAACAATGACGAAGATACAGAACTAATCAGTATCAATCAAGGAGTTCGACAAGGGTGTTGTTTGTCTCCAATATTGTTTAACTTGTACATAGATGATCTGATGAAAACCTGGAAAGAGACGGCTCCACAAGGCATACACCTCGGTCAAAACAAATACCTCAATACAATACTATTTGCAGACGACCAAGCATTGATTACAGCCACAGAAGACGATCTGCAAAGAGCTGTGTATCAGCTAAATATCTTGTCCAGCAAATATAACTGCGAAATATCTGTAGGAAAAACCAAAATAATGGCGTTTAAAGGAAAAGATCCTATTAGGTCTAAAATATATATAAACAACGCTTGCCTGGAACAGGTTTCGCATTTCAAGTACTTGGGTTGCGATGTTTCTTACGAATATGATGAGGACATAGCAAAAAAACTAAATACCTTCCAGAGAATGTGTGGAACCATTACACGAACATTGGGAAAACAATGTAGACAAGAAACGCAGCTAAAGTTCTACAAGGTCATGGCGGTTCCCACCTTGCTGTATGGAAGCGAAACTTGGACGATTACGACCAGGCACGAAGCTAAAATAACAGCAGCAGAGATGAAATTTTTGCGATCAGTCAAAGGATGTACATTGCTAGATATGAATAGAAATGAGGATATCAGAGAGGAATTGCAGATCTTTTCGGTGAAAGACAAGGTTTACGATTATAAACGTCAATGGAAGGAGCATGTGCAGAGAATGGAAAATCAGCGTTTGCCAAAGAGTGCCATGAAATATGATCCAAGGGGGAGAAGAGATGTTGGACGTCCAAGGAAGAGGTGGGCTGATTAGAAATCGGAACAGGCCTGCGGCCTACACCGTGAAGCAGACGACGACGACTATTTGTGCAAAGAGATGTAATAAAGGTTATGTAAGGGACAAAAGAGGATTTAGTTGTTTTGATTATAAATAAGTTTGGATTAAATAAAAAATAAAGTTTATTTGTTAAAGTGTTGGGGAATATTTAAATAGTTGTGATGTTTGAAGCGAGTGCGCGGATTGATAAGGAATTTTGGTGGGACCAAGAAAGAAAAATAGAGAAAGTCGAGTTCCGTCCATGTAAGAGTGAGGACGTGATTTTAAGTCGAGTTCTGTCCATGTAATAGTGAGGACGTGATTTTAAGTGGGGTTCCGTCCATCAAATAGTGAGGACGTAAATTTGAGTTCAGTTCCGTCCATCACATAGTGAGGACGTAATTATTGGGTCTTGTTCCGAAGGTTGGAACGTTAACACGTAGTTGGAGAGAAGAGACGTGATTTTTGATTGAAAATTGGAAAATTTGGGGACGATCTACACGTCCATGATAAGATTGGAAAATAATTAATAGTTGAGTTGGGAATTGTATTGAAAGTTTTCGCGTATAAATCAAGATTAATTAGCTCAGTTTACAAATACGTATTAATAGTGAAATAAAAGGAAAATTAAAATTGTTGAAATTTATGAAAATTTTTGGAACCATTGCAACTTGGTATGGTCGAGGATATTGATGGTTATGTTTTTCGAGTCATATAAAATAGGAAAGTTTATTGGAAATCCAACCTACCTGAACGTTCACCCAGTCAATTGGCAATATTCGATCGATCAACTATACATCCTGGAATTCTTCGTGTTATGGGATCTGGTTTTACACTTCAACACATCTTCCTGGTTGCCCGCTGTACGTCCTACATCGAATGTGCACAAACAATCGGTAAGAGTTGCGTATACGCTTTTCGTAACATTAAGTTCGCGCGTGATTTAAAATTTTGGGGTTTATTAAACATTTTAGTATTAGTTAATTTCTTGTAAAATTTGATTTAATCTTATAATGAAAATTTCTCTTTTGTCTTTATTGAAATTTCTGTTTATTAATAAATTACATTCTTGTTGTACAGTAGTTACATTTGGTTTGATTTAATTACAGCAGTAAGTAAAAGAAAAAGAAATAAGGTGCAAGGTATAACAAGTTATTATTTGATTTTATGAAAGTTATTTAATAAATACAATTTGATTGAGCATCACACTGAATTAGCGACCCACCTTTGACCCTGAGAGTTTCTTGCATTGCTCGCCGGTGCATAATTAATTAAGTGCCTTGTCGTCGTTCTCGCTGTAGAAGTTAAAAGTTGGGAATTAACAGTAGCGATACATGGCAATATATTGTACTGATCTTTAGTAATGTTTAATATCCAGTACCCTTTTATGCTTACCTGGCTAGCTCAAATCGGCAAGACCCTTAAAAGTTAGGGAGTTCTAAGGTTATGTTTAAAATTGGTATGCGGCAGATAAATACTTAACTGATTTGTGACCAATCGTCAAATTCTGAAAGATAACTTGCTCTTTTGATTCAATAAAAGATGTATTTAAAGTAGAATAAGTTTCTATTAATTCAAAATAAATCGCATGTGATATCGCACGTGATGTGATGTGATATGTAAATAAATGTTTACAAATAAATCCAGATCGAAATCTGTACCCAAAAGGTTTACAAATAAAATAATCAAAATGCAAATCGAAGATTATTCTTTCTTCCTTCTTCTGCTTAATGATTTATTACCATTAAGGCTTTTCGTTGTCCAATTAACGAGTAAAATTTTATATCTAAATGTTTATTGTCGTTGCGTCGAAATTATAAAAAAAAGGAAAAAAAAGTATTGAAATTTTCTAAATAGGATAAAATAATCAATATATAAATGTAGGAAAAATAAATTAACTTGCGCCTCATATCACGAAAAATAAAAGCGTGTGGCGTTTATAATGTCCCATATAAATAAAAAAAATAAATAAAAAATTTTTTTAAAAAAAAGCTTTCATTAAATGAAAAATATTAAATAAAAATGTACTAAAAAGGAAAAAAAATAATTGAAATTTACTAAATAGAATAAAACAATCAATATATAAATGTAGGAAAAAAAAATTAACTTGCGTCTCATATCACGAAAAATAAAAGCGTGTGGCGTTTATAATGTCCCATTTACCCACTTTGGGGGGGCATGTCGCCAGCTTTGCATTGTCTGTAAGTAAAGCGAAATCTGCAGTAATGCTGAAATGTTTACGCCACACGCTTTTATTTTTCGTGATATGAGGCACAAGTTAACTTTTTTTCCTACATTTATATATTGATTATTTTATCCTATTTAGTAAATTTCAATTATTTTTTTCCTTTTTTGTACATTTTTATTTAATTTTTTTCATTTAATGAAAACTTTTTTTAAAAAATTTTTTTTATTTATTTTTTTTTATTTATATGGGACATTATAAACGCCACACGCTTTTATTTTTCGTGATATGAGGCGAGTTATATATTCCAATAACTAATAAAATAATTATATAATCCTGGTAATTTTCCGATAGATGATGTAACAGGAAATACTAATATTGTAATTGTTTATCCATTTGTCAATTTAGCAAAAGGAAGTCTAGAATGTTCTAGAATAAAAATTCCGCTAAATAAACCATTTTGAAAAATACATAAAAATCAATGTTAATAAAAATTTCAGGCAGTATTGTTTAAGTCGTCATAATGTAACTTTAAGTCAGTATTGTATAAGTCTAGATTTAAGGTGTATCTATGTCCATTTTATAATTCAAGAAATATAATCATTTTTGTGGAAATTAAAAGTTAAATAAAAAATTTAAATCAAGAAAATTTAAGTGTTTTTAATAAATTAGTGTATAAGTTCAACGTATATAACTGGCGCAGTCGTTAAACGGATCCGAATTTTTTGGAAAAATGGAACAAAAATCGTCCTAAAATTCCAAAAACCACGGAAAACTGCAAGATTTCAAATGGAAAACAAACAAGAATCGTTGTGAACATTTGGAATCAAACCCTAGTTTAAGAAGAAGCAAGTGGACAAAATCGCCACAAGCAACCCTAATTTTAAGAAAAGGACCCAACAGCAAGCCAAAGGTAGACAAAAATCGCTGCCGATAACGTAAGCTGTGGACCAACCAATTAATTTTAAGAAGAACGTGGACAAAAATCGCCACCCTAATTTTAAGAAAAGGACCAACGACCTGCAAGCAACGTAGACAAAAATCGCTACAAAAGCAAGCTGACCGTTGACCGACTAATTTTAAGAAGACATATGAAGAAAATTATTAAACGTGAGTAAAAGCTCAAATTTAAAAATTCCTTATCCTAATATTAAAACCTAATTAATTAAAATAATTTGAATTAGTCATATACGAAAAATAATTTAAACAAAAATTTTTACATTTTAATAAATTAAATTACATCACGTAATGATAAATACTTATTCATTAATTCTATTTTTAAAACCTAAGTTAAATGAACTAGCATTTCTGCAAGTTATTGTAAACGACACCCGGAAATAACGAAGAAAGCATAAACTCGATACAATTTTATAAATTTAAAAATCAAATCCAAAATAAAATGTCAACCTTCCATAATTTTAATACGTCTCAACAAACTTCACATTTCCAAAATTTTAGACCAAATAGTTTAACCATTCATGTAAATGATAATTATGATACGACAGGACGTAATCTGACATTTATATGCATTCCGGAGATTCAAGCAAAATTTTTAATCGAAACATTCAGTGAATATAGTCTAATAAGTCCAGAATTGGCTTTAAGATGTTTCAAAAATTACATAAAAACTGAAAATTTCCAAATTCAAACCTCGGATAAATTGTCACAACAAAACAAAATTTTATATACCCCGTTACCTAAAATCTTCAAAAGTAACGAAATATGCAAATTTTACATTTCTAAGTTTTCAGAAAATTATGACGGTTTAATAGGACGAAATTTATTACGTCAACTAAAAGCAATACTTAAATTTGGAGACAGCATTTTAGAAACACCCCAAGCAAAAATACCATTTTTTCATACTTTGTTCATGAAAACCTCTAACGTAAAAAATTTAAACACAATCGAAAATTATCATTTATCACGTCCACGTAAACCTATCAATTCTTTAGAATCCACAAATTTTAGAGAAAACAAAATTTTTCAAAAAATTAATTCAACTACTGATCTTATGAACGCACATGTCACAAACTTTCCAATTAACCAAAATTTTAGTCAAAATCAATTTAAAATTCAAGAACCGGTCAAAAAATGTAAACCCCTAATAAACAACAATGTTATCGAATTAGGAAACCAAATTTCAAAATTATATAAAGAATATCAATTAGTTAAACAAAATTTAGAAACAGCACGATCAGAAATTGATAAAAAGCATAACGAAATTTTGATGAACCAAATTCTTAGAAAATTAACTTTACTGCAAAAAACAATTTCAGAAAATAAAAAATTAAGTCAATTAAGGGAACAAGAATCACCAATTCCATTAGAAGAGCAAAATTTTAGAACAAACAACTATCAACAAACACCCAATCAAAATTTCGATAACTCATTTCGACTTGAACCGAATTTTCAAAATTCTAATTTTCAAAATTTTAACAAACCCTTTGTATTTAAACCGAACTCCAACAGAACTTCATTTAAACCTACCCCAATGGAAGTAGACAGCGGTAGAACGAATCTCCAAAGGTCACATCATTTAGAACCGACAAATTTCCAAAAACAAAAACCGGTTAGAAATTTCAAATACATAAACAAAATTTCGACAAATAATTACAAAAGAAAAAATTTTAGAAAATTCAAATTATCTTCAAATAAATTCCAACAAATCTTCAAAAAACGAAATCTAGTTAAAAAACTCAAATACTTAAATAAAATTTTGATTAATAACAATATGGGAAATCATTTTAAAAATTTCAAATTATTTACAAACAAATCACAGCAAATTCTAAATTGCAATAACCAAAAACAAAAAAATTTAAAATTCCAAGTTTCAAAAACCAAGCAAATAACAGGACAAAATTTAGATTCAACAAAATTAGAAATTGATGATTCAAATAAAAATACTAGTATCAGTCATGCTGACCGTTCAAAATTAAAGTCTAGTGACATTGAAACAAATAATTTATTGTTGAAACTAAATAATTCTAAAATTCTTGATCAAAGTTATAAAAAATTAATAATGCCGAAAAGAACAATATCAAAAAATCAAATTTTAAAATCACCCCAATTAACGAATTCACATATTTAAACCTAATAAATTTCCAAAAACAAAATTTAAATAGAAATTTTAAATACGTAAATAAAATTTCGGTTAATATTAACTATAAAAGAAAACAGTTTAGAAATTGCAAATTAATTTCAAATAAAGCACAACGAATTTTCAAAAATGGCAACCGGAAAAGGAAAAATTTTAATAACCACTATATTGACCAATATTCACTTTTACCTCCAAAAAAAAAAAAACCAAAACAGCAATTTTCTTTTTCATACAATTCCACAATATTATATGATTTTAAATAAATAACATAAAACTTAAAAATTTCAAATTTTCAAAAATCCCAAAATTTCAAATTTACATATAGATTTACTCGATTATACAAACAAGCATATTTAATGATTATAGATACATCTACCAAACTGACGCAATTATTTAAATTAAATTCCAAAACTCGATTAACAGTAAAATAACAAAATTTCTTCCTGGACTTTTATCCAAATTTTTAATATGCAATCTTTTTATAAACCAATTTTACCCTTTAGAAAACAATATAACTTCATAAACCTTACATTTAATAACATCCTTGTCAAAAATCAATATAAACAAAAATTTATAAAATCAATCGAAATCAAAATTTAACTTATCAACAATTTCTTTTTGATGTCAACAATTCTAAATTTAATAAATAACTTTCGAATAATCAATGACTTGTTAAATAATTTGGAAATAACAATTAATTTTGCAAAAATTGATGTTTTTCATAATTAAATAATCACACTTATGAACCTTTTAAAATAAATGAAACTTGTAAACAATTAATTACTATTTGAACCAAATTTAGAAATTATCTTACTATTTGAAAAATTTTTATTAATATTAAAATTTATTCAAAATTAAATCAAAACACATTTTTATTCGATTTTCCAATTATTGAAATTGAAAAATATGACTATCTTCAAATTATCTTTTACCAATTCCTAGTTCCAAAAATAATTTAAAATGATCCTTCAAATTCAAATTTCCTTATGAGCAAAATTACTCCAACTTCGAAAAATATGTCAAATTAAACCATTAAATTAAACAACATCAAAATTCGAGAATGGAAAATGGATAGTGATATCAACAAAACCGATAATTGAACATTCAAAAGTGAAAAAAAAATTAAAGTAAACATTTTTTAAGGGAACATATGTGATCGAAATTAACCAATCTCCGCGAATTAAAAGTAAAGGACATCAAGTTACAAAATTCGAAACAAAAATTTAAAACCTAAAATTCTTCGAAGTATTTGACAAAGGAACTTGTAGTGTTAATTTAGAAGTGAACTCTCTGAACTGTCCACAGTCGATTTAAGTGAACTAAACAAAATTTAAAGTGAAAGGATTCGAAAAAAAATTTTATTTTACAGTGATACAATTTAAAGTGTTTGAACGATTTTAAATTGTTTTGTTATTCTATTTTATCATTTTTATTCATTGTTTATTGTTAATTATAAAATCTTCATTTATGTAAAAAGGTATAGACATTATCAACTTGGAAATCAAATTACAACGTCGAAACGTCATCGAAATGGACACTGCTGAAAAATTAGTCACCATAAAGTTCCAAATTTTTCATCTAAAGGGGGGAGAAGTTATATATTCCAATAACTAATAAAATAATTATATAATCCTGGTAATTTTCCGATAGATGATGTAACAGGAAATACTAATATTGTAATTGTTTATCCATTTGTCAATTTAGCAAAAGGAAGTCTAGAATGTTCTAGAATAAAAATTCCGCTAAATAAACCATTTTGAAAAATACATAAAAATCAATGTTAATAAAAATTTCAGGCAGTATTGTTTAAGTCGTCATAATGTAACTTTAAGTCAGTATTGTATAAGTCTAGATTTAAGGTGTATCTATGTCCATTTTATAATTCAAGAAATATAATCATTTTTGTGGAAATTAAAAGTTAAATAAAAAATTTAAATCAAGAAAATTTAAGTGTTTTTAATAAATTAGTGTATAAGTTCAACGTATATAACTAGGCGCAAGTTAATTTATTTTTCCTACATTTATATATTGATTATTTTATCCTATTTAGTAAATTTCAATTACTTTTTTTCCTTTTTAGTACATTTTTATTTAATTTTTTTCATTTAATGAAAGCTTTTTTTTAATTAATTTTTTTATTTATATGGGCATTATAAACGCCACACGCTTTTATTACTTTTCTATTTACGTAGTAAAGGAAAGTATTGTTATCGAGTTAAAAAAAATTTTGAGTTAGCATTTTTCCCATAGTCTATGAGCCCATACGAATTGTTTAAGACCAATTTTGGAATGATGTCCGGATGTGTGTGTGATGTGTGATGTACATATGAAGTGTGATGTATGAAGTGTGGTGATTCTATCGTCAACGTTTTAAGACAAACGCGTGCACCAATTGAGTTGAAATTTTATACACTAGTTTGAAGTAACTGTCTAAAGAACTGATTAGATTTTGGTTGAAAACCGTTCATTTTTAACCCCTTTTTTAGGGGAATGAAAATTGCTAAAGAGCATTGCCGCTTCCCGGTGGAACATATGAGATTGAAACTCATATCAATCGAAATAGATTATTTTTCCGCATCTTATGATACCCCACACTTGATATTTCGCTCTTAAATTATTGTTAAAATGCAAAAATAACAGAAGCGCTGTTAAAAAAGTATGTTTTGCCTTGGATAATTCTGATCCAAGTTTTTATCCAAATTTTGTATTAAACACATTTAATTTGAGCAAATCACTCACTCACTCATTCATAATTTAGTGCGTATAGCTACGAGGGTCGTGGAGAGTTGAAATTTTGCATACCCGTGTGGTTTTACGAGGATTGAACGGGAAAATTTTCCCGTTTTTCATGGGACGTAACGGAGGGGGTGAAATGGCGCTTCAAAGTGGTCACAAAATTTCGGCATTCACTTTGGAGAGTTGAAATTTTTCAGGAAGCTCCGGGCGGTGGGCGAGGGGGCGAAACAATTTTTTCTTTTTCGAAATTTTTTTCCAGCGCTTGGCAAGAGGGCTCCTCGCGGATTTTTGTATCTTGTAAAGAAGGAATATTATGCTCACTTATGATTTATTTTCAGAAATTTACTTTTCAAAAATCAAACATCATAATATTGTTGGAGTACTGTTGGTTGCCTAAACAACCAACCAAATTTATTGTTAATTAAAGGAAACTGAGTTAAAATTACAGTTTGCTAATTTTTATTAGGATACATTAAGGTAGATGACAATGGTGAAATAACCAATTCATTAAGTTTTTGTCATTACGGCAGGAAGCTTGTTCAAGTTTCAGGAAAGTTGTCTTTTGGACCACCAATCCCCGGTGTCTTTCAGACCACCCGTCCGGTCTTTTCAGACCACCCGTCCGGTCCTCTAGACCACCATCCCGTTGTCATTTAGACCACCGCCCCCGACCGACCGTTATCCTGTATTCCGATCCGAGCTTTCCTTTAAATTGCTTACGATTCTAGGCGATTTTTCCAGTTACCAAACCTTCTTTTGGTTACGATTCTAGCCGAAGGAAACTTTCCGATTACACCAGCAACAAGCTTACGGATCTAGGCTTCTAGCTGAAAGTATAATATAACCTATAACAAACTACTTTCCGAGACTGCCCCTTACCTGTTCTCAAAAGATTCAATCTGCTCCCGTATTTGAAGTCAGCCACTGGCTTCCTCCGTTTCCGTTTCCGTAATTGGATCTTCTAATCTAAAAAGTTCAGTAGTCACTTCGAGTAGTTTCATTCTTCCGTTTGTTTTAAAAATTCAGTAACCTACCTTAAGTAATTGCTGAGTTAAGATTAACCGCCACCAGAAAAATTCAGTTTCATTTAAGCATAATAAAACCACTTAAAAATACAAACTCCGATAATTTTCAAACATAATTTATTGTCAAAGGTTATGTTGGTTATGTTTTCTGTCTTATCCCAGTGCCGTGCGAAATAAAATTTCATTATAAAGTATCTTATTCAATAAGATTTTGGAATTGTTTAAAGTTTGTTTCAATTCAATAAAATTAGTAATTTGCTTCCGTTTATTTTCAGTTCTCCATTTATTTTTATTAATTTGCTTCCGTCTTTTTGTTGTAAATAAATTATTGAATTTGTTTCCGTTTTCATTCATTGTAAATATATTGCTTCCATTTTTCTTTTTGTAAATATAGTTAATAAATTATTAAATTTAATATAAACATTTTTTTTAATTCTTTTATTTTAGTTTTAAAGTTTTTCCCTTCAAAAAACTTTTGGCGCCTGAGTGTTTTTTTTTTAAAAGTGTCAAAGAAATCGACAAGACGTCCTCAGCCCTGGCTACCCAAGGGGCAATTTGAACGAGGCCAAAATAGCGTTACAATCTACTTCCAGAGTTTTCGTCCGATCGACCTGAAATTTCCTAGAGGGGTGGGGGCGGCAAAAACGGACAATCGGTATGGATAAATTTTTCAATTTTTGTCCCGCTACCGTTTAAGGGGGGGGTAAAAATTGAATAGTTTTTTGCGCCTGGCTCGCTTATTTTCAGATTAAAGTTTCGATTTTTTGGTCTCATTTGGATCCTCTCAAATTTAGATTTGCATTTTTGCAAAAAATGCCTAGGTCGCAGATCGCTTTCGAGCGCTAAGCGAGACGACGATTTTAATTACATATTTTTGCCGTTTTTTGTGCTACGCCGGGCGGCGTCGAACGGATCCCGAAAAATAATACACCGTCGTCGAGCCGACTGTATGCCCGACAAAATTTGTAGATATACTTTTTCTCGAAAAATGAACTGGTTTCGAGTAATCGTGATATACAAATTAAAAAACGGCAAATTTAAAAAATTATGGTTTGCCTTAGTTTAATTTTGATCTGTCCAAGTGATTTGTATTGTTTATTACTATAATTTAATATTTTAACTAATTTGCTTGTATAAACATATTATGTAATTAATATCAAACGAATATTTTAATTACATCTAAAAAATTAATTCTGACGTCATTACGCCCATAGTTAAAATTTGATTGCACATAGACGGCACGGCATTCCGCAAATTTCTATTTTTTTTTGGAAAATGACAATTTTAAAAATTTTTCAATGCAAACATGTTATAAAGTCAGTGCCACGAAAGTTGACATCTCGTCATAGATTGACCGAATATAGCAACGACGTATTGCTTATGAGCATTACCAGTCATTTTGTATTGATATGACAAAGTACGAAAATATATTGCACGTGTTGTGATACGATTCCAGTAACGACTTACGCTGTTGCGTTTGTTAGACGATAGTAAAAGACAGATATACTCATAGCATGTCGTACTAGTACCGGAAAAACAATTTGACTCGAGTAGTAATTTATATAAAATTTCTGTCACTTTTAGTATTTTTGAGGTTAATAATAATTTTGAGGTTAAAATAATTAAGACGTTGTTTAATCTTAATCATCCTACGACTTCCGAAATTCGATCATGGTCAGCGCTACGTATTCCCAAATTGAGTGTTCATCGTAAAGCTCAGGTTTCAGGTAAAGTAACCAAAAATTTTCGATGTGGTGGCAGTTAATCCGAAAAATTTCAAGACAAATTCGACTATTTAATTAACCCACAGGGTTAAGTACCAATAAATGTGTGTGAAACTATAATTATTTTCATTTTAATCCAGAAATTAAGTACAAAAACAATAAATAAGTTTTCTACACGTGTGCGCTCGAAGTAATAAACCATCAAAAGTGAAACGTAATATTGCGCAATAAACTATAATGCACAAGCAGTTAAAGGAAAAACAATTGATAAATATTCCTAATATTCTAATTAGTGCTTATTAAATTAAATGATGAAACGACAAACATTTATAATAATAAATTATCATCGATCATCAGTAACCTGCGATTACGAAAAACTAATTGAAGATATCAAGAGATGCTAGCAACCCCACAAGATACTTCGCTGGAATGGTACAACTCCTTCGACCCCGAAGAATCGTACGTAACAATTTCCGCTAACGCGATAAATCACCTTTGTGAATTTAACCCACATATTAAAGGTATCGTAAAGTTAATATGATTTCCATTGTATGTATTTGTTGATATTATCTTATAATTTTAAAAGTATGAATCTTCTAGTATGAAAGTTAATTTTAAGAAACAAAAATCTTTTACCAAAGATTAAATTTATGTGTAATTTTTTATTAAATAAATGTATAAACAGGATTCATGTCTTTGTTCTCTCGAATCGAAACAAAATAAGTTCTAAGAATCTACCCCTGAGAAAGAGCATTAGTAAGTATCTCCGAAAGGTAAGCTTTGAATCGCCTGCGGAGTACAGCCGTTATAATCATCTAACCTGTAATAATAATAAATTGCATTAGCGAATCGAATCAACGGATTAACAGATTAACGCAATACTATATAGACGAAGTATTTACAATATAACAACGTTTCAGTTGATCAACGTTATGATTGGCTCTGAAACATGCGGACCGACACGAAGCCAGACCATAAGGCTTCTTTCTATACCTTGCATAGAAGCCTAAATATGGCTTCTTGTTATACTTTGTACAGAAGCCTAAAAGTAGCGCACTGGCTACCCAGTTCTTAGACCTCTATACACACAGTATTTCCAGCACGATTTGAAACGCTCTGTATGATTTTGAATTATGCGGACAGACGGACGGACGGACACACGGACAGACACCGAGCCAGATCATAAGGCTTCTTGCTATACTTTGTATAGAAGCCTAAAAGTATTTGTTGGCGGAAGAACTGCTGCATATCTTCAGACAAATTAGCGACGCAGATTGCAGCGCCCTGGGAATGGATCCGAAATACTCACGACCCGAGTGGATGATCGTGACGGTTTTACCGGTTGTTCCTCCTTCCGCGAGACCCGCAGCTTTCATGGGCGATTCGCCGAAGAAACGTCAAGACGATTTGACAAATAAATTGGCCCTAATCATAAATATACCTTGTATAGAAGCCTAAAAGTAGCGCACTGGCTACCCAGTTCTTAGACCTCTATACACACAGAGTAAATTTAAGTAAGCGCAAATTATTAAAAGAAGAAATAAAACGAAATTCGCGAAAATGGACCCGAACTATTTAAACAACGGGGAATTAAAATTCGAAATTTTATGTAGAGGAGCACAAATACATATTACGCGGTTGGCAAACGAACAATTGTTGATAAATCTAATGGAACAATTTGTTCCAATCACGGAAATACCCTACACATGGAAAACAAACGTAGAACAAATTCACGAAACCCTAACGGAACTAAATATATTGATTCAAAACGGATTAAATAATAACAATATAAATGAGACTAAAGCGCGTCTTCTTCATGTAGACCAACGCTTTACTGTTATGTGTAAAGAAACTGTAGATAAAGATGACGATGAAATAAAAATAATTGAACATATTGCTATGTCCTCCTGCCTATAAGTGCTGGGCACAGGAAGGTACACACATTACTGCCCCTTCTTACTAAACTCCCGGTAATGAGTCATTCAAGGTGTGGGTCCCTAGTGAATCAAGATTAGAGTCGATGTAAAAGATGTTAATTGGCTCTCTCGGGATGTTTAACTTTGCTTTCCTTTTTTGAATAAAAAAGAAATAAAAAACCTTCATCAACTCCCATACAAATTTTATTATAGTTTAAAAAGAAAAATTAATACAAATAATTGTTCGAAACAAAGAGGTTTCCTCTCTTCGTCCCAAGTTGCTTGATTTTTAAGCCAATCAAGACTTTCGCTTTACATTAGCGGGCTTAAATGTTTATAAATTTAAATTTGTTGCTTATTTTTAAAGCTTAAAATATTTTTGACGAAAATTATAAAACTTTTGATTATTTTTAACTTATCACTTAGGGTATCAAAGAATACACTCTGTTAGAAGTCTTTTCCCCAAATCCTATTATTAACACGCTGAAGGCAAAATTCCAACAAATTACAGAAATCATAAATTCACCGTACCTGGCTCCTGAATATATCGCAGTTTTCATTTGTTTAAAAAGGATATCATTTATTCGCTGTGTGCGCCCTGCTTTAATCTTTACTTGTAACGATTGAACTTCACTCCACCTGTCATGACTTTGTTGGATGTCATTTGAAACGGTACTTTACTTTGACTAGTGCTGAATTTTGTGCTCGTATTTGCATCCTTCCTATTGAAAATCTCCAAAAATATTGAGGTAAGTTGTTCCATTAATTTGCAATGATTTTCTTGTTATCCAGAAAATTTTTATATGAATAAATTTTTGTAAATTACAACATCTCCATTGCATTTGTTTATGTCCTTGACATCTATTTTTAGAATCGACGTTGAATAAACGAACTTTCTAACCTCTCCGAAGTCAAATGAATTTGATTAACCTCCAAATTCTGGTAAATAATATTTCTCGGAGAGCATCGAAAAATGCGTGCACACAGCGGAGTTACTAGAGGTGAACTGATTTTTGATCGAAAATCGATACAATTGGTATTCTTGTTTGAATTTTGTGAGTCAAATCCATGTATTTTCGAATTTATTTTACTCTAATAAATTATTTTTATTGTAGATTTTTCTTCTGTATCAACCTCGATTTCGTTTGGAACATCTTCCCGAGCAGTTTGATTGGTACATTCCATTTTTATCAATTTTATGGATTGTTGATTGATTCATTTTCGTCTTTCTTGGTTGTTTACAGGGGCGTTACACAAATATGACCCTTATTAACTAAATTGTTGATTTATCCGTTGAAAATATACACATTAAATGCATGAAACAATTACATAATTTTTGATATGCTTACATTTTTACAGAGAATGTTATTTGTAGAGTAAATTGGTTTACAAATTCTTAAATTTTTCTAGGTTATCATAATTAATACATTTTTACAAATTTTGAGCTAATTAAGTTTTTTGTTTCATTTCTGATGTGACAATCATCAGTTTATTTAGATTTAGCAATCTTTGTCATGTTTCATTCATCCTGAGAGACTCAAATAAATTTAGAAAATTGAAATTTTGAAAAATAAAAAATTTTTCGTAGAGTAAATTTTTAAAGTGTCTTTCGACTTAGAATTTTGTGCTTATTTCGAATATATGATTCATTTTAGCATCGGGAGCCTTTCTTATTCATTTTAACACACAGCAATATGATTGAAAAAATAGAAACGGCTACGTTAACTTATTCGAATCAAATAAAATTAAATAAAACTGCTAATGTAAAAATCGCGAAAGCAAATACAAGTACAATTAAAAATGTACCAATATACAAATGGGACATTAAATTTTCGGGTCACTCTTCCAAAGAAGATCCTATGGGATTTTTGGAAAGAGTTGAGGATTTGCGTGTAGCTCGTCAAGTAACAAAAGAGGAACTTTTTACCTCAGCACACGATTTATTCACTGGCGATGCAATCAAATTTTGTAGAAGTGCAAAAAGTAAATGTAATACATGGGAAGAATTTATTAAATTATTCAAAAGCGAATTCTTACCCTCAGACTATGAATACCAATTGCTAAAACAAATTCATAAACGAGTTCAAGGTACTAACGAAAATGCATTAGCGTTTATCGATAATATCCAATCATTATATGAAAGATTCGAAAATCCAGTAATTGAAAGCGAAATGATCAAACAAATAAGTAGAAATTTAAATCCGTTCTTTGCAAATCACGTAATTTCGCAGCAAATTGATACACTATCAGAATTAAAAATTAAATGTAAAAAGATCCAAGAATTGCAAGACCAAAATTTGTCGTATGCGGCACGACCTAACGAAAAAATTAATTACTTATCTAAAAGAATGTCACAAATGCGCGTAAATCAGCCAGAAGCAAGTACCTCTAACTCAACGCCAGTAAATATTGAAAAATCACCCCTTAAATGTTGGAATTGTAAAAAACCAGGGCATGCCTTTTTTCATTGCACTGAACAAAGAGGTGAACCTTTTTGTTTTGGTTGTGGTTCCCCAGGCATCTATAAAAAAGATTGTGTTACCTGCAAAAATAAAATATTTAACCCTATTTTGACAAAAAACGAGAGACTCGATACTTCAAATCGGGGCAGAAGTGTCGAACAACCACCTTTAACAAGCCCTACACGACCATTCGAACAGACACAAACGCGGATCACACCTTTCAGGTTTACGCGGTCCACGCGAGGCCGCGGCAGAGGACGCGGCCGACGTGGCATAGCGTTCGACACCAAGCAGTAAAATTAACGGCTCGCACTTTTAAACATGACGCATTGCAATGGAAGAATTGGTTACAAAAAATAAATTCTTTTTTTAAAAATAATACAAATAAAAATCAAAAAGTAGCTGCAACCTTCTCTAAAAAACCATATGATAATCGACCGTACCTACAAATTAAATTATGTAACCGAAATTTTATGGCTTTAGTAGATTCTGGGAGTAACGTATCCATACTGGGAAAAAAAAGTATCGATCTAATTAATAAATCTTCTATAAAAATAAATACATCCACGAGTAAAAGTATTTGTGTTGCTAATGGGTCGTCAGCCAATATAATTGGGGAAATATATCTCGCCGTTACAATGAATAAATTAACCCGAAACATTAAATTTTATTTAGTGCCAACTATTGATGGTTCAATAATCTTAGGAACCGATTTCTGCTCCGCTTTCAATCTAACAATTAATTTTGCCGATTTTTCTTGGAAAATTCCAAAGCAAATAAAAATTAATAGTATAAACGAAACCAAACAAATTTTATTAACGCACGAACAACAAGATCAATTAGAAAAAGTCATATTAAAATTAAAAACCATTTCCAAAGCTGCGGCCGGATGTGTCAAAGGAATTACGCATCATATCAATACTGGTAATTCTCTTCCGTTCAAATTAAGGCAGTACCCCCTTAGCCCTATGATGAAAGGTCATCTTACTAAGGAAATAGATAAAATGTTAAAAGATAATGTTATCCAAGAATCACATTCTCCGTATTCTTCTCCAATTTTACTAGTCAAAAAGAAAGACGGCGAATTGCGTGCTTGTTTCGACGGACGAAGGCTTAACTCCGTGACTGTAAAAGATTCTTATCCGCTACCTCGAACTGACAGTATTTTAACTCGGTTGCGTGATTCAAAATATTTCTCATCTATCGACTTAAGGAAAGCTTTTTGGCAGATTAAGTTGGATGAAACAAGTAAACAAAAAACCGCTTTTTGTATACCAGGTAAAGGATTATACGAATTTGTAGTCATGCCGTTTGGTCTTTCTAATTCTGCACAGAGTCTCCAAAGAGTCATGGACAAAATTTTAGGGCCTATCCTACACAAGGAGGAAGCTTTTGTTTATCTCGATGACATTATCGTGGCGTCTCCGACGTTTGAAAAACATTTAGAAACGTTAACCGATATTTTTGTAAAGTTAAAGGAAGCTGGATTTCCTATTAATTTAGAGAAATGTAATTTTTGTCAGAAGTCATTAACTTTTCTTGGTTTCATAGTGGGAGAACACGGTTTGCAAACCGACCCAGCTAAAGTTTCAGCTATCAAAAAGTTTAAAACTCCTCGAACCACTACAGAGGTTAAACGGTTAATTGGTTTAGTAAGTTATTATCGAATTTTCATGCCACAATTGTCGACTATTTCCTCCCCTATTACAGCACTAATAAAAAATAAAAAGAAAGGTCAAACAGTAGTTTGGACCCCAGAAGCGGAAGCATCATTTGAACAGATTAAAAAGTTAATTTCAGAAGCCCCAATTTTAATTTCACCTGATTTCGAACAACCCTTTTTTGTACAGACGGACGCAAGCGCAGTTGGTTGCGGCGCCCTCTTGTTTCAGCGAAGGGATGGTTTAGAGCACCCTATAGCTTATGCCTCTCGTGCGTTAACCACTACTGAACAAAAATATCATGCTACTGAGCGAGAATTATTAGCTGTTTTGTTTGCAATTAGTAAATTTCGAGGGTACATCGAAGGTTCAAAATTTACATTGATTACAGATTGTTCAGCATTAAAATGGTTAAAACAATTCGATCAATCTACTGGCAGATTAGCCCGTTGGTCTTTAAAATTGGCCCAATATGATTTTGATATTCAACACAGACCCGGCAAATTAAACATTGTACCGGATATGTTATCTCGCGATTCTTGCTCAATAAATCTAAAAACTTTACAAAATGATCAACTTAAAAGTATTCAACAAAATGTAGCCGATATAATGGTAGAGGTCGAAAAATTTACTGGTACAATAAATGATACATTTACCTTGAAGAAATGTTGTCTAGAAGTTTGTTAGAGCTAAGTGGAATTGAAATCGAAGGTGAAAATAATATAAAACAGGCTCAGCATGAGTTTGCAAATTATGTTCAATCGTGCATTTCTAAGTTAGAAATTAAAGCATCTAACAAAATTTCCAAAAATAGTTTAATAAATTTAAAAGCTTTACAAAAAGACAACTGGTATAATGACTTAATGGAAAAAATAACTAATACTCCGAAAGATTATACTTCTTTTAAAATACAAGATGATATTGTTTATAAATTTGTTCCCAATAATCTAGCAAACTCCGCCAATTTGTCGGATTGGAAAATAGTCGTTCCAGCGGCGCACCGAAAGGAAATTTTGAATGCGTTACATGACGATCCAAAAGCTGCACATTTAGGTATTCTTAAAACAATGGCTCGAGTTTCTGAACTATACTATTGGCCGAAAATGGCCAAAGAAATAAAACAATACGTTCAAAATTGTGACATTTGTAGTTCACAAAAGTCTTCTCAAAGCGCTCGACCTGGCTTAATGGGCCAACAAAAAAAAGTTTCTTACCCGTTTCAGGTAATTTCAATGGATTTACTAGGTCCGTTACCTATGTCAAAGAAAAAAAGATATCAACATCTTTTGGTAGTCACCGATTATTTTACAAAATACGTAACTGTGTGTCCTTTGACAAAAGCCACTTCATCAAAAATTATCGAATCTTTAAAAAACTACTATTTTACTACATTCGGGGTACCACAAATGATCATCTGTGACAATGGGGTACAGTTTATATCAAAAGAATTTAAGGAATGTTTAGCAGAATTTAAAATTCAGGCAACTCTTTATAATGCTAAATATCATCCGCAAAATAATCCAACGGAACGAATTAATCCAATACTAGTAACTTCCATCTCATCGTATATAAAAAATGACCACACCGAGTGGGACCAATATATACAATCTATTGCATTTGCAATAAATACAGCTAAAAGCGAAGTTACAGGTTTTACTCCCGCTTATCTCGTATTCGGTCGGTATGTACCCATATCTGGAGATTACTACGGTAGTTCTTTACAAGACGTAAATACAATTGAAAAAGATACACAAATCCGTTGGGATCGTGAACAGCAACAATTACCTTTAGTGTTCCAACAAGTACGGCAATCTTTAGCTAAAGCTTATAAAAAAGCTCAGCACCATTATAATCTAAGAAAGCGCACCTTATCTTTTCAAGAAGGTGATTATGTGTGGAAACGTAATTACGTATTGTCAAATGCAGGTAATAAATTTATGGCCAAATTAGCCCCTAAATATATTAAGTGTAAAGTAATAAAGAAAGTAGGAAATTTAACTTACGAATTGCTCGATGCTCAAGGAAAAAATATTGGTAATTGGCATATTAAAGATTTGAAAAAGACCAATTCCAATTAAATATTTAAATCCAAATTAACGGTCCAGGAATATGACCCTAAACTATACCACTACTAAATTTTAAAACAACCTTTGAGCTAATAATTAAAATAAATTTTGAAAAATTAAAAGTTTCTATTTGTATTGTGACAATAAATTAAGATTTGGTAAATGTTACCAATTGTCGTTTCAAATAAGCAAGTGGTAAAGGAATTATTAATCTAATAAGAAAAATATAATATCCCTATCTTGTTTAAATTTAAAAAAAAGAAAAAAATCGACAATAGATAATTTTGAATAAGTCTAGTTTATCTTTACACCTGAGTCATTATCTTTTAAATAAATAACGTTAAAACGTAAGAGTAAATTTTTTATGGCAATAATGTGATTTTTTATGAAACCCAATTTGTATTATTTTGAAATTATTTGACGTTTCCAAAGGAAATGATTATCTTGCAATTAAAAAATTTTGCGTTGTTTTTAGGTAAACAAATTTAATAATGATGGAATATTTTCGGTAATTCTAACGAAATTACCATATTGTCTTGAAAGAAGTCGAACCGTTTTAAGTGAAATTTGATTATATCTATTTATGTATTATTTCCACTATGAATTTTAAAATATTTCAAAAAGGAATATAATTTTGTACAGTTAATACAAAAAAAATAAGAATTTGTCACCCGTCTGCAGCTCGTGGCAATAATTCAATCTAGTACGTTACCTTGAACTTAGCTTCAATGCAATAAGAAAAAATGTTGTTCTTTCTTTTAATTAATTTATTTAAGGATCTGGCACTTTAAAAGAACAATAATTTTTTTAAATACGACCAGTATTCCCCCAAAACTTATCTGAAAGATAGAACAATGGGTCTTGGAAATTTTCATGAAATAGCTAATCGTGAAAAACCAAGGTTCATTTAGTGTATTGTCGAAAATATCCGGAAATAGCTAATCCGCCTATTTTGAATAATACATGGCAATCCTCAGAAATTAAGTTTGATGATTTGAATTAACAAACCATTTTAAAATTAATTTTGCCTTGATAAGAAAATTGAAGCCAAGATTTAGAAAGGAAATTCTTTTTAATTGAAAGTTGATTTTGTATTTGCAACGTTTTTTTGATATTACATTAATTATCAACTTACGAGTAAAATTAAATTAGTAAGAGCGTGGTAAAAATGTTGTTCCAAAGAATTCATATGTTTGTAGGATGTATATGTTACACTCAATACCCGATTTCGGGCAATGCCCGAAAAAAATGCGCAAAACTAGGTTTGAGCAACGAAGATTTCCCAAACCCGAAATTTTACTTTTAAACGGCTATTGAGCGTTACAAAATAAGCAGAACTAGTTTTGCGCATTTTGAATTGTACAAAACTAGTTTTGTAGGTTTCTGAATGACCAGCACTAGTTCTGCTTGTTTTATTTAATTCTAACGCCTGCCGGCCGAACCCAGATAAAAAGTAGGGTTATTTTCTTGTTTTTAATTTAATTCGTTTGTGCTCGTGATATTGTGGATGTTACAATTATTATAATTGCGCGATATTTACATGTACCTATACCTATAAAAATGCAAGGTGAATTCGACTCGGAATTAGTTCGTTTATTGGAGGCTCCAGGTACTCAAAAACATAATGTTATGACGAAGAATCATTACTATGCTACACTAAGTGAGGTTAAGGAGGCAAATTTGTTCAAAGCTAAATCAAAGCCTCTATCAGCTAAACAGTACAGAAGAATAAAGCGCTTTGATGTAATAAGTATAAGTGGTGTGGAAAAATTAATAAAAAAACGCAAAGAAGATTCTGATGCCATACTGTATTTTGTATCGACTGATGAAATGTTTCCTATAATTCATCAAGCACATCTTACTACAGGTCATAAGCGACATAAAGGTAGTCTAAAGTATTTACTTAAGCTGGATTTTTTTTATATTCTGTGCACCTTATTTCAGCATTGGAAGAAGAGTTAAAAAAGAAATATGCAAACATTACAAGGGATGTTATTAACATATACCTAAAATTGTGTGAAATATGTCAACTGAAAAAAACGGCACATAAAAAAGGAATCGTTGTCAAGCCTATTTTAAGTAAACTTATGAATTCTCGGTGCCAAGTGGATCTTATAGATATGCAGACTGAACCAGACGGAGACTATAAATTCATATTAAACTATCAAGATCATTTGATCATTTGATCATATATAGTGGAGTCCCCAAAGAACAGCGAGCAAAAAGAGGAGTGTCCGTATTAATCAGAAATAACTTGCAGAAACGAATTACGAATTGGGAGGCGGTAGACGAAAACATAATAAAAATTAATCTGGATTGGATGCAAAGAAGAATAACGATTATAGGTGTATATGCTCCATCGGAAGATGAGACCGTTGTTGTCAAAGACGAGTTCTTCAGCAAACTTAATGAAGTGGTGGTAGAAATCGGAGATTCTAGAGAGATAGTAATAATGGGCGATTTAAACAGTAGAACGGGAAAAAAGAATGATAGCAAAATAATCGGTCCGTACGGAGAAGAAACTGTAAATGACAATGGTATTAGACTAAAAGAGATCTGCAGAGGTAACAAATTACGGATATGTAACGGTTTCTACAAACACAAAGAAATACACCAATATACATGGACGCAGACGACTCGAAACCTAAAGTCAATAATAGACTACGTTATAATAAAACAAAATAGTACACTTAAAATGAATGACGTCCGAGTATTAAGAGGTGTAGATTGTGGATCAGACCACTACCTGGTGAAAGCCAACATAATGATTCCATATATTTGTGACAAACATAAAATTAACGACGAACAACAGAGTTCAGATGAACAACTCGAGAAAAATGAATTCATTAAATACAATATTGACAGCCTCGTACATGATAGTGTAAAAGATCTCTTTCAGAGGAGACTAGATTTAAAACTGGTAGAAGACCTTCAAACGACATTTGCAGTGACATACAAGAATATAATCCAAAGCATCCACATGGCAGCTAAGGAAGCGCTGGGAATAAGCGGTAAAAGAGCAAGCTATAAGTTGTGGTGGACAGAAGAGGTGGAACATCTGGTAGAAAAGAAAAAGGCGCTGTATTTGAAGTGGCTGAACACAAAAACATTGGAAGATAAGCAGATCTATAACGAGATGAGGAGACTGGTCAGAAGAACAGTGAATACCGAAAAAAATAAACTATGGGATAACAAATGTACCGAAATAAATACCCATATTGGAGGAAGAAGATGTACAGAAGCATGGAAGTTCATAAAGGCAATACGAACTAACGACAGAGAACGTATTCCGATACAATTAATAACACACACAGAATGGATGAAACATTACAGCACTTTACTGACAGAAAATAGACCAGAGTACTTAAATTAAACTCAGGAACACATAAATATTCAAGGAGAACGAATAGTAATAAGTATTGCAACGGTAAAGAAAGCAATAAGAACACTAAAGAGTGGAAAAGCTTGCGGTCCGGAAGGTATTTATGCGGATATTCTTAAGTGTGGTACAGAGAAATTGTATAGGATGATAACACGTATAATGAATCAGTGTGCCAATGGTCAGAAGATCCCGGATGAGTGGAAAATGGCTTATATATCTTCAATTTATAAAAAGGGCGATAAAAGAAATCCTAATAACTACAGAGGAATCTCGGTGACAAGCACCATGAGTCGATTGTATGGGAGAATTTTGAGAGAACTCATTAAAATAGAATATAACAGTAGCGAGGAAGAAGAACAAAGTGGCTTCAGAGCGGGAAGATCATGCTCTGACAATATATTTTGCCTGAAACAAATAATAGAAAAAAGATCCGCCACCAATAGAGCTACATATATAACATTTATTGACCTACAAAAGGCATACGATACCGTACCACTAACAAAGCTGTGGGAAGTGCTTAGAGAATCCAATTTAAATCACACTCTAATAGAAGCTATTCAAAATCTTTATGCGGGCTCACGATCGAGAATTAAGATAGGAAAGATTCTGTCAAAGGAGTTCATGGTATCAAAAGGATTACGACAAGGATGTTGCTTATCTCCTACGTTGTTCAAAATATACATAGCAAAAGCCCTGAATCTATGGAAGAGGAAATGTCGAGGAATGGGAATTCAATTAATAAATGCATGTCTATACACACTACAATTTGCAGACGACCAAGCAGTAATAGCCAGCGATAAGGAGGACATGGAATATATGATGAGAAAATTATTGGAAGAATACGAGAAATGGGGTCTCAAAATTAACATGGAGAAAACTAAATTTTTGTGCGTGGGAGCCAATGATAATGATCTCGAGTTGGAAAATGACAAAACCATTATAGGGTGCAATAGTTACAAATATTTGGGAGTCACATTTAATAAAGAGGGAACAGACAACGAGGAAATTGACAACAGAATAGTGATGGCTAGGAGGGCAATAGACTGTTTAAATGGTATTCTATGGAGCAAGAATATATCTAAGAAAAGGAAGTACAATATATACGAAGCAACTATAAAAAGTACCTTGCTTTATGCATCGGAGACGTGGAGAATAACAGAACGATATAAAAAGAAGATACAGGCTGTTGAAATGGACACGTTTAGGAGGTCTCTGGGTATATCGCATCGAGATAGGGTTACAAATGTGGAAGTGATGCGGAGAATGGGAGTTGAGGACGGTCTGATGAGTGAAGTTGAGAGAAAGCAACTCGTGTGGTACGGGCACGTGCAAAGAATGAGAGAGAACCGACTCCCAAAACAAGCGTTGGAATGGACACCACAAGAAAGAAGAAAGAGGGGAAGACCTAGAACGAACTGGATGGGAGGAGTGACCAAGGCAATGAGTTCAAGAGACTTGACGGAAGATGATTGGAAAGACAGAAGCGAGTGGAAAATAGGCATCGGACAGCGTCGTAAGACGTTCTAAACCGATTTGTATATATATTGAAATGTATTTTCAAAATACACAAAATTTAAATATTAATTATGAAATAAAATCAAATTTAAAACAATGAAAAATAAATATAAAATAATGTAATTAGATCATAAGTGTGTGAAAATCGTTTTCAAAGATAACCAAGGAAACGAAAAAAATAGAGAGCTCTCAGAAGCTTACGTTTGAATTTGAATGAAAAATATTTGGCTCCACAAAAGTGTGATATTGGATGGGAAATTAATTAAAAAAGAGCGTGAATCTAAAAAGTAGATTCATAATAATAATTGTAACAAAGAAGAAGTGAGTTTGGAGGTAATAAAAATAACTGGATATTATTTACCTTAATTAAGAAAAAATAACGAAATGCTAATTGGAATCAACGAATTAATAATAATAAAGAATTGGAGAATCAATCCACAGGATTTATAAAAAGGCAGACCAAGTTTTGAATAGCGGCTGACCGGTAGGTCGACCAAGTAAAAAGGGAAGATTAGAACAAAAAAGTGAGAGAAAGAGACGTGGTAAGCGAAATTTAAATTATTACACAAGGTGCGAGTGAAAGTACTCCGACTAACATTGAATCGGGTTGTTGCGTTAAGTAATAAACTGGAAAAGGAACGCGTAGTTATAAAGATTTGTTAATTTAATTAAGATTTGTTTATTTAATTTTATAAAAAAGTTCTTATTGATTTAATTAAATGTTACATTGTTGAAAGGAGATTTTATTTCTTGTTCAAGTTAGAGGGAGAGGGAGATTTGCTAGTTGTCCTGGGACATTCTCGAATAGAACACGACAATATATAAGATCATTTGACTAAATTTTGTGTATTACGCCCAATGAAAAGTAAGACTGCTGTAGAAACTGCCAGGAACCTAATAGAAATCTTCTGTTTATTTGGAGCCCCATCCATTCTTCAATCTGATAATGGCCGTGAATGTGCAAACCAAGTAATAAATAATTTAAAGTGTCAATGGTCTCATTTGAAAATTGTACATGGAAAACCGCGTCACTCACAGAGTCAAGGTTCTGTGGAACGTTGTAACAGAGATGTGCGAGATGCTCTTATATGTTGGATGTCCGATGAAAATACCATACACTGGGCAAACGGATTGTGTTTTGTCCAGTCAAAAAAAAATAAAAGTTACCACAGTTCAATTAAGCGATCCCCGTACGAAGCCATGTTTGGGTGCTCCCAAAGAAATGGTTTAAAGGACACCGACTTACCCCAAGATCTAATTGATGCATTGGAATCCGAAGAAAATCTCGAAAAACTGTTAAATGAAACCACCGAATTTCAAAATACTACTGAATATACAGAGGAAGCTGAAACTCTTGAAGATGAAGTACTAGTTTCTATTGTCCATGAAGAAATGGAAAATATGGCGGATAGCGTAGTGCAGGGTTTTAATGAAGATGAGGAAATCGAAAATGTTGCGGATAGACAAATAGAAAATATGGCAAATAAAGAAGTAATAACGAACGAAAATGAAGGTTCGTTATGCATTGTGTGTCAAAAACCTATCGCCATTATGGAAAACTGCTCAAAGTGTAATGGGAAAATTCATGCTGCCTGTGGCATTTTAAAACTAAGCAACGAATTTAAATCAGAATTTCAATGTTTACTTTGCCAACGTTCCTGCGATATAATTACGAATCGTGAAAACGCTAAAAGAGGTTTGGAAGTACAAGCCAATTTGATGGTCGCACAATCAAATAAAAATTTTAAACCAGCCCTGGTGGGCGACAATGTCCTGGTACGAATACCAGACGTGGATCGTGGAAGATTAGCACCACGAAATGTAATGGCAGTTGTTCAATCGGTTGATGACGGATTTTACAAATTAGCAACAAAGGCTGGAATTTTACAAAAACATTTTTGTAGAAACGAGTTTCAGTTAGCTGATAATAATGTTTTTATAGACAACAATAATATTGGAGACAAGAATAAGAAAGAAATATCACTTAGAACTGCGTCATCCGATATATCGGGATCTACACAAGGATTTATTTCATGTATGTGCAATAAAAAGTGTATTAACAGAGCATGTACTTGTCGAAAAAAAAATGTCATCTGCAATTCTAAATGCCATCATTCAAGTTCTTGTTCAAATAAATAATATTTTAATACTTAACTGGATACCTATTTGCCTAAGAATAAAGCTTTACTTTTTGTTGTATTTGTCAGTATTTAAATAAAATATATTTTATTTATAATTCCCACTTTATGTTATTTATTTTATTCGGATGCTGATTAAATGAAAAAAGCAGAACTGGTGATGTTCATCCATAAACGTACAAAACTAGTTTTGTACGTTTATGGAAACATAAAGGGGGTGAAACGTAATAGTTTACTGCCCCATACCGTAACTATATTTTTTAATGCTATTTCAAGAGTCTCTAAGCTCCCGGTTTTTTAGATCCCGGTTTTCTTGATCGTAGACGCTTCTCGTATGTTTAGCCTAGTAACCAGAGTCAAAACCGCCCTGGAGGGGTGCAGAGCGTAGCGGAGCGAAGCGGCGCCCCGGAAGGGTAGGTTTTGACGATGGATAACCCTCCTTATAGAATGCACACCCCAAAAATCGAAGAAAAAAAATTTAATTTTTTCACTTTTTCGGCAATACACGGGTTATTTTCCATTTTTTTGGATAATATTTATTACTAATATCTACTAATCACACCCCCACCTATCCGAATTTCAAAGAAAAATTCAAATCGGAGCAAAAACTTTTTTTTTACTTTTTATCTGGGTTCGGGCGGCAGGCGTTAGAATTAAATAAAACAAGCAGAACTAGTGTTGGTCATTCAGAAACGTACAAAACTAGTTTTGTACAATAGTTTTGTACAATTCAAAATGCGCAAAACTAGTTTTGTACAATTCAAAATGCGCAAAACTAGTTTTGTACAATTCAAAATGCGCAAAACTAGTTCTGCTTATTTTATAACGCTCAATAGCCGTTTAAAAGTAAAATTTCGGGTTTGGGAAATCTTCGTTGCTCAAAACTAGTTTTGCGCATTTTTTTCGGGCATTGCCCGAAATCGGGTATTGAGTGTAACATATACACTACGGCTGTGATTACATCATACTTGAACGACAGTAACCTTGTAATAAAAGTAATAATTTCTCTAAGGTTAAAAATTGTAGAGTAAAATTAACAAATTTATGTAACTTTTTAATTTAAAATAAATTAGTAAAAGTTTCAATTTATAAAGTTGAGTTTAAAGTCAATTCGTTGTAAGGCATTCAGTTGTAAACAATATTTGTCGTACTTGATAATTACGGTCAGCATGGTAAATTTTAATCAATCGGTCGTCTAATAAAAATAAGAAATAATGAGAAAAATTTTGAACGTACAATTATTATAAATCTATTTAAATATAAAAACTAAAAATGAAAATTATTCTTGTTAGTAATAAACTTGCTAAAATAATTCTAAACGAGTCTTAGTGTGTTGAAGTAACACTCGGAAGCAAAAATACTTAGGTGCAATTGAAGGTCGCTGCTTCGTTCTAAGAATAAGTACACTCAAATGATTCAAGATAAAAAATAATACAACACTTTGTTTTAAATTCTTTTACATTTGATTGAACAATTTAAGAATACATTCGAATTGAGCAACCTTTTATTAAATAAAAGTAAATAATAAGAACCACTTCAACACGGTAGCGATTGTATTCAATTACTAAAAGAAGATACTAATTAATTTTACTGCGAAATTAATAATTTTTATTAAAGAGTGATTTTCTAATTATGGGATAGACTCCGTCGAATACGAGATGTACGGTTTCCCTGAATTACCCAATATGATTATATTTGCATATTAAAACCAGATAAAGAAATTTTCTAGTTGGTAATCTCATTCTGAAGTCACGTAATTATGAGTCATACTTTTTAAAAAGAATAGTTAACAGTGTATGTTAATAAAGAAAAAAGTTTGTTGAAATGTTAATTATATTTTTTTATCCTCGAAGTCTTATTTGTGCTAACGAAGAACAAAATTGATGGTGTTTTAATTACAACCGAATAAAGTACAATTGTTTTATTTAACAATTCCATTTTCTTTTAATATTTTATAAAAGATAAAATTTTAATTTACAAAATAAGTGATCGTAATTAATAAGATTTTTTTCACTGTCGAGCAATTAACAATTACTGTCGTTAAATGAAAGTTTTTTTTTTTTTCTCAAATAAATTTAAGATTAAATCACTTACAATTAATATCGATTAAAAAATTTTTTTTGATAAAGACCTGATTAAAAAATGTAGATTTTGTCGTTTAAAAAATAAAATTTTCCTTAACATCCAAATTTATGAATGAAAAAGATCGAACTTCTCAATATTTGTTTACAAATAAATTTTGATAAATCTAAATCTTATATTACCATCAAGTGAAAAATAAGCAAAAACCAATTTTATCATTCCAGCTAATAAAAGACTCGCTATTACGTATAAATGAGTTATCATCAATAATTTCATTAATAACCCGAACTAAGGCTCGCCGCACAATGATCGGCATATTACTACTTGAATTGGTTTCATAATAACTTCACTTGTAAATATGATCCGTGTTTTTATTATTGGATCCAATTGTTAAGTATTCAGTTGATTAGTTATTTAATTAAAATGATACAGTTAATAATATAATTATTCTATCTACATATTAATTTTTACAATAAATTTAAAATATTACTCTTACATTATAATAAGCATCTTTGACAATAATCTAGCGTTAACAAGTACATACTTTTATTTAATTATCCTAATAATAAATAAATAACCAAGACCTCAAGGATGAGGTAATTTAATCAGTCAAGAGTGGCATTTCATAGAAATAGCACCTCTTGCTAGTTATTTAAGTTCGACTATTTTGTATAATATTATTATTACAATTACTTATCGATTCTTGTAATATTCTCTTTCTGATTAATTATTTTGTTAAAGAACGAATCACCGAAAATAACTGGTTGCGAATTAAGGCTAAACCCAAAAGAGTAGTCCGCTATTACTAACATAGATCCGAACTATTCATATTCTTTAATAGCTTTGAGTTATCATACACCGTTATAAAGTAATTAAGTTAATAATATCTAAAAAAAAATAAATAAATAAATACAAATAAAAATAAAATAAATCTTTAAAAAACAAGTCTTGCTTTTTAGCTAATTACACCTCAACAATGATTGTTGTAATTTTTTACGATAAGACGTAGTGTCGAGAAATTTTTGTCATCTCTGTGTAATATTTTTACGGCTAAACACAGTAATCAGTTGTCAAAAATCCAATTCAATATCCAATCGTGATTAAAATCACTGGATTTAACAAGATGGATTAAGACGATACCTGGTTTGGCTAATTATTTCAAATTTTTATGATTATTTTGTCGTACGAAAAGAAACAATATCCGCTTCGTAAAATGAAAATATAAATTGTTAATTCAGAAAATTTTTTTTTTAAGAAATCCTACTAGAGGTGTGGTATTTGAATTGGTTGTACACTCTTCGACTAAAATATAGTAGGGGAAACTAGGTCTGTACGGTACACCTAATGAGATGATTCGGATTCTCACCAAGGCCCGTTCTCGCTGAAATCTTTCCTTCCTTAAAAAGTTGGGTTAATGTTTACACCATTTTGAATAGTGTCATCTTTGTTTTTTTAATAAAAGCAACAAAATAGAATTCTTTAATTCACTCATTAAATTTGTTTTACTTTTAAAACTACAAGGTTTCAATTTGTAAATATGATTCTTTGAATACCAACCAACACAATTGCTTCAACTTGTAAATATGATCTGTTGAACCAAAAACCCCCCAATATTTTAACTTGTATATATGATTTGTTAAAATATGACATCTTATAAATTACTAGTTGTTAGAAAATGATGTCCTCGTTTAAAGTCGATCTCTCTCTAGTCCCTGCTTAACCTGTGTGATACCTCTAACGGGATGATTCGGATTCTCGCCAAGACCCATTCTCGTGAACGCAGTGTACTTAGTTTGATTTTCTGAAAACCAAGGATTAATTTTCAATGATAGCTTTAATTTATAAATTCCCCAAACTCTACTAGAGATTTCTTGTTTACTCTAAAAGATAAAAACTAAAACAAGTGGCGTCCAACAAACAAATACTGCCGTTGTACTTCGAGTTAAGCAGAAGGCAATGGGTAGTCCTCAATTTTTTATATATTACCATATTATTAATAATTCTTTTCACATACGCTGTATCATTTCTATCCTTTCTTATAAACTTAAAATAATTTAATCCTAAATATGTTTAAGCGATTCCCTCCTCTTGTCTAAAGATTAGATGTACGAGGAATCATTTTTTTTTTTATTATTTTTTTGTAACTAGTTGGCGTGTTACGTTTTACGATATTAATAATCGAATATCCAGATAAATTATTAGTCCACCCTGTATATTCTATGAAGTTTATTTTAAATTGTCAACTTTACTAAAGCAACATAATAAATTTTATACAATGTTAGTTATTCGCGCCTAGTAACCAAATTCGATGGCAATGCATTTCTTATTCGATATGTGAGTCAAGATGACATCACTAGCCAGAAGGGCAAAGTATATCGATCTTTTTCAACCGCTAGACTTTTTCTCTCAATCTAGAAAAATATGTTACATTTTAAAATTCACCCATTGGCCGGATAAAGATATATACGTTAAAATAATGCGCGTAGTCTTTCTAATGAGGAGGAAGGGGACAATATGACCTCGCGAAAGTAGTGTACCAAGAACTACGAGCCGTAGTAAAACACTCAAGAAAGTTTGAGAAGTAATTAATTAAGTTCTATTAAATTCATTTATTTGCCAATTAAAAAGTCAATCATGCAATTAAATCAGACTAATAGTGCCAATGGGAATAATAAAATAAATCTACAAAAAGTGAGTCCAAATGTAATTGAGTTATATTCATCTACATCATCGAAGTCATAAAAGACAAATTCGACTATTTAATTAACCCACAGGGTTAAGTACCAATAAATGTGTGTAAAACTATAATTATTTTCATTTTAATCCAGAAATTAAGTACAAAAACAATAAATAAGTTTTCTACACGTGTGCGCTCGAAGTAATAAACCATCAAAAGTGAAACGTAATATTGCGCAATAAACTATAATGCACAAACAGTTAAAGGAAAAACAATTGATAAATATTCCTAATATTCTAATTAGTGCTTATTAAATTAAATGATGAAACGACAAACATTTATAATAATAAATTATCATCGATCATCAGTAACCTGCGATTACGAAAAACTAATTGAAGATATCAAGAGATGCTAGCAACCCCACAAGATACTTCGCTGGAATGGTACAACTCCTTCGACCCCGAAGAATCGTACGTAACAATTTCCGCTAACGCGATAAATCACCTTTGTGAATTTAACCCACATATTAAAGGTATCGTAAAGTTAATATGATTTCCATTGTATGTATTTGTTGATATTGTCTTATAATTTTAAAAGTATGAATCTTCTAGTATGAAAGTTAATTTTAAGAAACAAAAATCTTTTACCAAAGATTAAATTTATGTGTAATTTTTTATTAAATAAATGTATAAACAGGATTCATGTCTTTGTTCTCTCGAATCGAAACAAAATAAGTTCTAAGAATCTACCCCTGAGAAAGAGCATTAGTAAGTATCTCCGAAAGGTAAGTTTTGAATCGCCTGCGGAGTACAGCCGTTATAATCATCTAACCTGTAATAATAATAAATTGCATTAGCGAATCGAATCAACGGATTAACAGATTAACGCAATACTATATAGACGAAGTATTTACAATATAACAACGTTTCAGTTGATCAACGTTATGATTGGCTCTGAAACATGCGGACCGACACGAAGCCAGACCATAAGGCTTCTTTCTATACCTTGCATAGAAGCCTAAATATGGCTTCTTGTTATACTTTGTACAGAAGCCTAAAAGTAGCGCACTGGCTACCCAGTTCTTAGACCTCTATACACACAGTATTTCCAGCACGATTTGAAACGCTCTGTATGATTTTGAATTATGCGGACAGACGGACAGACACCGAGCCAGATCATAAGGCTTCTTGCTATACTTTGTATAGAAGCCTAAAAGTATTTGTTGGCGGAAGAACTGCTGCATATCTTCAGACAAATTAGCGACGCAGATTGCAGCGCCCTGGGAATGGATCCGAAATAGTCACGACCCGAGTGGATGATCGTGACGGTTTTACCGGTTGTTCCTCCTTCCGCGAGACCCGCAGCTTTCATGGGCGATTCGCCGAAGAAACGTCAAGACAATTTGACAAATAAATTTGTCCTAATCATAAATATACCTTGTATAGAAGCCTAAAAGTAGCGCACTGGCTACCCAGTTCTTAGACCTCTATACACACAGAGTACGATTTGAAACGCTCTGTATGATTTTGAATTATGCGGACAGACGGACAGACAGACGGACGGACAGACACGGAGCTAGATCATAAGGCTTCTGGTTATATAGTACTTTGCTATAGTTACTTATATATATAGTTACTTTGTATAGAAGCCTAAAAAGGATCAACGTATCAACGGATCAACGTATCAACGTATTTAAATTTCCTATATAGGTGAAAAATTATGTAAATAAAATATAAGTTATATTTAGTCTGCATTGAAAAAAAAGTTGTTATTCTTGGTCGCCATATCTCTTATTATAAAAGGCCAAGTCCTTCCTTCCTTCCTTCCTTCTTTCTGTCTGTCCCACGGAAATACCCGAAGCAAACCGAACCGAACCGAACGCATAACGGATAATACGTATCATCGGATCAACGTATCCTCGGATGAACGTATCAACGTATCATCGGATCAACGTATCATCGTATCATTTTGTCTATATAGGACAGCTATTTCCAAAAAAGCATTATGTGAACTTCCATAATGGATAATGAAAATTTTGAAAATCCTGCTGCAAAGCGACGGCGATTGAATCGTGAGAGAAAAGCACGTACAAGAGCTAATAACACAGAAGAACAGCTTCGATCACAGCGACAAGCTGACGCTCGGTCTCATGTGATACGTCGACAACGTGAAACTTTGGAACAAACTCAAGCGCGGCAAGCTGCTGACGCTCGGTCCCATGCAATGCGTCAACAACGTGAAACATTAGAAGAAACTCAAGCGCGGCAAGCTGCTAACGCTCTATCCCATGCGATACGTCAACAACGTGAAACATTAGAAGAAACTCAAACGCGGCAAGCTGCTAACGCTCTATCCCATGCGACACGTCAACAACGTGAAACGTTAGAAGAAACTCAAGCGCGGCAAGCTGCTAACGCTCTATCCCATGCGACACGTCAAAAACGTGAAACATTAGAAGAAACTCAAGCGCGGCAAGCTGCTAACGCTCGATCCCATGCGATACATCGACAGAAAGAAAATCGATACCAAAGTCAAGCAATTCAACTCCAAATAAGAGCATTGAGATTTGATGAATCTCACGTTACTCGACACGATTGTGGAGAAATGAATTCCATCTGTCAGTTCTGCGGCTCCAAGAATTTCGCCAAGGAGCGTCCAGTTGATAAACAATTTAACAACTGCTGTCATAAAGGAAAAGTGAAGATTCCGCAACCGCTCGATCAACATGGGAATCTATTGTTATATCCCGAATTTCTTCGCTCTATGCTTTCAGATTCAGATAATCCTTACTACAAGAACTTTCGTCAGCACATCCGCTCTTACAATTCCTCGGTTTCTTTCGCTTCAATGGGAGCAGAGATTGTTTCAATGCCGGGTAACGGACCATACGTTTTCAAAATTCATGGACAGACGTACCACAGAACCACAAACCTGTATCCACCTGAAGGACAAACAAGAAAGTTTGCACAACTGTATGTAATGGACACGACAGAAGCGGTCAATGAACGAGTAAATCTGCCTGAGAATAGAGGTTGTCTACCTGAAGTGATTGAGAAAATCGATCGTTTCTTCCGCGTCAACAATCGTATCGCAGCTTCATATTGCCTGATGAAAGAAATTGAGCAACAAGAGCGTGTACGAGCCGAAGAAGAAGGACAACCAGTTCCGGTCGTCAATATGGTGATGCGGCGCGATCGGCAGTCTGATCAAAGACGTTACAATGCTCCAACGTCCAATGAAATTGCAATGGTGTTCGTAAATGATGACGGCGAACCTCCTTTTGAACGTGATATCCGTATCTATCCTCGAAATCCCGTCGACAATGCACAACAATTCATTCGTATCAATATTCTCAGCCCAAATCTTGACCCTATGACTTATGGCATTCTTTATCCGTTTGGCGAACCGGGGTGGCAACCCAATTGGAGTTGCGAAGGATATCGGCAATCCCGTAATAAAATCAGCATGTTACAATTTAAAGTTGCACAAACAGCAATTAGAAACGATTTCAATCCGATCATGAGTGCGGGAAAACTTACGCAACAGTGGATTGTCGACTCATATTTGCAAGTGGAAGCCAATAATTTGAACTACATACGATATCAACGAAGTAAATTGCGTACTGAATTGTATCAAGGTCTATCCGATCATATTCAAAACTAGATGATACCCCGTCCGAGGACGGGCAACTAGAAGGACGGGCAGCTACCCAAGGTAACTTAAGTTGGATGAAGATTAAAGGAAAGCTCTCAGTGCAATCCAAAAGCCATATGACCTTGGCTGCCTGCCCGTCCTTCTAGCTGCCCGTCCTCGAACGGGGTATCATCTAGTACTTTGTATAGAAGCCTAAAAGTAGAGCACTGGCTACCCAGTTCTTAGACCTCCATACACACAGAATATATCCAACACGATTTGAAACGCTCTGTATGATTTTGAATTATGCGGACGGACGGACAGACAGACAGACGGACAGACAGACAGACACGGAGCTAGATCATAAGGCTTCATGTTATACTTTGTATAGAAGCCTAAAAGGATGTTAATTTACAATTAAACTAAATAGAAATGTGTTAATAAAAATGATTAACATAATAAACTTATATGGGATTAAAAAAATGGAAATTGATCTTGTTGACAAAAATGGATTTTGCCAACGCAAAATTCTGTGTGACAAAAGGGCGTCACAGACTTACGTAAACCCTTTTAATCACTACTTAATAACTAACATTTTATAAAAACTCTTAAATACTAACATGTTATAAAATTATCAAATAAGTGAACATTATTTCAAAACATTTATTACATAAACTTACGATCTTTGTATTCCTTTTTCCTAAAATGTTCTTTGTTGACCCTCATGGTAAACTTTTGGTTTGAGATTGATTACATTTTTGTTTTTATAATTGAATAGTAATTACCGTTTCAGTTTATTCCGAGTGGACCTACCAACTCGTCAAGGAATTTCATGCCAGCTTTATTTGTATTAGACAAATTATTATTAACGATTTCAAATGCCTGTTAAAATCACGACAATATGTAATTCTTTTCCCTCCACTTCCCCAACAGAAGCAATAAATACCATTTTCGAAGAAATTAAAATGATTGATAAGTGCGCATAACTTGCACATAAAATTTAAATTTTTAATTAGGAAAGTTCATAATACCTGTAGATTTTTATTCAACACAGTATGATGAAAAATTTTGTCTTCTGAACATCTGTGTTTTATTTTACACTTCCGTTTTAAGAATCTAAATAAATTTTTGATTGTGTGATTGCTACGCGTACTTATATAAAATTTTACAAGTTAATTTGTGACAATATAATAATAAATTCTGAAAAAAGAAGATTTGTCGGATTTAACGCATCGCAAGTATCGCAATTTGGAAATAAATTGTCTGAATAACAAGGATAGATAGCACCGACATGATAAGAGCGGAAAAAGCTAAGCGTGGCCCATGTTCAGCGGCTAATAAGGTAGAACAAGAAACACGATTTTGTAAAAATTGGTTTGGGCGTCCATGGTCCGACTTCCAAGTGGGAGCTTTTTCAAAATATAGTGGTACTATGATTACAGGCATGATTGTCAAAATACACAGTAAAAACGTTTTGTTTGAATTTAATAAACAATTTTGTTTGAAAAATTATAACAAAATTTGTTTTGATTTAAATAAATTTATTTCCGTCAATCAAACTGAACTTGTTTAAAAAATAAATTAATCTTGCAAATTTGTTTGCTTTAAACAAATTTTTCTTTATTTTAACTAATTGTTTAAAAATTACTTCAAATAAAAGATTGAGTTTAAATCGAAATAAAATTGTGCTTGTTTAAGAACAAAAACTTAAACGAAGAAAATTATGTTGTTAATGACCAAATACTTTGTTTTTTTCAAACAATTACTTTCTTTCATTTAAAAAACAATCTTAAAGGAAGAATTTCATGTTTTAAATGATTAACTATTTTATTTGATGTGAACAATTATTTATTTAAAACAACAATAAATTGAACTCGAATCAAAAATATGTTTTCTTGAAAGAAGAATATTATGTATAAAATGACTAAATACTTTATTTCAGTTGAAAAAATTATTTAGGTTAATTTAAAAATAAAAAATTTGCTAATCAAGAAAAATTATGTTTGAAATGACCAAATATTTTATTGCGCTTGATAATTGTAATAGCAATAAATTCTGTTTGATTCAAATAAATATAATCTTCAAAGAAGAAAACAATATTTTAAATGAACAAATATTTTATTTCGCTTGATAATTGTGATAGCTATAAATTGTTTGATTTAAATAATTTTTAGGACATATTAATTAATATACAAAAAAAAATATTAATCTAATAAAAGTGTTCAAAGCAATTTAGAAAAATTTATATAAGTTTATCATCAGGAAATCTATGTAATTTTGTTGGAACGACACTATTTAAATCAGCAAGGGACAAAACTATATTGTCATTCGCTAAAACATATTCTCAAATGCAAATCAAAACAAAGCAAACAAATTTGAAAAAAAATTACTCAAATCGATTAAATTTTTAGACGGTTTGAAGAAATATTTATTTAAATCAAATAAGACATTTGGTTGTATTAAAGTAATAATTCTTTGAGGTAAACAACTCAATATGCTTGAATAAAATTAAGTTTTTCTTTTGGGCAACTATAAGGAACCTCAAGAAAAATATTTATTAGGGCCAAGAAAAGTTATTATATATAATGAAATTTTTCGTTTGCTCAAAATAAATTTATTTGAACCAAAGAAACAATTTATGGTGTGTAGGGTGAAAGTAATCTTTTTGAAAAATTATCGCTGCACTGGTAAGTCCATTTACTTCGAATTTCATGAACTTGGAACTTCCCTATGTGTTCCAAAACTGTGTGTAAGTTTTATTAATTGTATGAAATCCAAATTTTTAAAGCAGACATAATTTTATATCTATATCGGCCTTTGGTGCTTTACACAGCGATAGTAACTTTTTGTGTCAAACTGTAGGAATACATTTATAGCAGCTATAATAATTGTGAACCACTCCGTATGCTCAGTTTTGAAACTAAAAGTTAGTATTGGAAGATACTGGGGGTCAAAGGTGCTTGAGCGTAGTTGATGTATTATTATATTAATCTTATTTTCTAACCAGCAGAAAAGAGAAGATTTCTTTTGGTATGTAGTGGTGAAGTGAATCTACTTATCTATAGTAATTTGCATTCGTCCCGTATTTTGGTATTTAATATACATATACGCCACCCCTAGTTTTTTCTTAATTTGGGAGTTAAGCAACTTTCTTCGTTTAATTTTGTTTTATTAAAGAAAACCTAGAAGTATATTAGTATAAAGTTGACATTACCTCTTGTATAGTACAGTTACAGCTCATCACATTACCCAGTGGCGATTCGTGGTATTCTATTATGGAAGAGTAAGAATGAATTAGAAATATAATAATCCTTTATGGCATCAATTCCCAAAGTGTGGAAAATGACCTAATTTTAGGCGAACTTCCAAAAAGTTGTTTGCGATAAATAGGGAGGTGTCCCATCGCCCTCCATGTAGCAGCCGCCATTGTGTAAACCACCTTTTACTTACTCCTATTTGCGGGCACAAGTATAATACGGCTATTAATGATTAGATTTGCCGAATTACCAAAATTATCCTTTTATGACTGAAACTCAAATAATTGTGAACAGTTTCCGTGATTTAAACAGTTAAATTAAAATGTTTACCTGATCAAGTCCTCCGATAACTTCGGTATTATCAACAAAATGAGAAATACTGAGGAATAGCTAAATTAACGTACACAAACATTAAAAATCCGAAAATACACAAAAAAATTTTGCGTTAAGGACTTTTTATGCGAACAAAATATTCCCTGTTTATTTAATTTCGACATAGGAAATTTAACTAAGTTTCTATTTTGTATTTCCATCGTAAGTACTTCGCATTCAAATAAATAAGTGACAGTGACCAATTGAAGTGTCCTGGTTTTAAATGGAACGTTTAAAATTTAAATTATAAAGTATAACAAATACTAATGAACCTAATTTAATGTGGTAATCATTACGAATAAACGTATTTGTCTAAGAGAATTAAAAATTCATTTGATAATTTTACGATGTTTTGTAAGGTAATGTCCATATTATTACAATTTAAAACGAAGTATTAATTTGAGCCATTTAATAATTTATGTGGTTATTTTCCGTTTGATAAAGTCGATCCTTGTAAGATATGCCATACTATGCCTTGACAATAAATTGCTATTACGTACATCATTTTTATAAAATTACGTACTCCTTGGATTACTGAGCCATTTGCAATCCGAAACTTGTTTTTTACTGGCAATGTTGCCTCACAATCTTGACTGCTTTAATTCGTTCTTCTTGCTTCGCAAGTTAACTAAAGGAAGCGATCATAAACACCAATGAATGGTAGAATTTTCCTCGAATTTTAAGTTTAAGAAAATTTAAAAACAAATACACGAACCTTATTCATTTTCAATATTGGTTAAAAAAAATACAGTTACTATTAATAAAATCATGGTCACGAATGTTTAAATAAAATATGAATTGTTCTTCTTTTAAATATCAAAGTTCAAATGTTCTATTACCATTCCATTGGTAGATTTGGTAAAATATAGTAAAGAAAATGGATAACTATGGCAGAACATTGATTCAGTTTCCATTGGAAAATTTAAATAGATTTGGCATTTTGAATCAAAATAAAACAATTATTATACAAAAATTGTTCTGTATATTCTTTGGATTCTTACTAATATTTAGCTGCATTACGTGTGTTATTCAATATTTCTGTATGAAAAATAATTTTTTTGATGTCATAGATAATACCGAAGCTCTGTCAGCAATGTTACAGCTAATTTTAAATCTTTTATATACAAATTAAAAAGACAATTTTAATTCTTCAGATATTTGGAAAACTATTTTTGTGCTTATATAATAAAAAAATATATACAGTCCGTATCCGATGAGCTGAATCCCGATATACAGGGTAAAGGCGAAACTGCAGTCATATGGGAGGTGATGGCGATTAATATTTTTGATAAGCTGCTTGAATGGATGGAGTTAGTCGTTTGTGCATTTTCTAAGCACTTCGTTTGTTTTTGCAATGGTCATGTATTCGACTGTAATAAAAGTCGTTTCTATCAACCAGAACGCTTTAGAAATACTTCATGTATTATTTAATTTGTTCAATTAATTTTGTTTAACAATATTTGAAAACCTCCACAGCTATCGGAAAGAATGAGGGTGTCATCTGCATATATGATATTATAAATGAGTATTCCGTTTACCTTAATTCCGTGTTTCGTTTTTCTTCTCTGAGCATAAATTGAAAAGGAGTGTTCACAGTACACTTTCCTGTAATCTACAATGTCTTACGTTCACCTTTTAAGGCAGTGTAAAGAATGTTGATTTTAACCATTCCCTGGGTTAAAATCCAGTGTTGTAAATACGGATGTAGAAATTCAACAAAGTGTCGTTCTTTTCTGTATCTATAAACTTAATTAATTTTTTGAACATAACGTCATTGTTTTCCGAAAACATCGTATAACACGACTTTATACTCGACGGGATTCTACGGAAATGTAACTGGAGTCTTATTATAAGGGCTGTTTGTAATTAACAAATTTTTTTCAGTAACGATGTAACACTGACTATAAGATATGGATTTTCTTGTGTTTTATTTATTGGCCAATTTGCATTGTACTGTATTCCAACAAGTTACTTGATGGATGAAGTAAGTGTTGAAAATTTTAATTGAAATTTAATTAAATTATAATGTTTTAGACATCGACAGTTTCTAATGGAATTTATAATTCGGATTGGTTTTCGGCATATTTCCGGCAATTAAAAATTCCGATAGTTTTTCTTATTCAGGCATCTCAAAATAATTTACAGTTTTGGGCCTGTAGCTTGATACCCATTAACATAAACACTTTATTAGCAGTAAGTAAACTATAAAATCAATCTAAAATTCCGACACCGTTTTTGGGGAGGCAAGAATTTAATTTTAAAATTTGTTTTAGGTAGTAAAAATTGCCTTTTCGACAAGCGCTGTGCTTAAAACTTTAAACGACTAGAATTTTAACTAAATTATAATTAGATCGGAGCATTCGTTGTTAGTATAGAAAAAATGCATATAAAACGTAGCGATATTTTTAGATTAATATAAAAGTACACAAAACATTTTTTAGAATTAAAAACACAAATTTTCACAAGTAAACTACTAATGCAAGTAACGATATGTATTCTTATTGCACTTATTTAAAAAAAAACACTTAAAACTTTATTAATTTATTTTTTATTGATATTATTTAATTTCCATAATACGATTTTACTTGCAGAGTTTCCTGCTTAACTTTTATAATTACAAATTAACATTATGACTACTTAAATGATTACTTAAACAATACTTTAATAATACTCTAATAATACTGAATGAAATTTTATTGACTTGAGTTTTTATGTGTTATTGCAAATAGTTTGTTTAGCGAATTTTATATTCTAGAATATTCTAGATTTCCTTTTGCTAAATCAACAGTGAAACAAATAATTATAACATTAACATTTCCTGTTGCATCATCTATGGAAAATTATTAAATTATATAATATTTTATGATAATATAACTATGCATAAGTCTGTAGTTTTTTTCATTCAAAATTAAAATTTTTAAATATAAAAAATACATAATCTAATCAATAATATAATTTCCTGTAAAATCTGCCCCAAGTAAAAAACCATAAGATAGTTGAGGTATAATAAGAAAGTTCACTGTTTTTTCTAAACCATGCAACTTAATTCGTAATGACAGTACACTCGACACTTTACTTTTACCACCATTGCATTGGCGAATTTAATTTCATCGACCAAGGATGGTTTAATTTTAATTAATGTTTGTGAGTTTAATAAATTAAGACCGTTTTTTCGGATTAAAGAAGACATTCCTCCGGTATCTAACAATGTAGTCACTTTAAGGTCTCCGATATTTAATTAGCTCGAGATGTGGTCTGTTATCAAAAGATTTTTTAATCATGACCGGCGACACATTTTTTAAAGGTTCATGAAAAACACGCACTTTATTTAGCCGCTTTTTCCAGTCTCTTGGGTCATGAAGTCGTCAAAGAATTTTTCTTCTATTATAGCTGGACGAAATTAATTTTAGCGAGACAAAATTTCTCGGAAGGACGATTTTCGAGATTCAAGTTGCCGGGGTCCGGAATTGATGCAACTTGCAATCCGTCTCCCGATCGATTATCAGAAAATACCTTCGCTGCATACACGTGACAATTTGTTTTAGTTAAGTTTGTAAGTCTAGATTTGCATTAGAAAACGTAAAATTTATCAGTTTGAAAACGAGATTAGAAAACCACAACTAGAAAACGAAACTACATTGGTCACCAAAACTACTTTAGATATTCTAGAAAAATCAATAACCAATAAGGTTCCTAATGTTTCAAATTTAGGTGGGAGGAGTTATATTCTCTCATAAAGTTGTAATAATATTATATAACACTACATGATTGTAATAGAGGGTTAAAGAACTGTAACGTACATGTAAAAAAGCAAGTCTGCATTTCCCATGATTTAAAACACCAAAGGAAAATACCATTGAAAATGCAGATATGTAATAATTGCAACGTTATTAAAGAAATTCCTCCTGGGATAACTTGAAAATGCGGAAGTTGCGCACAAAACTTTCTTGTGTTAATTCGATTTATTTACATTTCTACAGAGTATAAATATAAATGTGATGTTAGCACATTTTTATACGCGCTGGTTTTAATTGTTATAGTTTAAATTAAAAAAATAAAACAAATTTTTTTCTCTCTTATATAGCGTTTGTAACAACAAGGTCATTACGTTTTTTGTTGGTACGGGTTTATTTGTAAGGGTTACTTTTGGTAGGGTTTGTTTTTTGTATGGTTTTTGATCCACAGTGTGTGCATGATGCATACCTACCGGGGAACTGAGTAAGCAATTCCGCGAGGTCCGTTATTCGAACCCGAAATTACCGCTCCGAATTCAACCAATGTGTACTCTAGCCAACGCTGTGAACTAGAAAAAGAACAAATTTGATAGTGTATAAAATTTAACTTATCTTAACTCTTGTTTTCTTAATTCTAATTTTGATTACAGCCATAAAAATCTAAAAATAAGAATAGGTTTTTTAATTTAAAAGGTCCAATTCGATATTAGACAAATGATGGGGAGGGGTCTTTGATTTGTGACTATAGGACGTTCCGGGAACCATAAAATTATTAATTTATAATGGGATTCTTCTTAGTCGTATTGTTCGTTTCCGAACGTCGTGACCCATCTCTTTATATGCATGTGATGTGCGTTCCAAATGTTTTCACATACATAGAGGACCTACTTGTTTAACGTGGGCTCCAAACCACGGGAAGTGTAATACACTTCATGTTGAGATGGGCGCTCTTGGCAAATTACCTCGGTGGTTTGCCATTGCCTTCCGAGGAGAGACGGCCAGAATAAAGTTCTTACCCTGCCCGGATTCGATCCGAGCGTTTCGCATTAGCAGTAGACGCACTTAACTGCCAAAGCTATGACCTACTGGGGTCCTGGACCTGGGGGGGACCTGGGGGGGACCTGGGGGGGACCTGGGGGGATAATGGGATTATTCCACAGAATTCATTTGTGATCGGAATAACTTTAACGTTGGTCCAAAAAAATATTGAAAAAAAGTTTGTCCAGGTCTAGACTTGAAATTGTTGTGCTTCGCCCTTTTGAGCACCGTAAATCTAAAATTTTTTTTCAAAATTCTATGGTGTAGAAGAAAATTGTGCAAACAATATGATTGCAAAATACAGGGAATTCCATAAAATCGAAGAATTTAATTATGTATTTCCAATTACATACATATTGCGATGGTCCAAATGGGATCGATTCAATTAAAAGACACTTTCATTGTTCAAAAGATAAGCTGGTATGAAACCATTATTTGGGTTAATAAATAAATTGTACCAGGATATTGCAAAGGCTTATATTTTGCGAGCTGTTTTGTTCAGATACCAAAAGAACAAATGAAATCTTTCTAAAAAGGCATAGATACCTAAAAAATGTAAGAATCAACTCATGGGTTATTCATAAATTATTCAACTTATAAAGAAACAAATTAAGTGATTCACTCATAGATTTAGGTACAATAAATGAACGGTAAATTTTGTGAAATAAATTCAGTGAAGTTATGGAAAAGGACAGTTTAATTTTGGAAAAGAATATAGAGACGAATGACTGCGTACTCGCCGGAGGTTTGGAAGGAAAATGATGATTATTTTGGATTTGTAAAGGACTCACGGTGTGTCCGTCGGAGCGTGAGGACGTATTATTTTAATAATTAATTTTGATAGATTTTGGCTTCATGTTCATGAAGAAGCAAACACGTAGTTTTGTATGATTTGTTAATGGATTTCCTTAGTGTCCGAAAAAGCGGAAGAATGGAATATTTTTAGTAATTGATTTGGAATTGGTAAACTGTCTGTCATAACGTGAAGACGTGCTGTTTGATTTTGATTTTGAATGGAGAAGATGATTTGCATGATGGAAATTATATTTTTTGAATATTTTGTTAATTATGAACACACAAGAATTTGGTAATGAAAAGTTTGGTTGCCGATGGATTTTATGGTTCATTCAACGAAGAAAAGCAAAGGAGTCCAATACATCAAGTTTTGTTCGTTCGTCGACTGAAAATGCCGGTAAGCTAGACTGTGCACACGTAGTTTTATTTAAAATTTTTAAACAATCGTTAAACATTTAAAACTCGGTTTTTATTAGTGCGAATAACTCGGGAGGGGACGTTATTTTAGTTTGAATTGAATGTAAACTTAATTTGTTTAAATATACATGATTTGTTTCACATATAATTTGTTTTGATATAATAAATGAACAGGTTTTTTCTATTGGAAAGATTTTATTTGATATTGTTTCATTTATAATTTACATCTTAATGTATAAGTCAATATTGTGGTACAAAATCAATTCGTTATTTTTCAATCATTGATGTGTTACGAATAATCCGTAACCCAATGAGAAGTGCTTTTATCGAACCCTTGTTACGGCCATAAAAAAGAGTCTCAATATTAAGCTAGTCCGGAGCAGTTAAAAAAGTGCCGTACATTTTTTCCCCGCTATACAAATTAAATAAATACAGTAGCTAATCACGGCAATATACATTAGAAAAAATATATAATGAACTACTCCCAACTAACCAACCCGATGTGCACAATAGTGGAACTTGAAACACACACACACACAGGCCAGAGAAACTATTGTTGTTAAAGAGCTTTAGCATGATGAATAACTTTTGTACATTTTCTTTTACTTACCTACATATTGCTGTGTTCTATCTAGGTATAAGATGAGCAATAATAAATATTTATTGAAGACAAGATCTAGCATGAAATCTTATAGCGATTTGGTGGGTTCATCGGAGGAACGTGAAACTCAAAAGTAACAATCAGTTAAGAATGCAATTAAGTAAGGAAAATAAAGGTTCACGAATGATACAATGCTATTGGTAAATAAAATTGTTCACTAAGTAATTTGAAAATGTTAGATATAAAAATTTGTTAATTAGAATAAGTTGTTAATTTAAGTAGTGCACTAAACATTTTACGCGTGCACGGAAGTTGATCCGGATGAACAATACGAATTAATTCAAAGACGTTTACATTAATTGATTACGATCGGGAGTGCGGACGACACGCACTAATTAAAAAAGAAAATCAAGTCTGAAAAAAATAGATTTTCGGGATAACCTTAGTGACCGAAAAATAAACAACGCTTTTTCATGCCGTAGTCGAAGAGGGAGGACGTGTTAAGATCGTCTCCCAAAAATAAAAGTGAATATAAAAGCTTGTTAACGCCGGTGTCCCAGAGGGAGGACGTGTTTGAGCTTGGCTCCTGAAAAAGGAGTAGTTAAAAGGTTCAAGAGTGGGAAGAGGTTTCCCCTCTAATTTAATCGATTTATTTGTCGTGTGGAATTGAATTGGATATAATTTGAATTGAGTATAATAATTGGATATTAGTGGATATAATTTGCTTTGAGTATAATAATTGGATATAATTGGATGAAATTCGAATTGGTAATAATTGGATTTATTGAATTGAAGAATTGGTAATAATTGGAACCCGTGTGGGGTTGCTAGTCCCCCATCGGGAGCCTCCCCAGGTGGCGGATAGGGGAAAGCTCGCCAGATATGACGGGTACCGGAGAAATAATACATCCGGGGCGGACCAAAACTAGTACACCGAATATCGTCGGGATAAGCGATAGCCTGTATGACGCCAACAGCTTATATAATTTAGGTGGAAAAGCAAAATACAGTTAGGGCACTCTCTTGCCCTTAATGAGTGAAAACAAATTTAAAGGCAGATGAACCGATCGGGTCAATGGCATAGAATGTTGAACGCAATGGGAAACGGCAACATTAAAGATCGTTATGGGTATACCCCTTCCCAACCCGCATTTGGCCAGCGTGGGAAGATATGGCCTAACCTTCAAGTCATATATGAACAGTACACACCAAGAATGGCCCTCAGTCCCCAGCACCTCCACGAACTCTGACCAAGGCAGCGGCCAGCAAGTGAACGGAGGAGAGGGTGTTAAGAATATCTGGGTAAGATCAGGCTGCCACTCGACGAGTCTATGGATTGGAACCTACAATGTAAGAACGTTGAATGGTGATGACAAGCTGCATGAAATGGAACACGAATTGAGTAAGACTAAATTCGACGTTGTTGGCCTGAGTGAAATTAGGCGCGAGGGAGAAAGATGGATAGCGCTGAAAACGGGCAATCTTTTCCTATACAGAGGAGGCGTTAATAGTGGAGTGGCTTTTATCGTTAATAAAAGAATAGTCCATCTTGTGGAAACATTCCGAGCAATATCGGACACAGTGGCTTATATCATAATGCGAATAACTAACCGACTGAACATAAAAGTAATTCAGGTGTATGCACCAACTTCATCTCACCCGGAGGAAGACATTGAAAATTTCTATGATGAATTATAAACAGCCATAAATGAACAACCTACTAAATATAGAATAGTCATGGGTGATTTCAATGCGAAAATAGGTGCAAAACAAGAGAGCAGCGAGATGCAGATTGGCGATTACGGGATTGGAGATCGAAACGCCAGAGGAGCGACCATGTTAAATTTTCTTAGCGAGAACAACTTATACATGATGAACTCGTTTTTCAGAAAAGGCAAACATCGAAAATGGACATGGATAAGCCCTAATAAGACGGTCAAGAATGAGATTGACTACATACTGACTGACCAAAAGCGCATTATACAAGATGTATCTGTATTGAACTCCTTTGATGTTGGAAGCGATCACCGAATGGTTAGAGCAAGATTGGTAATAGACGTGAAATTGGAAAGACGCAGAATGTTTCGCAAGGGTATATCTAGAACTACAAGGGGCGAAATTCAAGTTATAAGTCACGAATATCAGGAACTCATAGTAAAGAAACTGTCACTCATAAATACAATAAATTTATTAAACGAACTAGATAAATTTAATGAAGAGATTACAACAGCGATACGAGACAGTGTCAAGGAAGCAAAGAAAAAACTGATAAAAATAAAGACGCAACCCGAAATAGGTGATGATGCAAAGAAACTAATGGCCAGAAGGGTAGCATTGAATACGTAGAAGTCAGGAAGTTAATAAGGAAAAAGATTAGAGAACACAGAACAAGGAAATATGACGCTATAATAACAGAGGTGATTGAGAATAACTCCAATATGAAATGCTTAAGACCTAAATTAGGACAAAAACAAATATATTCTCTCACAAATAAAGCAGGAAAAATAATTCAAAATCGCGACCATCTACTCAAAGTCGTGGATGACTACTATGCTGACCTTTACTCGTCAAAAGTACTGGAACCTCAAGAGGAAAATGTGCTACAATCCAATCGAAGAATAATGAATGAAGGATCGGAGGAGTTGCCCGAAGTGAACGTGGATGAAATAGAAATGGCATTGAGGGGTATGAAATCAAACCGAGCCCCCGGCGACGATGAAGTGACTTCTGATATGATTTTGGAGGGGGGTACCGATCTGATGAATATCATTGCAATCCTACTGAACGAGTGCCTGAAACATGGAACAATCCCTAGCAGCTGGAATAATGCTAATGTAGTGTTGTTATACAAAAAAGGAGATGTAAAGAGTCTTGATAACTACAGACCAATAAGTCTTATGTCACACCTTTACAAGCTGCTCACTAAAATAGTTACAAATCGCTTAACGAAGAAATTTGATGATTACCAACCTCAAGAACAGGCAGGATTTCGAAAAAACTACAGAACAGCTGACCACCTGCTAACAATGAAGATCCTAATAGAGAAATCCAACGAATACAACTTTCCACTCTATCTTGCATTCGTTGACTACGAGAAGGCATTTGATTCCATAGAGTCGTAGAATTGTAGAATCGAAAGAACTGTAGAATTGATTATAGATACTCGACATTATTGGAGAACATTGCATCAAAAACCACAGCTACATACAACCTGCACGGAAAAACCGAACCCGTTAATTTATATAGAGGAGTTAGACAGGGGGATAGCCTATCGCCGAAATTGTTTACTCTCGCTTTAGAAGACGTTTTTAAAAAACTATCCTGGACAAAACGCGGCGTTAACGTCAACAGAAGATATCTTAACAACCTACGATACGCGGACGATGTGGTGCTGATAGCTAGAAATTTGGAGGAGCTTCAAGAAATGCTAACGCAGCTGAACGATGAATCGAAAAAAATTGGTTTGAAGATAAACATCAATAAAACCAAAACTATGTTTGATGGAAATGGGATTGTTGTGATTGACAATCAAGAAATTGAAAGGGTTGATAGTTACATATTACGGTGATATCTGATGGAGACGCCACTCGTAATACGAACATTCAATTTGGTTGAATAGAATAATTAAGGGGTTATGGGTAGTCAGGATTTTCAAAAAATTAATAATTTTTTTTTTACATTTTCTTAAAGTATCATACTTCGAAATTATTACCTGAAAATTTCAAGGTAATCCAATGAATAGTTTTCGATATATCCTACAATTGCTGATGGGCTCTCTGACATTCGATGTCAGGTAGTTTGCTAAGGGGTTTCGACCGGTTTAAGGGATCTATTTTATGTAAACATGAACGCTGTAATGATACATTTTATTATATTTTGTACTGTATTAAGTGTAAACAGTGTAATGGAAATGTGAAATTTCAGAAAATTCAAATAAAAGACTCAGTGTAGGTAATTAAATAATTAGTATTTTTGATACATAAATCGAATGTAAAACTTTAAATGTATTTATTTCGAAAGTACGTATTCAAAGTCGGTGATCACTGTAATTCAAAAACTACTCGACCGATATTAATGAAATTTATACAGTTTATTGAAAACATAAAAAAACTAGGGCCTGATTGAAGGATTTATGTTTTTATTAAAACTGCTAGTTTTTATAAACAATAAACTACCGCTTTTTTCGTTGAAAATGGACGAGTAAATTATCAGAGGCCGCCATTTTGTCAATTTTCAAAAAAAAAGAGAAACCTTCGTTCAGGCCCTAGATTAACTATTAAACTAATGATCTTTTTGTTTGATTGATTTTGGATGAACCAGTAAAATGTTGTAATGATCACCGCAAAGCACGACTTGTGGAACAGAGTCCAACAAATAATATGGCAATAAGTTAGTCAACAATAAATATTTTTGTTTTTAATTTTTGTCAAATAAAGCTAAAACATATTATTTATAATAACTTAGTATTATTTGTTTTATAATAGTATATTATAGGCCAAGGTTGTGAAGGCCGTCATTATTGCCCTAGCGCCAAGATTATATTCCGAGGTGCTTTGCACCGAGGAATATAAGGCGCGGAGGCAATAATGGTCTTCAAAACCGTGGTTTACATACGATTTTTTCCACTACTAGATTTATTACAATTTTTTTAATTTCTTTTCAATAAAAATTTTTTCAAATTTAAAATATTTATTTCAAATGACAGTTTTGTTTTGTTGATTTGACAGTTGTTGACAAATTTAGGTTATTAAATAATTTAATCGAGGTTCGTCAAATTAACAATGGATGGCGCTGTCACTTGCTGTCACATTTAAATTTTTAAAATTAAATTAATGTATTAAAAAAGCGTTTTAAATAGTTTAAATACAATTAATTAGCATTTCTTGGTTATTCTAAATCATTTAATAACAACATTTTTCTTTAAAATAGTCTCCAAGTTATCAAAAAATGTCATTTTGATCATTATTAACCTTGGTTAATAATGGAAAAATTATTCACCACTAGTGGAAAACGTGTCACTTCTTGAGCAACTAACCTAAGTAAAAACGATAGCCTAAATGACTAGTAGTGGAAAAAATAAATTAAACTACTGTCAAATAATAATAATTTAAAATACTCATTTTTTCACGCCAATGACTACCCATAACCCCTTAATGCATGGAACTTGTTAATTTAAATAGGAGGTTTACTATTATCATTACAAAGTCAAAACAAATAGAATCATTTAAATCATAACAATAAAGAATACAAGGGTTAACAAAATAAATTAAAATGTTCAATTTAAAATCCGTAATGACAAAAATTGTTAAAAATAATATAATAAAATTGTTTAGTTATAAGAAATTTAAAAACTACATGTAAAATTTATTAGTTAAGGTGTTAGAAATAATTTGTTAAAACATTACGTATAAAAAATTAACATTACGTGTGCGTCGATAAAATTAATTAAAAACAGAGTGATATGTTATCCGAGGAACCATCGTTGGACAATGCAAGTGATAAACAGAAATTATCTGCTTCAAATCAACGGTTAACCTAAAAACATAAGAAAAATAAATTAAAAGACAATTTTAAATTTCGCGCTATTAAAAACATGGTGTCGACTCACTTTAAAAATTTATGGTTATAAAAATCAAGTAGCAATGAATTTGTATCACCTTGACGATATGAAAAACAAAAGGGTCTTCTTCCTTAGTTTTGCATCGAGATCGCACGTGTAATTTGTAGCGGCTCGAAAATTAATTGATTAATTTCATGAAAGTATGATAAAAAGGTGAAACCTACAAAAATAAAGTGATTAAAGATAAATGTGAATGTAAATACGGTAAAAGAAAATAAAAATACTTACCGATCGTGAATATTTTTGAGAAGATAAAAATCTCGCCACGAGGGTTACAAATTTTATCGAATATAAATCTGGAAATATTAAGGTGCAAACGAAGTCATCCACGGGAAGAAGCATTGAATACTACACATGCGCTATACCAAAAAGGAGGAGAGATCCATATTTATACAGGGTAAGCGAAAACTTTTATCAAAAACTTATATTTGTGCGAGGAGTGCGGAATACGACGCCACGCTTTTAGATTTAATTGTGGGGAATTTAAGCAATAAGGAACTGTTTAATACTTGTATACTTTTATTTTCATCAAATTTATTGATAAATAATATAATAAAAATTATCATTACAAAACGGATTATTTTTGGGGATTCTTGTATTCCCGGCTATTTATTTTTCAGCTTTAAAAGATTTGATTTACAATTTCCTACAGAAACCACTACTGAGATAAGCAAGTGTACATGCAACAAGAACCCAGTTAGCCGTGATAATCAGTAACATTGAAAATTTTATTAAATTGCGATTGACGGGGTCCATCCGTATCTTCATCATCGTAATATATTTGGGCCAGACGTTTACCTTGGGTAGAGAAAACCAGTATAATATGGAAATCAAAAGATGAGTGGCGCAATCTTGGGCTGTTTTCGGAAAACTAAGTTACATTTTAAGGAATGGGAAGATCCCACTACATCTAAAAGCAAGAGTATTTGATATGTGCGTTCTTCCGGTTATGAGTTACGGAGCCGAGAATTGGACAATGACAAGGAAAAATATGAATACCCTTCGCGTAGCACAACACGCGATGGAACGAGCCATGATGGGAATTTCACTCAGAGACCGAAAAACAAATGCGTGGATACGAAGCAACACCAAAATCAAAGATATAGCTGATGCAGCAGCATCATTAAAATTGAAATTTGCCGGACATGTTGCGAGAGGTGACACGGAACGATGGAATCGCCAGCTAATGCACTGGAGACCTTACGCAAATAAAAGGCCAAGGGGTAGACCACCAATGAGATGGGTCGATGATCTCAAATTGACGGCGGCACTGAACTGGGTGCGGGTGGCATCAAACAGATCAAGGTAGAAAGATGAACTTGAAGAGGCTTATATCCAAAAGTGGATGGAATAGCTGAAGAAGAAGAGGAAGAAGAAGAAGAATTGGATATAATTGGATAATAATAATAATAATAATGTTGGAGCACAAAGTGGCTCCATGGTAAACCAAAAGACGAGATTAAGAAATCCGGAAAAACGAAACACGTAAGTGCACGCGGGAGATCGTGTTGTTGAAAAGTTAGTTAAAAGGTACGCATTGGGGGAGTAGACTTTTGGGGGGATGTTAAATGTTTAGAGTAAGCTTTTGTTACAATTTGATGATGATAATTAATATTATTACAATTTTGGGTGAGAGTTACCTAACTCTGACTACTCGATACTAAATTTCTTCTGCTACACACTAAAGAACACAGAGTTAATATAACAAATTCTCAAAATATGAAGGGTGAATTTATTATCAAAATTTTGAAATAATCGAAAATGAACTTAGCTAATTTTCATGAAATTTTTATGGATTAACGAGATTCAGGAGCGCATCAGCCCATTCTGTGGTCAGTCTGTGCGCTCCGATATACTCTTACACTTAGAATATTTCGCAGCGGCAGATGCAGCTCGACCGTCGTACATGCAACATCAATTATTTTTTGTTTTTAGGCGATTTTTAGGGGGTGAAACGTAATAAACGAGACGGTGAACAGCTTAAGCAGTTAAGTGCATTGCTGCTAATGCGGAATGCCCGGTTCGACTCCGGGCTCAGTAAAAACTTTATTCTGACCGTCTCCCCTCGGAAGGCAATGGCAAACCACCGAGGTGTAATATGCTTAGAACAGCCTCTCTGGAGATGAAGTGTATACACTTCCCGCGGTTCGGAGCCCGCGTTAAACAAGTAGGTCCCCTATGTGTGTGATAGTACTACAAATGCACAACACATACATAGGAGAGAGGTCGCCAACATCCGGTAACGGATAGGCACGCGAAGAAGAAGAAGAAGAAACGTAATAGTATACTGCCCCATACCGCAACTATACTTTTTAATGCTATTTTGAGGGTCTCTCGCATTCCGGTTGTCTTAATCCCGGTTTTCTTGATCGGTGGCGCTTCTCGTATGTTTAGCCTAGTAACCAGAGTCAAAACCGCCCTGGAGGGGTGCAGAGCGGAGCGGAGCGCAGCGGCGCCCCGTAAGGGTAGGTTTTGACGATGGATTACCCTCCTTATCGAATGCACACCCCAAAATTCGAAGGCAAAAAAATTTTTAATTTTTTCACTTTTTCGGCAATACACGGGTTATTTTCCATTTTTTTGATTTTATTTATTACTAATATCCACTAATCACACCCCCATCTATCCGAATTTCAAAGAAAAATTGAAATCGGAGCGAAAAAATTTCACTCGATTTGAAGGGACCGCTAACGAGCTAGGTGGGTGAGACCGTGTTCGACCGCATACAATATGCGACTTTCCCCTACTTTTCAAAAGTCGATATTTTGGTTATTTTGACCATATTCACCCTTTTTTTTTTATTTTATTAGACAAATATAAGCGTAACTCTCGCCCAATTTTGTGTGTTTAATAAAAACTGATGTCTATTGTAAAAGTAATATCATTCAGGGACTTTTAAAGTCCGAACAAAATAATTCACTTACAGGGTAAAATTGAAAGAGAAAATAAGCCATCGATGAATCGACTCCTGAGGTAAGAAATTTCATGCGAATAAACGTATTAAGAGCTAGCCATGATTAAAACGAACCATAAGAATAAATTAACAATTCTATTCAAAATAGTATAATTATAATTTTAAAAAAAATTGCAGATGTCCAATTTATACCCGTTGGACATCGCAATATGTAGTAATTATGACTTAAATCAGCTTTTATTTAATTGGGAATTATTTACTAACTTCTTAGGGGTAAGGATTGGTTTTTAACACCCTTATCCCCAAATTATGAAATTTGGAGCGTAGATTCAGGTCATCAAGTAGATTAGTATTATATTAAAAATTTAGGAGATGTCAATTGCGTCGTCTGGGAATTTATTATTTACTAACTTCTTAGAGGTAAGGGTTGGCTTTTGACACCCTTAGCGTCATAAAAGGATTAAAAATGTTCTCAGAACCACATTATTTTATAATAATTATCAGTTTAGTGTTTATTTGTTTCAAATATTCAACGATTTAAAATTAATATCCTTTTTTTTATTAAATACGTTTTATTTTTGTACATTTTGATACAAAACTTTAAAGAGTTTTAATATAAATAATAAATTATTTTTAAATAATAATTAATCCATAATTATATCAATATTAGTTTCCTGTCTACAAAGTTTAAAATTTGTGAAATTTTCATTAGTTAAAATTTTTCGCTTTTTTATTAAGGGGTTACAAAAAAACATTTGCGTAACATTTGCTTGTGTTGTTAGAAATATATTGCTACTAGCTGGCACGGGCGGAATCGGCCGCCTTTAGCCATCTAGACCCAGAATAGATCCGAGGAGGCCATAGTTGTTCGGCCTCACAGGGGGAGGACCATAATAGATCCTCGAAAGCCATAGTTGTTCGGCCTTCGGCCTCACAGGGCGGACCACCTCGCCTCCAATTTAAAAAGTGACGCAGGTCCCACGGTACAAATATTACAAATTTTTCACTTTTCCAAAAAGTTATTCACAATTTTGCCAATGTTTTAGACAACCGAAGAAGAAGTTTAGAGTACGTTTTTGTGTTATAATTCCCAAAAACGGTTTGCCCGTCCATTTCCGGCGTTAATATATAATAATTATTGAATCGTAATTTTTTTTCGAAAAATTTGCAAGGCTATCCCATTGAAAAAATAATTTTGAAATTTAAATTCGGTTTAACACCTTCGGCGTTGAAAATACGAAGGAATGTTATGGACGAACTAGCTATTATAGAGCGTCGCGATACGCTTCCGTTGCGTCTTAAAACTTAAAGATCGGCCGGTAAACAAGAGCGCTACATACGTCCAAAGTTTTTACACACTTTTCACTTAAATGGGTCTCTCACAAAGAAACGACGGATAATTTAGAAAAAGCAATCGGAGCTTCGGATACGGTTATTAACGGTCTTTAATTTAGCACATGACGACGGTTTGCAAATTTGCAAATTAGTGTCGACGTCAAAATTTAAAATCAAAATCGGAGGCGATTTCGGGCAAAATTTAAAATATGCAAAATGTGTATTTTCGTTGCAAAGCAAATTTTTTTCGAGAAAATTTCATTCGACATTTTCGATTTATATTTGTCTCCTCGATGTAGGTATTAAAGGCAAAAATAAATTTTTATTTTCCAAATTGCAGAAATCATTTCGCCCTTTTACCACGTCAAATATTGAACCAATTACATCGTCGCGTTATGAATTAATTCTTATAACTTGATGCCTCGCGTATTGCGATGGTAAAATTTGCAAGTTTCGAAAGATTGCTGCAGATTTTCAAAACAACGCAATTTTAAAATTCTTCGTTTTTGGGAAGTCGGAAGAGATGGTTTTTGCTCTCTCTCTCCGTCGCCCCCGAACCCCCATCTCAAATATTTCGCCGTCAACGGATAGAATTCGTTGGAGCCGACAGTTTAAGATGTCACAACAATTTGATCGTTAAAAGTTCTTCATTTTTGAAAATTTACCGTGGAGTGCCGGTTCAATTTCAAGAAACTCAAATGAAACTTTGCACAATTTCGGACTTTCCGGGAAAGCAGTTCGATGAGTATTCAACGTTACATTTCTTAGTCTTCTTGCACAATTCCGGCGAGTTCCTGCGACCTAAAGTGCTCCGGTCTTATTAGCGGCATTCTGTTCTTTGCAATTATTTGTATTATATTTTGATCGTTGAAATTACTAAATTCTAATATATTAATTTGTTAGTGGTTTTCAATTTTCGAATTAAAGCCGCCATCCCGCCATCTGTTGACAGTGTTTTGAATCACTGACAGTATGTCACATTATTTCCATTTTTGACAAATTAAATTTTTTGTTTGCAAGACTTGTGATTTGATTTATCGAAAAAAGCGAATAACTTTTTTCCCCGCTCGAATTTTTTCTCCATTGATGCACGAATAGTTGCGCCTGGACCTACAAAATAACTGTGCAAAATTTGGTTTAGATCGGTCATGGGTCTAGGAACGTATAGCGAACAAACAAACACGCAAACAAACAGATCTTCTCTTTTATATATTTAGACTAGCTGGCACGGGCGGCATCCGCCGCGCTTAGCCATCTAGACCCAGAATAGATCCGAGAAGGCAATAGTTGTTCGACCTTCGGCCTCACAGGGGGAGGACCATAATAGATCCGCGAAGGCCATAGTTGTTCGGCCTTCGGCCTCACCGTTAGGTTAGTGTTAGTTTGTGATATTTATTTGGAAAACCAATTAAAAACAGTTTAATCTTCACGTAAAGTTAAATCTTCCGCAAAGAGGTGGATCTTCCGCGAAGAGGTGGATCTGTCGTTAGGTTAGAATGTTCGGTGTGCAGTTTACCAGTTTGCAAAATTTCGTGCAGTTTACCCGGGGTGCAATTTACTACTTTTTTTTCGGCTACCTGCAGTCGTTCGTGTAATTTACCGTTCCCGCCATCTGTTGACAGTATTTTGAATCACTGACAGTATGTCAGAATAGTTCGATTTTTGACAAATTAAATTTTTGTTTGCAAGACTTGTGATTTGATTTATCGAAAAAAGCGAAAACTGCAACATTTTCCATTTTCCAGGTAAAAATAAAAATGGTAAACTGCACTCCAAACAAAAATTATTAAATTTTTTTATTAAAAACCAATCTCCGCGTAAAGTTAAATCTGCCGCAAAGAGGTGGATCTTCCGCGAAGAGGTGGATCTGCCGTTAGGTTAGTGTTAGTTTTTGATATTTCTTTAGAAACCAATTAAAAACAAATTAATCTTCAGGTAAAGTTAAATCTTCCGCAAAGAGGTGGATCTTCCACGAAGAGGTGGATCTGCCGTTAAGTTAGTGTTAGTTAATTCTAATTTGGTTGCCGGGTACAGATTGTTCCTTTGTTCTGCTTGATGTTCCCAATCTCCAATGAAGTATAATTGCAGAAACATTGCTTGTTCGTTGCGCAATGGACGCAAGGAACCAATCCTGTGGTATATTTGACCCTGGACTTTGAATGTAGGCATGAATCCACTTTCGGTAATGACGTTACCTCCAAAGGAGGTCATTTGAAATGTAGAATTGTTTGCACGAATGTTGTTCAAGAAATTTTCCGAATCACGTGTCGTTCCTGTAAGTAAACTTTTCAACGGTTCGGGAGGTTCCAAAAGCGCAGGTAATTGAACTTTCCCATTACTGCAACACATTCCTGGGGATTCTCTATCCCACTTTTTAGCATCACACTTGGCACATATTTTAGACATAGATCCAATTGTAACTAACTTATCGGAAGCATAAGGAATTTGTGGATTATAGTTGAAAGCACTTAAATTCCAACCCACTCTTAAGGCTACTGTTCGAGTTTCAACTCGTCTTGTTCTGTCGGCCCGAAGTCTTTGATCGCGTTCTAAAAAAGCAAGGACTGTTATGCGTAGGTTAAACTTTTCAATAATACTTACCAATTTCTGTCTCTTGTTCCCTTCGAGTAGCATCTCTTGTAACCACTTTACTTAAATAATTTACCTAAGGGTAACCACTTCCTCGTTAGTTGTTACAAAGTCCACTTTGATAACCGTAGATGTTGAACAGGTTGGCTAGCTCTTGGTTTTTTATGCCTTAGTCGTAGAGCGAGGGTTACTCTGATGTAATTCGAGTGTTCGGGGTTCGGTATTCTCTTGCTGCTGATACTAAATGCTCGGGGCGCCAAAAGGGTTAATAAACAAACACCAATGCTTAATTGTTCAATAACCATTTAATAAGAAAACATAAAAATAAAATTCTTGAGTGAACAGCAAGTAACAAGTACACTTTGTATAACTTAAAATAACTAAATTGGAACGTAACGAAATCTCTTCGTACAATATGAAAAACTTATTACTACAATAATTAATATATTTACAAATAATTGAGTGTTCGTCTGAAAAGATCGTAACCTCGTCTTGACGAAGTCGTGACGATTCACTAAAATGAATTGATACACAGATCATATATTATTTAACTGAGCCACCAATAACCAAAGCAAAAATGTTAATGGAAGCAATAGTACAAGTTGTTAGCAAACTACCAGAAATAAAGGTTGTTAACACAAAGCAAACCAAATTTATATTGTGAGTAATGCAATTACTCACGTTTACGATGGATACAAATTGCACGTAGCTGGAATCCACAGATCTGTAGGTCCCCCTCTCGGTACATTCAATTTCTGAATAAGGTTCTAAAAGAATACAACACATATACAAATCGATAAGCCAATTGTTAACAAGCAAACATTGAACTTTATAGTTCTTATCTGAAATTTGAATAAAAAATAATAAAATATGATACTATGTGTCTTCGGGATGTTTTCTCCAAATTGGCAGATAAGTGAAAATAGTTTCGGCTTCAGTAGATTGAAATTGATTGTCGTCAACGTCTTTCTCAGTTTTTAAATTCCAAAAGTTTGTTGTGATTTTTATTTGAAAGGCCACCATTAATTCGACTGCGCGTAGCCAGGATAATTCCGTTTACTACTGCGTCTATCGATGAAAATTTTTGATGGCGTCTTTGTTGATTTCCAATTTTTATAAATCGATATTTCGATTATTAAAAAAATCGCTGGTTCGAAATAATTAACTCGAATTGTCACTTGACATTCGGTGAACGTAATACACAAAAACTTGTTCGTAATTATCACAAATTACTTTAAACTTGTCAAAAAACTAGGAGCACAAAATAATACGTGTAGTGTATGCCACTTCTAGCACGCCAACCTTGATTGAGCATAAAACCTACCGACGAGTAACTTCGACGTATTAATACGCCGTGAAAAGTAGTACTAATATAAAGTTGGTGGCATTTGATTTTATCGATCTTTTCATACTAAATAATAATGATATACATGTTAGGAAAACTAAAGAAAGGTCTTTCGACAAAAATAGTTAAATAAAAATGCAAAATTCGAAAATAAATTTGATCGAGTTGTAATTGATCATTAAATTGACGGCAGGACCGGCATTAGTAACATTTGGAATGTTACACGCTTACAGCTTGTGAATGATGTCTTTGATCGCGTTCTAAAAAAGCAAGCACTGTTATGCGTAGGTTAAACTTTTGAATAATACTTACCAATTTCTGTCTCTTGTTCCCTTCGAGTAGCATCTCTTACTGCTTGCGCATGATGCCTTTGATCGCGTTCTAAAAAAGCAAGTACTATTATTAAAGGGCACTCACAATAAGGCACTCACAAGTTATTGTTATGGAGGAACTATTATAGAACGTCGCGATACGCAAGCAAGCACTATTATTAAAGGCATAAATTTTAAAAATACATACTGTCAGTGATTCAAAACACTGTCAACAGACATACTGTCAGTGATTCAAAACACTGTCAACAGATGGCGGGATGGCGGCATTAATTCAAAAATGAAAACCACTAACAAATTAATATATTATGTCATCTGTCATCTGCCTGCTGTCATCTGTCATCTGTCATCTGACATCTGTCATCTGTCATCTGACATCTGTCATCTGTCATCTGACATCTGTCATCTGTCATCTGACATCTGTCATCTTTCATCTGTCATCTGTCATCTGGAAATGGACGGGCAAACCGTTTTTGGGAATTATAACACAAAAACGTACTCTAAACTTCAATAATGCTTACCAATTTCAGTCTCTTGTTGCCTTAGAGTGGACTGTCTTCCAGATTGCGTTTGAAGTCTTTGATAGCGTTGTTCTTCAGCTTTGTTCGCTCTTCGAGTTGCATCTCTTACAGCTTGCGCACTAAGTCTTTGATTGCGTTCAACATCAACTTCATCCGCTCTATTTAATAGCATTCGCTTCGCCGCTGCATTACATCCATATGATGGTCGTTTTTTAGGTGGCATTTCTATTTACTAATAATATTAATTAATATTAATTTTATGTTGCTAACAATAATAATATGCTAATTAAACTTACCAAATTGGTATTTGAATGTATTGTGTTCTATTTGAACACTAATTATCACTAAACACAATTTTTACCATAAAAATTACATCTTTTTGAGTCGGTAATTAATTACTGACAGTGACAAAAATTAAATTTTGTTTGGAAGACTTGCAATTTGATTTTTAGGAAAAATATCGAAAAACGCTTATCATCCCGCCATCTGTTGACAGTATTTTGAATCACTGGCAGTACGTCAGATAATTTCGATTTTTGACAAATTAAATTTTTTGTTTGCAAGACTTGTGATTTGATTTATCGAAAAAAGCGAATAACTTTTTTCCCCGCACGAATTTCTTCTCCATTTATGCACGAATAGTTGCGCCTGGACCTACAAAATAACTGTGCAAAATTTGGTTGAGATCGGTCCAAGGGTCTAGGAACGTATAGCGAATACGCAAACACGCACGCAAGCAAGCACGCAAACAGATCTTCTCTTTTATATATTTTGATTTAAAAATAAATTGAGTTCTAAATTTTAATGTGTGGTATTTTACAAAAATTATATTAGGGATTTTATTTTCTACCTAAGATGTTGAAAATAGATTGATATATGTGTTTTGAAAACTGCTAAAATTGTGTTATTAAAAAATGTCGGTATAGGATTGTACTGTTGAATTTGAAATTTTTTAAATTTTAAACAAGAGGTGTCGTTCCGGATCTGTTCCGGAAAATTTGCATTGGTAACGACGGAGCATTAAAAGTACGCACGATAGGAGAGCCACAAGTAAAAATTGACAAGAACTGGAACTTTGAACAATACATAGTATATGTAGTTAACAGACATGAAAAATTAAAAACCGCGCCATCGGCGTTGGTAGGTCAAAAAAACGCGTGGTGAAAAATTTGGAGGAACGTTCTGGAGAAAATTTTAAAAGTTGTGGAAATTTAAGAAAATTTTAAAGTGGGCCTCCACATTTAAAAGGCTTTTGAGAAGTAATGGTTACAGAAGTGGTTACTGATGTAAAACAGCTGAGCGGAAAATTGGAATATCGTTAGTAATCGAAGAGGGAAGACAAGATTGGTAAAATATCAAACTGTGTTGAATAAAAATCTACAGGTATTATGAACTTTCCTAATTAAAAATTTAAATTTTATGAGCCGACAAACTAAATTCCATGAACATTTTATTTTGAATCTGCATTGAAATACTTTATTGTAAAACATTTTCATCCAATAGAAATAAAATTTAGTATTTTAAATTAATTATTTAGTTTCAATTTCATTTAATTTGAAAAGTCAAAATTTCAATTAATAATATCATTTTTTTAATTGTATAAAATGCCATAGCAATATAAATAGAATCTAGAAGGTAACTTATGGAGCATTCTAATGTTCAAAAATTAGAAATAGATCCGTAAATAAAAACTCTACGTCGTAACGAAAGGAAGGGAACGAATTATGGTTTCTAATACAATTTTAAATGGTTTCTAATTTAGTTTATTAGAGAACCTCATTCATTTTACGGCAACATAATTTTTAATCCCAAATTTGAATGGTATGCAATGTCTACAAACAATTTTTTATATTGCAAGCAACCGGAAAAGCTGAAATTTGGCAGACATGTATGTTGAATGCCCTAAACTGAATTCTTCAAAAGTCCCTTAACTTCTGCGTCGGGTTCTAGATCAATCAGAGAATTTTAGTTTCTCCCGCGCGCTTTTTCACCAATATCTCGCTTAATTTCACCTTTACGAAAAATTATCAATATCCCAAAATTGAAAAGCATAAAGTTTAATATATGATTTACTTCAGTTGGTGTAGATAAAATAAAAGAAAATTTTTTTTTTAATAAGAATTAATCAAAAACTTGGTTACAATTTCAGTTTTCGGCTACAGTCCCACTTCCGAAACCACCTAAATCAAAATTTCTTCTGCTACACACTAAAGAGCATAGTTAATAGAGCAAATTGTAAAAATATTTTAGGTGAAAGGGGTCCAAACTTTTGAATAAATCGAATTTGAACTTTAATTTAAATATATTTAAGATTCACAGCTATCTCTGGAAAACAAGATTCTGACATATAAAGCCATACTGAAACCCATATGGACATATACGGCATCCAACTCTGGGGGACTGCAAGTTTATCCAATATCGAAATATTGCAGAGATTTCAAAATAAGGTACTTAGAGCAATCGCATATGCACCATGGTATGTGCCCAACTATGTCATACAACACGACTTGAGCATAAATTCAATTCGGGAAGAAATCCACAAGTACCACATGAACTACAGGAATAGATTGGAAAGCCATCCTAATGTACTGGCCAATGCATTACTGGACAACACACACGAAATAAGACGATTGAAACGGTTCAAAACAACTGATCTTGCTACACGGTTTTCCTAATGAACGTTTATTCTGTAACATTTAACTGTAAATAACATTATTAAAAGAGAATTTTCAATGGAAAATTTTCTACATGACCGTAACTTATTGTCAAATCATTTACTCATTGTTTATTTTGTATAGACAGATTGTAAAAGTAATTGAAATAAAAAAAAAAAAAAAAGATTTAATTTAGCTAATTTCACGAGATTCTGTGGTAAAATTTAACGAGATTCCCGCGCGTCGCTCATTTTGTTGACAGTCCGTGCAGTTTCAATGACCCTAACACTTAGAGTATTTTGCACCGGCAGATGCAGCTCGTCTCTCGTACATGTAACATCGATTATTTTTTGATTTTACGCGATTTTTTGGGGGTGAAACGTAATAGTTTACTGCCCCATACCGCAACTATACTTTTTAATGCTATTTCGAGGTTCTCTCACATCCCCGTTTCATTTATCCCGGTTTTCTTGATGGGTGGCGCCTTCTAGTATGTTTAGCCTAGTAACCAGAGTCAAAACCGCCCTGGAGGGTTGCAGAGCGGAGCGGCGCCCCAAATGGGTAGGTTTTGACGATGGATTACCCTCCTTATGGAATGCACATCCCAAAATTCGAAGGAAAAAAAAATTTAATTTTTTCACTTTTTCGGCAATACACGGGTTATTTTTAATTATTTTGATTATATTTATTACTAAAATCTACTAATCACACCCCCATCTATCCGAATTTGAAAGAAAAATTCAAATCGGAGCGAAAAAATTTTACGCATTTTCAAGGGACCGTCTTTCAATTGTATAACGTCTGACAGGGGTCTGCCGCATACTCGATGTTAATTTCCCGTACTTTTCAAAAGTCGATATTGGGGTTGTTTTTAACATTTTCACCCTAAATATTTTTTCTATAGACAAATATAAGCATGTTCTTTAGTGTGTAGCACACGAAAATTTTTTTCGGGTGGTTTCGTTTGTGGGATCGACGCCCATCATTTTATATTCAAAAAGAAACAGTTGTAGGTCATTCCAAATTATCAGCGTTTGAAATTATTAATATTAAATGAAAGAAATGTTTACAATTTAATATTATTTTCCAAATTAATTTTCTAACAGAAGTTTAAAGAAAAGTTTAAAACAAATACACGAACCTCGTTCATTTTCAATATTGCTTAACTACTAATACAGTTATTAACAAAATTATGGTCACGAATGTTTAAATAAAATATGAATGGTTTCTCTTTTAAATATCAAAGTTCAAATTTTGTATTACCATTCCGTTGGTAGATTTGGTAAAATATCGTAAAGAAAATGGATAACTATGGCAGAACATTGATTCAGTTTCCATTGGAAAACTTAAATAGATTTGGCATTTTGAATCAAAATAAAACAATTATCATACAAAAATTGTTCGGTATATTCTTTGGATTCATACTAATATTTAGCTGTACTACATGTGTTATTCAATATTTCTATATAAAAAATAATATTTTGGATGCCATGGATAATACCGAAGCTCTGTCAGGAGCGTTACAGGTAATTTGCAATTTTTTTACATAAAAAGTAAAATAGCAATTTTATTTCTTTAGGTATCTGGAAAACTAGTTTGGTGCTTTTATAATAAAAAGAAATTTACAAATTTAATTAAACTATCCGAACAATTTTGGAGTATGGAAATCTGTTCAGAGTTAGTAAAGCAGGAAATCGATAGTTTAAAAAAAATAAAATCCTTACAAAAATGTTTTGTTTATTCAGCAATAATGGCGTGCCCTCTCTTCATATTATCAACGTTTTTTGGAAAAAAATTACCTATTGGAAGTTGGAACATGGAAGATCAAGAAGTATTTTATAAGTTTGTGTATGCGGCTTATGCAGTAGGACTTCTTATGGTGGCAGTCTTTATTTCCGGTTTTGATGGTTTATTTTTGGGTCTCTGCTTTCAAATTATAATGCAGTTCAAAATTTTATGCAACAGCTTAGAAAATTTAAGTGTGCAAAATATACGAAATGAAGAAGAATTTAAAACTCATTATCAGCAATTGCGTAATCATCTTCAATACCACAAATTTTTGCTAAAGTAGAGTGGTAATGTTTTATTAAAAACACTCTTCTTAAATGTGATTATTTTATCCAGGTTTATCAAAGAGATGCAAAACTTATATTCGATTATATTTATGATACAATACTTAACCGTAGCGCCATGTATTTGTGCAGAAATGTGTTTTGCCTTCTCTGCGCAGTAAGTATATATTTTTTCTATTAAGTATTTTAGGCTGCGGGTACATTGGACACGGATCTGAGCTGTTCCATCCCAATCCGTTGCGTTTCGTACGGGTTAAATATAGCCACGGCCATAAGAATAAACATGTGTGTTTTCTTTCGTCAAGACGGGTCTAGGCGGAACGGAGCGGATCTGGATCCAATGTAACCACCGACTTACGAAGACTTGAGTTTTTCTCAAATTTGGAAACAGTTTCTAGTGGGTTTTGCTCACTTCTTTATCAAACCTGTGAGACTTTCACCAGCACATCCTCATTATTTCAATGCAGTTATCATGAGGCTACCCCACCAGCACGGCCGATTTAATTTTCACGGGGGCGGGGGTCATTTATTGAATAATAATGCGAGAAAACTGAAATTTTTAGTAATTTTAGTGTATTTGATCAGTTTTCTTCAATTTTTTTAAATTAATCGCGTTGGGGGCAGTACCACCCCCTTATATTCACCCGTACTCGTAGCATCTCTTAGAGTTTAGTTTTTTGAACATAACCTCATCGTTTCCCTGATAACATCGTATAACACGACTTACACTTTATGGGATGCCATGCAAATCAAACCGCAGCGCAGTCTTATTATAATTATAAGGACTCATGGCAGTTAAAAAGAAAAATTTTCAGGACCGCAGTAACACTGAAAATAAGATATGGATTTACTTGTATTGTACTTATAAGCCAATTTGCATTTTACTGTATTCCAACAAGTTACTTGATGGATGAAGTAAGTATTGAAAAATTGAATTAAATTAAATGTATAATATTATTTTGTTTTAGACAGCGACGGTTTCTAATGGAATTTATAATTCGGATTGGTTTTCAAAATATTTCCGGGAATTAAAAACTCCGATAGTTTTTCTGATTCAGGCATCTCAAAATGATTTACAGTTTAAGGCCTGTGGTTGGATACCTATTAACATAATCACTTTATTATCAGTAAGTAAACTATAAAAGCAATCTAAAATGTCGGCATCCAACGCCGTTTCTTGGGGAGGAAAGATTTTAATTTTATTTAAAATTTGTTTTAGGTCGTAAAAGTTGCTTTTTCGGTAAGTACTGCGCTCAGAACTTTAAACGACTAGAATTTTAAAATATTTGAGCACTAATTTATAATCTAATGGGAGGATTTGTTATTAGTATAGTGAAAATTGATATCAATAGAAAAAAACACAAAACATTTTTTTAGAACTAAAACGCATAAATTTTACAAGTAAACTACTAAACTATCTATATAAATTATCATTTGCGTGGTACAATACAAAATTTTTCGGGTATACTAATAATCAATTTTCGCAAACAACCGAAAATGTTCACCAAAGCAAATCTACAATTCAAAAAGGCAAAGGAACAAAATTAATTTTGTTTACATAGAATAAAATTAATTTAGTATGTGTTTGGTTAAAATTCGGAAACCAAAACTGGTACCTTAACTTGTAAAAATTATCAGTTGCTACGTAATTGATAAGAATTTAAAACAGATAAGAGAATAATGCTCGGTTTCAGAAAACCTTTAACAATCCGTTAAAATTGCTGGACGATTTCTATTGGCCGATCGTCAGCAATAAAATAAATGAACAAAGCAAAATTTACGCCGATATAAGAAGTAAATATTATATACAGGATGTCTCCGCGACCGAGCGCAATAAAATTTTGGTCGAAGTCCGTACCCTTAGGGGCTGTCTCTTTTAATACAATTTTTTGAATTTCTGCCCATAGCACCAAAATTGTTGAGTTTTTAGTGTTAATGATAGAGGGCATTTATAAAGATAATTTCATGATAGAAAAACTAGATTATATCCCTTTATCGTCTACAATCCGCAGATTTCGAGTATTAAATTAAGAGCAGAATGTGATAAAGTCCGAAATTTTCGTTTCTTTGTTATTTATGAAAACTCAGTATCTTTTAAACGGAACGGTTTAACAAATATCTGATGACATATTCCAGACAGAAAATTTATAGGCCTACAATTTTAGTTTGGTAAACTTTTTTAAATATTAATTTGTTTCAGAAAACTTGAAATATTGCTTGTTGATATGCGTGCAATTCAGCCCTGTAACTAAGTTTTTGAAGGGAGGAGGATTCGTAGCTTATGAACGCATTGACGGAGTTCTATAATGATTTTATAAAGTCTGGAGTCAAAAATAGCTTTTTGACGCTTTTAGTATTTCTGAGGTGATACGTACTCCTTTCTCTTTGTTACAATCCTTGTGCAATTTACCACCAAATGCATAGTTGTCATTTGACAAAAGCTGTATTTAGTCGACTCTTTTCGTTGAATTGATAAAATTCTTGTCATTATACCACTTGCTTAATATGAAAACCCCTAGTTTACTTAAAGAGAATATAATTTATTATTTGTTAAATTAGTTGTATTATCATATTATATTAATTCATCCCTCCAGTTCCCAATCAATAGCCAGTTATGAAAGAAGAATACGTAAACCAAATTCCAAAGGATTTATTTAAAAAATCATAGGGAAATCAAAACCAGTTATCTTCTGCTAGACTCGAGATGGTGTGCGAGGGTAGGGGGTTGTTAATGCAGGGCTGATTACTATAAACCAGAACACTGTGTCAACAATAACTAAGATATTTAATCAAATTACGAAAGCAAACAGCAACAATCATACATACAGGTATTCGACAATAATATAGGGTTTTCAGCTTCAAGCTAAAAGTTGCTACAAAATTGACATGGTTTTAAAATTGTTTAACAATAAATCGCAATAATAACCAATATTTACGAAAAGCTAAATGTTAGTCAACATAGACTTCTTTTAGTGACCCAAATGCAGATTAACAATATACTTCTTCTTCTTCTGGCTCTCCATTCGTTGTGGAATATCGCCACATCTTTCGATGTTTTTAAATCCATTTCATTGGGGTTAATTAGTCCACATTTTGCTAACTTTGGTTCTTCGAGTTGTTCTTTCAAATCCTTCTATTGGTCTTCGCATCTTCCACGACTTTTTCCACATTTTCCTATTTAGAACTCTTATTCGCAAGTCACCTATTCCCATTTCTATTATATCGTCGATAATATCATGTTTCTATCTAATGCTCGGCCTCCTCTTCGGTCGGTTTAGATGTGGAATCCATTTCATGAAACCTGAAGAGCTCAGATTACACCAATCAGACTTATAAGATAAAACAAATCAGTTAGATCCTAATTTTATCTCATACAAGGGGTGGTATTTTTTCAAATTACTGGGAAAGTCTGTTTCGACGGAGTATCGCAAGCCATTATCAGACTTTCAGTAAAAAAAGTCAGCGTCACAAATAATATCCTTAGACTTACTAGCTACAGATGAAGGCAAAGTGCTACGGAGTCTTTTCAGCAATGTTTAGGCTGACGGACGCATAACCATAAGGAACACAGTCCCTTAGCGAAACATTTAAGGGAACCCAAATGGCCACGGTTAGGATAGACGAATGTATGGTAGTACAGAGAAGTTCTGAAACAAGCCTAGTTTGAACTAGACTTTGTTCAGCAGGAACATTGCAAAGTCACCCAAACCTTAAATTCTACTCAACTAACATAAATCCCGCGAGATAACAACCCCTCCCAAGCTTTTCCAAAGTTGCTAGTAATATTTAAATAGAACTTCTCGTTGCTGTCAGTATAAGGCTGACTTGCGAATTATATCTGCCACGCAGTTTACTTGTGAAAATTTGTGCTTTTTAGTTCTGCAAAGAGTTCTATGCATTTCTTAGATTAATCTATAAATACAGATAGGATTAAATTTAATACTTCATAGAAATTGATGACGATGATTGAGAAAATGAAGACAGTCATGGCCTGATAGTTAGCGCGATCAACTGCTAACGTAGGGCTCCCCAGTTCGACTCCGGGTACAGTAAAATTTATTGACCGTCTTCCGTGCTTTCGAAGGGCACGTAAAGCCGTCGGTCCCCCTGTGTTAATGATTTGCCATCATGACAATAAAAAAACAGGGTCAGGCACATCGAAAAGCAAGCCTAGCAAGCTACCTGAGATGTAAAAACAAAAATGCTCACAGAACTAATTGCAAAAATTAGTGAAGAACAGGTCCTAGACCTATATTAAGAGGGAGACTTCTTAATAAAAGTAGAAGAAGAAGAAGATAGAAATTGAATAGGATGTTATACAACAAGTGATTGAAGGGATACTTTTAAATTCGCGTACGAAAGTGTACCCACGACGCCGACGTGGCCACGGGAACAACCTTTACACTGCAGATTAACAAGTCACTTCAATCTTGAGTTGTATCTTATATATTACTTTATGCAACGGCGATCGATAAAGAACAGCGATCCCAAAATATTTGATAACAAAAATAATTACAAGGACGATAAACTGAACGCACGAAACTGATCCAAACTTCAAGTAAATCAAACACGATAAAATACCGAAAACGAAATTTGTAAATAAATGTTAGAAATTAGCAAGTACCTAAAACTCAAGATTAGAGTGTCTTAATTTATCGCATTACACGTGAAAATAGTAAGTTAAAGGTGCATTTATAATATTGCAGCGGCTGAACATTCTACGTCTACGCACTGAAATGAATAATACAATTGAAATTTTGGTATTAGTAAGTAATGTAAATTGAAATGAAAATTTAAATTAGTAGATAATAATTTGGTGGTAGTAATTTGATACCATCATAACAAGTGTAATATTCTTTTGAATATTTACGAGTTTTAATTTAATTTAATTACGTACGTACCTATTAACGCCCTCTAGTGCGATTGCTTCACAATTGCATTAGGTCGATAATTATCATTGTCGATCATTATCACGGTCGGTAATGATGCGGGTCGATAAAGTAGATTGTCAAATAAGTACGCTTGGGTGGTAGTTGTTGACAAGCAAGGTGTGTGTGATTTTTTTAAATTTCCTTGAGGTATCCCCAAAGCCGGTTCCATTCCGTTGTAACGAATTTTTACATCCGTTACGAATAATAACATCATTAACATTTCCAACACCGTGTATATAAGATTCTGAAATCGACCGGTTTTCGTTCGATTTTCCGTAACCGCTCGGTGAAGCATCCATCTTGATTTTGTCGACAATCGAGTTCAGTCGTAGTCAATTTTTGTTCCGACTTATATTATTAATTAGACGATTAATTAATTGATTTGGTCATTTAAATTGGTTGATGGATGTTTGCGCTACTGCGGATTACCATAAAAACATCATTTCAATCATTTCCAGTACATGTGTTCTGATTAAAAACACATTCGCACAGGGCTGTTTTAAACTGTTTTAAACTGTTTTAAACTGTTTTTAAAACTGTAGTTTTATAAATCGAATGACAAGGTTAAATTGTCATAACAACGAATTATTCTGGCTGATGTCAACTGTTAATTTTTTGGAATTCTGATAATTAATTACACACTGGAAAGTAACAACTTAGGAATAACATTCAATCTTTGAGGTTCTTTGTTAACCAACTTATTTCATGGTGTTTCCTGACCTGGTCAAGGCAGCTGTTTCCGTACAATCAGTGGAGTGGTCAAAGACGTATTCCCTTCATCATCCTGGTGTTACAGTAGTCAAATTTTGGAGTCCGCTTAATTGTCAACAGCGTGTATTTTGTATTTATTTAATCCTACCAAGGTACCTTTGGGGTGAGTTGCATTTTGTAAGACTTGTAAATTTGTTTCTGTATTTAACAACACCATTTATTATTTTTTATTACGGATCAGCTCGCTGATTATATATGAATTGTTGCTACATACTACCACAGTTGTTGTACAGTAATTTCAACGAATATAATTTGTTTACCATTATTTTTTTGCATTCTTTATTTCTATTGCATCATTTGAACTTACAACCCATGACTCTAGCTCCCGCTAAATACGAGTTGGTTTAAACGTACATCAGGGTTACTGCCGACAGCAAATTTTACTGTCATTTTTTTGGCAGATGTATTTTGACACCTTGTAATACCAAAGACCTCATTACTCTTCGGAACTTACAAGGGTGGAAAAACTTACATTGGCGCCCGCTGTGGAGGCAAATTTTTGTTCATTTTGATGTCAAATAACTTAATTATTATATCGTTGAAATCTGTGCAACACTTGGTAGATTGTTTCTTGATTAAGCGACGGAACACCTTTGACGATTTTGTTTTGTCTTGTTGACAAGCGACCTGAAGTTGATTGCTGTTGTGTGTAATTTTTATAATTATCACTATAGTATTGATAATTTTGTTGACAATTTTAACAGCCCTAGCGAAATATTTTACTGCGTTTTTTTTCATTTTTATTTTCAATCAATTATTACTAAGAGAAGTTGTTGTCACTCGTTATCATGTCGAATGTTAAAAAGTATCTTACGTCACTCAGTAACGAGGAAGTACTAGTAGAATTAACAATAAGAACTGAAGATATTAATACTATCCCTGCCCATAAGGCAACACGTCGAGCACAGCTAAGAAAGCTCCTGCTCGATGAAGCCTTCAATTCTCGTCTTGCTATACATAAGTACACTCCGCCTGATGTTCAAGCCGATTTATTAATTTGCAAGAATGCTCTTGACGAAATTTCAATTGAAATAAATAATCTCGAACAGAAGTTTGATTCACAAACTTTAGACAACATCACAAATCGTCTTGCACATTATTGTAATCGCCTAGACATTATGGAGGGAGCTGGGTTTAAAGACACTGAAAGGGGAAATTTGTTAGAACTATCTAAACTATTGCGTTCAAAAGTAGAACACTTACTTCATCTGAATGAAAACGAAAGTGATGATGACGATGAAATTTTAAGGCAACCCAAAGTTAGCAATCCGTCTGGAACAGCAACTAATGATGAATCTCCGGGTTATTCTTCTTTTAAGAGATCTTCATTGTTGCCAGCAGTTGAATTAGCTGAGGTTTTAAAAAATATTTTACCATTTAAAAATAATGACCGTGTAGCAATCCACAAGTGGAATCTTTCATTTGACGGCAGTGGAGGTTTTCAAGAAGTTTTTAATTTTATTGAAAGAACTAATGAACTTTCAAAAACTCGAGGAGTCAATTCTCAAGAGCTTTTCAACAAAGCGGTTGAATTTTTCTCTGGAGAAGCTTTAGTTTGGTACCGTACGCTAGATTCTAATATTAACACTTGGGAACAATTAATAGAAGCACTGAAAATAAGATTCCTAGCTGTCGATTTCAGTAGGGTTTATTTGGCAGAAATCAATAAATGTAAGCAAAATTCGAATGAATCTGTTAGCAGTTACATCGAATCAATGTTTGCAAAGTTTGCTAGAGTTACACCTATTCCCTCTGAAAGCGATCAACTATGGACAATTAGGGAAAATATGCTTCCTTCAGTTTCATTAGTGATGGGTACGGCTTCTATTACCGAGAAAAGCGAATTTATTCGAGTAGCTCAACGAGCTGAACTTTTAGCTAAAAAGACTCTTTCAAAAGAAGTTTCCACCGCAGCTTTGACTTCTGTTGTTACCCCTACCGCTCCTAAGGAGTCACCTTCTGTGAATCCTCGTAGACCTCTCACTTGTTGGAATTGCTCGACTCGCGGCCATTCTTATAGATTTTGTTCCAAACCTACTACTACGTTTTGTTATCTTTGCGGACGCAAAGGAGTTACTTCACTAAATTGCAGTGGTAACCATTCAAAAAACGCAGGTGGGCCAAGCGGAAACACTGCTCGCCGCTAGCCTTAAGTATCAGAGCAGACAGGTTGGGTTGGAGTAATTGGTTGGTGCACGTTAGCGCTTTTTGCGGATCAACCGCCAATTCTTCTGCCTTATTCGCTCATCCCACGACTGATCAACGACCCCATCTTAATCTTTTTATCGGTAGAGAACAATTAACTGCACTTTTAGATTCCGGTGCTAGTGTATCCATACTCGGTACAGATGGACACTACCTGATTGACTTGCTAGACCTTAAGTTGAAACGTGATCAAAACGTATTTGTACGATCGGCTGACGGTACTTCGCAACAAATTTTAGGCTCGGTCGAGTTGCCTATTTCAATTTGTGATGTTACTCGTTCCCTTAACGTTTTAGTATGCAATAGTATACGCACTAGTTTGACTTTAGGTATTGATTTTTGCAAACTGCTTGGAGTCAAGGCAGATTTTTCCCGCGATCAATTTTTTGTTAACGAGGTTAAATCAATTGAGTCAATCAGAGCCGCTGATGATCTCAGTATTGAACAACGAGTTGCTCTTGCCGCCATAAAAGATAAATTTAAAACTCTTTCCCACGATGGTTTAACAAGAACCCACAAGATATTCCACCATATCGACACTGGAGACGTAGCTCCGCTGAAACAACGTTACTACCCTTTATCACCCGCTATGCGTGAAATTGCTCATAAAGAGCTCGATCGAATGTTAGAGTTAGATGTAGTACGACCTAGTCACTCCGGTTGGTCATCTCCTATGCTTTTGGTTAAGAAAAAGGACAATTCTTATCGTTTATGTTTTGACGGTCGCAAACTTAATCAATTGACGAGGAAAGATGCCTACCCATTACCACGTTTAGATGACATTTTGACTCGTTTGCAAGATGCGAGGTATCTAACTTCGATTGATCTTAAAAAGGCATTTTGGCAAATCCCTCTATCTCCCGAATCATATGAAAAAACCGCATTTACCGTGCCTGGTCGTGGTCTTTTTCATTACGTAGTAACCCCGTTCGGTATTTCGAATGCTCCCATTACTCAACAACGATTGATGGATAAAATTTTTGGACCCCTTCTGGGCGAAAAAATATTTGTTTATTTGGATGACATTATTGTCGTTTCTTTTACTTTCAAAGAGCATTTAGAATTACTCGAGCAGGTCTACGACAGGTTACTGGATGCTAATTTAACCATCAATTTGGATAAGTGTGAGTTCTGCAGGTCCAGTTTGACTTATCTTGGACATGTCATTGATAAGAACGGACTACACACTGATCCAGCAAAAACTCAAGCCATAACTGACTTTCCTAAACCTACGAATACTACTGGTATAAAGCGATTTCTGGGAATGATAGGCTGGTATAGACGATTTATACCGAATTTTTCATCCTTGTCTGCGCCTATTACCGAGTTAATCAAGGGTCGTGGTAAACGTCAGACTGTCGTATGGAATCAAAACGCTACTGAGTCTTTCGAAAATTTGAAGAAACAGTTAGTTTCTGCCCCTATTTTAGCAAGTCCTGACTTCAGTAAACGTTTTTTTATACAGTGCGACGCGTCAAATTATGGCCTGGGCTGTATTTTAAGCCAGGGAGAAGGTGAAGAGGAGCGCGCTATCGCATATGCATCAAGGACGTTGAATAAAGCGGAACGTAACTATTCGGTCACTGAACGCGAATGCCTAGCGGTTATTTTTGGTATCGAGAAATTCAGGCCTTATGTTGAAGGTACCGAATTTACAGTGATCACAGATCACTATAGCCTTTTGTGGTTGCTTTCTATGAAAGATCCAGTAAATAGATTAGCCCGCTGGAGTGTTCGCTTATCACAGTATTCGTTTAAAATCCAGCATCGGAAGGGAAATCTGAACGTCGTACCTGACCCATTGTCTCGCGCACCCTTAGAAGTCTCGTCTTTGGAATTGTCCGAGAATGACCTCGATCCGTGGTATCGTCACATGCTGACTCGAGTCACTAAAGCACCAGCTGATTATCCCGATTGGAGGATAGAATCAGGGCGTTTGTACAAACTCATACCAAACTTCCATAATGTTGTTTCTAATTTAGTAGAATGGAAGCAGTTAGTTCCTAAGTCGCGTCGGATTGACATTTTCAAAGAATGTCATGATGATCCGACTTCTGCTCATTTGGGGACGCTTAAAACTTTTAATAAAATCATAGAGTTGTACTATTGGCCCAGGATGCGTGCTGACGTGGCGAGGTATGTGCGGCGGTGCCCGGTTTGTTTGTCATCCAAAGCTTGCCAAGGCGGACGGTTTGGTTTAATGGGTCGAGAAAAGAAAGTGCGTTTCCCTTTCCAATGTATTTCAGTTGACTTAATGGGACCGTTTCCCAGATCTGCGAAAGGTAACACCATGTTGCTAGTGGTTTGCGACTGGTTTACTAAATTTGTTTTAGTGCAACCGCTACGTAGAGCTACTACCAAAGCCATTTGTGATTTTCTCGAAAATCATGTTTTTCTCCTTTTTGGCACTCCGCAGATTTGTCATGTCGATAATGGTCCACAATTTACCAGCAACGAATTTCGGAAACTCATGAGTGATTATAACGTCAACCATTTATTTTATAATGCATTATACCATCCCCAAGTTAATTTTGTTGAGCGAGTTAATCGAGTCGTCGGTACCGCTATGCGATCATATGTTAAAGAAGATCATAAGACTTGGGATGTAGAAATACATAAAATTGCTCATGCGATCCGATCTGCCACTCACGAGGTGACAGGGTTTACTCCGTCTTTTCTTAATCTCGGGCGTACCGTACCCGCTAAGGGAGATTATTATGGTCGTATAATGGATTTGAGGGAAGAGGAACTAACTTTAGAGAATCGTGAACGGGTGGCTGGGGAAATGAACCGGTTAGATAAACTTTTTGTAGATGTAAAGAAGCGATTACACGACGCTTACCAACGCAATTCTACTCATTATAATTTTAGGAAGCGTAGTATTCAGTTTAAGAAAGGAGACGTAGTTTGGCGTCGAAATTTTGCATTGTCGAATGCTAGTAAACATTTTAGTAGTAAACTGGCTCCTAAATATTTGAGAAGTCGTGTAAAGGAAGTAACTGGTCCATTAACCTATCGTCTCGTGAACGAACGCGGTAAAGAGGTTGGAGTATTTCACGTTAAAGATTTAAAACCCCATCCTTCGGTTTCCGATTTGGTGGAACCTGAGGATCAGGTTGAGAGATGTCGTGGAGGGTGAGCGAAACCTTTTTTTTGTCCATAAGTCATACCATCTGACTTATCCTTTCCTTGGGGTCAATAAGTCCCGACCCACTTTCTTTTGTTCCGTATTGGCGATTATGGGGGCTGGCGGATTTCTTTTCTTGTACAGGAATCAGGGGGGCTTTTCGGTTTTCTGTCTGCGGGGTTTGACTGCACCTGTTCGTTTTGCTACGGGAAAGCGTTCTTTACACTGTGCGCAGTGGGGTCGGTCAACCTTTAGTTGGCAGGCGGTCGATTGGTCTCTCCCTGTGTGAGATTGGAAAGGTCGTTGGCCGTATTTTCGTCGAAACGAAGTTAAATTCAATGTCCCCAACAATGATCGTGAGTTTGAAGGCGACTCGCGTGAGTTCTTTACGGTCTTCAATGACATACTGTCATTCCCCGGGTACCTTTATCTTCCCATCCTCAAAAATAGTCCAGTGTCCATGGCCTTCGCCATTCTTTGATATGGGTTTGTTGACTGGCGCTCCACGACGCGTTTTTATGATCCATACGCGAGGACGAGTCATCGCGTGTATCATTGAGTTGTGGACGCCTTGGCCACTTGGAACGTTTATCCTTTCCCATAACCCAATAATCCAATCACCTCATTACCTATTCCTATCTACCTTCCTTTCTTAAGTCACATTGGGTTCCTAAATAATTCCTAGGGGGGGGTTCAGGGGTTTATTTTTTATCCTGGTTTTTAATTCTAACGGCTGTGAACATTAACACCTCAAGTTCATAGTCGTACCATCTGAGATTTTTTCTCACACTTTTTTGAAGTCGTGATGATACAGTATTGGAAGCCCTTTGTTGGTCAAATGTTGACCAAATGCCAATTAGTTTGGAAATTTTTTATTTTTTTGTTCATTATACGTTTCTATGCCCAAAGGACTTTGAGTGCCTTTGTCTGAAACAAACCTTACTGCTGGGTGAATGTTCTTTTTTTCACTTTCGAGCCGTGCAATGGGTCCCATGAGGTCCATTTGTTTGTACGGTTGGTTTTAGACCACCGTTACATATTTTGTTTTTTTGTGGATACAGATCCTATGTGGTGCTGTACCAAACCAATTGAGAATTCCAGTGCATGTCGATAGCCAGGGATGGTCTCAACATTTTTTTGTTGACTTTTTGAAGCGCAACGCGCTCGGTCAAACGGGTTAACGCTTTAAGCAGATTTGAATAGCAACGTTGCGATTACTGTTCAGAAAACCCATTTTGTTATTTTTTTCTTTAGTTAATTTACGAATCGTTTGAAGGATTCAATTTTTTTAGTTTATTTCCAATATTGTAGAAGAGCGTCTTCAACGTCTTAGTTAGCGTAGTACAACTGAGTGCTTAGTATTAGGCAGCGACTATCATTTTCACGGCATGAAATGCAGTTGGGAGAGGGCAATGTAACGAATTTTTACATCCGTTACGAATAATAACATCATTAACATTTCCAACACCGTGTATATAAGATTCTGAAATCGACCGGTTTTCGTTCGATTTTCCGTAACCGCTCGGTGAAGCATCCATCTTGATTTTGTCGACAATCGAGTTCAGTCGTAGTCAATTTTTGTTCCGACTTATATTATTAATTAGACGATTAATTAATTGATTTGGTCATTTAAATTGGTTGATGGATGTTTGCGCTACTGCGGATTACCATAAAAACATCATTTCAATCATTTCCAGTACATGTGTTCTGATTAAAAACACATTCGCACAGGGCTGTTTTAAACTGTTTTAAACTGTTTTAAACTGTTTTTAAAACTGTAGTTTTATAAATCGAATGACAAGGTTAAATTGTCATAACAACGAATTATTCTGGCTGATGTCAACTGTTAATTTTTTGGAATTCTGATAATTAATTACACACTGGAAAGTAACAACTTAGGAATAACATTCAATCTTTGAGGTTCTTTGTTAACCAACTTATTTCATGGTGTTTCCTGACCTGGTCAAGGCAGCTGTTTCCGTACAATCAGTGGAGTGGTCAAAGACGTATTCCCTTCATCATCCTGGTGTTACAGTAGTCAAATTTTGGAGTCCGCTTAATTGTCAACAGCGTGTATTTTGTATTTATTTAATCCTACCAAGGTACCTTTGGGGTGAGTTGCATTTTGTAAGACTTGTAAATTTGTTTCTGTATTTAACAACACCATTTATTATTTTTTATTACGGATCAGCTCGCTGATTATATATGAATTGTTGCTACATACTACCACAGTTGTTGTACAGTAATTTCAACGAATATAATTTGTTTACCATTATTTTTTTGCATTCTTTATTTCTATTGCATCATTTGAACTTACAACCCATGACTCTAGCTCCCGCTAAATACGAGTTGGTTTAAACGTACATCAGGGTTACTGCCGACAGCAAATTTTACTGTCATTTTTTTGGCAGATGTATTTTGACACCTTGTAATACCAAAGACCTCATTAGTCTTCGGAACTTACAAGGGTGGAAAAACTTACACCGTTACGTTTGTTTGTTTGTTGGAACTGTGCTACTTGCTAATTGCATCTTTTGGGTGGGATACTCGTTTGGAATAAGATTCGCTGTATGTTTATTTGGCGCGGCGTCGTTCGCCATTTGTAAGAAAATCCACCATTGCCCCTGCAAATCCTGTGCCATCCACAAAATTCCGCTGGACCATCAAGCGCTGTACAATCGAAACGACCAAGGTATTGTTCAAAGACAACGACGAAACCTGTAGGAACGGACTTTCGATAAAGTCACGAAGTAAGTGCGATTGTTTTTTTTATCACATTAACTTATCTGTGTATTTTAAATCGCGTAAGTTGTACGTTCCTGTGTGTACCTTTTTTTATTGGGTAAATTTGAATTATATTACATACTGAGAAGTATTGAGGGTCAGACGCCCCTAGTGAATTTGACATTAACACCGGTGGCGTATCCATCTTGTTTTAACACCAGTGGCGGACCCAACTTGTTTAAAACCCCAGTGGTGTAGCATCGACGATTTGGTGTTAAACACAAGTAGCGTGTTTGTTTTTAGACTACGTTTTTTTATTTTAATTTTAGTTATTACTGTTTCCTTTGTTATCTTATTTTATTTTATGTTGTTTTATTTTAGCAATTAAGTTTATTGTGTTAGTGCGTAAGCGTCATAACGCGTGTGCTGGCAGGTTGTTGTTGTCGAGCACAGTAGCCTCTTAGAAATTAATACGCTCATCAATTTTGTCGTCAAAATTATTTTTATGTTTTTGTTTAATAAATGTGCCACGCGATTTAGGCGGGTATTATTTACTAAGCCCTTTCCTTGGGAAGACGTCGTGCCTTATTTAGGTTTTTCAACGCATTGTCCTGGTCCTTTCGATTGGAAATCCGGCGCGACCACGTATCCCGGCGTAAGTACCAGAGCGACCTTCAAGGTAAGTTTCCTTACGTTTTCCCTTTAATTAGACCTAGGTGGCGCCCTTATTCATACCTTTTTTCACAATCTCGACCCCCCCCCCCTCTGCAGTACAGTGTCCGTGGAATATTATATATATTCAATAAACCCACCCCTCCCACTGGCTAGTTGGCAAACTGTTTCTGCGGAGGTTTCCGCCAATTCCCCCCCCCCCTTTATTTGGGAATTCGGCCGTTTACGGGGCAATTTGTTGTAGTTTGGGGATTCGTTCCCAACCCCAACGAGTTGTCCGTCACATAATTTGGCGATCCAACGTGTGGGGCCAGAAGTTCAAAAGGCCCGAAGTTCAAAAGGCCAAAAGTTCAAAAGGCCCTCGAGTTCAAAAAGGCTAAATTTCAAAGAGCCCAACAGTTATTTTTTTACACCTTCTTTGTTCTTTCTTTTCGTGACGCTTTGTTTGGGAACGCTAAGCAATTAAGTTCCCTTGTTTTTTATTGTTGTTGTATTATTTCCGTATTTGATCACCATGTCGTTCAGAATGAATGTGGACCGACTATTGAAAGTCGAATTACAGTACGAGTTAATCATAAGAGGATGTGAGGCGGATACTGATTGTGCTACCTTACGCAAGTACTTGCGAAAAATTTTAAACTCAGAGATTTCCGACCCTAATTTCAAACGTCCTGAATATATGTTTTCTTTTGAGGATGATGCTGCCGCTCTCGTTAATTCGATAGAGTATCTGAGTTCTCTTGTAGAAAGCTGCGATTTAAGTAAGCCTGTTTTAGCGATCGAAACCAAAATTGCGCACATTACCGGTCGCTTAGGAAATATGATACCTGCGGATGACGATCACGTTAAATTTAAGAATGAATTAATTAATACCGTTAATAGTCTAACCGCTGTCTATAATGACACTCCAAAAGTTCCTTCGAGTAAAATTGGTAGCGAAGTAGCTGCACCTAATAACCCTGATTTTGATACAGTAGTTAAATCTTTCAAAGATGTGTCCTTGAATGTAAAGCCATGCGCACCCCTCCCGTCTATTGCCCCTATTGGACATGTTACGCCTCCCGTCCTATATGCTGTCCCTTCCGGACATACCGTCTGCCCTGTAAGTACACCTATGTGCAAACCCGTACCGATTGTTAAATGGGGAATTTCGTTCTCTGGCGATAAAAGCCAATCTATTAATGCTTTCTTGGAACATGTTTCGGAACTAAGCGTGGCGCGAAATGTTGGTGAGGATCAGTTATTTAGAGGAGCCTTTGACTTATTCAAAGGTAAGGCATTGGTGTGGTACCGCGCGAACCGAGAAAATTTTAGTACGTGGAGTGAACTTGCTGCAGTATTGCGTGACGAATACTTACCACCTAATTATGATGATGTCCTGCTCAAGGAAATCGAGCGTCGTACTCAAGGTCCGACAGAAACCATTGGTATTTATGTGGCAACTATGAAAAATCTGTTTTCACGATTGACGGAAAAACTTTCGGAAGTTAAACAGCTAAAAATTTTAAGCCAAAATTTGAATCCGGTATATCAAACCCAATTAGGCTTGGTTAAAATTTGTTCGATCCAAGAATTAATTAAGTTTGGAAAAATCATTGAAGAACGACGAGTAGTTATCGAAAATTACGTTCCGCCAATAAGAAAGAAGTCAGATTTAGAACCTGATCTAGCTTATTTAGAATCCACAGCTGAAATCGCTATGGCAAGTGCGATTGAAAATCCTAGTCCAGTAGGTAGAAATATTTCCCGTTCCGATGACGCTCGCGTTGTTAACTCACGAGTGGATAAGTCGTATGCTTGTTGGAACTGCGGTTCTCGTGATCATTATGCACGGAATTGTACTCGTCCGAAACGAAATATGTATTGCTATCGATGTGGTAAACCCCAGGTGACTGTGAGAACTTGCCCTCGTTGTTCGGGAAACGAATCCCAGGGTCGGTAAAAAGTGGATTTACTGCCTCTCGAGTATTTAAGAATTCCACTAAGCTAGATTATGTAAAAACTCTTAAGAATAAACGCGACGAACTATTTATCAAAAACAAAGTTTTGTTAGATTTCATTATTGAGCATGCTAGGGATGATGAGAGACCATTTGTCACTGTGGAAGTATGTGGGAAGCAAATTCCTGCTTTATTGGATTCTGGTGCCACATGTACCATTCTGGGTGACAAAGGTTGGCAAAGCATTAAAAATTTAAATTTTGAGTTACGTCGATATTCTGCTTCGAATTGTGCGCTTGCTGATGGTAGTAAAGTAAGAATTCTCGGAACTATTGAATTACCGATTACCTTAAATCAAAGATCTGTCGTTATGAAAGTTTTGGTTGTACCCGATGTTACGCACCCCCTTATACTTGGTGTTGATTTTTGGAAAATGATTGGTTTCGTACCGGATGTGTTTCGTGGTGAGTGGCATTTTTCGAAACCTGAGTTAATGTGTTTGGAATCCAGTAATTCGATGACTCCTATTTCGAACTTAAGCTCGGATGAAGCGCTTGAATTAGAAAATTTGATAAAGTCATCTTTCTCTGATAACGATAACGGCCCTCTTGGTTGTGCTACCGCAGTAACGCATAAGATCACGACGACATCACCACCGATTAAGCAACGTTACTACCCTGTTTCACCCATTGTTCAAAAACAAATAGACGAAGAACTTTCCAATATGTTGAAACTAGGAGTGATAGAAAAATCAAATAGTGCTTGGAGCAGTCCGGTACTGCTTATAAAGAAGAAAGACGGTAAATTTAGGTTCTGTATCGATTTTAGGAAAGTTAATCAAGTCTCTGAAAAGGATGCGTACCCGTTGCCGTACATTTCTTCAATTTTAGATCGTTTACGCGAAGCAAAATTTATCACGTCGTTAGACATTAAGTCCGCGTACTGGCAAATTCCGTTGGAAGAAAGCTCCAAACAGTACACTGCTTTCACGGTACCGGGTAGAGGTCTATTCCAATTTACTAGAATGGCATTTGGATTGCATAACGCTCCTGCCACTTGGCAACGTTTTATTGATAAAATTTTGGGGCCTGAGTTAGAACCGTTTGTGTTTGTTTATCTAGACGACGTCATCATCTGTGCCTTCACTTTTCAGAAGCACCTGGAAATTTTGCGCGAAGTTCTTAAAAGATTAAGTGATGCGGGCCTAACGCTAAGCAAAGATAAGTGTAACTTTTGTAAACCCGAGCTCCAGTATTTGGGTTATGTTGTTAATGAACAAGGACTTGCGGTTGACCCACAAAAAGTCGACGCCATTTCTCGTATTCCCGTACCTAAGAATGTTGGCGAGGTTAGACGCGTTTTGGGTATGGCCTCTTGGTATCGCAGATTTATACCAAACTTTTCATCTATTATAGCGCCTATGTCCGCGTTGATTAAACGTGGAAATAAATTTATTTGGTCGGAAGAGTGTGATATTTCTTTGAACACTATTAAGAATTCTTTAGTTAGTGCGCCGATTTTAACGTGCCCAAATTTTGACTACCCTTTTTGTATTCAGACTGATGCCTCAGGTTATGGGATAGCGGCGGTGTTAACCCAAAATATTGAAGGTACCGAACGCGTTATAAGTTATTTGAGTAAATCTTTGACTCGACAAGAGCAAAACTTTTCGGTGACTGAGCGTGAGTGCTTAGCGGTTTTATGGGCTATAGAGAAGTTACGTCCCTATGTCGAAGGTTCGAAGTTTACGGTAATTACGGACCATTACAGTTTGGTTTGGTTAAATAACCTGAAAGAACCAACTGGACGCTTGGCCAGATGGGCGGTACGGCTTCAGCAATATGACTTTCAGATCATTCATCGCAAGGGTAAGGAACATGTCGTTCCCGATGCTCTTTCCCGCGCTGTACCTATTCTTGATGTAATCCATGTAAATAATATTGACAAAGACGATCTTGAGAATGTAAATACGGATGATGATGAAAATGATGTGGATAACGAAAATATTAATGTTGAACGTAATGATGTAAACGACCGTTGGTATAAATCCATGATAGCTCGAGTTAAAGCTCGACCACAAGCCTTTCCCAAGTGGAAGATCAATAATGGTATTTTATACAAACATGTAAACCCTGATTATCCCGACTTGAGCGAAGAGCGTGATTACTGGCGTGAGGTAGTTTCGACTCACCGTCGCTCAGAAATACTGAGACTCTGTCACGATGAACCTATTTCAGGTCATCTGGGTATAAAAAAGACCTTTGAGCGCATTGCTAAAGATTATTATTGGCCGCATTTGCGTAATGCTGTCCAACGTTATGTCAATCGCTGTAAAGTATGTATCTCGCATAAGCCTGAGCAGAAGAAACCTGCTGGTTTAATGACTCGACATCCAGTTGTCACCAAACCGTGGCAAATGATCTCTATAGACTTGGTTGGACCATTACCCAGATCCACTCGTGGATATACTTCGATTTTAGTCGTGTCCGATTATTTTACGAAATATACTTTATGTTTTCCGTTACGTGCCGCTACTGCATCTGCTGTTACTCGTCGTATTGAGGAAGAAGTTATCCTTATTTATGGAGCTCCGCGTATATTGTTATGCGATAATGGTGTGCAGTTTCGCAGTAAGGAGTTTAAGAACATGTTGTCGCTTTATAATGTCAAAATTACGTTTAATGCCCTTTATCACCCTCAGGCTAATCCCGTCGAGAGAGTCAATCGTGTAGTAAAGACTATGTTAGCTTCCTATGTAGAAGATAACCACAGAAATTGGGACAAATATTTATCGAGAGTGGCCTGTGCCATTCGAACTGCGGTCCATGAAGTTACGGGTGTAACGCCCTATTTCACTAACTTCGGGAGAGAAATTTGTTTAGATGGAAGTAAAAATGGTACTCCTGATCTCGAGGAAGATACCGAGTTAACGTTTGGTGACCGTGCTTATTTGAAGGATAAGCCGAAAGCTTTAGAGAAAGTATATATAGATATCGTTAAGAGGATGAAGTTGGCTTATGAAAAGAACAAAACAGCTTATGATTTACGCCGACGTCCCGCTGATTTTGCTGTAGGCGATTCTGTTTGGCGACGTAATTTTGCGCTTTCCGACGTTTCGCGTTATTTTGCGGCTAAGTTAGCTCCGAAATTTTTAGGTCCCTTCTTTATTAAGAAAAAGGTTTCATATGCAACTTATCAACTTTCTGACGCTTCGGGTGCAGATCGAGGAACTTGGCATGCCAAGGATCTGAAACCTAACCCCGAATGACCTGCCCCTTGTTAGGTAAATTAACCCCTTGTATATACGTAGTTTTATTTTTAGTATTATTGTTTGCTTTCTTTAGTTCTAGTACTAGTATTTCTTTTTAAGTAGGTTAATGTGAGTTACCGTGTTCCGTCCGTTCATGACTTGAAACTGTCCGTCGTTTGGAGACGTTAAATAGTTCTTCCGGTGTTGGCCGCGTGTTATCGGGCCTTGTTTACCTTGAGTTACGAAGAGGGAGCAATACCACCTTTCCCCTTGCGCTTAGGAGATTTTTTCCTTTTCTCCTTGACTTTCGTTTAGTTTCATTCCGCGCAGTAGTCGTATGTTAGCTGTAGAAAGTAATTCAGTTGAATTCCTTTGGAACCAAAGGGGATGTAATATTCTTTTGAATATTTACGAGTTTTAATTTAATTTAATTACGTACGTACCTATTAACGCCCTCTAGTGCGATTGCTTCACAATTGCATTAGGTCGATAATTATCATTGTCGATCATTATCACGGTCGGTAATGATGCGGGTCGATAAAGTAGATTGTCAAATAAGTACGCTTGGGTGGTAGTTGTTGACAAGCAAGGTGTGTGTGATTTTTTTAAATTTCCTTGAGGTATCCCCAAAGCCGGTTCCATTCCGTTACGTTTGTTTGTTTGTTGGAACTGTGCTACTTGCTAATTGCATCTTTTGGGTGGGATACTCGTTTGGAATAAGATTCGCTGTATGTTTATTTGGCGCGGCGTCGTTCGCCATTTGTAAGAAAATCCACCATTGCCCCTGCAAATCCTGTGCCATCCACAAAATTCCGCTGGACCATCAAGCGCTGTACAATCGAAACGACCAAGGTATTGTTCAAAGACAACGACGAAACCTGTAGGAACGGACTTTCGATAAAGTCACGAAGTAAGTGCGATTGTTTTTTTTATCACATTAACTTATCTGTGTATTTTAAATCGCGTAAGTTGTACGTTCCTGTGTGTACCTTTTTTTATTGGGTAAATTTGAATTATATTACATACTGAGAAGTATTGAGGGTCAGACGCCCCTAGTGAATTTGACATTAACACCGGTGGCGTATCCATCTTGTTTTAACACCAGTGGCGGACCCAACTTGTTTAAAACCCCAGTGGTGTAGCATCGACGATTTGGTGTTAAACACAAGTAGCGTGTTTGTTTTTAGACTACGTTTTTTTATTTTAATTTTAGTTATTACTGTTTCCTTTGTTATCTTATTTTATTTTATGTTGTTTTATTTTAGCAATTAAGTTTATTGTGTTAGTGCGTAAACGTCATAACGCGTGTGCTGGCAGGTTGTTGTTGTCGAGCACAGTAGCCTCTTAGAAATTAATACGCTCATCAATTTTGTCGTCAAAATTATTTTTATGTTTTTGTTTAATAAATGTGCCACGCGATTTAGGCGGGTATTATTTACAAAGCCCTTTCCTTGGGAAGACGTCGTGCCTTATTTAGGTTTTTCAACGCATTGTCCTGGTCCTTTCGATTGGAAATCCGGCGCGACCACGTATCCCGGCGTAAGTACCAGAGCGACCTTCAAGGTAAGTTTCCTTACGTTTTCCCTTTAATTAGACCTAGGTGGCGCCCTTATTCATACATTTTTTCACAATCTCGACCCCCCCCTCTGCAGTACAGTGTCCGTGGAATATTATATATATTCAATAAACCCACCCCTCCCACTGGCTAGTTGGCAAACTGTTTCTGCGGAGGTTTCCGCCAATTCCCCCCCCCCCTTTATTTGGGAATTCGGCCGTTTACGAGGCAATTTGTTGTAGTTTGGGGATTCGTTCCCAACCCCAACGAGTTGTCCGTCACACAAGATTAATAATTCTAACGTCTAACAGAAGTCTGCCGATTCATATTTTATGCGAGATTTATATGCAACCGTGGGATTAAATCTAGTATTCTACTCTACGAGAGAATGAAGAAGGTTATGCATCTCAGAAAAGGTGTTATAAAACAGTACTTTATCTATCGCTGTTGCATAAATAAATTTTATAATATGTATATTGCTGTGATAGGTCCCTCGCTAATAGGGCTACACGTTTTTAATTGTAAATGCTTTGCTGCGGGTCTACGTAAAGTGTACCTTGTCAATAGAAATATTGAAATTTTACACAAATAACAAAAATTGAAATTATAATGCCTCGGCTTAGCTGGTTCGTAAAGCATGTGCTTACCTTTATCAGGGTGGATTCGTTCCGGTACCAATGCTGCAATACTGAAATCAAATTTATGGACTCGGAACAGGTCGAAATAAATATCCTTCGTAACAAAGACAATAATGTTTTTATTATACACAAAAATGCAAATAAAAGTTTTATTAAATAAAAAGTTCTTATCATTAATCCTAATTATCAAAATTTTAACCTTTAACGCATAAAGTACGCGTCGCGTAATGTCCGGAAATTTTCACTTATTTATTTTACGAAAATATGGTTTATGTAAACGTTACCTTAGAAATACGGGGATATTCAGTTTACTTATAACTTGTACCATGGACCTGCGCATAAATATCCATTCGATGGGTTCATTTCCATATAAATTTTTCAAGATAACCTTTGGTGACCTCGTGGCTTCGATTTCCAATTTGTTACAAATATTCACAATCTTTAACGATTTTCGATTTATTTTCACTTGTACGTAGGTAAGTACATAAATTTAATAATTTTCACTCATTTATTTTAATTTTCACTGATTATTTTCACAATTAAAATAAATTTTATTTAGGACGCTAAAATCATCCACCATTACATGCCAAATTTACACCAGGACCCCCTCGATTGTTTTCTTTTATCATTTTCCACCGAATTCATGGCAATCTTGAATTTTGCATAATCGTCTTCCTATTGGTTGATTGGAAAATCAATACTATTGAAGTTTCATAGTGCAGGTATGGATTAAGCCAAATGTGACTTGTTGAAATTTTTAATGAAAATTTTTATATTTTTAGATTGGATTAATTTCTTCACCATTACTTCTTGGTTGTATTAATAAAGATGCTGGACATGAAATATCACTTCACAGTGCATTAAGTTTATGACACGTCGAACTCACGTAATGATTTAAGAACTTATTTAAATTTAACGTTAATACAAATTTTCATCTTAATTAAGTAATTAACAATATTTTGACTTTTGAAATACCTTTCTTATGACTAAACACTTTTTCTTTTACTATTAATAAACATTTTACATCAAGGAAAGTTATTAAGTGTTACATTTTAAATTATTTTATTTTAACCTGCTTCATGTCTTTCTTTATAAATTAAATGATATTGAACTCAATTTCTTGGTGTCGGACGAAGTTTGTCTGATTGCTTTGTTGAGTCACATGCTTTATTATTATTAACAAATTACCCGAATCTTAACAAACGTACTTCTATTAACGTGGTACCTCGATATCGCAATATGCACTTTATATCTTCTAAGTTTATTGAAATAAATTTATTGCAAATAAAAATGGTCGTTTTAAATTTTTGCAATGCAAAACTCATGTAAAATGGTTATTATGTACAATATTCAGAATACGATTCTCGACGACGCCGCTTCAACGCCCCTATATCTACGAGAAGAATTTACTACAAAGCTCCCCCCCGTCATTAAATATCGTTACAAAAATGCATCAGTTACATTTACTTTATTTGATATAATTATTTTATTATGATATCATCTAATATTATGAAAAATGTGTATAGTGCACTTTATCTTAAAGGCAAATGCACTGATATGATATGAGGAGACATCGTTTCGATGTACGAAGCGATGACCATAAGCTTCAGTTTTACTATCGCTTTTAATAAAGTAACTTTTTATAAAACGTTTGCATTATTTTAAATAAAGATCATTAATTTTAATTTTTAAAAAGATCATTTTTAATGACAAACACGTATTTTAGCTTCTCCTGCAAATATTACGTCATGCAACCTTGCACCTACCTTCCTCTTAAATCTACATGCTGCAGGTACAAAATGATAAAAATTAATTTTTTTTATTGACTCCATGATTATACTCGTATTACAATCTGTCCGAGGACAATAAGCAGAATTTTTTGACAATAAGTAATTGACATAGTGGAGAGCATGCCCATTAGCAGGCCTCTCTTATCTATAACCATTGCAGTTTACAATAGATCAGTTATGAATATACTTCAACACTCATCTGCGTTGGGGCAAATCCATAGGATCATATCGTTTAAGTCTCCGCACCTATAGACTAGCGAGTAGATCACTCACTAATGCATTGGGATGGTCTTCGAGTAGTACCTAATATTTTTTGCTCGCGGACGTGTTTTCTTCCTTGACACTACTGATTTATAAGTCTGTACTAATAACATTGTTAGGAAGGTACCAGGGTGCATTACAAATACTGCGGAACACTTTTGATTGAAAGCGTAGGATCTTGGCAATGTTGATATCGCTTGCTGAGCCCCACAATTGCATGCCGTATGTCCATATGGGCTTCAGGATTGCTTTGTACAGCAATAATTTATTATAAATCGATAAAGGTGAGTTACAACCCATAAGGCAAAACATTGTGCAATGGGTGAGTCCCAACTGTAGGTGTTTTGAGCAGATACGATTGGCCCAGGTTAATCGCCGATCTAAGTTGAAGCCTAGATATTTTATTGTTTTTTGTACTGGGAGTATATTATCATACAGCACTACGCATGGGCAGGTTCCTTTTCTGAGGGTATCTTCTTTAGGTGAAATTGCAGCTTTTTCTTCTTTTCTTTTTTCTTGCTTCTTCTTCCCGGTCCTCTCTTTCCTTCTACCTTTCCTTGTAGAATTATTTGTAGCAACCCGTATCGTTGACTATTTCTCATAATATGCCCTAGGTATTCTAGTTTGCGAGTTTTATATTTAGGAGTAATTCTCTCTTCTTATCTAGTCTTTCTAGAACAGTCTTATTGGTGACACGGTCTGTCCACCGTATCTTCAGAACATGTCGGTACAACAACATTTCAAACGCTTCCATTTTTTTGCAAGAAGCTTCTGTCAAAGTCCAAGACCCAACCCCATACAGGAGCACCGGAAAAACAGAGCATCTCAGTAATTTCAACTTGGTTGTTAGTGATAAATCGTGACATCTGAACAGTTTTGACATTTTCAGAAATGCAGCTCTGGACTTCTCTATTCATGACTTGATTTCTATTGAGTGGTCCCATCCCCCATTAAGTGTTGTCCCCAGGTATGTATATCTTTGTACTCTTTGTAATGGTTGCATATTCACTGTAAGTTGACCTTGGTGGTTATTCTCTTTTAATGCTATCATGTGTGTATTTTGTTTTTGTCAGGTTTAGTCATAGCCCGTATCCAGTCTAGTCATTAATTCCTGGAGATTCTCCATATCGTTTGCTATTACCACCGTGTCATCAGCGTATCTTATATTATTTATGCATTCACCATTGATTTTGATGCCAATATTTATATCTTCCAGTGATTCTTCAAAAATTCGTTCTGAATACACGTTAAATAGTAAAGAAGACAACACACACCCCTGTCGGACACCTCGCTTGATTATAATGTCTTCGGAAAGCTCTCCCTGGACTCTTATGGCGGACGTCTGGTTCCAGTATAAATTACTGATAATTCTTAAATCTCTATGGTCCAGTCCTATTCCTCTCAGAATCTCGATTAGTTTATCGTGGTTTACGTTATCGAATGCCTTTTGATAATCAACGAAGCAGGCAAAAATATCAGAATTGACATCTCTACGTCTTTGGAAAAGGACTTGGACACTGAACAGAGCCTGTTACGAAATTTTTTCACTTTCGCAACAACTTTGAATTTATTTAAATTCAAATAATTACATTTAGCAACATCTTTCGTAATGCCCTGTATAGCGAACGTGATTGACAGAAATTAGACTCGCGCATGCTAGTATGAAAAAGTCATGGGTGAACTCTCGAGCGAGCAGGTCGATTTTTGATGGGCGGTGAGGTGATTATGGTTTTTTGGTTCCGAATTTAACAAAATATGGTTGCGATTTTGTGAGGGCTACCGTCCAACAATGCGAATGATTTTGGAATTGTTTGCGCTCCAAACCCAGTAGTGGATTATAAAATTCGTGGTTGTGGGATGGTGGATGTTTCCCGTACCGTATTTTTTTGTCGGACCTCCCTTGTCCATACTTTCTGGGAAGGATTTTTTTTTCAAATTGGTAAGTCCCTTAATTTGAGCTAATTACTTCACAGGTGAATACATTAATCGACTTGGCCAATTTTGCTCCGAACACCTGGAGATCGATGGCGATTAAATTCGCCCTTGGCTGTTTCATATTTTTTTGTGATGTCTTGTAAAATAGGTTTCCATTTGTCTTGCATTTTTTTTATTAGAACGTTTGGCCGAGATAATCGATAAGCCGCAGGTTTCACCTTTCTGCTCGACGTGATTATAAATAATCTAATCTTACGTTCGAATACGTGGGATGGAATGCCAATGTTTAAGCTTTACTTTTTGATAATTAATTAATTATATTATATGATTATGTTTTGTTTAATTGAGTTTGACTTGTGCATTTTATTTCCACTAGGAAACCTCAAACGGCGTTGGTCAAATGCAATGGCTTTGGAATTCCTATGCGTTTGACAAGGGTTCAAATCTTGTATTTGAAATTCTATGTACAACTTTTTTTTTGTTTTTATTTTTGGCTTTGTGTTTCTTTTTTATGAATGCTGCGATGTGCGACCTATGTATAGGGTGCTGCATTTCACCGAGGTCGCTACCGGTTGATTTTATCGTCGGAAGCTCGATGTGGTTCCACCTTTGAGGGATTTTTATATGACCACTCGAGCGTTTCGTTGGTTGATTGTTTGGGGAGTGATTCTTGGTGGCAATGTTGTTGCTACTGTACCGGTTCTGGTCGGCTAATACACGTTCCATCCGACATCGCTTATGTCATTGCCTTCCGACAATGAACATCTTATTGTTTATTTTATTTTATTATTAATTTTATTTTTGTGTGTTAGCAAAGCTGTTTCCTTGAGTTGCTCCGGGGCGTTCCTTTGACCCGACCCTCGGCCTTCGCCGCCGCTATTAACGAGCTAGTTTATACCCAAGATCAGGGCCCCACGCAAATTAAAGTAGATGGTGTTTCCTTCTGCGTGGACATTATCTGTTCCGAGCTATCTTCTCATTAGAGATGATGAGGACAGATTTTGTATCACTGGCGCCCACAACGTGACGGCTTCTGTATTTGCCTCTGTTTTGCTACTGTTTCACTGAAGCTGATTGTGACGGCTTCGGTATTTCCTACAGTATTGGTCAGATGATGCTACATTTCCATCTGTATTTTGGTGAATGCCCGGAGACAATTTCAGGGACAGCTTTTGCATTGTTTTATTGGCAATTTTGTTTTTTTGTCAATTTTGTTGTTTTGTTATTTTGATCTTGTTTTTTAGATTTACCACAAGCACTGTTGCTTGCAGTGGTTCCGAGAATTGGTTGTTGTGTTACTTCAATCAATTTGAAGAAAACGTTTTGTTTATACCGGCGGAATTATTTTTTTGCAGTCAACTGCGTTTGTTAATCCTTAGTTGCTGATACGACTGTTGTTGTTTAAGTCGCGCACTTTTAATTGGATTGTTTCAACGCATTTTGAAATTAATGTAGGGGTTGGATTTCTACAAACATTTTTACCATTGAGTTATTATTTAAAAAACTTGTATCTACATACATAATATGTCTTGTACATTCAGTTAAAAATAATTATTCTAAATATTAATGATACCGTATATGCGGTTATATCAATAATAGGTGCGACGCGCAAGTTTTTGCACTCTGGCGGCTTTTTTTTGAAACTCGACAAAATTCAAAACGGCAGAAATGATCTAAAGATTGTAGCGAAGTTTTCAGCGTAAAATAAAATTAAATTGATATCGTGAAATAAAAAGTTATTGATTTTTAAAGTTCTAGAAACTATACAAGAATATTCAAATTTCTGGGAAAATTGAGTTTTATGTGAATAAATGTAAACAAAATCGGCAAGTGTTATATATCGTTGTATTGGTAATTTCATTGGCAATAATTTTAAAAAAAGCGCATCTCTCTAAAATGCTTACGAATAGAAGAACAAAATTAAGAATGAGCCAAAGTGTGGTACCCTATTTTTTGAGGTTTTAGGTCCATATATTTTTTCGGTACCGGCGTAAAAAGTCGTCACTTACATTTTAAATAGTGTATGACCTAACTAACGTTGTGTATAAATTTCATTTAGTTCTACCGCGGTATCACCTACTTCAAGAAAGAGACGTCTTTTGCCCTGCAATTTACTCCACTAACAGAGTTGGTAGAACTTTTAAGAGCTACTTACTTGCCTACTGATTACGACGAGTCCCTTTGGGATGAAATTCGTAATCGGAAGCAAGGAGTTAATGAACCACCTCACATCTACATATCTTACATGCAAACTTTAATGGCTACGTTGGGAAATGCACCAATCCCTTCTGATAAACTCAAAGTGATTAGAAAAAATTTGCAACCGACTTATAAAGTAGCATCACTACATTCGTCCTTGCATGTAAGAAAATCGCGGAGACTGAGCGTGAGAACGAATTATTTAGACAACATAAACCCACAATAAATCCTTTGGAACCTGATCTGGCAATGCCAGTTCCGAAACGGGCGGTGCACACGGTTACCTCTAATGCCAGGCCTTTTCAAACGCGTACGTTTGGCAGACGGGTGAAGGCTAATGCCAAATGTTTTAATTGCCACCAATCTGGATATTTGTACCATACCTGTTCGGAACCCCGAAAAATATTTTGTTACATTTGCGGAACGCCGGAACCAACTTATGCCACTTGTCCCAAATGCTCAAAAAACGGTCCAGGACAGGCGTAAGAGGCGGCTGCTTTACACCTAGTCCCTATTCATTTACAGCCGACGATCCTGCATGGCGACGCTGCTTGGCGCATATTAAATCTTTTTTTCGCCCCACTTCTGTTACTAACGCGTTTTTTGCCCACAAACCTTTTGACAACAGAGGTTACATTTTTGTTGATATTATGGGTGAACGGGCATTAGGATTAATGGATCCAGGGGCAAACCAATCAGTGCTCGGCCGCGACGGATTATACATTATTAATAAGTTAAAACTTAAAATTAACACGAGAGAGAAAATTTCCCTGCAGGCGGCAGATGGAACTTTGCAAAAAGTACACGGGTCAGTTTTATTACCATTGACCGTCGAAGGCATTACCAAGACGATTTCGGCTATAGTCACTGACACAATAAGCACTCCTCTAACTCTAGGGTACGAATTTTGTAAATTATTTAAAATTCAAACCGACTACGATACGGACACTTTTACCATTCCCACACAAGTGAGCTCTCTCGAAAGCAAGTTTTTGTATTCACGGTCGGATCTTACTATCGAGCAGATTCAACGTTTAGAAGTTGTAATTTCTAAGTTCAAGTCCATTGCTCCAGAACGCTTAGGTCGTACACATTTAGTTGAGCATGTTATTAACACCGGCGATGCTGTTGCTATTAAACAGCGACATTTTCCCTTGTCACCGGCCATGTTAGATAAGGTTAATGCGGAAGTTAACGAGATGTTGCGCCTAGGAGTTATAAGAAAATTTTTTTCAGCGTGGAACAGCCCTATTGTGCTGGTTAAACAGAAAAACGGCGATTTGTGTTTTTGCTTCGATGGTAGGAAATTGAATACAGTAACTAAACCCGACGCTTTCCCATTCCCGTATATAAGCGATATCCTTAACCGTTTGAAAGATGCTCGCTTCTTATCTCCAATTGATCTGATCAAAGCTTTCTGGCAAATACCACTCTCGCCAGAATCGTGTGAGAAGACAGCTTTTACTGTTCCTAGACGCGGCTTATTCGAATTTACCGTGTTACCGTTCGGTCTGCATAATTCCCCCCAAACTCTTCAACGCCTCATGGACAGTATTTTTGGGCCAGAATTTGAAAATGATTTTGTGTATCTAGATGACATTTTCATCGTCCCTAAAACGTTTGAAGAGCATCTTACCCTTCTGGTTCAGGTGTCTGAGAGATTAGAGAAGGCGGGTTTGACCGTGAATATGGATAAGTGCGAGTTTTGTCGTGACTCGCTGAGATATCTGGGTTTTGTCGTCGACGAGAGAGGTCTTAGAACGGATCCAGACAAAGTGGAAGCAATCGTTAGCTATCCAGCGCCCAAAAGCGCGACGCAGATCCAGCGTTTCTTGGGAATGGCCGGGTAGTACCGCCGCTTCATTCCAAATTTTTCTCAGATAGCTGCGCCTATATTAGCTCTTTTAAAAGGTAAAATTAAAGGACAGCATATTACTTGGAATGCAGAGGCAAACATTGCTTTTAAATCATTAATAAAAAATTTATTAATAACGGCTCCAATTTTATATAGCCCGAATTTTGACGAGCCCTTTTTCATTCAGACGGACGCATCAGATACGGGTCTGGGGGCAATACTAATTCAAGGACAGGGTGAACAGAAACGAGTCATTGCTTACGCGAGTCGTACTCTTAATAAGCACGAGCGGAATTATCATGCCATGGAAAAAGAGTGCTGCGCGATTCTCTTCGGAATAGAGAAATATCGGCCATACATTGAAGGATCTAAATTTACGGTCATTACGGATAACCAAGCTTTGAAATGGTTAGGTACAATCCAAAGCCCTTTAGGTCGTTTAGCTAGGTGGAGCCTTAGGCTCAATCAATACAATTTTGACATTGTCCACCGAATAGGGGAAACTTAATGTGGTGGCTGATGCACTCTCGCGCGCACCCGTGAATATTCATTCCATATCGTTAACGCCAGCGGACAAGAATACTTGGTATCGAAATGTAGCAGATAAGATCACTAACAACCCTGATCGCTATCCCAACTTTAAGGTTGAGGATGGCTACGTTTACAAGTTTGTCCCTAATAAACACAACATCGTGTCAAACTTGATCGAGTGGAAATTATTGGTACCTAAGTCTCGACGCCGCGAAGTACTCCAGGATTGTCATGATAATCCACTCAGTGGTCATTTGGGAGTTTTTAAAACATTCCACAAAATCTCGGAAATTTACTACTGCCCACGTATGAAGTCAGATATTTCAAAATACGTATTGAAATGTGAAACATGTCTTGCAAGTAAAGCCTCCAATCAATTGCGACCTGGCTTTATGGGTAAAGAGAAGCGGGTTAGGTATCCTTTCCAGGCACTGTCTATTGGTTTAATGGGACCGTTCCCTCGTACGAAAAAGGGAAATACGTGCATATTAGTCATCTCAGACTGGTTCACTAAATCCGTATTCGTTTATCGGTTAAGACAAGCTACTGCCCCATCTATTGTGCAAAAGGTAGAAGAAACGTTTCTACTCTTTAGCGCGCCCCAGATCGTTTTGTGTGACAACGGCTCACAGTTCAGGGGAAAGCTATTTAAAGACCTTATGGACCAGTACAAGATCCAAAAGCTGTGGTATACAGCCAATTACCAACCCTTACAAAGATAGCTAAATAAAACAAACACATAACAACAATAAAACACATAAATAAATAATAAACAGATATAATAAAACGAAATATGTAATGACATTTGACACTTTACAACAATTGCATAATCTAATTTACAACCGCAAATGTTGAAAGGCAAACTATTTACAGCTACCGTGAATGAAAAATTGAACAATTTTGAAATTTAATAAGTCACAGTTATTTTTATTTTCTTTCAATAATTTTATTTAATATGTTGTCTTTGATTCGTGTACACTTGAAGACAACGTTTTGGCCACGATTTTAGCGATCGTTGTATCATTTCCGGAGGAATGTTTTCTATCTCACGTTTTATTAGTTTTTTTAGCTGTTTAAGGGTTGTAACTTTTGACTTATTTAACTGAGATTTTAAATAGCCCCACAAAAAATAATCACAGGGTGAAAAGTCCGGTGATGATGGCGTCCATATATCCGGATGAATAAAAGATACGCCGTTCTGTTCAAGAAAATTTAAAGTCTTCTTAGAAGCGTGAGCTGGTGCCGAGTCTTGGTGAAATATCCAATCACCAGCAGGATATAATCTTTTTGCGTCAGTCAAAAGTGTCTTCAAACAATTCTTAATGTAATATTCCGAGTTAATTTTAGCACAAGGCTCAACAAATATTGGCGTTGTGGTTCCATAATTCGATATTCCCATGAACATCATAACTCCCTTCGGATGGGACTGTTTTGTGAATACGTCCAATTCTTTTGCCGATTGCTCACGTCTCAATTACTGAACTTTTCGTTGGCCATCAGCATTTGTTAGATGGAACCATGCTTCATCGACAGTGATGTATTTTTGCCATTTATCACAATTTAGTAAGTGATACAATCCTAGTGAGCGCTGGTGCCGTTTAATAATTGTTTCTTCAGAAATATGATGTCTCCTTGGTTTCTTCATTAATTTCAGATTTAATTTTTTATTTAGATTATACCGAATGATATATTCAGATGTTTTGAAATGATTAGCCATATGTTGTAGTGTCGGAGGATTCGTTTTTAATGCCATTTTCTTTAAATTCGATAATTGTCGATTTGTCAGAGTTGGCTTCTTTCCGCTGCCTTTCTTCCGGATTTTGGATTTAAGTTCTGGGATTCCATTTTTTTTGTAGTTAGAGAGTGTACCTTTCGAAACACAAAAATTTTGGTCTTTACACCTTTTTTGTATCATAGCAAAACTACATTGTTGTTTTAAAAGCTTAAAAATTATGATTTGTTGCTCTTTAGTTAACACCATGTTTGTAACTGACATTAGAGAAAAACAAAATTGACATCGATAAGTTCATATCGCGTGCTCTATGGAATACTTTGAATTTTGTTTAAAAAAATAACTCTTATTGGTGAAAATTGAATTTAAATTCGTTCAGTTTTTCAATCACGGTACCGGTACATTGACTTGAATAATACATAAAGTTAACGATAAAAATATTGACTCTGAAAGTTAAACAGCTGTTCGCCAAAATGGAACAGATTAACTGGTTTAATTTATTAAACCTTAAATATGACACAATTCAAAATATTACGTTACTTGATAAACAATTTAAATATATGACATGTGCGTGGTTTCACCACGTTCTAACGAATATTAATATACACAAAAAGAGAATACAAAATGGTGCGAATTCGGCTTACACGGAAAAACCGATGGTTCTTGAAATGTGATGGTCAAAACTGACCACAAGGTACAACAATAACACTTGAAAATACTAAAAAGAATGCTTACATAATATGTACAGGTGTGCTCCAATTGAGATGATTCCAAATAGATATGACCCAATGTGAGATGCTATTTCGATAGGCAAAATCCTTTTCGAAACTTGATAAGGCAAATAGGTTCGATAGATCGGGAATGCTTCGGTAGTGGATGTTTGTTGATAAGCACGAAAGTGGAAGATTTCGTAATTCGTTATAAACTCGACTCAATGAGGTCCTGTCTCGTAGGCTTAAATTCGCGCAAACCGTACTTGATCTAGCTTCGATGGATGGTATCACGAAATAAACCAGAACGTAATTTAATTGATAATGTTCGATAAAATATTGTTTATACTCGTATTTAAACAATTTAAATTCTACGTACTGCTATGATTCAAAATGCTTAATAAAGGCTCCCAATTTAAAAATGAATATTAGATTCATAAAAAGCACAAAATTCTAAATCGGAAGACACTTTAAAAATTTGCATTACGAGAAATTTTAATTTTCTCAAATTTCGATTTCTTGACTAAATTTGAATCTCTCAGGATAACTAAGATATGATAAAAATTGCTAAGCTTAATTATATTGATGATTGTCACATCAAAAATAAAACAAAAGATTTAATTAGCTGAAAATTGATTAAAAATCATCATTGTTTGTACATGTTCATAGCCTATAAATATGTGAAATTTTGTAATCGAAATTTCTTCTAAACTAGCATGTTATACGAAAATTTGTTCACATCGAAAATTATGTAGTGATTCCATTTATGTAAAGTGAGTGTTTTTGAAGCATGAATCAACGAAGTTGTTAATAAGGGTCATTTTTGTAAAAAACCAAAATTTGTATAAAATGGCGGGTCCCAGTCAAAAGAAGTATCCGAAAAACAACATAAAAAGGCCATATACCAATGAAACTACATGGAAGACGCCTCAAGGAAAATCAATTTCAGTGTAGATCGTGAATCTGCAACAAAAACAATTTATTAACAAAACCGAGAATCCAAAATGCATAAATTTGACTCACCTTTACAAAACAGGCCTACCAATTTCCATCGATTTTGGATCAATTCAGTTGACTTCGATGATTGCAATAGTGCGGACGCATAGATTCGACTCCTAATGTTTACAATAATTCTGGAAAGGTGACATGACATAAATGGACGCCTACAAAATAAATCTGCAGTGTTATCATCTTCGAATTTAACTCAACGTTTTACTAGAACCTGAAAATATTTGCCAATTAGATGCAACTTACCTTATTCAATTCGAAAACATCAACAAATTATAAGTGCAACGGCCACAAACACGAAATTTATTCGCAAAACAACACCGAAACGAGGTTACGTGAGGTCAATCAAACAACGACTGAAGCAACTCAACACAGATGCTGATGACTCATTCAAAGTCGTACTTGCTAAAGCTGGCCATACACTATATCCTTTTTAATTTAAAATTCCTACTTGTCAAAATTGATGGTACAGTGAAATTTTTTATTTTTATTACAAACTTTGCCATCAGCGTATAAAATACAGGATTTGAGAAAAAGACTTTTACGGAAGTGTATTTTTCATTACCCTCATTGAAAGGTTATTTATTAAAACTTTATTATTTAATTCGTCAACGTTAAGGTTTATAAAAAGCCAAAATATTATTTAAAAACATTTAAATCCGCTATTGTACAGCGAGAGACTTAGTTAGTTTATGACTAACTAAGCACGTCGAGATAAAAAGAGGAAGCCTTTTTGTCTTGAAAGTTTTCTGCATAAACTGTCTTTATTTGTAAAATTTATCTAATGGTAGATCTGAGATCTACAAATTTGTGTAAACATTTATTTGTGAAAATTTGCAATTATTTCATTTTGTTCAATATACACATTTCTTCTAAAGCTACTGAAATCTTTTTATTTTTCATTCAATGAAAGCAATTAAGTATATCCAGAGAGAGCAAATTTTACATGCAACTCAAAAGAGCACCCCCAATTTTAATCACAAGGAACCCACCCTTGTGCGTGTCATCACCGGAGCTTAGTAAGAAGGGGCAACAGTGTTAAGCATCTCTCGACTAAAAATATTAAATACGAACCATTTTACCTGAGCATTTTGTCTAGCCAACTTAGGGCTGGCGCTACAATATTAGTTGAGGGAGGTCATAGCAGTACTTAAATTCGGCACCAACCATTTAGTTTAAACCCGAACTGATTTCAATAAAAGTTAATATGCGTGAGTGCAATTTACACCGCGGAACGTTAAAAAAAGGCTTAATTTTTATACATGGCGTCACTAAAAGTTGGTTTAATAAACTGACAATTCATATCAAAGTTCGATAATATTTAATTCGAAACTGGTTTGCAATAATATTCGAAAAAGGTTTTAACTCGGCACAACGATAATTTAATAATAAAGTTCATTAATCTTTACGTCGAAAATGTTTTACAACGATAATTTAATAATAAAGTTCATTAATCTTTAAGCCGAAAATGTTTAACAACGATAATTTAATAATAAAGTTCATTATTCTTTAAGCCGAAAATGTTTAACAACGATAATTTAATAATAAAGTTCATTAATGTTTAATTCGAAACGGTTAAATTCGGAACAAGGTAATTTATAACAAAGTTCATAAAAGATTAATTTAGTCTTTAATTCGTAATGACCGATAAGTTAATTCAATTTAGAACGACAAAAGTTTATAATAACGTCAACGATAAAATGTTCAATTTACCTGTGTTCAACACATACACTTAGTTTTTAATTTAAAATTTAATTGACTATGGTCAATATTGTAGCGTCTGGTGCACTTGAGAAATGCACGAGCACACACACAATAGCTTTCGGTCACCTACCTTTATTCGACTCTACTTCTCAGGGTAAATACGTCGGGATCTGACTCTAACAACGACACTTTAGTATACGAGCTTAGGAATTGACGAATTCTCGATGCCAACAAAGACAAAACACGATTGGATTCAGTTAACAAGTTTTTTAATACTCTAACAAACTTTAACATTCAATCAAATCAACTTAACACAATCTTTATAATACTACAATTCTACGCACTGAAATAATTGATCTAAGCTAACCTGCTCTTTCGCACCGTGCGCACAATCTTGGTTCTTCGCTCTTGTCTTCTTCCAATCTCTATTCTTCTCCCAATCTGGACTCCACAATCCACACTCGTTCGACTATTCTTGTTCCACTCTCTTCCAATAATTTCTTTCACTAGACCTGATGTATTTTATCAGGGTCTCACGTACGTTCCCGTACCGTAGGGATTTTCGATCAACACTATTCTTTGTTGCCGAACACGCCCGACTTCCACTATCTCAAGGAAGTTAAATCGCCTTGGAATATTATTCTCCCAATGTAGCACCACTTTATAATTCGCCAATATAATTTACTTCAATTATATTTAAATTGAAAAGCAATTATTCACACAACTGCTTCTTGCAATAACTCTGATGCGACTACTCCGTTCAGGAATCACGATGCTACTCCACAATATAATCTATTTCAATTATATTTAAATTGAATAGCAATTATTCAAACGACTGCTTCTCGCAGTAACTTTGATGCGACTATTCCGTTCAGGAATCTCGATGCTACTCCTATAACTCGCCAATATAATTTATTTCAATTATATTTAAATTGAATTGCAATTATTCAAACGACTGCTTCTCGCAGTAACTTTGATGCGACTACTCCGTTCAGGAATCTCGATGCTACTCCTTTATTTACCATTCGTAACTTTCGTTACCATTTCCGTTTTGTTTTCAAACCGGAGCTTCTTATAATTTCCGGTTTGTTTACATATTATGTCCGCCGGTTATCTGCACCTTTGATTTTTCGCATGTTGTATATAACGTTTACATAAAATATACAACACGAACAAACTTAAAATTACTTAACGACAAAAAAAAACAAACACATGTCAACAATGTGTTTGAACTCACCGTTTCCAATCGTTGTTCGCTCCTTGTTGGTTGCAACATATCTTCAACGTGGATAGAGCGTATCACAACAATATGTTAAATTCCGCTTAAAAGCGTTAGGCCCCGCTCGGGCAGTATCTATCTTAGCATCGTAACTATCGATGAATCTCTGATTTTTACTCGTAATTACCACGCTTATATGCACCTTCCCCCGAAAAAGTATGATCAAAAGTTACGATCCAGGGGAATGAGAATTTTTCCTGACATGGTAATTCGGTAATTGATTGGTCCCCTATTTTGACCCCAACTCGGAAAATAAAAGACAACACATCAATTATTGATTCCTATTGGCCTAGATCGAAAAGCGGAGTTCTCCTTCTTGACTTTGTAGAAATGCAGAACGGCGCTTGAAAAATCTTGACTGCAGATGTGCATGTGTCTATTTTTTGTGCTCAAAGTTAATTCACTATCTGCATTTGCAGATGGATTTTGGGTCGCTTTTAAAGAGTTTTATTACTTTTTATCGCAAAAGGTGTTGAAATCACAATACGAAATGCATAGAAATTCGAGCATATGTCCGATAAGCAAACAAAATAACCATCGTTCCCACGGATCGGTAGTCGCACGTGTCCTTATAGCGAGCGTTGGACTCTATCCTACGTGAAAATGTCTACCCGTGGAGTTTTATTATCTTTGCTAATGCATTTAAATTAACGGCGTGAATATAAAATTGATTGATACTATACAAAAAAATGCTTCGTCCACGATAATTTTTATCGTGAGAAGTGTGTTACGTTAGCTTAACTACGTTATTTATATGCACTGATTTCAAAAGTTGCGAGTGTAAAAATTATTACACCTAACTTCGTAGGATTTGAATGTTAATATATCAAATGCTAAACTTTAACTCCAGACATCGAATTTGTATTATTTGAATTTAAAAATACAACTTGTCTTTAGATATTTAATTTAAAATATATCCTGTCTTATGATATTTGATTTTAAAATTTTACAAGGACGGCAATTATTCTATGATTTTACTGCAACTATTCTAAGCAAAATTTTACCGTGCGGGCGAGCGTAAACTAATATAACAGACCGTTAAATTTTAAAAAAGGAGATATTGTATGGAAGCGGAATTTTGTTTTGTCTAGCGCTACCAATCGTTTTACTAAAAAATTAGCTCCCAAATACATAAAATGTATAGTTAAAGAGGTAACTGGTCCTCTGATGTACCGACTTAAAGACGAGCGTGGTAAAGACGTGGGAATATTTCATGTAAAGGATTTGAAGTCTCACCCTGCTACGAATGAATAATCGACCATTTTTTTAGAAATCTTTATTTTTATATGTGTATGGGTGAGCCTCTCATATTTCTTAGGGTTCTGCAGATCTTTAAGATCTATTTTGATTTGATTCCACTACAGGTGTTTATTGTATATTTACATTATTCAGAGTACCAGCTCACACCACAATTTATTTTTAATTTTTTTATTATCTTTTGTCTTTTCGCCAAGGCGAATATATTTTGTAGTTTTGTTTAGCGCCTACGGCCTGGTTAATGGTTTATTTTTTCTGGTGTTTTGCTAAACAGACTATGACTTTGGAAGAATTTTCCCAAAGTAATTCTTTTTTTGATATCAAAATTTTTGATTTTGAATAATACCTCTTTGTTAGGAACTGGTTAATATTCCTTGGTACAAACGAGTGTCGCTTATACTAGGTTCTGGAATGACATGGTTCGTGTCATAATGATACTCATTAATTTAGTTTTTAAATTTTCAATTTAGGTGTTTTATATTAATCATAATGATTAGTTATTAACAAAGCCGGAAAATTTGTTTAGGAATCAAATCGCCAGAAAGATTAGTGACTTGCTCACATGATATCTGTTTGTAACTGTTATTGTATTTGCCAGATAAATATTTAGCATTTGGGACATGTTTCGGCACCATCTCATCAAACATGATCCGTAATAACCATAAAAGTTCACCGATCTTTGAACCTTGCTCACACCTTAGTTTGAGACACTGTCAGCTGCTACTCATCCTATTTGCAATTTTAAGACGACTAAACTTTGTGTAACTTTCCATCCTTAGTTTCTCACGAATCCGCGGCTGGTTGCTAATGACTGATTTCAGCCATTACTTTGCCAGGGGGGGGGGGGTGTAACGTTCAAAAGTGAACGTTATTTGCGACATACCCTATATAGTTGTTCCGCGCGATAACTTGAATAGTTATCAAAAACTAAGAGGGATAAGCCGTGAGATACGAGACAGAAAATGGTCGATTTTTTTAAAAGACTCGTAAAATAATATTAATTTTTAACGGCAATTATTAGTAATAATTCATTAGTTTTTTTATTACTACCTGCACGTCAAGTTGCTCACCGTTTTGGAGATCAAAGCTGGGAACTTCAATTTCAAATATATTTAAGGAGAGTCGTAGAGAATATTCCTTTTGTGTGGCCGACTACATCTGGTTCCGGCAAGTCAATTCCTAGTCGCGGGTAAAATTTTGGAAATATTATTTCGAGAGCTCCTACGAATCCGGAAGTCAGTTGGAATACGCATGGTCAATTTCCAGCACGTGGGTCCTGGGGAAAAACACCATCGCCTGCAATTTTGCTCGACGTGTTGACGTGGCTGTATTGAGATCACGATAATTGTGGCAGCAATTTCATTTAATAGAACAGACACGCAGGGGAGTTGGTCTGTGTACGATAACATATGCAGCTTTGTATTTTTTAGCCTTTTTACCTCAAGCTTGGATATAGCAGGGAAGACAGCCAGGCCGAATCGTCAGGAGCGCTCTTGTGATTTAGCAGGGTACGCTGACCTGCGTATGTAACATATCCTTTTTTTGTTCAAACCACCTTTTATCTGGAGCAGCTGGTAAGTACAGAGCTGTATTTTTTTGTCTGCCGAACCACTCTCCATTTGCGTCCGGGTTTTTTTATCACGCTATTGGCGTATTCACCACATTGTCGTGCATCCGGATATAGGGATATAGTGATAAGCAACACGGCACCTAGCGGAATTTGACCGAACTAAAGTACCGTACACATAAAATTTATTTTGCATATGTTTAGTGCGGATTTTAAAAGTTTTCGACGATTAATAAAATTTTCTAGTAATACACTTCGATATGAACGCTAATCAATATTGTTCAGTGCCTCAATGTTCATCTTGGGCAAAGAAAAATCTAGAGTTAAGTTTTCATTTATTCCCCACAGCTGAAAAACACAAGACGCTTGTGGTAAATAAATTGGAAGTTCAGGAAATGGTCGGTTAGAAAAATGTGGATTAAAAATTGGAAAAACTGTAACAAAGTTTATGAAAGTGTGTTCACTACATTTTACAGAATATGATTATTTTACACGAGGCAAGTAATTTCTTATTTAAAATATTTTTGAGGTTAGTTTTTTATGTGACACTTTTAGGAGATGCTTCCGATGTTAAGAAGAAAATTAAAGACGATAGCTGTTCCTTCTCAGAAGCTGCCAGTGGGAATATGTGAATCGTCGAGTGAAGCCAGAACAAAAAGACAAGAAAAACGAATCCGAAAGCCAACACGAAATTTCACAAACTTTAGCAGTGGTGTCATTAGTGCCACATATCCATGACATTTTAATTATTATATCTGGTCTCACTAATCTTTGCAAACCAATTCTGGGAAATGATAAATTTATTTATAGTAAAACTCCAAAATTTATAAAAAAAGATAACTTTTGCGTTTATTTTAATTTAGACGTTGTTCATTAACAGATTTAATTCACCAGTTCTTCGGGAACTAATTTAATTAATCAGTTCTTTGAACATTTGGTTTTTACATCTTAAGTAGCTTGCACGGCTTGCCTTCAAAATTTACAATTAATAATTAAAATTCAGCAAAAAATCAAAAATAAGTTTAAGCAAAATTGGTCACAATTAAAATTTTACATTTATTACCCTATTATATTTATTACCCTTTTATAATAATATAAACTGTAAGATCAAAATAAAATAAATCATAAATTAAATGTTGTTTCCTTTAAACAAGGCATTTCCGGTACTGCTATGCTTGTCGTCTTGAGCTTGTCGGCTTGTATCTTGAGTCGTAGCTTTGTGGACCATACACAGTTTACATCGGTAGATGAAATCACCTCCATTTTTAATAAATCGTTCCTAAAACGAAAAACTAAATTAACTTTGAACAAAATTTATGGAACGTTACACACCTATAAGTAGAACAGCTGATATGTGTTTACACCTTCCGCTGTTGTTTGCTTTGCACGAGGAAACCATCGACTCTATTGTGACTTTCCTATCTTCTACATCTAAAACTCCATTAATTTTATGGGGATCAGCATTTATTGCAGAAGATTGGATGCACAATGCTACAATATTTATTTTGTTCTGCTTCGCTTGTATGAATGTTTTACCACATAAAACAACATGCCCTTCGTTTAAAACTGCTTCGCCTTCATAAACACATCTAGATGTTTCAGACCCCTCTAAATATTTGAGATAGTCAAGAAGACTTAATCTTAATTCGTAAGAATCCGACATATCCGCAAATTTTAAAAATTAATCTCAAAAATTAATCTAAAAATAAAACTCACCTAACCGTATATTATATTATTTAACTGCAGGAAGATGAACTACTAAACAACACTAACCGTAATTTAACAAAATAACAAGTTCACTTGGAAAAGGGAATGAAAAACACGTAAAATAGAACGGAACATAAGCGCGGCTATTAACAAAGTATATAGCTGTTAAAATACGAATGTACGAAACTTTAGTTCACATTTTTACCCCGCGGCGCTGCGATCTTAATCTCATATCCCTATAGCTGCGAGCAGCCGTCCATAGTACGATTTGAAAGGCAACGTCTGTTGCCGAATTATAGCATTTTTTACCCTTCAGGTATTAGGCCCCTCAGGCAGACTTCTGTTTGGGACCACTGGTCCGGAATTTGTGAACCATTTGATTATAAAATTGTGAATTTGAGTCAGGAGTTTCCTGTACTGTATCCTTCGGAGGTTAGTAAAACACCCTTTACCTCTCTTGTTTGTTTTATTGCCTCCACGGTGCCCAAACCGCAACAACTCAATTCTTTCTTTCAGCTAGGTGGATTGTATTCTAGCACTGTCGTGCAAATTCGAAACGAGCTCACGTCCAGTTCGCTCTCCGACTGTGTGGCTAGCTATCCAGCGGACTTAAGAGGCGAAGGTGTCAGCAATCGACGCTATATCATAACTGCATCAACTTTTGGTAAGATATCGGATTTCATCTGTAGAAATCCGTGCTCTGTCATAATTTCTGAATAAAAGGTACTAATTACAGGAGATGTCTTGAACAATAAATAAAAGTGCTAATAGCTAAACAATATTTTTCATTGTTGGTATAGGTACCTTAAAATAATGTTGCTTCAAATAATGTAGGCATCTTATTAACCTAACGACTACTGAGGACTAACAACTACTGTTTTACTTTATTTTAATAACAATCTGATAACATTTTAGAACAATCGAAAGAAAAATTAACATGACATGGATAATTTTTTCACTTTGAGTTAATTACCCTTATAAAGATAATATTCACTGTGATTGCTTTACAGTCTCATTCAGATTTGCATTTAGATTTGCCATTTTACAGTGGATTACCAACATAAATCGTCATCGTCAAACTTAATTTAAAAAGACGTATGAGAAAATGTCAATTTCTACAAAACAATAACTTATCACGTACATATTGCGATGAGATGGAGATAAATGCCACGCCTATCGTAATTTATAAAGGTTATTGAAATTTTTGAGAGAAGGTCGCCAGCTTAGCTGTTAAGTGCCTTGCTGCTAATGCTAAACACCTGGTTCAACTCCGGGCTCAGTAAAACTTTATTCTGACCGTCTCCCCTCGGAAGGAAATGGCAAACCACCGAGGTGTAATCTGCCTGGAACAGCCTCTCTGGAGATGAAGTGTATACACTTCCCGCGGTTCGGAGCCCGCGTTAAGCAGTAGGTCCCCTATGTGTGTGATAATACTTCAAACGCACAACACACACATAGGAGAGAGGTCGCCAACGTCTGAAATCAGGCACGGCACTTTAAGAAGAAGAAGATTGAAATTTTTATCTGAATTTTTATTAACGTCCGGCTAGCTCTTAATTTTACTTGCATGAAATCCCCTTACCTGCAGTTTGTCGATTCAATCTGCGATATTGGAATCTTTCTCAATTTTACCCTGTAAATGAAATTTGGTATGGAATACAAAGATCCCAAATGATACTCTTTGTTATTTAACACACTTTTTATTATAATTAATTTCGTAAGGAACTTCATAAATATTGAACAATCTTAAATTCTAAATTCTTATCGTTAATTAATTCTACCCCAAAATAATGTTAATTCTCCCGAAGTAGTTAAACGCGGCACTCTATTAAATATAATTCTGTGGATCTTACCCTGAAGATACTGCTCCTGTTGCTAACTTCATGTGTAAGCCGCTCTGCAAATTGTTTTGTCGCGTGCTCCAGAATCTGCCTTTAAATATCGATTGATCGATCCACCTCAACGTTCCAACGATAGTTACCAATAATATTCTTCATTTGCCTTACAACCTCTCTCAATTGCAAAAGGTAAGTGCTTGGCTTTTTAATTATTTCCACTTTTTCTTTTATTAACACTTTTATTATCACATTTTCTTTTTAGGTTACCACACTTTGCGATTGATTTTATATTCAATCAACAATTTTAACGGATCACGAAATTATACGTGTTATCCGTTTCGACTCTTAAGTGAGAACCCTTTTTGTTTACCCTCTCATTACCAAGGTATTCCAAAAAAAAAAATCTAATCATCGTTGTCTTGATTTTAATGTGATTTTTCCTACATCGCATTTTCATTGATGAGTAAAGTTCCGCACTTTTGATATTTTTGTAGCGTTTTAATGCCACAAAATTATTAATGTTATTCATTGTTTTAGCACGTTTTGGAACTAAACTTCAACGCCTCGGAAAATTATCGTTTGCCAAACCCTCGGAGCACAATGTTGATTACGACTTAACGACTTACGTAAACCCTTTTAATCACTACTTAATAACTAACATTTTATAAAAACTCTTAAATACTAACATGTTATAAAATTATCAAATAAGTAAACATAATTGCAAAACATTTATTACATAAACTTTCGATCTTTGTATTCCTTTTTCCTAAAATGTTCTTTGTTGACCCTCATGGTAAACTTTTAGTTTGAGATTGATTCCATTTTTGTTTTTATAATTGAATAGTAATTACCGTTTCAGTTTATTCCGAGTGGAGCTACCAACTCGTCAAGGAATTTTATGCCAGCTTTATTTGTATTAGACAAATTATTATTAACGATTTCAAATGCCTGTTAAAATCACGACAATATGTACGTAATTCTTTTCCCTCCACTTCCCCAACAGAAGCAATAAATACCATTTTCGAAGAAATTAAAATGATTGATAAGTGCCCATAACTTGCTCATAAAATTTAAATTTTTAATTAGGAAAGTTCATAATATCTGTAGATTTTTATTCAACACGGTTTGATGCAAAATTTTGTCTTCTGAACATCTGTGTTTTATTTTACACTTCCGTTTTAAGAAACTAAATAAATTTTTTCATTAATATTGCAGACTTCATGAAACAAATTTGCAATTTGGCTGTGATTGCTACGCGTACCTATATAAAATTATACAAGTTAATTTGTGACAATATAGTAATAAATTCTGAAAAAAGAGGAATTGTCGGATTTAGCGCATCGCAAGAATCGGAATTTGGAAATAAATTGTCTGAATAACAAGGATAAATAGCACCGACATGACAAGAGCGGAAAAAGCTAAGGGTGGCCCATGTTCAGCGGCTAATAAGGAAGAACAAGAAACACGATTTTGTAAAAATTGGTTTGGGTGTCCATGGTCCGACTTCCAAGTGGGAGCTTTTTTCAAAATATAGTGGTACTATGATTACAGGCATGATTGTCAAAATACACAGTAAAAACGTTTTGTTTGAATTTAATAAACAATTTTGTTTGAAAAATTATAACAAAATTTGTAAATAAATTTATTTCCGTCAATCAAACTGAACTTGTTTAAAAAATAAATTAATCTTGCAAATTTGTTTGCTTTAAACAAATTTTTCTTTATTTTAAATAATTGTTTAAAACATTACTTCAAATAAAAGATTGAGTTTAAATCGAAATAAAATTGTGCTTGTTTAAGAACAAAAACTTGTTCTTAATGACCAAATACTTTGTTTTTTTCAAACAATTACTTTCTTTCATTTAAAAAACAATCTTAAAAGAAGAACTTCATGTTTTAAATGATGAACTATTTTATTTGATGTGAACAATTATTTATTTAAAACAACAATAAATTGAACTCGAATCAAAAATATGTTTTCTTGAAAGAAGAATATTATGTATAAAATGACTAAATACTTTATTTCAGTTGAAAAAATTATTTAGGTTAATTTAAAATAAAAAATTTGCTAATCAAGAAAAATTATGTTTGAAATGACCAAATATTTTATTGCGCTTGATAATTGTAATAGCAATAAATTCTGTTTGATTCAAATAAATATAATCTTCAAAGAAGAAAACAATATTTTAAATGAACAAATATTTTATTTCGCTTGATAATTGTGATAGCTATAAATTGTGGGTCCGTTACTTTGCCCCCCCCCCCGGTTAATATTTTTGCACCAAAAGCCAGCACTGGGATCCTTAGAGCTAGCACCAGCTAGCACCCAAATATGAAAGCTAGCACCATTACAGTTTTTTCACAAATCGACTTTGAAACCGGGGGGGAGTCAAAGTAACGCTAGCCCCCCCCCCGGTTAATATTTTTACCCAAAAACCTAGCACTGGGATCCTTAGAGCTAGCACCAGCTAGCACCCAAATATGAAAGCTAGCACCATTATAGTTTTTCCACAAATTCATTTTATTTATTTGCACCTAAACGCCTCTTCTACTGCGCACGCGTTGCTCTTTTTCGCCGCCATTTTTCAAAATAACGATGGATATATTGTAAACAAACTTTGGTTATCCGCGGTTTTTTATATTCTATAATTATTTTTGTTAATATAGCTGTACCAAATTTCAGATTGGTCTTCAGCACTGAAATATTCTTAACAAAATTGTTTTTAGTTTTTTTTTGTAAAATACATTATGTAAACTGGTTTTTCGTGAATAAATTAAATATATTATTATTATTTATTTTGTTTCAAGTTATTGCATTTACAAAATAAATCTACCAATTAGTACAAGTAATTATTTTAATAAGAATAGCCTAATGCCCTCTGCGTTATCTATCGCATTACAAATAATGCACAAACCCCTTTTACGATAATTTTAAATTCAACGCATGTTGCTCGGAGCTTCATTTCCTTCAAGAATATGATTTATTAGCAAGGAATACATATCGGATTAAGCTTCTTTATATAATTTACAGCATTCGCCAGCATTTCACGAATTCTCTGAAATCATATAAAGAAAAATTGAAATTTTGAAAAAATTGAATAAGGAGGGGCCAAATTGACGTTTATGTCAAAAGTCAATATTTCAACACTAAATAAAAATTCAACGGGCCCAGCATTTTCAAAAAAAATTACAGCACTCGCCAGCATTTCGTTAGCATTATTGGCGACTGACATTAAAAAAAATATCAAATTCAAAAATGGAGGACTTGACGGACCCGGTAAATTTACTAAAAGAAAATAGTATATTAAGTATCAAGAACAGTAAGTACATTTTACCGATCGAAGACAATTGTTTGGAGGAGGAGCGAAGCGACGACTCCAATTATTGTCTGAGATCGGTAGTCCTTAATGTTCGAGATGCTTATGACGTTTTTTGCGCGACTAAATTTATTAAAATACATTTAGATGTGTATTTAATAAATAAAAATATTTTATTCTCTTTATATCAAGTTGCCTTAATGTCGTGGAAAAACAGACGCGGTAAGCAATCACATAGAGCATAGTCGCACAAATGAAATACTTACCGTCGCCATAAAAATACTTACCGTCGCCTTATCCTTAGCAACTAGTAAACAAAACTTACCGTCGTGGAAACAGACGCGGTAACCAACCAAATAGAGCATAGTCGCGCAAAAAAGTTTATAACAAACAAAAATTCCTACATATTTTAGAAATATGTATACTTTAATTTTGCGTTTTCTCAACCATCATAAAGTTATTTATTATTAAATCGGTTGAGGAGTGGGGGGGGGGGTGTTACATGTTACAAGAGTAACATGCTTTATATTTTATCTCCCACTTAGAATTATTACGTGAAAATTATTTTAACTAATATCGATAAAACACGTACAAGGCAAGTACCCCTTCATAATTCTATCACTCCGCCCGATAATAACGTCTAAATTAAAATGATTGCAATTTTTAAGTACTCCGTGCAAGATCCATACAACTCCAAATTTAAAAATTCGATTTTATTAGATAAAAATTTAATTTAGATCACCAGATAAATAAAACATAACAAAAAAAAATGAGAAAAATATTTTTTAAAAGAAAAGTTTTACTGACGGCGCATGATAGATCAAAATTGTGTTAAGAATATTTCAGTGCTGAAGACCAATCTGAAATTTGGTACAGCTATATTAACAAAAATAATTATAGAATATGAAAAACCGCGGATAACCAAAGTTTGTTTACAATATTTCCATCGTTATTTTGAAAAATGGCGGCGAAAACCAGCAACGCGTGCGCAGTAGAAGAGGCGTTTAGGTGCAAATAAATAAAATGAATTTGTGGAAAAACTATAATGGTGCTAGCTTTCATATTTGGGTATATTAGGTTTTTGGGTTAAAATATTCACCGGGGGGGGGCTAGCGTTACTTTGCCCCCCCCCCCCCCGGTTTCAAAGTCGATTTGTGAAAATACTGTAATGGTGCTAGCTTTCATATTTGGGTGCTAGCTGGTGCTAGCTCTAAGGATCCCAGTGCTAGGTTTTTGGGTAAAAATATTAACCGGGGGGGGGGGGGGCTAGCGTTACTTTGACTCCCCCCGGTTTCAAAGTCGATTTGTGAAAAAACTGTAATGGTGCTAGCTTTCATATTTGGGTGCTAGCTGTGGCTAGCTGGTGCTAGCTCTAAGGATCCCAGTGCTTGCTTTTGGTGCAAAAATATTAACCGGGGGAGGGCCAAAGTAACGGACCCATAAATTGTTTGATTTAAATAATTTTTAGGACATATTAATTAATATACAAAAAAAAATTATTATTTTAATAAAAGTGTTCAAAGCAATTTAGAAAAATTTATATAAGTTTATCATCAGGAAATCTATGTAATTTTGTTGGAACGTCACTATTTAAATCAGTAAGGGACAAAACTATATTGTCATTCGCTAAAACTTATTCTCAAATGCAAATCAAAACAAAGCAAACAAATTTGAAAAAAATTACTCAAATCGATTAAATTTTTAGACGGTTTGAAGAAATATATATTTAAATCAAATAAGACATTTGGTTGTATTAAAGTAATAATTCTTTGAGGTAAACAACTCAATATGCTTGAATAAAATTAAGTTTTTCTTTTGGGCAACTAAGGAACCTCAAGAAAAATATTTATTAGGGCCAAGAAAAGTTATTATGGTTGGCTATATATAATGAAATTTTTCGTTTGCTGCAAATAAATTTATTTGAACCAAAGAAACAATTTATGGTGTGTAGGGTGAAAGTAAACTTTTTGAAAAATTATCGCTGCACTGGTAAGTCCATTTACTTCGAATTTCATGAACTTGGAACTTCCCTATGTGTTCCAAAACTGTGTGTAAGTTTTATTAATTGTATGAAATCCAATTTTTTAAAGCAGACATAATTTTATATCTATATCGGCCTTTGGTGCTTTACACAGCGATAGTAACTTTTTGTGTCAAACTCTAGGAATACATTTATAGCAGCTATAATAATTGTGAACCACTCCGTATGCTCAGTTTTTGATGTATTATTATATTAATCTCATTTTCTAACCCGCAGAAAAGAGAAGATCTCTTTTGGTATGTAGTGGTGAAGTGAATCTACTTATCTATATTAATTTGCATTCGTCCCGGATTTTGGTATTTAATATACATATACGCCACCCCTAGTTTTTTCTTAATTTGGGAGTTAAGCAACTTTCTTCGTTTAATTTTGTTTTCTTAAAGAAAACCTAGAAGTATATTAGTATAAAGTTGACATTACCGTTTGTATAGTACAGTTACAGCTCATCACATTACCCAGTGGCGATTCGTGGTATTCTATTATGGAAGAGTAAGAATGAATTAGAAATATAATAATCCTTTATGGCATCAATTCCCAAAGTGTGGAAAATGACCTAATTTTAGGCGAACTTCCAAAAAGTTGTTTGCGATAAATAGGGAGGTGTTCCATCGCCCTCCATGTAGCAGCCGCCATTGTGTAAACCACCTTTTACTCACTCCTATTTGCGGGCACAAGTATAATACGGCTCTTAATGATTAAATTTGCCGAATTACCAAAATTATCCTTTTATGAATGAAACTCAAATAATTGTGAACAGTTTCCGTGATTTAAAGAGTTAAATTAAAATGTTTACCTGATCAAGTCCTCCGATAACTTCGGTATTATCAACAAAATCAGAAATACTGAGGAACAGCTAAAATAACGTACACAAACATTAAAAATCCGAAAATACACAAAGAAATTTTGCGTTAAGGACTTTTTATGCGAACAAAACATTCCCTGTTTATTAAATTTCGACATAGGAAATTTAACTAAGTTTCAATTTTGTATGTCAATCGTAAGTACTTCGCATTCAAATAAATAAGTGACAGTGACCAATTGAAGTGTCCTGGTTTTAAATGGAACGTTTAAAATTTAAATTATAAAGTATAACAAATATTAATGAACCTTATTTAATGTGGCAATCATTACGAATAAACGTATTTGTCTAAGAGAATTAAAAATTCATTTGATAATTTTACGATGTTTTGTAAGGTAATGTCCATATTATTACAATTTAAAACGAAGTATTAATTTGAGCCATTTAATAATTTATGTGGTTATTTTCCGTTTGATAAAGTCGATCCTTGTAAGATATGCCATACTATGCCTTGACAATAAATTGCTATTACGTACATCATTTTTATAAAATTACGTACTCCTTGGATTACTGAGCCATTTGCAATCCGAAACTTGTTTTTTACTGGCAATGTTGCCTCACAATCTTGACTGCTTTAATTCGTTCTTCTTGCTTCGCAAGTTAACTAAAGGAAGCGATCATAAACACCAATGAATGGTAGAATTTTCCTCGAATTGGTGAACGAGGGCTCGCGGATGGTCTCGGAAAAAGTAGGCACACTGGAGTCTTGCATTTAGGGAAATTATGAGAGATACAAGACTCTGTTAAGTTCTTCTTTTAATTTCTCCAGCGCGGTTTGCCAATGTCTCGCTTAATTTCACATTTACGAAAAATTATCAATATTCCATAATTGAAAAGCATAATAGAGTTAACTGCAAAATAACTAAATAAGATTTACTTCGGATGGTGTAGATAGAGTATAAGAAAATTTTATTGTTAATATGAATTAATCAAAAAATTGGTTACAATTTCAATTAAGCGAGTTATACACGAAAATATTAAATGAAAGAAATATTTATAATTTAATATTATCTTCCAAATTAATTTTCTAACGGAAGTTAAAAGAAAATTTAAAAACAAATACACGAACCTTATTCATTTTCAATATTGGTTAACTAAATACAGTTATTAATAAAATCATGGTCACGAATGTTTAAATAAAATATGAATTGTTCTTCTTTTAAATATCAAAGTTCAAATGTTCTATTACCATTCCATTGGTAGATTTGGTAAAATATCGTAAAAAAATGGATAACTATGGCAGAACGAATAAGTTGTACTCTTTGAACAGTTATTTAGAGTACGTACTTTAAAAGTTTATTATACGAATATTGTACTCTTGGAAAAGTTTATTTCGACGAACACTGCGTGTATTTATTTGAATTCCATATTGCACTAGGTTGCGTAATGAAGGTGTCGTGTTTATCCAGGGGCGGATTTAGGGGTAGGCAGAGTAGGCTGCGGCCTAGAGCGGCAGATTATTTGGGGCGGCAAATTTTGATTTTTTTTCTCAAGCTTACGATTCATGTAGACATCGCATTTCCATAAAGATGATAGGATTATTTCTGATAAACGGTCACAAAACAACACGAGATGTGACCTTCATACGATGCCGTCACGAAATTAGTGTTAAGTGATGTCTTACCTTTCCAGTTATACATATATGTATAACATGAAAAGTTTCATTGCAGTAATGAACTGCCGCGGTCAGTCCTATGATAATGCAAGTAATATGTCTGGTATTTACAACGGAGTGCAAACGAAAATAAAAGAAATCTGCCCTCTTGCCGAGTATGTGCCTTGTTTGGCACATTCTTTAAACTTAGTTGGGGCGTGTGCTGCAGAAATTTGTGAGGAAAGTTGTAAATTTTTCAACATTCTGCAGGAATTGTATAATTTGTTTTCCTTGTTAACCCAGCGTTGGGAAATATTACAGAATCAGTGTGATTTGTATAAGAAGCAGTGTGAAGAAAACAAAGATATTTTGCTATAAGATTCACGAAAAACCGATAAAAGGAAAACCGTTAAGTCATTATCAAGTACTCGTTGGTCAGCACGTCACGATGCTTGTGAAAGTCTATTTCAGTTGTGGAATCCGGTACATGATGCGTTGCATCTTATTGAAAATGATCAGCTTCAGAAACCAGTAATCAGGTGCCAGGCTAAGGGAATTCGAAAAGAATTAGAACGTCTAGAAACTGCGTTCATGACTTGCTTTTGGCAGTTTTTACTGAACAGAATTAATTCGGTTAGCAAGCAGTTACAGAAAGAAACTATCGATATTGTTTCCACCGTTAGTCTCTACGACAGTTTGATAGAATTAGTTCGTGAATTCAGACGAGATCATTCTTTTGATAATTTCGAAAAACAGGCTTTGGAACTTTCGTACTGTAAAGAATATGAAAGAAACGTTAAGCGTCAAAGAAAGCGAAAGCAGCAGCATGATGAAACGCCATCAGAAGAAGTATCTTTCAGCGCTAGGGATCAGAAGGGTGCCGCTTCGCTCCGCTACGCTCTGCACCCCTCCAGGGCGGTTTTGACTCTGGTTACTAGGCTAAACATACGAGAAGCGCCTACGATCAAAAAAACCGGGATCTAAAAAACCGGGAGCTTAGAGACTCTTGAAATAGCATTAAAAAATATAGTTACGGTATGGGGCAGTAAACTATTACGTTTCACCCCCTTTATGTTTCCATAAACGTACAAAACTAGTTTTGTACGTTTATGGATGAACATCACCAGTTCTGCTTTTTTCATTTAATCAGCATCCGAATAAAATAAATAACATAAAGTGGGAATTATAAATAAAATATATTTTATTTAAATACTGACAAATACAACAAAAAGTAAAGCTTTATTCTTAGGCAAATAGGTATCCAGTTAAGTATTAAAATATTATTTATTTGAACAAGAACTTGCATGATGGCATTTAGAATTGCAGATGACATTTTTTTTTCGACAAGTACATGCTCTGTTAATACACTTTTTATTGCACATACATGAAATAAATCCTTGTGTAGATCCCGATATATCGGATGACGCAGTTCTAAGTGATATTTCTTTCTTATTCTTGTCTCCAATATTATTGTTGTCTATAAAAACATTATTATCAGCTAACTGAAACTCGTTTCTACAAAAATGTTTTTGTAAAATTCCAGCCTTTGTTGCTAATTTGTAAAATCCGTCATCAACCGATTGAACAACTGCCATTACATTTCGTGGTGCTAATCTTCCACGATCCACGTCTGGTATTCGTACCAGGACATTGTCGCCCACCAGGGCTGGTTTAAAATTTTTATTTGATTGTGCGACCATCAAATTGGCTTGTACTTCCAAACCTCTTTTAGCGTTTTCACGATTCGTAATTATATCGCAGGAACGTTGGCAAAGTAAACATTGAAATTCTGATTCAAATTCGTTGCTTAGTTTTAAAATGCCACAGGCAGCATGAATTTTCCCATTACACTTTGAGCAGTTTTCCATAATGGCGATAGGTTTTTGACACACAATGCATAACGAACCTTCATTTTCGTTCGTTATTACTTCTTTATTTGTCATATTTTCTATTTGTCTATCCGCAACATTTTCGATTTCCTCATCTTCATTAAAACCCTGCACTACGCTATCCGCCATATTTTCCATTTCTTCATGGACAATAGAAACTAGTACTTCATCTTCAAGAGTTTCAGCTTCCTCTGTATATTCAGTAGTATTTTGAAATTCGGTGGTTTCATTTAACAGTTTTTCGAGATTTTCTTCGGATTCCAATGCATCAATTAGATCTTGGGGTAAGTCGGTGTCCTTTAAACCATTTCTTTGGGAGCACCCAAACATGGCTTCGTACGGGGATCGCTTAATTGCACTGTGGTAACTTCTATTTTTTTTTGACTGGACAAAACACAATCCGTTTGCCCAGTGTATGGTATTTTCATCGGACATCCAACATATAAGAGCATCTCGCACATCTCTGTTACAACGTTCCACAGAACCTTGACTCTGTGAGTGACGCGGTTTTCCATGTACAATTTTCAAATGAGACCATTGACACTTTAAATTATTTATTACTTGGTTTGCAAATTCACGGCCATTATCAGATTGAAGAATGGATGGGGCTCCAAATAAACAGAAGATTTCTATTAGGTTCCTGGCAGTTTCTACAGCAGTCTTACTTTTCATTGGGCGTAATACACAAAATTTAGTCAAATGATCTTGATAGTTTAATATGAATTTATAGTCTCCGTCTGATGGTTCAGTCTGCATATCTATAAGATCCACTTGGCACCGAGAATTCATAAGTTTACTTAAAATAGGCTTGACAACGATTCCTTTTTTATGTGCCGTTTTTTTCAGTTGACATATTTCACACAATTTTAGGTATATGTTAATAACGTCCCTTGTAATGTTTGCATATTTCTTTTTTAACTCTTCTTCCAATGCTGAAATAAGGTGCACAGAATATAAAAACAATCCAGCTTAAGTAAATACTTTAGACATACCTTTATGTCGCTTATGACCTGTAGTAAGATGTGCCTGATGAATTATAGGAAACATTTCATCAGTCGATACAAAATACAGTATGGCATCAGAATCTTCTTTGCGTTTTTTTATTAATTTTTCCACACCACTTATACTTATTACATCAAAGCGCTTTATTCTTCTGTACTGTTTAGCTGATAGAGGCTTTGATTTAGCTTTGAACAAATTTGCCTCCTTAACCTCACTTAGTGTAGCATAGTAATGATTCTTCGTCATAACATTATGTTTTTGAGTACCTGGAGCCTCCAATAAACGAACTAATTCCGAGTCGAATTCACCTTGCATTTTTATAGGTATAGGTACATGTAAATATCGCGCAATTATAATAATTGTAACATCCACAATATCACGAGCACAAACAAATTAAATTAAAAACAAGAAAATAACCCTACTTTTTATCTGGGTTCGGTCGGCAGGCGTTAGAATTAAATAAAACAAGCAGAACTAGTGCTGGTCATTCAGAAACCTACAAAACTAGTTTTGTACAATTCAAAATGCGCAAAACTAGTTCTGCTTATTTTGTAACGCTCAATAGCCGTTTAAAAGTAAAATTTCGGGTTTGGGAAATCTTCGTTGCTCAAAACTAGTTTTGCGCATTTTTTTCGGGCATTGCCCGAAATCGGGTATTGAGTGTAACAGATACAATGTTTCTCGACATCAAAAATAAGAAAAGTTACTTTGTAAATTGTAACTTATTAAATTTAATTATTTTTTTATAATAGCCAAATCGCAAGCCGTAACATAACATCGTATAACACGACTTGATACTCGACGGGATTCTACGGAAATGAAACTGGAGTCTTATTATAAGGGCTGTTTGTAATTAACAAATTTTTTTCAGTAACGATGTAACACTAACTATAAGATATGGATTTTCTTGTGTTTTATTTATTGGCCAATTTGCATTTTACTGTATTCCAACAAGTTACTTGATGGATGAAGTAAGTGTTGAAACTTTTAATTGAAATTTAATTTATATTATAATGTTTTAGACATCGACAGTTTCTAATGGAATTTATAATTCGGATTGGTTTTCGGCATATTTCCGGCAATTAAAAATTCCGATAGTTTTTCTTATTCAGGCATCTCAAAATAATTTACAGTTTTGGGCCTGTGACTTGATACCCATTAACATAAACACTTTATTAGCAGTAAGTAAACTATAAAATCAATCTAAAATTCCGACACCGTTTTTGGGGAGGCAAGAATTTAATTTTAAAATTTGTTTTAGGTAGTAAAAATTGCCTTTTCGACAAGCGCTGTGCTTAAAACTTTAAACGACTACAATTTTAACTAAATTATAATTTCATCGGAGCATTCGTTGTTAGTATAGAAAAAATGCATATAAAACGTAGCGATATTTTTAGATTAATATAAAAGTACACAAAACATTTTTTAGAATTAAAAGCACAAATTTTCACAAGTAAACTACTAATGCATAAGTCTGTAGCTTTTTTTTCATTCAAAATTAAAATTTTTAAATACAAAAAATACATAATCTAATTAATAATATAATTTCCTGCATTGTTTATGATTTACTTGGGATGTAAAAGAGAAATTATTGAAATGTAACGATAACTGAAATATAGTTTACAAAAATCTGCCCCAAGTAAAAAACCATAAGATAGTTGAGGTATAATAAGAAAGTTCACTGTTTTTCTAAACCATGCAACTTAATTCGTAATGACAGTACACTCGACACTTTACTTTTACCACCATTGCATTGACGAATTTAATTTCATCGACCAATGGTTTAATTTTAATAAATGTTTGTGGGTTTAATAAATTAAGACCGTTTTTTCGGATTAAAGAAGACATTCCTCCGGTATCTAACAATGTAGTCACTGTAAGGTCTCCGATATTTAATTAGCTCGAGATGTGGTCTGTTATCAAAAGATTTTTTAATCATGACCGGCGACACAGTGTTTAAAGGTTCATGAAAAACACGCACTTTATTTAGCCACTTTTTCCAGTCTCTTGGGTCATGAAGTTGTCAAAGAATTTTTCTTCTATGATAGCTGGACGAAATTAATTTTGGCGAGACAAAATTTCTTCGGAAGGACGATTTTCGAGATTCAAGTTGCCGGGGTCCGGAATTGATGCAAGTTGCAATCCGTCTCCCGATCGATTATCAGAAAATACCTTCGCTGCATACACGCGACAATTTGTTTTAGTTAAGTTTGTAAGTCTAGATTTGCATTAGAAAACGTAAAATTTATCAGTTTGAAAACGAGATTAGAAAACCACAACAAGATAACGAAACTACAATGGTCACCCAAACTACTTTAGATATTCTAGAAAAATCAATAATCAATAAGGCTCCTAATTTTTCAAATTTAGTTGGGAGGAGTTATATTCTCTCATAAAGTTGTAATAATATTAGGCAACTAAATATTTGGTCAGTATTGTTATAATTAAATGGTCAGTATTTTTTTACATACATGGTGAGTATATAATAATATTTTGGTCAGTATTAATATGGTGCGAGTCGTAAGATAACTAAATATTTGGTCAGTATTTTTTTTTAAATAAATGGTCAGTATTAGGTATAAATATTACAAGTGTTTATTTTTTAAAATTATAATATACTACAAAAAATAAAATATAATAATGCCTTAATCTTTTATATTAGCCCGAGTAGCTAATTTAGGCCTTCCTCTTGAACGCTTTCCTCCTATAGGTATTTGTTTGGCTGCAGGAGGTGGTTTCACATATTTTAATCGAATAGCCAAGCCGACGATATGTTTGCATATATATTTCTTAAAAAATTCTGGGCAAGTACAGCGGCCGTGCATCCAATTATTGTCTGGTTCTTCTGACGAAAGATTCACAAACCACACTTTGAACGCTCTTCGTTTGAATTGATCAAAAGTGTTCCAGCGCCTTTCCGATACGATTGCAATTTCTTCCTCTGTAACAACAGTATTAGTATTAGTAGTAGTAGTTGGTTCGTCTTCATTATTATTAGATGGACAAAAATATCGAATTGTATTTTCGCCGCACGATGATGATGATGATGATGATGATGGCGATGGCATTGATGAAATAGTCATGTTTGATTTTGCCCATTGATAACCTTTGGTCCATTGGTGTAATTCGACCGTTGTCGTATTTTTAAATACTCGACTTCCGTTGGAATATTCTTTGGACCACTTTTCCACCGTATTAATGGTTAATTCGAGAAACCTCGCCATAGGTAACCTTTCACGAAACGTATCTTCTTTTTTAATTACTAAATTGAACGACTCCAAAGCATTATTTGTTGAAGGCGTATGATGCGCAATACCCTCGTACCAATTTTGATGGGACGTGAGCCATTGCAATTTCATGTATTCGACAAATGCGGTTTGCTTTTTTTGAAGCCATTTTTTTATAAATAAAAGTACGGCTTTATCAAATACTTCTTTACTCGGTGATAATTGTAATGCATCGATGTCGTTCATTACTTCTTTTCTCAAGTTTCTTTCCACCAACGCTTCAACTTTTTTCGAAACGTTACGCCTCATATGTGCCCAGCACATAATTAATACCTTATTATCGCCGAACGTTTGAAGGAATGCATTTCTAATTGCATTTGAGGCATCGGATATTAAGTAATCGGGATCAATTTTCTCGTTTATTCTATTTAAGCCGGCAATAATTGATTGAAAAATGAATTTAAAATCTTGAGTTTTTTCATTTGAACATACTGCCATGCCAATCGGATGGAAGTGACGATCAGAATCTGTTGTTCCGACAAGCATAACAGGCATACCTTCCCATATTAGTTTGTAAGTGGCATCGGCGTGAATTTTGTTTGATTTCGTACCGTTTTTAAGTAAACGTTTGGTCGAAATTAAAATTCTAAAACTCGAACCAGTATTAGTAGTAGTGGCGGGAGCAGCAGCAGCAGCAGCAGCGTCATCATCGTCGTCTTGATTCTCTTCGTCAATAACTAATTCGTCATCAGGATATCTAACTTGATGTGATACCACAAAAGCCAAATCATCGGACTCGGGCAAATTATTATGATTCAAACACCACTGTTCAAATTCACCCAAACTTATTTCAGACGGTCCATAATTCTTCTCTCTTAGTTGTGATAAATAATTATATAGTTGTATTTTGTTTTTCGGTTTTAAACCCTTTTCAATTAGAATTTCGATCATCTTTTTGGGTTTAACTTTTAAATGAAATAGATATTCAATTTCGTTTTTCATTTCCTTTGAAAGTTTTATCGTTTGATGATCTAACTGGTCATGCGAATGTTCTTCGTCGGTTCTAAACATGGTTACACTTTCGTCTTTATTATTATACAATAAATATAATCCAGCATTACATTGTTCTGCACGTCTTTTTACTTTTTTGCAGCGATAATAAGCTTTTTCACCGTCAGCAGTATTATTTCGATAATGGAAACTCCAAACGTCTTCTGCAGTTAATGCATTTATTGCTTCTTCTTTACTAATAAATGTAATAGTTTTCGTCCAGATACGTTTTCTTTTCCTTTTTCGAATATTGTTAGCATTAGTTGACGCAATTGTTTCGTTTTCATCATCGTCCGATATATAATTCTCTACTATATTTTTTGTCGTCATCATTGTATTACTACTAAAGGATGAAGGTCGCATTATGTAGTATTTAATTCTTAATAATTCTTACAATTATATAAAAATATTTTACGATTGGTAATGTCTTAATAATTGGATTATCGTATTATGGATATTGGATCTAACACTGATACTTCAAATAACTGTCCATCAAACACTATTATATTATACTCTTGTCGTCGATACATTAACTAACAACTTATTTAAGTATTATAATATATGGCTTCATCTCAAATAGAAAAGTTTTATTAAGCATCATTCAAAACAACATAATAACGATTGTTTTGAACGAAAAACGAAAAAACAATAATTGTTTTCAGATAATATACTGAGATGGATCCATTCAAACTCTGTAATGTGATTGTTTTGCGCCACCCGTATATAGTAATATGCATATTTTTTAAATCACGACAGCTTTTATACAGATCAATGCAATACTGACCATTTATTAATAAATACTGACCATTTAATTATAAAAATACTGACCAAAAAAATAATAGCCATAATATTATATAACACTACATGATTGTAATAGAGGGTTAAAGAACTGTAACGTACATGTAAAAAACAAGTCTGCATTTCTGGAAAGGAAAATACCATTGAAAATGCAGATATGCAATAATTGCAACGTTATTAAAGAAATCCCTCTTGGTTTAACTTGAAAATGCGGAAGTTGCGCACAAAACTTTCTTGTGGTAATTCGATTTATTTACATTTCTACAGAGTATTTATATAAATGTGATGTTAGCACATTTTTATACGCGCTGGTTTTAATTGTTATAGTTTAAATAATATATATCATTCTTATATTTTATAATACGTTGCTATTCTATTGACCGACTTATTTATTTTTGGCAGTAGAATTGAAGAATGTGCAAATATGCTTAATTTTTTACAATATTTATTAAATACAGGATGGTCTAAAACTCTTAATACTAAATGTAATTATGTTTAATTTTTTTAATTTAGCAGTTATAAATAAGGATGAAGTATTAGTATAAAAAAATTAGTTTAAGGTTAGATTTAGAAGGCGTTATGCTGATAGTTTAAATTTAAGTATTCAATAAAAATAATCAATAAAGTTGTAGAAATTAAAAAATAAATGAATAAATAAAGCTTTTAAAAACAAAATTTTTTTTCTCTTATATAGCGTTTGTCACAACAAGGTCATTACGTTTTTTGTTTTTTTTTCCTGTTTCCCCATTGGGTTAAACCACCCAACGGGGGAGTATACTCTGCTATTGGATACAGACCTAAACTTAAAACTAATTAATTAACATGTAATCAATGTAATACAAACGCAAACTTATAACTAGGGAAAAATGGTAACACTTATTTGGTAGAACTATTAAAACTAAAAATTGATAAAACATGGTAATGAGAACAAATAATTACACAAACACATATTAAGGCAAGAGATTGACTGTCCCTGCCCTGTATATGTTTAGTGTTGGTGTTTTTGTAGAGATTTGTAGAGATTAGTCAAGGTGTGAGCCATGGCCAGAACGAGAGAATGAAAGATAAGAAAAACAAAACCGGGTTTGAGCATACAATGGCCCTTCAATATTCGATGTTGGTATGAGCTCAAGCTCAGGGTGGAGTATTAAAATCTTTAAGTGTTGAAATTATATGCTTTATGAAGGTGGTGAAAGAGATAACTAAGGAAGGATGTTTAAGAATTTGAAGGAGGTCGAGTGGGGAAACTGAGTAGAAATTACAGAGAGTAAGATGGTTAAAACGGGAAGATACGTTTTTTGTTGGTATGGGTTTATTTGTAAGGGTTATTTTTGGTAGGGTTTGTTTTTTGTATGGTTTTTGATCCACAGTGTGTGTATGATGCATACCGGGGAACTGAGTAAGCAATTCCGCGAGGTCCGTTATTCGAACCCGAAATTACCGCTCCGAATTCAACCAGTATGCACTCTAGCCAACGCTGTGAACTAGAAAAAGAACAAATTTGATAGTGTATAAAATTTAACTTATCTTAACTCTTGTTTTCTTAATTCTAATTTTGATTACAGCCATAAAAATCTAAATAAATGAATAGGTTTTTTAATTTAAAAGGTCCAATTCGATATTAGATAAATGATGGGGAGGGGTCTTTGATTTGTGACTATAGGACGTTCCGGGAACCACAAAATTATTAATTTATAATGGGATTATTCTACAGAATTTATTTGTGATCGGAATAACTTTAACGTTGGTCAAAAAAATATTGAAAGTTTGTCCAGGTCTAGACTTGAAATTATTGTGCTTCGCCCTTTCGAGCACCGTAAATCTAAAATTTTTTTTCAAAATTCTATGGTGTAGAAGAAAATTGTGCAAACAATATGATTCAAAACACAGGGAATTCCATAAAATCGAAGAATTTAATTATGAATTTCCAATTACATACATATTGCGATGGTCCAAAATGGGATCGATTCAATTAAAAGACACTTTCATTGTTCAAAAGATAAGCTGGTATGAAACCATTATTTGGGTTAATAAATAAATTGTACCAGGATATTGCAAAGGCCTATATTTTGCGAGCTGTTTTGTTCAGATACCAAAAGAACAAATGAAATCTTTTTAAAAAGACATAGATACCTAAAAAATGTAAGAATCAACTCATGTGTTATTCATAAATTATTCAACTTATAAAGAAACAAATTAAGTGATTCATTCATAGAGTTAGGTAAAATAAATGAACGGTAAATTTTGTGAAATAAATTCAGTGAAGTTATGGAAAAGGACAGTTTAATTTTGGAAAAGAATAGAGACGAATGACTGCGCACTCGCCGGAGGTTTGGAAGGAAAATGATAATTATTTTGGATTTGGAAAGGACTCACACGGTGTGTCCATCGGAGCGTGAGGACGTATTATTTTAATAATTAATTTTGATAGATTTTGGCTTCATGTTCATGGAGAAGCAAACACGTAGTTTTGTATGATTTGTTAATGGAATTCCTTAGTGTCCGAAAAAGTGGAAGAATGGAATATTTTTAGTAATTGATTTGGAATTGGTAAACTGTCTGTCATAACGTGAAGACGTGCTGTTGGATTTTGATTTTGAATGGAGAAGATTTGCATGATGGAAATTATATTTTTTGAATATTTTGTTAATTATGAACACACAAGAATAAATTTGGTAATGAAAAGTTTGGTTGACGATGGATTTTATGGTTCATTCAACGAAGAAAAGCAAAGGAGTCCAATACATCAAGTTTTGTTCGTTCGTCGACTGAAAATGCCGGTAAGCTAGACTGTGTACACGTAGTTTTATTTAAAATTTTTAAACAATCGTTAAACATTTAAAACTCGGTTTTTATTAGTGCGAATAACTCGGGAGGGGACGTTATTTTAGTTTGAATTGAATGTAAACTTAATTTGTTTAAATGTACATGATTTGCTTCACATATAATTTGTTTTGGTATAATAAATGAACAGGTTTTTTCTATTGGAAAGATTTTATTTGATATTGTTTCATTTATAATTTACAGCTAAGTTATAAGTCAATATTGTGGTACAAAATCAATTCGTTATTTTTCAATGATTGATGTGTTACGAATAATCCGTAACCCAATGAAAAGTGCTTTTATCGAACCCTTGTTACGGCCATAAAAAATAGTCTCAATATTAAGCTAGTCCGGAGCAGTTAAACAAGTGCCGTACATTTTTTCCCCGCAATACAAATTAAATAAATACAGTAGCTAACCACGGCATCTTTTATTGGCGCCCAACGTGGGGCGGTTGATAAGAAAAGCGGGGAAGTCGTATTCAAAAACAAAAATTTTTCTCATTATTTTGATAAATTTAAAATTAGAAATGTTTAAAATTAAAAGGACTATATTCAAAAAGTTAGGTTTGATAAAGATAAAAATTGATGTCTACAAAATTTGTGCGAAATTAAAATTTGTTTTGTTAGATAATGATTAAAATTAAAAATTTGGTTTAGTAGATTAATTATTTGCAGTTAGGAAAAATTAGATTATTTATCAAACGTAAAATGTTTATCTTATTTAAAAATGGATCAAGGACCAGAACCTACACGGAAAAGTGAAATGCAGATGATGATAGAAATGATGCAAGAATTTAATGAAGATATGGCACAAACATGGGAAATTAATAAGGAAACAATAATGAAAACCGAAGACGAAATGGTACAACAAATTTTAGAGGGATTCAAAAGATTGGGTGAAGTAATATTTGAGAAAGATAAAGAACAAGAAACAGAACAAAGAGAAACTGTATTGCTGCAATTATTATTTATGGAAACGATGAAAATGACATTCAAACGTAGAAGAATATTACTTAGGGTAATGGTTAAAAAGAAAAACCCACAAGCAAAAGATGAAGAAATTAATTTTTATTCGCCAAGAATGGATGAAGAATATAAAAGAATAGTAGAAGAATTAACAAGATGCATAAAAACAAATGCACCAAGGCTACTAGAAAAATCAAACGAGCAATTGATCGGAAATCTTGTATCAGAAAAAAAAAGTCGTCAAACTAGAGGAGGAAAACGTAGAAAACCCATTTCCAACAGAAGTAGAAGTCGAAATATCGGAAGAAAAATCGGTTAAGGAAGTTAAAATCGACAACGAAGAATTGAAAACACGATGGTTCCAAAACAATACAGAGATAAAGTTACAAACAAGTAATCGCGTTGAACCTGTGAAAACTAATTTAACAAACAATAACGAAAAAATTAAAGCTAGGTACTACGTGGTTGAGACAAGAAAAAGTTTAAATCGAAAAAAATGGAAAATTAAGAAATTAAAAACAAAGTTAAAATACAAAACCAAAAGATTTAAATGAGTAACCTCACTGTACAGGATCACTTTAGGGAAAAAATAATAGGCACTATTCCTGTAGTATTTTCTTATTTATTTAGATGTGCGCCCACGTAACTAGTTTCGTCCCTATTAATTCAGGGACATCATCAGACGTGGTCTAAGATGACATAATAGTGTTACCAAATTAATATGTACATAAAAATTTCTTTACAAAACTTACAAGTCAGATGGACAGGTTGTCCAGCCAAAAGAGCATGTCTATAGTTAAAAAACATACACAGTTCACAGTGATCAGACACACAATGATATAATCATACAATTAGAAATTAAAACTCAAATTATAATTAAGACAGATTAGAATAAGCGGGGTGGACTACCTAACCCTGGTCACTCCAAATAAATTGAAAATTTCCTATTGCAAAGAGGAAGGTTTATATAGTATAATGACATAATTTTCACAAGCGAAGATATAATCAAAATTTTGAGTAAATCGATTTTGAAGTTTGCAAATTTACATGTAAAATTAACGAGATTCCCGCGCGTCGCTCATTAACACAGTATTTTTGCCTTCATCCCGGTTTCCGATTTGAATTTTTCTTTGAAATTCGGATAGATTGGGGGTGTGATTAGTGGATATTACCGATATTAGTAATAAATATAATCTGGCACGGCCAGAATTGGGCGCAACAAAAAACCTACCTACGGCCCTCCGGGCCTCCGGGAGGTTTTTCATTCGCGTACGCCGCTCCGCGGCAGAGATAAACATACGAGAAGGCGTCACCCATCAAGCAAACCGGGATGAAGGCAAAAATACTCTAAGTGTTAATGAGCGACGCGCGGGAATCTCATTAATTTTACATGTAAATTTGCAAACTTCAAAATCGATTTACTCAAAATTTTGATTATATCTTCGCTTGTGAAAATTATGTCAGTATACTATATAAACCTTCCTCTTTGCAATAGGAAATTTTCAATTTATTTGGAGTGACCAGGGTTAGGTAATCCCCACCGAATAAGCAATACACTAAAGCCCGCATTTCATTTAGGCTTGTAGAAGCCAGCTTCTAGAAGCCCAAAATTTGTAATGCATTGACTCTTATGGAACCAAACTCACTTGGGCTGGTACAAGCAGGTCATAAAATGTATCGAATTTCACCAGCCAAGTATCGAATTTCAGCAGCCCAGCTTGTAAAGTAGTCCACGTGGAGTAGTGTACGTAATTGGTTAATATTTAGAATAAGGACTTATTATTGGATAATATAAAATGCTCGACATGGAGTACTGTAGTTGTAATTGGTTAATATTTAGAATGAGGACTTATTATTGGATAATATTTGTATTACGAAAATTCTCTTAGCAGGTCTACGTCAGGTCCACGTGGACCCTGATGAACGATGCATTTCTATACCAGGCCGGCTTGTGACGCGGAGAGTTGTAAATTTTTACAAGTGAAGCTGCAGAAGCCCGGTAATTAGATACTTCTAAATATTAGATAATAATATGTGTTGTAAAGTTATTACTAATAATAATTTATTTATGTAATTGATAAGCAATATGAAAAAAATTGAATATTGATGTCGAAATTTTTTCGATGCTGTTCTGTAGCGATTTTTAAATTTTTTGTATATTCCGGGATTTTACGCATTCTTCAATCGGAAAATAAAATTTATCATAATATTATCCCAAATTACTAATAATTTTGTTACCTTTCCAATAATAACATCCAGTAGCTTCATTCGACGCCTACTATTTATTTTATACATTCTTGTTGTAGGTGTCAATCATCGTAACAAAATTTTTGTTATTCGATGTCATCGTTAATTTTGATTTTGACAACAAGTAAACAATTTTAAAATTAAAAAGTGTTCCGAGAACACATGTTAGATACAAAATAATATTATATATTATTTTGAATATAAAATTTGGAAACAGAAAATTCTGTTGTTCGAAAAAGAATATTAAAATTTGATAACGTAACAAATTAACGATGACATCGAATAACCAAAATTAAAATAAAAAATTTCGACATTAATATTCCATTTTTTTCATATTGCTTATCAATTACATAAATAAATTATTATTAGTAATAACTTTACAACACATATTATTATGTAATATTTAGAAGTATCTAATTACCGCCGGCTTCTGCAGCTTCACTTGTAAAAATTTACAACTCTCGCGTTGACAAGCCGGCCTGGTATAGAAATGCATCTGACATCAGGGTCCACGTGGACCTGACGTAGACCTGCTAAGAGAATTTTCGTAATACAAATATTATCCAATAATAAGTCCTCATTCTAAATATTAACCAATTACAACTACAGTACTCCATGTCGAGCATTTTATATTATCCAATAATAAGTCCTTATTCTAAATATTAACCAATTACGTACACTACTCCACGTGGACTACTTTACAAGCTGGGCTGCTGAAATTCGATACTTGGCTGGTGAAATTCGATACATTTTATGACCTGCTTGTACCAGCCCAAGTGAGTTTGGTTCCATAAGAGTCAATGCATTACAAATTTTGGGCTTCTAGAAGCTGGCTTCTACAAGCCTAAATGAAATGCGGGCTTAAGATTGCGCGACGTCAATACAAATGTAATCGGAAACTGAGATAGCATGTAAAATTAAAAATAACTGTTCAATAAAAATAACTTGTTGAGATGTCAATGGATCTAGATGTCATCTTAAAATACCATCCGCAGAGAGCTGAGCTCAGGAACAAATGCATCGAGTTCCTGAGTAGAGGAAAAACACAACTCACCAGGAACACACGACAAAACTCGGAAACTATAACAAAAAGCATACGAGAAAAAACAACAATCAAAAATCCCAAAAACAAAATTGCTATCAACAACATAATTGTGGTGGCAGCCGACAAGGGCGCTGGACTGGTGCTCATGGATGAAGAGCAGTATGTAGAAAAAACGATGACATTCCTGCGACAGAGTGACTGCCACGAATTAAAACTCAACCCACTTAACACCTCAAGAAACAACACTAACGTACAGATAAAAGCTGCCAGTAATACACTTAAGATATTTGACGTAAGCACTAACAACATCATACCCATGAACGTACAGATCCCACAGCTATACTCGCTCCCAAAGCTGCATAAACCTAATACACCGGTCAGACCGATAGTGTCATTCTGTGACTCACTCACGGTAAACCTGTCAAGAACCCTCAACAGGATACTGACGAAGGACCTCGGTTTCAAAGCTAAGTACTCCATAAAGAACTCTTTGGAAGTCACAGAAGCACAAATAGATGTCAATATCCCATCACACGCGAAATTGATGTCCTTTGACATATAGTAAATTTGTATACGAACGTACCGCTAAGAGAAACGCTCAACCTGACGGACGATTTCCTTAGAAAAAATATCGATAATGGCGAGGACATCTCTAACTTTAACAAGCTTATTAAGCTTACCTCTGACCAGAACTTTTTCAAATTCAGGGAAAAAATATACAAAATGCAGGATGATTTGCCGATGGGGTCGCCAATATCAGGAGTACTGTCGGACATTTTTCTGGACTGGATAGAAGCCGAAATTCACAGACTGCCACTAGCAAAACATTGCCTAAAATGGTTGAGATACGTGGATAATATTCTGTGTATCTGGACAGGAAGTGACGCGGAATTGAGTACGTTCTTCGAGCAGATGAACGAAATACACGACAACATGAAATTCACCATTGAACACGAAGTGAACGGTAGTTTTAATTTTCTAGATTTGACCCTAACAAGGAAGAACGGCGAGATTCACTATAACATCTATAGAAAGCCTACTCTATGTGACTCCTTGATACCACTCTCGTCTAACCACAGCTATAGACAAAAATTAGCGTCTTTCCGTTCCCTGATCAACAGAGCACTTAAAATCCCCCTATCTGCGAACGGTAGGAGTAGGGAACTTGACATTATACGCCAACTCGCTACGACTAACGGTTTTCCAACAAAAACTATACATGCCCTCATTAAGAAAACCCAAACTAAAATTACACACCCATATTTCTTCACAAACACCGAAGAAAATAAAAAGAATAGTTTCCGTAGTATCTCATACCAGGGATATATGAACATACTGCTGTGTTCTAAACTACCAGGGCTATGCAAATATCTAAATTTCTCACTCATACTCAAAATTTACATAAAACTTGACCTCGTTAACAAACAAAAAGATAAGAAAGATGAACGAATTTAGCAATTTCAGGTATAATGAACCAATTAAGATCTTTAAGTATAAGGGAATGTTTTTAAAGGCTGAAAGATAAATTTAAAAAGGTTTTTATCACCTCAAAATTTCAGAATAAGGGATTGTTTGCCTCAAATATGGTAATATTAATGTGAATGTTATCACAAATATACATAACCTTAATGATAAGGTACAAAAATGAAATTAATTCCATGTACTACAATAATTGTGTAAAACCCATTATGTCAAAACTTGTTAAATAATCTATTCTATCGGATGTTCATAATTTCAAACCAAAAAACTCCAAAAGTGCATATAAAGGTCAATTTCGCTTCAATGTGATAAGAAAATTTGTGATAAACAAAAAGGTATGGAACTTCGCTAAACGTTGCTTATAAAACTGCTACCGTATTTGTGAGAAGTAGGGGAAACACACGGTTGATCAACTCAACATAGAGGAAACAGCTCCTGAAAGTTAAAACTCAATTAGTACACATAAAACACAAAAAGGTGTGAAACTTTACTTGCAGATAACAAAATTTCAACGAAATTGAAGTACAGCGCAGGAATTTGAGGCAGTCGACTTTTAGTTCTTGAAGAAGCAAGACGTGTATTTGCTGGTTGAAAAGTTTAGTCCAGAACACCAAATGTGTGATTAACTCCAAGTTTATCTAAAAAAATAGATAACAAAATTTGCAAATGGCTACCCTTCAGTAAAACAACTACGCCATCAATGAAATAAAAGTGACTTACCTTCTTATAACTGAAGATTAATATCAACTAATATTCGCTGACACTCCACGAACACGATTCTCAAAATCAACAAGTGTCAACTATTGAATCAACTCCGCCTAAAAACGAAACAGAAGCGAAATTCGTCAGCAACACGATCAACAAGCAACAGGTTTGTGCATCTCCGCAAAGTGACCGTGAGCTAAAATTGTGTTTGTGCGCAGACCCTATTTACATACAGGGTGGATTAAAATTCAGGTATAAGAAACTTTATTATTTAAAAATTTTACATTTTTTTCTTCAACATTTTACCATAGGACGTGACTAAATTATAGCACTATCCTCATCATTAATTTAATAAGCATTCTTGCTATTATTTGATTTTATGAACAACATTTATTAATAAACATTTAAAATTGCTATTGGAAAGCAAAAGATTTTTGAACTTATTCAAAAATCGCCCACAAGAAAGAAGAAGTTGGATACATCGATTTGATTTTGTTACAAAATATTGTCTATTTCTCAGATAAGAATTTATCTGACATTTATATGCGCATTGCGAATTTAATTAATTAATTTCATAAATATAAAACCATTTTTGATACAAACAAATTTTTATTCGTCTACTTGATTCAACAACAGTAAGCATTACCCAATTTAAAGATTCATCGATACAAGCTAATCAATTCATCTTGATTATCTTGACATCAACAATTTTAGTTTTCAATTCATTTCAACCCAAGAAGCATCTCAAAGTTCAACGAACCTACTACACCTTGAGTCGAGTTTCCAAGACTGAGCTAAATTAAAGGGACAAGGATTGTAAGTTTCTAAGTAATTTGTAACACCTGAAAATTAAGAATTCAATTTTATAAATTTTGTTCTCACTTTGAGAACTGGCGCCTGACAAAACCAGGGTGGTGCAAATTGCTTAAGAAACGACACAGCAATACGTTTGGAAAATATAATGAGGAAGTACATCACTTTGGCCCACAAAACCGGTAATAAACTTGTAAATACGTATCTTGTGCAATGCTAAAGACAAAAAAACACTAACAGAGAAGAGTGGCGTCTATCAGGTTTTCTGCTCGGACTGCCCAGCAACCTATATCGGGGAAACGGGAAGACAAATTGGTACTAGAATCGAGGAACACAGGAGACACAAAGGCAACTCTAACGTTGGTCTGCACCTGCTCGAGAACGGCCATCATCTAGACATAAATAAAACCCGGCTTCTACATAGCAGCAGAAAGGGGCACAAACAAAAACTTTTAGAATCCTACGAAATCGAAAAACTTGCAGAATGTCGACGAAAGAACCAACACACTGAATGATCAAATGGATCTGCAATATCACCCACTATACAGGTGTTTATAACATCCATCCATTACCAGCTCAATATAAACACCCGATGAACAGTTATTTTTAATTTTACATGCTATCTCAGTTTCCGATTACATTTGTATTGACGTCGCGCAATCTTAGTGTATTGCTTATTCTAATCTGTCTTAATTTTAATTTAAGTTTTAATTTCTAATTGTATATATGATTATATCATTGTGTGTCTTATCACTGTGAACTGTATATGTTTTTTAACTATAGACCAGCTCTTTTGGCTGGACAACCTGTCAATCTGACTTGTAAGTTTTGTAAAGAAATTTTTATGTACAAATTAATTTGGTAACACTATTATGTCATTTTAGACCCCGTCTGATGATGTCCCTGAATTAATAGGGACGAAACTAGTTACGTTGGTGCACATCTAAATAAATAAGAAAATACTACAGGAATAGTGCCTATTATTTTTTTCCAAAAGATTTAAAGTTCGCGTATTTCACAAAAAACGTAATAAAAAGCAACATAAAAATTTGAAAGACAATAACAGGGTAAATAAAGTGAAAATTAAAACAATTAAGGTTAATAGAACATTGAAATATAACAAAGCGTTAACTACAAGCAAACTAAAAATTTCAAAAAGACGGAAAATTTTCAAATCACACAAACTTCTATTGCGGAAAATAATAATGTTTAAAGATGTAAAATTTAAAAACTCTTCAACCATCAAGATCAAAAATAAAAATGTACGGGTCAAAATTCTAATGTTCAAAAATTAGAAATAGTTCCGTAAATAAAAACTCTACGTCTTAACGAAAGGAAGGGAACGAATTATGGTTTCTAATACAATTTTAAATGGTTTCAAATTTAATTTATTACAGAACCTCATTCATTTTACGGCAACATAATTTTTAATCCCAAATTTGAATGGTATGCAATGTCTACAGACAATTTTTTATATTGCAAGCAACCGGAACTGAATTCTTCAAAAGTCCCTTAACTTCTGCGTCGGGTTCTCCATCAATCAGAGAATTTTAGTTTCTCCCGCGCGGTTTTTCACCAATATCTCGCTTAATTTCACCTTTATGAAAAATTATCAATATTCCAAAATTGAAAAGCATAAAGTTTAATATATGATTTACTTCAGTTGGTGTAGATAAAACAAAAGAAATTTTTTTTTTAAATAAGAATTAATCAAAAACTTGGTTACAATTATTTCAGTTTTCAATTCAGCGACTTATACGCGAAAAATCGTGTCGAACGGGCTAAAATCCTCAATTAGAAGCCGGATCTTTTAGGGGATTTATTTGAACAATGAAATACACATCGTATTTACCAATTTTCAACTTACCTGAAATTTTTGTAAGCTTGAAGAATTTTTCGCCTTCGTTGTCCGGACTATAACTGGAATTTTTAAACATAATTTTATATTCAAAAAGAAACAGTTGTAGGTCAGTCCAAATTATCAGCGTTTGAAATTATTAATATTAAATGAAAGAAATGTTTACAATTTAATATTATTTTCCAAATTAATTTTCTAAAAAAAGTTTAAAGAAAATTTTAAAACAAATACACGAACCTCGTTCATTTTCAATATTGGTTAACTATTAATACAGTAATTAACAAAATTATGGTCACGAATGTTTAAATAAAATATGAATGGTTTCTCTTTTAAATATCAAAGTTCAAATTTTCTATTACCATTCCGTTGGTAGATTTGGTAAAATATCGTAAAGAAAATGGATAACTATGGCAGAACATTGATTAAGTTTCCATTGGAAAATTTAAATAGATTTGGCATTTTGAATCAAAATAAAACAATTATCATACAAAAATTGTTTTGTATATTCTTTGGATTCTTACTAATATTTAGCTGTACTACGTGTGTTATTCAATATTTCTATATAAAAAATAATATTTTGGATGTCATGGATAATACCGAAGCTTTCTCACCAATGTTACAGGTAATTTGCAATTATTTTACATACAAATTAAAATTACAATTAATTCTTTAGATATTTGGAAAACTAGTTTTGTGCTTTTATGATAAAAAAAAATTTACGAATTTAATTAAACTATCAGAACAATTTTGGAGTATGGAAACCTGTTCAGAGTTGGTGAAGCAGGAAATCGATAGTTTAAAAAAGATAATATCATTACAAAAATGTTTTGTTTATTCAGCAGTAATGGTGTACTTTCTCTTCATATTATCAACGTTTTTTGGAAAAAAATTACCTTTTGGAAGTTGGAACATGGAAGATCAAGAAGTATTTTATAAGTTTGTGTATGCGGCTTATGCAGTAGTACTTCTTATGATGGCAGTTTTTGTTACCACTTTTGATTGTTTATTTTTGGGCCTTTGCTGCCAAATTATAATGCAGTTCAAAATTTTATGCAACAGTTTAGAACATTTAAGTGTGCTGAACATACGAAATGAGGAAGAGTTTAAAACTCATTATCAGAAATTGCTTAATCATCTTCAATATCACAATTTTTTGTTAAAGTAGGGTGGTAATATTTATTAAAAACACATTTTTTAAATGGGAATATTTTATCCAGGTTTATCAAAGAGATGCAAAATTTATATTCGATTATATTTATGATACAATACTTAACCGTAGCGCCATGTATTTGTGCAGAAATGTGTTTTGCCTTCTCTGCGCAGTAAGTATATATTTTTTTCTACAAAGTATCTTAGGCTGCGGTAGCATTGAACACGGATTTGACCTATTCCATCCCATTCCGTTGCGTTTCGTACGGGTTAAATGAAGCCACGGCCATAAGAATATACATGTTTGGTTTCTTCTGTCAAGACGGGTCTAGGCGGAACGGAGCGGATCCGGGTCCAATGTAACCACCGACTTACGAAGACTTGAGATTTTCTCAAATTTGGAAACGAAGTTTCTAGTGGGTTTTACCCACTTCTTTATCAACCCTGTGAGATTTTCACCAGCATATCGTCATTAGTAAAATGCAGTTATCATGAGGCTACTTCACCAGCACGGCAGATCCAATTTTCACGGGGGCGGTTGTCATTAAAAATAATGCGAGAAATGTAAAATTTTTAGAAATTTCAGTGTGTTTGATCGGTTTTCGTCGAATTTTGAAAATTAATCGAGATGGGGTAAGTAACACCCCCCTTGTATCCGTCCGTGCTCACCTGTTGAAAGTCACAATCGTAGCATCCCTAGAGTCTAGTATTTTTAACATAACCTCATCGTTTCCCTGATAACATCGTATAACACGACTTTACACTTTATGGGATGCCATGCAAATTAAACCGCTGTATTATAGTATAAGACCCCATTGTAGTAAAAAAAAATTTTAAGGACCGACGTTACACTGAATATAAGATATGGATTAGCTTGTATTTTACTAATTGGCCAATTTGCATTTTACTGTATTCCAATTACTTACTTGATTGATGAAGTAAGTGTTTAATTTAACTACAATTTAGTTTATAATATTATTATGTTCTAGACATCGACAGTTTCTAATGGCATTTATAATTCCGATTGGTTTTCAAAATATTTCCGACAATTAAAAACTCCGATAGTTTTTTTGATTCAGGCATCCCAAAATGATTTACAGTTTAGGGCCTGTGGTTTGATACCTATCAACATAAACACTTTATTAGCAGTAAGTAAACTGTAAAATCAATCTAAAATTTGGTCTCCAACGCCGGTTTTTTGGGAAGGCAAGAATTTAATTTAATTTTAAAATTTCTTTTAGGTAGTAAAAATTGCCTTTTCGACAAGCGCTGTGCTTAAAACTTTAAACAACAAGAATACTTAATTATATTAGCACTAAATTACGAGTTTAATCGGAGGATTCGTTGTTAGTATAGTAAAAATTGAAATAAATTGTATTGTTATTTTAGATTAATATAATAATATGTAACCACTTTACTTATATAATTTTTCCAAGGATAACCACTTCCTCGTTAGTTGTTACAAGTCCACTTTGATAACCGTAGGTGTTGAACAGGTTGGCTAGCTCTTGGTTTTTTATGCCTTAGTCGTAGAGCGAGGGTTACTCTGATGTAATTCGAGTGTTCGGGGTTCGGTATTCTCTTGCTGCTGATACTAAATGCTCGGGGCGCCAAAAGGGTTAATAAACAAACACCGATGCTTAATCGTTCAATAACCATTTAATAATAAAACATAAAAATAAAATTCTTGAGTGAACAGCAAGTAACAAGTACACTTTGTGTAACTTAAAATAACTAAATTGGAACGTAACGAAATCTCTTGGTACAATTTGAAAAACTTATTACTACAATAATTAATATATTTACAAATAATTGAGTGTTCGTCTGAAAAGATCGTAGCCTCGTCTTGACGAAGTCGTGACGATTCACTAAAATGAATTGATACACAGATCATATATTATTTAACTGAGCCACCAATAACCAAAGCAAAAATGTTAATGGAAGCAATAGTACAAGTTGTTAGCAAACTACCAGAAATAAAGGTTGTTAACACAAAGCAAACCAAATTTATATTGTGAGTAATGCAATTACTCACGTTTACGATGGATACAAATTGCACGTAGTTGGAATCCACAGATCTGTAGTTTCCCCTCTCGTTACGTTCAATTTCTGAATAAGGTTCTAAAAGAATACAACACATATACAAATCGATAAGCCAATTGTTAACAAGCAAACATTGAACTTTATAGTTCTTATCTGAAATTTGAATAAAAAATAATAAAATATGATACTATGTGTCTTCGGGATGTTTTCTCCAAGTTGGCAGATAAGTGAAAATAGTTTCGGCTTCAGTAGATTGAAATTGATTGTCGTCAACGTCTTTCTCAGTTACTATTTTCCAAAAGTTTCTTGTGATTTTTATTTGATAAGCCACCATTAATTCGACTGCGCGTAGCCAGGATAATTCCGTTTACTACTGCGTCTATCGATGAAAATTTTTGATGGCGTCTATTGATTTCCAATTTTTATAAATCGATATTTCGATTATTAAAAAAATCGTTGGGTCGAAATAGATTACTCGAATTGTCACTTGACATTGGGTGAACGTATTAACACAAAAAACTGGTAGTAATTTTCACAAATTACTTTATAATAACTCAAAAACTAGGAGCTGAAAATAGTACGTGTAGTGTATGCGACTTCTAGCACGCCTACCTTGATTGAGCATAAAACCTCTCGACGAGTAACTTCGACGTATTAATACGCCGTGAAACTAGTACTGCATTAAAATTGATGGCATTTGATTTTAATTGATCTTTTCATACGAAATAATAATTATATACATGTTAGGAAAACTAAAGAAAGGTCTTTCGACAAAAATAGTTAAATAAAAGTGCAAAATTCGAAAATAAATTTGATCGAGTTGTAATTGATCATTAAATTGACGGCAGGACCGGCATTAGTAACATTTGGAATGTTACAAATACGCAAATCATTTTTTAGAATTAAAAAGCACAAATTTTCTTAAGTAATTCAAAGTCACCGTTATATAAAATTATGTATTAAATTACGAGAAGAAATGTTAAAAACTTTGAAATTTTTTTGTAGCTGTTTATGCAAACTCGATATATCTTTTAAACGAATAAGTTTACCAGATAACTGATGACCTATTCTAGACAGAAAATTTAAGGGCCTATAACTTTAGTGTAGTGAACATTTTTAAAAACTACTAGGGCGGTTTGAGAAGTCAGTGACTTTTTGAATATCCCGCGTTTTTTTTTCCTTTTTATATTTACCCCTATCAACTACCATCTATCAATAGCCTACTGGCAAATTTTGAGCAAGCTGCGTCATTTAGTTTGTGTCTGACAGCCATTCAAAGCTGACAACCTCGTGAATTTCGACGAAAATGGATAAAATTGAATTTCGTGTGCTCAACAAGCATTATTTTTTGCGTTAAAAAAACAACACCGAAGCCAAGGAAAGGCTTGATAAATACTACGGGGACTCTGCACCATCAATTTCAATGGTTGAAAAGTGGTTTACTGAATTCCGTTGTGGTCGTACCAGCACAAGTGACGCCGAACGTTCAGGACGCCCAAAAGAGGTCGTCACGCCAGAAATCGTCAATAAAATCCATGGAATGATATAGGACGATCGGAGAGTAAAGGTGCGTGAGATGGCTGAAGCTGTAAGCATCTCAACTGAGCGGGCACATAACATATTTTACATGAATATTTGGACATTAAAAAGCTATCCGCGTGATGAGTGCCGCAATTGCTTACACTCGACCACAAGCGCAATCGTGTGACCACTTCAAATGAGTGTTTGGCGATGTTCAACCGCAATCCTAATGAGTTTTTGCGCCGTTTCGTAACCGTGGACGAAACTTGGATCCATCACAACACACCAGAAACCAAGGAACAGTCAAAGCAGTGGACTGCTCCGGGTGAACGTGCACCAAAGAAGGTCAAGGTGGGTCTGTCGGCCAACAAAGTTATGGCGACAGTTTCTTGGGATGCACGCGGTGTCATTCACGTCGATTACCTTGAAAAGGGTAAAAAGATCACCGGCAAATATTATTCAGAGCTGTTGAACAGATTTGACATTGATTTGAAGCAAAAACGACAACACTTGGGGAAGAAAAAAGTGGCCTTTCACCAGAACAATGCACGGTTGCACACGTGTGCCATCGCTATGGCAAAATTTCATGAATTGGGCTACGAATTGCTTCCTCATCAAGCATATTCTCCAGATTTAGCCCCCTGCGACTATTTTCTGTTCCCAAACCTAAAAAAATGGCTCGACGGTACGAGATTTGGGTCTAATGAAGAGGTCATCACTGAAACAAGCGCCTATTTTGAGGGCCTCGAGAAATCGTATTATTTGGAAGGGATAAAGAAATTGGAAAAACGCTGGACTAAGTGTATAGAACTAAAAGGTGACTATGTTGAGAAATAAAACGTTTTTGCGGAAAAAAATATCCCTTATTCAAAAAGTCACTGACTTATCAAACCGCCCTCTGATCTGTTCCACAAAAACTAAAATTCTGGTTATAGATAATGTGTGTAATTCAGCCCCGTAACGAAGTTTTTATAGGGGCTGGGAACTCGCAGCATATGAACACAAGGACGGACTTCTATAATAATTTGAGAAAGTCTGGAGACAAAAATAGCTTTTTGACGCTTTTAGTACTTCCCTTGTGAAATTTAGCACCAAATTCATATTTCTCACTCGACAAAAGTTATTAAAATTCTTTTTACTATTATACCACTTGCTTAATATGAAAACCCCTAGTTTAGCCAAAAAGAAGCTAATTAAATAAAAAAGAAACAGGACTTCTTATAACTGTCAGTATAAGCCTGACTTGCGAATTATATCTGCAATGCAGATTACTTGTGAAAATTTCTGCTTTTTAGTTCTGAAAAGAGTTTTAATGCATTTCAATGTAAAAATACAGATAGGATTAAATTTTATACATCAGAGAAATTGAAAATAATTTATATGTATTGAACTGGAAAGTTAAGTTTTGCAAATCTGACTCATTCTCGGTAGCTTTTCGTTCTGAGTTCATGTTATTCGCATTAGAGCAAAAATTAAATATTTTCCTGGTACATCCCTGCGGAACATTAGGTGGCTTAGTTTCCCTTCATCAAATCAGATCGATGGCATCTGATTATAAACAAATCTCATGGTTAGTTGAGACCTCATCTGTATTCGAGGTCATTGAACTGAAATGTTTACCTTGGTTACTTTTTCAATAAATTTTAAGTTTTTGATGATGTAGACTTGAACTTACCTCTGTACATTGTTATTATATTATGTAATTTCGCCTTTGCTGTGGTTTTGCGCTAATTTTGTTGTAAATTTAATAAGGGTGATTTTTGCTACGATGCTTTATGATTACGGGTTGAAATCTGAAAATTATTTAAAAATTAGTGTTTTGATTAAAATTACGAGTGTAGTGTACGTTAAAATTAAAAAGAATATTTACCAAATGTTTATCGAGTCCAGATCATTGGGATTTCCATCAAGAATTTTGAATTTTTTTCAATTTTTATCCAACCATTTCCGGTCCACGCACGAATTCTTTAAAAGGACTTGGAACAACTTGATCTCTCTCAGTCGTATTTGTAATGTGCTGGAATAAACGTCGTACAATTGAAAATGGTTTGGTTAGTTTTGAATTTGGCGGTTGGTACGAGAAGAAATTTTTATGGTTAGGAGAAGTTTTTGTGCAATTTGGCAGATTGATTAAAAATTATTGGATTGTTCAATCAATATTGGTTTTATGCTGATTTTTCGAGAATCGTTTGTACAGCAATTGGAAAGTTTCGTTGCTGTTTATTGTATCATTTTCGTTTATTGTAGTGAACATTTTTAAAAACTACTAGGGCGGTTTGAGAAGTCAGTGACTTTTTGAATATCCCGCGTTTTTTTTTCCTTTTTATATTTACCCCTATCAACTACCATCTATCAATAGCCTACTGGCAAATTTTGAGCAAGCTGCGTCATTTAGTTTGTGTCTGACAGCCATTCAAAGCTGACAACCTCGTGAATTTCGACGAAAATGGATAAAATTGAATTTCGTGTGCTCAACAAGCATTATTTTTTGCGTTAAAAAAACAACACCGAAGCCAAGGAAAGGCTTGATAAATACTACGGGGACTCTGCACCATCAATTTCAATGGTTGAAAAGTGGTTTACTGAATTCCGTTGTGGTCGTACCAGCACAAGTGACGCCGAACGTTCAGGACGCCCAAAAGAGGTCGTCACGCCAGAAATCGTCAATAAAATCCATGGAATGATATAGGACGATCGGAGAGTAAAGGTGCGTGAGATGGCTGAAGCTGTAAGCATCTCAACTGAGCGGGCACATAACATATTTTACATGAATATTTGGACATTAAAAAGCTATCCGCGTGATGAGTGCCGCAATTGCTTACACTCGACCACAAGCGCAATCGTGTGACCACTTCAAATGAGTGTTTGGCGATGTTCAACCGCAATCCTAATGAGTTTTTGCGCCGTTTCGTAACCGTGGACGAAACTTGGATCCATCACAACACACCAGAAACCAAGGAACAGTCAAAGCAGTGGACTGCTCCGGGTGAACGTGCACCAAAGAAGGTCAAGGTGGGTCTGTCGGCCAACAAAGTTATGGCGACAGTTTCTTGGGATGCACGCGGTGTCATTCACGTCGATTACCTTGAAAAGGGTAAAAAGATCACCGGCAAATATTATTCAGAGCTGTTGAACAGATTTGACATTGATTTGAAGCAAAAACGACAACACTTGGGGAAGAAAAAAGTGGCCTTTCACCAGAACAATGCACGGTTGCACACGTGTGCCATCGCTATGGCAAAATTTCATGAATTGGGCTACGAATTGCTTCCTCATCAAGCATATTCTCCAGATTTAGCCCCCTGCGACTATTTTCTGTTCCCAAACCTAAAAAAATGGCTCGACGGTACGAGATTTGGGTCTAATGAAGAGGTCATCACTGAAACAAGCGCCTATTTTGAGGGCCTCGAGAAATCGTATTATTTGGAAGGGATAAAGAAATTGGAAAAACGCTGGACTAAGTGTATAGAACTAAAAGGTGACTATGTTGAGAAATAAAACGTTTTTGCGGAAAAAAATATCCCTTATTCAAAAAGTCACTGACTTATCAAACCGCCCTCTGATCTGTTCCACAAAAACTAAAATTCTGGTTATAGATAATGTGTGTAATTCAGCCCCGTAACGAAGTTTTTATAGGGGCTGGGAACTCGCAGCATATGAACACAAGGACGGACTTCTATAATAATTTGAGAAAGTCTGGAGACAAAAATAGCTTTTTGACGCTTTTAGTACTTCCCTTGTGAAATTTAGCACCAAATTCATATTTCTCACTCGACAAAAGTTATTAAAATTCTTTTTACTATTATACCACTTGCTTAATATGAAAACCCCTAGTTTAGCCAAAAAGAAGCTAATTAAATAAAAAAGAAACAGGACTTCTTATAACTGTCAGTATAAGCCTGACTTGCGAATTATATCTGCAATGCAGATTACTTGTGAAAATTTCTGCTTTTTAGTTCTGAAAAGAGTTTTAATGCATTTCAATGTAAAAATACAGATAGGATTAAATTTTATACATCAGAGAAATTGAAAATAATTTATATGTATTGAACTGGAAAGTTAAGTTTTGCAAATCTGACTCATTCTCGGTAGCTTTTCGTTCTGAGTTCATGTTATTCGCATTAGAGCAAAAATTAAATATTTTCCTGGTACATCCCTGCGGAACATTAGGTGGCTTAGTTTCCCTTCATCAAATCAGATCGATGGCATCTGATTATAAACAAATCTCATGGTTAGTTGAGACCTCATCTGTATTCGAGGTCATTGAACTGAAATGTTTACCTTGGTTACTTTTTCAATAAATTTTAAGTTTTTGATGATGTAGACTTGAACTTACCTCTGTACATTGTTATTATATTATGTAATTTCGCCTTTGCTGTGGTTTTGCGCTAATTTTGTTGTAAATTTAATAAGGGTGATTTTTGCTACGATGCTTTATGATTACGGGTTGAAATCTGAAAATTATTTAAAAATTAGTGTTTTGATTAAAATTACGAGTGTAGTGTACGTTAAAATTAAAAAGAATATTTACCAAATGTTTATCGAGTCCAGATCATTGGGATTTCCATCAAGAATTTTGAATTTTTTTCAATTTTTATCCAACCATTTCCGGTCCACGCACGAATTCTTTAAAAGGACTTGGAACAACTTGATCTCTCTCAGTCGTATTTGTAATGTGCTGGAATAAACGTCGTACAATTGAAAATGGTTTGGTTAGTTTTGAATTTGGCGGTTGGTACGAGAAGAAATTTTTATGGTTAGGAGAAGTTTTTGTGCAATTTGGCAGATTGATTAAAAATTATTGGATTGTTCAATCAATATTGGTTTTATGCTGATTTTTCGAGAATCGTTTGTACAGCAATTGGAAAGTTTCGTTGCTGTTTATTGTATCGAGGACTGCCTGGTTATGTTGGAAAATTTCGTACCGTTGGAGGGAAATTTAAGGTTATCTGTAAATAAATTTTGGTCAATTTCAATAAATTTCAAGATTAATCTACAAAGTATTGGAATTAATTTTAACGTACCTGGTTATTTTGGATATATGATTGGATATCATGCGAACGTGATTCCGTTGCTTGGATTTGGGAATACCAACTCATCTGTCAAGCTTGCAGATAACAACACACCTGTTCTGATTGTTTCTACAGAAGCTAATATCACTAATGTCATCATTCACAGTGGCGTACTAAACGAAGGTAACTGTTATTTAAATTTAGTTAAAACATTCTTAAAAATTTCGAAATTATCTTTTATTTTTAATAATCGTGAACAATATTTGTGTACCAAAACTTTTTATGTATTTTGTTATTTGATATCGTCAAGTTTACATCTTTTTAATAGCCACAGCAAACATTCATCTGGTTTTGTAATAAAAATAACCAATACAATTGTCTATGAGATATTGTTTCTTTTATTTAACGTCAATAAAAAGGGCTACATTTGCAGAGTGGTACTAAGATTTTATTTCAAACATAGCGGGGTAAATCAACAAATTATCATTATTTGTATGTCAAGTTGCAGATTTATTAAAGCAACTAAATTAAGGTCTGCGTCAGGTTTGCAAAGACGATACATCGCAGTTCAACATTTTACCAAAATAATATTAAAAGAGTCTCAATTCAAACTGAATGCTCTGGAGCTGGTCGAGGTGAGTAAGAGTGTGACTATCAAAGGAGCAAAAAGGCCGAGGCACCTTTATATCACAACATCTTTAGTGATTACCCAACGTGGGGCTTTTTGCATATTTGGGTGGTACAGTAGTTGCTCCCTAGATTACACAACAGTATACAGTTAATTAATACCTTCTCAGATTATCAAAATAAATATCGTGCATCAAATAGTTTTTTTAATTTTTGTAAATTTAAACTCATTTAAAATGGTTATAAAATATCCAGAATAGGACGTATCGACGCAGTCGCTTCAACGCCGTCATTTCGACGCGCAAACTTTTCTGCAAAGCTCTCCCGCCCCTTCCGTCAGTTCTTTACTTTCTGTACCTTGTATTTTCTGCATTTTCTATTAATGAATTGTTGATAAATTTCAATTTGCCGTGATCACTTTTATGTTTGAGTTTATTTTTTATTGTTATGAAAGCAAATCATTAACACAGTGGAGGGTAGACTTACCGTAGCTTTGGATGGATTCATTGACACACGGCCGGGTAAACCGATACAAGTACCCACATCAATGGGTTCCATTACGAAGGAAATATCCTTAGAATCACCTGTAATGCTCAAGGATCCCTGGAGTGCCTATAAAGAACCATAGGAACCTTTACAGATCTGTGAGATAGAGGTGAATTGGAGGTTTTTCAGGTAGATAATTTTTCCAGGCTGACCACGGCAAACCCTTTGAGGCTATCGTGGGACGCCTGGCTGCCCAGAACACCTGGGGACAAGTGGAAACAAAGGGCCCACTCCTTGTTTTTGTGTCGAACAGGCGGATAACATCGCCATCAAAGCAAAAGGTAACAGGTTGAACTGGAAGTTCACTTCTCACAAAATTAAGATATAGAAGTTCAGTGCCTCTAAATCCGTGATGGTACCGACAGCCACCGCAGCCATTGCGATGGACAAGGACGAAAGTCTGGAAGTGGCGGCTAGAAGTGCGACTGAGGGTACTCGTTCACAGTAAGAGGTTTTACAAAACTAAATGGCACTACATTTTTACAGGTGACCACACAAATAATAGTATGACATGTGTATACATACTGCAATGTCCCCCCTGTTAATAATAATAATTAGAGATGAGATTTTTAGGTCGTATAAATGTTATACCAGAGAGCATTAAAGGGTTAATTGATACACGGCCCCGTTTCTTCTTTCTTTTTCATACAGCATAACTTTCGAACGGGGCCGTGTATCAATTAACCCTTTAACGCTCTCTGGTATAACATTTATACGACCTAAAAATCTCATCTCTAATAATAATATACATTTATAATAAAGCCCCATGATTGGACGCTAATTAAATATGTTATGACTCCGTACCTTTTATTATTAATTTGTAATAAAAAAGCCCCTACGTTGGGTGTCTATTAAATATGCTATGATACTGCTTTGCTATAACCTTATGCTATGCTATGATACTGCTCGGGGAATGTCGGAGTCGGGGGAGTCCGCTTAAAAGCGGAATTGCCCCGCAACACTAATCCAGAATGGTGCTTTCGTTTATTGGTTGGCCATTTATTTGGTTTATGGGTTGATTTGTGTGGTGCAAACAATATTAATGGAAGTTCACTGGAGCCCGAAAGAATCTGAAATGTTTGACACTAATTTTTTATTAAAAAATTCATGATGGAGGGGTGGGGGTTAAATGTCAATCAATTTCGCAAGTTTTTAAATGTTATAATATTTTTACCTGCAAACTACTAATAGGAAGGTGTGAAATACGTTATCAAGGAAACAATTCTTGAGGTTGAAGAAAATCGACTAGGAAAAAGGATGAAAGAACAAATTTTTTTGAATAAAATCAAAAATTTTTATTTTTATTTTATTATGAAAATAAAATTTAATAACTTCAACTTTTTTTTTCGCAAATCGCCCTTCGAGTTATCGAAGTTCCACTGTATTACATTAATAAGCAAGTCGATGGTGTTTAAAATACTCATTAATGTTTGTAAATTTTGTAATCATGTAAAAATTCTAAAAAGAACACTTAGGAATAGTCTAAATTTTTGCTAATGTAATTAGTATATATTGTTGTGTCCACTACGAGCAATCTCCTTCATCAATGTGTACTGTATACACAATCAAAATAAGAGGGAGGATATGCCAATATTATTTTTATTAAAATTGTTCAGTACGAATGTGGTTAAAAAAAAAAGTTACTAGATTAAAGTTTTTTAAAAAAATATAAAAAAGGAATATACGTAGCATAATGCTGGATCTTTAGAAGAAAGAAAAAAAAACATAATCAGGAGAAAAGTGAGAGGTAACCATGCCAAGAATAATAACGAGCAGTTAAGTAGTGTGTGGTGTGTATCCACCTTTAGTTAAGAACAAATTAAGATTAAGCATATTATTTTATAGCGAGCATGCAAGATTGTTAGTATGAATCGTGGTATGAATGATGAAAGTTACTATCAGTTAGTATGAGTGAGTATTGAAGATGTAACCATGGAAGTAGATGTATGGGACAGTAGCGATCGAACTGTCTTAGAGTGTAGAGTGAATCCTTAATGTATATAATGTAAAGTGTATAAAATGTACAAAGGGGTATTAAATAAAATATAAATATTAATTCAACGGAGTTCTTAATGAATACCAAGTGACCCAAATTGACCCAATTAGAAAGAGCTTCTCACAGTACAGTAGGAAGTTCTCACAGTTGCAAAATAGAGAACACGCGTACCAGACGTGTTAGGCAGTTGCTAAATAGATGACACGCAGACCAGTCGTGTTCATGAGTTCCAAATTAATAGCGACGAGATAAGTGTGTTGCAGTTCCTAAATAAAGAGAGTCTCAGACCAGTTGTGTTTGAAGCAAATAGGTAGAAGGAGAAATATAATAAATTGTGTTTGGACAAATCCTAGAAATTGAACTGTACTGAATGGGTGGAGGATATTAACGACATTGAGTAACTTTGGTCCAGAATTGGAAAACGGAACGCGAGATGTTAGTACGTGGAGGAGTATAGGTGAAGGAAGAAGTTTTCGAATGTTCGTCAGTGCGGCAAAATAAGTGCGGCAAAAATAAGTGCGGAAAAGGAAAGAATAAAAATAAGGTAAAGCTTTACAAAATTATATCCGTAAATGAGTAGGGATTTTAAATTGTTTGAGTGTATTTTGATATTAGTTAGTAATTTATTTGTATTGTTTGTTGTCGTTTAAATGTTAATGTTGTTAATAAATTGTGTTAGATATGTCCTGTCTCTTATTTTTGATTGTGTATCACGTCTGAAGAATTTTCATTAGTAAGCGACCCTGAGCACCGGAGAGGACACAACAATATATTACGGTGTTTCGCACGAGCCACGTCAATAGTAAATCAACGTTAAGTCAAAAATTTGTTTAATAATGAAGGTTTTGCATGAAACGTACCAATCAAGAATGGAGAGGTTTCATCCGTATATCAAGTACAAGGTCACTATCAAAAATTGATTTAAAATTACATTCACGTGACACAGGTGTTAACAAGAATAAATTTGCAATGTAAACATTTAATATCCGTTATAATCAAAATATTGTTAATTTCATTAAAATCAATTTGTTTAAATATAAGTAATCATAATTCAAATCAAAATATTGTTAATTACGTACTTAGTAATAAAATTTGTGAACGTTAAAATTATTAATTAAAAACTTTACATCATAACGTCAAAGTGCTTCATAAAATTAGTGTACGGTTAATTGGTAATCCATATTTAAACAATTCCACCAGTGAACAATAATCAGATGTTGAAAAAGATGAAACTAACCTGAAACATTTCAAAAAGTTAATTTTTACATAATTCAAATTTCGCGGTTAACTTACCACCTGGAATTTATTGATTTTTGTATTGATGAAATGCGAATTATCAAGATTGCCTGGTATTCGTGATGCTAATGCGATGCAAACAATTGAAGAAGGTTCTCGTACGATTTCTTGTTAATGGCGCATCGAAATTAAGTGATCTGATAAAAATTATTGTAATTAGTGAAAATTTTGATTAAAACGAGAAGAAAATTAATAAAGATTATAGTAATAGTTTACTTACGTGTCACAGAAGTAAATTTGAGAAGAAATATTCACCGATCACCAATATTTTTCAACAAAATCAAACACAAGATACACGTGGTGCATTGCAATACAAAAAGTAATCTGGGTTCATCTGTAGTAAAGCAAGGTCATCGACAAGGAAAAATACTTCAAGTACATGGTAAATGGTATTACTAACAAGAAAGTAACCAGCAAAAATAAAGGTACGCCTCCAATTAATTTTTATTGTACAATTTTAGTGCGGAAAACGCAAAATCGTAAAGCCACGTGCTTTAATTATTTACAGTTGGGTACTATTAAGAAATTGTTTAGTAATCTTAAGAATTTTTAATTTAACATAATCCATTTTGCATTTAAATATAATAAAGTTACAATTTACATCAAAACGGAAAAGTATTTTTGTCACCTTTGTTCCGAATCAAAATCTTATTTTTCAGTATCAGCAAACTTGATTCCGGAACGAATCCAAGCCCGAGATAAGGTAAGTTTCATGCGATTGAAAACATCTAGCCGAGGTTTACATTTATTACATTATTTTATAACAATTGCTATTGACGGGGTTTATCCGTGGTCACCCAGTCAGAACAACGAGGGTCTCTATTAAGAATAGAAAGGGGCATAGCAATATGTACATAACTACAATTGAAAGGTATAAAGTAACCTTGGGATTAATAAAAATTGTCACGGTCAAAAATATTTCCGAGTTTCTATTTCCTAAACGAATCATTAAATAAAAAAGTTGCCGATTTCAAGTTAATGTTTATTTTGTTTGTTTTGCTCGTACACGTGAAGCTGAAGCTTACAATGAATTAAGTTTTAAACCAACAATGAAAAATATAATTTTGTTACTAGCACTTGGATTTCATATTCAAGACATCTCCTGTAATGACGGTATTTTAACTAAGTTAAATTAGAATATTTTAAATAATTTATCCAAGTTAATTTTTCAATCATAAATCTGGAACTACTTTGTATAACGTAATTATAATTTTAAAATTTTAAATATTGTTGCGTCCTGGTCCACCCTTGTAAGCTCTGGTGACGAGGAACAACAAATAAGTTATTTTGAATAACTTTTCCGGTCACCCCGCTCCCGCTAGCCATCCCTGTATGAATATCTTAGAGCGGCCCTGACAGTACCGAAAGCTTATGCGAAATACATACTGCTGTGATTTAAAATGACCCCACACAACGCAAATAGTTGTAAATCTTAATTAATTGATATATTTAAGCAAATTAAGCTAATTTCTAACTTTAGATTGAACAGATAAACACATCCAACTTAATTCATGACATTGTAGACCTATAGAGATCTTTAAAGATAAAAATGCTATATTAAAACCCGCTAAATAGATTCATTTTGAAGATGAACAAGTCAAAATCTTCTAATAAGATACTTTAACTTGGAAATGATGAAAATTGTTATAATTTGTTATCTGTAAAACATAACCTTTACATTTATAAACTTTAAATTGAAATATCTCTGTAAATAACTTGTTATGTGAAAATCTGTTTATAACCAAAATTCTGTCATATCTAACTGTATGTGATAACCATAAATTGATCTCCGAAATTTGTAAAAAGGTAAATAAGGTTCAAAATCCATTAAAAGTTGATAAGTGAATTGTGATAACGAAAATAGTCAAATGTACTACTTCAAATGGCCCAGAAATCGACTACTGTGATGGAAATCTTCGAAAAAGCAGCATAAAAGTGATCTCTTCAATAATGAAATCAACTCTGAAAATTACAGAAAATTTCATTAAAATAAAATTCGTAAAAGGAATAAATTTGACTTACAAGTTATTAAAAATCGTCTCAAAATGGTAATTTCCGCAAGCAAAGTTAGTTGAATTTTGATATTTGAGGTGGACAGACGTGTAACGTGATCCGATAATTCAATCAAAACTTGGTCGATAAAAATCCAAGATGGCAAATGTTAGTTGCATAAACTGAAAATTAAGAATGTTATTTTTCAACTCAGCTCTCGAATATCTGAGAATTATTTAATTCGAAATTACTTACCAGCAAACAATCTAATTAAACAACACTATTAGAAAGTCAAATTTGGATGATTACTGCTATAACAACTCGATTCTAACAGGAGGAGATTGGAAGCGTCATATCAACTGGCAACAACAACACCTGTGTGGAAGTGTCACATAGTGCGCGAGTGATATCAAGATTGTGTTTTTATCTACGCAGACTTATTAAAAAGTCAGGATTATAAATTCAAGGTACTGATAAAATATTTTTATTATTAACATTTATGAATGAACGTCATTCTACGCTATTTTGATTTTTGATTATTGTAAACATTCTGGTAACAGATAAGGTATCTGTACAAATTTTGTTAAAATTGATTATTTGCGCTTTGCGATATTATTTTGAATATAAAATCATTTCTGAATTAATCCAATCTTTTTATTATCATTAAACTTTTACAGGTCCGTATTCTAAAATTTTAAAGCTCATTCAAAAACAAAAGTGGATGGTTTTTATCTGGTCAAAGTAATTAAGCATTCTATTCAAACTCAACAAACATATTTCTATCACTTAAAAATTAAATTTTCTTAACTCAATAAGCTGCATCCCTTAATTTAATCAAATACCTGCAATACTCTGAGAGAGCCTTAGACTGAGCTATACAAGAGGGACAAGGTGGTGAACTTGCCAATAAAATTTAGCACGTAAAAATTTTAGTATTTACATTTTGATATTTTTCATTCATTCGAATGTGGCGCCCAAATTAATCGACGTGTATAAGTTTTATATACACGGGAGTTCATAGCAATACGTTCACGTTTAATTAACGATTTTATTTTAAAAGTTTTGATTGTGTTAGTTTTCAATAATTAAAAGCCTTATCAAAATAATATATAGTACTAAAGCAAAAAAATATTGTAATGCATATAAAAACCTAATAAATCTGTTTTAGTTTCATCAAAATACATACAAACATAAAGATGTCCGAATGCAATTAATGAGATACAATAAATCCTATTTTAATCTCGCGGAACACTTGGGATCAAATGATCCCATGGGAGAAAATTTACTAATAAACAACACGTGGGACTGAAGAAGGTCATTACGAACCGCAAAGTCATAAATCCATGATAAACACGCAAGGATTGCATAAAATTGTAAAGACCAACGGTTGCTTATTAATGTAATTCAGTAGAACTTCGATAGCTCGAAGTCCGATGTGCGACAAAATAAGTTGGAGTTTTTCAGCTATTCTCATATAAGGCGCTATTGCCAACGCAATTTGTCCGATTAATCAAACATTTGCTTCGAAGAAGAAGAAGTTATTCGCGAGAACTTGGGGGGGGGGCAGAAGTAACCCCACCTGTCTTGAATTTTTTTATAAAATTGGTGTCAGACGATAGTGAATCGTTTGAGCTTATGTAAAAACGATTCTCGATCCATTAATACCAATTTTATTTAAATTTATTCGTGACTGAAAATCCGTTTTCTTTATATATATATTGGCGAGTATTTTACGGACTTCTCCGTATCTCGCATCTTGCTCTCCAATCCTCTCTATCGGTCCAGTCTCCTTCTTCTAAGCCTAAGCCGTTTTCTTTCTAATGTTAAAAAATAAAATCTATTTTAATTGTTATCAGAAACGCTAAAATTCTGCGCGCTATATATGCTCGGAGCGATGTTGGTAAAATTTGCAATTTCACAATCTTTGAAACGCTCTAACTGTTTTACCTTTGGGGTAAAAACGATTTTTATGGAAACTCATTGGAGCTCAAACGATTCTCAATCGATTAGTATTTGTTTTGTTTAAAAAAATCACATCTTAAAAAAAGCTTTTCTACTGTCCTTCCCAAAATTGTTCTAAAGAATTGAATTTTTATTAAAAGCCCTCGGGGCACAAAGGATTTTTATGGAAGCTCATTGGCACTCAAACGATTCTCTATCGATTGACACCAATTTTATACCAAAATTTGCTATGGAAGCCACCCCCCCCCCCCCCGCAAAGTTTTCGCGATGCGAGTGGTACAAACGATTTTTATGAAAGTTAATTGGAGATTGGAGCTCAAACGTTTGACACTAATTGCATTAAAAAATTTGTGATGGGGAGGACCGGCGAAATGTACCTTTGAATCGAACGCGGTCAAAGGGGCCGGAGCGGCGAGTTTGGCTTACGTCGAGTTTGACGTAAGCCATCTGCAGAAGGCTGTCTTTAGTTGATAATATCCTCGTTTAACCCTCTCTACTATTTGGTAGAAATGTTATATTTCTTTGTTCTTGTATTTTTCTTCAATTTCTTCTATCTTGCGCGGATTATATCCTCGTTTCGTTTCTCCCATTACTCTCTTACACCTTTTTCTTTGTTCTTGATAATTACGCTTATCTTATTCTGTTCCTATTTTTAGCATTAGTTATTCTCTTACGTTTTCCCGTTTCTGTACTTCAGGTTGGCATTGTTCATCATACCAATCATTTTCGTTTTTCCTTGAAATTGTTCCTAGTTACTTTACTTAATATGCTATTTCGTATTGTTATAAATATTTCACTTGGATCTTCTTGTATTCCAGTCATCTCCGGTATTTTTTCTAATCCTTCCCTATATTTCTCCTGCTCTTAGATATTTTTGAGCTGTATTCTTATATTTTAACTTTTCAGCATTTCTATTTTGCCTTCCTTACTTGGAGTTACCTGCTTCATGTTAACTCCCAACATAAAATGATCCGAGTCTATATCGGCTCCTCGATATGATCTTACATCATTTACATCTTACACATGATCTATTTGGTTTATATGTACATCTACCGTCTGGACTTATCTGTGTACCCTTGTGTATGTCTTTATGGTCATAGTACGTACTTTTTATTTTCATGTCTCTATCCGTAGCAAAGAAACCTTCCGTTTTCATTACCAAGGTCATGTAAACTAAATCTTCCTATGGTTGGTAGATAAATTTCTTCTCTACCTATTTTGGCATTCCAGTCACCCATAATCAGTTTTAGGTCGTATTTAGGAATAGCCCCACATATTTTATCCAACGTATCATAAAACTGTTCTTTTTCTTCCTCATTTTTTTCCTCCGTTGGAGCATGTATTAACCAGCAACTCTGGTTATTTTTCTGAATTTTCCTCTGAATCTTAACAGGCATAGTCTTTCCAATATTGGTTTAAAATCAATTACCATTCTCTTCACTTCTTCTCTGATCATGAAACCTGTGCCCAATTTTCTGTCGTTTCCACTGCTTTTAAAACACGGAGCCAGATCATAAGGCTTCTTGTTATACTTTGTATAGAAGCCTAAAATGTATAACCTTCAACATCTATCGTATCGTTATTGGCTTGTTTCGTCTCTTGCAGTGCTACAATGTCAACTTTATACCTTTTCATAACCTTTACCAACTGTCTAATTGTCCCCTCCACATAAGTTCCCCTTACATTCCAGGTAGCTACAAAGAAAACTCTCTCTTCCAATCTATTCCTTTTATTCCGTAAATCCTTTTATAATCATTTTCTCGCCGGTTCGTCTTAGGTTTTTTCTGATTGTTGTATCCGGTCAGTTTTATGGCATTTCCTGCTGCAGGCATCCATCTTCTATCTTCCATCTTAGCACTTCATTCTAATATAACAATTTCTGGTAGCATATCTTGACATTCTTCCCACTTTTTCGCAGCTCCTCTGGCTGTTCTCTTATTTGTGCAAATATTTTTTTCTATAACTGTTAAATCATTATCTATGAATATCCTTTTTCCGGGCAGTCGTCCCAACTTACACTTATTTCTCATTATTTCCAGTTTTTCCCCCACCTTTCTACCTCGATCACATTCCTCATGTCTCCTATCTTGTAAGCCGCTGTTATTTTCACCTCCATGTCTAGATTTTCCATTATAAATTTTTCCATTGTTTCCTCTAAAGAGATGTTATCGCGTTCATTTAACTTCTTCATGTCACTACCAATTTGTTTCTTCTCATTTCTCTCTCTTAGATTTCCATTCTATATTCAGCCGCTTCTAGCTTGTTCTCAAGTGTTTCGATTTTCTTTTCCTTTAAGAGCTTCTGAAGCTCCTTTACATCATATGCAATCCTCGTACTTTGTAATAGAACTCCTACAAAAGCCACACGTCAACATCGTGCAGGCGCGTATTGTGTTTTCCGTACAGTAAGTGTGTTTGGCGGTTGATGGATTGCTCCTACAATAAAAGAAGGGAAAGAGTTAATACAAAGAATAAGTACCTCCATATTGGTTGCTTTTAGTTTCTTCATTAGATCATGCTGTGTGCTTTTTTATGATGATGGTTACACCTCCACCGTTGGCGAGTCGATCATTTCTTTGTATATGGTACCGCTTCATGAGATGAGAGCGATGTCGACGTCTTGTTCTGCAAGGAAGTTTTAAAGCTCTTCCTTTTTGTTGACCACTCTGGTTGCATTCCAAGTTAGGATGTGTATCTTTCTCTTGATGTTTTACCCATCAATGTTTGCGAATTTGAACAGGGCCTCTGCTTCCATCAGGATCTGTATATTTTTAGCTGAATCGTTGCAGCTTAGGAGATCGCTTTTTAGTCTCCTAACTGTTTGGGTTAGTTTCTTATAATCTACCAATCTTTATAGTTCATTTAGCTCTCTCATGAACGTCTCGTAGTCGTTACTTGCTTCGGTACTTGTGGCAAAGTTAACGGGCGGTTCTGGGGTGGATCGTGTAAGCCTGTGCGGGATTGAGATCTTTTAGGATTTGAAGGGAGGGCTGGGTATTCTTTGAAATCGATTAGATCATTTCTTGGTTTTGGTCTGGTTTGGCTAGATTCTTCTGCATACATTTTGGGTTAGCGAGATTCCTGTTGCCTATTTGAAGCTTTAGCCTCCTGCTTCATTTGTATTGTTTGCAGGCATCGCATTTTACGTTATTTGCCTTATGTTCCTTACCGAAATTGTTGCATTTGGAGACCGTTTCTTTTTTAGTACACTCTCAGGTTGAGTGACTTTCGCTGCAATGATCGCAGGTGGCTATCCCGTGGCAATGTCTGGCCCCATGGCCGTATTTAAGGCATTTTCCACATTGTGTGGCTCTTCGTGGTGAGATGTACTTGGTCCATTACATGCGATGGTGGTACAGGTAGGTGATCTTCCTCACCTCCTATATGTTTGTAACCGCTTTAAAGAATACTCGGTACTTTGGGTATTCCGGAAGGGAGCTTACGTGGTCCTGTCTGTGGGGTCCAGCATCCGAAACGCTTTAGCTGGGAGTCCTAGCTCTTTTAGTTCTTCCAGGATCGGCTCTAGTTTAAATAAAACGTCTGTCGCTTGCCGTTATCAAGCGCATACGAGCGAAAATCAAGTTTCGACTCTTTACACATGTCTTGGAGACTTTTGTAATCCTCCATGTTGGTGGTTATTATTATCGTGTTTGACTCAAGATTTTGGATGTTCCACTTTCTTTTTAGCAAATAAACTCCTCCGTGTTGATCGGTATTATGTGGTGTAACACTATGGGAGTGGTATGAATAAGTGTTTCGGTTGGAGTACTTACCTGTTTTGTCGCGTCAAATTCCATTCCCTGGTTTTTCTCTGAGAGTGGTTGGAATTTGTTCTGAGTTTTGAGTAAGAAGGCCTCCGGTCTTCCTGTCCTGTCTCTTCTTTTTGAATCGTTCTGAGAGAATGACATATCCTTGCGGTCCATACTTCGTTTTGTATTTGATTTTTCTTCCCATTTTAGGGTGGTTAATTTGCTGTTTAGATAGTTGATATTCATTAGTCTTTTTGGTAAATGAGCCATTTTTGTGAATGATCAGTTTCTAAAGGGATACAAATGTAGTTAATTGGATGTATGAATTTACTTACACGTGGTTTTGTGATGGTTATGTTGAATAATTAATCTTGATGTTCAACGAGCAGACCCTGGTTATGTCGCTACAAATATCGCACAGTTTCAAAGTTTACTAAATAATCGCTAAAATCACTTGGAAGTAGTTTTGTTCACCGGTTAGAAGTTGTTGTTCGTCCTCGTACGTACATCTCATTGGTTTAATATCATAATATTATACTATATGGTAAGAAACATAACAAGAGAGCAACGAATATCACACCATTTGTCATGTAAATTTTAACGATAGGTGAGACGTGAAAAAATCAAAATATTAATATAAAAGATAGATAGCTGCCGCAATTCACTCAGTGCGGCCTTTAGGCCGCCCAACCAAGGCCGACTAGTAGTACCAATTATAATCAAGCAAAAAATATCCGAAAAATGGGTAACCTTCGAATCCAGTTATTAAAGGATACCAACTAGTTACCTTCGGTAATAGGAAGTAGGAGATAAATTTAACTAGGACCAAGTTCGTTTTGTGATTTATAGTTATTTCAACGCAGTATATTTTTCAATTTAATTTCGTACTTGTTTACATTTATTAAAGTTGGCGGTGAATTATCTTTCTTCGATATTCTAATAATTGTCTATAGTCCAGTCACTTTAGACCAAAAATCGGCAAAACTTCGGAAAAATTCAGACCAAGCTGAAAATTTGTGTACACGTACCTTATAGCTTCCCAAATAACCTCTGAAAAGTCCCACGAGTCCAGGGAATGGCTAAACTTTTGACAGCTAAAAAACGGTGAAAAAATTGACCATTTTTCAGTTTTTGCCAATATCTTCGTTCCTGTCGATCTTACCGCTATGAAGTATACTTATCAAAAAGAAAGAATGGAAAATTCTCTACAAAAAAGGTCATATAATGTTCATTGATAACAGTAATACTTTTTACGTTATCGGGCATTGAAACTCTGGTAAAAATTTTCTATGACTATTTTAGTGCATTTCATGATCAAAATATAGTTTTCTGTGCGTTATTTTCTAAATTTTACATTTTTTTCGTCGGAATCGGCTCAGGATGGAACAGACTTGAAGCTTCGAATAAAAGTGTCTCTTTGTAAGATGTACACAAACCCAAGCATGATAAAATGTCTACTAGTCGTTTTGAGGCGAATTGTCTGTGCAAATAAACGGAGAGCCCAATCTGCAGAGGTGACAGAAATGACCGCGGACGAACTGCAGACATTATCGCATGGCTAATGGCTAATGGATTTCTTTCGTAATGGCTCCAGTTTACCTTTCTTGCCTGTGATAATGATCTCCTCCATGAAAAAAAGGAGAGATTTAGGAAGATATTCATTTACGTCGTCAAACATTCGCGTGCTCGGAGGATAATAGTCCGTTTCACAGGCTACAGAATGCATATCTTGTCGAAGAATCGCTGCAGCAGCTGTCAGAACTCGATAACGTTCTTCTTCGGCGTTGTTTTTTTTTAGATTCGTACCATGTTTGGTTGAGAATATTATAGTGCGTATCTCGGAAACAAATAATGGATGGCCCTGTATTTTTCGTTGTGATGACAATCCTATCTCCATACCGGTCTTGAAGCTTCGCTTTGATCGTTTTCTCGTCTGGTTGAAAATCTCCGAGGACTCCCTTCAACTCAGTAAAGGTAAATTGGCAGTCATCATTATTCTCGATGTAGGAGAAAACATTTTCCATCGCTTCAATAATTCGTACATCCACCGGACGACCTGCTTTTTTCCCCGTGCCTGGTGAAAGAAAACGGCGGAAGCAATCAGCGTGATATTTAGCCTCAGCTGCAACTAAATCTGTCTCGAAAACAATCCTTTTCTTAACAGCTTGTGCCTCTGCATCTTTTCTTCCCTCAGCGGCCTGCATCACGGTTTCTTTGAAGCCGATTGTTGAAACGTGTTTGATTGTTCTGCGGTGGTGCATTTCGAGTTTCTTTTCTTTTTCCTCGTCAGCCTCGTTTCCGCAGAAAATACAAAGTTTCTTAAAATCGAAAGTTGGTGCGGATGATCTCATCTTACTTTTTACCGGACTAGCTACCGATGAACCAGCAGCATCCTCGATAGAACGTTTCCGCTTGAACGTGTCGATATTCGACCTGCGAGTATAGTCTTTACGGCAAGCCACGTGCACTTGGATAGATTGCACATTACTAAACAGTGTAATTTTACCGTCATTTCTTTCACAACTTACGTCCTTTAACTTGTCTATTCCCCGCTGAACTGTTACAGTCTCGCCACTTGCGAGGGTTTTGTCACAAATAGCACACAGTTCTTCCATCACGAGTTACTTTGACAACGCAACATAATATACGTCCGCTATGATGTAGACACGATTGGGGACTGTTTGGGACTGTGCGTTCAGCTCACCCCACCGCCAAGAATAGAAAAGCAGGTATAAACTCGTGGTATAAACCCATCACAGATGTCAGAGGGGAGGCGCAGCTGCTGTCGGCGCCGCCACACAGAACGCACCACGCAGCGGCGCGAAACAACAAAACTCAATCCAATGTTTCGGACCTTTTTCCGTGGAAATGACTAATTCTATCAATAAACTTTATATGACTTTTTTTGTAGATAATTTTCCATTCTTTCTTTTTGATAAGTATACTTCATAGCGGTAAAATCGACAGGAACGAAGATATTGTCGAAAAACTGAAAAAAGGTCAATTTTTTCACCGTTTTTTAGCTGTCAGAAGTTTAGCCATTCCCTGGACTCGTGGGACTTTTCAGAGGTTATTTGGGAAGCTATAAGGTACGTGTACACAAATTTTCAGCTTGGTCTGAATTTTTCCGAAGTAAAATGCTAAAGTGACTGGACTACTAGTGGAAATCGAAAAATTCCCAATAGCTTTCAGGAAATTACGAGTAATTTTTCGATAAGGGAAGATATCAAGCATAGATATTGGCATAAAGACTTATTTTCTCCTGTAGAATTTGTGAAAGGCAGAATAAATACATCGAGTTGGAAATTATTTTCTTTCCTTAGAAGTTTTCGGGATCGTCTACATTTTCTTCAAGTTTGGATATATATTGATGGCTTTTCTCAGTATAATGCACTGCAAACAAGCTACTCGAGCAAGAATAATTGCTCTACTTGGCGTATTTGCAGAGTTATAAGTGTTCAAAGTTGTCAAAATTAAAATTCGTTGTTCTTATTTAATCCAATGTACCTTGCCGTTTTTCTTACTTAATTTAATGGTTCTTGAGGGTTCTTGTTACGTACATAATCTAATGTAGTTCTACGAGACGAAGCGACGTGAGCAAGAATCATTGCTCTACATGGCGTATTTACAGAGTTATAAACGTTCACAGTTGTCAAAATTAAAATTTGTTGTTCTCATTTAATCTGATGTAAATTGAAGTTTTTCTTACTTAATCTAATGGTTCTTGACGTTTTTGTCACTGAATCTAATGTAGTTTGACGAGTTGAAGCGACTCGAGCAAGAATCATTGCGCTGTATGGCGTATTTACAAAGTAATAAGCGTTCAAAGTTGTCACAATTAAAATTCGTTGTTCTTATTCGATGTTGAGTTTGACGCCGTTCACTGATTTAAGTTGGATGTTTATTCTGAAAACATCACAGAGTTACTGCGTGGTTTACCAACGGTGAAAACGAAAACTTTCCACCACTTTGAAACTCAGGATTACCGGTAGTAGCCAGAGCCCGACGACTGACCCTAGAAAAATTAAAAGCAGCAAAAGAAGAGTTTTCCTATTTAATGAAGACTGATATCTATCAACCGTCCAAATCGCCGTGGGCAAGCCCGTTGCATTTGGCCAAGAAACCGAATGGATCGTACCGACCGTGTTGAGACTATCGTCCACTGAATGCCATCACGACTGCAGATAAGTAGTGGATACCGTATATTCGGTGTCACGTCAATTCATCGTCGCAACAATTCATCGCGTGCGACAATTCATCGCCGCGATAATTCATCGCCGCGACAATTCATCGCCGCGACAATTCATCGCCGCGACAATTCATCGCCGCGACAATTCATCGCCGCGACAATTCATCGCGTGCGACAATTCATCGCTGCGACAATTTTTCGCGTGCATCAAATTAACATAATGGAATCTTTACACATCTTATCTTTTGTGTTAGTGTAGCCACTAAATACTAATACAGGTTTGCCTTTCTCACTTTCTCACAATTAATATATTGAAGTTCGGTTGTTAAATTTATTTTTAAAAGTATAAGATTTTGCTTTGCTTATATAGTAATTTTTTAATTTGGTGATAACAACCGATACTATTATCCTTATGATCGGGATTTTTAGAGGTAGATCTGTCGCGAAGAGGTGGATTTTCCGGTAGGTTAGTCAATTCATTGCCGCGACAATTCATCTCCGCGACAATTCATCGCGCGCGACAATTCATCGCTGCGACAATTCTTCGCGTGCATCAAATTAACATAATGGAATCTTTACACATCTTATCTTTCGTGTTAGTGTAGCCACTAAATACTAATAGAGGTTTGCCTTTCTCACTTTCTCACAATTAATATATTGAAGTTCCGTTGTTAAATTTATTTTTAAAAGTATAAGATTTTGTTTTGCTTATATACAGTAATTTTTTAATTTGGTGATAACAACCAATACTATTATCCTTATGATCTGGATTTGTAGAGGTAGATCTGTCACGAAGAGGTGGATTTGCCGGTGTCACCGTGGATTTTTACCCCCAGAAATTTTACCCCCCGGGGGTAAAATATCCCTAGGGATATTTTACCGGGGGTAAAATTTTACCCCCTGTAAAAATTCTTTAGGGGGTAAAATATCCCTAGTGAAATTTTACCCCCGGTAAAATATCCCTAGTGAAATTTTACCCCCGGTAAAATATCCCTAGCGAAATTTTACCCCCGGTAAAATATCCCTAGCGAAATTTTACCCCCGGTAAAATATCCCTAGCGAAATTTTACCCCCTGTAAAAATTCCTTAGGGGGTAAAATATCCCTAGTGAAATTTCACTAAGGAATTAGTAGTTTGTAATTAGTAGTTTGTAATTAGTAATTTTATTAAATATTAAATATGTATGTATTGTCGTGTTCTATTCGAGAATGTCCCAGGACAACTAGCAAATCTCCCTCTCCCTCTAACTTGAACAAGAAATAAAATCTCCTTTCAACAATGTAACATTTAATTAAATCAATAAGAACTTTTTTATAAAATTAAATAAACAAATCTTAATTAAATTAACAATCTTTATAACTACGCGTTCCTTTTTCAGTTTATTACTTAACGCAACAACCCGATTCAATGTTAGTCGGAGTACTTTCACTCGCACCTTGTGTAATAATTTAAATTTCGCTTACCACGTCTCTTTCTCTCACTTTTTGTTCTAATCTTCCCTTTTTACTTGGTCGACCTACCGGTCAGCCGCTATTCAAAACTTGGTCTGCCTTTTTATAAATCCTGTGGATTGATTCTCCAATTCTTTATTATTATTAATTCGTTGTTTCCAATTAGCATTTCGTTATTTTTTCTTAATTAAGGTAAATAATATCCAGTTATTTTTATTACCTCCAAACTCACTTCTTCTTTGTTACAATTATTATTATGAATCTACTTTTTAGATTCACGCTCTTTTTTAATTAATTTCCCATCCAATATCACACTTTTGTGGAGCCAAATATTTTTCATTCAAATTCAAACGTAAGCTTCTGAGAGCTCCCTATTTTTTTTCGTTTCCTTGGTTATTTTTTGAAAACGATTTTCACACACTTATGATCTAATTACATTATTTTATATTTATTTTTCATTGTTTTAAATTTGATTTTATTTCATAATTAATATTTAAATTTTGTGTATTTTGAAAATACATTTCAGTATATATATATGTTCTTCTTCTTAATATATAATTAGCGGCAGTTCCTAGGCTTCTATACAGCTACCTTTCTGGTGTGAAAGGTACCATTTATTGGATCAGATTTGTATTCATACACTTCCACAGATAATAATAAATCTTTCGGTTGGATACGTTTTCCCAGTACACTGCAATTATTAAGCGAACCCGATTACCAGAAGCCTGCGTTGTATGTAAACCATAAAAATGGAAATCATTTTGCGGTCGTAGTTAAGGTAAAAAAGACTCTTCAATTGATATGAACAATTTTTTTTTAATTTAATAAAAAAGTATTATTATTAATAGTCCACTTAATTTAAGTTTTTGCCTTGATTTTTGATTCAGAACAATTTTTAATGTCGGTGAAATTTTACCTCCTCGATAAATATACTCTAGTGAAATTTTACCCCCGGGGTAAAATATCCCCAGTGAAATTTTACCCCGGGGTAAAATATCCCTAGTGAAATTTTACCCCCTGTAAAAATTCTTTAGGGGGTAAAATATCCCTAGTGAAATTTTACCGGGGGTAAAATATCCCTAGTGAATTTTTACCGGGGGGTAAAATATCACGGGGGTAAAAATCCACGGTTACACCGGTAGGTTAGTGTTAGTTTTTGATATTTCTTTAGAAAACTAATAATTAAAAAAAATCAATCTTCGCAAAAAGTTAAATCGGCGGCAAAGAGGTGGATCTTCCGCGAAGAGGTGGATTTGTCGTTAGGTTAGTGTTATTAGCGAATAATTATCGCTGCGATGAATTGTCGCACGCAATGAAATGTCGCGGCGATGAATTGTCGCACGCGATGAATTGTCGCGGCGATGAATTGTCGCGGCGATGAATTGTCCGCGATGAATTGTCGCGCGATGAATTGACCGCGATGAATTGTCTTAGATTCGTTTATTCAATAGTTTTCGTAGAATCTATAAGGAAAAACTATATTTTCCACCATAGATTTGGTACGAGCTTTCAATCAAATTCCAGTACATGTTGCAGATGTGCCCAAGACAGCAATCATCGGATTCAAATACATGACTTTCGGACTACGAAACGCAGCTCAAACGTTTCAACGCTTTATCACGGAAGTTTTGACTGGTCTCGAATTCGTTTTCATCTACATAGATGACATTTTTAATTTTTCCAGTGTTTGAATGACTACGCGAGTATGCCTTGGCCATAATAGTGGGGCACCTTAATAAAAGTGTAATCTAAATATATAAAAGAGCTTGTCTGCGTGCGTGCGTGCTTGCGTGTTTGTTTGTTTGTTCGCTATACGTTCCTAGACCCTTGGACCGATCTCAACCAAATTTTGCACAGTTATTCTGTAGGTCCAGGCGCAACTATTCGTGCATAAATGGAGAAAAAATTCGAGCGGGGAAAAAAGTTATTCGCTTTTTTCGATAAATCAAATCACAAGTCTTGGAAACAAAAAATTTAATTTGTCAAAAATCGAAATAATCTGACATACTGTCAGTGATTCAAAACACTGTCAACAGACATACTGTCAGTGATTCAAAACACTGTCAACAGATGGCGGGATGGCGGCTTTAATTCGAAAATGAAAATCACTAACAAATTAATATACATATTAGAATTTAGTAATTTCAACGCTCAAAATAATACAAATAATTACAAAGAACAGAATGCCGCGAATAAGACCGGAGCACTTTAGGTCGCAGGAACTCGCCGGAATTGTGCAAGAAGACTAAGAAATGTTACGTTGAATACTCATCGAACTGCTTTCCCGGAAAGTCCGAAATTGTGCAAAGTTTCATTTGAGTTTCTTGAAATTGAACCGGCACTCCACGGTAAATTTTCAAAAATGAAGAACTTTTAACGATCAAATTGTTGTGACATCTTAAACTGTCGGCTCCAACGAATTCTATCCGTTGACGGCGAAATATTTGAGATGGGGGTTCGGGGGCGACGGAGAGAGAGCAAAAACCATCTCTTCCGACTTGCCAAAAACGAAGAATTTTAAAATTGTGTTTTTTTAAAAATCTGCAGCAATCTTTCGAAACTTGGAAATTTTAGCATCGCAATACGCGAGGCATCAAATTGTAAGAATTAATTCATAACGCGACGATGTAATTGGTTCAATATTTGACGTGGTAAAAGGGCGAAATGATTTCTGCAATTTGGAAAATAAAAATTTATTTTTGCCTTTAATACGTCGAGGAGACAAATATAAATCGAAAATGTCGAATGAAATTTTCTCGAAAAAAATTTGCTTTGCAACGAAAATACACATTTTGCATATTTCAAATTTTGCCCGAAATCGCCTCTGATTTTGATTTTCAATTTTGACGTCGACACTAATTTGCAAATGCTGCCGTTATTTGTCATTTTTCGTCAACCGTCGTCATGTGCTAAATTAAAGACCGTTAATAACCGTATCCGAAGCTCCGATTGCTTTTTCTAAATTATCCGTCGTTTCTTTGTGAGAGACCCATTTAAGTGAAAATTGTGTAAAAACTTTGGACGTATGTAGCGCTCTTATTTACCGGCCGATCTTTAATTTTTAAGACACAACGGAAGCGTATCGCGACGCTCTATAATAGTTCGTCCATAACATTCCTTCGTATTTTCAACGCCGAAGGTGTTAAACCAAATTTAAAATTCAAAATTATTTTTTCAATGGGATTAGCCTTGCAAATTTTTCGAAAAAATTACGCTCCGATAATTATATATTAACGCCGGAAATGGACGGGCAAACCGGTTTTGGGAATTATAACACAAAAACGTACTCTAAACTTCTTCTTCGGTTGTCTAAAACATTGGCCTTCACCGATCTATTATGGTCCTCCCCCTGTGAGACCGAAGGCCGAACAACTATGGCCTTCACGGATCTATTGTGGACCTCCCCCTGTGAGGCCGAAGGCCGAACAACTATGGCCTTCTCGGATCTATTCTGTGTCTAGATGGCTAAGGGCGGCGAATGCCGCCCGTGCCAGCTAGTATTTTAATAAAGCAAGAAAATATGTATAAAGAAACAAACGATTAAAGTTTATTAAAATATTTATTATAAATTATATTTTAAAGTTTTGTGGGTCCTCCAATTGCTTAAATCACAGCTGCAACCCTTTTTGGCATACCGTGGACTAATGATTTGCAAATACAAGGCAACAATTTACACCATTCCATCTGCAATTTTTCCCTCAATTCCGATTTTAACTTACAGTTGTGTTGTCCTACATTCTTCTTTAAAATATACCATAAATAATCAATTGGATTTAAGTCACGTGACTGTGCAGGCCCATTCACCCCCTTTGACACAAACCACCCTGCTCGCTCGCGAGGTATGGCAAGGAGCATTGTCCTGCTGAAATATTATACCCTGGGGCCTTTGTTACGAAATATTTTAGCGTAAGATTCCATCAGATTGGTCTCTAACATTGCAGTGTAGGTAGAATTGTTCATACAACCCTCGCACACGAAGATGTTCCCTACCCCTGCTGCTGCCATGCAAGCTCAAATCATGATCCCCCCTCCACGGTGTTACACCGTAGGTACGATGCAATCTGGACGATATTTTTCCCTTATTCTACGACGTACGTACACAGCCCCAGGGGTGCCAAAAACCTATGCAAACAAAAAAAAATAATAATACAAATGACAATCACAATTTTTGTAAAATCAGTTTAAAATTAAATTTTTATCATCGAATTTATAAAATAGGGGTTGTTTACTTACGTACCTCAAAGTTTGATTCATCTGACCAAACTACTTTCTCCAAATCCGTAACGGTTCAATTTAGGTGTTCACGAGCCCACTCTATAGTCTCTTTTTTTTGTTTTTTTCCGAAAGCCACGGCTTACGCCGGGCTTTAAAACCCCTCAGGCCTGTTCTGTAAGCCGTCTTCTAACTGTTCGTGCCAAAATCGAAGGCCCACCGTCTTCACGCATTTGGTTAACTAGCGCTTTCGACGTCATTTTGCGATTTCGAATACGCACGCGGCGCAACACCCGGTCTTCCGAATGCCGTGAACCGAATGCCGTGAACATTTCATTTTTTTACTAATATGAGTTTGATTTAACCCTTGCGAATATAAGAGAATTATTTGTGCCCTTTTACTTTCGCTTAAATCGCTATTTTTTGGCGTATTAAATTATGTACATACCTTAGAAATAATTTTAAATATTTTAAACACAAATGTACACCAAAAAAATTGAAACTAACTGAACGGTCGCTTTCTTTAAATTAAACAATTTTGTACATTTTAAGATATTTTAATTTTTATGGCCCTCATAAAAATAATAAGGGACAAAATTTTCTTTGTATTATATCACAATACCATTCTAGACAACCTACTAAAATTAGATCGGTCAAATATTACACTGAAAAGGAATTTACCGCTATTTTAAAGGGTGCCCCACTAATATGGCCAAGGCGTATATAGCTTATTAATGTAGAAAAATGCAACTTTGGTCAATATGAAGTTAACTTCCTGAGACTTAAGGGATAGAAGGTTTCTCAGAAAAAGTAAAAGTCATTAATGACTGTGTATTACCGAAAGTGGCAAAGGAGTGGAAAAGTTTCCTAGCCATGATCAACTTCTATCGACGCTTTATTCCACATGGAGGCAATAATCAAATGGTGCTCCGAAGATTAATCCCTGGAAATAAAAAGAACGACAAAACTGAAATCGTTTGGGATGAAGAAACTCTAATTGCATTTCAGTGCTGCAGAGATGATTTGGCAAATTCATCACTATTGACCCATCGTTCCACGGAACCACCGCTATCCTTCACCAGCGATGCTTCAGATACATCCACTGGCTCAGTCTTACATCAAAAGGTAGACAATATCCTGCAATCTCTTTTTTTTTCCTGTTTCCCCATTTTTCCATATTCTGCCATTGGATACAGACATAAAGTTAAAACTAATTAATTGACATATGTAATTAATGTGATATAAAAGCAAACTTATAACTAGGGAAAAATGGAAACACTTATTTGGTAGAACTATTAAAACTTAAATCGATAAAACTTGGTAACGAGAACAAATTACACAAACACATATTAAAGCAAGAGATTGACTATCCCTGCAATCTCTTCGTTTCTTTTCGAGAAAACTATCGCCAGCAGAGAGTAAGTACAGCACTTAAGACCGAGAATCACTAGCGATATACCAAGGCCACAAACCGCTAACCTACGCCGTTAATCAGAAGCCAAACCCACACAATTACACCATTTGAATTTATCGGACTGTGGCGGCTCCGCAAACATTTAAATTTGAATAGTTGCCGCCTGAACGCCTACTGGGTTGGCAACCTTTCAACCTCTAGTGTACATCCGAAGAAGGAGTTCAAGTGTTTTAATTAGTAGTTCGAATGAACTATTTCATAACGATTTTTCTCAAGAAAAGATTTTTGTTTATAGAGGGTAAAAAATATTTTTCGGTGGCTTCTCAAAATATCAGCCAAATTTTTGATAAAGTATGACATCTTGGACATCTACATAAACTTAAGAAAAATCTCTCTCCAGTCGTTAGCTTTTTCACAGAAGCATCGTGATTGGTAGAAAAATCCACCATACCATTTTTATTAGATTTTAGAATTCCAATTATATAGTAAAACGATTATTATTAACCATTAACCAATAAATTCTGGAATACTCCAATGTAGCATCCTTGGTCTTGTCTTATACCTGCTATACACGTTTGACCTACCAACTACTAAGCACACCACAGTGGCAACCTTTGCGGATCTTAGATGATGTGCAATAAATCAAAGTTGCTTTGAAGCTCTTCTTAACATAGCAATGGTCGACGAACTACTCGGAAAGGGCGAAGAATTTTCCTTGGCATGAAGTGATAAATCGAATCTGTTTGTTTATAGTGTGGTGAGTTTGAAAGACAACACGGACGATTGATACTTTCATATCGTGTAGAGTGATACTGAATGCAGAACTTTTTCGTTAAAAGTCCATCTTTTTGAACTAAATTAAGACTTTTCGGTGCGGTAATTTATCGAAATGCTTATTGTTACAGTTTCACTCATTACGCTCTACTGCAACTGGGTCCTGGGTTATGTGCGGCAGTCCTAAACAGTTGAATGGAACGCGATTGCATTAACAGAAATTAAATAAAAATAATAATTTTTAATTCATTTTATTTAGGAAAACAACTTTTCGAATACTGCAATAAATAAGGAGTGTTTTTTTAATATTTACAATTTAAATACATTGAATAACACATATGGGAAATAATTTATTATTATGTGATATGTATTAATAAAACATCTAAGTATGTAAAAATTTCACGTGGAAATATTTATAATGATAAAGTTTTCGATTATTATTATTATTTAATAATTGAAATTTGAAAAGTTTATTTCGAATATTAATTTTTCAAAAATTTAAATAAAAAAATTTATGTAAGGCTTTTCTTTTAACCGAGCATAACAAATAAACATGCACACAAAAATTTTCTGTTTTAGCTATCGAGTGCTAACTTTAGAAAATTTGCACTTGATTGTCACGTGCCCATTTTTTAAACAGTTTAAACAGGCTCTCTTAAATTTCCACTTACGTTTTCTTTTATTAATTTACTTATAGAAAATACTAATTCTATAAATCTAACTATGCTTAAGACAAGGTTTTTATATCTAAAATAATCGTGCTGTATACTTATTTGGTACGTCGAGTTTTATTTTACAACCTCTTAAAATTATTAACTTAGAATAGTTTTTTTTATTGCAGTATAAAATAAAATGCTAAAATTTATACAGGAAAAATCGTAACATATTAGATCCACCCTGTATATGCAATGCACACCACTTGCATTTTTGTACCTCTTAAACCTTCGTTCCTTACCCTTTTTTTTTCAAACGAGCAAAATCAAAAATGCTAAGTTGTGTACCAAAAATTATTTCTTAAGAGGCTTCTTGTCGACTCATATTTTCAAACTTCACGCTTTTTAAAATAATAATCCCCAAAGAATTAACAAAACATTTTTGGGTGGTCTCCGTCTATGGGAAGAGCCAGCACTATTAATGTGACATAAACTACGCCCAATAGGCGGATTTGGAACTTCTTGTATTTTTTTTTATTAAGATTTTGGAAACGGCATTATTTTAAAAATTATAAAATTCGAAGCCTCTTAACAAAAGTTACACTAAAAGGTCATTTGAAATCAGTAGCGCACGTTTTTGTTTCAAAAAGGTCGTAATTGTGCAATTGCAAGGCAGTAGATTATAGGAAAAGGGGAACATTTTAACATCGAGTACAGAATTTTTCACAAATTTTTATTTTTTCTTGGCCTGGTCCCTCCCATGGTTTTAAAACTAAAACAAAAAGTTTGAATGTAAACAAAAACGAGTCACCACTGACACACCAAAAATTATATTATATTACGTTCACAAATTAATTTATTTACACTGAATAACAATTTTGTAACTAGGTTTAATCACAGACAAACTAAAATATCACCCTTACTTTTTGAAAACGTCTGTTATTAAAAAATAGTTAACATTTGTTCGTTAAAAAAAGTTTTGAGTATTTTGAAAGTACGCGGTAAGTTTCGTGGTCATAACAAATATTTACATCGAAATTATAATTAAGATTAAAAAATTAAACAAAAAACACTTTACATTTAAGAATACGGATCACAAATTACTTTTCGGCAGTAATATTAAGTACTAAGTACAGGTAATACATTCATCGCGAAATGGTTCAAAAAGTAATGGTTTACTTTTTGAACACCCCTTGCATGAGGTCGCAGTAAGTTTAAGTTAAACTGCGTATATGTAGGTTAATTTGAAGCAAAAAGGTTCATGTAAACATAAATTTACGACCGGAAATAATTTACCTACTTAATTTGCGATCTGGTTTACGGACTTTTAATCAATCAAATGCTAATAACTTCTACAAAAGTTATCTAAACGTAATTTTTTTGAACTCTTTCGAAAGCCAACGGCGTGAGTTAGAAAATATTATTTTGCATTATTTTCTTTAAAACTTATAGTTTTTGTGTTATTAATTGTCAAAGTCATGAAAGTGTGCATCTCTATTTTAATAATCTAATTTTAGTATTTGGACAGAGCAGATTAAATGACAAGTGCTGTTCTAACAGGGTCCTTTAACTAATTTAATCCAGGGATTAAACTTTCACGTGATTAAATTTGGACTTAGAAAAATTTCTTTCAAAAGATGTAGGGCGGTTCCTGCATTGTTTATCTACTGGCAAGTGATAATCATAGAATTAGACTTAAAAATAAAAATATAGATTATCAAAGTAATGAGGGTGGGGGAACTTTCGCGTCGTCTAATAAGTTCAGAAAAATTGGTTAACAATAATTACTATAGCAGTTACTGACATCTAACTGATAAACGTCGGAAGCTTACTGGGACCTCTGGTACTTTGTGATGAATTTATGCCAAATTTATCATCAAAGATGTAATTATTTCACCTAACCTACAAATTTTTATGACTAGAACTATCCAGATGCGGAATTGAACTTGATAAGATCTGTTTTATATACAGGGTACGTCAAAAACGTATTTTAAAAAACATATGAAGCGAGCATAAATATTATAACCTCGTTCATTTTGAGGAACCCTGTATATAGAAGGAAATAAAAATAATAGAAAAGTTATTACAAACCCTGTACATAAAATGTTAATTAGCCTTACAATAGAATATCCATTGATTAATGGAAATACAGAGGAAGCACATAATAAGAGGGTACATTCACATGTCTGTCGTGAAAACATTTTTTTCAACACATAAAGATATGATTATTTTAAATAGGTGCATGTGTGATATCACAATAGGTTTACATTAATTAAGTAACGCAGAGAATTCCAACATTTCGTAACGAACACTACATAATCCCCCTTAGTTGGAAACCCTGCTTTAATGTAACAAAAACTACAGCAATCACAACAAATTTGGATAGGTTTGTGGGTCAATATAACATTTAAAAAAATATAGCTACCATTCAGACTCGAACCCACTCAGCAAAGAAGTTTTAAAACGTAGTATAAACAGTGGCGTGCATGAAAAACAAAAAATTGTCGCGATTGCTGTAATCTACACAGCAAATTTATTTTCGAACTACACCTAAAATTTGAAGTCTTTGAGAATTAAGTTTGTTGTCTTAACATGTTTTATTTAAAATTCAGTCCAATTTATTTACATTAAAGTTTTTTTCACATTTACACTCGAAAAATTGTTAAACGTTCAAAAATTAGTTAAAAGGGTAAAATGTTTGTTCACGTAATGGCGCGTAACTATCGTTAAGCTTGCGTGTGTCCGGGCATGTAACCTAAATTTTTGCGTTGTAAAAATAAATGTATTTCGGCAAATCGCGGACGATCCGACGCGTTTCGTTTCCAACATTCGCCCATTAGGTCGTAGATTTCTCTCGGACACATGGGCGGTCTGGGTAGGTACCTCTGGCAGCCGTCGTTTTGGTACCAATGGTTACTATTTTCTACTACTTGTTCACTAGTCAGTTCGGCGTAAGGTTGTTGCGTACACAACATTATTATTTCCCACAATGTGATGGCGAATGCCCATACGTCACTCTTTGTCGTTTGTTTCCCCTAAAAAAAATTACAAAAGTTAACAGGTACCGTTTATTGGACGTCGTGGAAGACAGCAACAGATTCAGTTTCAAGAAATACATTTTTACAGTTGACAGAAAAATACTGACGGTTCTTCAGTATATTTTACTTTTTAACATCTCTTCAGCACAAAAATTGGTATTCTTATAGGTAGTAAGGAATTGCGTCATCTGATTGCAATGATTTATTCATATTAGCGCGTAGGCGTTGAATGTCCGCCGGCGCTATTTCATATGTGCTCCTTATTTCTACAACCAATGCTATCTTTCGTAATGCGGTACATTAACAGACCCTCAAATTTATTTTAATTTTTGCAGCCTCACAGAAAGCAAATAGAAGCTCATTGAAGCTCAAATAATGTTCTGTCAATTGACATCAACTTTACATAAAAATTCAAATTGGAAAGGAAAATAGAAAAACATGTCTCCAATTCCCCCTCCCCCCGCAAGATTTCGCGGATAAGTCCGCCACTTTTAAGGCTTAAACGAAAAAAATTTAACTTCATTCAAGCTCAAACGATGATCCACCGATTGACAAGTGGTGGAGAATATCTGCCTCTCTCCAAAGTTAAGGGGAGGGAAATGGCGCCGACGAATGAATGATGATCGGGAATGTACGGTTGTCTATGCAATAACCGAAATGATACAAGATATGGAAAACGTAAATAAGGTACGGGGAGTCGGATTCCCGAGTACCGATCGGATTAGGGGGATACAGCAGCTGGCCCCTTCCAAACGTCATTAAGCGACTGCTCCCAGGTGGTTGACTAGGCCGGGACGTACTCTACAACTACTGGACAGGATATAGGAGGAAAGGATATAGTACGGAATTAAGACACGGCTGAAGGGGGACTAAAGAAGAAGAAGCCCCTGGAAACTAAAAAACTCCTATATCAGAAAAGATTGACCCACCAATGCCACACTTTGGAAGAACCAATTTGCAAAATGCTATGTGACATGGTTTCAGGTTTTGTGAATATAATCATATCAAATTTAAAAATAATTATTTTAATTTAGTTTCCGGTATGCATTTTTTTTTTAAATCAAATTCAAGGTGTTTGCACTTGCTAGTTTCATGCAGCAAAATTTTCTTGGTATTAAGATTACATCAGTTTCGTGACTGTGGGACCGTAATTATGTATGTTGACCTCACGAGATGCATGCAATCCACTAGCTAAATTAGTTTACACTGGGACCTTCTTGAAGTCCAGCTGAGCTCCGCATGGATGGCCTTTTCGGCACCATACGTAAAACATGTAAAGACGCTACCGATTTATAACGCTACTGAATTGAGTCAACCCCGATTTTGACGTTCAAGTTAAGTTTTTGGTTCTATCGAATTAGGAAGTAAAAATGGTTAGGATTGGTAAATACAGTATTGAAACCACTTGAGGGGCCTTCATCTCGCTGATGAAGTGAATTACGTATCGTAATATATCAGTTTTCAATCTCCCAATTGGGAGATATATAATCTCCAAATAATAAGGAGGTTCATAAAAGTCAACGTGTAATTTACCTGGAACAGTATTTCCAAAATCTTCCGATGGAAGGAATTTACGACTACATCCAACAGTTAACCGATTTACCACACCCAAAATTCATGTATTAATCAACCGATTTGACTGAGAGGAAAGACACCGCTTGACTACATCCCATGTATTTCGTTTCAATAAGTATTTTGAATCATGTAATTAAGTTAACTACATTTAGTGAGGTTATACCAAATCATTGTAATATTACTTTGTAATTCGTGAACCATTATTTTTACGTATTATATTCCATTTGTTATTTTAAATTGTGATTTTATTGATTTGTGTGTTATTTTCTTGTGTTACTAGAAGATTCAGCGTAAAGCCGGGTGTAATCTTCCTACGTTTTTTTGTGAAGGTAGGTTTTCGACGGTCTGTTCTCGTCCGAACCATTTGTACCTTATCGACTAATAACAGTGGCGCCCTTAACCATTTCCGACTATCGAAGCGACACGCACGCTAAATTTCCAGTATGAACCACCCCGCCCGCTGCCGCGAAGCCGGCACTTTGTTTTGTACGGAGATATGCGTTTTTCGTGCCGTTTAAGCCCATAACTGACGTCAGACATCAAGTTATTCCTTGTCGAAAAGTGTCAAAACTCTTATGGCTAACACTCTGGCAAAAATTAAAATGGCAACAATGTAGGAAAAAGATAAATAAAGCAGACTTCTAATCCTGGTATCCATATAGAAACGACAGAGGAAATTACTCCTCTGATGAGGAAAGTTATCAACACCTTAAAAGACTAGAAGACAATGTTGCAGGAGGTTTCCACCCAGGTTAAGAACTGTGCATCAGTTCTTAACCTGGAACATGGACCTGGACGTGGAAAGGGAAATAAAAGGAACGGCAAAAAATATTCAGTATATGAATGAGACGACAGAGATCCTCTAAGGGCCCCTCAATACGTTGCCCGAAAGACAGTTTGAGGCTCCGATCCCTCTGGATCAGGTGTACCAATTGCAAGGCCTTTGCAAGTGTTTAGTAGATGTGACAAAGTTGCAGCTCATCAGCTGCTGGAGTGAGCCAGAGTCGTCGTAAGTTTTCAGGGTCCGGAACTTGCTCGGATTCTGCCCCCGATGCTGGAGTAGGGTATCTGCTACAAAGCTGCAATGGAACCAAGGACGACGAAGGTCTGAGAAGCGGAAAATTCAGTCATAAAATCACCGGTTGCACAGAAATGTTTTGACTGTGGAGGCGGACACCGCGCAAACAGCCAGACATGTAAGCGCTTAACAGGAGCCAGGGACCGATGAGTACCACAATGCAGGTGCGGTATTTTCACGCATGTCAAAAGGAAAAAGCTGCAAGTATACCAACAAGAGGTAATAACGGTGGCAGGCAGGATCAGTATTCCTTGCCTTACCGTGTAAATAGAGATCTCAAAATATCTCATTTAGTTGTCGTGTAGTTCTTAAGGTATTTGCATGAAAGGCCATTTTGGGGAAACAGTTAAAAGCGCGCACAATAGGTTAGATGGTGATAAGCTATTGCCAACCAAGTCCTTGTTCATGTTAAGTTGTCACCAGCGTCTTGACTGTCACCAACAACTGCGAGTATTTATATTATTTGACCAGTGAAGGTCAATCGTTTTCAATTAACCTGGTGAGGTTATCTTCCTGCAGTCACGGAATTTTGGAACAGCAAAATTTTCTGCGTGGGTGAGATTTGACCAGGTTTGTCTTCTCATTAGAGACAGTGTAGTCAAATTTCGTATCATATATCATCTTCATGCTTTAAACATTTGTTTGTTGAGTTACTCCAGGTCTATTTATCTTTATATGGTATATTTGTTTCGGAATGCGTTTTATCCCCATTCTTTCCAGATGTTCCTTGCAGGCATTCTCAGAAAGATTTGTATATTGCTTCGCAAAGCCGCAAGAAAATAAAGAAGAGATGACTCAAACTCTATTATTCGAAGAAAAAATAACCATTGTTCATGGAAAGTTGGGTAACAATGAAGAGGAAGAGTGGCCTATCCTGCGCTTAGGAAGTGGATTGTCAAAAGATGATGGAAGCCGACCGTGAACATATGAGACTATAGAAGTCACATGGAGTAGGAACAGTCTACGAAACCAACGAGGAAAAATTAGAGAGGCTCAAAATCAAGCTAGAGGAAGAAAAAATGGAAGAAGAGCCCGATCCCCCAAAAATAAGGATCAACAAAATTGTGATGAAAAGGATATGTGCCTATTATGACTGCTCTACCTCAGCAAGCGAGGACGGAAAGTCGTTTACTACGTCATAAGAAGTGAAGACTTCATGGCGAGGGTAAAACGCTCATGGGTACATGGGTTGGGGAAGTAATCCTTCTCCTACTGAACAATCATGATAAGGGACGCAACATATGATTAACAAACAGATCAAACGAAAGTAAGCTGGCAAACTCCAAGATAAAGTGAAGCAACCAAGAAACAGTTGAAAGGCAGGGATAATTCCTAATGCCAGCCTCAATTGGAAACAAATGAACGTGAAAAATGAAATGAGATGGTGATCCCCGCTGTCATTGGGGAGAGGGTTTCAGTTAATAAGAATCCAACACTACTACCCCAGATTGCAGTGGTGCCTTTTAAAGATTTCTTGCTCCCCAAGAAAAAAATAAAACATAAACAAGATCTACTTTTCTTACCCCCAGTAAAAATGTTGATTTGTGGACAAACTTTAAGGGTGCTAGCTGTAATATTTGAGAGCAAAACTGAAGCCTATTTCGAAGTTTTTTCAATTTATTTTGGGATTAATTTTGAAGACAGCTTTTATCATTTAATCGTTACAAAATGAAGTTTAATTAAAAGGACTGTGATAATTCACGGCAACCTTCAGTTTTATTTCTTAATAAAAATCCCGAAAAACGTATTTCAGCCAATAAAAAACCGTCAGTATTAATTGTTTGTTCAACTGTAAAAATGCATGACTTGAATCTGAATCTATGCTGTCTTCCACGACGTGTTCATGTATTATATTTGGGTATACTTACAAGTAACAGACTCTCCCAAGACATCCATCTGATGGGTAGTTTTGCTTTGGTATCACTAATGTAGTAATCCTGTTCGTAGCGACTACAGTACATCGCATGGTCTGATATTTTTACAGTAAACGCCTTATCAATAACGCAATTTCTGAAACACAAAAAAATATTATTTTTGCTTTACAGCGTTTTCATGACTTACCTTGCTGCTAAATCCCTATGAACTAAATCTAACGATTCCAAATACTTCATACCCGACGAAATTTGAGTAGCAATGTATATTAAACATCCATAACTGAAATAAAAGCAAAAGTTAGTAGTGCAAAATATTTGCTGACAAAGGAAGGTCTGAATTTTTAAAAAGTGAAATTGTCGCGTCAAGAATGGAAGAATTGATGCTGGGTGCTAGACGAGGTTTAAATGCGCGTACTCCGATAGATATTAAATTGAAATCTCTCTTATAACGCATACTTCAAAAAACATTTTCCTTTGAAATAAACATGAAAGGGACGCGCAATTTTTGTGCATCAAACGTCACGCAGTTTGGAAGCTCAATTTACTTCTCTTTTGCAAATATGACGATGGAATTGTTAAAAAGTACATTTCCTAGTCGCAGTTCGTGAGTTAATTCGACTACTTATTGTTAGTGAATAATAACGACGTTACTAGAATTTCATGTTTTATTACTGATAACGTCGAACGTATTTATAGGATCACGTTTGTTAATTTCCGCAGGGTTAAACACCTTTATAATGGTATTATTGAGTCAAGTAACGATTAATGACGCGATTGTGGGTGGATGTTATTATCAAAATTGGATTAGATTAAATAAGGGAAAGTTGGCGCAGTCGAACTTTTTTCAGAATGTGCAAAAATGTATTTCGGTAATTAACAAATTAGAGTTACATTATAGGAAAGGTTGAATCGCAATTGGAAAAATATTCGTCCGCATTGGAAACTAAACTATTTTTGTTGTCAATATGCTGGCTGCCTCTATGTGAAAGTTCCGTTTTCAGTTGAAGAGGAAATTATAGTGACTGAAATCGATTAAAGTCGAAGCAAAACATGCATCACCATTTCGACGTTTCTCATCTCGGGAAATAACCACAGATTGCGGGTACATAAACTTTATTTGGAACATAGAGCGAAGCGAATTTTCACAGTAAAGGGTGAAGCTCGTAAATATATATACGAATACGAATTTTAATTTTTTATTTTTTTAAGCACACAGTTGTTATAAATTTTATTTTACATTATTTAATTTGCTAAATTTACATTTTTGTTTTACTGGTTTTTTTGTTTCGGATATCAAAATATAAAATTTGTAATGAATTGCAGAAGAGTTGTTTGTATTTCTCTTACAAAAGCATATTCCATAATTAATGCTAAAAAAAGTCCAAACGTTTATTAAATTTATAATTACGAATGCATGAAATGTAAATTAGACAGTTCTAGACAAAACTAATTTTAAGTTAATTACAGTGGCAAAATTCCGAATGTTTGATGGAAACATACACAACGAAAAACTAAACTAGCTATAAAAATAATGGAAAGAATATAAACCCGACTTGCCGCTTTTATGCGAGCCCGGTGCCCGTCGACTTAACATTTTAAACTTTATTATTTCTGGGTATTGTTTCACCATGTTCGACAAAAGCATTAAACTCGGAATCAAAGCAGCATCGGGCGCAATAACCAAGTTATACCCGCTCCTAGGTCCATCCCGTCAGATCCCCACCCCCAAAACTTACTAATCAAGCATCCACTCTCAAAAATATCCACATGTGATTAAAAAGAGGCATCATTGTACATAAGTTTATTAAAAATAGCCGTCACTCTTTCATTACGAACAATTCCTGTCGATGCTCGTTAAGAATCAAATATCTTTCTATAGATATTTCCTTACAGAAGTCGAACCCGTTAATCTTACCACGAGAATCTCATACATACAAAATGGTTTTAAATTATCACACAATAATTTTAGCTTTAAAAAATTTAAATTTTTCCGTATTTGCCTATGTAAATCGTTCTTTTAGCGACGTTGGTGACCCACTATAATTCTTAGGTAAATTAAATTGAAAGCAACTACAGCACACAAACTGACAAGAAGAAGAATAAGAGAATTTATAAACAAAGAAAATCCATGTAAAACAATGCGGTTAGAGGGTGGGGGTGTATAATATGCAATTGGGGGAGAAGCCGGCGAGGGATTTTAGGGGATCCATTTGGACACCCAAATGCACAAGTTTGTTACATTTCAGATTACCTGGATGTTTTTTTTCGTCTTCGTTATGAACACATTCGAAACTGAAGGATTTTTTGTAAATTGATTGCAAAGAAATGAAAGGAAGTCTAGAACATTTTGGTTTCCTGAATGTTTATTACTGATTTCTGCAAATCAGAAAGAGACACGGAGAATCTTTATCACGATTTAGTAAGATTAACATTATATTCCTAATGGATTCATAATAGTCGCTTTAACGTGCAAATTTAAATGTAAGAAATAAACATGCTACTCAAACTCGATTAAGATGAATTTGAAAAGCCAAGTTTTAAAATGGTTAAGGGGATTGATAAATGTTCAGGACAAGGGCAGTAACACTTCCACTAAAAAGAATAAATAATTATCTTCCAGCTATAAGAAATTAGTAGTCTCCTTGTTAATTAAATTAGAAACATGACAGTCTTGTTAGTTAACAATATTGACAAAATATTGCTAATAATTGATATTTTAAGATTAAATTGTTATTTACATAGTACGTGAATATCGCATTATAGTTGCAATATAAACTTAAATTATTAAGCCTAATCATTTTTCAATATTTTGTCAATATTGTTAACTAACAACACTTTCGTAAATAGAACGGAATACCTACTATTGCCTTTAATCAAGAGTGCCTGAACAGCAATATACAAATTACTACTACTATTACAAATTTAGGAAGTCATTATAACAATTAAGTAACCAAAAAAATTGGAGCCAATTAATATTTCACACAATCAATATAAATTTCATAATTAGAACAAATATTAATAAATTATACTTATGTGCTTATAATTAATAAATTCTGTTAAAATAAACTTATTTACCCTAATTTGGACAAAATTTCAGTAGATTTAACAACATTTTTTGTGCTCCTTATTGAAACTAAAGTTTTTTTCTTCGGCCAGCGCTTCGGCAAATAATATTCGTAATGAAAAATTTTTTAACCGCATTATTACATTTCCAATTAAAAATTTCAGTTGATTTAACAAATTTTTTTGTGCTCCTTATTGAAACTAAAGTTTTTTTCTTCGGCTAGCGCTTCCGCAAATAATATTCGTAATGAAAATTTTTTTAACCGTATTATTACATTTCCAATTATTGTGAAAGTATTTTGCATCTAGAAATGTTCAATAATGTATTGACTTCTAGCTTGTTTATGAATTTATAGCATTACTGGGCCGACCAGGAAAAAGTGAAGTGCAGTAATTACTAATTACGAACTGATATTGCTTTAATGTAAGGTATATAATGTTTATTAGTAATCCATTATTGAAAACTAATTTGCTTCGTTATAATATAGGAATATGTGGCTATACCTCGATATTTTTGTTTTTGAACTCGAAACTCGAGTATTTACAAATTCCATTTTTGCTTTTTCCAAGTTTTAAAAGCATTAAAAGTAATAAATTCCATAAGCTATTTTAGGCATCGGTATTCGGTGAACTTTTTCATGAATATTTCAGAAACAAAGCGTTACGAATTATAAGTATTTCTCTACATTAAGAAAAAAATAACCAACGAAGCCTGTCGAAAAATAGATCGAATTGCAAAAAATCCGGAAAACATAAAATTTTGCAGGCATTTGTATGTGCCCTAAAAAACCCTATTAAATTTCCTTAAAATTCCATTACGGCTTCTTTCCTAATTTGGAATTTGATCTTAACGTAGTTTCTCGCGAATAACTCGCTTAATTTTAACTTCACGGAAAATTTGCATTAGCTCAAAATTGAAGAGTAAACATTTGCCTACCTTATACTCGTAAATCGTCAAATAAAAATTCAGTCCAGAAAGCCAAAATGCGCCTTATTGGAAAAAAGTTTTTGAAAAATTCATATTTCGGATAAAATATTCCAACATGTCATCATGTAACCTGGAGAGACGTCGCTAACGTTTGGAATCAGACATGGCACCCTAAAGTGCACATTACACGCGGCCTTTTTCTCATGCGATCGGTTGCAGCAACCATCGCAGCAGCCGAAAGCCTCGTGTAAACAGCTAATCGCATAGGCAACCCATTCAGCAATTGATTGCAATGCGTTGTAAGATCGCATGGTTATAAAATAGAACTCGTTCTATTTTGTATGCGATTTCTCATGCGATCTAGTGATTTCTATCAACATTTGATGTTATTGAAGTTATAAAAATAGATAAAATTGACGTAAAAATATTGTACTTTTATGTTGTGTGGTTAAATTTGTTAATTTTTTTTTGTGAGTTAAAATTTGTGATAAATTGTTAAAATACGAAAATCGCATCACGGCTATGCATCGCATAGCCTTGAGTGCACATTGTGCATTCGGTTGCAGGTGCATTCGGCTGCTGCGATGGTTGCGGCGATCATCGCATGAGAAAAAGGCCGCGTGTAATGTGCACTTAAGAAGATGTGTTATGAACAAATCAAATTTACAGTTCCATAACACACCAAATAATTTCTTTAATAATTGTAAACACGATCGATAACCAATTTATAATTAACAAATAAAATTTAATTGAAATTAATTTTGGTCACAATTTCTGAGTGAGGCCCTCCCTAAAATTAACAGAGGACGACGATTTCAATCGTTTACGGAAGAATGGATCTCGGACGGACGAGGGGGGCGGAAGTTCAGTGAAAAGAAACGGAATTTTTATTAGGAAATAAATAAAGATTTGTCTATAGATAAATTTGTATTTGTAGCTGTGAAAAGATGTGTCGCCAAACCGAAGACATCACTTTCAAGAAGCTGGGGCTCATCAGTGGGAATTCATGTCGATAAGTATCCAAAACAAAAGTATCTCGGGAAGGAACGGAAATGAGAGCGCCTTACCAAACCAAAGACACTGTACGAAGGAAATACGCCTTGCGGATCAAAGATATATAGTAAGTCGGGATACCTTGCTCCCCGAAAAAATCTCGGGGAGTTTAGATGTAGGAAACATGTAGGAAATTTGAGACACCTTTCCAACCAAAAATATCTCAGGAAAAGATGAATGAGGTGAAAGCGCCTTGCGAACCGAAAACATTCTTATAAGAAAGTATGCCTTGCGAACCGAAAACGTGCATCTAACCTTATTTTGTGTAATTTAAAGTTATTAAATTGGTATTAAGGTAATCTAATTTCTACAGTTTGTTGTCTCTAAAGTTTCCCAATCAGTTTACCAGCTAATATTTATATCGACTTAAATTTGTCCACGAAATTAGCAGGGAAGATTTAAATAAAAATATTTATTATATTACAAGTAGTATTATTTAATACCCCCGATACCCCGGTTTTAAATCTTGTTTTCTAAATACAGTGGACTACTTTGTACTTATATCTCGTTTTATGAGCAGCTTAAAAGAATTCACATAGATAATAATTAATAGAAAGTTTACAAAGTGTCTTACCTATGAACTACGATTCCACAGACCGGGGGGTCTGGGGAGTATGGAATACCCCCCAGGTATACATAAATAATTATAAACGAAAAATTTACAATTTTACGGTCTTCATCAGTATCATGCTATTAAGAGAATATATTTTTAAAAACATGCAAAAATATATTACTACAGAATAAACGAAAAATCTAACATGTGTACCTGGGGGGTATTCCATACCCCCCAGACCCCCCGTGGGTGTTAAGGTTTAGTTAAAATTTCTTCAAATTGTTGACTATATTGACTATATTAAAACATTCCCGTATTCACTTCACGGGAAAACAAATATAATTTTAGATACCTTGTTATAAATAATTTATTTATTTTATTTGTAGACCATTCGACAAGAACTTTATAAATAGTAGAAATCACGAAATGAATAAATAATGGTAAATGCATACCAAACGCTGTGAATGTTTAAAGCGTGCAACCGAACATTTATTACCAAGATCTTTTCTATAGACAATAATTGAGTTTTTTTCAATTTCAATTATTTTATATTTTGCTTAAAAATGAACCTAAACCGAGGGAAATAAACGAATATTCGTATAGCTCGTATATTTGAGTAAAAATATTATATTATTTTATTGCATCAATGGTGTAGCAATCGTTGCCTTTAAACTCCTAGCTCCGAGTCAAGTTCGAACTATAAGTTGGACAGTTCCATATTTGCGGTATAAAAATATTTAACTGAGATCTCCTTCGTTATCTGTCTAACAATAACGCGCATGAACGGATTAACAAGAATCTCCTTGGTTATCCGGCTATCAGTGACGCGCAGTTTATCAGAAATTTTAAGTCTATTTGCAATATAAACTGCTTTAGGGTAGATGTAAACTACCCCAATATGCCCAGTAGCTAGAAAAATTTGCCTACTCCCTTCTGAGCAAAAAATTCAACAGTAATTTCATAATATGTAATCCAATATATTATAAACCAATTTAAACGTTATTAATATAAGGAAGGGAAGTTGACATACGAGATTAAAAAAGAAAATTCCAATTTATCTTTAAAAGAACTAACAATTTTTTTAAAGTTTCTTCTTCTTCTTCAAGTGCCGTGCCTGATATCAGACGTAGGCGACCTCTCTCCTTTTTTTTTAAATTTTTAAAGTTTAATTAAGTTATTTTTTTTAAATCACGGCGAAGCTGCAATTTTTGACTCCTCTCTCCCCTAACGCCACTAATCATCACACAGGTTTAACCGGCCCCCTCTCCACATGTGATAAAATTTTATAGTTTTGCGGTAATGTAAACAAGAATTTATTTTTTAATCGAATTTCATATTAATAGCGTCACAAATAACTTCGGCAATTTACGTTAAATTATTAAATGGACAAAGTTCAAATGTTTGGAATCGCACAAAACTTATCCTTTTTTCGATGGTATATTTTTTCGATTTGATTTGAATAAAAATGTGTTAAGATTCTAAAATTTTGATTGGAAATATCACAAACAGGGAGACGTGAATCTTGTATGCAGACGACTTGGTTGTGGATTACCTATGTTGACAATTTCTATGGAAAACTTATTGTTCACGTCGTATTGTAAGTTCGTCAATTTTATTTATGTAGCCGCAGTTGTTGGGTTAGGATAATCACTTTCTAGAAATGAAGATATCAGAGAGGAAACTGCAGATCTTTTCGGTAAAAGACAAGGTTTATGATTATAAACGCCAATGGAAGGAACATGTGCAAAGGATGGAAGAACAGCGTTTGCCAAAAAGTACCATGAAGTATTATCCGAGTGGGAGAAGAGACGTTGGACGTCCAAGGAAGAGATGGGCTGATTAGAAATCGGAACAGGCCTAAGGTCTACACCGTGAATCAGACGACGACGACTATCTAGTACACCCATCCAGAATCTGATATCATTATTAATTGGAATCGCACCCGCGATATTTTAGTTGGGTTTTGTGACTGCTCATTCAAATGGCTTTAACATTTTTAGTCAATAATATCTGGTTATGTTAAAATCGAGCGACTTAGATTAATTTATAAATGTGTACTCAGGTTCGATTACAACACTGTGACTTACTTTGCGGTAAGAATTTGGGAAATACGAATATGATGTAAGGGTCTGAATTTCCCGCTACAATGTTTGGTTGTTTGAGATTTTAAGTGGGAGGTCATCAACAGCTGTGTTTATGGGTTAGAGAAATTTGTAGGTTACGGCATCAAACGAGATTATTTGGTTTTAATCACCAACCACCGAGAGTGGGAGAAAGTTCGTTTTGCTGTTGTTATGTTGTCATCACAACTTTTCTTGTCTGGCTGTTCTGTTGTCATGACAACTTGGTGGGCCTGGTTATCAAAATACAATCGATTACAATGTAAGTGTCAAAATTAATCATGTAGTGTTGCCTCAATTCCAGTAGCGTTACTACACACTACGTCTCCAAAGTAATTAAATTAATTTTGCGCACAATCGTTACATTTTTTAGTAACTCTATGGCCGCCATAAAATATTGTTGTTTAATTGAAAATTTAATAGAAACGGAATTTTGTTATATTATAAGAACATTTGCGAACTGCTTAAGCCTGAGGCACTTTTAATTTTGTTCAAAAAATGTGAAAATTTGATCCATGGGTCAAAAAGCAAACCGCAGGCATTATGTTGATAAACATCAAAGGTAAAGAATGTCTTCCAAGTCAATTTTACGATAAAGAGGTTGCATTGGATACCAAAAACCAAAATGATTTCAATTTTCTCGAACCCGCAGGCAAAATTTTTACAAGATCTTACAGTTTCGTATTTTTGTGCCAATGACTTCTTTGCAAGTTTGAAACTTTTTGTAGCATTATTTCAAGCAGCCCAGTCCGGCTCTGATTATCTAAATGTCGACCCAATTAGTGGATTACATTGTTTTCGGTTGAAAAGCTTTCTTTTACAAATGCTATGTAAAATGTTAATTAGTCTTGTTAAAATTTAGTTTCTCTTTTAATTAAATAAATAATAAAAAGGATTTCGTTATTTCGTGTGTATAGTACGTAGATGTGTACAAACTTTCTTTTAAACAATTTATAAAGTTCTTATGTTGAGTATACAACAACAGACAAAAATTCTATTATGATTTTAGACTGGGATTTTATCCAGTTATAAAAATTTCATATTGTGCTTGAGGGTGGTTTTCATACAGCTTTTCAACGACCAACGAATAAACCGCGTTAGTAATAAAGACCGCATCCATAACGATAAAATACGACCCATTCCATAATATAATATAAACCATTTTATGTACTTTTAGTTATAATATAAAATAACGTAAGCATAAATATGAAATTTAAATCATTTTGCAAGGTTTTCTCATAACTTTCCATCAACATTTATAAACTAATAGTTTGGTTCTGTTTCGTAATAAACTTTCGGTGCTTTTCTTTCTCTTACAGTTAATTAACAATAAATCGTATTCATTGAGAAAAATGAGATTCGAACCTACGATATACAGAATTTGTACGATATAACCGCTAGGCCAGCACGGAGCACCCTATACAAATATTACGCTTCCAAAATATCCTTTAATTACGTAAATGACACCGGAATGTGTATGAAACCTTTTCTAAATTAATGAAAATTTAATTAAATAGTCTTCATACGATGATGACATTCGGATAATGTAACAAAGTACGACTGTTAGTAAAAACTTCTAAATTATGATACAACAAGCAAACATTAGAGTTTTTTAGAGCGCATTAAGCATAAATGTGAAATTAAAAACAATTAGGCACTTTTTTAAATTAACAAAAAATAGGAACATGTTGGGCTGTCTTACTGATCAGTATTAATTTGCTAATCCAAAAAATAACAATTTTTGCCTAATTAAATTGGGACACAATTTATGATATTAAATGACGTTTTAAGTCATACATTACAATTTAAATTGAGATGAACGAGCGATAATTGCGTTATTACGTGATCGAAAATTTTTTGTGCCTGTCTTATTAGCGTCGAATGTGATCGTGCTTTTTCGAATTAAAATACATTTTTGAGTAATTTATAAAGTGGAAGCATTAGTATAATTTTCTTGTAAATTAAAATGATTAATTGTCACACCGTTTGTGTAAAATGTCCCTTAGTAATGACATATTGTGTTTTAACGTGTAAAATTAATATGCTGCTCTGTGCAAGTTTAGTTATGCACAATTTATCTTGACGTTGTGCTAAAGTGGATTATAATACGCCTCTGGATATGTTCCATTAAAATGTATATCTGATGCACATAGTAGTCGTTAACAGTCAATCAGCGCAGGGTAAAAATATTTTCCTCGATTTGGATTCGAGCTCTACACCTGTTTCAAAAGTAATTTAAAAAACATCCACTGCTGTTCAGAAATCGTGAATTGTAATTTAGATTTGTCAATTGATATTCTGAAGTCGTCAATCGCAATTCAGATTTGTCAATTGATATTCTGAAGGCGTTAATTGTAATTCAGATTTGTCAATTGATATTCATAAGCCGTCAATTTCAATTTGGAAACCGACAAATGAAAATAAGAAAGCACTGAAGGAAATTTAGAAAGCGTCATATAAAAATTAGAAAGCACTAAATGACATTCAGAAAGCGTCAAATGTCCAGCTCAATAAAAGCATCAGTTGGTTTTTTTCTGAAAATTTGAATGGAATTATTCTCAATATCGAAATTCCACTCTAATAAATTTCAAATGTTCTACCTCATCATTTTCCTTGCAGCGCCCAATTTTAAAATCCAATGTTCTTAATTCTTGAATCATCCATAATATAATCTAATTCCATATTTCAATTCCAATTCACCAGCTCAATACAACCTTGCATAATTTTCTTGTTTTCCGTGTTATTTTTCTTGTTTTCCAAACTTTTGTGAAATTCCAAATATTCCGTACGTGCTAGAATTTTATTTGTTTTTCTTGCTCGATAATTAAAGTCACTTTGACCGCTTACTTCATTATTCACGCTTTGGTGATTCAAAGTTTGACCGACTCACTTTCGTGGTCGAGCGTCCACTCTAAACTTTGATCTAAACTCTACGATGGTCAAACGTGGACTTTCTTTTAGGCTTCTATACAAAGTATATCAAGAAGCCTTATGATCTGGCTCCGTGTCTGTCCGTCCGTCCGTCTGTCCGTCCGTCCGCATAATTCAAAATCATACAGAGCGTTTCAAATCGTGTTGAAAATACTCAGTGTGTATAGAGGTCTAAGAACTGGGTACCCAGTGCGCTATTAGGCTTCTATACAAAGTATAGCAAGAAGCCTTACGATCTGGCTCCGTCTCCGTCTGTCCGCATAATTCAAATTCATTCAGAGCGCTCCAAATTGTGTTGGGAAACACTCTGAAAATGAGTAGATATGTGAAGAAGGTTGCTGAAATATACATAACTGAGTGGTTTACCTATATATTGTTGATCTCTTTATTTGATCCGTTGATCTATTGATCCATTGAGTTTTAGGCTTCTATACAAAGTATAACAAGAAACCTTATGATCTGGTTTCAATAATATTTTTGTCTCCTTCTCGATGTCCAAACTCAGAAAAATCAGTAAACTCACCATAATTTATTGTCACACTTGGTGATACCAATTCATAAAATTTTTGTGCACAATTTTCAAATTTCACATAAATAAAGAAAAATACAATATTCGCGGTGGGCGAATGGTTGAGCGGTTAGCATGTTAGCTTCTCATGCCGACAGTCATAGGTTCAAATCCTGTTAGGTGCTATCTATAGAAGAATTTTTCGCTCACAAAATGTCTATCTGCTGGCCACAGGCAACATTATATATGGCTCAAAAACTTCCCTGGCTGGAGAGTAGACGATGTAAAAATCGTCTATCCCCGTGGTTCGGAATCCACGTTAAGCTGTAGGTCCTCTGTGCTCGTCACACAGTTTCAACACGCAACTAGCACAGACAGGGAAATCGGAAGACGTAAAACGTTAAAAAAACCGATGCATACATACAATATCGATACCACTTACAATATGTAACGAAATTTTGCATTACGTTACTGAGAATTTTTGTTACGCCCGGTATATGTAAGTTTTATCAATTTGTTATCTGCTAGGTCACGTGAATAGCGGCCATCTTTGATCTTGATTTGACATTGGTCGAACGTCGTGTCGGCTTGTAATTCAGTCGTTTAATTTTTGAAACTGATGGAAAGAGATGCATAGGTCGTCCGAGGAAGAGATGGGTGCCGGAACAGGCAACAGAGCCTAATCCATGAAGCGAAGAAGAAGAAGAAGAAGAAGAATTTTTGAAACTGTCAAACAGCAGCAACAACAACAATACAATTTTTACAATTAATTGCATCTTTTGGGTGCAAATTAGTCAATCCGAGGTGTTCCGTGGGTGCCAATAAGCCCGGTTGTAATTCGTTGCCAGTGGAGCGGACCGTCACCATCTTCCCGTCATCATCGGTGTACCTTCACTTCAATTAAAGTAACACGCTGTTGTGTTTAGGGTGCATTTGGGGCATTGCAATAAACCCGGAAAAGCTTAAAAGGTTTGTGCCCATATATTGTCAAACACCCCAGTTATTTTTTTGTGCAACTGCCATCAGTGGTTGCAAGGTGTGATAGTGAACTGTGAATGGTACTACTCAATATTTCATTTTCACAATTATTTGTGTAATTCCTACCATCTCTTTTACTGTATCGAGTCTAGGCGATTATACAATTTTAAACTTTAACATCTTTTATTTTTATAAGCGAAATCCTCAAGGTTTCCGAATCACGACCTGCTTCCGACGTACTGAGAGCTGGCTTACACCAGAACAACGGGATACATTTACTCACGGTAAATTTACTGCCAATATTTTATTGACAGACGTGGCATTTGGAACCGTAGGCGTAGGGTCAAATCAGCCACACGGGGAAAATTGTCCACAAATTTTGGCTAATCATCAATTATTCTGATTTCATTAATTTGGTTATTTTAAAAGTTTTGTATGGCTGCAGTGACCATTAAAATTTATTTCGAAATACAATACCAAATACAACGAAATTGTGTATGTTTAAATTTTTATTTTAAAATTGACGTTTGGTTTGGTTTGTGTTCGATTTTTATTAAAACCTAATTTTCATTTGACGCTTCCTAAATTTTATTTAGTGCTTTCTAATTTTTATTTGTCGTTTTCTAAATTAAAATTGACGACGGCTTATGAATATCAATTGACAAATCTGAATTACAATTAACGACTTCAGAATATCAAGTGACAAATCTGAATAACGGTTGACGATTTCTAAATTACTGCTGAAAAAGGTGTAGTGTGCAGTGTTGTCAGACTGGGCAATTTACCGCAAATTGGGCGACTTTTGAAGATAGTTTGCGATAAAAATTTTTCAAAAACCGCAAACCGCAATTTGGGCGATTTCTGAGAAATGAAGTTGCGGTTTATTGCGATAAATAATCAACTTTGAATTTGAAAGCCGAGCATGCGCGTTGTACATTCCGTAACGCGTACAACCACTTGTACAACCAAATTGGTTATTTCCTTGAGTGCAAACCCTTAAAAAAAAGGTCATCAACCTAGGAGGCGGTGCCACTCCAAGAAATAATCCGCCCCGGGTGTCACCCATGAAGTTGATTGCATTCGATGATTACAGAAACTAACAATAAATTTCAATTTTGGCGCCACGTGATCAATTAGTTGCGCCTTTGGGCATTTTTTCGGCAACGAGTTGGCGTCTTAGATTTCTAAAATCTGACAACACTGCCAGTGTGCTGGATATAAAAATAAGGGTGCTACCAACCCTATCAATATACTGGTCGCGATAAAGAGAACTCGTCAATTTGCTACAAAGATAGCTCAGAGTGACTCGTAACCACGAGGCCGCAGGCCGAGTTGTGTTGTCTTAGAGAAATGTGCATTATTTACTTATTTTTTAAGTCGTAGTCCAACAAATTGCGAACATTACGTTTCATTTACACAAAGACAAAGTAACGGAAAATTTTCCCAAAATAATGAGGTCATGAGATTGTGTTTAATTTAAATAATTAAACATAACTAAATTTAGTATTTAGACCATCCTGTACATCGCCGTAGTAAGCTCTTCTGGCCCCTGAGGCAAATTTGAATATATGCGCCCCCCTCCCAAAAAATTGCGATCATTTTTTTTCAAAAACAATTCAAGGTTGATCATTGCGATCACCCTTGCTACGGTGCCGGCTTAGAGTAATGAAAACAAATGAATGCTTATCAGGAACTCATTTAGGCTGCCGGAACCAGGGCATTACAGGGGAGGGTAAAAATTAATTTATTGCGAAAGAAAAACTTTCACTTTTACGTCCCTCGCTATTAAGAAGAACGGTACTGGGATAGTTATGAAAAATATCACCTGCTGCCCCCCTCCCGGATTTCAGACGAAAATCGCAAAAGATTCAAAGAAAAACAATAAATTTTGATGATTCTGAATAATGGCAAGTGTAACTGGGGCGTATTCCATACCCATGTAATATCAATTATCATTGGGAACTTCTGAAGATCTTATATAAAATACGCATAGTATGTCAGAATCACCGTTTCCATGGTAACGTAACGCAATCCCCCCCCCCTGAATATGGTGATTATTTTTATCGGTAGGAATTCTTCTTTTCATTTTAAATATATGTATTTGAATAAGTATCGCGATGATAACGTGATATTTTTACCGGTTACCCAGTCAGTTAAAGGGAAATGATAAAGAACGCTCTCTTTATTTTAATTTACTCTAGATCTGAAGTAAATCCTGAAACCCTGTTTCGTTTTGTTCACCATCGATGATGAAGTGTAAATGTACGAAATTTTTATTCAAAATAAGAATTATTATTCAAAAACCTTTTTCAATTGATTGCTTTGGATTTTCCTTTTATTTCATAAATACTAAGTATGAGAAGCTTTATAGAGAATTTTGTACTCTTCAATTTTGATTTAATGATAATTTTCACTAAAAATGAAAGTAAGCGAGTTATAGTCGAAAAACTACTGTAGAGAATTAAAATTCCCACTTGCGCTATAAAAGACCAACAGGGAACTTTAGGCGATGTTGAAAATAAAATTTAAAAAAAATAAAATCAAAATTTCGAATTCAGTCATATTTGAATATATGCGCAGCCTCCAAAACATTCTTATCTTTTTGAAAATTTTAAACTATTGTTTATTGGGTTTTGCAAAGGTTTAGCGCCCCCATTGCGATGGCGCTTGAGGTAAATCCAAATTTGCAAAAAAATGCAAAGGCAAATGCCTCAGTCGCCTCACCCTTGCTACGGCTCTAATCCTGCATTTAAGAAATATTATAAAAATAAAGCATATTTGCATATTCTTCAATTAAACTGACCAAAAGAATAAGTGGGTCAATAGAATAGCAACGTTTATAGTTACAAGTGAAAACAATATTCATTTATAAATAATAAGTAGAGATGAGATTTTTAGGTCGTATAAATGTTATACCAGAGAGCGTTAAAGGGTTAATTGATACACGGCCCCGTTTCTTCTTTCTTTTTCATACAGCATAACTTTCGAACGGGGCCGTGTATCAATTAACCCTTTAATGCTCTCTGGTATAACATTTATACGACCTAAAAATCTCATCTCTAATAATAAGCAATAATTTTTGAACTGTAACAATTAAAACCAGCGCGTGTAAAAATGTGCTAACATCACATTTATATTAATATAAATACTTTGTAGAAATATAAATAAATCGAACTACCACAAGAACGTTTTGTGCGTAACTTCAGCATTTTCAAGTTATCCCAGGGGGGATTTCTTTAGATTGCGTTCCACGTATAATCGCAATGTTTGCTTTTTATGTTAAAATAAAAATTTTCTAATTTTTCTAACAACTATTAATGGCTTTTTAAAAAAATCACAATAATACCTTTCAAATTAGGTTATGTTCTATCTAGTAAATATAAGATCTATGATGGTCAAATCAAAACCGTATAATTTTCATATTTAGGAACATACAGAATTCGCAGCATTGCAAGCAGAGTTGCTGTATTTACTAAACGAGAGATCGCTGTCACCTGATTGTTCACTGTAAGACCGCCAATGTGGATATTAATAAGATATTGAAGCAGCATAGAGGAAACTTTTAGTTAAACCCTCATTCATAATACATGAAATATAATGGCATCTTTGTGTTGACTGTCGGGGTTGAAGTGCCCGGCCGAATTAACTTATTAGGCTTAAAATTTGATACAAAATCATCTCATGCCATATTATGTACTTTGGTAAAAGCCAAGATGGTCATCATAAACTGCGGCTTATGTAAGCAACGTAGTTATTTTGAATAAATTTCGTAACTTTGATATTTAACTCCATGGGCGTCGCGAAATGAGCCACAAAGGTTCCTTTTTGATTATTTAATATTGATTTTAACCTACAATTAACTGTTAGGTAAAGTGACAGTAACGTCAGTCACATTAGAGGGCAGTTAATTATCTGGAATCGTATCTAACCCTTAAAGCACAAAGAAGTCCGGTATTTACATAATATATTATTAAAAAAATCGTAAACCCCCTTTTGAAAATCTCACGCCGCACATGAAGGAGTTAATTTGTTTTGTCAAAGGTATGATATAGTACGAAACTAAGCTGGGTATCAAATATACCACATTTGAAGTCTCGAAATCCATTAGTCCTCAAAGCATCAATATCATGATGTTTATTTATATCCTGATGATGTTGTTTATATTTAGTTTTCCTTTAGAATATATTATTATTCGAGCTTATTTTGAAATTTGAAGTTTCTAACTTAATTAGATTAGCTACTAGCGTCAAGACGAACAGACAGGCAGACAGACTGATAATATATTGACACTCATCAGTACATTAATCAAGTTTGCTAGTTCCGTTTTTTTAAATTCAGTTAAAACGTGCCAGACGTTTTAAAGCTGGATATATCCAAGCTAACCGGTTTTAACAAAATTTTTAAAATAAAATACATTTTCGAGTGATTAAGCCTATTTTTAATCACTGGGAGCCTTCGTAGCTTAGTGGTAATGTATGCTTTTTTAGCACACAAATTCTTCTTCTTCTTTAAGTGCCGTGCCTGATTTCAGACGTAGGCGACCTCTCTCCTATGCATGTGTTGTGCGTTTGAAGTATTATCACATACATAGGGGACCTACTGCTTAACGCGGGCTCCGAACCGCGGGAAGTGTATACACTTCATCTCCAGAGAGGCTGTACCAGGCAGATTACACCTCGGTGGTTTGCCATTGCCTTCCGAGGGGAGACGGTCAGAATAAAGTTTTACTGAGCCCGGAGTTGAACCAGGTATTTAGCATTAGCAGCAACGCACATAACCGCTAAGCTAGCGACCGTCTCATTTAGCACACAAATAATTTACAAATAATTCACAAACTTTTTTTCGAACAGGGTAGTGGTAATTCGATTTAATGTATCTGTGGTTTTTCTTTAAATTTTTGATCCCCCCCTCAATCTTTTGTCTTATTTTTGATAATGGAATTAATCAACTTCCTTCCTCTTCAGCTAGCGTCAAGTAACACCTGCAGATTTTCTAATTAAATGCAAGATAAGTACGTGAGTAAAAGAATCCACGAGTTACCACGCTCACTAGGCTGGGTGTAAAGGCTAGCCGCCTTTAATAACATTATGGTCCATAAGACAAAGTATCGGGCTGACCTAACCGAATGTCGCCACAATTGGTGATATAAAACCAAATTAATGTGAAAATGTGAATTTTTATCAATACAAAGTCGCTGTTCTTCGTCCATAAACCCTTTTTTCAATTTCCGAACAGTCTTCCGAAATTTTTACTGTAAACTCCTTCTATATTAAGCTAAAGGGGGTTGGTGGGGCTGACATCACTGTGCCACTACCCCTCCTAACAGTTTAATGAAACAAACAGAAAAAATGGCTCGAGTTTCCAAAACTTCCGAGAAAACGAAATTTGGTCGACATATCCTCTTTAGTATTAAAATGATACTCCCCCCCTCCATATCCATAATACTTCCATATCAACTTCTTCAACAAATAATGAGTTTAGCCACCCAAAGCTGTTTTGTGCCCATAACACGCTGAACTGTATTTTTACAGAAAATTTTCATTAGACCTACATTGAAACGCGTGAAATTCCCTATAAAATAATTTTTTTTTAAATTTGACTTCATTACAGTTATTCATGATATCAAAATAATGAATGAAGCCAAGTGAAATACGATTTATTTTAAAAACTTGAAATTGGGAAAGTTTCTGAATAACTCTCATTTCGAATAAAATTTTCTTACATGACTTCTTCACCGTCTAAAGCAGTGGTTACTAAACTTTTCGAGAGGAGGGCTACATTAGGAATTAAATTAATTAAAAGCGATCTTGATTTATGTACAGTCGATAATATTTCCCAATTAATTACCGTCAAGTAATAGTTATGTAGTTCTGCGCTTCATAAACTAATCGCCTCGGCAGAGCAGTTGTTTGAGCGCGCGTATTAACAGCTACTACGCCTGGGTTCGAATCCAAGTCGAGAAACAGATTTTTCAGCATGTCATCTTGCTAAAGTTATCTTGAAACTATGTGCTTGAAAATATGAAGATCTGATTTGTAGTTATTAACTTCTAGTTTTCAAGTTTATACTTATTTTGAAACTGCATGCAGGACTATCATAATTTCAATATCTTCATTGAAATTATTTTTTTGTCACAACGTGTATGGGTCAGATAAACCTATTCCCAAAGCCGTAGTTTGAAGACCGCTGATCTAAATTGAACTCCTAAAATGTACTTTGTACTTTTTAATTTGGCCCTGATGATAATTTTTTCGTCAAAATAAAATCTCCAATTGGGCCGACAGGGAATTTTCGGGGGTAGTATTTAAATTTAAACGCAACTTCTTTGAACTACATGGTCTTAAAACTACCAATATAATATGCAGAAACACCGCCTTGATTAAATATTCCAACAAGATTACAACTTATAATAAATTATGATAATTATTCATAATTTTGCAGAAGAGTTATGTTCCCAGGAACACCGGTTATAAACCACTGGTATAGACTATAAACACAGTTTATTTCAGGTTAGAAAACGATAGAATCAGGTCATGAAGTCAAACTTGACCTATCCGGTATTAATTCTAGAGCTACGAAAAGCGGAACTACTAATGGACTTCATTAGTAAAGGATTTAAGGATCAGATAAATAATCGTATTTACTAATTCGAAGCCAAAGGCCGAGTAGTGAAAGCTCTGGATGTCGACTATAAACTGATCGTTCTCGGTCTATGACATCTATGACATACTCGTATTTGTATTTCGAGGTGGAATTCATGCCGTTGGAGAAAATTTTATATTTTTTAATTATTGGTTCAGGCAAGGGACATTTTTAGCTTGTAACAATTTGGGTAACTGGAAATTTGGTGCACATGTGTATTGGAATGCAGTGGCGTGGCGGCTGGTACGTGGAGGGCGACGGAGCGAAGCCCTTCCTAAGTAGAATAACAACTCGGAATAATGCTGTTTAATGTGAATGCACTGCTGGCACCATGGTAGTAAAAAATGTAATTTGCAAGTGCTTCTTCCCAATTATAACAAACGATATATGAGTCTCCACTGATGATTAGGTTAATTTTAAACAACCCCCCCTTTAAGGTAGAACATTCGCGACATTAAATTGAGTTAACCCCCCCCACCAATTGAAAGACACTAGCTGATTTTCGTTTTAATTTATCGCAACGTAACTCTGCATTTTCTGCTGTTCTGGAGAAAAATTAGTTTTTCATTTATTTATTCATTCATGGCTTTTCTGTTAGTGTGTGATTATGATGGTTGTGCGGCCCGAAACTTTTTCAGGTTAGTTAGAAATGGTGTTTTATAGTCGCACTGATTTGTGATTGCCCAGGTTGTGTGACCTAAAGGCCGCACTGAGGAACCAGAATATCAGCCCGGGTATTAAGCACCATTAGTACAAGCACAAATACCTAATGACAACGTCCGATTTCCTTGTAATTACGTAAAAAATTCATGACAACCCCTTTTCGGTTTGGTTTATTGCTCCACTCCCCCAATCGATTCACTTAAATAAACAAATTTTAATTTTAATTCCACCACGGTAGGTCGTCAGATTGACATGAATTTTTTTAATGCAGTAAACCGCGTAAACCTGCCCTCCAGAAAACCGCCCATTCAAACCGCTGAACGATTACTTGCCAACAACTTCAGCCTGGACCAGAAATGGGAACGGGAATGGTAAGCTAAAGCGCTACCTGAGATCCGCGATATTCTCCACACCGGACAGACGCCACCTGGTTTTGCCCTGCCGCGGAATACATGGTGCAGATTGAACAGAGTCCGCACAGGCTGTGGGGTATGTGCTGATTCCCTGTTTAAATGGGGCAAATCCGTATCAGCCGCATGCGACTGCGGCGAAGAAAGGCAAACTAGTTATACACCATCTCACCTATAACTGCGAAAGAAGATCGAGCCACTGTACAGCTGAAGACTTTTTGAGGGCCACCCCACCAGCTGTCACTTGGATTGGAAGCCTGAACATTGCAATTTGACTGTGAATTGCTGACATGTAATTACTTTTCTATTTTGTGTACACGCCATACGATAAATAAATAAATAATGCAGTAAATTTTAATTTTTAATAAACACAGTAAAATATTTAATTTCTTTCTGAATTAAACACTTCTTAATTATTTAAACTTTTTATTTTCCACACTTCTTATAAATGTATGCTTAAAAGAAATTCCAAAAATTTGAATCTATACAAAATTCTGGCGTGACCGTCAGCTTGCGGGTCATTCTGAACAAATTTTTGGCGTGTGTATGTCGGCAAAACGCCAACAGCACCCCGGATAAAATTTTAGCTAATTAGATTTTCGTTTAAGCTTTTTCAAAATGCTTTGCCGGTTTTTCTCGCAATTGAAGATTTTAGCGCCTAATTTCATTTTTACGAAAAACTACAATTGGATCGAAATTAAAGAGCAGAAAATTATCTACAAAATAGTCGCTTTAGAATGCAGTTCAGATTCCGCAGATAAACTGTAAGGAAATTTTAATCAAAATAAGAATTAGTTGAAAACTTATTTGCAGTTTTAATTTTTTACAATAAAATTTATTTTGTTTTTGTAATAAGACTCCTGACTTATTTCAATTAGGGGAAGGGGGCACCAAATTTAAAGAAAAAGGAAAAATATAAATTTCCCCTAATTTTATTTACTATTTACCCACTTAACGTTATTAGTTTCGGCCAGTTATTGCTTCCAATTTTGGATAGGAGGGCACGTGCCCTTATGCCCCCCCTTTAGGGTAAGCCCCTATTGTTAACCCTAAACATAACATAAACATCGTCTACTCAATAGGAATGACAAAATACGTTCTACTGTCCCATTTTTTGCTTCACATTCACGACATACTGAACTGTCCAAGCAGAATTTGTTTATTTAAGTGAATTTCTTGGGGGTCGGGTGGTGGGACCCCTGCGACAACAAATGCTTGAATTATTATTTTTCTTCAGTCCGAATGCCATTTTTTCAAATAACTCTCGCTCATCCCTTTTGGACTTTGGGCATCCCCCCTTTTGAAGGAAGGGTTAAGGCCATATTCTACTAAGTGGGCTTTGTGTGGGTTGGTAGGACAACAGCAAAAAGCGGCGTTATTTAAATTAGTCACGAGTGGCCACCCATCCAAGTGCATATCGCTATAACGATTTTGCATAATACCCAGAATCATTTGTATTGCGCTACGTCGCTGTACAGAATTATTCGTATGGACGTATAAATGGCCTGCATTTATCTATAACGCAAAATTCCGTTCCATCAGTGCGGCCTTCAGGCCGCACAACCTAGGTAATCACGAATCAATGTGGTCTTAAAACAGCACTTCTGCTTATCTATTTCTTCACTAGATGATACCCCGTCCGAGGACGGGCAGCTAGAAGGACGGGCAGCTACCCAAGGTCATATGGCTTTTGGATTGCACTGAGAGCTTTCCTTAATCTTCATTCAACTTAAGTTACCTTGGGTAGCTGCCCGTCCTTCTAGCTGCCCGTCCTCGGACGAGGTATCATCTAGTTTAAAATAAGTAAAAAAATTTTAAATATTGATTAAGTTTAATTTAATTTAAAAAAATATATGTAAGTTTTTTGTTTATTTATTTAATGTTGTTCTCATCTCTTATTATAAAAGGCCAAGTCCTTCCTTCCTTCTGTCTGTCCCACGGAAATACCCGAAGCAAACCGAACCGAACGCATAACGGATAATTTCATAACCAATCGGATGAACGTATCATCGTATCAACGTATCATCGGATCAACGTATCATCGGATCAACGTATCGCATGGGACCGAGCGTCAGCAGCTTGCCGCGCTTGAATTTTTTCTAAAGTTTCACGTTGTTGACGTATCGCATGGGACCGAGCGTCAGCAGCTTGCCGCGCTTGAGTTTGTTCCAAAGTTTCACGTTGTCGACGTATCGCATGAGACCGAGCGTCAGCTTGTCGATGTGATCGAAGCTGTTCTTCTGTGTTATTAGCTCTTGTACGTGCTTTTCTCTCACGATTCAATCGCCGTCGCTTTGCAGCAGGATTTTCAAAATTTTCATTATCCATTATGGAAGTTTACATAATGCTTTTTTGGAAATAGCTGTCCTATATAGACAAAATGATACGATGATACGTTGATCCGATGATACGTTGATACGATGATACGTTGATACGATGATACGTTGATCCGATGATACGTTGATCCGATGATACGTTGTGCGTTCGGTTCGGTTTGCTTCGGGTATTTCCGTGGGACAGACAGAAAGAAAGAAAGAAAGACTTGGCCTTTTATAATAAGAGATAAGGCAGCTCTTATTCGTTTATTTTTTGGTTATTGTCATATATGACAATTAATTATAAAGGAGAAAATTATTCGATATTCGATCTTGATGTGGATTCTGAATCCAAAATGGAATATTTTTAAATGCAGGTTCTACTTAATGAATATTATTATAATGCGGCCTGAATATTGTGAGATGATTACAACATCGTCGGTTGGTTGTGCACAGTCCAACTGACGTCGGATTATGTAATGTGCAGCGGCGTATTTAATAACCATGGTGCGAGCATTGCGTTCGCATTAAAAAATACTATTTCGAGTTGCTACTCTGCTTTGGGAGGGCGGCATCTCTGCGTCTGCGCCCCTAAAAAGTTTCAGCTTCCTCGAAATTTTCTTGCAAACTTTAATTATTTTTCTAGTAGAAAATATCTATTTCGAAGATAATTATTTGTTCTTTCAAGGCGATAAATTGTATCGGGGGGGGGGGGGGGATAAAATGTCCAATTGATGGTGAAGCCGACTGGAGATTTTAGAGGATTTATTTGGACACACAAATGAACGTGCTTGGCAAATATTAGCTTGCCTGGATGTTTTGTAAGTTCTGAGCAATTTCTCGAGTTCGTTATCTGGACATTCAAAAAATAAAGGATGCTTATACTCATAATAGTGAAAACAAATTTTGGAAACAGCATGATATTAAAATTTTCTCTAGTTTTTTTTCTATTCAGAAGACCTCTGGTTTCGGCCTGAACCTTAAAAAATTAAATCGGAACGAAAATGGTGAAATAGCAGCTGGAAATCAGTTGTACATATTTCAAACTGACGTTGTTTGATTTTTTATGGAAAAACAGCCGTTTTATTTGTTTTTCAAGGACTAAAGATTATAAGGAATTAAATCGAGGTTTGAGTAGAATATTGTACTTTTTTTTAAATTGATCTGAAACTCCGTTTTGTTTTAATCGCTGTAAAACCAACAGAAAATGAAATTTTGAAAAAAAAGGGTTTAAAGTATTTTGAAAGGTTAAAGTTCAATAATTCAGTAAAATTGGCCATCGACCCCTCCAATTAGTCTTTGGTTTTAGTCCAATTAGTCTAGACATGGAATTCATGTAGCTTAAAAAAATTACCGCGGACTAAAGATTTACTAACATTAATTTATGAACAAAGAATTTGATGCTCTTTCATTATTTTTCAAATATCTCGAAAATTAAGCAAGATTATGTGGAACAAAAAATTATCTACAATTATGATTGGAATAATATGTTTTTGCCAAGTTACTTGTTTAGCCTGCATGCGCCGCTCCGGCAAACTTCTAAACTCGAATCCCGAAAATGATCGATTTCGTCGTTTTCTTGATGTTGGAATTGTATTTTTTTCGGTAGTTTACAATGGAATTATAATTCCAAAAAATAAAACACAACAGAATTTTGCAACCTTTCTTGATGTATTTTATTTTGGGTCTTAGAATTCATTTTAGATAAATCTTATGATATGTATCTTACGCCCGGATTCATAGACAAGGGATACCTTACCCTTAGAACGTTCCTTGTCTTAGGTACCACTGATACTTGAGTACCTGTTGTTTGTCATAGTGATAACTTCGTGTATGTTCGGATTTAAATACTTGAGCAGGGATTTTTTGGTGACTAAAAGTTATTTCATGTTACGTGCCTGTATAAAATAATTTCATAAACGTCAGTCAATTAAAATTTGTATTTATTAACCTATTTATATTATATTTACGACATTTATAATGCCAAATGCGTTAGTTCGTGGTTTATCCGTTACTTGAAACGCCACCTTGGAAAAGGAACGGTTGTTACTTGAGTATTTGTTTTTTTCTCGTCCATTTCATAGTCGATACTTCGTGAATACTCGGGAAAGGAACCCTTACTCAGGGATATTTCGATATTTGGTAACTTTAGTGTTTCAAGTTGAATACAATTGTTTGATAAATGTCAATTTAAGGTTATGTACAATCAATTTCCGGCAAGCTTCGTTTGTTTACGTGTTCGATAGTGTTCGTTTTCGTACCAAGTTAAACGAAAATAAAAATTCAGAATAATTTTATATATAAAATTGCTTATTTATATTAAAATTATGCAAATTCTTATGCATTGAGTTATTTCAATTATTAAAACTAGTGTAAATGTAAAATATATATTATATATTAAAATAAATTTTAAAAATTAACTTGTAACATTTTTATTGCCAATCAGTATAAATAACAAATTTTCGATACATCAAACAACAATCGCAAAAAATTACCAGTAAGTGGGAAGAATTCGTTCATTATTGAAACAATAAAATCAAAATTATAATTTTTAAATACTATAAAATATATATTTTGTAACAAAAATAATGCGATGTTTGTTTGGTTTTTAGCATATTTTCCAATAATAATAATTATTAACAAGCCATTTGTACTTAGTTCGCAATTTATCCGTTACTCAAGTAACCTACTACCCATACTTGAGTTTTTCCTAATAATACCGTCCCTTGAGTAACGGTTACACGTCTATGAAATCGAAATTCGAACCTTAAGTATTGACTAGTACTCAAGGAGCGGTTTTTAATTAGTTTCTATAGCAACTGTCACTACTTTGCCAAGTAACGCCGCCCTCAAGTAACGGATTTATGACTATGAAATGCTAAAGGATCCCTTAAGGGACGACCAATACTTAAGGAACGACTATGAATCCGGGCGTTATTGAGGATAAAATTATAACTGAAAAAGACTATTGCGGTTTTTGGGTACAGGTCGGATAACTGATAAGTACGCCATTAATATGTGAAAAAACGCAAGGGTCAGTTTTAGTTAGAATTTGGTCCCCAATAACATGCATATAATAAGATTCTTCTCAAATGCATTCAACTGCTGTAAAATAGACAAAAAAGATCAAAGAATTGGTTGCACCATAAATGTATTTTTGACGTCCTCAGATAATGTGCGATTTCTTTTTGGATTTTTAACTCCATTCTAAATGGCTGAAAAAAATAACCGGCTTAAACAAGTAAGCAAAATCGACGATTTTAAGGATCCAAGTTTTGGAGTTTGACGGCGCGCACAAGCTAAACTACTGACTTGTCGTTCAATGTTGTTCAGATCATTATTGTAGATAATTTTATGCTCTACAAAAAAGATACGAATAGTTTGTTACCCTATCTTGCTTAGTTTTCGAGATATCTCAGAAAAATAAGTTTGATAAAATAAAGAATCAATTAAACTAGTACCTACTAAATTTATCCGCACTATAATAATTACAAAAATCAATTCTAGAATGAAAAGAAGCCTAACGATTAAATCCCAAAATTGGTTAAAATAAATTTGTCTGCTTTCACGAAACCATTGTAAAACTTGCTGAAAAGGTTAGGTTAGAGCTTATACGGATGAGGAAGGCTAATTGCGACGACATGGACAAGCAATAACTTGGATAGGTATAAAAAAGTGTGACGACATTCAAAAGTGATACGTTACACTGACGAGAAGTAAGAACGTGCCTACTGTTGATCCTCTTTGAAAGCATTAAAATTTCTGAGTCAAAATCTGAATAATTCATACCGAAGAGGTTAAATGAAATAATTCGACTCTAACTTTATTCATTAAAAATCAAGAAACGTTTAAACAAATTATGTCCCTTTAAGTTTCTTTAAGTATTATGAATATTAAGGCACTAATGACGTCATAAATTAAAGATTCTTTTAAGAATTTAACCCGATGAACCGTGTAACATTAATGAGGAACATTGTCTTTTTTCCTCCCTTTGCTCACTAAATTTTCTCCCTTTTGTTGCTTTCATTAAAATTGTAAACGTAAGCAATAGCATATTTTGCATTTAGTTAAATACGACGTATCCGTTTACCCTCTTGTTTATTATTCTACCTACCAATTGCAGACGATAATTCTATATAGGGCATTTACACCAAAATGACTTCGATTTAAAGGATTATTGTTTACCTACAATTTATGACCGGCTTAATATTCACGTAACAATTTAAGCATAGGATTTTATGGCATCTGCTTGTGTCGATCGATACGTAACACAAAATTTTTATAATAATTAAATTTTGTAGCTAATAGTAATAATAATAATCACTTACCTAATTGTGGGACTTTGTGAATCATCGTCTGAAACTCGTTGTGCAAGAAAGCGAGGAAGTTCTCCAGGTTCGGAGTGTTCTAAAAGGGCACACATGGGTTCATCTTGACTGCATAGTCCTACCACCCTCGCTAAATTAGGATCCCTAAGTCCCGCTAGCCAGCTGGTCTCCCGCAGGAACTCGTGCCTGCAACACGCATTTGAATCATACAACAGCTGATACCACAAGGGGCTCGTTCTGATTGGTATTTATATATGGAGATCAAGAACTTGAAGGATGCTTATTGTGATGTATGTGGATGGTAACCGAATAACTAGGATAAGAGGATTTCACGACATGTTCTTAACTCAAGCAGACATTTGATTCAATTTGATGCGCCCCGTGACTCACCCCCATCGATATGCTTTCATCAATACCTTTTTGTATCGCCACATCCTCTCCAAAGACTCTTAACAATAACGAGTTGCTTCTTATGGAAGGAAGAACCACCATTAAAATCGGGCAATCCTTCCGCTTCGCAAAGATGAACCTAAATCGAAATAAACTTCATTAGTCTTGGAAAACCGCATTGTTTGAAAATTGATCAAAATTTTAAGTCGATTGTATCGACTTGGCTCGCATTCATTCAACTAGTGCAAAGTCTGATTGCACCGATCCTTTGTGTAACGTGCTTTGAACTCGAACTCCGGAGAAAATATTTAACAGTTAAACTCGTAAGCTCCATTACGTGCCCTATTTAAAGAAACTTTAAAATCGAGTTAATCCTTTTTGTTAAACTAAACGTGAAATAGTCGTCCAACCACATAACCTCAAATAATATTTTAACGACTCGGTCATAACGATGTCGGTAGTTAACGAGTTCGGAGTTTCTTACTTACATGTATAGTATATATTATCTCAAAATGCAGATTTTATGGCTGGAGGTGAAAATTAAAATTTTAAAATTAAACTAATTTAAATGTTAAGTTTGCAGTATTATTAAATTTGACCAAGTCGCAACATAAAAGAATAAAATCTAATTTTTTTTTCAATACAGTTCCGAAAAAACCTCCCTTCAGTCAACATTGACAGAACCGAACAAAAAGACAGCATTGAAGCTTATTGAACCCTTGGGGGTGTCTTGGGGAAACCGATACGACCTACAAGCCAGTTTTCTTTGTCGTTTAGTTTTCTTAAAATGTCTAAGAATTGTTTTTTTCCTGTTTCGTCTAAACAATTTGCTCCTAAGAACTAGATACATTTCTCGACAAAAAATTTTTAATTTAAACTTAAAATATGCTTACCATTCCGAAATCGCCCTCGCCGAGCTTTTCTAAAAGTCGAAGTCTGTGACGAGGAAAATCTAATAGTTGTGCTACCCCTTCCAGGGGCGGCCCTTCGGGCAATTTAATAGGAGTGAAACGACCAGGCGTAAAATGTTGTTCTCTTCTCTCGTTCTATAACAGGAAAACGTTTTATTTTAAATTGTTAGATATTAAGGAAGTGTGAAATGCAAAAAAATGTTAAAAACGGCTGTCAAAATTTATCGTATGGAAAGCTTTGGATGCTTTTAAATAATCAATATTGCGCGTGTGTGTGTATTGGAAATACATAAAAAAGAAAACAAATGGAACATGACAAGCATCATCTGAAGGATCCATTTAGGTTACATCAAAATTTTGCCTTTCAACTTAAGACGTTCGTTCTTAGAGTATTTTCATTTTTATTCTTGATTATCTCAATCTATTTGCGAGGGGTTAGCTTTAAGGGCGAAAAAATTTCTTGCTTTCGATTCAACGAAGCCGTTTCACTTGTTCGTGAAAGAATCCTCCAACCAAAATTCGCCCCCGAAACCTTGTTATATAATAATGCGAGCGCCCCGTCGTGCTAATAACACATAAATTGAAAATTATGTGCCAAAGTACATCAGAAAGAACTAAAATGTTCTAAACGATGATGCATTAACTTATCCAGTACGCGAGGGTTTCTAATGTGAATTAATTTTATGACGAAAAAAAGGAGAATTACATTGTGGGGTCATTTATCTTTTATCCACTCATTGTCTTTTACGACGAGTTAGACTTGTTGCTCGTCCAATCTGAGCGACTATCTATTATCTCACTACCACCATTTCAAAACGGAACAGATGACATTATCAGTTTTATTAATGGTGCTTTTTGGGTTTACATTGTAAATTACAATTACGAATTGCTGTTTCTACATGCATTTGCTTCATGCCGCATTGCTGACACAAAACTGTGCTGTGGTTTTTATCAACGTTCATTAATTCCAACCTTCCAACTAAATATTTTCTTAACATTTCGCTTTTAGGTCTAGATTTCATAATTTAAAAATTTTCAAGCTGTTCTGCAATTTTGTGATCGTTTAATGCGTTGTACAAATTACTGTCTTTAGGGAACACGCAAAGGTATATACAGAACTACAAAAAAATAATTAAACCGGATATGCAATGGATGCTACGATGAGAGTTTAGCGTGACGATGTGATGAAAAAATATGTTCCTCGATCCGGATTCGAACTCTGAGAGTTCGCTGTAAATTTACATGCTAAGCTAACTTCCATGAATTTATAATATATTTCGATGCTACGACATAATTTACTTTTTAAAATTCAGCTAAGCACATAGAAGTAGGATAATGATGAAAGAGGCGTTCTGCATACGAAACTCATAGGCTGGATGCTTATTGGAATTTATTCGAAAATCATCAATAAATAAATAGAGGTGTGGTTACTCAGAACCCACATCCAAACATGATACTACTTCAAGTGTCACAATAGGAAGTCCACTGGGACTTTATGTAAACCTTTCGGTCTAGGGGGACTCCCCTAAATATTAAAAAATAAGTTAGGCAGCTTTCACGTAATATTTGGAACAAAGTTTAGATAGTAAGTGCCTGGGGTGATGAAAACTCATGAATGTCGACAACATGAATGGCTGGTTTCAGAAACAATAATTAAGGTTTAATTTTAATCGATGATTAAATATGATGTATTTTAATTGTTGTTAGTTCGGTTAAAATTTTAATCATAGATTAAACATTCCTTAAATCGGCTATAAATTATCAATTTTGTTGATTTAAATTCGATTGCTGTAGCAACTCTGCATATGTAGTACGTCTTATACTTCAATTATAACTCAAGTTCTTACATTTTTGAAGATGATTCTGAAAACTTGACAGCTATGCAAAGTTATCGTATTTAATTCAAGCGGTAAAAATGCCAAACTTAATTTTGGATGTCCATGGATAGTCAGCTGCAGAAAAACGAATCTGAGTGAGGTTTTCAAGAACACATTAACGGCGTAACTTTTCTGAGAATGTTGGGAAATATTATAAGTTGAACATTAGCGAGATCAACTGCTAATGCAAGGCTTCCGGTTCGACTCCCGGTACATTCTAAAATTTCTTGGCCGTCTCCATGATTTGGAGGGCATTTAAAAAAGTCGGCCTCCCAGGTGTTAATTATTTGTTGCGATAAAAATAAAAACAGGGTGCAGGCACATCGATGACCAGCCTAGCAAGCTACCTAAGGTGTAAAAGCCAAATTCTCATAGAACTAATTGAAAAAATTAAGGAACAGATCATAAACCTATACTTCCGCACTAAGTAAAAAATCCGTATATCCATTTTTGACTATTTTGAGTTGGATGCATTATCTTGAATAAGTTTTTCTCAGCTTTCCATTGCACTTAGTTAGAACACCGTATCTTCAGTCCAAATGCGTCAAATCAATATGTAGAATGTCCGTATATCCAATGGTAAAAGACATTTATCTTAATTATGCAAGTTTTTAAACCATAAACTTAGGGGATATAACAGTACAGGAAATTATATTCTCCACTATGGTTTTGAAATCTCTTTCCTGTAAAAACTGAAACCAATAGAAACAGAACAAACGAAGAATGGAATAAACATATTTATTGAAATATTTTAGAACTGTTGTTTTGCATATAAGATGATTTTAAGAGATAAGAGAATTGTGGGTTCGAATCTCGGACTTCTCGAAATTTCTTAGCACGGCCTTCCGGTGACCACCAACACTTTGTGGACGTGGTTTGATCCACCTCATAAAATGGACCGTAAAAACTTTACAAAGAAGCAAAGTAGGAATACTCAAATGAAATGAAAAAGCTTGAAATTGTTTTTCCCAATCAGGGCAGTGCTGCACCGGTTAGTAATTCTTTTCTTAATACATTAGAAGGAAGATTTACTTCAGCGTTCGGCAATTAGTCTGAATCAATAAGAAAACGAAGATATGTGGGATCCTATTGAACCCAGTGGTTTCTTGAATTTTAATAATTTTTCTTCTTTACATTTATTATTTTATTTGAACCTTTGATAACTTTGTAATATAATTTTGCATAAAACTTTTAGTTTTCCTGAAGTTTTTAACGTTTAAAATATAAGCCCAAAAATTTTAATTCTATATGGGGTATGGCCTGAATCTATTCCTCATGGGAGGGGGTTATAGTCCAAGAGTGGACTGGATGTTTGAAAGAACTTCGAGCCGATGAAGAGATTTAGAGTACCGGTACCGTGATTGAAAAACTGAACGAATTTAAATTCAGTTTTCACCAATAAGAGTTATTTTTTTAAACAAAATTCAAAGTATTCCATAGAGCACGCGATATGAACTTATCGATGTCAATTTTGTTTTTCTCTAATGTCAGTTACAAACATGGTGTTAACTAAAGAGCAACAAATCATATTTTTTAAGCTTTTAAAACAACAATGTAGTTTTGCTATGATACAAAAAAGGTGTAAAGACCAAAATTTTTGTGTTTCGAAAGGTACACTCTCTAACTACAAAAAAAATGGAATCCCAGAACTTAAATCCAAAATTCGGAAGAAAGGCAGCGGAAAGAAGCCAACTCTTACAAATCGACAATTATCGAATTTAAAGAAAATGGCATTAAAAACGAATCCTCCGACACTACAACATATGGCTAATCATTTCAAAACATCTGAATATATCATTCGGTATAATCTAAATAAAAAATTAAACCTGAAATTAATGAAGAAACCAAGCAGACATCATATTTCTGAAGAAACAATTATTAAACGGCACCAGCGCTCACTAGGATTGTATCACTTACTAAATTGTGATAAATGGCAAAAATACATCACTGTCGATGAAGCATGGTTCCATCTAACAAATGCTGATGGCCAACGAAAAGTTCAGTACTTGAGACGTGAGCAATCGGCAAAAGAATTGGACGTATTCACAAAACAGTCCCATCCGAAGGGAGTTATGGTGTTCATGGGAATATCGAATTATGGAACCACAACGCCAATATTTGTTGAGCCTGGTGCTAAAATAAACTCGGAATATTACATTAAGAATTGTTTGAAGCCACTTTTGACTGACGCAAAAAGATTATATCCTGCTGGTGATTGGATATTTCACCAAGACTCGGCACCAGCTCACGCTTCTAAGAAGACTTTAAATTTTCTTGAACAGAACGGCGTATCTTTTATTCATTCGGATATATGGACGCCATCATCACCGGACCTTTCACCCTGTGATTATTTTTTGTGGGGCTATTTAAAATCTCAGTTAAATAAGTCAAAAGTTACAATCCTTAAACAGCTAAAAAAACTAATAAAACGTGAGATAGAAAACATTCCTCTGGAAATGATACAACGATCGCTAAAATCGTGGCCAAAACGTTGTCTTCAAGTGTACAGGAATCAAGGACAACATATTAAATAAAATTATTGAAAGAAAATAAAAATAACTGTGACTTATTAAATTTCAAAATCGTTCAATTTTTCATTCACGGTAACTGTAGATCTTTACTTAGTCCACAAACGCCTAGACCTAGAGTTTAGACAACCCAGAATACAACGGAGGCTAGTCTCCAGAAGCGTAGGTCGGCCCACTTTCATCATTAAGTGAATCATACATAACCTAACCTGATCTTTAATATAATTAGTAGGTCAAATTGAGTAAATAACATTTACACAATCTAAATGTTAAAAATGATTTTAGCAGCTTTTTTACACCGGAAATATTTATTTAAAGTTGTACTTTTCTTTTACAGTACCCTGCATATTCAAATTTGAAATCAAAGTTAGTACTTTATAGATGATTTCAACATTTTGCCACCGGAAATCAACGTTTCTTATAAAATCGCAGATGAAATATTGGGATTTGATACGAAATCTCTAAAATTATAATCTCGCATCCTCTCAGAATCCCGACAAGGCAAAAATCCTTTCTTTAGAATATATTTACTTAGATCATCGTTTTCTGAAAGTGACAATGATATTGAGAACTTTGAAAAATCGATTATAGTTTCTAACCCAATATAACCAAACCTAACATAACTTAATCTATAAAAAGAGTGACTCGAGACACGTCGGACGTGTCGCGTATTTAAATTATAGACACGTCATGGGGGGATCGCATAGTTAAATTTTAGACATGTCGGAGAGATCGCGCAAATATTTGAATTGGAAAAATGTCGTATCGTCCGAAAATCCATCAAGATTTTCCCCGTATGCGGCCATAATCAGGCCTATACTATGCTACGGTGCCCTTATTTGGTGGCCCAGAACCAAGCTGGTAACAACGGGATCCTCCGTCCTGCGCCTGCAGGGATCGTTTTGTCGGGTAGTGACGGGGGTAATTCAAACGGTCCCCGCTGCGGCCATGGAGGTTCTTCACTGCCTTCTTCCACTGGATCTTAATATGAAGAAGCATCCGATTAGAGATGCCCTTAGGCTGCTCGTATGGAGGGTTTGGACTAATAGGTTAGAATTGCTAACCTAATTACTCTGCATGCAATTGTTGAAACAATTATTTCTATATAGAAATTAACACGGTTTAAAAGATAATCTGCGACTGAACAACTGGGCCTAAGGCTGCCTGCAGACTGATCAAGCAAAAACGTTGTGCGACAAAACGTTTTTGTTTGATCCAATCAAATTTGATTTTGTTTGATTTGAACTTGATTTTGTTTGATTTGAACCAATCACAAAAAACGTTTTGTCGCACAACGTTTTTGCTTGATCAGTCTGTAGGAAGCCTAAGTCTAAATAAAATTTACAAAATATATTTCATTTTTGATTTTAATTAAAGCATTTGAATTTCAAAAGAATTTTTTTAAACTTTAATAAAGACCAAAGATAAAGAAGATGATTAAATGAAGATGAGTTAAGGCAAGAAATTTAACATTATTTTGACATAACTTCACTTTCCATCATTGTAATTGGCTAGAGGCGGACATAGCTTGGCAGTTAAGTGCGTCTACTGCTAATGCGAAACGCTCGGATCGAATCCGGACAGGGTGAGAACTTTATTCTGATCGTCTCTCCTCGGTAGGCAATGGCAAACCACCGAAGTAATCTGCCAAGAAAATCCATCTCGAAATGAAGTGTAGTACACTTCCCGTGGTTCGGAGCCCACGTTAAACAAGTAGGTCCTCTATGTATGTGAAAACAATTTGAACGCACATCATATGCATAGAAAGAAATAGCACGAGATGGGTCACCAAACCCTCATTAGGGTAAAAGGACTGAGAAGGAAGGAATTGGCTAGACGACGTTTATGTTTCGGGTAGCTTCATGTCGGGTCCGGCCGGACCAATCAGCAGCATTAAGTTCGATGATCCAACGTGTCCCCAATTTAACTACGCGACCGGCCCGACGTGTCCCTAATTTAAATACGTGACACGTCCTACTGGTTGTACATATTAACAGCGTATTACCTTGTAAATTAGTACGCACTAACGCGCAAAAAAGTATTAGCGTTTTCTGCGCACATTCAGTGCGCACTAAATGTACCAGAAAAAAACGCTATGAAATTGAAGCCGTCTGACCGCCGAAAATATTTTTCGTTATAAGTTATTTTAGGTTGATTTTTTATTTTTTATTTTCCGAACCCCTAGATAAGGAAAGTTTTAATGACAAATTTAAACCAAAGCAATATTTTTATAAATTTTTTACTTTATAATTATGACCGAACATTTTTTACTTAAAAATTAAAAAAAACAATGGTAATATAAATTAAGGACTTTGTATTTCGAACCAAAATCTCTCGGAGTTGTTCAAATTAAGAAAAATGTTTACAAAATTATGTGTTTGTTTTTATTGTAATATTTTAATTAAAAAAAATTGAGCTTCTAAAAAATTTGTTTAGAAAAACATGCGTTCAACGGTTTGACTTGTATCTAATTTAAGTATCATCCCCATCCGTTTCATGAGGTAAAATTGACTTTATCTGTAATAATGTATAATGTAGGTTTTAATTTGTCACTTTCTTTGGGGTTTTTAGCTAGTTTAAATTTTGCAATAAAATTTAGAAAAAAATTTAAAATCTCAAAATACGGCAAGTGATCTCAGACGAGTTCTTAGATGGTATAAGAATGTAGGTGTAAAACGTGCTTTAAAGTGACTAATTTTATTGATTTCGATTTATAATTAAAAAATTTTAATAAGTCTTAACAATGGTTCTTTGTAGCGTGATTTGATAATGGTTCCTGAATCCCAATGGGTTTTTATAATTGAGTTTATTAAAACATTTCCGGAAAATTTCGGATTGTTTCCTCGGTTCCAAAGCAGTTACAACCCGTAAAAATTTTACAGATTTCTAAGTAAAATCTTACAATAATTATTCCACTTCTAAAAAGCGCATAGCATTATTTAAAAGCGCTTGCAGAATACCGTTATAGCGCCTAATTGTTAAAATTTGAAAACATTTCATGATTATAGAAAACAATATTAAAGAAACAGACTTACTGAAGTATAAAAATTTCTTTTATCCACTTCTGATCAATAAAAACCTTCAAGACTAAATTAGAGTTTCTAACCTCGATTTGTCATGTTTTTTTAAAATTATTTTCATTAATAATTTAAATTTGAGTTGTTTTTAGTTCCATAATTTTTTCACTTTTGGGTATTCCATGTAGGCGTTGATCGTCAGAATATGGTATTGTTTTCACCATCTGCCCGATTGTTAAGATGGCCGTCCGAAGATTCATTTTTGATAAACTAAAACACCCATTCCCCGAAAATTAAACGTTTCGCTTGTTACCGCGTATTTAAATGGTTCTATGTCTTTTTATTATTTTGTGCGGCGGGATAAAGTGGTTGCTTGCTAAGTTGTGTTTTAGACCTATATATAAAAAATCTCGGGTTACGTTCTGTCAGTTTGCTATCCCTTTGTAAAGTAAAAACGTACTATGTGCGAAGATAAAATTTTTAAACAGTGAAATTTGGAAACCAATTGTAATTTAAATCGAAAATCCGGGATGTCAAATATAAGTCCGGGATAACAACAATGCAAAAAGCAAATTGGTTGGCAAAGTTTTGTTATTATTAACAGGATAACTTTATTAGTTGATAACTAATGCGAGGTCGCAAGGAGATCAGACGTATGAATTCGGCTAGGCACATTTCGAAAATTTAAATTAAAATTTTATAATTGTACAATAATTATATTGTTACTTGCATTATTACATTTTTCCACATTAAGGGTGCGAATGAATGTATAAATATACGCTATACAGACCCTTTGAATTTCGCTATTCTAAGAAAAACTATATCATATATGACATTTAGCAAAAAAGGTTCCTGTAGAAAAAACTATGATCTGTGTTTCTAGAGATGAATTATTAAAATTGTGCCTAAAATATAGTCATAAAAATAAAAACTGTAACCTAAAAAAAATTTCCAAACCAAAATGTCTTTCTCTAGAAACACGAATACACTCGTGAAGTTTACAGATTATCAAATTAAATTGATAAAAGTTTATTTATAACAGTTTATGCAGTTTTTGCGAAAAATAATTCACGGTGTGTCATGGTGATGGCGTTGTACTCAGTCGGACTGGTCGGATCGGAATTTACCTGCATATTTTTAGTTAAATTATTTTATATGAGCATATTTTAATTGAACATAATAGAGGTAGTTCCTCTATTATGTTCATTTGTCTTTGTCAATAATATACATATTGGTGCGACATCTGTTGGAAATGAATACCACAAATGGATTATTCCAAAAGGTGTGAAACTGAATTAAATTAAAAATATTTTCGACAGTAGCGACGTTGGCGGCCATTTCCCCGATGTTTGTCAATTCCCCACCTTAAGTAATAATTATTTTGAATAAAGAATTTTTTATATTTGTGAATTACGTCAAGTCCTTGTTATTCCTGAACACGCAAGGGGCCATCCATTAATTACGTAAGGACGATTTTTGTAATTTTGGACCCCCTCCCCCCGCCACTTAAGGGTACGTAAGATTGTGGCAACCCCCCCCACATCTTACGTAAGGATTATTTAAAAGAAAATTAATTATGACCCCCCTCTCCACCCCTTATATTTATAAAATAAATAATAATATATTATATAGATAATAATAAATACAAAAATTTAAATTAAATTTTTATTTGCATAGATGAAAAACCGTTCGTAAAGATCGCCAAGGTTTGATGCCATTCACACTATTTGCCACTATGTTTAATGATTTTTAAGTACTACTATATTATATTTCAATATATGGTATTTCCATTATACCTGGATATAATTACCAACATAAAAAGAAAAAATTTTATTTGATTTTTAAATTTAATTAAAAAAAAATTTTTAAGTAACTTACGTAAGGAATACGTCGGACCCCTCCCCCCCCCACGTAAGGGTCCGTAAGATATCCAATACTCCCCTCCCCCCAAAAACCCTTACGTAATTAATGGATGACCCCCAAGCAATTAACCACGAAACTTGAACGACCTTAGAAACTAAAGTAAATAAAATATTATGTATATCAGTATGGTAAAATATTAACACTTCTTACCCCCCCCCCCCAACAGCTGCTTTGTTGTTTTCTGTTATTTTAAATTCCTTTTTTCAGTGACTTCACGAACGTCACCTTTTACAAATAGCGCTCCTTGTTTGCCCTCTCTGTCTTCCAGATCACTCTACGCCACTGCCTACTGGAAAAGTAGCCGAAAATGGTTCGCGTTTGTAAACGTCCCCGGTAAGCTGACAATTTTCAGACATATTTATATGATGTTCTCATGAACTTCCAAGCATTTCTTTAAAAACCCCTATCAGCTTCTTCCACAATAGGATCCCGACACCAAAAATGTTGTGTATTTTTTTTACCAAACTTCGATCCTTAGGATGTCCTTCGTCATGTCACAGAAGTAGATATTTTTCGCGCAACTCCATTCGAAGTAAACAATAATTAAATTTGAATTAAATTTTAACGCTTTGACGAAATAGCGCTTGACTTCACTGTTATGGTGAATTATGTTTAAATACCAGTGGCGGCTGGTACGGGGAGGGCGACAGATTGCCGATTATGATTAGGATTGCCGACAATCCGACGTTGCTTGGACCATAAACGATGGCATGAATTTGAAACACTTTGTTAAAAAGTAAAAAATTTTATTTACGGTCGTCGCCCCCTTCCAATTAAAGCAAACTGCGAGCCTCCATAGATGAGCAGATTAGTCACCCCCCCTTCCCAAGGTAATAAATTCGCGAAATTAAATTATATTTGTCCTCCCAACCCCAAATTCAAATTAAAACTTTAATTTAATATTCAATTCACAAGTAAATTATTAAAATATAATATCGTACAATAGCCCTAATTTAATTAAGTCAAAAATATATATAAAAATATAAGTAACTTATAAACATATAAAACTTTTACAAGGAAGTGCCTAAAGTAACCCGTTTATTAATTTATTTAACTATGTGTATGTCCGTAACGCTTAATAATTGATCTTGCGATTCTTGAGAGCCTAATCGAAAAATATTTCCATTTTTCGGAATCCACATCAATAGAACATAATAAATATTCATTATTATTGTCGTTTTATTTATTTTGAAATACATTATTTACTTATTCATTACATTTTTACTCGTGCAGGATTGTTATGGTTGTGCGGCCTAAAGGCCGCACTGAAACCTTTTTGGGTTAGTAACTAAAATATAAACAAATAGATAAGCAGAAGTGGTGATTTAAGACCGCATTGATTCGTGATTGCCCAGGTTGTGCGACCTAAAGCCCGCACTGAGGGAACGGGCTATTAACGTAACAGACAGACACACACACACACACCCTCACACATACATTTAGACAATTATACGATATGCCGATAATAATCATGACAGCTTTTACCACCGTAGAGGTCCTATCACCCGATTCTGAGTTCACACAAATACCTAACAATGTCGGCAATAAAACAATAAAAATCCTTTCGATTTAGTTTATTCGCCCCACCCCCCAAGAGATTCACTTAAATAAACAAATTAATGCTGGCTGGACAGTTCAGAATGTTTAGAATGCTAGATGATGTTTATGTTTCGTACTGAGCAGTGGTAGAAACAATCAACCAAAAATAATTTTTTTAAATAAATAAATAAGGAAATTGAATTTTTGGATTTCGGTGGAGGGGCAAGTATTCACTTGCACGCACTTAGGCCACTATACCGGGCCCATTGTACTGCCTCCACTTTGTTGCTCACCCCCAGCCTGACCCACAATGTCGACACTGCCAAGTATAACCGCAGCCGTTAGGCGGTCTCTCGGCCTCACCACCGACCAGAACTCCCCAACAATGGCCGGCACTACGAACCAGGGACGTCCGCTCGATGACCGAGCTCTGAGAAGTCCCGCGATTCGCACCCCACCAATGCTAGGTGCAGTCGATGGGTGGCCCCTGGACCAGGCCACCCAGCCCGAAGCCTCAACAAAGTCAATCATTGCGTAGTCGATGGGGAGTAGGGGTGATTTTTATTACCCTGTTTGACATATTAGATCAGGTCAAATCAGGGGGACCGCCGGCTTAACGTGCCCTCCGAAGCACGGAGACGGTCATTGAAGGAAAGCAAGTCCGAAAGAAAATTAACTCCTACTGGACTCGAACCAATGCCTTTAGCATCAGTAGTCGATTGCTCTAACTACTCGGCCAATGACCGTCTCTAATAAATAAGGAATTTAAAATACAGTAAATTAACATATTTCTTTCTCTTTAAATTTTGTGCCCTCTTATGGAAATAATCGCTACTGCAAATAATGTTCTAAAAAAAGGAGGATTTTATGAAACTGCTTTACTTTTATGCAGGGCTCCCATCAGATCTCTCGGTTAAAAGAATAATATAAAATAAAGCTTTTTCGGAATGAAATTAATTTGTGAATAAATAAGGAACTTTATATTCTTCCTTTTTATTTAAACTTTGTGCCCTCCCACTGAAGCCGCCACTGTTAAAAGCCACGATCGTTAAAAATCTAAAAATTTGTACAATTACTGTACGGGACAACATAATTTAGTGCCTTTTTGTCAGAACTAAATCAAACACATATTATCCGAGTTGTAAATTTCCGCGAACTTTCACTGAAAACGCTGCTGAAACCATACCAGATACTAAAAATTATACATAACGAATTTTGTAGGAACCAAACTTTCCAGCTAATAAAAACGATGACAGGATATTTTTATCTTTAAAACATTGGATACTAAAGGACTAAAGGACATCTGAATGCCTTCAATGGCTTAACTGGAAAATTTCAAAATTTTCAAAATTTAATTTGAATTTCATTATTTGATTACCCAGCAAGGAGTTTACGAAAAACAATTTAATTATGTATATCATATGGCAAAGGACATCTTTAGGATCATATTTTCATAACAAATTACACAAACATTTTTAGTATCCTATTGGAGATTTTAACCCCATTCCATAGTTTTTCGCGTATAACTCGTTTAATTTCAATTTTACGAAAAAGTTTCAAAAGATGCGTTTTATTTAAAAAAAAGTGAATTCGGAAGAAATTTTTTAACTATTTGCATTTCGAATAAAATGTTCTTATATATGAACTCTGCACTATCTGAAAAATTCATCGTATAGAGTATTTTGTGTTCTTCTTGTTTTGGTCTGATCCTTCCTAAAAACACGTAATTAAGGCATAAAACCATGTTGGAGAAGCTAAAATTTCCAATTGGGGGAGCAGCTGACATGGAATTTTGAGGAAACTTTCAGGGGATTCTGCGTGGTTGGCGTTAATAATTAGCTCGGACTTTGTGCTCACACTTATTAGATAATTTTCAAAAGTTTCTTGATTACATTGTGCTCAACATCTCAACATATTTATTTTCAGCTTTTCTCGGGATAAACGACATCGTCACCACAAAGATTGAAGGAAGCGGATCCGTCAGCTTAGTTCATGTGGATGGGGGGGGGGGGTAAATAAGAATTTCGAAAAGTTATGTCACCTTTGATAAATATAAAATCGGCCTTGAAAAACGTTCGGCCACTTGTAGACCACCTGGAAAGCTGACACCTCTGATTGGTTCATACAGTTATTCTTTTTCTTCATAGTGCCATATCTTCTTTAGACGTTGGCTTACAAACTTGGCCAAATCCAAGGTGACTTACTATATAGGGAGATACATTTAATCGGGTTGTTTTATCGCTGTCTTCCCCATATCCTGAGATCGATATTGAGTTTGAGATCACATCAGTATATTTTATGCATTTATTACCTTGCTAAAACAATTTTTGTGGTGATGTCTACGCGTCTTTTAACCCGAGAAAGATATTAAATAAATATGTTTAAAACCACATAATATGTACTGAAGAAACTTTTGATGGATAACTAAGTGCGAGGCCGAAAGCCTAGTTACATTGTAGACCGCAATTCTCGTAGTGCTAGGTAGCAGAGAGGATGTTAAAACGATCTTAATATTTAAAATATTTAAAAATCTAATTTCATATAGCGCCATAAATTCTCGATATCGCAAGCTGAAAATAAAAGTCAGCTAACTAACTATAACATCAAAGACTTTCGAGGTAAACTATGGTTCAGTTATCCATTGCCGCTGTAATTGCAATTTACAAAATAAAAAGGAAATGTTTATTCTTATAAACAACTTCAATAAATGCGCTAATTCGAGGATTTAGAACCTCTTCTGGCAAAAAAATGATTGAACACTTTAATCGAGTGAAGGTTTACGTGTTTAGTTTCATCCAAAGTCATCAATCACTTTGTATGTATTATATCATCGCAAAGGGTGTATGACACTTTGCGATTTATTGTGTAATAAAAACGGTCTAATTTATGCGCACAGACAAGTTTAAAGCATTTGCACACAAAAATTGTATTGTTTTTTGTACAAAAAATTGTATGGTATCATATATCCCTAATTTTCGGTGGAATTTCGTCATGATTCTCAAAACGGAATAAAAATTAAAATCTTTTTCAAATGTGTGTTTGATTTTTCTTTAGTATTTTCAAACTTGATTGAGTGTGTGAGGCGGAAGTTTGAGATGAAGTTGGGCTTGAAGGAAAGTCGGACGAAAAAATTGCGGTTTGATCTACTACTTTTTTTCTATAAGCCTTGTTTGAGTGTATTTAGCAGGTTTAAGCGAAGGCTTGTAGATAGTTCATGAAAAAAATGGATCATATTTGCCACATACAGGCTGACAAGGAAACTACGGTCACACGATTAGATTTGTAGAGATTACAAAGCAATTTAACTGATGACTGTTTGAACTTGGATAGAAGCCGTTTTTGAAACACGGTTTTACAAAAAATGAAGTTGATTAGCGTGTTAAGGTATGGTATAACCTTCTTCTCGATAGAGGAGAGAATTTAAACATTTTAAGGGTTATAGGGCTTAAATTTCGGATTTAATCGGTTATGGTTTCCTTCAGGCCAGTGATGTACAAGGCAAATAGTCGATTAAAATTTCTCTTTTGTTACATTTTTAAATAACATAAACAGCAGGTCGAAAGACGAGATGCATTTGGGCAACGCTGAGGCAGTGAAATACAGTACATTTGATACATTCTACCGTCCTTAGTTAAAACGACCTAATTAACAAGTTGGTTTTCAGGAGAGGAATGACTTTATATCTATATAAATTATATAAAGCTGAGCAAATCGCTGACTGATTCAAAATTTAGTGCGTATATTTACGAAGGTCGTGGAGAGTTGAAATTTTGCAAATTCGTGTGGTTCTACGAGCATTGAACGGGAAAAATCGTCTATTTTTCGATGAGACAAAGGGGAGGGGGCGAACTGGCTGTTCAAAGTGGTTACAAAATTTGAGAATTCACTTTGAAGGGTTGAAATTTTGCAGGCAGGCCCGGGCGGGAGAAACAATTTTTTTTCAGAATTCTTTCCGAGTGCGTGGCAAAGCGACTTGGAGCGGTTTTTCGTGTTTTTGCATCTCCTTCCAGGTTTTTCATCCCATCTGCATTAAATTTAGAAGGGAATGGGGGACGCGAAAACGGACAATCGGTAGCTCCAAATTTTGTACCGTTTCCCTTTCAGGGGGGGTCAAAGATTTAATAGTTTCATGGGCCTGACTCCCTTATTTTAAATTAAAGTTTCGATTTTTTGGTTTCATTTGAATGTTCTCGAGTTTAGATTAGCATTTCTGCAAAAAAATACGTAGGTTGTAGATCGTTTTCGACCGGTAAGCGAGCCGCCAATTTTAATTATATTTCCGCCCACTTTATTTGAGCTACCTTGGGCGCTATATTACGAACAAATTTCGTACCAAAGTTTTATCCCAAAGATAAACTAATTACGAATTATCGCGTTATTTAAATTAAAATTAAGGCAAATTTAAAAGTTCGTTTGCAAATTATGCTTGGACGTCTCAAAATTTGGAAAATTAAAATTTTTTTTCGTTTAATACATCGAGGGGATAACTATAAATCAAAAAGTGTAATGAAATTTTTGCGGAAATAACATTGGTATGCGAGGAAAATACACGTTTTCGCATATTTTCAATTTTGCCCGAAAATGCCTTGGCTTTTGATTGGAAATTTTGACAATGATATTAATTTTCAAATGCTACCCTTATTTGTCGTTCTTCGTCATCCGTTGTCATTATACTATATCGAAGCCCGTTAAAAACAGCATCCAACGCTTTGATAGGGTTTTCAAAATTATCGACATACATTCGAAAAATCGGAAATTAACGCCAGAAATGGACGCGCTGCCAACCCGCTTCAATAATTACAACACAAAAACTCACCATCAACTTCTTTTTACTTTCCGAACCCCTAGGTAAGGAAAGTATTGTTATTAGGCAAAATTTGACCCCCCCCCCAATTTTTTGACAGATGTTCATGTTTTGAAGTTCCCTGAATCCATTTTTATCATTTTTAGAAGGATGTCTGTATGTAGTATGTGTGTGTCTGTACGTCTGTAAACACGATAGCATCTAAACGATGCAACCAAATCCTTCCAAATTTTGAATCTAAGCTTCTTTCTGCCGTACCACAAAGCCAGATGAAAATAATTTAAATCGTCTAATTGGAAGGGGGGTTTACCTGAAGCTATTATGACATTATGCGTCATAACTTCGAAATGAAATGAAATATGTAAAAATATTAAGAACGAAAAATTACCGCTATGGAATTTCCTACATTTTTTGTCCTAGAAGATTTGCTCTAAAATATACAGGGTGTTTCAAAACAATTTGCCAAATGATAAGTTGCTAATAACATGTAACCATAACAGTTTCGTTTGCAAGATACGGGCATTCAAAAGTTTTTTTCTTCCTTACTGTTTACTGTTGAAATTAGGTAACCATTTTATTAAAAAATATAATATAAAAATTTACGTCTGTTCGGAAATTCATGCGATGGCCACATCAAACTTTTTCTTAATTATAATATTTTAAGTCATGTATAGCTCTGTAATATTTTTAAAATACCTTCCAACATTTCAGGCCATTTATATTTGTTTCATTTTCAAGGCTAAAAAATAAATTATTTACATACTTTTGTATGAAATTAATTGACAGTGTCAACTAATTTGTCAATTTGTCAACGTCTTGACATTGTTTTCATTTCACTTTACAGTCTCTGATGAAGTTATTAAATGTCTGTTCATTTTAACCTTGAAAACATTTTCGAGGGCATTGTTATGAACTGTAAAGTGAATTTTATAAAATTTCCAAAATTAAAGTTCTCGATAGATACCGTCGTTAGCTTTAAATTGTATCAAAACACATGTTCTTGAAAATTATTTTAAAGCCGAAAAGTTTTCGCCAAATACGAAGGATATGCAATAGGATTTTAGACCCGTACTCTACGAAAGCAAATGGGAGGCCGAAGGCCAACCCGTATTTTAGAAGGTAATTGGGAGGCCTGTTCATTACACCATTAAGAAGCCAAAGCCGGACCAAAAAACCTAAGGCGTAACATGCACACCGGCACTCGACTATGGAATCCTTAAAAAGTCCAAGAAGCACTCAGTGAGCCCGTAAACCATCGGGAGGCCGACAACGAGGCCGTAGGCCGTGCGCCTCGCAGAGCTAGCCACAAAAATCGGGTTATAAAGCTGTCGTTTGTCGAAAATATCAAATATCTGTAAAGTGAAATGAAAACGGTGTTAAAACATCTACATAAAGCCATTTCTCTTGTAAAACCTAATTTCCTAGTTCTTCTCTTCTTCAAGTGCCGTGACTGATTTCAGACGTAGGCGACCTCTCTCCTATGCATGTGTTGTGCGTTTGAAGTATTATCACACACATAGGGGATCTACTGCTTAACGCGGGCTCCGAACCGCGGGAAGTGTATACACTTCATCTCCAGAGAGGCTGTACCAGGCAGATTATACACCTCGGTGGTTTGCCATTACCTTCCGAGGGGAGACGGTCAGAATAAAGTTTTACTGAGCCCGGAGTTGAACCAGGTATTTAGCATTAGAGCAACGTACTTAACCGCTAAGCTGGCGACTGTCTCTTTAAGGATTTTGTTAGTTAGGACGTTTTAACTTAACGAACGCAGTATTATGCTTTTAACTTTGTTAATAAAAAATTTTTTATACCGCGATTGCTGCATGATCTTCTAGTTGTTTATATTATCGGAATGGGGTAGGAACACAAAAACAATTTTTTTACAAAATTCCATTCTTAGAATATCCATTTCTGTTTAAAATGCCCATATTTATTTAGTGCAATTTATTTACATCATGGAAAGAATAAGATATAAAATTCAAAATTTGGCATTGCATAACGCATTTTACTTACTAACCTAAAAAAAGTTTAAGTGCGGCCTTTAGGCCGTACAACCATGTTAATTTCAGATTATAAGGTTCGAGTGTTCCGACCGCCATGACTTTCTAGTTTAAATAATTAAATTCAAATTTTAAAAGATCACCAAACATAATAGCATAATGACATTAGGTCAATTTAGAAACTGGTACAGTGGTAGCGAGTAAAGTCATCTTTTTAGTGGGGTCAAATTGGAAACGTAATATTAAAAATTTGCTAATTGTTTTAGTCAACAACACAATTTAGTGCATTGTTGTTTGAATTACATCAAACTATTGGCTTATGAGTTTTAAATTTCTACTAATTTTCACTCTAAGCACTGTAAAAGCTATAACAAATTAAAGTTTCCATATTATTTAATAGTTTACGAATAGAAAACTTTCAAAATCGCCAAAATGTGCCTTGAATTACCTCCAGCGTCAAAACTTAGCAATTAAAGCAAAAACACAATTAATAGCAAAAGTAAACAATATCGAAACTATGATTGAAGAAATATTAAATGAAATAATAATTAATTTATTAATTAGAGATAGGGTTGTTGCGATTTCCTTATTAAAGGAACTTAAGAATAAACAAAAAAAAATTTCATAAAAAGGTAAATTCGAGTGTACTGAAGCACTGCCAAGTCTGTAATACCTTTCCATTGCTTTATATCTAAAATCAGTTTCTAAGGAGATATTTAATGAACGTCCCAGGTAATTCATCCCTACTTTTATACTTGAGCTTTAAATGTAAAATATTTGCATCAGTAAAAGAAGGAAAATGGGAAATTTGGAACATAAATTGCATGAAAAATAAATTTTAATCAAAAATTAAATTTAATAATACCTTAACAATATCAGTAGCGGCGTAATAATTTTCAGTCGGAATAGTTCCATTGGGTGTCTTAGTGGGTGTTTGAAAATTCTGAACGTCGTATGTAGGGGGACGCGATGCCGGCGGAGGTGGCGGTGTCAAATTATAGAATGAAGGCGACGTAAATTTCAGCTCCTCTTGAAAACTATTGACGCTGGTAAAGTCTGAAACAAAGTGACGAAGTTATATTAAGAAAATAATCTGAAAAACTTTAAAGATTTACGCGAACGTTAACTTTTATACTTTCGATAAATTTAAAAAATTGCATAAGACGGAGAAGAAATATCGTCGATTTTAACCGGTTCGTCCTAAACAAACGAACGTGTGAGAGTAAACAAAAACGAGCGACACGTTTGAGGTATTTGCATTTTGCAAAATTGGTTTTCACGCGATACCTCCTTATCACATTCGAAGTTCGCTCCTAAACGTCTGACATTTCTCACATCTCACTTAACGCGCTTCTTAAGAAGCGCAAAACATGCGAATCTCTTGAAAGACACAAATTCCTGAAGGTTTATAAATTGTTTTGCTCCAAATAAATAGAGCCATATCTTTTGACTTTTACATGTTTCTGCATCGTTTGTTCTACATCACCCATATAAACAATATTTTCTATACAAAAAAGCAGATAAGCCGACCGGATGCTCTTTCTTTCCTACTTTTCACTGCTTCCTAAATATTTTTTAATGCTCAATAAAATTCCGCTGATAAACCCGACCTATTTTAATTTGTCTCGGTAATTACGCATTGTCACTTTTTAAACCGTCCGCGTCATTTTAGGGATGATGCAGATCGAGTCGTAAAAATTTAATGTGCAATTACTTCCAAAATTCTCCTGGTACATATTTTATAACTTTTAATTAACAGAGAACTTTAATGCTTAGCCCTTAGAGTTACAAATAGCATTTTCAAGTATGAAGTGGATGAATTACTATTCGTAGATGAATATTGAGATACTTGATATGTATAAACAGTCGAAAAGCAGTTTCGAGTTATAATTTGCATTCTTGAGACGTTATAAATTTTAATTACCGAGCAAATTAGAATTTGTATCTTTTTTTTGCTCCTACCTCCGTAGCGATACGTACGTAGGTATTTAATAATCTGTAGTGGATGTTGAATATTTATACAACACTCGAATATATTTTCAACAGTCAAAACTGAGTTCTCCTCTCTCTATTTTATTTAAGTACCATTTGGAGTGTCGGAAAATCTACAGGTTCTCTAAATTCAGCAAATTTACATTAACAATCGTCGACAGTTCATAATCCTCTGTCATACAATTAAAAGCGTTTGCCATTTCTTGCATACGTCAAGCGCTGTTTACGTTTATTGCTTGACGTACAAATTTAATTAATGTTTTGGTTTACTTAAGAGCAGTCAGATACTGAAAATTAATAAACCTAGCAAAACTTAGTTGAATAGTTTAATTTTATGTGTCGCTTTGTTTTCCATTTAATGATATCGTTAAATATATTTTGACATTAAATATTATTCCGCTAAAGCAGACAAACTTCAAATTTAGGTCACACCCGTAATATTTAGTTTGCTCCGCACGAGCGTCGAACCGTCACAAATAAAAAGAAACTCACCTGTATATTCCGCACTTTTACTCGACGTAATTGGTTCCTTTTTCAATAAACATCCATACTCTTGCTTGGCGTTGGGAAGGAGTTTGTAGGGTTCGTGATATACGGATGAGTTTTCGCTGTCGGATTCCTCACCCCCGGTTACGTGACCATAGAGCTTCCCCTTTTTGTTCTTTTTAGAATCCATCGTTCCCAAAGTGTTGGTTCTACTTTTAACCGACAACTTGGAGCGTGACAAGCCATTATTGATAATCGGCGTCGACATGTTCATTTTTAAATCTTTCATGTTAATCGTCACCCCCGGCTTCGTACTACTTGAAACCAGGGCGGTGTGCTTGTGTAACAAAGCCACCTTTTTGCGTCCTCTACGTATCATGAGAAAAACCGTACACGCTAAGAGCAAAACTATCATAGCGAGAACGCCGGTTATCAATCCGATGTAGGCCTGTGTGCTGCTCGTAGGGCTCGTAGCGGGTGTAACTTCTTTCCTTGCGTGCGTAGTTTCACCACCTACAAATCCAGGTGCAGAGGTCGATAACGTAATTTCTGGTTGGAGATAATACTTCTCGAGAACGTCTTCTGTGAGGTTATTAGGTAGAGGCACTGCAAGCAATTAAATTTGTTTAGTACTATAGCAAAGGGAAGAGGCATTGGATAATCTAGTTAAAGTGTTCAATCGCAATTTTCAGCAGCCCACCATTGAAAACGAACACGCAAGGGAATTGGTTAATTTTTCACCAGGTGAAATACACCGCAATCGTGGTTTATTCAATTCTCTTTTCAAACACGTCCAATCCACTTTTGAGAAAACAAAGTTTTAGTCTTTTACAATCAACTGCAAATGAAACCGTTTTTACAACTTTCTATTCCTACCAGGGTCGTTCGGATGTCTTTTCGGCGTACAATATATTAACTTGTGCAAATAAATTTGTAAATGGAAACCGGGGGTTTGACAAATAAAATGTGGTTTTCCTCAGAAACAAATTTACTTGCACAAGCCATTTGCGCAAATTGTTTCAACATCGTATATCTTTATAAAGATAAAATACAAAAAATGTGAGCGAGTTAATTCTGAAAATACGAATTTACTACGACGGAACGGACGCGGTTTTTTAAGTGCGGACGGATATTTCGAAATCGTTACCTACGAAACAATTACAAGGCATCCTAGAAAAATTACGTGAACAAATAATTTTTTACTTTGTAGATAACGATCAAAATTATTCAAAAAGCACGAAATATTTTGGTAAAGCCCGGGGTTCGGATTCCACGTTAAGCTGTAAGTCACATTATGTATGAACACGTAGTTAATAAGTAAATATCACTGGCTTATAATCCCTTCGGGTGGATTTAACTCTCAAGTCTAAATGTAAAATGGTTTATCCGTAAGTGCCGTATAATTACAATTTACTTGGTTTCGGTTATACCAAACAACTACTTTTTGTCAAAATAAATGTCGTGAAAAATTAAGAAGGTTTTTTAATATGTAGATGCGTAGATTGTCAAATAAATCTATCAATCAATCAAGCAAAATTGTTTAACCGTAATATTTTGTTTTCACGACAACCCCTCTTCAAATTATTTAATTTTTATAAATAATAATCAAATTTATCAACAATCGATCAATCTTGCAAAATCGCTTAACCGTTACATTTGTTTGCATGATGTTGCAATGTAGCAATTTTTTTTATCCATTAAATTTTTTATTACTTTCCATAGATAAAAAAAATTTAGAACGTTTTTTAACAGTTCGATTCCTGATTAATTTTCATAGACACGTTGATGGTCAAATAAATCAATCAATTAATCAATCCATCAAGCAAAAACGTTGTCATGGCCAACATTTATTAAATTATTTTGAAATGTATTAATTTTCATAGACAATCAAATTTATCAACAATTAATCTATCAATTAGGCATTTCCATGTGACGTCACGAACAGCTGATACTCGACTGATATTTTGAGGTTAGCATTTTTACAAGACAATTTTCATTTCAAAAATTAAAATTAACTTTTATATTATGCAGCTTGCAATTTTTTCAAAGTGAAACTGAAATGTGCAAATTAATTTACGGACAAAGCGCTAAAAATTAAGCAGTATGTACTCGAGGTTAGGTTTGCGATTATTCGGGAAAGAAAATAAACAGAATGTACTTACAGTAATAATTTTACACTACACTCTCGACGGTTTATAAAATGTAAAAAAATTCAATTTTTACCAATAAAACAGATAAATACACAGATTTATCACAAACTTGTCGAGCAACAGCTGTTCGGGGTGGAGCCAATAACGTCACTGTGACGTACTTGGAAATGCCTAATTAAGCAAAATAGTTTAACCGTTACATTTTGTTTTCATGACACCACAGCATCACTTACTCCTTTTTTTAATTTTCGCACGATACAACACAAGGGCTAAGACAATACTCAAAGATTCAGCGAGTACAGGTTTTAGCAAGGAGATTGACACTCGCTCCGCTGCGCTTCGCTCGTGCAATCTCCTTGCTAAAACCTGTACTCGCTGAATCTTTGAGTATTGTCCGAACCCGCGTTGCTGTTGCGGTGATAATTCCGTGAAGAAACGCCACAACTTAAAAGCACAACATCACATACGAAAATCGACATTTCAAACGCCATTTTTAATGTCGAAAATTGTGAAGCAAATTGACCATATCGCATCACAATCATTGCAAAAAAAAATTAAACAAAAAATTTCGTAAGTACCGAAAAAAATGGAAGCATAGTCGCACTAAATTTGTAATATAAAATTCGTTACTATAAAATTCGTTAGAAGTACATTGCTTTAAGTGAACTCGGGTAAGAACTAATGCGTTGAACCGGTTTCCTACATCGCATCTGTTGAGTGCGTTAGTCATACACACTACATAAATTATAATATTCGAAGAGATTTTTTATTACGTATGAATTCTTTTACGCTCCACTAAAAATATTCGATATTCTGGTAGGGTATTTGGAATATATTTTATTTTCGGATATTATTCGACGGTGCATGTGTCGTACCCATTTAACTACAATGTAAAATAACGCACGCTGATTGGTCTAAACGACAAAATTTGACCCTGAATGGAATTATCAGAGATATCTACATAATATAATAAAATTTATCAAAAATCAATAAAGCAAAATTGTTTAATTGTTACATTTTGTATTCACTTACTACTTTTTTTTTAAATTTTACTGTTTTTTATTAATTTCATGTAAATATAGATCAGTGGTACGCAAACTTTTTAATTCATGGCACGCAATAGAAAAACATAACTGCTGTGAGTGCACAAAAAAAGAAAGAGTGTTGTTTTAGTTTTTCAACTTCAGCCTTTTTTAGCATTAGAACTACACAGAGATAAATTTGGCTATTATAATTATATTGTGATGAATTATTTCGTCATGTATAGGTACGTGATTGCCTAGAATCTAATTTGTGCAGCGTAAAGGCCGCACTAATTAGCGATATAGATACAAAGGTAAATTTGTGATGCCTTCTACAATAATTATTATATTATATTTAATTAGTTGTAATTTAATAATAGGGGGGAATGAACTAATGTTGACCACCCCAAATAAATTGAAAATTTCCTATTGCAAAGAGGAAGGTTTATATAGTATACTGACATAATTTTCACAAGCGAAGATATAATCAAAATTTCGAGAAAAATCAATTTGAAAGTACGTAAATTTAGCGCATTTTTCTTCGATTTTTGGGGAGTGCATTCGATGGGGAGGTTTATCCATCGTCAAAACCTACCCTTTCGGGGCGCCGCTACGCTCCGCTCCCCCTCCAGGGCGGTTTTGACTCTGGTTACTATGCTAAACATACGAGAAGGCGCCTCCCATAAAAAAACCGGGATAAATGAAACCGGGAGCTTAGAGACCCTTGTAATAGCATTAAAAAGTATAGTTGCGGTATAGGGCAGTAAATTATTACGTTTCCCCCCAAAAAATCGCGTAAAAACAAAAAATAATCGATGTTACATGTACGAGAGACGAGCTGCATCTGCCGGTGCGAAATACTCTAAGTGTTAGGGTCATTCATATTGCACGTACCATCAACAGAATGAGCGACGCGCGGGAATCTCGTTAATTTTACATGTAAATTTGCAAACTTCAAATTCGATTTATTCAAAATTTTGATTATATCTTCGCTTGTGAAAATTATGTCAGTATACTATTGGCGATTTACATTACCGTTGGTGGCGCCACCAGCGACAACAACATGGCTGTGTTGAGACGTATATTTCGAAATTCAAAGTCATAGTCTGGTGAAAATTTGCAAACATTTCAGTATGGTCTTAAATTTATTATAATATATTTTGTTAATTAGTTGATTTTGTTATGTTTTGAGCCTGAAGAAGGAATTTTTATTTTCATTTAATACGTCATATACTAATTTAAAATTCTCCCGCATGGTGGCATTTGCTTAATGTAAATTGCGAATATAAACCTTCCTCTTTGCAATAGGAAATTTTCAATTTATTTGGAGTGGTCAACAATAGGTTACTCGATCCTAATAATATATCCTATAATATAAAATACAAGTTCTGTGTATCTGTGTGCGATTCACTTTTTAGTTACAAACATAAAAAAAGTTACAGTGCAACCTTTAAGTCGCACAACCATGGCAATCATATACCAGCCCACATAGCATAGTAGTAATTACTATTCGGCCTTGGTTGTGCGGCCTAAAGGCCGCACTGAACTAATTGCAACAGCTATTTATTTATATATATCTTCTATAATGATATATTGATTTTTCACGTCGCACTTATCATAAAAATTTACACGCCAGATGGCATAACATTCGTTACTCCCTTGTTCGGTTTCTATGGTATTAAACCAATAAGATGCGTTCCTGATCGTAACGGACACAAAGTCGGCCTTGGTTGTACTGAGTGAATTGCGACAGCTATCTATTTATTTTTTCACGTCTCACCTATCACTAAAATTTATACTACAGATGACATTACATTCGTTATTCTCTTGTTATGTTTGTACGATATTAAACCAATGAGATGCGTTCTTGAGCGTTACGGACATAAAGTGGGCCTTGGTTGTGCGGCCTAAAGGCCGCACTGAGCGAATTGCGACAGTTATTTATTTATTTATCTTTTATATTAATATATTGATTTTTTCACGTCTCACTTATCATTAAAATTTACACGACAGATGGCATGATATTCGTTACTTCCTTGTTCTGTTTCGATGGTATTAAACCAATGAGATGGGGTTCCTGATCGTAATGGACACAAAGTAAGCTTTGGTTGTGCGGCCTAAAGGTCTCACCCATCATTAAAATTTACACGACAGATGGCATGACATTCGTTACTCCATTATGCGGTTTGTGTGATATTAAACCAATGAGATGCTTTCCTGAGCGTGACGGACACAAAGTAAGCTTTGGTTGTGCGGCCTAAAGGTCTCACCCATCATTAAAATTTACACGACAGATGGCATGGCATTCGTTACGTCACGTCTCACCTTTAGTCGTGGGTGGTTTTTGCACACCAATTCTTTGGGCGAGGCCCGGGGGGAGAGTTTATTTGATTGCTCGTGTTTGGCGGATGTACACGGGAGATATTTTATTCTAATGTTCCAAATCGCTATATTTAATCTCTGGCTGTTTTCCAAAAACTTGAGAACGCAGGCTTGGGCTCCACATATGGGGGGGGGGAGTTACAAACCCCGCTCAAAGAGTACGACAGCCTGGCAAATGCTACAGGCTAAAGTGGCATGGATTCCTACTATCGGAGCGACCGATCCTCCTCTGACACGGAAGTTCCATCCGACGGATTATTGACTTTTCGGCGACTGTGCCGTTACTCTGACAGGCTGAAAAAATATTTCTTCAGCTACACACTAAAGAACAGGCTTATATTTGTCTAATAAAACAATAAAAAGGCTGAACGGAGTAAAAACAACCCCAAAATCGACTTTTGAAAAGAAGGGAAAAGTAAATTCATGTAGCCGGTCGAACCCGGGGTCTGCACATATATCCGGTTACAGTCCCTTGAAATGGAGTGAAATTTTTTCGGTCCGATTTGAATTTTTCTTTGAAATTCGGATAGATGGGGGTGTGATTAGTAGATATTAGTAATAAATATAATCAAAAAAATGGAAAATAACTCGTGTATTGCCTAAAAAGTGAAAAAATTAAATTTTTTTTGCCTTCCATTTTTAAGGGTGTGCATTCGAAAGGGAGGGTCAGCCATCGTCAAATCCTACTCTTCCGGGGCGGCGCTCCGCTCCGCTCCGCTCTGCACCCCTCCAGAGCGGATTTGACTCTGGTTACTAGGCTAAACATACGAGAAGCGCCACCGATCAAGAACACCGGGATCTATGCAACCGGGATGTGAGAGACCCTCGAAATAGCATTAAAAAGTATAGTTGCGGTATGGGGCAGTATACTATTACGTTTCACCCCCAAAAAATCGCGTAAAAACAAAAAATAAGCGATGTTACATGTAGGAGCGTCGAGCTGCATCTGCCGGTGCGAAATTTTCTAAGTGTAAGAGTATATCCCAGTGCACGTACCGTCAACAAAATGCGCCGGCCGGCCGATGAATGTGGCATCACCGGGGTCTACTGCATGATTTATGCTACTTTTCCGTACTTTTCAAATTCGAATATTTCGGTCATTTGGACCCGATTCATATGTTTTACTTTTACAATATGCTAAAATAAGTGTGTTCTTTAGTGTGTAGCAGAAGAAATTTTGTTTCGAGCTGTCATAACAACTGCACAGTAACCGACTTTTCCACTTATACGCCAAATTTGCCTTCTTTTCCTCCACCTTTTAACTTTTATTGAAAAGGCCCAGTTATGACTTGGGCTCAGTAGATGTGGATAAACCTGCATTACCAGCACTACGGGATAGCGACTGCGAATTTTCTGTCAAAATAAAATCAAATGCCATGAGCGTTGCTAACAAAAAGGGGGGGAGGTAAAACAAATCTTGGATACCAACGGTATTTTTGTATGCAGGGGGTCTCAATACTCAACCCTGCTTTTCAAAATTCAGGTGTCGTGCTTCTCAGCTTTTCAGCTAGGATCTTAGCTTTTCACAAAGAATCGGACCCGAAATTGGGTTTCCCATAGAACGTTGCTGCAAAAACCACTTGAAAACGGCATCTTCTAAATCTCTGTGTATTGCTACCTTCATTGATTTTCTTGAAGAACTTCCATCTTCGTTTTCAAGCACTGACACGAAGTTTAAAAGTGTAGGTTTGTTCCTTTTAATGTTTGAAATCGTTGATTGTCCAACACCGTACATCTTAGCCAACTGTTAACCCGTAACTCCTTTATCTGATTGCTCTATAATTTTTAGTTTAACCGCTAACGACGCACCGAGAGTAGGACAATAATGCGCGTAGACAGAATCATTATTGTACGAATCTCAGTACGTTTGCGTCTTAAATTTTTTTTTTCTGAAACCGATTCGGATAAGCAGCGATTCGGATAATTAGAGTTCTATTGTATTTAATATTATTCTATAATTATAAAACGCCAATTATGTATATCTGTGCGTAAGTTCGCTTTTTAGTCATCAACCTAAAGAAAGGTACAGTGCGGCCTTCAGGCCGCAAAACTATGGCAATCGCACACCAAATCACATGACCTTTCAGTAATAATAATAACGGTGAAACAACTTCGATTAGTACAAACAAACTAATGAATGGCCTTGCTGTTACTGAAATTAAAATTTAAAAAAAGTAGCGATATTCGAATGTTGTCCGATGACAGTCATTTTGAACATTGATTTCCAAAAGGCCTTGAGGTGTTAGTGTCCGCTCGGGGCCAAAGCGCAAAACTTCTAATATTATTTAGCACTTCATGTGCGGTCTGTTTAGTGAATTACAGCCATGCGAGGACGTTAACAGCCTGATGACTGTTACCTGTTACTGGGGCTGTTATATACAATTATTACAGTTTCGAGGTAACAGTCCCCGGACTGTTATTTCTAGCTTTGACCGGACTCAGAGGCTTTAGACAATACGTTGAATATTACTAATATCCCGCGGTCTGATGGGAAACAGTCCGGAGGCAACAGTCCCTTAGCTGTTATCGTCCCATCCGTATTATAATTATTCTATTATTATAAAGCAACAAGCAAATTCTTGTAAAATTTAAATTGAAATTGCAACTTTTTCTTTGAAACAAAAAATTGTGAAATTTAAAATACTTTCACGGTACACTTTGAATTTTCTTGCGGAACACATACATAGTTTGGGTACCACTGGTATAGATAATCTAATTTACCAGCGATCATTCAAGCAAAGCTGTTTAACCGTTACATTTTGTTTTCATGATGTTATTAATAATATATTATTTTTTTTATTTTCACAGATAATACGTAGATAATCAAGTTTATCAACAATCAATCAATCAGTAAATCAACAAGGTTTTTTAACCGTTACATTTTGTTTTCATGATGATAACGCGGATAATATAATTTACCAACAATCAATCAATCAATCAATCACATTAAAATATAGATAATGATAGTTTTAAAACTCTCATTTAGCGACGTTGACATGGCAACTTCTTATAAAATTGTTGAACATTGCGTAAATTAATCAGAATCTCAATACTTGTCTAACAAAAAAATATGGTACTTATATTTTAGCAGAAAATTATTATAGTCTGGGTTAATCTAAGTTTATATAGATAGAAATCTTTTCGAAAAATACTAATAAGTATTAAAATAATAAAATTATTTTCTAACAACGTTTTCTACTGGGGTACCGACAAAAAAAATGTAGTAGTGTTTTTTTACGTAAATACGATCCTTAGGATGTCCCTTGTCATGTAATGTGGTTAGATTTTTTTAAAGCGTAATTAAATAAATTTGAATTATTTAGTCAAACATTAGTAAATAGATCTTGCTTAGAAATGCCGTGCAAAGCTGCATTATTTGTTGACGTTTGTATTGTTATTAAAAATTTCAAATATATTTACGATATACAAAGTGTAGAGAGTTTCTGCAAAAAGTAATACAAAAGTTTGATCCGGAAAATTTAAACTTCATGAAAAGCGAACATGTGTGCCCTTGTGACCTCATGGGAAGCCTCATAATATGAAGAAAGTCTTTGATTTGATATTTCCATTATGCTTTGAGGAAGAATATAATGAATACCACACGTGGAAAACGTTAATGGGAGGGTTTTCCACTACCTTTTTCATAGTCTATACATAGATCATGAGCTTTAGATCACAGCAGTGTATCCGTTGCGACTAAGAATGAACTGTCCATGTATGCTTTACGCTACATCACTGATCCTAAAATAGGATTTAGCGAAGAGTATAAAGCACCTTCAAGCGACTGCTAGCTGCAGATAGCTAATAAATTACTTTGTAAGTAACTTTTTAAGGTTTAATTTAAATAAGGCTTTTTGCTATACTACGTAATATGAAAGCCAAAAATGCACAAACGTTATTCAACGCCGCAAAATTTTGGTTTAAATTATATTGTATATACGTATAAATAGGTTATATTAATAACTGCTTTAATTAAATTAGAAAATTCGTGTTGTGCTTATATAAACATGTATATTGTTTCAGGTTCACACCAGGGTAAATTGTCGGTCTGAACCTGTTTGTAGGGGCGTCCTCTTGAATTTTATATTAAGAAAATATTAATTTCTTGTAGGAAGTGGACAAACATATTAAATTCTTTCCTTAATTGCTACATTTTTATGGAAAGTAACAAGCACTTATTTAGACTTGAAATTTGTTCGGAAAATGTATTCATTATAGTAATTCTTAAAAAAAATTGTTTGTCGTTTAATGTCTCATTAACTTGATTTGCATTACGTAGTAGGTATAACAAGGTATAACTGACAAACTTCAAACAAATTTTATACTTATTGGTGTATTTATTTTTTACAGACAAATTTGGAATTGTAATTATGTGAATGTTATATAGGATGTTTTCTAGCTGCATGAGAACTTCAAATTGAAGTAAAGCATTAAAAAATTGATCTTGTTCTTCAAGTGCCATATCCGGTCTCCCGGACCTCTCTCCTATGTATGTGTTGTGCGTTAGAAGTATTATCACACACATAGGGGACCTACTACTTAACGCGGGCTCAGAACCGCGGGAAGTGTATACACTTCATCTCCAGAGAGGCTGTTCCAGGCAGATTACACCTCGGTGGTTTGCCATTGCCTTCCGAGGGGAGACGGTCAGAATAAAGTTTTTACTGAGCCCGGAGTCGAACCAGGCATTCAGCTTTAGCAGCAATGCACTTAACTGCTTTAGCTGACGACCGTCAAAAAAAATTGATGGAATGTTTTTTTAATTATATTTTTATGAAAATAAATTTAATGCTATTTATGATTTGAAAATGATATCCGGCATGTGACCACCACGACCAATCGTTACGAAGCGCATCCGATCAGTCCAATTTTTGACATCCTTTTCCAAAATTTCTGGCCTTATTTCATAATTTGCTTACTGAATATTGACCTCCAATGCTTCCAGATTTGTTGGTTTGTTAGCATAAACCATGGATTTAACATACCCCCAAAGAAAATAATCTGGAGGCGTCAAATCACACGATCTTGGAGGCCAATTGAAAGCACCATTTCTTGAAATAATGTTGTCACCAAATTGTCCTTTCAATAAATCGATGGTTTCGGTGGCTCTGTGGCAAGTACCACCATCCTGTTGGAACCATAAGTTGTCGATGTTTAACTCTTGGATTTTTGGAAACAAAAATGTATTGAGGATGTGTCGATATCTCACACCGTTCACCGTAACGGTAGCTCCTTCCTCATTTCGAAAAAAATATGGACCGATGATGCCGTTGGCGTGTATTCCACCCCAAACAGTCAATTTTAATATGGATGCAATGGAGTCTCAAGATAATGTTCCGGATTGGTCTCAGTCCATATACGGCAATTTTGCTTGGTCACATACCCATTTAACCAGAAATGTGCCTCGTCACTGAACAAAATTTGGCGGTAAAAAAATGGATCCACTTCCAATTGGTTGTGAGCCCAATCTGTGAACGCACGACGCAATCGATGATCATTAGGCTTCAATTCTTGAACCAACTGGATCTTATAAGGATGTAAACCAAGATCGTGATGTAAAATTTTCCATGTAGTGGACGAACAAATCCCAAGTTGTTGAGCACGATGGCGAATTGAAATGTTTGGGTTCTCTTGCACACTTTCACTCACAGAAGCGATAGTTTCTTCGGTACGCACATTTCTTTGCCTTGTCGGTGGTCTTACATCATGCAATGAAGAAGTGGTACGAAATTTATTCATCATCGAACCAATAGCCTGCTCAGAAGGTCAATTATGTCGATCATAAAATGGGTGAAGAGCTTTATAAGTTTCGCGAACGGAACTCTGACTTTGAAAATAAATTTACACAATTCGGTAGCGTTGTTCAAGTGTTAATTTATTCATGATTAAATGGCAAACCTTTGTGAACACAAATGTCAAAGAACTGTCACTTTGAAAACTTCGTTCAAAAGTTATCCCTATTACAAGATCCTATGCAGCTAAAATCCACCCTTTATAATGCCCATCGGAAACTTACAAGTATATTATGTAAGTATACTTCACTTGAACTTGTAAAACTAATTTTATAGCATTTTAAAGTTGCTTTCTTAGATTTGCATAGTTACTATTTGTTCATAACTGCAGTATGGTTAAAAATATAGAGAACCTGATCTCTTATTTCCCCAGCTTATGGGGAGAATTCCAAAAAGAAAAAGAGATACAGCGATCAGGGCCACCAGTCAAGGGGTGGAAAATGGACCAGAAATTACAAACAAATGCGTTTTGTATTTGTTAATCACCTTATAGATTTATTCCATATTTTCCAATCTACATTAACTATAAATCGAAATGATGAAATACACAACTAGCTGGAAGCAAGACAGCAAATTGAATTTCCCAAAATTAACCTCAAAAAGGCACAAAGCTTTGATCAATTATTACAGATAGCGTGATGCACTAAATTATACCTACTATTAAATGCATGAAAGTCAGGATTGGTCATAGATTAGCAACTAATAATTAACTAACACTAATAAGTCGAATAAAATCTAAATTCTATTTTGTAAAATAACAACATGGAAGGTAAACTAAAAAACAGTGTAACCCATGGGACAACCTCGACGTGTCACGTATTTTGTTGCAGTCATAATGTTTACATTTTGTTTTAAACGTAACAAACAGACAGTAAATATATGTAGATAGATTTAATAAAAAAAACACTAAAGGCACTTATTTTTAAGAAGCTGCAAAATTTTACTGGCTTTCAATATAATACAAAAATCGAGTACTTGACTTTTATGACGGAATTAAACCACACTACTCTCAGTTTTTGCTGTTTGATCTAACCAATAAGATACCTACAATTTCTGCATTGTATCAATTTCACACTGTTTAGCAAATTTTTATATTTCGATGTCATGATAAAATTTTGTTACTGCAGTTCCTATTTTATTTCTAAATTTGAAAATGTGCGCCCTGAATGTTGAAACGCTAGCATCATTGGGTTGGGCGTTTTTCATTGTTTCATAATTATGTAAAATGATAAGAAGTATCTGAGTTCCCCTGGTATATCGTATTTCTGTTATATTGGCCTATCCTATCTATCAATGTACCTATTAAATTATCCATCAAACAATCGATCTATCTATTTACAAGCTATCTATCACTCGTTTTATCAATCTATATCTCACAGCAAAGTTAGAAAACAATTATAAATTGTATTATTGTACTAATTGTTAATCAACCACATTTATGCAGAGTGAAAGATATAAAATTAACAACGAGAATATAAATCTATAAGACAATTTATTTATCTCCTTCGGAGGATGCAAACTTCCTGTGTCTAAGATGACGTTTTCGACTGTTCCTTGTTCAGGTGAAATGTTTATCTGTAGACAACAGTGGGTGTCGCTAATTTGACCGGGTACTTTCACTTATGCATTGCTTCCTGTTAGTTCCTACCCACCAATTTATTCCTCGCTTGGAAAACAATATGGAAGGGGATAACTCCTTCTAGCTTGCTCAACTCCTCACCGGGCATGGCGAGTTTGCCGACACCTCAAGCGATTGGGGAAGTCGGAAAACGGACTATGTCCGGAATGTGGAGTGCTCGATTAGCTTATACATAGGATACAGGAAAGGGAAGATTATACAGGGAAGAACAGGGCAAAAGCGGGGATGAACAATCCGACGTTAGTCTATTAGGAGTAACCAAGTATAAAAAACATCAAAACCACGGTTGGGTTAAAAACCTATGAAACACCAAGAACGCCGGGCAAACAAGGAATCCAGCAGGAGAATAAAATTAAAAAGGAAATAAGTAAAACCTACCCGCATTTCGAGGAGGAAAATAAAGACAAAAAAGAAGAAAAATTATAAATTAAATGCTTCCCGGGCAAGAATATGGTTTTAAATCCACCCAAAGAAAATTATTAATATATTTTAGACACCTTGTATTATACATTGATGAATTATGGTATCACTCTGAAGGACATCCGCGTAGATATTGAAGGTATTTTTGCGACTCAGAAACGAGAACTTCTAATAACGGGGTGGTATAACCGAATTCCAACCTTATCATGGTGTATTTAGACAGGAGGGTCTATTGACGATTTATGCATTGCACACTACGTACAAACACGTAACACATTTTGTAAAGAATAAATTGCCCATCAAGCTTTCCAATAAGAACATAGAAAATGATGATATCATAATTTAATGGATATGAAGAGAGAAAAAAACAAATAAGACATAACTAAAATATCGAATTTTTGTCCCTTGTCACCCTTGTCCTTGGTTCATATTGTGTCAACCTAAAAAAGTTCGAGTGCGGCCTTTAAGCTGTACAACTATTGAAACCTCAGACTAGAACGTCACCGCATAGGTATTTTAAAAACTTTTACTGTAATTTGATTACTTACATAGTACTTAACTAACACTTTTAATTAAAAATTGAGAAAATTACGAGGTCGTTATAATAATAGTATTAAAAGAAATTTAATGCACTATTCTCGTCGTAAAACATTTAAATGAGACACGTTTCAGTATCATAAACTTTGTATCAATTAATTATTTTAGTGTTATTCTTCTTTCTTCTTGCTTAGTTTTACAATTTCAATTTAAATTTAGTTATTTAAATTAAAAAAGCTTTCTTTTAACTGATATAAAATATGATGTTCCAATTATGTAATTCAACATTAAATTTGTGATATTGCATTCCGATGGCAGTTTGATGCTGAACCGAACTAATAGAGCGCATTACTTAATTTATTATTATTTTTAAATTTAGTTTTATTATAAATTTCGAATGTTAAACTAAACTATCAATATCTAAAGAAACGATTCCGCTTTTAAATCTGAGCGAACCGCAGACGAAATAAAGGTGAGTTCATGCTTCTTTTCCTTAGCTTAAAGAATTCTTAAATTAATATCTACCGTTAGAACTTGGTTTAACAAAGATGAAAATGCCATCGCAGATGGAAAGAAGAGAGAAAGACGAGTTAACCGATATTTCCTAACGTTAAATTAAATTAAAGTAAAGAAAATTTTTTTTTTTTTTTTTTTTTTTTTATAATTATAAAGTGTCGATAAGATTACCGTGAATACGGCTCTGTCACACAGTGTACTTTTGAGGTGTTTTTACGAGTGAAAAAGGAATTTTTGACGAGTTAAAAATATTACTGGTTAGTAAGATAAGGAGTAGGAATAAGTGTCAGGTGTTTTGGAAACTGCGAAAACAAGAGAAAGGTGGTTTTTGTGTTTTGGTACGGTGTTTATGGTTTACAGGTTAGGAAGATAAGGAACTAGTGAATTGGGTTGCATAGCTTTTAAGGATTGCTGAGTGTCCTGTTTTGCTGTTGATTACATCAAAGTGGTTTTTTCATCTCCTAGGGGTCGACCCGGATGATAAGACCATTACGGGCGAACGAATATGCTATCAGACGAACATCTAGCCGATAGCGAAGAATCAACTACAGAGGAAAACATAAAAAAGCGACAAGCAAATTTTGAAATTTTCCGCAGAAGCAAAAAGATAGCCAGATCACCAGTGAAGAAGGCAAATAGCAGCAACGCCGGCGAAATGGAAGCATTGCAGAATATGATGAAACAGCTACTGGAGGAAGTAAGGGAAATTAGAGTAGGTCAACAAATGTACGAGAAAGAAATTAAAACTCTTAAAGAGGAAAATAAAAGCCTAAAAGAAAGAGTAGGAACGCTTGAAAACAAACTACTACAGATGGAAAGAAGCGAAAAACGAAATAATATAATAGTGAAAGGAGTGGAAGTGAACGAAAAGACGACAAGGGGGGATATCGAAACATTCCTTAAACAAGAACTGGAAGTTGAAGTTAGGGTAAATTTTGCAACCGTTATAAAACCTAAGTCCGCTAAACCTTTTGTATTGGCGAAATTGGAGACATGGCAGGAAAAGATGATCGTTATGAGGGCAAAAACTAAATTAATGGGCACGAACAAATACATAGATGATGACTTAACACAAGAAGAACAAAAAATACAGGCGAACCTAAGAGAAATTGCCAAACAAGAAAGAGAACAAGGTAAAAACGCAAAGGTTGGTTATGGAAAGGTTTACATAGATCGACAACGATGGGAGTGGGATAAACAAACGGGAAAGATAATTAAAGCACCGGAACCCTTGATAGAAAAAAACTAGAAAAAATAAACGCCGGACGAAAAACCAACATGACAAAAAAGGCAAAGAAATGGAAAAGCGACAATCGATTAACGAAATGGAATTATAATGAATACGATTTACAAAAACAACAAAGGAGAACAAAAACAAGAGACATGCTATGGGTGGGAACGTGGAATGTAAGAGGGACTTTTACGGAAGGAGCAATGAAAAACCTGATAAATGAATTGAGGAGATATAAAATGGACGTAGTAGCACTGCAAGAAACGAAACAAAAAGGAGCTGATACAACAGATATAGAAGATTATACTTTCTTTGGAAGTGGAGGCGATAACAGACGATTCGGTACGGGTTTTATGATAAATAAGAAAATTAAACATACGGTGGTACAGTTTAAACCTATATCGGACAGAATGTGCTATATAAGATTAAGGGGTAGATATAGGAAGCTTAGTTTCATAAACATTCATGCGCCTACAGAAGAGAAAGACGAAGAAGAAAAGATAAGATTTTACGAAGTTTTAGATAGTTTATATGATGAAATACCGAAGTACGACATAAAAATTGTTCTGGGAGACTGCAATGCGAAAGTGGGAAGAGAGGAAATATACATGCCAACCATAGGACATTTCAGCAAACATGAGGAAAGCAATGATAACGGTACCAAATTAATCGCATTTGCGATGGGAAGAGACATGATAATCAGCAGCACACACTTCCAGAAGAAAGATATACATAAAGGAACGTGGAGAACACCAAATGGCGAGATAACTAACCAAATAGACCACTGTTTGATAGAAAAACGATACGCTAAGCAAATAAAAAATATACAAAGTTACAGGGGAGCTGATGCGGATTCAGATCACTATTTAGTAAGAATTAAATTGCAACAAGAAGTAATCAGAGAAAAAAGATTAAATGAAACCACAAATAAATATGAAGTTAAACAACTGCAAGAGGAAGAGACCAGAAACGAATACAGAACTATAATCGAAAATGGATTAAATAACATTGAGGAAGACAGTATAAATGAAAAGTGGAATAAACTAGAAGAAATACTACAAGATGCGATAACAAAAACGATGGCACAGAAAACGAAGAAAAAAAGAGAAAGTTGGTTTGACGAAGCTTGCTTAAAATCAGTTGAACAAAGAAGAAAAATCAGAGAAACCATGATAAGAACGAACTCGGAGGAAAGCAGAATCGAATATGGAAAACAGCGCAGAGAGACGAAAAGAATCTGTAGGGCAAAGAAACGCAAATACCATGAGAATAAGATTGCAACATTGGAAAATAAACTCAAAAACAAAGAGATTCGGAATTTTTACCAAGGAGTGAAAATGATAAAAACAGGTTACCAGAAAAATGCGATATGTTTTACAAACAAAAAAGGTGAATTAATATGCGGAGAAGAGGAAATCATGGAAAGATGGAGAGAGTTCTTTGGAGAATTACTGAATAAAGGTTATGAGACGGACGCGGAAGGAGAGGAAATAGACGAAAATGAAATGGAGCAAGCGCAAGAAATGGACCCACCAACTGCTACGGATATAAAGAAGATAATAACACGGCTGAAGAATAACAAAAGCCCGGGAGAAAACGGAATCAAAGCAGAAATGATTAAAAATGGAGGGGAGATTCTACAGATAAACATAACCAATCTGATAAAAAAAGTGTGGGACGAAGAGAATATGCCAGAAAGTTGGTCCAGCGCAGTACTCTGCCCGATATACAAGAAGGGGGATAAAACGAGATGCGAAAACTATAGGGGAATTGCCTTACAGGACACTGTATATAAAATTCTGGCAACAATAATAAAAGAAAAGCTAAGCAATTATGCCGAGAAAATTATTGGTGATTACCAATGTGGTTTTAGGAATAATCGATCTGTTACAGACCAAATATTCACGCTAAAGCAGATACAGTTGAATTGTTACGAGCATAAAGTCGAACTACATACGATCTTTATAGATTTCAAACAGGCGTATGACTCCGTTAATAGAAACCAGTTGTATATCGCAATGAAAACTCTGGGAATACCAACAAAAATAATAAAATTAGTAAAGATGACTCTAAACAAGACACAAAATTGCGTGAAGATGGCCAACAACAAGTCAGGAAAGTTTGAAGTAAAAAATGGATTACGACAAAGAGACCCTCTGTCTGCAGTATTGTTTAATCTATGTTTGGAGAACATAATACGGGAAAGTGGAATAAATACAAGCGGGTCCATATATAATACCAATCACCAGTGCTTAGCATACGCAGATGATCTAACCGTCGTGGCTAAAAGTCGAAAAGAACTAACAAAAGTTATAAAAAATCTTGCTACTGAAGCACAAAAAATGGGACTACAGATCAACGAGCAGAAGACAAAATATATGGTTATGGGGACAAATGCAAAAGAGACTGAAAATGGAAGAAGTATTCGAGTTAGATTGGACAATTTGCAGGAGTACAGTTTCGAAAGAGTGGAGAGTTTTGTTTACTTGGGAACAGTAATAACTGATAACCTTAACAATAGCAAGGAAATCGAAGCAAGAATTGCTAGAGGAAACAAAAGTGCGGGAAGCCTTAGAAATGTAATAAATAGTAAAGAGTTGTCGCGAAAAACAAAAATCCGTATCTATAAATCAGTAATAAGACCGGCAGTTATGTACGGAAGCGAAACTTGGACTTTAAACAGAGCGGATAGTGAAAGAGTGGAACGATGGGAAAGGAGAATATTACGAAAAATTTTCGGAGGACAACAAATTAACGGCATTTGGCGAAGAAGAAAAAACGAAGAGATAATGTCTTTATATGGTGAAACGGAAATAACAAAAGTCATTAAAGCACAGCGAGTTAGGTGGCTGGGACACGTAGAAAGACTACCAAAAGAGAGGATGACACGGAAAGTATTACGACAAGGTATGATAGGTACCAGGAGGAGAGGACGCCCAAGAAGAAGATGGTTGGAAGCAGTGGAGGAAGACCTAACCGAGATGGGAGTTAAGAACTGGACGGTGTTGGCGGGGGATAGAAAAAAATGGAGAGAGATCGTTCAAGCCATGGGCCTACTAGGCCTGTAGAGCTGTTATTTATTATTATTAAAGAAAATGTAGCATAAACGCCTATAGGAGGTTATGTTCTACATTGAACAAAACTCAAACCCAACAACATTTTATTGTGTTGTCGTATATTTTCGTTATTACGATAATCTTCAACGAGATAAAGTTCTTGAACGTTCCTCCATAGACACTTGCCTAAGTGAAATAAACACCCTAAAACTAAAACAGCATTTTGAATTGCTCTCTCGAAATCTGATAAGTAACTTAATGGATTTAGAGTGGGTTTCAACTCCAGTAGCTTTTTAAATACATGCACGTATGATTCTTTGCGCTTATCTTGCAAGAGAACGTAAATTAAAGGTAGAGAATCTATCATAACAAAATTCTTGATGCTGATTGGTTAAAATTTTTTATCCGGCTGTTTTGTAGAGGCTCATTTGTGTACGGTACATTTTCATGTACTTTTCTCATTCCTGTTATTGGTTCATTTTGTAGGTGCCAACCTAAAATAATTCAAGTGCGGCCTTTAGGCCGCTCAACTATGGAAATCATGGACTATAGAACGACACGGCATAAATATTGTAAATATTTTTCTTGCAATTTGATTACTTATTAAACTAACACTTTTTATTAAAAATTACGAGGTCGTTATAATAACAGCATAAAATAAATTTAATGCACCATTCTCGTAGTAAAACATTTAATAGTGACATATTTCGGCATAAAAGTTTGTCAATTAATTGTTTTAGTTTCATTCTTCTTATAAAACTTTGTACAAGTAATTTTAAGAATCTGAAATTGATGAGTTTGGTAATTGGTGGAAAATTGGTATAGTATTTTTAGGGAAATTACATTTAAATGAGTTGCCCTAACGTTGCCGGTGGTAAACCTTATACGAAAAAGAATTAACCTACAAATTATTAAAGGTCAGGACGCGCTTAAACCTATACTAACTCAGGGGAAACTGAATGTTGTAAATCCCTAAAACGGATTAATAAAACTTGAATACCAGGTAAATATTAGGCGTCGTCCATTTGGTCTGGCACTTTTTTCGCTTTGAAGGTCCGTCGAATGCATTTACATATGCGCCCTTGTAAACGTTGTAGTCTTGTCCATTTCGGAAGCTTAAAACACGTAACATTCTTAAATGAGCGTAGGTAAAGCTTTTAAAAGCGTAAAAACCTCCAAATCCAATTATCAGAATCCTTTTGAACGGAGTTTCAAAGCGAAAAAAGCGCCAGACCGAACGCGGCCCATAAAGGACGTCCACATCTGAGGGATAGGGGGGGGGGTTACAAAATGTGACCAAGTGTGGCCAGAAAGGAGAGGGGTTGGATAAATGTGACGTCTGCATAAAAGTTCCTTTTTGGGATTTCTACGAAAATTGTGTTTGAATTTGTTTTGTGTATGTAATATTTTGTAAAACAATTTGTTTACTCCTTAAATTCCAGATGTCCAAAAATTCCCAACCTAAAAAATACCACCTCCACTTGGAAACTTGTGCTCATGTTTGTGCTAAAAAAACATTGAATTAGAAAGTGAAAAGTTAGAAAACGTTCTAGAACTAAATATTTGAAATTAAAAATAATTGTTCCACGTTATTGTCAACTATATAGTAATTATTGGGAAGCTTTTAAGGGAGCTTACCCTACTCGGCCTTAATTCTTGCTTGTTTAATTCCAATTTTTATTACAGCCATAAAAATTAAAAATTAATAAATATGTTTTTTAGTTTAAAAGGTCAAGCTCGATTTTAGACAAATTCGGAGGGCGTCCTTGATTTGTGACCATAGGACGTTCCTGGGGGGGTCCGAAGATTGTGACCAACTGTGACGAGAGGCGGATTGAAAAGTTTCAAAAATGTTTCAAAATTTATTCCGAAAATTTACTAATTTTATACTGTTTGGTTACTCAAAATAAAATTTTAAATAGTTAAAAATACTCCTAGTTGAACGGCGATCATTAATATATTGTGCTGGTTTTTTCATGACGACCAAGCTATTTGAAAATAAAACCCCGTGGCTTTCCGAGATTTTATATCCAATTCCATATAACCATTCACAATATCTTCAATAATCTAATAATTAATTTTTAATCAAGTAATTTTATTCTTCTTTTTAAAGTCACATCCACAAATTTCAATCAAACGCACTTTTCTCAACTCATAAATAATAATGTAATTTATTTTCTCAAATCAAAAATCATTGCTAAAAATTACAAAAATTCGTTTAAATTCTAATTTTCAAGCGCGATTCGACTCACGTTTATTTCGTTCGCTCGTCTTGTGGCGAGTCCTCTTTCAAAAATCGTTCTTGCGCATTCTTCAATTTCCAAATTCTTGAATTTCATATCAACATGTATAATTTGGATGGTAAATTGGAAATTTTGATGAAAATTAATAAAAATCAATTCTGACGTTTCGACATTCCGAGTTAGAATTGATCAATTTAGAATGGACTTCATAAATTTGGTGTTGCAGTTAATTCATTGAATTACTTGGCTAAGGGGGTAGGACGCCCTAACAGAAATCTCTCTCGCCATCCAGATTGGGGCTATGGCGATGGGCCCGCATCCCATCCCACGGAAAGAACCATATTGCAAAAAATTCCTACTTCCAAACCTCAGCATATGGATAATAGACGAATATGCCCAAAAGAGAGGCAAGTGGCGATTGGAATGCTGAAGATGTGGTGATGGGCCTACACCTCATCACACGGAAAGAATCGTACCGCAAAAAATCCTGCTACCAAGCGTCAGAATATGAATAAGGGTCGAAGATACGCAAAATAGAGGAAAATTTCGATTGGAATGGTGCAATACGAAAAACCGAAATAGTATAATAAAATGTATTTTGGAATTTCTGTCTTAAATATATATTTTCGTGTATTTTGCCCACCCTTGTCATTGGTTCATATTGTAGGTGTCAATCTAAAAAAGTCCTAGTGCGGCCTTCAGGCCGCACAACTGTGGAAATCACAGACTAGAACGTCACGGTATTGCAATTTTATTATTTACGTAACAAACACATTTAATTAAAAATTGAGAAAATTACGAAGTCGTTATATAAATAACATAAAACAAATTTATTGCACTGTTGCTGTAGTAAAACATTTTATCGTGACGCGTTTCGTCATCAAAGTTTGTGTTAATTATTTCAAATTGTGTCTCGTTTTGCAGATTTAATTTAAATTTAGTTGTTAAAACTAATTTAGCTTTATTATAAAATTCGAAATTTAAACTAGGTACTCGATATCTATAGATATTATAATTTCGCGTTTAAGTCGTAGCGAACCGAAGGCGAGCTAAGTCTTTTTCTTGATCGAATTACGATATTACTTTGCGTTCAGATGCACAGGTTGCATTTCTCACTTAAGTTTCATGAAACTTTGTAAAAGTAACTTTAAGAATTTGAAATTGACTTGTTTAGGAATTGGTTGGATGTAGGAGTTTTAGGGAAATTTCATTTAAATGAATTTAAAGGCCTTTATTCATTTTATTCCGACTGTTTTCACGGAGGCCTACCGTTTAACGCAAACTCGATACTTCATGGAACTGCATTCATATTTATACAAGGGAATATAATGGAATATGAAATTCTGGAAAAGGGGTTTTTGTAGCCGAGTAGTCAAGATTAAGATTCCCTCGAGTGTTGCACCGTTGCAGACACCACATTGCCAAGAATTTGAAACGGAATTTAGCATCAAGTGCTTCATTATTTTGAGTATGTAGTTGAGTGATTGATCCAAATGAGTAGTTATAAGTAAACAATAAATTGTTGAATGTTTTAGAGAAGCAATTTATAGTTAAATTAACTTTTGAAAACCATCGGAAATCGCAATTTATTGCGAGCTAATAAAAGTTTTATATTATTCGCGTCAGGCATGGGAGTTAACAATAAAACACTAAATTTACGAAGGACTGTTAAAATGTTTCGCAAAGTGTACGGCTTTGTACGTGTTTTTTTTTTGTTAGAAATGGAAAAGCGAAGGACTCGTACACAACGAACAATATCATGCATAATAAAGTGTTTGCTCGTGGTGGTTTTGGTAACCTACCCTATATGTAATTGTAATTTGCTTTACCTTTCTCTCTTATACAAACTTCTATAAGGGGAAATTGTATTATTGCAGGTGTTTTTGGATGTGATTTCGTTCTTATACTAACAAGAAATGGCCACTGAATTACACCCTCGCAATGTAATTTCCAAGTTAACTTTCCTCCTCTAACGTTAAATTTAGGATTATACCTTTCGGGCTAAAACTTTATTCGTTTCAATAATATTTACACTTTTGTTTACGGTTTTAATTTTAGCGAAACATCTTAAGGTGCTCTAATTAGTTTACGACGTGTTTTTGTTTCTCCGAAATAAATTCCACCATGTTTTCCAAAAACAACTAAAATGTTTACACTAGCAGATGCAGTCAAGTTTTCCCAAACGTCGTCCTATCGCTCTATCGTACGATAAAAGAGTTGCACGACACCTATGAATTGAATCCGAAATGAGGTACATTCATGTACTTCCCCTATTAGCAAACATCCTACAGAAGTTGTTTGTTTCAATTTCAAAGATAAATATGACATGTTAGTTTGCCATATGTTAGCTTATGAAAGCCTTCAGGATATTTAACAATACCTTCATAATTTTGCATATTAAGAGCCCCTAACACGTTCACACAACACACATACACACAAATTCAAATACAATTTAAACGACATTGCTCTTTAATTTACATACTAATTTGTTATAGTTAACAAATAAAATTTAAATTAATATTTATTGTTATGTTTCTTTTATGTTCGCTACTTCACTGTTGTTGATATAACAATTTAATTCCGCAGTACTGCGGTATAATATAGAAAATTAAACTAATAAGTTTTTAATTTTCCCGCAGGGCACTTCACGGTATAAAATACACCCCATTTCGTATAAAACTTATTTTTCCATCCGAGCTTACGGGGATGCCTTCTAAAAAAATAAACATAAGTCGCATTCGGTCGCTCCCCTATCCGCGACCAAAAAATCAATTAGGTCCGCAGTGAAGCGCGAACAAAAAACGAACGACATTCGGATATTAAAAATGTAGATTTGCGACAAGTAACCGACGGCGACGCCGCGCTTAAAATGGGCAACCGAAGCAAGAAGGTGGTTAAGTTATGAACCGTATCGGTATAGGTAGTTTATGCATGCATGACATTATCCCGAGTATCTTGCTTGTAAACCACACATAAACATGAACAGCTAAAACAGTCTCAGGTGTTAGTCGGACCGTGTTATAAGCTACTTCTTGCTCACGCTAATGAGGAATCCGCCCCTTGCAGTTAAGATCTAATTTATCGGAGCTGGCTCATAATCGTCGGCAGATGCTGCGCCGCACGGAGGAACCCAAAAGGATCTATCCATCTCCGCTTTTACATTGTGTATGAGATGATACATTGCAGCGACCTGCTTCTGAATAATGACGCAGCCTTAAATATTTTGTAAGTTAGCTGAAGATAAACTTACGCATTTAGAAAGAATGGAATGATAAATATCGGCCATTAGTATTATTATCCTTACCGTGAATTTCGCATTAACCTAAACACCTTATAAATTTAAATTAGAATGTTGGTATTTCTTTTCCTAGTTTGTTGTGACAAATTCCTTCGCATTTTAGCTTAAAAAGTGGTTCGAATTAATATTTCAATTTAAATTTCATTTTTTTTTTATAATGGGGACTCTTACTCGAATTAAATTTAACATTTTTATTAATATGGAGAATTAGGTTGCTATGCAAAATAAATCCTCCATATTAACTTGGCTGGGAGATATAAAAAAGTCATTCGTAATTACCTGAGCCTGATATCCTTCAAACAGAAATTTACCGATATGGCGCAGTCGTATGGATTGACGCCCACCCAACGTGAGTACATTTTTTTCCCATGTTTCAAGTTTTACCGAAGAAAATAAAACAGTGTTAAAAAAACCATAAACTTGCTTATTATGCAGTCTTAAAGAAATATTTAATTTAAATTTAATTATTTCGTCAGGCATGCAATTTTTGCCATTTAATTTTCTTTATTATGCTTTTTTAATTTCCCCAACATAAAATTTTATTTTTCATTTTATTTTTAATAAAATTTACACAAAGATGAAAATAATTAAAGGCTTCTATCAAGAAACTCCAACGTAGGAATGATATTTTATGAAAATATAGTGGAAATTCTTGTGTCCGACGATCGGAAGGTAAAAAATTGCAAAACTTTAAAATTTTCTTATCAAACTATAAAAATTGTGAATTTATGAGGAAAAGAAAGGCAAAAGTAAACTGAACTCGATAGTGTGAAATATATGTTAGTCGAAAGCCATTTAATGCTATAAAGTGTTGTACAGGGTGTTCCAGAAATAAAATCAGTATGAAGAACATAAAATTTTAAGTGTTCTTAGTTAAATAAAATATGACTTCCAAATTTTCAAAACAGTTCGTTGATAAGTGTCGTAAATTAAACATAAAAATCGCTTGTTATTTTAAATGGAACACTTTATTTTTCCTTTCGCACATTATTCTGGCTTAACTGCTCTTTTCGAAGATACCTCATTTGCTCCACTTCCGCTCGATATAATGTGAAATATTTAGTAGTTAATGTAAAATTTCATTTATTTAGTCAAATGTACCGCCGCGAGATGGCGCTGTTATACAAATAATTTCAATTGTTTTTAAAAAAAGTCGAGCTGCAAACCATTCGATTAATAAAATTATTATTGCGTTAAAAGTTTTTTCGTTATAAAAAAGCTAAATTAATTGTGTTTTATGTAACTTTAATTCTTTGTTTTCATAACTTTTGTTGAATTTTGTTTGCCAAAACAGTATACTGTAATATAATTTTCATAAAAATAAGCAAATCTATTAGGCACTTATTTTTAAAAGCACTCATTTGCCTTAAAAACAGTTTTTGTTTATTTTCATAAAAATAATCAAGCATTTAGTTTGAAAATATACAACAAAAGTTATGAAATGAATGTATTAAAGCTATACGGATAAATTAAAAGTTTTCTAAATTATTATATTATTCGATTCGTGGCGACCAAGTTGAATCAGATTATAATAATGACTGATGTAGTTCATTATGAACCAGTTGTGCATATACGACTATTATAGTTTGGTATATTTTATAATCATAACTTGGATGTTAAATGATATAATATAAAAGGTGTGTTATAATTTAAACTGTATAATTATATTAGTATCAGTTATCAATTTTTGTAGGAGAAAACAGTAGTAAAAACAAAAAAATTGATATTATACACTATTAAAATTATTTTGTATAAAAAATAGCATATTTCCACTTTGCCCTACCTGGGTAGGTAAAGCGGAACACCAAGTAAGGTAAAATGGAAAGTATTTATTATATTAAAAAAAAATTTAAATTAAACAAAATGTAAAAAAAGGTTCAAAAGGAATCATCACAGAATGAAGAAAACGTTCATCTATCTGCACAGAGCTTTGACCATCTGGAAGAAGGGATCTAAACGTGGAATCAGAAAACATGCCTGGAAACCGTTTGATGAACTCTTTGGACTTCTACCAACCTGTAGAGCAGACTGGATTTCGTAGAGGTTATAGCAAAATAGAAGATTTCCAAACAATACGCACACTAAGGGTTAGTTCATAAATTACATTACGTAATTTTACGAAATTTTATTCCCACTCCCAAATATTACATCACGTATAAAAATTAACAAAATAATAAAACTCTTATAATTGACGTTGGAACGTCACAATTTTTGAGACTCCCCTATTCCCATCGCCACAAATCATCACATCGGTTTGCCTCCCCCCCCCCGCTATCTCCTCGTAAGTGACGTAATTTATGAACGGCCCCTAATAGAAAACTGCATTGAATGTAACATCCACCATATCTGGCATTTGTCAACTACCACAAGGCTTTCGTTTCCATCAAAACTTGGGCTATCTTACAGGCATTAAAATGAGCAAGTATTTGTTCAAGATACTATGACCTTAAAGGTTATGTATACAAAAATGGTACACTTGTAACAGGTTTCTGTTAATTTCATTCGAAAATGAAAATTTCCTTTTTGTTTTTTAGGGTTTATTAATTTTCGGTGAACATTTGCAATTAATAATTTATTTATGCATGATTTATTTAGCAAGTTTTGTTTAACAAAACAAATTTTTATTTTCCATTAATGTAAATATTAATTAAAACCAATATCTCTGATTACCAGCACCTATAGGGTATGTAACCCATCGATCGATAAAAGTTGAGTATATAATTCGGCAATAATCAAGCAGCCAGAAAATAAGGTTGGCAACAAGGTTGTTTTTTAGAACAGATGTTTTCCGAGCAAGTACATAAAATATTTTCGGTCCAAAAAAAAAAACCAAGTTATTTGAGTTATTTAATTACAATTTAATATTACAAACATTACTGAAAAGGTGGTTAGTCATTCTAACCAAGTGTGACAAAATCGATAATAGTTTATCGAAAGATAAAGGAAATCAAAGGCGATAGCCGAACGAATGTGTGCCCGGCATTTTTGGTGTGTGCAAATCGATCAAGTTATATTTAAACAGCATCGATCGTTTCGACTAAGGTCGAAATTGTAGATTCAAGTAGAAGAAATAGTCATCCGGTTTTGGGGTGGATTGTTTTGGAGAGAAAATTTACCTTGGAAAGATTTCTTTGGTTGAAGACCCAATTCGAGGTTGTACATACGAGGGACCGGCTATCCCACCATTACTGATCGTTACCTTAAAACAAGGATGTGTGTGATTATCAAAAAACTATCTGAACAAAACGTTAATAGAAGCCAACAAAACGTGGTGATATGAAAAATTTATCTTATTTATGTTCATTTAAATTTGTAATACAAATTATCTTCAATAATTTATTTGCATTCGATAGAATTTGCGAAGCAAATTCGCTTAGCCTTCACCTCATAGAAGTCGTGCCTTTTTCGATTATTTTTAGATTCACACCACCAGAAGGATTAATCATTTTCCGTTTAATTCCGACGTCCGATCGATCGTACGAAAGAGGGAGAACAACATTCAGCTGCATGTAAGTAATCGCAAGAGTTCCTTTACTTGCTATATGAGGTTGAACCGACAAGTTTGTAAATCATTCATTTATTTAATATTGCAAATTTCTGATAAACATAAATACCAGGTTCAAGTAACCATATTGGCATTCGAAAGTTGGGTCCGTGGTATCAAACAATTTTGGTTAAACACCACGAGTCAAAGTTGATATCATTAGTGAAGTCCAACGTCAATAAATTTAACTTCGTCAAGTCTCATAGAAGACAGGACGATGTAGTCATTGTGATAATAAGTTATTGTTTGTTTTCTATTCTAATTTAATAATTGTTCTCATTGATTTATATGTGACCTATGTTATTTTGCTCACCGTTAATTGTTAAAATTATTTTATTGAAAACGTCAGAGTTAATGTCAGTTATTAAAAATCACTATTATTTTTCTTAAAACGTTTGTTACCATTTTATATAATTTCCATTTATAATAAACTATCAATTATCCTATTAAACGAGAATTTTTGCCTAGCCATTGTATTATTGTGCCTACTAGTGTATACTCGAATCAATTTTATTCAATTTTTAATTTTGTTGAGAGAGTCAAGTATCGAGTCTTCTCCTCGATATCTTGTCCCTCCCATCTGGCGCCCGGCTTGCTATTGAGGTAAGAGAAAGTTCGACGAAATATAATCGATCCCACGGAGGTTCAAAAAAACAACCTGAACCCCCCTGCTCTCCAACGCATAATTGAAATCTATGGACTAGCCGTCACGTACAGAACATCTACGGTCAAGAAAAGCGACACTTGAAGTCGCAATAGTTAATTGTGGCTATACACTCTATGTTAAAATAAACGAAGATTTGACCACAAGCAAGATCCATGTTTCCAAAAATATTCACTCTCGCAATAGAAACTATATTCAAGATGCTGATATTATGAGAAACTAAAGGTATAAAAAATATAAAAACTGCTTAAGCAAACTTAAGCAGCCTTGGTTGAGTTAGGGCGCCTTTGGTAAATAAGGATATATCCTGAAAAACGTGGATGTCCCAATAAATCTCGGAAGAAAAGTTTATGAAACGTGCATTCTGCTTGTTACCAGATACGGTGTAGAAATCATAGCGATGACAATAACAACCGCAAACAGATTGGGGGTCATACAACGTTCGATGGAACGACCCATGCTGTGCATAAGGTTAAGGGACACGAAAAGATCAGACGAGATCAGAAACAGAACAAAAGTCCCTGACGTGATGAACAGAATATCCCAATTAAAATGGAACTAGAAGGGACATGTGGCAAGATACGACTCCACAGGTTTGAGATACAGCGCCACACATTGGAGCCCATAAATTAGCGCAAAAAGGATGTTAAGTGAACAGCGCGACGGTACTGCTTCCGATGGGCACCGGATAGGTTGGCCTGGAGAGGAATGAGTGATGAAGGGATGGAAACAGACTAAGAGGAAGAAGAAGACCGTTCAAGTTTTGATATTGTAAGAAATTTTATTACTTGTGGTTGTTGACAAATGATGTAGACGAGTCAGTCGTGGGTCATGAATGTTCCTGTTTACCTTCAGAAAAGGTGTTCCACTTTACCTGACTCACTTAAATTACGCTGCTCATCGAATTACCGTAACATCAAGCAGATCATTGAATACAGAAGCAGCTGGTACGGGAAGAGCGACGAGGAGCCGCTCTCCCAAAGCAAAATAGCAACTCAAAAATATTTTGTTTACTGAGGGTGAGGGTCGTTACGCCTCTGAATATTGGGCAATCCGATTGTTGTGCTTGGACCGCAAACGGTCACAGGGATTTTAAACGCTTGGCGAAAAAGTTAAAAATTTAATTTGCAATCACCCCCAATTATACCAAATAGCAAACCACGAGTCGCCTTTGAACAACTCCTATAACGGTTTGAATTTTCCCGCTGCACTTTTTGTTTATATGAAATTTGCAAGTGGGAGATTTTCGGTGGCGCAGCGAGGAACTAGCCTTCGAGAGTAGCCAAGGCAGTCCAGCTTGTAGTGTAAAGGCGAAAACATTAAGTATGTGTATTCGAGAAATTTTTAGGGTGCGAACAATCAATGAGATAATTGGGCGTGAGAGAAATTCGTTTGGCAGTTTCTTTTCCTGGACTTCCCAATTTTTACCGGTTGGCCAGTTGGCGACAATTTTGTCGGAAAGATTCCAGATTTCTTCGTTAATGGATGATAAAGTCTGAATTCTTTTGTTTTCGTCCACACATGCCTAAGGGAATTCGCTGGAACCTTACTAATATTTTAATCAAGCCATCTTCGTATCGTTTGAATTTTAAAATTACATTAATTTATTTAGAAATTTTGCGTTGTAAATGTGCGATTGGAACAGTCGATTCGTTCGACCATCCTGTTTGTAAATTTCTGATCCCCTGTGCGTTTTTTTTTTATTTTTGTACGTTGAGTGCGACGTAATTACGTTTCAAGTTATTACCTTGAGGAAATTATTTTGTTTTTTAAGTGTTATTTAATTTTAATGATTTAAATTTAAGAGATGGTCATAGCTTTGGCAGTTAAGTGCGTCTACTGCTAATGCGAAACGCTCGGATCGAATCCGGGCAGGGTAAGAACTTTATTCTGGCCGTCTCTCCTCGGAAGGCAATGGCAAACCACCGAGGTAATTTGCCAAGAGCGCCCATCTCAACATGAAATGTATTACACTTCCCGTGGTTCGGAGCCCACGTTAAACAAGTAGGTCCTCTATGTATGTGAAAACACTTAGAACACACATCACATGCATAGAAAGAGATGGGTCACGACGTTCGGAAACGAACAATACGACTAAGAAGAAGAATTTTAATGATTAATTATTTTAATTTAAAGAAAGTTATTTGTTTATTTAAGCAACGATCGATTTTCTGTTATCTGGTTATTTTTGAATAATTTTTTTAATTGTATCGAATTATTTACTATAAACTGCAGGGCCTGGTTTAACTAATTTTTCGTGATTTTTAATTCTGGTTCCCTTTTTTGTGATAATAAGTGGTCTAGAAATCACGTGGCGCCTTAATTTAATATGTAATTTTGCTCGGTGCAAATCTGTAGAATTTACCACTCTTTTATCAAAAATATCTAATTGAAAGCAAGTTCATTCATAATTATTAATTAGTAAACAAAGAATCTTATCGCTGCATTTGCAAGAGGCAATGGTTTGATTCATTTGGTCTTTTGCCCTCTAGAACTAGCCACGGGTCTATGGGGAAATCCATAGTTTAGGACGGTCGCCCTGAATTTAGACCGTCTTGCCTGATTGCACCAAATTTTTCTCCCTATATTTTGCCGGAGATGTGGTGGTGTCAATAAACTTTTACCGTTACACTGGCAATTCGTAACAATTTTATATGGCAAAATGTTGGGCCGCTACACTCCCCTCAAGGCAGCATATTTACGAAATTAAATTGATGTAAGCCCCCCCCCCCAATCGCAAGAAACTAATTTAACAAGTTAATTATTAAAATCTAAAACGTACTATAATATAATAGCCTCAATTTAAATATATAAGTGAAATTGTCTTTTTATTAATTTATCCATCTATCTGAGAGCCTATAAAGCTAAATTGATCCGTTAATCCTCTCTAACATTTTAATTTATTTTTAGTTAATTAAAATATAATTCTATTATGGGTTCAAAATTAATTATTTTCATATGAATTATTTTCTAGATTTATGATCTAATAGATCAACAAAAGTGATGTTCTTGTACGGCTTCAAGACTGCGTTGAGAGACCGAATCATCAGCTCAATTTAGCGTTACAGACAGAGACACGTAGATCAATTTATGCAGCGGTCTAAAGCCCTTGCTGGGCACTATTGCCATTCCCTTGACACAGTCTCAGGCTTTTCCTCCTATTCAAAAAATCCTTAAAGATACCAGTTCAGTTTATTTTATTGGCCCCCGCCTTCCCCAAGCGATTTACTTAAATAAATAAATGCTGGCCGGACAGAACGACAGTACGTCATGTATGTAAAGAAATAAATGGAACACCAACATTCGTGTTGATGCAGTGGTGGCTTACCCGAAAGTACACAAGGGCACGTGCCCGCCTATCCAAAATCGAGTGAATAAAAATGCAATAAATTTATATTTTTCCCTTTTCCGTACATTTTGTGTCCTTACATTGAAAAATGTCACGAGTCGATATTGAAAATATCTGATTGAAAATAAATTGATATTGAAAATAAAAATGCAACGGCGAGAGAAAGTATTTGTTTTGTTATGGCATTTAGAAGACACTGGACCTGCTCCATTCTCTCGTAGAGTAAAATTCTTAATTTAATCCCACGGTTTCATAAAAATCTCGCTTAAAATGAATTGACAGACTTGCTGGAATCGCCTAGTTGTTTATTTTATATAGCGTTATGAAATTGCTCTCACTATTAATTTTGTAGTGTATAATTTATTTTTGACCTTCCACTTACAAAGATTTGTTGGAAGTTTTAAAATTAAAATTGACTAATTTGCAAAAAAAATGTGTGTACATCTAATAATTTATTAATATAATTTACAAAACTGAGTCGTTTGCAAACAAAATATTTGTAACAAATGCTATGTTATATCTTTTTCATATCACAACTCTGCATTGTCGAGTAATCGCATCTTATATCAGTTTGTTATCATGTTATATAATGCTATAATTTATTTTCTGACATTGTTGTCTTGATCACATAAAATTTATTTTTAAAATTAAAACGTTATAACTTACATACGATGTAACGTAGTGCATATATGTAATGTGATAAATTAAAAGACACTCCAAACTCGAATTTTATATACTCAATTAATTTCTAAACGTTATTTACAAATTTCATTTTCGGTATTTTATCGTGTTTGGATGACCTGAATATTGGATCAATTTCATGGGTTCAATTTGTCGTCGTAATTATTTTTGTTTTCAAATTTTTGGGGGTCGCTGTTGTTTCTCTCTCGCCGTTGCGTAAAACTCCAGATTAAAAATATCCCTGAATGGACCACAATTTAAATTATAATAGACGGAAGCCTCACCCCTACGGTTTTTCCCGGATACATTAAGTTCCATCAGCTACTCATGTTACAGTACTTAATGTACATACATAGTAGATGCCTGTAATCCTAAATTCCGCACTGTTACTAGGGTATGCCTACCGGATACAGTTAAGGCTTTACAAGTGCAGATATTATATTTTGATTCTGAATATAATATTACCTTAAATTACAATATAGTTACGTATTCCTAAGAAAGTTGCCCTTCCAAATTTAGATTTGATAATATAATATAAAAGTCTATTTAATTTTAAAGATTAAAATACCACATATAATTGGTACGTATTTACCTTATATTATACTATAATATTTAATATTATATTATATTTCAGATTGAAACATCAAACGTGATTAAGGATTACGAACATAACTGAGCTACACAATATGTATAATGCCGCTGTGATACAGTTGATCCTTAGAGCTTTAAATTCAAGATCAATGTCAAAGTAATGCCTAAATCTTTTTAAATATATTTAACGTGGCATCAAAAAGTCAGCAACATACAAAATCTGCTACATTTAATATAATATTTCCATCAACGACTTTAGTAATAGATTAAATTAACAGAACCAGCAGAATTTTCAATAAAATTTACAGTCGTACCTCTTTTATTTTCAAAACTTCCAACGCAGCTGGCAAGTTTTACATCAAGATTATATTACAACACTTGCGGATGTGCTTAATGGTTCTGGATGCTACAATTCTTTCAATATCATTGACGGATTATTAAATAATTTGAATCAATTTAAAAGTTCTAGTTCTATACCTTTACAACTTCAAAGACTAAGCATTTTACATAAAGTACGTATACGTAGGCGTCCGGTTAAAAAAGGCGTCATATTAGACGAATACTACTCTTGTAAATACAACCAACGCTTAAGCGTAATGCGAGGTGATGTAGCACCATCCGAGTAGCATGTCGTTATCAGCCCGACAACAGCTATCATGCGAGATAAAGAAGAAGCGGAAATAGAGCAGCAAATCGACACTTCAACCATCCGTAGGTAAACTTGGATGCCTTAAAAGGACATGAAATCATCTATATGTGCAATGGAGAGCTGGCTAGTGAACAAACTCCGAGAATGACGGAAGTAATCTCGTGAGGTAATAATCCCAATTCTCGATGGTAGGGGGTGACTTTAATGGGTGAAGTCCCATACTACCAACTAAATTTGAGTTAATGTCTCGTACGAGATTCTCATCTCTCTACGTAAGCTTTGTATTCCAGAATGCATCCTCAAATGGAGCCTCTGAATTTCTTAATTTACGTTTGTTTGTTAACAACTTTGTTGTTATTGTATCGTATTAGGTTCAATTTTTATTCGGTTTTGAATAAACCGAATAAAATCTTTTATCTCATTCAAGATGAGATAAAAATGTATACGAATTGTAAAGAAAAGCAGAAGAAAGCCAAAAATATATAATTATTAATTGAATCAGGAGAAAGAACTAAACTAAGAAAAGAAAGATACAAGAGGAACCAAACTATTGGGGTTAACTGCTTTACAATTATGGTATACAAAATGGTGTAAACATCTGCAATTATTTCAATTTTTGTGTCCGTTACTTTACCCCCCTCCCCAATTAATATTTTTTCTCAAAAAGCTAGCTCCCGATCCCTTAGAGATAGCACCGGCTAATACCCCCTCGGTTTGCCCACAAATCAAGAATAAAAAACCAAAAAATAAAACAAAAATTATCGTTGAGTTTTGGGTGATATAGCTCTAAGAAATCGGGAGCTAGCTTTTTTAGAAAAAATATTAACGAGGGGGGCGGGGGAAAGTAGGGGACCATCAATTTTTCTAGAAAATTTTAGAGATGTCTGCAAGTTTTTTTTGCAAATATGGTGCAAACTTTACACTTTTCTGTAGATATTGTGCAATTTCAATAAACTTAAATCTTAGGATATTCCGTACTAAAAATAGGCCTAATCATTGGTTATCAAAAAATAGACAACTTTGAAAGTCTAAATTTTACACCAATATTTTCGGGGGATTGACCATTAAAGACAAATAATTTGCACCGTATTTGCAAAAACATTTAAAATAATCCTAAAATGTATAGAAAACTAGAGGAATTGCACTTCTCCAGATATTTTCAATGACGGCACCTACATACAAATACTGCCAAACAAAAATTGGAAGACGCCGACATTACCACATCTAAGACTGCTGAACGAAACTGTATTAGCAAATATCAGCTTTAAAAGAAAAGTTAATAATTATTGATAGAATTGGAAGAAATGATAAACACCTGCAAGTTACCAAATTATAATTCAAAAACATGTTTGAATTATTGTGTCGAATTTACAAAGATTACATTTAAATTTTAATAATTTTCATAATAATCCACTCTCCAAGAAATTTTCACAACAAAGAACAAAATATATAAATTAAGACCTATCCTTATACTGCCGCGCTTAGTTAAAATGTCCTAACTAACAAATTGGTTTTCGGGAGAAAAATTATACGAGTTTATGAGGATGTTATAACGCCGTTTTTATTTTATTTAACAAAAATTTAATATAACCATATAATCCCAAACCGTATCCGGAATTTTGTTCGCCAGCATTTGTTCAACAAACACTTAATCGATAGCATTTGTTCGACACGGAATTTTATTCGACACGGAATTTTATTCGACATGCATTTGTTAGACATGGAATTTTATTCGACATGCATTTGTTCGACATTAAAAACAACAAATCTCCGCGTAAAGTTAAATCTGCCGCAAAGAGGTGGATCTGCCGCGAAGAGGTGGATCTGCCGTTAGGTTAGTGTTAGTTTTTGATATTTCTTAAGAAAACTAATTAAAAACAAGTAAATCTCCGCGTAAAGTTAAATCTGTCGCAAAGAGGTGGATCTGCCGTGAAAAGGTGGATCTGCCGTTAGGTTAGTGTTAGTTTTTGATATTTCTTTAGAAAACTAATTTAAAACAAACAAATCTCCGTGTAAAGTTAAATCTGCCGCAAAGAGGTGGATCTGCCGCAAAGATCTTGATCCAGTAAGTCATGGATGGTGTACATTTGCTGGAACAGAGACGGAACCGTTTTGAAAGTGCCATCTGCATACCAATTATTAGAGTTCGCTAGAAGTTGTAGATTTCTTCTGGTGGAAAATATAACGCTCCTATCTTCTACATTATCAGAATCGAACAACAAGAACGGTTCATTGTTTTCACTTGTTTTGTACATTTCCGGAAATACGATTTCCCATCGGGAATTGCCTGTTGTGCTTATAAATCCGCTCTCTAATTATATCTAAAAAAAGGTTACCTACGTCTTTCGTGTCATGTCATGTCGGCATGTCGAACAAATGCATGTCAAATAAAATTCCATGTCGAGCAAATGCTTATTCGCATAAATGTTGAGTCGAACAAATGTATGTCGAATAAAATTCCATGTCGAACAAATGCTGTCGATTAAGTGTTTGTCGAACAAATGCTGGCGAACAAAATTCCTAGAATCATTACAAACGGCATTAAAAACTATTTTATGAAGAAGACAACGTTATAAATTCCTAAAAACCAATTTGTTAGGGTTAACTAAGGACAGCACAGCAGCTTGCCATAGACGCGCATGAATGGATTAATGAGATTCCACAAAAATTTATTGACAAAATATTTAATTAACAACATTTATCAATAAATATTCATCGAAGTAACAATAAATATAACTACATGGTTTCGAAGTCGGATTTTATATTTTTAAATTATATTTCTTCATTTGGAATTAACTTAAACAGTGCCTGCAGTGCGGCCTTTAGGCCGCGCAACCTATAATACAATCATGAATTAATTATATCTTGAAAAAAAACATATTGAGTGTTCCATATTACGTTAAGTGCATTGAGAGTTTCCTGAAAATGCTCACGTTACGCTAAGTGATCGTTTATCGACTTTGCAACCTCTACTTTTATAAAACGTATGGCCATTTTATTGCCTTGCCGGACTGAGTGTTGAAAAAAATTCTAGGGCCGCGAAAAATTAATCTTGCATTGAGTTCCACTTTTTTTATAAAAATTCAAATTAAAATATTCCGAGAAAGTTGCGAATATTAATTGAGAATTCGTTGTCCTTGGAATTCGTGAATATCGATTGAATCCTTTGTTTTAAATTTGTTTTAAAATTAATATAACTTTCTTGGAAAACCCTTGGAATTTTCGGGAAATCCTTGAAATTTTTGTAAATTCTTGCAGTTTTTTGGAAATCATTAAAATTCTGGCAAATTCTTGGAATCCCTGAAATTCTTTGCAGTTCTTTGGAAATCCTTAGAAATAATTTTGGAAAATTCGTTTAAAATCACTGAAAATTCAGAATCTAAACATTTTTGAAAGTACAAGTTCCAATATATTTCAAGTCTTGTGTACATAAATTTTTCAGGATATTTTTGTGAAGATGATTATATAGATTTGACGGGCAAGCGTACGAATTTGGACAGCTACAAATAAGTCACAAAAAGTCGTTTTACTCCTAATAAAATGAGCTATTTTTAAATTTTTTAATTAGAAAACTATTTTTCAGATGATACATTTGGAGGTTATACTAATAAATACTGAGAGGTAAAGCTCTTCATCATAGCCGTGCCGTAACCGAATTGTATACAATTTTATTCACAATTATTTAGTTTTAAAAATCAATAATGTACAATCAACAGTATTATGACTATGAAGTTTAATAACATAACCTAAAATCTAATTTTCAGTTCGGAAAGTAATCCCTTTCTAAAGTGTCGTTAGGTCGGGAAGTGATCACTTTCGAACAAAAGCGAATAAAATAGTACACATAGTACGTCGGTGAAAGGCTTCATTTTAGCCTTTGACGGTTCGCTCCTTGGTCTTTTATCTTAATCCACTATTGCGATATGATATAATAAGTTATTATTAGGTAAAGTTCGTTATTGTCTCTTGTCTCGTTATTTTATACTTAATGGAATCCATATTTCCATCGATACACAAATTGCAATCTAATGATAGGAAGTTTTGTTGACCAACATTTGGATCTCTTTAGCCATTCCTAGCAATTTAAATCATATTTGTCAATGGTATATTTGTCAAATACACCAGTCGTTTGAAATGTCTGTAATTTTGCAATTACTGTCTATAATTATTTATTGCAATTGACTTTGTGATTTTGTTGTGTACATTATTTTCATAAGTAAACCCCTTAATTAACAATTATACGTGCATTAATTGAAAATAAGGTTGGCACGGCTTTCAATTCAAAAGCGCAATTCTATGACCGGATAAAATTTCCAATTCTAAAACTGAACAATTGAAATAAAATTTAAAAACAAAAAATAAAGAAATTTGAGGGATGACAACAATATGATATTATATTTAACCAACTTCAATAATAGCATTACGCACTTACACTCTTTTATATTTTTATCTTATATGAAATTCTAGTACGTAATTGCCATGATTGTCGTGCGGCCTATAGGCCTTATTTCCACCTGTTTTTAGGTTAGTAACCAAAAAGTTGAAGTCTAACAAAATCAAAGATGCGTTACAAACGTATTATGAAAACTAGCTGGCCATTTGCGATATAGTACGTGATTGTCCTGGTTGTGCGGCTTAAAATCCGCACTGGGCAATGAATAATTATTAATTTAATTCAGCGCAACAAACACATGTACTTAGAAGATAAATGAATTTAGACTACTATATAAGCGATTTATGTATAATTGTAATGAATCTGGGTTATCAAATAAATTTAGTTTGCAAATAATATTACATTTTCCGCTAGCGTCGGTTTAGAGCACGAGACTACAGCTTTAATGATCGATGGAAAGCTTCCTTCTGAGAACAAATATGGAAACACGCAACCTTCTAAATTACAATAGATGACATGTTCAACACCTGAGTACAATTTTAATGTTTGTTAGTACGATCAATACTAATTATTATGATTAATTGATTCGCCAACTCTTTCAGGCACTTGAAATAAATTTCTTTTAAGCAAAATCAACTCAAAACATACAAATCATAAATGTCTGTATAAAATGAAATGCAAAAATAATTCGCAAATTCACTTATCGTGGCAAAAATTGTTCCATACGAGAAATGCAGTACTCAATTAACTGATTTAAATTGTGCACGTCAATGTTATTTAAATTACGCGCTTTTATATCGTAGTGAATTTTGTTTTCAACTGAACAGTTTCTTACCGAAAGTACATCTGGTATTTGCAGAATGCAGTAGTATGACACATGCGGCCACGATCTGTAAAAATTCTAGCAACATCTCTTTCAAAAAGTAAGTTTAATGTAATTTTTATCTCGATTTGTTAAAATTTAGCCGTTAGTTTCAAGCAAATAACATTCCAATATTTCATCAATTAGTGCTGAATTTGCCTTCCTTATGAGAATCAATGTCAATTCTTCAACCATTTGACAAAAATTTTATAATTATCTAAAATTTAGAAAAAATTCCAATTGACTTTATAATTATTTATTACATTTTATTTATAATAATATAAAACTTTTTTAAATTAACTATTTTATTTAAAAAAGTTTTATATTATTATAATATTATCAATAGTTAAAAGTCTTATATTATACATTTTATTTATTATATAATTTCCACTAAAGTTTTTATATTTGTTTGATCGGATTCACAAAAGGAAATCTATACGAAATTCAAGACTTTATAAAGCCTTTGACCTAATTACCAGAACTCAACCATGAATCGTTCGGGGTATTTCTTTCAGCCCGGGGTACAATAGAAAATATCATGGCAATATAATATTATAACTAGTTGTCTTGGTTGTGCGGCCTAAAGGCCGCACTAGAGGGACCAGATCTGCTGATCTAAAGCTATTATATTATGTTTTACTGTAGTCCATTCGGGTTTAGTTTGCAGTACAGGTCGCCTTGAAAGGCAAATCACATTTACACAAGGAAACTTCAAGTAATTTAATTGTATGAGCGACAAAAAACAAATTTAATTTATTTGGCACTGCAAAAATAGAATTAAAAGTATTCTTGTGTCAAATAAAATTATGAGACACTTTTATGAAAAAATAATCGTCACCCATAATCAATCGCAAATAAAATTATGTGTATATAAATTTGATTATCACGCTCGAAGGTCACAGTTTTAGTAAAATTTAGTTCTGAATTCTTAAAACGGATGGACCCCAGAAAGAGATGGAGCGGTCAAATCGAGTGACTGATTTCTGTCACATTTTCGGATTTTTTTAAAATTAAGAGCAATCTAAGACAATGGTATGCAAACCGTGGGTATACCGCAGGAGAAATCAGAATGTGCTGCTGTAAAATTTTGTATTTGACAATTGTTATTAATGAGCCAATTGGATTTTTATATCTCTGCGAATTTTATATCACTGCGTAACAAAGATGATATCGTACTCTAGGCAATATTTTATAAATTCGCTGTATTCAGAGGTTGTCCACAAAGGACGTCCGCAATTTTTTTCGACATTTAAACCCCCCTCTCCCCCTTATCTTAGTTGGTGACAACCTTTGGACCTCCCCTCATTTGTCTAAAATAGAACTTAACACATGGTTTATACGACATTTGGAATGAAAGGAGTAAATAAATAATTTTACAAAAAATTACATAGTAACATATTCAAACACAATTACCTTAGAAATCCCAAAAATTAGATTTTTATGAGGATGTCACATTTATAACAACCGCCCCCATCACATTTGGTCACATTTTGTAGCCCCCTCCCCCCTCCTCCTAGGCGTGGACGTCCTTTATGGACAACGTCATGGAAATTTTATAGTATTTTTACAAAAAAGTTCTTAGATTTATGAATTATTTCATTGTATTTATAAATTTGTTCATTGAAATTCGCAGCTTTTTAAAAGATCATGAAACTTTAATCAATAAACCCTGGTTCAGTGTACAAAAAATAATCAAGTAGGGATAAATCTGGACTCTATGGAGACTACTAAGAACACGCGCTGTTTAGAGTAAAGAAAGTAAAAAATGAGCAAACAAAAACGTTAATAAATTAATGTTGGATTCCTAAAAAATTACAGTTGACAGTAAAATAGATAAACGAAAATCACGTGCAGTTAAGGTTTACGACATTAAAGATTAGGTCGTTGCTATACTATAAAATTAAAAAATTAACAACAAAATGTTTTTCAAAAGGCACAAACGTTTATAAAATAATCATAGATATTTAAGTCCAAAATTTAGAAAATTGTTTTTCTTTGTCTAAATTTCGGCAAAATTGATAATGTTTTTCCAAAGAAGGTAATTCAATTGTCTACTAAATAAAATAAAATTTTGAAATCGGTGTTCCGATTCCCAAGATCAAATTTTTGAAGTAAAAAAAGACGAAATTTAAGGATGTTTCGCAGATTTCTTAAATTCCAAGGATCCGAATTTGATGGATTCCATTCCACCACTGATCTTCCAAGTAAATATTATGTTTGTCTTGTAAGTTGTATTGTTCGTTTCCGAACGTCGTGACCCATCTCTTTTTATGCATGTGATGTGCGTTCCAAGTGTTTTCACATACATAGAGGACCTACTTGTTTAACGTGGGCTCCGAACCACGGGAAGTGTAATACACTTCTTCATGTTGAGATGGGCGCTCTTGGCAAATTACCTCGGTGGTTTGCCATTGCCTTCCGAGGAGAGACGGCCAGAATGAAGTTCTTGCCCTGCCCGGATTCGATCCGAGCGTTTCGCATTAGCAGTAGACGCACTTAACTGCCAAAGCTATGACCATCTCTCCAAAGCTATGACCATCTCTTTTTTTACCACCATTATGTTTGTACAATATCAAAATTACAAAAGACCAATGACGGTCAGAGCCTCATTCCAAATTCATGTCAAATGAAATATATTTAAAAAAATCAATTAATTCGAAGATTTTTATTGTTTTCGTCCATTTTGTTGCCTAAATTTTCATACATTTTTCTCATAAACATCATCATCTCGCTTTCTTGTTGGACTAACGCGGCTTCTTGTTCTACGATCGTCGCTTCTTCTTTTTCTTCCATTTTCTTCATTGCTTGATGCGTCGACATCCTTGATGATTAAACCCTTAATCTAACTTTCAACTTCAAACTACTTCCTGTTTCAGTTAAAATTTTCCCTGCGAGTCGAGGATTTGAGACCCTGATTCCTGTCCCACGTTGGGCGCCAAATTTATATATGCTATTTCCCTTTTGCAAATCCCCTTTTATATTTGCCCCACGTTTGAGGCCAAATTTATATATGCTATATCCTCTGCCTCACCCTGATAAGAGATGCCCCTTTACCTTAATCTGACCTTGATTATAAATAGAGATGAGATTTTTAGGTCGTATAAATGTTATACCAGAGAGCTATAAAAGGTTAATTGATACACGGCCGCGTTCGAAAGTTATGCTGTATGAAAAAGAAAGAAGAAACGGGGCCGTGTATCAATTAACCCTTTAACGCTCTCTGGTATAACATTTATACGACCTAAAAATCTCATCTCTAATTATAAAACCTTATCTTTATCCTTATTTGATTTTCTTATGCTAACCTTTTGCTTTTGGATTGAAAAAAGTGATGTTGTTATAAATCTTTTAAATCCTATTTATTCATTTCTAAACTAATTGGTCTGCTGTGATCTTCAAGTTATTTTTTTAATTACATTTTTTGGTCCAATTAAATATCTTTACAAATTGAACGAATGCTTATAATTAATTTATAAATTACGACAATAGCAATTAAACCCCACATAAATAAAATAACAATAATAAACATTTAACAATAATACATCCTAATTTAATAATTCTTCCTTTGACTCTTCACTGGATTTCATCTACAATTTCATCTCCATATTAATTCCAAAAAATACTCCCATAAGCTAGTCCAAAAATTATCTACAATTTATAGCTTTTTTTTCAATTTTATGAACTGAATTTAATTGTTTGTTCAATATTGTGACTGTATTTAATCACTTTCTCTTAGTATTTTTGGGAGTAATGTTTTTCACATCTGTCCACTATCAGCTTTACTTTACTTATTTTTTTCGTCTGCAGGTTACTTATCAACATTCCCGTAAAAACAAACCCTTATCCCGCCGTTCTGCTGTTCTGCTCCGAATCTGCTCAATCTGATATTTCATTGGATTTTATGTAATATTTTGGTAATCATCGCAATATACAACTGTTTCAGAAAAAGTAAGATGTGGACGTCGAAACATGTAATATGGCAAAGTCTCTTTGAATTTATTCACTTTTTTGCTATTTATTCATTTGACTGTTATTTTAAATGCGGTCCTGGCCGTCGATGTTTTTTGTGATGTTGTAATAATTATAAACCTAAAATTATAAAGAAAACAAACGTGCAGCTGTGCAGTTCTTGCTAATAATTGTTTTTAACTACGACTGAGCTTAAACAACTAATTTACAACTACCACAACTAACAAGAACTAAGCTATACACAATATAGCTTTGTACATCTCTACTATTATTTACATTACATCATGAGCCGAGCCTATAATCTTGTAGTGAGATTAACTACCGGAATCTTACGCATAGTTCATCAAGTAATTGTCTGGTACAGCTGTATCAATCATGTTTAAAATAGAGTTCGAGTTATCGCATCAGATACAATGCGATTCGTAATTTTAGATTACAAACTTGAATTTTGAATGTGATTGACGTAGTATTTTCTTTAACACGATTTAACCGCATTTTATCTACTTGAAAAATGTTAAATTCGTAACTAACATCAAATGTGGATGACGGAGACATGGAAAAGGAGAGCATTTTTGAAGCACATCTGTGCTTCAAAACAACCTACTTGTAGTATATAGTTATGTGCTATCTAGTAAGTATAAGATCGATGGTTTAAATATTAATTTTAAAGCTTAGACCAATTGTATTTTTATGTACAGCCTGTATTCCGTAACGACCCGTATTCTAACATTTATGAGCAAAATCTCAAACTGATCTAATTGCTACCGAATTCCTTCATTCTAAAAATTTCTTATTTCAACTTCCCATTCCATAACCTTCTATCCAAAATTTGAAGAGAAGTTCAAGCTGTTTTGTCAAATATAACTCAAGCTAAAGTAGTTGGCATTCTATTTATTTCCGCTCGATCTGCTAAATTCGTGGGTGCAAACAATCTGAGAGATAATAATTCAAAATTTTCTCTTTATGCCTCAAGTTGATCCCAATACTAGTCATATACTTCATTTCAAGTCCAATTAAATATTAAAATTCTACGGCAAAACATGAATTTTACAACGTAAAAAAACGGCAGTGCTGTAACCTTCAGAAGCACTTAAAATAAATTGTCTCGTTATATACGTTCATACGTAAACAGAGTCATTAAAATATATATTTTTGAACATCAAGTGAAGCACGAAAATGCTTGCAAAATCGACAAAAAGTTTTGAAAAATTCTCGTATGACATGAAAACGCAATCTCAAATTAGTCGCCTAATTAAGTCAAGTTGATAAAGAAAATGCACAAATTCCCGACAACGCTTTAAAGCTGCAGAGTTATGTTGAAAATTTGGAGTACGAAGCATTTAAATAACAGGTACGTTTACTAAAAACTATTCATGAATTCTTCATCGTACTTTAGCCCATCATCGTATACGGTTTAATACGTGCAGAGGATCTACAATAAAAATCTTGGAAATGAAAAGAAATAAAATGCGCGCTTGGAATGGTAAGTGGAGCGATATTGGAAGAATTGTGTCACTAAAAAGATGCAAAGGAAATAAACACATTTTTGGTAATTTACATTTTTCGATTTTGATTGCATTTTTAGTAAACACAAAATGGATAAAAAATGGCGTTTCACTTGGAAGTGTACATTTCGAGATTTTAAGCTTCGACGCATTACACTTAAATTCTCTTTATGTCTCGAAAGGCTCTTGACCATCATCGAGATCTGCATTGATACGGTGCATTAGATTCTACCAGGATTACGGTCCTTTTGTTTTATTCAAATTGCACTAGTTTTTGCTCGTTAAATCGTGAATAAGGAGCGAACAATGGTTACTTTATGGCAAACTATTAACACGGTTTTGGAAGTAACGATTAGGATATCTCTCGACCATCTCGATACTTCCGAAATTGGTTTCCAACTTATCGTTAATACGAGTCGCATTAAAAACATAATTTTATCTTACTCGGAATTTAAATTTATTACCTATTTAGGAATATACTACAATATTGTTCCGAAAGTGTCGAGGATTTCCAATAAAAATAAACGCGAAAGTGCGCAACTTTAATTTCCTTAAAATGAATTCAGTCGCAAGTGAAAGTTTTAAGGATCTAAAATATGTCTGTATAACAAACTTGAGAATAGGAAATTTCGAGAAATTCTGTACATTAGAATGCGTAAAATTCCTCAAGGCTTTTCTGTCATTTTAAACGTAAGGGGACCGGCTACGAAATTCTTATCTTACATATTTTCGTAGGGCAAGTTCGTGTATACAATATACATTTAGTGACAGTTTGGCATATTTTACTGTTTATATTAAATATTAAAAAAGTTTTTTTTATTTATTATTAAAGCTTAGAAAAAGTCTAACTTTATAATATCGAAAAGAAACTTGACTGTTATTTTAATTAAGGCTTTCCGGACGAATATTTCACCTTACGTTTTCAGGTATACGTTATATTTTCAATTTTCTTTTCCTTGCTTATTCCTTGTTGGAATTTTTTAAGGTTGTGCTATGTAAATAATGATGCCAACCAAATATGTAAATCGATTGCTTTCTAATTTTATTGATGAGAGTTTATGTATTTTCTTACCGGATTTTCGTAGTACGTATAAACGAACTTAATTTGTATTGATTGAAGTGGCGAATCGAATCTGTGAGGTGAGTTTTTAACTTAGGTCCTAATTTTAATTGATGTGTTAACTGTTTGGGTGTAAACTAAAATATTGAATTTAAAAATTTGATGGCCAAAGCGATGGATCCGTATTCTAGGAATAAATGGAGTCCGTAATTTTAGAATACAAAATAAAGACATAGAAATGTTAATCAGCAACTTCATCTCTTTGCAGTAGGTACTGTATTGAATTTAAGGTTATATTTATGTGAAACTGTAACTTCAGATAAAGTTTAGAATATGACAACTCCATTTCAGGTTTCAGTTTCGCGGTATCTAAAATGTGTTATATTTATGTAAAATTTTAGAAGCTGTTTTAAATATTTTGCGATATAATTCGTCCCCGAATATATAAGCATTATTTTCAATGCCATTATCTATATAATTAATTCTATATTGCACAGATTTCCATTGTTACTAAGATTATAATAACTATTATGTCATGACTCTACTTACAGTAACCAGCAGGTAGATTTGTATTTTAAACATTTTAGGTCTAGCGCAATCTATTTTAAAACTACGACCTTGGCTACGCCGGCCGTTGCCATCGGCGGCGTCCAGAAAGTCGCCCCAGAAATATTTATTATACTATAGGAACGTCTGGGGAAGAATTTTGCAGTTGCGGGTCGCCGTCGTGGCCACTTCCATTTAAATATACTAAGTAATGCATCATTGCGACCTAATCGTGGCGTTCGGGACGACGACGTGGCCAAGGTCTAAATTGTAAGTATGAGAAACTGCGGTCTACCGTGGCTTGAAAATCTATCAAACGACCTCAAAAGTAACAGTGTTGATTGTGGTACAACTGCCTCCCCCCATCTTAAGATCACTAAGATTTATAGAAAAAGAAGTTTCGGGAAGACCAAAATACAATAAATTGCATAACAATAAAAAAATGTCAGATTAGGTGACAAAATGGTTAAATGGGTTCCTGGATCTGACTCTTGATCTCATACTTATATTAGGCAAACTAACATCTTACCCAGTGTCGAACGAGCCACGGTTACTTCAACGCATACCTCACAGGAGAGAACATGAGAAGATATTCACAGAAACATGGCGCATTCCATGTGAACGGTAAATAGAATATTGAGAGATAAGACAAGAGCTTAAAGCTTCTGAAAGAAATAGACGAAGATTAAGAATATTCCTTAGTTAAATACAGAAATGCAGCGACGTAGCGCAATGCAAATGTCTGTGGTCGTTAGATTACGAACGTCAAGCAAGGTTGCTAATGTATGCACTTGGATGGGTGACCGCCTGGTGACCAATTTAAACATAACGTAGCTGGTCGCTGCTCCCCTACCAACCCGGCCAGCAAGGTAGGGCATGGCCATACCCTCCCCCTTAATGGGGGAGAGACCTGCTATATCCAGCAGTGGATAAATAAGGGCTAGGAAGAAAAAGATGCTGAAAGAGGAACCCGCAAACTCCAAGGTGGTAAATAGGAAGTAGGTCATACCTCCCATCGGACAGCGAACCCCGGAAAAAAGAGAAAAACAAGTGGTAAGGATGCTGTCACTATTTAGATTCTTGACCAGTTAATGAAGAAATGTCTAAGCAAGTTTCTGATTAAGCTATTGGGTGGGAGATGAGACTGAGAAACGAAAGATCCAGAAATTATATAAGGAGAGATTCCATACTTCTGGAGTGGAATTCCGCAAGTGTTTAAGGGTAGTGTGACCCTCGATTACCGTTAGCCGATGTGTCTCGAAAATTTTCTGCCCCTAATAACTGTATTTGGAAGTTAGTTCAATTTTGATTAAATAGCTTTGGATTTCAGGGAAGGGGTAAGTATAAACTCCCACTCACTCAGGCCATCCTGACGGAGCCACCCTTCAGACTCTGCACGCCGACAGTTTCAGGTTTGACCGTAGCCGTTAGGCGGCTACTTAGGCTTACCATCTGACCCAACTAAGCAGGTGCATCCGCACAGGACCCAGGACGATGGGGGCCTAGGAATGGGATAGACAAAAGAAATGTTCAATTTTATCATTTTCCTATCTCGGTGAAAAACTTGTATTATTTGTTAAACGGGTTTATGTGTTTATAAGGAGACTGAAGGTGTTGAGTGCAAATTTAAATAGGTACTATTTATTTGGGATTCAAATAAATCTTTTGAAAAGTACAATAACTTATAACTTGTTCTTTGTCGCACCGAAAAATATTATTTTCTGAACATCTGTGCTTTATTTACATTTCCGTTTCACAAATGGATTGTGATACGCAATAAGGATCCAACCCACACCAACTTCAAACTGAGAAAATGGCGTGTAAAAATTCTTATAGAGCTTTCTTTATTAATTGATATTTATATTATTTTTAACAAAACTTTTAACACATTTAGCATTAAATAAGGCAGATCTAAACTTCCTAAATTTATTAAAGACAAATTCACACTAGGAATTAAAACAATGTTGGTTGGATCCTTATTGAGTAATATACCAAAGCTAATTTAAAATTTTTATATGGAACCAAACCGCTTTAAATAAAAGAAAACTGTATATTTAATGAAGTAAATTTTATTATTTGACTAAAAATATAATAATACTAAATGAAACTTAAGGAAATTCTTTAAAATCAAAATCTAGAGGCCCATAGAAACCATCTAAATCTTCCTCTAAATTTATCTTAGGCGTTGATCTTGCAAGTTTTGCATCATCATGGTGCTCTTTAAGTTGTTTCTTTAAATTATCTAAATCATCCTTATTGCTATTAACAACGACCAAATGCACATAACAAGGTGATACCAGGTGGCTTGGATCCTTATTGAGTTTCAAAAATGGCAATTAAAAATATGGTATATTTTTTAATGCTCATAAAAATGGGTAAAATTATTTAAAAGTGAAAAAATTTTAAGTCTAAAGGGTTGTTCAGACAAGGATAGTAATTTAGTCAAGTAGTAAGTGTTGCTAAGATACTAACCGAAATATGTCAAAATAATCGAAATAATTGGTTAGTATCTTAGCAACACTTGCTACTTGACTAAATTAAATGCAGCTACTACCAATAGACCCAAAAGCAGGGCTAACTCTTTTTTTTAGTTTTGAGGGTTGGACCCTTATTGTGTAACTCTATCCAAATATAAATCAATTCTTTCTCTAAAATTGATGACTTCAAGAACCAATTACGACCATATTCATAGACCAAGTATGACTTGCACTTACAACTTTCCTTCAAAAATTAACACCTTGTTACTTGGGCAACTTAATTTTTCGAAGTTCCTGAATTTACAAGTGCTTTATCCCGAAAATGCGTCTCTACAATATAATTTTAACCCTGAAGTATGTACTTGTACTTAATTAATAACTGTGAATTTAAAAATTAGTCATTTCGCTGTAAATACAAATTGATTTTTCAGTGGAAACAAATGTTTTAAATATTCAGTTTTGAACTTCTTATATAAAATTCATATTATATTTAATTATTTTGACAATGTAACTTGTGCCACTTTCTTGTCTCATCAATTATCATCAATTATTGTGAAGAAAAACTTATTTTCGAATTTAGTGCGTCACAAAAGTGTTCAATGTTTAAATACAAAATTTACAAAATTAAAATTAGTCCAATAGGAAATTAATGTCAATTTTAATCAAGTGTAGATCTTCAATTTTGTAAATAATCTTTTAAATTAACTAACAATTTTACACTTTTTTGACCTTTAAATTCCTCTAAAAATCGCCTGTCGCGCTTTTCGTGTAATTTTCAGGAACCCAACAAGAAGACCTTGCACAGGACAGACGAAAAGCTTCTTACGGCACTGATCTGACCAGAACTCCCCAACAAAACAGGCATCACAAATTTATCGAAAAATCGCCTGCGGCGCTTTTCATACCATTTTTTTCAGAAAAAAGGTAAGGGGTCCAAAATTGAAACCTTGCACAGAGCAATCAAGAAGCTTCTTAGGGGTCGTCTATAAAGGACTTCCGCAATATTTCCGACTTTACAACCCCCCCTTTGTCACAGTTGGTCACAATATTCCGACCCCCCCCCCAAGGAACGTCCTATAGTCACAAATCAAAGAACCCCTATCTCATTTGTCTATCGAACTTGACCTATTAAACTAAAAAACTTATCATTAATTTTTAATTCTTTTAAAATTTTTATTACTAATGAAAATTGGAATTAAACAAATTATATTATTGAACATCTCGATCCCACATCGATGAGATCGTTCTGATAAAACCATATCGCGGATAGGCTAATAAACAAGTTAAAGTTAAATTAATTGGAGCTACATTATATTAGAATTAAGAAACGGGTTGGGAGTGGAGCAGACAGCGGCGTTTTATTTCAACGAGTCACCACGCGGTCACCCATCCAAGTGCAAACCGCGAGCTACTTTGCTGTACTCTCGTGATCTACTAACTACGAGCATTTACATTGCGCTATATCACTGCTCAATTTAAGGGACGACAATGCAAGAAATGATGAGTATTGAGAACCGGGCAAATTTATATTACAATTTTCAAAAACAAATTGGTGTATTTCAATAACAATGGCGGCTATTCAGATGAATTGTCCCTTCATGTCATATAAATTTATAACCTATATGTTTTATGACTTGATCCTATTTAAAAAATAATAGAACGTTTTATAATTTATTTACTAGTACATGATTGCCTTGGCTGTGCGGCCTGAAGGCCGCACTGAGGGGAACGCATCATTGACTTAACGGATTAATTCAACGTTGCAGGGCAAGAAAACTTATTATAGACGCTCCCCCACGTCTCAGCAAAGAAAAAGAAATTCACATGAGAATAGACGTCCTAAAATATATAAATAATCTCATATCAAGTTTGAAAAATGTACTTTCATTAATCTCTTTAAAATACAATTTGCGCTCATGCAGGTAAATGCAAATGCAAAAGAGGCCGCCAACATCCGGTAACGGATAGGCACGTGAAGAAGGAGCAGGTAAATTTCAATTTAACAAAAAATGTTGGTAGTAAATAAATATTTTTCACTGAAAAAACGGCGAATTTCCCCCCCCCCTTCCCAATAAAATTAATAGAGGTAATTTATAAGTATTTGATTTGATCAAAGTTTACGTGGATTTTTTGTTTTAAATACTTGGAAAAGTAGCGTATAATTTTGTCTTCAGTGACCACGCCCCCTTTAAAAAGAATTTTTGGCCTGCAGCGTCATTGCCACCAATGGTGTTGGGGAGTATTTTGCGAGCACAGGTCGCTTAACCTCTCGTCTGACGATTGAGTTAGCTAACGTAGAAATTGAAAAATTATGTTTTTGCGCGGTGAAAGCGGAAAATTCGGAGGATATTGTAACTACCAACGTCGTTCGTTACCTTTTGACTACTATAAGTTTTGAAATTTATCAATGGGAGCATACATTGCATTGCAAAGAGTTTTGTTGTGGACGACCAGGCTATTTTAAAGTTGCTGCGTTACTCGGCTTAATTTTAAATTTCCAAATTAATTTTTTTTTATAAATTATCCATTTATTAGCTTCCATGAAGTTAATGTTCCATCACTTTAGCTATTTTAAAATTAAACACAATTTTACTCATTCATTCAATTAAATATTATTTTCATCAAAAACAAATCAAATATCAAAAACCATTTTCAAATTTACTTTTACTAAAATTATTATGTTTAAGCGCGACTCCACTCACGTCTATCCCGTTCAAAAATCGTTCTTGCGTATTCTTCCATTTCGAAATCCTTGAATTTCATATCAATATATGTAAAAATTGTAGTACATTTAAAAGTTTCCTTTTAATTTCTGAAACTTCTACTTTCTCACCCTTTTGTATTTACCCTTAGCGCTTTACCTATTTTTAGGGCCCGAGCCGCCATTACACAATATTGCAAATGAGTGAGGTCAAAACCACGCCCAAGAAGTTGATGACTAAAGGAGCCCGGATATTACATAGTTTAGCATCAAGTGACCTTAATTAACTGCCCCCCCCTCCGGATGAGACCGAATGACAAAAAACCATAGGTTGTGACATTTATTATAAAAATTTCGTAAACTGAAAAAATTTATTGCTACAATTCGTATTAGATTTTCTCATTGTAAAATGAGTCTGAAGACCGCACAATTAATGCTAAAACAAGTAAATTTTACCCTATGGTTGCAATGCTCCCGAGTGAGGTCTCAGTGGGTCTCACTCTCGATCACAGGCCCGATAACTTCTTCCGCGGTGTGAAATTTAAAGTGCTTTACGATTATTCCCGAAACAAGGAACACCGAATCTACGACCGTGCAATATTTGAACTTTCCAGATGATATTTATTTTCAACTTTCTTTTATTTATAAAATGGAGTGTAAAAAGAAACTGGACAGTGACTGTTAGTTTGATATTTGAGTTTGAAGTCACTAAACGATAAAGTTCATGACATTTTATTATCATCTCAATTCTCTTGAGTGGCCTTCAGGCCGCACAACCACAGTACTTACGTACTCATAGCTAAAGGCGACGGGATAATGGATTAGTTGAAGAATGTTGTTGATAAAACCAATATAACTAAATTATTTCCTAAGCCGAGAGGGCCGAGCTAAGTATTTTTTCACCTCCAGTTAATATTTTCGATAACTAACTAGTAGTTAACATTTTAGATGACGAACTGTTGGTTAAAATTTTGGTTGCTTAGTGACGGGTACTGTTCGAGTAATTCGCGTCGTAGTTACTTAGTTACTAACTAACACCGATAGCGTTACTAATCAACAAAGAACTTTAACTAACAGGTAGTTTTCTAAAATTTTAACTAGAAGTGGGTTGAACATTTTCATTTATTTCATTAACTGTTGTATTCTTGTGAAAATTAACTAATTGATTCGTTTTACTGGAGTAGAATTATTTAGTGACCATCGATGGAAAATACACCATATGGTAATAAAGTAATGTTTCCGCCTTCTAACAAATTAGCTACCTTTTCAATTGCTTTGTGTGATGTTTTAAATTACCACGGGAGCATTGTAAGAGGTCATAAAATATCTTTTGAAATTCTGTGTAACAGCAAAGCTTTTGTGATAAATTAATGACGCAATAAGTCTTTATTTATTAGATTGCAGCCATTATGTGGTGGTTGTAGTAAATGTTGGATAGTTATAATGATGCCATCGACGCTGCTCATTGCAGCAAATGATTCAATTTATGTCGCCGTTGAGAAAAACATCACCTGCGCCTGCCTGCTGTAAATGTTAGCGCTCCTGTGTCGTGAGAAAAATTCATTTTCGAACATCAAAATTACAAACCGCTCGTTTGATAAATGACGTACGCTCTCGAAAAAGGGCTTTTGTGAAATTTTTTTATTAAACTAGAAAAACATTGTTTTTAGACCAATTAGAATTTTTTAATTTCGTTGTAAGAGTTTATTTTCAAAATTAAAATAACAAATTAAAAAGTGGAAATTTGTTTTATGTAAACGTCGAGACTCCTAAATTTTAATTAACTGAAAAGTAATGGGGCACTTTTTCTTTTTTACCCAAACGAGAGTTCTTAAGGTTGGAGGTTTTAATAGTAAATTTGTGTAATTTAATAATTGTGGGAAGAAATGTACAATCATGTTTTTTAAGCAAATTTTCCTTCACATTTCAGTTTCAGAATAATTAAGGACATTTTTAAGAAGTCAGAAACAAATGATAAAAGAATTGTTTTTCCAAATGAATTTCTAAGCTTTCAATTTTATATTTTCTCTTAAGGTACTTAAAATTTTAATTAAAATTTTTTGTTTTACTTTATCTTGGGGTATACAAGGTGATGCGAAATATTCCTTACGTCGTCTGAAACCGGCGTGAAACTCATAAATAAAGAAAAGAAAACATTTAATTATTTCAGTGGATGAAATTTCCCTTAAATAATTTTTCCCGAGTAAATTTAATGTCGAACGACATTTCCAACTTACGGCGAGCTCAAGAGACGCGTTTAAAAAATTTCCTTTTGTTTCGAATAAGAAAATTACGAAAACGTCTGCAACATTTGCTGCCCCGAAGGCGAAAAGGTTAGAAACTGCAAAATCTGCAATTTCTCATAACAAACGATAAAATTAAATAATTTTCTGCGTGGATGCTCATCGGACGCAACAAAATAAAATAAAAACTTACCCGATTCGAACGCTATTTCGCTTAATAGAATCCATTTGTTAGAGAAGAACAATTTAATTTTCACAAATTTTCCCGAACGTCCACGTAATTTCACGGTTACGTTTCGTGCCGATTCTCGATTCAAATCAGCTGAAATTTCCTCAACAATCGGAGTCGATTGGTATCTCTCCCCATCCAAACTGAACCAAATTTCCACGCGCGAGAATATCTGAAACAAAAATTAAACGTGAATAATAAAAATTTACCTTTCGCTCTCAAAAAATCTTTCCAAACTTGGCCAGTCTGTTAAGAGGATCAACACTTCGACTCTAACGGCTAAGTTTGAAAAAGATTAAAAGTAATCGTAACTTTATCTTTAAGTACGCTGCAAATAAAATTGAAAAAATCCTGTACTTAAGAAGTTTTGCAATCTTACTGCAATGAGAGAAAATAAAGTTTGGTTAGAAATACATTTTAAGAGATTCTTGCAAAGTTTGCCACAGTTGAAAAATAAAATTGAGTCTTGTGTCATAATTTTTCATTTTGAAATGTGGGAAGCAATTTTCCTAATCGTAATACTTTTATACAGTGTGTTCGGGATATTAATGCACTCGTAAACGTAATCGGTTTTCCTGTTCTTTTTTCAGTATTTGTTTATTATATTTCAGAAAATACCTTTTCACAAAGATATATCGACTATGCTACAAAATTATATTAACATTTTTAAATATTTATTTAAAATTGCGTTTTCCTTTTGTTCCTCTCTGCATGACCAATTTTTATATTTATTGCTTGTTTAAGAACTGCAAGTTATGGACTTTCCCGATTTATTCTGTATAAAATTTTTTTTATTTATGGTTTAATTTTTCATCAAATTAAAAGCAGAAGACATTCATGTGCATTGCTGTACTGTCAAACTGGCCAATTTGTTTGTGTCGATCCGCTTGAACGATTGTGATTTTACTTGTTTTCATCTGCAAGTTCTCCAGTTTTCAAGGTTTTGATGACAGATTCCAAACGGTTTTGTTTTCTACTCTGTGTCCAGCTTCAAGATGAATATCTACCATCATATTTAACATATATTTTGTTCGCTACTACTTAAGTAAGTGACGTATTATATATCATAATTTGACTAACTCGATATCTATTTCGATATATATCGATAAAACTGCTCATAGAACCAACAGTGCTGCTATGTACTTGAGCCTTTAATCGCCCTTACGTTGGGCACCAAATAAATATGTAATGTATCGTAGCCTCTACGTTGATACGATCAAATAAATATGCTATGTTTCCCCTTACCTTGTTAAATAAATTATGCTTTCAATAAAATTTGCCCTTACCTGGATGCTTAACAATGATAACTTTTGTAAATAAATTTTGGTAGGTCACCACGGCTAGCTCTTAAATTTATATAGAAATTATTTTATTATTAATAAATTTTCTTGATTGCATTAGCCAACCTCAACAATAAACAAGATTCACAGTTTAACAAAATTTATTTAATTGATTTAAAATTGAAAATAATTTATCATGGCAATCTGATTTTTTTTAATGAAATTTTTATAAATTTTTATAAATGATTTTCATGGAAACAAATAAAAATTACGCACACGCCTTATAACTAATTTTAACAAAATTTGTCATTATAAAATAGATTATGTAATTAAATGTTTATAAATAAAAGATTTCTGACCTTTATTTTTGTTCAAAAGTACTGCACTGTATAGTTAAAAATTTAACCTCACTTCCTGACTTGATTAATTTTCTTCCATATAATTTGTTGATCATTCATCCAACAATTTTGCTCTACAATTATCGTTGTTTTTATCTAGTTTAATTTTCGGCAACTTCCAAGGCCTGTTTGTTTTTATTTTTATAAAGTTTTATTGGCAGGTAAAAATATTTTTGTCAGTTGATTTTTATTCAAATAATTGTTTTATAGGAACGAGCCGCAAATTTGAATACGATGCACTATAATTATTTATTTGAAAGCAAATAAATAATTGTCCGTTCAGTTTATTACATCAATCCATTACACAAATGTCATCGAGAAACCTTTTTTTATAAGTTCGCATAACACACTAATTACAAATTAACCTAGTTTTAGAACAATTTCTTAACTAATAAAATTTTTCACTAACAACTTATAACTAATAATTATTTTACATGATATATTTTTAATTTCATAAATGAATTAATCATTTTATCATTTCGCCATGATTTTTTTTAACACTCGAACGTTTATTTAAATTTTTATCTGCAAATTTGTTCATCTCTTTAACTTGCTAATGCAGCCAAGCAAATAACATTACAGTCCCTTGAACAGAGGCACTATAGTTGGGAAGTACAGGACGTAGTCCTAGATTAAGAAGAAGAAGAAGATATCTATTTGTTTATTATCAGGAAAATTATATTTACAATCTTGCTTGTCTATTTTATGATTATCTATTTATTAGTTGGCATTTGTTTTGGTTGTGCGGCCTAAAGGCCGCACTACAGAAATTTTCGAACTTCAAAGTAGATTTATCAAAAACTTCTGAATTTACTGCAATTTTTATTTTTTAAATTATACTACATATTATGAACCGTCAGCTTTCCGAATCTCTATAGGTAATTTTGAAATTCCGGGTTGGCAAATCCGTGCTCTACCCTAATATCCATTAGCAGTGAAGGTCTTACAGGTGTTTAAGTAGGTTTTCCCAATCGCAGACAAAGTTGCAATAATTAATCCTGGATACATGCATCAAAGTATTATCCACCCTCCCTCTGATTGGACTCCAAAATACTGACAGCGATACTTCCTAGTGTTGTAATCCCGACAACAATAAATTGCCAGCTCCAGGAAATATTGTATAAAGACAAAATCCTTGTTTTTTAATTTCATGAAATAATTACTTTAAACTGAAAATATCACAAACGAATAAAAGGTTAGGTTTGGTCAGGCTTACCTTTAAATTTTGTTTTGCAATAAACTTTTAAACATTTAAAAATAATTACTAGAAATTGAAAATACGGATCTTTCCCGTTAGGTGTCGTCCATAAATGACGTCCACGCCTAAGGGGAGGGGAGAAGGGGGCTTAAAATGTGACTAAGTGTGAGCAGGAGGGAGAGGAGTTGGGACAAATGTGACGTCCGCGTAAAAATTCCATTTGTGGGAAAGATTCAGGGCTAAATTATTTAAACAAACCTAACCTAATCTTAAATTCTTCGGCATATTTTGAGTTATTAAGTTATTTTTGTTTAATTTCTTTCTTTAAATTTAAGCTTGGTTTATTTAGGTGACAAAATATAATTCAGTCTTGAAACTTTTGAATAGCAACGTTGCCGGTATAAAACTATGACGAAAGTGTCACTATCAGAAGTGTATAGATGAAATATCTTCGGATCTTCTCCGTTATCTCAGAAAACGAACTGGTAATAATTTATTTACCGCGCAACTCATTTAGACGGTGTTGCTCTCCCACAAATTTCTACAACAATGGATCTACCATGAAACAGTGCGGCCTTCAGGCCGCACACAGGCCGCACAACAAAGACAATCAAGTACTAGATGCCTAATAGCATAGGAATCTCGTTTATCTTAAGAGATAAAAAATTCGTTAAAAGAAAGCAAAGCTGTGTATATTTATTAGGAACAATAATCTATAAAGTAATTTTACTTATCAATTTTGATTTGAAAATATATGAAAAATAATCGGAAAAAGCCTGTATATTACTTATACTTATCAAAAATATGAGAAATCAATATGAAGTTATGAGAAAAACTAAAGTTAAAAATTCTCAGCTGCAATTTAGGCGTAAAAAATCAACCTAAAAATGACTGTAAACTGTAATTTCGTTTGAGAGTGACTCCAGACACGTCGGACGGGTAGCGTACTTAAATTAGTTACACGTCGGATGGGTCCTGTAGGATTTAAATTGGAAACACGTCAGGCCATCAAACTATTTATCGCGTACAAATTATTTTAAATTTAAAAGTTTTTTTTATAGTTTTTATTTTAATTCGAATTGAAACTTCAAATTCAACAGATGATGTTTCTAAATACAAAATCCGTAATGTAAATAGCCGTAAAATTAAAAACTTTGTGAAATTTCTTAATTAAAATAAATAAAAAAAGCATTTTCTGTAATTTCACGAGTAAAAATTTATTTACATTACGTGCTTTCTATTTCGAGACTGTCGGTTAGTTCTATCGGATTTCAAGTCTTAAGTTCAATATTATTATTAGATAGTTGACGGAAGGGATCAATAAGAGAGGACAAGACTGTGCGAAGTTTCCGGATTATTTTTACATTTATCTACACATTAAATTTAAAATAATATTATAAAAATCATTTTTATTGTTTTCGATTTATTTAAAATTGTACCTACGTGTCCCAATTTAACTTGGTGAGCCATAGAACGTAGTATCTTTAATTTAAATTTTCAACACGACCGATGTGTCTCTGAAGTCACGCTAATTGGCTAATTTCTCAATATGTAAAGTTAGGTTGGATTTCATCTTTTGTATAATTTCCAACCTCGCTACTCCATTCAAGCGCAATTTTCCCCCCGATTTTTCACCCCCCCCGTCACGGTTGATCACAATATTAAGCCCCCCCCCCCAGGAACCCCCTATAGTCATAAATCAATTACCCCCTCGGAGTAAATACATTTTTTATCAAAATGCTATATAGAAATTCAAATTCGATTTTCTTAGAAATCCCACAAATGGAAATTTTATGCGGACGTCCTCCTGCTCACACTTGGACACATTTTAGGCCCCCCTCTCACTCCTAGGCGTGGACGTCATTTATGGACGACCCCTAATGGGGGAGATCCGTATTTTCAATTTCTAGTAATTATTTTTAAATGCGTAAACGTTTATTGCAAAATTAAATATTAATTTCGCGGCGACATCTACGAGTATAAAATACTAGTGGGCCGTGGTTGTGCGGCCTAAAGGCCGCACTGAGTGAATTACGACAGTTAATCTATCTATCTATGATCCATATTAATATGTTGATGTTTTCACGTTTCAACTATAATTAAAATTTACAGAACAGATGGCGTGACATTCGTTGCTTTATTGATTTACAAATTAGGCGGGCGTGGTTGTGCGGCCTAAAGGCCGCACTAACTGAATTGCGACAGCTATCTATCTATCTTCTATTATTAACTAATTAACCCTAATTTTGGTTTATAATTTATAATTTATAATTGGTTCATAATAATATATAATTAATTCTTAAAACGGAGATTTGTAAGCCTTAAAAACACAACGCTTTTAATATTTTTCAAGTAATGTTTTTCAATTTTACCAAATTTATAAAACCCGGGAAATATTATATTTTATCATTTTTGAGGTAATGTGAACTGCAATTTCTTTTTTTTATTTTGCTTATGAAAGGTTAGGTTGGATTTCACATTTTGAATAATTTAGAATCTCACTAATCCATACATGAGCGTCACTAATCGACGCTTCGGATCTCTACCGAGAACGGATGAGATTCGTATCTTCCTATAGATTTATAATAATTATCGGTGAGGATTACCTATCACCTGTCACTCCGAATGAGTTGAAACTTTGCAATCGCAAAGAGGAAGGTTTATATAGGCCCCTACAACAAAAACATTCTGAGAAAGTATTATCAAAATTTTGAGAAAAATCGATTTGAAAAGTACGAAAAAGTAGCATGATCGTGCCACACAACCGGTCGATGCCACTAGCTTCGCCCGGCCGGCGCGCATTTTGTTGACGGTACGTGCACTGGGATATACTCTTACACTTAGAAAATTTCGCACCGGCAGATGCAGCTCGACGCTCCTACATGTAACATCGATTATTTTTTGTTTTTACGCGATTTTTAGGGGGTGAAACGTAATAGTATACTGCACCATACCGCAACTATACTTTTTAATGCTATTTCGAGGGTCTCTCACATCCCGGTTGCATAGATCCCGGTGTTCTTGATGGATGGCGCCTCTCGTATGTTTAGCCTAGTAACCAGAGTCAAATCCGCTCCGTAGGGGTGCAGAGCGGAGCGGCGCCCCGGAGGAGTAGGATTTGACGATGGCTGACCCTCCCTTTCGAATGCACACCCTTAAAAATGGAAGGCAAAAAAAATTTAATTTTTTCACTTTTTCGGCAATAACCGCCTTATTTTCCATTTTTTCGCGAATATTTATACTAATATCTACTAAGCACACCCCCCCCTACCCGAATTTCAAAGAAAAATTAAAATCGGAGCAAAAAAATTTCACTCGATTTGAAGGGACCGGTAACCCGATAGTGGTCTCGGCCGGGGTCACGATTTTACTTTCCCATACTTTTCAAATCGATTTTTCTCAAAATTTTGATAATACTTTCTCAGAATTTTTTTGTTGTAGGGGCCTATGTAAACCTTCCTCTTTGCGATTGCAAAGTTTCAACTCATTCGGAGTGACAGGTGATAGGTAATTATCCCCTAATTATCTAACATCTACGGAAAAGTCGGCGGCTGGTGCGTGGTCAAAGTGGAGACCGGCAGCGACCTTTTCCACGTCCGCTTCAATATATGGCACCCTTGGAAATGACCAAAGTATCAACGAAGCTGGAACGATAAAGACTCGATTCAGAAAAAGCCAAGATTACCTCGGCCAAGATTATATTAACAAAACTTATCTTGCGGATGCCACGGAGTTGGACAACTTTTGTTGCCACGTTTGTTGGCAGTTCAGGGTCTATTGGTACAATATGAAATCAAAGTCCAACGTGAACAGTGGGTAAAGATGCGAAAATCTTAGCAACATTACCTAGGGGTAGATATGATGAAGTGCAATTCAGAACAGCACGAAGACCTCGTGGCGAGCCCTGGTGCCAGAGATCGATGACGACCTCTGGAGTTTGGGTTACAAGATTGTGACGAAGAAATTTGGTAGAATGCCGCTTCCAAACCTGGACGAAGAAAAAATAATGGACATGATACAGCAATTGTTTAGGACACACCCTGAGACGGCATGGGTAAAAAGACCTGGCACCTTTGTCAATTTTACCGAAGGTGAGCTGGCATTCGCCATCAAAGTGCTGTTAGTAGGCAAAGCACCGGGCTCGGACAACGTACCATCAATTATATTAAAACTAATGGCAATGAAGCACCCCCAAATTTTCATAAGGGTGCTGAACAACCGAGCTCAGAATGGAGACTTTCCGACCACCTGGAAGAGAGCGGTCCGGGTGCTCCTGGAAAAGGAGAGGAATCCACCTCAGGTCATATTGACCAAAAAGGAGGACGATGAGCGGAAATGCCAAAGTCCCGAAAGGTACAAAAAAACAAGAATATATGAAATGAATCCTCGAACATCAACCGTACAGTGATGTGTAAATCTGCGGAATCCAAATAAGTAGATTGGATCAAAATATCATAATATCGCCCAGCCCAACCCGAATGGTCTCATTTGAAGACTTCCCCCTCCCTTCCGCATGCAAAAAAATGGTATATAAGTTTGGTTAGGTTGCATTACGATGCTTTGTTTGTGAATGTCGTTTTTATAATAATATTAAAAGATATTTTTTTTGGGAATTTGACTAGCCGGGAGTTTTCCGTATCGGGATATGGGTTTGTCAGGATTCTTGTACTTTCGGAATTTTCGATTTTATCAGGATACTTGAGACGCAGAATTGGGGTTTTCGAAATTTCGTACTAAACCCATATATCCGCATTGAAAAATGTCGCATAATATGTGAAAAGTCGATTATAAAGCTTTATTAGAAATTATTGATGAATTCAAAATAAATATTTATGTCGCATTTGGTAATAAAATTACTAATGCGTGGTAATAAAATTACTATAACATCGATTATGTGTTACTTCGTTTACTGCTCCGATGTACTTCAATTCTTCTAAACTCAACTGCATAAATGAAAAATAAAATTTTTATCGCTTAATTTAATGTTATTTGTCTCGCCTTAATTAACTTGAACCATTTTCATCTTATTTTTAGAAATATCCAGTTTAGGTAGAATAAAAATACAAATAATGATTACGATAAAATAATCTGAATTTAAAATACTCGAGGACGAAAAGTTTTATTTCATACCTTCTGTTTCCTATTTGCCTGCCACCAAAAATATGCGGATAATCCAAAATAAATTTTCCATGCTACCATTAAAACTAACCCCACCCCTTAAAGCAGCTGTATATAATTATAAATGAGTCTAGCGTAAGGGTAATAGGAGGTAGTCATGCCATTATAAAATTTCCAATTTGCAGACTTGTCGAAGCTAAAAATTTTCATAAAATTGGTTTTCCGCTTGTTTATGAATTATTAATGGACTGACCAGGAAAAAATTAAGTACACCGGAGGTACATACGAAGTAATACAATCGATAAACAATATGTTTAGTAATATCTTTTTGTAAAGTTTCATTCATTCGTTTAATTATTATTGTAATTTCTGAACCCAATAAATAAATTTAAAAATCCATTTATTATTTATTCATACGCATCAGCATCAGTGGTGTTTTTCCTGAATATCTTTAAAACGAGGAGGTAAAACCGGACGGTGTTTTGTGTAAATCAAACAGAAAAGTCGTAAAATTAAATAAACTTTAAAAAAGAACATGGTAGATCCTCCTTAGAGGAACTTAAAAATTTAAATTTTCGAAAATGATAAATGTAATGATGGATTTTGATTTGGCGACCAACTGAAAAAAACTTTTCGCAATGCAATTTTTACAGTTATGACTGCTGTTGCCCTGTTCAAAATCTGTTGGCCATTTCCACTTGCACAAATTCGTTACAAAAGAAAACCGCCATCTACGTGCTACACGGGTATCCGATGTTAATATTGAAAATTGTTTTCTTAGAAAACCGCGCAATCAGAATCGCAGTTTTAATAATTTTGCGAGGTTTATGAGAACCTGAAAAGCGAGTAAATCGCATTTTCATTACACGATGAACTCATCGAAGAGAAAAAACCAATTTAACGTCTTTAACGTTCACCCAGAGAACATTTTTCGGAACAACTAAAGTAAATGGAAAATGGAATACATTTCATTTGTTTGGTTTTACCAAGAGAATAAAATATCAATAACATGAAGCGCTTTATGAAAAACAGGTAGACAAAGCGAAGCTTTTTATAAGAATACTTTGAAATATAACGTAATGGATTCGGCGTTTTCATGACAGTTTCAGACTTTACTCTTCTAAGTCTTAATTACAATGGAAGCGGAAATTTGTCGGTTGCTTAAATATTACGGGTCCAATGAACGTTAAATATTAATTCCTTTTTTCATGTTTTATGTAGAATACAATTTTTAAATTTATGAAAAAAAATTCCGTCTCCTTTCAATTCCAATGATGAAAAATCGATCGGTTTAAATTTCTGACGCTTTTCTTACAGTACCTACTTTGATTTTTAATTTTTAAGTGCAGTCAAAGAAGAAGCATTTGTACATGCCGTAAATGTAATTTCAATAGCTACGTACTACTACAATTCACGAATTTAATCAAACTGTAATTAGAACTGTTGAATTTTATTTTTAAAAAATTGAAAATTTAACGCTTGATGCTAGGTTGGAAAGAATTTTATAATTCGATCTTTGATAGCTTTCGTGTTTGTAATTTCAAAGATTTACAATTTTTCCGACTAAAGTGCACCGTACATTAAAATAAGAAAGGACTAAAACTACAATATTTCGATCATCAATTGCTCAATTTTTGAGAACTAAAGATTCTAAAGAATTTGTTAATTTGAATTTGTCCTTCAAGTTCTTTATAAATTCTCTCTTTCCACTTATTTATCTATTCAAGGAAATATTTTTAGTCCCGTCCTGCTACAAAGGATAACTAATTATCTTAGAAAATGTCCTTTGAATAAAATTTTTTGTATTTACATCAAACAGTTAAAAATCAAATATTTTAACATTTTGTTAAGTATTTTGTTAAAGCCCTTCATTAATTCACTGCTTTATTTGTTTATAAAAGTCTTAAATTTTAATGAATTTTTTAAAAATAAAAATCCGTTCATTTCTATGCCTGTATGCGAAATTAACCAATTAAAATAATATTACGATAGTAATAATGATTATACTCGTAGTATGGCTATCATTTATTTCATTGCGAAGTTTTCGAGTAACAAAAATATTGACGATTTCGTAATTTAACAGTAATTGATTTATAATGTCAGTTGCACGATTTGGTAATGATTAAATCGACACAATTACAAAAAATGTTATAATTAAATATCTCTAGAGCATTGATAAATATCACAGGTTTCAAAAGCATGTTGTTTGGTAACATCCCGCGCCGTAGGCGGAGGGTTGTAATTTTTACTTACTATTCCGTAATTATCGATATTACGAGTATTACTGAAAATTGTAATATGTAATTTATTATATTTCCAATTATTCATTATTTCAACGTTTCTGTTTAATAATAAACCACCTTTCTGAAAGCTACATTGGTTAATAGGTATAAAAACTACTTATTTATAAACTAAACAAAATCATCGACGTCTGGTATTCCCGGTGATAAGTGGTGACCCCGATATAGCAAATAATGAAGAGTTCCTTCCAACGTTAGTTCAAATCATAGCTTTAGCCCTACCATGTAGGGCGCGCCTGAGGCTTCGCAATCTAGGGGGCCTCAGAATCGTCGAAATCGTTGTGACGAATTTTTATTCGTCAACCCTAGCACTGCCCGCTATTTTGCCGTTTGGCGTGACATGAGACATTTTCCCTTTGACCTCGACGCTGGCGCGTGGAGTTCCATTTTTGTCCGCTCGGTGGAGAGGGGTATTTCCTGAACACTTTTGGGGTAGATACGAGCGAGTGAACACATTCCGTTTTTCGTGCGCAGTGTTGAAGATTTGTGGAGAAGTAGTTTATTTTAAAAGTTCGCTATAGTGTTGAATTCAGCAGGCTGCAATAGTGATTCTAAGTATGACGAATTTTTACGTGCTACTGCGATATTGCAAGTTGTTCGCTGCAATTGTTTTTTTCAAATACGATTTCTCGCCGTTATCTGATCAACACATTTTTCATCGTAGTGGCACTGCGCACGCTTGAAACCTTTGGGGATTTTGGTTCACCAAGTTGGTGGCAGTGGTTACCTGTATCAAATATTTTCATAACCTCAAGACTCGGGAAGTTTCGATCTGCACCAAATTTTACATTTGTTCGATTTGTTGTTTCTTAAGTTGTGCTCGTCCCGATTACCTATTTGCGCGTTCAAAGATTCACGCTACATTTGGTTGTGAAGTGATCCATCCAATACTGCCCTTCCGAAGTGCCGTTGGACACCGTATTCGTATACTTTGGTCAACTCAATTGGGGTACTCAAGCTCGTTTTGGATTGTGTAATCAGCACCGTCTCGTAGTAGCTACTGTCCAGCCGAACCTCTCGATCCAGCACAGGTGTCGCTCGAGGAGATACTTCAATCAAAGCGTGACCTGTCAGCCCGGTGACCGGAAGTTGTTTCGGGGTAGCCAGTCACACCCGATCTCGCAGAAGTCTCAAGCAGTGGAGTGTTTTCGTCGTCTGTCTTGGCCAGGGTAAGTCACGTTGCATTTTCATTGTTTTGGGATTGTTTGTTATTGCGAGATTATTTTTATAAGTCAGATAAAGGTGTGCGTGTGTTTTTGCCACCTAAATTTTTTTGTAGCTTCCTCGAGGCAACGCTCTGGTTTGCCGGCTACAGATTTGGTCTTACGCTATTTTAATTTGTTTGGCTGGTTCCCTTCAGGAATTAGCGTTATCATTATTATTGTTGCACCGTTCACTTGTTCGTCAACCGTTGTGTGTTTGTTTATTACAATTACATTGTGTGTGATTAAATTGTTAACAGTTTACCGTTTTTTTTATTTCCCTCATAGAGGGGTATCTTTTGAAAAGCTTTCAGGGTAAAGGCTCGCAATTGGAATTCACGACTCTCGCATACCGACGTTTATCAAGAGCTAGCTTAATTTCAATCAGGGCTCACCACGTTGTAAAGTGGAGTGCATCACTTCACGTGGAGGGATTCTTTCTTTCTCGTTAGCCGCCCTCTCATTAGGGGCGCGAAGAAACGAAAAATCCTACATCGTATGAATTCTTTTAATTTTCGCTTTAAAAAAGAACGAACGAGGTTGTTTTTTTATTTTAGAGGACCTCCATACACAAGAGGATTTTTAGGGGGCCTCTTAATTAGTTTGTGCCTGCGGCCTCGCAAAGTCGTGATCCGCCGCTGAGTCCATTGTCTCAAATTCTTCAGTCATGAACTTCTTCTTGCCGGCCCTCTTTTTCCTTTAACCTCCTTGAATTATAAATTGCAACACGTGGTACTTGTAATATCCCAATTTCCAAATGGAAGGATGTTCGACAGTGAGACAGTATAACGACTCGTGACTTCTTTCAATGGGAGGGCACAACATTTAAATGAAAAGGAAATATATTGACATGAAATTCGAAGAAAATCGAGAACGATTTTTGAACGGGACTGGCCCCAAGGCGAGCGCACGAGATAGACGTGAGTGGAGTCGCGCTTGAAAATTGGAATTTTGAACAATGATTTTTGATTTGAGAAAATAAATTAAATTATTAATGAGTTGAGTAAACTCAAGAGTAAAAACAAGAAATTATTTGATAACAAATTATTTGACGAATAATTGATTGAAGATATATTTAATTTGGATATAAAATAGCTTGGTCGTCCTAAAAAAATACCACAGCAAAAATGACCCCCATCGTGGAGGCTCGAAAACACCACAAAACTACCCTGGGATGAGAATTGATTGCAAAGTTATTGTTGTAATAGCGCTTCAATTGAGGATTAAAAATTTACAATTGGAAAAGTGGACTCAAGGTGTTGTTGATAGGACATTTTCTAGTAAAAAAAATAAAATTTTGTGCAAAGCTGGGTCGACGATTAAAATTTATATGCACAACTGCGACCAATAATTGAAATTTATATGAAAACAGAGATAGCAATAATTTTGAAAGGCGATAGACATATTATCATATTTTTTTATTTTATAACGAATTGTAACAATTGCAAAAAACAATGGACGACGAAAGAGATAGAGAGATAGAGATAGAGAACGAGCAGAAATGGATGATCAGAGATTTTAAAAAAGAAATTATGAAAATTATTGAATTAATAAGAGAAGAAAAGAAAGCAGAAGACGACTCTGAGCAATCGGCACAAGAAATGTTTCGCTAAAAGCGAAATAGAAGAAAACCTTAAAGAAACATGTAATGTTGATGTTTCGGGTGAATTTTTGGATGACCACATTGAAAAAGAAAAGTTAATGGAAATAAACCAAATTTATCAATTTTGCATTGTAAAATCGTAAAAATTGGAAGATTGAGAAACTTAATGCAAAAAGAAAATACCAAGCTAGAGTCGTAAGAACATAAAAAATGAAATTGCATCAAGAAATTATAAAGTTCGTGGTTTTAATTATAACCAAAACCTAAAGAAACAAAAATTTGTAAAACAATAAGGGTTTAAATAGAGTTAAAATAATAACAATAATTAATGCTAACAAAACATTAAAATGTAAAAAAGTGCAAATTAAAAACAAGCAAGAAAATTTCAAAGGGCAAAAGAATTTAATATTTCAAAAACCACAATTGAAAAAATTAATATTTAAAAATTTTGAATTAAAAAAGTTAATAAGTGTAACGGACCGGAAACAGACGGTCGCCAGCTTAGCGGTTAACTGCGTTGCTGATGCTAATGCTAAATACCTGGTTCAACTCCGGACTCAGTAAAACTTTATTCTGACCGTCTCCCCTCGGAAGGCAATGGCAAACCACCGAGGTGTAATCTGCCTGGTACAGCCTCTCTGGAGATGAAGTGTATACACTTCCCGCGGTTCGGAGCCCGCGTTAAGCAGTAGGTCCCCTATGTGTGTGATAATACTTCAAACGCACAACATATACATAGGAGAGAGGTCGCCTACGTCTGAAATCAGGCACGGCACTTGAAGAAGAAGAAGAATAAGTGTAAAATTACTAATTAGAGGTATGCGATTTAAAAAACTACTGTTTATAAAAATGCGATTTAAAAATGGACAATTTAAAAACATAAAAGTAAAAAAATTAGAAGTAAAAAATAGACGTTTTAAAAATGCAATATTTAAAAAACAGAGATAAAAAAATAAAATTTAGGGGTTGAAGAATAAAACGTTTAAAACGACGGGTGAAATAAAAATAAAAATTTAAGATTATTTAAAAAAATTTGATAATGTAAATATTTGAAATAAAGCCAAAAACTAGAAATCGGAGGTTGGAGATATGGACAATAGAGTGGAAGCGTGTCCAATGGAAGCATACTACACACAAAAAGAAAATTAAAAGAGGATATGTATAAACCAACTATATACGAAAGGCGACAGATTTGCGATGCATTGTGCTGAAATTTGGAAAGAGTTCTTTTTATTTTGATATTATTATTTTTTATTCACACAGATGAAAAACCATATTTAATATAATATTTGAAAAAATGATTTTTGTAAACAAATCCACATAGCCAATAAATTCAAAAAATAGGTTCCTCCCCCCCCCCCCCCCGCACATGCCATGAATTTTTAACAAATTAATATTAAGCGGTTAAATGACAAACATTGCTAAAACAACAAAATAAATTATCTTTCAAGGGCTTGACCGAATATCCTGAAAAAATTCAAGTTGTAAATTTATTGTAGCGATTTTTTTGTTACAAAAAATTCAACTGCCCGTCACACTATAACATCAATAAAATTAACTTTTGTATTTATTTTCAAACTTATTTATGTAAATAATTATGAGAATACAATCACGAAACTAACTTTGTACTGCGCCTTGAGGTTTCTACGTAATTTATATTTTTAAGGTGGATCTAGCAGATACTTCATAGTCAAAAGACATGATTTATACAATTTACTTTTTAAATATACGTTCTGTTATAATATCTTTAGGCACTGTACTATTTTTTTTGTTGTGTTATTATTAAAAATATTGGTTAAATCAATGCAATCACTATTATGTTAAAAATATTAGGTTCTTTTTTATTTCTATTATCTACCCGCAACTGACGCGCATGAATCGTTTGATGAAATTTAAACCTTTCTCAATATTTTTATACAAAAATTATCTAATAAATTCTGAAAAATTAAAAAAAAACTGAAGCAGAAAACTCATAAAAAGATATTTTCTGGTACTTCGTCTATATTTAAAAAAAATTTTTTTTCCTGCAGTTTCTGAACATTGTAGTTTCATTTTCGGTTATGAAGAAAATCCTAAACCGCCCCCAAACTTCGAAATCTGACAATGAAAAGGACATCCTTAATCAACATACGATAATTCTCAAGACCTGAAGCGCCGTGTCGGCTTCATTGCTTTCTGACTACTATAACATAAATATTTTTTAGGATAAAACCTAAACTTTTGGGAGAAAGACTTGGCTTGAAGACTTGAAAATACAGAATTGGCATTTGAGCCGATATTAAGGTTTCCAATTTTTTTCTAGGTAAAATTCTAAAAATGTTTGACCGAAAACTTAATAAGTATATGTACATATTACCATGTATTGCTACTGTACAGATTAAATTTTGACTTATATAGCGGGGAATACTAATGGCACTTAATTCACTTATGCTCCGACTAGCTATGCACGAAAGACTCGATAGTATGGGTCGTAACTTGGGTCCATCTAGATTAATTAAAACACTCATATACGTCACCTTAAACTAGTGATCTTTCTTATAAAGATAACTAAACCAAATTGAAATTTGTATCTGCTTTTTCTTTGATTTACTACTGCTATGAATAAATTAAATTAAACGCAAATGTTATAAGAACCAAATATAATGCTATTTATTATACACAATAAAATTTTACCAAGACAAAATATTAGTTTCATTAAACCTAAACAAATTAAATTTAACAAAATAAAGTATTAGTAACAAATCCCCAAATTAAATTTACGCGCCCGAATTTTAAGCGTTTTGTCTATTTATTTAAAATAATCAGTGCGACACATAAAACTCTTACCGAACTAGAATGTTTTTCCGGAGTTTACCGATGCAGCCGATTAAGATTGAAATCAGCTTCGAATCTTGAACCAAAAAACCAGGTAGGAACGACCAGTGAATACTTTTCTTCCTCCAAATCGTATAATCAATCACAGGTAAGTAATCAAACCAATTTTCTTTCAATATTCTACCATTCACAAAACCATAACATAACCATTAAAAATTAACATCAGCGGTCCCAAAACTTTCCATAAATTAATGAATCAAACGCAATATCCACTTTTGACTGTATTTAAATTTACTTTCCAAACAATATCAAAACAATATCCAAATCCAAAAAAAATCACTTATAAATTTCTCTTCTATCATCAATAATCCGTCTTTTCTCGATGACGGCTGACTCAAAAACTCCAAAATCCAAAAACTAACTTTCAAACTCCAACAGCACGTCTTGACTCTCCGACGGCTCACTCGAGAATCCTTACTGCTCCCTTATCATTTCAAAACCCCACTAAATTGTCCTCTCCAACTCGCGCATCCACTAATATCACGAATTGTCACTTTTATTAAATTTAATGGAAATCCTAACTTAACAAATAAACTAAATAAACTTAATTTGTTTTCTCATATTTCATTGACAAAATCAACCACCAATATTTTATCTTTCACTATTTTCTATTATAATTTTAGATTCATTAACGTTTGCATATTCCAGATATTTGAGGCATCAAAAACAGTTAAACAATCCTTCAACCAGAGAAGACTCAGATACAATCTAATAACTACCTGTTATGGTCTTATATTTAATTAATTAAAGTCATGAGTGCTTTAATAGACTGACCCAATTACGTCATACCCCTCATCTCTGATAGACAGAACATGACAATATATATAGAAATCTATAAAGCTAACGGTCGTTAGCTGAAGCGGTTATGTGCGTTGCTGCTAATGCGGAATGCCTGGTTCGACTCCGGGCTCAGTAAAAACTTTATTCTGACCGTCTCCCCTCGGAAGGCAATGGCAAACCACCGAGGTGTAATCTGCCTGGTACAGCCTCTCTGGAGATGAAGTGTATACACTTCCCGCGGTTCGGAGCCCGCGTTAAGCAGTAGGTCCCCTATGTGTGTGCTAATACTTCAAACGCATAACACATGCATAGGAGAGAGGTCGCCAACGTTCGGGGGACCGGATATGGCACACGAAGAAGAAGAATGAAGCTGACGTTCCGGATTTTGGGAGTTTACTGTTGCTTTATGCAGATTAGTGACGAAATCGCGAAAATCACAATCGCGATGGCAAAAATTCCGACAAGACAATATCCCATTCGAAATGCCCACTTATTACACTTAGCCCACTGGAAACTGTTTAGAGTTAAGATTAGATAAGAAAGGAAACTGCGAAATTTCACTTCTAACAGCAAACAATTTAATTTTGCGTATGGAACAATATTTCCTGGTCTGCTCTGAACGAAAAACTGTTGTAAATACAATGAAAATATTTATTAAATCAATGAATTATTGCAACCAACAAATAAAAATTAATTTAACAATATTAGTGAAGAAGTTCATCGAATTTATAACTTTCTTCATTTTATTTATGTACGATTTATAAAATAAATGAATTTTAATCTATGAACTCTGGTTTATTGATATTACAATTTTTTTTCAGTTTAGTGCAGTTTACCGCCGCACATTTCGTTTCTGGACTTTAACTTAATTTTAACTTAATCGTAAAGATAGGAAATGCTGGTACGAAGAGTAACTGAGCCTGATTGGTTAGAAAAACAGAAGAAGTTTACTTGTAACCAATACCTTCCATATTAGGGGCTAGATGGCGATACCTATTTCGGAAAGAAATGTGATGCATATAAATATATAAAGCATTTTCTATCTTTACAGCTCTTACATCTTTGCCTAAACCTAATTGTACCAAAAACTTTTGATTATACGGTATCAGATTGGCAAACCTTATGGGAAGTTCTGGAAACTTCTATTGTAGTGCAAAAAGTTATCAACAGGTGGTGCTATTAAATAGGCAGAGACGACAAAATTTTGAGAGTGATTTCAGCCATATCATACATTATAAACACGTTGCACACTGTGGAAAAATAGCTTTGAGCCTACTATAACCGCATACTAGAATAGTATTCATCTTTCGTTGGAGAGTTGTTGACATTTTAGTAATTCTGAACTTTTAATAATTTAAGTACTTGTAATTTATAAAAGTTCGTTATGAAAATATGATTTTTGCAACTTTTTGTTTTCGGAACCAGTTGTTTGTGTGATACAATGCGATCAAATAATTCAGAAATATTTTTTTAGAAAATTATGTACTTGTGCAAGTGATAAATTTACATAAAAATTTTTATTAAGTAGTTTAATCAATTTGTTAGAGGGAACGAACTCGTTAATCCATTCATGCGCGTCAATAATTTCGTTGATCCATTCGCAATCGCGCTTGTGGCTGACAGGAGAAACCCAATTTTTTTTAATAAAATCATATTCAACCATCTATCTATAAAGTTTTTAAATACTACTAATAGGCCTTAATAGAAATCCAACTTAGAAATCCGTTGAAATAATATTTCAATGTGCAACTTTGTTTTTTTACAAAAAATTTGTTTTGAGAGTTCAAATTTTTTTAATTAAAATTAACAGAAACCAATACAATTTTCATTGTCCATAATACCTGCATGTACATATATCTACATACTACATACATTTTTCCACATGGAATTAGAAAACTTAATAACATTTTTTAATTAAAAACAAACAAATAAAAAATTACAATCACTTTTTTATTTTCATGGGTAAAAATAGATTTACATTACGGAATTTATATTTCGAAACAAAATTGGTCAGATTGAAAGTATCAAGTTCAAAGTTAAAAAAATTCGTAATTTTTTAATTCATCATTTTAAAAAAATGTTCTAAAGAAAGATAAGTTCAACGGTCCGACGTGTCTTCAATTTAACTACGTGACCCGTCCGAATTGTCTGAAGTCAGTTTCTAAATTATTTTGTTATTGTAATTATTCGTTTGTATTGGTGCTCATACCATATTTAGCTCGCCTTGCAGTAATACTGCCGCCTGTTGATAATCTTCTGAACTCCACTAAGTGTTTCCAAATCTCCCATAAGGTTTGCTTATCCAATATTACATAATCAAGTCTACACCTAACTCAACTTTAACCTAATATAAACCTAGCCCAATACAAAACACAGGCGGTTTGAGGTTTGATGGGGTCACAGTTCAAACACCAAAATACTAGCCAAGGAATAGAATAGGGTAACTGGACCGTTCCAACCAGATTTCCTGGACAATAAACATAGGAGAGTAGGAAAATAGATACAAGAGAATGTGGATGATGATATATAAAAAAAGAATTGTAGATCAAGAATGGAGTAAAACCAGAAACTAAGTTTAATGAGAGTTGGGTTAAAGAATGTAAGATCACTTTTGGAGACGGAAAAAGTAAGAGAGGTAGCAGACGAACTGTTAAGAGACAAAGACGATATACCGGCACTACAGGAAATTAGAACGATATTCCAGGAAACTGAGACATTTGCATATATTAACGAAGCTTGCGATTGTATTTTGTTCTCGAAGTTGAATTGCATTTTCAGGTCAAGGTATTAACCATTTAGACGATTATAGACGTCATAATTAAGGTTAATTCATCAGCCAATTCAGGTTCATGATTAAGGAATTCTATGTTAGTATTTCACGATCGGTATGTTTAAAGATGGAAAGTAGTCGCTTTTCGGCATTGAAGCTTTGAATACTATAATAATTTAATTGTTTACTACCAAAATTGAAATGTCGAGCCGCCTCGTTCAGTAACTCGTGGCGAGGTTGAAGGGGGTTAAGCGAGCTTCGCTCGCAATATATTTTTATTTTAACTTTTTCTTAAAATTATACGTTATGAGGTCAAATTTTTATTCTAATCTGGTATTTTAGCCCCGTAACTTAAACAGTCATCACACCAAACCACTTCTGTGATAATCAACTTTGAAATACCGATGCACCTTCAGGCTAACTTAAATACTTCTGTATCGAAGACTTCCGTGTGAAACAAAATCTACAGTGATATAAATAAGTTTTCAAGTTTAAAGTTAATCAGAATAGTTTCCAGAACCTGGATAGACGGACGTAGTTTGAACCAAAATACCGTTTAGCGACTTGAAGCTCCTGCTACTGCAAATAATAGTTAGTATCTATCTATACTACACTTTTTTTTAGTTAGCGTGCTCTGTCAGTTGTAGCTTATCTAACTTTCATGAAGTAACCTGCTCAGTTTTCCCAAAAGAAGTTGAATGTAGGAATACCAAGAAACCTTCACTCTTGAAATTAGAAACCACAGCCACATTTTAGACGGATAAACTGCATTCTTATTGCTTGCACATAACCCTGTCGGAAGTTTTGTACTTTGTAGTCGCCGCAGTTTCCATTGGATAACCCCAGGGATAATTAGTTTAAATATTAGTGTCTAGGTATTATATCTACCATAATATAGGATCTTAATTAAAATCTTTCGTATCTGCACTAAAAAGAGAAATGCACTTTGATTTTTCAATCGATCTTTCGTTTTAGATGTTCTATTAAGAGGAAGCTAAAAATGATATTTTGTTTGATGAGAATTGCATTATGCAAACCCAGCGGATAAACACCGCGAGGTTTAGTCGCTCACGTTTAATCCTAGATGTAGCTAAATTATCATTTTGGAAACCTGAGGCGGGTTAACAAAGCGTTTACATTGTTTTCGATGTCGACAGTAGAAGAACTGGGTCGTTTAAATGGAAACAGATGGTTTTTATTGTGAGGATTTTCTGCTTAGATGAAAATCGGATTTTTAAACTTATTATTATTTAATTCAAAACAAAAACATTTAACTCACCTGAACGCCTCTCGTAAACATGTTGTTGGTATGAAGGTGAATGGCAGTGAACTCCCTAACGCTAACAAACTCCAACGTAATGTCTAACGGATCTCCTTCTCGTGTATCATTGTTCCAGCCGACCCATCGGCTCCCTGCGAAAACAAATCTTTTATAATTTCAAACAAAAAAAGCACAAATTAATTTAACCTCTCGTAACCCACCAAAAATTAATCAGCGAAACTTTTATTAAGTGGCAAAAATTTGTTAAATTAAATCGCAAAAATTAATTAGCACTTTCGATTTCGGAAACTTTTTTTCACGGAAACTTGGAAAAGAGTTGCTAATTTATAAATCGATAAGGTTGGTCGGAAAGCGGTTCAGGAGAAACCACGCGCAAGGAAATACGGTAACATGAAGAGAACAAGTCATTACTTAAAATTTATCTGGAATTGTTTCGTTGTACGTAAAGCATCTGGAAAAGAAAATCGACTCGAAGAAAATTTATGAATCGACCTACATATCTGGAAATTGAGTTATCTGTCTAATGTTTCAAAATTGCTAAAATTGATTGATTATATTGAATCGTTCGTCGGATGTAAGCAAATTTATTTTCAGATCTTTGACTTGAGGATATCTACAGGATGCACCCTATGAGTTTTTTTGGTAGTAAGGTTTTATTTTTATTACGAAATTAGGGAATTTTTACCTACGGGGGAACAAATTGGATAAAATATTTTTGAGGGATTTTCTCAGGAAATTCTCGGAGACGTCAACTTTATTTTTTTACGTGTCATTTTTTCGTTCATTGGCAGTATTTTTCGTGTTTTCTTTTAGATTTATTTTTCGAGCACAATGTAAAAAAAACTATAACCTTGAAACGGAAAAATTTCAAGATAATCAGTCCTCAAGTTTCAAAAATGTTTATTTTGGGTAAACACTTGTCAATGAATTCGCTTATTTACATTTTATATAGGTTCCCAATATGACTAAATACCATGTGCAAAAAAATGTGTCTTATCACTTTTTTCGCCCCAGGTAGGGAATTTCATATAAGTGGTTCTCTGCCGTCCTTAGTTAAAACGTCCTAAGTAATGAATTGGATATTGGGAGGCAAATGATTTTATTTATGTTTTAACGTTGTGTTCATTATAAAATATGCCGTCTTTAATATAAATAGTTATATCAAATATCTGCTAAAAAAGTGAAAATAGCGCCATAACATTCATATACACTCATTTTTCTCAATTTAAATTTTAAAAAACTCAATTTGCCAGTTAGGATATTTTAACTTCTGATTCAAGAACTAACGAAGATAATTGCAACGTCAGGATGCGGTTGACGGATTTAGAAATAAAATCATTTTTTTCTGATGTAGCTACTTTTCCATCTCGACGCACTGTGGGATCGATTGACGAAAACCTGGTCAAAACATAAAAACGTTTTTTGCGTAAACCAAAATTTTTATGTACTAGGAATTTTTAGAGATACTATGGTAAAAGCGGAAGCTTTAAATTTAAAAACCAGCGAATGTACAACAGTTCCAAGTTGATCAATTGTCACATTTTAATTCTGAAGCATGGAAGATAAACCTGCAGGCATACAGAATATTTTTCTATTTTTAAAAAGTAAAAATTTGTTCAACTTGTTGAAAAACTGCATTATTCGGCCGATAACGTTAGATTTTAATGGACGGCTATTTTCAATTAACTAAAAAGTCACTTCCGATCAATGCCCAAGCGATTTCTTGTAAGATGTTTTAGCTTGTACTATTATCTAATGAAATTTAGAAAAAAAATCACGGAAATTTACGTATGCAATTGGAGAATTATTTAAATTATGACACGGTAGTATTCATATGTACATACGAAGTATTCGTCACCTAACATATTTTGAAATAAAATGGTATAACTTTTCTAAATTAAATATAATTTTCAACATAAAAAGTGCAATATAAACTATTATAAACATATTTTTCACAATTAAACTTTTTATATTTTAAAAAATATTTCTATATACGGGTATAAAGTATTCGACCTCTCAACTTAAAAAATTAAAAACGCATTTAAAGAAGTTTTTGATACTTGGTGGGATTGCCTTTAGCCTTTATAATTACCATAAAATATTTAGGCACAGATTCTACCAAATTTCGTGTCACTGAAAACGGGATTTTATCCCATTCTTCTTAACAACTTGCTCTTGCTCTAATGTTTTTCCAAATAGGATTAATTGCTGGATTTTGAAGAAGAATTTTGAAATATTTTAGTGTGTTATAATAAAGGATCTACATTCAGTTATACAAACTTTTTGCTTCGGATCATTATCTTGAATTAATGCGTAATTATTTTTTAGCCCCATATTTTGATCATGAAATAGTAAATAAAAATTGGCAAATTATTTACTTTTTGGATAGGGCTAAACTAAAATTATTTACTAGAAACGGTTTACTAGAAAAGATAACAAAAATTCGTTCATTTGTGGCAAATAAATTCTTTTCACTGTGTGGGTAGCAAAAGCTTTTTAAAGTTAAATATCGTTTCAGCACAGGATTTAGTGAAAATAGTTACATTACACCCGAAGGGAAATACATAAAATGCCAATTTTGGTTCAAGTCATACAAATTTTGACATTAATTCGGCCATATTGAGTGAGCTATTTTGTTTCTAATATTTTTGTTTCTTAATTTGTGATTAGCGACTCGAAAAAACGTGGTTACCGATGCGAATGTAGTGAAAATCGGATATATTTTTGAAATTAAATCCGCCATTTTATTCTAGGAATGTTAATTTTGCAATTCTATTCAAGGACTCGTAAAAACTCTGGATATCAATTTTAATTGAAATATGGCATCTTTTTAATACACATAAGTCCGCCATATTGGGTCCGCCATTTTGTTTACAGAATGTATAACTATGAATTCATAATCATCGACTTCAAATCTGCTGGAATATCAATTTTAGGTAAAATCGGACATCGTTTTGATATATTAGCCAGCCATAATATTGGATCCGCCATTTTGTTTACGGAATTTATAACTATGAATTCGTAATCAACGACCTTAAATCTCCTTGAATACCGAATTTAGATAAAATTGGACATATTGTTCAGCCATATTGGATCCGCAATTATGTTTATGGAATTCATAATTTTGAATTCGTAATCAGCAATCTCCAAACCGTTCGAATACCAATTTTAGATAAAATCGGACGCCGTTCTGATATATTGGTCAGCCATATTGAGTCCGCCATTTTGTTTAAAGATTTTAAAACTATGAATTCGTAATCGCCGACCTTAAAACTCCTTGAATAGTACCAATTTTAGGTAAATCGAAAATTTTTTTGATATATTGGTCAGCCATATTGGATCCGCCATTTTTTACGAAAATTGTAATTATGAATTCGTAATCAATGACCTTAAAGCTCGTTGAATACCAATTTTACATAAAATGGAACATCTTGCTCATATATTGGTCAGCCATATTGGATTCGCAATTATGTTTATGGAATTCATAATTTTGAATTCGTTATCAGCAATCTCCAAACCTCTCGAATATCAATTTTAGGTAAAATTGGACGCCGTTCTGATATATTGGTCAACCATATTGAGTCCGCAATTTTGTTTACAGATTTTAAAACTATGAATTCGTAATCACCGACCTTACAATTCATTGAATACCAATTTTAGATAAAACCGAATATTTTTTTGATATAGTACTGGTCAGCCATATTGGATCCGCCATTTTGTTTATAGAATTTATATGAATTCACATGAAAGTTTATATAAATTCAATATAATTCATGATGACGGTCATGGTCTCAATGTTAGCGTGATCAACTGCTAATGCAAGGTCCCCCGGTTCGACTCCGGGTACAGTGTAAAATTTCTCGACCGTCTTAATGATTTAATCACTGTGTTAATGATTTTCCATCATAACAATAAAAAAATCAGGGTGCAGGCACATCGAAGGCAAGCGTAGCAAGCTACCTAAGATGTAAAAACCAAATTCTCAAAGAATTAATTAAATAAATTAGTTAAAAAACAGGTCATAGACCTATAGTAAAGGTGCGTTTATGGTTATTTTTCTTAGCTTAAAGAATTCTTAAAAATCTTCCGTTAGAACTTGGTTCAACAAAGATGAAGATACCATTGCAGATGGAAAGAAGAGAGAAAGAAAAGAAATTTGACCGATAATTCCTAAATTAAAGTTACTTTAAATGTAGGAGGTTATGCACATTGAAGTTTTTAAAATTAAAATACATTAAATTAAATTAGGTACGTTAAATATTTTCCATGAACCCACCTTAAGACGAAGAAGAAGAATTCCTAAACGACCTCTAAACTGCTTGATTACCTTCATGATGTATTGGTAAGCCATATTGGGTCCGCCATTTTGTTTACAGAATTTATAACTATGAATTATTCGTAATCAGCAAGCTCAAAATTCCTTGAATATCAATTTCAGATAAAATCTGACATCTTTTTACCATATTGGTCGGCCATATTGGATCCGCCATTTTGTTTACAAAATTTGTAACCATGCATTCGTAATCAGCGACATTACAACACCCTGAATACCAATTTTAGATAAAATCTGATATCTTTTTGATACATTGGTCGGCCATCTTGGATCCGCCATTTTGTTTACAAAATTTATAACCATGAATTCATAATCAGCGACCTTAAAAAACCTTGAATACCAATTTTAGATAAAATCGGACATATTCTTGATATATTAGTCGGCCATATTGGGTCCGCCATTTTGTTTACAGAATTTATAACCATGAATTCGTAATCAGAGACTTTAAAACACTTTGAATACCAATTTTAGATAAAATCGGATATGTTCTTGATATATTCCTCGGCCATAATATTGGGTCCCCCATTTTGTTTATAGAATTTATAATTTTGAATTTGAAATCAGAGACCTCAGAAACCCTAGATTCCCAATTTTAGATAAAATCGGATATCTTTTTGCCATATTGGATCCGTGTTCTGTTTATAAAAATTTTAAATTTAAATTCGTAGTTTTGAGGTTAAGGCAAATTGAAACTGATAGCCAGTTTCCATAAAAACTTAACGATTTGGGCTGGCATAGTAGGTAACCGTATATTGGGCCCATTTTTTTTTAAAGCACATTAACAGGTAACATTAAAAAAAAATAAGGTTGACGTGTCCGAAGATTTTCTGAGATAATCCCTGTAAAATTTTTTATCGAATTTGTTCCAAACTTCACGAGCCACTGTAAAAAGTTAACTAAACGCTAAAATATGTTAATTTTAACTGGCAGTATGATGAGTGACAGGACCGGACTTAATGATGCAGAGGGCATTCAGAATACTAGAAGAATGGTGCACGACACATGCCCTTTCGATCAATCCGACTAAGACTGGGCTCGTCCTGTTCACCAGAAAAAGAAAACTATAAAGCATGAGAATGCCTATTCTAAAGGGAATTCCCCTAAAGTTCGCTCCAGAGGTTAAGTATCTGGGAGTGGTGCTGGATGCAAAACTGAACTGGGGAAAATATGTCAGCCTTAAAACTGAGAAAGCAAGCGTCGCTTTCTGGCAGTGTAGGAGGGCGATGGGAAAGTCCTGGGGCTTTTCCCCGAGGATTGCTCTCTGGCTCTACACTGCAATAATTAGACCAATGCTATGCTATGGCGCCCTTGTGTGGTGGCCTAGAGTCAAGATAATGACAGCGGCGCCATCCCTTAAGCGACTTCAGAGATCGGTGACGGGTGTGATGCGAACGGCTTCAACTGCAGCCCTGGAGGCTCTCCTTTGCCTACCTCCACTGGATATCTATGTGGAGGAATGTGCGGTACGGGCCTCCATTAGGTTGCGAACGTGGGGCACGTGGACGCATAGACAGGGTGAAGGAGGTCACTCGAGGATCCTGGAGGCCTGTTCTAAGAGGATGCCTCAGCTGGACCTTGAGACCGATAGTACCCCTCCAAAATATATTTTTAATAGAAAATTTGACATCCTATTAAACAAAATAGAAACCTTCGAGTCAGACATAACTATGTTTACAGATGGCTCCAAAAATAAAGTTGGCTCGGGTGCGGGAGTATTCTCTCCGGAACTGAAAATAAACGAAAGCTTATCACTGGGAAGATATGCCACTGTATTTCAAGCGGAACTCATGGACGTACTTCACTGCGCAAATACCGTCCGGGAAAAGAACATCCCGTACAAAAAATACAGATATTGACCGATAGCAAGGCGGTCCTTATGGCACTCAACTGTCAGAGGATCACCTCAAATCTGGTACTTAAATGTATACGGACGCTAAATGAAATATCTATAAACAACAATGTCCTAACGCTCAGATGGGTCAAAGGGCACCAAGGAAACGAAGGCAATGAAAGGGCAGATGCTCTGGCGGGAATTGGCTCTGCTAAACTGCCCTGTGGACCTGAGCCATTCATAACGCCGACCATTGAGCTCTTCAACACCCTTCTTACAGAAGAGACCGTCAAACTGCATACCAGTGGATGGAAAAATACCAAAGGCTGCCGACAAGCAAGGGCAGCAATACGTGGACCTTTGAGTAAGCACAACAAATACTACTTGCAGCTATCGCGAGAAAAATTAAGAAGTATTGCAGGAGTCCTAACGGGACACTGCAAACTAAATAAACATCTTCACACGATGGGACTGGTAGACAGCCCAACTTGTCGGGGCTGTAACTTGGCAGATGAAACGGCGGAGCACCTGCTTTGCAGCTGCCCTGCCCTTGCTTCGAAAAGAGGATCCATGCTGGGGGACTGCTGGCCTAGCATGGCCAGTATTAGTGGCACATTGCCCTCGAAAATACATGAGTACATCCTAAATGTGGAATGGCTTGAGACTTAGAGGAGCGATGGGCTACCTGGAGGTAGCATAATGGGCCCGATGTGTGGCCTGAGTGCTTGCAGTGAAAATCTGCCCTCCCCAAACAATCCAGATCCAGAACCGTATATTGGGCCCATTGTTTTGAAAGCACATTAACAGGTAACATTAAAAAAAATAAGGTTGACATGTCCGAAGATTTTCTGAGATAATCCCAGTAAAATTTTTTATCGAATTTGTTCCAAACTTTACGAGCCACTGTAAAAAGTTAACTAAACGCTAAAATATGTTAATTTTAACTGGCAGCATGATGAGTGACAGGACCGGACTTAAAAAAGTAAACAAGTAAAAGGAGAGACGATTAAAATCAGCCAGTTAAAATTAAAAAATTTTAACGCTCAGTTAAATGATTTAATTTCTCGAAAATGTATTTTAAAGAATGCAGTTATACAATTTTAAATTAATTGTACTTTGGTAACGAGAGAAAACCGCAACATTCAAATTATGCACAGGATTCGTAATTTATATTGAGCATGTCATTAACTCGCTTGTAACATTTATATCCAATTTTACATAACTCGGGGCTAAAATTGCATTAAAAATCAAATCAAATTTCTGCATGCATAGGTGAATTAATGTATAATAAAGGGAATTTATTAAATTGGCTCTAATTAACGAATTATTACATGCGAAGTATTTGTAAGTACAGGGGAATTCAAAAATGCATGACTTGGCAGTTTTACGGTTGTTTAAATATCCAACCCCACGCGACGAGCGAGGGAATTCGTTCCTTCTTATTATGGGTCAAACTTCAATTTTTTATGCTATGCCTATGCCCTTCAACGTGAAGTTGAAAATGAGAAAACGTTTTATCGATTGCCGTTTGTTTTTACTCAATTGTTACTGTTTAAATTCGTTTAACCCGTTTTTTATTATTCATCATGAGTAACAATTTAGACCGCAGGTGTTTAACCTTTTTTTTATTGGAAGTTGGCGCAAATTCTAAATTATTTATCGTAGGCCACATCAAGGGTCGCTATTGGAAGCGAAATAAAGAATAACAAATTTCCTAGTGGATGCTAAAAAAACCTATCTGGAAGGTTGTCACTTTTTATCGAAATTTTCGCGGAAGGATGAGGACGACCGGGATGACTGGTTTCGATTTTATCGAAAATCATCATCAGAATATAGCGAAAGCATCATCGTGTAAAGAAAATTTAAAAGTTAAATCGCTTCTACTTAATTTAAATTTCTGGTCGAGCGTTTCGTTTATATTACACCGGTTACTGTAATGTTTTACATTTTTACAAGAAACTGTGTCAATATTTCAACAAACTTTTGTAATATCTGGTCAAATATTAAAGCACGAACTTTTCTGAACGTGTTCGTACATGCGACAGCGGTATTTGTGTAGCGATGTTGAGATAGGGTGCGCTCGAACTGTGTTATCTTGGCTAGCAGCCCAACAAAACCGAGCTTTATCTTTGCCTATTGTCGAATACATGAATTTTAAATACGAATTTTTACGGTTATGTAAGTTCAAAAGGATTGCAATTTTTATGAAAAAAACTGCCAATTTAAGAGATTTTTCGGCCGCATTCAAAGATAACACACAAACGGACGTGTTTGTACGTTAATGCTGGCGGTTCAAGGAGGGAAGATGAATTTGCGTTTTATCGAGGTCACTCCCTTACCTGAATTTTCACCTTGCAGCTGCTTTTGATAATCGTCGTCCCCGTAAAGCCCGTCTATGAGTTGGCCCAAGCCATCCCTCATGAAACCACCCTCTAAGATTCCATCGTAACTGACATCTTCAAGATCCACATCGCGATCCCTTAATTCTCCTCTGGGGGCGTTGTATTTGACAATGTTTTCTGAAACAACAATTTTTGCATAAATTAAGCGACTTGTGAGAAAATTACAATAAGCTAAAGTAAACAGTTTAGCTCTGCGTCGTGAAAACGGCAATTTAATTAAAATTCATTGATATCAAACTTATTCAGGTTATTAATTCGAGCGTATAACAAGTAGAGAACCCAGCCTATTAGGTATATTAACAGTTTGAACCACGTTCATACGTTTCAATCAGCAGAATGGGCGCCACGGGATTATCTGACGAGATGGTCAAAAGGGAAAGGGTTGTGCATGCTAATGTGCTACGTCAGCCAAACCTTCCCTACTGTGCTTAAACAACGCATCCCTTGATCTTGCTTTATGCCATGCAATCCCTGTAGACCTCAAGCATAATGAAAATATACCGAGACATGGGGGTCATGAGAGTTTCCTCAAAACAATAGACCGGTTTCTCTATTTACTTTCAAAGAACAACTCATATAATTAATGTAACTTGTTTGTCTTTCAAATTACCAAATTAATTAATAAATATAACGAACAAATAAATATTTACTTTTTAATTAGCGCGGACAGGCGTATAATTTATATACAGGGTGAGTCACTATATAATTGATTCCACTGCTCGGTAATGTACAATTCGATCAATAAAGACTATGAACCGGAAGATGGATGAAAGAAACACTTAATTTTATAGAAAAGTCTTTCCAGTTCAGCCAACGGCTTTCTCTCGGGAATATCTCCAAAGTCCTCCTGGGGATAAATTTGATGGACATCGTTTCGCTTACGTAGGTGAGAGAGTATAATATACCAAGTTAACTTCAGTTATAAAAAGCAAAAAATTAAACATCTCCTGCGGAGTCACCAATATTTGATGTAATTACATTTTTTGTGATGTGAAAACTAAACTAATCGTTTCCGAAACTATTAGGGTTGCAATTTTTAAATTAGTTAATGATGTACAGGTACGGATTTGTTTTATCTCTTTACAATTAGTTGGGTAATAGTATAGGTTTTAGATAAGCCCGAGGCTTAGTGAGCTTCTAAATCTAAGGGGAGTACATTTTAGATTCAGCTGACCCTCTGTCCCACAGCAGCCAGCGGCTACGACCGAATGTTAACATACCCCATTGAGACCCTTGTCAGATAAAATATATCTGCAACTGATACTCGGCTTATCAATTGCACGTCTTTTCAAGTAGGATTTAAAAATGGTAATTGACAAAATTAAAAATACAACTCATAATACAGGATGATGAAATCTCGCGTACCTTTATGTGAAAGCTATTTGATGTACCGAACCAATTAGCTAAAAGCTCAGACACGAGTAGGCACAGAGTTTACATGATGGAAATGCTGTTTGTGTAAGATTTAATGTTGAATAGCAATTTTTACGGTTTGTTAATAAATTAGAGTTAATTATCCATTAGGATACTCTATGATCATGTATTCCAATTCGTACGCTCAATTCAAAAAGTCGTTTATGTACTATGTGGATGTAGCTACTCGAATATATTTTCATTCAAAACTGAAGAGCTTCTCTTCACTAATAAAAAATACAATTAAAAAAACCTTGTAAATGTTCAATTTTATAATAAGGGGCTTTAAAATTGAGATAAAATCTAGTAAGACGAGTTACTTTTTAATTTCTCTTGTTGACTAAACGGCTGTGAGGAGATGCCAGCAAAAGAAACTTCCAATAAATCTTGGAATGAAACCATCGATGACTCAAAACATGTCAGAATTTACAGAATTTCACAAATTTATAATACGTGAAAAATAACCGTGTTAATAAAATTTGCTCAACCGATTTCGTGTAAACGTGGGAATGAAATGGCAAATTTCACCTACATAAGTTTCATTTAGTAGTAATTATTATAAAACCTTAAAAGTCAATTTCATTAATTAAATCTTAATAATTATATAATTTTACATTTATACACTTTCTCAGTTTAATATTACGTGCGTGGGCCGTGCCTGTATATTTATATTCTGCGGTTATGTTACTGTGGCAACCAGGTGATGTTAAAGTAATGCACCGAGTTCTCGTTACAGCAAATAGATCAATAATTATTAAACTATTTTAATTTAAACCATATTACAAGTTAAACAACAGTACAACGAAATAAGTTTTTATCTCGAGATATTAAGAAGTGGTCTAAAAAGTTAATTGTAGAAATAATGATTGTAGGCAAGCTGGAATATCTTTATTTTGGTCTCCACAGAGGTTCCAAAAATAATTTAAAACGGTCTCGAGAAACTCATAAAACCAAGGAAAAAAAATTTTCTATAAATATTCGTGAATATCTCGGTTTGGGTTCACTTTAGGGTAAAATATTAAGTTATTGAAAATAAAGAAAATTCAATTCTCTCAAGAAAAGATGTAATGCGCTTTTGTTGTAAATCGATCAGTTGCAGAGTTACAGCCATCAGCGTGTGTGGTATATGTTTACTATTATTTATTTATTAACTTCATTATTTAATATTACATAAACCTGAAATATTTGTGAATATTCATAGATGTGTTTTTTTCTCGAGCGGTTTTTCCAATATAGCCACCAAATCCGGGGTTTCTAAATTGTACAAAATTAGTATGTCCTTTTAGAAGTCCAAATTCCAGCTTACCCCGAATTATTTCCGCAATAAAGCTGTTGTCGACTAGCTTATAGAGGATTACTAGATAAAACTCCTGGAACGTTCATAATTAGGCACCTCTTTCAAAATGTGTTAAAAGTCCGAAGTTATATTCTGCGTATGATATTTCTGTCAACTGATAAAAATCTTGTGAGATTCCCGGTTTCCCTGATTAAGTTGTATAATTTGGATTATTTATTTTATTTCTATTTAATAAAAAGAAAAAGAAAAAAAGACTCGCATTTATGAGTAGCAGATGGCTGACTGTGTGTCGGCAACATCTTTGGTAACATATTGCTAGTCGTGTAGCGTGCCAAATGTCATTGAGACTACCCTACAAAATTATTAACACGAAATTACTACATCCGTATAGCAAGATGTGGATAGAACCAAAATGTTCATGAAGGGCGGGGGGGGGGGGAGGTAAATAAATCTGAAAATTATAGAAGTTATAGTAGGAAGTCTACTTCCGATAAAAATTTGATCAGCCTGTTAATAAATAAATAATCCACCACTTTAAGGCCATTTGAAAAGTTTTGTTTCAACCTTTGATTGGTTTGGTTAGGAAGCAAATACTTTAATTTAGGATAACACCAAAATTTTCAAGAAATTAAAGCAAAATTTGTTATATTTAAGCGAAACTGGTGCCCATTATTACAATAGATTTCAGGCTTCCTTTTTTGGTTAAAAGATCACCATATTACTATAATTTGTAGGTAAAATGCTACTTTTGTTAAAAATTGAATAAAATTTTAAATGATTTTTGACCAAGTTTTCAAGAATATTTTTCATTTCCCACTAGCAAAATGTATAAGTTAAAATTTCAAGCAAATGAAATTCTACGTAAAACTGAATAGAAAATATTTTTCAAGCCTCATTAGTTTTGGAAATAAAGCTAGTAGAAAAATAACCTTTCTTGTTAAAAATGGTTTAGGTACCTACTTTTTTTTTCCTTTTTTTTGTTTACACTTTTATTTGTAGGCGAAAAATGAGCTATTATATAAATTGGGGTTTTCTTTGGAAAACTGTATTTCAAAACCTATTCAGGTTACATTTCAAATTTTGTAATTTTATTTTACAGAAAATTATTATGAGACAAAAACTACAAAATAGTTTTCCTGTACTAATCTAAAAATGTTTAAATTTCTTAAAATCCTCCCCAAAACGGTTTTTCGTCTAGAACTCGCTTAATTTATTTTTTTTATGAAAATTCTTATTAAACCAAAATTGAAGAACATAAAATTCACTAATAATTTCATTTAGTAAAACTTTTCTTACGTCATTTTTTTAGTGAAATAAAAATCAATCCAAGAAAGGCTACATGCATTTTTCTGTAAGAAACTGAAAAGGCCAAAAATTTTTTCAATAATTCTTATTTGGAATAAAATTTTCTTTTATTTCTCCTGCATCATCTGAAGTGACTTTAAAATAGCTATTAAATGATCATTTTTCGTTGAAATGTAATTAAACGATGTAACGGGCCAAATTGGTTCCGTAAACAAACTGTGATCACACAGGTGGATGTGTGGCACCTACCTGGATTTGTATTGGATGCCGCTAGCTCAATCGCGTGGGTCGTGGTGCTTGAATCACTCCAATAACAATCCGGGACGGCAAAATCAAGGGAAGTCACAATCGGGTATTAGGGCGCCACTGAATTTGTCATAAACTTACCCCCAAAAGTAATTCAGAACTTACCTATATAGAAATAGGGGGGGGGGGAGTCGAGAGTGAAATAAAATATATCCAACAACGAGTAACAATATTTTAATTAAAAGACTTAATTTTGGTGAAGCTAATAAACTAATATGTGAATAATAATGACAGCGATTTTGACAATTTATGTCGATTAATAATAATAAACGTTGATGAGATTGTAAAATAATGACATATAAATACGATAAATAGTTGTCGGATTTAAATAACTTATGACTAATAATACACAATAATAAAATAATGATATAAAGAATAATAATACTTATGCTAAAGGTGGACATGAAATGTTCAACACACTGTATATATAAACTAAACACATAAAAGAACATAAATGTAATATAAACAAGGTTTCGGTCAGTCGAATCGAGATGAAAATTGACTCGGGTAGTATCCCACTAAAACAACACCTCGATTCCACGTTCGAGAACCAAAAAAAGGGGTTAGTACTTAAGATTATAATTAAATATATGAACATTTGATAAACTAAATAATGTTGAAAAGTTTGACGTGAAGATAACTAAAATGTTTAAAATATCGAATTACACAATGCACTACACCTGGGTACGGACCACAAGTGTTCACGAGATTTATGCTGAAGGTGAACGCAAAATTGTTTGAATAGCAACTCCGAAACACAAAAACTAAAGGGATGGGCGAAACACTTCATTCGGAGTTCAATTGTTTAAAACCGGTAGAATAAGTGATGATTAATTTATATTTAATTTGACGTAATTTAATGTTTGTAATATTTAGAATCGGTAGCGGGGTTAATTAAAATAAACTGATAAAAAGTACTTACGCAAAATTTAACATAAACAATAAATACACATTGACGATGGGGCGAAATACGGTCCTGCATTCAGGAATGTGCGAACAAAGGAATGGCGTCATCAAAATACATCAGCTTCGAATACCACAATATTTAAGGAAGAGATCGAACCTAATTTTGTAGCAAAAACTTCAACGGATTGATTGAATTGCGTGGTGATTGGTTTTGTCGTTAAAACTCCAGTAACATAAATTTGCATAAAGCTGTTGATTGCATAAAACCAAATATGCATCTAATATAACCAAGTATTGGCGATCGTAATAATTGTCACAAGGACGGCCTTTTTCATTAACACCCAGATCAACGAACAAAGGAATTACGCCAATTTCGGTAATTTTTACTAAGTTTTACAATAACACAAAAACACAAGCGTTCTTACTTGCTACGCCATTTTTGTCAATCTCCTGTAGTTGTGCGCGCGCCACTCGACGTCAAACAAACAACTAACTCCTCTCGTCAACCCTAGATGGCGGACTTTTAAAATTCAAAATTATCGCGGGGAAAACGTAAATAGACGGGGAAAAGTGAAATATCATTACAACGAGTTACAGGCAAAAAGTTGTGGCAGGAATACTGAAATCCTTAGTTGGGGAAAAAACCGACAGGGAATTCAGGGAGTTCATTAGGACATTCAAATCGACATATTTGCCATATTTCAGCTTTCTCTGATTTTTTGCTTGCCAAGAACGTTCTTGCTCGGACTCGAAGTAGAATTTTATGCTTGAATATGGTAATAATGAGGCATTTCCATGTGACGTCACGAACACTCGCACGAACAGCTGATCTCTGACGGCTATTACAATTTTCATTTCAAAAATTAAAATTAACTTTTATATTATGCAGTTTGCAATTTTTTCAAAGTGAAACTGAAATGTGCAAATTAATTTACGGCCATTACATTACAAATTACAAACATTAAGCAGTATGTAAAATTCCGTTGTCCGAGAACAAAATAATTCATACTCGAGGTTAGGTTTGCGATTCATTCGGGAAAGAAAATAAACTTAACGTACTTACAGTAATAATTTTACACTACACTCTCTACGGTTTATTAATTTATAAAATTTTTACCAATAAAACAGGTAAAAACACAAGATTTATCACAAACTTGTAGAAGGACGCTAACAAACTTTCACGCAATCAGCTGTTCGAATGACGTCACTGTGATGTAGTTGGAAATGCTTAATTACATCGATTGCCACTGCTGAGTACTCGGTTCGACTCCTGGTGATGCAAAAACTTTTATTCTAACCCTCGGAAGGAATATTTTTAGTGAAACGTACTCAAAATAAAGAGTACATGTTAAACAGTACGTCCCCTATGTGTGTGATAAAATTTCGAAGACAAAACAGAAATAGGAGAAAAGGAATTATGGGCAAATTTAAGAAGACATTTGAAGTTTTGTTCACTTTGCACTTCAGGTGCACTGAAATTTAAGCGATTTACAAAAATGTTAATAGTAGCTGAAAAGCATAAAAAGTCAATTGCTCAATCTAAGAACCAAGTTTTTTTGGCCAAAAAAAGGTTCTTCGACAAATTTTGTCTAATTTAATTTGTCTAGTTAATAACTAATTCAGGAGTAGGATTCATAAGATCTGCTGATCTTTTGGGACCTTCTTAGATAAATTAGCTTTTGTTTTCGGCCGAGCTTGTTGAAAACTCAGGGACATTTCCGATGCCAAACTAACGGTTTTAAATAAAACAAACGAAACATTTGCGCTTCTTTTAGTTATTTAGTCAACAAAAATGATGAAAAGAACGTAATTAAGTTCCCAATCTGCCCCTGCTGCTTACGATGCATTTTTAAGTATTTCTGTTTGGTTTAATTTTGCATCAAGTTTTAATTTCGAAACAAGAGAATTATATTTTGTCTTTATCGGGAGGCATTCCTGTGCATTTCCTTTCGTGTAAAGCGGCCAATTTCCATGTATCATCCACAAAATCTTCAATTTTGGATGGTGTTCGATAAAGAGTCAAGTTTGTTTTTAAATTTCTCCGCGAAATTCCAATTTTCGAAACTACTCCCTTCCTGTACAGCCACAAAAATAACCCCGATAAAATTTTATAATTCTTTTGGACATAGGTATATTTATTATTAGCTTTATACATTCATTGTGAATATTGCTATCCCGTAGTGGGATTTACAGATCAGTCCCCATTTAACATCGAATGTTTAAACGTGTTAATTTTCTTTTTCTTGTTGCTCACAACCTTGCATCTGTCTCTGCGTCCTTAAAAATGCTACTCCAAATCTGCCTTTCTTGAGCTTTACGTTGCCATTCGCTCACCTCCATCGCTCTCACTGGGCTTCCATGTTTTTATTTTCTTAACGTTATTGTCTTCGCTTCTTCTCATTATATGTCCCAACCATCTGATTCTTTGCGACTTAATGAACTTTATTATGTTTTCGCCTTGTATCTTTTTTTCTATCTCGTGGTTCATTAGAAGTCTACTTTCACCATTATTATCTTTTATTGGGCCTAGTATTGTGCGGAAGACTTTCCTCTCGAATACTCTGAGACGTTCGGCCTCGGTCTGGGAATATCCCGCTTTCGTTTATTCTTCTTTATCATCAAGCATTTCTTTTCATGTCTCTTCTCGTTGTTCCATTTGTCTTGCCTTGTCTTCTTACATGTCTCAGTTTATATAATTGGAGCACTCGTCTGAGAAATTACGGGTACTCCTACTCCAACAATTAGTTTTTTGCCGTACTTTCTGCCCCCTCCGTTGCTGTCAGTTCGGCTTTTCTTGTATTCCATGTGTAAATTTTTCCTTCCATAGTCAACTTTTCATAACCTACTCTTACTTTCTTTCCATTTTCTTTTTCCATTCTTGCATGTTCTAGGATTTTATCCTGTATTGACTTTTCCTTCTGTGTGAGGTCGCTTTCAATATAGATCTTGGTACCTTTCAACTTGTTTTTGTTTATCATTACTTCCAACTTTTGACTAAGGCTACCCAGTTTAGCAATTATTATCTCTCTTCCTGTTGTTTTCCCCACCTTGAATGTATCGATGACGTCTACTCGCAACGAGAGTTTCTCTTGTATAAGTTTTTCCACCTTTCTTTCTGTTATCGCCTCGCCGGGATATGCGCCTTTCATAACAATGTTGTACCTTTTCTTCATTAGAAGATTACAAATTTTACTCCGAGTAAGTAGCGCGTAAAATAATAATTGAAATAATTTTTAATATTAATAAGACAACAATCATCACAGACAACAGAAAATAAGACTTTCTTTTAATTGGGGTTAATCGTTAATGCGCGTGGTTTAAACGATTTGAATGGAAGCTCATTAACGTGAACGTAACTTAAACGTAAAGATTCGCGATGAGGGGGGGGGTACTTTTTACATATTTCTTATCGATGTTATATCAATTTAGATTTGTGTATTTGGATACAGGTGGTAACTTTTACGGGCACTTTGATATTAATCATATCAGCTTATCTACTTTTAACTAATCTGATGATTGTTTCCACATTTTATAAATTATGGCAAGCAATTAAATTGTATTTTTATAATCTGTATTTAATTTTACAGTTATAATCAATGTAATATTGCAGTTTCTTGTTCTCTTTTTATTTCTGATACGGCTGTCGGAGAGAAATAACTGCTTACGTGGATCGCACAAAAGCAATTGTTTTCGTAATTTCAAAGCTACAGGAACTCACCTTTCGGCTCGTTCCGGTTATTTGTTTGCTCATTCCCTAAAGCATCTGTTTCTGTTCCTTACCCATAATTAACTATTTCTTATATTATTACGTGTTTTGCATACACTTTGCATACACTTCCGATAGTGTAACAGCCACCCCCGGAAAATCAGAAATGAAAAAGAGTGCAACTCTCATAGTTTATTTACTGTATGAAATTATTTTTCAAATATTGTGCATTTTCTCGGCAAGAATAGTTCAGAAATGGAATAGAAATTTTTCGCTGTTCTTGATAAATTAATAATTACTTTACTTAAACGCAGGAAAAATTGCATCAAATAAAGCAAAATTGCAGTTTTAAACGAAATGATGAGAAGGAAACATTGAGCAAAACAATGGGAAATGTGAATAAGAAAGATTACACCAGAATAGCGGATAATTTGAAAGCGAAATTACGAATATGTCAATTGCTTTGAAATAGAGCAGTTTTGTTTTTTCTTATTAACAAAATCATGGAAGGTTTCAATTATTGGTTTCAGTCGTCCTGAGTGAAATTGTCCAATAGATCAATGTCCACAAGCAAATAATACAGAATAGCATCTGCTTTTTATTAGTTGACGTTTAATTTTGAAATTAATTACTTTGAGTGAAATAAAAAAAAACGTAGCACTAAATTATAGTTTCATCTTCAATTAATCAAACAACCAAAAAAATGTAATGCGAAAACCGTGTGCCCTCTACATCAAACATAAATAGAATCGTTTGATATCAAACATTTTATAAACAGAAAAAACATGACGAAGCAGACAAAATCGACTGGATATTAAACATTTGAAATGCAAAAAACAGCAAAAACGTTTTAAATTGAATAGGAAATTCAATATCAACAGTTTTGTACAGCAGCGGGCATACAAAACTTTTATTTAAACCAATATCAATTTTATTCGTTGAAAGCGTTCAATCAACATTGTCAAAACCTTGCTATAGATGATACAAAATAATGACATATCATCATCACACACTGACTATTGCATTCTCATATTTTGATAAAAATATTCGATTCAATTGTCACGCCGATAAGATTCTTGCAAATTGAATATTTTTCGTATTATAATGCAAAATGTCAGATAAACATATTGGATTTTAAAATGACTAAACGTTTCACTTTTCCTTCTATCATAACAATTTTATCGACAACCAAATAGTATGGAAGCACTTCACTGGTACCTGATGGGTACAACCAATTTTGAAAATTCGATGTTTATTGATATTGCCGATATGTGTTATATCAACTCCCGTAACTGCTTTTCTATAAAAGTCGATATTACTATATTATACTATCATGCCACCGTTAAGGGTGAGAAAATAATTGAAGTTAAAAAAGACTAGCGAATAGGTCAAGGTCGTACCTGGTGATGACGAAATTGCTGTTCGAAACGGCAGCCCGAAAATGTATTATTTTATCTTTAATTTAGATAAGGTAAAATATTTAGTGTTATTTTTGGGCGCATCCCGGCGATACATAAATATTTCACCCCCATAGTAAATAATGCGTAGGTCAATATTGAAGCATCGTTTTAACCGGATTGTGATTGTTCTGGAATAACGACGGCGGCGCCGACCCAAATCCCTTTTACATTTTTTTCCGAATGATATTGTTTGCTCTTATAGCCTTTGTACGTATAATGAGAATAGGGCCTAATTATATATAAACAGCGGGATGAGGGCTCAGTACTCATGTACAATAAAGGTCCCGTTTAGTACATTTCCACATCTGTTATGACAAGTTAAATATTCATTTCACGTTCATTTTACGGTGGTTTCATTCCTTTTTGAAGTGGATACTATCTCCATATCTAAACAGCTAACTGCGCGCCCTCTATTATGCAATCTTAAATGGTTTTCGTCCTAATGTATTTCAATTATTTTGTAGATGTGCGCTACCGTAAATTTAAATTTAATATGCGAGCTTTTGAATGAATTTTATGCTATGAATATGTTTTAAAGATTATCTCAAATTCAAACAGATAAATTGCATTATTTTCTACTTAAAATTTCCTTAATGTTATATTAAATTCAATTTTCACAGTTTAAAAGATTTGTGCGCATTTTTTACAAACTCGTCGAAAAATTCTAAACGATATCGTAAATTTTTCGCCAAATTGTTGTACATTCATTTTGTTTTTAATCCCCCAGTTCACGTGAATGGGTACAGAGCCAACCCTTATTTCTGCTTCACAACATTATAGTTTTTATGTTAAAACCTGAAACTTGCATCACAGGCACCTTACTTCGATCGGATAACCGATGACGGGGCACAACGGGACAGAAAAGTAATTAATTAGAAATTTAAGTTTAAAATTTAAAAATTCAAATTAATTTTATGTTGTTCTTTCTACGGATTTATTTTGCTCAGAAGATTGCCAAAAGTTGCTAAATAATTACCATTCAAAATTTCCAAGAAAATATTTTTTGAACCTGTATTATCCCTAACTTTTACATAACATTAATTATAATACGTTTTTTGTAGGCAATTTTAATACTCCGCTTTTAGGTATATAAAAATAAATATACTCCATAATGAAATTGTTTTAAATTAGTAAAATAAGTAAATGAAAGAAAACAAGTAAAAACTAACTTTTAGAATTAATTAATAATAAGAAAACGACTTAAACATAATATTTTCTGCGGATAATAAAATAAAAAGTTAATGTTATTATAGGATATCTAATATTTGAATTTTGTCCTGTTCCTTATTGGTTTTGTTTCACTGTGCGACGCGGCGTCAACAATAGAGTTTTTTGTACGACGGTGTTTTGTTGCCTTTTCTAGAAACAACTTTCTCGCATGTTGATGCCAGAGCACCAAAAATATTCATTTTTTAAGGTTAAAATGGCGCAGTACTTTTTTGATGACCGCGAAATTATCTACAAACGCTTTATGATCTAAAATCAATGGATTTTGAGTTATAAAACAAATTAAAAAGAGAAATGTTACAAAATTCGAAACTTTTAGTTTTTGTTTGTCTTTCAAACCCTGTATAAAAATTGATGCCCCCCCCCCCCTCAATTAATTTAAATAGCAACAACTTTGTCCTTGTAAACTTTTTTAGAACATATCCATTGCACTTTTTTATTTATTTCGACGAAATATAACTTAATGTGTAATCCGAACTACGATACAAAAACCCTACAAGAAAAAATCCAGTGCCAATAGTTATCCGTGTTTAGATTTGATTAACTTCAGTTTAGTTAGGTGCCCCTTCCGCTTCCCGCAGGAGTGAACATCGTAGCTTTTGCCGACGATCTGATAGAGGCGATCCGGAACTGGAAGCCAACGTGGCCATCTGAACGATTTTTGAATGGCTAAACAGCAGAGGACTCGCCCTGGTCCCTGAGAAATCGGAGACTGTTGTGCTCAGAGGAGGAAGAAAGATCCCGCACATCGGAATCCATTTGAACCAGTGCCCTTTAGTGCTTCGAGACTCAGTCGCCATCGTTGGCGTAGTCTTAAATCAGACTTTAACTACGCCAAGCACATCAGAGATTTATCCACCAAAGCATTAGCAGCGCTAACATCCATCGTACGGTTGATGTCCAACATCGGGGGACCCAAGACGACAAAGAGGAGGGCACTCGGCACAATAGTAATAGGAATTACCAGGAACCGAGCCAAAATCTTGAGCATCCTGCCATGCGTATTACAAGGACGGTCTCTCTCGCAGCGGTGCTAGGTATTGCATCTACATCTCACCAGTCGCTCACCGGGCACGGTTGTTTCAATCAGTACCTGCAACGATTTGTAAAACTGGCCTCTTTCAAATGCAAATCCACTGCGAGCAATAGGAGCATCTATAACCATCGAAAACATGGTTGCCATCATGCTGGAGAGCCAAGACAAGTGAAAATTCATAGCGAGCTTCTTGACCAACGTCTTGAAGACAAAGGAAGAGGCAGAGCGCGTTAAACAAGCTGATAACTTGAAGAAGTCTGAGGTGACAGTGACCACTAACGAGAGACACAGTGAATTGATGACACCGATTATGACAGATATAATGCCGTAAAGTGGAAACCCGTTACTCCGTGGTAGGAAGAAGAGTTTACTGAGCAAAGTCCCACACTATCAGCTTCAGTGAGTTGGTGTCTCGTACAAGATTCTCAATCCCCTCCTTCTCTAGCTAATCCAAAAAAAAGGTGATCACAGTGATCTTTCGGGTGTTGTCAGGATTATGACGTTACGATGTTGTCCTTGTTGGAATTTTTGCCATGGATATTGAAGTGTCGGGATTGCCACTTTGACGTCTTGACAATGACAAAATCCCGACAAAGTTAAAAGTGAGCCATGCCCGTTATACAAGGTTGGGTTAGATTAGATTTGGATTAGTTAGGTTAGGTAACGAAGTTAATTCGTCTTGTGAGGGATGTTTTCCTTGTCGGCATTTTTACTGTCAATATTTTGGGTATCAGAAATTACGCCTTTCGAAATTCTATCACAAACCCGTTTTATTGACGACCCAGACTTTGCCTTCTAAGGGCGTAAAAAATCTCAAAGCTAATAATTAACCATAACTGTGACGGAAACGGTAAGATAGGCAAAAAAGATTTCTTTACTAATTCGGAAATAATTCCAAAAGATCTACAAATAGGTGTAATAGTTTATTTCAAAGCTGTACTTGAAATACCTACTAAGTTTATCCCCTCCTGAGAAGTCGGTGGTATACGTAAGAAGACGTCCAAATTAGAGTTTTCGCGTTACAAAGCTACATATTGTAATGTCCAGGGTGTATGTGGGACTGTTACACTTTTATTTGATCTTTAATTGAATTTACTTTTTGTGTACTAATTAAACCCTTGCTAGCTCTTTATTTACTTCACCGGCATGAAATCTCTTTCCCTCAGATAGTAGATTCTTCGATGACTTACCTTTTCCACTTTTACCCTGTGAATGGCTTTATGCCTCTTTTAATTTAAAAATCCCAGAATAAACAGTTATCAATTAACAAAGTTTTTATTATTATTCTCATTAACACAAATTTATGATTAAATGAATTTTTCCCAAAGTTTATCTTAAATCCTTAACTAAACCTACCCCAAATTGTTTTATTACTGTCGTACTTTTTATTGTTATTTAAACCCACGACACTTTATATAATTACTTGTGCGCTTACCCTTTAACATTCTTCATACTTTCTTTATCATCAATATTTCAATTTTTACCAAGCTCCAATGTTTCCAAATTACTCAGGTATGTGTTTGGATTCTAAATCATTTATACCAATTTCTTTATCATCAATAATTCAATTTTTACCAAGCACCAATTTTTCCAGATTACTCAGGTATGTGTTTGGATTCTAGATTATTTATACCAATTTCTTTATCATCAATCTTTCTATTTTTACCAAGCACCAATTTTTCCAGATTACTCAGGTATGTGTTTGGATTCTAAATTATTTATACCAATTTCTTTATCATCAATCTTGCAATCAGAACTCGCGATATCGAAGCACAATTTATCGAAGAAATGTAAAACCCCACTTAATTCTAATTAACTTAACATTTTTATAACTCAAATTATTAACTATTAACAACTTTTTATATATGGATTTTTGAACATGGTTTTAAATTATTATAATTTTATTCTTGAATCTTTTTATTATTAACAACTGATTTTATTATATTGAATTTTGTACGATTCCGTATCATCGAAAAATCTTACACATCGCAAAAGAGCTTTCATGCGAAATATATAAAACAAAGTAATTAATTTTAACCTGAGGGTGACTCAAAACACCACAATATTATAAATATTATTCAAGATAAAATTCTCTTCGAAAAAGGTTCTAAGCATATAAATTTTACACATCATAACCTAACACAATTGTCCGCCATTACATCACGAGAAAGAGGGACTGCGTGGAAATAATCAGGAAATGCAATTTATTTATTTGAACCTCTTAATTTAGAAATAAAAGACAAATCCCAAGTTTTTGACATTAGACTCGAAATGGAACAGAGGCAAATTTGTCTAAAGAATGTCGTAAAAGTGACGATATCGTGAATTGCTCGTTGTGGCATAAAAAATCTATAATATTGATAACTAGTCGGCCTTGGTTGTGCGGCCTAAAGACTACCAGCCTTTGGTGGTTTTTGCACACCATCCTTGGGCGGACCTCTGGGGGGGGGATCTATTTTTTCTACTCGCTATCAATAATCTAATTATTATTCTCTCGATTCTCTTTATTTTATAACCGACGTTTTTCCGGAAACATGAGCACGCAGTCTCAGGCTCCACCTGAGGGGGGAACCCCCTCCAGGAAGTAAAGTTAGGCAGGCCAAGTCATAGACAAAATCGGAAAGAATTACGACTACCGGAACGACTGACACTCCTCCGACGCGAAATTCCCGGTGGACGGGTTCTCGACTTGGTCACTTAAACGTAAGATTTGCCTTCTTTCCCTCCACCTATTCTTCTTTCATCGAAATAACCCAGTCAGGTTAGGGATCAGTAGATGATGTCAAACCTGCATTACCAGCATTACAGGATAGCAACTGCGCGCTGTCAAAATCAATTTAAAGCCATAATCATAGCTAAGCAAAGGGGGGAGGCAAACCTTGATCACCGACGGTCTATGTTTGTAGGGGGGACTCAAAACCTCCGGTATTATGGAGCACCAGCTATAATGAAGGATGTGGTGGCTAGGCCAGGTATTCCGCAATTTAATTCACGATTCGATTCGAGATGCGTGACGGACACATGTATACACAAATTAAGGCTTTTACTTATATAATTATGTACATAATTCACTTGGCCGTAATTTCAACGTTTAACAAGATATTTGCAAAAGCTCTCATTTCGGCGTCTTCTTTTCAATATAGCGTCAAACATAGACATTATTGTGGTATGGGGAAAAATATGCTGACACTTTTTTGTAGAAAATTTTATCTTCCATAACATTGATAATAATTTAATTGGCCGTAAATTCAACGTTTAACGAGAGTCTTTTGGAAAGCTCTCGTTCAGCGTCTTTTTTCCAATATGGCATTAAACATATGCCTGACAGGATGAAAAACTTTGTGTTCGATACAGACTTGAAGTTAAGCGATCAAAACTAGGTATTTCTAGCTTTCCTAAAATTATTCTAGAATTTGAATCTCGGGGGCTGGCTTATTTATTTACTGGACATACAATTTAACGTCGAATCTGAACCTATTGGACTCCCAATTTCGTTTCTTCGTTACTACAGAAAACTACAATGATAGAATTACAAAATTAAATTCTAATGTCCGGTTTCACAAACGATAATTGACTATTTTAACAAAAATAAAACGTTTGATTAAAAACAAAAATAAACATGAGGACATGTTTCGAAAGGTGCAGTAAAGCATGGCAACGATTGTCAAGGATGCGATAATATGATAAAAAAGATGTCCTAACTTTTTTTCGTTCTTATATTCAGTAGAATCCCGATTATCTGAGCTAATCGGTTAATGGAAAACTCGGATTGCACAGAATTTTCATAAAGATGTGTTAAAATAAAAGATATGACAAAGTCTTTATATTATTTTGTATGTTAGACTAAGTAATGGCATCATCATCGAAGAATTCGAAAAGTCGATAACTGCAGACAGAGCAGCATAGCGAAACATCACAAAGGATTACGTAATTTCGTAATTACGATTAGATTCTTATTAGCGAATCTTTGATTACCTCTTAAGATCCAAAAAACTATAAATACATTTAGCAATTACTGAATTCTCAAAGTTATAAAAATTAGTCGTTCGGTAACGATTTATTTTTAATAATCAGATCCTAACTCGGCGCATTATACGACATAAAAAGTATAAATAACAAGTCCCACCAAAGACAATCGAGAGATAGTAGCCAAATTATGAATTAGAGATATCTTTAATGGATAGCACGATTAGACGTTGTTCACATATTGTAGAATTCATTTCGCCATATTAATATTGGTAAGAGATAACCATAAATCAACTTACCATTCTTCCCAAGAGATTCGATAGCTTTCAGAACTTAACACCGGCCACAATTATGTTCCTACAACGACGTATACTGAAGTTTTTGCAAGCGTCTCCCATTAGAAAATTACAACGTGATATATTTTGAAATAAAAGCTATGTATTAAAATTAAAAATTAGTGCTGCACCAACCACACAAAATTTTTCAACTCGGTGTAAGCAGCCATGAGGTCTAAATGTCGAAAATTTTCTATAAATTGCTCCGATTTTAATGATTTAAGTAGTCTAAAAATTTCGGCATAGTACGTAAGTTTGTGCATAGTAAATTACCAATATAATAAAAATTATGACACTCAATTAGAATTCCTGTCCAAGATAAAGTCTTACTCGCTACGCTCGTGCGGCTTAATAACAATAAACCTTTCCGATCGTCGGAACTGTTTTCGCTTTCCCTGGATATGCTGTTATTTAAAATCAATTATTTTTTTTTGCTAATGTTCTAACTTAACCAAAAAAAAACTTCAGCTGCAGCAGAGACAATCATTTTTACCCAGCGGATTATTGCATGTATACTCGTACATCATGGTTTAAAATAATCTACGTATTCTAGGCCATCTTGGTTTAAATTTTATCATGGGGTTGAGTTTCTAGTAGAATGCAATATTTGAATAAATTTTCCAAGCTCCGACTGTGAGAGGTTTAAAATGTATTTATTGTGCCGACTGCTAACTTAGCCCTTGCTACTAGCGTTCAAACGCTGCTACACGATCGACTATTTGTGTACTAGGTTATAGAAACTAAAATTTCGCGCAGCTTTTTTTGTTATTCACTGTTCCTGCAAATTAATATTTATCTGCATCAATTGCTATTAGGGTCGTCATCATAGAAAGCCGGTTATAACATTTCCGGATTATTTCCGTTTCCGCAAAACATCCCAACAGTTTATACCAGTCTATCGCTATATATAATAAAAAAAACGTGAATTTGTTTTTTAAATTTTGATTCGTAAACACTCGTAATGTATTAATTCAAAATACAGTAGCACTTAATAGTATATTATACAACGAGAAATTGAAAGTTACTTCAAGCTCGAGTTTCATATACTATTTTATGCAACGGAGAGAGTAAAATAACAGCAACCCTAAAAATTTGAACTCAAACATTTATTTCCCGTAGAAAACCTTCTGATATTTTGAAATCTTTTATTCAATAATTTCTTAATAATTTAATTTTAAATTAAAATCTTCGTGGAACGTCAAAAATAAAATTATGAAGTACAAAATTCATTGTGAGAGTAATTTTATAATACTATATAAACTCGACAATTGTGCGACTTCTACATGTCTTTTGATTCATTTTTTAATCGAGATTTTTATTAAATCAAGAGATTAAATTACGGATTTCACTCTCTCCGTTGCATAAAATTAATTATTTGTGTATATAAATATACACCTGGTATATAAATATACCAGGTGTTCTTTTCAGAAGTCGAGATTACTTTTTTTTAAATAAATTTAAGAAAAACACATGTCAGTTTAGATAACTAGTTTAAAATCAATACTGTTTGAATTTTACGTTTAATTTCCTCCCTGCCAGCTACCCTACTTAGAAATTTTAAATAGCACCCCCTAACTTGCGATACATAATTTGAATGGTGGAAAAATCATCTTTCATTCATGTTAAAAACATTGGATTTAGTGGATCCGTTTAGGAGTTAATATTGGATTTCCATTCCTGATGGAATATAACCACTCCCTGGGAGTCCTCACAATTCATTGCACGAGGTGGATCACTCTTCCACTGATTTAACTTTGTTTTTCTATCAGCACATTTGAACATCAAGTTTTCGATCTCTATATCGTCCAAATCCCTCATAGCTACTTCTCACCATCTCCTTCTCGGCTTTTCCTTGTTTCTCTCCATACCGGGCTTCCACTCTGTCACTACTTTTGTTGTTTAGTTCTTTTTCTTCACATGGAATTGCCAAGTCAGCGTATTATCTACGCCTTTATAAATTTCACAATATCTTCATTTCCCAATTTTTTTTATTATCTCGTCGTTTCTTCTTTTATATTATTTTGTTATCTTCGGTTCGTTTTGGTCCCATATTCGTTCGTATTACCTTTCTCTCGAAAACTCTTAAACGCTTTTAGGCTCTTGTCAATTCTCATTTTGGTTTTCGGCTTACGTTTCTGTTTTGTAGTATCTTCTGGTTTGCATAGAAACTCTTGTGACGGATTTTTGAAATCCATCACTTACGTTCAACCCTATATATCATTTGTTCTTTAAAGGCGCATTCTATCCGCGCCGAGGTGGGGATTTCTTCAAGACTGCGCAAGGATAGTCTTGGGTGAACCATTGAACGAGCAAGACGCGCTTGTGTCAATTTTTGAAGCAAGAAGGCGGGTGTGAATTTTTCACACACCAATGTCGATTTGTGTTGCTACTGTGAAATAATCATAGTCTTTTGGGTTACGTAATTAGCGGATATGGAGCGAAGATATGGCTACCGGGACAATTTTTGTTCGCGCAGACTCGATGGAGATCTGATATATCTTCGTTGTTGGAAAATGGTGTATTTTCCCCATATCGGACGTTTCTTGGTCGGATCTACTGTCCATGCTATCTTTGAAGGTTTTGGTTTCCGTTCGGATTGGTGAGTGGCATTTTTTTTTGTTACTTAATTGTTCCACAGTGGTATGCTTTGATCGATTAGGACAAGTTTTGCTCCGTCCACCTGGAGTTCGTTATGTTTAATTCACCCTTGGCTGATTCTCGTATTTTTTTATGTTTTGTCATATAGGTTTTCCTTTTGCCTTGCAGTTTTGATTGGAACGTTTTTGGCCGTAATAATCGTTAAGTCGCAGGTTTTACTTTTCTGTTCGACGTGATTAAAGGTTATCTAATCTGACGTTCGAAGACGTGGATTATAATGCCAATGTTTAAGTTTATTTGTTAAACTAATTAATTATTTATTGTATTATTATGTTTTGTTAATTAAGTTTGAACTGTGCATTATTTTCACTAGGTGACATCGAGCCGCGTTGGTCAAATGCAATGGCTTAGGAATTCCTACGCGTTTGACATGGGTTCAAATCTTGTATTTGAAATTCTATGTTGAACATTTTTTTTGTGTTTATTTTTGGTTTTATGTTTCATTGAGAAGGCAGCGATGTGCGACCAACGTACAGGGTGTTGAATTTGATCTGGGTCGCTTCCACTTGATTTTATTGTTGGAAGTTTGATTGGTTCCACCGTTTGTGGGATTTTTATATGACCACTCGAACGTTCTGTTGGTTGATTTTGGGGAGTGGTTCTTGGTGGCAATGTTGTTGCCACTGTACTAGTCTGGTCGGCTAATGCACTTTACATCCGACATCGCTTATGTCATCGCCTTCCGACAACGAACATCTTATTGTTGATTTAATTTTTGTGGCTTATACCTACCATCAGGGCCCCACGCAAATAAAAGTAGAATTTATTTTCTGCGTGGACATTATCTGTTCCGAGCTACCTTCTCATTAGAGATAGTCAGGACAGATATTGTTTCACTCTATGGTTTTCTTTTATTTAATTTTCTCTGTTACTTCCTCTGCCGATTTTCACACTAAAGTACTAAAGGGTATTAATTTCTTCAAAATTGTAGTACCCTGTTCTCAAGTCTTTTATTTTCTTGTCGATACTTTTATAACTTGTTGGTTTATTTTCATTATGGTAGATTTCTCTCATTGTTTTCTCTATTAGAGATAATTTCACGATATAATCTACATAAACAATCAGCTGTACCTCCTTATTGATTATTATATCCATGCAATTTGTTTTTTTTATCATATTTTCAATCATCAGATTGAATAACGTTGCTGAGTAGGTATATCCCTATTTTTAACTACGACTGTAGTTTTTGAGTTTTCTAACGTCATGATTAACAATTTTATTACATAGTTTGTCCGAAAAATAATGTGAGTGATTTTAAGCGAATACACGTGGAGGGAGGAGTCAGTTTTCACACGAGCGGTCGCTCAGGCATTTTCTGGATCCTTGTTTTCGTCTCTCATGCAAGCCGTGATGCAGCACTCGTTTGAGCAAAGGATGGCCGTCAAGTTTTTTGTGAATCTCGGTAAGTCCGTAGGTGAAACTTTGCCCATGATCAAGACGGACTTTAGTGATAAATTGTTTTCACGTAACGCCAAGTCTACCGGTGGCACAAGGCATTTTTGAAGCCGTGAAGAGGTCAGCGATGAAGCCCGCGCTCGAAGGCTATCATCGACCACCACCGACGAAAATGTGATGCGTTTGACTGATCTCTTGAACTCAGGCCGCCGTTTGAGTGTTAGTTTAATGACAAAGACATTAAACATTCCAAAAAATATCGTTCATCACATTGTGAAGAACAATCGGCAGTTGAGAAAAGTGTGCGCAAAGCTGGTGCCCAAAGTGTTAACGGACGAGCAAAATTCGCGCCGAGTTGAACTGTACCAGGTACTTTAGCACTTGTGTGAAAATGACCCTCATTTTTTAGACATCACAGGTGATGAGTCTTAGGTCTTTGAGTACGACCCCGAAACAAAAAAGCAAAGTGTCATGTGGCGCACTTCGGCGTCCTCTCGTCCAAAGAAGGCCAGAATGAGCAAGTCAAAGATTAAGACAATCCTCATTGTGTTTTTTGACATCAGGGGGATCGTCCACCATGAGTTTGTACCACATGGTGGAACAGTCAAGGCCAAATTCTACGTGGATGTGCTCAAGAGACTCAAACGAAGGGTTCATCGCGTCTGGAAACTTTTGGAAACTTCACCATGACAACGCGCCGACCTACATCGCCTTCCTCGTGACCCGCTTCCTGGCCGATTCAAAGTCTACAGTCCACCCTACAGTCCTGACGTGGGTCCCACTGACTTCTTCTTGTTCCCGAGCTTGAAAACTCCCATGAAAGGATATCATTTCGGGACAGTTGACAAAGTCAAAGTCCTCTAAAGGACATTGCGAAAAAGGCCTACCGTGACGCATTCGATGCCTGGAAATCTCTCTGGAAGAAATATGTCGAAGCAGAAAGAGCTTAATGTATTGTACCGATCGGATCAATAAATGTCTTCTAATCGATTCACTGACATTACTTTTCGGACAAACTCAATGAGTTGTTTCAGTATAAATAGCGCGTCGATTATTGATATTCTTTATCTAATTCCCCATTGGCATTTTCCTAGTACGTTTTCAAAATACTTTCTACATTCGCAACGGTCGAGATGGCTCGAGGCGGCCGATAGGCCGCCTATGCCAGCTGGTGCTTTATTCCTCTGTAGTTATTACACTCGCCACATCACCATTTTTGTGTGTAGGATTATTCTTCCTTTCTGCCCCTTTTCGGGGATCTTTTCTTCTCTTCAGATTGTTTTTATTAGTTCGTAGGTTTTCTGTTGCAAGCGTTTATCTTCGTTCTTCACAATTTTTGCATGTACGTCATTTCTGCCTGGCAGTTTTACATTCTTCATTCTGTACATCATTTCCTGAAATGTGTGGCTTGTTTGGCTCATCCAGAATACAACAAAACCTGTCTGTCAATCTGTAAATCTCGTTCCCTGTGCTGATATGATGTCCATGTCGTATCTATTCCTCAATTATTTTTCCTTGCTTTAATTTACGTTTAAAAATTTTCCGCCAAACATATTTACGTCTAAGTGAAATACTCAATCCTTTACATCTAAAGGATTTTATGCCCAATGAATTTTTAATGCCTAAAAGCGACATCGCCTAAAATTTGTACGCCTAGCATAGTTACGCCTAATCCTTTACTCCTAAAAAAATTACGCCTTGTAGCGGTTCTATAAATAGTTCACGATAAATAGAAGTTCCGCGCTACTTAAACTAATCGCCTCGGCAGCGCAGTTGCTTGAGCGCACGTATTCATAGCTAATACGTCTGGGTTCGAATCCAAGTTGAGGAACATATTTTTCAGCATAGCATCTTGCTAAAACCTAATCGCTTAGAATTTTCTAAAAAAAGGTACCAGAATTTTGAGGATAACTGAATTGGCCGAAATCTTAACAACGAACCCCGAAAAAACCCAAGATTGGTTCCATCCAACTTTGGAACTGTTGCGAGGCCAGTTTGAATAACCTCCCCAAGACAAACAAGTCGGTTAAAGGGTGGCACCGGGGTTTTCATTCATTATTAAGTGGATGCCATCCCTCTATTTGGAAATTTATAGAGGTGTTAAAAACAGATTGCTAACGAATTCAGCAGTACATGGCGGGATCTGAACCTCTAACAGGTTGTGTGCGCTATCGAACAACCGCTGCCAACATTAAGAGAATCGTGGAGTCATATGGGGATGATCTATGTCCATTCGAGGCATCGCGCACAACTTTGAGCTTCAGGCAGTTTAACATTTGTACTTTGTTTGCTGGTAAATAAATTATTATTTCGATTAATTAATTATTGTGAATTATTAAAAAAATAATATAATACTATGAAAATAAGCATCAACTGGTCAACATAAAAAATCGATTAAGCATAAAATTTTAAAAGCTTAGGCGTTCAAGTTTTAGGCGTGGCCGGATTTAGGCATTAAAACCAATAGGCATAAAATCCTTTAGGCGTATATGATTAGGCATAAGTGTGATAGGCGTAAATATTGTAGGTGCAAAGACGTGGATCCATTCCAGTTTCTTATCTTCATATTTTTCTCATTCCTCTTTTTATTCTTTCCCGTGGTTTTTCTAGTTGTATCATTATTATATTCCGTTTCTATTGCTCATGTCGTTTCTGGTTTTCCGCTCAAAGTATTTCCCCATGTCCTTAGTTTTTGGCAAGGGGTCCTCTTTCTCTTATTCCCCTCAAATTTGTCTCCATCTATTACCTTTTGATATCCCACTTTGACGTTTTTCCCATTTTCTTTTTCCTTTATAGTTCGCAATTTGGTTTGTATCTTCAGTTCTTCCAAGCTTATATTCATTGCTCATTATTTCCCTTTCCGTTTCTCATATTTCTACCTGTATCCTTACTGTATCTATCTTCTTACTCCTCAATTTACGAGCTTCTACCAATTTCACATTGATTTATAATTCTTTATCCATCAACTTTCCTTTTCCATCAACAATCCCTTTCCTTTTCCTGCTTTAATGCGATGCAGGTCTTGTTGATGCTTTTGATATTCTGTTTAATTGTGCTTCTATTGAAGTACTTCATAATTTCAGCAAAAATTTTTTCACTTTAGCCACCTCCATTTATTTAAAGTTTTCTCTCTATTTACGCTTATGCTATGATTGCGGTTTCTTTTACTATTTTTGAAAATTCCAGTATCGCCGACGTCTTCCTTATCAGGTTCTGTTTTATTCTGATCTTGTTTGGCTTATCACTTTTATGGTGGATTATCACCAACAAATCGTAATTCTGAACAATTTATCAATCCAAGAATAGAAAGTCCTGTATTCGGTGTAGTTAAGCTCCAAAGCAGAAATTCGTTCCCAAACTTTCATTTTGATACAGCTACCGTATTTCCTACGAGTAATCTGCATGTACACAGCGCACAGAACCGTGCTCTCATATAAAATAATTTTTCGAATCCACTAAATCCAATTTCGAAGATCTTTTTCACCTTTAAAGTGATGTATCGCAAGGTAGGGGATCCTATTCAAAATTTCGAAGTAGGGCTTGCTGATAATGAGGGGGTTCTTCTTTTTCTTCAAGTGCCGTGACTGATTTCAGACGTAGGCGACCTCTCTCCTATGCATGTGTTGTGCGTTTGAAGTATTATCACACACATAGGGGACCTACTGCTTAACGCGGGCTCCGAACCGCGGGAAGTGTATACACTTCATCTCCAGAGAGGCTGTATCAGGCATATTACACCTCGGTGGTTTGCCATTGCCTTCCGAGGGGAGACGGTCAGAATAAAGTTTTACTGAGCCCGGAGTTGAACCAGGTATTTAGCATTAGCAGCGACGCACTTAACCGCTAAGCTGGCGACCGTCTCTATGAGGGGGTAAAACTTGAAATTTAAACAGTATTGGTAAACCGAAGTGTTTTCTTTTAATTCACTTAAAAATAGTTAATTCGACTGGCTACTTTTTAAATGAACGACCGATATTCGAAAAATAAGCACATGCAATGCCAATTTCCCTGGTAATTAAAGGTAGTAAACCTTCAAGTGCTTTTGATTAAAAGCAAAAATTACAAAAAAAAATAAGCATATATTACACTTATTTGTCAATTACTTGACAATTAACTTGTCACTGTCATGCACGCGTTTCAATTTAACAAATAGGAAGCTTAATTTTTATCGCAAGAAGATAACTCATTTTAGTGTAAGTGGTGCTGTTCTTGTTATTGTACTAAATTCTTATTATTCTAAGACATTTATTTGGAACATTAAAACTTGACAGAAAACCGCAATGTCATTTTCCTTACAATGAGTCCTAACATCAAGTGGTTTTTAAACCTTTTAAACCTTTAAAACTCGGAGTTTTCTACAAAACCCACTTTAAAGTTAAACTTTAAATCGGATCCTAGTTTTTCAAATTTTTTTATATTGAAAAATTCAATAATAATTCAATGAAATTAAAATTATATTACGGTGTTGGGGTCGAATCGAATTTTCGCCATTTGCATGTTAATAAACTTTATATCGCTTTCCGCAAAACTAAGCATTTCAAAATTGCGAATTCGTCATGTAAACAAAGACAGAGAAGAGAACAAAGTTTACCCTCGTTAATAGGGTAAACTAAAAATTAAAGTTTGCAAACATATCAATTAAAAGTTGACAAAATACAAATAATTCACAATTAAAATATTTACTTTCTTGTCTCAAAAGAGAGAATTTGATTAAGGGCTAATGAAAATACATCATCCTACTTACGTTCCCAAGAGCAACCATAAAGCTCGACTCGCATGCAGACGGTCCTAGGATGTTCACTGTAGGGAATAAACCGCACTTTAGTTGCAATAAAGGGAAGTTCTAGACGTTGCCTCACAACCAAGTATGTATTACTATTTCCCGTAAGAACCTGAAATAGAATAACACAAAAATATTACTTCTTTTTTGGCAATTCACCCAATGTTCGTGATATACGAGGTAACGTCAAATTATTTCATCATAAAAACGCAACACGTTGCTTTTACGGCGGCAAGCTTTGTCGTTTCGTGTTCAATGTTACTACTACAACAATGGAGATTAAAAGAAAATTGTATTGTCGTGTTGAATCTTAAGTGGAACAACTGCAGTGTGATCGTTACATTTTTTCGCGTCACGGAGGTATTTTATGAATTTTAACTATTTTGCTCTACATACTAACAGATGTCGTTAAATTTAATTTGCTGCATATTCAAGTATGCCCTCACGAGCTGGTTCCGTATACAGCTCCACCAAAGTTAGAACCGACCTGAGGGGGCGTGTCAGGCGCTGCTAAAATTAAAAATGTACACTCAGATGAAGAAGTTTCTAGGCGCGAATATTTAAAATCCATAAATTATTTTGTCAAATTGCAGTCACGAAATACGTAAAAAATGTTATCGCAAATATTAAATAAAGCACTTTTGGAATAAATTTAGTAAATATTAAGTACAAAAGACTTTTTATTCAGACGACAAATGTAAACACACGCAATGATTTGTAACTTTTACAACAGAATGTACTTGAGAAATAACTCAACATTCATTGGTTCATTCAAATTTTTATCAAATTAGTTGGAATATTTGCCGTGTCCTTTCTAAGCTTGGTGGAGCTGTAATCTAAATATATAAAAGAGCTTGTCTGCGTGTTTGCGTGTTTGTTTGTTCGCTATACGTTCATAGACCCTTTGACCGATCTCAACCAAATTTTGCACAGTTATTCTGTAGGTCCAGGCGCAACTATTCGTGCATAAATTGAGAAAAAATTCGCGCGGGGAACAAAGTTATTCGCGTTTTTCAATATTTTTTTGACACACCCTATACGGATACCCTTACTTTACCTGGCAAACCCTTACTTATTATTATATTTTACGGATTCGGGCTTCGATTTGCTACACTAATCTCTTTGTAACGCAACCGGTTAAGTTTTCCAGCAATTTTATAAAAAGAAGGAAAACCGAGATAAGCCGATTTTCTTGTTGGAGCTTAAAAAATAAAAATATTTTTATAACAATAGTGAGTATGGTTGTCAATAGAGAATATAAAACTGATACAATAAACGAACTTAGAAGCAACAATGAACAAATGCACCTATAACATCGAACGCCATTATCCGCAGTATCATGCTGCAAATTTCCCTGGGGGAACAGACGCGACTCGTAGCGAGAATGATGAAACGGCAATGTTCACCGGTTATGGAGCTTCACAATTCTCGCGTTGCCTATCCACGACCTATATAAACTAAAAAGTGGTTTCTGCATGTGTATTATGCGTTGTGTACACACACACACGCAACAATTTATTAGAAAAGTAGTGAGGGGATTCGCCCACACAAAAAATTTAAATTAATCCCGACTGCGAGGTGAAGCTTTTTCTTGCGATCAAAAATCGATGCTAATGTTCTCGAGAAATTCGTTTATTTTTTTATTTTTCCTCCTACAATAATCACTGCAATATTGGAAAACGATTTATTGCAAGAAGCAAGAAGGGTTAAATAAATCCTAGAGATTTGAGTGAACGCAGACTCGGGTGTGCTACTTATCAATTTTTCCGGTTCTCTCAGCTATGAACATCAATTAGTGATTTGTTTTCATTTTTTCCGTAGCCAAAACATTTTTTTTATTACTTTTAAAATTGCGTAGGTATACCGTGAGGATTTATCCCTGTCGCCAGTGCCGTAACAAGCAACTTGGAGAACTCAAAATGAACCCAACTAAAAAAATGTATAAAAGAGTCGTATTAAATGTTATATTTTAATTGCCGATTTTTTCGTCTTCAGTTAAAGTTTGAGATAATTAACTGGTAATTAATGTTTTCGGTTGCTAAGAGCCGTTTTCTGTTGCAGTAACTTTAACGCCAATTACTGCAACAATGTTGGCGTAGGATGTCACTAAGCAACCAATAAGTTGGTATCTATCTATTAGATGACGTTGTTATTTGCTTAGAGCCGATCTTACACTCTCACTTAAACTTCCAAATAAGTAACTGATAGTCAAAGCGTTTAGTTTTAACCAAATCGTTAACTGATAATATCCAGTTAAACTTAACTATCAGATAAATCGATCATGTGACGTCTTTTAGTCCAATAAAAAGACGTCAAATTTCACTATCTGATAGATAAATTTAACTGGAACTTTAACTGGAGGCTAAAAGATTTCAATTGCACTGCATAGTTTTAAAAGTGAATCAAATCTGGTACGCGTCAGAGAGGTTATGAGATAAAAATTTAACCTAACTTTGAATACGTGTGATCTTCTCAAAAAATTATAAACAAATGGCACTACTAAATTGCGTTAGCAGGAAAAGAAAAACAGGTTTAAAGTAATAATGTAATTTATTAAGCCTTCGAATTTGGTAGTACCATCTGTTGGTAACATATTGAATTACACCAGGAGTTTCCAAAACTTAACCCTACCTAACCTAACCTAGCTTTCCTTTTTTGTTAAATGTGTTGCGCCGCTGTATCGGGCATCGCTATGTAGTTCCGTTAGGTGGCACTCGTTCATATCAATCTTTAAATCATTGCATAGCACTTCTTTATCTTTTCTGTTTCGCCTTGCTCTTTTTGAACCTAACAGTGAAATACACAGCCAACAGCTCAGCTTTAAATTTCTTTTACAATACAACTTCAATAATTTAAACAATAAATCTAAAAGCCCTCACTCACCCACTGAGTCTCACTCATCAAAAATTTAATGATTTTGGCATTAGGCATAACCAATATGAAAATCTTAGAATTACTATTAATTATTCAGGAGCGCCTGAACGAAGTTTATCTTTCTATACTAAGAACGGTGGACACTGTGTTATTCCAATGGTTGTGCGGCCTATAGGCCGCACTGCTACGTTTTCAAATTTCAACTAAAAACTAAACTATGCGTGTGACCGCTTAATATAAGAACTGTTTATATTATAGATAAAATCCGGGAAAAGTTGAAAGTGGGGATCCCGGTTACGAAATTCTGAGATATGGACGCCAGGTACGAAAGTGCTGAGACTTTGTTGTGCTTTGATATGTCACAATGTTTTACATCGAATAAGTCGAAATAAGACCAAACGAGATAGCCTACATTTAATAACATAATGATCCCCTAAGTGCGGCCTTCAGGCCGCAAATCCTTGGAAATCATTGTCGGAGGAAAAATTGCGGCCTAAATGTATTGTCCAAAGGAATGAAATACACTGAGTTTTTTACGTATGGGTGTAATTCCGTTGAGTGAAGTTAACAGTAAAACAACTTCCGCTTACACGTAAAGTCACAATACTCCGAAATGAAGCCGCAGTAGCCGCACAGTCCTAAAAGCTAGTAGGCGGTAATATCTTATTTTCGAAGTAACGTCGGTAAATTCTTCCTCGGTAAAAAATTTTCGGTAAAGAGGCGGTCATAGCTTGGCAGTTAAGTGCGTCTACTGCTAATGCGAAACGCTCGGATCGAATTCGGGCAGGGTAAGAACTTTAACCCTCATTAGGGTAAAAGGACTGAGAAGCAAGGGAAAAAATTTTAATTGTAAAACATAGAAAGTCCAATCTACGCTACGCCCCTGGAAAAATTTCTGCTTTACGGTGGTCCAGAGGTGGATGAACATCTTCTATATTATCGAAAGAAATTTAAACAAATTCCCCGCCTATTAAATGAGACCTAAGTCATATAACTACGGCCTATAATTATGGTAGCAATGCCTGCAAGTGCGGCCTTTAGGCCGCACAAACACAGCAATCACTTCTTAGAAGCCTAAAGGGGGTTGGATGGTCGCCTGTAAAGCAAACTTGAGTTTTCGTTATGTGGAGTACTGGGACTTTGCACCAAACTTCTGATCCCAATACTCATCGCCTGTGGCTAGACGAGAAAGTCGTAATAATATTCAGTGGTGGCTCGTGACTTCTTCCAATGGGAGGGTATAAAATTAAAATAAAAACCAAACATATAAATTTGCTTATCTACAATAACTAAATGAAACTTTAAAAATAAAATAGTTAATTAAACAGTGAAGTTGAATCATAATTTAATTCCAAAACAGCTTTATTTTATACTATTATTTTAACTTGTTTTAATAGCCAAATTAATAAAATCTAACTTATATGCAATAAATTGTTCAAATATGCATAGGACACTTCGCCGTCGTTTCGCTTATATTAAGGGGTATCAGGTGACCAAAATATTTAAAAAACCAAAGAAAATTCCAAAATTACGAAAAAAAATATATAGCATGTAAAATGAGAGTACAAAATAATAACCGGGCACTGCTGTTAGTCAATCTCAAATTAAAAGAATGTTGTTGCCTTAGCTGTGTGGCCGGTAGGCCGCACTGGTGGATACATAAATTACTAATAGGGTTACTTTAGGTACATCAGAATTTGTTGTTCATTATTGTTGACTTCACTATTAACTTGTGAACTGAATATAGAAGTAAAATTTGAATTTTGGGGTGGTAGGTAGAAAAAATTTTTATTTCACGAATGCATGACTTTGGAGGGGGGGTTATTTAATTAACTTGCTCATCTGTGCAGACCCATGCCTTGCTATATAGGGGGGGGGGTCGACGAATGGTAATGAAATATTTTACTTGTTGGTAAAGTGTTTTTAATCTGTGCTTAAATTGTTTGTGGTCCAAGGAAGGTCGAATTATCCAAAATTCCATTCTAGTATTCGCATTAAAAATAATATTTTGAGTAATTACGTTTTGGGAGGGCGGCGCCTTGTCTACCTAGATTGATAAGGGCATCTATAGATAATCTTTCGAATTACATCAGCGGTTTTCGAAATCTAGCTCATTATTACTTAATCTAACCTTAAAACGCAGCAAGTAACGTTGCTAGTAGCCCTATAATTGATAGTTTTTCAAATTACAGCAACCGTTTCGAAAATATTGTTGATTATAAATTTTAAAAATATACATAATCAAATTGGGAAATTTAACCTCGCAATATATACTGGTGTCGGACAATTAACATAAATTTTCATTTTATACGATATTCCAATGAGCAAATTAATTTTTGTTTTTATGACAGACGTATTAAGATTGATGGGAAAGGCGATAATTTTGATTATTTGTAAAATTCGTATTTTTAAGTAGGTAATATTCATAAAACATTAATCAATCTCTTAATCCATTTTACATACTTTTCTTGCAGTTGTGGTGACCTCATATGTAGTAACATTGCAATAATAATAATTATAGTTAAGTTATTTAGGAAACGCTGACGAGCGTCTAGAATTTATGTAGGTTACACGCATTCATTAAAATGTAAGTCAATTGTTATTATAAATATAAGTGCTAGTATTGCAATAAGAAGTTAGTTAATTAGTAATTAATCAATAATCAACAGATGTAGTCGTAAGATTAAGTGTTGTGGTATTGAAGTTGTACTTCGTAATAATGATTATAATAAATAAAAGTATTCATCATATTTAGTGTTATTCATCTTAATTACCCCTAAAAGACAAACCTGCCCTACATGGCGATCCTGCGAAGCGGACCTAAGAAGAATCTTCTTATTACGAATTATTGGTAAATTGTGTGAAAAGTGTCAAAATGAAAAAGAAAAAAAAGAAGAAAATTTCAAAATTTGGACAGTGCATGTGAGTTTTAATTAACATTGCAAGTGAGTTTAATTAACAAATGGTAAAATGGGGACGTTAAACACAAAGGAAGTAGAAGTTACCAACATGGATGTTATGAAGACTAAGGTTATTGTGGAAAAACAAGTGGTTAGTGGACAAAAAGACATCAAGATTAAGATGATTATTTTAACCACAGTGTTAGTGTTAGTGTCGTGGTATAAAATAAGTGTTTACCAAAAACATTACGGCGTGAAAGAAAAACTGGCATGGAGAAGCCGTATGGTCCACATGAAGAATTTGTGGTATAAATAAAATAATGTAATTTTTTTTCAATAAGTTTGCTAAGTTAGTTAGGATATTAAAATATTTTTAAATTAATTTTAACAATTTTTTCTACATTCAATAATATTGAATTAAACTAATTAAAAATTTAAAAATGGCGATGTCACGCAGATATTCCAAAGCAACGAAATTAACAATTTTAAAAGTATAAAGATGATCTCAATGGTTTACGAAACTTCAATTTGCTGATGAAATAATAAATTTACCAGTTTAAAAATTAAGCCCACTTATCTTAGGATAATAATGGGAAAACGTGGTAAATCCGGTTTTTACTGAAAAGGCTCATTACTAATGATAATTTTTCTTTAGAGAAAATATTGTCTAGGCTAGACTAGAGGCCGGTAATTTGTGTCCATAAAGTGAAACTGAGGAGTATGAATGGTCCTATATTTAAAAGGTGCACCGTAAATAAATGTAAGGAAATAGGATCGAATGAATGAGCTCAAGAATTTAAGAATTATATTTGGTAGGGATCCCAAATTAATTAATAATTCCAGCGAGAAAGAGAAGTTAATTGAGATGTATCATGATCATCCTCTCATGGGAGGTCATTGCGGACAGAAAAGGTTGCTAAAGAAATTAAGAGTAAATTATAGATGGAAAGGAATGTCTCGTGATATAGCAAAATTTGTGAAAAGGTGTAAAAAATGTCAGTTAAATAAAAACAAAGTAACGCATACAGAACCCATGGTTATAACACCAACTCCACAAAAGGCATTTGATATTGTTTGCATAGATACAATCGGTCCATTTTTAAAAACATCAGTTGGTAATATTTACGCAGTTACAATTCAATGTGAATTAACGAAATACGTAGTAGTTGTACCTGTTCCAAATAAAGAAGCAAACACAATAGCAAGGGCAATTGTAGATAATTTCATTTTAACTTATGGAACTATGAAAGAAATTCGTACGGATATGGGTACGGAATATAAAAATGAAGTTTTAGACAAACTGTTACAACTTATGAACATTGAGCATAAAATTTCAACTGCATATCATAGTCAAACCATTGGGGGTTGTGAGAGAAATCATCGAGTATTAAACGAATATATAAGAATGTATGTAAATAGTAATCAAACTGATTGGGATCATTGGGTTAAATATTATAGCTTTTGTTATAACACAACACCGAGTGCATATCATAATTATACGCCTTTTGAGCTAGTTTTTGGTAAGAAAAATGAGTTACCTAATTCAGTAATGGGAATGACTGTTGACCCTGTATATAATATAGATGCTTATTATGCGGAAGTTAGGTATCAGTTGCAATTAGCTAATAGTCGCGTTAATGCTTACCTGCAGAAGGTAAAAGAAATACGTAAATATGAATTTGATAAAAGGACCAATACTTTGAATGTGAAATCAGGGGATTTAGTATTAGTTAGTAATGAGGCTAGAAAGAAATTTGATCCGTGGTATAAAGGACCATTCCCGGTAATCGGTTGTGATGGTGTAAATTGTACTATTAAGAATGATAAAGGACATTCAGTGACGGTACATAAAAACCGCGTAAAACTATTTCAAAAATGAAAATATTATAATAATAATGATGAATTATGGTTGAATAATTTAAAAATTTGTGTAAAATAAGTAATTTGTAATGTAAGTAATTAGGTTGTAGATATAATATTTTAAGGTAATATGTAAATTATAACACCTAATTTTTCTTTCGAGAATGCATTTCGAATTAATTATCCCGAAATCCATTCTTGCGAAGAAGGGTGATGTGGTGACCTCATATGTAGTAACATTGCAATAATAATAATTATAGTTAAGTTATTTAGGAAACGCTGACGAGCATCTAGAATTTATGTAGGTTACACGCATGCATTAAAATGTAAGTCAATTGTTATTATAAATATAAGTGCTAGTATTGCAATAAGAAGTTAGTTAATTAGTAATTAATCAATAATCAACAGATGTAGTCGTAAGATTAAGTGTTGTGGTATTGAAGTTGTACTTCGTAATAATGATTATAATAAATAAAAGTATTCATCATATTTAGTGTTATTCATCTTAATTACCCCTAAAAGACAAACCTGCCCTACATGGCGATCCTGCGAAGCAAACTTGCCCTACACAGTTTTTCAAAAATTGGAATTAATTTGTTAACATCTAAACGATATTCAGGTACTTAACCAAAATTCGTTCAAACATTGCTGGTGGCAGAGAGAATTTTTTGCTGTAAACCAATGTAAAGAAGCTTCTTCAAATTCGTCAACTGACGCGCATGAGTGGATTAACACCAGTCGAAATTATCCGAAATGTGAAATCTAAAGGTAATGTAAACTCCCCCAATCTACAAGTAGCTGGAAAATCCCGTTATTTTTAACTATTTTTTTAAATTCTTCGCGAAATTAAAAGCACATAGGTACGTAACTTAAAGGGGATTAGCTTTGAATTCGGATGGATAGAAAAAAATGCGAATTGTAAATATTTGAAAATAATAGTAACAGTGCTATTAAACTGTAGCAGGAGCGGTGGTAGTATTAGTAGATTATTATTTTCTATCTTGGTAAAAGATGTTGATCCACATAGCGTAGTTGTTTTTTAACGTGCCGCCACCTATCGGGGTAAATCGTAGCGACACCCCTCTTAATTCCTAAATGCAAAGCTCTAATTTAGTAATAGCGGTAATTGTGAACCAATTTAAACGAATGAGAGTGGATGAAATTGCTGACAGCTAAAATGTTCAGCTAAAAAAAAACTAAAAACAGCTAAAAAAAAAAATAAAATAAAAAAAGCCAAAATGTTATATAGGTTCAAAGTTTTTTACGAAATATTGCACCTACATTTTTTCATATTTCATTTATGCAAATGTGAAATATCCTGGGTAAATACCTCACTGTTTGTGTCGTGATTCGAATAAATAAATAAGATATAACAAGACTTCAGTTTGATTTGACAATTTTATATTGTAAATAAAATTGTATTATTGCTTAGCAACATACGAAAGCATTACGTTGAGTGGTCTTGCTTAAAAGTAATAATACATAATTGTTCTTAAGTTAGAATTTCCAGTAGAAAAATGTGAGGTTACATTATAATATAATTTATTTCTACATAAAATAATAATTTTAATTACTTCTAGATAGTCTGACGCTGTGCTCCAAAATCACACTGAAACGAAGAAATATTTCCTAATCTATGAAGAGAGTCGTTACACACACCGTGGTTGGTCCTGATCATAATCAGCGCTATCCAAGTTTATCCAATCTAGGTAGGTTAAACCCTAAAGGTTCCTCGTCGTCTGGAAGGGATCCATACACTTCCGTCGCGGGGGGGGGGCGTAGAATTTCACCGCTCCGTTTTCCACTTATCCCTTAGGTATATTAAAAGTCATTTTCTAGTTGTTGAGCAATTCTCCAGTTTGGATGTATGGTATTTAGCCTATTTCTATGAATGTCAAGTATATCTTTGTGGATGGATCTCCGAAGTGGCGGAAGCTAGATATTGCACAACATTAGCAGCCAATGCGTCGATATAGATTTTATTGATCCCAAAATGGGACGCATGGTATTATTTAGTTGGACATCAATCTTGCCTGTTTGCAAACTATTTATCCATACTGGGAACAGTACTCAGTGGCCAAAAAGACCGGGCCCAATACAGATAAGGGCAAATTAGCCGCCGTTGCACCCTAACTCGTGCCGCAGAGCTATTGAACCACACTATTTCTAGTTTTAAGTTTAGCAGCTACGTTGATGCTCAAGGACTACAGTCAAGCCGATAAAAGCCATGGAAGTCTTCAAGAACTTCTGATAGCCTGCTGCAATATGCGAAAAGACAGGACCTGATCCATGCAGTTAGGTTGTGGCCTAAAGCCAGCCTGTTCCACTGGAACTCCACTCAATATGGCAGGACCGATTCCATTGTATATCACTCTCTCTAGAATGCAATATTATGAACACGCTGCTACTTAATAAAACAGGAAACTCAATTTTTGCGCAGGATGGGATACCTTTTCTAGAGAACTTCTTTTATTTTTTAAATATATTTGTCTTATTTTAGTGATACCAGATAACGTAACATAATTAGATTTTAAATTAGATGATGAGGCGGTGACCCTTGTAGCCTTGCTCTTCCCACGCTACTGCCTAAACACATAAGTAAACAAACAGTTTTAGACGAAAAAGTTTATTAATTTTTGAGCTACACGAGAAATCATTAGAGAAGATTGCTGCTACTTCGTTAGTCATTATTGAAGCTTCATTAAGACGCAGTTTTCCACCAAACACGTGTTCCAATTTTATATTTTGTTTATCTAGCAGAGCGTTGATATTTCAACAAATTTAATGGAATACGCATGGTTGAACAACCAATAAAAATTCATAATTACAAAATTATTCAAATAATGTTGCAGATTAATTGGTTTTATTTGGTGTGCTTAGTTATAAATATAGGATTTTGGGTATTCGCCAAAAAGCTCTAGCTATTAGTCTTGAACAATCGCATTACAGGGCACATTCTATATTCTAACTTAACCATGAATAGCAGTTAGCAATTAGAGCAGCAGTTTATTACTGTTAGCGATTTTGTATTAAAATAAATGGCGAAACTTTTGTTTCTCTTTGTTATTTTTTGTTTATTTTTAACAATACAAAAAGTGCTGCGATTATTCTTCCATTATAGAGGAATACGTAAGCCATTACATGGAACAATAAAAGGTACGTCCAAAAATTACAGTGTTCTGTAATCGGCAGCGTAGAACAGTCGACGTTGTACCGAGCTCTTATTGATACTATCTTGATGCAACATGAAAGTGCGAAATATAAAAATGTAACTTGTTGAAGTTAATCTAATAATCTCATCTTCCTGAAAGTTAAAAAGACAAGTTGCGGTGCAGCAGATAAAGTGGCTGTCAGACGTAAATCCTAGAAAATTACTGAAACTAACAAAACTATTTGTCATCTGCGGCTGTGTGTCATTTCTAAATTCTATTACGACAAGCTGCTTTTAGCTAGACACAACATATTTTCTGCAGAAAGCTTTAGTTAATTGGAAACGAACATCAGGTGTGTAAAACAGCTTCGGTACCTGCAACGTCTCAAAGTTGCTTCTACATTTTGCGTGGGTAAAAGCTGCTTTTAATTTGACAGACAAAAAGATGATCATGAATCACTCGAAATGATGCTTAATGAGCTACCGCATTTTGTGTAGTATTAACTCGAAAGTTGAAGACCACCCTGTACATTTTAAGAGAGTAGGTACCTATGTACAAGGGAAGAAAAGAAAATTGAATAAATATTAAAATTAATCTTACCAAACAAAGCTTTAGCGCTAAGAGAATAAAAGGAAATTTATTTTTTTGTGAGTCGAAGAGAGAAAACGAAAAGCTTTTATTTAAAATATATTTAAATTTAATTCCGAGAGCGGTTTCTTACAATTCAAGAAATTCAAACGTTTATAATGAGCGGTGTGGCAAAGAACAAATGAGATTTGGTTAAAACGACTAAAATATATTGTTTAATCCTGAAGAGATGATGATTTATCAGGAGCAACATCTATTCACTTGATGCGAACAAATGATGGCTGCCGAGAAGAAGGTGCTGCTCAAGGGTTACGACATATTTGGACGATAAGGCTGACAAATGGAACGACTATGATAAATTACTGCGTGCATGCTGATGTAGGACAAAATTTCAAAGTTTCACGGTAACGTGCTTAATCTTCTTTATGTGCACGTTTTATTACGGCACAAAGTGCAATTAGAATTTTCTCGAGAAAAGACATAATTATGAATGTACTTACTTCTTGTTAAATATTTTCCACCACAAATTTAACAAGATTATATCATATTACCATGCAAATAGCCCCTCTAAACTTGCTAACTTATTTTTTATTATAATAAACAATTTTCCTTACTTTCTCGAACGTATTAAAACGGAACGTGTTAATGGCCTCCATTTTGTAACTTTTCAACAATTAAAATTTATTTTGTTGACTTACAAACTTATCTAATTATTTTATTCCTATAGAACCTTCCACAGGCGCATTTACTACTTGAAGAACGCAGGAAAACCAGCACCGACCGTCTGTGTAAATTTTAGGTCTTTTTTAATAATTTAAAATCGAATCCAAAGTGGTACTTCTGTTTTGCACCACTTCGTACGCTCGAATTCGAAATCAAAGCTGGTTTTATTGACGGCTCCGTGTTGGTAGATGATTCATTCGATTGTTGACTTCACTTTCGCTTCAAAAATATCATTCGGTCCGATTCCTTGTTTTCAATGTTATGACCAACAACTTTACGTGCCCTCCAAAGTACGGAGACGGTCAAGCGACCTTTTAAACTCAAACCCGGAGTTTATTGCGCTAATTATAAGGCCATGACTGCAAAAAAAATTGTGGCACCACTACTGTACAATCCCACGAGTTGTCTCTGTTTGGAACTGGATTACAGACTTAACTTGGAAGGTTTTCGAGGCATGGTGTAGGGTTAAAGCGAATGTTGTTACACAATACGTAGTCAGGACCGTATCTAGAATCAGAATCATTTTAATTACTGCTGATTCTAGATACGGCCCCGGCTATTTATTGTTATGTGTGATGCTGCGTTGTAGAAATCTGCATATGCATTCACTCTTCTTCTTCTTCTTCATGTACCTTTCCAAGTGCCCACATTCATTTCTTGCGTAAAGGGTCGTCCGTAAAGGACGTCCACAATTTTTTTCCGAATTTTAAACTCCCTCCCCGCCATGTCCCAGTTGGTCACAATCTTCGAACCCCCCCCCCCCGGAACATCCTACGGTTACAAGGCAAAGCCCTCCCCTCATTTGTCTAAAATCTAAAAATCTGTCTAAAATTCAAACACAATTTTCTTACAAATCCCAAAAATGGATTTTATTATGCGGACGTCACATTTTTCAACCCCGCGTCGTGGTCACACTTGGTAACATTTTGTAACCCCCCTCCAAAGCGCGGACGTTCTTTATGAACGATCCCTAGTCATGCAATAATATTGTCACTTTTGATGGCCAAGTTAGAGTAATCCGAAGAGTCAAAATACATATTTGTATTTATTCTCGGCAAGTCAAATGATTGATATTAAAAAAAATCTTCTTCTTCGGCAATGACGGTACCGCATTAAATAAATAAGTTATTATGCGAACCTGCAATTCAAGCAACGTCGGGCGTAGCTCGTATTTGAGTGGGTGACCATTTGGGTACACCACGTACCACTTTTAGCAGTTGGAATTAACAGCATAAAGTCCTACATTAGAAAAATCTTCGCCCATTTCATTTCGAAGTCGAACAAAGGGGAGAGATTAAAAATTCAAAAATTTTAATGAATGGTAGAGAATAAGAGACAGCTAATAATCTGGTAATTAAGTGCTTTATTGACTGCAAATGTTGATCCGGGCGCTGCAAGAACTCGGAAGGCAATGGTAAATCACCTAGTGGTAATTTGCTCAATAATAAAACGGGAGATTGAAGTAAAAATTTTAAACTCGATTGAGTTTGTAGCCCGTCGTCGTGGGACGAGAGGGCTATAAGAAAAGGGAGTTTAAAAGTCACTTCAAGCTATTTTATGCAACAGAGAGAGTGAAATAACGGGAACACAATAAAAATCTGAAATCAAAAATATTTCTCAAACTAAACCTTAGGAAATTTTGAAATCTTTTATTCAATTACTTTCGGTTAATTTTAAGAAAAGTGCATAATATAAAAAATATTGAAATATCTAAATAAGATTTTAAATGCCACAAAAGTTAATAAATGTCATAGTAAAATCCAATTACGCAACAATGCAGAGAGCAGTGTGTCGTTTTAAATAAATATAATATGCAACACAAGATTTGTTACAAATATTTTATTTGCACGTACTCAGTTTTGTGAATTATATTTATAAATTAGATGTACATACATTTTTTTAAATCAGTTAATATTAAATTGAAAGCTTCAAAAAGTAAATTTATAGACTACAAAATTCATAGTGGGAGTAATTTCATAACGGTAGTTAAAATCTACAACTATGCGGCTTCAGCATATCTGTCGATTTATTTTTAATCTAGTTTTTATGAAACCATGGATTAAATTAAAAAATTTACTGGACGAGAGAATTAACAAGGTCACGTATCTCAGAAATGCGAGAATAAGGATCAGTTTCACTCTCTTCGTTGCATGAAACCTTTTTTAAAACTACTTAAGTGTATTACAATTTCCGTAGTTTGAATCCCATGTTAAACTGTAGGTTCCCTATATGTGCAATAAAAATTCAAACGCACAATCCAACGTTATGCGTAAATTTACAAAAGTTATTGTTTATCTTTAACCTAAGTTATTGGTTATCTCCCGTAATTTACGAGATACATCTGTCCAACGTAATTTTTAGATTCTAATTTAGACTTTTCTAATGCAAAAGTGGTTCATAGATGAGTGAAACTCGGCGTAGTTTTCTGTGAATTTCTTAATAAATTAATAATTTTTCAACATTTTAATTTGCTTTTACAATATAAGAAAATTAAATCACTGTAGTTTTCATTATTTATTTTAAAAATAGGTAATTTAAATTTTAAAAAAATTTGAAAATAAAAGGTTAAGAATAAATTATGTGTTTACATAATTTTATAAATACTAATAAATAATTTTTATTTTTGCTGAAAAAATGTTATATAAATATTTCAAAATTAACTCCTCTACAACTTTCCCCGCATATAACTTTTATTCATGGGATTCCCAGGAAAAAAAACTGTTTCCAAAAAACTAAATTTTCAAATTTTAGTCCTATCTACAAAAAAAGTAGCAGTAAAAGTTTCTTACAAACAGAGACAAAAATCTAAATTGAAATTTGAAAACTACGTTTTTTTAACGGAGTTGTTTGGAAAGCTGTATCTCGAAAACTATCAGAGCTAGAACATATCATTTTATCACCATTTATATAATCAAAATTTGATCCAGTTTAAATTTGTTAATAACCATTTTGGATATAGGATGAATAGGAAAAGGCCAATCTACAACGTTGTGATTTTTAGGATACTCTTATATAAATTTACTCTTATTCCGGGCTAAACCTGATGTCGAAAACTAAGGAGCTCTTTACTGATGGCAAATTAAGAAGCTTCATCAATCACATTTCCGAGTTATGTTCACACAGAGGAACCTAATAACTGCAAGTAACAGTTGATTACTTAAAACTTTAACTGGAAGTAAATTAGATCGGACACAACGTCAAAAAGTAACGAAAAACATTTGATACAAAGTTTTAGAAGAATTTCCTTAGAAAATCCCCAGACACGCATGCTTATTTTTTCTGCCATTGACATTTTTTCTCAGCTTTGGTTTTTGAGGTGTAACGTCATAGTAATTTTTTTTAAAAGGAAACCTTAACAAAATTGGAAAAAGCACAATTTTCTGGGTATGAAACTGTAAAAAACCCTGACCTAAAGTGACATACAAACAAGCACCTTTTTGAAAAATAATTGGTATATTCTAATAATTTTATCATGCATTTTTGAAACATTAGGACTGATTATCTCAAAAAATTTTCTCTTCAAAGTTATATTTTTTCTACATTGTCATACTCAGAAAATTGTGCTGTATCCAAATCCGAAAAGTAAAATAAGGGTTGCAATTTAAAAAAATTTAAAAAGAAAAACACGATAAAAGCATGTTAAGCGCAGAAAAAAGTGACACTTACAGAAAATCTGTACTACAGTAAATTAAGGAATATTACAAAATAAATGTTCATTTCAGTGAATTTGTAACAAATAAATTAAAAACATTATATTCAAAATCAGTTCAGCTTTAATCATAGCTTTAATAAAAAGCATACATTCAACACCCACCTATAAAACTAACAAAGTTATATAAATGCACATGTGCGTTCACATTTCAGCACACTGCAGGCTATAAATAAAACACCACGTACTTTTAATAAACATTATAATATAATGTCATTACAATTTCCAAAACTTGCAAATAAATTTTAAATTTAAAGTAAATTGTTAATTACAAAGTGGACCTAAAATTTACTAGTAACCTGAAATAACATCGACGTAAAGTTGGTAAAAATTGAAATTGCGTCGAAGTACATCAAATTAACAACATTATGTAAGTCATATCGGAATAGCTGATTTTCGTTTCAATTTATCGCAACGTAACTCTGCACTTTCTGTTGTTCTGGAGAAAAAATATTTTATCGAATTTGTTTCAAACTTTGCGAGCTCACTGTATGGAATGATATATAGTATTTTTTACAATTCATAAGTTGAAATAGTAATTATATTGATGATATACTAATCGCTCTGCAGGGCGCAATTTTTTGATTCACTAAACTCGTTCCCGTTTTCACCCTAAATATTTTAACCTAACCTAACCAAATCATCAGTCGGCGAAAAAAGCTGTAATCTAGAAAGTGTTTCCTAATTAGTTCCACTACTCTGAAATCATATTTGTATTTTACAATCACCGAAAATTTACCAAATAATTTTCAGAATTAAATGCACTAAACTTCAACAGAAAACAGACATAAAATACACTACTAATATATTCACTAATGTTTTCATGGCTAGATGGGCGACAAATCAATTAATTATTTTCTTACAAATTTTTTCAGAGAAAAGCTGAGTTGACTGAACCCCGTAGGTAGATTTTTTTGGGTGGGGAACTCGCATGGTTTATGAAAATATGACGCATCCAACCAATTTTTCAGAATAATAATATCGGGGTAAAAAGAGAAGGTTAGTCAATATCAAAACTTAACATTTAGTAATTAAGACTATTTATGGGGGGGGGGGGGGGCTGGTTACGGGACTGAATTGACCCAAGGATGAAGCAAATCGCACTCATCTGACAGATTGGATGACCGCTCAAGAAAGTTGTCAGACCGGATACCACAGACGGATACAAGGGGGGTAATTACCCCTACCATGAGTTTTCAGATATCGAAAAAAATACTATTAATGGACCAAAATTGCTAAAAATAATTGAAAAAGAAGAAATAGCAATAGAAACAAACTGGAATCATTTTTATTATTTTATTGCCTCTAAAAAAGCGCACTAATTTTGAATGATTTAAATTATAGATTTGGCCGGCATTTTGGAAAAATCATGTGAAAAAAGACATTTTCTGCCAATATGTCTCTAAATTAGCATTTAAATAAAAATATTAAATAATTAAAAATACGATCAAGTAAATTCTCTACAGAAAATATCTTAAACTTTCTCGAATGAAATTGAAATGTTGACGAATATTTATAGAAATGTATGATTTCGTCTAAATTTTCCAATATGGCGACCAAATTCGGGGCACTTTTCTATAAAGGAAATTATCTTTACTTGGGTTTCTAAAAGATGGTTATTTTGGACGGTCTAAGGCAGGGATGAGCAACCTTTTTCTACAACGGGCCAGCTACAAATTTAAAAATGTTGTGCGGGCCACATATAAGACACTTATGATCACAGTCTGGACGTTATGGAACACAACCTTGCACTTTGTGATAAAAGTTTAGATGCTAGCCTCCTTTACAAAATAGGATGTGACGCCATGCCGACCCCCGCCCCCTTCCTCCCCTAGACGCAAAGAAATCTCCCAAATTTCAGTTTATCCGATTTATTTCGTAAACGGTTCATCATACGATGAAAATACATCACAGCAAATAAATTTATAATTAAATTTTAAACAAAAAAGGTTCTTAGGATGTTTCTGATACGAGTTTCTGTTTCAGTAGAATCTTCACGTGAATGTAGGTCAAATATGGCGCGCATTGCAGAACTCGCGGATTTTCTCCAAATATCTCATATTCCGCCAGTCGTACATAGAAAATTACTGAAATAGAAAATTAAGAACGGACAATTATCTATCTGTAGTGTTAATTGCTTGTTCGTCAAAATGTATTTTTGATAAGTTTTTAAGCATAAGTTTTAAGGGGGTGTTTGCGTCTAGGGGCGAAAGGGAGCGGAGGCCGACGTGGCGTTACATCTTATTTTGTAAAGGAGGTTGTATCTACACTTGTACCAAATTTCATGCTTCTATCACAAAGTGCAAGGTTCTATAGTACATTTGTTCCTTACCGTCCGGACTATCATACAAACACTGAATGATGAACTAAAATTAATTCTTTATTAACAAAATAAACCTATAAACCTAACCTTAAAAGTAAAAATTTGAAACTTTGACGGGCCGCACTGGAAGGTGTGGCGGGCCGCGGGTTGCTCATCCCTGGTCTAAGGGTTCGTCCATAACGGACGTTCATGCTTGGAGGGCGTTACAAAATGTGATCCAGTGTGACCAGGGGGGAGGGGGGTTGGACAAATGTAAGGTCCGCATAAAAATCCCATCTTTGGGATTTCTAAGAAAATTGTGAGAATGTTTTTTATTAATTATAATTATTTACTCCTTAAATTCAGAATGTCGTGTCAATTTCTATTTTGGTGGGGGTAGGGGGCTCCGAAGACTGTGAGAAACGTGACAGGGGTGAAAGGTGAAAATTCGGAAAAAATTGTGGACGTCCTTTATCGACGACCCCTAACGACCCGATGGTTTGACCGCCATTTTGGAAAACAAACGGCAAAAAATATAGGTTTATGAATATTTATAAAAGTCCCAGTTTCATATAAATATAAATCGGTTAAATATTTTAAACAAATACATTGTTGTTATTTTTGGATATCCAAAAATATCAAATGAATAAATAATGAATTCAAACATAATATACCGCATGTTTTGATAGATGTAACTCTGCAACAGATCGATTTACAAAAAAAATGTATAAGATATTTCTTGTCGAGAATTTTGTTTACTTTATTTTCAATTACTTAATATTTTCCTCTAAAATGAACTCCAGCCGAGATATTCCCGAATATAATATATTATATTCTATAAGTAGTTATATTATAAATATATTGAAGTATATTTTTATTAATTTTAAAGATTTTTAATTTCAATTTTATAAAGTTTTTAAAGTTTCAAATCGTTGTTGCTTCAAATTAATATGCTTCTATCGAAACCATCTGCTATTCTTTTGTGTGCGTTGCAAAAATGTGCACCATCACTTTTCAAACCTAAAATTGTTATCATTCACTTTTTTCAACTAACATCCAATGCTAAAACACTTTTCAAAATTAAATTTTTAAACACTTTTCTGTGAATGAAGACGGTCATTGTCTGAAAGTTAGCGCGATCAACTGCTAACGCAGGGCGCCCCGGTTTGACTCCGGATATTGTCTAAATATTTCTTGACCGTCTTCCGTGTTTCGGGGGGCACGTTAAGCAGGCGGTCCCCCTGTGTTAATGATTTGCCATATCATAACAATAAAAAACAGGGTGCAGGCACATCGAAAGGCAAGCCTAGCAAGCTACCCGAGATATAAAAACCAAACTGCTCATAGAACCAACAGTGCCTTGAACAGAGGCACAATAGTTGGGAAGTACAGGACGTGGTCCTAGATTAAGAGGAAGAAGAAGGAGATGAAACACTTTTTTAAATTAATCCTTTATTTTAAAAAGAACTTCCATAAAAATTCTAATACGCCTTGTTCAATCAATCAATTTTAACGTGCCTGCCACAACAAGGCTCAAAAACACACTAACTTTCGACTCTGCTGTCAAACACGCCATCAAAACAATATAAAATCCTCAACAATAATTTTTAATTACGAATAATATTTAAATTTTAGTAAATTTTATTTAAAAAAACACGAGAGTATATAGAAGTCTTTGATCTTGTAAACGTAGGAACAATCGACCAAGAGCAGGGGGGACCCCGAAAAGAGATGATAAAATAATCGTTCGTAAAGCAGTTAAACATCTCCGTTTAACATTTATAAGATGATTGCTTTGATAGTGAAACATCGACAAAAGCGTTTAATAAACCATAGACATCAAAGAAGAAACGAATAGCCCGTCTGAAATTTGCAAAAGATCGTTTAAACTGGGGAGTTAAAAATTAAAACAACAAAAAAAGATGAATCGAAAATACAAGCCGCTGAAATGAGGTTCCTAAGAGGGATAAAACATGTCACAAGATCGGACAAAATAAAGAACGACGATATAAGAGATAGCCTACAAATCTACAACTTAAACGACAGAATAGTAAGCAACCGAACAAAATGGGAAGAACACCTCCAGAGAATGACAAACTCCAGGATACCTCTGTAGGCATACAATAAGTACAAACCCGAAGGACGCAGAGACGTGGGAAGACCGAGGAAGAGATGGGCCGGAACAGGTCAAAAACCTAATCCGTGAAGGAAATGATGATGATGAGTTAAGGAATGTGTTTATATAATTTGTTTACATCGGATGGCATTAAGTAAATTTGAAAACTTCCAAAAAACAAGGTATATGATATTAAATATCAAGTTCCCATTGTAAATCACGGTGATGGAAATGTTATGGTGTGGGGCTGCTTTTCCCGTAATGGCGTTGGTACGCCGACATTATGGAAGATCATTTTTTACCCCATGGTAAAGGTGAAATGCCACTTGGTTGGACATTTCAGCAAGATAATAATCCGAAACATGCTTGAAAGCACGTCAAAGCCAAAATTCGCCTACTTGAGTCTCCTGATCTAAATTCTATGGAATATTTGTGGAGACGAATTAGAACTCAGTTGTGAGAGGCTTGTTAACTTTATGCCATCACGATGCACAGCAATTATAATTGTAAAAGGGTATCCAAAGAAGTACTCAACGCGTTTAATCGTAATTTTTCCGATCAAGTTCTTTTAATTTTTGAGTATTTACACGATAAAAGTTGAAATTGGAAAGTTAGCGTAAAAAAAACCAATTGACCGTTTACCTATGCCCGCTACTGTACATAAAATAAATAAAAGAAAAACAAATTACATTGTAAGTTTTCTACTAGTATCATTTTTAAATTGCTGTTCAGAATTTGCATAGAATTCAACACCTAGATTTTTTGCTAACTTATACATTTCTTGCACATGCCAATAGATTTTACAGTATGGCGTTGTGTGGTACTTGATCATGAACAAAGGTGAATAGAAAGTTGATACGGTTTAAAAAAAGTTAAACTGTCAATACAATCATTTAATACTTATAAAGCAAATTCAACTCTAAACAAGATCTTCTTGTAAAAAGTTTCGATATAACCAAGTATTTAAAAATAGTATCATAGCTTGCACAAAGATATAAAGCATTCGATTTGTAACACAAACATCTCACAATTTTTTTTTAAATTCTATCAACATATTTATTGATTGTAGTAGGTAATATAATTTTTTATATTTTATTGTATTGTATTTTAATTTGTATTGAAATTCATAAATATGTTCAATGTTAAAACTTTAACTCAATATTTAGGTTAGACCCCACCGTACTTCCCCAAAACAGAGACGGTTAACAAAAAACAAGGCAAAATAATTAAACCACATCTTCCAGTAATTAATAAAATTTAATAAAAACGAGGATGAACTAAAAATATTTTCAAACTAAACCAACCCATCCGTTATTTCGTATAATATTTTGGGATCGATAAGCGAAACCTTCCATTTCATAATATCGTTTTCACTCAGGAATTTACCTTCTCATTAATACAGACAACGCAAGCAAAAAAAACCTCACGAACTAAAATTAAGCTCAGCATCTGTTTAATTTAACTATTTGCTCTTGCAAAAAGTATGAACAGTAATTGAGCTTAAAGCGACACTTGAACGAAAGTGTCTTCAAGTTAACTTTTTAATTTGTTTCACCACGAAAGCACTCAAAAATAAGATAAATACAATTAAGTTGAAGATTGTAATTCCGCGTCGCCGTTTGCCGTCGTGCTTTTTACTTATGATTATTTTAATCTTACCTTTTCTCCTCGCGAATCTTTGTATATGATCCATTGTTTGAGCGCGGGTCTCCAATATTCGACGAGAAAAGCCTCGGCGTATTCTTGACCCTGTCCGTTACCGAAGCGACCCTGCGTTTCGGTCCACGTCACCAGATGATTTCTTTGCAAGTCCACCTCCAAGTATTCCCGTATTTCGCTGCTAATTTGTGCTTTCGGACACCAGGCGCCGCCATTTTTTTCTTGTCGAATTCTGAAAACGAAAAGAGCTTTAGAAATCTTGCATATGGAAATTAAGGGGTGCTTATGTAGCGTAAAAGAGGCCAGAGGGTTGGTTTGGTGAGCAATTCAATCAAATACCACTGTATGGTATGTTACGTGCCATTAAATTGAGCTTTCTATGTAATTGTGCCGATACATCATGGTATCGTAAAGGGAAAATAAAAGTAATTACTTTGTAAGCTTCGTTTGCTGGTTCACTGATTTAGAGTGCGTCAGTGTAAGCTTATCTAAAACATCAATGGGCGTTACAACATTCGAGTTAATGAAATTGAAATCTTGTGTCTCATTTCGAATTGTTTGGAGTCTATAAAAAAACGATCAAGCATAAAACGGCTTTATTTAACCTCGGAAAGGTGATCCTGAGGTAGGCACGATTATAAATTATTTGTGCGACCTTAATAGGCGTACAATCAATATGTAGATTGGAAAGACTTTGGGAGCACAACAGCACACTAATCATAATAGTCCCATTATCGAATTAGGTAGATCTGACATGTCTCAATGGGAAACTATGAGCAGAATCCAATTCGCTTGACAAAAGCTTCTAAATGATTAATAGTACAAGTAACACAAGATATTAGCACCGTTTATTAAGCTCTACTTTGATCTAGCAAGCACATAAAGCAGCTCGTAATGACATTTGTATGACCTATTAGTCATTCCACAAACTGGAGAAATAAAATTACCGTTTGTCAGGAGGATGAGCAGGATGTGCACGTCACGGTCAGATTTAAGCGAAAATTCCAAATCGGCCTGCGTTGGTGCGCGCTAGCTTAACGCGTAAAATGTAAACCACTCGGGAGAAGTAACCTAAAAAAAGCCCTAAAGACTTTATTATTACTTGAAAATTATTGGGATAATCGAGGTATTTTCCCAAGTTTCCAAATTGGTTAATTAATTCAAAAGTTCAGTTTATGTTCGCACAAGTTTGGTTATAAATTTTGTTTAACTTTAAATGCAAGTAAATAAAAACTTTACTTTTGCTTCAATTTAAAAGTTTCTTGTGAGGAAAAAGTAAAGAAGCATTAAAATATAATGTATCAGTGGAAACGCGTTAGAGGAATTTGATGGGAGCTTAATGTAGTTTATAAAAGTTCCATTATCAAGTTTACTTATTCCAATTTTCATCTCAATTACTCAATTTAAATCGGTTAAAATTTAAGTGAGAAAATTGAAGGAATTGAGCTTATTTTACTGTATCGTAACTTTATTTTGTACTCTCAATTCGATCAAGCTTACAAAATTACGGAAAATATTTCAACTGTTTTAATTCACCAATCCGAAGCAATAAAACAAATTTTAGCGCTATGTAATTGGCTTGTGTAACAAGTCACGCCCACTTTAACGGTGTAAGCTTGAACAGCTGCAATTCTCGTCGATAAAGACAACCTGTTAATTCTCTTATTAGTTGTAAACTTAGTACATGGAACAGTTGAACCAACCATATAACAAATTAAAAAAGTTACTTTGAGTCACCTAATTGCCAATAACTTCTACAAAAAAACCTTTTGGGCTTAAAACGCACGTCTAACAAAGCTAAAACAACAGAAAAATTTAAAACCGATAACTTTAACGGAAGGCTCAAAATCGGTCCAGTATTCAGCCTTTAACCATTGATTATGTTTAACATTTCACTATACACAATAGTTTTGTATAGTTTGTGAACACGGTACGGTATTGTAATTCTATAGAATCAGAATTTTTAATTAAATTCTAAAGATCGACATAAATTTATAGAAAATAATTTCAAAATACCTTCTAAACTCAAAAAGCTTGAATTCTACACAAAAAATTAAAGATATAAAATTTTCAGCGTCAAGAATTGTCCTTCTAAATATCTGAAAAAAATTAAAATCCGGTAACTTTGACAGAAGTTATGGACATTTATGTGTTTTTCGAGAGAAAATAAAGTAAATATATTTTTCAGCTGGAAGATTTTGCTTTCCTCGAAGCCTGGAAAAATTGAAATCCGTTAACCTTGACAGATGATACGGTCATTTAAGTGACTTAAGTTAAAATGAAATAAATTTCAATGAAAGCTCAAAATTGCCACGTTTACACACTCTGCACCTAAAGCTACCCTCAGAATATATAAATAACTTTCTGTTGTCACAGCAACCGTATTGACAAATACAGCAGAAATTTATAATAAAATTCTAGGATTTATCGGGTGTAATTCGTTAGAAAATTCTGAAAATTTAAATTTACGAAATTTTAATATTGTAAGTTTGATCAGAGATATCTGAAGAAAATGCGTTTTAGAGAAAAAAAGTTAAGAAAGCTTGAAGAGTTTTCTTTCTGAAAAGCTCAAAAACGTTAAAATGTCGTCATTTTAACAAAAGCTATAGTAATTAAAATGATTTAATGACGAAATTAATTTTCAAAAATGCTCAGCAGTCCTAGATTTAACAGCACATTTCGTATATTTATTTATATAGTAGTAAATTTGATAAAGGAAAAGAAAATTCCAATGAATGAAAATCTTAAGAATTTTAGAAGTTTGACAAGCAATAGGAGAAAAACTATAAGCTTTAAAGAGAAAAGTCAAGAACTAACATTTTTCCGTTAAATATGTAATTATGATTCTGAAAAGTGCAGAAAAATTTAAATCTCTTAAGTTTGATAGAAGTTACAGCAACTTGAGTCATTTCAAATGCAGCAAATTTCTAAGGTCTCAGCTGTGCCCTCTTGGGGTGTGGTATACGCTTAACACCACAATGTGTATATTAAAATAACCGTTTGTACAAATTATAAAACTACGAGTTTTACAATTTGTAATAAAAATTTAAAGAATTCAACTTCTGAAGAAAATTCACAGCTATGTAATAGTGGGCACTTTTTTTTAACAAAAATGTATTTATACCAGAAGATTGGGGGGGAGGGAGGTAATCCATTTAAAGCATTTTTATTCATTTCTTCGTTCGAATGGCCATAGCACCGAAATTATTGATTTTTTGGTGCTCATTGTTTACGGCTTTTTTAACGACAGTGAAATTATCTACTAACTAGGTAATAACCTTTTATTGGCTAAAATCAACGACTTTCGAGTTATGGATCAAATTATCTGGAGTAATGAAAAATTTCGAAGTTTCATTGTTTTAGTTTTTTCTTGAAAACCCTAAATCTTTTAAACTAGACGTTTTACAAAAAAAAATTCTCCCAATTTCTGATAGGAAATTTAACGTGCTACAATTTTAGTTAAGTAACCTTTTTTGAAAAATCAATCCATTTAAAAGTAAAACTGCAATATGTAGAAAAAATTGTAGTTTTTTAGTGAATCAAGAAGCAATTCCAAATGTTCGCTGAAATGGATTGGTTTTTCAAAAAAGTTTTCTAGGCTAAAGTTAATACCCTTTAAATTTTCTGACCGGACAGGAGAGTCTATTTTTCGGAAAGCGTTTGGTTAAAAAGAAAAAAAAGAAAATTTCAAATTTTTTTAACATTTCTTGACTTAATTTGATTCATAACTCGAAAGCCGTTGATTTTAGACAATGAAGGGTTAGAACTTAGTTTGTAGATAATTTCTTTTTATTTAAAAAAGTATAAAGCCAATCATATCTACTAAAAAATGAATATTTAATGTGTTATGGACATTTCACTTAAATAATTGATTGCCTTAGCAGCTGCACTCGTAATTTATAAACCTGCACCTAAAGATACACTCTGTATATTTATTTAAATAACTTTGTACGTTATTTCCGTAGCAACTACGCTCTTCTATTATACATTCATGTAAAGATCAGAATCATCTCACTCACTTACTCATCAAAAAATTACGATTGGTGCACAATGCACCAATCAACAAGCGTCACTCAACTGTGACCGATTTTAATTGACATTTGACAAGATGACGAGACAGTGACAGAACAACATAAACGTCAAACTATTGACAACTGACACTATGACAGGTATCATACCTCATAATGCTAAAGAAAAAAGGAAAGAATTAAATTTTTTAAATTAAAATTACAAGATTTAATACAAAAATTTAATTTTTTAGGATTACTTTACTTTGGCAAACAATACCATACAAATTAAACGGTTTAAAAAGAAAAGTAAAGAAACATTTTTACAATTTTTCCTTTTTGCGAACCTCAAAAAAATTAAATGCCGCAACTTCGAGGGAAAAGTCACAGTTATTTGAAAGATTTAATCCGAAACATATTTTTTGCGTTTAATTAAAAATTTACGAATATTTAATAGTATTTTTTCATCTTTTCGGAATTCAAAATACGCTAGGTCAAAAACTGAAGGAAAGAAATGTTTTAGATCGAAGACTTATCTTGCGAAAAAGTTCGTAAAAATTAAATTCGGTTGATTTTTGTAAAAGTTATTAGCATTTAAAAATTTCGAATATTCGAATATCGACTACGGCGCACTGTGCCATGATATCACGGAGAGCTGGCCGAAACTCGAAACTTGGTGTAATGGGGGTTTTGAGGTCACTGTTATTTGCGAATCTAAATTTAAAAATGTTATAAATAAAATGGCGGATCCAATATGGCCAACCAATATCGCAAAAAGATGTCCGATTTCATCTGAAATTGGTATTCAAGGGGTTTTAAGGTCGCTGATTACGAATTCATGTTTATAAATTCTGTAAACAAAATGGCGGACCCAATATGACGGACTTGCATATTAAAAAGATGTAAATTGGAATCGGAACTTATTGAAATATAACATTATTATTCTTTTAAAATTAATCAAGTTAATTGACTTTATAAATTTATTTATTTACTTTTAAAATAGTTTAATTTCAGAGAAGCTTTATAATCAACCCCCCCCCCCCAGTATAATCATGGACAAGAACAGTAGCAGTATCATAAAACATTTCTTAATGTTTTACCGTCTGATCTCCATTTGCTGGGGGGGGGGTTATTCTCAGACCCCCGGTCTCTATAGCCTCCAATTTTTAAGAACATGTTTCAATCGGAAGGCACAAAATTTAAAAGGAATTGAGAAATATAGCCGCCATCGCTCATAAACATCATGTAGTCAATTTGCGATTTACATTACAGTTGGTGGCGCCACCAACAGCAAAAACATGGCTGTATTTGGACGTATATGTCGAAATTCAAAGTTATTTTAACGTGAAAGTTTGCAAAAGTTTCAGTGCGTTGTTAAATTTATTATAATATGTTTTGATAATTAGTTCCCTTTATTATATCTTTTAGTTTTATTTAATACGTCACTTACTAATTTGAAATTCTCCCGCATGAAGGCGTTTTCTTAAAGTAAATCGCCAATAAGAATGGTATTAGGTATTTGTATGGACTCGAGACCGGGTAATAGGATCTCTGTGGTGGTAAAAACCTAAATCATCATCATTATTGACATATACGTATATGTCATCAATATGGGGAGGGAGGGGTTATCGCATTTTTTAACAAATAATAAAGTAGCAGAAAATTGAAAATTTGTGTCTAGGAAATATTAATTTAAATTAATTTTACGGTTTGACCACAGTTTAACCTTGAAAATTTAACATTTTCGCTTGCGGTACATTTTCAGTTGCCCTAGGAATTCTTAAACCTGGCGCTTATGATTCCGAATTTTCGAGATTAACCAGAATCAAATTTTTAATGTGTATAACTGGGGAGTTATTACACCAAACAAATGCCAACTATGCGACCATTGGACCATTCCGTCAATTTGATTAATTCGAGCCTCGTCCTCAGGGCTCTTCAATAACCGCCTTTACCATGGTTAATAAGAGAGATTAAGATTAATCCTACCCAGTGGCGGCAAGTGACTTCTTCCAATGCTTCCTGTTATTTAGAACCTCATTTCAATGGTAGAGAACAAAATTTGATGACAAAGGAAAAAATTAATTTACTTATAATTTGTATGGAGTTTTTTCCAAAATTTTAAATAAGACAGCAGGTGCCAGTGTGTCCTTCAGGCTAAACCTCCACGGTTCAATACGAAACATCAACATCATCTAGCCAATTGGATCGACAAAGTACAGGTTCCAATGTCCCATTTATTTCTTGACATAAACGAGATACGGGACTGTCCCGTGGTGGACAAATATAATTAAGGAAAATGTTTTTATTGGCGACATTATTAGGTACTACTTGTGTGGACTCCCGTGGCGGTAAAAATCATCATCTTTATTGTAGAACATTACGTTAAATAGAGCTGATGATTCGTACCCTTAGTGCGGCCTTTAGGCCGCACAACCATGGTCAATTCCAAATCAGTAATGCATTACAACACCACCTTCTGCCAATTCGTTTGTTCACAACGCATCCTCATTAGTTTCATTTTTGGTTATTAACTTAAAAAGATTTCAGTGCGGCCTTTAGGCAGCACAACTATGACAATCCTGCACGAATAAAAGATTAATGAATATTATTATGTTTTATTGATGTGGATTCTTAAAATCAGAAAATTTTTTGAATGTAGGCTCTCAAAATCACAAGAATTTATGGATATGAACATACAAATACAGAACTTGGGTACTTTTTTGTAATATTTCTACATGAAAGTTTTTGAAAGTTGAACTTCAAAAACTTACGACTAAAATTTTAGTTTACATTTTGGGGTGGGAGGTAAAAAATAATCTAATTTAGTGAATTTATTACCTTGGACAGCGGGTTGTTTAACTAACCTGCTCATCTATGGACGCTCGTGGTTTGCTATAATAGACGGGGGGGGGGGGATGAACTATAAATGTAATTTTTAACTTTTTAGTAAAATGTTTTAAATCTATGCCACCCTTAACGGTCCAAGTGACGTCGGATTGTCCAATATTACCATTACAAATATATTATTTTGCGTTATTCTGTTTTGGGATGGCGGTACCCCGTCGCCGTGTTGTTATTGAAGTTCTTATTTTTAAAATTATGTTTAATTTAGAAAAGTTATATTGTTTTTAATTCAAAATATTATGTTAGGTGACGAATACTTCGTATGTACTCACTGTACGTTCTATGAGCACTATTACCGTGTCACAATTAAATTAATCTGCAATTGCATACGTAAATATACGTAAATATGCGTAACTTGTTTTTCTAAATTTCTTTAGATAAAAGTACAAGCTAAAACATCTAACAAGAAATCGCTTGGGCATTGATCGGAAATAGCTGTTTACGTATAAGCAACAGAAACATATACTTTACGGAAAAAGCGAGCAAATACCCGAACGAGCCCGGAGCGGAGCGGGTAGGCCGCGAATTCCGAAAAGAATTGTTTCTCTACGAATCACGTATGCAGCCTTTTCTCCTGGACAGGTCATTTTCCGAAATAAAAAAAGAAAATTTCTATTAAAATAATTAACGACCTACTCAAACTCACCCTCCGCTCCGCTCTGGGCTCGTTCGGGTATTCGCTTGCTTATTCCGTAAAGTATATGTTTCTGTGCAAATCACGCATGCAGCGTTTTCTCCAGAACAGGACATTTTCCGAAATAAAAAAGAAAATCTGTACTAAAATAATGAAAGTAATATTCAAAATAATTTTTAATGTCATTAATTTTGTAAGATTTAAATAAAAATATTATTTAATTTTAAATTGAAAGATTAATATATTATTATCTATTGTTAGAAATTAAATTATTAAAAACATAAAATGTTTATTGGAAGACCATAATAAAAATGGAACTGCAAGTAGCATGTGAACACCCATATGGAAATCATCATATCGGTAACAATACAAATAAGTAAATTTTTAATAAAATTTAGTTTTAATTACAAAGTGCGCTTAGAAGTTATTAGTAACCTGATATAACATGAAGCGAAAAAATTACTTTCGATGCATGTAATATCAAGTTAAATAGATTGTACCAAAAACGCTTACTTTCTCTGCGATAAATCGCCGAGAAAGATACGGTTTTTGCAGTCCTGTAGAAAAATTACATTTTAGTTGTGCGAAAAAAGCCGTTCCTTAGAATCCATCTTTATCGGTTTGGGGACCGAATAACACAGTTTTTCAACAAGTTGAACATTAAATTTTGATATTTTAAAAATGGTAAAATATTCTACACTTGTTCTCACAAGTATGTTCGAAAATAAGATCAATTTTGAACTGTTGTACACCCGCTGGTGTTTAAATTTAAAGCTTCCGGTTTTTACCAATAAATATACCCATAATCTCACTACAAATCGTTGCATAAAAATATTAGTGGAACGAAAAGAACTTGTTTAGCTTTTGACCAGGTGCTCGTCAATCTATCCTACAGTGCGGCGTGACGTAGTATATAAAACACGTTTTTTACCGCTTATAGGTAATTTATAAAACGCAGAAAGAAAATTACAATTTTATTAAATAAAATTTAGAACAAAAATGCAAAAGCAAATTTAAAAAATTACGAATTTCGATAATCGATATCTCAAGAACTATGAATTTTAACAAAAATATTACGCTAATATTTTTTTTAGCTTCATCAAAAGTCTTTCCAAAACGTCCAGAAAAACGACATTCGGTTAACTTTCACAGAAGTTATTAATATTTGAGTGATTTAACAGGCAATAAATTACAATAACGAGTGTGTACTGTATTTACTGTCATTCCATTTATATTTAAACAATTTGTTGTGTAGTTTACGAGACACTCTATCAGAACTGAATGTACATATACTTTTTAAAATTAAAATCTATAATTTTGTAATGCTGGTAATATTTATTCAAAGACATCTTCCCGAAATTTATTGGTGAAAGTTTTATGAATTATGAACCGCACGCATTTATGAGTTATATGTTACATAGTACTTTTTTTCATCTTCAACCACGAATATAATATATTTTAGACCAGGTGATAACATCGTAAATTGTAAAACTTTTATATCAAAAGAAAATTTTAATATTTTGAATTATGTGTTAAGAGGAAGTTGGTCGTCTTGCGGTTAATTGTGTTTGCTTGTTACTGTTTGATGATGATGGTTCATAAGGTAAAATTTAATGCATTGTACACCCTGAACTGTATTATTCAGTTAATGTCATGCTGCATGGCCAACAGAAACTGCATCACCACGGTTATTGCAGTTCGCAAACAAGAAGCCGCAGAATTGCATTTTACGTGTTGGCATTGCAGCTTTACAGTAGCGCTACACCGATAAAATTATGAGTAGTTTTTTTTTTCATCGCAAATTAAAACAAAATAATGTTAAGCGAAGTCGCCAGAAAAATAGTTGTAATTATAAAAGTCTTTATGTCGAGACAATTAACAGCAAATTAAACAGATGAGCACGAAATGGTAAGAAAATATAAAGAATTAGCATTGCAAAGAGATGATAATATACAAAGTTGAAGTGAAGTTGTTAAATTTTTAAAATATATAACTTGTTACGGGGGTTACCTACTGTGAACAGTCGTTTTCAAGCTGATTTTTAGGAATTAAATTTGAGAAAAGCGTTGCAGCTATTGAGCTAAAATTTAGGATACTTATTTATTCACATTTAAACGAACACCTGAAATTTTTGTAAAGCTTTTTATTGAAAATTGTACAAGGTACAGATCGACGCGTAACTCATGTTTCGAAATGACGCGCCAATCGAACGCATTGTTTCCGACCGATCCAGTTATCTCAAATAAATGAATTTTTTAAATTCTTGTTCTATATGAATGTGGCTCCAGTTGGAACCTCGAAAATTTAATTTAAACAAAAAATGACAAAATGGCGAGGATTTAAAATAAACTTCGATTTTTACAACAAAATATTTACTTTTCACGGCCTGCAAAATGGTAATTTTAAATATATTTTGGATATTTTAGGTTCTGACTGGAGCTTGAAATATATTCTAAATGCTTAAAAAAAATCAAGTTAATCCGCCAAGTAGTTTGTTTGGAAAATGTGCGCCTGACTTGCGAAATGTAGTTTTGAGAAAAATCGGTTTAAACTTTTTCGTGCTGTAATGAGGTGGATAGTGGTTGATATTCGTAACCTACCCTTAATCGCGTATACTAGGGCCATGCAGAATACATTCTTCGGCTTCGAAGAAGTGAAATTCGGCACTTAGTTCTTCTTTTGTGGCAGTTCTCGCCTCTTTAGAATAGTAAGACGCTCGGTGATTAGACAGTATGATGCGCTCGCCGTCTCTCTTATATGCGTAAATTTTGGCCTTCTCGCCGATTTTTACATAGTATATATTGCGGTGTGTGGGGGTATATTTTTATCTGCACATCATTCGCTATATATATTTTTTTATTATTATTTAAGATTGACTTTTTTGTTATTTTTAATTTAAATTATTGTGGTTCTACCACGGCTAGCTTTTTAAATATTTACCTTCGCATGAAATCTCTTTTCTCTAGTAGTCGGTTCCACGATATTTTGCTCTTTCTTAATTATTCTGAAAATAAGTCTCTTTTGTTGGGATGGAAAAATCCCAGAATGATACGTCTTGTTTTCGATACAATTTTTAATTAAATTTATTTTCAATTGTAGTCCCAAAATTATCTTTATAATACTAAACATGAACAAATCTTAACTACAGAAAAACAACAAACTCTTAATATTAATTTATAATTCTACCCCAAAATTACTTTAGTTCTTTCGCGGAATCGGCTTAATGTTATTTGAACTCACGAAACTCACGCCGCGTTATAAAATTTAAGTTTTTATTGTTCTTACCACACATAGATGTCGCTCCTTGCGTAGTTGACTTCGTCTTCTGCCTCGTAATCCAAGAGTGTTTAAAAGGATCCAGAAATTTGCCTCTACTATTGATTCCAGTTTTTGTGCATGTAGGCTCCAGTTATTTTTATAGGATTGTTTCATCCAATCAACATACCATTTATTCCAAATAATTCCAGGTAAGTTTTGTTGTTCTTTTCTAACCACACTTATTTTACTTTTTACACGTGCTAATTATCACTTCTTTTCAGATCTCAACTCTTTGTATATTAATTTATACTTAATTACCACACTTTTTTTGAGACGAAATTAATACGTGCTCCACGCTTTGGCGTTCTTGGAAGAAGCGTTTATTTACCTACTTGTTGCTAGGTTCTTTGGAAAAATATCCCTTTTATTCCTACTTGATATTTTTTTACCTGGTAAGTTTCCTTGCACTTTTGATAATTGATTAATTTACTAAGTGTCATTAAATTATTTACACCTTTGTTTTTGTTTTTAGCGTTCATCGTTCGATTCGTCTGCCGTTGCGATCATTGCCCGTCTGCGATATTTCGAACGTCTCGGACAACTACCGTTGCATTATTGTTCAACCGATTTTAAAAACCCACGTAATTTCTTCTTTTGACGCACAACTTAATCTAACCTAATTATACATTTTTTTTATTTAATAACAATTTCTTAAGATCTAACAATTTTTAATGAATTAATTTGTGGATATTAGATTGTATTTTTCGATATCATTCTTGGACTTTCCCATTCCTTACCTGTCTTTATTATTAACCGAATTTATTGTACTCTTTCTTTGAGTCTTATGTAATGTCGGAGAACCTTCGAAATCGTAAAAGAATTTTCATGCGACCTGTAATTGTTTGTTTGCATCACTAGTGATTGTCAATCCCTATTGACGATTGAATCATGACAATATGTACGATAATTCCATTCAGGGTCAAATTTTGTCGTTTCGACCAATCAGCGTGCGTTATTTTACATTGTAGTTAAAGGGGTATAACGCATGCACAGTCGAATAATATTCGAAAATAAAAAATATTCCAAATACCCTACCAGAATATCGAATATTTGTAGTGGAGCGTAAAAGAATTCATACGTAATAAAAAATCTCTTCGAATATTATAATTTATGTAGTGTGTATGACTAACGCACTCAACAGATGCGATGTAGGAAACCGGTTCAACGCATTAGTTCTCACCCGAGTTCACTTAAAGCAATGTACTTCTAACGGATTTTACAGTAACGAATTTTATATTACAAATTTAGTGCGATTATGCTACCATTTTTTTCGGTATTTACGAAATTTTTTGTTTGATTTTTTTTTTTTGCAATGATTGTGATGCGATATGGTCAATTTGTTTAACAATTTTCGACATTAAAAATTGCGTTTGAAATGTCGATTTTCGTATGTGATGTTGTGCTTTTAAGTTGTGGCGTTTCTTCACGGAATTATCACCGCAACAGCAACGCGGGTTCGGACAATACTCAAAGATTCAGCGAGTACAGGTTTTAACAAGGAGATTGCACGAGCGAAGCGCAGCGGAGCGAGTGTCAATTTCCGCAGCTGAAACCTGTACTCGCTGAATCTTTGAGTATTGTCCTAGCCCTTGTGTTGTATCGTGCGAATACCTCAGTTTTTATCCCGTCTTTATTTACAAAAAGACGTGTATTTTTAGGAGCTCAAAAGTCACTGAAATTTTCCTATCAAAGAACCAACATATTTTTATAACTCATATTATTTTGTCAGGTTTTACTGAAAGTAGTTTATTTTGAAAACTTTTAAAATAAAAATTAGCATAATAAATTAGTCAAAATAGATTAAAAAAGTTGGAACTTGCTTTAGCAGCGGTTCCTAGGCTTCTATACAGCTACCTTTCTGGTGTGAAAAGTTGTTGTTGCTAGTTATTTTTGGTCGACATAATATTTATAATGTAACATCAGATAATTCGATAATCTGCACCAATTAAATTTTTCGAGATAACTTCTTATTAGGGTATCAACGTCTTAAGGTATTAACGTCTTAACGGATCAAAGGATCAACGAATCAAAGGATCAACGGATCAAAGGATCAACGGATCAACGTATCAACATATCAACGTATCAACAGATCAACTTATCAACAGATCAACGTATCAACGGATCAACGTATCAACGTATTTAAATTTCCTATATAGGTGAAAAAGTATGAAAATAAAATATAACTTATATTTGGTGTGCATTGAAAATAGATAATCTGCACTAAATATATTTTTGCGGTTGGTATTTATCATTTACTATATAATCAATAATAAGCAAAATTTTCCATTCCATCCGGAACTTTACTTCTCTGTAATGTACGATCCATTTCTTAAGGTCGATCAATCCTAATCTTTCTCTTTTATTTACAACTTAACTTTACCAATCACATCAAGCCACTGCTGTGGTTACAATAAAAACGGATCAACGTATCAACAGATCAACGGATCAACGTATCAACGTATCAACATATCAACGTATCAACGTATCATCGTATCAACGGATCAACGTATCATCAGATCAATCTTCTTATATAGGACATCGCCCTATGAGTATAGTAGATGTAACAGTTTGGCTAATTTTTCGCGCGTTAAGTAAAAGTAAATTATTAACAATGGCATTAATCGAAAACAAATCTGCTTTCAAAACTGTAAAGAATGTGCAATTTGGCATTTTTAGTCCAGAAGATATTCGTAGCATTGTGCCAAAGCGGCTTGAAGTCGACCCTCTCATTAACATTGTAACTAGTATTTAAGACAATGAAATTAAATATCAACGTATCAACGGATCAACGTATCAACGTATTTAAATTTCCTATAGTATAGGTAACAAATTATGTAAATAAAATATAACTTATATTTGGTCTGCATTGTAAAAATAGAAGCCTAAAAAAGGCTTCTTGTTATACTTTGTATAGAAGCCTAAAAGTAGCGCACTGGCTACCCAGTTCTTAGACCTCTATAATACACACAGAGTATTTCCAACACGATTTGAAACGCTCTGTATGATTTTGAATTATGCGGACAGACAGACGCACAGACGAACGGACGGGACGGACAGACACGGAGCTAGATCATAAGGCTTCTTGTTATACTTTGTATAGAAGCCTAAAAACAAACAATTTTAGGGATTTTGTACCTAACATTATTTGTTTGTGTAAGAAATGTGTCAGTTGAAAACCTTGTATACTAACTGTACCCATAAAAAACGGACGCATGTAAGTTGGGCCAGCGGTCAATGTATTTTAAAATTATTTTGGTGGGTAGCTTAAGAAAACCCGTAATTTGGGCCAGCGGTCGGCGTGGGCAGCTTAAAGGTAAAGTCATTAAATAATATTCAATTGTATATATTAAGTATCGCAAAACGCAAGTAACAAAAAAATTTTCGTGTGCTACACACTAAAGAACATGGTTAATATAGTCTATAGAAAAAATATTTTTCGAGAAATCCTTAAAAACAACCTTGAGTTTTGAAAGTACGTAATTTTAGGTGTTTTTTTTTCGATTTTTGAGGTGTGCATTCGATTAGGAGGGTTATCCATCGTCAAAACCTACTCTTGCACCCCTCCAGAGCGGTTTTGACTCTGGTTTACTGGGGTAAACATACTAAAAGCGCCTTCCATCAAGAAAACCGGGATAAAAGAAACCGGGAACTTAGAGAACCTTGAAATAGCATTAAAAAGTATAGTAGCGGTATGGGGCAGTAAACTTTTACGTTTCACCCCCAAAAAATCGAATAAAAGAAAATGTAATCTTTTGTTCTTTAATTAATTTTTTGCGCGACTATGCTCTATTTGGTTGCTTACCGCGTCTATTTCCACGACATTAAGGGGCAACTTGATATAAAGAGAATAACATTTTTTTATTTATTAAATACACATTTAAATGTTTTTTAATAAATTTAGTCGCGCAAAAAACGTCATAAGCATCTCGAACATTAAGGACTACCTTTCTCAGACAATAATTGGAGTCGTCGCTTCGCTCCTCCTCCAAATAATTGTCTTCGATCGGTAAAATGTCCTTACTGTTCTTGATACTTAATATACTATATTATATGGAATATAAATAATAATTTCAATAGTCCGGCATTAATTAAAAACATTTAATAAAAATGTAATTTACAAAGTTGAATCAAAAAATAATAAGTATCGTAAGTATCAAAAAATAATAAAAAATGCACGGACAAAAGGCAAAGGATTATAATAATTACAGAACCTTTTCTGGCCCAATTTACATGGGACTCTTATAATCTTTTGGCCCAATTGTTCCAGATGTTCCTGGGGGTTTCAATTTGTAAGAAAAAACTTTTAAGCTCCTTTTTCACAATCAATTCGATTTTAAGGGTGAACTAAAACGTCGATTTTTAATAATTTTCTTTTACAACAATTTTTTAAAATTTTTTTGGTTTTTTGGACTCCTAAAGACAGTTACAAACAGCTACAACTTATATTATTTGTTAAATATATTTTTGTATATTTTGTATAAACTACAAAATACAAAAAGTAATTCCGTTTTACAATGTAATCATGATTTAAAAAGTTTTAATAATGAAGTCCATTACGGAAAATCCGTTCTAATTCGGGTAATTTGATGAATTTTACTTTAATATATTTTGGTCACATTTGCAAGACCCCAAACTATAAAAATATGTAATAAAAAAAATTAAAAAAATTTATCTGTCACAGTAGGTAACCCCCTTAACAATAAATTTATTTTCAAAATTTTAATCAAGTCGAAATTGACTTACGTTTTTGAAATGTACGACGCAGCTTTCAATATTTTTTAAGATAAATTACTTGTAGAAAAATGTAATAGCTTTGAGTTGTAATTTAAAAGTAACGTGGAGAATCACTTCCTAACACAGTAGGATATGTGGTATGGGATACAAATCCCAAGACAAAGATTCTGACACAACTGAATGCGTGCTGAGATGCTATCACGGTATCTTAAAAAACGGTTTTCTAAAATAAACATTTCATTAAGGTAATTGGGTTCGTATAAAAAAAACCACTGAAGAGGAAAATCTTTTTCATACGTGAGTGAATTATAATTGAGGCCATTGCAATAAATGCGAAAGAGACTACATAGGTCACACTGAACTGCCCGAAATATTTTACATTTATTTATAAAGAATTTATAACCGACATAAATACTGGTATTTTAAGATTCCATAGCTCATTAAATAATTCCAGTTATAAATATAACTTACTCTCAAAAACAGTAATTTTGTTAACAACTTTGAACATACATCATTGAGATAATAGAAACTGCAGGTTACCTTTGTACATAACTTGTAAATATGTTACATAAATAACACTCGAATGCTTTGAAAAGTTGTTCCTTCTTCTAAACTTGTTTTTGCGCTAATTATAATTCCGGTCACATTGGCTGATAAATATATAAGATATGTATCAGTGCACATGTATGTAAGTATTTACGACAATCAATGGCACAATTTTTTAACGTCCACGTGCTTTAATACAATCAAAATTTATTGCTTTTTGCCGGATTGTAGTATGCGAGGATGTAGCTACTTAATATTTTGTAATGTTGGTTGTACCGCAACAGCGCCTGATATATTTATCATGTCAATTCTAAATGCCGACATGTAATATTGCAGATTGTTAAGATTACGTCACGCTCATTCGTTATTAAGTGCGGGATACACGAAAAAATAAACCAGACAAACTCGTGTAGACGAAAATATTTGTGAAAATCAAAATTGTTTGTTTTATCCATCAAAATGTGATTGACAGATAATTGTCAAACTAATTTAATTGGTTTTTAGTAGGTAATTAATAACATTTGTAATAATTATTTATTTTAGACCGGTAAGTCGTACTTTACTGACCGAGTCGGCGAGTCCTAGGTTGAGCAGCAAGCAAAAAGTCTGGAAATCGACGAGTGCAATATATACACTTTTCAGTTGTGTTACGTTACGTACTTAGTTTTTTTGTACCCGTACGGAAATTTAATTGTTTCTCATCTAGTTTTAGTTTAGAAAGTACCACTTTACAGTAATCGGTTGAAAAAGCTTTTATTGGCTGCTAGCACAATACAACATTGAGAATGAATTCCTCCTCGCAGATGAGAACCCTTCAGGGTTTGACCTAATAGACAGATTTGGATCAGTGGCGAATTTCATGGAGAAATTCTGAACTATAAAATAATTGTGTTGAATTTGAAAAATGTACTTTAATTCTTCTCTTTACAACACAATTTTCCCCATGCATGTAAATTTAAAAACAGGCAGAGAATGCAGAGCAGAAACCGCTTGAAACCGTTTGTAGCGGTCCTAGAATTAGTTTACGATAAATAGAAGTTCCGCGCTACTTAAACTAATCGCCTCGGCAGCGCAGTTGTTGGAGCGCACGTATTCACAGCTAATTCGTCTGGGTTCGAATCCAAGTTGAGGAACATATTTTTCAGCATACCATCTTGCTAAACGTTTTTTGGAAAATTTAAGCAATTTTGACTTGTGACTTCTTGGAAATTTTTTGGAATTTTTGTTTTAAACACTTTAAGAAGTTGCGTATAATTTTGTTTTCAGTCGCCACGCTCCCTTTAAAAAGTTTTATTTATCTGTGGCGCCATTGCCGAGGGGGGGTTCCTCTTTTTTTGGCAATCCTAAATCCGCCGCTGATTTGGATAGCATTGAATAGGATTAGGACTAACCATGGTTTATGTAACGACGTTCTCTTTATAAATGGGACAGGATTTATTTTGCCATGGTATGGCTGTGGGGCAAAGCACGAGACCATCTACCATATTATAGTACAAGATTACAGCCTGTGACTTTTACCGGGTCACCATCACTACATCGATTGACAATCTGAAGCTTATGAAATAATTTGCGTTATTATTAATTTTTAATAATAAATAAAAAATAAATACAGTATAATGGTTATATTTTTAACTCCAATTTTAAATGTTTGTAAATATAATTTCGCTGTACGAATAAAACGATACTTTTCTGCATACTTTTGTTTTTTTAAGAATTATTTTTGTAAAGAATAAGGAAAAATATAAATTTACCATATTTTTAGTTACTTATGAAGAGTCAGCCAGAGCAACAAATTAAATTCTAAAGAAGCTTTAATCGATCAACTCAAAATCCTTTAAAAAAAATTAAGCTTGCATGCGATCCCTGTGTACTGTGGGGGTATAAAAATGTTTCTGTGCTATGCAGTGGCTCCCGACTACTTACCAACTCTAGCGATAACTTCTGATAGTACTTCGAAAACATAGTTAAATCCGTCTAATCCCACCCTTCGCTTAGCTGAATACCCTGGTAACTCAAACAGCCTCCATCGTCGAAGTTCAATTACAGTTACTGTAACGTCAATATTCGGGGTCAAACCGGGGTATGGAATACCCCCCTCCCCCAAAGGTATATTATCACAGCCAAGTAAAAATGATTCGTGTTTGTGCTATCGGTACACAGTATCAATAGGAAGTGAAGATCTGGGGGTATAGAATACGCCTAAGCATATCAACATGACCATCTTAATCTTCATATGCTGGGGGGTATTCCATACCCCCCAGACCCCCCGGTCTGAGCAGCCGCTATATTTAGACTATCAATTTCTGTCATCACAGTTATTTAGGAATGCAGAACAAAAGAAAATTATCCTATTCTGTAAAGATATATTTTATATAACCCCCCCCCCCGGTTCCTGCAGCCGCTATATTTTAGAACTTAATTTCTGTAATCACATCTATTTAAGAATAAAGAACAAAAACCAATTAATTCTGTTCTATAGAGATGCATTTACATGATCACCAATTATTATGGGGGTTATTCCATCCCCCCACCCCGATCCCGCAGTCTCTGCAGCCGTTATATTTTTATTATATATATCGACTCTCGATAATTTGAACACTCGTTAATTTGAATCTCTCGATAATTTGGTAATAATTAATGGTAATTTAAAATTTTTCTCTGGTCCCTTGAGTTTCAATTTATCGAGAGTCGACTGTACCAACAAATTACTAAGTGGCGTTTGTAAGTTAGTAAATTTATTAGTAAAAATAAATAGTAATATTGCATCAATCAACAAACTCAAATTACTGAGTAATAAACAAAGGCATTACTAATTTAATGAAATTCCACAATTAGAGATAGTTTCAAAGCTCAAGAACTCTAAAAATCAACGTAGAAGGCTCAAGTGAATATATTGTAATGAACTGTTTTCTTATAAAAGTGCCACACGTTGGGCTCCAAAATTGTTATGAACTGAATCCTATAAAAGTGCCACACGTTGGGCTAGCCAAAATTACTGTGTAGCCTCGGAGCTTTACTAGGGCTGCACGTTTTATATTGATGTTGTATACGAGTGTACGTAAATGTACCTCGTCAATAAAAATGATTGTAAAATTATTTGATAAATTGCAATAAAATAAAATTTCACCTCGGCTTTGACTATTTCGGAGAGCACTGACTTACCTAATCTCAAGTTGGGCTCTTTCCTTGACCAAGTCGTGATACTGAAATACAAATTACTGGTCGTCGGAAAATAAGGTTGCAAAAACAAATTATGCTCCGTCTTCAAAGGAATATTAATTTTATTATAAATTGTGCAAAGAAAATAGAAAAATGAATAGAAATTCTTAAATTTACTGACAAAATCTTAATATTAAAACTTTAAACGAGCTAACGCACGCGTATTTCAGTTGCCAAAAATTTTCACTAATTTTTATTAAAATAACTTTTAATGTGAAATTACCTTAATCAATGTAGGGAATTTCTTGTCACTAGTTTCTAACAGCATACAATAGGATAGTTTTGCTTGGTTGATGACCTTCGGTTACTGATAATAATGCAGATAAGTTTTCTTGTGCAGTGTCGAGCCACGTTTTATGCGGAACCAAATTTTTCAAAATAAACACAATCACTTGATACATTCAACGAAATTGACTTTTTAGATAGGTAAGTATATTTTCTTTTATGATATTTTCACTTTTCATACGATTTTAAAACAATTTTCTCACTATCTATTTAATTTTTAGGAGAGGCTAAATTTTCACCACCATTAAATTCAAGAATCAACTTATTATTTTTTTAACCAATTGTTTTTCCATAGTTACTTGTATTTTCCAAGGCAATTGTGATTTTCCATTAATCGATGTAAAATCAATTCATTTGACGTTAAAGTTTGCAGGTTCGTACTTAGCCCAAAATAATTGTAAAATTTTTTTTTAAATTTTTTATGTTTCAGATTAAATTGAATTAAAATTCTTGTATCTTTGCCGATCTTCCAGTAACTTTTGAAGAAGATGTTGTTTCCGTTTGTGGTACATTGAGTTACGAAGCACTTTGACACATGTAAAATTTTGTTATTTTTAAAAGTTCTACGTTTCAACACATTTTTATAACCAATACTTTGAACAATTATTTTTGATTTCAAATTACATTTCTTATAACTACTTAAATTAATTTACAATTTTAACAAACCTTTATTTTATAAACAGAATTAAAACGTTGCATTTGAATTTATTTTGTCATCTCGTTCCGTGACCTTGTCTTTACATAAATTTATGACGTTAAAGCAGATTTTTGGTGTCAGATGAAACCTTTACTTTCGAACAAATAAGTCATGTGCTATCTTTATTGATAAATTAAAACTTTGAATCAAAACGTGATCATTTCTATTGACGTGGTAGTGGTACATTGCAATATGTATGTATTTCGCCCTCTTGGCTCCTTCTTGCGCAGATTAGGGTTCTTGAGCTTTGAAACTATCTCTACCATATCCTATTTTTATATTAGACTTTATTCCGACGCTGAAGTTTAGGGCCCTTTTCCGCCTTAATGTACACTCTTAAAAATTTAAAGTAAATAGCGCGTTAATATAAAAGACTAGTAGAAAGAATATCATGCAGCTTAACGATCGGCACGCTTTTCATATGCGTGGTTGTGCGGCCTAACAGCCGCACTGGATCTTATTTAGGTTAGTAACTCGAAGAAATTAACTAATGAGAGAGGCGTTTCAAGCAAATAGATAGATAAAACAGTCCAGATTTTCTATTGTACTACATATGTAAAACAGAGTTCTATAATATAGTGAATCTCTAGAGTGAATGACTGATATATTTTTTATTGACCATGGCACAGAATTATTTAAATTTTGTGGTCTTGAACCGACATAGCAAAGTAGTCAGCGATCGCAAACTTCAACGATTGTGGCAATGAGAGGACTAAACGAATAGAAACACCTTCAAAATTGGTATACCAGCTTGATACACCTACATATCACTAAGCAAACTGTCTTTGATAGATGAGCTTAACAAAGGAAAAGAAGACGAACAAAATTTTAAAAATATTTTCAAAGCACACGTCCAGTCCAGGTATTTTGTAGACAAACTAACATTTAAACAAACAAATGGAGAACCAGCACAGTCAACGAATTAAATTAAAAAAATTATCGTAAACAAAGGAATCCACAACTTCATACAACAAAATAAATTGTCGCATCATAACAAAACACTAAAAGATCAAAAGCAGTAAATTGGATTCAAACAAAACACATTTTTTTGCAGTTGGTAAAGGTAAAGCAGTCCTCTGCAGGTTAAAGGGTGCATAAAATAAATTTAAACCCCCATCAACTTTTTAAAACCGAAACTTTTAGAATTTACTGAACTGACTTTTAGAGAAATCAAAATCCCAATTTTGTAGCCTTGAAAATCAGAGAAAATAAATAAATGCAAGCTTAGCATATTTTTAAATTTTAATTTCACCAAGAAGCTATAAAGTTCTCTAATTTGCAAATAAAATCGTAAATATTAATTTTCTCTAATTTGCTGCCGATTTCCAATTTTATATTCCGTCGAGTAAATTTTCATTAAGTTGGAAATTATATTCTTTAATTATGAATTCAAAGAAAATTTATTAATATAAAAATAACAAACAAACAAACAATATAAATTTGTGTCTTTCAATGAGAAATTCCTAAAATTCACAAAAAGATTTTTCTTTTATCCATTGTTGATTTGAAGTTTTAAAATTTGATATTTCTTTCAGATAGGACAGGATATTGATTCCAGTTTTCAGTCACAACAAATTATAAATATTAGAAACAGAAAAATTCGTATCTGTTCTGTTAAATTTGTATGATTAAATTCAATTACAAGTTCATGAAAGTTTCTGAAAGTTCTGTAAAATAACAAAAAAATACTTAAAATTTTGTGCAATTAAAAGTTGTTTATTATTTACTGTCGATTTTAAATCGTAAATCCCTTGCAGAAAATTTATAAGGAAATTAGAAATGCTAGAAAAAATTTTTATTATTGTTAGATGTTAAAATTTCAATTCAATTTTTCTAATATTATAAATACTATATTATGTAGTAAGTCAAGCTTTTGGTGAAGTCTGGCATATTATGGAACTGTTATACAAAATTAAAAGAAGCTTTTCATGATAATATCTACCAATTTATTAAATACTATTTGGTAAACAGGCAATTCCAAGTTTAATTTCGAGAAACGTATATACAAATCTTAGAGCAATCCAGGCGGGTGGTCCTCAAAGAAGTATATTGGGGCCAGTGCTATACTTATCAATTATTAACTACTGCAACATTAGCTGACGACACCGCACTATTGGCTACACACACAGACCCAAAAATTGCGACTTGCGATAGAAAAAACAATTTTGCGGGAAAAATGCAAGTAGGTTTTGGTAGTGGTATTATTCATCCTACTTTGCGAATGTTTATTGGTAAATAAAGAATAATTTTAAAAATGAATGATGTCGATTACTCTCGTTTCACTCGCGCAATATCGTTAATAAAACCTATACTCGACAAATCTTCGAGTATTTTTCTCGTCCTCGTGCTACTACATATTAATATCTTCGCGGTATATCTTACAATTATTATACCACGGATTAAAAATTATTCATTTTTGTGTATGTACGTTTTAAGAATAATTAATATTTTATTTTAGGAATAAATAATATTTTATTTATTATTACGGTCGCCCAATTTACATTGTCGCCTTGTTTACACCATCGCGACCTTTCCATCGGCCAGTTAAGTCACCTAGTTAGCAGTCGCCGAAATTATCGATGTTGTCTTAACCGATGTCCAGTTGTCGTCGCCCAGTTGACCGTCGCGTCGCCTAGTTGAAATTGAAATTCCTAGTTGAAGTTGAATTGATAACCAATCAGGAAGACGAAATAAATGTTCCACTGTCCCATTTGTTTCATACATGACATATTGTGGTCCTGTCCAGGCAGCATTATTTGTTTCTTGAATTTTTATATAATTATTATAAGGAAATCCGAAGTTGTTGTTAGGTATTTGTGCCTGTGCTACACTGTGCCTGGACTGGTGATCCGGTTTACAGTGCCGCCTTTAGGCCGCACAACCTGAGCAATCACGAATCAGTGCGGCTTCAAAACATCGCTTCTGTCTATCGATTTGTTAATAGCGTATCTCTCATTCGTTTATTATTTAGCTACCTACTTGGAAGAGTTTCAGTGCGGCCTTTAAGCCGCACAACTATGATAATCACGAACTAGTGAAAAAGCAACAAATAAATAGGTAGTAATTTTCATTTCACATTAAATATTCAAGTTAATAAATGTTCATCTAGATCTCTGTACCCTGGGGGGGGGGTATTCCATACCCCCAGAACCCCCGGTCTCGCAACACGTCAAAATTTTACAAACTTTATTTACAAGAGTGGCGATCGATGGGAGGACCCAGAAAATGTAAATTTACTTAATATTTTCGTTATTGTTTTTTGGTAGTGATTCCGATTTTGGCTAGGTGGCAACCTGCCCTTTAGAGCAAACCGCTACTGCGTCAATATGAAACTAAATATATATTTTACTATCCCATTTATTTCCTGACATGCACGATATATTGTCATCGAGTCCCAGGCAGCATTTGGTTCTTGAAATGAATCGCTTGTGGGGGGGATAAACTAAACCGAAAAGGGTTTTTCAAAGATTATTTACACAATTATAAGGTAATCCGACGTTGTTGGTAAGTATTTGCGCTTGTGCTAATGGTACTTAGTACCTGGGTTACTACACCTCCTGGGTAATCACGAATCAGTGCGACTTTAAAACACCACTTCTGTCGATCTATTTGTTCATAACGCATTGGTTTATTATATAGTGACCAACCTGAAAAAGTTTCGATGCGGCCTTTAAACCGCGATAATCACGCACTGGTAGAAAAGCAATGCATTAATAAATAAGAAAGTAATTGTGAATATTGAACTGTTAATTTTCCTTCCTACATTGCAAAATGGTTTACAATGTGTATAAATTTGAAATAAACATTTAAATTGGCGGCCACGAGTTTGAAGAAAGATAACAGGAGTGTTAATGGGGATTAGTGGAAAAATGTGGGGTCGTGCAGTCGGGCCCGCGCGAAGCGGATAGCAAGTTTAATTTTTGTATTATCCAAAGGTAGAAATAAAATTAAATATAATTAAAAAGTAAAAGTGTTTGAAGTTTTCTTAGTGAAATTTTAGGGGTTGTGGAGAACACGACATCCTTAAATTATTGACACGCCCAACGTGACGGATTTATTTTCATAACTGCAAATGAAAGTTTAACAATTTTGACAGTGTTGGCTTTGAAAAATTGGACTTACTTTAGCCCTGAGATTGGAGTTTCTACGTATGTTAAGATAAGTGGTAAAGATGAACCTTTAGGGGAAAGTACCCCGGAAAAAATGAATGTGGATGTATCGGACGAAGAAGATTCCTTTTATGGTGCTAATATTTTTCAGAGTACGATAAATCCTGAAGTTGGAAACAAATCAAGAAATGCAAAGTAACATTAAATAGATGATAAATAAATCACAGATCGAGTTTCATAATGAGATGGAAAATTTTGGTAGAGCTGTCCGAGATATACAGGAAAAAGCTATCACGGAAGAAACATTAAACATGGGCGTACAAGAAATAAAAACAAATTTTGAAGATTAAATAAAACATGTAAAAGACAGCGTAGAAGAAATAATGCGAGGAATCAACAAAAATTATTTTGAAAAAATTGAAATAGACGTTCGAAACCGAAAAATAAATATCCAGGGGGAGAAAATAAAATGGATGGACCAGGAAGAGACGTTAGATGTTAACGAGAAATGATCAAATAATTATTAATAAAATTACGATTGAAGGAGACCAGGATGTGGAGGATGTTAATAGAAATGAACGAACAATTAGTATGAAAAAAAGGGAAAAATTGGAATATAGAATTAGCGTATAAAGTACAGGTATGGAACGATCTAAGGAAAATGATACAGGACAACGTAGTTGAAGAAGCAGCTACTTCCTATTTGAATTCATTAATGGTGGTCGAAAAGAAGGTTGGAAATTATATGAAAACGATTGGGTCTGGTTGGATGAAATTTACCTAAAATATGGAGGCCTTTAACAGGAGTCATCTCGTGGAAGCATGTGAGATGGAAGACGGAGATGCCGATTACAAGGATAGACCATGGACTCCATTTCGGGTCAAATTAGAAGGAATAACATAATATCCAATAAAAATGTGAGCAAAAGAAAAATTTTAATTGAAACAAATTTAGTTTAGGGTAGATACTCCATTTAAGGGGGAAATTTTAATTTTAATTTATTGTAATCAAAATGGATAATGTTTTAATTTTATTTCGGTTATAATTTCTAAACTGCAAGTTAATGTAAATTTATTTTTTATTCATACTGGTGAAAAACCATTTATTTACCATCAAATGTATTTTTTTAAATAATTGTATTTCGTAAAGATTATTCCAACAAATCTTTTCTCAATACAAAGGGGGAAGTTGAACTGTTATTTTTCCTTCCTAAAATATTTTGTGTCTTTCATATTTGCATAATGGTTTTCAATGTGAATAAAGTTGAAATAAACATTTAAGATAACAGGAGTGTTAATGGGGATAAGCTAAAAAATGTGGGGTCGTGCAGTCGGGCCCGCGCGAAGCGGATAGCAAGTTTAATTTTTGTATTTTCCAAAGGTAGAAATAAAATTAAATATAATTAAAAAAGTAAAAGTGTTTGAAGTTTTCTTAGTGAAATTTTAGGGGTTGTGGTGAAGACGACATAACGGAATTTTTTTTCAAATGTATTGCGATGATATACCCAGACCATTGCTCATACATGGTCCAGTGAAATATCTCCATAAAATATAAAGTGTAAACGTGCATGATTAATTATAAGAGTATTAAAATTAAGTGGTTAGTGATATGAAAAAATTAGGAAAGTGGTGCATCGTACCCAAGGTGAGTTTTTTTTGAAAGGAGGACTAAAATATGAACGGCGGAGATGGAATTTGTTTTGCGGGGATGTTATTTAGTAACCTGAAAACGGGGAGAATAATAAATAATCGAGATATGGTGATGAGTGGAAATGATAAAAACCTCCTCACGAGTAACAGCAGATATTATTAAAAAAAAAACGGTAGAATGTGATTGAATGGATTGATAATTTTGGATAATATTAGAATTAATTTTGGGAAAAATTGGGATCAATTTAGGAATTGAAATAAAATCAGTTATAAATTGGAGTATAGGACGGTCAAGACAGACTGAAGAATTGAAAAAGGAACAATAAAAAAAAAGTTAGCAATCTTCATTGTGTATATTTTATTGAACTATTTATTATTATTTATGTGTTATTTGTTAAACTTATAATATTATTGTTAATTATATACTTACGTTGAAGGTTCATTGTTATTGTTGTAAAGTTTGGTAAATAATTATATGTATCATTTAAACTCTGTTAAGATATTTCATTGGATTAACAAAAATAGAAAGTAAATCAATTAACCAAATGAAGTGAGAAAAGTAATTTACTTTAATTACTCTAAAAAAATATATATAATATCATGAAGTTAATTCAACTTATAATACGCGTAGAAAAAATTTAATAGTTAAAAAGAAAATATATATTATACAGATACTGCGGTATTTTTTATAACGTTAGTATTAGTAAGAAATTTAATTTTATGTAGAACTGTCCGAGTTTTTTAATTTCAAAATTTTTATTTGTGAATTTAAATTGTTACGGAATTTTTATATTTTTATATGGCTGAACAAGAGTCAGTCTTGGTAACGAAGTTTTTTTTAGCCTTGCTTGAGCAAGCATGTCAATTTTGAAGTTTGATAAAGTTTGATATTAAAATAAAACTTTAAAAGTAGGAAAAGTGTTTGAAATGTATGTAGTAAATAATAAATGAAATAAGTAATAATTAATTAGTTAATAAAAATTAGGTATTCAGAAAGTTTTGTGGCATACTGGTGCACATTTTGTAAAACAAACGTAACATAGTAATACATAGCAATAACATAACAATACATACGGTATTATCTAGAATGACATTACTTAGGTTGTGCGGCTAAAAGCCGCACTCGAGGACCATTATTGGATCAATTTAACACGTGAAAACTTGATTTAGAAATACATGAGAAATATTATTATTTAGTAATAATGACGTCACCTTGCAGAACACCCTGTATAGATGTTACAGATTACAAAGGCTACATCGCATTTGTTTCTTCTAACTTGAGGGGGGGAGGGTTGTTTAACTAATTTGATTGTGAGTGGAGGCTCATTGATGCTGTGATGGAGGGGGGAGGTGATTACAAATTAAAATATTCGCTTTTTAGGAAAGCGTTTTAAATCTTGACCACCATTTACGGTACAAAAAGCAGCGTGAAAAATAAGAAATACGTTGGACGATTTTGAACTATGTTTTGTTACTTCGAACCTCACTTTTTCTTTCGGTTTGGAAATGCACTAGCGCATCACGATCATGACGTCAAGATAAGTTCAAACAGATCTTGAATATTTTTGCACCCAGGTCTCTAAATATAATAGAACCGCGCTGAAAACTTCCATATAACGAAATAACTGAATGGCAGTAGAAATTTCTAAAAATTAGAGATAATTATATTATAAATTATACTTGATGTGACTAACCGATATTCTAAGGAATTCATGCAACACATCTCAACATTGGCAACACAATAACGCGTTCTCTTATGGTAGATTCGTATAATTCTCGCGTTAAATATGAATGAAAGAGCTAGGCTAAGTTTGGCATAATTTAAATAAATTATATGTCTCTGTATAAAAGATGATTTTATAGAAATTCAAATTATATAACGCTATCCGATTCAATATAAATCCTAAGAGAGAGGAAGTTGAATGAAGTGAGTTTGTAGAAGCCTAGAGCTATACCTTCGTACGTACGGCATCAGTAACTCTTCATTCGTCCTCAAGTCATTCTTCTTGATCTCGAGAAGTCAAGAGTAATAAATTAGGCAAAGTTGGCAAAGTTTGAGGAGGTTTACCTAAGGCGTTATGTGCAGACATAAAATGTAAGCTCCTAGTTGTATTATTGATAATGAGCCCGACGTTCATATTGTGTTATTAAATTTTATATTACTTAATAAAATTTCCCCTATTTTGTTGTAAGTCGGGCCGCACGCAAATCATCACTCATTTTATTATTGTACATCCCATCCCTTATTCCAAACAATTTATTTATACATTTGGCTTTAATCTCCTCGTGACTCGTAATGATCATCCATTTAAATTTAAAACATCTCCATTGCATTTTAATATTGTCTCTGTAAAAGTGACAAAATTTTATAATTAATCACTGACATTTTTGCTTTAATTTTAATTTCTTTTTTGTTACAGCTACCATCAGGGGTGGATCGGTGGGGAATTATAAATGTAGCATTAAATTTAAATGCTAATTTATTTTTTTGTGCAAGGTGGGATTTTATTGCGAAATGAGGTTAATTAATTTTTTCAAATGGGAATTTTCAACAAAAAATTTTACTTAAAATACCCAAAGGGTTAAAACCTAAGCCGCGTTATTTGGAGAAATCACTTTATTTTAAAAAATAAAAATAAATAACGGCGATGACGAACGCTAATCCGACGAAAATTATTTTTACCCTCAAAATATTCAGATCAGTTTTAATCTCAACTTTTTTTCATTACTTTCGTGTAAACAATTAAGATAAATTATAAAACAAACACGAAGTGTGGAAAAATGTAATTAATTAATCAAAATCTAATCACAAAAACTACAAGGTTAAATTTTCGTGTAATTACGATAACCCAACCCTGCTATACTATTTCCATTTCATTAGGTTTTAAAACACCAGGGATTATAATAAGAGATTTTTATTCATTAGCGTCACGATTTAGTAATCTTCGAGTTGTTGAATTTTGTAATAATCATTAGTAAAAAAATTTGATCGTTATCTTTTAATGTATTACAGGTAAAATTATCATTAGGGGTGGATTTTAATGAAATTGAGGGATGACTCTTTCGTTATAATTTTTATGTTATTAGTGGATTCTTCACGCATTTTTCTAATTAAAATTTTTTTGTACAATTCAGATCTTTTAATTATCAGCAATTTGATTTCGCTCAAAGACAATTTTAATTTTTGTTCGAGATATTGCTGAATGTAACTTTCAGGATCTTAAAAATTTTTCATTCATCAACTCTAAAGTCTTTTATTGGTTAAAAAAATTTACTTAAAAATAATATCATATTATGAAAGGTGATCGATTGACGGACGAGGCGTAGCCGAGTTCAGAAATCATATGAGTCCTAGATATTCACATTCATCCATATATAAATATCATATTTAATTAGACCACGAATTTACGGTTTAATTAATTTTCACAAACCTCAAATCTGTTTTCAAAAGTTACAAACTTTATTGTATTTTTAGCTTTTATAGCTACAAAGTTTGTGAACAAATTTAAGAGATTTGAACAATGATAGGGAATTCTCGGTATTTTGTACACCACCGGACATACAGAGTGGAAGCAATTAATTGACATTAGGAAGAAATAAGAAAATGCATAAACGCGCTTGATAGATTATCTTCCAACCAAAAACACTGAATCTGTTTCATAAAATAATATCATTACACCAAACTTTGCAGATTTATCTACAAAACTTAAATCATCCACATCATGGTTCAATTACTCAATGCTGAGGTCGACGCTAGTTGTTGAAGCCGATGTTGATATAACAAACTACCAAAGACTACGTGCCATCTCGAAATGCAAGTCCACCGGCTATAAAATGAAAAACTTCTAAATCTTAACCTCCAGATGATGTGTTTCTAACGACTAACGTATTAAAATGTTACCTATATTAAAAAAGATTTACCGATATTGCTTTTTGTAGGGAGCTTTAATTATTGAAATCAGTTTGCTTGAGTTCAGCAAGTCTCCATCGTTTCATTGTAATTTTATAAGATTCTGTTATCACACATTTAAGTGGCGTCCTTATCATTTTGTAGCATTGCGAATGCTAATTTAGTTTATTAGCTTTTTAGAAGTGTTTTAGAACTTAAATGTCGACATTTTAGTTCATTTAAAGTAGTCACTTTTATTTTGCACCTTCTTGCATAAGACTAAATCCCTGTTTATTTCTTTTATTATTTTGTGACTGCTATTTTATTGCTACATCTTTACAATTATGATTTGTTAGTTGTTAAGTAAGTACATAATGAACTGTTATTCATAGTTTACTATCTGATTGTTTACACTTTGAAACTTGTAGCGTGCCAAATGTGATCGTGGATACGCTTCATAATTATTATAACATCATTTTCCAGAGTTTAAATATTTATTGAAGGTTCTGCTTTAACTTTGCACCTCTCTATAGGTTCAATTTCCACAGTGTTATAAGATATAGACTTATAATGCAATGCTATCGAAAGAGTATCGTATAAATATGGCAAGATATTACATAAAAACATGTTTTTTATTGTTTTAAGTTTATGATAAACTTACAACTGAAACACCACCAATTTTCTTAAATACCCTAACGTAATTGCTATAATTTTGAAATATAGCGGTTGTTGCTCGGAGCTTGACAAAAATTCATTTTATCCCATCAGCTAGTTGAAAATCGATATTGAGACGACGGACTTAAAAAAACAAACGTACACAAACGATGCGTAAACGATTGACACCAAATTCGAGACAAAATTAGAAGTGGGCGGGGCCGGGGAAATAAACCTAGGTTATGTCGTTGTTAACGCAAACGAAATAATGCGCACACAAACGAACATAAACGATTGACACCAAATTCGACCCAAAATCAGTGGTGGGCGGGAATCGCATTTCTCTTGGAATTAAAATAATCTTGATTTATTAACGTGAAAACAATTCAATAATTAAACCACGTTTTATTATGACTTCATAACCTTACTTTTATTGACTACATTCGAACTACATGTCAAAGTAACAACTTGGTAACAACTACTGTTCTACACATTTCTAAAGGCACGACTACATTATATCTTTATTAAGCAGTAAGCGCCATCTACAAAAATATTACACAAAACACATTTAAATGATAACTCCAACACTCCTCCTCATTTAAATAAGTCCAATACGGTCCCGCAACGATTGATACCTGTATGCTGCCAATGGTTTTGTAAGCAAATCGGCCAGCATGTCATTTGTTGGGCAGTATACACAACTATTTTGTTCTGAACATAGTCTTTTACGAAATGCAGTCTTGTATCGATATGCTTTGTACGATTTGACAGTTTTTCTTCTAAGATTATCTTGAGACAACTTTGATTATCTTCATAAACGGTCGTTGGTCCATTTATATTCTGGTTCATATCTTCGAGCAATCTACGAATCCATATTACTTCCTTACAAGCATCCGATAATGCTATAAATTCAGCTTCGGTAGATGATAATGCTACACATGTTTGCTTTCGACAACACCAACTAACAATTCCACCGTTTACCTTGAATATGTATCCACTGTTTGATTTTCTGTCTATCTTGTCATTTGCCCAACTTGCATCGGCATATCCATACAATAACAATTTATCGTTTTCACAATTTAATTTCAATTTCAAATGTGCCGTTCCCTTTAAGTATTTAACGACTCGTTTTAATTCGTTCCAATCTTCTTGTTTCGGTGCAGAAACCTGTTGTGCCAATATGGAAACTGCAGCCGATATATCTGGTCTTGTATTAACCGACACATATAATAGACATCCAATAAGTTTCTGATAATTTTTATTACATACCATGACTTCCGAATTATTATCTTGACGATATCCTGGATCGATTGGAACGTTGGATGGTTTTGCATCGCTTAATCCAAACTCCTTTCCAATCTGTTTAATATAATTTTCTTGATTTAATTGGTATACTCCGTAATTATCTTTTGTTATTTCAATTCCTAAGTACATTTTAATATTGCCCAAATTTTGTATGACAAATCTTGAATTTAATTCCTTCTCGGTTAACTGAATAATTTCAATTTCCTTACATGCTATAACGATATCGTCCACATAGATTAGTATGTAGCACCAATTACCATTCACTTCTTTATGATAAAGGCATCGATCCACATTACTCTGACGAAATCCATTTTCTAAAAATGTATCGTTAATAGCTTCGTTCCAAGACCTCGCTGCCTGCTTAAGTCCGTAAAGACTTTTGTTTAACAAACAAACGTAGCTTTCTTTATTTTCTTCTAAAAATCCTGGTGGTTGCTTCATATGTATTGTTTCCTTTAATTTTCCATTGAGAAAAGCTGTTTTTGCATCCCAATGTTGCACAATCAATCCCTCTTTTGATGCAATTGATAATAGGATCCTAAATGTAGTTTGCCTGGATACTGGTGCAAATACTTGATCATAATCTTCCCCATATTTCTGAGAATATCCTTGTGCCACTAAACGAGCTTTGAATCGTCGAGCCTTACTATCAATACCCGATTTAATCTTGTAAACCCATTTGCAGCCTATAGCGGTTTTTCCTTTTGGTAGTTCACAAAGTGTCCATGTTTCGTTTTTCTTTAAGGAATTCATCTCTTCCTCCATAGCTTTAATCCAATCCTCTTTTTCTTTACTTGATATTGCTTCATGGAACGTTTTTGGCTCAACTGCTTCTTTATTTTCTTTAACCACCTTTACTTCTTCAATTAACCTAATTGGCGGTATTCCTTTATTAACTCTTTGGGATTGCCTTGTATTTTGAATTTCTTCAACCTCACTAACTTGTAGTTCGGTTTCTTGGTCTAAATCTTTATCCGCAGAGTCCATTCTATTTTCCACGCTGGGTGAGTCGCTTTCATATTCCACTTTGAATTTTTCACAATTTCCTTCATCTACCAATCGAACGTCTCTGCTAATTACAATTGCTCCTGATATTGGATCCAAACATCTGTAACCTTTTGAAAATTCATCGTATCCGATGAATAGCATGCAAACTCCTGTTGGGTCCAATTTCCTTCTCTTTTCGGCTGGAACATGTACAAAGCATTTATTACCAAATAATTTTAAATTACTCACATTTGGTTTTGATTCATTCCACCCTTCATACGGAGTAGGCACCGTTGCACCTTTTGTTGGCAATCGATTCTGTATATAGTTAGCCGTTGACACTGATTCTGCCCAAAATTCATTACCGAGTTTTGCATCGAGTAGCATACATCGAGCCATTTCTACCAGCGATCGATTTTTTCTTTCAGCCACACCATTTTGCTGCGGTGTATATGCTGTAGTATATTGGACTTGAATACCTTCATTCCTCATAAATTCCTTCATGTTGCTGCTCATGTATTCTCCTCCTCGATCCGATCGTAGTACTTTAGGTTTCCTTGAGAATTTTGTTTTTACCATAGCAACATAATCCTTGAATTTACTTTCAACTTCCGATTTGTGTGCCAACAAATAAATAATTGTATATCTTGTGTAGTCATCGATAAACGTTACGATGTACCGTTTTCCACCTTTAGAAACCGTTTGCATTGGCCCGCAAACATCTGAATGGACCAAATCAAGTGGAGCACGAGTCTTTGTTAAAGACCTTTTTGGAAATGGTAATCGTGTCAACTTTGCTTCCAAACATACTTCGCATTGAATCTGTATTCCACAATTATTGATACTAATCAAACCATCCGAATGCATAGTCCTTATTGCCTCCGGATCACGATGACCAAAAACACGATGCCAATAGTGTATGCATTTATGATGCTTTGCGGTGATCGCAGTGTAAATCTTGCTTGTTTCTCGTAAGATAAACAAATTCGAATTTCCATTCTCACTTTCACCGATTGCAATCTGTTTGTTGTCTTTATTTATTTGACAATAATCCATGCCACCCTTTTGGCAAAAATTAATCACGAAACCGTCTTTTAGTAATTTTTTAACTGACAACACACTTCCTTGAACTGTTGGCACGTATAAAACTTCTTTAAGGTTTATTGTAGACTGCTCTTCATTGCTGTTAACAACCTGCACAACACAATTTCCTCTTCCGCAAGCTTTCGCGGTTGTACCGTTTGCCATGTGTACGCTTTCCTTATAACACCCATTAAACTTGACAAACTTCGCTTTGCTACTTGTGATATGACAGGTAGCACCTGAATCGATTATCCATCCGGAACTTGTTGGTGACATCAAGAAAAGGTATTCGGAATTATCTTTAACCGTATTTACAGAGTTTGATTTCTTCTTTTTCCATTCTGAATATTTTCTGCAATTAGTTTTTAAATGTCCTGCCTTTTTGCAGAAAAAACATGTCCTTTCACCACTGTGCACTGTATTTCTGTTCGTCACTTGTAACACCGATTCATTAACATTTTCCATAATAGTTTCATTTCTTCTTTTATAAGCGTCAATTAACTTAGATTGAACCAAACTGAATGTTATATCTTGATCCGGACGTGCCTCCAGAGCCATTACCATTGTATCGTAGCTGGAGGGTAAGCTCCGCATGAGCATTGCTGCGCTCCATTTATCGGATAACTGTTCCTCCCCCATGTCGGTCAACTTTTGCAATAAATCTACCATGCGATTTATGTGAATCTCGACATTACCACCTTCATCGAGCTTCATCGAACAAATCTTTCCCATAAGGCTTACCCGATTTGCAAAAGTGTCCTTCTCGTGATACTTCTGTAATACTTCCCATGCTTCTTTTGCGGTTTTGCATTTCCTAATGTGATGCAACTGCGAGTCTTCGATAGCCAAACCGATTGAAGCCCTCGCCATCTGATTATCCGCATTCCAATTTTCCAATGCCGCCGCATCTGTTGGAGCCGGGTTTACTATTGTTTTCCACAAACGTTCCTTTATTAGAATCATTTCCATTTTAAACTTCCATACGGAATAATTCTCATTGTTTAATTTTACTACGGATGTGTATTTACCTTCTGCCATTTTTATAACGAATTTAATATTGTACCTTTATATTGTTTTCTTCAAGCTGTGCCCATAACCTCTTGGAATTAAAATAATCTTGATTTATTAACGTGAAAACAATTCAATAATTAAACCACGTTTTATTATGACTTCATAACCTTACTTTTATTGACTACATTCGAACTACATGTCAAAGTAACAACTTGGTAACAACTACTGTTCTACACATTTCTAAAGGCACGACTACATTATATCTTTATTAAGCAGTAAGCGCCATCTACAAAAATATTACACAAAACACATTTAAATGATAACTCCAACAATTTCGCCACCCCTGCCACTTACATTTTAAGATATTTTGCGAACGGTTCTAACACAAATTAACATAATGATTAATGAAAATACAAATGATTGACACCAAATTTGATTCAAAATTCGCAATGGGCGGGGCTGGAGAAATGTACCTTAAGTTAATGATATTTTCTTCCTTTATGCGCAACAATTTGAGTTGTTCTTATATTCCCCATATGGTTTTATTTTAAATCATGAATAGTGAGGAACTTTATGATCTGTCTCTCTGTCCGGCCGTCTGTCTAACACCAAATTCCTTGCTTAATAATCCAGTTGGAATGTTGAAGCAGTTTTGAATTTAAGAGTTGCATTTTATCATCAAAATTGATGGTATGACCTCATATTTCGCTGTGAAAGATGTTAGTTAATTGCCCTGGGTTGGGTGCCGTAATCTTTTCTGTAATTCAGTTTTGAATTGAGCTTTTCGACGCAATAATTTGACGGCGACTTTGGTCCAGTAATCCAACTCGCAATAAAATTTACTACATTCACATGCGAACATTCACTTTCAACACTACAAAAACCGTAAAAATACAACAAAATGGTACATTGATAATAATAATATAAGGAATTCAATTTTTTACAAAAACATATAGGGTATCATAAATTTATCTTCAATAGTTTAAGCGTAGCGAATATTCAAAGCCACGGTTAAATACTCAAAATTTCAAAATCTGGGAATTTGAATTGGGGATAAAATTATGCTGTCGCTATTGTTTTTGTAGGAAATTTTATTCCTGACAAAATTATTCATATTATATCAATTTACCGTATATCTATCTATATTCGGTTATGAACGTCTTGCGACATTTTCCCGATACCTCCCTGTCTCTGCTCGTTGCATGTTGAAAATGTGTGACGAGCACAGAGGACCTACCGCTTAACGTGGATTCCGAACCACGGGAATAGACGATTTTTACGCCGCCTACTCCATCAGGGAAGTTTTTTAGCCATAAATAATGTTATCTGGGGCCAGCATATAGACATTTGGTGAGCGAAAATTTCTTCTATAGATAGTACCTCACAGGATTTGAACCCGTGAATATTGGTTTGAAAGCGAACACGCTAGCATTTCAGCCATTCGCTCACCTTTAATTTACCGTATATCTTATGGTTTTTGCAGCGTTTCGATTATATGGTGTTGCGGCAAAATTTTGATTTAGCATGAATCTTTTGACGCACCCTGTATATACCATATGTTTTCGACGGACAGTCGCACGAGTGACAGAGAAGGCGCGTGCAAGTGGAGTTCGATTCTGGTTCTTGAGGTAAGAAGGTTGAGTTTGGTGGCGACCATTGTTTTTCGCTTTTAAAACCCTAAGTTTCGCGGCCTTAGAGAAACCTTATAGAATCCGAGTTTTTTTACGGATTAGACACAGTGGCTGGAATTCGTAAAGTAATTTTTTGCACCCATCTGGTGAAAATTTGGTTTCGACGATTCGATTATTGTTCCGTTCGGGGTGGAGTGAGCACGCCGTGGATGTGCAAAACTTCTCTCTCGTAGAAGTTTGAGGTGATTAAAAGCAGGAAAGTACGTCGGAGTTTGCAAATCAGGTGATGTCAAGTCTGAACTCGAAAATTTGAGCACGATTTTATTTGCAATTTCTCATAAAATCCTCTGTTCGTAGAAGTTTGTGTGCGGCCTTTAGGCCGCACAACCATGAACACGTTGCTACATGATTACTAAGACGGTTCGTCCAAGTTCTACAAATCAGTTGAAGATGTTAAGATCAATGTGCATCTGCCTATTTGTTTGGAAGACTTCTCGCGTGTAGAAGTTTGAGGTGCGTCCGTTTTGGCCGCACAACCATGAAAACCAAGAAAGTACGTCAGAATTCTGAACTCGAAAATTTTCACGTAGACCTCCCTTAATTTCATTTCCACTGAAAATTATCGTTATACTAAAATTCCCCGCAAAATGAGTTCTTCGAAATTTGCCTACGTGATTCTTATTTTTGAAGTAAAAATTGTACAATGTTTGGAATAATTCTTATTCTGAATAAAAATTTCGTGCAATTCATCGTCATCACGTTGAAGTTAATTATAAAACACATCGTTGGTAGAGAATTTTGTACTCTACAATTTTGGACTAATGATAATTTGTCGTAAAAGTGAAATTAAGCGAGTTATAGGGGAAAAATCGTGCTGGGAAGACCAAAGTCCCCTACAATTGGGGAAACCGGGACGTCCATTTAGAAGACAAATGTTGCGTTACCATGGCAACGCAACGGTATGGTAATGGATACAAATGTTAAACTAACATGATTAAAAATGTTACGTTATCATAGCAACGAACACGATTAAAAATTTAAAAGTTCTTACCTATAAAAACAAATCGGTGAAATTGTCAATTAGATGTATTTTGAAAAATTCTAATTTTTAAATAATCAAAATACGTACTTTCTAATGTTCAGTACAAATTATGTTATTTAATGAATGAGAATTAGGGAAATTTTTAAGCATATTCCTGAATTCTTTGAACAAAAATTCACTGTATTTTTGAAAATTTCATAGTATCAATGAATTTGTCCATTATATTTATTATTTCTTTCATAAATTTCTTTCTATGTACACTAATATGAATAGTACACTGAAAAAATACCAACGAAAAAATTTCGTTATATTTATGATGCTAGTTATTAATAACATTAATGATTTCTTCATTAATACTATCAAATTTTCATCAATACAATGAAATTTCTTTATTAGGTTTTCGTACAGGTTTTTTTAGTATGCTATGTATAGATTACTTTACAACACTAAAAAAAATTCCATTGTAAAAATTTCCTACCGAATTGTAGTACAGTAGAACCCCAATTATGAGAACTAAAGTTTGGGTTGGAAGTCCATCGGATAATCGAAAACTCGAATTACACAGAATTTTAGTAAAAATCAGTAAGTGCCCCCATATCGTTTAGATTCCGCGTACCGCCTAGAAAGATTTTTCGTTTGGTGAAAATTAAAAACGGTATTTTTACAGTGTATGTATTTATTTTTTTAAATAAAAAAATAATCACTGTAAAAAATTAAATAGAAGCTGAAAAAAAATTTATAACTTGAGTTTTATTTTGAAGTCGCACGACTTTTAGATAATTTATGTAAATCTGTGTAATTTTACAAAAGTGGTTAAACTTTCGCGTACCACCGGTTGAGAAACGCTGCTCTATGTTGTATGTTGAACTAACTCATGGAACTAACTGACTAACGACATCAACATTTCAGGCCCAGAGTGGTAATAGATTTATCAAATCCTTTGGGCAGATTCGCTCTTCAATAAATATTTACAGCAGTACGAAATATAAAAAAGAGGGTAACTTTTAAAACCTGAAAAAACTTTTTTCAAACTGCACTACGATAACATCCCATCGATCGTGAAAAAATACTATTATTTGTACTTGTAATTATGTACATATACTAGGTGGCAAAAAATTGTCTTGGTTGTGCGGCCTGAAGGCCGCACTGGATGTATGTACATCAACGAATCAATTTAGCGTTACAGATACAGTTTTTTATTATCTGACAACGATGAACCGCCTCCTCTTTAGAGGCTTTATCTTAAGAGATACGAATAGTATACAAAAACTTATCAGATAAAGGCTGTAGTGTGTACAACCTTAGTTTACATATTATCAGATTGGCAAACCTTATGGAAATACCTTTTGTAGTCGAAAAGTTAATTAATAGATGAATAATTATAAAAGTTTTATTGGATGTAGATCTTTTAATATTTTAATAATATTACACAACATTTCGGGCCATTTAAATTTAGCCCATTTTCAAGGCTACGAAATAAATAAACTATTAATAAACTAATTAAACACTTTTGGATTGAAATTGATTAGCAATGACAATAAAAAATTTTAAATGACAATTTTTAATCATCATTGTCAAGTACTTGCAATCCAAAAGTGTTTAATTAGTTAATTGATCATTTATTTACTTTTTAGCCTTGAAGATGGGCCAAATTTAAATGGCCCGAAACGTTGGATAATATTATTAAAATATTAAAAGACCTATACCCAATAAAATTTTTATAATTAAACAAAAACAGGTCATTTAATCTACAAAAAAACATATTAATTTAATAGATGAAAGTCAAGATAAGTTTGGGGGGAGAGCCCGTAAAATATGACCTGAAAGTTTTCAACTTAGCTGCATTTCACCTCAAAAGTTCATTATACATTTTAGCTGTATTAGATTAAATTTTAAATTAAATTAAATATTTGCAAGTTTGCTCGAAAAAACTAAATCCGTTTTTTACGAATCTGTCGTTTTTTGGATTTGTTGCGCTCAGGGATATTTTTTGCAAATCTAACGTAAAAAGTTTGATGCACACAAAAATAGTAAGTACCCGAAAAATCTAGGTCCATTTTTTTTCCGGTCTGCCGTTTTTTGGATCCGTCGCACTCAGGAATATTTTTTCCAAGTTTAGCGTTAAATGTTACATGCAATGAGAAACAGCCAATCGGAGACCCCTGTTTTACTACCACTTTAAGGGTTGTTTTTCAGGGTTAACATGTATTTTCTACTATGTAAACGGTTACCTCACTAACACTATTTAATTTAATTAAAAAACGGTTAAATCAACAAAATTTAAGCACTGCCATGGAAGAGCCGACCATAATCTAAAAAAGAACAGAATCGAGGGCCCCAAAAAGCAACAGCCCACTAGGCTGTCCATTTGCCTAGTTTGGTCCTAAATTTCATTGGACAAGTCGACCACATGATGGACAACCACAAATACACCGGCGGAACATAAGAAAAGACTATTACGTCATCGTTAAAGCTCGGATGAAGCGGATTGGAGATGTCGGATAATCGGGACTCAGATAATCGGGGTTCTCCTGTACTTATTTAGACAATTCGTATTAAGTAGTGTAGTAAAATTTCTAACCTAAAAAAGTGTTAGTACTATTTACAATATCAAATAGTAAATCTGCATAAAATGTATGATATTGAAAATTGATACAATTTTATTTCTCGACAATTCTATAAAATTTTGCAGGACATTTTTATAGCCTGAAGTTCTACAATATTGTAGTGATATAATACATTTTACTATTTTTATAGTAAAAATTACAACTTTTGTTGCAATAAGTGTTTTAATGTACTATAAAATAGTACAGAAGTACTATAAAATTTTACGACCATTTTGCAGAAAATTTTCATAATAGGATGTTTTTAAGTAGGCGAATTTCATAGATAAAAATTAAGGACATTTGTAAATTAAAATTTGAAGGATAAATTTAAAAAATTCTAATTTAGAAAACGATGACTAGAGTATCAGTTTCATTATCGGAAGTGCATATAATAATAAAAAATGCAGCGATATGAGGAAATATTTTTCAAATACCGTAATAAATGCAAATACATAGGTTAAATAATTGCAGCATGTCGAATAAACTTCAATGTAAATAACATTTTCTACATATTCAGATTTAATACGAACGGTAAAAATCGGTAAGCGTTTATTACAAAAATTTTATTTTAAACCGCCAACAAAATCGGAGCATTCCTGGAAGTTTTAATTAAACGTGAACTTTGACACAGTCAAAATTTCCTGTTTGTTTCCGAACTTCCTATGTACCTTGCCATTGGATAAATAAAAATTTTCAACCACATCGAAATTTAATAAATAACCGCTTAGAATAGTGGAGAATTTTTCATTTCGATCTAAATTTTTCAGTTTTAACGGCTTCAAAATGGCACATTGCGAAAGAATTGCGTCTTAATTACCGTACTTCTTCCTATTCACCAGATTTCAAGGATGAAATATAGGACGGTTCTAACTACTGTTTATGATTGTGAACGTTAGGGCCAGCGCGAGCGCCCAGCGCAGATCTATAAATCCCGCTTTAGGGTGTAATTCTCCATGAATTAGAGGATTAACAGAAGTTTTCGAGTTAGCCATGTCACATTGATAACCAGATATTAAGAAATTCGTTGGTTTTTGCAGATCATCAAATTAAAGATTCAAATTACGGATAGTAAAACCATCGATTTTCCGAGCGGTTGGTGCGGTTTTCAATATCGTATAACGCACACTTTGTGCGGTGCGGGGCCGTAAGTATCGATTGGTCGTGATTAGCAACTTTTTTCAATATAAGAAAAAACAATTTTGCAGACTTTTTCATCGCTGTTGGTTGAAACTGAAACCTTCTCCTCAGTAAATACAAAGTAATAAAACGCATATATTTGGAATAAAGAAAATACGTCCAAGACTATACGGAAAATTACTATACAATTTAATTCTTTTGTCAGATTATGAAAAGCCGATTATATTTTGTTTTATGAAAAATGTTATCAAGTGACTTTTAAAGTTTATTCAAACTGAATTTGTACCTACTAAAATGGAATTACGGGAGTCGAGGAAGGACGAGAACAAAAAATTTAGTATTTTACTAAATAAAACAATTTTTTAGTTTTGTCGTTTTGCTAATTTTTTGCTTGTGGTAATTTATAAAAATCTACGGGGAATATACTTTTTAAATGACCCTGAGACCTTAAAAACCTTTTGTAATCTCAATATTAATGATAGGAATTACAAATGCCGGACTTGTACTACGTTAAAATCCCTAAAATTTACGATTGTACAAATTTAAACTCATCCCATGCGATATTTTAATAAAAAAATTAACGTTTATGACTTGAGTGTACAACGCAAATGTTTAATTGAAATTTTAATGATGGCGTGCCACAATTTATCATAACAGCGTTATATAAAATAAAACTGACATTTAACGAACGTTTCTTTTGATTTATTACATTTAAAATTTTTTTCTGGATACTAAACGGTTCAAAAATTATCCTTCGTGAGTAACGTTTACAGGAATATTAAATTTCAGCAAAATTTAAATAATGAAACTTATATTTCAATGAAGTCGTCCAAAAAGACGATCTTTCATATTTTAATTCCTTTATGGCAAAACAATAAAAGTCGCTTCTCCATACGGTGGGACAAAACAAAAGTTATACATCGGATGTCAAATAATACCATCGATGTTATAAAAAAACGTATATTGGGCAAAACGGTTTTTTTTATTATTAAAGTGATTTAAATTGAAATATTCCCTGTTAGGTGACCGAAAGAGACAAAAGTCATCACCATTAAGCCCGGCGTTGCGTATTAGCGACGACGAAGTAGTAAAATTAATGTAAACTTGACGTTTATTTTAATGTTTTTCGAAAATTAAATTCTTGAATAAATTGAAAGACTTGAACAATACAAACATACCTATAAAAGTGTTAACCTTTTATTTTCCTTGTACTTTCTTCCACTAGATATAACATAATGCCGGGATTATTAACATTTGAAAACCCTAGCATGGAGAAATTGTTTGGAAAACAAATTATTTTTTTCGACTCTTCTAATATTTACCCTCTGAAACAAATTAGAACAAACAAAATTTATAGTGCGTAAAATAAAATCGACAAGTGTGAAAATAATATTACATTTAATGATGTAAAAGGGAATGAGTGGAGTGAAAGAGTAAAAAAATTGCTCGACAAACGAGCTGCAATAAGAAGAAAAGTTTGAAAATAAATTCTCAGTGCGCTATTTAGTGGTAATCGTTATAACGCGAGTTTTTTGGAGACGATGATTGTTATGCGTCTCGAGTTTTCAATCCATTACGGCCATTAATTATTCATGGCTCTACATTGCACACTTTTCGATGAACGTCTACTTTGCAACTACTACATTGAAACAAATATAAATTTTTGTTAATTAGCTACTCTCGTTTTCTCGTTTTTAAGTCCAATTATAATAATGAGTTAATAATTACGACGGCATGGATGGAAGACAATTTTATGGAACATTTATTTTTTTAATAATTAAAACATTCTTGTTCCTAGATGGAATAACAGGCTAAATCTTATTATGGTATTCGTACCAATACAGGTGGTCGACTAATATCCATTTCCACTTTCGATGTGCCTGTAGCTTGTTATGATGGAAAATTATTAATAACAGGCAGACCGACGGCTTTACGTACCCTCCAAAGTACGGAGACGGTCAAGAAATTTTAGACTGTACCAGGAATCGTAATAAATTTCCCGAATTACTGTGCCCCACCACCTCGAAGAAAAAAATGAAGTAATTTAGGGCAATAAGAGGATCAATATTAAGAAACCAACATTATCACAAAATTTGAAGTAGTTAGAGAAGTACATATTAATGCTGAGAAGGTTGGTATATTTAAGATTGTACAGAATAAACCAACGAACTCCTGATTAAATGCATTTGTTGTTCCTTCATCTCCTATCTGCTGTATTTGTTAAATATATACTTGCATATCACGCTGTTATTCCTGCAATCTTTGTTTACATTAACTTTAAATCATTTGCAGATATTTATTCATATCCACAGGCTAATAACTCAATGTCTGTTTAGCTGGAAGTTTCAGTTCGCAATGTTGTAATACAGATAATTTATATATCTCAAAGATATTGCAACCCGTTTGCATCTTGAAGGCTATGCACCAAAAAACTATGCAATTTTCGACAGTTCTCGCCACTTAAACAGTCTCTTCTCTAAAATATATTCCGGACGATACGCCTTACACCCGAACTAAAGGAAATAACACGATAAATCAGTTGGTTTTAAATTCCTGCTTGAAATTATTAAACGACTGAAAATGCTATCTTCCCGCGTCTGAGAATACCCAACACTTTTAATATTCAGGCGTTCAACGCGGGATAAACCCGAATTACAAGTTAGCAGGTTTGCTTACTGACTAAATATTATATGTAGTACAGTCGATAGTTTAATGTGTAATTTCAACTACGGTATAAATAATTTGGGAGCTACAGGAATTCGACGTCAGTTTACCTGTACATAGTGGTACAATGTAATAGTGCATGTTTTCCATAGTGATGTTATTAAAAATTCTCCACATGACCCTTGAAAGTTCTCCTACTCTCGGTCTTTTAACCTTAATGTTAATTAGAATTATTTTCACATACATAAAGGACTCACTAGTTTAACGTGAGCTCCGAACCACAGGAAGTGTAATGCACTTCATTTCGTGATGGACTTTCATGGCAGATTCTCTCGATGGTTTTTCATTACCTTCCGAAAAGAGACGGTCTGAATGAAGTTCTCACCCAGCCCGGATTCGAACCGAGCGTTTCGCATTAGCAATAGACGCACTAAACTGCCAAAACTATGATCGACTCTAGAATTTCGACCAAAATGGTCGAATTCCTAAATTTAAATTTTTATTTTGATTGTCCTTTTGAAGATTTTTGAATTTCTATAAAATAATACTCTTCGCCTATACTACAAATCTCTATAATATTATACTATCCTTTTTTTTTGGCAAACAAAAATTATTGTATTTAATCCTCACACATTTTAAAAATAATAATTATCCATAAATTTATTCTTCCCAAATCAACAAAATTCGTATAACTCTGGCGACTTTCTTTAGCGCCTCGCACACACCCAATACAAACATACAGCCAACATAACATTCGATGAAAATATTCATTTGCAATTTAAACTTACAACTCGAAATTTTAAATTTCTTCTCGTTTTACACAGACCCAGGGTCTGTGTAAAACCTTTTACCTCTGATTTGAACCGAAAGATCCTGCTGGGTACAAAATCAAGAAATCGTTTATAAGTACGAATCTGAATCAGCAAAGCCAGGAACATTTTTATAATCCACTAGCATTAACGTTTTCTGGCTGGTAAACAGGAAAAAAGAGTTGAATATTACTGATTTACAACACAATTCCAACTACACTAACTTCATTTTTATCGAAATGGATGTTTCGAAACAGATTTTAATTGATTACAATCGGAAAATTTATTGAAAGTTTTCTAATAGAAAATTGAAGCTACCGTGGTCGCCCTAACATTGATATGATTCTGAGCATAAGATGCTTTGAAAAATCTATACTTTTAAAGCATTAATGAATAAAAAAATTTGACGAAAATAAGCAAGGAATCATTAACGTGAATAAGAAATCGTAAACTTTAAACAAGAAAATATAAATACTCAAGTGGAGGAACTGGTTAAGATAGACAAAAAAAATTGGAGAAAAACATAACAAAATTCATGGATATGTCAATACAATAATTTGGTCGTAAGGTCAAAAGGAGGGTTTCATTAAAGAACCTGACAAAAGACTTAATTGAAAGAATTAAAGAAAAACAAGAAGATTTAAAAAATGTTAAAGGTTTTGATATATAAAACCAGAAGAATGAAAACCAGAAAACTGCATTCCATGAGGAAATTAATAACTGAAGGACTTAGAAAAAATAAAATTGGAAAGTGGAAGAAAACAAACATTGTTGGTATGGTGCAAAGAAAATAGAACGTAAATGCGTAAAGTGGAACCAAAAATTTACATATTATTTGAAATGGTTCATTGATATTTGGAAAAGTGAAAGGGATGAACTATACATCAATTTTACATCGATGAAAACTGGATACACCAACAAGAACAAATATGGAAATGGTATGTAAGGATCAAATTTCATCAGTTATTAATTGGAAAATGAGAAGATTGGTCGGCCCAATACCCAAAATATGAACGCCATTAGCGAAAATTCTGTCCTGGAAGCAGGTGAGATGAAGATGGAAGAGTAGTAGCAGTCTGATTACAAGGATGGAATTTGGACTGTCTCTCAGGTCAAAGCAAATTTGATTTGATGAATGGAATTTTTAATTTGCAATTAATTATTGTGATTTTGAATAAACCGGAAATAAGTTGTGAATAGTTTGTAATTTTGTGTAATTGTGTAATTTTTCAATAGCCTAAAGGGTTTGGTTTGAATAGTGGAAATATCAAATTGATTAGTTGATAAATTTGATGGAAACCATAAATTTGCCGATTTTTCTCAGGTAAATCTTGAATCGTGAAGGTTTTCCATGCTCAGATCTGGAAGGAGTAACTGTCGTGTTTTTTTGTTTAAGTGCTTGTTCACAATAACCGTAAAACATAAAAAATACATAAGACGTAAAATTTACATTAAGCATAATAATCCACCATAGGGTAGGTTTTTATAACGCAAACCACATCAGAGTCGAATTCGGACCTAAAATTTCTCAAAATACCCCAAAATTACACCAATTTCTATTAAATTTGATGGTGGGCGTGGCCTACACTTTACCCTTAAAAATGGGTGACGTTATGATTTTTCTGCAAATATTTTTTGTTAAATCGACTATTCAAACCTTCACAGCTTTCCGAATCTCTATTGGAAATTTTCAATTTCAGGGTTCGGGATAGGCTGCTATCCCCGTATGGATCACCTTTAGGGATGTTTTAGGTAAGTAAACCGTTGTCAAAACCGACCGGAGCGGAGCGTAGCGGAGCTGAGTGCAGCGGAAGGTAGGTTTTACAACGAAGCCACTTCAGAGTCAAATTCGGTTATAAAAATGCCCAAAATACCCCAAAATGCCTTTTAAATTTGTTGGTGGGCGTGTCCTATTAAGGCCCCAAGCCAATAGGTAATCGTAAAAAACGCTAGAACCCAGCTCTGGATATAATATGAATATAATAACTCAAAATTTAAATTGCGAGGATTTTGGATATTTATAATATATTATATTAAATTCTTTATATTATTTGTTTGCTTCTGATACTTGCCTCAGATGCAATTCAGGAAAGGGATTATGGAATGAAATTCTACAGTGGTGTAGTTCGGGTTGCACCCTTTATGCTCCTCACTTTGCAACACTATCGGCTGCATTTTGGAAGAGATGAAAAATTAATTTTGTTCAAAAATTTTGAAACCTCATAAATTAATATAGTAAATTTGAACCCTACTAATACACTCAAATAAATAGAAAATTTCTCAGTAATGGAATTTTTAACAACTTTGTAAATATGAAACCTCTGAATACGCCAAAAATAGTACAAAAATTCTAAGCATCACAAAAGGACAGTGGTTTGATAGAGTCTATCAAGTCAAGTATTAGTAATATATTTACAAAGTTTCGAAATTTATGAACAAAATGCATTTTTCAGTCCTCCTGAAAGCAAATACCCTAATATTGCTTGCCTTATAGTTTTCTCTTACTATTTTTGTGTATTCACAGATTTAACAATTATATATTTACAGAGCTGTAGAATTTTTAAGCGAAAGGTAATTTTGTTACTTACTTATGAAAACAACCCCGAAGTGCTTTACATTTTTTTTGACTATTTTTGATGTATTCACAGTTTTAACATTAGTTTTTATACAGCGTTACAGAATTTTTAAGCAAAACATATTTTGCATCCTCCCTAAAAGCAACCCCGAGTGCTTAGCTTTACCTTTTTTTTGTATTCGTGGATTTAATATTGATATACATTTGGAGAGTTACAGAATTTTTAAGCAAAATGTATTTTTCATCCCTCCCTAAAGAAAACCATGTAGTGCTTAAGAACTTTTTTACTATTTTTGATGTTTTTATAGGTTAAATAATATTAGCTTATTTACAGTTGCAGTTTTTTTTTAAATGTACTTTTCATCCCTGTCTAGAAACAACTTGAAAGTGTTCAGAATTTGTTTACTATTTTTTATATTATATTTGTAGATGTAATATTAGTTTATTTCCTGATGAGTTATAGAATTTATAAACCAAATATACTTTTTATCCGCCTTAAAAACAACCCCTGAGTGCTTAGAATTTTTTACTATTTTTCTTGTATTCGCAGGTTTAATTTTACTACATATATTTTCAAAGTAAAATTTTCATCCCTCTTTAAAGAGATAAGGGGTAGGACATTTTTGAAACCCAAAAATTATTAAAGAATTATTGAAAGTAGAAAAGGTCCCCGGATGTAAAAAATTCCCTATACATATTCGGAAAGCTGAAGATTTATATAGGAGATTTAAAAAAAAATAATTGCGGAATATTCACATTTAACCCTCCTAAAATTAATAATTTTCAATAGCTAAAGTGTTTTCATGGCCCCTTATTTGCTGGGGCTCCGATTCCAACTGATCCTCTCCCCTTTGTAGGACCCTGCATTTAAAAACTTCCTGGGGGGTATTCCATACACCCCCCCCCCCCCAGAAGCCCCGGTCGCGTTTTATATGACTGTTTTTGTGAAGACTATTGATGGCCTTAATAATACAAAATTTAAAAAAAACTATAATTCCCTATAGATATTCGGAAGACTGAAGGTTCATAACTATAATAGTTTTAAAAATAATTATTTATGGAATATTCACACTTAACCCTCAAAAATAACCTTTGAAGTTGTTGAAAATTTGTAATTTTCCGTAGCCCTAGCAATCAGAAGCTCGCTGTCGATGAGCGGTGGATTACGTCACGCATTCTCAGTCTGTGTGTTTTGATATACTCTTAACACTTAGAAAAGTTTCACCTCTGAAGTTCACCGTATTTTTAATGTGCAGTACATTAAATTTTTACAAATTTACCGGAAAAGGTAGATTGGGCACGCAGAGGTAGAACGACAGCGAATTTTTTCCCTAGTTGAACGTTAAACGTTGGAAGCAACCGAAAAATCTACATCCGTTTTTATCAAAATTTTTTTACATAATATTCCGCAAATACTATATTTGGTTATTTCTACTATATAAACCTTCAGCTTTCTGAATATCTATAAGGAATTTGTCAAATCCGGGGACCGGAATTCGTTTTACTTTCTGCTGTTAGAATTTCAAAATATATTTACTGGTAGTAAAAAAAAATAATTAAGATTGGAAATTTGCACATTGATTGATGATTATAAAATTAATTACTGAATACGAGATTTGATTTTAAACATGGAATGGAGTACCGACAAAAAAAATTAGTAGTATTTTTTTACGTAAATACGATCTTTAGAATTTCCTTTGCCATGTAATGTGGTTAGATTTTTCTAAAAGCGGCTCATTTCGATTTAATTAGATAATGAAATTCAATTAAATTTGAATTATTTATTCAATCTGTGACGTCGTCACTAACATTAGTTAGCAGAATTGCTTAGAGATGGCGTGCAAAGCGGCATTGTTTTTATTGTGATTAAAAATGTCAAGTACATTTACGATGTTTAGAAATGTCTAGAAATACGTCTGCAAAAAGGAATACAAAAGTTTTCTTAATGTCAGTTATACAATACAAACAATGCCGCTTTGCACACCATCATTTCTAAGCAAGATTTGCTAACTAATGTTAGTGACGATTGAATGTCATTATTTAGTTACATCGAAATCTTAGGACAGGATCGTATTTACGAAAAAAAACACTACTAAATGTTTTTTGTCGGTACCCCATTGGATATTTAGAAGATTTTTGAAAGGATTTGATTAAAAAAAATGATTTGAACTTGTTAAATTAATAAAAGGATGAAAATTTAAGACGGGTTCAATGGAATAAAAATATGATGATTTTTATAGTAATAGATATAATAATTGAAAATGATAATTTTTAAATTTCATCACGTTTTAATATTTGATAATTTTGAAGAAAAAAGTTTCCCTAATGTGATTGATTTAATATTGGGTTTTAATTTGTTGAGAATATTTTTTAAATTTTATATTTATTATTATTTAATAACAAAGTTAAATAAATTGTTTAAATATAGGACACTACGAGGTCGTTTAGCCCTCATTAAGACCCGTCAGGTGGCCATAATATTTATAAAACTTACAACTAATAAATTTAAAGTTTGCGGAAACTTTAATGCCTTTCATTGTTAACGGATTTTAGGGTCTATATTATATATTTTTTAATTCGTGATTTGAGATAGGGTCACTTGACGAGCCCTAATGAGGGTGGAACAACGTCGTAGTGTCCCATATTTAAACAATTTTTTGCATGTAAGTTATTAAAAAATAGTAAATATAAAATTTAAATATGATTCATTTATTATTAAAAATGTGATCCGAAAATTATTTTATAAAAATGATAAAATTTTGTTATTTTATTCTTTTATAAAATTTTCTTAGTCTTTTATGCTTTTCTCCTATTTCTCTCATCAATCTTTCAACCTATTGTTGTTTTTTCTATTTGCACATCTCTCCTTATCGCCTGTTGTTTGAGTTTTCATCCAATTTATTATGGTTTTCTCTTAAGAAAAAGTATAAATTTATGTAGATATATCCAAATTGTTTAATAAAAAAATTATCGATAATTGACTATCAAATATACGTTGGTTAATAATTCCATTTATTTTGCGAACTTCCTGTTTTTTCCTCATTTGAATTCATTCATTCATTTCGCCATCTTTAATCGCTATACCAAGAGAAATACCACCATAGTTTTTATTTCTTAAAAGTCTGAAACCATTTTGACTCAGTTTTTCAAGTTTCATTCCATTCTTACATCAAAACCAAATTAATTCTCTTCCATTTTATGTTTAACCTAAAAAGTTACTTCATGTGTTCAGGAAAACCCAAGGTTCTCGTGAATCCATTTAATGATGCGTAGCCATACCTGGTCGGTCCGTGGTGTATAATGATAATAAAAAAATCTTAATCGCTCAAGCGTGGAAGACGAAGGGCGAGGAAGCTATTAGGATCGTCACCCTCTTGGTTTTAACGGCGAGGCACAATAACACCATTTCTTAAAATTGCAGTTGTCAAATCATCGTGTTTTCTTTTCCCCCACCGAATAAATCTTCTCTGCCTTAATGCATTTGGTATGTACCTGCTGTTACTTTTAATTTAAAAATGTTACCACGTACATGTATGGCGCTGAAAATTGATAATCAGCAGCTTTGTCTCCAATATTATTGAAACGTGCTCTACGGCGATTGTACCATCCAGATGGGCAAATAAATTATAGTCCAAGCATCGTTTAAACAAAATTATCGAATAAAGTTAAAGTTACCTGCTCGTGACACGACCACACTGTGCAACTCAAACTCAATCACGTGCCATTGTACAATATCGCGTAGATTAGTGCGGTGTCAGCAACAGTGTTTACAAGATACAATGCAATTACTGGGTTATTCAAGTCTGAACGGTAATTTTCCCACACCTGATACCGACTCAGGTGGAGCGATGGAAACCGGAAAGTGCATTAGATCATCAATTTTATTACCATACTCCATATAACAATTTAAAATCCACTATCAACTTCTTTTCCACCATAAATTCATATAAACTTTCATTGATTTATTTGGTAGGCAAGGTCTCTTTCCATTCTTTGACATTTGTATAGATTTACCGCTAGCTTTCCCTTGTCCGATTGATGTATTATCCTTTTGTCTATTCTGCTACAAGTTTGCGTAAGCACCACCACATACAGCATGCATTTATTATTAAAACCTCCATTGTTGCTTCAAGTTGAAATGAATGTTGATGCCGCCACAACGATTATATTTAAAGGGTCTCGGTACGTCACAGATTTTCTGAAACAATTAAATGGAGTTCCATGACTGATATCCCGTCTTTGTGCAAAGGCAGGCCCATATTGTAACCCGTAAAGCCCGTGCGTGCGAAGTAATGCCGAACCATTTGTAAACTTCTCTGCACTGCGGATGCGGATTAACGCCAAACAAAACACACATTTATTTAAATGTGCACTACACAACTGAATAAATAAAAGGGGTACTCTGCGTTACTGCGTTGCGAGCTTTACGCAAAGATTAAAAAATCACTTATAGCATTTCGCTAAACACTCGACAAATCGAGTATTGAATAAAAACGTTGCAAATCGGAGGTTCCCAAAATTTACTAAAACAGACGAATTAACCGCGAAATAGAAACGGGTCTCGCACTTTTAGCACCGCTGGTTTTTATAGAAAATGGTCAAAGTTTTCGCGAGTTTAAAGTTTGTGAAAAACTTTCCCAGTAACGTTTTACCTTTAGTCAAAAGACCTATTTTAGAAAACTTTTTTATTTTCTATCATAAAATAGACGAATGTACGAAACGACAAATTAAAAATTTATTTTATATACTCGGTATACGTTTCGGGCTTGGAAAGTGTCGCGCTCGACTTTTCAGGTTGTGTAATTGTGATTCGATTTAAAAAATTGAAATCGAACCATTTGTTCGGAGTTTAGATTGCATGTAGTGTAGAGAAACGTAAGGAATTTGTGTTTATCAGGATAACGAGTTTGGGTATTCCCAACACGTTTTGTGAATAAAAGATTCCGATACTTTTACTTCTCGATATGTTTTTCTGGATCGGATAAAATCTAAGGAATGCAGTCGAAGTGCAATAATGACAAGGGACGACGAAGAGTTGGGATAAGCACTCGAATGGGTAGGAAACAGAAGGACGACGGGACGATCAATAGCTTACCCTTCGTGCTCGAGCACGCGCTACATGTGGTATTATCCGGAACTAGATTAGTTAAATGACGGAAACTCAATTCCGGAAAAGTGTAAATTAGTTAACATATTTTGAGCGCTCTTTTCCGATTTTTCCTCAGAAATTTCGTTCAAGAGTTCTGCTACTAGAAATGGGATATCAATTAGTTAAAGTGAACAGAATTTCGCCTTTGTCATTTGATCGCTTTTGAAAGTGTTACATAAATAATACACTTTCCCTTAATTACTCCCTTTTGAACTCGAGACGAATTCCAACCGATAGGATTTCAAAATTTCTGTTGTAATACGATAGCAAATTAAAAGTCGTAATCAGAACACGTTTGAAAAAAAAAGGAAAAATCTGAAAGAAGCGCCCGCGTCTTTGGCCTCCCGACGAGTAAGCAATTGCTAAGCGCTTGTAAAAAGATTAACCGTGTTGCGAGAGTGCAGAAAATTGAATTTTTAACTTTGTTTATAACAAAATGTAGAATTTAATTGTGCACAAATTTAATCAACAACTTTCTAAACCAATGAAGCTTATATTTTAAAGGGTTGATGCTATTGATGTTGCCGACATCACCGGAGCTAATCCCACGCTCGCAAATTATGTAAACTTGTAAGGTTCTGCGTATTATTTTTTTTATTTTTAAACTTGTGAAAGTGTAAATATCAAATTGGTGTACGTGTAAAAGCGAAAAAGGCGAGGAGCGGATTTTTTTGCTTTTATTTAATTAAAAATATAGCGTATTGGATTAACACATCAATGTTTAATGACATGCAAATACGGATTAGTATGCATTTGTTAAGTGGAGTCGGATGTCAACCAAATACACGTGTCATGTTTCATATCCCAGTTGAATTGTCATTATTGGAAGAGGACATTGGATCGAAACTGGCCACGTTTCCATCAAGGGAATGCTCTTCAATAACAGTCAACGCTAGTTAATACGTAAATACAATATTCAATTTTCGTTATTATAATTGACGATAAAATACAAGGGTAAATTAAAAATTTAATTACCGATTCTTGTTTTTCGCATAAATTCCAAAAATTTTATTCAATTTATAGCCGCCAGTGGTTTTACATCTTCGAGTTTTATTGCTAGAACATGGAGACGCAAAGTAACTTTCTTCTACATTTTAAACATTTTTGTGAACGTACCATACATAATTCATAAGTCTGCGCGGAATATTTTAAATTTTTAGCCGTTAGTTCTTAAGTTACGGCCGATGGTTCTCCGATTCGGAACACCCCGTATATTGCAAAAAACTACTCCACTATGCGGAGAAGCAAATTGCATCAACAACGTTATTATTTTTTCATGATGTGTGGCTTTTATTAACGATGAGATTCAACATGTGTCTCTTTTATTTGAGTTGCCATCGGGCCCTTTCACGTTTATTGCCATATTCGGCTGGTGGTTCCATACTTTCTTTTATTTTAATCAATTCCGCAATTGCAATAATTAACATTTCGCTGTTCGCCTCTTTTCACAAAAAATTCATTGTATTAACATTTTTACCTTCAGGCCAATACCATGTCACGTTTGTAAAGAAAATTTATCTGCATTATGTCTATGCAAGTTGTTCAGGAAAAATAACTCAATTTTTCAGCAAAAAAAGTTGAAAGCGAGGATTAAAAAGATATTAAACACTTTCAACACAATTAAGACCTTTTGAGAGAAAACGAAAAGTGGCAGGAATTTATGATATGGTTAAAGACACTGTCAGAATGTTTATGCAAATTTTTGTTCCTACAAAAATTAAGTTCTAACCGTAATACATTTTGATTTATGAGGCCACAAATATACAAACAGATATACGAGTATTCCATGGCACCCTAAATTCCCATACACCCTTCCCTTAAAATCGAGGCTGAGGATTCTATTAAACTTTTAATGGAAAGAAAAACAAAACTGATTTCTTCCATTTTAACAGTCGGATGGAAGAGTGTATAACCACCGGAACACATCGTTTCATTTCCTTCCTTTACCTATACTTGACCACCCTAATTTCAATGAATGTAATTCCGTAACTTCCAACATAACAGGGATTCTTTGGTTCATTCCTCGGCTAGTTAATTTACACCGATTTGATGAGTCTTCAATTGGGTGTTGCAATGTTGAACCTGAACCTGATTAAAACATTGTATTTTCCAATAGTTGATTTTTTCGGACTAAAAAACATTTTCATCCAAAAATAACCCGGCCAATAAATAGATATGTCATGACTTTCATTGTATTGTTTGTTCTACATTAATTATTAAATTCAATGAGTTGATATAATTTGTGTTATTTGCTATTTCTGTATTACCGATAATTAAATTATTTTTTGCCAAGTAATTTTTTTGGCTATTTTGAGCTAATATAAATATGTGAATAATAAATATATTTCATTCAAACATTCTCTATATTTTGGTGCTGAAAAAACTTTAATGTTGGTAATGGTTATTTTTATTTTTTACTGCTAAAACAACGTTCCAAGTCATTTTTTAAATTATTTCATCCTAAATGAGAAAAAACTACATATCCAGATACGATTGCTAAAACAGAAAAGTTGCAATGAAAATTCCCATCTTAGAAACAAAATTAGAAAATCTAAAAATATTTCCTCAATTGGTGGATGATTATAATAATTATTATTTCAACCACTGGGCTAGAAAGTGAACTTTTGTGAGTATGGGTTCATTTGATAGGTCAAAGCGAATTGCTGAGGCCTGTCAATACGAGAACTCACAAAGAAGGTTTAGGAATAAAAATGAATTAAACCTATTTGTTTAACTATATATGTAATAAAAGAAGGTCATGGTTGTGCGGCCTAAAGGCCGCACTAAAATTGTTTAGGTTGGTAACTGAAATATTAACGAAAGTAGCAATCTTAATTTTTAGGTTGGTAAAACAATTGACCACTCACAGTCAGTTACGTGTTTAGTCCTGATTGGTAAGTAACTGAACCAATGAGAAATACAAACAAACCTTTTACATTGACACTCGCATAATATGCAGAACTCATTTTTTTAATTATATCGGGGAGGAGATTTCTAGAAAATTATTATAATTGATTAATAATTTTCATTTTATGTTGGTAACACCAAAACAATTGAATTTTAAAAACAAAGACACTAGTTTCTGATATTTCATGTAATCTAAACAATCAACCTGAACTTTTTCAACTTTTTTAACACAAATTCATTAATTATCTTCGTATTTAATGCAAAAATAAATTAAAGTACATTCCATTTCCAATGAATTATTTTTTTTTTAATATTTTCCCAGTAGGTAGATGATTAGGCTAGAAAGTGAACCTTTGCCAGTACGGGTCGATTGGACAGGTCGAAGCGAAAATGTGAGTATTTGTAAAGAACGTTTTGGGCTAAAAATAAACTAACTTATTTGTTTAAATATTTAATACTAGGTCATGGTGGTGCGGCCTGAAGGCCGCACTGAAATTTTTTAGGTTAGTAACTAAAAAATTAAACAATGGAAGGTGCTTTAGGAATAATCAAATTTTCATAATCTCATAATCGGCAGCAATCTTAAATTTTAGGTTGGTAAAATCAATTCACCAAACAGAGACGTGTTTAAATAATCTTTTAATAAACAATTTTTAACAAACCAATTTTTGTCTGACCTAAATTGTTTAGATTTGTAACTAGTAATTTGATTACAAATTTGGTTTTATGTTGGTAGCACCAATACATTAGAATTTTAAAATCAAAATCACTATTGTTTGACATTTAGAGTAATCCAAAATATGAACCTTAACTTTTTCAACATTTTTAGGAAGCGACTGCTGCACGATCCGACCGTGCATACTTTTTCATTTGGGACCGGTCCGACCGGCCGATAATGTTTCATACGAGAACGGTCTGAACTCATTGCATGTATGTAGTTGTTTAACGAGGGGTAAATATTCTGACAGATTTGTGCAGACAAGATTCAGAATTCCAAGGATTTCTAATGGATTTCAAAAAATTCCCCCTGCATCCAAATGGTTATGTTGTATAACGCCAGACCCGGACTGATAATAATGTAGTTACCGGGAAACTCCTTTGAAAGGTTCAGTAATTAATTTTTAACTATTTTTCTAGTAATTTTAGTAATTTTGAAAACAAAGCACCAAATAAATGGCTACGCCCGCATGATTGGATTAACGAGGTTCCCGCTAATACATTAATCAATAAATATTTTTATCAAAGTTACAATAAATGTCAATATATTTATTAACGTTTTTTGAAGTCAGATTTTTATTAAGAAATAAATTAATCGCCCCCTCTACCCGTGGCAATCTCGTACTAGCAATAATAAATAATACAAATTAACATGATTTTATCTTGAAAAAAACATTCCAAAAGTAATAAATTAATATTATATTGTGGTGTTCCGATTGTTGAATTCGAAGCCACGACAGATATAAATTTTTGAAATTTTTAAATTTTTAACTTTTATTTCTTCGTTACACAAAAATTCTGTTTTATCATAAGTGATAACTTTTGATTGTGAAATAATTCAATTCTTCAATTTTTTAAATTTTTTTGTTTAATAAAATATTTTTTTACAATTCTAAATATGGGTTAGTAAATAAATTGTTTTCACACATAAAAAATTAATAGCACCTCTATAATAATAATTCAGAGATAAGAATTCATTTGATTTGCAAGTACACATGTAATTGTATAGATAATATTTTAATGTCATAAATTTCACTGTTAACTGTTAAAAATTAATGCTAAATACCTTGTCCTTCGTTTTAATCTTGTTTACAACACTCGATGAACACACCAATCTCATACGCAGGCTGATTTCCAATCCTCCAAACCAACGGTTCATGAATCAAATCCACAATTGTCGAATTTTCCAAATAATTTGTGATTAATTTTGCAACCATTAAATTTTTATTAATTTTGACCACTTTTTATTCCTCTTATTATAATTTTTCTTAAATTTCCACTTTGGAAAACCATATAAAAATCCACTTTGTATTCCACTTGATAAAAAACGCTTTTTTAAAAATCAATCTCATCGATCGCTAAATCACCGCTCAAAAAATTGTTCATCCAAGAACGAATGCGTCCATGTCCACTTCGCCGCCGAAAATTCTTTTCCACGCGTGCGCGATTTTTGATTTACGCCCTCTGATTGGTTGATTGATTGATTTTTGGCTCATTATTTTAAAATGTGTCCGGGTACTGTACGTATTTGAAATTTGCAAATCTCTGCGAGTGTCGTTTCGCGCACTTATGTTTTTTTAATTCCACGCATGACTTTAAACACATCATTTTCAATTTTAAAATTTTTATTTGAATACAATAATATTTTTGTTTGTTTTAATAAAAACAATCTAGTCCTTTTTGGAACAATACTCCAGACTTTTAATTTAATAAATTTGAAGAATTATTTTGTTTGTTAAATTTTTGACTAATAAAGATTTTGTGTGGCGAAATTATAATTGACATGATAAAAATTATTTTGTTTAAATTTTGAATTTATTTTATGTTGAAAAATTTTTGTAAATTGTAATTTTGTTGAAGACAGTTCAATATATATTAAGTTTTATTATTTTAACACTGAATTAAAGTGTTTGAGTACTTCCAAGTTTTTTTCTACACTGAATGGCCGAACTAAAAGTACAAAACAGACAGAACTTCGGTTGCACGAGTCAGACCGTTCTCGAATAGAAACTTATTGACCGGTCGGACCGTTCCCAAATGAAAAATTATTAAGCGGTTTGACCGTTCAGCAGTGACTCTCACATTTTTAATACAAATTCAATGATTATGTACGTAACGTTTTTACGTCTTGCGATTTCCTCCCTGTCTGTGCTTGTTGCGTGTTGAAACTGTGTGACGAGCACAGAGGACCTACAGCTTAACGTGAATTCCGAACCACGGGAATAGACGATTTTTACATCGTCTACTTCGATCAGTAGACGTAAGTAATTCAATGATTATTCTCACATGTAATGTCACTCAAAATAAATTCAAGTACTTTCCATTTCAATCAATTCTGTCAATGTCACAATTTTAGGGAAAATATTGGCAATATCTATAAGAACCACTATGGGATTACTCAAATATTTATTATCTGCTTTTTAGTAATAAAATAGCTCAATGTCATAATTTATTTAGAAATGTCACTAAAATTTGGGAAGTTGCACATATGTTATTCACCACAAATCACATCGACGTTCTTTTTGACATTATTTACACTACCGTTGGTGGCGTCACCAGCAACAATAGCGTGACTGCATTTCAACGTATATATTGAAATTAAAAGTCATTTTTTGGTGAAAGTTTGCAAAAGTTTTAGTGTGTAATTGAATTTATTGCAATGTATTTTGTTAAATAGTTCACTTTGTTTTGTCTTGGGCCCGAAAAACGTATTTTTATTTTCATTTAATACGTCACTTACTGATTTGAAATTCTTCCGCATGGTGGCGGTTTCCAAATGTAAATTGAGAAAATTTACTACTGCTAAAGTGCTACTGACTTTAAGATTTTTAAATAAATTTAACAACATACTTAAGCATTAATTTGGAAACTTCAACACAAAAGGACTGCGAATGTCGGAATATACGCCCAAGAAAAGGCGTGGCACTACCAACGATAATGTAAATCTCGTATATTACCGCAAAAGTTGGTAAAATTGTATTTTTGGACAGTTGTTCATAATACAAACTTATTTAGAAGTAATTAATTAATTAGAAAATTCGTCAAAATAAATTTAAATCGTTGGATCTGATGTGATGATGCTACAACAGTTAAACCGATAATCTAATATATTATAACAATTTTGCGAAAATAAATTATAATAATTAATTAATTATTTTCATTACATTGTTGGATGACAAACATTTTAGTGCTACCTAGTAATTATAAAAATCATACAGTTTTGCACGCCTTGGTCGGAAAAAATGTGTTTCTGAACGTTATTATAAAGATGAACAAAATCAATGTTGGCAGGCGAGGACACAAAAACCATTTTATAAAGGAATTATCAAAAATGATATGACCAAAGAGCCCAAAAAGAGAAAACTGATTAATTTCTGCTTACATTTTTCGAAAAGCAAAATTTTTGTTTTTATGTACAAAATAAAATTTAAAATATTAATTTCAGAAACCACGTAAGTCACTTTTATTGGCAAAGAACGACATGAGTTTATTAAAACATATTTATGGAACTTATGTTGCTACTATGAAATCAACAAAACCCTCTAAAAAAACAGCTACAATAAAAAAATTTTTTTCTTTTTCCTGAAAAGTTGCAAAAAGTGACTTATAAATTGTTTCTACAATAACGAATTGAATGATAAACTATAATATAAATGGTGATTTCCAAGGCTGTGCGGCCTGAAGGCTGCACTGAAGAAATTTATCACCATAATTCGTAACTGTTTGGTTTCTTAGGCATTTATATGACTTAGGTCCAGTTGTTCCGTCTTTGGTTATCTTTAAACCCAGGTTAATTTCCATGTATACAGTTCTCGAAAGTGCGCGATTGCCTTGGTTGTGCGGCCTAAAGGCCGCACCGGAACTTTTTAAAGTTGGCAAGTAAAAAGTGAAGCAATAAGAGGTTCGTAATGTATACAGAAATACCTAAAATAAATTTATAAATACCCAACTTTTCAATCTCCTGCCTATGAATAACAACAATTTTATTTCCATCAAACATAGTTTTATGAAAGCAGTATTCCAAAAAAGGAACCTTTTTTAAAGAACGTGGTAAAATTATTACGCATTTTTGGAAAAATGAAAGTAACATTAAAATGACAACACAAAGAATTTTAACTATTACTTAGTTAAATTATTTTTATTATTACGTTATTGTTTTGAAACTTCACTTCAATTTACGAATTTAACTTTTTCATTACTTTTTTAATTTTTTATCGTTTCAAGCAAAATTTATTGTAATTTATATTTTCAATTATTACTATTTAATTCGATAATTGAGGTTACCGACAAGCATTTAATATAAACCGAAACATTGATGTCGTAAGCTATCACTTTCGTTTTAATTATTACTCTATTCGACCGCTTTAAATTCGTAATTTTTCAATTAATATGGGTTTTATTAAATTTTTGGTTATGCGTGAAAAATGTATTCATTTCAACTAATGTAGAGAATCTCGGATATAATGAACCTCAAGGGATCTGAAAATTAGTTCGTTATAGCCGAATATAAATGTGTATAAATCTTCAAAAGTGTTCGTTATTACCCAGGTACGGTAGTCAAAATTCTTGAGTTGATATTTATATGTCAATTTCATTTTTTGAAAATATTTGTTTTCTAACATTAGCGAACTCTTTCAGAAACGGTATTCAGTTGAGTTAGCATATATTAACAGAAGACTGTTCAGATAATAGCTACCAATAACAAGACATCGCTTGCATATTGCAGGTTCAATTCTTGCATAATGCAGTTTTTGTGTTAGGTTGTATATTGCTGTGGCTTTTGATGCGATAATCTTTAGTAGAGTCGAGTATCAAATAATAATTATTAGACAGTTATGCAGATCGCGATGTACAGTTCATGACTGTGGAGTGGAATACCTTCTTGTGATCAATAAACACAAGATACAGCAGCAGGAATTTGTATAGACGGACTTTTCAAATCACGTCTGTACCTGCGATTAATAATAATAAAGTGTCTTCGTCAAAATTATTTTTGGAAGCTGCTTTTAGAAGTATGACAAGATTTAATAGTCTATAATTTTCAAGATTTTTAGCGCCACCCCTTTTATAGCACAACGCTGTAAAAGAAAAGGTAACCTGCTAATATCGAAGCTAGTGAGTGATTTTTTTGGTTGTGCGGCCTAAAGGCCGCACTTGAAGTTTCTTATGTTGGTAACCTTAGGTGAAAAATGACACGTTGTGAATTTAATAATTAGTCTGACCGATTGATATAACGTCAAAGTCGAAAAAGAAAAAATATTATATTAATGTACAGTAAATAATGTTTAAATAAACTTTTAAGTATGCTACGATTATATTTATTCAATTTAAGTACAAAATATTCGAATACGTTTCTTCTTGGGTTAAACATAACTGCGCTAATTCATAACTAAGTAGATTAGGGTAAACAGGGTGACACTCGTACACAAAAGACAGAGTGTCGGGAACAACTTCGGCCTTGATGTATGATTGCAGTACCCTCGAGTGAAGTTAAAGCTTGCACAAATATGGCCTGCACCCCCGAGTGATGACCGCAATCTCCCTAAGTAAGACAGATCACTACATCCTTAATGAATGGTTACAACTTCAACAAAGAATGAAAAACTATCGGGTTCACGTATTTCCTAAAAACTAAGGTTTAGGCTAAATAATACCAATAATCCTGACTTAGGCTGAATGCTGAATGAGTACGAACGCAGAACAACTACAGATGATAATAATTATTTTATTAATTAAAATAACAGCAACTATGATTTATACGTATTGCCTAAGTGCGGCTTTTAGGCCGCACAACCAACTCAAACACGTTTTGCAGATTAATTATTAGGCGCATAAGATCAAATTACGTAATCGGGTCCATAAAAAACATTTTATGAAAAAGGAGTAAATGTTATTTTAGTTTTATGAAATCCAGATATGATTAATTTTGTTAGGTCGGTTTTAATTAATATACAACATTTATTTTTTGTAATACGTATTAACCATGATTAAAAAAGTGAAAGTGAGCCCTAAGTGCAAAATTGGTTTTGTTGCTGTCACATTTCAAATATTTTTTTATGTATTTTTGGCTGGGAAAAAACTTCAGTTCGAATTTTAGTCCAGGCAAGGAACATTTGAAACCTGAAAATTCCCTAAAATCCCCCACAATTGGTAATTTTAATTCTTCCGAATGGTTTTTCGCCTATAGCTTGCTTAATTTCATTTCTAGAGAAAATTATCATCAGACCAAAATTGAAGAGCATAAATTTCTCTACAAACTAAACGTTCAGAATTTACTTCCGGCAATGTAGATGACATGCAAGAAAGGTTAAGTAATCAAAAATTTCCGATTTCAAGTTTTTAAAATAATAGCATTTCGCCATTCTGGATTTTATCTTTACTTCAAAATAGTAAGACGTAGGAAAATTTTCAGAGAGTCTATTTTGCAGAGGATTTCATAGCCTTTAATTTTGATCTAATGAGAATTTTCTGAAAAACTGAAATTAAGCGAGTTATAGGCGAAAACCGCGCTAGCAAGACTAAAATCGCTAATTGGGAAAAAACCAACAAGGGATTTTGTAGAAATGGGGGGGGGGAGATCTGAAAAATTTCAGCTTATCCGGATGTTTCGCAAGCTTTAGCCATTGTTTCGACTGTTTTATGAAATCTCAAATAAAAAAATGATTGTATTATAAATTTGTGAACTATTGCTTTTGTTTCTTATATTTTGAAATTTTTGTGAACGTGATCTGCACGAGAATATTTCCAACGAAATGTATACAGGGTGTTAGGTAAAACATCACCAGCTGGACGATCAAGACCATGCAGAATTTTGACCAAAAATTTAATGAAATTTTTCATTAATACCTACTTTGACATTTTTATAAATAGAGTGAAGTTTCGTTCAGCAATTGAAATTCGCTTTTATTGTATATACTGACGCCGTTAAGCCTGTATTACATCAGGCAATTTCTGCGCAGAAAGGTATACGCAACGCGGAAATACTATGAACTCGTCTATGCGCAGAAATTGCGGCAAGAAATTGCCTGGTGCAATACAGGCTTTAAGGCATAACAAAAGATTATTAAATTTCCTTTCCAATGGTAAGTACCAATATCTTGAGGTTTTATTTGTGGGGTTATGTCATTCTGCCTCTATCGGGTCGATATGATATCGTAGTTTTTGGTTCAGTAGAATAAGCTCTGTTGTTCTACCAACCTTAAATTGTCATGATATATATTTTTTTAAATATCGCGTGTCAGCGAAGTACAAGTATTGGCAATACGGCGGATATGGATAGTAGACAACGTAAAGTAGCCAATAAAAGCTAGCGAAAAGACGAGGTTTTGGTGGGAGTGATGGTAGTGAAGCGAAAACGGTTCAGTACGCGTGGGTCGCGTGCATCAGTGCAAAATCGACTGCATCAGATTTTGATGTCGAGTCATTGTTACATTTTTATTTTGTGCAAGCTTTTAATGGCTATTTTACAACAAAGTGAATATTATTTGTATATTTATTTCGAAGTGGATAAAATTGATTCTTCTAATTTTGTGTAACGTAATCTGACTGCATATTATTAAGATATGAAATTAATTAACCAGGTGTCTTGATCTGATATTTGATTAATTTGGTGTTCGTTTAGATTTCGCTCTTTGGTAATGAAAAGGGTCGAAGTGTTGAACGATCGATGTACCTGTTTTTTTTATTTACCCAGGTTTATAAAAGTCAACCTTCGAACTTTCTTCGTAAACATGGAGGTTGCATCTCAACTCAACACGTGATCAATCCTAATACAAATTATTATTACTTGAAAATGTTTATAAATTTATAAGTAACCAATTGTTACAGCGCTACTATGATTATAATTTATAATTAATATGAAATTTACATTGTATGAGAAATTCCCACGTGGTAAAATAACCATAACGTTTATAACAAACATAACCAAAGCGATTAATGCATCGAATTAAATAAAACAACAAATAAACTGAGTGTTATTTTTGTGTACAAGATTATTTCTTTTTTTCCTTTGACTCATCAACTGTCTTGGTGTTCGTTTACCTACACGAGAGACATCGAACGGATCTGGAGTAATGTTTGGAATCAGCTACGCTTTAGTTAAGTTACCTTAGCCATTACCTGGTGACCTTTTAGCTTTGTAACGATTAATCCAGATTAATTTATGGTTACGGTTTGCATATCAAATATTAAGCTTGGTTACGGTTGATCAAGGTAAATAATTATTAATGGTTGGTTAATATTTAATATCTTAGATGGCTTGCTAAGCTGAGGAGACGGTCAAGAAATTTTAAGCTCAAACCTTGAGTCGAATCGGGTAACCCTACGTCAGCAGTTGATCGCGCTGAAGTTAGTTTAATTAATTTGGAAATGTAAGTGGGAAATTTTCAAGTTGGTAGCAATATTACAAAAATAGAATATTTATTTATTCTTTTTTCAATTATTCAATACTACTAAAGGTGTTATAGTGGCTTCTTGATGTCATTATCTTATTAATGATACTGATATTTATATAATACAATAACATCGCTCGGGGTGACAGGAGTATTGAACCGCCGCTAGTCAAGCTGTCATTAACCGGCCACTCGAGCCACTTAGTAAACTATAATTACTAAGTCTCTTGTCCTGACTGAATGCGAGTATGAAACATAACCTCATTGTATTGCAAGCTAAAAAGTTCATAATATACAAATAGATGAGTGCGAGTGGTAATCCTACCTTGCTTCCACATAGCTTCATCACATCAGTTACAAAGTAACCACAATCTCAAAGGGTTTAGCAAGCTGATGAGCCATTTCTTACCTGAAACAAAAAAATGTAACATTACACCGAAATGATCAATATTTAAAACTTAAATAAAAAGTGAAAAACGACGCTATAATAGGCGGGAAATTTACAAATTAAAATAGCGTGTTTGTGATTTTAAACTTATACTCATGTCGTTACTTTTTGTTTCAATCTCATCAAAGTTATAACTATAGTTCACGTTCTTCTTAAGAATGGCCTTACGAAGAGGGGTTCAGAGACTTTCGATAAAAACGCAAGCACGCCCTAGTTAGGCAAATATGTCGACTGTTTATTAAAATTTATGTATCATCATAATACAGGGGAATGTAATCAGGTAAGTTGATTTTGTATACAATGCGCATTCCACTTTGGTACAATTGATTGACAATTTGGATCACGTATCAGCTATAGACAAGACGTATGCGTTTGTCTCTTTAGCACGCACGTTTAAAACTAGTTCGTTAATTTTGATACGTTAATATTTGATAGTAAAACGTCCTTTTAAGTGCAAAAAACACGAAACGTGAAGTTACTTTGTCGAGGTATTGTACAATTAAGTAAGTGCCTAATTTGTTATGCGGCTTCGGAGGTGCTTTATTAAGTTGCTTCAGTTAGTTGGCAGCTAAAACGTTGAGGTAAAAACAAACTTTTCCTAAAACATGATATAAATTATTCAAAAATACGACTTTTCTAATTATTTTTTCCAACTTTTTAAATATTTTATTAACTTGGCATAAAAGTTAAACATTCAAGTTGTGCGAATTAAGAAAAGGAAAATATTTTATTTATTATTTATAATTTCGTAAATACAGAAAAGTTGGCAAAGAAAAGTTAAATTAACATTTTAACGATTTTTTTAACGAAGACGTTTTCGTTATCTCGTGTTATAGTGGAATGCTTGTTAATTGGGTGTGTACGAGGGACGTCCAAAAAATTGTTTTTATTTTTAAAACAACGAGGGTTCGACTTAATCGTTCTCGTTCTGTCAAGTTGAAACTGATTAATTTAGAACTCGCATAGATTCGTATACCCAAATTAAAATTGATTGACGTTTTGGCATTCCTAAATTCTGTTTCTCTAAGACGTGGTACAAATTTAATGTCAGACCAAAACAACTTCAATTTGTCACTTCGACTCTTTACGAGAACGCAACAACACCCGGTATTTGCATACATAATTAACAAGTTTTGAATTTTTCATGAAGCAAATTAAAATTTGTTAGCAAATAAAAATTTTTTAAATTCCTTTATCCGAAAAATTTGTATGTAGATACTTCAAAGAAGGAAAGTTTTCTTGTACAAAGTTTAAAGTGATAATTTAAGCGTCAAGTATCATTTGAGTTTGTTTATAGACAGGTAATCAAAACTTAAGAAAATATTCCTTGTAAAATATTCAAAAGTCGTTTTTCAGTCTTTTGTGAGTTGCAACAAATGGCCAAGTGTAGGAGGAACGTTTAGAAAGTTTCCTCAATGCAAGAAGCGATTCCCCACGGCCTATTATAAGTTTCAATACCGATATATCATGTAGCCAGTGTATTCCGGTTTCTCGATAAGTTTTGCATGGTTTAGCAAGATTAATGAGCAATGTCTTTCAAAGTACGTTCCCTGAGATAACGGTTCACCAGAGGAAGACGTCTTCTCGAGGGAAGATAAGCCGTCCTGTCACTGCATCAACTTTAAAACCCCTTTTCTATACTACAAAATTCACAAAATAAAACTAAACTTTTAATACGCGAAACTTTTTCTTACAAGAGTAACCGTCATCTGATAAGTCAAATTTTTTACGCCGACCTAAGTAGGTAACGGGACTGACAAAGGAGCTTTTTCATTTCTTGTGTTTAACCCTTGAATAGGGCAAACACGGGCTAGTCGGTTACAGAGGTAACACCTTTTAATCAATAAAAATAACTTTTTATAATTTTCTGAATTTATTTTTAAACATTTCGTATAAAAGATAGACGATTTAAAAAAAATTTCGAATTATTTAACATTTTTCGTTACTTAATTTAGTCTATAACTCGAAAGCCGTTGATTTTAAATAATAAAGGGTTCTTACCTAGTTTGTAAATAATTTCACGCTCGTTAAATATGTATTGAACCATTTTCACTTTAAAATCGATAGTTTCGGTGTTGTAGCCACTTGAAGGTGTAAATTTACAAACATTGCATTAAACAGCACAAGCATGATAATTTATTGTTCATTCCTGCACAAAAGCATGAAATTTTAAGAAAATGGACCACTTCAAATTTTATCTAGTAACTCTTAATATTTAAGATGGTTCAAAAATATAAATTCAATTTATATTTTTATATTAGTCTAAAGAGTCATGAGAAACATCAAGAATACCTGAAAACATAACAGAAACTAAAGTCAATAAATTCCTAAGACAATTTGAATTGTTGGCCGCCATATTTGTGTTTTAGTCACAATTTTAGTCCTCTCCCTATCGGGGACAATGCATTAGTTAATTTACTTATCTTGGGGCTTTCGTGAAGTCAAAAGGTGCTCCGCGTAGAAGGCCATTCATTATACTACGTAAATCATGTAAAGACGCTACCGAATTGTGACGCTCCCGATTTCGACGCTCAAGATAAGTTTTTCTTGTTTCATCGAATAAGGAAATAAACACCTTCCAACAAAGAATTAGGAAGTATTAAAACCATCCGACGAGCCTTCATCTCGTTGTTGAATTTAGTTACATATCGTGCATCAGTTTGCAATTTATGAAAACCCAAGTTTGTGGGTTGATATCAATATGTAATTTTACCTGGAGCAGTATTTATAAAATCTTCCCATGGAAGGAATTTACGGCTATATCCAACAGTTAACCGATCTACCATAACAAAATTCATGAATAAATCTACAGATTTATTTTGTCTAGGAAAGTCAGGTGTACAAATGTTTTGGATTCTTTAAAAGTCTCTTGGCATTTTGTGGAAGTCCCTCGACAGTTTTTGTAAATTACAGAAAGTCCTATATTATTCCTGGAGGTCCTAATAGATTATGTAAAACTTAACGCGTTCTTTAGTAATCCCATGGCATTTTAAAAATAAGCGAGCTATAGGCGAAAATCGTTGGGAGGTTTGGCAGTCTTTAAAATTTTGTAGCAGTTTTAAAAAGTTTGTGGCAATCTGTGGCATTCTGTGGAAGTCCAAGGAAGTCCGTATATTTGTGATTAACCCCTCCCTTTTCAATATCGGATGCATCCCAATTATTTTGAATCATGTAATTAAGTTAAACACTTCTAGGGAGTTCATGCCAAATCATTGAAATTATTTTGTTATTTGTCAGTATTATTTTTACATATTATATTCCATTTATTATCTTTAATTATTATGGTTTTATTGATTTGTATGTTATTTTCTTGCATTATTAAAAGTTTTAGTGTCAAGTCAGGTGTACTCTTCCTTCGGCCGAATCGAAGATAAACTGTTTTGTAAAGGTAGGTTTATTTTTGTACTTTATCGACGAATAACAGTGGCGCCCTTATCAATTCCGACTATCGAAGCGACATCCACAAAATTTAGAGTTTGAACAACCCCCGCCTGTTGCAGCGAAACTGACATTTTGTTTTGCTTTCGCGCGTTTTATTCCCGTAACAGATCTCCGTGAGCTAGAGGCAACCCGAATCTTCCCGATGAGTCGAGGAAGAAAGTACCCACTAATAGAAGATTATGTAATGGCAACCACAGGCGATAAAGCCAAATAGGCGTCACAGATGCGAGTGGCAAGAGAAGTGTGGTCAAGCTTTACCGACGCGACGCGACGGTACCAAGAAGGCATCGGAAAAGATGTTCCAAACCATGGATAATGGGGTGAATGAGGCGAAAACACTTAATAATCATATTCCATCGGCCATAGCGGTCTCGGCTAAATATGTACAAATGTTAGCAAGATACACTAACTTTAATGACGAAATGTCACAAAGAAATCCTTAACAAAGTAAAAGCTATAGAGATGGAGGTACTTAAACATGCAAACTGAGTTCCAACAGCAGGTTTAAACGAAAGAAGAAGATTAAGTCCATTCTAATCAAGAGAAATGTAAGAGGCTACCGGTGGACGTAAACACTCGAAAGGTAAAAGTAGAGGTAAATTCTCAACCTCAAGAACAGGATCAAGAAAGCCTCAAGAGAGACGCTCAAGAGGCCAGAGAGAAACGGACAAAGACATATTAAGCCATCCTGGTCAAGACTACACCAACAAAGAGTTACGCCGAGGTGACAAGAGACTTCAAGGCGGCAAGTGCGATTAAGACAGTGCGAAAGACCAAGGAAGGCAACGTCCAAATAGAAATGGAAGGACAAAACACGAAAGTGTCTCATTTGGAACTCCAACTACGAGGTAGGGTTGGAGAACTGAGAGACCTTACCGAAATGGACAACAACACTATTAAGGATATATGTAGACACCATAGCCAACGAAGATAAAGTCGGGATGGACATTGCAAAAATTTTAATTTAAACTTTTTTGTTAAAAACGTGTCTTCCATCAGTATCGAAGACCTTTGCATGGGTCATGGGGATACCATGTGTAAGTGGCCATATTAGGCTCGCCATTATTTTCCAACAATTTTTATTTTTTAATTCATAGTCAGCGACCTCAAATATACCTGCTTACCAATTTTGGTTGAAATCGCGAATGTTTTCGAAAAACATCGGCCTTATCGGCTCTACCTTTTTCTTTATAGAAGTTTTGACTTTGGACTGGAATCAGCAAACTCAAATATCCCTGGACACAAATTTTAGTGAAAATATAGAATCGTTTAGGTTTATAAGGGCCATATTGGACCCGGCAGATTATTTAGCAATTCTAAGTTTGGATCAACACTCGCAGATTTGCTAATTTCAGTTGAGGCGACCGCAAATAAATGGTAAACAATAACTTTTCAAACCAGAGAGATAGCTGTATAGAAACCCAGAAACTGCGGCCATCCAAGTACTACCTTCTTTGGTTTAATGGTGGCAATCATGAACATAGAGGTACACCGACGAATTCACGTGCCCTCCGAAGCATAGCGAAGGTCAACGAAAATTGAACCTCGTATGAGCAATTGATCGCGATAACTTTTTGAAACAAAATCACGCTTTAAGGTTTTGCCAGCTTTGCGTGATTCGGTCCTACCGTGAATCGTCGGTAGAGTTATGTTGAAGTGAATTCAACTTACCATCCGCTTGATTAAAACATAACTGCCGAAATTCCATGGTACGCTTTTAAATGACCACACTTTGATTTATCAATATTTCTAGTTATTTGAAAAAAATGATAGTGACGGGTGCTTGTGAAGAACAATTTTTAGTTATTTTGGTTTTATTTATAAAATTCATAAACGTACAGTAGCTTTTGGTTGCGCGAAATGTTATATTAGACCAGCTGGCACAGGCGGCCTATCGGCCGTCCTAAGCCATTCAGTTTTTCAATGATTTGGAATGATTCAAAAATTTTGGATTGATTGGTAACAAATAAAAATTAACCAATGAAAAGTTGTGTAAGGAATGGCATCTTGAAATACAGTCATGTATTCACAAATTATATAGTAATAGACATTTTATTTTCCTGGTTCAAACTCATATTTAGAGTCTCTCCTTAAATAGGAAATTGAGCTCGTTGATTGGTGCATTGTAAGCTACAACAATCACTGAGTTTTTGATTAATAATTGAGGACTTTTAGCTTTATATTATTTCCGTAAAATACAGATTTTGTTTACTATAAATTGTATAATATATTATCTAACAGCACCAGTGCGGAAAAGAAAAATAAATTTTTCCTAACTCGATTGGATATTGAAAAGTAAAACATTTTCAAACACTAATAGAAAAACGTTAAATTATTTTAGATGATTTATTTTTATTATGATTATTGTAAACAATTTCACCAAGTATGGCTTTCAAGTGGGTTTGAATTTGTTATCACAAATTTATCTTATTTTTATAACATCGCCAGGATGTGTTTATAAATATTCTCAAATTTTAGCAATAACGTTAAATCCACTCTTGTGAACATAAGCTGGTCCTTATTCTTTTATTAAAGAAATTCGCTGTTTTTTAATACGAAAATATGTTTGATTTTTATTTGTAATACACAGCGACCAATTAAATTCAGATTATAGCCATAAATTACCTTTTGCAAAAATGTTTTTCTTTTCGAGAACCCTCGAAAAGTTAAAAATATAAAGATAAATTTTAAAGGCGTTATTTAATTTGGGATGAACTCCGCTGAACTCCTTAAAATATATGCAATTTATTAGTCCAAGCAATTAACATTTTTAGCTTGCAAAAATGCGGGAATTAAAATTTTATAGATCCAAATTTATCCGGGATCCGGGATTTTCTGTTTTTCCAGCGTGGTTTTTAGCCTGTAACTCGCTTAGTTTAATTTTTTGAGAAAATTATCATCAGATCACAATTGAAGAACAGAAAATTATCTACACAAGAAATGTTACAGAATTCATTTCAGACGAGGAAGATAACATTTAAAAACATTTGTTCAAAATACGAATTATTCAAAATATTGAACAAAAGCATTTCGCCTTTCTGTATTCTGCATTGGTTTTTATTTTAGGAATATTATTTTGTGTTTAGACAAATTTTTAAAACACTATTTTGTAGAGAATGTAATGCTCTTCAAGTTTTATCTGAAGAAAATTTTCCGTGAAACTAAAATCAAGTGAGTTATACGCAAAAAACTACGTTAGAGAGGCTAAAATCCCATTAGGGAAGAAACCGACACGATTTTATAGTAATTTTAGAGATTAAAATAAATAGCACGGTTATTTTCCCAGATATTTTTTCCATTCTCGAGTTATCAAAAGGTCTGTGATCTCTTTTTTTACCTAATTTATTTAATTAGTTCTAGGAGCACATTTGGTTTTTACATTTTAGGTAGCTTGCTGAGCTGCCCTTCGATGAGCCTTATTTTAATGTTATGATGGCAAATATGAAAACACGCAGTCGGTCAAGAAGTTTTATAGTGTACCCGGAATCGAACCGGGGACCTTCCATTAGTAGTTGATCTGGGTATCATTCACACCATGGCCGTCGTCGTGGTCGTTGTAATGAGAAAGTATTCTATAAAAGTAAGTCATTTTTTATTCTTAATATTTTTTTAAGTATTTTTACGCCCCTTATCTGGACGGGCCATGGTTCCAACTGATCCTCTCCCCTTTGTAGGGCCCTGGATTTAAGCTAAGATTAACAGTTGACAGTTGACAGGGGGATAATAAAGAAAAAGATTAAAATTTGTAGCAATTTTAGCGAAATTAATAGATTTTTTTTAATTCATAAGGAGAGACTCATAAGAGGGACATGGAGTACCCTCAGGTAAAAATGTTCTTAGCAATGCAAGAATTTATAAAAAATATTTAAACTTTTTTTTAACTAACCAGAGAAATTTAAATACCTGGGGGGTATGGAATACCCCTCAGACCCCCCGGTCAAGCATGATATGAATAATGAAGAACAAATTAGTTGCATTTTGTTCTCATGGGATAATGTTTTTAAAGTAACTAGAGAAACTTTTACTCCTGGGGGTATTCCGTACGCCCCAGGCACGTAACATATGCCTGTTTTTGTGAGGACTATTGATGGCATTAATAATACAAAATTGAAAAAATCGGATTCGTTTACTATTATTACCAAATATTTTTGATTTCTTATATCCTTGAATTGCCCTTGAAAATTTGGTTTAGGTCAAGAACTGTGAACTCCAACGAGAGCTATCACAAAATAAGTAAGCGGTGGGTCGAGGGTCGAGGGGGGGGGGGGTAATAATCCCATGTGTGCAGTTATCTTTGGCAAAGTAAATAAAATCATTGTTCTATGGGAACAAAAACAAAATGTTTTTTTTTAATTCCTGCATAATTAAAGCAAGCAAGAGTGTTTACATAAGCAATCGCAAGAAACCAGACCGGGGGGTCTGGGGGGTATGGAATACCCCCCAGGTAATTAATTCTCTCGCGATATACCGAAAATAACCAGTTATAAATATTCAAGATTTAAATAAGTTTCAGATTTTATTTTGATTTCATCTCTAAAATTAGAAAATCGATTGGTAATTTCAGTTGCGAATAATTTTCCCATGTAACTCCGAATCTATTCCAATATTCTATTGCATCAATTATTGATTCCGTAACCTTCAGATCCCTACTTTAGTTTAGAAGTACTACGATATTATTTTTTAGAATGAAATTTATATTATTCAAAAACATTATTTTTAAGAAATTTCTTTGTTTGCTCGATATTAATTATAATTATGTTGTACCTTGAAGATATTCGTTTGAAATTTATCGTTTCGTTTAATTAATTTTCATTTTTATTTTTTAACAAAATTTGTTCTAATTTTAAATTTTAATGAAACCCTGATCAAGGTTTAATGAAACCGAAACATCAATACTAATTATTTAATTCAATAATAATTCAAATTTAATTATTTAAAAATTAATTATAGTCTTTTTGAAAACTAGTTAGGTTTTCAAACGTATTGTGGTGTGGTTCGGATTCCACGTTAACCTATAGGTTTTTGTTCGCTTTTAACAAGTAAATAATAACTATTGATTTCGGTTTGACGGGTTTGCCCCGATTGTAACAGTGGTTTATATTTATGTAAAATATGATAAACAAAGAATAATTAGTTAATATGCTGAGTACGTATGTGAATTCAGAGACAATAGCAATGTTACAGATTTCAACAAAAATTATTTTGCTAATAACGTATTTCAGTGAAGTTTTGATGAAAAGTTTGATGATTATAACTTTCAAAATATTTCGTGCCCATGTTATAACAACTTTTGCTAACTGTTACTTACAGAAATTGCCAATTTGATTATTTATTAAATTTATAATAATACTTATTAATGTGAATTCCTCAAATATTCAGTGTTTATCATTAAAGGTAGGTAACTTATCCCACGTGCGGGGTAGGATGGGCACACTTGAAATGGCGGAGTAAAATATTTTTTGTAAGTTTTGTAAAATATAGCCAAAGGTTCATACGTTCTAACTGCAAAATTCATCTTAAAAATATTAGAGCTGGTCTTTTCTACTGTACTAATCACCTGAATGCATGATGATGTAAAAAATCAATATTTGGGGTAATAAGCCACACACGAAATAACTTTACAAGCTAAAGCATAAAAGCTCGTAAATATCGAGACTCCTGAGTAACGCACACACGTGAATCATTTATTATTAGGAAAGTTTATACTCCTTTGTATTCAAAGTGCGAATAACTTGACATCCTTTTAAGGGTGAATCGTAAAAGTGAAAAAAGTTGCTAGGTACGCTTGTTTAATAAAATAGTTTTAATAAGTTTGACGTGTAGTAAAGCAAGTTTTAAACGTTAACTGCCAATATAAAGAAATTACTTAAAAGTGTGGTAACCAGAAAGTACAATGAAAAGCTTTTAGACGCGCATTACATATTTTAATGTTAATTTTCCAGCATTACATGTAACTCAAGTATAAAACTTCGAAAGTGCCTTGAATGCATACGCTAAAAGCCCCTTTATATTTGGCTACATATTGTCACACAAACCAAATGTAATTCTGCACACGTTTTTCTCCCTTTTCAGCACCTCCAAACACTGCCTATGGTTCGTGTGAAATGCTGTCGAGCGAAACATTCCTATACATGCACCATAATGTACAAAACATGAATTCTCCATCAGGAAACACAGTGTGGTCAATACAAGCAATTCAATGCCCAAATTCTGACATCAATGCCCTGGAAAAGGTAATCTTTCCACGATCTATTAATTAATATGACGAAAATGTCGCACGATCGATTTCATTTCCTATTTTGTGTTAGCAAAATTGCATGTTTTTCTCCAGGGCTTTTTTTACATTTTAAAAAATTAATTACGTTAAAAACACGTTTGTCACATTTATATCAATTAAGTACTTTTATTGTGAAACAGAGTGTTGTAATTTTGTACGTGTGCAAGAGGAGACGTTAAATTAAGTTTTTAACAAGATTTTGCCTTTCCGGTTTTGTTTACTTACTTTTTACGAACAACTGTTTTATTAAAACTTAATTAACCTTCACAATTAGAACGTACACAGCCCTAATGTAATTTTTTTCCGAAAAAATGGAAGTTGCGGTAAGCAAAATGGGAAATGAAACGCGAATTAAACTTTGCGGAATCCATAAAACTACTTTAAATTGGTTGAAAGTAGGTAAACAATTGTTGGTTGTTAACAATGTTAAGTAACGTGAAGCTTTCAGCACGGTGTCATTTCCAGGCACAAAGTTTCACGCAAGCACTCAAGGGTTAAACCCCAGTCCCCGATAAACTCTTTAGCTGGTTTGATTTTAACACCCACAACTACTAACAATGATTTCTATTAAAATATTTAGCCGAGCGAACACGGATTTATCTTATTACCAGAAGTGGCTGTTACATCACCATAACTTTGTAGTTTAAAATGTCTATGTTAAACTTCTAACATGATTTGATGTTTTTATACCAGAATTTTTGATTTATAATGGGGTATTCGACACAAAATATGGTGTTGTGTATTACATCACGAATTTTCTATACTTATGATTTTCTTTGTCATGTGACATGATAGGATTGTTTAGGCAACTCATTTCCATGTGGTTGTTCTCCTTCCCCTTACGTTCGTCGGGACCAATTTTTTCGCTTAAACCTGAAGTCGAACCGGGAAACCCTAAGTTAACAGTTGATCGTGCTAAATATCAGGCCATCAAATACAGTAGTTTGAATTACATGGTGTAAATTATGTTTATGCCTCGGTCGAACTTTGCACAATTTTTCTACTCAACAACATAAAATATTTTGCTGGTTTTTTATTAGAACTAAATCAAACATTTATTTGTTGAGTTATAAATTTCCGTCAGTTTTCACTGGAACCACTGCTAAAACCATACCAGAGTTGAAAAAATTATATATAACGAATTTTGTAGGTAATTGAATTTCATAGACACAAGTCTCGGATAACAACTAAAAAGTCAAAATCTGTGACTTAGAATTGCCCCAACGTCCAAGGCTTTGAAGATAATAATATGATGCCCGGAACATTCTTGTAGGAAATTAAACTTCCTACAAAATTCTGTTTCATATTGTTTGGTTTTAGCATCGTTTTCAGTGAAAGCTCGCGGAAATTTATAACTTAACCCATAAATCAATAAAGACGGTCATCAGCTTAAGCGATTAAGTGCATTGCAGTTAATGCTGAACACCTGATTCGACTTCGGGCTCACACTAAAACCTTATATTGACCGTCTCTCCTAGGAGGACAATGAAAAACCACCGAGGTGTAATCTGCATAGTGCAGCCTCTCTGGAGAAAAAGTGTATACACTTCCCGCGGTTCAAAGCCCACAAAGTCCACGAAATTATGTTGTTGATGAGAACAAATGTGCAAATTGCTAAATTTTAGCGTTAAGGGTGGCATTTAAACATTAGGGGTCGTCCATAAAAGACGTCCGTAATTTTGACCGACTTTTGAACACCCCCTCCCTCCCTTGTCACAGTTGGTAACAATCTTCGGACCCCTCCCCCAAGAACGTACTCAAATCAAAGACACCCCCTTATTTGCCTAAATTTGTCATTTGGAATTTAAGGGGTAAATAAAGTTTTTTACAAAAAATTACAGAAAAACATATTCAAACACAATTTTCTTAGAAATCCCAAAAATGGTATTTTTATGCGGACGTCACATTTGTATAACCCCCTCCTCCCAGGCGTGGAAGACCCCTTATTCACGCCGTGACCTGCGATTAGCCTCAATGGCATCACGTGCTATGTAAATGATTTTATTTAATTATAATTTCGTCAATTAGGAAAAAAGTCGACTGCCGATTTTAAATTTTTTTAAAGAGTTTCCAGAACACTCCGATACCAACTTATGGCAAATTTCAGTTCGAAAAATTTTCTCCTGTTTCGATGTTACAAACTGTTTTCCGAAGCGAAACTGAAGTTTTTCCCCACGTAGTGACTGGACTATTGAGTGAATACATTTTTTGCAAAAATTAGGGTTTGATTAGGGTTCTCCTCATTAAGGACTTATTCAATAGATACAGCTTTTGTATGAGGCATCTAGGCCGAGTCGTGAAACCCTGAAAAGAAGCAGAAAGAGCAGTTGCATGATTATTCGCAAAATGGAAGTCTAACCACTTCGAAATTTTTGGAAGAAATTATTGTTCGTTTAAATTTCTCTGCTTGTAACCAATAAGAACATTTATATTTTACTTTCCGTAGTAGACCGCTAAATAGCAATGGCGTTTTCGATGAGAAATATGATTTATTGTCTTTTCTTTCCATAAAATTTGAATAATTATTATTAAAAATTATTGTTAGAAATTTTATATTTATGTTGGCACTATGTTTTCACGGTGGGAAGTAGCTTTCTGTGTCTTACTGAGGTAGGCACGCTAAGATTTGTAGAAGAAGTTGTTTGTTGACCCTTGTTGGGGCAGGCACGCTAAAATTGTTAGAAGGAGTTGCTTGTTGACCCATGTTGGGGTAGGTACGCTAACATTAGTAAAAATTGGGGTTTTGAGCCTTGCTGAGGCAGGCACTCAGGCGGTAAAAATTTTGCTATTTGAGCCTTGTTGAAGCAGGCATATTTTAAAATTTATATGTGAGTGTGTAAATTAAAGGATTCAATTTTTTTTAAGTGTTTAAATCAGAAGTTGGAGGGTTGTTTTAGCATTTGAATGATAAAAATATTGTGTTTAAAAAGTGGGGTAGTGCATATTTGTGTGACGTACAAAATATAGGAGATGGTTACAATAAGAACCATATAAATTTAAAGAAATAACGTTTAAAACTATAAAATTATAATTGGAAACTTAAAAAATTAAGAGAAAAACACAACAGCATATAAATTTGTATAGTATGATTGTAGGGCTCAGCCTGTCCTGGAAATTTTTTAACCTGCTTTGAGCAAGGCTTGATTTTTCCATTTTGTGCTTTTGTACCTTTGAAATGGATTCATTTTTCATAAAAAATTCATAAGACTTAAATTTTCTATCAGAAAAGGGGCTTCGATTTTATTTGAAACTAGTAGGCCTTGGTTGTGCGGCCTAAAGGCCGCACTGAGGGAATTGCGATATTTCTCTTTCTATATTAATATATTGATTTTGTCACGTCTCTCCTATAATTAAATTTTACACGACAGATAGCGCTTTATTTATTTACAAAATGATCTATTGATTAAAATTCACACGACAAATGGCGCGACATTCGTTGCTGTCTTGTTATGCTTCTATGATATTAAACCAATGAGATGCGTTTCTGAGCGTTACAGCGTATTTATTTATATGTAGTTGTTTCGTTTATAAGGTACAAAGTGAAAAAAATAAAATTAGCAATATTTTTAACATTATTCTTATTTAATTTAAGCAATAACTCGATAACCGTTGTAATAAGTACTGAACTATTAACACTAGAAAATCGATGTTATGGCCATTTGAAGGTAGAAATTAAAATTTTTTTTAGAAAACTACCTGCATTGGTCGCTGGCAGACCTTAAATGCAATTTAAATTTTTTTTATTCTTCAAGTGCCGTGCCTGATTCCAGGCGTTGGCGACCTTTCTCTTATGTATTTAAATTTTATGTAAGAACAAACATTTATGAATTTTATATACATAAATTGGAAAATTTCAGTCTATGTACTTGCAATATTTTCAACCTGTCCTGATTTCACAGTCTGGCTACGGCCCTATCAAGAGTTATTTATCTGGAACTTCAGCTATATCCCAAACTGAAATTATGTAAAACAATTTGTAAAAAATATAAACAACATCGACTAATAGTGGATTAATTATTCGATTAACTATTTTTCTCAAACAGTACCTCTAGAATTTAAAACTACCGGATTATTATTCTGAATCAAATCATATTTGTATACATATCCACTTATTTCTTAATAAAAAATTAAATTATCCACGTAAACGAGAGTATGGACTTCAATCACACCGGATTGATATACTAATCTACGTTTTCGTTGAAATCGAGAGCGGTAAATGCAAATTAACGTATCTCATTGAACGACAAGGTAGAACTGGAATGGAAAGGGCAGTATTTTGGCGTTCAATACGTCTGTGTTAGTACACAATTTCAAACGGCTCCGTCTCGACGGAATATAAACTGAAAGATGCAAACCTTATCACAATCCAGATGATGTAATATAGGGAATTACAGGTTGAAATTTTACTTTGTAGTACAATAAATTAATAATAAAATAAATGAGAATTGAAATTTACTAAAGCAGACTGAAAATAAATGAGAATTTCCGGTTACTTGTCGTTTTCCTCTTGACAGAACGTCGTGACCCATTTTTTAAAAGAGATTTCTTAGAAGATTACATCGTTTATGTGTTTAAATTTTTTTTGAGTTTGACTGCTAATGATGAGAGGCTTGTTTCGATTTCACGTGAAATAAGAACTTCGCTATTTTAGGAAAGGAAACGCCAAATAGGTTGATTGGCTATAAAAAAGCTTTGGAGACGTATTGGAAACGGATGTACCCTTAAAACTGAAGGCCAAACTTCATAATGAATGTTTCCTACTACTAAAAACTTATGGAGCCGAGACTTGGGTTTTCATAACCTCCATCCTAAATAAGGTAAGAGTCAATCAGGGAGCCAAGGAGAAAAAAATATTGGGCATAGCACTGAAGGACATGAAGGGGAACACCTGGATAAGAGAAAGAATGTCTGTTCAGAATGGGATCCATATAATAGCTTCATTAAAATGGAGTTGGACAGATCGCGTGGCAAGAGCTCAAGATCGTTGCAGCGGAAAAATATTGAAATGGCGCCTATGGAAAGATGCAAGATCGGTAACGTTTCAGGAAAGGTGGAACGACGACCTGAAGAGGGCAATGAGACTGAACTAGGTTAAAGTTGCGCAAGATATAGAAATATGTGGAAATATTTTGGGGAGATTCACATCAAAACGATGGAAGAAGAAGAATGCCAAATCACATAGCTACAATTTGTCCACCAATGCCTTCTTAAAATGAAGTTTATTCCACTGCCAGTGATTTTGAACCAATGTAAAACAGTAGGTTCCTTATTTATATGACGACGTTTCGAATGAAGAAATGATATCCTACGCCAGGGAGACCAAACTTGAAAGATGACTGCGAGTTACTGTGGGTTCATATCTCTCTATTACCGAATACTCCCGGTTAATGTGAAAAATGTATATTTTTCCACTGCCTTATTTTTTTCGTCTAGCCTGAAACCAAATATTTTCAACATATACCCGGTATAGCAAATTTATTGTTCAACTACTACCGATTTATTGATATTTTCAAACCATGTACTGGCGAATACTGTTATTATCCGAAGGTAATTTCTAGAATTTTAATGCTAAAAATTGTTTGTTTTGTAAAATATTTCCGAGTGTACGACTTCTAAATACTGCACAAATTGCAGATTGTTTACTAATAACTGAAATTTACTGTTGCTCCACTTTTGCTGTTGCCCACTTACTGCTCAATACTCTTGCTAAACACAGCTTGCTACCGGGCTGTGAGACTTCAAATAACATTGAATTGCAAATTATATATTATTACATATGTGTGTAGACTAAAATTACATAATATTAGCAGTTACTTTAGTAGATTTTAATTTGAAATTATTTTAATATATTAATATTATTGTTCGTTTGACTTTGTTGTAATATTTAGTCTTTTATGTGATAAAACCAGAAAGAGGTAAAACATGTAACTGACATCATCCTGCATGTTATGGTAATTATAGTTTTTTATAGTACATTATTTTACATGGGAGTAAAATGATGGAATTTTTGCTGTTCATTTACTGATCGTAGAAGTTCCGTGCAATTCAAATTAATTGCCTCGTCAGTGCAATTGGTTTAGCACGTACATTCACAGCTAGTAATCCTAGATTCCAACCCAGATCGACGATCATAATTTGCAGCGCATCATCACACTAAACTTTTTTTTATATCTTACTCATCAATCATACTTTCGTTATTGTTTGCAGACGGTAAATTATTGCAAATTTATCATGAAGTATTATTAAATAATGCAACTTAATGTTCATTTATTATTAATTACCTCCTGCACTTGCAGGAAATTTATTGCCACTTACTGTCGATTTACTATCAAATTCAATTCATTAATTCAAAATTTTGCATAATTATTCGTTAGACTGTCTGATATTTGTACCGAATGCAAAGTTGTATTTTACAACACTTTGTATGTCGAGGTGAAACCAAAAGTAGGATTGCTAGCGTCACTTTCGATTTGACAGTTTACTTCCAACACAAGTTTTGTGTTTGAAAGTCACGTTTTCAGTTTTATTTTGTGTTCTAATAAACTGCGAATAAAGGTTGGACGTTTCACGATTTATTCGGGTTTGAAATAAACTCTAACTGGTAATTTACAGGTATTTATGATCCATTTTATTTTCTGAACTTATCTTGAGCTTTTCACCACACAGCTTTGCTTCGTTATCGTTTTATAGTTTGATATGGAATCCTTTGAATGTTCTGTAAAGTTTTGCGAAGAAATCTAATCAGCGGAGTGCTCGATTTACATATTTTAGTGCCAAATGGAATTTTCAATCAACAGCATTATTACACGATTTTTTGGGCAACTTTCATTTACTTGTTTTGGATTGTTTATTTCGCTCTCGAATACTCATCTGATCATCTTTGATTGGTTTGGATTTTAAATTACTTTAATTTTAATCACTAACAGTTTGCTTTATGGGATGTCAAGTGTCGCAGGCAACTGACCTCAGTATTTTATGTACTTAACAAATTTATTTTTGTAATATTATTAATTTCACAATGTAACAGAAGTGCAGAGATCTCCTGTGGATTGCAGTAATCAATCGAAGCTTTGCTGTTAGCATGTGAGTAAATTAATTGAATAACGACGGCAACGTAACTTTAATGCAAAGAACACGAACATAGTTTGCTAAGCGGCTAACACTTAGATGGGTGACCGAATTACAATCGATTTAAGAACACCACAGCTCGCTACTCACGTAGTAGCGAATCCCTTCCCTAAAATTTGGTAATGATGAAAATGTATGTGACAGAGGAGGTTTATATCTGTGTAGTGTGCCAAATGGCATCAGGCCTGCGTTACATAATTATTACCATTCGTTTAACACTTTGAATGTTTATTTAAAGTTGTGGTTTTATTTTGTTTTGTTCTTTGCCTTAAATTTTAAAACCAAAGTTGGTGATATTAACGATTCAAGGTGGCGTTTCCGGTTCCAATTCTGAAAATAGTCAACTTTTGGTTTGTTCTGTGTTTTAAACTGTAAATTAATGTTGTTTCCTGGCTTTCTTTGTTTTAGTTTTATTAAGAGTTATTATAATATAGTAATATGCATTCCCGTTGGTGAAGCATCCCAAAGGCGTGGGGCTCGATAAAAATAATCAAAATAAAGAAAAGAAAATTGAACCTACCATAAACCTGAGATAACGTTTAAAAATGTCCGATAAAAAAACAAATTGCGGCAAGACATGAAAAATCGGAGCAAAAAAACACAGGAATACAAACTAGATGAGGTTGAAAATTTACCATCACCGCCATTTGCAAGTACTAGAAGAGTAAAATTCATGGAGGTTATAGTAAATTTAAACAAAAAATTGGACGAAAATAAACAAGAAATGAACTTAAGATTGTGAAACACAGGAAATATTTCGGTTATGCATCGATAATCTGGGTATGGCCATGGAAGAGTTAAGGATGCAAGCAACAACAGGAGAGTCTTTGAACACAAGCGTAGAATCGTTAAAAGAAGAATTTGACAGAAAATGATGCGAAGTCTCTTGCAGATTCGAACAAACCTTGAACCAAAGTATGAGTCAAAGTTTACTTGGGGATGGAGGAGTACAAGCACAACAGAAGTTGGAAGAAAATAATAATAACCAAGTGAAAGAAGTCATTGAAATGGACAATACAATTAATAGACGTAAGAGGAAAATTTACCACCAGTATAAAAACGGAAGGAAAACTAAAGATGGAAATTATATTAGAATAACTGGAAAAATTTTAAATTGAAAGGTTCTCAGAAAAAGAAGAAGGAAATGGAACGTGAATATTTCCTAAAATGAAAAATTTGACTTCAAGAAGGGATTTAAAAACGAATATTTGAAACAGCAGAGAATGAGATGAAAATTGATTTCATGAAGACGAAAATTAAAATTGGAAAACGGAGAAACAATATAAAAAGTTGCGAATTAAAAAAGATTTATTCACAAAAAAAAAGTTAGGATAGAGCTGGAGGAGTGGACAACTTGCTTTCCACATAGGGTCAAATTGATTGTACGAGAAAAGTGATTGCTTATTTCTCATGGAAGAGAAGTACAAATGAGAGGGATGTAATAAGTACTCAACCATGGAAGCCCTCAACTATTGGAATTTGGTTTGGATAAAATTAAATACTTTGCACTGCACATTTGACTGAATGATTTGATAAACGATGGTATTAACAAAATAATGCGAATTTTTAAAGAAAAATTGAAGCAGTTTGATTTAAATTAGTTAAATTTTGTAAATAATTATGATAAGTTTTAAATAATGTGAAATTTGAAATTGGTTCAATGATTTTGTAAATAATTTATTTAAAGCAGAAATTTGAAAACATTTTTTTGGAAGATTTGAGAATTGGAATTTCTTTCATAAAATTAAGGATAGGGTTTGTTATTGTGATGAGATGGTGAACCAGAAATTGAAGGGCCTAGTGGAAAAAGTAGTTAAGTCACTTTTTTTCAATTTGCGGCATTTATTCTCTACAAATTAGTATAAAAATCAACAAATTGAAAAAAAAGTGACTTAACTACTTTTTCCACTAGGCCCTTCAATTGTAAAGGGTTAGGAAAACAAGGAATTGGCCGATTTTCGCAGATAAATCTTGAAGGATTTAAAATGCACAAATGTAGAGTGGGTAACTGCCGTGTTTTTTCTATCAAGATTTGATGTTTAGCGAATATGAATGATTATTGTTAGGGAAATTCATTTTAAGTTGACACAATGTTCTTCGAATTGCAAAGAAGTGTGTTGTTGGCCATTTCCGGCGTAGACACGCCAAAAATTTGTTACTTTTGAAGCTTCATTTTGTGAGGAATGTATGCAAAAATTTGTAAAGAACTTTTTTTTTATGAAGAAGTTATGATAACCTGTCAATTTTAACGGTTATCAGACAGTTACTACCTTACTGTAACCTGCGCTAATTATAACATGGCATTTGAAGAATAATGGAGAAGGATACATTTGCTAACAAATATTGCACGCCTTGAGTTACAACAACACGCGAACCCCTGAATTTCAAAACATGGTTTTGTAAATATACGAACAAAATGATTAATCCTTTCATGGCCTGAAAACTGCAGTTAGTTTTTGAGTAGATAATTGACTTTTAAGTTATAAATTGAACGCAAAATGCAAGTTTCAAACTTCGGCTTGATTTAATCGTAAATAATGTGGCAAAAACTAATATTAATCATATCTGCATTTTTAGTTTAACCTAAAAAATGCACAAAAACACTATTCGGAAAATAGAAAGCCCAAATTTCACAAGTAAATTACACTCTAAACTATAATTCACAAACGTTTTCGTGTTTTGGGTTTTGGATTTATGAAAAAAATCGGAAGACAATGGCAAACGCCCGAAGATATTAAACCTTTATGCATATTAAACCTTTCCAAAATAAAACTTATTTTTAGATGGTTCGGGGTCCACGTTGAATAATACGTTAGCTATGTGTGTGATAAAACTACAAATGCAAAAATACATATATGTACATATGTGGGAAGGTTGCCAATGTCAGGGACACCTGATAAGGGATATGAAAGAAGATACACCGTAAAGCGAGAAGCCTTATGATCCTTTTCCATGTTCGTCTACACGTCCACACAATTCAAAAATTCCTTGTGAAACTTTATGTATAAAATAACATCTAGTACATTATTGGCAAGATTGTGCAGCCTAAAGGCCGCACTGGGGAAGATAGGTTTAAGCCATAATGATATATTTATATTGTCATGCCATGTACCTTAAGCAAAAATGTTCAAAGTGTTTTTTCTGTCTGATCTGATCTTAGTCATAGTACATAAATAAAATGATCACTTAAATTTCAGCTCTGTAGGTAGCGGAGTTGGAGAGATATCGCGATGAAAGAAGGATTGCACGAATAAACGTTACGTATTCAGACGATTACTGTAATGGAATAAATACCAACTGCAAAAGTAATTAGTGCATATCTGTTTGTTATTTTATAACTAGCTAACCAAAAGGGTAGCTGTAAAGAAGCCTTGTAAGACAACAACATATGACATACAAAATAATCTAAGAGTTACCGCTTTCTCGACGCTGGATGTAAAGACTAGCGACCTTTAACAACCCTGAAAGCCTTTGAAATAAGGAATAGCAACTAAACCGAAAAAATGGCTCAAACTTGCAAAAAATTCAGGAAAGCTAAAATTTAGTGGACAAGTATTTGAGTATCTGAATAACCCCCCCAAACACCTGTCGGTTATTCCGTCGAAAGGGTATTTTAGTTCCTGCAACTGGGTTCTTGGTCTATAACTCCTTTCTTTCCATTTTCAGAGGAAATTATTAGCAAATCAAAATTGAAGGTCCCAAAATTCTCCACAGAATAAAAAATAGTTCGGCTTCTCATTACATAAATAATAAACTTGCAGATAGGATAGGAAAGACCAGACATTCTGTTCAACCTGACACGTTGTAACCCAAATTGTTTCTTATACTACAGATTTTAAATCAAATTGTGAGCACGTCTGCACTGCTTTGTATATTGATCCGAAAAAACGTGTCATACAAAATACTGGGCTAAATTGATCCACGTCTCTTTCATCCTTAAGAGCTCCAAAGCCGGTAGCATCATGTGGATAGGGAGGGCATTCAATGTCCCCTCCCCCACATTTGCAGCAGGTCAGTAGGTAATCAAAGTTCAAGTACAACACCGCGCCGCGCAGTAAGACAGGACGTACTGTTTTACGTGGAATCTGAACCACGGAAGAGAAAGCTTTCCGCTGTTCTTTTACGATAGCGTTTGGTTTGGTCCGGCTTACGTCGTGCTATGAATTTTGTTGCCGTGTGGTTGCAAAACGTTATAGGACTGTGTCGGCCCTAGCCGCGGGTATTTAGGCAGGTATCGATCCAATGGATCTGGAACTGTTGCGACTACTGTCATGGCGTGAACTTTAAGTACAGGGCGGATATTAAAAGAAGAACGAATGGGTTTATACTCTCCGAATGGCAACGAATGTGGGAAAAAGATTACACGCCAGTTATTCCACGCTTGGAAAAGAAGATGGAAGGGGGTAACTTCTTCAGCTTGCCCAACTCCTCACCGGGCATGGCAAGTTTGGCTGACTATGTCCGGAATGTGGAGTGCAAATTATACAGGGAAGAACATGAAGAGGTGGCAGCTTATCATGGCATCGACCTCCCTGCACGCTTCGACCAACTGTATAAGGAAACACCGACTGACCTTAAGAGTAGGTTTCCGGTAATAAAAACGGTGGCAATACGGGGCCAAAACGTGGATGAACAATCCGACGTTAGCCTATTAGCTAACCAAGAATAAAAAATATCAAAACCATGGTTGTATTAAAAACCTGTGAAACATCAAGGACACCAGACAAACAAGAAATCAAAAAGAAAATAAGTATAGTGAAACCTACCCGGATTCCCAGGGAGCAAATTAAGGACAAAAAAGAAGAAAAAATAAAAATTAAAGCTGATAATATGGTTTAAATAACGACACGAAAGCCGGGCAAGAATATGGTTTTAAATCCATACAAAAATATTATTAATATATTTTAGACACCCTGAATTATACCCGATGAAATTAAGTAGAAACTTTGTTTTGTAAAAACCGATTATCCCCTAATTTGCGGATTCAGTTTGTAAATGTTTTGTTTTATTTTATTACATAATTAAAGAATTTTCATCGCCGTTCGTTTAGGGATTGGATTTCTCGATATTCACATGTGTTTTCACCCCGATATCCTAAGAGACCAACTTCCTCGTCTTCATTCGAAAAGCCACCCGGCGCAGAAGAAAAGAAAAGTGGTAAAAGACCGGTAACTCTGTCACGGGTACAAAAATCTTAATTAAGTATCTCTAATTCTAAACACACTTGTGGATCAACCCACGTAGTATTATAAAAAAAAAGTAATTAAAAAATATGTACATGACAGAGTTAATTTAAATTAACCAAAGAAGAAAATGTCAAATAAAAAATAAACGAAAGTAAAATGAATAAAAAACGCAATTAAAAACTTTAAAACCATGTCACATTTTGAATTTATAAAATGGCTACTAAAAATTGCGAAAATGCGATACGCCTCTGATCAAGTCAATGAATAATTAAATTATCCGATATTTTCACATTTTGATTCGATTATTTTAGTTAATTTTGCGTGTTCGTGTTTCAAAATCAAAATTTATAAAAACCTAGATATTTAATCACACTTTTCCCCACACACACGTATTAAATATTAATTTTAACGAATTGCGTTTATAACGTGAACTGAATGATTTGTGTTATTAATTTCATTTTTTCTATAAAATGAAAAATGATTAAAGCTCAAAAGAAAATTGTTGTTTCTATTCCAACTGTCATAAATAATTTTTTTCCAATACTCTCTTTCAATAAAAATGTGAATCAAGTTAATGTCATCGAATTTTTCAGTTTCGACGGGTCATGAAAATTAATTAGATCTGAAATATACTTAATTTTTTCCATGCCATATCATCGATAATAGAAAAGAATTTTTTTATGGGACCCTCGTAGTGCATTGAAAATAAAATTTTATGTCGACTCGAGAGATAAATAAATTTTTTCCGGCTCCCCAGAGGGCTAATTTTATGCAAATAAACTTTTTAATTCTCTTAAATTAAGTAAAAAAGATTGTAAAATAATTTAATCAAAAATTACATAAGATTTTCCTCAAGTTTTTTTGTGCTGATGGACGTACCATGCATAATATTATCACTAATGGGATATAAATGACATGTCGTAAAAACACCCAAAAGTGACGCTTTTCCACTTGAATGCTAAAAGCCTGACCGTTATATTAGCTTTTCAGCCCAGAAAAATTTTTGACCTCGCGCTTATTTTACGACGACCCAACTATAAAAGTTTTCAGTGTTTATAATAAAAAATAAATTAAAGCTTAGCTTTTATGTTTCATAACTTTTAAAAATAAAAATTTTGTAATTTTTCCTCTATCTAAATAGAAAACAAATTGGTCAAGCAAGACCGGAAAATTCCGGTAAAATGAATACTTTGAGAAAGTCAGTCAAGTAGAAAATAGATTTTCTTGAAACAGCTGCCCTTTAGCTAAAATCACGACCGTTCGTTATTATCTTTTTGGGATGCATTATGAATTATGGCAAATTAAATCTCGATAACCACAACTAAAACGCTCCACTTGTTTATTTACATTTTCTATATTAACATTCTCATCTCGAAACTTGAGGTTATACAATTTTCTTTAATTTTCAAGTTGCAACGAGTACAACAAAATTTAAGTTGCTTTTTATTATGTAAATATTTTTGCCCATTTTGGTGAAATTTTCCAGACGACTTTTTATGTTTTCGTGGAAAACTACTAAATCGAAAACCGCATAGTGAAAACTAGAAAACCTGCAAAAGAATACAAATGTAATTGTATATCGAATATAAATGGATGGATAATATAAAATTGCAAGTGACTGGGGTGATGCGAAGGTTCGTCTACCTTGTTCCGCTTCATTTTCATCTGCAGGAGCAGGAAGTGAGGGCTATGGACTTATAGGCACGGAATCAAAGATTATACACGAGTCCTAGAGAATTGCTCTTCGATATTTATTTGATATCCTGTTAAACATGGCAGCAACACACGATTTTGATATATTTCAGGCGCAGGGTTATTTACTACTGAACTGGCGCTAAACCGTTTCCAACCGAGACAGTTTTTCAAGCGCAACGCATGGTCGTATTACATTTTTTACAGGAAAATAAATTTTCTAATAAAATTAATTCTGTACATATGGAGTACCGCACTCTTATGGGAAAAGGACTAAGAAAAACCCCAATAACCATTAGATGAAGTAAAAAAAACGTCAATCTACATTAGATTAAATAAGAAAAACGAATATTAATTTTGACAAATTTGAACGCTTATAACTCTGTAAATACGCTATATAGAGCAATTCTGCTTGAATGAGCCGCTTCATCTCGTTAAACTACATTAGAATAAGTGAAAAAAATCTCAAGAACCGTTAGATTAAGTAAGAAAAACGTCCATCTACATTAGATTAAATAAGAAAACCAAGTTTTAATTTTGACAATTTTGAACGCTTATAACTCTGTAAATACGCTATATAGAGCAATACAATATAGACCATATACAATGTGGCTTGTACATAATCTCACTTATCTAGGTTATGAGAGATCAGACAAATTGGTAAAGCTTCTGCTTTGTCGCTGCCCAGCTTTAATGAAACAAAAACGATTCACGTTGGGAACTCCTGATCGGACATGGGATTCTGGGTTCCAAGATCATCGAGTTTCTCCTAAGCTCGCGCTTAAGACCTCTCCTGGTTGGGAAAGTAGAAAAGAAGGTGAGCTACTGAAAGTCTGAGGTAACATAACAAGCAAATTTTCTAGCCTACATTCACACGAATTTTGGTTGATCTTCCACATCCAAACCAGATGACAAAATGACTTAGAACTTCTTACGATTTCTTGCGGCATGCAAAAATGCACCACAGGATTTTTTCTGGAAAAAAACTGATGAAAACAATGGAGTTATTTGTATTTTATCTTACTTTGTGAGACTAAACCTTATTCTCGCATTTGTGAGACACCTGACCTTATTCAGTCTCTCATGGAGTAAAATTTGTAATTTAGTTCTATGATTTCATAGAAATCACGCTTGAAAAATAAATCAACAGACATACGGGAATTACTACGTAGTTTTCCAGTTTATACAGCGTTATGAAATTACTCGCAATATGAATTTTGTAGTTTACAATTTCATTTTTGACGTTCCAGTTACAAAGATTTTGTTCAAATTCTTTAAGAATAAAATTCATCCAATAATTTAGAAAACTCTGCAAACAAAATGTTTGTAACAAATACTATGTTGCATATATTATATCAATTTCAGTTGGCATCTGCGCAACCGGATATTATCATAATAGTATGAGAACCTACATGATATTTTATAAAGCTACACAAAGAAATTCTTTATATTAACTTTTATGACATTTAAAATCTTATTTAGATATTGCAATATTTTCTATTTGCAATTTTCCTAAAATTAACCGGAAATGATTGAATAAAATATTTCATAAGGTTGGGTTCCGGAAATAATTTTGATTTTAACTGTTTATACGGTTACTGTTGTTCCACTCTCTCCGTTGCATAAAATAGTATATAAGACTCGAACTTGCATAAGTGACTTTTAATCTCTCATTTCTTTGTAGCCCTTTCGCTTTCGGCGACGGGCTAAAAACTCACTTAAGATTGAAAGTACTACTTCAGTCTCTTGTTCTATAATATACTATAATATACACCGACAGAAGAATCATAGGTTGGTCCTATATTCTTGTAAATTCGAGAAACTTTCCACGGGTTAATGTTTGAATCCTTTTTTAGATGTTCCACTATCTGGCTGCCTATGAACAGATCGCAGACAGTCGCAGTAATTTTGTAATCTGAGTCAGGAAAAATTCAATAATGTATTTCCATAATAGGTGCCTTTGTATTGAGACGATTAAAATTGCACTTACTAAATAATTGATTCTGCAGGTTTTTCAGATGCAAATGAGACAATTTACGATCGTTATTTAACCTACAAGATTATGTGGATACATCTCCGAGATCTTTGAAACGTTACAATATGAATGAACCATGGAATTTTATAGTAGTGGTGCCAGAATTTTTTCTAAGGATCAAGGTCATTTATCTATCACTTAATTCTTTCTTCCACTTCTCCAACAGAAGTCAGTCATGGAAGAAGAAGCCGTCAACTAAATCCCGTAATATTTGTTAAAAAAAAAGTTAGGGAAATCATTTTCCCGTTATCTTCTGCTGGACTCCAGGCGGTGTGCGAAGGTAGGGGGTTTCCTAGTGCGAAAATCAACCCCGGATGTAACCCCGGATTATAAATAGGGGAGGTCGTAAATAGCGAAGGTTTTACATGTTCGAGTCTGACTGAAGATAAAAATGTTAGCTGTTAAATATGCTTAACCCCCCCCCCCCGCCTTTAAGTTAATGATAATTACTATACTCTCATAAGAAAAGACTTCGCCATGTACAAAGATAAACTTCTAAATTAAACAACACCACAGTGCCAAGTAAACCACCAGCCCTATTAAGACATGGAAAAGATTTCAGGTTCATACAGTTCATACAAGCGGACAACAATTTAAGGAAAAAAGCGGAATATATCTGTGTTGACAGAGAAACTTCCTCAAAAGTCATTCTTTTGTTGTCCCTCTCTGTCTAAAATTGTTTGTCTTAAATTATGGAACTTTTAATTTTTTTTTTTCTTTGGATGAAAGTAAAATTGGAACTGCATGTTTTATATGATCGACACCTGAAATTCTTTAAAAATCTACCACTTTTACAACTTTTTATCGTATTTATTTATTTTTAGTTCCCTATATTATTTAACCAAATAAAAGACCCTTATGCCCTTCCCGTACAGCCGTCTATGTTTTGCATCCAAGGCTCAATGCGACACTGAGTTCTAAATATCAAACCAATTCTTGAACTAATCTATAATCACGATCTATGAACAACGACGAACTAATTCTAGCAAATAACCACAAACTAACTATCGAATGATGAATTGTTACTAAAAAACTACGAAGTTGCATTAATCCAACTGTCAACAACTAATAACTAACTATTGAACGACGAATTCACTCTACCAAACTTCAAACTAAACTATTATTAAATAATACGAAGGACTAAGTCAGTGGTGGCTCGCTCTATAAAGTCAATGAGCTATGGCGCTACTATTATAAATTAGTACAAGTAAATATTATTTCATAAATATACATAGTACAACAAGAAAAAGTATTCGTTCACTCAACGGCATTCAATTTACAGTTTAGATAATATTAAATAAACAGCTGCCATAGGCGACTATTTTAGAGTATCGAGAACGTGACTACCACGGTTGTGCGGCCTAAAGGCCGCACTAAGGGAAATCGTCAGCATAGATTGCTATTGTACGAAGCCAAAGGCCGAGTTATATCTACACAACTAAGGAAATAGTAAGCCCCATTATACTGGCTAATGCTCACGAGGATAAATATCTAATGGGCGTGTACAGCTAACAATTTCTAACAAATAACTTCAATTACAGCGAAACCCAAAGTAATAGTTTTTATACAAATAATTAATTTTTTTAATGCAGATGTAACTTATTTAACATTTTTGAAATAAACTTATTAAAATATTTTTAATTCAAATCCACTACTTAATATAGATACCACATAAACCAGGGATAAGCAACCCGCGGCCCGCCGCACTCTCTCGTGCGGGCCTTCAAATAGTTCACATTTTGACTTTTAAGGTTAGGTTTATAGGTTTATTTTGTTAATAAAGAGATAATTTGAGTTCATCGTGCAGCATTTGTACTCGTATGATCATAAGTTTCTTACATACGGCCCGCACAACATTTTTAAATTTGTAGCTGACCCGGTGTAAAAAAAGGTTGCTCATCCCTGGTATAAACCAAGGACAGATGCAGGAGGGGCGTTAACCTCCCCTCCATTAATTTTTATAAATCTAAACACAACTGTAAAAATCGACATTAATTGTATCTTATCCCATTATTCCCCCCTTCCGCCGAAAAACTTTAGTTACATCTGCTCCTAATATAAACCTTATAACACACTGATCATATCTCAAACAAGAGTTCTGAGTTTATCCGGTGTGGCGCTGCTATCTTAAATCTGATCTAATTTATTCATCCAGTTATTTTTAAACTTTGTATGCCCAAGAGTGGATTGAACCAAATTTCATAGGGACGGGACGGACGGGGTAATAAAGTACGTCTATCTGGTTTGAAATTTACATGTTTGAGGGCAAATTGTAATTTAACAAAATTGACGCCCCGTCGTTTCATTAAACTTTTAACAAGCCGTTAAATTTGACTAACCAATCGAAAATATCTGCTTCCAGACGTTTCCAAATCCAACATAATTGCAACTTTTTAAATACAAGTAAGTACAATTTTTAAGATTGTAGAAATTTTCGCCCATTTTTTTTTACATTTAAAATTTATTCTGGGTGGAAGGGGGGTATAACTACCAGATTCTATCTTAGTTTCTGCTTATGGATTCTTAATTTTCACGTCACAAATGTTATGAACTGCACGCGATGTTTTTAATTTAATTAATTAATTTGATATCAGGATATTGGACTTTATAATAAAGCTCAAACTCTGTATATTGGTCGACGTTTCGATTTACTTTATTTGCCATCTTCTTTTTCATTGAATATCAATAGCATAAAAGTTACATTCCAATGCTCACCCAAATAAATTGCTAATTAATCTTTGATAGTAAAATAAAAATCCTTCAAAGGACTTACACATCACTTTCATGCTTTTGATTTGTATTGAAAAGGTTTCATATGCTTGCATCGTTACATTCCAGTTTTAACATGACACTGACACACGTCACTGTCACGAACGCGTTACTGGATAATAAGCAGGAAACGCAATTCTTATTACAGGAAGAGAACTATTTTCGGTGTAAATATTTACTGTCCTCGTAATTTTACGAAATTATTGTTGAAATTCAACCATTTCCGGGGGTTTGAAGCTGTCTGAAGTATCTCTATATGTTGATTGATTGAGAACGATTCCTTGATACGAGCAAATAGAACTTTCATTGCAGCTTTTTCGTAACCTCGCAATGGTGAAAGCATTCGCATCACCTTTGAAAGATGGCGGCTTAGAATCATGAACATAATAATTATGTCAGTCGCTCTGCTTTTTATGTTAAAACTTGTGAATAGCACTTCCAGACATGCAATCTTTAAAGACTAATTTTGTGACTTTAGCTATCTTTCAATGCTTTAGAAATAATTTTACTGCCAGAACAAAGCTTTAAATAGACCCAAAATCTTCATCTTTAATATCGGAAATAAGTTTCCATTTATTACATGCAGTCCTTCCGCTTTGGAACTCTGCAGTTCTTGGATGGGTGACCGCTTTAAGAACATGGCAAAGAGTAGCGATACGACGTTAAAGTTATTAACTTGTTCAAGTAAAAGATGTTGATATGAAATTAGGCTGATTCGGTATACATTCTATTCACCATAAAAAAAGTAGATTGGTTTATTAACTTGGCAGTTCCTTCAGGTCTGTTCTGATTGAAATACCACAAAATTTTGCCAATTTTCCTGGCATATATTTTTGAATCTCCTGTAAAGAAATCCGTTATAATAGAATATAACGACTGTAGTTCCCCCAGTTCTGCTGATTCAAGAATGATTCTGAGTTATGCGATTAATTTAACGTTTTCAATACTTAGGACTTGAATTTCAGGTTTTCCTCTCTTCTAAGTGATGCGAAAGGGTATTACCGTCGACTCCAACTTTAAAAGAGAAGCATTTAGAAATTCACCCTTCCGGCAATCTATTGAATTTAATTTTGAAATTGCCACACGCTCATAAATACCACAATAATTTGATTACCCCAGTAAAATACTAAAAAAAAATAATTGGAAGTTGCGACGATCGGAAAGCCAGATACCAATTAAAAAAACGTAAACAACAAAAGCACTAAGAAAAATTTTACAACCCTCTTATGTATCTAGTGTTCCGATTTGTAGCTTTTACGATCCACTATCTTCATTTCGTTTTGTTCGTCTTCTTCCATGACCACAGATAATCTCGATGATACTTTTGTCAAACAATTTTAACTTTAGTGTGTTGGAAGAATTTTTCATCAGGTTCCAAATTCTGCTTTTAGTAGGTAACATTGTAATATTGCAGTACTTTAATAAAAAGCTAAGACGACATTTACAGCAGCGCTCGTTTGATTTTATAGTTGCCGTTTTCCTACCCTTCTAAATTAGCGCTGCGAGCTCGTAAAGTTTTCACAAATTTTACAAATAAATATTTCACGACTCGAAAATAATGATGAAAAGAGTCTTAAAAATTTATTATGCAAATCAACTACGTTGTACTACGAGGTGCGCTCACCAGAACTTTTTATCGCGATAAGCTCGGTTTAAGTCAAGACGATTTAATTAAAAGTTGTGTGTAGGTTCCTTTAGGGTGGAAATAAATTTTCCATCGGTTATTTGTTATAAAAAAGTAAAGTTGGTTTCGACATATCTGTGGCCGAATTAACATAATTTCCTGTTTTTGTTTTTGCGAGGAAGTAAAATTTGGAAAAAAGTAAAATTTATTCGGGGAAAGTTTAAAATGGTATTTAAGCGAAACGAGGGGACGGGGTCGTTAAATCAAAAAGTTGTATTAGTTTGGTTTTATATTTCCGTAATTTAACATTAATAAGATGTGCATTAGCAGAGATTCAATCAATCAGAAAGTGGATAACATCGAAGGAATCGGTTCAAGTAATCGTTGTGAAGAACATCAATCACTCGACTTTTAGATACCATCAAAGGTCAGACTTTCTTTTTACAAGGAGTAATGGAACCGAAATGTGCTTACGTACGGTTTTTCAAACAAAATATTTAATTAATGAACGAATTTAATTAAACGGGAGGGAGGGTTGAAATACCGGGGACGTTCGATAAATTCGGGTAGTAATAGGTACGATAACTCAATCATCTTAAAAATTTGGTATACCGCACATAAAATCACATTATTAAATTGAATTTGAGTTTTATGAAGACGTATCATCATTACTTAACTTATTATATATTACGTCAGGGAAAACAGTGATCGTATACTTTAGTACTTGGTTTTACGAGGACTAAAAACATCTGGGATGCGTACCTACTTGTTAACGTTAATAATTCACCAGATAATAAAAACCAAAATGTAACGACTTGATGTTTTTAATTCCGGTGTATTGCGTCATTAAAATTAAAATTTGGATTAGCTCGGAGCCCCTTTACACGGAAAATGTTTTATTTCGACCAATTAGTGGAAAAATCTCCAATTAGGTAAAAAAATATGTGGTGCGTTAAATTTCGGCCCTTGGACGGTGAGAATCCAATTTGTTTTAACAACTTCGGTATTATTTAGAAAAAAAGCACTCGAAATCTTAATTTTACACAAATTGAAGCAGTTTTTTACTTTTTGCAGCTGAGCATTGAAATTATGAGGCGAGCCAACTCATACAATGTTCATTCGTTGTATTTCAAGTGAAAATTTTCAAGATGTTCATTAGTCGGTTTGTTGCTTCTGATGATGCAGTAATTTGACACTTTTCACGCACAGTATTTCTCAAGTGCACCTCAAAGCATCTCTCAGTGCAAGTCGAGTATCTCGTTCGAATGCTTTAGCATTATCATTCGCCAACTTAAAATTCAGCGTTGCCATGGTATTTCTATTTCAGTAACCTGTGGGTAAATAAACCCCTTACGTAATGCTCGATGAAAATATGGCATTCAATATTTTCTCTTCTCGTGTGTAATTTATTAGTTAAATTTAAAATAACTTTCTCGTGCGAGAATTTCAGCCTGAAAAATTAAATATCTTCTGCTCTTTCATAACGAATGAATTTTATTACACCCCATACTGATTATCATGTTTAATTTCCCTTTTTATGGCTTCCCGACTAAATTCTTTTTTTTTTATTCATGGCCATTAACAATTTTTGTTTTACTTCCATCTACATCCCCATATGTGATAGGAGATAAGATTTCCAACTCCATTTTAATAAAGCACTCATGCCAATCACATATAATACACATTATCAAAACCGACTACGGAACCTCACCTGACTCCGGTTACATAGCCATATAATGTTACATTACAGTCGGTTGGAAAACCTCAACATCGACACCGGAAAATCTAAGTTATCTCAGGAATGAACATACGAGTGACCTTGAAGTATCAGTTAATTAGCCAACCCGTACCATTCATTCGTGTAAGGTTGTAGGGAAAATTGTGTAGCTTCGCAAAGCACCATTATCACTATCACCCTGTTTCAGTCCACTCGGCACGATTTACCACTTAAAGATGCGCTCTGTTGAGATTCGGATTCCCCACATAATATGGCTGAATTTATAGTTTCGAATCTGACGTTGACGTAGACGCCCAGTTAACGACGCGTGCATATTAATTTCAATTTTGGTTTTCATAATATTGCAGTTGGCAGTACTTCTTGTTGAACTTTGCTTAGTGACGATAATAATATTATTAGCGTGTATTTCTGACGTTAACTACGTTGCTATTCTAGAAGTTCTTGTTTGCTAACGTAATGACTCAAGTTCCTATAATGTCACTAAATAATCAAAAATCTTACCTAATTCGACCCCCAAATAATTGGGGGCAAGATAAAATAAATTTTATTGTCGCTATTTGGACCTCTAAAAATATGGACCAACTTTGTAAATCGATCGCTTGCAGAGTTACAGCCATCAGTCCATTTTTTTACTTATTAATTTCATTAGCTAATATTTTGGGTAGGGATCGAGTGTCGATACGATAAGCGTGAACATTTGTATATTACACAGTAAAGTAAAACGTAGTTATAATAATAAATTTGAATAGCGAAAAGTGAGAGAAACCGAGAAAACATAAAGGAGGAAGCCGTAGATATACGGAATTACATACAAAACAAGTAAATTTGGCGGAATTAATAATTGAATCGCACATAGCAGCCGTTTAATATTTGGTGAGAACGTGTGCGTTGCCTTACATACAAAAGTAAACAAACTTCATTGGCGTACATTGTGAAAGCACTGATCGAAAACAATTACGATAAGAAATTGAAGTTATTCCGGATTACACACTAGAGAAAATATTAGAAAAAATAACAAGAAAGTGATAAAAATGGGCGACGAAAGTATGGTGAAAGTTTGGAAGAATCAAACGACTCAAATTACCGCGATTATGGAGGAAATGAAGCAAGCGAAAGAATAGCAGAGAAACCAAATGGAAACTTACCAAAACTGCAAGTGTGTCCCATTAAAATGGAAAAAAAATGGAAATGTGGAAGAGAAAGGTAAGAAGAAGCAATGCGGTAATTTTTGGGGTCGATAAGTTCTTGACTGGTAATGAAGAAGTCAAAGTGGAAGTTTGATGTTTTATCAAGGAAAAATGGAAGCCGAACCAAAGTAATGAAAACCCACAGAGTAGGTCAAGATTGGTGTGTAGTTGAATTGGAACAAAGCGAAAGCAAAGTGGTAGTTACGAAAAATAAGAAAATGCTGATGGGAAATTTAAAAAAATACAGTAAAATCCAGGTTTAGATCAGAATAAAAGCCAAAGGAGAACGAGAAATGGAAAACAAGGTAAGAAGCAAACCGAATCAACAGCGGCAAAACACATCCAGCAAAAAAATTATTATACCAACGCACACGCCAATGTTTGACATTTCTTTCTTTCGTTGTTTTATACTATTATACAGCTAGAGATTGAAGGGATGCTTGTAATCTTGCGTACGAAGGTTTTGCCCAAAGCGTAGCCTCAGGAAACACAAGAGATTAACAGTCGCTTTAATCTCGAGTTGTATATACTATTTTATGCAACGGAGATAGTGAAACAACAGCGGCCCCAAAAAATTTAACATAAAAAATAATTACAAGGTCTTGTAATTACAAAGTCAAACTGCAGGTAAACCAAACACGATAAAATACCAAAAATGAAATTTGTCAAAAATAAAATAATAGACTGCAAAACTCACAGTGGGAGTAATTTGATACCATTATAATAAAATTAATAATTCTAACGTAACATTAACTAGACAATTATTATGCCTCTCGTGCTAATCTGTCATCGATTCATGTTTTAAGCGAGACTTTTATGAAATCGTGGGATTAAATTAAAAAATTTACTCTACGAGAGAATGAAGAAGGTCATATGCCTCATAAATGTGATAAGAAACACCAGTTTCATGCCTCCCATTGCATAAAAATTATGAATACTCTTCATTGCCAAATGAAATACTAAAGTCAAAAATAAACAATGTAAATATAAACGGGGGGGGGGCTAAAACTCCTACAGTTTCTCTTTCTTCTTTACCCTATTAATGATATCGAAACATGTATACATGTTTGTGTAGTTTTTAGAATTTCCTGACTGTAACTTCTGCAAATGATTTTAATCCATGCAAACGAATAACTTTGTTTTCACCCCAATCCTGTATGGAGCTATGAGTGAGGGATTAAAACCCCGACGCACACCGAGACTTTTCTAAGTCCTTTATCGCCCAATTGCAATTAAGACTTCCATTGTACTGTCCAATTTAGTAACGCCATCTGTCAGTAACTTTTCAAAATTTACCAGGTGTTTCAAAACCTTTCATAATCAGGCGTCAGCAACCCCGGAGCGATATAAACCTGAATTATCGTTATTATCGACATAATATACGAGTACAATATGTGTATTTCTGTGTATGTCCAAACTTTTTCTGTAAAATTACAATGATAGTAATAGGTCATTATTCACGCCCATGATTATTATTGTAATATTACATTTGATGTTGTAAGTATGTAAATTACTTATTCATTGTGTAAAATTCCTTATTTATTGTGTAAAATTGTTTATTCATTGTGCAAAGTTACACGACACATCATCCGTTCCCAAAGTAGGTATATTACAGAGAATTACAAAAGAAACCATGTAGTTTTACGTAATTTGAAATGTAAAACTTACACGTTTTTCAATGTATATTTACATACACTTATTTTGGTGATGTAAATAAATATACAATATCCAAATGCAGTTTTACATTCGTAACGCCAAAAACTGGTAAATTTATATTCTTTTACATTGTTTTGTTATTTTCTTTTTTAAATTCCTCAATTTTTAAGGTAAAATCACATACTATATAATGAAAAATATAGAGAAACTGTAATATCACATTATCATTAATGGAATATTACACAATATGTATTTTTATGTAATTTGAAATGTAAAATTACACGTTTTTAAATGTATATTAATGTGCACTTATTTTGCTGATGTAAATATACATTCTTTCGTCTAGTTTTAATTTTTTTTCATAAATTCCACAAATTTCAATATAAAATCATATGTACATACAAAGAAAAATATAGAGAAACTGTAATATCACATTATCATTAATGGAGTATTACACAATATGTATTTTTATGTAATTTTGAATGTAAAAATTACACGTGTTTTAATATATATTAAGTGCATTTTTTACAGAGCTCGGGAGGATTTGTAAACGGTGAATATCCGCACTAGAAAGATCGAGCAAAAAACACAAAAGAATGGGCCAATGTGACCAAACAAGTCGACGGTATTCTAGGCTTTTTGAGCTATATAATGTTGATATGAAATTCAAGGATTTTGAAATGGAAGAATGCGCAAGAACGATTTTTCAACGGGACTCGCCTTAAGGTGAGTGAACGAGATAGACGTGAGTAGAGTCACGCTTGAAATAAGAATTTTCATAAATTAATAGCTAAATAATAAAAAATTTCTAAAGTGATGGAACATTAAATTAATGGAAGCTAATAAATGGAAAATTTATATAAAAAAGCAGCAGGAAATTAATTTGGAAATTGAAAATTAAGCCGAGTAGCACAGCAACTTTTAAATAGCTTGATCGTCGTAAAAAACACCGCAATATATTTCCATGTTACTTTTAAAAAAATTTAAGTTATGAAATTTTAAGTAAAAATATTACAAATAATTTTTATTTGTAGATTTGTTCCTGTGAATGATTACATTTATGTGGGAATATGTTTTTTAAAACCTCACTAAATTTATCTTATTAGTTTAAAAATGTCACTAAAATTTGTTAAAGTTTGAAAAAGGTACGCGTGAAGGCAGGAAAGGACTTTTGTAGCCGCGTCATTCCACGTGGGAGGACGTAAATTATAAAAATGCTATAATATTTTAAGAAAATAATGTAAAAAAATAATCAGAAGTGAATAAAATTAAAGTGCTAATAATAATCAATTTGAAGAAGAAACCATTATCGATTTTTCCACTACGTTTATAACAAATAAAGAGAATGCAAAATTTAGAAAAAGCCACCACACAGCCGACATCAGAACATCTGGAAAACAAATGAAGCAGCAAAATCCTATGAAAACATCAACTTTAAGAAATTTCAATATCTACAATATTCAATTTAAAAAGATTTTTTCAGATCATAGCAATAATTACGTATAATATAATAATCAATAAGCACTAAAATCTCATTTTCAGGAGGCATCTGCCAGGAGAAAGTGGGGGGGGGGGGGGAAGTTTATCTTCTGAAATAGGAAAATGAGATTTCAAGCATTTACTTGGTGTGATAAATTGGCGGATATAATTAGAACCCCAATATAACTTATAATTTACAATATAACTGCACAGGAGTTTAAAGAGAAAAGACAGTACGGATAAAAGCATTTTAGACCTATACACATACTCTGTGAGGTGAAAGACTTGTAGCGGTCCTAGAATTAGTTCACGATAAATAAAAAGTTCCGCGCTACATAAACTAATCGCCTCAGCAGCGCAGTTCTTTGAGCACGCGTATTCACAGCTAATACGCCTGGGTTCGAATCGAAGTTGAGGAACATATTTTTCAGCATACCATCTTGCTATTAAAGACTCATGGATTTGATTCTCATGAGTTACTATTTATAGACGGATATTTGCGCGTTTTCTGGCCCCAAGTAGTTGCATAATATGGTTAAAAGTTCTCTAGGCGGAATAACTGCCTAAAATTGCTATTTCCGTCATTTGGGAACTACATTAAACTGTAGGTTCCCTGTACTCTTAATTCATTTTCTATACGCAACGAAGCCACAGGCTGGAAATCGGAAAATGACGACAAACCTTAAATAAACAAATATATCTTAAAAATAATACTCCAATTCTATGTATCAAATTTACGCAATCTCTCATTGGTTAATGTTAAGCTGCCAACCTAAATAGATTTCAGTGCGAAACTACAGATATCGACACTGCATGCTGTGGTTTTTTCAACAGAGATACTTGCGCCTATTTAAGATAAATAAAGATAATTAAACATACTAAAAGAAAAAATAGCCGGCGCGGCGACGTATGGAAATTGGATTATCCTTGCTCTAGACATTTTTTGTGCTGACAATTTTTCTTTTTATTATTATGTGATGGGAGTTAAAAAGTTTGCGTACCGGTATTTTAAAGGTTCAAATAAAGATAATAACGTTGATTCCAGCTTACCCCCAATTATTCCACGGTCTACCGACCTCGAATTTTCTCGCCATAGTAGAAAATCCACGTGAAAATATACGATTTTATGAATATTTGTGAATATCTTACCTTCTTATAAATATAAATCGGTTAAATGACTTTAATACATCCACTAAAAATATTTTAGGATACATAGAATGAAATAATATATCAAATAATTTCTGACGAATGTAAGTAACTCTATAACCGATCGATTTCTGTAGAGAATTTAGTCTATTTTATTTTTATTATTTAACGTTTTTCTCTAAATTAATCCAAATTCCAGCTTGCCTCCAATTATTTCCACAATAAAACCCTTGTTGAGTGGGCTACAGTAACTTCAACTGGAAGTCAAAAGAAAATAAATTTATGAAAAAATTCAATCTTAAAAAAATTCGGACACGTATGAAAGCTCGCAATATGAAATAATAACTGAATTAATACAACAAAAATAGGTCATAAATTCAATGAAAAATGTTTACGTCGAGCAGGTATACCTTTTATTCAGTTATTTCCAGCAAAAAGATATTTCAAAATAATCGAACAGAAACTTGCAAGTAGTACGTGTTTAAATAGGTATAAATAAATTGTAAAATTTATATAGGTAACGCGATATTGAACACTTGTGCAAGTTTTATAAAATTATTATATTAATAAAGGGTTTTGTGTGATAATTACAAGAAATAGTAGATATAAGGGGCAACTTCATTCGCATAAAACGATGACCGAAGTAACAGTTTTACTATCAGAAGTGTGAAATAATTTGTTCGATTTCCTTGGCTATGATTGCCGTTCGTAACGTGGTAGCCTCTGAGCAGCTGATACTAAGATGAGAAATCTGAGAATAAAGTCAGCAGTTTGACTTGAAATATTGCAATTTCTATAATGACTTGTGATTCTGAATAATCCGGGTTATAGCACCTAGACCTAGAGGATCGACGGCATAATAACAGGATATTCTAAGTGTGCACGTTCTGGTGTATCGTTTAGCTTTTCAGATTTTTTGTTTTTAGCAAATCTAACCCAACCAGATGGCGCAACAAGGAAAACCCAATTCTTCGAATATTCATGGTGCAGATGAACAAATGCAAATTGTAATTCATAAAATAATTAGTATTGATTCTCAGGTTATAGTTCAAGTTCTCAATGTAGACATTTGTCATCAAAATAATTAATCCGGGCCTCGCACTCGAGGACTTCTCGTTAGCCCATTAATTCTGGTTAAATAAGTTACATAAAGTGATTTTCACCTTTTTTTTCAAAATGACCACCAATAACAAGATTGAACAAAGAAAATTCGTTTAAAGTTGTACTTTTATTATGGCACTGTTCTGTTTTACGATCGAATTCAAAATCAAGTTAATACTTTAAACTTCACGAACTTCTTAACAGGACTTCCTTGTAATGCGGTGTAAGAGAAAGTATCTTTCTTCGCTAGTTCATGGTTATGCATTGTTAAGCTAAAGTGGTAAATTTATTTTTTTAACCGTTTCGAATCCACGACAGATATTTTTTTATGAAATATTGATTTTTGTACTTTTATTTTCTCGTTACACTCAAAATTCTGTTTTTTCTCATATGTGATAACTTTTTTTGTTTTTGAAATAATTCAATTCTTCAATTTTATTAATTTTTTGTTTAATAAAATTTTTTTACAATACAAAAATGAAATGTTTGTTAGTAAATTAAAGAAATATTTTACACATAAAAATAAATTGTCTTTTTTAAATCTTAAACATCCTGTATTAACTAAACATGCGTATAATATGTCAGAATATGGTAAACGCACTTTATGAGTCATCAAAATTTTATAAAGTTTTTTCTTATTATGCAGTTGAATGAATTTGTCCACAAAAATTTTGTTTTTTTTTATTTTTATTTTATAAGTTCAAAATACCTGTTTATTTTGTGATAAAATGTTTTAACACACAACGATTATTTTCGGTGAGAAGTACTTCTGATTTTTCTTCAAATTTTGTTCTTATCGAATCCATGTGCTTATTTGCAAATTACAAAATAATTCCATAAAAATCCATTCCAATTTCCATTATTTCATTATACCAATTTATCCAAATTAATTTGATACGTAAACTCAAACATAAATCCTCCATTAAATTGTCGGATAATATTGATCACCTCGGATCCAAAATATACCGCTTCTGAAACTCGATCACCTCTACGGGAATGATCGCCGCTTAAATTCCACTTAATTTTAACAATTAAGTTTCCACTGTGAATCCACATTCGAAAAAAATTCACTTTTTAAAAAATCCACGATCACCTCGATTGAAGACCACGGCTTCATTTTTTGTTCATCTCAGAACGAATACGTCCATGTTCAACTATCGTTGCCGAAAATTCTTCACCACGCGTGTGCAATTGCAACTCAGCTCTTCTGGTTGGTTGACTTTGTGGATCCTGGCTTGCAATTTTTAAATGTGTCCTGTACTGGACGTCCACGAAAATTTCCAAATCTATCGAGTGCAAGTTTCGCGCACTTGTTTTTTTTATACACTTCACGAATGAAATTAGCCACAAAATTTAAATTTAAAATTTTTGAATACAAATAATGTTTTTGATTTGTTTTAATAAAAACAAATCTAGTCTTTTTGGAACATACTCCAGACTTGTAAATTGAATAAATTTGAAGAATTATTACTGTTTAAATTTATTGACCATTAAAGATTTTTGTGTACAACGAAATTATAAAGTTGACATTTAAAAAAATTATTTTATTAAATTTTGAATTTTTTTATATAAAAATTTTGCTAAATTGTGAAATTTTGTTGAAGACAGTTCAATATATAATGCTTTTCTTGCAATGACTTTTCTGTTTTCCATGTGCCCAGATTTAGAATTTAAAGATAAACCGCCCCATCTTAATGTACGTCTGGTCATTTTATAAGGTAATAAAGCAATTTTCTTCCTCCTTACTTGATTAACTTCCGGTGGTCCCGCCGTTTCAAGTTTCGTTAATGTAATAATATAAAATTTAAAAATAATTTTAATGTAAATTCCGGCAAGCATTTTTATCAAATGCAGGTTGTTGTACTTGCAAGTTTTATCCTGTCAATTTTCGGTGTTCGGGTCCCGACGACAGTTATGTTAGAGTTTCGGTTACTTATCTATCTATCTATATTCGTTTATGAACGTCTTGCGACATTTTCCCGATACCTCCCTGTCTCTGCTCGTTGCGTGTTGAAAATGTGTGACGAGCACAGAGGACCTACAGCTTAACGTGGATTCCGAACCACGGGAATAGACGATTTTTACACCGCCTACTCCATCAGGGAAGTTTTTTAGCCATAAATAATGTTATCTGGGGCCACAATAAAAGGTTACTTATCTCATTAGTTACGCTTGGTAAATATTAGTATTAAAATAACGTGACGGTTTTTTTTTCTTTGATGAATTTAGTTACGTATCGTCCATAATATTGCAAATTATGAAAACCCAATTTTGAGGATGTCGATTAATAAAGAAGGCCCATTGCAGTCAACATGTATTTTTACAAGGAGGAGTATCTCCAAATTCTTCCGGTGGAAGGAATTTACGACAACACCGTTAAATTCAAAGATTCGGCTGAAGGACCACGCAGCTTGAGTAGGAAAAACTGGACCAATTTTTGTAATTGTAAATAAATGTTAAAATAGCAGTTTTGTTTGCAGTTAGGATGCATTTTATGTTTTTAAGTTAGCCATTTAATTTTGGCAATAGTAAAATCAAATTTTACAGTTTGTTTTTAGATCATATGCATCCAAACTTTTAAGAAGTATTTTTATTCGTGTAAATAAGGCAACCATATCTATTAATTATCGAAGCGAAGCACACATTAATTTCGAGTTTGAACCACCCCTCCCGTTGCAGCGAAACCGTCACTTTGTTTGTATGGGGGTGTGCGTATTCGCGGCGAGTTATGCCTTAACAAGGTACATTCCCAAGAATCTGGAGGAGGGCCAGAATAGCGATTGTGAGAAAGGGGGATATGTTCCAAGTTCTTAACGTCTGTTGTGCATGATGGACAATACAGGTAAGTGAGTGGAACGATTAATAGTTGGAAGAATATAGGCGGTCTATCCGAAAAAAGGGGAGAAGTTTCTACTGCCGAGCGTGATGAACAATATGGGGAAGTCAGTGGAGTGAGATACTTGAAAAGATGCAGGCGGTCTATCCTAGAACAAATTAATACAGATTTAGGAAGGGCCGCTCCTTAATTCACGTGCTTGAAAAGAGAACCCATAAAATATGCCTGTTATTAACCTTGTATATAAAGGACGCCTCTAACTCTGCTATTGGGTGTGTACTAGGCCAATGGCCGCCTATTAGAGTCCTAATGTCATCAATAAATCACTAGATCAAAAGGAAGAATAGCTACTTAAATTACGAACTGAGACACGGCTATTTTAATTCATATCTTCATAGATTTGGGATAAAAGAAACACCGTAATGTAGGTACCGTATCTGTAGGTTCTGAAAAGGCACTAGAAATAAATATTACGCAATAAAAATTTGCTACAGATGATGCTCAATTCCCAAAACTAATGGGATAACTTGATACAAAATCTGTCCTCACTACTCTAATGAGAAGATAGCTCGGAACAGATAATGTCCACGCAGAAGGTATAACCCTCTACTTTAATTTGCGTGGGGCCCTGATGTTCGGTATAAACCAGCTCATTAATAGCGGCGGAAAAGGCCGTGGGTCGTGTCAAAAGAACGCCCCGGAGAAAATCAAGGAAACAGCTTTGCTAACACACAAAAATAAAATCAACAATAAGGTGTTAGTTGTCGGAAGGCGATGAGATAGCGATGTCGGATGTAACGTGCATTAGCCGACCAGAACCAGTACAGTGGCAACAACATTGACACCAAGAATCACTCCCCAAAATCAACCAACGGAACGTTCGAGTGGTCATATAAAAATCCCACAAAAGGTGGAACCACATCGAACTTCCCACGATAAAATCAAACGGTAGCGACCTCGATGAAATGCAACACCCTGTACATTGGTCGCACATCGCAGCCTACATAAAAAAAACATAAAACCAAAAATAAACACAAAAAAATGTTCAACATAGAATTTCAAATACAAGATTTGAACCCATGTCAAACGCGTAGGAATTCCTAAGCCATTGCATTTGACCAACGCCGTTCGATGTTTCCTAGTGGAAATGAAATGCACAAGTCAAAATCAATTAAACCAAACATAATAATATAATATAATAAATTAGTTTATCAAATGTAAAGCTGAAACATTGGCATTATATCCCACGTATGCGAACGTCCGATTAGATTACTTATAATCACGTCGAGCAGAAAGGTAAAACCTGCGACTTATCGATTATTTCGGCCAAAAACGTTCTAATCAAAACTGCAAGACAAAAGAAAACCTATATAACAAGACATCACAAAAAAACATGAATCAGCCAAGGGCAAATTCCAACAAAGCAAACTCCAGGTGGTCGAAGCAAAAATTGGCCGAGTTGATTAACGAATCTATCTGCGAAGTAATTAGCAAAAAAATGTGGTGACTTACCAGTTTGAACGGATTCAAATCTTTCACCGAAAGTATGGACAAGGGGGTCCGACAAAAAAAATACGATACGGGAAACATCAACCATCCTTCAACAACGAATTTTAAAATCCCCTACTGGGTTTGGAAAACAAACAATATTCCAAAATCATTCGCATTGATGGACTGTAATTCTCCCAAAATCGCAACCATATTTTGCAAAGTTCGGAACCAACCCCATAATCACTTCATAGCACATCCAAAAGTCGACCTCCTCGTTCGAGAGTTCGCCCATGACTTTCTCATACTCGCATGAGCGTGTCTCAATTCCTGTCAATCACGTTCGCTATACAGGGCGTTACGAAAGTGGCGCTAAATGTAATAATTTAAATTTAAATAAATTCAAAGTTGTTGCGAAAGTGAAAACATTTCGTAACAAACTCAAGTGGTGAACGAAACCCGCAGCGTTAGGGAAGAAGATAATCGAAAAAAAAGAAGAGTTAAAAAGACAACATCAAGAAGAGGAACAATAATGAAAGTCTTGAAAGGACAGAGTGTTCAAGAATATCTCAGGAGAAATTAATGGTTCACGGAAGAAATATTGGAAGGTGAATCCCGTTGCTATCTCGGAAGAGGTTTTAGACCACCCAAAACATCTGAGTGGTATCTTTTGAAGATTTCCCCCTCCACTCGCCTACAGGTAAAAACTATACCGTATAAGTTAGCAATTTTTCATTTTTACAAGTAACAGGTACGCGTATTCTACTATATATGTCTCATTTATTTCAGGCAAAAATCAAGTTTGTTTTGTAAAATAATATAAAATATTCGCAAAAAAATTTCTGATCAGCCGCGACCGGAGACAATCACGTGCACCCAAAGAACTAACAAAGTTTTCTCTCGGAAGAAGAGATAAAAGCTATTATGAATAAATGATTTGACTTCACATTAATGTAAAAGGATCGATATTTCCGTGTAAAGCAAAACGTGTCGGTATACTATGATGAGAAACAATGGTTTTGGAAATATTCGTATGTTCGGAAAACTGAAGAAACAGCAGATCCATTGCTGGTTCTGGCTAGACTGCTGTATTCAAAATGATTCTATTGATGTTGGAGAACGGAAAAATAACCTATTAATTGTTCTAGGATATACTGTTGTAAAAAAATGAAATGTAACAGAATCAAAAAGTAACTAAGTAACCCAGACCGAGCAATGTTAACATTCTTTTGACAAAGATTCTTCTATAACGCCAGTCTACAATGAGTGAAAAACTTGAGCTTTAGGTTATAATAACTTCAAAGCCGATGGAGGAATTTTTCCTACAGCTTCGAGTACAGCTTAAAACAGCTATTCAACATCTGTACAATTTGACATCAAATTTGCGATATATACATTTAAAATGTTACAATCGTTACCTTCGTTGTCATACCTTCTATCTGAACTTTCCATTAATTTAATTTTTATTTCAGGAGACCTTATTTGAGAACTCCGTTTTATTATAATAAAGGTTATAAATTATATAGCCTCTATGATTTTCACTATATATTTACTTGGAAACCGATATTGCGGAGCTTTGGTCCCGGAGATGAGCTACCAGTTGAGATCTCGATTACAGTTTATCTCAATTTGATCTGATTTATACCTTTTCTTAAATTACAATCTGTTATGGTGGTCCAACAAAGTTGATTCGTTTACTATACAAAAGTTGACTTTATATAGGAACCATCTGCTGACTTGAACAAAAGCATATATGAAAGAATAAAGCAGACAGTTCTTTCAGTTGCAATAAATGAAGTTCCTGTTGTAAACCACCGTAAGCGCATATTCTAGAGCTCACGTAAAGTAAAAGCAAGTCATGCAGCTTCTCGAATAAAAATGCTCCACATAGTAAATGCAGCTATCCCTTAGGTATTTCAATAAAAAAAAAAGAAAAAAAATCGTTGCTCCTCCAGAAGCTGATCAGGCTCAAAAACACAGCACAGCGTATTCTGATCGAATCAAATTATTTTGTTTACCGAAGTCAGTGAACATTGCATACATTAACATGTAGCCTGTTAATAATAAATAATTTATGCTAATAAATAATTTAAATTTCATTAAATCGAATGATTAAATTACCTCATTTGATTAATTTGAATCGAACCATTAAAAGTTGATGTAATTCGCTCAAATTCGCAATTAAACTTAACCCAACATGTACAGTTTTCAGTAGAACAACAATATTTATTTTTGCTTTATATTTGTATTACTTTTCGTTTCAGTTGAACCGGAAATGAAACTATTTCGGATTGCAATTTTCGATCCCGATTTCCACTAAAACAAGACAGCAGAATTTTCTTCGAGTGTAAACTTCTTATTGTGTTTTACTTTTTTCAAAGTTGAGTAAACTAAATGTTAGGATAACTGAAATGTTATTCAACATGAAGGAGAACTTGGTTGCGGTTCAAGTTTCTCATCTGAAACTGTCCAAGTGTTCGACAGCCTGGAGCGGTTTCGGTTTCAAATTTGTAGTTTATATAAACTTATGCAAATTTTATTGTTCATAACCACATTTTATTTTTATAATTACGAGAAATTTTACGCTCAACTTTTTTTAGGCCCAAGGTTGGGCGCCAATTATACGCCGTCTGGATGCTTTATGCGGAAATGCTATCGTATTACTGTATTTTTGCATCTTTTATTATATTTAATGCGATCGCTTCGCAGTAAAAACGTTCCTAATGGCGGGCAATAACTAAAGAATATTTTCTTGGTAGTTCGTAGTATAACATAAAAATTTTTGATCCATGTTGACATTTATGTAAACTGTAAACAATATGTCGGCTATAGAAAAACTCGACACTCAAACTGCACTATAATAGAGCAGATTTTGTGTCGTAAGATTTATCTCGATAACAGTGTCTACTTTGTATGTTTATCTTGTGGTTAAAGTGACAGCGAAAATGAATATTTTATTTTTATAAGCTTGCTTGCACACGATACGATAGAGTCGTAACTTTATATTTATGCACATTTTGAAAGCTCAGTCGTGTATGATTTCTATGACACCCGGGCGGTTACGCTAAAGCTTTATTACGACGTTAGCGCATTGCAGGTGACGAAATGAAGCCGTTAAAACATAAAATTACCTTTATTTATGAAATGTAAATTGTAAGATTTGATAGGAAGTATGATTAGGATTTAATCAAAGGCGTCTAGATTTTAACGCGATAAAATCATGAATATGCAATGAGTAATGGGTATGAAATATGAAACTCTAAAGTGATGAGCAATGCAATGGCTCGGAAGTCCTGGCCTTTAATTTACAAATGGAGTGTTCCGAGCTGCTAACGCGGTTAGAACGCGGGGAAAGTGAGTCCGTACCGCCTGGATGATCAAAGACCAAACCGAACTCTATTTTCAAAGCCATGACTTTACACGGCTTTTAGAAGCTACATATTATGAATCAAAGTCGACTTACTAGATTTGCAAGTCGCTCTCTTCTATTCAATTAAGCTTCATTTCGATAAGTATATTAACTTTTTTTTTATCAAATTAAAGACGCAAAGGAAATCAATGCACTTGGATGTCTTAAGTACATTTAGCACAAGCTGCACCATGTCGTGCAAGCATACGTAAGAAATAATTAAATTTTCTACTTTTAACAGATTTTGTAGCACAACATGGATTGCATGGATTTCCGAGAGTGTTTAAATAAATTCGAGAGAAACACAATTTAACAATTTAGGATTAATTTTCTTCTACTCCCTCAGGAAATCTGACGAAAATGATGCGTAACTTATACGTTCTATTTAGGAAAATGTGGAGTAATGTTGAAAATTATTGATGCAGTAACGATTTATTTACCAAACTGATAATTGTGTTTGTAATAATTATGTCTAACATTTTGCTTGGGACGTTGTTTGTTTCCTTAATGTAATTGCTCCTGTGTACTTTGTAGGTAATATCGATCAACACATTTCCCGCATCCCCGATTTATTAGGTAGATACTCCGAGCGAGGGGAGAAATTAGAAAACATAAATGAAACAAAATGATCTGGTTTGAATTTCTCGCGACGAGATTCAAAACTAGATGGAAGTCTACAGCGTAACGACGTGACTGGAGAACCCGCGTTCCGTCACGAAGGGGAAATTTTGATAAAACTACCGTTATCATGTAAGATTGACGTTATTTCCATTTTAAAGACTTTGTTATGTAAATTTTTTATGCACAAAGGGTGTTTTGATTCGACTTTATGGACTTTCAAGACTTTAAGGGAGCAAAATTCCAGCACGAAAAGTTTTTTATTTCTTATAAAGTGGCTAAACTTTTAGTAATACTGCTATATTGTGCAAGATAAAACCCTTCCGTATCTAAATATGTGATCAAAAATTATGTCAAATTATGACAACAAAATAAAGTTAACAAAAACCCCCGATATCGAATAATTTGCAAAGCACCGCTCGGTAGGGGATTTAAAAGTCACGTATGCATTGTGAAATTTTAATACAACTTTATGTTGGCACACGTTACATCAACTATTGAAACGAACCCCTCTATTGTGTAAATCGGATAGGTACATTTCGAGCAACCCCTGTTCTGTTTCGGATACTATTTACAAGTGGGGTAAAACCAAATAGATTCAATAAAATGTGTTTCTATAATAGGTAACGGATCATGGTCTAATTTTTAAAAAAATACCTGGCACGTGACTTCGGTTTTTTGTTACGACTGCCAAACGCATTCATTCAAGTGTTAATGTTTCATTATTTGTTCTGTTAGGGGTCGAATTTCATATTATGTAGGGGTGGATTTTAATTTTTTTTTTTTGGTTTAACTATTTGTGACACTTTCATCAATAATCTTTCATTTATTTGAGATTTAAAAATTAAGCGGTAAAAGTGGTTTTGCTGAACTAAACTAATACAGGTTCACCTGGTATACCACGAGAACCGCAAAGAAGCCGCAGGATCGAAGGCCTATGGCGTGGCGGCCTTTACTTTGTAATGGTAAATTATCGTAAACCATTACAGTAAACCTTTTCAAGATTCCATTTTAAATTACTTTTCATTATTCAGCCTCTTCCGTTGAAAGGTTTTCAATAACTTTTTTATTTTAATCCAAGTTGAATCCCAATAAATACGTTTATGTTCAGTATCGCAAATTGAAGTAAAAAGTTAGAAGTGGAAGGAAATGAAATTTTAGAAATAGGATCAATTTTTGTATTTTGGTATTAAAAAACACGCGGTGTTAAGTATGAACGGTTTGTATGCTCTTTGTTGTAGCAAAATCTGATGTGCAGCAGAATTTACGTAAACGGAAACACTGGATTTGTTGAACAGAACGGGTTTCGAGTTGTTTGTAAAGAATACTCAGACAAATTTGTTGAAAAATGGGCAAAAGGATTGGATTTATCCAATCGAACAATGCTAACAAATGCGTTACTTAAACAAATGAAATTTTAACTAATGAAACGATTTTACCACGCTCAAGTGAAATTTGCGGTATTAGCTTGAAAAAAGTAAATAAAAACAACAGGAATGAACTGCGGAAGAGAGTGAATATGTAGATACGGCTGATCTCGCAATATCTACAAAAATAGCCTTCGGCGCTGGTTATGGTAATATAGTAACATCTTTCTACGATGAAAGAAAATATTTGTTCTGAAATACCTTTTCAATTTTACCTATATATTTTTTAGGTAATAGATTAAAACCTTTTTTCCAAGATACAGCCCTCTAAAGAACCTCGTCTGGTTTTCGACTTTTTCCCAAAAATATTCCTTTTCAGATTTTGATGCCAACTGTTTTTCTGTTCATCCGAACCACAAGTGGTGTCCAGATGATCAAAATTATACTTAATAATCTTTATATAACCATCAGTGGCGGCTGGTGACTTCTTTTAATGCAAAGGCACAAAATTTCAACAAAAAGGAAAAATGTAAATTTACCGTATTTTTATTCACCTATTTATTTATTTCTAGAGTAATTTAATTTAAAAGAAGCTTGTGGAACTACAGGCCCCAAAAACCCTAAAATTGTCCTAACAAAGAACTTAAAAAAATTGTAAATTTAGTTTATTGAAAATAATATTTTTCCTGGGAATGAGGCAATTCCATGTGACGTCACGAACACTTTTATGTGTGTAAAATTCTTAGGTTAGGTTTACGATTAATTCGGCAAATAAAATAAACGGAAGTACTTACAGTAATAATTTTACACGACACTCTCTACGGTTTATAAAATGTAAAAAAATTCAATTTTCACCACCAAAAAACACGATTTATCACAAATTTGAATCAGTTCGTTGGCAGCTTGACAGCTTGCCACGAAACACTGTGACGTATTTGGAAACGCTTAATTCCAATAGTTTAGGCAAGATCACTTTTAGCTTGCAAAAATATCATAGCAAACTGAACGTATTTTCTAGTGCCCAAATGAACTCTCCAAACTTTCAGAAAATTAACTGTAGGCTTCTCCCCTACTTGGAGATTTTCGTTCCTCGAACTTGATTTTTTGACTGTAACTCGCTGAATTTCATTTTTAGGGAAAATTCGAGGAAAATTATCATAAGACCAAAATTAAAGAGCATAAAATTCTCTATAAAATAAATTTTATTTAAGTAAATGACTTCACTTTAAATGAAGAAAGTGACGTCTAAAAACGCGACTCAAATTACAAATTATATTTCAAACATGCATATATTTTTGAAATAAAACGCATTTCGACTTTCTGTAATCGTTTTTTATTTCAGGAATTGTATAACTTACGCAAATATTGACCTTATTAATTTAATAGAGAATTTAAATCTCTTTAATTTCGCTCTGACGAGAATTGTTTGTGAAACTGCAATTAAGAGAGTTAGAGGCGAAATACTACATTAGCGTGTGTAAAATCTCTAAGAAGATAAGGTCTGATAAGGCATATGAAAAAAGTTGGTTCTATCCATCGTACTCACAATTTGAAAATTCCTCATGAATATAAAATAGCATCTGGTACGTTGTTACAAAGGTTGTGCGGCCTGAAGGCCGCACTGGGGGAGGATTAATATCATAGGTGTAAGCCACAATTATACTATATTTATATTTTCACGCCATGAACTTTTAGAAAAAACGTTCGTTCGGCGTGATCATTACCGCGGTTAGAAGTAAACTTCCGCAGTGTTGCTTTTTATCTAATCTTAACCACATAAGCAATAACTACTTAAAAATTCAGCTTAGTTGGTAGCGAAGTTTTCGAGATTATGTGATGAATAAGTGAGCATTAAGAATCCAGCCGTTCAAGAAATAGAAAAAATACCTACTGCGCACTTAATTAGTGCATATTTGATTGTTATTGCATGGCGATCAAAAATAACTATAGTTAACCAGAAGGCTAGCTGTATAGAAGCCTTGTAACTGCAGTCATTTGAGATACATCGTGTTTTATTAATTTCAGCTGGGTGCTAGCAAAACTAACATTTCTTAAGCTCAAAAGAATCGGCCAGTTCCCGCTCTCTCGACGCTGGATATAAAGGCTAGCCACTTTTAACAATATCAAAAGATTTTGATACATAGTGTATATAAGAGAGAGCTGTCGGTGTCGCTACAAATAGTTTCTAAAATTAAAGGTTATATAACAGGCCTGGTTTAAACCATGAAATTTTGATCTGAAACTTTCGGTTAAATATTTCAAGTGAGAGAATAACCAAGAGATTTTCGTGTTAGATTCCTTAAGTGCACTATCTCTATCAGTATTTAGGATCAAGGAATCTCTTAAATACTCAATTTATACAAAAATACCAAAGATGCCGCAAAAATGGCTAAAGATTGTGAAAATTGCGGCGAAGCTAAAATTTGGTAGACATGTGTATTTTATTGTCTGATTGCCCCCCCCCCAAACCTTTGGTCGACTTTTTCGCTAATGGGGTACCGACAATAACAATTAGTAGTGTTTTTACGATCCGTAGGATGTCCTTTGCCATGTAACGTGGTTCGATTTTTCTAGAAGCGGCTCATTTCGATGTAATTATATAATGAAATTCAAATAAATTTGAATTATTTATTCGATCTGTGACGTTACCACTAACATTAGTTAGCATATCTTGCTTAGAGATGGCGTGCAAATGTCAAATACATTTACGATTTATAAAGTGTTTAGAGTTGCAATGTAGAGAAATACGTCTGCAAAAAATATTATGATTTACAGTAGTCGTACAATACAAACAATGCCGCTTAGCACGCCATCTCTGAGCAAGATCTGCTAACTTATGTTAGTAATTACGTCACAAATTGAATAAATAATTATATATAATAATAATACTTTATTTGGTAATTTACTACCACTATTTACATCACAAACAACAAATCAAACAACTCCATACAAACTCCCAAAAAATAAAAAAATCAGATTACAAAAAAAATATCCACCCTAAACAATAAAGAATAAACATTAAATCATTAACTCCTTCTAAGTAAAATGCAAACTAACGTAATTCTTAACATTCCTCTTAAATATTTCAACTCTTTTCTCCATCTTAAGAGATAACGGCAAGTCATTAAATAATTTTAAACCACTATATAACAACATATTTTGTGTTCTATTATTCCTAAACAGATTCAAACGAAAATCCTGGGCATTACGCACTGGATACCTATTCACATCTGCCACATAAGTAATATTGTCGCACAAATACGACGGAAGCATCTTATTCTTCAATTTGAAAACAAACATCAAAACATTAACCACAATTCTTTGATAAACACTCTGCCATTGTAATGTGTCTAGCAACATACTTTTGGATACAGAACGACCTACTCTTAAAATTGTTCTCATACCCCTATTCTGTAGCTTTTGTAACCTATCCAACATGCCACCATTGCCCATAAACAGAACAGACGAACAGTACTCAAAATGAGGCTTTATCATCACATCAAAAATCCTAATTGCGCTCAAAACCGATATATTCTTCCTAATTTTCAAAAAAAAATGCAATTTCTTCGCTACTTTTTTACATACATAATCAAAGTGACTCTTAAAGTTCAATTTATCGTCAACAACTACACCCAAGTATTTCATCTGACTAACCACCTCAATCCGAGTACCCTCCATCATAATATCACGAGTTCTACCCCTACTGTCATTTACAATAATACATTTTGACTTACACAAATTAAGTTTTAGCTTATTCATTTGAAACCATACACTAAGTTTCTCTAACTCTTGATTAATAACCCCAACGCAGTCATCCACATCATCACTACAAAAATACAAGAGCGCGTCATCAGCAAAAAGAACTAATTTTGCCCTATTAATTACATTATGCATATCATTTACGTACAACAGAAATAATACTACACCAAGAACCGTTCCCTGAGGAACTCCCAAAGAAACATCCAAAGCCTCCGAAACCTCTCCATTAACTCTAGTTCTCTGTTTTCTATTAGATAAATATGATTTAAACCAATTCCATTCATTACCCCGAATTCCATAACTTTTAAGTTTTTTCAACAAAATTTCTCTATCCACTGTCTCGAAAGCTCTACGGAGGTCCAAGAAAACCGCCAATACCTTCTTATCATCATGAAGAGCCATCTTCCAATCTCCCACCACAAACGTAACCAATGACTCACAGTTGTGACCCTTCCTGAAGCCTGATTGGTATTCAGAAATGACACCATGATTGTCCAAGTAATCAATCAACTGATTGTTAACTAGCCTTTCCAGAATCTTTGACTGAACCGATACCATATTAACTGGCCGGAACTCCTCACATTTAATCGAATTCTTTACTTTTTCGATAGGAACTACCATAGATTCCTTCCACGAATCAGGAAAAACTCCAGACTCCAGCGACTCATTAATAATAGACAAAAAATTCTCACCTATTAGGTCAACGATATCTCTAAACATACCAGCACTGGCAAAATTCATGTCTCTCTTATTGTTCATTGATTTCAATATCAGCTCCAAATCTTCAATCCTCACCGATTTAAATTCAAAACTAACACGTAAATCTACAATCCCACTCACGTATTGCCTAACAGGAATACTATTCCTAATTTCAACCACACTATCAACAAAGAAACTATTGAAATTGTTCGCGATTATTAAACTGTCAACACACTTTTCATTATCAAACATAATCTCACCAATATCACCCCGCTGATGACCCAAGACAAATGACTTCAAAGACCACCACATCATCTTTTGGTTCACAGAGTTATCAATTTTCCCACTGATGTATTCAGCTTTCGCCTTATTAATTCTATTCTTAAAATCATTTCTAACGCACCTGTATCTTGACCACTCAAATGCACTACTAATAATTCAAATTTATTTGAATTTCATTACTTTATTACATTGAAAAGAGCCGCTTTAAGAAAACTCTATTCACATTACATGGCGAAGGACATCCTAAGGATTCTATTTACGTAAAAAGCACTAATTTGTTTTGTCGGTGCCCCATTAGGAATTTTACTTCCTTCAACTTGGTTTTTCGGTTATAACTTGAGTAATTTAATTTTTAGGAAAAATTATCACTACTCCAAAATTGAAGAGCACAAAATTGCTAAATAGATTTTCCAAGAATTAATTTCAAAGAATGAAGATGAACCCTTTAATCGAAATTCTAATTATTTAAAAATTATTTTGAAATAAAACGTATTTCGCCTTTCTGAAATTGTTTTTAATTTATGAATAGTTATGGCGTAAGCAAATTTTAACCCTATTATAAGATATAGAGAACTTTATGCTCTTTAATTTCGCTTTGCTGAGAATTTGTCGCGAAACTGAAATTAAACGAGCAATAGGCGAAAAACTACATTAGTCTGGCTAAAAACTTCAATTAGGGAAGAATCTGAAAGGGAATTTTAAAGAAAATTGGGGGGGGGGCTCGTAGGACACTCCAATATAGATATGCATGCCAAAATTTAGTTTGTCGGAATATTTTCAAATTCGGATAATGTTTCCCTGTTCTAACCTGAGCCTAATATTAAATTCTTTGAGCCTGTTTTCCGAAGCGAAACTAAAAAATAGCGTTACCGAGATATTGCAATGCAAAGCTATTTTTCGCATCGTAATGACGGACGATTACGTGAATACATGTATTGCAAATATACCTTTTGGGCATCCCCACCTCCTGATCCATGTGATGCTGACAATCCTCGGCCGTATGCTTAAAATTGTAACCATAGTATAAATTTAGAAATAAAGTTGAAAATCAAAGACAGTGATTTTCGAAGAGTCGATCCGGTGTTTTTAACAGAATAATACGAATGCCACGGGAGTTATAACAAAGACTAATGAGGAATAGCAACAGTAAGAAGCGAAATAGAAAATGGAAAAAATCTTGGAAGAGATAAAAATCATGACGACTGCAATAAGGGAGGCGATCAGGACTGGAAACGCTGGAGAATTGGACGAGTGAATGAATCGTAAAATAAGAGCTGAACCAGACAATAAAGCAGGTGAAATTCCAATGGAAAGTCACCAGAGTGAAAAGTTGAAAGATACAAGATTGAAGGTCGTCTCGCCATGATGGAAAAATACACGAAAAAATAACATAAGTACATAGTAATAACGGGGATAGACGATCTCATGACTAATGACCAAGACACGAATGAACAAATAAAGAACATCATGAGAAAAAAATTGATATAGAAATGAAGACCCAGAATTCGTACGGGATGGGTAGGGATAAGTGCGTGATAGAGATGGCAGGAATAAATATAAGTTCAAGGGAAGTCGACTGTTCAAAAATGATGATCTCACTGTCTAGGAGTGAAGAACTCAATCGGAAATAAGACAATTGACAAGAGAAAAGAAATAAAATGGAATAACGTGAAGGTTGGTTATATGAAACTATCAGTGAAAGACAAAGGAACCAAGAGGCCTATCAGCTCCGAACGATTGAAAAATCCGACACGAAAACATGTAGGACAACTAAGCTTGAAAGGATAATGCAAGTGGACTTGATAGGGGTGGGGGAAAACAAATGAAGTATTGAAGCATTGCAACAGTTAATAAAGATATTGAAAAAGTTTGGAATTGCAAGAGACAAAACAGAAAGAGAACGATATAATGGATATAGATGGATATACGCTTTTCAAGAGTAGTGGAGGAGTCAGAAGGATGGGAACTGGTTGTATGGTGAGCGAAAGGAACAAAGATATGGCGATAGATTTTAAATCAGTAACTGATAATATCTGCGTATTGGAAGTACGATGACATAATAAAAAGATGGGTATACTCACCATGTACGCACCTACATGGAATATTTGAAAGAAGACGCTCGAGATAGGAAGAATTGGAATATGGTGACAAAAAAAGTCATGGGTCTGCTAGGCCATTTAACAGGTTCTCTTATTACAAAAGGGGGGATAACTAATCGTTATCAAAACGGGGGCATATTCGGAATTCTTTACGCCGAAAAATGTCGCAAATTTGATACCACGGAGAAAGTTATTGGCATTTCCTCCGATAAGAATTAGATTAGCCTTGAAAAAATTAATGTTTGATCACTTCTAGACTACCTGAAAAGTTGAAAGCTTACACCTCAAATTGGTCAAATTGCTGAAAATATTCCGTGTGATGGCGAGAAAATTCATTTAAAGTTCATTTTTAACGAAAAGTAGTAAATGTTATGTTGGAATAGAGCGAAGTTTAAAAATTCGTGAAAAAGATCTAAGGTGATTGCCTAAAAACTAACATGAAACTAAAAAAACTAATTCCCTATCCAAGACCGAACAAAAATTTTTTAAATAATCGGTCACTATAGTAGTAAACAGGTGCAGCGTGAGCCAGCCGTAAGAATTAAAACGCAATTGTCATTTCAAGCATTTTATTAGTTTAGCAATTTTTATTGTACGAACTTTGATTAACCATAACGAAGATAACCGTTATTAGACGAGTGACTCCAGACAGGATTGCACATGGCTATGATGACAGTTGTGTCAGTCCTTGCAGCTGTCACTTGTTCCATCGCTTTAAGCAAAGAAAGTCGCCGGAGTGCTTCTACTGTGACGAGGAGGACGTCAAAGTTCACAGCACCATCTTCGACTCTTCGAACTGCTGTGAAGTAGGAGGAAACTACAACATAGAAGACCTGAACCCCAGCAACCTTGTAGCAGAAAAGCTCTCGCCCAAAGAAGACTGGTACAGAGTTGCCTAGACCGTGACCGAGATCATACGGACAAAGTTGGATAACGAGAAGGTCCTCGAGGTAGCTTCGAGTTCAGAGCTCCGAGTTCAACCTTAACAACGATAAGGCAGAAGTGGTATTCCCACTTCAGTAGAAAGAAGAAAAAGACCCGAAAGGGCTAGAAAAAAGTAACATGAAATACCGAGAGGCAAATCCGGCTGTCACGAAGTTGTGCGGCCTAAAGGCCGCACTGAAGGGGATGATTATTTTAGATGTAGGCCTTAATTGTTCCGTTTTTTCGGTTTTATACTAAAAAGATAATTAACTAATCCCGATTTTTTTATGAGTAAGTGGGTTTATAAATAGGTGAATGTGTGGAAAAGTAAATCGATGGGGTAAAATTAAATATTTCTATAAAATTACTTCTTGTAACGCAGAATAATTGCAGAATTCTATTCTACTACATGTACAAAAGAACATGGTACAGTCGAATGTAAGAGTGCTCACCAGTGCTATATTGAGTCATTCGGGTTTTACACAATTATGTAATTTACTTCCAAAATTGTAATAATCGCTAGGCACCACAAATATTGAGACATAATATGTGCAGGAAATATGCAGAAAAACTCTAGTTTACGCGTAAAAATATTACCTAAAGTCAAAACCAAAATTTGGTCGAATCGTAAGCTCAGTTTTAATTCCAAGATGGTTGGTGACTAGCAATTATTTAAATGTTTGTACCATTTGGCAAGGAAACGGCATAAAACACGAATTACTCAATATATGTAACTGGTGAGCCCTCTTTGCCCCACATATATGACATTTGTTAATTATTCATATCTGGATTCCAAATAAAACCAAAGTCATAATCACCCCAAAAACAAAATTTAATGAAGAAGTGTTAGGAAGCGCCTCATATTCATACACAGTTTCATACTTCGTTGACTTCCCCTCTTTTGTATGAGTTGCCATCTGTATTCGCTACTTGTAAAAATATTAAATTCAAAATTTGTACATATCATTACAAATATTAGTTTGAATAGTTCTATGCTGTTTTTTGGCACTTTTTATGTTTGAATGTATAGCAATAATTATTTTAAGAGGTTTATTCTTAATTGTCTTAATAATAAAGATACGATTTAGAAGTTAATTTTACTTGGACTTGTTTCGAGTTCTTTATAAGTCGAAGTTTTGAAATTTTTTATGTAGAAATAAATATCTAGGTAAGTGGTGTTAAAATTTTTTACCGGAAATCGTCATCGAAACAACACTTCCCTGCGTATTTACGCGCAGGGAAATTGAATCTTACTGACTAGTCCGGTAATATTTAGTAACGCAGGTAACAATGACAATTTTCGGAATAACTATTGTTTGTAACTATGTAGTCAACAAATTGACAAACTTGATTTTAGCTCATTTTAAAAATGTTGTTCAATTAGTGTTTTAAAATTTCGATTTTTTACGATTTTCGGTAAAATTTAATACAAAATACGTCAGGAAAATGTCTCACTTTACTCGGAGCTCTAAAATACTCGGCACGAAGTGCCTCGTATTTCAACATTGCTCCTCGTCAGTAATACATCATTTTCCTGACTTTCATGTAAATAACTATTCCCTGAATCTTAGCAAGATTACCAGATACTAGCGGATAATATGATAATTAAATACTTGACCAGACAATCGAAAGGCAATAAAAGAATAATAATTTTTTAAACAGATTAAAATAACTTCTAAATTAAAAGAATTTCTTCTCTGGAAGAAAAAAACATCTCAAGGCAAGAACATTTTTTATCCATTTGATTATTTAAACAGGTTTAATTGAAAAATTTTTTAATACGTAATAATTAATTTATTGAATATTGAAAACATTCTCCAAGTATTCTGGAGTTCCAAGTTTTCTTGGAGAATGTGGAAAGTTTAAAATTTCATTTTTCAAGAAATTGTTTGAAAAATTCTAATGAGATATTCTTTATACATTCTCTATCGAAGAATGGTAGTTATTTTATGCCCTTCCTCCAAACTTGAACTCGTTTATTCCAGAATGTCATCCGAATGTTGCCTAATCTACTTTTAATGGAGAGCTAGGTTTAAAGACACCAATCTTTTATTAAAGAACGAAAAAAATATATGATCTTGTTTATTTTTACGTTCTCTAAATATACGTAAGAAAAAAATTTGTAAACCCACTTAAACTCAAACTTTCAAGAAGTCTGAAAAGTGTTTTCCCAGGAAAGGAATTCCATAAAATAAAGAAGGTCATAATCTACTTATTGTATTGCTGAAAGTTTCGGTTCGATTAGCTTGTTAATTATGAAATGTTATTTAACTTGAACTTTAAAAGGAGTCTTTAAGGTTTAAGAAAATTTGAAAAGCTTTCCAGTAATCTTCAGTTTATCCATTGTTACTCCACTAATAGTTTTTATGTCCCTCGGGATACTACAAGTACTACGATTGTAATAGAAAAGAGCAATGTATAAAAATGTTAGACTTTCATCACGTTTAAAGCTGATTCCAAAAAAACCGCCAGTAATGCGGATTCGTGTTAAAGCCAGACACATTTTTAGAATGTTTATACAATTTCCTGTGAAAAATTAAGTCAATATCCGTAAAACGTTTTGACATATGAGGCAGCAAATGAACAAATCAACATAATCCATGCGACGTTAACCTCACATGTATACCTTCCGTTTTTACATAGTTAGGGTATGAAAACCATGTAAAATTTCAGCTGTCTCATCCTGAAATATTCACAACTTAAAAATTAGTTTCGGTGAAGTTAACGACGAGTAAAATAATTTTCCAATATTGTAATAAAATTTTTTTTTACAAAATGATGTATGTGAGTTCTTAATCTGGCAACATTAATTTGAAAAAACGTAATCCCTTATAGCGTCGTCGTTTAGAGATAAATTTGGGTGTAATAATTAGGGAAAGTTTAATATTCGTTCGTTGTGTAGCGAACGATTGTGTATAGTAAGGGATGAAGAAAGTGAAAACTCACCTGGCATTTTGAGGTCCTACGGATTTTGCCTCGTATGATGAGCTGGCTGTGATGGCGTGGTCCGGGATTCTCCCTTCTTCCATCCCCAGTGCCGAGCGGCACTCGCCTGTAACAAGCAACCCTCTCTTATTGATTTATTTAATTAACTACACCCTACTTTATTCCACGCAGGTATAAAATACAAAAAATAAACAACGACTAGTGAAAGTTATAATACAAATTTTTGTAAATTATCCGGCTCGAAGAACCAGAAATTTAAAATTTCCTTTCGGACCCCTCGTTGATTGGGGCCACGTGGTTGTCGCGGTAAAAATAAATATAGTAATCAGTTTTAAAATGCGCCACTGTGGGATTAACGATCGAAGTGTAACCAAAAAATTACCTATTGTGATTTACAATGCGGTAAATGGGATTAGTTTACACATTTTATTGACTCGTGATATGAATCCAAGTCGGGGGATTATTAAAATAAATAGTGCTATAAATTTTGTAAAAATACATTTGTCGAAAACCGTGTTTTTGTGTTAGTTTTGCGGTTAATGTGGTTGGGTATCGATTTTTAAAATTTTAATGGCTTCCCCGGCTTACCACCCCATGTATTTGGAAAAATTTAAATTTCAATGCCCCCGATAAACAAAACAAATCCCAATAATATTAATTACGCTGCATATATCAACGTGTCAAAGTTAACAGGCCTGGCATGTTCAATTTACGGTGGATGGTTTAAATATAAAAGCTGGCACTTTGAACGTTTCTCAGTCTTTGAATTGTACTATTTCGAATAGGCTTCATTATACTGACTTTAGAGTAATTGTTATTTGTTCTAGCTTTGTTTGAAGTTTTACACTAAAGTGTTGTATGTAAAAGCTAATGCACAACTTTGTCCATTGTTCTTAATTCCATTGTTTATTGAAGTTTTGGTAAAAATCGATCGCATAATATGAAATTATTATTAATAGCAAAGTTTAGTTGCTAGACCAAATTGTTTGTGTTACTTTCAGGAAGGAAGCAAAAAGTTGGTGTGGTAGCCTTCACTTCCAGAGATCGACGTTACGCAACCCCGTCCGGATTAGAACTCAAGTTTCTTGTGTTACTTTGTACATGGAGTATATATTAAAACCGTTCCACACTTAAGATTCCTTCTTCTCGTATATCGGTGAGGGGTTGTTGATGATGATAATATGCTTTACAAGTATACGACGAGCCTCCCAAAATGAAATGATATTTCCGTATCGATGCAGGAAAACAAAACGTCCCTTTTGTTGAAAAGCATATTGGAGAAGAGAAAATAATCCAAAGTGCTTATTGTGAGGGTATTTAAAATTTTAACAGTCGAGCAAGTAAATAGAATTGTAAATGGGTTTTAAGATTTTATTTGTTTTATTGTAGTAGGTACGTTAGTTTCCTTTTATTTAAGTGCCCTTTAATAGTCGTCGAGTTGTCAAATGAACGTCATCACGATTGAATGTGTCGCTGAAAAGGAAAGGATCAACACAAAGCTTTTGTTTCTATTGTTGCATCTGAGCTCCGCGTCATATGATCTTGAGAATTGACCCAACTAGGGGCGTTAGAGGGTGGAATTCATTCGAAAGAGGCAAATCCTCGCAGAGCTTGGAGCTTTACACATCGAAAGCGGGTAATATAATCACCGCATTGTGTTTTCTCTTAAAAAACTATGGCAACATTTAGGAAATGGAAGGCAAAGTTTGGCAAAAAAAATTGTAAAAGCCAATGCGTTTTGCCAGTTGGGCGCATCCGCGATGAAGACGTTTATTCTTTGTCAAAAACGTGACGTGAAATATCCAAGCAATATGAAAATAAATTATTTTAGTCGGAAATGCGGATTTCGTCTTAAATTCCACATCATTTATATTTTTTGATATACAAAGCAGCTATTTTCTTATTTACAACGCAAAGCGTCATGTCGCATGACAAGACATGATAAAATAAGGAAATAATGCATGCAAATAAATTTATCAAAGTTTTCGCATTTACCGCAACTTAGTGAACCTTAAAAATATAAAATTTTCCTAGGTATACGAGTATTGCGTTCAGACGGAAAGGGTGCGCTGCTTCATTAACCCTATTTTCGTCACAAATTTAAATTCATAAATCTTCACACTGAAAGGTACTTATTTTGTAATTACGTTAGGAATCTGATAATTCTAAAAACTAATTTATTGCACAAGAGCTCCTAACAAGATTACCTACTATTCCTACAAAGAAACTAAATTTTAAATGTAATTGAAATGCAGAAATCCAATTTATTCTCTTAAATTAAAATTACTAATACATTTCGTCATTGCACCTTTTTATATTATAGAACTGGCTCAATAAAAAACCGCCAAGAAAGAAAATTGTCACCTTACATACATTTCGATATGTTAACTCGTCTTTCAGAAAACTGCACCGAATGTAAAGAAAATTGTCTGGAAAATTTAAAATTCCGACTAATTAATTAATCATAATTGGCAGAACACAAGAACTTGATCTTATTGTGGCAAAACATGAGCACGTCGGACTTGAGTTTGTTGTTGCGTTTCTCGTTAAATGCGATTTTCTTGAGTTACACAGCATTTTCCCTCGAAGGTTTATTGACTCTGTCCTATCATTGTAGTCTTATTTTATTTAATCGACGTCTACTCAAAAAAGGAATCTCTTCCGTGTTATGTTGTTTGATTTACCAATTAATGGTAATCTTTTTGTGCACTTGCGATAATGAAACCTATGCTTCGGTCATTATTTTTTAAGAGTAAAGTAGGCGGATAGAATATTTAATAAATATAACATCCCTTTTCATATCATATTTCCAGTCAAAAAACTATAAATTTGAAAATTAACTAGATGCAGTAAATAAAATATTGTATTAGATGTACAAATTGTAATTTATTTGCATAGAAGTAATATGATGAATTATGTTACCGAAACCGCCAGACATGTGGTACCTGTTATTAGCTCGAAATTTTGTAATACAAAGGATTGTATAAACACTCGCATTGCAATTTTAATATAAATTTTACATTACATATTATATAATGTAATTATTCATTCTTTAGCTTGTCTAGCTAATTAAATTTCTACTTTGCATTCCAGCGTGTATATTTCGTAATTTTATCGAGTTTGGACTACTGGGTGTTTAGATTATAGTGCATTTATTTATTGAGTTCTCACTGTTATTCATTTCTGATTTTTCGGAAGTGCATAAAATAGTATACCTTACTGAAATAAAGGATGGCTTTAATCTTGCATGTGCGAGTTATTTCGCTAGCTGTTCAGGTGAGACAAATAACGAACATAAGAGATTAAATCCATCCTTTACTCCCATGTAATGTAATATGTTATCTAGAAATGTATTTTTTTGCTTATATCACGAATTAGTTCATATTGTTTCATCTTTTGACAATGTAATCAATTTTTATAACAAGATGCCTACGTTTACAGCTTATGCAGATGGTGCCATTTCATTATTGCTTATGATTAATCATCAGTTACTCGTGAAAAGGTTGCATTAGTCTGATATGACGTGTCTTTCAACCAGAATGCCTACGTACTTTATGTACCATTGTATATAACTCACTACTGGTTTTTATTCTGTGTTAAATTTGTTAAACTAGTAAATTAGTATTAATAAAAAAATAATATAGTGTTCAATTAGCAGGGTTTGATAATGACAGACTAGCGCAAGGAGTCCAACAACCACTGACGAGCCACAAAAAGGAGTTTTAATCCTAGGTTAAAATGCAATGTTTTCTTTATCGCTGAACATCGATTTAAAAATCATTTTATAACAATTATTTAACAAATAAAAAAAATTTAGGTTAAATTTACTTCTACTGTCGGCTATAATTGGCAAAAAAGTGAATTGTGAGGTTAGAATTCAATTCCACACTTGTGACTTAAAATTATAACCTTTTACGGACCTTTTAGGTCCGTAACCTAAAAGACCCTTTCAGGACAACCTTTTAGGAGTGAAAATATCACCTTTGTGGCGGGCGAGTCAGTAAGTAGACTTTGGCAGACGAGGGGAGGGAGTCCGAAAATTCTGATAAGCTGCAAATCCTCCTTTTAATCCGAATTAAACTGATTACATTTTCTGTAATGTCGAAAATCGTCGACATGTCAATATAACATTAGGGGTGACTGTTACACGGTCCGACCGGTCAATAATAATTCATTCGCGAACGGTCTGATTGTAATTGCATGCTGTTGTTTAGTGAAGCGTAAATATCCTGAAAATTTTGCACACAAGAATCGGAATTCCCAGTGATTTTAAACAATTTTTCCTAAAATAAAAATTTAAAGTTTTAAGAATTTTAGATATTTCCAAAGAATTATAAATAGGAACTTCACCATAAAACTCTCGATTACATTCAGAGATACGAAGTTCGTTAAATAATAGGGCCGAGTTGCGTAATTATTTTCTGACAAATAATTTGAACAAATATTTCACATCATTTTTAAATTCTAATATATCGCAAACAAAATTGGAAATCTGATATATCATTTAATCCTTTAAATTGAAAACTGATAAAAGCAGGCATTTTTACCTTTGTTTACGAGAAATCCAAATATGCCATGGAACTTGCCGAAACATGTTTTTGTAGCTAATTTTTCTAATTACGATGATGTAATCGGGCTCTTTTCCGATTTCAAACTAAACGGCTTAATCACAGGCGCAATCCAGTCGGGCCACTCCCCAATAAAAAGTTATAGAGCGGTCGGACCGTGCAGTAGTCGGTTCTTATAGTATTTGACAGATAATAAAAAATGTTGAGGTTAAATTTACATTTACTGCCGGCTGTGGTTGGCAGAAAAATAAATTGCGAGGTCTAAAGTTACTTTTGACACCGATGACTCAGACGTAAAACTTGTAATGTGCGTATCGAGCTCGACAATGTTATGTTTTACGAACGTTGGAAGAAAAACAATTTCTTTAAGTAAAACTAAAAAGACATTTTTGATAAATGACACAAAATTCAATCATGTTTCCGAAATGATTGCACTTTGTTATATTATACAGTTTTAATGTTCATAATGCTCTGGCGACCGCCATGACACTTTGGTGAGTGATTGCATTGGCTGTGCGGCCTCAATGCACAAAATACTGGAATTTTATACACATAACTATATGATGATCAAAAGATTACGCAGCTTGACGGCCTTCATGACCTTTGAGTACATGGTTGATATGATTGTGCGGCCTGGAGGCCGCACTTAGCATTCTTTAGGCCAGTAACTTAAAAGTTAATTAATTATATGTATGTTATTGAACAGATAGATGAAGATACGTACATAGAAGTGGTGTTTTATATTCCCATTTTGAATGTCCTGCGTTATCTGTGACCAGAAACGCGCGTGATTGGATTAACACGATTCAAGATTATACAAAATGTAATGTTATCTAACCTAACCAGTGATAGTCATAAATTAGGACCAAACCGTTAAGAAGTAAATAATTTTTTCGATTGTTTGTTGTAATTTTTCATTTTCTGGGATATCTGCACCAATTCTGTAATTTTCGTTAATTAATAAATTATAAAAATAATTTAAATTAAAAATAGTCTTTTTACTAATTATTTTTCTTTAAAATAGCAATTGTCAATATCAAATCTTATTTATTTTCGTAATGGTAATTAAAATCATCTGCTGTAAAATTTCTGTTGTATCTCAAAAAAACGATTAGTATTCATTATACTACTAACTGATTGACTCGATAAATTCTCAATTGTCAACTTAAATTTAAATAAAACAAATAAAAACAATTTTTGTTTTATTTTGTAAATTTGTGTTAAATGTCGGCGTAAAAGCTTACAAAATAACATTTATAAGTTTACAACTTGAGCTTTAATTTACTACGTAATTTTTTTAATTTCGGAAACTCCTCCCTCCCTTGCTGCCAAAAATCATCACACAGGTCCTTTGATAAAATTTTCAAGTTATAATTTTTTAAATAATATAATGTATAAACTTTCATAATATTTTAAGAAATGTACACTGCAATTTCTTCGTTTAATCTTGCATGTGAATTCCCCTTATTCATAATTAATACCACAACAAATTTTGGATAGTTTACATGGAGATTAGTGTTGACTTCATCGTTTGGAGGGGAGTCCACAGTTTTTTTCCAACTATTTATCAAATTGAAGTTATCTCTCTATAGTACTACAGATTTGGTTAATCGTTTTAATTTCATTAATTCAATATGCGCGTCACTGATAGACAAAAATAACGAAGGATGGTCTCGTCGATCCATTCCTGTGCGTCATTGGTAGATAGATAAGGGAAATCCGCTGTTCTGATTATGTATAAGGAAGGACCAAGACATTTTTATAAATAGATACTTTATAAAATTATTATTTGAATATTTGAATTCTGAATTGAAAATCGTTCATTTTCAAGAGCTCAACCAATCAGAAGCTCGCAATCGATTTGGTGCAGATCTACCTACGCATTCTGTTGACGGTATATGTGGTTTCACCTAATCTTACATTTATTATAAATGTACGATTACGTACGTGCACTACATTATATTTTAAATTAAATTAAATTTTTCCAAGATTTGTCGTTTTTGGGTTTTATCGCGCTCAGGGATATTTTTTCCAAGTTTAACGTAAAAAGTTAAATGCATACAAAATTAATAAGTACCCTACAAATCTAGATCCGTTTTTTTCGGATCTGCAGCGCTCAGGGATATTTTTTCCAAGTTTAACGTAAAAAAGTTAGATGCACATAAAAATAATAATCGGAAATTATTCCACTATTTAGTACAAAGTAGGGATAGGGCGTGGCTTCAGAGTACTTACAGCTAATAGGAAACCCCTGTTTTAGTTACTACTTCAAGGGTTGATTTTGAAGGTTAAACATTTATTTTCCGGATTTTTTTTTGTTTATTTCTACTATATAAACCTTCAGCTTTCCGAATATCTATACAGAATTTTTAAAATCGTGGTTCCTTATAACATGCTAATGCCTATTATTACGATGATATCTTTTTAGTTCAATAGGCAAGTGTTTACAAATCCACGAAGCAGTGGAATTTTACTTCTAACCTTACTTTGTGATGACTTGATTGCATTTCGAAGTTCGACGAAACTTCACGGTCTAACCTTATGGTAATAATCCACTTCAGTGCGGCCTTTAGGCCGCACAGCTTTGCCAATAAAAACAAAGCTTTTAATATTAAACAGCTGACAGCGATCACAAGATATTTAAAAATATTAAAATTTATTAAATAACAGTAATAATAAACTTTGATCCTGTAATCGACAGTTATCTTTCTTTTCAGGTTAGGAAATAAATTGATCAAAATTGAAAAAAATTATAATCAGCAGCGGTTCGTGACTGTTACGTTTAAGGAGTTTAATCAGATAGTGTAACCTGGACCCAACCCACTTTGAAAATCTGTTTTTTTTTTTTCAAAGTTAAATGATCATCCTTTGAAGTTGCCCATTATAATCACGTACAGAGAATCTCCAACTGGAATGGCTTATGGCTTCTCAATATTCGACAATGACAATGATTTAGCCTAAATCAAGTAAAGCATCTAAAGAAGAAGAAGAATAGTTCAATATTCAATATATTTAAAGGTGTTTTTAAACTAAAGTATGGATTCTTGTTATTTGTGCAATTTACCACAGAATGCGTAGTTCTCACTCGAAAGAGTCCGTATGTAGTCGTTTTCTATCGTTGATGTGTTAAAATTATTATTATAATACCGCGTTATTGATAAGAAAAACAGTTAATTTATTATTTACTATTAAAGACTAAGTTTACCCTGCAGTGTATTTTATTTTAAAAACTTCATTTTGTTGGACAGTCGTGGGCCACATAAAACTTTTGAGACAACAAGAAATGTTAAATTGAAATAAAATTAATTAAGGAAAATGATGTAAAACAAGAAATATTGAAAGAAGTTTAAGTCTAAAAATTAAATAAAATAAATGGAACGAAACCCAATTAAATTTCATAACAAAAATTAAAATATTTTTTCACAATTAAGAAGAAAAAATTAAATTAACTAATATAGAAGTTAATAATAATTTTGTGGTTAAGTCGGATGGTTAGGAAGCCGTAACATAACCCTTTTCAAAGAAGTTTTCCAGGAAAGCATTTCTTAAAATGAACGACTCAAATATTTACAACCAGTTTAGCAATATATTGCAAGGTTTGCAGATTCATGAAAGGCTTGCTTGCCTTCCTGGGTCCTCTATTGTTTTGTAAACAGGTAACATTGTATAGACAAATGTAAACCTTCGTATAAATCAATAGGAAATTTTCTGGAGCAAAAAAGCTTTTCTATATGATCGGTAAGTTAAACGTTAATCTAGCAATTTAAATCGAGTTCAAAGCTTGGCTATCGGAAGCTAAGCTAGGTTTAGGTTTTTAGGTTCATATTAAAATCTTGATTATGAAAAGTGGGAAAATGGGAAATTTCCAACAATAAAATAATAAAGAATATTAAAACTACCGTATGGTAGTTTTAAAGGAAATGAAAAATGGGGTCCAATTTCTAGCATAATTTTCACCTTGTCGAAAATAGAAGAGAAGAGATGTTATTCTTTGCAGTCTCACAAAGATTTATGGATTAGACTTAAGTCCATAACATTCTTTCCCCTACTTCGTTGTTGTGAGTAACCACTCAAATTGTAAGTTTAAATGATACTAATTTTATTAAGTTTACATACACTATTTATACAAAACTTAATTGCTAAATTATCACATTTTAATGCTATATTTACCTGATGATGACTATGATTTTAATTTTACCTACTTAATATACGGAAGTGCAATTATGATGAATTAAAAGTTCTATAAATTACATGTATAAATTTAATTTGACCTACTAAAAGTGCGATGTATGTATTTTGCTTTATTGGCACTTTTTTAAGTAGGTTTGTTACAATTATGCGTTTTTGCTTAATTTATTTTATATACAGGATGGTTCGAAACGACACACAAAAAACCTGTTTAATTTTAAATTAAACATATTGCCGCCTCCAATAGAAATGCCACCTCCAGAAGAAATGTAGTTTTATAGTGGTTTTAACTAGATTATTTGCGTATGGTTGTCGTCGTTGTCCTTGGGCTGCCGAACTTGATTTGGTGGTGATTTTGTTCTGATCCAACAATGAGAACTTGTCAAACAGAATCCTATTAATTTGATTATAATTGTTCCTGTAATAAAATGTGAATTATTGAATGTTTATTTTGTTTAGATGATGTGAACCCTGATTTTTAACTTGATTTTTGATTGCTTTTCTCGCTTCTCCTCTTACATGCGTAGTTACATTTTTTGAATTTTCTTTACATGAACTAGCGATAGTTCATGTAAGCTGCCACCCCTAACTGTTTGAATACATCTACATCTCTTTCTTCCTTCTTCTCTTTTTCCATCTTCGCTTATCCCATCTTCTTCTCCATCGTCGTACCATCCCTCTGAAGTCCTGTTGAAAACGAGAGTCTGTGTACATTTTTTCGTTTCTGTAAAAAATTTCTTGAATTACTGCGTTGTCTTGAATGTTGATCTTCTTGGTTAGTGGTGTGTATATTTTTTTTATAACTGATGTTCGATCCATCTCTGCTTCCATGCTCCTACTTTTGGCGCTACTTCTTTGATTTGTATTTCCACTGGTCTGCCATCCTCGTTTGTGTTGAGGTCATAAATTTCTTCGACATATTGAAGTTCCAGTTTCATGTGCCCGATGTCCAAAATTTCGATTTCATAATTTTCGTCTTGTTGAATATTCTTGTTTTCTTTTGACATTGGTTTATGGATTGCAGCTTCTTCTATTTTCATCTCCATTGCTTTTGGTTTTAAATCTTCTTCATGTGGCATTTGTTTCGAACTTGCAACTTCATTTTCTTCCATCTCCTCTTCCATTGATCCACGAGTTTTAGATGTTGGATTGGCTATTACTTTATTTTCCCATGCTTTTGATAATGCTGCCCTCAATATTTTTGTTTTCTCATCGAATTCGTCGTAGATTTCCCAATCTTCTTCATATCCTCCATAAAAATATTGTGATTTTATTTTTGGTGATTTTTTGTTTGGTTTGCTAGTTAAAATTTTATTTGTTTTCTGCTCCAGTTCTTCCATTATATCCTCGTATTTTTCGTCTGCATTTGTGAATTGATTTTCAGTAAAATATTCATCTTGTTTTTTCTCTTCGTGAACCATTATTTCTACGTTTAAATCCATAATTGTTTTCCATTGGGTTTCCAATTTGTTCTTGATTCGTTCATATGTGCTTTGCTTAATTTCTTCTTGTAATTTCTTTTTTGCGGATTCCATAGCTTCATTTAAGTAATGTAGTCTAATGTTTTGTTTTTTAATTCGTAGTAATTGATTTATCTCCATGTCTTCTTGTGCTGGCCCTTTGGATTGCATTGCTTGATTTGATTTTTGATGGCTATTTGACGTCGATTTTGACCCTGTTGATTTTCTTCTTGTTGTCGCTGAGACCTTGCTAATTTTATCTCTTGGTCTCGGTGAATGCACTTTGATGATTTTCTTTATTGGTCTCGATGAATGGACCTTGGATGATTGATTCTTTCTTGGTCTCGATGAATGGACCTTGGTGATTTTCTTTCTTCTTCTATGTGGACTGTATTTCTTTTGCTGATTCTGTGGTTCGAAGGACCATGTCGAAATTAGAAGAGGGTGGCAAGAAGTACCCCTCCTAATCCGGTTCGAAGGACCATGTCGAAAATAGAAGAGAAGAGATGTTATTCTTTGCAGTCGCACAAAGATTTATGGATTAGACTTAAGTCCATAACATTCTTTCCCCTACTTCGTTGTTGTGAGTAACCACTCAAATTGTAAGTTTAAATGATACTAATTTTATTAAGTTTACATACACTATTTATACAAAACTTAATTGCTAAATTATCACATTTTAATGCTATATTTTAAATTAAAGTTATTGACCTGATGATGACTATGCTTTTAATTTTGCCTACTTAATATACGGAAGTGCAATTATGATGAATTAAAAGTTCTATAAATTACATGTATAAATTTAATTTGACCTACTAAAAGTGCGATGTATGTATTTTGCTTTATTGACACTTTTTTAAATAGGTTTGTTACAATTATGCGTTTTTGCTTAATTTATTTTATATACAGGATGGTTCGAAACGACACACAAAAAACCTGATTAATTTTAAATTAAACACACCTCTTTATGATCAATCAAATCCGGGAAGTTAAAACTGTTTGTGCTCTTATAAACAAGAGGAAATTATATTTCCTATGATGAAAATTAAAATGCAAAACGACTTGAAATCTCCCCAGGTTTTAAATATTTATCAACTTTGAACCCAAAGCACTTCTCTTGATTATTGATGTTTGTCTCTGAGATTTAATCTTTTAGGTATTTCTTCTACACCATTAATCAGTAACTGCTAGAATCTGCTTCTGGTCCTCACTCCCACAATGATAGCGTTAGGCACCCTCTTGACTGTTCTGTTGTCACCCATTATAGCCACGTGTACGCCCACCATAACCCCTTGATCATGCTTCCTATGATCAACCCTCTTATTTATTAAGTTTGTTTATTAGCATTTCGAATGCATTTAAACGAGCTTTGTAATTAAAAAAGAAGGTTCTAAAGTATCTAAAGCCAGACCTGTTAATAAAAGAAAATCTCTTGATTCACATTTTATTACTGTTTTTGCGCTTTTATCAGTTTCTAGTAATTAAAAAACTTTGTAAAAGATAAGAGACTTCCTAAGAAATTTATTGACACAAACTTTCTATAATTTTTATCAATAACGACATAAAGCATAGAATAAAACCGCAATGTTAAATTATGTAGTTTCAACGCACTAATGAATTGTTTGGATGCTCAGTCACATAATATTTATCGTTTAATTACCCGTTAAAACGTTTTGGAGTGCTCATAAAATATTATAAAATCTTAATCGAAAAATTGAGTGTGTCAATTATGTGAATTTGGTATGCTATGAAATAAAAATAAGTTGAATAAACCTACCCTCGGTGTAAAATAATGCTAATCGAGCCTAACGCCTTTATTAGTTTACTCTTAGTTTTTATTATTACCAAAGAAAGCGACGTTTAGTAATTAATATTTTCAATCTTAACACTTGAGTAAAAGTATCAAATTAATGTAATTAGAGGAGTTGGAAAATTGTGCGTCTTAGTTTGTGAATTCAACTTTTTCAGCGATTATAATTAACGTGATAAGGAAATAGAAATAATCTTAGTTATATTTCGTGTTTGTTTAAGTACACGAGGAAAATGCCATTGTATAATTAATATTAACGTATAATCAGCTTAGGAAATCACAAAGCAACTACTTAAAATTAATAAGTAGGATTTGAGATTTCTGTTTATAGATTAATTTTGAAAACTTGGCATATATAAACAAGTGAAATTTGAAAGAAAATTCTAACTATAGTAGGGTTTTTCAATATTTAAAATTAATTAAATTTTAAATTATTAAATTTTCATTATTGTGAGACTTCTGACTGAATCTTTTATTAGTTGATTCAACTGCTCGCTCACCTTTCTGTTTAATCTCATTGTTTGTAGCTGTTCGGTGTTTCTCATTTTTCTTCAACTTTTAACAAAAACCCAGCTTCGGATGAATTTTGCTTGACAAAATTTACCTTAATATTTTCTTTATAAATAAGGAAACCTGTTCGAGAAAAGCCGTTTCAAGAATTCGTAACTGTTTAAATTTGAAAGATGGATAAAAATTTAAAATTTAATTTGAAATAAAGAGTCCAAAATTAATGAAGTCGTAATGAAATAATAAAAAATATTTTACAAAGAAAATATTCAAACTATAGCACACCATATTATTATTATTCTTAGCTTTTGCAAATTGAAATAGTCGCATTTTTTGTGGGTCCTAAGGTTGGATTTATTTGGAATGGAAGATGACAGCAAGTAGATTCCAACATTGACAAGTTCCTAAAACAATACGGTTCGGGTGTTCAGACCCAGTTTTTATCGGATTTAGAGACACAACCTGTAACCATAAGAATAGACAAAACTTAACTTCTCAAATGATAGACATCTAGACCAGCGGTCCTCAACCGGTATGTCGCGAGAAATCTGGAATAATGTGTTGTTTCATTATTAAAACTCATTACATGAAAAGTACACCCAAAAACCTGAATTGTGTGAAAATTTATATTTTAAAATTTCCAAAGCAGATTCCACTGCAATATTGTCAAAATGGTCTTGAAGTTCCTTAAAGAGGATATTTAAAACAAATAGAACCTTAACGATAATCTATCTAGAAATATTAAACGTTTAGTCACTCTACCGGATAACATCCAATAATCCTATTAATTTAATTAATTTTGTACCCAGCATCCATATTATTTTTAATATTTATTACTTAAAACCAACTTGACAAAATTAATCATAACTGAATTCGATATAAATCAAATAATACAGACACGATTATGTCATGCAGGCTGGATTTCGTATCTTGAGTATGGATAGGGAAGGGATGGTGTTCAATAAACTAGAAGAAATTTCGATTTTGAAGGCGAAGATTTTGACCCCCCCCCCCCCGAGTGCTTAAACGTCCAAATTTACTTTAATGAGTCACAAACTGAAGTTTTAAATTGAAGGACGTTGGAGAAAAAATACTGTATTTTATATATTTTCATCAAATATTATTAAATTTGATGAAAAATAAATTTAACAAAGAAATACAACAGGAAAGAAATTTGCAATATAACTTAAACTTATTGTTGCTCTGAAATTTGCTCATACGTAGAGTAGACAGTTTCATTCACACGTTAATGTTCGTTTACTTCGTGAGTTGCTATTTGTATCCGTTACTTGTATATAGCGTGCAAGCGAAGACAGCTCGTCAAAAAACTACTTTGACTACTAATATAAAAATAAGTTGCCTATAGAGGACGCTCACAAATCTTTTGCACATGTATGAAAGACTGCGCTAGGTATTGAAGTGTTGCTTGGCGTATTAACCGTTTGAGTTTAGATGGTATGCGAATCGTGATATGGTAGAAATCGTTGGAAGCTTCAGAACTCCAGCGTCTGAATGTTCGAGAACCATGTGACGATTTTTTGGCTTTCGCCTCGTCACATATCAACCTTAACAAATTATTTTCTGTTCGACCACTGCCATTTATATTTGAAATAATTTAGATGGGAGTGGAGACACTTCCTCTTTGGGGAGTTCGAATTCTTGCCGCAGGATACGGCGCTGAGAAGTCACTTTTGGTTTGGAAGCCGTTGTGAGAGTGTCGTCATAGTCGCGCGTGCCTAAAGTGCATAGTTTAATTGCCGTGTGCATTAGAATATTATATCAATTTTTGTACTGAAGATTCACCGGTGCGTGGAGGGTGGGATTAAGCCTGTTTACTGCGTTTACAGAAGTGGGTGCTATTTTTCCTGTTATCTTCCTCGTGTCCGGTGATCGCCATTTTGTCTTTGCTAGCTGATATCAGCTTGGTGCGCGCGCGACGTCAGACGCCCTCTCTGGGGATTTTGATTAAAGTAATTTATACCGACACTCCGAGGGTCATCGACCGCTTTTACTCTCAGCCAACTTTAATCATAGATCATTCCGAGAGTCACTATCCGTTGTCAGGTCCGTCCGTCTCTGTGTCTGTCCGATTTCTTGTTGTTGCTGAACAACGATATTAGAATTTTCCGCCGGCGAGAAACCATTGGAAGCGTTATCATTCTTTTGGGATACCAGTCCAGTCAAGTGTTCCGGCGCCAGTTCGGGGGTCGCTGAGGCATCGTCAACCTAGAGGTGTGCAGTCGTACTTCCTGGGGAGGCCGAGTGAAGGAGTTCAAGATCGAATTCGTAGGCAGTCCGCCTGGAAGTTGCAGTAGCTGTCTCCAACTTGTTGTAAACTCACCAGACGTCTAGGTGAGATAAAACTTTGTATTCTTTTGGGTGGGATTGCCAATTATTTATTTACGAATTTTGTGTTAACGTAATATTTGTGCATTTTGCTACGCACATAGTTTGCATTATATCCGTTCACGAGGTATTCTCGGGGAGACGATTGATTCACGCCTAAGATCAACTTGGCTGGCTTCCTTCAGAAGCCGGTAATATTTGTTCACGACACCATTTGTCTGTCACCTGTCTTTGTTTTGTTTATGCAACACCTATACGTTATATTAAATATAGTAAAATCAAGTATCGTATTTTATTTCCTCGAGAGAGGGGACTACTTTATAACCTTACAGGATAAGCTCGTGACCTGGACTTGCGACCTTCGCATACCGACGATAACATCAAATAGCTGGCTTAAAGAACATCTAGGGTACCCACGTTTGAAAAGTGAGGAATCCTTCTTCACGTGGAGGAATCTTTTGCTCTTCGTTAGGCACCCTCTCATTAGGGGTGCGGATCAGCAGAAAATTCTAACAACCAGATCCCATGGAAAACCCAGGACAAGTACCTGTGCGTCACCATAGACCGGCACCTCAACTGGAGATCCTACGCCACCACCGTCACCAAGAGAGCCATGGCACTTTTCCGCAAGATTTACACCATGCTGAACAGGAACAGCAAGATGACACCGACCAACAAGCTGCCTACGTCGCCCCCACAAACTCCAGGTTATTTGGAACAAGACGACACCATCCTCATCCATGCAAGTAAACAAGCCCCGAAATTTTATCTAAAAACCCGCTAATCAAGCAACTTTGGCCAGCTCCAACCCGATGACTACCTCAGTCACTCCAGATTCAAGCCCATCTTGAACCCGCCAGTCACGTGACTCTGGTCCGCTGCCGCATTCGATTAACCTCTTTTTGTAGGTCACAACACGAACTACAGCAAATCTTCGTCGAATCCAGCACATTTCAAAATCCAGTCGAATTGTGTAATTTGCCGGGAAAATTTTACTTAGCATTGGTTAACATTTCAAATTCAAGGGACTTGTGAATTTTAACCATGTCAAGGCAGTCACGCAACCGACAGAATGCGTCCCTTCATCTCCATTCTGTTGACGATACGTGTGTGAAACTTGTCTTCGAAGTAGATACCCACAACTAAGTAAAAGCCACGCCCACCAATGATCGCAAAAGGATTACTTTCTATCGTCCCAATTCGAAATTAATTTTTATCTTTTCTTTTTCCGTGTGCCCTATCTAGGTCCAATCAAGCCGACCGATCTCCCCAGTCCAAAACCCCCGAGGCTTGCAGGCCTCCAAAAATTTCGCAGCAAGCTTTCAAACGCATAGCATAGAAAGGTAACGTTGTGGAGTATATTGCGAGCGAAGCTCGCTTGACTTGACTTGAGTTTATTCACTTAAGGTTTAGACGCCGCTACGATTACATCGGTCATGATTGAAAAAATGTCTGCTATGACAAATTTGCAATGAGGTTGTCAATGGAAAAAAGTAGGTGATGCAACAAGCGTTCTCCCCTGCCACGATTTATTGAAGTAAAAGGCTCAACATTTTAGTTCTGGTAGTAAAACTTTTAAAAACGGTTTCAGTAACTCCAACGCAATAAAGCAACCACCTCTGCTTTCCTATATTAGACATACGAGTCCTAAGATATAAAAGTTTCGCCCCTAATCGTGAACTTGAACTTGTAAAATTTTTATGTTTTATCTTTTTTTAATAGTGGTGAATTTCTTTCAAAATGTTTAAAATATATATTCGCATATTTTCGACGTTTTATAGCAGCTCTGAAACGGACCAGATGAAGGAGATATGGGGCGAGGCCCAATGCTCCGTAATTGCCAAGAAGTCCATCGACATTGGTATCTTTCATTACATTTTTTATATCCATGTGTTAAAGCCAGGTTCAAAAATCTAGCGGATCAGATCAGCCCAGCGCCAACTCCAGAGACCAATAGGCCTCCAAAAATTGCGCAGCCAGATTCCAAAGTCAAAAAAAGAATATATTGGGCATAGCCTCAGCACTACCTGACTACCAAGCAGTTCATCGTTCGTTCATTAACATTGGTACCAGGTTGTTCAAAACAGGTTGGAGTCATATAGACTCCAACCTGAACACCATCCTTACCCATGCACGTAAGATCGCCACGAAATTATATTCCAAAATTTAATTCGCAGATAATACGCTGATCCAACAACTCAGACAAGACCAGCTTGACCCCAACAGCCGCCCGCTAGCGTCTAACCTTTTTCTCACAGCTTCACCACATCAACAGTACCAAATTCCTCCAAAACCGGGAAGCACGCGCCCACCAAGGACACGCCCAACAGCAGTTAAGGTCTTATCGTTCCAAAAAATCACATTTATCACTTTTAATCATATTAGAAAGTAAACCGCTAAAACCCGGATGGTACATTTTTGTTCAAGTTATAAACATATAACTGCAGCTTATACTTAAGCCAGTTGTGCCAGCTGGAGTAGCTCTAAATTGTCAATAAAAATAAACATTCGATTGGACAAAAAAATGGCCGCGATTTTCCGAGTGCTGACTATAATTAAATTATACCAAATAAAGGCGTAGTAGAAGCAGAAAATGCAAAAATCAATTACCACTTCGTTACTCTTTATAATAGGAAAATCAAAGATCGAATCTAACACGATTTCAACATCAAAAGCACTCGGAATTTAAACCAATATCAAAATTGAACAATGGGACACAGAGAAGTGTCAAGAAGCACCCACGTTGCATGCGCCAAAGTGGGTTGGTCTGTATATTCATAAATGTGTCGGTTATGTATCTAAATGCATCTAGCGCCAGTGGTGGCCATCACAGAGGGGCCAGGGAGCAACGACCCACTCTAAACCATTATTATTTTTTTAAAAAATCAGCTTTTTTACTTGATTTTACCATATTTTTCTCAATTCTTTCAATTTTAATTTTTTTTCTGGAATTTCTTTACTAAAATGAAGTATTTTCATTATTTTTGATTTTAAAAATATATGTTTAGAAAGCTCCCCTCCCTCCGTTCAATAAACATTGTATATTATTATATTATATATTCTGCTGTGCTTAGTTAAAACATCCTAACTAACAAATTGATTTTATGTACGTAGGTGTTATAACGCTGTCTTCATTATAAAATAGTATTTAATGCCTTCTGTAATATGTGGTTATATCAAATTTCTGTTAAAAGCAATGAAAATGGCGTTAGAACATCCAGAAACTTATTTTTTTTAATAAGGACTTTAGGACGTTTTAACTAAGCGCGGCAGTATGAGTGTAACCAGAACCCTAGAACTACAACCCTTAATGTGAATAAATTCGTACATATTTGCTCTGCGGCCTGTATGATAACGGAACAGCACAATCTCCCCCCCTCTCCCCGTAGACCCTGAACTTTACCCTTTATACCTAATATGAAAGTCGTTCGTTTGGTCTTGTAAAGTGGCCTGTACGATAAGTTTCAGAACGGCATGAGCCATTTACTCCCCCCCCCCCCCGTGACTTTTCAATTTACCCCTTGTCCTCAGTACGTCTGAGTACCACAATCTCTACGCGTTTTTGTTTGTTAAATTTCCGGCACAACTTCAGTGTTCACTAAATTTGCCAGCTAAAAATGCTATAAGTTGCACCTGTAACTAAGGAAAAATGTATTACTTACTACTTGTAAAATTGTAATAAATGGTAGGCTTGTGATTTTATAAAATACGGCATGTAGATCTCAGAACCGGTTACTATTGAAAGGAATCCTAATATATTTTGTTATTAAATTGTGAATTAAGTTGTAAAATTACAATTTATTTTACCACTGAAGTTTTCCTTAGTTACAATCTCTAATAAGTAACACCTGTTAATGTAATGAGATTTGATGTGAATGAGATTAAGATTTCTTAACTGGTTACTATAGAAACGAAAGCTATAAGGTATTTCGTTATTGAAATACGTATTTAGTCAATTGCAACAAGTAACTGAAGGTTGATCAGGCCTACGATTGATTTAACCTATCATGAGATTTTTTTATCAAGACGTTTATTGCTAACCTAAACCGGACTTTGAAAACAGGAAAAGGATTGCTTGGAAAGCTTAGTTGCTGGGGATGGTTAAGACCTTTAAAATTCGGGACTGAAAGAGAAAAAAAAAGACATGAAAACAGTTCAACGGTTTGGATGGGGTGGGCCAAAAACCTAATGGAATACCTCTCAAATGTAATCTGCAACACTTAGTGTAAGGGGTTGTTAGGCAGCTGGGCGGGTGGTTGAGGACTTAAATGAAAAAGAAATAAGGCTTCTTGCTATACTTTGTATAGAAGCCTAAAAGTTTAACGGTTTGGGCAGAGTGGGCAAAAATTTTTAAAGGCAAGAATTGCTTCGAACGATTCTCGCTTTTCTCGTGTACAAAGTTAAAAGGTAAAACTGCTATTGGGGTCAAAATTGTCTGCATATCTAAAACAAAAAAGGAAATATTTCAAACGCATCGCTTTTTTAAATTGAATATTTTTTTAAGATAGCAAATAAACAAATTATAATTACATCGAACTTGAGAGTATACGAGAGTATATCGAATAAACATTTTGTCACAGAATCGAGTTTATCACCAAATCAGAGTTCAAAGATAAAGCAATGATGTTAAAGTTAAATTTGAATGCTACCACTCAAATTTAACATTTTAAAATGACTTAAAAATCAAATAATTTCGGTCAATATTTACTTATGAAGGGCCGATCTTTTCACTTCCAGTTAGAGATCCAGATAACAACTAACTGTTAGTTTAAGTTTGGTCGCTTAGCAGTTCGCTAACAGTTAGTTATCTGGAACTTTAACAGGAGGTCAAAAGATCAGCGGAAAAGTCTGTTAACGAAACCTTTCACCACCAACAGTACTAAATGACATTTCGATCTTAATCAAGTTTTATTCATCTCCTCAGATTCATATTGGTACTTTAATAACAATGCTAAATATTGTTATAAATAACTATTGCGAGGAGAATTAAAAAACATGAATAAGTTTAACGGTAAGGGCGGCGTAGGCCAAGAAATCTCTATTAGCGAGAATCGTCTGACGTTTATAAGCGATTCTCGCCTGTCATAAATTTTTTGCAATTGTCTACAGAATAAAAAAAGGAAACTCAGGGTGATTATATTTCAATTATTTTTCTTTTTATTATATTTCAATCCTGTCATGCTGTCAATTTGATATACAATTTGTTGAGTCACTGTCCTGTCATTCTGTCAACTGTTCATTTGACAGGTAAATTGTCCTGTTTTGTCATCTTGTCAACTGCCAATTTGACATTCAAATCGGATGTGGCTCGTTGATTGGTTCACTGTCAACAAATGGTAGTTTTTGAGTCAAGATCTTTCATATTTGCTTTCAATTAAAATTACCTAAGAATTGTGGTGTGTCACCAACGTTATTAAAAAAACGATTTGTATAGGCAAATGCAACAAAATTGCATTTGTAAACGTCAAAATTATTTTTTAACAATTTTTGACCACAACAGTTAGTTGAATAGTGTAGGAAAGTTTACATTACAATTTTTTTGGACCCCGTACAACGAAATCTCATAAATCCAACCGACGACGTATAAATTAAAGAAAGAGCAATACGATTAATTCAATTACGTCACTGGAACGAAATTCGATAAATTAAGATAAATTTCTATTTTTGTTTCTGTTTGTTCTTTTATTTCATTAAAAATTAGTGTCGCGTTACAGTTATTGAAAAATACCCTTTCGCAACTGTGACCCTAATCGAAAGAATTATGTGGTGTGTAATACGAGCATGCAGTGGGGTTAGTTTTTTCCGGAGTCGAAGGTTATTAGACCAAGAATTACCATAGAGTTGTATTAAATTACCAATTATTTGCGCTCATAAAAAACATTCTTGTCCGTACGAGGGTTGTCCAAAGCAGGATGTAAGACATGGCAATCTCAACCTCAAATGGCGCGAAAAATCAAGAAGGGCCCTCGTAAAACGCATAAATCAAACCACGAGATTTGAACGTTTTTCTATAAAAAATATTGACTCGTGAAGAAAGTATATAAAAAAACTTAATCGGGAAGTTATGTACACAAGGGTGTCCTTAATAACATTTTCAAGACTAACAAAGGGATTGGTTATCGTTGTTATTTGAGGTGTACATCCGTCGATAAGTCGTCGAAAATGCGTCAAAAACTATCGCTTCCCCACTTTTGCAACTTTTCGTACTAAACAAATTTCAAACTTTCAGGGACGAAAGCGAAATTTTAATATTTACTTATGGGGGGTAACATCTGTGGTCAATGTAAATTAGAAATAATTTTCCAATCAACTTTTTGAGGGTGAATACGTTATTTTCCGCGCACGTCTTTAAGAATGAATGGAGAAGAAGCGTTCCTCTGATTAAGCCAAACACTCCATTAAACTTTCTGATTGAATTTAATTTAATTTTTAAACAAAAAATGTTGACGCCGCGCGCCGTCTTAATTAAGCGTTACGGGGAATTTTGAATAAAATTATTCGTTTATTAAAATATAATCGGCGTAATTATTTTCGTATTTTTAATCGTAAAGCAATGCTTACATGCCTCATCTGCATTTTTTGGAGGGTGAAAGTTGGGCTTTCGCAAGTAGTTCGTCGAATGTCTTATTAATCAAAATTGATTACGTCTTAACTTTTTTAATTTCTTCAAAGTTATTACATTTTGATGGTCAATAAATTTTGTATCCCTCAACCGAACCAACCAACGCTGCAGGAAGTTATATGTAATTACGTTGCATCAAATTTTCATCTGCTAGTCACAGTGTAATCAGATCTGATGTTGTACTTAGGGTTAATTCGATTGAAAAATAAATTACTTTAGCCTATCACCCCTTGTGTAATATAGCAAATGCATTAGTGACGGTGGTGTTGAACGAAATGCACGAGAACATCATTTGCATGAATGAAATTGAAAATAGTTCAATGCACACACATGCATCAAACGTATGCCATTTTTCGTATCACCACGCGATCGATCAAGCAGACGTCCGATTGCAAAACAAGAAAATGAAATTTTGAAAATTATTCGATTCGCCATCTGCGCTTTATATTTGAATAATTTATTTTCCTATGAAAATTATCATATTTTTGCAATATGTTTGACAAAACAGGTCAAGAGATAACGAAAAACCTTGCATTTACTGCATCTGCTTGAATTTCAAATTTTGTTACCTTTTGATATTTAAATTAAATAATGACAGACGTTCCTGTGTTCCTTAAACCATTATTTACCATTTTAGCCCGAGCCCTGGCTATTCCATTTTCTAATTCTTCTATCAAATTCGCATTTCAATATAATGCATATTTCTTCATCCAGAAAATTATGTAGGGATCGGAATTGATGTAAATCGGCGAGTGAAAAGTTTCCTGAAAAAATGGACCAAACGAGAAAGAATTTTCTTGCAAGTTTCCACGTTTATTTCTTCTCAACATTTTGTCTTCTTTATAAGTTTTCTTCGCTTGTTTTTTATATTTGATTATTAATTATGATTAAGAAAAACACGACATATACCCCTTTAATACTGCAATTTTTGAATAAAATCTGACCGGTTGTAATTTCAGTAGTTATTCTAATTTGCAAATTAAAAAATAAATAAATTTATTTTTTAAACAAACTTGGGATGAAATCAATTATTATAATTATTATAAAATAATTCAATCTCTTCTCACAATAACTGACAGTGTTTATTAACTCAAACTATCAATTTCAATGAAATTCATCCTAAGCTCCTACTTCAAATAAACTCTCAACTAAATCAAATTTTAAACTAGAAATTAATTACTAAATCAAACCCAAAATTATCATAAAACTACATATTTATACACAGTAATAATTAAATTTTCATTTTCAACTATTAACCAAGCAAACTATAACTAAACTTTAGAAAACCATTTACATTTTCTCTACAAATTAATTTTCAACATCTAAATTCTTCTTTTTAGTCATATTGTTCGTTTAACGAACATCGCAACCCTCTCAAATATGTCTTGATGTTCGTTCGAAGTGGTTTTTCATATACATAGGGGACCTACTGTTTAACGTGAGCACTCGAGCAAGCAATCAAATTTTGCAGTCACACAAAATTCAATAGAATAAATATATTAAAATGGAATTCAACGTTTCCTTCTTTCAGATTAATTTATTATCAACAGAATTTTTTCTTATTGTTGTTGCTGTATTAAGGAATGTAGAACTGACCAATATTTGAATTTAATTTCATTTAAATTGTAAAATTATATAAAATTATTATAATTTCAGCCAAAAAATAAAAACATTATCATTAAGTTTATATTTATTTCTTCTGGTTACTCTATTGGAAATAAAATATTTATTTTATTCTATTCTTATTAAGAAATATATTTATTATGCCGGCCACAATGTAAATCTAAATAAACATAATATTTTACATTAAATTTTGTTTATTTTTTAAAATATTTGAAATTAAAATTTAAGTACCTATTGTAGAACCCCGATTTCTGATCAAGTATTTGGGTTCTTGCCTCCTCGAAGGCTGGAATCTCGATCATGAGATTAAGACGAGAATAGAAACAGCACGCAAATCTCTTTTTAAGATGAAAACCCGCTGTTTTCGGCCAAGTGTTAATTTTTAAATTTTATTTTAATAGTTTATTCATAAGTTAATTTATTGAAATAACATCCATTTATTTAAGTCACTCCATTAATTAATTTATTTATCTATTTATCTGTGTGCTTATAACGCTGAATTGGTCTGTTAAACTCCTATCCAGTGCGGCCTTCAGGCCGCACAATCAATGTAATTAAGTTCTAAATGGCGATCTATACTAAAAAAATTCTATTTTGGACTCAGAATTAATTATTTTTATATAACTTAATTTCTCATTTATTTATTCATTACTTTTCTATTGGTACGAGATTGTTACGGCTGTGCGGCCTGACCGGATCATCAGCCTAATTTAGAATTACAGACAGACATTTTTAGCAGGGATCTAAAGCCTAACTGGGCATTATTATCATTTACGTCTGGTGCGCACCTGGGGCCTCAGAATTGTCAGATATAACATCTGAAATTTTCAATTTTCGTTTGAGAAAAAATGTTGTTTTTAGGGGGCTTGTTACGAAAAATTTTCTCTTTTTCGCAACAACGTTGAATTTATTAAATTCAACTTTTAACATCTAGCGACATATTTCGTAGCACCCTGTATAGCGAACGTATTTGACGGAGATTAAACTCGCGCATGCAACGATAAGGACTTCTTGGGTTAGCGCTCGTACGGAGCGGTCGACGTTTAGTGTTTTCTATGTGAAGTGATAACAATTTTGGTTCTAATTTTGACAAAATATGATGGCGATTTTGCGAGGGGTCCCTTTCAGCATCATGAATTGTTTTGGATGGTTTGCGCTCCAACCCAGTACTATGGGGATTTTCACATTGATGTTTGCGGAATTGTGGATGTATTCCAGGTCGTTATCTTTTTGTCGGACCACCTTGTCCATATTTTCTGGAAGGATATTTTTTTACTCAGTTCGGTAAGTTTTTATAATTTGAACTGATTGCTTCACAGGGAAATGCATTACTCGACTTGGCCAAATTTTCCGCCGAACATAAGGAGTTCGATTGCGTTTTAACTAACCCTTGACTGTCTTATTTTTTTATGTGATATATTTATTACAAAGGGTTTCATTGTCTTGCATATTTTTTTGTACGAATGTTGGCCGAGATAGTTGATACGCCGTATTTTTCGTTGTATGCACGATGAGATATTCTATCTAATCTCACACGTTCGAAGACGTGAATTTTAATGCCAATGCTAAACTTTACTTTTTGATAATTATTTTAATTAATAATAATATTTAATTATGTATTGTTAATTGAGTTTTATTTGTGCATTTAAATTTCACTAGGAAACATCAACCGGCGGTGGTCAAATGCAAAGACTTTGAAATTTTATTTTAGATATTTTTTTGTGTCCATTCTTTGATTTTATGTTCTTTTTTATGAAAGGCTACGATGTTCGACCCATACACAGGGTGCGGCATTTCATCGAGATTGCTTTCATTGGTTTTTCATTGGGGATTCGACATGGTTCCACTTTATCGTGGGATTTTTATATAACCATTCGAATGTGCCCTTGGTTTATGTTTGGGAGTGATTTTCGGTGGCAGTGTCGTTGCCACTGTGCTTGTGTTGGTCGGCTAACACCTTTTACATCCGACATCGTTAATATCTTTGCCTTCTGACAATTAGCATCCAATTGTCCATTTTAATTGTGTTGTGTTAGCAAAGCTGTTTCCTTGATCTCTCCGGGGTGTTTCTTTCACACGATCCACGACTCTCGCTTCCGCAATAAATGAGCTAGTTTAAAACCTAACACCAGGGCCCCACGCAAAATTAAAGTAGATGGTTTATCCTTCTGCGTGGACTTAATCTTTTCCGAGCTGACTTCTCATTAGAGCAGTAAGGGAAAGATTTTGTTACAGGCTTCCAGATCAGGTGGTGCCTGAGACCAGATGTCACGTTTGCATTTTTTTAGGGGACTCTAGAGCAGGTTGCGCCTGGGGGTAAATTTCGGAGGCCACATTTGTCAGATGACATGTTTATAAAAAAAAAAAGGTTTTATCAAAGGGGTCTCAGAATCGTCTGGTGCCTCAGGGTTGCCACATATCACGTTTGGAAAATAACGAAAGAGGTTCCTTTTAGGGGGCCTCCAAATCAGATTGCACCTGGGCCCCACAAAGTCATGATCTGCGTTGCTCGACGCAATCCAGTGCCCAGACAAATTCCTAATAACAACGTCGGCTTTCGATGCTCTTCTGTAAAAAAAACTTTTAAAGAACTCTACCGATTAATTAATTCACCCCCCCCCTCAATAGACTCACTTAAATAAACAAATATTAGCTGGACAGAATGTCCGTATTTCGTGCAGGTAAGCAAATAAATGGGACGTAAGATGATGTTTATTTTTCGTATTGATGAAGTGGTGGTTTACCCTAAAGTGCACAAAAATCATATCCAAAATCGAAAACAACAACTATCAAAAAATAATAACTTTTAATAAATAAGTAAAGTAAAATAAAATAAGAAAATCTGGGGTCTGCCCCCAGTAGAAGGTGATCAGAATGACCATCTTATTGATATCCTGGGGTATTCAGATATATTATGAATTTCGTATTGCGTTGTTTTGACGATTTCGTTTATTGATCACCTGATACACTGCAAGCATAACATTATAAATATTTGTTTACCCCCCGGACCTCCAGGTTTCACAAGCTATGGCCTACAGGCAGATATTAAACTCTTTCTGTACCATTCTTACATCCGATTTCCTGCATTAATCAGTCAATCTGAGCTTCTGAAAATAATCTTCCCTGGTATTCAAGGGATCAATATAAAATCCGTGGTAAGAGCATGTTAAACAGTAAACAAAGATACGATGTTTTGCATTAAAAACGTAATGGAATTAGTTAGATAACATTAAAATTAAGAGAATTATGTACGGAGGAATTCGATAACCCCTTTAATTTTGGCAATAATCGATATTGAAAATCGTCATTTTTCGGCTGCTCAACAATCAGAAGCTCGCTGTCGATTTGCGGTGTACTACGTCACGCATTCTGTTAACGGAGCGTGCGGTTTCACTTAGTCTTAATATAACACTTAGAAAATTTCACCTCAGAAGTTCATCGTTCATTTTACTTGTACTATATTAAATTTCAAATTAAATAAAATTTTTGCAAATTTACCGTTAAAAGCTATAGATTTGTTTTTTTTTTGGATATATCGTCTTTTGGATCTGTTGCACCCAGGGATATTTTTTCCAAGTTTACGTTAAAAGTTAGATGGATACAAAAATAATAAGTACTTTTTAAAGTTCTGCCGTTATTTGGTTCTGCCGCGCCCAGGAAATTTTTTTACAAATTTAACGTCAATATTTGGGTTCTAAAAGGAACCAATTTCTTTTATTGACCTGACATGCGAAACAATTGCGGGCTCCTTTCATGACGGTTTACGTACTGTAGTGGGAGAATCATAAATTAAGTTGCAGAATACCGGGCCTAGCCCAAATTTCCTTCGCCTAGCTGGTGTTCCACTGCACCTAAATTTTTGAATTGCGGGGTTGAATTTGGAAGCCCCCGTTTGTAGACAGAGACCGTCGGTATCCAAGGTTGGTTTTACCCCCCCCCCTCTTTTGCTTAGCGACGATCATGGCTTTGATAATTATTTTGAAAGGCATATTTGCAGATGCTGTCGGATCGTTAGATCGTCACCACCAGATCTATACTTAGCTGCGTCTGAATTTGTTGATAAGAAAGAAAGAAATGGGAAAGAATTTGGCGCAAAAGTGGTCAAGGTCAAGAGCCCGTCAGTCGGATTTACGTATCGGGAGAAGATCAGTTCAAAAGTCTTTGTTCTAGTGTGGTATACCGTGCTTTAAGCAAAATTTGTGTTCTTGAAGCTGGTAGGGCAGACATTCTGAAAGAGAATAACAAAATAAATGCTATATCTGTTCCTGTAGCTGATGGCAAAACGAATGCAATTTAAATCTTTGACTCATTTTGCAATCTGAGTCTTGGTTTCAATTTAGTTAGATTTTTTAGCTTTTGAGTTGGAAAAAATAAAACTGAAATTATTGTAATTTCTCTAGTATTCTAGTATTCGGTTTTTGGGGGTTAAACATAAATTTTCCGCAATGTATTTTGTTTATTTTTACTGTATAAACTTCAGTCAGTTTAGAGGCTTCTTTATATTTAAACATGTTTACGAAATTTCTGAAGAACCCGAGCTCGATTCGGGATTCCACTGTACAGGTAAATTTTTACCCATTCCATTACAATCATTATAAAAAAGGAATTTTTTGAGCGAATTAATTTATTCAAGTATTAAAGTTCAATAATTGAAATATTTCTAAAATCTAGAAAACGGTAAAAAAATTTCATATATTATGGAGTATTCAGTCTCCCTATTCACTTATTGACAGAAAGATGTAATAATTATTGTGATAAATTATTTCAAATCGAACAAAGGATCCAACAAATTAAAAATAAAATTTTTTTTAACATTTAAAGAAATCCAAAAAAAATGAATCAAAAACAATCACATTCATGTAAGTACATAGGTTTTTTAGGTCATTTATATTAGATCGATACTTTTCTCTCACATACATGGGTACATAATCAAGTCTTATATAATAAGCATAAAGCAACAGATTAGGTAATTCCGTCAGCATGGAATATAAATAAATGAATATAAGAATATAATATGAAGGGTAAAAAAAATGAATTGTGAAGACTTTGCAGAGAAGAGGCTGTCCATAAATGATGTCACACATTTAGGGGGAGGGGTTCATCAACTTGTGACAAAGTGTGACATGGGGGAAGGGGGTATGCTTCCTTGTGACGATGACGTCACGTCCATACCTTTTTTTTTTAATAATATTATTTTGTTGGCTCTGGTTCACCTTTAAGATTTAAAATTTAAATTGTTCCTCGTGGGGGGGGGTCAAAGTTTAAAATTTATGACATCATTTCGGGGAAGGGTCTCACATTTTGTGACCATGTGTGACAAGGGGGGTGGGGGGGGTTAATTTGGTCCTAAATTGTGGGACATCATTAATGGACAGCCCCGAAGCAGAGTAGAAATATTCTGCAATTAACCTCCTAAATTTATTAATTTATTTTGAAACTCGTAATATACTAATTTATTAAATAAAATGTCAGGTGCAAATGCTAAACAAAGAATGTAAAACGACAATAATATTATGTGTACATCCTGCCTTAAATTATTGACATTCATAAAAAACTATGATATTGAACTATTTTATACCTAAAAAACATAAATAATTTAGTGATCCGTAGATATTGCCAATATTTCCCCTAAACTTTCGACATTGACAGGAATTATAGGAATAGAATACATTATAATTCTTTTAGGTATTTTAATAGGGTTGATCGATTTTTATGGGTCTACTGAAGTCCCTAAACAAAATCGTATTTTAATGTAAAAATTAAATATTACGTTAAAATAGAGTAATGTAAACAAAAGAAAAAATATTTTATTGCATTTACTAATTTTATATTTAATAATTTTTAGGACCTAATAATTCATAGTGAGTGGCATAGTGTTTAAGTGCATTGACAGCTAATGCTGATTTCTGAGTACCCGGTTCGACTACAGGCGAAGTAGGACCTTGCGACAAGGGTGGAACATTCTGTGGTTTGGAACCGAGATTAACAGGATGTCCCTTCTGTGTGTGATGAAAATAGGAGCGAAAGTTACAACCCTTGTAAATAATTATTATAAAATTGTTACATGGGGTATAGGTCTTTTAATATTTTAATAACATCCAACGTTTCGGGCCATTTAAATATGGCCCATTTTTAATTTTCTATTAATTTCTACTTATTTGTTGTGCTGGTGCAATTGACAAGTGTTTTGTGTACGAATTCTAAGGTCTAATCCGAAAACACCATGGTTCTACAATAAAAAAAAATTCTTTATAAGTTCAACGATCTGACGTGTCTCCAATTTGACGACGAGATCCGCCCGACGTGTCGCTAAAATACGTGACACGTCCGATGTATCTGACGCTTTGTTTTTAAATAACTTTTTTTTTCTTCCTAGTTTCTTCCTACTTCTTGGCCAGTTTTATTTGGAATAAAAGAAGGAAACAATGAACAACCCTTCACTGACTCATCGAGATCTTTAGTTAAAACTGTCTAAACTACGAAGTTAATTTTTGCACGAACATAAAAAATATAATCATAATTTTGGCCAAGAAAACTTGGCCAAAATCTGAAGCTTGGTAAATGATCCACAATATTCTCAAGGTTGTGAAAAAATTATGTAAAACACCACATGTTAAAAAGGGACAGTTCCGAGATAGGCTATGACTTTTCTTTTATTTTTAACGGATTGTTCGCAATTACTTGAAAAATATTTTTTACAAACAAAATACAGTGGAAAAAACCTCTTGTTAAAATTTTTTTATAAAAATAAGCTCAAAGTCTGTGTTATATAACCGGCAACAAATATTGGTTATAATTAATTGCTGTTTCAGAAGTTCCAGCGATTTATGTATTCAAAGTTCGATAAAGACAGTGATTTTAACGATTAAGTTTTATTTACTGTATTTCATCGTCTAAAAAACATTTCTTTTATTTATAAATTTAGATTTTGCTTAATAAATTTTTTCAACCAAATTTATAGGTAACATTTAATTTAATCGCAATTTTCGGTTAATATCGGCGCCTTCCCGTTTAATTAAGATGTGAATTTTAATTTTTCCATATAGGATTTATAATCCTGGCAAAAAATATATTTAGTTTGCAAAAACATTTGGGCAACCTGAAATTTGGCAAAATTTGTATTGCAGTGTCTAAATAATTTAAATATTGTTAATTTTAGTACCCCAACGTGGTTTTTCGTCTGCAACTCGCTTAATTTTCCTTGTACGAAAAATAATCATCACACCAAAATTGAAGAACACAAAATTTTCGACAAAATAGACATTTCAGAATTCACTTCAAATGATAAAAATTACCTACAAGAAATTTTATGAGAAATACGGGTTCATGCAGAGACTTCCAATTTCAATTTTTTTAAATAAAATGCAATTCGGTTTTTTGTAATTATTGTTTTTTTTATTAATTTTTAATAACTTTATTTTGTGGAGAACTTTGTGCACTTTTAATTTTGATCTGACGAGAATTTTCAGAAAAACTGAAATTAAGCGAATATAGGCGAAAACCGCGCCATTAGGGCTAACATCCCCAAATGGAAAAGAAACCAACGAAGGATTGCTAAATTTTGAGGAATTCATTAAGACACTCAAATACACAAGTTTGCAAAATATCAGCTTCCATGTTCTACACATTATTTCACACTTGACAATAATTTTCAAGAACTCTCGAAAACTTAATGTTAAGATCCATTTTAAAATTGTTATTTAGCTTAGAATAAACTCCTTAAAATAAATGGTACTTATAAGGTTAATAATTATAAAATTAACGTTTTAACTTGGAAATTTAGTAGACGTGTTTACTAAACGTGAATTTAGTTAGTATTTTCGTTCTCACAATATTCTTTTACGCTTATAACTCGCTTAATTTCATTATTAGGGAAAATTATCATCAGATAAATATTAAAGACCATGAAATTCTTTACAATTAATTTCAGATGAGAAAAGATGACGTAAGAAAAATTTATTCGAAATGCGGTTTACTTAAAAAAAATTCTGATTTCATTTTTTTGAAATAAAATACTTACCATAGTATAAAAAAAAATAAAAACCACATTTTGATAGAGAATTTAATGCTCTTTAATTTAGATCTGATGATAATTTTCCACAAAGCATAAAGCAAATGAATTTTGAGGATTTTGGAGATATTTTGGGGGGTTCCCAAACTTCTTCCCTCGAGCAACTCAAATCTGTTACCTGGACTAGTTAGAAAATTTTATGCATTTCTTATAGTTACAAATCTTAAAAAAAGAATACTTTTATTTATTTTTATCTAAATATTAAGTCCGATTTTCGAACCCGTAATTTCCGCACAGTGGCTCTCGACCATGGCGATCACACCAAGCCACTGCCGTGGTCAATTTCTACCTTGTAATGGCCATAGCACCGAACCGAAGAAGTTCAATTCATTTTTAAAAAGCGTAAAATGATATACAAACTAGATTATTCCGCTTTATTGTCTAAAATCAACTGTTTTCGAGTTATTGTTTAAATGAAGTAAGGAAATGTTAAAAATTTCGAAGTTATATATCTTTTATCCGGTATCTTTGAAACGAAATATTGTATAAATAGAGGTCCATTACCTGATAAAAAATTGAATATTTTTAGAGAAAAAAAAATTTCCAAAGTGCAAAAGAAGAACAGGTCCTGGCCAGAGCAGGATCGGCTCTTTTAAAGCACCTGTACGATCCGGCACTACAAAATAACATTTGAAATGTTATTTAATTATAGCATTACCGTATAAAAGTGCATTAGCGGATGAAGCACTTCCAGTATGCGCTTCAAATTCGCATAAATCCTCGTCAATGTGTTTTTTAAAAAACAACCCGTTGGAGGGTTAAATTTTTAGATTGGATTCCTCTCGACACATTACTTGCTCTTTCATCACAATTCACGATTCACAAACTTTTATTTCTTTTAAAGCAAAATTTAATGGATTGTGAAGCTCATAATCAACCATTAGTTTATTGCAGTAAATTGAAAAAATGTAATTGGAATGGAAAACGTCACAAATCCTTAAAATCCGCGCACATAAAACAAATTGTCGAAGTAATCAAATAAGCAAAGTAACAAGATTGATTACAATTTTAAATATAAAAAGTTTTTCAAAGTAAATTTTTCAATTTTCTATTTGAACGCTTGTCACCGAAAACAATGTGGTAGAATATTAAAAAATTATTCAAAAAACTTTTTCGAATTGGTTTTAATTTGAAAGTTTTCGACAATCGCACAACTTTGCTAGGGCCCTGCGTTTTCCTAAGGGAAAAAGACTCTTTTACTCTAGCGAATTCGATTTTCAATTAAATTCCAGCAAGTTCACTTTCACAACGCCGAACAACACTCCAAACTTTCGATTTGTGGTAAAACTAATTGACATAGAGATAAATTACCGTGGAACCTATTGAAAAAAATAGAATAAGAAGAAACTTGTTTTCTTTTGGCACGCACAGATGTGTGACTATGTACCATTATTTCTACAATTGATGATTCTTTTTATAAATTATTTCCTCTTATGAACCACACCAAAAACCACACACAAACTTAAGAAAATAATGAAAGAAACAACATTATTGACACTATCTTTACAGTCACGCAACTTCCCACTCTAATTTAATATTTCTCCATAACGAAACTTCGTTTGTCTCAAAAAATAGAAAAATTCAAATCACGCGTCCTCATAATAAAAGTTTCACACCACAGCAATTTTTATGCGGACGCCGCTTGATTTACACGATCTACATTCTACACAACAGGTTCCAAAAAAGAACAACAACGAAACGAACTTTTCAGAGTCGAATGTTTAAAAACCGCCACATCTGAAGATGCTATCGTAATGTACGATCGTAAATTGTTGTCAAATGCACCACGTTTTTGATTACGTCTAGTCCGAGTCGATAGTGAAATGACGTACCGCCTTGTATATTATACAGGTCCGGTTTGCATTTTATTGCGATGTTCGATGAAAAATAACGAAAAGAACTTTTTGTGCGTTAAGTTTTGGCGAAACGAGGCACAAGAAGCGTTCACGTTTTTATCGACTCACTCGGTAACGATTTCTACAAACGCTCACCGTGTTTTTGTGCATACTTTAACGTTTCGCAAAAAGTTAATGAAAATGTGTTTGTTTGTTATGTCACAAATATCCCCCAATTTTGTTAATCGAAAAGGAAAATAATTTTCTTAATGGTAAATTGGTTTAATGAAACGAATTTATGTGTGTCGTTAAATTTATAGATTGTTAAATTTCAATACAATTTCTATTGGAAAAGTCTTTGATTGTTCAATACCTTACGGACAAAGCTTTAACTGAAAGAACGGATAAATCGAGCCAAGATCCAATGTTGCCTCAACTAAAAATATTTGTTCATTCCCTAAGCTCCTGAAAGCTAATATGTACTTGGGTCCAATATTCCGAGCACATACTAACGACAAAATACTTCTTGAACTTGAGAAAAGTCTTATTTCTACTGCAACTGCATTTCCTTCATATTTCTCTTATTTTAAACACAACTTCACAATACAACGCAAACGGCAACTGTTTTAATTTTTTTAGAACGTGACAATATCAAAACGATACGTGAGATTTTTATAATAACAAATGATTTCCATTTAATGAAGTTTAACTCGCTACTTGCTCGGAGCTTTTCATTATTTTGTTGGTAACCTTCTCATGACAAATAAAACCCCCTGTTTCTTTATAAAGCTAATAAAACCTATAGACAAGAATTATTATTAAGTGCGAGGCTGTTAAGCCGAGTCGTGTCTTCCGTTATGTAAAACCACGTCATCCGTTATGAATAAGCTGGACAGTTTCACAAAGTACTGAAAGACCGCAGGCCAAGCTAGTATGTAGATATCTCGCAGAAAAGATAACCGCTTTACTATAAGTGTGAAACTGTTAGACGAGCTTTGTTGCTTTGAAGAGTAGAACATCCGTGTCATCCTTTAAGACGAGGCCGCTCGTGGTACCGTTCTGGTCTTCTGAAAAGATAATCTCATCGTTCAGTTTGATGTGTAAAATCGTGAACTGAGTTATTGGATTCGTAGAGCAGACAAATTTATTATGCACTATGTGCGAGGTCTCGGGGCTTATACGGTCTTGCAGATGCCACTCATCGCCAAGTATGAAAGCATTATTGGCTGAGACGCATAGCTTCGCTTTCAGGAAAGCATATGGTGTGTTGTGTTTAGTTTTCTGTTATACTGCAACATTCGGTAAATTGAGGTCACCCGCCCGCCGCATTATCTGCAAAAACCGAAACCTCTGGACCGAATTGTACATGGCGATGGAAAATAGTTACGAGAGGAGTTCAATGTATTTTGAACAATATCTTCAAATAATTTTTTCGTTAGGTCTGATCTTTTTCTATCGACGATTCAAAAGAGGTTCTATGAATTCAAAATTGACACTTAGATTTTTCCTTCTAAACGTCACAGATGATATCCAATAAGATCGAAACATGTACGACATCATTGTTGGAATCCCTGATTTATGATAATACCACGCCAATGCTTAAAAAATGGTATGAAAAATGGCATTCAGGACAACGCAGCCTGTACAAAATAAGGCTTTATTTGCAAAGTCTGCTATTCGTAAATATGGGATTTCAGAGAAATCAATACTTCTTCGTAAAATTCAGACCTGGTCCTTGTGATTACTTCCTGTTGCCTAATTTTAAAAGGATACTTAGTGGAAATATCGACTTGCTGATGATGACGCATTAAAGACAGCTTTTAATGAGCATTTTGCGAACAAAGCGGAATCTTATTTTATTGAAAGCTTAAACTAATTAATTGCGAAAAGTATTAAGTACCTAAAACCCAGACATTAAAGGTGTTTATACTGAGCAAAAACAAAAATATTGTAACTCGAAGTCTTTTACTTGATACCCATAACAGCACAAATACGAATGGTTTTTCCTCTCTAAAATAAAAATTTAACAATTCGCTCAAAATAATTCATTGTATTTACGAAAATTTGATAGTACTAACGAAAAAGTTCATTGGATGCATTATTTTTATTGTATCTATTTATGAAAGTTTTATAAAATCAGTGAATTTGCATGATTATTGATATTAGAAAAATTATGTTTTTCACTGCAATAATGACGTAAGTCGTCGTAAGAATTAAGACGCAACTGTCATTTAAAATTGGAAGAATTTCCGTTTCCTAAGCACCCTATCCCCAAAATAGTTCTTAACAAAATTAAACTAGATAAAATTCTGAGTAAAACACAAAAATATTGTTCTAGCTCATATAGCTTTCCAAAGAACCCCCTCTTCAAAGTTGATAATATTTTAATATTTCCTGCTATTTTTCATATTTTTACAAATAGCTCAAATTTAGTGCACTTGATGGGCTAATAACCAAATAATCCATAATAATAACCCAAATAACTTTAGTTTTTATTCAATAATAATTATTGATGCAAATTGTTCGATTTACTTTCATGGAATAGTCTCTTTCCTGAAAGTTTCACGAATAAAATTGATAAACAAAAGTTGTGGACGACTTAATTCTATGTGATTTATACCATTCTCGCCAAAAACAGCTATTTTGTTCTTCCAAGCGTATCTCTAAAACTACTCGGGTTAGAAAAATCTTCTCTTTTTAGTTTTACAATTTACATAAATTGCTCTTTTCTCGACTTTGTTAGCAAACTTCAAAATAGTTTCATGCAATAGTTTCCAGGAAATGCAAGATTAGCAATGGATATTTTTTCATTTGTCGACAGGAGTTTTGCGGCACCCGAAGCTTTTTAACGAGTATTTGAGTTGTAGATATGATCCAAAAAGGTCTCTTGTGAAAATTATTGGAAAAAAATCGCTTACTACATGTTTTTTTATGTTCATAACAATGCAACATAAAAAACATAATGGGAAATTTTTGCCCAAAAGAACAATATCTTTTAGTTTTCGATGAAGATTTTAGTGTCTATTCTTCTGACTGGAAATCTCCGCAGTGGAGAACTTTCTAGTTTTATTACCATTCAAAGTTTTGAAGACTACAGTTTTTGGGTAAAAATCGAAAATTGTGGGAAGTATATATGGATGCCTCTGTACCTCACAAAAATTAAAGGGACTTACAACAATATTTTTCTTTTAGTTTTTACCCCGAATTATACCTAGTTCTATTTGTCAAAACTATTTGGGCATAGAAGGTTAATTTTTTGTAAGTGATTTTTGTGACCTTATTCGACAAATTTGTCCCTGTGCCAGACCAAATCTGATGTAGACTACTTATAGGTTATTTCCGATACCAAACTGTTGGGTTCAAGCAAAGGAGCATGAAAAATTACAAGCTTCAGAGTTTGACCTACTTAAACAGACTTGAATAGCGCTGAATAGAATCTGAACCAACCATGGTGTGTGTATCGACTCTATTTATAGATAGGGCAAGATTTTCTCGTTGCAGTGTGATTACGGAGCGGAGATCAAGACTATCAACCAGATAGTATAAGATTGAGGCCTGAGAGTTCAAGCCTTCTTGACTTTTATCGGGCAACCCCCTCACCATTTGATTACATTGGCAATCCCAATATTAAATTTGGAGTTTTATCGCGCAGCACCGGTTAAACAACGCTGATATACACTAATTAAAGTCGGAAAACACAGGCTAATTCGCATTTCTTAATTAAGTACTTGGCACAGGCGGCCGTCCGACCGTCTTCACTTATCTAAAAAAGTACAACCCTTTGTTTTGCGGCGTAATGGCCGCACTGAAGTAGTGACTGCAGTTAGGGTTCTTTTGTTTTTCTTATACTTGTACCATGTCAAATATTGTGGCACATTATTACATTACTATAAATTCGCCTGGTCAGACTCGTACCTCGGATTTCTCTATTTAAATACATCGTAACTATTTAAAGAACTATTAACTATTTTAAACATTTAAACATTTAAAGAACAGGGGAACTATAAATTTCCTGTAAATTTTTTTAATTATTTATCTACTTAAAGTAATTATTTTTATAATTATTTTTGGATAGTTTTGTTGTTTTCGTAATCTGTCGATGCTCAACCTGAACATAACATAAATATTATCTATCCAATCATATGTACGACATACTGGGCCGTCCAAACAGAATATATTTATTTACGTGAACTGCTTGGAGTAAGGGGGCAATAAACTAAACCAAAAAGGTTTTTTCAAGGATTTGTTACATAATTGGAGGAAAAACCCGGCACTGTTATTATGTATTTGTGCTTCTACTACTGGTACACAACACCCGTAGGTGATGATTTGGTTACTCAGTGCGGCCTTTAGGCCGCACAACCTGGGCAATCGCGAGTCGGTGCTACCTTTAAAAAGCACTTTTTTTATAACAAATCTCTTATTGATTTAAGTTTTGGTTAAGAGCGCGGCCTTTAAGCTGCACAACCCTGACAATCTTTCACTAGCAGGAATACAATGAGAAAATAATTCTTGTTATAATTAAAATAATATTAATAATGATGATAATAATATGAATATTGTGTTCTTCTGTTGTGAATTCTAAATCCGAAACGGTACTATTTTAATAAATTAGCTATTACATAGCACCTAGCCCAGTGACGGCTGGTACGGAGAAGGCGATAGGGTGCCGCCCTCCCAAAACGGAATAACTCAGAATAATATTTTTTAATGTGAATACGCCGCTGAATATTGGACAATCAGACATCGACCAAAAGCGGTAGCATAGATTTAAAAAACTTTACTAAAAAGGTAAACATTTCATTTATAGTCGTCGCCCCTTCTCCTTAAATCAAGCCTAGCAAATCACAAACCTCCACAGATCACCTGGTTAGTTAAACAAACTCCCGCCAAGGTAAAACATTCGCGAAATTAAATTGTTTTTACCTCCCACCCTCAAATTAAAATTAAAATTGTAATTCACAAGTTAATAATTATTATAACTTAATATTTAGCCTTAATTTATTGAAGTCAAAAATATATGTCATTATACACGGAAGTAGTTAAAGTATTAACCCTTTTGTTAGTTAATCTAACTGATCAGTCAATCCTTCCACCAGTGCGGCCTATAGGCCGCACAATCATGGCGAGACTACATTTAAAAAATTCCGTTTTGCAGTATCCACATCAATAGAACATTGTTTGAATTACTTTGATATGAATTATTTTCTGAAACCCTTTTAAGCTAGTAATGAACAAATAGATAAGCAGAAGGTGGTGTTCTAAAGTCGCACTGATTCGTGATTGCCAAGTTTGTGCGGCCTAAAGGCCGCACTGAGAGAACTATTATAGTATAATTTATGGCTATAATAATGATGATGATTTTTACCATCCCAGGGGTTCTGATTACACACAAATGCCTAATAATGTTGGCAATAAAGCAATAAAAATCTTTTTTATTTATTTTATTCACCATCCATCTTAATAAAGAGGGCCTACTTAAAAAAATTAATGCTGACTGCACAGTCCAGTATGTTCTTTATATCAAGAAATAAATGGGATATTAGAGAAAGTTATAAGTAGTTACAAAATGGTAAAAGTTTCACTTTTAAGTCATCGGTGTCTATATTGAGGCGTATTTTCGCAAATAATCAAAAGTAACCGGTGAGTCTTTGGTTAGAAGTTTTAACCAATAATAAGTAATAATTTACGTAATTAGAGATACGAGCCTCCTTAGATGTGCAGGTTAGTTAAGCAACCCCCCCCCCCCCCAATGTAATAGATTCGCGAATTAAAATCTTTTTTACCTCCTACTACCAAATTAAAATTTTAATTCATAATACGAGTTCATAATTCACCAATTCGTGATTGTCCAGGTTGTGCGGCCTAAAGGCCGCAATGAGGGTGGGGATCATCGGTTCCATTTAACATAACAGACGGACACACACAGATACATTTAAGCTATTAAATGGCTTTTACCACCTCCAGTAATCCACACAAATACTTAATAATATCATCAATAAAACAATAAAAATCTTTTAGATTTATTTTATTCGCCTCCCTACCCCAGGACGATTCACTTAAATAAACAAATTAATGTTGGCGGGACAGTTCACTATCTTGTTTATGTCAAGAAATAAATGGAACATTGGAACGTGTACGTTATGTCGATCAGATTGGCTACAAGATGTTGATGTTTCATATTAAACCGTGGCGGTTTACTTTAAAGAGCACAGTGGCAGGCGCTCTCCTATCCAAAATTTGAAACTATATAAAAAAACAATTTTAATCTTCTTTAAGTGCCGTGCCTGATTTAGACGTAGGCGACCTCTCTCCTATATGTAAGTATTATCACACACATAGGGGACCTACTGCTTAACGCTGGCTCCGAACCGCGGGAAGTGTATACACTTCATCTCCAGAGAGGCTGTACCAGGCAGATTACACCTCGGTGGTTTGCCATTGCCTTCCATGGGGAGACGGTCAGAATAAAGTTTTACTGAGCCCGGAGTTGAACCAGGTATTTAGCATTAGCAGCAACGCACTTAACCGTTAAGCTGGCGACCGTCTCGACAACTTTAATATATAAATATTTTTATTTTATCGTTACATTTTGTATCCTTCCATTGAAAAAAGCCACAATCCGCTACGTGACTGGGGGAACCTCAAAGCATAATTATTTCTAAAAAATAGGAAGCTGCAGAGACCGGGGGCCTCAGGAATGGGGGAGCACCCATAATCAGACGATAAAATATTAAAAATTGTTTTATGATACTGTTTTAATGCTAATTTTTTCTGTGGGGGGGGGGTATTCAATACCCCCTCCCAGGTCCCTCGATCCCTCGGTTAAAATAATAGTATAAAATAAAGCTATTTTGGAATTAAGTTATTTAATAAGAAATAAGCAAATTTATAGTTTCCATTTTATTAAAATTTGGTGCCCTCCCTTTGGAAAAAGTTACGACTTATCCAGCTGGAACGCGATTGTCTAGGTTGTGCAGCCTAAATGCCGCACTGGATGAGGGTTTGTGTAATGAATTTAGCGTTATAAACATACATATAGATAATTAAATAAAAAGTCAACTTCTGGTACCTTTTTGTAAAATGTTTAGGAAGTAATGAGCTTACAGTCGAGCGCTAGCGTCATATGCAAACCATTTGTTTCTTCCAATTATGGATGGGGGGTGGGTTAAAACAATTATTGCCATCGTTTATGATCCAAGTGACTTGCATTAAAAAAGTACTATTCTGAGTTGCTAACTATTCTGTTTTGGGGTGGCGGTGCCCCTTCGCACTCCCCGTGCCAGCTGCCACTGAACCGCAATATGAACGTTGGCTATCAACCTAACCGATACCAAGATAACTTACTAGGGACCATAATATTATAGTAAACAATTTTAGCTTAATGCGTTAAAAATGTATATATGCGAGAGGCATTCAAAATCACAAATTTTCACTTTTTGAATGTATGAAGATCAATAATTATTATAAACTATTTTAAAATAAATATATGCTTCTACGAACCGTTTTTAGGAAATATTTCTATGATTATATAGTATCAGATGGGCAAACCTTATGGGAGTTTTGAAATTACCTACAGATTACGTCACAGATTGAATAGATAATTCAAATTTATTTTAATTTCGTTATTTAATTACATCGAAATGACCCACTTTTAGAAAAATCTAACCACATTACATGGCAAAGGACATCCTAAGGATCGTATTTACCTAAAAAAAATACTACTAAAGTTTTTTTGTCAGTATTGTGAATATTGTGAATAGTTTTAGATTTTCAATATTGACGGTGTAACATAAATTTAATATCTATACATTCCTCATTTAACCCGACCTAGACAACCATTCGATCCGCTGCATTCTATCAACTGTGATAATCGAACACCAACAAATCCACAAACGAAACTATTTAAATATGCGAGGTGGAACTCTGATGACAGCCAGCAGTTTTCTGGTTTGAAAAATTGCTGCTAGTAACTGATGTGTGATCGCCATGTAATAAATAGCAATCAGATAATCTGCACTAATTAAGTTTGCAGGTGGTAATTATTATTTTATATAATATAATCGAATAAAATCAATCATGAGGAATTTTAATTATGCGGACGGACAGACGGACACGGAGTCGGAACCGAATTATTAAGCCTGATGGGAGCCTAAAATCAACTGCTACAGGCGACTACGTAGTACATCTAAAATTCTAAATAATAAATTCTTGCTGCTAAAAGCGTGAGAACTAAAGTACCGTCAGGTGGCACTCCTGGACGGATATGCCAACGGTAAAAACTAAAATCACCAACCTTGACATTGCATAAGATAATGCAACTACTCACAGAAATACGAAATACCTCGTATTTAGCTTGGTTTTTCACTATTTCCCGTATTATATTTTCTGTTTATTATCTGCTTCTATAGCTTACTTTTATTTCTTGCCCAGGTTGTTAGTTATATTCAGCTTAATAACTTCTATAATAGTCATACACTACAGAGTACTTCATCGCTGTAGATATTGTAGCAAAGGCGTCTATCTTACTCCTCATATTATATTGCAACAAGTTGGAGTTGTAAATAATTTTGTCGGTTTTATTTTGATCCACTTTTCATATTCGAGTTTCACAGTTATGAAACAACTTTTTTTTCGGATTACGATAATGTAATATGAGAATATTCTAGAAATTTATTATTATTTGCTTCTTCGTAAAACTGAATTATTTTCTAATTCTTGCTAGAAATTTAGGCAAATATGGATCGTTTGGTGAGCGTAAACACAAATATGGCAATTATAAAGCTCGTATTTTTTATATTGTTTTGATATCTTAAAAATTAAAAATGATCGATCAAATTTCTTTCCAGCTTATTGATTAGAATAAAAATACGCAACTTTTGTTTGTGTGAACGGACTCTGTATAGCTTAAAATAACCGAGATATCCATCTGACGCGTCGCCAGTAGCCGGTGTCGTACTCGCGACCAAAAATCTACATTTGCATAAAAGTTAGTTTAAAAACTACTGTGAGATGATTCGGTAATTTTGAAGTTAATTAACTGAACTAGGGTTGATTGTACCTATGCACTGTTGACTCTGTTTGCACGATAACTCGTTAAAAAGAAATGACTTACGCTGAGTGAGTTAATTTCGAAATAAAAATTCGAATTGATATTCAGGAAGCAGATGGCATTTCTAGTCGCGATAGAGTGAATTCAGATTAATCGACCCTCAAGAAAGCAATAAAACAATTAGTTTTACTTTCACCCCTACTAAAGATGGCGAACAACACTTGTTCGTTACAGAATACTAATCTAGCAAAATATTTTGGCGATGCGATGACATTGATTTACCGAGTAATCTTAGATAAAATGGTACAAATTCTGTTAAAATCCCCTGTATTTGGAAGACAGAAGTGGTGTGTAATGCAAACACGAAAATGTAATAAAAGTAAGTTTTTTAGATCTAATGCACTCATGTAAGCAGAACTTTACCTTTTGCTTGTTTTTTTTTAAGCAAAACATCTTTATGCTCGAAGTGAAGATTGATGAAGCTTGCAACAAAAGGATGGAGGAAAAAAGATCAAAGATTATTTTTCTTTGCTGCTGCTATAAAATTTAAGAAAAACTCAAAAAGTTTATTTTGCTACAAACGCGCCGATCAATAATTGGAATTAATAGGAAAATGTTCACTTTTTGGATTAAAAAAAATTTTTATTATTAAGTTTTCCATTATCATCTCTATTGTTGTGAAGTGTTAAAGGCGTCGGTTTGGAATAACCGGATGTAAATCGAAAATTCATGCTGCAAGAAAAGCATTAACATAAAAATTGAAATAAAATAATAAATCGCACTTGGAAAAAAAGTTAAAGCAAATTGTGGTTTAGGGTTTAAGTTCATAAATATTCAACGGCACACGGCTGATCAGATTCGAATCAGATGGCTCAACGCTTTCTTGGAATTTCGACTGTAGAAACTCGTAAATCGTACCAAATTAGAAATAAGTTTCTTCAATAATTAAGAGAGAACTTTGAGATTCACTTAATGACGAACTGCTTTTGAAGCATCTGCAAGCTCGAAAATTTGCTGTCGACTTTACATACAAATAAAGTTTAAGTGAAAAACATTAAAAAAACGACCATGTCGTTACAAAATGCAAATATTGATTGTCATAAATTTATGTTAAAACGTCTTTTCGCTCTTTTTTTACTTGTTCTTCCAATTAAGGGCGAAATGCGTTTTCTTAATTTGTAGTTCCATGTCGCTTTTGGTATGTTGGTGCTAAAAGTGGAAATGTTGGTAGTGCTTGATGCGTAACCTTAAACGGATTATCTCATTAAAATGACTTGAATTTACTAAAACGGGAGAAATGTTAAAAGGTAACATTCATCTACATGCCCGAGAATTTAAAACGAAAAGAGCACAATAGGTACTAACGGTTACTTTGTTGTGAATTAACGGACAAAAATTGATTGGAAAACTATAAAAATTTATGAGCTTTCACGAAATCGAACCGAGCAATTAAAAATTACTTCGTGTCGGAAGTGGATACGTGCCGCGGTGACACCAGAAAGGATTACGGTTTGATGTCTGAATAGGTAATTAAATGTCGAATGGCAAACTATCAAACTGTTGCATAAAAATTACAAACTAATTTTCTTAGGATTTTTCTCGTACAAAGTACCTATAAAGAAATATTGGTTTTAAAATTGAAAAACTACTCTCTTAGTTGGAAATTTAATGCTTTCAGTAATAATGAGAAAAACTGTTATATTGAAAAATACCAATCGATTCCTTCTAGAAAATGGTTATGATTTGAAAGCAAATATTACTTATGAATTTCAATTAAGGCAAATCCATTTAAATAAGATGATTTCTAAAAGAATTAATTTTCTATTCATATAAAATTCGAACCCTGGATTCGAACCCTGGATACGAACCCTGGCGATACTCGAGCTAAACCAAACCGCTATAGTAAATATCTGAACTCGGATAAATTCGAGAACTCGGCTTCGGCTCGGTCCACAGACCGGTAAACTTCACTTACCGCACTTGATATTTACTATATTATTTTATCGTTCACAAAAAAGTCAAATAAACAATACTATAAATATTCGGATCGATTTAAATGCATGTTTATTTAATTTTAGTTTGATGATTCTTTGTTTTGCAATAAACCAATACTGATAGAGAACTATTTTTAAATATGTTCTATAGCGTCATGTATTAGTTTGAATTTGTACAATTTGCATTGCAATTTCAAATATTTGAAGTTTTATCAAGCGGAAATACAGCAAATACAGTATCGTTGAAAAGAGCATTTTAATAGGACTACATATACATAGTATCCATAAATATGTAGGGTACTCTATTTGAAATAACAACATTTTTATGTTTCAAGTTTACCAAGTTGAAGGATTGCTGTTGTATCTATCGGTTTTTCTATCAAGAATTTGAAACTTGTACTTTATATTACTATTATACTTTTTTCTGTTTACAATCTCCTGTAAACCAGTTCAAGTTACTCGAGTGACTTAGTTACTAGTTACTTAGAGTAGACTTAGTTACTCGAAAAATAAGACTCGTCAAGCAAGAATTGCAATTCTAGGTGTATAGAACCAAGTCAAAACGCTAAGTTTGGAGTTTTAGTAAGCTGTTTTGTTCACTACCTATCAAGTAAATTAATGTACGATAATTTCCCCATGCAAAACAAGAAGGCACACGTAAAATGGGAAGGAATATGGTCGATAATTCCACTCAGGGTCATATTGGAGTGGTTCCGACCAATCATCGTGCGCTATTTTACATAATACTTATATGGGTACGACGCATGCACAGTCGAATAATATTCGAAAATATTTACCAGAACATCGAATATTTAATAAAAAATCTCGCAATATACCCTAGCTGCATGGTGTAAATAGAATATTTGTAGTATAGGGTGTAACGTGACGAACGCACCTCGCCCGAGATGTAGGAAACCGGTTATATACTAACATCAACGCATTCGTTCCCTAGTGCGAGTATGCTTCCATTTATTTCGGTAATTACGGATTTTTGCAATGATTGTGGTGCGATATGATCAAGTTTTTCTTCGGGGAATTATCGCACGATACAGCACAAGGATAAGGACAATACTCAAAGATTCAGCGAGTACAGGTTTTAGCAAGGAGATTGCACGAGCGTAGCGCAGCGGACCGAGTGTCAATCTCCGCAGCTGAAACCTGTGCGAGATGAATCTTTGAGTATAGTCCGAATCCGCGTTGCTGTTGCGGTGATAATTCCGTGAAGAAACGCCACGACTTAAAAGCACATCACATACGAAAATCGACATTTCAAACGCCATTTTTAATGTCGAAAATTGTGAAACAAATTGACCATATCGCATCACAATCATTGCAAAAAAAATCAAACAAAAAATTTCGTAAGTACCGAAAAAAATGGAAGCATAATATAATCGCACTAAATTTGTAATATAAAATTCGTTACTATAAAATTCGTTAGAAGTACATTGCTTTAAGTGACCTCGGGTTGGAACTAATGCGTTGCACCGGTTTCCTAAATCGCATCTGTTGAGTGCGTTAGACATAAACACTTCATAAATTATAATATTCGACTGCATAAATTTTAATATTCGAATATTTTTTATTACGTATTGCTGTGTCATTTCTTAAGCAATCTGCACCACCCTGGTTTTGTCAGGCGCCAACTTTCAAAGTGAAAGTAAAATTTATATAATTGAATTCTTAATTTTCAGGGTGTACAAATTACTCAGAAACTCACGATCCTTTTCCCCTTTTTTGTCTAGCTCAGTCTGGAGATTCCACTCAAGGTGTAGTAGGTTCATGAATTAACTCAATTGAGGGATGCTTGTGGGTTGAAATGAATTTGTAGAGTAAAATTGTTGGCGTTAAGAAGGAGATGAACTAATTTGCTTGTATTGATGAACTTTAAGTTTGGTAATGCTTACTGTTGTTGAATCAAGTAGACGAATAAAAATTGTTTGTATCGAAAATGGTTTTATATTTATGAAAATAATTAATTAAATTCGCAATGCGCATATAATTTTTTAGATAAATTTTTATCTAAAAGAAATAGACAATATTTTGTAACAAAAATCAAATTAAAACATCCAGAAATATTTTCTTGGGTCGTCGACAAAGTTATCATAATAAAATTTATAAAAAGTTAAATAGACAATATAATTTTTAAATACCTTGAATTCTAATCCACCCTGTATGTAAATAGGGTCTGATGTTTGTGCGCATCATAATTTTTAATTTTCTAGTCGGTCACCCATCCGAGTGCTTTCCCAAACTAGTGTTGCTGGCATGCCTATTTCGCACGTCTTACTACGCAACCATACTACCACTGTAGTACATGGAATTAATTTCATTTTTGTACCTTATCATTAAGGTTATGTATATTTGTGATAACATTCACATTAATATTACCATATTTGAGGCAAACAATCCCTTATTCTGAAATTTTGAGGTGATAAAAACCTTTTTAAATTTATCTTTCAGCTTTTAAAAACATTCCCTTATACTTAAAGATCTTAATTGGTTCATTATACCTGAAATTGCTAAATTCGTTCATCTTTCTTATCTTTTTGTTTGTTAACGAGGTCAAGTTTTATGTAAATTTTGAGTATGAGTGAGAAATTTAGATATTTGCATAGCCCTGGTAGTTTAGAACATAGCAGTATGAATTATTACTACAAATATTCGATATTCTGGTAGGGTACAATAAAAAATATTCACAATATTCAAATTTTTCTATTTTACATAGGGTTATTTGAATATTTTCGTAGTGCACGAATTGTATCTGTATAAGTATCATGTAAAATAAACGCACGCTGATTGGTCGAAACGCCAAAATTTGACCCTGAGTGGAATTATCATCTAAACAGCAACGCGTACAAAGAAAATACTTCTGATTACGCCTTGTACAGGTTAAAACGGATACTCGCACTCGCTTCCGCTCGCGCGGTATCCTATAGATATTTCACTCGCTCTAACGAGCTCGTGCAATATAAAAATAACCTGAGACTCGGCTCATCATGAGTATTTTCATTACCCTTGGTCTGTTACTTATGATAATTCCACTCAGGGTCATTTTAGAGTGGTTCCGACCAATCAGCGTGCGCTATTTTACATTGTACTTACATATATGGATACGACGCATGCACAGTCGAATAATATTCGAAAATAAAAAATATTCAAAATACCCTACCAGAATATCGAATATTTGTAGTGGGGCGTAAAAGAATTCATACGTAATAAAAAATCTCGCAATATACCCTAAGGTGCATGGTGAAAATCGAATATTTGTAGTGGGGCGTAAAAGAATACATACGTGACTATCGCACCTTGCAACCGATGCGATGTAGGAAACCGGTTCAACGCATTAGTTCCCACCCGAGTTGACTTAAAGCAATGTACTTCTAACGAATTTTATATTACAAATTTAGTGCGATTATGCTTCCATTTTTTTCGGTACTTACGAAATTTTTTTTTTGGATTTTTTTTGCAATGATTGTGATGCGATATGCTCAATTTGTTTCACTATTTTCGACATTAAAAATGGCGTTTGAAATGTCGATTTTCGTATGTGATGTTGTGATTTTAAGTTGTGGCGTTTCTTCACGGAATTATCATCGCAACAGCAACGCGGGTTCAGACAATACTCAAAGATTCAGCGAGTACAGGTTTCAGCTGCGGAGATTGACACTCGCTCCGCTGCGCTACGCTCGTGCAATCTCCTTGCTAAAACCTGTACTCGCTGAATCTTTGAGTATTGTCCTTGCCCTTGCCCTTTTTTATTTTAACAGAATTAATTTGTATGATCGCAATTTATATGTTTGCAGACAATGGCGCTGTTTTAGTTTGTGAAAGAAAATGTTAAAGCACACGAATGAAAAGTTCTATCGCCGTGGAATACCTGTACAAATTCAAGAACTAAAAATTTTTAATAAGAAAAATTACAAAGTTTGTAATAAACTTAAACAGTGAAGATTAAGTTTGAAAGTCAATAGGTTTGCAAGCAGTAGTTAATCTAATTCATAATATGATATTAAAGTTTAAACTAATAGAAAAGGTTCAAGTGGTTAATTAAAAATATTAATTAAGTTAGTAAGTAAATCTCTGAAGAACAAAGGCAACAAAAGTTATTGAGGTGTGATAAATTAAAAAAATAAATGCACAATTTTCTAATAACAATTAATAAATTAAATATTTATATTATGTATATTTATCTTTGCAGATAAATTACACCGGGTTATCCTACACGATCATACTACAAAGAGCTATTGCAACAAAAGATAACGCCGTTAAAACTTTTAAATATTGCTTACATCTCCATCAAACGTGCATTGACTACATCACGTCGTTCTAAATATATTTGCTGTCTTTCTCGAGTTAAACGACGCGACGTCACCATAAAGATTATTTTAGGTTGGCAGTAAATGAATGCACCAATCAGAGGTGTCAGGTTTTTAGATGCTCTAGAAGTGACCGAACATATATTGCTATAAAGGCCTATTTTTTTATCGTAAGTAGACATAAAGTTAAGATATTTTACCTTACCATTGAGCCCCCCCCCCCCCCCACATGATCTGTTTGACTGAATCCGTTCTTGCCGTGAAGATAATTAAAAATATTCGACCACTTAATAGAATAATCTTTATGGTGATGAGGTTGCACAGTACGAGAAAAGTTGTAAATATGAATAGACAAACAATTAACGAATTATAAATGCGAGGCCGAAACATTTTACACAATCGGCTATTACAAATCATTCATATAAAAAACTCCTGCCTACCAATCCTGTAGTCAAAACCATGCAATTTTATTGCATAATGAGATCAGAGTCCAGTGCTACACGAATTTCGCAGAAAATCTGGATAAAGAACCTAAATGCAAGTCAAAAAGATCCTAGAGATGGAGAAGATATGGAGTGCTACTCTGGTGCTTCGCAAACCGAACGAGAAAAAATAGAAATGCATTCCTGAACTTGACGGACGCATATATACACAAATTAAGGCCATCTGTGGTGTAAATTGTAATAAATAACTGACGCAATTTACTCAGTGCGGCCTTAGGCCAACAAGTGCAAAATATTGAAACCATAAACTATTCACCTTTACTTTTGCCGAATCGTTTGTTAGAGGTTGTGAGGTAATATTGTGCCAAATGCTGAATATCGGTATTGCAAACCCTAAATGCGAGATAACCTAACCTAACTTCTAGCAGTTAGAGAAAAGAGTGACTAGACACGTCGGATGTTTGGCGTATTTAAATTAGAGACAGTTCAATTGGAGACAAGTTGGACTATCAACTATCAAAACTTATTTTTCTTTCAAAATGTAATTTAGAAGTTCATTTCTTTTTTTATTAAAATAAAAAGAATTTCATAAAAACATTTTTTATAAATTTGAACTTGACTTCAAATCCGATAGATTTTGTTTGAAAATTCAGAGCCATATACATACTTTCATTATTTACCCTTGAAATGATGAAAAAATTTAATAAAATTTAATTTAACGTAATGGAAGTTACAATTTTTTTATTTACTTCGCCCAATAATAATTATAAAATTTTATGAGTAAAAGTTTCAAATTTAAATAATTGTTCAGTTTTTTGTGTTTTATTCATTTTAATTAAAAATATTTTAACCAACGTCCAAAAACATTTGGAAGAAGGTCTGACGTGTCTCCAATTTAACTACGAATTATAACATTTACTGAGTAAAAATGTAATATTTAAGTTCAAAATTAAAACAATTGTTAATTATTTTGTACTTTATTCAGTTTAATTCAAAAAAGTTTCAACTACCTTTCAAAGGCATTGGGAAAAAATAAGTTCAACAGTTCTACGTGTCTCCAATTTAACTATGCGAACTGTCCGACTTATCTATGATTTAAATACTACGACAGGTCCGACGTTTCTGGAATCAGTCTCTAGAGAAAATAGGTTACATTAGACATGTAGGTTGGGTTGGAGTTTACGCTAGAGATTATATAGGTATTAGAGGTTATGTTAGTGGTTAGACTAGAAATTCGATTATAGGTTAGGTTAGAGTCTATAACTCTATAACCTCTAAGTAGCCTAATTTCAAACAGAATCTATGGCTTAAGCTGTATGTAACCCGGATGAAGAAAATGCCTGCGAGGAAATGCCCAAGCTAATTATAAAACCACGAGATAAGATGCAGCAGGATGTGATGAACGCTATGAATATGGATGTCCTTTGCCAGTACAAAAACTCTGAAATGGTGATTCCCATAACAAGGGTGAAAATCCTAAAGAGGTCTGTCTTAGCTATATTAACATAAATATCCTTGATATCCCACATTAACTCTAAACTCATACTAAAATCGGCGAAAAACAAGTCGTTACTAAGGTGGGAGTAGTTCTAGAGCTGCGGTATTTAAGAATATTTTAAATAGATCTAGTGATAAATTTAGAAAAGGGTCAAGAATAAAATAAGACGGCAAACAACGCAAATTGGAGTGGCTCAGTAATGCAAAATGGAAGTCAACAAACAAATAGAAAAGAAACATTTGACTGTTTCGACTCAAAGGAAATCAGGAACGACTTAACCCGATATCAAACTGTACTTTAGGAGGACGGAATATTGCTGCAGGTATAATAAATTTTTCAATCGTCTGGAGGATAAAAGTAGCTTGCTCTGCTGCTCTCAATCAGCTCATTGATGGAGAACCTATCGAAGCTAAAAGTTATCCCAATAGAAAGTCCACCAAAAGTTCTCTAGACAGTGCATGGTAATGAATGGTAGTGACACTCGTTAGGAGGATAAAAAAATGTCTGTACTTTGTTCTTATAAATATGGAAAGTAGCAAATGTATTAAGTCCAAGGAGCGGTTCGAAAAGAAGAGTAGAAATACCCAAACTTCGGTTGGTAAAATGAATGCGGAGGCGACCAGCGATGTTATTAGAAATATGAAAACTAACATCAAGTTCAGATCAAGTCATATAAAATACGGAAGATAGATCTAATAGGTGTCATTACTGAGCGAGCGAGGGGCATATTTTGGTATTGTACTTAGGGGTCGATTGGCCGCAAGGGCCTTTCAGAACTGCGACCAGTATTGATCTTTTGTTCCCCTGCTAATTGGGTATTCAGGAATTCAAATTTACTTAGCAAATCACAGAATAATCCTGAGAGGCTTTGTTGCACCTCCTTGGGTTTGTCCCAGATATTTTAGCCTGGATCGGGCTAAGGCATCACAGCTACAGAGAATGTGTTCGGCCGATTCAGTTTCCGATCCACAGAGTCTGCATTTGTCAAAGAAGATGCCGGGCTGTTTTACCACATAGCTTCCCTGTTCACTGGAGAACAGAGCTGAGAAACTTCCATTAGTTCCGATACGAACCAGAAATTTTTCGCTCCGTAACTCAACCAGCAATCACAGTAAGACACTGCTGTGGTCGGAGACGGCCATAGATGAAGATAAAGTCAGAAAGAAATTTTGACTCTCTCCGGATTTGAACCGGGGTCTATAGCATTAGTAGTACATTGCTGTAACTACTAGACCAATGACCGTCTCGAGCGAGGGGCATAAGTTAAAACAGTGCATGGGAGAGTTTTTCCCCATCTGCATAGGTGCTCGGCTTAACACAAAGTAACTGCAGAAAATGTAACGGGCTGTTGAGGAAGTGTCAGACGGGTGATATGAAAACAAAGCAAACAGTTCCGAAATAGTGAATGCCTAAGAAGAGTCATTGCCTTCATTTGGCGGGCAGTCTACATAAAAAGAGATTGTTGATTGTGTAAATTTTACCCCTTTAACGACATGCCGATGAATGGAGAAGTAGGGTAGAGTCCTCAAAAAGGACTCTTTAGGAAAATAATTAACAACGTTGCACGTGAAATACTAAAGTCCCCTTAAGCCCAAATTATTTAAATTTCCTGGGTAAATTTGCCTTGTTTCTTGGTATTTTAGGTTTTTAGGGGTGACACCTAAAAAAAAGGTAATCAGCCTAGGTGGGTGACACCCAACCCCAAATTATTTAAATTTCCTGACTAAAATTAGCTCGTTTCTTGGTTTTTTGGGGTGGCACATAAAAAAAGGTCATCAGCCTAGGTGTGGGTGACACCCATTAAATCCGCCCCGGGTGTCACCCATGCTAGCGACGCCACTGATTAAAGGTTAGATATTAAATTAGTACCTAAGTAACTGTTTAGGACGGAGTAGGTCAACTCGGCAAAAGGTACAAGGGATAGGTTAATCCTACCGGTCAACTGGGAAAATGAAAACCAGAGGCCGTTTTAATTATGGGTCAGCTCGGCAAACGCGCTGAATAATGCTATTTCGAGGGTCTCTCACATCCCGGTTGCATTTATCCCGGTTTCCTTGATCTGTCGCGCCTCTCGTATGTTTAGCGCCCGCCGCGTAGCGGCTCGGAGCACGAAAAACCGCCCGGAGATGCGGAGCATCGGAGGGTAGGTTTTTTGATGCTCACAGTTCTGGCCAAGCCAAAATTTATTACTTTGCCGAGTTGGTCTATGTATTTCCAGGTAGAAAATTTGGACCCGGATTAAATATCTGACCATTTGCCGAGCTGACCTACACCCGTTTAGGATAGGGTTATGCCCATTTTGTCTTAAACAACATTTTCGGCGCAAACGGCGTACTTCGACAAGAAAACACGTTGCCAATTTATAAAAATAAATTTCCCGAACAATAATTTTCAAATTCAAAATACAAAAATGAATCGCATTAACACAAATTCAAATATTTTTTCGGAAAAATCATGACAATATATTTTGAAACAAAATTTATACAAAATTTGTCACGGTTTTTTAAATTTATTTTTAATTAAAAACATATTTTAATTACAACTAAGAACATTTTTTCGAACGAAAATAATCTCAGTGGTCCGACGTGTCTTTAATTTAAATACCTGAGCGGCAGCAGCGATTTGTAAGCAAGAATAATTTTTGATCAAGGTCATCATGAAGAAATATTTACAATTCAACCGAAGGTGATCTTTTTAGTCAAAGCCAAATTTCGGTTTGAAACTCATTACACCTTGCGCCTGGTTCCAATTAGATTGGAACACCCTATGGGGTGACCCCCATCTACCTCCTTCACCCACCTTCAATTCTATTGCAATGGCCGTATGCAGGCCCTGTATACCGTACAATCTATATTTTCCCAAAAGCTGAATTTACGTCAAACTTGCTCCCCGAACGATACAAATTATAATCTAACCGGGAGGTCTGGAGGGTATGGAATACCCCCCAGGTACTGGAGTACCGAGAAAAGTTGAAAGTCTTCAATTCTGTATAAAACATATAAAAAAAATTTGGAGGGTATTCCATACCCCCAGACCCCCCGGACCCCAAACAGGTTAACTTCTTGACTTTTTATTTAACATTAGTTTTTGAATCCCATTCAGATTTTATATTTATTGAGCCTTCCTAACCTCGAGCTGCAGATAATCAAGAGTTGAAATTCTTCAAAATTGTTTCAAATGAAAAAGTTAGTAACCTAGAAACTGTTACGATATAATGTAAACAAAGATACTAAAGAACCCCAGGCGGATGTGTCTTTGGATGCAGAGACTCGATGAACACTTGCTACTTCACTCAATTACTATCGGTGTCTGTACGACCCAGTATAGTCGTGACATGGCTCCTTCGCACCCTATAGCGAACCGCCACTTCTGAGCGACCATCGACGTGTCACCAATTTAACTACGCGACCTGTCAGACGTGACTCTAATTTATATACGCGACACGTCCGACGTGTCTAGAGTTACTCCTTAATATCGAAAAATTCGGATTAACAAATTCATAATAGAATGAACAAATTCTTAAATCCAATGAACGTTTTTATTCATACTATGAATGAGTCTGCGACTAAATTAAAGGTTAAAACATAGGGGGGGGGGGGAGCGGGAAAAAAAACTTTTTTTTGCTCTAGTAGGGCAATAAAAAAGTCACCAGATGACTGATAAAAAAGTCAATAGATTCTTTTTTTCACCTTTTCACGAGGTGCCGTTTTTAAAAATGTCGCCACATGGTGAGATGTTAGGACGCGCGATTTTTTCGCCACATCATATCCTTCGTTTTTTCGCTTCATAAAAGCGGATAACTTGTGGAAATTGCCGATGTCAATGTTTTTTTTTTAGTTTAGTCACGGCCATGATCATGGAATAGTGCGACCACTTGGTCGACGACCATTGTTAATCCAATAATACCTTCGGTAAAAATTGGACAAGTCTCAGTAAAAACGCTCTTTTTTTCGCATCTGCAAGTATCTGCAGCTGAAATTTGGAGGGCAAGTACTAGAGATACCAATGATACCATAAAAAAATTTCGGTGTGTCTCATGCGTTCTCACACAACTAAAAGTTTAAGAGAAGTTAACATTTAAAAAAATCGAGTTTTTAGGTCGAAATTAGGTCTACAAACCGTTAAAAATGTAATTCTTTGTTTTGTTTTGGCACTTGTGTGCTAGTAACGAGAAACAGAAATAATATTTCAACTTGAAAACTGAAAAAAATCAATGAATTTTCGTTTTTAAGCATAGTTAAAGTACCTATGTATACGGTACATAATGTATATGAAAAAGGTTGACTTTGCCCCATTTTTTCGACACTTTCCAAGCGCATTTTTTATGATTTTTATTGTGTTCCTGAATCCTTGGGATGTTCCTAGCAAGAAACTATTATTAAACAGACCAAATGAATTACTTTAAAAATCACTATTTGTCCGCCTCCACCACACTGTGCGCCGTTGACCTTTTTTTAGGTATTTACCGTGTTTCGCCGAAATGTACTTTTTTTCATAAAAATAATATGGTCACCATATATTACTATCATATTTTATTTAAATTTTATTGTTAAAGAAAGCTCAACATTATCATTTTTAATTATTTGGTCTTATTTTTCCAATCATTGGCCTTTAAACTTTTAGTCAAATAGCTAAAATATTATAATTATAATATTTTTAATTATCGTTTATTTATTTAATTTAAGTATCTCGTAAATTCATCCACTTTGCGTATTGGGTTTTTTGTTGTACTTTAATATTAACCAATTTTTACGGAGTAGGTCAACTCGGCAAAAGGTACAAGGGATAGGTTAATCCTACCGGTCAACTGGGCAAATGAAAACCAGAGGCCGTTTTAATTTTCGGTCAGCTCGGCAAACACGCTGAATAATGCTATTTCGAGGGTCTCTCACATTTCGGTTGCATTTATCCCGGTTTCCTTGATCTGTCGCGCCTCTCGTATGTTTAGCGCCCGCCGCGTAGCGGCTCGGAGCACGAAAAACCGCCCGGAGATGCGGAGCATCGGAGGGTAGGTTTTTTGATGCTCGCAGTTCTGGCCAAGCCAAAATTTATTACTTTGCCGAGTTGGTCTATGTATTTCCAGGTAGAAAATTTGGACCCGGATTAAATATCTGACCATTTGCCGAGCTGGCCTACAGCCAATTTTTATTGGTACTTGCAATACTGAAAATAAAGAATAATTCAGTAGGTAATTAATTTTTTTTTAAATTCTCGTTTTTTAATATTAGAACATCTTTGGCAGGTTTTCATAGCTCTTGAGTAACAAAATCAAACAAAATTTTTAAAAAAATAAAATAGTTTTGTTTTAAGATATAACTCTTCTTCTTCTTTTCAGCCTTTGTCAATCCACTGCTGGATGTAGGCCTCCTTCAATTTCTTCCACGCTTCACGATCCTGGGCTCGATTTTGCCAATTTATTCCAGCTGTTTCGATATAAACAGCTATAAATATTAAATTAATATTAATCAAGTAGATTACATTGTCTACACTTTTTTAAGAGCGCATACTTTTAATTTTGGTGCAGTACTTTAAATTTAAAATAAACTTTTCAGCGTGTAGGAAATTGCATTTTCCCTAATTCAAATGTTTTATTTGAAAATAAATGATTTTGTTTTGAATAATTATTGTTTCGTGAAGTGTCTGTATGTTTTAATCCCGCAGTGAAGTTGTAGTTCCAATTTCATAATCTCATACCAAGAGGAGATTATAATAAACCAATTATAATATTAATTTATAAAATTTTAATCTAATTAAAATTTAGAAATCTGAATAATCCCAAGTGACACCTGTCAGGCAAGTGCTACACGTAGATTAGCTTACTCCATATTCTCCAAATATGGTTACTCATTTAAATTTGGACATAAAAATTAAAATATCCTTCGCCTAACGCATAGACGTAGTAACAATCATTTTCAGGAACGACCGTAGCGGTAAATAAAGCGGTGGGTCTTTGGATCTCGACGTTAATTGGTTGTTAAAAATATGATCTGAATTTAATTTGGAAATTTAAGTAAAATTAGTGTAGACAATTAGGTGTTAACCAGTAAATTAAATTTAAATTTCCGAAAGCTGTTAGGTGCCAAGCCGTTATAATGCAGTGCGTGCAACTTGTTGCTAGTTTCGGTCAGTGTGTTAATCCGGGATTCTTCACGCTAGGGTGCCTTCGCGTGCACCCTTTGAGTTAAACACCCAACTGCTTTTGTTAACGAGTAAACTTGAATTAAATGATCATGCAAAAGCGTAATACTTAACTAATTTCGGATCAACTTGCAAAATCCAACAACTCCGCTATTTTTATATTTTATTTTTTCTTCAACCCCATTCTCGAACAAAAACGCTTCGACGAATCGATACAAAGCGAGAAAAACAATCGATGACTTAATTGCTAATCATTATTGATTTTTACTTACAAGTTCGAAAATTTCATTAAATTCGTTTACCCTTAAACTTAATCTAACTTACAACTAAAGTAGCATTTCAAAGTTTGATAGGATTTAGATCGTTTGTTATCGAGTTATATAATCGAACAAACAAATAATACAACTTTTCATATTACAGACGAAAAGATAATAAATACTCCAAATGTAACAAAAATTACATCACAAGTTAATATTGGAAAATTAAAACTTCACGGAAATTCTAAATTTACGCTACGTGAAATTATCTCATTTCAAAGTTTCCAATAAAGAAAAATATTAGCTTAGGAGTTGCTACCACGAACCAGTGGCGGCTCGTCACATTTATCAATTGTAGGGCACAAAATTTAAATAATAAATATATATATTCTGTGTTACTTTGAAAATGTTATTACTCTTCATCCGTAAGGAAGGGGGGGGTATGCCGTAGTATATCAACATGGCCATATTGATCTCCGCCCATACCCCCAGACCCCCCGGTCATAGCAGCTGCTAACTTTTTATAACTTTATTGCAATACTGACAATCAATTAAAAGGGGGCACACAATTCAAAGCAAGAGGAAAATATATACATTTACTGTAGTGTTATTAACTTAAGATTATTATTATTATTAGTTTTAGATAGTTGTTGTTTTCGATTTTGGATATGATGGCAGGTAACCTTTACGGAAAGCCGCTACTTCATCACCATGACCATCATTATGCTCCAGTGTCCCATTTGTATCTTGAAATGCACGATATACTCTGTCGTCCTGTCTAGGTAATATCTTTTTTTTAATGATCGATTGGGGGGCGGGGGGCGACAATAAAATAAACCGAAAACGTTTTTTAAAAAAAAATTATTACTTAATTATAAGAAAATCCGGCGTTGGTTTAGGTATTTGTGCTTCTACTACCGGTACTCAATACCCAGATGCGGTTCCTCAGTGCGGCCTTAAAACAGCACTTCTATCTATATATAAGTGAAAAAGATTCTACAGTAACTACAGCACCCCGAATAGATACTACATATTATAGATGCTACAGCGCATTAATTTGTATCTTTTGATTGGGGGGGGGGGGTTAAATCAATTTAATATCGTCAACCTTTTACATTGTTTAAATTAAATTTCTCATCAGCGAAGGCTCATGGTTTGCTATAATCGGGAGAAGCCACCTATAAATTACATTTTTAACATTTTAGAGATGTAAAATCCAAAAATGCTCACAGAACTAATTACAAAAATTAGTATAAAACAGGTCCTGGACCTATATTAAGAGGGAGACTGCTTAATAAAAGTGGAAGAAGAAGAAGAACATTTTAGCAAAGTTTTTGAATTCCGGGCTACCGTTTGCAGTTCTAGAAAAGTCGGATTATTGGAGTACATTCATTGTAAACATTATTATTCCGAGTTTCTATTCTTCTTAGGGAGAGCGGCGCCTCGATGACCTTCACGTACCAGTCGCCACTGTTACTAACTCTCATAGTAATATCCCTAAGGATGATTAAATAAGAGGTGTCATTAATAATTGGAAAATTTTTATTTTAACATCATAAAGAGCAAACTTTGTTTTCCCAACACCCAATTTACAAATTAGTGTACGGCGCTGAACAGCTTCAGTTCTTGCGTTAGTTTAATCTTGTCAGTGAGTAAACGAAGTTTTTATTTTTAAATTTGTTGCAGACCAGGTTGTCATAAAAACGATTCAATTGCTGTGAACGATGACGAATTGACGTTCTCTACTCTTCTCGGGCGCGTTCTCCCCCCCCCCCCCTAACGACGTACAAATGTCTTTACATTACTTACTGAAGCCGTTTCCTCAATTTTTTTATTACATTTAAAATTCCGCCTGTTACAGTTTTTTTTGCAGCGTGCAAAATCGTAATCGTAATGCCGCCTCCGGTATATAAATTACGATGAATTTCCCTAGTGGAGGAGACCGCGTTTCCGAGCTGCGCTAGTTCGACGCGCAGGGTTGCCAGATGTCGCGATTTTTAATTTCTTCAGGTGGACCGGCTTAGGAAATTGGGTTCTACAAAAATGGATGTACGTATTATAGAGGGCCAGTACCATGTTAAAAATTAAAATAAATATTTTGCACTTTTCAGTTCGATAAATCGCTTTTTCACACCACCTCTCTAAGTTATTGTTTTGTGATTATCAGCTATTGTAAATTTTAGCGTAACTATAACTTTGAAACATAACCCTGTCCACCAGGTGATGTGAAAAAGTCATCTATCAAACTGAAAATATACAAAATATTTTTGACAGATATAGTTCCATAAAAGCTGTCCCTCTATATATACATCCTCTTTGCTAAAAAAATACCCTTAGAAATGTTACACTACTATTGTGCAATTTTATAATTTTGCTGTAAACTACTGAGTTAAAATTTTAACAAACTTTTAGGATTTTCTAGTAGATAAATATTTGTCACTGAAAATAGCGGCGGATTTATGAACCTGTTAATTAGCCCCCCCCCCCAATGGCTCAACAAGAGAAATGAAATTTTGATTGAAATGACTTGAGAAGTTATGTATTATTTTGTTTTCGGTAGCCACTCCCCCTTTAAAAATAAAATTTTGCCTGCAGCTCTGACCCCCCCTCCTGTTCAGCCTCCTCCTCCTCCACCTTGAGTCAATTCTTGATCTGCCACTGTACCAACCGGGTCATTTTCGCGATTTTAGTCGATATTTTTTATCGGTTCGAGTGCGAAACATCTAGCGACCCTGTCGGCGCACCACGAGGCTTTTTCGAGAAGTAAATCAAGGAAAGACATGCGTTTTTTGGTGGCAGCGTTTTATGTTCGATTACGAGACAGTGAAAATGTTTTCAGTCGACACTGCCATTGTTTGTGGTTGCCAACAATAATTGCAACCGTTACTGGGGAAGAAGGAAATGATTGTGGTACTGGTACCTCAGAGTGTGATCAGAGCTCCATATTCACGAAGTGCTGAACCACGGGTAAATTTATTGCCTTTATTATTTGACTTATTGATTTGCTCAACATTTGCTGCCTGTGAGCAGATCATCGGTTATGTCTTTATACTTCCGACGTAATAAATTCAAATTTAATGCTATAATATGTTTTACATATTATAGTGACCAATTCTGTTTGTCTCAGCCTGTGCTGCCATATTCATTTTTACAGTTCTTATTAAATACCTTGACTTATCCAAGCGATAAGAGATTATCTCATCCTAGAGATGGGCGCGTGACCTGATTTTCGTCGTGTCACGATCTTGGGCTGTCTATAATAGATAATCAATACAAAAACCCTGATGATGTCGTGGTCAACCGCGAGTACTCGTGAGCAGCCGTGAGTAGTCGTGAGTAGTCGTGAGCAGTCGTGAGTAGTCGTGAGTTGTTGTGTAATTCTACAATCTCTAACTTGGTATATGCTGCTAGTAAATTGTCAACAGGATCGAGAATTCATCAACCGTTCTGATACAAAACGAATGTGCTTGCTACGAAGGATCGTATGACACGGCCCTTATTGTATCCAATTTTGCGCAGGACACAGTGCGCACTGCGCAAACGTAGTAATTTCGTTACTGCGCCGAATCTCCATTCGCCCATCTCTAGCTTATCCCCATCATAAATAGACTACGGCCTTTGCACCACATCCACTCGGAGCTGGATTTTAAGATCAGGGTTCCCGCATCGAATTAACTGCTTGAGACTTTTGCTCAGAGCAGGTGACGTACTAAAGTTTCTTTTGGTAATTCTTTGAGATTTTAGCGCCATAACACGCTGCGAGAAGGTGCACTTCTTTTATCTAAAATTGCACGAATTTTGCGAATTGTAACTGTAAAATTTTCACCATTGTAATATAATGTTTTCGTAGGAACTATACGTTCGTCGATCGTGGAACGTTACATGATCAAAATCGCATTATTTGATCATGATACCGCTTATTGGATTACCCTTTATAAAATAATTAATATGTAAATTAAACAAGCGCCTTGTGAAATAATCGGTGGGCGCTCGAGAAATGGAAACACCATCAACGTTAATTGAAATACAAAATAATTGTTTACCATATTTTTCTTTTAGCATCTAATAATAAACTCGGTAAATAAATTGAAAACAATAATTTCATAGTTCAGGCTTGGAAAGAAAATTGTAACAGCATGACGCGACTATAAATTCATTTTCCACGTAAAAAACCTCAGGTGGAATTCGGAAAATGAAAAAGAAATTTAATAACTCGAGAAATAAATAAATTTGTTAAAAAAAACGTCTACAACAAAGAAAAATATAAGGGATTCCCTTTAACTAAGAACTTGCAACTTGGTGTGCTGAGTAGCGGACGGAATTGTAGAAAGCAGCGAAGAGGATAGTCAGTGGTAGTGCATTCAACTAAAATATTTAATAAATTTTTACTGTCTTCAGTGGTATTTTGTAGTTTAAAAAAAAAAGGGAAATCAAGATACTGTAAACTTGTGTACAGTAACTAATACAGTCTTATAAGCACACTGGCGCAAGGGATGTAAGACTGTTGGTATGGAGACAGGTAAATCTTATGCTTGAGGCTCTTGCTCTATGTACACAAAGTACTAACCCGAAATATGTAAACAAGAGTTCACATACTATGTTCTTGAATAAACTCGAATACCGCTTCATAGCGCAATTGCTTGTAGATTATGTTATTCCGTATTGGCAGCTCCCAGACTAAAATAATCTGTAGATTTGGTCTTTGAAAATGTTATATAATGTATATCTTATTTTTTTAAAATTCCAGTTAAAATTCCAGATGACTAACTGTTGGTTAAAGTTTTGGTAACCAAGTAACGGCGCTAATTACTGCAACAGTAGAGGTGAGTTCATGGAAAATATTTAACGTAATTTAATTTAATTTATTTTAATTTAAAAATTTTGAATGTACATAACCTCCTATAGCAGCGTTTCCCAAACTTTTTTGACCGCGACCCGGTACGAGGTTTTAAAATGTTTCGCGACCCACCTTATGAAAAAAAAACATTTATTTACAAAACAAATTTTATTTTTTAATAAAAATTAAGTTATTTGTTTGTTTATTTCATACACAAAAATTGCAAAATAATTATATAAAAAAACATAAGTAATTAAAAAAACATTATCTTCATTTAAAACTTTAGTAAATGATGTAAACTTTGTTTACAATTATTGCCGCGACCCAGCAGAATTTTTCTGCGACCCGGTGCCGGGTCGCGACCCACACTTTGGGAAACGCTGTCCTATAGGCGTTCATGCTACATTTACTGTAAATTTAATTTAATAAATATCGGTCAACTCTTCTTCCCTTCTGCGATGGTATTTTCATCTTTGTTAAACCAACTTCTAACGGTGGATTTTTAAGAATTCTTTAAGCTAAGGAAAAAAAGCATAAACTCACCTTTAGTTATCTGAAACTTTAACCGTTCAATCGAAGCAACCAAAAACTTTACCTTATGGTAGTTACCTGGAACTTTAACTGGCGGTTACATAAAAGATCGGTCGTTAGACGATTGGAATAATTTACCAATTTAAACCAACAACAAGGGTTGGTTATTTTAGTATATTTCTGCCTGTGTGCATAAGAATGCGCTATATAAAATTACTTCCCTCGGATAGTTGTAAAATAATTTGAATGATCAAAGTTTCAATTTTTTCACCCTTAATATAAGGGTGCACAGCTATTCTTTGCAAGGGTAGCTGAAATATTTGCAAAAGTAACTTCTTTGACTATAAAACATATTAGAATTCAGATAGTTTGTGCTGATGTTTTGGGGCGTATTTAAACTTTTTGTGTGTACCGCTTATGCGGATATTGCTCGGAGCTCGTTACTTTCGCTCTTTAAAATGCTTGCGATATGTTAAAAGTCAGCTGTCGTATGCTTGTGAATGCAAAAGCAATGGTGAGGATGAATCTCAAGTGTAGAACAGCAGAATTAATTATTTGCGTCTACTTCAAGGTCAGCACTCGAAGCCCTTGAGCGTCCAAACGGAATGCGCCCCTAATTGAGCAAAATTCTTTGTATATACTCCTTGAAAAATAACTTTTATTTTTAAATATACGAAGGGGTAGTGTAGTCACTATATTTATTTAAATTTTTAACAAAATTGGTACCTATACAATTTACCCTATAGAAGTGAGGTCGCAGTTCTTTTACAAAAAATTGTATGTATAAAAACTTCCCCTAAATAAAACTGACACCTGGTTATAGATAGTATAATAAAAAAAAGTACACTCACCATTATCCAAAATTGAACTGCAAATGGTTGCTTGAATCAAAATTATCCCAAAAAGTAATGCCAACATGGTACCACTACACTGTTAATCATGGGCTACCGATAAAAAATCATCGCAATATTATAAAATCACACCAAATTTATTAAGTCACAAATCACTTTTTTTAATTATACGTTTAGCACACTAATCACCACGCGTAACAAATCTTGACACCGAAGTAAAGGCTTCCGTCAGCTACCGTAGTTAGATGAAATCTGACTTGTTTCTCTATCTTAACCAAGAGATACAATCAAACCGACGATGGTAGTAGATGAGTGGAACATTAAATTGAGAAGTTGATCTGCAACAAAAAATGATTTCAGTTTCGATGTTTAAATCATAACACCACGAAATCCCGTTCGACCGCTTCGTAAATTACCAAATTTTCACAACCAACATTTAAATCAATTAATTAGTCAAATGTTTTTTTTTAATTAATTAGTCACTTGAAGAAGTGGAAAGGTAAATAAACGTTTAGGATGATTTGTGTTCGGAAAGAAATACCTTGACATTTTTAATTTCACTTAAGTGCCAACGTAATTTATTAGATAAAAATTTTAATCGATTATTTTAGTTTGGGATGCGGAGGTGGTACAGTTCGATCAGGCTTGTAAAGTATCGAAACTATCGAATTTTTGTAAGCTTGTTCGAATTGTGGTAATGAAAAAAAATTAAAAAAGCAATGGTCTGAAGAAACCTATAAATCTCGTCACAAATTCATTACAAACAACAGCTAACAAGCAAAGAAGCTGGAACGAGTTTAAAATAAGAAATGACCTAGAGGTTGGTACAGAACAACTTGAACCATAAACCAAAGACCTGTCACGATTGATATTACTTACACGCACTTAACTCGTCTTGAAGCTTAAAACAAACGGAATGATAAATTTTGGATGGGATTGTTTAGGTAATATCAGAAGTTTCGAGGTAATAACATATTGGAAACTGATGGTGATCGGAATCCAATTTTCTAATCAAGTATTTATAATATATTCTTACGTTTTGATTTGTTGTATCTCAAAGACAACAGATACTGGAAAAAGCAGGAAAAAATTGTAACCCAGTGAAATGATTAACTTTGAATTTAAATGATAGTTTTTAATAGCAAAAAGACGTTTGGATTCTGGTTTATGAGGATCCATCAAATGATGGATTAGCACAGTATTCTGATTATATCCTGAAAGAGAATGTAGAAGATTCCATGAGAGCGACAATAAAATATTGAAAAAAAATGTGGAAAATTGGAGAATGGCCAGAAGGCTGGATTAGTTCCAATCTTCTGGAAATATGCGAGAAACTAATTTCCAGGCTAGTTTTGATCTACATGTCCTCATCATAACTAACAGATTAAAATTAGGCCCGTTATGGCATCTCCTACACCATAAGCCGATTTTTTTTTGATTTTTCAAATAAACTTTGAATGCTCCTGAAATGAAATTTTTTAGTTATTTTGTCAAACAGCAATTTCGATATGTGTTCAAATGCATACATTTTGGAATTTGTATCTACAAAAGCAGAAAAAAATTCCAGTCGGAGAACTTTTTTACGTGACTGAAACTTTTTTTGTGGGAAATTCAATTATGAACAAAACAACATTTATGTATTTTTTTTTATACATGATATCAGCCTAGAAATGACAGAAAAAAGTTATTGATTTTAAATAGCCCTAACTATGAATCCTATAAATTTATGTTAATTTGTGTTCTATACGATTTCATTGAGAATTCAATTTGTATTGACTTCTATTTCTTTTTTTTTTTGGCGTTTTTATTGATGATTATTACCTAAATAAATTATTAAAAATATTTTCTACGATCAACAAATTATTACACATTTATTTACAACTCAAAGCGATCTAATTAAAATGACGACTAATTTATTCTTGTACCATATATTTATATACCTAATATTCTGATCTCGACTGATAAAACACGAATATCTTTAAAAAAAATGTAGCAATGAAATTAAGAAACACGAAATTAATTTATTATTATAGGTACAAGTACATTGAAATAAATAAATAAATAAATAAAGTTGTTATGCTCTCCTTAAAACTATTGCGCTAACAGAAACATCATTAAATGGGTAAAATCAACAAGTTTTTCAAGTAAATAATTTTTTAATTGAAAGCTGCAGTTGAAAAAAAGTTAAGTTTATGATGGTTCTAGAGGAAAAATATTATTATTTAGAAGAGAAGATTGAAAAACTACAAAAAATTCGTTCCAAGTTTAAATTAAAATATTGTAACATTATTTTTCCTTCTGCCCCAAGTACAATTAAGGTTGTTACCACTTGAAATGCTACAAGAATGTTTGCAGCACTGAAAAGGAAGTATGGTTGTAAAGAATCTGCACGTTATCTACAGCAGTTCCTCATCATCGTTAAAATTTAAAATTAGTCGTCATTTTTAATAATTCATAAATAATATTTATTTTTTTTTAAATTAAATTTAGGCATGTATTAATTATTTAACGTTAAATTTATCATAGAAGTGATATATTCGAAGGTTGCTATGTGTTGTGAATAAATATACAATAATTTGTTGATTTTAGAAAATCTTTTTAATAACTTATTTAGGTCATAATTAATAAAAACGTCAAAAATACAAAATAAACGCAATACAACCATTTTTCTTGTTACAACTACATCCGTTATTTGTTTATCTTTTTTAATGTAAAATTCGAATTGATTCGTTTTACGAATTTTTAAATGAAATCTCAAAAATGCGCGCATGAATGGATTAACGAGTAATAAAATATGTTTTAAATTTTAGTAGATAGTCGTATTTGTTAGTAAAAACCATAGACTATAAACCCATCTGTTCCTGTTGTGGGTTAATTCAGATTTGACAATATGACTTTCTGGTACTGATTATTCTACCTCTAGTCGGGTGGGGGGGGGGGGGGCTTGAGTACTCTAATGATCCTGAGAACTATGTCGACAGCAGCGTAGCTGCTGGTAGGGCCACCCTCGTCGAACAGGTCAAAGGTGAGGAGTCAGACTAAGAGAGATACTCGGTCCTCCAAGGATGGGGGTTAGGTCGTAAGACCAGCAACCTTACACCTGTAAAAAAAATATTAAACGCTAACAAACCCAGTGACATGCCTCGGAATTTGAACGGAAAAAATAAGAGACGAAAACAGCAAAGAAAATGGACGTTGAATATTGGTATATGGAACGTTAGAGGAATTCGAAACAAACAACAAGAAATAATTACAGAATTCCTTCAGAGAAAAATAAATATTGCTATCCTCTCCGAAACAAAAAAGAAAGGAAGTGGATGTGAAAAGATGAAGGACTACACTCACTGCTACACTGGGGTAGACAAAAGCGGGGTAGAGTGACCTATCTCTCACTACTCGAAACAAAATTTCTTCTGCTACACACTAAAGAACACAGTTAATATAACAAATTCTCAAAATATGAACGGTGAATTTATTATCAAAATTTTGAAATGATCGAATTTGAACTTAGCTAATTTTACACGATTCAGTGACGCGCGGGTGGAATCTCACCCATTTTGTTGACAGTCCGTGCGCTATGAATGACCTTAACATTTAGAATATTTCGCACCGCCAGATGCAGCTCGACTCTCGTACATGCAACATCGATTATTTTTTGTTTTTAGGCGATTTTTAGGGGGTGAAACGTAATAATATACTGTCCCATACCGCAACTATACTTTTTAATGCTATTTCGAGGGTCTCTCACATCCCGGTTTCATTTAGGACGGTTTTCTTGATGCGTGGCGCTTCTCGTATGTTTAGCCTAGTAACCAGACCCAAAAACTTATTGAGGAATAGCCGTAATCCCCACAATAGGAAGGATGTATTCCAGAATATTAAGAAACCAAATAGAAAACGAAATAAAAACGACACAACCGGAAGAACAATCGGGCTTCCGGGCAGGACGATCTACAATTGACAACATATTCACCCTAAAAATAGCACTTGAAAAACGAACCCAACGAAATAAAGAAACCCATATAGCCCTCATAGATTTAGAAAAGGCATACGACAGTGTGCCAACATCAAGACTATGGAAAGAAATGGAAAATCTAAACATCTGCCAGTAAAAAATACTACGAAAACAACACAGCACAGGTGAAGACTGGTAACAGCATAACAAACAGTTTCTCTATCACAAAGGGCCTCAGACAAGGATGCAGCCTATCTCCAACCTTATTTAAGATCTACCTTGACAGAACCCTGAATGGGTGGACAAAAAAATGTAGAACAATGGGACTACAAGTAGGAGAATACAGACTGCACACCTTGTACTACGCAGACGATCAGGTGGTAATAGCAGAAGATGAAGACGATTTGGGATATATGGTACGAAAGTTAGAAGAAGACTATAAGAGTGCGGGTTTGAACATGAATATGAAAATATGTGAATACCTAATAGTGGGGAATAACGACCAAAGTGACTTACCTCTCGAAGCGAACACTATTAAAGGAGTGGATAAATGTAAATATCTTGGTGTAATTTTTAACAAACAAGGAAACAGCGGCGAGGAAATCAATCAAAGGATAAGTAAAGGCAGAAGCGTTATAAGATCTTTAAATTCATTGCTGTGGGACAAAACCATAAAAAGAGAAACAAAAACGAAACTATAATAGCATAGTCCAAAGCATAACATTGTACGGGGCAGAAGTCTGGGACGTGAGTAAAGTTAATAAAGGAAAGCTTTTAGCCACGGAAATGGATTTCTTGAGAAGGAGCTGTAGAAGATCTCGCATGGAGAGAGTAAGAAACGAGGTAATTAGAGCAAGTATGGAGGTTGAGGGTAACATCGTACAGGAAATGGAGAGGAGACAATTGGTGTGGTTCGGACACGTGAAAAGAATGGACGAGGATAGATGGCCTAGAAGGATTTTAGAATGGATTCTACCAGAGAGAAGAAAGAGAGGACGACCACGTAGGAACTGGAGAGACGAAATAAGTGAGGGGATGCAAGCTCGAGGTCTCGAAGAAGATGCATGTCAGAATAGAGAAGAATGGAAACTGGGGACGGAGAAGCGGTACTAACCGTAACAAAAAAGAAAAAAATCCGTATTATATATCTATATATTATTTGACAACTTTCGAAATTCGTAACTGTAAAAAAAAATTCACGAACTTTTAAACCATAAGGGGAAGATGAATACACAAATCATTGGAATTCTGTTCAAATCATCGAAATTCTCATGCTCATATGATTGCAAATTTGTTATGAAAAATAATTAAAATATGTATACTGTGTATATTTAGGTCTTGGAATAATCCCCCCCCCCCCGCTGCATGAATTGTTAAAATAAAATAATTCAAAGCAAGTATTAAGAACTAGTTTATGTTTCAATAAATTTACACTTTACACATCGACCGCCAATAGCGAGGGGGGGGGGGTAATCTATATCGATGTGATTCATTCTTAAAAAAAATAATTTATTAATTTCACTGTACTTTAAAAAATTGCTTTAAGCAAGGTCTCGTTGTTTTACACCTGGCTGATTTAATGGAATGCCCTGGTCAATTTGAAATTTTTTTAACCTTATACTTACTTATAATTTTACAATTTCTACTTTAATATCTCCTTCTTCCTTTTGATACTTAATATTGTGATTCGCCCTCTCTCGCTCCCTTAATGCAACTACAAATATTTAAATTTTCCACATTTCCTTCCATTCTTAATCACTATTTTCCACTATTTCCTTGAATTAACACTGTTTATCTAATCTACGTTTTCTCTAATCAAACAAACCTTCAGCGATTTAATTTTCATATTTTAACTCAAGTTCTTCATACCGAATAAATTTAAAGCTGTTAACTTTAAAGTGAACTTCTATTATTGGTTGATTCGTTCAAACTAACCAGTAAAAACCTTTAAATTTATCTTAAAGCCGACTTTAAAACTACTAATGTAACTATTATGAAATTGACTGTTAGGGCTCAAGAGCGAATGAAAATAAAAATACAAAATGTGTTGGTTTCATTATAAAACTTCAATGTCAAAACCTAGCAATCAAATAACATAGCAATGCATAATATGATAACAAAGCAAGATATAAATAAGATTTTTTGAAATTCTTATAAAGTCCAATACATATAAATCGCACATCTTTCCATTACTCGAAAAAGGTAGAAAAAGAACTCCGATTATAGTACATCGGATAATCGAAAACTCGGATTGTCGTAAAATTGAGTCAAAATAAAAAATATGCAATTGATTGCTTGCAAAAAATCCGGAGATGCTAATTTATTATTTAAAAACCTTTTTCAATATACAACGTATTTTGGCTTTCTGGAAAGGTACAGTGTAAGCTAATTATTAAAAGCTTTATTTTGTAGTAAATTTCATGCTTTTCAATTTTTATCTGATGAGGATTTCCCGAGGGATTTCCTAAAAGTTAAATTCAACTAGCTGCAGGGAAAAAATACGCAGACGGGGCTAAAACTGCTAATTGATGAAGAAGCCGAAAGGGAATATTCTCTGGTGGGAACCCAATAGCCATCCTGAAATGCAGTTTTCTTTAGAGCAGTAAAAATGGTGACAAGATCAGGGAGAATAGGAAATGACGCTATAAGAGGTGACCTAAAATTTTACCACTTCAATGTTTGGGAATTTAGAGAATGGAAAGCTGCAGAATACCACTGCAAGAATATAAATACAAATCTCAAGGACACAGAGATGTCCGACGACCGAGGAAGACATGGGTCGGAACTGGTCAAAGACCTAACCCATGAGGGAAATGATGATGAGCCATGTAGAAAATATTAGGTAATCGACAAGATTCGGATAAAGCGGATTTTATATTGGCCCTTCGAATACTACGGAAGATCGAATAGCTGCGACTCGAATAATCGGGGTTCTACTGTAGTTAAAAAATTTACAACATGAACTTTTAAAATGATTGTGGTTTTTCTAAAAACAGCCTCGCCGGTAATATTTAAATTTTTTTTAAATAAATCAAGATTACTACAATATCCACTTTTTAAGAATTAAGATAAACAAAACTTCGAGATCCTGATAAGAGGACGACAGTAATTTATGTATATTGGAATGTAATTTTGGATAATTATTCTGTATACTCTGCATAATAAACTCTCAGGTTGACTCTGTTTGTCCGTTATTTCATTGTTAACTAAAAGACGTAAAGGGTCATCGCTAAAGGTATCGATGGGAAGATACATTTTTCGCGCATATTCTAGACTACTTGTGAGGCCGAAGAACGAGCTAATTATGGCGGCTGCATGAAGTGGTATTGTAGAATAAATTAGCACTTCTGTGTGTATCTGTCTATTTATCTGTTTGTAATGCGCCTCTTATTGATTTATTTTTTAGTTATCAATCTACGCGAGTTTGAGTGCACGGCCGCACAACCACGGCCGCACAACCACGGCATTCTCATACTTCAGACAGAATAAAACTCTCTAACTTATAGACTATTCAAAATTTGCCTTCAATCCCAAAAGTCTTCTAAAATACCTTATGGAATTCTTCCCCAATTGGAAAGTTTAGCTCCAAAATGCGGGTTTTCGTCTCTAGCTGGATTAATTAAATATTTATTGAAAATTATCATCAAATCAAGATTAAAGGTATAAAATTTTCTTAAAGTTATAGCTTTCCAAAATTTACTCACGGGATAATAATTTTGAAATGAAATCCAAAGAAAGGCGAAATGGATTTTAAGAATAACTTGAAAATGTTTTGAGTAATTCATATTCCGAATAAATATTTCATACATTCATCATTTGAAATAAATTCTAAAGAACTTATTTTATACAGAATTTTCTGCTCTTCAATTTTGATTTCATAACAATTTTCTGTAAAAACGTAATTAAGCTAGTTACTGGATAAAACTCGCGGTACGAGACTAAAATTTCCAACAGGAGAAAAGCCGACATTTATTCCAATTTGACTGAATTCGAAAATTTGACCTCGATTTTTGCCTCGAAATTTGCAACATCGCCTAAAATTCCCAGTTGGTCTTTTCCCCAAGTGGGGATTTTAATCATCTACAGTAGTTTTTATGTTACCATGGAAACGGTGATTCTGACATACTATGCGTATTTTATAATATAAAATCTTCAGAAGTTCTCAACGATAAAAATCGATATATTACATGACCGGGGGTCTGGGGGGTATGGAATACCCCCCAGGTACGCTTTCAATTATTCAGAACTATCCAAAATTTATTATTTTTCGTTGAATCTTTTGCAATTTTGATTTATAATCCGGGAGGGGGGCAGCAGGTGATATTTTTCATAACTATCCTAGTACCGTTCTTCTTAATACCGAGAGACGTAAAAGTAAAAGTTTTTCTTTCAGAATAAATTAAGTGTACCTGGGGGGTATCCCATACCCCCCAGACCCCCCGGTCCCGGCAGCCTAAATGAGTTCCTGATATGCATCCATCTGTTTCCATTACTTTAAGCCAGCGCCGTAGCAAGGGTGAGGCGACTGAAGCTTTGCCTATAAATTATAGTTTAAAATTTTCAAAATGATAAGAAACCTTTGGGGGGAATATAAAAAATATAATCAAATTTGCCTTAGGCGCCAGTAGAGCTTGCTACGGCGCTGTATTTTAATTACCTTAAAATTTGATTTAAAGTTCCTTTAATGTTAACTTTTTTTAATAACCGACACGGACATTAGTCAATATTATGACAACCATGTGAAAAATATTGTTTTGTTTAAAATATTAACCTACCATTAAAAAAAATTATGGAAATATGAAAGCACAAAATATTCCGACATTTATTTTGGGTTTTCAGTTTTAATTAAATATTTTTTATTCGTGATTTTATCATTTTTCTTTGGTTTTTAAAATATTATGGTCACCGGACGAGCCTTAATGAGGACGAAACGACGCCGACGTCGCAGTGTCCTATAAATATAAAATTTGAATGTTCTCAACAAGTTATAAGTCAAGTTTCATAATTATTCAATGTAACTTTTTAAAACAAACTGCTCAATTACCTTTCCAATATTATGTTGTAATTATTGTACTAATGATATTATTAAAATTATTTATAATGTGCAATTATCGCCATGAATTAAATTTTAACTTTATTTTGTAGGAATAAAATATTAAATGGGCCTTTTCAATGAGTTTTCTGTGTAAATAATTAAGGTCACAAAATAGGGGCCTTGATCAAATTTTGACTTTGAGTGCCCTACCCTAAAAAGGGGTAATTTAAAATTCTGAAAAAAGTATACTATCTTCATTATACTTTTGGCTATTTGTAAACCAAATTTTAGAGTGTACACTTTTTTGGTTTAATAATGAATATGTATGTAAACATATTTCGATTTATGACCACGATTATTCATTTTGATGTCACTCCTAAATCAAAAGCGTCCCCACTGTAAAATTTGTAATGCAAGTAGACAAAAGTATAATAAAGTTAAAATATTTTTGAGAATTTTAAATTACCCCTTTTTAGGGGAAAGGGCGTTCAAAGTCAAAATTTGATCAGGGCACTCATTTTAAGACCTTAATTATTTACACAAAAATACCCACCGAAGAGGTCTATTTAATATCTTTAATTCACAAAAAAATTGTGTCTCTAAGTGGTACGGTTGGGCCAGTAGAAGTAATTTATCAAAGCTCTACAAGCCAAATTTGAATTAATTTGGAGGACGGGCCACTTCAGGGCCAAACAAAAAAAATACGGTTCCGTTTATTTGGCATAACTTAGAAGTACACTTAGAAGAGGCGGTCATAGCTTTGGCAGTTAAATGCGTCTACTGCTAATGCGAAACGCTCGGATCGAATCGGGGCATGGTAAGAACTTTATTCTAACCGTCTCTCTTCGGAAGGCTATGGCAAACCACCGAGGTAATCTGCCATAAGAAGCCATCTCCAAATGAAGTGTGTTACACTTACACCCGTGGTTAAAAGCTCGCGTTAAACAAGTAGGTCCTCTATGTATGCGAAAATATATTTAACGCATTGCACATGCATAGAAGAGATGGATCACGATGCTTTGTGACGAATTTTTGATCGTCACATCAACCTTTCTCTGTCCGCTTTATTTTCCTTTTAGCGTGACTTGAGACACGGCCTACATGCCCTCGACGCGAGCGCCTAGATTGGATTTTTGTCCACTTAGTGGAGGGAGTGATTTCCGTCGGCACTTTTGATGGTGCTTCTCGCGAGTGAAGTCGTATTTTATCGAAGCGTGCGTAGTGCCGAATAATCTAAGATTTTCGTCCTAATATTTTAACAATTCGAAGTATTATTAACGACGGGTACTGACGATCACCATTCCGTCAGAACGTGCTACTGGAGAAAACTCAAGATTGCATGTTCAGAAGTTTTTCAACATTGAAAATTCGTTATTAGTCCGGTCAAATTAGACCAAAAAATAGGAGTGAGGTTGCAATAATTCGCAGCCAGCTGAAAATTGGTAGGATTGTTCAAAACACCATCATAAATGAAATCTAAAAAGTCCTCATCGATCCGACACCTGGAAAAACATTTATTCGGGGTCAAAGGTCACTAAAACGGGTTTTTCGCGATTTTCAGCAAAACGGTAAGTTTTATCATAAAATTATCTCATTCAAAAATTGTAGATCAGATAATTATCTATAAAAAATGTCTAAATACTTTTTTTCCTAAGAGCCACCGTTTTTGAGATATAACGATTCGAAAAGTTGAAAGAGTTGTAATCGTCATAATATGGGGTCCGTTACTTTGGCGCCCCCCCGGATAATATTTTTACACCAAAAGCAAGCACTGGGATCCTTAGAGCTAGCACCCAAATATGAAAGCTAGCACCATTACAGTATTTTCACAAATCGACTTTGAAACCGGGGGGGCCAAAGTAACGCTAGCCCCCCCCGGTTAATATTTTAACCCATAAACCTAGCACTGGGATACTTAGAGCTAGCACCAGCTAGCACCCAAATATGAAAGCTGGCACCATTATAGTTTTTCCACAAATTCATTTTATTTATTTGCGCCTAAATGACGATTATAACTCTTAGTCCGGTCAATTTAAACATCCGAGGTTGAAATAATTCGCAGCCAGCTGAAAATTGGTAGGATTGTTCAAAACACCATCATAAATAAAATCTAAAAAGTCCTCATCGATCCGACACCTGGAAAAAAATTTATTCGGGGTCAAAGGTCACTAAAACGGGGTTTTCGCGATATTCAGCAAAACGGTAAGTTTTATCATAAAATTATCCCATTCAAAAATTGTAGATCAGATAATTATCTATAAAAAATGTCTAAATACCTTTTTTCCTAAGAGCCACCGTTTTTGAGATATAACGATTCGAAAAGTTGAAAGAGTTGTAATCGTCATTTAGGTGCAAATAAATAAAATGAATTTGTGGAAAAACTATAATGGTGCCAGCTTTCATATTTGGGTGCTAGCTGGTGCTAGCTCTAAGGATCCCAGTGCTAGGTTTATGGGTAAAAATATTAACCGGGGGGGCTAGCGTTACTTTGGCCCCCCCCCGGTTTTAAAGTCGTTTTGTGAAAAAACTGTAATGGTGCTAGCTTTCATATTTGGGTGCTAGCTCTAAGGATCCCAGTGCTTGCTTTTGGTGTAAAAATATTAACCAGGGGGGGCCAAAGTAACGGACCCCATATTATGACGATTACAACTCTTTCAACTTTTCGAATCGTTATATCTCAAAAATGGTGGCTCTTAGGAAAAAAAGTATTTAGACATTTTTTGTAGATAATTATCTGATCTACAATTTTTGAATGAGATAATTTTATGATAAAACTTACCGTTTTGCTGAAAATCGCGAAAAACCCGTTTTAGTGACCTTTGACCCCGAATAAATTTTTTTCCAGGTGTCGGATCGATGAGGACTTTTTAGATTTCATTTATGATGGTGTTTTGAACAATCCTACCAATTTTCAGCTGGCTGCGAATTATTGCAACCTCGAATGTTTAAATTGACCGGACTATATCTAAGGTACCACATTTTTCTATCTACGGCACTTACCGCGCACGCTTGTAACCAGCAGTGGATTTGGTTATCGGTGTTGATAACACTGCTGGTGCGGCCATTTTGTATTGGATATAACCTCGATCTCGCGAGAAGTTTTGTTGTACCGGTTCGTTTCGAAAGCCGTTGTCTTTGTTAAGTCCAGTCCGTTTACGTCAATTACCTGTCACAAGTTTTCAATATTAAGTATTTATATCTACCGCTCGAGATGTCGTTGGACACATACATTTTGGATTCATTAGTCAGCTCGACTGGAGGTTAAACTCGTTCCCGGGTTGTTATCAACATCACTTTACCTGTTCGCTGCTGTCCAGCCATCCGATCCGCCAGGCATTGGAGTCGCTCGAGAAAAACATTCAAGGAAAGCGTTACCTGTCGGCTGGCGGCCTGAAGTCGTTCCGAGTCAGCCATTCAATACTGGAGTCTCGTGTACATCTCAGCCAGTGGGGTGTTATTCATCTTTTTCCCGGCCGGGGTGTGTGGTATTTGCATTTTACTGTTCTGAGATTGATTTGTGCCTTGCGAGATTTTTTTTCTTTAAACCAACAAAAGGTGTGTGTGTCTTGCCACCTTTAATTTTTTTACTGCTCTCTCGAGGCGGTCTTTTTGGTTTACCAGCTGCAGGTTTTACTACACGCTAGATATTTTTTAGTCTGTTTTGGCCGGTCCCCATCAGGGACCTGCATTTTGTTTGTATTTGTATTGCTCATTACTTGTCAACCGTTGTATTTTTGTTGATTGATATCATTCATAACCAGTGTGTGATTACATTGTTATCAGTTATTATACCGTCTTTTATTTCCCTCACTGAGGGGTAATTTATTATAAGTTCGCAACCAGAACCAGCGACCCTCGCTTACCGACGTGACCATCTAAAAGCTAGTTTTAAACTAAGATCAGGGCTCCCACGTTGTAAAGTGGAGTTGATCACTTCACGTGGAGGATTCTTTCTGAACTCGTTAGATACCCTCTCATTAGGGGTATTGAGGGAGGAAACAAATCTGACAGCTTCTGCGAAGAAGCTAAACGACTGGAGAGAGAGAAGTACACCAAATTTGAGCAAAATCGAAGAGGGACATGAAAATACCGTAGTGTCACTTAGGTATTTTCATATATAATACCACAAGAGACTATCAAATTGTCGGCAATAATTTTTGAAACTGGAACTGAGTGTTTGTCGCCCTTAAAATCATCATGAGTGCTTTAGCACGAATGGTGATTTTAAGGGCAACCAACACGAAGATTCCATGGTTTAAAAATTAACCGACAATTTTATAGTATCGTGTGGAATTCGTTTGACAATTTCGTAAATAAAATTTCAATTTTTTCTGACAACAAATAATTTATAGTATGCGTTTACGTAGTTTCCATCGTTACTTGACAATACAGACCACGGTGGTCGTATTGCCGCGACAATACACCACCGTGGTCTGTATTGTCAAAGCAAGTAGATTATGATTGGTTCAAATTGATGAGATTCTAACATCCTATTGGTTGAATTATTATGAACGAAATTGTCAATTAAAATAACAAAAGATGTGGGCGGATCTCTCCTAATACGAAATACTGTAAGTTTAGTTTTTTAAATGGATTTTAAATTTTGAAGGCATATGAAGTAACGTATTACGTATAGCGTAACGTGCGAAAACTTTGCTGTATTTCGAAGTGCTATATTTAACATAGGATAAGTCCAAAAATATCTGAAAAACACGTGTGGTAATAATTTATTTAAGTGCGGCCTTTAGGCCGCACCACCTTGAAAATCATAATGTCAATACAATCTGGAAGAAAACCATTCAGCCAAATCATTCCAGAGATTTGGAGAAATCATTTTACCAATTAGGTAAAACTTCTATAATGTCCTTGTGTACAACAACAAACAAATAATAGTTGTAACGGGATATAGGACAGGCAAAATAAAAAAATTGTTTAAACTATTGTCGACGTTTCGCAGTCGCTCACGGCTTCATCAGGACTAAAAAATCTTTAATTAGCAAAAATCATTAATCCACACCACCCACCCACCTCTAGAACACACCTCCAGTAATGCTGGCAAATTGTTGTTTATTTATCTAAACTATTAAATTTGAACAAGAATGGTAAAAAAAAGTTTCGCCAATAAAAAAAATCCTAATGTGTTAATTTTCTTTAACAAATTATCGGCTATTTGCTTCGGCCTATCAAAACAACTCGACTCGGGAAAGTTTAGTTTCTAGCCCAGTGATACAAATAAATATTTGTTATTGTATTTCTAGGATCTCGGATACATTTCTTGAATTTTATGTCCCAAAAAAATGAGAAAATTATTCAGGGATCTCATTAGAAACTCGATGACTTTTTTTCTATCGTTAAAAGTTTTTAACTGTTTTTAATTAAAATTCTTTAATATTTGGTTACACAATGTTATCATAAATAGCCGTTACATAACATCGTCACATTCATTTAGTGCAGGATGCTCATGGTAGATTGATTATATTGGTGATTTGCTATTGCCTTGAGGTGCGAGACGACTAGAACTAAATGAAGTTATTACTTCGGTTGAATTAATGAGAAATATATTAGAAGTCAAAGCACTAACCGCTAAAATGCGAGTAGGTCACACACCACAATAAACTAAAAAAAAAAATCATTTTTAACATGATGAACGCGCGACTCGGAGGCCTCAAAGACAAACCGCCCCAGATGCCAACAGAAGAACAACTGGATACACATTATTCAAATATGACACAATTAATCCCAATAAGTGATTATTTCATTGTAATAAAATATGTCACGTCATGTTTATGTTCTGTAATTGCGTATCAAGGTATTAACATTAATGTCACAGAAATAGACAACAATGGAAAACAGAAGCTAACAATTCAAGCTTAAAATTAACTTTCTAGGATCTGCTCGACCATAAACGTCACTTAACTGACAAAATCGTTGAGATTTATTGGAGTTTCTCGCAAAATCGACAACTACTAAGTAACTAGCGACACTTTTTTCAATTTTTTAGCAATAATCTTCCATTACTTTTCAATATAGTTGGACGTTGAAAAGCGAAGGAACTAAATTTTTAATAACGAAAAATAGTCGGTTCACATATGAAACGACGAACAGTCGGAAGTCTTTTTATTAGGAACGAGGAAACTTTTTGCACCGAGGGTGCCCTTTATCCTACACACGGTAATCCAGGGAGGTTTTAAAATTAAAATCTACACCCTACCTATAAATTGGTTGAATTCACACCCCGCAGGTTAGAACGGCCATAAAAACTTTTATAGTTTGTTAAATTAAGTTATGACGAACTTTTCGCTTACGAGTTGCTGTCAATAAGTTTTCCGAAAGGTCAAATTTTAATCAGTTAAATTGAAGCATCAGGTGGTCATCCCCGTAAAGTATTCTTTAATTTATACGGTCAGTAAGCTTTGAAAATTAATTGCTGAATATGATGAATAGCAGATAGGTTAGTTGAGTGGGTAGAATAATAATAATTATTATATCAACGATGCTGCTTTCAACCACCTGGGAATCAAACGGGACAGGAACCAGTCATCGTTTCATCCGTCGATCAAACATTCATTATTTTACCAATTATTGCTTGATTGTTTGGTTTACATTTCACATCGAAATAATCATGTGTAGTTTTGTTTTACATCGATCCACGTAGCGTTGGGAAAATGCTCGAGTCGATAGTAAATTTTTTTTACTCTAACGATTTTTGCTCAAAACAGTCACTAATCGCTAGCACAATCATGAATGGAAAAGCTTTGATCCGGGTTTGACGTTCCTACTGGCAGCTGTTGCCAGCAGATAGCAGCACTTCAATCGGATTAGTGAACCGGTAAACGAACGGAACTAAGGTTTTCGCGATATCAATCTTATCTTAAGGGTAACGGAAATTGCTATTAGAATAAGAAAGCTTTACAATAATATTTTTAGTGGAAATTTATGAAAATTTGATCTGAGCATTTCCAGGGATTCTAAAGGGAAATGTATTTCGACACAATGGGCAACGACATTAAACCAATCTAAATTTTGCAACCGTTCCCTATTAGATGAAGCACACGGAACAAATAAAATTGCATTTTTTATTTTAGGGGATTTACAGAAATGTTAAATTGTGAATCGTCCTAAATAAATGACAACAAAAAATGTTTACCTAATTTTTCTTAACGTGTAGCACTCTGGTGTTAAGTTTGTACATAAAATAAAATAAAGTAGGGCATAACTAAAAGTTTTTAGCTATAACCTACAAAAACGTTCTTATAAATGACCGCCATCTGCCACCACTGACGTGCACATTTAGGTCCAGCAAACTAAATAACGTTTCGAGCAAAAACAACACAAACACATTTACCTAAATAAGTAAACCAGAGGGTGTTCGTTTGAAACATAAAAGAGAAATTTATAATTTTCAAAATACGAAAGGGTTGAAATTTTTTACAAATCATAAAATTGGAAAGAGAAAGTGATAAAATAAAATTCCGACGTATAAAGAGAAATGAACCATAAGCAACATACATAAAATACCAAATAACCATAAAATTGGTACAATGTTGGGATACTGAAATTTGACGCCTTTCTCAACACACCGAATACTAAACTTGGTGGGCCAGCGAAAAGATCATAAATTCTGTTGGAATGTCGACAAATATACAGCTTGTGTTGGTAGCCCTGGCTACTACGGTTATTAACAAAATTGAATTAGTTTTGAGAATTTACGCCAGTCGCCAAACAAATGCCAGAACTTTCTGCAAGCATCCACGCACTAAAACATCGAAAGCCCAACCAACGACCAAACTTCGACAATAAAACTTTCGGAATCTTTGCATTAAAGCGTTTTATTATTAATCATTAAATTAACAAAAAATCTCCTAAGCGTTATTTTGTAGAAAAAACGACATTCTATTTCACGAAATCTGAGGGGATTATGTAAGGTTTTTTTTTCTAACCTAGAAGTTTTGTTAATTTTTTGCCTTGCAATTCGACGAGCGATCACGCCAAGCCACCGTCACTGTTGTGTTTATGGAAATAGGATTAAACCACCCTTAACTACGTTAACGACATCTTAAAATAAATTCACATGTAAGCACAATTAAAATCGATTGTTTCGACATAACAATTAAAGCACCGAGTGTTCAAAATGGTGTCCAGATACATGGCTGTCTCTTCCAGTTCCGACGTTATCTAATCTTCCGAACACGAGGTATAATGGCGTTTTGTATCTAAGGCAGGCCGAGTTTTGTATCTGAAGACCCTTGCGTAACTGATTAACGTTACAGAAGCTGAAGGGTAAAATGTGCAAGCCATAACCAGAATTGCTGAAACTGCAATCATTAGTAGCTATTCACAGAGCAGAAACGCTCACAAAAAGAGCAGTTATAGCATTTAATGCTCAATAAAATCCATTACACAAGTGGTTAATTACGATCTTAATTAGAGGTACGCGTATCAATTATTAATTTAAATTGGAAAATATTTAACGAACTGTTAAGACTTGATTTAATTATTTTTTCACGCAACTCGCAAAAATTTCCCTCCGAAATAAAATTCAACGCGTCGGAAAATTTTTAGTAATAGTAAACCCTTAAAATTTCTACTTTGTATGAAAATAGGAAATTTCGAATAATGACGGACCATAAACAACATAAAGTACAAAACAAATGTCAATGATGAAAGCCTAAAAGCACTCCAATCTCCAAAGTGTTTAATTTAATTTATCAAATCACATTTTCCATATTGCCGACTTTTAAATTAAATTTGACACTACAGTAAGATTTAGTTGTACCGAGCATTACATAAGAAAACTGCAAAATTTAAATCACCCAACAGGATACTTAATCAAAAATTGCTTAATGGTTCACCCCTATACTCGATCTCCCTAGAAAATTGAAAACTAAACCTAATTTTAACTTCGATTACGTGAACACCAATAAAAGTTAAATTTGCGTTTTTCCAAATTTCTGTTAATCCAATCATTACAATCATGCTCATCATTTGTATTCTACAACGAATTTACATTTCGCTACCACCTACATCGTTCCAACAATGGCTTACTTGTTGATTTCGTTTGTCACCCCAATTCTTTTTTTATTTGCCAAGTTGCAAACTATTAATCCTCCCGGGATATTTTTCATTGTGTGTGCCATGTTTTACATAAAACAAAATTTAAGCTTTAATGGTTAAAATAAAAAAAGGCAATAATCTTCTGAGAAACCTCTGAAGGCATGAAATAAATATTTTTATGAATATTTGGCCTCCGAAGAGACGAAAAATAACAAAACTGATATACCTACGATTTTTATAATTAAATTCGTCAAATAATATCGATGTTTTAGTAAAGCTTGTGCAAATTAGCGTTGAATATTAAAAGGTAATTACGAATAATATTCTAATGGTCACAAATTTACAGCTCACAAAATTCCTATTTGATATACAAACGTTGATAACAGGAGTTGTTTAAATACGCCTATACATGTTCTCAAAATAATAAAATTTCACCAAATAAGCCAAATAATATTCGAAAAAAATTTCATTTATCTATCTGTAACGCTAATTCATTCAGTACGGCCTCTAGGCCGCACAACCAAGTAATCACGAAGTAATAATAAAGAATTTTATCAATAATTTGATTTGTATTAGACTTTTTATTCCCTTTAACTATAAATTTCAAATATATAATAGATTTTACTTATTTGTATGCAACGGCAAATTTATCCGTTTGTCCATCCTCCAGTGCGGCCTTCAGGCCGCACAAAAATGGTAATCACGAACTAGTAAATAATGAATTGCTTCAATTTTTCTTATTTAATCAGAAATTTTATTTATGTAAATTTAAAATACATAATAGCCTTCATTTATTTGTATGTAAGGTTAAATTTATCCGTTGGTGCATCCCCCAGTGCCACCTTTAGACGATGTAATCTCGAACTAGTAAATAATCCATTTCTTCAATTTTGCTTATTTAGTCAAAATTTTAATTCCTTTAACTATAAATTAAAAATATATAAATAGCCTTATTTTATTTCCCTGTAACGTTAAATTTATCCGTTGATCCATCCCTCAGTGCGGCCTTTAGGCCGCACAACAATGGTAACCATGAACTAGTAAATAAATGATTACTTCAATTTTTCTAATTTAATCAGATTTTTATTCCCTTTAACTATAAATTTAAAATATATTATAATACTAACCTTAATTTATATTGTTGTGAGGGGGTGTCGTTATTAATCGAGCCCCACGTTGTGAGCCAAAAAGTGCTGTGTGCTGACGTAGCCTCACGTTGGGCTAGCCAAAAAGTGCTATGTACCCCCTTGCTAATAGGGTTAAAGGTTCTTGTCGTTAATGTTTTATATGGGTGTACGTAATTGTACCCCGTCAATGGAAAAGTATGTGAAATTTTATAAATACAATTTAATGAAATAAGGTGCCTCAGCTTAGCTCTTTCGTAGTGCATGTATCTTACCTTGTACAGGGTGGATTCGTTCCGTTACCAATACTGTAAATAAAATTATGGTGCGGAACAGGTCTAAATAAATATCCTTCGTTACAAAATTATCAATGTTTTTATTTAGCACACAAATGTAAATAAAGATTTGGTTATATTGAAAAGTTCTATTATTAAATCTAATATAAAGAATTCTGAACATAAAATAACGCAAAACACGTGTCGTATGAAGTCCGAAAATTCCACTTAGTTTTATAAAAATTGTATTGCAATGTGCACGATACCTTATTAAATCCAGGAATGTTTTCTGTTATTTGTACTGGGGATGGCACAATTGCGCATCAAAATACACTCGATGGGTTCATTTACCATGGAAAACTTCCAGATGCAGTTTGTTGACCTCGTTTTGTGGTGAAGTTTATTTTCTTTAAAAATATTTGCAATCCTTTACGATTTTCACCTTATTTATGGTTTTTCGTAGGTAAGTAACTATTTTGTTAAATTATACACTTGTATTTCGCACTTTCACTAATTATTTTTACTATAATATCAAAATTTTATAGGACGATCTAAATTCGCCACCATACACGTGTGAATCTTAACACCAACCTCTTTATCGATTGTTTTATTAATTCCTTTTCGAATTTCCTCGCAATCTTGATCTTTGCATAGACGTATTTTATTGGTCGATCGAAAAATCAATATTATTTGAAGTTTCACAGTACAGGTATGGACTAAGCCCATTGTGGTTCGTTGAAATTTTATAAGTAAAATTTTCTTTTATTTTTAGATTGAATTGTCTTCTTCTCAAGTGTTTAGTGATTGGATAAATAAAGATGCTGGACATGAAATTTCCATACGCAGTTCATTAAGTTGTGACATGTCGAACTCACGTAATAATTTAACAAACTTATTTTAAATTTAACGCTAACATGGATTTTTACATTTATCAATTAATTAACAAATTTCTAACTTTTAAAATACCTTTCTTATTACTGACAACCTTTCATTTACTATAAATTAACATTTTTAACAAAGACAATTATTAAATGATACATTTCAAATTTATTTTATTCAAACCTGTTTTATGTCCCGTTTTAACGAATCATTTGACTTTAAGCTAAATTCCTTGGTATCGGATGAAGTTTTTCTGATTACTTTGATAATTTACATGCTTTTATTCATAACAAAATTTTGCTGAAACTTAAATAACGTACTTCCATTGACGTGGTATCTCGATACCGCAATATGTACGTACCTAACGTTAAATTTATCCATTGATCCATTGCCCAGTGCAGCCTTTAGGCCGCACAACAATGGTAATCACGAACTAGTAAATAAATAATGGCTACAATTTTTCTTATTTAATCAGGATTTTTATTCCTTTTAACTATAAAATTTTAAATATATAATAGCCTTTACTTTTCGCATGTAACCGTAAATTTATCCGTTTGTCCAACCCCCAGTGCCGCCTTTAGGCCGCACAACAAAGGCAATCAAGGACTAGTATATAATTAATTACTTCAATTTTTCTTATTTAATCAGGATTTTTTTTTCCTTTTAACTATAAATTTAAAATATCTAATAGCCTTGATTTATGCCTATGTAACGTTAAATTTATCCATTGATCCCCCCCCCCAGTGCAGCCTTCAGACCGAACAACAATGTTAATCGGAAACTACTAAATAAATAATTGTTTCATTTTGTCTTATTTAATCAGAAATTTTATTCCTTTTAATTTTTAATTTGAAATACACAATAGTCTTCATTTATTTGTATGTAAGGTTCAATTTATCCGTTAATCCATTCCACAGTGCGACCTTTAGACAATGTACAATCTCGAACTTGTAAATAAATAATTTTTTCAATTTTTATTCCTTTAACTATAAATTAAAAATATAAAATAGCCTTAATTTACTTCTCTATAACGTTAAATTTAACCGTTGATCCATCCCTCGGTGCGCCCTTTAGGCCGCACAACAATGGTAACCACGAACTAGTAAATAAATGATTACTTCAATTTTACTAATTTGATCAGATTTTTATTCCTTTTAACTATAAATTATAATAATAACTATAAATATTATAATAGCCTTAATTTATATCTACGTAACGTTAAATTTATCCATTGAACCATCGCCAAGTACAGCCTTTAGGCCGCACAACAATGGCAATCACGAACTATTATATAATTAATTACTTCAATTTTTCGTATTTAATCAGGATTTTTTATCCTTATTTTTTTATCCTTATAAAATTTAAAATATATAATAGCCTTAATTTATTTCTATGTAACGTTAAATTTATCCATTAAGCCCCCCCCCCCCCAGTGAAACCTTTAAGCCGTACAAAAATGGTAATTACGAACTAAAAAATCAATGCATTTAAAATATGTAATAATAGCCTTCATTTATTTCTATGTAACGCTAAATTTATCCATTGATCCATTCCTCAGTGCGGCCTTTAGGCCGCACAAATATGTAAATCACGACCTAGTAAATCAATTATTGCTTAAATTTGTCTTATTTAAATCGTCCGATTTTTATAAATTCTCTTAAAGTAGTCAATAAATAATAACACTTAATCATCAGTTTCAGTATTAAAGTTGGAAACTTCCGTCGAACCATTGAAGAAAATCTAATAAAATCTTGACTTAAATCCCTTAGTAAAATAAATAAATTTAATTAAAGACAGGTAAATCCCTCAGATATTATAAGATGTAATCACAGGGCAATAAATCTAATAAACATTTTCAATATCAATTTTGAAGAGATTTTGGCTAGATTCTGTAAACAAATCCACCACGATCTTAATTTATCTTTATGATGTAGTTTAATAATACGATAATACGATTGTCAAATTTTAATCCTATATAGATAAAATTGACAATTCTTAATAATAATTCAGACAAGGAGTACCTTAAGATATCAAAAAGTTCAGGAAGCCTCAACGATTTCCTTAAAAATTCCCACAAATCCTCTGACGACTTATTTCCCAATAAATTGGAAATTTACCTGTAACACCCTTAATTTCGTTTTTAGGGATATTTATGAGTAACCCTACAAAATTCTCCACAAAATAGAGATTTCAGATTAAAATAAAAACTATTTAATTCATAAAAATTTCTTAAAATAATAGGCATTCTGAAAATTGATTTTTATTTAAGGATAGTTCGACATAGGCAAATTCTAAACAACTTATTCGATATACAATTTTACATTCGTCAATTTTCTTATGATTGTAATTTTCCCTAAAAGTGAAATTAACCGAGTTATAGAAGAAAACCCACGTTGATGGAATTAAAATTCCCAACTGGGTTAGAATCCCACAGGAGATTGTGGGGGTGCAATCCGATACTCAAATACATAAATATGTCCACTAAGTTTTGCTTGGCTGGATATTTTTTGCAAGCTATAGGAAAAATCTGTTTGTTATCTCATAAACTCGTCAAATCTCGTAAAACTAAGTTAAGGTTTTGTTTTATTCCACCATTTAAATTCGTGATCACCGGGTTAGTAGAAAATAACAGAAATGTTATTTTAATCTCAAGAGTTAAATCTGTCAAATGCAAAAATTTGTAGTCGTATTCAATGAAAAGAATTGAAAGTATATAAATAGAAATTCTGAAGGAAAAATATTGTAAAATTATGAAAGGTCAATTTTTGAATTTTTCCGTCACAGTAACTCGGCCTTCGGCTTCGGATGTAACATTTGACAGCCCGGAAAAATTGTCTGTGATGAAAAATATGTAACGTTATGAAAGTTCAATCTTCGAAGTGAAATTTTTCCGGCAAATAAAATTTGTGAATTCCTTCATAGATAACTCGGCCTGAAGCCTCGATAATTTAGTTAAGGTAGAGATAGTGCATATTATAAAATTTTAGTAACCCTCTACTTGTTTTTATTAATGTCGAGATAGTGGACATACACAGTCACAGCCTAGGATGTTATTATAGAGCCTTTGGCCGCAATTTTCAGTTAGGCTTTCGGCTTTCCAGGTTTTCTTGCTGTAGATATGGTAAAAAGTATCCTGCAACATGTGCGCTAAAATTGTTTTTCCAGTGATTCTACTTAATTTATATTACTACAATTTATATTTAAATATATGATAGGAAATCTATAACCTGTTGTGAATTCTTATTCAAAGGCTAAATTCGTTAAATAAATCAATTTCAGATCTATCACATATCTACCCAGTTTTCAGTATCGAGTTTTCAGTTGAATAAATGAATTTGACAATGCAGTATGTAATGCATACATTTTCAGCTTAGAAACACAAAATTTAAATTAATCTTAAAGATAAATCACGAAAACCTAAGAAAAATGTTAAATTTTACTGTGACGGTTAAATCCGTCACCGTCAAGTAGAAAATAGCAGAAACCCAATGCAATTTCCACAGTTAAATGTGCCAAATGCAAAAATTTCTAATCGTCCATGAAAGCAATAAGAACGTTAAATTTGTCGTAACAAATCTCTCCAAATAAATCTACTAAATTTTGTCAAAATGTTTGTCAGTTAAATCCGTCAAATGAGAATATTTTTTAATCAGTTAAGTGTGAAGTAGAATGAATCAGTTAAGTAGAAAATTTATAAGACGTGACTTTGATTCTTATTCTGTTCTAGATTCTTGAACTAAATCGACACGAAAATCTATAACGTGATCGTCAGCTTTTAACTCGATAAATCAAATTGACAGTCCAGTACCTAATAAATTTTAAGCTTGAAAATTCCGTCCAAGTCGCTAACTCGCAAAATGTAAACAAATTTTACAGATAAATCTATTAGCTTTCAGCAGTCAATTACGCCGTCAAGTAAAAAATAATATAAATGTTATTCAAATTTCATAGTTAAATCCGTCAAATGTACAATTGATTGAAAACAATAAAAAAATCTTCAAATTTACAGTTCTTTAAAATTTAATTTAAATGTTATACATAATATCGTTTAACCGGTAAAGTTAAATTCATCAAATAAAATTTAAGCGCCCGTAACAGTATAACAATTATTAATATTTACACATTGATGTCATCAGATAATATGATTCTAAATTCTTTGCGGAATACTAAAACCTATATATACCATTTGTTTATGCAATAAAAAGATTATCACCTAAACCCGACAAAGATAACTGGAAGTTAAGTGTAGTTAATGCAGGAAGTTGAAGTTTGAAATTTCCGTCAACATCGTTAGCCCACAAAATTTCAGCCAATATCTACTGAAACTTATCATTACCAAAGGTTTTATTTAGGCTGGACAGCTAAATCTGTAAAAAAATCGAAAAGTAATAACTTGCGAAGAATTCATTAATCTTCAGAGCTTAAAAAAGCCTAAAACCGTCAATGCATTTTTTAATTACCGAAAGAAAACTGACGATAACCTCACTCGAAATTAAATTAAATTTGTAACTAAAATTTCATCTTCTGTTTAACTGAAAGCCGATCTAATGAAAACTGATAATGCTGTTATTCGATTGCACAATTAAAGCTGTCAAATGAGAACTACAATAAAGTCGTTAACATACGAAATTTATTACAAAAGTTTCAATAAAACTTGGAAAATAAGATTTTATTTGGTTGTTCGAGTTAAGTCCGACAATTAGGTCGAGAATTTACGAAATTTAGTATTAAGAAAATAAATTTCAATCAGAGTGGTCGCTGTTAAATCCGTCACATTGAAATTTTTAGTAAAACCTTGCAATTTTGTATTTTAACGACCAATTGAAATTTCTTTTAATTCGAGATTAAAGTTAAATCCGTCAACAACAAAATCTTCAAATTGATGAGGCGATTTTACCTCATTTTAATCGGTAAATTCCGCGACAGAAAGATGCAAATGTGTTCAGAAAAATCTGATATAAATCCATAACAATATTTGACGAAAATAATCAACTGTATTAAATTAACCACATCGTATCTTGATTTTAACTTAAATTTGACTGAAAAGCAACACAAATGTGACTAAATCCGTTAAATTGCAAGTTTTAAGCTGAGTATTTTTTTTATTTAAGTGCTTTAATAACTAGATCATAGCACTAAGTGAGAATGGAATTGTAATTGAATTTTAAAATTTGAAAATTAAATCGGTGCGGTTCAGAAAACTATGGAGTAGTTGAATGTTTTTAGGGTGATCTGCCAGGATTTCCCGTAATAAAGTAAATGAAATCGATTACCAGATTAAATCCGTAAAATTTTTATAAAGTTGACATTATAAAAAAATTTAAACGTTAAGTATAATTCCATGGGTTAATTACGAAAATAATAGGTTCTAAAGAGTAATACAAAGAAAATTGGCGGAGATGTAATTCGACCGTCACAGCTAATTCTTTCAAGTGAAACTGCAATAAAATTTGAAAAAACACCGAGGAAAATACCAACATAGGTTACAGTTATCTTATGTCTAATCGGATTTAAACTTGTTTGCGGAAACTAGGAGAAATGTTAAATCCGTTAAACGAGAAACTTTCACAAACTAAATCAAGTAAATAATATATAGATTACAACAATTAAATCCGTCAAGTTTACACAATCTTTTCAGAAGAAAATAGAAGTACACGGTAAACTCATCATGGATGTAATTAAAATCTTCAATTAGGAAAGCAGTTGAAATTTTTTTATTTCCGAATATTAACCGAGAATTAATTCGACCGTCACACTTAAATCCGTCAAAATAAAACTATTATAAAATTTGAATTCAGAATGTATTGAAGTGATTTTGAAGGAATTAAAGATTCGATTTGCTTTCTCAATGGACCAATAATAAACAGATTGGATAATTTTATGAGTAAATTAATAGCGTAACTATGACGGATCTTAAAAATGACACTTTTTATTCATTTTGTGATATTAATGCCTAAATGGAAAGAAAAAGCTCTTTAGTTTATGAATTCTGAATCCCTTTGGAGCGCATTGAGTTTGACACTGATAAAAGGCGTTTTCTGATAAAAGCTTTTATATTTCCTGTTTGCGGTATCGAAATGGAATATCAATTTGAATATTGAGTAGCGTGATGCTCGCCATTTTATATCTACAAAAGTTGTCATTTCTATTTCGTAGAAACGCTTAAACGCTTAATATTTCAAATTAAGTTGTTGTGTACATTTTCAAAACTTTCCTGCAAAGTTATAAAACAGAATAATCGTTTTAATTGTGCAATTTATTTTCAGTTAAGAGTTCTTTAATGTAACACAATTATTATCAGTTACAAAAGTTTTGACGACGACACCTTAGCAGCTACAGCACCAAGAAACTCTCAAACTTATTTTGAGAAGACGTTAAATCTAAATCTCTTAAATCGCACATACAATATAAACAACAGAGTAATTAAACTTCCAAATTAGTTTGTGTATTCGTTTTCGCTTGTTACTTTTAATTAGCAAATGCGATAATTATTCATTAATTACTTCGATTATTAAATAAATTGGTATATCATCAAATTGCCATCCGCTTGCTAATTTCTATAATTATTTTATATTTGTTGACAAGACTTTATTTATTCAATTAAGGCTCGGCGTACCCAAGCTTCGTCTAATAAAGCAACCCTCACCAGCAACTGAAGTGTGGGAGATCTCCTGGTGAGCTCTGAATTTTTTTTGAAATCAAAAAATTAATTAAACTTTAAAAATTGATTTATTGTAAAAAGTATGAAAGTAATAAATACAACATCATTTAACAACGTAGGTAACCCAAAGATGTTCAAGACTACCTAGAAACGACTTTTGTGATTGGCACCGATATCTCTTAGAGTGCCACCTCCAAATACTCGGGAGTTGACCTAACCTGAGGGCTTCCATGCGCCCCACATATTGCAACGGTTCCCCTCCACTGGACCGACTTTCAACCGACCGACTCAGCTTGAACCGACCGACTTTCAACCGACCGACTTTCAACGGACCGACTTTCAACCGACCGACTTTCAACCGACCGACTTTTAATGGACCGACTTTTAACGGACCGACTATTTTTTCGACCGACTTTCAACGGACCGACTTTCAACCGACCGACTTTTAACGGACCGACTATTTTTTCGACCGACTATCGATTCTACCCGAAGCTTGACTACAAGAATGATTTCCAATTCGACTCTTTGTCACATCATATAGTTTCATTTTACAGCCATGACAACTGTGAGGTGTCTAGGAATCCTTCGGGAAACATGGCCTCAATCGTTTATCTTTCTCATTAAGCAATATCGTGAGTTTTTGGTTAAAGCGTCGTTCGGGGGGGGGGGGGGGGGAGTTCTAACCTTGGCAGATCCATATAACTCTGTTGGTTTGATTTTCGTGGAGATGCCATAGCGACAGGTATCTAGGAATACTTCGGGAAACCTGGCCTCAATCGTTTACTTTCTCATTAAGCAATATCGTGAGTTTTTGGTTAAAGCGTCGTTGGGGGGGGGGAGTTCTAACCTTGGCAGATCCATAACTCTGTTGGTTTGGTTTTCGTGGAAATAATAGGGAGGGAAATAAAATAATTTCAAAGAATTCAAATACATAAGTTTTATTAGCAAAAGTTATTTAATATATACTGTTGTGTCACCTCCCCTTTTGTCGCTTTTATGGACAGAGGACGTGTGACAACAAATCGAAGAGCACCTACCTTCTATTTAAACTCTTGGCTCTCAGGGTGCCTAATCGTTAAGCTTTATTTGACTTGATCGGCGAAACACAAAAAGGACACAATTCAAAATGAACAAATTTTAATAAACACAAATAATAACTCAAATTAACAAACATTTGTTAACTAAAAAATAAACGAACAAAAAAATAACTATGAATGTAAATACCTGCGAGGTTAGGCTTATCAGTGCACTTTGGTCGGCGCACTTTGAAATATTTGGCTCTTGACTTCTCGCTTCTTCTGGATAATTCTGCACTTTGAAATACTTGACTTTTAACTTCTCGCTTCTTCTGGATAATTCTGCCCTTTGAACTATTTGGCTCTGGACTTCTCGCTTCTTCTTTTCGGAACTCCGTTGCCTGGATTCCGTCTTTTGGGGCCGTTTCAAAACTCGATGACGAGTAGAATGCCTCTCTTCCGTACAATAGTCCCCAACTGTGAGGTACTAATTGGTTTTGTAGCGTGCTTAGCACTTGAATTCAACTTTGAACTTTATTTGTTTTGGAGCAAATTATTCGCGACTATCCGTTTGCTCGCAACTTTTTTATATTCTTTGTTATCTACCGTTTCTCCAAGGTGATTCTCTTTTCACTTTGTTTTAATCATTTCCGCTATCCAGATTTATTTTTATTGATTTTTTAAAAACCGTTTCCTAGCCTTTTTCTCGCACTCGCATTTAAATTAATAATAACAAACTTAAATTTAAACAATGATTATATCCTAACAAATACAATTTTAAAAATCCATAGCAACAAACAATAATTGTGTCTCTTTCAATGCATTGCTATAAAATAAGCGAATTTACTCGCGTACGCGGTAGACACAAAAATACCTAATTTTTGTTCCATGGTGCAGATAAACGATTGAGATCAGGTCTCCGTATGGATTCCTTGTCACCTCTCGTCAGGGCTGCCCACGGTTGAGGTCACCTAGACTTCCCAGACACCTGTCGCTATGGCATCCCCACGAAAACCAAACCAACAGAGTTATGGATCTGCCAAGGTTAGAACTCCCCCCCCCCCCCCAACGACGCTTTAACCAAAAACTCACGATATTGCTTAATGAGCAAGATAAACGATTGAGGCCAGGTTTCCCGAAGGTTTCCTAGATACCTGTCGCTATGGCATCTCCACGAAAACCAAACCAACAGAGTTATGGATCTGCCAAGGTTAGAACTCCCCCCCCCAACGACGCTTTAACCAAAAACTCACGATATTGCTTAATGAGAAAGATAAACGATTGAGGCCAGGTTTCCCGAAGGATTCCTAGATACCTGTCGCTATGGCATCTCTACGAAAACCAAACCAACAGAGTTATGGATCTGCCAAGGTTAGAACTCCCCCCCCCAACGACGCTTTAACCAAAAACTCACGATATTGCTTAATAAGAAAGATAAACGATTGAGGCCAGGTTTCTCGAAGGATTCCTAGACACCTCACAGTTGTCATTGCTGTAAAATGAAACTATATGATGTGACAAATACTCGAATTGGAAATCATTCTTGTAGTGAATGCTTCGGGTAGTATCGATAGTCGGTCGAAAAAATAGTCGGTCCGTTAAAAGTCGGTCCGTTAAAAGTCGGTCGGTTGAAAGTCGGTCCGTTGAAAGTCGGTCGAAAAAATAGTCGGTCCGTTAAAAGTCGGTCCGTTAAAAGTCGGTCGGTTGAAAGTCGGTCGGTTGAAAGTCGGTCCGTTGAAAGTCGGTCGGTTGAAAGTCGGTCGGTTCAAGCTGAGTCGGTCGGTTGAAAGTCGGTCCAGTGGAGGGTCACGATTGCAACGATACACAAGGTGCCTAACGGCTGTTTTGATTTTTAATCCTCCCCTGCCCCCATTACCCTCTTTTACTTTTCAGATTTTTTTTGGGGTCAAAACAGTGGCAGCCTCAGATCCAACGTGACAAAGGCAATCCTGGAGGATAACAATATGACAACAATAATTCATAAACGTGAATCTTTTTCAAAACTTGGCTAGGTTTTAATTTTGTGAAACCACCATATATAGCTCGACCTTCGGCCTCGCGCCTATATGGTGTATATACTATTATTATTATTATTAATTAATGTATAAAATTTGTTGTTGTATGAAGTGACGAGACAAGGATGTTGCCTGACGACTATCAAAGGCCAAAACACCGATTATTTCTCAGCTTCCACGGCCTGTTTAGCGAATTACAGCCCTGCTCAGACGATAACAGCCCGAAGATTTTTACCGCGGGGCTGTTATTGTATGTCAAATTTTTCCCAAAAACAATCATTTTAAATACTGACAATTACTATTAAAGGACAACATGCCGAATATTCATCACTTCCGGCTATCTCGTTGGGGAATTACAGCCCTGCGTGGAAGTAACAGACCTAGGGTTGCTGTTATCCCTACAGGGGATTGGGGTGAAGCCCTACAGAAATCGATCCTCAACATGATTATTAAAGAGCGCCGAATATTTGTCACTTTCAAATAACAGTGCTCGGGATGTTACCGTCGTGCTAGGACTGTAATTATCCAAACTGACTGCGGAAATAGTCCCCGGTCTGTAATTGGGCTTATATGCCTAAAATAAATTTTATTTTATTATTCGACGTTTCGGACCGTTTAATATTGACTGATGGTGTTATTTACAATCTACAAACGAGGACGTGAATTCGTTTTGGAGAAAATACCACACTTCAGTTTCGTTCTAAATGAATTTATACTTTAATAAACTATTATTCAGCTTTATTAAATTTTTTTAAATTCCTTATCTTATCTTATCTTAATATTCAGTCCTATTACTTTCTTGTAATTCTTTTAAATTTAGCCAAGATCACTTATTGTTTATTATTTAAATTATCTTATATAACAAAAATGTGTTTCTCTTATCAAAAATTCGACTGGCTGATTTTGTAGTTCGACGCCAAATGTTTTAATGTCTGCTGTTTTACAACAATTTTCCTATCGCTCCAGTAATTGGAGGAATAATCGGAGGATTGCGTACCAAAATTCAACATAAATCCAATTTTGATAAATAATGCACAGAAAATCACAGCACAAAAAAAGTAAGTAAGTAAGCTGTTAGTAAGTAGACAGGAAAATGGGTTTTGGCCCTGCCCTTCCCTTTGATAGAAGTGAGGCCTAAAGCCCAGGAGTGAACTGATTATGTTATAAAATAACACTCGGACTGTTGAAGAAGAAGAAGCAGTGAGAAGTACAAAATAACCAGGGCTTCAATGGGGCCCCATATTAAATCAAAAAACAACATAGCAAGGGAGGCACCACCTATTCTGATTTTTAGTCCCACCCCGATTATCTCCTATTATACTTTTCAACTTGTCCTCCGAGGCAAAACAGGAATAATCGCATTCCAACTTAACAAAGATAACCTATAGAAAACGAATACCAGGATGGGGACAATTCACAAACTTATGTCAAAACTTTATTACGTACCAATTTTGAGAGATTGGCGACCTACCGCCATCAAATTGAGCTCGGCGTTCGGCCTCACACATATGCATTAAACTATGTTTCATCACCACAAATATTATTTTTGATATTGTCCAAGCTACCTCCGTTCGAATAAATAAATGTTCGGTTATTTCCAGACCACCTTATAAATTTGACACCTCTGATTGCTTCATGCATATTTATTATCAACATAAGCAATCTTGTCATAGTTTACCCCAGAAAAACAGAAAATATGTCGAGCATTCTTGATACGAACAAGGTACGAGGCCGCAGGCCGAGCTAAATATTGTTACTGGTAAAAAAACCGGCATTCCTCTAATAAAGAATGATTTAGTTCTGAGGTCTACCCCGTTTTTTTAAATACTTGTTGGTAATATCACGTAAAATATTTATGAGATTCGATTTCTATAATGCGTAATTTCCACGGTTGTGCGGCCTAAAGGCCGCACTTGAACATTTTCAGGTTGGTATCTCAAAATAACCGGCGAGTTGATGAAAATTGTCTACAATTTAAGGGTTATTTATCATCAATCAAAAATATCTTGACATAGTTTGTCCGAGAAAGACCAAAATATGTCGAGTATTATGTTGTACATCTCTGTAAAAAAATTCTCGATACAAATAAGGTGCGAAGCCGCAGGCCGTGCTGAATATTTCGGTTGAAAAGAAAACCGGCGTTTCACTAATAGAGAATGATTTAGTCTGAGTCCTACCCCGTGATGAATCTACACTGAGTGGTATCTAAAATATTACTGGGGGGTTGACCATTCTGCAAGTTCGGTGTACAGAATGTTGTAAATATCTGCTATTGTTTGCAAAAATTGTCTACAATTTTTTCAATTTCCTACACAATTTAGGGTTATTTGCAATTTGGGAATTTAACACCTTTGATTATTAATCATGCATTTATCAACCTAAGGCAACTCTCGTACAAACAAGGTGCGAGGCCGCAGGCCGAGCTTAATATTGCGGTTACCACTCTGCTAATTTGGCGTACAAAAATCTACAATTATTTTCAATTTCCGACATATTTTAGGGTTACTTCCAATTTGGATATTTGATACCTTTTTGACACCCCATTCATGCATTTATTATCAACCTAAAATAAGGTGTCCTCCAAAAAGGACGTCCACACCTGGGAGGGGGGGGGGGGATTTGGACAAATGTGACGTCTGAATAAAACTCCTATTTTTGGGATTTCTAAGAAAATTATTGTGTTGGAATAATTGTGATGCAATATTTTGTAAAAATTTTATTTACTCCTTAAATTCCAAATGTCATGTAAACGAAGTCATGTCAAGTTCGAGTTTAAACAAACGAGATTTGATTTGTGACCAGAGCTAAATATTGTGGTTGTCACTCCGCAAATGTAGTGTACAAAATATTGTAAATGTGTGCCATTGTTTGCAAAAATTATCTACAATGTCTTCAATATCCGAAATATTTTAGGGTTACTTACAATTTGGATATTTGATATCATTTTGGTCCCCCCCACCCGTTCTTGCATTTATTATCAATTTAAAATAAGGGGTTCTCCAGAAAGGATGTCCACGCCTGGGGGGGGGGGGGAGGTTGGACAAATGTGACGTTCGAATAAAAGCCCAATTTTTGGGATTTCTAAGAAAATTGGGTCGGAATATTTTTATGTAATATTTTGCAAAAAATTTATTTGTTCCTTCAATTCCAAATGTAATGTAAACAATGTCGTATCAAGTTCGATTTTAGACAAATGAGGGGGGGTGTCCTTGATTTGTGACTATAGCTAAATATATTATATTTAGTGTACAAAATATTGTAATGTTTGCCATTGTTCGCAAAAATGGTCTGCAATTGTTTCAATTTCCGAAAAATACAAGGGTTACTTGCAATTTGAATATTTTATATCTTTTTGACTCCCCCCCCCCTCGTTCTTGTATTTATTATCGACCTAAAATAAGGGATCCTCCAGAAAGGACGTCCACGCCTGGGGGGGGGGGACGTCACAAATGTTACGTCCGAATAAAACTCCCATTTTTGGGATTTATAAAAAAATATATTGAAATATTTTTATGTAATATTTTGTAAAGAATTTATTTACTCCTTAAATTCCAAATATCATGTAAACAATGTCCTGTCAAGTTCTATTTTAGACAAATGAGCGGGGTGTCCATGATTTGTGACCATATGACGTTCCTAGGGTGGGGGGGGGGTTCCGAAGATTCTGATAACTGTGGCAAGGAGGGGGTTGAATAGTCGGAAAAAATTGCAGACGTCTTTTCGACCCCTAATCTTAACATGGTTTTATCAAGTGCGAGGCCGCAGGCCGAGCTAAATATCGTGTCTGCTAAGAAAACGTTTGAATGTTTTTTTAAATACTTCATGGTAGTATTGTATAATATTTATAAGATTCGATTTCTAATGTGTGATTGCGATGATTGTGCGGCCTAAAAGCCGCACTACCCATATAGCACATTTGTCCTATGTACGTCCGTAGTTCGTTTATAGTACGTCCGCTCGTTCATCATACGAACTTTGTACGTACATAGAACGAATGTGTGCTATATGGGTAGAACTTTCCAGGTAGGTATCTAAAAAATAATCGGTTGGTTGACCACTCTGCCGTTTTGGCGTAGAAAATATTGTAAGCAAAAATTGTCCACATTTTAGGGTTACTTGCAATTTTCTTTGCAAAATCGTGCAAATTTTGCAATTATAATATAGTACAAATATTTCTTCAGTAGTCAAACCGCCTTTAGCACGATGGTAAGCTGAAAAATATGTTCCTTAATTTGGATTCGAATATGCGCGCTTAAACAACTGCGCTGTCGAGGCGATTAGTTTATGTAGCATGGAACTTTTATATCTCGTGGACCAACTCTAGGACCGCTACAATTTGAAAATAACCAATCACAGGTGCGTTACAAATATACAGACCAGTGTCGGTTTGGCTTGCTCTCGGGTTAGCAGCTGTCACCGGAGGCCCTAAACAAATGATTGTCTTACAATTATTCCAATTTGGTTTTTTTGGATATAATATTATAAATATTTGTTTCTGAAAAAGCCACTTATGTGTGTTTTTCTTTGCATCTTAAATGCCTATAAATTTGTAGTTTGACTAAACTAGCCAATAAAAATCGATGATTTTTTTTAACTTTAAATGGGCAACGGAATAACCCAGATCAAAAAATAATGAAATAAGGCGAAGCAATATAAATTTAGGATTCGAATCCAGATCGAGGTACATACTAGAATTCAAAATGTACATAATTTTAAACTTTTTATTCGTTCCATAATAATGGATAAATTAAAAAAACAAGAGATTAAAAAGTTGATGGATTTATGTTTAACTTTTTAGGGGAAAACGGGGTCACAAGGCAACAAGTAAGTGGGGAAAATGTTAAGAAACTAAAGATAAAAATTCGACGATCATGTTAAAATACATTCGACTCCGAATGACTTTGCAGCAACCTTCGAATCCTGTTAAAATACTGAAAGGTTATATTTGACGTTAGATAATCACCCCGAATAGGGGAATATTTCCTCATCGTTTACATTTATTCGGGGTGTATTCCGTTAAAATTTCCAATAAGCTTTAATGTTAAACTATTGAACTTTTGTTGCATTTTCCTTTCAATTCCATTTCCCCATACGAAATAATTTCCGAATTAGTTAAATCAATGATATCGCCACTTTGTAAATACATTTTCAATATTGGCTTTATGAAACTGTGAGCGAAATAGTTAATAATTCAATATTAATGATTTTGAATGCTTTGGGGAAAGCTTTATTATTTTTCTGCATGATAACATCAAAATAGAGGAAAATTGCATATTCATTAGCAGCTTTGAATTAGCGCATTTAAAATCGATTTGAGCTTTGTACTTGTCAACACGCTAACACTACCATCGTTTACATTTCTGTCCGTATTGCTAAACTAACATTTCAAATTATCATCTCTATTCAATTTAGCCATTTTGGAACATTCACTACTCAAATCTAAATTTAACGATTGCATTTGAAATGCAGACATAAAAGCGATGCTTTAATGAAAGAAAATTGCGAAAACCTGAAGGTGACCGATATTTCCTAGTCGAAATGGCTCAAACAAAAAAGTTTTCATCGAATTACCCAAAACACAATCCCGAATGAATAATAACAAAAAAATCTTATGTAAACTTGCACAACAAATCTAATTTTGCAAATATATCAAATTACAAATTCGAGGAGCATCTCGACAAATCTTCATTGAATCAAATCTGAATAGAATGCGTTTTCTTTTTTATAAGAATATTTGAATATTTATTATTAATCGCCACGTATATCGTTCGCGAGTTGAAATGAAAATTTATATAGGTAAGGTAGTTGAATTTGTGTTCGAATTGCTAAATCTAATTTATTATTCCTCCACTACAAATTTTATCGTTTGAAGTCGGTGAGGCGAGATAAATTTTTCAAAAAAAAACTTGACAAGAAATCACATTTGTCCATTTGATAAATAATAAAATAGGGACAGGTAAAATGCGATATCGCAATGTGATGACGCGTTTCATCTTCGGTTGTTCTGGGACCATAAGGTGTCCATGATTTTTGAAGTAAGCTAGAGACAAATAATTAAGTCCCCACGTTAGATGATTACCGCCACAAAACTTAACTAACTTGAACAATATTTCTAGTAGCATTTTACGATAATTGAATAATAAATTAACTTATTCTCATTGACGTACTGAAATAGGCAATTTTCAATTAATGCTACTGAGTTCTTGTGGCGCATTTAACTATAGCAGTTTGTTATAGTAATTAAGTTTTAATAACATCATACTACGCACTTCTGTTAGACGTAATAAACTGACTAATTATACTCGTAGGAAGCATGCAAATTTGATATAATTAAGTAAATATGTTAAATTTTCCGTTTTGCCAACTATAAACCGTGCAGCGAGAAAATTTGCTTAAGAAATTAATTTTTTGTTTAATCCTTTTCGCTCGCGAACCAGATCTGGATTTGTAAAACAAATTCATGTAAATTCAACCATCACCACGCGATGCATTATCGACGATTTGGAGCGAGTCCTGGCCTGCTCTCGTGATGTATTGTTCAATTTCATTTTCAATGTCGGATTATTGGCGTCTTTAGACAAGAAAAAATATTATATTTATATAAAATGAAAACCGCAACTTTTGTTAGGTCCATCTAGTATAAAAACATTCTGCTACCATGAAAAGGTAACCTAAAAAAGATTTATTTGAGAATCGTGTTAGGGTTTCCAAATCTAATAATGCGCTGGTCTTGAATTAAGATTAATGTAACAATTCTCTTTTATGTCGATTTTTGTACTGCTATTGAGTGTAACGTTTATTGATTTTTAAAATACAATAAGAGAAAACTGAATCGCCGAAAATTGCTTCAGAGAAAATTAGGTTTCCAATGGAAATTTGAATAATCTGTAAGTGATATATTAACCTTGACATGAGACGTTTTCGTTCAAATGTTCATTTGGAATAAAATGTGTTTATCAAATATTTTACTTCCTTGGGTGGATGACAGGCTAATCTGAAATTAGCACACAATATAGGCAACGGTGGAATCTAAAATTTTCTGCTCCACTATTGTCGTTCCACGGAATCCACGTTAAACTAGTGGCATCCATGTTCAACTTTAGCGGAAACGAAAGTATGCAACAGAAAATGATGAAGATCCTTAGGAAACGAAATGAAGGCGGATGATTTAAGGAAGAGGCCAAGAATCAGATGGATGGATGGAGATAGTAGAGAACAATGAGGATTAGAAGCTGACAGCGGTACTAAATATCAAGGAAAATACCTAAATCCAACCTATCCTAACTTAAACTTAACCTAAACCATAAAGTAAGTAAATGTCACTACGAATAAATCGAAAATTTGAATTAAAACAAGAACATATCTGAGTCCAGGCGTAGGCGACCCCTCTTCTATGTAATGTGAGGTGAGTCTGAAGTGTTATCGTATGTAGCTGTACGAGAGTGAGAAAAATATTCGAAGATTTCTCGCGTTCAGGAGAAACAACATAAAATGTGCAGAAATGCAATGAATACATAATTGCTTCGAACTTACAAAAAATCCGGGTACGCTGATATTAAGACATGAAATGTATATTTTAGTGTACAAGTTAAGCTTCTACAATTCCCCGTCAACTTCCAATTGGGAATTTTAACCCCCCCCCTTCCTCCTCCAGCCTTGGTTAATTTATTAATAAGAAAATTATCATTAGACAAAAATTGAAGAGCAAAAACGTATGAATATCTACAAAATAGGTTTTTCAATATTTTCTCACAAATCTTGAAAAAATTTCCGGTCAAGCTGAAGTTTGGTAAACATTCCCTAATGAACCTGTAAAAATTTCCCTGTTGAATTCTTCCAACAATTGATGATTTTAGTTCCCCCCAACTTTTTGTTATAATATCCTATAAGTTACTTAATTTTATTTTTAAGGAAAATTATGATCAGACCAAAATTGAAAAGTACAAAATTCTCCACCAAGTAGTTTTTAACAAATTTTCCTACGTTGTATTATTACTAAAATAAAAATCAACCCACGAAAGGGCGAAATAAATTTTATTTAAGACATTGAAATTATTGCAACCAAGTTTTCGAATAATTTCTACTGAGAATAAAATTTTCTTCATTTTATTTGCATTATCTGAAGTGAATTCTGAAGTAGGTATTCTGCAGTGGCGGATCGTAACTTTTTTTAATGGAAGTGCACAAAATTTAAAGAAAAACTAATATATAAATTTACCGCATTTTTATTCACTTCCAGAATAATGTAATTCTAAAGAAATTTAAATCGATAACCATTATAATAAACGCAAACATTTAAGAAATTTAGGTTTGCATCCCTAAAATGTGTAAACATTTTTCTGTAATTTGCAGGGGCCCGTCTGACTACAGAATCTAGCGACAACTTGCTACTAAATTAAATAAATACTCAAGTCAGGACTACACAGTGAAAAAGAGAAATCCGGGGGGCTGGGGCGTATGAAATATCCCCAAAAATATCGACATCGCGTAGAAAAGTAAAGCAGTATCATAAAACATTTTTTACCGTTTGATCACTATTATTTGTATACTCCCCTCCTAGACCCTCCAGTCACAGTAACCTCCAAATTTTGGTTGGAAAAATTTAAAATTAAAATGAAATTTAAAGAAAACGGACAATTAAAAATTTTACGGAATTTTTAGTTAAAAAAGCCTAATTATTGTTATTGTTTGTAAGTTCCTGTTTTGGGGGCCCTTTAGGGCCGGGTAAGCCGCTACTGCTATTTTGTAGAAAATTTTCTTTTTTTCAATTTAGGTCCAACGCTAATTTTTTCATAAATGAAATTACGAGAGTTATAGGCGAGAAACACATTGGAAGAACTAAAATCCCCAATTAGAGATTTCAGGGAACTTTTAAGGGTTAATCAGAATACCCAAATATGCATGTCTGATAAATTCAAGAGCGGATCCATGCAAAGTTCATGGGCAGGGGGGCAATTCATTATAAAAAAACGCAAAAAAAGTTCATTTTAAATTTGTTTTAGCAATTCTAGTGCATTGAATCAGTTTCTTTTCAATGTTTTAAAAATGGTTAACCCCCTCCCCCCGCTGTATTCGCCAGTTGTCGAATTTCAGCTGGGTAATTCGTTATATGAAAACGCAAGAAAAGTTAATTTTCAATTTATTTTAGCAATTGTAGTGCATTTAATCAGTTTCTTTTCAATGTTTGAAGGTAGTTAACCCACCCCCCTATGTACCTGCCGTTGGCCGAATATCTGCTGAGGGTCTCCATAAAGGACGTTCACGCCTAGGGGGTAGGGGGTTTACAAAATGTGATCAATTATTGCAATGGGGGAGGGGGATTCGACAAATGTGACGTCCGCATAAAAATCCACTTTTGAAATTTCTAAGCAAATTGTGTTTGAATATTTTTAAAGGTTTATTAATTATTTTTATTACAGCCATAAAAATTTAGGTAATAACAATTACAAATTAATGAATAAGGTTTTTAGTTTAAAACGAGGGGAGTCTTTGCTTTGTGACCATAGAACATTCCTGGGGGGGTCCTAAGATTGTGACTAAATATGACATGGTTGGGGGGGTTGACAGTAAAAAAATTGAGGATGTCTTGTATAGACAACCCCTTACGCGGATTTTTGTAGTTAAATTTTTCGATGTCACCCGGTATATCAAAAGCGCACAAGCGCTTTTATGAGGAAAGGTTGTCATAATTAAACTGCGCATAGGGGTCTTAAATAAATAATATAACGAAGCAGGGAGACGGTTGCCAGCTTAGCGGTTAAGTGCGTTGCTGCTAATGCTAAATACCTGGTTCAACTCCGGGCTCAGTAAAACTTTATTCTGACCGTCTCCCCTCGGAAGGCAATGGCAAACCACCGAGGTGTAATCTGCCTGGTACAGCCTCTCTGGAGATGAAGTGTATACACTTCCCGCGGTTCGGAGCCCGCGTTAAGCAGTAGGTCCCCTATGTGTGTGATAATACTTCAAACGCACAACACATACATAGGAGAGAGGTCGCCTACGTCTATATCAGGCACGGCACTTAGAGAAGAGAGAACGAAGCAGGAAAACAATTTTATCTAATTAAAATTTACGTTTATTGGGTGGTCTTAGAGTCTGTGGGACGGGTTGTGTTATACCGCGGAATTTCACTGGGAGTGAGTGATTCCTGTCTATATATTTTTATTTCAACGTATTTGTTACTTTGTGGTGGTTGATAAATTAGTATTAATTGTTTCTATTGCTAGACTGTGTACAGCTAAGCGATCCAAGTATTTTCAAGCGAAGGGTAAGTTAATTTTTAATTAATTAATTTTTTTTTACTTCTGCAAGTGGTTTTGTTTTCTGTGTACTTTCTAATGTTAAGTTCTTATGCACATTTAGATATTGTATTGATGAATTGGTTGTTAAAAAATAATTACATTATTCTTTATAGCGTATTAAGATCGGCATTGAGTTAGCTGATAGCGGGTAACCGTTGCGTTTATTAAAACAAGTTTTTCATAAAACTTAGTTAAGTATTTTCTTGAGAAAGCGGAGGAAATTGTTAATTGCTTAATGAATCGAATCGCGAATTACTCTAAACGGTACTCAGAGGCCTTCTAACCACATAAACAGAAAAAGAAACATAGATAACATAATATTAAATGTGAAACAGATACAAATAAATTATTGCTATAAATATAAAATTGTCCTATGAGTATATGCGGTTCTTATCGACTTTAAACAAGCTTATGGCTGCATAAATAGCGAAAATTCACACAGAGAAATAAGAGAAGTACCAATACCGAACAGACTAATAAATATGACAAATATTACTTTACAAATCAGAGAGAATGTGATGGAAATGCAGACTGCAGTCACAAATAAGACATTGATTGTGATAAACTGATAAAAAAGATCTAAATCGACATATAATGGTATATTACTTTACGAGGGCGGTAAAACTATAAATTATACCGCCCGAGTGTTAGTAAGATATTTTGTTCGCTCCTCCTTAAGTAAATAGATAATTACAAGAAATATACAAATTTGGCGTAATTGTGTACATTTAAAAACAGGCATAATTAAAAACAAATCAACACAACACTAAAACAAAATCAACTTTAGCTTACGACAGTCCGATAAGGGTAACTACGAGAACTCGACTATGACTGACCACTAAAATGTATGAGCCTTCTTCAGACGGTTTCCATTCACTACAATTCCACAATTTTTATCTAAATTTATTAATTTTGAATGGCCATACCACCAAAACGATTCATTCTTTAGTATTAATGGGATGAAATTATCTGCAAACTACATTACAATCTTTCATATCTAAAACAACCCCTTTCGAGATATGATTGAAATTAAGTAAAGAAATGTTAAAAAATACTAAATTTTATTTTTGATTTTTCTTACAAACCTGTAATCATCTTACAAAAGAAACTGACGTCTCTTTTCTGATAGTCAATCTATAGCGATCTACAACTACATACATTAGTCTAGTACTTTTCTTTTAAACCAATCTATTTCAAGGAAAAACTGAAAGTAATTGGAGAAAATGTAGTTTTTTTTGTAAAAAAAACACTGCACAACCAATTTAAATTTTTCGGTGAAATCGATTGTTGTTTTTTCAAAAAAGTTTAATAGACAGTAAAGCTGTAGCCAGTTGAATTTGCTATGGAGAGAAGAGTATCTATTACTTTGCTAAGTGTTTCGTTTACGTAGTCCGGGTTTTCAAAAAAAAAACTTCGAATATTTTAACATTTCACGCAATTTGTTTCATAACTCGGAAGCCGTTAATTTCCGAAAATAAAGGGTTATAATCTAGTATGTTGATAATTTCACGCCCTTTAAAAACGAACTTCATGATTTACACACAAAAATCAATATTTTCGGTGCTATGGCCATATAAAGGTAGAAATTTTAAAAATTGGTTTAAATGGGGTTTCCTTATTAAATACCATCGAAAAGAAAAATAACAAAAATTATGCTAAACAGCAGAACCAATTGGAACCAGAAGAAGAAGGCTAAGGAAAAACTTTATTTGATCCGGTGGAAGATTTAATAAAATTGAAAGATAATATGGATGTAGGATCCTTTGGAAAGCAGATTTCCTTTTAGCAATAAAGTTATCGATATCATCCATCAAGTGCGGTCCAATAGAGAAAATATCCACAGAACAGCGTAGTCGGGTTAACCGCCCCTTTAACTTACCACCCTTTACCAAAACTGATTTCAAATAGTTAACATTTTTCAGAAAAATCCCACAATTAAATTGAAATCATTTCGTCCAGATGTGGAGTACACAGCCGTCTTAAGCTTGAAAATCTTCTCAAATAAAAATTCTAAATGTTCACCTTTGCGTTTTCCAACTCGAGCTTTCAGCACATCACAGAAGACACAAAAAATTCAGTTTTATTTTATAATTTTTAAAATCCTTCATATTTGTTAGGAAAACTTGAAAGATTTCCACAACATTTAATTTCCACATAGGGCAAAAGAAAATAAATAAATTTCACGTGGAAAGTTTAAAACGATTTAACAGAAGATGTGTGTAAATAAAATTAACAATTTCCACTTGGACAAATACGAGTATAGGTAATTTGTAGTTTGAATCGAAGACTTTTATTTTTAATTTGAAAATAATGGGGCAGTTGAAATTAAAACGGATCGGTCGAAGAGAAGGCAGCTTTTCAGGATTCTAATTTGTTTTACTAGAGACAATTTTGTGTCAAAGCAGTTTGTCTCAAAATTTATTGAAGAATGTAATGCACTTCGTAACAAGTTTATTGCCTTCGTATGGTAGTGCGCTATTTCCCGATACTTGGAGGTGAATTCAATTAAAATCAACTAAACTTTGATGTCGTGTAAAGTTAAATACAATTATTCAATCGATTACAATTGGTTAGCTTTAATTGAGTTTCCGCAATTTTACCTAGCGATTCTACGAGGTGCAATTAATAAAAACAGGTCTTTGTTTATAAGTGCGTGTAATTTTGGTTTACCAATACATTTTGGAGAATCCACTTAACAACGCAGTTAGGTGTAAGTAAATTTATCGTAAGATACACTCAACTTTAATTAAAAGTTTGCACTCATCTTAGTTTCCCCTTATTTAAGCGCGACTCGATCACAATACCAGGTTTCCCATAACACCAAGGGGTCGCATAGAAAGCGTGACATATAATATGATGATGGTGCACTTGATGTCAACCAAAACTCGTTTAATATTTTATTGGTTATTACATTTTGTATTGTTCCATTATTGTGCAGATGAGACGATTTTAACCACTCTTGTTATCCAGCCAATATAAACCACACTTATATTAATCATTTCATACGCCATATAATTGCATTTCTCGCCCGTAAGAGCCACGCCAGTAATTCCACCCCATGTAATTAACACAAATGCACTTTTCACGTCTGCCATAAATTTCAAAATTGAAATGAGAAAATTTATTATTTATACGCACCTACACCCGTTTAATTATCACCCAACCAACCAAATTCAAAATTATACGAGGTCGCGACAGCGCTCGGAAGTAATTTCAATTAGTACAATTTTTTTCCTCCAAGAAGTGTCACTTAAGAAAAGGGTTTCCTTTGTTTGTTTCCACACTGCCTACACTTAAGATGACAAAATAACAAAATATAATGGATTTCAATTATGTGGTCTTGGCATGAAAGGAATTTCAATAACTTTTAATATAAAACAATGTAGGATTGTTTGCGACAACGCATTTCCTTGTTAACCAACTTCTCCCTTATCTTCCACCACTTCGAATTGAAATTCGAACAAATTGGCACTTTTTAAAGTTGAGTATATACAAGAAGGGTTTACAACCAAATATTTAAGTGGCGCAGTCGGTATAATGTAAAAATGGGGTTTTACAGTAGAACACCGGTTTTCTGCGGTAAAGAAATATTAAATATTGCTTTGAGGTTACCTTCAACAATTTTTATTTTGCCTTCACCTTCAGTGAGCAATTATTTAGCCACCGAATTGGTAAAAATTTTAACTTGTTTACAAGTAATGAATTTTTTCATTTTCCAGGATTTCGACCTTATCATTTTTAATATCATCATTTTATCAACTGTAGTTTGATATTCTTATAGTGGTGAAAAAGATTTTACACTTTTCTATTTTGAAAATATTAAAGGACCCATATGCCTTCTATTTATTTTATTTCTAATTATTGTTAATCGTTACACCTCCAGTTAAAATTCTAAATAACTAACGGTTAGTTAAAGGTTTTGGTTGCGATGTGATATTAGTGAAAGTCCTGTTGAAGTAACAATAACACGAAGTTAAGTTTTGGTTGCTTAGTAACATTAGCAATATGTGTTGTTGCAATGATTCGCAAGTTACAAAGCAGTTGTTCTTAAGCAACCAAAATGTTCAACTGCTTAAACAGGTGTTCACATAAAACGGAACGGCTTTGAATGGAAACTACGAAAATTAACGACCACTACAACCATTTTCTAGTCACCATATAGTACAATACTATACACAAATGCAAGGTTAAATTTGTCTATGAATTACAAAACATTGCCACAACTTATATGTACATCATAAACACTTTGGGTAGTAGTCGATAATTTTCGTAGTTTTCAAATTTCGATGTTAACTTTCGGGCATTACACCTAAATAAATAGACGCTACATGAGCAACTTTTGATCTGATGAGTTAAAGTACTGTAATGTTCTTTGCTTAGCTGCATTAGCAAGTTAAAAGGATGAACAAGTTGTTAATCGAAATTTAAATAAACGTGCAATTATGGAAAGAAATCATGGCAAATTGATAAAACGATTAAATCGTAAATAAAAGTAAAATTATATCATGTAAAATAATTATTAGTTATAAGTTGTTAGTTAAAATTTTTGTTAGTTAAGAAATTGTTCTAAAATTAGGTTAATTAGTGATTAGTGTGTTATGCAAACTTAAAAAAAAAGGTTTCTCGATGATATTTATCACAATTTGGTGCGATAAACTGAACGGACAATTATTCGCTTCAAATTAAACAATTATAGTGCATCATATTCGAATTTGCGGATCGTTCCTATAAAAACAATATTTGAATTAAAAATCAAGTGACGAAAATATCGATTAATTTACTTGCCAATAAAAACTTTATAACATAAAAACAAAGAGGCGTTGGAAATTTGCAATAAAAATAATATCCTTGGTAAGGTGGTTTGTTTTTGAAGAACAACGTAAATAATTTGATGAAGATGTACACGTAATTTGGTTGCTCCAGAGTTTTTACAATAAAAAGTGTTAAAATAACCCGAAATAGGGAAGTGAAAATGGATTAACCTAAAAAGAAGTGATATTACGTGATAAATGTAAAATTTTGCCAGGGTACTCACCAATTTATATTAAAATTATGTTATTTACGGCGGTGAATATCGTTGGATTTGCCGAAAATTAAATCAGATGAACACAACGATAATTTATGGAGATATTGTGGATAAACGACCAACAATCGATGTAAAATTGAAGAAATGATGAAATCAGGAAGTGAGGTTAAATTCTTTAACTATACAGTGCGGAATTAATGAACAAAATAAAAGGTCAGAAATCTTATATTTATAAACATTTAATTGCATAATCTATTTATTTAAGAAATTTTGTTATCATTAAATTTAAGGCGTGTGCGTAAACTTTAATTGTTTCCATGACAACCATTTATATAAAATTTCATTAAAATCAAATTGCCATGAAAATGTTATTTTCAATTTAAAATCAAATAAATCAATATAAAAATTTTTTTTATGAATTTTGTTCATTTTAATGATGAGCTAATGCAATCAAGAAAAGTTATTAACAATAAAAGAATTTTTTTTATAAAATTAAGAGCTAGCCGTGGTGACCTACAAAATTTCTTCCACAAAAGTTATCATTGTGGGATAAGCATCCAGGTAAGGGCAAAGTTTATTGAAAGCATAATTTATTTAATAAAGTAAGGGGAATATTACATATTTATTTGATTGTACCAACGTAAAGGCTCGAGACATTACAGTACATGTAAAGAAATTAAGTCATAAATAAAAATATGTGGTAGAAAGGGTTTAAAAAGAATAAAAGAAAAGAGTAGCGTACCTGACGCCATCTATAAAATATTATAACCAAACGAAATAAAGCCGTGATATTTGTCGACCTCTAAAAGATCAGCACACCAAATTTTAATATGATCGGTTTGCTAGTCTTCAAATTAAATTAAAAAATATGAAATTAATATACTACACTTGAGTCTTCTGCTTTACTATGCAACCAAAAGTGGATACTGCTGGAGTCATAAATTGTTTAACGCCATTTTTTTTCTTTTTTATATCCTGAACGAAAGTCTAATTTAAGCGTCGCACGAGGCCGAAGGCCGAGTCGTGTGCAGTCGATCTATGGTATTGAAACAATACGATTAAATGTTTTATTAAGTCCTACTATGCTTTGAAACCAACAGTTGGTTACTGTTACTGCTGAAGTCGGTAACTATACGTATTTAACGACCTTTCTTTTTCTTTTTATTTCATAAACTAAAGATTAACCTGAGCGTCGCGCGAGGCCGAAGATCAAGTCGTGTTCAAATGATTTACGGTACGATTATTCGTTTTATTGTGCTCTATTTTGCAACCAAAAGTTGGTACTACTGAAGTCTTAACTGTGTACCGACCTTCTCTATATTTTTATTTCATAAACTAAAGTCTAATCTGAGGGTCGCGCGAGGCCGAAGGCCGAGCCGTGTTCGGATGAATTACGGTACGCTTATTCGTTTTATTATGCACTACTCTGCTCTACTTAGCAAGCAAAGGTTGGTACTGCTGAATTATTTAACTGTTTAATGGTCTTTACATTATTTTTATTACTTTTATTGCATAAACTACAGTCTAATATGAGCCTTATGCGAGACCAAAGGCCGAGTTGTGTGCTGTGAATTTTCAATATTGCAACAATATGATTACTCATTTTTTGGGCACTACTCTGGTCTACTTTGTGGTTACTCTACCACTAACTCAGCCACTCGAAAAATTTTTTCGAGTGCTACACACTAAAGAACATGCTTATATCTGTCTATTAAAACAATAAAAAGTGTGAACATGGTCAAAACAACCCCAATATCGAATTTTGAAGTTAGCTAATTTTCATGTAATTCATCAGTGGTAGATTAACGAGATTCGGAGCGCGTCGCTCATTCTGTTGACAGTCCGTGCGCTATGAATGACCCTAACACTTAGAGTATTTCGAACCGGCAGATGCAGCTCGACTGTCGTACATGTAACATCGATTATTTTTTGTTTTTAGGCGATTTTTTGGGGGTGAAACGTAATAGTTTACTGCCCCATACCGCAACTATACTTTTTAATGCTATTTCGAGGTCTCTCACATCCCGGTTGCCTTAATCCCGGTTTTCTCGATCGGAGGCCCTTCTCGTATGTTTAGCCTAGTAACCAGAGTCAAAACCGCCCTGGAGGGGTGCAACGCGGAGCGGAGCGCAGCGGCGCCCCGTAAAGGTGGGTTTTGACGATGGATTACCCTCCTTATCGAATGCACACCCCAAAATTCGAAAGCAAAAAAATTTTAATTTTTTCACTTTTTCGGCAAAACACGGGTTATTTTCCATTTTTTTGATTTTATTTATTACTAATATCCACTAATCACACCCCCATCTATCCGAATCTCAAAGAAAAATTCAAATCGGAGCGAAAAAATTTTACGCATTTTCAAAGGACCACGGGCGACTGATGCACATCGACCGTGGTCTGCCGCATACTCGATGCGACTTTCCCGTACTTTTCAAAAGTCGATATTGGGGTTGTTTTGACCATGTTCACACTTTTTATTGTTTTAATAGACAGATATATGCATGTTCTTTAGTGTGTAGCACTCGAAAAATTTTTTCGAGTGGCTGAGTTAGTGGTAGAGTCGCCGGAAAGTCTAGCCTAAGCGTAGCGCGAGACCGAAGGCTGAGTAGTGTTCAGGTGATTTATGGTACGATGATTCGTTTTACTGTGCACTAATTTATTTTACTTTGCAACCAAAAATTGGTATTGCTGAAGTCATTGAAACTGTTTAACAGCCTTTGTTGTAAATTTATTTCATAAACTAAAGGCCAACTTAAGCGTCGCGCGAAGAGGAAAGCCGAGTCGTGTGCAGACGATTTATTGTTTTGTTGTACACCACTCTGCTATGAGATGAAACTAAAATGTGCTACTTCTAAAGGCTTTAAATGTATAACGGCCTTTTCTTTCATACAGGCGTAACTTAAACGTAACTTAAACTTTGCGCGAGGCCGAAGGCCGAGTCGTGTTCAGTAGATTTACGGTACTTCTCTTCGTTTTATTTTGAACTACTGTGTTCTACTTTGAAACCAAAAGTTGGTACTGCTGAAGTAATTAACTGTTTAATGACCATTCTTTTCATTTTATTTCATAAACTAAAGTCTAACCTGCGCGCGTACGAGACCGAAGGCCGAGTCGTGTTTAGACGATTTATGGTGCGCTTATTCGTTTTATTGTGCACTACATTGCAACCAAAATTTGCTACTTCTGAAGGCATTAAATGTTTAATGGCCTTTCCTTTCATGAACTAAAGTCTAACCTAAGCATCGCGCGAGGCCGAAGGCCGAGTCTGTTGAGATGATTTATGGTACGATGATTCGTTTTATTATGCACAAATATGCTCTAGTTTGCAACCAAAAGTTGGTATTGCTTTAGATATGTATTAATTGTTTAACCGTTATCGCCAAAATGTTATTTCATAATAATTAAAGGTCAACCTAATCGTCGCGCGAAGCCGAAGACTGAGTCGTGTGCAAACAATTTATTGTTTTATTGTGCACTACTATGCTTGGATTTGAAAGCATAATTTGCTACTTCTGAAGGCATTAACTGTTTAACGACCTTTCCAATTCTTTTTCTTTCATAAAGCCTAACCTAAGCATCGCGCGAGGCCGAAAGCCGAGTCGTGTTCAGATAATTTACGGTACGCCTCTTCGTTTCATTGTAACCAAAAGTTGGTATTGCTGAAGTTATTAACTGTTTAACACCCATTGCTGTAATTTTATTTCATAAACTAAAGCCTCACCTAAGCGTCGTGCGAGGCCGAAGGTGAGTCGTGCGCAGATTATTTATTGTTTTATTGTACACTAAATGTAAAAATATTTCTGTAATCTGTAGCAGCTCGACTGTTTACAGAGTCTTACCGAAAGAACAACTTTTTGTGTTATTTTGATAAAAAAAATTGAGTGTTAATACTCTACATTGTCAAATCAAATAAAATCATCAATACACCTTTTCCACCAGTAATTCAGAAATCGTCAACCGTTATTCAGATTTGTCAATTGATATTCAGAAATCGTCAACCGTTATTCAGATTTGGCAATTGATATTCAAAAATCGTCAACCGTTATTCAGATTTGTCAATTAATATTCAGAAACCGTCAACGGTTATTCAGTTTTGCCAATTGCAATTCACAATTTCTGAATATCAGTTGACAAATCTTAATTACAATTCACGATTTCTGAACAGCAGGTGAGGTTTTCTGAATTACTGCAGGAAAATGTGTAGAACGTTAAAAATATAAACCACAAGGTCTGGGCAGTACTGGAATAGCCCCCCGTCCTCCAGTACATCACCTTAGGTAAGAAAACTGAAGCAGTATCATAAAATATTTATAATGATTTACTGTCTGAGTTCTGATTTTTGGGGGGTAATCCAAACCCCCCCCCCGGGTCGCTGTAGCCGCAAATAGTTAAAGAAGGAAGACTATAAATTTATAGTATTTTCTATTACTTATTTTTTTTTTTTAATTATTACTTTTATTACTAAAAAAAAAACGTTTAGTTTGTCTGATTTTTACTAGCTGGCTATGTCATTATAAATCAGAAGTATCTCCAAAGGTTTACAAAACCCTAATTTCTCTCAATGATTTTTTTTTATTTAAAAATGTCGGTCACATATATTACCTTATTTTGTACGACCTTAGGGCCCAAATAAAGCTAAATAATCGGATGCAGTAATAATACAGGGTGGTGTACCACAGTGGCGGCTTGTGCTTTTCCCTAAAAGGGGGGCGGGAGGAGTGACGATTACAAATAAAATAATTAATCTGTGCAATTATATAAAAATAATAACAATAATTTACAATGTTCGTCTAATGTTTATTTTTCAACGACGTACAATTTCATTAAATTTTTGATTGAAAAGTTAAGACATAAAATGAAGATTTGAGCGATGCTATACGCGGTAATTTAAAGTATTTGATATCTCTCTCCTATGGCATCGAGTCGTGCCAAATTTCGTGTGAACGCGCATTTAAATGGCCAAGTTTAAAATCAGTTATATCGTGTTGTATTTTAAGATAAAGGATTGCATGTAGTTGATTACAGAGTTGATGTACAAACTGTTTTTTATTTGTACCTCTGTTTTACATCTCAATTGTTCTGAGAAATATTATTATAACATGAATCGCGGTAGTGAATTAAAACTTTGTAGTTAACATCTAATTGGGTAAGCTGCATTTACAATTTTTCTTGCAAATAGTAATTTTTGCATGAAATTCCTTAAACTATTTTTATTGCTCATGTTTTATTATCACGGTGGATTTCTCCGCTGAAGAGCCAATTAAGTGCGCCAAGTGATTTTTATGGGTTTACTCCTTCAGGCAACACTGCCGTCCAAAGTGAAAAGGACATAAGTACATTTCTTTTCAAAAATTGAGTTTTGAAGCATATTGAAAACCTTTACAACGGAATGGTACTGACACAAAACATATAGTTTTTAATTGCTTACGTCATTTTTAGTTAAGACGGCAGAGCACATTTGATTATTTTGGCATTTATTCGGCTGCTTCTTAATTTGTTACTATATAGACATGGAATTAAGTCTACAACAAACTTAATTCTCTATTCACAAGTAAAATAATCTATAAGTACCACGCTATCGATGCCGATCATAAAGGCTAGCCGTCCTTTAAGATCAAAAGACCTACGTCGGTTACTATAGATTATAATTTCCGATGGTCGCTACAGCATTTTTCTAATAATAATGAACTTATAGAAATTACAAATATTTGATAGAAAAATCAATAGGAAAACAGAAATGGTTTTGTAATTTATTATGTTAGAATATCATTTCTCTTATCTTTTCAACAAGATCCCATTTGATATACTTTTATTTTCAATGATAAAATTTGAAGCATTTGATATTTACTGCACAATTTTCAAAATTTAATCAAATATAGAGAAAAAGAGACAACTTATAAAGAAATTGCCTGTCAACATTTTTATAATATTTATAAAAATAATCGCACGATACAACACAAGGGCTAGGACAATACTCAAAGATTCAGCGAGTACTGAATCTACTCGCTGAATCTTTGAGTATTGTCCGAACCCGCGTTGCTGTTGCGGTGATAATTTCGTGAAGAAACGCCACAACTTAAAAGCACAACATCACATACGAAAATCGACATTTCAAACGCCATTTTTAATGTCGAAAATTGTGAAACAAATTGACCATATCGCATCACAATCATTGCAAAAAAAAATCAAACAAAAAATTTCGTAAGTACCGAAAAAAATGGAAGCATAATCGCACTAAATTTGTAATATAAAATTCGTTACTATAAAATTCGTTAGAAGTACATTGCTTTAAGTGAACTCGGGTTGGAAATAATGCGTTGAACCGGTTTCCTACATCGCATCTGTTGAGTGCGTTAGTCATACACACTACATAAATTATAATATTCGAAGAGATTTTTTTATTACGTATGAATTCTTTTACGCTCCACTACAAATATTCGATATTCTGGTAGGGTATTTGGAATATTTTTTATTTTCGGATATTATTCGACTGTGCATGCGTTGTACCCATTTAACTACAATGTAAAATAACGCACGCTGATTAGTCGAACCGACAAAATTTGACCCTGAATGGAATTATCTAGCATACTTTTTTGAAGCAAAGTTTGACAAAAGTTATGAAAATATTTAATTAAGCCTTCAAATGTTATGAATATTTTGGGATTTTCATATTCCGAAGAAGAAAAACATGTTCAATTTTAAATAGTTACGAAAATAATTTGATAACCGCAATGAATCATAAAAAAATTAATGATTTATGTTATCTGTTTATTTTTAATTTGAACGTTTATTTGTCATTAAAAAAATAAACACATGCTGACAGGGAATTGTTTTTAGAAAGCTCTCTCCATCACGCTATACATATGGAACTGAATTTATAAAGTTTTACATTAAATGTTAAATATTTCAAATTCTATTAAGCGGAAGGATAACAAATGGAATATCGTTGAAAAGAATGTTTTAATAGTAATAATACGGTGGAATATATTCAGAGTATTTCCTTTAGAATTACAAATATTTTTAAATTCCACGTTTATCAAATTGAAGTCGTTTTTTCTTTAAATGGGTATTTATAATATTTTAAATAAGTACTATATATTAACTCTAAATTTTGTCACCTTAACTGTTTTCAAGTTACAGCTTACAAGTTCAAAATGCAAATTCTTTTTCTATTGGGTGTTTTTTAGCTGTATGAGATCTTTCAATTGGGATAACTTTTGAATGAAGTTTACCAAAGTGACAGTTTTTTTGACATTTGTGTTCAGAAAGGTTTGCCATTTAATCATGAATAAATTAATACTTGAACAACTCTACAAAATTTTGGAAATTTATTTTCAAAGTCAGAGTTCCGTTCGCGAAACTCATAGAGCTCTTCGCTCATTTTATGGTCAACATAATCGAACTTCTGAGCAGGCAAGGATAATTTCGTACCAGTTCTTCATTGCATGATGTAAGACCACCAACAAGACAAAGAAATGTGCGTACCGAAGAACTATCGCTTCTGTGAGTGAAAGTGTGCAAGAGAACCCAAACATTTCAATTCGCCATCGTGCTCAACAACTTGGGATTTGTCCGTCCACTACATTGAAAATTTTACATCAAGATCTTGGTTTAGATCCTTACAAGATCCAGGGGTCCTCGGGCCTAACACTGACCACGAAATTGAAAATTTCCTATAGAAGTGTTTTAATAGTTCGATCAAGAAAGTCTTTAGCTTTAATATAAATAGCGGATTATTAAGTTTAAATAGAAAGGCTAGAGTTACCTAACCACCACCGCTCAAATCAAAATTTCTTCTGCTACACACTAAAGAACATGGTTAATATAGCAAATTGTAAAAGTATTTTGGGTGAACGGGGGCCAAACTTTTGAATAAATCGAATTTGAAGTTAGCAAATTTACATGTGAAATCCTAAATTTACATGTAAAATCCTAACGAGATTCCGCGCGTCGTCATTTTATTGACGGTACGTGTGGAATGAATGACCCTAACACTTAGAAAATTTCGCACCGGCAGATGCACCTCGTTTCTCGTACATGTAACATCGATTTATTTTTTGTTTTATTCGACATTTTGGGGGTGAAACGTAAAAGTTTAATGCTATTTGGAGGTTCTCTCACATCCCGGTTTCATTTATCCCAGTTTTCTTGATGGGTGGCGCCTTCTCGTATGTTTAGCCCAATAAACCAGAGTCAAAACCGCCCTGGAAGGGTGCAGAGCGGAGCGGAGCGGCGCCCCGCAAAGGTAGGTTTGGACGATGGATAAACCTCCTAATCGAATGCACACCTCAAAAATCGATAATAAAAAAAATTTTATTTTTTCACTTTTTCGGTAATACACGGGCTATTTTCCATTTTTTTGCTAATATTTATTACTAATATTTATTAATCACACCCCCACCTATCCGAATTTCAAAGAAAAAATCAAATCCTAGCGAAAAAATTTCACCCGTTCCGACGGGAACGCCGATGTATGTATGCGAGTCTGAATGGGGGGCGCGGCCTATTCGATGCTAATTTACCTACCTTTAAAAAGTCGATATTGGGGTTATTTTCAACGGATTCATGCAAAATATTTTTTCTATAGACTAAAATAAGCTTGTTCTTTAGTGTGTAGCTGAAGAAATTTTTTTTCAGGCGGTAGTGGTTACATAACCCGATCCAAGTTCGGTTAGGTGGGGGTGTGATTAGTAAATATTAGTAATAAATATTAGCAAAAAAATCGTAAAATACCCGCGTATTGACGAAAAAGTAAAAAAATTAAATTTTTTTTTATCTTCAATTTTTGAGGTGTGCATTCGATTTGGAGGTCTGGGCTAAACATACGAGAAGCGCCTTCCATCAAGAAAACCGGAATTAAGGAAAGCGGGAGCTTAGAGACCTTGTAAATAGCATTAAAAAGTATAGTCGCGGTATGCGGCAGTTTTCTTTTACGTTTAACCCCCAAAACATCGCGTAAAACAAAAAATAATGGAAAAATATTAAAATTTTATCGAAGTTACTCGTAAGGGAGGCGTGTGGCATGTGGCCGGTGTGCATACCGCTTCGTATAAGACTAGTTCTTTCTGCACGTACCGTCAACAAAATGCGGTGAGATTCCACCCGCGCGTCGGTGAAACATGTAAAATTTACGATTTTCAAAGTAATATTTTTCATATTAAAATGCCCTCATCCGCAAATTTTATTCACCATAGTTAATAGGAAAAAATCAGTTTCGGGGTCAGTGTTAAGGGAGCTTACCCGATCCAGTTGGTTAAAGAATCGAAGCCTAATGATCATCGATTGCGTCGTGCGTTCGCAAATTGGATTCACAACCAATTGGAAGTGGATCCATTTTTTTACCGCCAAATGTTGTTAAGTGACGAGGCACATTTCTGGTTGAATGGGTATGTGAACAAGCAAAATTGCCGTATATGGACTGAAACCAATCCGGAACATTATCTTGAGACTCCATTGCATCCATTTAAATTGACTGTTTGGTGCGGAATACACGCCAACGGCATCATCGGTCCATATTTCTTTCGAAATGAGGAAGGAGCTACCGTTACGGTGAATGGTGTGAGATATCGACACATGCTCAATACATTCTTGTTTCCAAAAATCCAAGAGTTAAACATGGACAACTTATGGTTCCAACAGGATGGTGCTACGTACCACACAGCCACCAAAACCATCGATTTATTGAAAGGACAATTTGGTGACAACATTATTTCAAGAAATGGTCCCATCAATTGGCCTCCAAGATCGTGTGATTTGACGCATCCAGATTATTTTCTTTGGGGGTATGTTAAATCCATTGTTTATGCTAACAAAGCAACAACTCTGGAAGCATTGAAGGTCAATATTCAGCAAGCCATTTATGAAATAAGGCCAGAAATATTGGAAAAATTGGTGGTCACATACCGGAAATCATTTTCAAATCATAAATGGCATTAAATTTACTTTCATAAAAAAATCTAAAAAACATTCCATTAATATTTTAATGTTTTATTTCAATTTGAAGTTCCCATGCAGCTAAAAAGCACCTTATAGTGGGGTGTTACGTCCTAACCACTCGAACGGTCACCCATTCAGGTATTAGCCTGGACCGACATTAAAATATATAAAAAGTTACCCAAGTTCCGGAAATTTTTACCTAATTTAATTATATTTTATGCTATAAAAGAATAAGTGGGTCATCCTGCATATGGACAACGTAACGACGACTCCAATAGAAAATATTGTAATATTCTTTGCTTAGTTGCAGTAGCAAGTCAAAAGGATGAACAAGTTGTAAATAGAAATTTAAATAAATGTGCAATTGTTAGAAAAATCGTGGCAAAATGATAAAACGATTAACTCGTTAATGAAATAAAAATTATATCATGTTAAAATAATTATTAGTTATTAGTTATTAAAATTAGGTTAATTTATAATTAGTTGTGTTATGCAAAATTTAAAAAAAAGGTTTCTCGATGACATTTATCACAATTTGGTGCGATGAAAAACGGACGATTTTTCGCTTCAAAATAAACATTTAAAGTGCATCAGATTCAAATTTGCGGATCGTTCCTAAAAAAACATTTATTTGAATTAAAATCAAGTAAGGAAAATATCGATTTTTTTACCTGCCAATAAAAACTTTGAAACATTAAAAACAGACAGGCGTTGGAAATTGCAACAAAAATGATGATATCCTTGGTAACGTGTTTGTTGACCATAACAACGTAAGAATTTCACGAAGATGTACACGTAATTTTGGTTGTTCCAGAAATATTTATAAAAAAATGTGTTAAATAACCCGGAGTAAAGTTAAGTGAAAGTTGAGTAACCTAACAAGAGGTTAAATTAGATAATTGTAAAATTTTTACAAGTGCACTTACTCATATTATTAAAAAAATGTAATTTACGGCGGTGAATATAGTTGGATTTGAAGAAAATTAAACCAGATGAACACAACGATAATTTATAGAGAAATTGTGGGTAAAAGAACGACAAGCCACGTAAAATGAAGCAATGATGCAATCAAGAAGTGAGGTTAAAATATTTAACTATACAGTGCGGAATTTTTGAACATAAATAAAGGTCAGAAATCTTTTTAATTTATAAACATTCATTTGCATAAATCTAATTTATAATAAGAAAATTTATTACATTTAATTTTAAGGCGTGTGCGTAAAACTTTATTGTTTCTATGACGACCATTTATAAAAATTTTATGAGAATTTCATTAAAATCAAATTACCATGAAAATTTTATTTTCAATTTAAATCAAATAAATTAATTTTGTAAAATTATGAATCTTGTTCATTTGAAGAGGAGCTAATTCAATCAAGAAAAGTTATTAACAATAAAAGAATTTTTTATATAAAATTAAGAGCTAGCCGTGGTGACCTACAAAAATTTATCCACAAAAAGTTATCATTGTGGGATATGCATCCAGGTAAGGGCAAATTTCATTGAAAGCATAAATTTAATTAATAAGGTAAAGGGGAACATTACATATTTATTTATCGTACCAACGATTAAGGTTCAGTACATTACAATATGTTTACTTATAAAATAATACAAATATAATTAGTAAGATAATAAAAATGTTTTTTTTACAAGCCGCCACTGGCAATTCAAAATAAAACTGGTAGGATGTAGAAGTAACCCGAGAGTCCTTGTGAAAATCTCAGTTTCCTGGTTAGACAATTTGTAACTCACTAATGACAATTTAGATGTTTTCTTTTAGTTTTCCGAGTTTTTACAATTTGAAAATTTTCCAGTTAGGGCAATAATCGTAAAAATTGATATGGTAAGTAGGAAAGTAATTTTTGCTACTAAAACCTGTTTGCATAATTTTTCCATAAAGATGAGTTTGTTTTATTTTTATTCAATATCGTAAGAATCGACTAAAAGACGATTTAGAGGCAGAAAAAATTGGGATCGCCTTTTTTAATTTGTTTATGTTTGTTTGTGAGTCGGCCTACGATCGTGAGGCGAAGAATGTGTGTGGTACACATAATTAATCAAAGAGGAACAAATAACGAAATACGACTCCCGTTTTCATTTTAAGTTTGGAAGCGGGTCGCGACCACATAATGTACTAAAGTTGTGAAACTATTCTCCCCAGAATCACTTTATAGTTCTTCCCCGCATGGTTTGGCGGTTAGAGCCAGCATTATTGTTTGTTATAAACGGACTGTGTTTGAGGGAAAACGTGGAAAACAACGAGTGGATTCTCAGATCCTTTCTAGCTCATGTAATATGAAGGGAGGGTCAGCAAAGCCAGGAAATTATCCACCCATCCTGACATGTATAATATATGAACGGCTCGCTATAGCACACGCATTGCTCTAACTCACACAAAATTTAACAGGTTCGTATCAAATATTTCAAATTATTTATGAATTTTCCAATACTACCAACACCATTTGGGTTAATTAAAATTTTACAAATGCCTTCCAAACTTGTGGGTTCGACCAAATTTATGAAAACCACTAGCGTGACGATTAGCGCAAATACTAAAAACCAAATTAAAAAAATTATATACCAGAAAAATTCTTCAGCTCGAGCAAATTTTCATTTAAAAAGCGCATCGTTACTGAAGTTTTCGTGAACTAACTTTGTCATTTGATAGTCGCAACGTTAACGAGTTGCACTTTTCTCAGTCAAAGCGACATACATGCATACATTATTAAATTTTCCATCGTTCGTATTTTCCTTAGGCAACCTTTTCGTTAAATATTTCGCTTTTTCAAAAATAACAAGATTTATTAAATTACAACAGTTTTCGTCAATCCTGATTGGTTAATGGAGAAAAAATTTAATTTTACTTACGTCTTCCTTATTTCTTTGTAATCCTGAAACAAAAAAAAACCTTGTTAATCAAATTTTTGCAACAAAATGGACAGAAAATTACATAATTCGATTCATAGTGCTTTTACCGCCGTCGTATAATTCAAATACGAGGACGGTTCAATGACAAAAAAATTTCCTTGTATGCTGGCACTTGAAAATTTCTATTAATAAAAGTTGCGCTTGCTAAATTAATAATATTTTAATAAGTTTGCAACAGGATGCTAATTTTGAGTTTCTAGTTGGGTAGATAATAGGATGCAGTGCAAGCTACAGGAAATTAAGAGCTTTTGTAATGAGAATGCACCTATTGCTCTATTAAATTTTGTTGCGACCTTTTGTTAAAATTATTTCCATATTGTCTCTCGACTTTCTCAAGCTACAAAGTTTGCACATTAACATCGAATTAATTAAAAACGTCTAAGCAGATTAATTATTGCAGACATTGTATGGTTCATACGTTTCTCCAGAGGGTCTGGAGATTCAGTGACTGTTTTAATTTTATCAAGGAAATTTCAACAGCAATTGAACGGATTAACTTGAAATTTTGAAATTATATTACCTGCATAAGAAAAGTAACAAGATAATTTTTCGATGTTATTTCGCTATAATAAACGTAGTACATAATTTTGTTTTTCAATAGTTTTGTCAATATTGTTAACTAACAAGACTGTCGTGAATAGCACTAATTATGAGTTTATATGGGACGTTGCATAATATTAAGTAGTCCAACACTGCTTGCTTGACCATTTTTATAATATTTAAAAAATAATTTACCATCCATACCAGATGGAAAATTACCGTCATTTTAATTTTGTTCATTTGCTTTAGAGTGACAGCCTTGTTTGTTTTACATGATTTTCGGTAACTGAAATATCTGCACCCCTATTAATTATTGGTGCTTTCAACATGGGGGCAAAAGTAATCAGTTTAGAAAAAAATAGACTACAATATCTTGCACATTGGATATTCTTACAGAAATTCAATCCTAAAGGGTGACATTTGAGCTTTAATTTCCGTTCTCTTTTTATATGGTTTGTAACTTTTTATTTTCGTTTTTACCTTTTTGGGTTTAGAGATATTGTAAATAATGATGGGGGGTGATGAAAATGGAGATTTTTGCGTCTTTTTAATATTTTTTGATATCTGTTACGATTTAGTTAAAAGAAACTAATACGAAAATAAAAGAGGTACAAAGGATTGAGACTATTTTGGATATAAAATTCGAAAGGGGGGGCTGGCTAAATGCACCTCTTTTATTATTTATCTATACTATAAAATTAATTTAAAATAAAGTAGAAAAATATTTGATGTCTGAATGAATTTGAGATCTACACATGCCATAATTCACAATTGTAACAACCCCGATAACAATTAATTTTTAAAAAGTTTATTTACATATTTCTACCAGTAATTCAGAAATCATTAACTGTAATTGTCAACTGATGCAGAAATCGTCAACTGCAGTTCAGATTTGTCAACCGATATTCAGAAATTGTCAACTGTAATTCAGAAACCGTCACATGAAATTCGGAAAGCGTCAAGTGGGCCTTATCGGAATAAGGCTTTATGTATAAAAATTGGAAAATCGAAAAAAATCGTATTTTATTATGAGCAACCACATGATAAAATTTGTGTTTTATGGAAAATTAAAAATGTGGTTATTTACATTCAAGAATTTCGAAAAAAAACAACCGTAAGTCAGAGAATTGATGCTTTCTGAATTATATTTTTACCTTTCTGATTTACATATGACAGTTTCTGAATTTCATTTGACGTTTTCTGAATATCACTTCCTGAATTACTGCTAGAAAAGGTGTAATAAAATTTAAAAACCCACCTAGAAAGAATTTAATCAACCTCATAATTATTTAAACAAAAACACAGTAAGCTTAAATTAAGGAAATAATATTATGAATAAGTTGATCTAGCAAATTTTAGGCCACGGGTTAGGGGTCGTCCATAAAGGACCTCCGAAATTTTTTCCGATTATTTAACCGCAGGTCCCCCGCTTGTAATAGTTGGTCACAATCTTCGGACCCCCGCCTCAGGAACGTCCCATGGTTACAAATCAAAGACCCTTCTCTTCTTCTTCTTCTTCGCGTGCCTATCCGTTACCGGATGTTGGCGACCTCTCTCCTATGTATGTGTTGTGCATTTGTAGTACTATCACACACATAGGGGACCTACTTGTTTAACGCGGGAAGTGTATACACTTCATCTCCAGAGAGGCTGTTCTAAGCATATTACACCTCGGTGGTTTGCCATTGCCTTCCGAGGGGAGACGGTCAGAATAAAGTTTTTACTGAGCCCGGAGTCGAACCGGGCATTCCGCATTAGCAGCAATGCGCTTAACTGCTTAAGCTGATCACCGTCTCTCCTGAGATCCTCTGAGACCCTCTCATTTATCTAAAATCGAACTTGACCTTTTAAACTAAAAACCGTATTAATTAATTTTTAACGTTTTAAAATTTTTATAGCTGTAAAAAAATTGGGATTAAACAAGCAAGAATTTAGATAATCTTTATTTCACTATTTTATGCCAAATTCTCAAAAATGGAATTTTTATGCGGACGTCACATTTTTCCCTCCCTGGGTTCACACTGGGTCACATTTTTAAACCTCCCCAACCCAGAAATATTTAATGAATTCATTTTATATCACGAATATGCACATCGATTTTAAAAATTTTCTGTAAATATTCGGAAAGCTGATGGTTTATATTATATAGTAGAAATTTAAAAAAAAATTGCGGAAAATTCATGTTTAACCCTCAAAAACAACCCTTGAAGTCGTATTGAAACACGGGGGTACCCATTAGCTCAACAGATCAGAAGCTCGTATTCGATTTGATGCGGATCTACTTCACCATTCTGTTGACGGTGCCTGTTGTTTTACCAAGTCTAAAAACTTCACCTTAGAAGTTCATCGTTTACTTTACGTGTATTACATTAAATAATTATAAATTAAATTAAAATTTTCCAAGTTTACCCGAAAAATCTAGATCTGCTTTATTAAAGATCTATCGTTTTTGGGATTTGCCACGCTCAGGGATATTTTTTCCAAGTTTAACGTTAAGAGTTAGATGCACACAAAAATAATAAGAAAACCTAATCGGAAATTATTTGGGTTCTAAAAACACGATTCTTTATCGACCTGATATACGAATTAATTACGAACTCCTTCCATAATGGTTTACGTACTGCAGAAGGAATCGGGCAAGTCCAGTATTTATATTAAAATAGGACGTGACCTCTGAGTACTAACAGCCAATGAGTTCCCTGTTTGACTACCCTTTAGTGGCTGCTTTTTGGGGTTAAACATGAATTTTCTGCAAATTTTTTTGTTATATTTTTAAATCGGTATTCATCAATTCTTGCTACTTCCCATTTTATAACTCTAATTGTCATCCGGACTTGAAATATTTTGTTACTGTGCAACGTTAAGTTTAATGAATTTCTATAAAACCAATTTTTTTATTATTACAATTATTATTTATAATCATCCGATGGGCTTAAATTAGAACGAAGAATAGTGTTGTGTTATTTTGTATTAAGTTGAATTTTGAAGAAAAAAAACGTTTGTATGCTTATGGCTGGGACATTAGAAAGGAAATTTGTAAAACTCAGAGTAGTGGGGCTGTGGCGTTTAACGAAAACGTAAGTGAGTCGAATTTCGGATAAAAAAATTTGTGTAGTATAAAATTATTTAAACAAACAATCTTTTGTTTAAGTGCTATATTGAAAGATGAAATTGAATTAACAATATTATAAGAGGAATAATTCAAGTATGGTATTTTCTTACAAACGCTTGCCCCCCCCCCCGTTTGTAGAAGGATAGAAAAAAAAACTTTAATTGGCTGGCCCAACGTGGTGCTTCGAAAATATCACTTCAATATAACTATGTCATAATTTATAATCAAACAATTAAAATTAAAATTTTGCAATTTTCAGTGTTATATGTAAGTTTATTAACGTGGCTATTTAGAATATTTACATTATTATTTTTTCAAAAAGTTATAAAATAAATTCAATAACACATTGATTGTTCAAAATTATATTCAGTCACATACAGCTATGAAGTATGCGATTGCAAAGGTTGTGCGGCCTGAAGTCCGCACTGAGGAAGATTATTTCAGTAAATGTAGGCCGTAATAAATTATTGATAGTTTAATATTAATATTATTTAAATTTTAGTACTTAAATACAAATTTATTCGTAAGAATGTGGGCTACAAGAATTCTTATTATATGTCATTTATAAATTACATCACGCAATGTTAAGAACTTATTTGTTACGATCCTCCCCCCCCCCTCTTAATTCAATATTCCACAAGTTCAAAATAATTATAAAAATTATTAATTTATGAATGGCCCGTTGGACATTTTCACTTAATGGCTAGCCCGAAGGATTAAATTTTGGACTTCATTTTCAGAAAAACAAAATTATCTTAGAGAAGCTGTTACAGGGTAAGAAATAGTCTTCAACTCGATTTCTTTTTACAAAGAGTTAGGAACTAGCTGTGTTTATACGTTAAATATTCTTGACTTACATTGAGAAAACGCCGCCATGCGGGAGAATTGTAATTTAGTAAGTGACGTATTAAATGAAAATAAAAATACGTTCTTCCCTCTCAAAACATCATAAAGTGAACAAAAAACCTAAAAACTAATTAACAAACCATATTAAAATAAATGTTTAACAACATACTGAAACTTTCGCTAACATTCACGATAAAATTACTTCGAATTTATGTATATACGTCCAAACACAGCTATGTTATTGTTGCTAGTGGCACTACCAACGGTAATGTAAATTACGAATTAATACTGAGATTTTATCTCCCTTTTTCCTAAAAACTCTCAAAGTTCGGGAAATTTTATTAGGAAGGAGACCAGATTTACATGTGTTACATTTTTCTAATGATAAATAGAACATCAACTCATGGAACAATATTAGGTAGATTGTACCTTATTTAGTTACTCAAAAACTTGTCAAGGAACCATTTCAGTTTTTCTTAGATCATTTGATAGCCGAACTACCTTTTTATCATATTTCACACTATTAGGTTGCGAGGCCGAAGGCCGAGCTAATTATACCTCGCACAAACCTTCACCCTCGCATAGATAAGTATTAGACCGACTACCCAGTAACTTGTATTATATTATTCTGGTGCACGTTTGTCATAGTTGTGCGGCCTAAAGGCCGCACTCAAGCCTTTTTAAGTAGGACCCGCAATGGGAATCTTGCATTGAACTCAATGTTTTGTTCGTATGCCACTGCATATACCTCGAATATAGGTAATTTCCTCTCTGTTCAATTAAGCGGCCATATTATGGTTGTTATGAAAGATAATTTCATAAATTCAAAAACTGAGAAGCTGATAGCCGTTCACTTAAACAAAAACATTTTGATATGATCAAGTTGATTGTCTAGTAAATTTATTACCTGCCTCTCTCGTTACTGCTTATAGTAACTAATATTATATTAATCTACTGTATGATTGCCATGGTTGTGCGGCCTGAAGGCCGCACACTAACTTTTTTAAGCCCTTTGCCTAGAACTCGTCTGCCACTTCACATATCTCGAATGTAGGTAATTTCCTCTCTCTTCAATTAAGGGACCATAATATATTGATGTTCATAGCTTTGGCAGTTAAGTGCGTCTACTGCTAATGCGAAACGCTCGGATCGAATCCGGTCAGGGTAAGAACTTTATTCTGGCCGTCTCTCCTCGGAAGGCAATGGCAAACCACCGAGGTAATTTGCCAAGAGCGCCCATCTCAACATGAAGTGTATTACACTTCCCGTGGTTCGGAGCCCACGTTAAACAAGTAGGTCCTCTATGTACGTGAAAACACTTAGAACGCACATCACATGCATAGAAAGAGATGGGTCACGACGTTCGGAAACGAACAATACGACTAAGAAGAAGAATATAGTGATAGTGAACGGTGATCTCTTAAGTTCAAAAACTGAGAAACTGATGGCCGTTTACGTTCAAAAAACATTTTGATATAAGTAAGTTATTTGCCCAGTAAATTTCGTTACCTTCTTCCCTCATTATTTATCTTTACTTTTGATTATATAGTATCAGATTGGCAAACGTTTGGGAGTTCTGGAAACAACTTTTGTAGTTAAGAAAGCAATCAACAGATGGTGCTACTAAATTTGAAGTCTTAAAAATTGATTCATTATTGTATTCTTCATTACAACGGATTTTTAAAACTTTTTTAAGGCATGATTGATGGTCAAGCCATTTATATCGCCTTCCAAGTTGGTACCGCCATCTGTTGATAACCTTTTGAACTCCACCAGGTGTTTCAAGAACGTCTATCTTCAAATTAACTATATAAAGAGATAATTAGTTCAATAAAATTGATGCATGTAATCGTCGCAGAATTTGTGGATTATGTCTTGGTATTTGTTATCGGTTGGTGTCATTAAGAACTCCCCGTATCGTAATACGACATCAAAAACTCGAGATGATTCTTAAATCAATGCAATTTTCTTTAAATGTAGGGAATTGATAGAATTGTACTTTTTAACGAAATGGTCACCACTCAAAATAAAAGTTTCACTTTCGGATCGAAAAAAACGACAAATTTCATTGTTTCCTCAAATACTTCTTTGGAAAAAAAATTCTCTAGAAACACTTAACGGAATTATGTACGTATGTTTCTTGAAAATTTCAGAATAATTGAATCATGAGAGTATGAAACATCAATAAAAAGAGTTCAAAAGTATGGTTTTTAGATAAACGCATTTAAAGTTGTTAGTATTATATTTAATTGCAATTATTATTAATTAAAAGTTTAGTTTAAAAATAATTCTCGGAAAACGTACCGACATTCTCGTTAAAGTGCTGATTAAACTTTTATGCACTAATAAATGCGACTCTAAATCACGATTAATAATTATTATATTCCAACTTCGGAATAACTTGAATACTACTAACGTAGTATCGCACGATACAACACAAGGGCTAGGACAATACTCAACGATTCAGCGAGTACAGGTTTTAGCAAGGAGATTGCACGAGCGAAGCGCAGCGGAGCGAGTGTCAATCTCCGCAGCTGAAACCTGTACTCGCTGAATCTTTGAGTATTGTCCGAACCCGCGTTGCTGTTGCGGTGATAATTCCGTGAAGAAACGCCACAACTTAAAAGCACAACATCACATACGAAAATCGACATTTCAAACGCCATTTTTAATGTCGAAAATTGTGAAACAAATTGACCATATCGCATCACAATCATTGCAAAAAAAATCAAACAAAAAATTTCGTAAGTACCGAAAAAAATGGAAGCATAATCGTACTAAATTTGTAATATAAAATTCGTTACTATAAAATTCGTTAGAAGTACATTGCTTTAAGTGAACTCGGGTTGGAACTAATGCGTTGAACCTGTTTCCTACATCGCATCTGTTGTAGTGCGTTAGTCATACACACTACATAAATTATAATATTCGAAGAGATTTTTTATTACGTATGAATTCTTTTACGCTCCACTACAAATATTCGATATTCTGGTAGGGTATTTGGAATATTTTTTATTTTCGGATATTATTCGACTGTGCATGCGTTGTACCCATTTAACTACAATGTAAAATAACGCACGCTGATTGGTCGAAACGACAAAATTTGACCCTGAATGGAATTATCACTAGTACTAAAAAAATATTAATACCACATACTTTTTTTTTAATTATATTTAAGTTCGAAAAGGTAGTTCAAGTTCATAAGTGCCAAAAAAATGAAAAATAACGATATTGATATTCTTGGAAAGTCAGGTTTTCTGATTTTCATTCAATATCTTTATTTTATGGGTTGTAAGTCTTGAAACACACATAGAGAACCTACTGCTTAACGTGGGTTCCAAACCGCGGAAAGTGTTAAGTTTATATACGTATAATAAACTTCATCTCCAGAGAGAGACTTGACTATGCAGCTTACACTTCGTCAATGTCAAAACTTTGCTGCGGGCTTGCATATGCACTTACGTGTACTTGTTTTGTTCATTGAACAGAATACAGATGAAAATGCGAACTCCCTATGCCCACAACTTAGCAGTAGTTCGGTCAAGTGTTTGAACGCTGTTTACTTTCGTTTCTAAAAAAACCTCTTTCAATATGCGGGCAAACCTCAGTTGCGGGCCCGTCGTGTGAAAATGAAGACCCGGAAGCCCATACGCGCTCCGCGTGAAGGAAATATGGGAATATGCTCCAATCTTTCCACTCTAACAAAAATTACTTCTACAAAAGTTAACCGATTTAAAATTTTCCAAGCTCTTTGGACAGTTGACGTTCATAAATAAATTTTCCAGTTAAATTTTTACCAAAAAATTATCAGTTTTTTTCATGTTGTAACTAGATCAACATAAAAAGGTTTCAAAAGACTTAAAAAGCGGTTCACACTTGGATGGGTGGCCGAATTAAGAATTAATAAAACCGTCGACAAAATAAATTTCAGATTAAAAATTTATTTTATTTAAATTCTTTCGCACATAATCGAAGTTTAATTTAAAAATCCAACGCAAGTCCGTTCCTGGCTGTGTAAACCTGAAGGGTGTGAGTAGACCACAAAAAATCAGAATATCTTAAAAGAAAAATCGCGCACTTTCATTTGTCTTTTTAAGTATTTACGTTATCGCTGAGTTGTCGTAATTCAACTGTGAATTTCGTATTAGACTTTCATCTGTCAAATGCCATTTACTTTAAATTTACAGCTAAGAATGCAAACGAAAAATTTTACTGACATCGAATGACATGTGGAACGAAGCGTTGCAAGTTACCCACCGCAACTTTTCCATTCTGTTCGAAGGAAAACGAATTTTAAAACTTAGAAACGAATTTTATTTCGATTTGATTGTCCCTATTTTACGATTTATTTTTTTAATCAAAATATGATTTACCACGCCGCACGAGCAAAAGTGCGTTGGTTTTTCTTTAAACACGGTTTGAACAAGCTTACACAATTTAAGTGGGCGTGGTTATTGATGAAACTGACAAGTGATTGGTTGTTCCTGATTTGTGTGCTTGGTACGAATATGTTGCGATTTAATTATCTGTTAAAAATTAAATCCCAACAAACCGCATGTAATTTAGTGTTCAAACTAAATTAAATAAATAATTAACTTGTCAAAGATTTAACAAAATGTTAATTCAATGAACCGTTTATTAAATACGTAATTATGCAAATACATTAAATATTTAATTTCTCGTTATTTGCATAAATTTGTACACTGCTGCGTTTAATTTACATTAATTCAAAACATATCGAATTCTAAAAATATGTCCGATTTAAAGGTTTTGCATAAATAAAACAAATGCTATGTTTATTTGTTAATTTGTGAACAAATTTATATAGAAGTTTCCCTTTAGCGATATTCAAAAGCGTGGTTCGCAAATACACAAGTAGGGTTTATTGGTTGAGCTATGTTTAGGGGGCACTGTGGCTTTGTATTTGAATAGTTTATGGAAGCTTTTACAATAAATACATCACACATCGTTGATGTTTAAACAAGTGTGCTTAATCAAAATTTTGATTGTAAACAGTTTTGAAATTATTGTTGTGGACAAAGAAATAGTTTCAACACTGCTGTGTGATATTCTACTAACTGGGTAACTTTAATAAGCTCTAGGACCACTCTTATAACTTCAAAGTAACCACTGTTCAGCTGAAAATCCGAGTTCGAATCTCAATTTCGCCAGTTTATTGGGTCTGTGCACAAAGAAACTGAATAAATAACTTCTTGGTCTTATTTATTAATTGTAGCGTCTTGCAGAATTTCGCCTGCCGGATCTTTCGGTTTCGGGTGGCTCCCCGATTTAAAATTGTGCTTTTTTTCAAAATTTCAATATTCTAATTAATTTTGTTTTAGGTACGAAAAACTAAAATTCTAGATGTACGATAATTTTTTTTGAACTTTTAGCCATTCGAACAGCTGAAAAGATACCAAGCTAAATTATGGCTGAAAACATAATATACTACAAGAACAAGCTGATAGCTCCCGTAGTTCCAGATTGTTATCAACATGTGGCAGAACAAACATGCAAGAAAGTTGACCTGATTTTCAGTTACATTCATCTAATTTCAAAACTTACATTTGACAAGAGTTATGGGGTACGAAACGCGGATTATAGTATAATAATTATATTATAAGAACTTAGTTTAACGTCTAGGAACATTATGCATAATACTTTTTAGAAAAGAGACATATTCTCATACTCGAGCTCTCGTGGTTACTACTTTAGCTATATTATTTATATTACACAAATAGCAGTTTTAATGTTGTTTTTACAAATTAACTCTTAATTTGTTCATAAAACCCTTCGGTTTCGGAGTTGAAATGGTCCGAAAAGAAGACACTTGCAAAAGGAATGCGCATATAAAAAATCGCCACTTCAATTTCAAAAATCTGTTTAATGTTATTTACAATGCAATTAGCCGTTATTTAGTGCTTTAGAAACGGTAGGCAGGAAATCAACACTTTAGGTTTGAAAAATCCGGGTAAAATTAGTAATTTTAGTTTCTCAAGTGGGTTTTCATCTAGGTATAACTCGCTTAGTTAAATATTTAGAGAAAATTATCACAAGACGAAAATTAAAGAGCACAAAATTCTCTACAAAATGGATTTTTCAGTTGATATGTAAGAAAATTTTATTCGAAATACGAATTATTCAAACATTGTTTTTCAATTTTTCAAATTAAAACGCATTTCGGCTTTCTGAAAATAATTTTTATTTCAGGAATAGTATGACGACGTAGGGAAATTCTAAAAACATCATTTCGAAGAGAATTTTGTGTTCTTCAATTTTTATCTGAAGAAAATTTTCCGGAAAGTTAAAATTAAGCGAGTTCTAGGGCAAAACCTATTTTAGCTGGATTTTAAATCTTCAATTAGAGAAGATGCCGACTAAGGATTTTAAAGAAATTTTAGGGAGTTCTTTTAGGACACTTGAACCATATTTTCGGCTTCCTGACCTGGATTATTAGCAGGAAAATTTTGGAAAACTTAACTTGTAGACAATTGCATGATCTCCAATTTTCGTCTAGGGATAATTGGGTTAGGGCACGTTATATGGGACCCGAAGATGCGATATTTTGCGTTAAAACCTTAATGGATTTAGTTAGACAACTTTAAAATTAAGCAAATAAACTAAGGATGAATTTGATAAGCCCTGTAATTTGGCAATAATTGATTTTGAAAATCGTTATTTTTCGAGAGCTCAACCATTCAGAAGGTCGCGTTTGATTTGGGGCGGAGCTAGCGCCTCATTCTGTTGACAGTTCATGCAATTTCAACTATTCTTAACACTTAGACGCATTTCACCTCAGAACTTCATCATTCATTTCAAGTGTATTACATTAAATTTAAAATTAAATAAATTTTTTTAAAGTTTACCCGAAAAATCTAGATCCGTTTTATTACAGATCTGTCGTGCTAAGGGATATTTTTTTCCAAGTTTAACGTAAAAACTTAGGACACAAAAATAGTAATAGGAAATTATTCCACTATTTATTACAAAGTCGGGGTAAAAGCGTGGCCTATAAGTTGACAGCCAATGGGAGCCTTTGTTTCACTATAAACTTTAAGGGCTGTTTTGATGGTTCAACATGAATTTTCCAAAAAAATTTTTTATTTAATTCTACTATATAAACTTTCAGCTTTTCAAATATCAAATATTTTTAAAATCGTGGTCCCATTTCCCGTGCTACCGCCGATAATTTTCCCTAAAAATGACGATAGACGAAAAATCAAGTTGGAGGAATTATAATTACCCATTGCGGAAGAAGCTTCCAGGGGATTCCAGGAAATTTTTGAGGGATTTAGTTGGACACTCAAATGCACATAGAATCTACCAAATTTCAGCGTTGTTCAAGCAATTTTTGCAAGTTTAACCAATGATTCGGCTCCCTTTCCTGAACTGTCATTAATGTCATATATATATATTATAGTGTTCTCCACAACCCCTAAAATCTCACGAAAAAAAAATTTACATCTTCTTTTGGAACTCGATCTGTGTTTTATTTATCTATTTGCATTCGTTGTATCTATTTTATTATTTGTTGTATCAATTTTTTTATTGATTGTGTCTATTATTTTTACAATTGTTTTGTTTGCGCTCTCTTGTATTGTTTTTGTTAATAATTTCAACATTTCTTGTAATTCAATTTCAGGATTTATCGTACTATGAAAAACATTAGCAGCATAAAAGGAATTTTCTTCTTCCAATACATCCACATTCATTTTTTCCGTTTTTTTTTCGGGAAACCCATAAAGGTTCATCTTTATCACCCATATTAACAATAAAACTTCAATCTCAGGGCCAAAGTAAGTCCAATCTGCAACGAAATTGTTATATTTTCCTTATCGTGGTTATAAAAAATAGCCACACGTTGGGCAAGCAATTTAAAGATGTCGTGTTTATGAAAAATATAGCCCCACATTGGGCGCCAATTTAAAGATGTGGTGTTCTCCACAACCCCTAAAATCTCACGAAGAAAACTTAAACACTTCTACTTTTTTTTTAATTTCAATTTTATTTTCCACTTCGACAAAATACTAAAATTCAACTCGCTATCCGCTTCGCGCGTGCCCGACTGTCTAACACCACATTTTTCCTCTTATCTTCTTGAACACTCGTGTGGCCGCAAATTCAAATGTTTATTGCATAAATTAAAATTATTCAAATCATTCAATCATAAAATACAAACAAACGGGGAAAATATCAGTTCAATATATAGATAAAACATAATTTTCTAGCTGATTCGGCCTATAGGCCGCACCCGAAGTATTTTAGGTTGGAAACTTGAATCTAAACCGATTTGAGCTGAAATGAAAGGTACGTTACACCAATCTATGGATATTTAGAAGATTATGTGGTCTCCCCTGCCTGTTTCCAACCTTCTACTGTATGGTTACCGTGGTTGTAACTTCTTTAGGTCACTAACAAAACATTAACCGTTCAAAAATCAGTTGCACAGATTTTGGATTTTACATTCTCTAAGGCCGTTATTATTTAAATTGTCATTCCTTTATATTAACGCGGACTCATTGAATCCCACCCGTGGTAGGAAATCAAAACTAACATTCTAATCCCTGAAATAAATTTCTGTATAAATGAGAAACGTCTTCTTTTCAATATCTTGTGATTTTGTTTGTTTCAGGTTTTTAAAACTTAGGTATTGTAATAATTTTTATTTATAATAAAATTTTGAAATAAAGGCGATTGCCACGGCAAATAAACAAGCTTAGGTGCGGCCTAAGGCCGGAATCTCACTGAACCATCTACTACAACTAAATAAAATTTTAATCAATGGAACTCGCTGATTTATACATCGATGGGTCTTTGAACTCAGTTTGAACCAATTAAATTAGTTAAAATTTCATTTAGTAGTAGATGGCACAGTAAGACTGCGGCCTAATGGTGTTAGGTTAGTATCTATGAAATGATTCAAAAATACGTGCCTTATGAACAGATAAATAAAGAGATGTACAGCGCTGAACTGATACTATTGAAATTAAATTAGTAAAATTAAAGCGTTTAGCCGCGATGATACATCTGATGAAATACATACAATTTCAGCATATCGAATACGTCACAAAAAAACATAAAACGACAGATGCCGCCTAAAGTACCGAACCAATAGGGAAATAACAGCCAAGATATGAATTCAAAGTATCCTTATTGGATGGCGCATTTGACGTTTCGGCAGAGATAGAGATTTGATCAGTTTATTTACATCTATTTCGTACCAATACGGATCTGAAGAGATGAATGCCATTTAAATTTGTCTAACGTCGAAACGCGTCATCCATTAAGGACATCTTAAATTCATATCTCGGCTGCTACTTCCGATTGAATTTTATACATTTGATCAATTTCAATCGTTTTAATGTCAATTTTAAATTTAATAAATTAATTAAATAAAATAAAATAATATTTGGATTTAATCCCGATTTAATCCACTAGGAATTATGCGAAAGAAGATTGTCAAATTCATTTTGGTTGTTAGATGCGTTAAGTGTGAATGCAGACTCCATGAAAAGTAAACCGTAATCCGCCTTGTAAACATTTTCTCTAAATGAAATATTATAGTACTTTCCGTGATTCGGAACCCACTTCAAACTGTTGGTCCCCTATGTATGTGATAAGACTTCGCACGGACACCACAGACATAGGTGAGACATGCAGGACTAAGTCTTAAAATTCCGAGAAAGAGGAGGAACAATATCGAAAAATTGAATTAAAAAAGGAGAAACTTTTTTTTTTGGAAACAAATGCCATTAGTAGGAGTTATTTTTCTTAAGGTAACAACTGAAATTTTAATCCTCCAAGAGTCTTTAGATGATGTAATATTTTTGCTATTTTAAAATTTTTATTATTTGCAACTTTAGCTGTTATTTAAATCATTTTGATTTTTGGCTCTTTATAATTTATTTTACTTGAATATTACATTTTATTTTCATTCATTAGCATTTCTTTTTTCTATAACAAAATGAAGAATTTATTCTAACTTGTAATTTTTTATTTCAATTATTATTTGTTTTTTGCTTAAGCTTACCTGATGCTGGTGCAATGATACCGAAACATTGATTTCGTAAGCTATTGTTTTTACAAAGTTTTCATTTCATAATAGTTAAAATTTAATTAGTATTTAACATTAAAACTTATTCTATTTCGTAATAAAATATATTATAATTCTAGCATCTGAAGGTTTTGAGGAAAACGGGCCGAGCATGGTCAGATAACCATTACATATCTCACAATTAATCGGTAAGCACTATTTTAACTGTCACATTCATCTCTTCAGATCCGCACTGGTAAATGAATATACAAATCAACATCCAACCTCAAATATCATCAACTTTCGACATAACCTCAATCATATTTATATTTCTTTAAATGTTTTAACCTGCGGCCTTATCCGATTGTACCTCTTTTATTTGTTGTCTGTTTTATATGGCATGGCAGATAAGACAAAAAATTGTTGAAATTACGTAGGCTGAAAAACCAATTTTTACTGTAGTTCCCGAAGGAATCGTCCTTATTGCTCTCATAATTACTGTCTTTAATTTAACTAAGATGCGGCGGATAAGAAATAAAATTGTTGAAATTATGTAGACTGAAAAACTAATTTTTACTGCATTTCCCAAAGGAATTGTCCTTATTTCTCTCATAATTATTGCCTCTACTTCAAGACCCCCCCCCCCCCTAATTTTCATAGCCATTACACCTATACAATATAGGGCACACAAAGGAGTTCAGAATACTCCCAACTATGGAGCATTAAATGACCTACCTTAAAATCAACAATTTCGTTTTATTATCTGATCAAGTTCGCAATAAAAGAATTCGAAACCTAACCACATGAGCATTTATTTTCATCTTCCTAATGATGCAAAAATCGCCTACGGCTCTTTATATAAAATTTTGTCATGGAAGTTTTTTTTTATCAGCAAATTGTTTATTTTACCGCTATTTGCAAATGGTCGTTGCAAATTTTTGTGCACGTAACTGAGGATTTAGGATCAATCCGTCGTCGTAACGGACTGAATTATTTATAAAGTGGAAAGCGAAGGTAAATCCAAGGTGCGCAAACACATTTCGTTTAATGTGTAGATTAACCCCATTTTTAAATCTATGTCAAGTTCCTTGAATTCAAGATTCGAGATGAAATCTTAGCGTTGAAACAAAAAGTTGGTTATGTATTTGTATTTTCAAAGCTGTGTGCTAAATAAATTCCAAAAAATACAAAATCCTGTAGGACTTCCGAAATTATGCCGGCATCACATGGCGCACCCTAATAAATCGTTCTGATATTCCAATTTTTACACTTCGAGTGCCTCGATTAAGATTTCAAGAACACATCGCAAAAATTCGGTCGTTATTTCAGTTTCTACCATTTTAATAATTAATACTAATTGAATGAATATGATTGACCCGACTATTATCAACATGAACAATAATTAATAATTACAAATTTAGTTGCAGTATATAGTTTAATTTGTATATTTTAATATGGCAATTTAAAATTGAAGAAATGTCGAAGCAATATAATTTATTATTAAAAATCCGTAATCCCAAATAAATTTTTGTAACTTGGCAATCCTGCAATCTATCTCATGAAAATATGCCATCTATGAATTTTAAATGTCAATTCGTGAAAATCTTTTGTTTTGAAAGTATTTAAATTAATATTATCAAAATTTATTTTAAATAATAAATTATTCACCAAGTGAATACGGGGGTAGCAATTTTTTAATTTGAAATGGTTAAATCGGACCGATTTAAGGGGTTAACTTCTAATTAATCGAACAAGCGTTCCTGATGAAAAAAATTGCACGGGTAGTTTTTCGTTGAAAATTTCGTTGCCAACATGATGCATATGATAAAATCTGTCTTAATATATTTTAAGACCCAAAAACAACAAAAACTAAGTCGACTACAAGGAAACGATTTTTTTTGTTTACGTAGCTACGAAAAACAAAAAAAAAAGGTTTAAAAATCGGTTGCATCTTGTAAAGTATTTTTTAAGGCTTTAAGAAGATGTGTGATTTTTTCCGGAGTTTTAATTGCGCTATAAATGGTCGAAAAAAATTGACAACAAAACATCGCAAAAATGTCGAAATCGAGAGTTTTCTGAACCCGGATATCGGACTTAGACGGCGTGTACAAGCTAAACGACTGATTTGACGGTAAAAGTTGTTCACATTATTTTTGTAGATAATTTTATACTCTACAGAAAAGTTAGATCATATCGTTACCCTATTTTGCTTAGTTTTCGGGATATATGAGAAAAACCATTTATAAGTGTCATATTTAAAACAAAAGGAAATAGGAAACACGTAAAACCGTTCCCGATAGAACGAAAAACAATTCCAATCAAATTACAAACTTGATTATATCGATATCAGCAACAACAAATAAGACAGTGAGAATAAGTAATAAATAACCTAAAATTCACAACGCTAATAAAAAAATTATTTGCATACGCACTAATTTCTAATATTTTGGGGTCTACGCAAGATTTTGAAGAAAACTGTGATTTCCCCTCCCCACTCGGTACTCTCCGGAAAAGTTTTTCTCGCTAATTTAGATGTTTAAAAATAGGTATTAAATAATTTCCGATCTGAACTAATGCACCTGGAACAAAAAATCCCAGAATTCGCTACAGCGGTATCAGAAGTGGGATGTATCTAAAAGGTGTGTTAATGGAGAGAAGCCTTCTGCCGATTATTTGTTACGTGATGACATATGAGAGTCAAAATCTAATTACTTCAGGTCGATTTATTCCGATTACATACTGTAGGTGTTGATAACTTTCCAGTAAATTACAGATGACACATCAGAAAATATAAATCGTAAAGCTAAAAGTAACTCCAAATGTTATGAAATTGATCGAATTCAAAAAAAAAGGATGCTACCTATTTTTCAACCCTCGAGTAGGCAGTTTGCCCAAATTAAACGAAATCTGTTCAAGTTCTCATTGAACTTGACATGAAAACTGCCTCAAGATTATTCGAAAATTAGACCGACTCCGCAGGATGAAAGAGTCCTTAATCCCCTATTTTCGCGCTTGGTTCAGTGATCCAGTTCCTAATCAAGTAAAAATCTTGTGATTGAGTGCATTGATTGTTATTTAATTGATAGTAAAAACGTCAATCACAACAACGATAACAGGACCCTAATACGTCTTTGGTAAAACCGGTACGATTACACAGACGGAGGGTGCCTTTTTTGGCATTGCAATCTGGTAAAATTAGATATTAATGGTTTGTGGGTCGATCAAATTAAATTTTTAATTTAAAATTATATAATATTTAAATAAGTCGCGAAAATATAAGGGAAGAAAAATTAGTTTGATTTCAACACGTCGGGGTTTTCGCACAATACGCGGACTCACTTGAGCATCGCCTAACTACCCCACAAAAACAAACAACAGCAGTTCACCGAGTCTAAATAATCATATCCGAGCTAGAAAATTACCCGTTATCTCTAAGTAACAGAGGAAATAAATTGTAAGATAAAGGCAAAAAGAAGCAAAGTTGAAAAGTCCAAAAAAATTTTCATTAAGTTTTCACAAACAACCGCACCTGTCACATTCAAATGTTCCAATTTGAAGTTTAAAAACAAACCACCCTCTAAAGCACTTTATGCCCTTAAATCCGGGATTATTCGAAAAACAAATTTTATGTGCATGTATGGAACATTAAAAGTCCATTATTGGCAGAGCTAGTTTTTCACAGCGAACAATAATATAAAATGCAAATTTTTATTTTTTTTCTTTTAAATAAAAAAAAATTGCGTCTACATGTTATAAGTCGTATTGATAACAGCTCATGTGGTTTTTTAAAGTGGGGTGTGTAAATGTCGATTTTTATATGCCACACCATCTGCGAAAAAATTGAGTTTGAAAAAAATGAAATCATTAAAGCTTTTGGGATGAGCGAAAAATAATGCGAGTTGGAACAATTAAAAATTAATTAGCAGAACGGAAGGAAGGAAATGGAGAATGTCAATATTGCACCCTAAAATAAAATTGCTCGTTTTTCGGTAATGTCCATTGACGCTAATGTCCAGTTTAGTTGTGTCTAGTTTTACCATCCAACAAGAGGAAATGCGAGTCCGGTGATAAATTTCCGATAGAGAATGGCCAAGGGTAGCAGATAAAAACATTTTTCTCCACCCATACGTTTGTGTGCTTACTTGTTGATTACTTCATGTTTCAGCGCAAATCGACTCAATAATTCAGTATACTACCTACCCTTAATTTTTGGAAAAGCATTTTCCGAATCGTAAAAAACAAAAAAAATGCGACCATTTGAGAAGCAAATTGGTAGTTAAAATGAAATAAAAATCCTAGTAATGCGATCACCGTAACCGCAACGGAATTGAAAATTGAGTGAAAGTACTACCCTTCCGGTTAAGGGGAAACCATGTAAACTTGGAGTTTAAAAAATTTCCCCCCTAACCTTTAATCCATTTTGTTAAAACCGCTCACCGTTTTCAGTTACATTCAACAATGCCCACTTATCCATTTTCGTCACTGCCGTAGTCCTCTAATCAGATTTACAGGACAACACAATCAGCAACTCAGTTTTGTAAAGATCATCAATAAAAAAGCTTTTGTTGTAGCTTCACTTAAAGCTCACAAAATAGCGTTAAAACACAAAAACTAAATTTTTTAATTAACCCGCGTTAAATCGCAAAAATTTCCAAGTTTATCCGACGTACAAAAAGTTTTGTCAAGAAATTATGTAAGCATCGCATAAACGTCGAGTTGAATAATTCCGAGCACGCCCGGAATCAACAGTTCAAAGATACTCCGGACCCGGAAGGTCGACTTACAACCCGCGCGAGAGCTTTCGTACTGGCGCAGCTTTCAGATGCACTGGTCCAGCGCCCTCTAGTAGGCACGCGCCCTGGACCACCCCCACTTTACTTTATATGATTTTGTTACATCAAAACATAAATGAATTTTATTAACCATCATAAAAGGTAACATTTTTTTTCAAAACCCAAAATCGATTTTATTAAAAAACATAAGAACGAAAATTCTTCCGTTAACTGTTTTTATAGTACCGCAAAGTTTTTCCGTTGGGGTTTAATGATTTATTGACAATATGTGATTAAAATGTGCGTAAGGGGAAGGTGCACAAATTTAATCAAACTTCAGCGTTCTGCGTTGCTTTCAAATCGTAAACCAAAGCTATAAATTAAAAACCGGTTAATTGTGCTTTCAAAAACATGTCGTTTACTTAAGACAATTTTTTTCTCGTTAATAATATCAACTATTCTTGATTGGTTAAATAAATCAATTAAAGTGGAAATTTTTTAAACCGGTTAGTCGTTTAATTAAAATTTCACTGGAACGAATGCTTTGAACATCACGAATAAATCGATTAAAAAGCTTTCAGATAAAACTTTGTGGCCTGCTGCATTCGCCGGTCGAAAACAGAGCGAGTATGCAAATTTAAGCGACAACTTCGAGAAATAAGGTCGCTTTACAAATTTCGTGGTTCGTATGGATAAAATATTTAATTGGTTTACGATTAATTATTGAACATTTGTTATTGAGCAAAAAGTTGAGACACCCTAAACTAACCAAACAAATCATTAATAATTCAAAATTTTAAACAAATCCCTCGATCGTTTATAATTCAAGCTGTTCCGAAAGCGTTAATTTGCAAGAATTGGAAACGAATAATGCAAAAACTTGTAAGACAATGAAATGTGATTCTATGGACAGGTTTTACACTTCACGATTAATTATTCGAGAGTGTTGGAATTTTTATAAAAATGTTCAACTTGCTTTAAAGTGCGAACAACAGAGAAATGAATATTTTTGTGTCTTACTTGTGAAAAGGTTTACTTTTTTTTTGGGTAAATGGATGTCAATTGTTTGAGCTTAGTTTTAGCACTAATGAGTTCTATTTTCTATTTCCATAGTTAGAATCTTAATTGGTTGGAAAATATTCACTCAAGATGTAATAAATAATCAACACTTTTTTCGAACCCATTGTGTTCTCATCAGTACCAGTTCGAAATGAACAAAACAAAAGAATCATTAATTAGTAATTGATACCAATACTAATAAAAATGCCTTCAATGTTCACCATTAGAATTTTTCTTAATGCTAAAAAGCTAATAAATACGTGACTATTTATGTTTATGCAAAACTAGACAATACATCATTAGACCTAATCTAATCAAGCTCTGGCGCTATAAAAAAATTATTTCTACAAAATAATGTGGATATAAATTCGATGAATTATTCATGCTATTGCAAATTTCTCCTGTTTAAGCCATTATTATAAATAGTTAGTTTATGTTAATATTTTTGCATTGTAGCAATAATCGACGGTTCTTAATCAATAATCGCAAGCACTTGGAAGTCAAAGGGCGGCTAGCCTTTATTTCAAGCGTCGAGAGCGTGGAAATTCGTGTATTCTTTCATTCCGGTGGTTGTCTTTCAGCTTCAGCCGTATTAATAAGGAACTTAACCAGTGGCAGCTCGTGCATAATTTCAATGACAGGGCACGCAAAAATAATAAATTAGCCGTATGTTTATTTATTTATTTTTTACTTTCAACGCAATTTAATTCGAAGGAAGGTTTAATCGATAACCTACGTATTATTTGTAAACACGATCATTTAACGCATCCAGTGCTTCAAATACTGATCATAGATAATCAAAATGTTTCAAGAAATTCAGGCATATACAGTAGCGTTCATAATATATTGGCATAATAGTTTTTTTACAATAACTTTTTCAAATTCCAACTTTTGTCTTTGATATTTTCAAAATTTATTGTTTATGTAGTTGGGAATTAAAAAGTATAACTACATCTCTTTAAATAACCACATACGTCTTTAAAAATTTTATTTAAAAAAAGTCTAAATATTTCCTTAAAACATGTACATTTAAAAATCGCGTAAAACAAAAAATACGGTAGTGTAATTGAATAATCAAGTTCAGAAGTATTTAGTACTTTGTTGCGAATCCTTTTGCAGCAATAACGGCCCTGCACCGTGATTGCATAGAGTCAACCAGCTTCACTAAACGCTCTAATGGAATTTTTGCCCATTCCGCCTGTAAAGCTTCCCATAACTGATTTGTATTTCGGTATGTTGCACTTCTAATGCGTCGTTCGAGCTCCTCCCACAAATGTTCTATCGGACTTAGATCTGGAGACTGACTAGGCCACTCAAACAGGCGAATTTTGGCCTTATTCATGTATTCCTTTACATGTTTAGATGTGTGCTTTGGATCATTATCTTGCTGAAATGTCCATCCGCGTGGCATTTTACTCTTAGCATGTGGTAGCATATTATTCTTCAATATGTCGGCATACACGAATCGATCCAAGATGCCATCAATTTTGTGTAACGGTCAACACCACCACGGGAAAAACAGCCCCACACCATAACATTTCCACCACCGTGCTTTATAGTAGGAACTTGATACTTAATGTCATATTTTTTACCTTTCGGACGTCGCGTCGATATACCTTATACCATCCGAGGAAAACAAATTAAATTTACTTTCGTCGCTCCAAAGAATTTTAGACCATTCTTTTATATCCCAGTGTAAATGGTCTTTTGAAAATTTTAATCGGGCCATCCGATTCTTCTTTGATATTAATGGTTTTTTCGAAGGACGTCTACCAAATAGTCCACCAGTATATAGTCGACGTTTTACCGTCGAAACGCTTATTTTATCTTCGCGGTATTCGTTAAAATCACGAACGATTTCAACAGCTGTGAGGCGAGGATTTTTGTTTGCTTTTCACGGACAATCATTTTATCGTCCCTCTTTGTCGTTTTTCTTGGTCGTCCTCTTTTTCGTCGCGAGTCCGCGGTTCCATATTTTGTTCTTTTCTTATTCCAAAAACTTATTGTTTGATGTGGTACCCCAAATTGCCTTTTGGCTGATGTCATTGTGTTTCCATCATCCAACCACTTTAAAACTGATTTTTTTAAATCTTCCGAATAATTTTTTTTACTTGACATGATACTGTATGTCTTTCAAACTATTGTAACAAATTAATTATAAAAAATATCTAAATTATATTACTTTAATTTGCAATTAATTATGTTCGAAAGATTTTGCCAATAAATTTTGAAAGATGAGTAAAATTAAATTCTCTTAGGTATATAATATTCGCGTTATTACCAATTTGAAAATTTTTTTCAGATAATCTTTATAAACCTACCTACTTATAGCAAATATAAGTTTTTATTTTTATTCATTTTCGGCAGAAAACTGTTTTGCCAATATACTATGAACGCTACTGTATGCAGTAGCGGCTCGTGAGTTGTTTCAAAGTAGGGTATATGTAAACTGCCCTCATCCGCCAGGTAGATTTCCAAAAAGCATGTAAATTGCCCTCCGAGCCAAAAGGTGAACAGTTACGCTCACCTGTAAACTGCCCTCCAAGGTTAAAATAGAGGATAGTTTACATGCAGGATCAAACCAAGAAATTGTAATTACCGTTGACAACTCAGGACCGTACGCAGGATTTCTTTGCAGACGGTGTTTCTGTTGAGCTATCCAGATTCCTAACATTTCTAGTGCTTCTAACTTTTAACGTTCAACTTGCGAAAAGAAAATCGTTTCCTAACACTAACCTAAGCTCGACCCGGCTGATACACCTCGGAGCGGCCGATTTACCCCCCCCCCCCAATAGTTTTTCGCGAATGACTCCGCGACCTTTGAGACTCAAACGAAAATAATGGAACCTCATTCAGACTCAAACGATGCTCTAATGTTTAACACCAAATTCAGCAAGTACTTGATACTGGGAGGCATCATTTACAACCCTCCCCCACTCAATAATTTTTTGTGAATAACTTCGCGACCTTGAGACTAAAAGGAAAATAATGAAAGCTCATTCAGGCCTTAAACGATGATCTAATGTTTTTCCAAAAAATTCGAAACTGGGGGGGGGGGGGGGCACTGACATGCAGGATCAAACCAAGAAATTGTAATTACCGTTGAAAACTCAGGACTGAACGTAGAATTTCTTTGCGGACGGTGTTTTTGTTGAGCCATCCAGATTCATGACATTTCCGGTGCTTCTAACTTTTAACGTTCAACTTGCGAAAAAAAATCGTTTCCTAACGCTAACCTAAGCTCGACCCGGCTGATGGACCTCTGAGCGGACGATTTACCTTTTCGAGCAGCAGGTAGTTTAATTTAAGTTATAATGTCCCTATAATGTAACACACGTAAAGTGAACGATGAAGTTCTGAGGTGAAATTAGCAATTTTCACTCGGTCACTACACCCTACAATCGCCCGTCTAAACCGGCCCTGTCTATTAAATTCTAATTGTTATAATCTTCTACTTACGTATAAGTAGGGATTATACAGTCTGAGGGCAGTTTACATGCCGACTTAAAAACCAAAATTGAAGAAAATAAAAAAAGATTATTTTGAAGGGCAGTTTACATTACCCCGTTTTGTTCAGGGTGGGTTATCATCTATACAAAATTTCTAAACACGTTTTAGTTGGGACACCGACCGTAAGCGATCATTTGGCGTTGTAGTAGTTAGTTTGAATGTTTGGAAATAAATTTTTTTTCTAAGTTGGTTAGCCTTTTAACCTCAAAAAATGCCAAAACCGACAAGATGGTTAATTTTTGTGTAATTTATTTTTGTGAAATGCAAGTTTTTAAGGTGGTTGGATTTTATTTTTGTGGAACTTTTATATGCAATAATAATAGAATTGTGTAGTAGAACTGGTCGAAGGAGAAGATATTGACTGCAAATTGTAAATACAATAATTTTTAGAAGTAATAATGGTTTATTATAATTTTTCTATTTTAAATTGTAAAGAATTACAAAATACCCATACGGCTGATTTTCTGCTTTTTGTCGATCAACTATTTGACACTGTCGACAGTACAAGTAAAGAAATTAAAAACGGAAAATGCATAAGGTTTTATATATTATGTACAAGAGGTTCATGCTTAGAATTTTGGAAAACCGCTATCACTGTGTTGGTGAGCATCAAATTCTGTAATCATAAAACCAATAAAGAATTTGTGCCTCTCAACAATAAATAATTGGATTTTTACTCTGCAAGGTCTTAAATATATTTGGACAAAACTTAATGCGAATAATTTTAATTTTCTCTGCCTTACGAATTTTAATCAGGATCCGGCCGACAACTTTTTTGGTAGCATCCGTAGTCGTGGAATAAGAAATATTAATCAAACGTGTTAATATAAACTATGGCCCATAACCGATTTTTAAAATATATCTAAAACAAAGTCACATTAAATTCGAAGTAGGAAAAATTAGTGAAATTTGCGTTTTATTGTATTAAAATATGTAAATAAAAGATTTAATTGTTAATTTTATGATTGTTTTAATTATTTTGCGATTTATTATTATTTTGTGCATTAAATTTGATATTATAATGCATTATTAGGTACTTTTTAAATTTTTGTTGACAGAAAAAACTTCAATTTTAATGCTTAATATCAAATTTAATGTGCAAATAAACTTTCCGAGAGAAATTACAAAAATTTGGATTACATCCCTCTTTTACTCCCGCATTTTGCTTACCCCCTCTGTTACTCCCGCATTTGACTTACCCCCTTATGTTAATCTCGCTTTTATGTTGCGAGTAGATAAGAGCCACTTTACTCCACAAATTACTTTTGCTCCCACATTTTGTTTACCCCCTCTTATTCTCTCGCATTATCTAGCGGCGCGAAGAGCTCACGCCGCGATCAGTTCCGATCTTGCATCCGAGCTAACCGCACGTCAATTTTTGCGTTCTTTAATTTTCACGAATTAAGTTCAAAAAGTAATTTTCATTACTGTTGTCTAAACGATAATTTAATATAGAAGTGAAAGTGTTACATCAAGCTCCAATTCTATTTAAATTTCGTCGACAAAGCGTTTAAACACGCTTTTAAGTGTTCCTCCCAGTTTCCCGGCAAAAAGATCCCGCCATTTGCTAAGTGACGTAGTTTGCTACGTCACAATTAGCAAACGGTTGCGCGCTCTGTTGCCCCCTACCCCCTTCAAGACATCAGGCGACGTATTCTGTAGTATACGCAACAAAGGTTAGTGAACTGAACTTGACCTAGATTTCTTACAGATTATATTTTATCGCAACCTAACAAAAATTTTGTCAACCAACAAATTCCTTTTCCTTTTAAATTTTTCAAGTTCATTTAGATTTAAATAAAGGTTGATTCACAACACTAAATTTAATTTTCAGACTTAAAAATTAAACTTGCACACATTAAAATCAGCTGCTTCACAGACATAAATTAATTCAAATTTAATTTTATCAATTTAGATTTCGCAACATAATTTAATTTTAAAAATTTTTATTTTTATTACTTGAATTATTTGTAAAATGACGAATGTTACCGACATGTCCCAAGACAACACTTTCCTCCGTGAACTTGTTGACCATTTGAAAGCCGAAAACCGCGATTTGAAAGCCCGATTCAATGATCAATCCAAAAAACTCGATGACCAATCCAAACAAATCAAAGATCTCACTGACAAAGTCGCCTCACTCGTTCTCGCCCTCCAACCACCCAAGGTCGTACAACCACCTTCGGTCGTAAGACCACCCCCGGTTGCCCAACCTCGCCCGACTGCCCCTTCAGGGAAAAAGAAGGACAAGACCGCCTTCCCCCCTCTTCCGACCACCCCTGCTGTCAAAAAAGCAGAAGCTAAACCCAAAGAGCCAAAAAAGCCCGCCCTACTCAAACCCCTGATGGCAACGGCCATCCCGAAACCCCGGCTATCGACTCCAGCAGTCAAGCCTGCGATCATCCCCCGAACATCCCCCCGCATTTCTAAAATTCCATCATCGACTCCCGAAGCCCAAGCTTCCACCTCCACCGGTGGAGATAATTTCGTCTTTCCAAAAGACAAAAACACCCTAAAACGGGCCCGCTCCAACTTAAGTAGCGACAGCCAAACCTCTGAACCCGCTACCAAGAACAGGTTCGCCTGTTTGGACGTAGAGGAACCCCCGACCGACACCCAAACCGAGCGCGACGATGACGGTATGGAAGTCACCGACTCCCAACCCGACACCCAGGGTGCTTCACACCCAGACCGCACCACATACTCCTCCTCCAGCCGAATCCCCCCAATTGTCCTCCGTACAAAGGACAACTGGCCGGCCATCAATAAAATGATTCGTGACCGAAAAATTGCCACCACTAAAATCCGCACGCTCGTGGACGGCATCTCAATTCAGCCGGCCACCGAGACCGATTACCGGGCCCTCAGCCGCTTACTTGAGGAAAAATCCCTCCCCTCACACTCTTTCTCTCTCCCTCAGGACAAACCACTAAAAGTGGTCATTCGAGGGCTCCCAATCACTATCACTGCTGCAGAAGTTAAAGAAGACCTTGTAGAACAGGGCTTTGAAATTCAGTCAGTTTTTCAGATGCGCCAAGGTCGCGACAAAAAACCTATGCCATTATACCTTGTCCATCTAACCCACAACTCAGATGGCAAGAGAATTTTTGACATGACATCGGTCCTGTCCATAAATACCCGCACCGAAACCCCCCACAAACGTACAGAGGTCGGTCAATGCCACCGTTGCCAACGGTTCGGGCACGCCCAAACCCTCTGCCGCGCCCCACCCAAATGCGTTAAATGCGCAGGGGATCACCTCACTCCGGCTTGTCAAAAAATCCGTGAAGACCCAGCCACCTGCGCTAACTGCACAGGAAACCACCCCGCAAACTACAAAGGTTGCGTTTCGTTCCCTAAGCCCAAGAGGCGAGAACTTTCAGCCCGCGAAGCAGCTTCCCGCTTCGCTGACCGCCCCACTTACAATTACCCCTCCTCCCAAGGCCCCAATCGACCTTCCTATCTGGGAGTCGCTAGTCGGCATGCCCCTCACAGGGAAGCAACTCACGCCACCCACACGCCCACCACCTCCTACGATGAGACTCCCTCCCGACAAACAAAAGCAATTTTTGAACAACTTCGTAATTTCAATGCCAATGCCGAACTCGTCCGCAATATTGAAATAATCATGAACGCCAAAGCCACTAATATCACACCCGTTAATGTCTAAACCCAGATTCCAACCCACCACTTTGCAGACGGCTTTTTGGAACGCCAACGGCCTTTCAGCCAAACGAAATGAACTTCTCGCGTTCGCGCACGATCACGACCTTGACGTAATCTTGGTCAACGAAACCCACTTCAGAGCTGGCCAACTGGCAAAACTCCCTTGCTATTCACTTTATAGGAATGACCGTGACGGACGCGGCGGCGGAACCGCAATTTACGTAAAATCATCCATCGAACACGTCGCAATACCGACCCCCGACCTAGAGTACCTTGAAGTCACCACGGTGAGCATCCACACCGCACATCACGGTTGGTTGCAAATCTCCTCCGTCTATAATCGCCCTCAGCAACGCATCCTCAAAGAGGACCTAGAAACCCTCCTCGAAGGCCCCGACGCGAAGATCATCGCCGGCGATTTCAATGCTAAACACTCCAACTGGTTGTGTAAACACACAAACCATGTAGGACGTGACCTTCTTTCACTAGCAAATGAGCTGGACTTCGCGATCATCGCTCCCACCTCCCCCACCCACTTTTCTAACGCAGGTACGCCGTCCATTCTGGACATAGCCATTTTCAAAGACGTACAACTCCAATACGACATCTCCACCAGCGAAGAACTAAACTCAGATCACTACCCGGTCATCCTGACACTTGGACCGCTGTTACCCCCAAAAGGCCCTCCCACGAGAACGACAACAGACTGGACCTCTTTCAAAGACACTCTGTCAAAAAACCTTGGACCAATCCCATTCTTTGAGTCCCCCACTGACCTAGACCAATTCATTGCCAATTTCCAAGACAACATCAAAAAATCCGTTGACGAAACTTCATTTGAAGTCAACACCACGGACGTCAGAGACAAACTCACTCCCTCCCTCAAAGATCTTATCAGAGCCAAAAACCGAGCGAGGAAACTCGCCCGGCGAACTCGCAACCCTGATGACCAAAGGTCATACAACCGGCTCAAAGAGCAAGTAGACGTTAAAGTCAAAGAATTTCATGACAATGAATGGTTAGACACCATTAACTCCCTATCATTTAAAGACATGTCCGCATGGCGCATGGCCGCCGCCCTCCAGGGGAAAAAGAAAGTCACCATCCCAATTCTCTCCCGCCCTGACGGCACTATTGCCCGGAGCGATCTTGAAAAGGCTGAAATCTTCGCCGACAGCCTCCAAGCTCAATGCTCCCCCAACACCACAAGATTAGACCAAGACCATATCAATTCGGTCGAAAATTATGTCACCACCACCCTAAACACCTCCGATGACACACATATCACCCCCGCCTCTCTTCCGGAGGTCACCATTGCCATTAAACGCCTCAAAAAGAGGAAAGCCCCAGGTCCCGATGGCATCACCAATACCGCCCTCAAAGAACTCCCCCAAAAAGCCAAAGTTGCCATCACCGGCATAATTAACGCATGTTTTCGACTCAACTACTACCCACAAATATGGAAAACCGCTGACGTAGTGGTAATCCCCAAACCCGGTCAAAATCTCAAACTTCCGAAAAGCTATAGACCAATCAGCCTGCTCCCTTCCATCGGAAAAGTAGTTGAAAAAGTCATTCTCACCCGTCTCCAAGAAGCCATGTTCGATAACAGTATTATTCAAAACGAACAATTCGGCTTCCGTGCTGGACACAGCACGACCCACCAAGCCCTCCGATTAGTTGAGCACGTCACGCAGGCACTCAACAAAAAAGAATTCACCGGCCTAGTGCTACTCGACGTATCGAAAGCTTTCGATAAGGTCTGGCACGAAGGCCTCCTGTTCAAAATGCTTCAATCCAAAATTCAAATTCCACTAGTCCGACTTATTGCCTCCTACCTTCACGACAGAAATCTCCAAGTCAAACTCATGAACACCAGATCCACAAAGCGCCCCATCACCTCCGGGGTCCCCCAGGGATCGATCCTTGCAGCTTCACTGTTTAACATCTTCATGAGCGACATTCCAACCCCCTTAGATCCCGCAACAAAAATTTCACTATATGCAGATGACACTGCAATATACACATCCTCAATCCACCCGGACATAGCCACAACCCGCCTCCAGGAGGCGATCACCGATCTCGGAAGGTGGTACGAAACTTGGCGCATCGAGGTTAACTCGAGCAAGAGTTCCGCGATCATGTTTCGAAATCGTTGCAAGCCTCACAACTCCAGTGTCTGGATGTTTGAGGAGCAAATCCCCTGGAAAACCAAGGTCAAGTACCTTGGCATTACCATGGACCGGCGCCTCAAATGGGACGCTCACATTTCCTCCGCAACCGGTAAAGCCAAATGCCTCTTCAATAGATTGTTCGTCCTCATGAACGCAAAAAGTACCATGTCCCCCGCTAACAAACTAAGATTATACAAAGCCATAATCCGCCCAACAATGATTTATGCCTCCCCTGTCTGGGGATATGCACGCCCCAGGGCCATAAATAAACTTCAAGTCATCCAAAACAAAAATCTCCGAGCTATTTTCAGCGCCCCCTATTACGTCACTAACAGGCGACTACATGCAGACGCCAAACTAGACCTCATTAACACTCTTAATCGTAAACATGCCACCAATCTCTACAACAAATCCAAATTCTCAGAAAACCCACTAGTAAATCAACTAGGTCAATACAACCCAGCCGACTTTTTCATACCCCGTCCCAAATCACTCCTGACCACGGACAACTCCTGACCATAACTCACCCCCACACAGACTAATGTATGTTCACAGGTTTAACTTACACAAATTCTCTTCGAAAGTGAATTTATTCACTAGATTTGTGTAATTTTTCGATCAATTTCCACAAGCTTCGATAAATCACCCCCCATAGTATCACTACAATCCCACTAGTCGCCAATTCTGACTAGTTCCAAGTAGAAGCCACTCACTTCGAGGTCATCAATAGAAATTATAATTTCTTTCTTCGAATTAGGGACTCTACTATATCGGCAAACGTAAAAAATTTCTTTTTCTTCACATATCTCATATTCACAGTCACAGCCCAGGTTTCTAACCAGTCAGTCCGCCAAGCGCCAATTCCCAGAGACCCACCGGTCTCTACAACTTCCAATGTCATTAATGTATTCTTTCAGATGAAGGAGAAGGCCGGCCATGCCGGGATGCTCCATCAAATACATATCAGGTAAAGGTAAAGGTACGCCGCGAATGTCTACATGAAGCTGAAGGCCTTCGGCCGCCTTTACCCATTACCCATCTAGTAATAATAATAAGAAATTGTAGGATGCTTTTTTCACCTGGTAAAAAATATGAGAAAGCATTAAGGCGATCTTCACCTACTGGGGCGCTATACTTGCGAGAATGCTGACATCGTTGGCCTCTGTAGAGATAGTTTCAAAGCTCAAGAACCCTAATCTGCCCGAAGAGAATCCCCAGAGAGCGAAATACACACACACATACATATACGAATTTGAGCCTTCGGCGTCGATTTTTAGGCTTCTTGAACATTGAAACTATCTCTACCCATAGCCACTACACTTCCTCTTGCATTCCAACCCTTACTACAATGGTTTGAAGAATTCTATTTAGGACGACCAAATCTCAGAGGTAATGAAAAAAATTGCCCCATTTTTCCTCCTAAAACGTGATCTGAGCATGGGAGTTATTTCGTTTTCCTGGACTTCTCAATTTTTACCGGTTGGCCAGTTGGCGACAATTTTGTGGGGCACATTCCAGATATCTTCGTTAATGGAGGATAAAGTCCGTATCATATTATTTTTCGTTCACAAATTCCTAGAAGAGTGCGCTGGAGCCTTACTAATATTTTAATCAAGGTATTTTCGTATTGTTTGAATTTTAAAATTACATTAATTTATTTAAAAGTTTTATTTGCTTTAATAAATTTTTATTAGCGTTCGACCATCTTGTTTTGTAAAATTTCTTATCGCCCAACACTCGCTTGAGTGTGACGTATTTGCGTTTAAATTATCAAGTTATTATCTTGAAGAAATTGCTTTGGCTTCAATTGTTATTTCATTGTAATGTTTAATTATTCGTTTTTGCTTTAATTTAAGTTAACTATTCTTTCGAGAATTTTAATTGTGGTTCCTTTCTTGTGTTCAAGAAATCACGTGGCACATTTATCCAATACCTAATTTTGCTAGTACTGCAAATCTGTAGCATTTACCAATCTTTTATCCAAAATAAATCTAGTAGAAAGTGAGTAAGTTCATTAATAATTAATTAGCAAGCAAAGTAACTTAGCACTGCGCTTGCAATAAGTAATGGTTCGGTTTATTTTGTCTCTTGCCCTCTGAACTATCCAAAGGGGCAATCCATAGTTTAAGACGGTCTCCCTTAATTTACACCGTCTGATTGCACAAAATTTGTCTCCCCAGATTTTCCGGAGATTTGTTGGTGCCAATAAACTTTTGTTGTTACACTGACAATTCGTAAAAATTTTATATGGCAAAAATTTTGGCAGTTTCAGGTGTGTGATAAGTAGGGACTCTACCCTTCAAGCCGCGTCTCTCCAAGCAGGAGGGTTTTAAAAATTTAAGAAAATAATTCAATAATAATCATTTCAAAGCCATAATAAGTGCATTTCTGATGAGAAAATACAAAAATTGGAATACGTCGGCATTTGTAAACCAAACAAAGCAAAATCTTACAAATATCAACTACAAAAGAAGAATTATCAATTTTCATTGGTAGAATAGATTTAAATGATAAATACCTGCAGGTTAGAAATCTTTAAATTATAAATATTTTTGTGTCGATTTAACCAAATTTTGATTGTAAATTAGTATAAGTAAATTTTTGTACTAAAAAGTTTTATAGTTTTCAATTCATTTACATAACTCAATTTTTGTTAAATAAATATCATAGCCATATTGCTAGGGAGTAGCCATCTTAAATATATTTTCCGGGATTATGCGGCTAAAGGACTTATTTGTTCCTTCCGATGAGGGGGGGGTTAACTAACCTGTTGATCAGTGGCGGCTCGTGGTTTACTGTAATGACGGAGGAGCGTAAAATAATGTTTTCATTTTTAGTAAAGGGTCGTCCATAAAGAACCTCCACGCTTGGGGTGGAGAGAGGGGTTACAAATTTTTTTTACAAAATATTACATAAAAAATAATATTAAAACACAATTTCCTTAGAAATCCTATAAATAGAATTTTTATGCAGATTTTTATCACATTTGTCCTACCCCCTCCCCCTGGTCATAGTTGGTCACATTTTGTAAACCCCCTGCTCCTTTCCAGGCGTGGACGATCTTTATAGACGGCCCCTAAGTGTTTTAAATCTGTGCCACCAATCAACGTCAAATTGCTCAATATTCAGCGGCGTAACTTCGCATTAAAGAATATTATTCCGAGTTGATATTCTCTCTTGGGAGGGTGGCGACCCATAACCCTCCCCGTACCAGCCGCTACTGCTTGGATACGACCCCTGTGCTGTGGGAATCTAAAAATATTGCTGTAATCTACAACCACTTTACCGGTTTTCAAGTCTAACGACGCTTCTTGTGTTACTTTAAAAATGAGAAAGCTCTTCATTGTCACATTATTATACGTAACTCAAGTCAATAATAAAAAGTGAGAAACGGAAACCGGGGGGCGGGAGGGTCTAAGAGTTATGGAATTTTCTTCTAAACCATTTTTCATCCAACTTTTAACATAGACTTTTTCTAATAGTGTCCATCTATTCCTCCGAACCCAATTGAATGCTTTACATTGTCTCTCTTACGCAATTCGCGGTCTACCCATCTACCGGGTCTACGGCTAACCATTGAGTTCTATGCATTATGTCCGAACCATCTCTATTTTAATTGGAGTGTTGTTACGGCGTTAAAAGAAAGGTTTTGTGATATTATATCACTTTGACGCACCGATTTTCTAATTGGGATTGAATTTGCAACCTTATGGATTCGGATCAAGGAGGTTGGCAGGGTAGGCTCAAGCCCAGGGCGCTTTACTTCAGGAGGCACCAAGAACCATAAGCTTACAATTTAATAAAAATGTTACTTCAATGGTAATTTAATATACAAAACTTCAAGGAGCATAAAGCAGTAGCAGTGAATGAATTTTATGTGCATATTATAGCAGGATGTTGAAATATTTTCGATAGTATTAAAGTAGTAGTATTAAAAATTATATTTTGTTGCATTTTTAAATAACATAAACGGCCGGTTATAGGACGATCTATATCTGAACATATTTGAGGATTCTGCTGTTCTTAGTTAAAACGTCCTAACTAATAATTTAATTTCCAGAAGAAAACTGACTTTATGTAGACGATTTAATACTGTTTTCATTAACAGTAGAATTTATTATACCTTCTGTTATATACTGGTCATATTAAATAATTATAGCTATCCAACATCTATAAAATGAAATTAAAACAGTGCTATAACATCTAATTAAGTAAATGTTCTCATGAAAACAAATTTTTTAACTAGGACGTTTTAACTACGGATATCCGTCTTATGCTCTTAGCTTCCTTTATTTAGGTCCAATTTATCAATCTCCAGGTAAAGTTCCAGTTAGAATTCAGTTCACAGAATTCTCCAAAATTCTACACCTTCAAATACTTTTTTATAATCCACAAATCCTAGGTATAATAATGGTAAGTTTAAATTCCGCTTTTTTTGGTTGGAAGTTATTTAATTTATGCGGATTCCAACGGTCAGTTGGAAATGATTTTGGATAGCAGCGTGTAAAGTTGGGATAGCAGTGAGTTCGATCGATAGGAATTCAATCTTACTTGGTCACCTTTTTATAAAACAATACTGTGATCACGCTCTTCCAGTAGTTGGATATTTTTTTTCTTTGCTCTTCTTAAGCATTTATTAATCAGCTTAGTAATTTTTTTAAAAGTTTGTAGGCTTTTCTCTTTAATCATCTTCACCAGGATTCCGTCTTAACCAGGTGCTTTATTTAGTTTCATTTCCTGCAGAGTACTTTCTGCTTTTTGTTCATCTATCTCTGGCATTTCTTCCGAATTTACATTTAATATTTTCTTTTGCATCCTTCTTTTATTTCTTCTTTAGGTGTAATTTTTGATTTTATAGTTCAGTGTAGAATTTTTCTATTACTTTCCTCTTTCTTCTTCGTATTTATTTCCTGCGTTGCTTGATAATTTTCTGGTGTTCTCACTGAATCTTTCTTCTCTACCGTCCCTCTTCTTGCCCTCGATTGTAGCAGAGACTTGTTAATTTCGTCGATAGTACCCATACACAATGTTGCACAATGTCGATCGAGTTGCTTCTCTAGTTCTATTCGGTACTCGCTGCTGTTCTCTTTGAGTTCTTGTCCATTTAAGAGTGCCGTGTTTTTATTACATCTCTTCGACCTTGCCAGATTTTTATAAATACTAATATCTGCCTTGATCATCTTGTGGTCACTCCGTGTTGTGATTTTCCAGCTTATTCAGTCGATTTTATCCCTGTATTGTTATGATATAATACTGCATTTTGGAAATCAGAAAAAGTCGCAAGACGTTCAAAACCGAATATGTAAATAGTAAATTTTGTTAAAATTCACGACCGGCCGAGATTGTAATATTCCCCGAAGCCCAATTCGTGAATTATTAAAATTTATATTGCATTCAAAGTCAGTCTTTCCAAGTAAAGCGAGCTCCGCTCGCAAAATATTCCGCAACGCCACATTAAAGCAAGCAAGCAATTCCGTTAAAATAAATTTATGTACATAATAATATAATTATTATTTATTAATTATTTTTCTCCAAATATGTAATGTGTGTTGCCTCGGATTCTACCTAAGATAAAATTTTAGTAGATTGATATAATCGAGCTTGATTAATAACCACAATATTAGTAATGTTTAAATTTGTATAAAATTTCGAGATTGCAGAACAAAATTGGCACCAAATTTCCTCATATCACTCGATAATAAATTGAACTTTAGTGCCTTGTATTCACAAATAACTATTTTAATTACAGTTTTGCGGGTTTTGTGGAGTTTTTCATTGTTAATGTCTTATTTACATAGTCGGATGTCCTCGCGACCGATTTACATCCCTTTTTTTATTTTTAACTTAATTTTTGTTGAGACTGTTGAGACAAAACTCCAGCCCTATTTAGGACCATCAGACAGAATTTTTGCGGTTAACTCTAAGCACTGGAACTCTTGACTCTTTCAAGAAATTCTAACATTTCCTTCTTCGAGCCAGTCAGCACCGTCGTATCATTCGAGTACTGGAGGTTTGGTATTCGACGGCGTCCTGCTGAGACTCCCCCCTTGTGTTTACAAGCTGACCCCTTGTTCCCCGGCCGGGTATGAACCTGGACTGCTCAGGGTTCTACCATCTCCGGCTTATTTGAAAGCAGCTTACCGGATTCATCTCTTATACGGAGAGAGCGGGAGCGAGAGCGCAAATTTAGGGTCAAGAGCTTCACGGAAAATTAAATCTTTTACTGCTTCCATTCTTGCTTCACACTCCAGACCCTTTTCTTTGATTTTTTCCGTTTTTCTACTATTTAGTTCTCATGTAAGTTTACATATCCACAGTTTCATTGGTCAAGCCGTAACAATGTGTTCCTGTTCTACTTCTTCTATAGCCAATTTGGATTTATTCCATAGTTCTCCGGTGTCCAGCTGCTGTATTTCCTGATCTGTAATCCATTGTTTTTTCATGACGAACTTTTCTAAGGTACCCCCTTTAAACTAATTTTTTAAATTACCGAAACTCTTGATTTTTTGTGTTAATGGTTTTTTGTTTTTTTTCTGCAGGGAAGGGGGAAACCTTCATAGGCACCACCCCATCAGGGATGGTAGTGTCAGATTCTTACTGACCAAAACCCCCTCCCCGACGACAGCGGGCTTTACCTTCTCGGCATTACTTCCGCTGTCGTCTGCGATCTTCCCTGCTGCATCGATTAAATTAACTGAAGAAATGTTAAAAAAATTCAAAAGAAAACCCTGTAGCGATTAAACAAAACGTTTTACAAAAAATTTTACGCCCTGTTTTAAGGGGAAACAACTTTACTTTATAGGAAAACCAATTTAATTAAAAAAAAAACTGAAATTGGATATGGAAAACGTAGTTTTTTTTAGTAAAATACATAATTATTACCAATACTAATACAAATAAGTCAAAAGATAATAAATTAGTTTGTTTTTGAACAATTTAGGGGTTTTCATATCCATAATATACTGTAGTAACAATAATTTTAACACATCAAAAGGAGTCGACTAAATATAGATTTTATCGAGTGAAAACTATGTATTCGGTGGTAAATTACACACATCAGCAAGAAATTTCAGTTTCTGTAAAATGTTCTGGTTTTCAAAACAGTTTACTAGACGAAAGTTTTAGCCTGTTAAATTTGTTATCTTGAGAAGGTTGCCTATTTTTTGGAAACAGTTTTGTCAAACAGATACGAGGTTTGCATGAAAAACAACAAAAGACTTTTAATTATTTAACATTTCTTTACCTAATTTGATTCATAACTCTAAAACCGCTGCTTTTAGACAAGAAAAGGTTAGAATCTAGTTTGTAGAGAATTTCACGCTCTTTGAAAAAGTGCTAAACTATTAATACAAAAAAACCAATTATCTTGATACTATGGCCAACCAAATTATAAATTTAAAAAATTGTTTTAAAAGGGTTTCCGCCTATGGTTTACATAATATGGATAAATTTTGTCTTAGATAGGCCGGGCTCAAGGGGTGGGGATAGTGGGCTCCAGCCCAGGGCGCTTTATTTCAGAGGGCTACAATTTAAATAATAAAGTTACTTCGAGGGTAGCTTGAAGTAAAACACTTCAAGAAACAAAATAGTAGAAGTGAATGAACCTTAAGTAAAACAGAATACTGAAAAAAATTCGTAGTATTAAAAATTTTATTTTGGTATATTTTGAAATACCATAGCGGGCCCGTTATAGGCCCTCCCCATTCTTCTCGTGCTTTCCTCTTATTCTTCGATCGATTGTTGCTCTTGAAGTAACTTTAATTTTATTAAGATTTTTAGGGGTTGTAAGCAGGATTTCCATTATGTTCCATTATTGATTACAACATTTTAACCATAACTGTCGAACGGCTGAACTTACGAGCAAATGATAAGGGAACAAAATTGTAGAGAATATTATTACTTAAAAGTAAAAAAATCAACATTATTCTTCGATCAATACTTATTGAGATATTAACGATTGAAGAAAAAAGTGTGGCGTTGATGGTGTCAAGTTTTATCACGCCAATAAAATATTAAATAGGAAATGAAAATAATTTTAAAAATTAAATTGTTGTGTCCTAATAAGCCCAGAATTTTTTCAGATTTTTAATTTCATTTTCACCTTTGTTTCTATCAAACTTAAATAAAATTGACGCATTAGCAAAAAGAACGATTTCATCTCAAGTTGGCGTATCATAAAGGTTGTTTTTTTAAATAATTTTTATTTAATTTTATTCTCTGCAAAAAAATTCCTATTGATTTGAAAAATTTTCGGTATTTGGAGACCCAAAAAATTTGATTTCTACTTTTCCATATTATTTTTTCGCGATTTCTTTTAAGGTTTTGATCAAAAATCACATAAAACCACTGTCCTAAACAATAAATTCCAGCTTTAAACTACATATTATCTAAGGTTTTTGATTTTCCAGATTGTCTCTTTCCTAGAATGCAAGGGACAGAATCCCAAATTTACAAAACTCGGCATCAGATAAAAACCAGCTTGATAAAGAGGGTATTATAGTGTTAGAATCAGAAGGAGAAAGGGAAATGCTTGCCGCTGCCCGTCCGGAGGGACGACACTTGCGTTCTCGCCGGCCTGTGATATAACAGCCGCATATAATTAACTGCATTATTGTGTGAATAAAAAGTTTTGAATAAAGATACGAATTGTGTGTTTTCAAGTTATTTCTAACAATAGGATATTCACCGATACTCCACAGTGCCAAAGTAATCAATTACAAAAATGTAAACAAAATAATCGAACACTCCAGCGATCAAATCGCCCGTCGCACCAAAATAATCATCAGCCCACACCTGCACTAACCTTCGGTGATTAATTCAACAATGATAGTATTGCGTGATTGACATGGTTGTGCGGCCTAGAGGCCGCAATGAACTATTTTACATTTCTAACTATTAAATGAATACTTAAAATACAACCAATATTAATAATGATGATATGAGGCGGTCGTTGGCTTAATAGAGCAATCAGCTACTGTTCATGTTAAAGGCACTGGTAAAAATCTCAGTCCAGTGACAGCTATGAATAGTAATTAAAATAATTATAAGCACCAAATTCCTCGTGATTCCATGCTACTCAATATTAAAAACTTAATACTAACTGAAAATTTAATTAATTGTATATCGGAGATATAATATGGATTCAGATATAAATATATCAGATAACAGATTCTGTTTGTCATTAAATAGTTACGAAAAGCTAAATAGCTTACCAGAATTGTATAGCAGCATTGGAACTAACGCCATTAAAGTTCCACTTTGTTTAAATTTAAAACTTTATTATTAACGAGAATGGTGTGCACCAGAATTAGCTCGACCTAATAATAATAGGTCTAATAGGGAGTAATACGACACAGCTCATTTGATTTATTCTGCTGCCTTAGTTAAAACGTCCTAATTAACAATTTGTTACTATATAAACAATAAAAATATCTTTCATAATTTTAAAGATAAAATGATAAAATTGGGAAATTTTCAAAGAAAAAAATAATACAACAAAAATAATGTGACTCCATATTCTTATTGCTCTATCTTTTGACTTTAATTTCAGCCGCAAAAAGTTAGCGTACAACTATTTTATTGATTATGTTATAGGTTTTTAACCGAAAAAGGTTAAAATGTCAACGGCTGACGCAAGAGTGCTGAATTTATGTAAATCGAATATTTGAGGAAATTTCATATTTTACTTTCACATTACCACAGAATTTTTCTTTCAATTCAATTCAAGATTCGTAACTTTCAATTTCTAAATTGCAAATTGCGAATTCAAGATCATTTTTTTTAAATTTTAAATCGCAAAAAATATACGTGTATATTCTAGGCACAGTTCTGTATAAAATGACTGGTCACAGATCCCCTTCCCATTTTTTCTTACACTACAAAATAAATCATAAAGGAGATAATTTTGAAAAAAAAATGGCGGATAACGGGAAAATGGAGGGTGATGGAACAAAACTGTGAACGGATTTGGATTCAGTGTAAAAAAATAAAATAGAAAAGTTTATCTACCTCAGATGATTAAAAAAAGTTTGATTTTGTTGACCAGTGTAATTTGTGCAACGCACAAAAATATAGCAGAGGGTTGCGATAGAACCATATCAATATGAAGCAACAACGTTTTAAATTAAAAACTGAAAAATTGAGAGTTTTATACTTATGAAAACATTGAAATAGATAATTTATAAAAATTATTATACTATAACGCTTCATTTGGTGCTGATACATGAGGCTATAGATTGGTTAACAGTAGCAATTGGCAAACCAAAATTGTGTGGCGTCAGCGACATTTGTAAAATAAAAGAATATTGAAGTTACTGTACTGAAGTTCTGAGAGAAGAGTAAAAATAGATTGGGATCTGATTATGGAGGCTATGGAAAATCTAAACAAAAGCATTTTAACGGCTATGAATCACAAATTTGGGTATATAATCAAAAATTGGACAAAAAATTTAAAAAACCAATCAAAAATTGGACGAAAATAATCAAGAATTTAAAAAAAATAAACCAAACAATAAAATTAAAGAAAAGCAACAAAATAATAATACCCAAGTGAAGGTATTAATAAACTAAAGATAGAAATCATATTGAATAACTGGAATAGCATGGAATATGTTAAAATTGAAAGGTTCTCAGAAAAAGAAGAAAATGAAACGAGAATATTTTATAAATGAAAAATTTGACATCCAAAAAGGGATTTAAAAACAAATATTTGATAAAAGCAGATAAAGAAATGAAAATTGATTCCACGAGGAGAAAATTTGAAATTGGAGACTGAAGAAACAACAAGAAAAAGTGCGAATTAAAAGCTTTCGTTTACAGAAAAAATTTGAAGTTCGTTTTGGATCAATCCCGTTTGGCACGATGAGAATTGAAGGAATGGACAGCTTGCTTTCCACATGGAGTCGAATTAATGGTACGATGAGAATGACTGCTTATTTCTCATGGAAGCGGATAAGATGGAGATGCACAAATGAGAGGGATGTAACAAGTATCAAACATAGGGGCTCTTCATTAATGATGTCACACAATTTAGGACGAAACTAACCCCCCTACCCCTTTGTCGCACTTGGTCACAAAATATGAGACCTCGCCCCGAAATGATGTCACAAATTTTTAATATTTAACCCCCGCCCCTCACGAGTCACATATAATACTTAATATTTTGCAAAAAACATAATATTTTGGGGGGTTGATGACCCCCCCCACCCCCCAAATGTTGATATCATTTATGAACAGCCCCATAGAAACCCTCAACTATTGGAATTATTGGTTTGATTAATAATTGATTTTGATAAAAAGAATAGATGAATTTGATAAACGATAAAATTAATAAAAGAATGCGATTTTGATTTTGATATTGAAACTAATGATAAATATTTAAATGTTTTGAATTAATAAACTATATAGTCCGGTCAATTTAAACATTCGAGGTTGCAATAATTCGCAGCCAGCTGAAAATTGGTAGGATTGTTCAAAACACCATCATAAATGAAATCTAAAAAGTCCTCATCGATCCGACACCTGGAAAAAAATTTATTCGGGGTCAAAGGTCACTAAAACGGGTTTTTCGCGATTTTCAGCAAAACGGTAAGTTTTATCATAAAATTATCTCATTCAAAAATTGTAGATCAGATAATTATCTACAAAAAATGTCTAAATACTTTTTTTCCTAAGAGCCACCGTTTTTGAGATATAACGATTCGAAAAGTTGAAAGAGTTGTAATCGTCATAATATGGGGTCCGTTACTTTGGCCCCCCCCCCCCGGTTAATATTTTTACACCAAAAGCAAGCACTGGGATCCTTAGAGCTAGCACCCAAATATGAAAGCTAGCACCATTACAGTTTTTTCACAAATCGACTTTAAACCCGGGGGGGGGGCCAAAGTAACGCTAGCCCCCCCGGTTAATATTTTTACCCATAAACCTAGCACTGGGATCCTTAGAGCTAGCACCAGCTAGCACCCAAATATGAAAGCTGGCACCATTATAGTTTTTCCACAAATTCATTTTATTTATTTGCACCTAAATGACGATTACAACTCTTTCAACTTTTCGAATCGTTATATCTCAAAAACAGTGACTCTTAGGAAAAAAAGTATTTAGACATTTTTTATAGATAATTATCTGATCTACAATTTTTGAATGGGATAATTTTATGATAAAACTTACCGTTTTGCTGAAAATCGCGAAAAACCCGTTTTAGTGACCTTTGACCCCGAATAAATTTTTTTCCAGGTGTCGGATCGATGAGGACTTTTTAGATTTCATTTATGATGGTGTTTTGAACAATCCTACCAATTTTCAGCTGGCTGCGAATTATTGCAACCTCGGATGTTTAAATTGACCGGACTAAGAGTTATAATCGTCATTTAGGTGCAAATAAATAAAATGAATTTGTGGAAAAACTATAATGGTGCCAGCTTTCATATTTGGGTGCTAGCTGGTGCTAGCTCTAAGGATCCCAGTGCTAGGTTTATGGGTAAAAATATTAACCGGGGGGGCTAGCGTTACTTTGGCCCCCCCCGGTTTTAAAGTCGATTTGTGAAAAAACTGTAATGGTGCTAGCTTTCATATTTGGGTGCTAGCTCTAAGGATCCCAGTGCTTGCTTTTGGTGTAAAAATATTAACCGGGGGGGGGCCAAAGTAACGGACCCCATATTATGACGATTACAACTCTTTCAACTTTTCGAATCGTTATATCTCAAAAACGGTGGCTCTTAGGAAAAAAAGTATTTAGTCATTTTTTATAGATAATTATCTGATCTACAATTTTTGAATGAGATAATTTTATGATAAAACTTACCGTTTTGCTGAAAATCGCGAAAACCCCGTTTTAGTGACCTTTGACCCCGAATAAATTTTTTTCCAGGTGTCGGATCGATGAGGACTTTTTACATTTCATTTATGATGGTGTTTTGAACAATCCTACCAATTTTCAGCTGGCTGCGAATTATTGCAACCTCACTCCTATTTTTTGGTCTAATTTGACCGGACTAATATGTTGAATATAATTTTGTAAATGATTAAGATTCAAAATTAATTGAACGGGATATTAATTTTCGAAATGAATAAAAAATGAAATTTGTAATAATTAAAAATTAATAGTTGGGATGTCGTAAAGTAAATAGTTTATTGCGGATTTAAAAAAATGGATCGCATTTAACCTGTTAATGATAAATTTAGAAATTAATTTTTATATTTTCTAAATAATTTGTTTCAAGCAAAAATTTGTAACATGTTTTTTAATGAACTTCTTAAAATTGGAATTACTTTTATTAATTTAAGGATAGGGTTTGTTATTATGATGAGACGGAGAACCGGGAGATGTGAAGGGGTGGAAAAACCACGAGTTTGCCGATTTTTTTATTATTTTTTTTTATTTAATTAATAAACGGAGAACTCCTTTACACAATACAATATAATAATATGTATAATACAAGTATTATACACTAAAAATAACACATAAAAGAAATAATAGCACTAATAAATTAACCAAGAATCAGAGATGAAACTTCTTACATGTTTAATTCGTTCTTGATATCTCTTCTAATTCCCAGTTTTGAATTAGCGAAAAACTCAACATCCAGTTGATTAGCCCGTCTGCAAATCCTAGTTATTGGTGAGCAATTCCTACCATATGAAGACCTGTGAAAATCAACTGTAAACAGTAATGGATTTCTCACTATGCGAGGCTTGGCTGAAAAATTTAACAAACTCAGAAGATCAGGACTATCGACATTGTTGTTTATAACATTGAATAGGAAAACCAACTCCAAATGCGATCTTCGTTTTTCCAAAGTTGCCATATTAAGATAGCTTAATATGTATTCATAGTTAGAGCCTTGGAACAATATGTCAGATTTGTAACAAAGATACTTGACAAATTTCCTCTGAATCTTCTCAATACGATCAATATATTTATTGTAATGAGGATTCCATGCAATCGAGCCATATTCCAGAACCGATCTAACCAGTGACACATAGAGTAAGTTAATAACTCGGGGATCCTTGAAGTCAGTAGATTGCCTAATTATAAAGCCAAGCATTTTCGACGCTTTGGTTACCATACTATTGATATGTCCAGAAAAACTTAACTTGCTGTCAAGATGAACACCTAAGTCGGTGATGTTCTCTACTCTTTCCAGTAATGTTCCTGAGAGACTGTACGGAAAGTTGCAGTTAGTTCGTTTTCGTGTGAAACTCAAGACTTTACATTTCGAAATATTTAGCTTCATGTTGTTATATTTACACCAAGATTCCAGTGCAACTAAATCTTTCCTGATTAGTTCGCAGTCAGAAATCGTGTTCATTTTTTTGAAAATCTTCATATCGTCTGCGAATAGCAAGAACCGACAATACTTAAAAACATTGATAATATCATTAATGTATAAGGTGAATAATAATGGTCCAAGGTGGGAACCTTGCGGCACTTTTTCGCAGATAAATCTTGAAGGATTTACATGCTCTAATCTGGAAGGGGTAAATGTCGCGTTTTTTCATAAAGTTTACTAAAATTTAAATATTATTAGTAATTAAAACTTATTTTTGGGGATTTTATATTTCTGTTGGAACTTTGTTTTCACGATGGGAAGGACAGCAGAGCCGAATGGCGGACAGTTGATCCTGCAGAATGATCCTGGATTGAATAAGGGGTGTTAGAAATTGTATGGAGGTTTTCTTTCTAAATCACTTTCACTTAAAGTGAAAACACCTTAAAATTGAAAATTTCAACCTATGAAAACTTTAAATTTGAAATTGATAATTTATAAAAATTAAAGTATATTTAGATGACTTGGTCGAACTTTGTGTGTGAAACCTAAGCATTTACAAATTATTCTACTCAACAACACAATTTGCTGTTTTGTTAGAATTAAATCAAACTATTCTTGACTGATAAGTTATAAATTTCCGTGAATTTTCACTAAAAACGCTGCGAAAAGCATAACGAATCCGAAAAAATTTCCTATAAAACGTTCGTGACGACATATTTGTATATGTAATAGTTTAGGCATAGAAAACATTCAATATCGTGGATAAGAAATAAAAAGGCAAAATCTGGGACTTGGAATACCTCCAGCGTCAAGATTTCGTAATTAAAAAACACTATTAATAGTAAGTTTCTTGTTAAAAAATAATACATTTTCCAATAAATTTTGACACCCTCTTAAAAAAATTTGGGGGACGGTAACCTAACCGTGGTTACCCCAAAAAAATTGAAAATTTCCTATAGCAAAGAGGAAGGTTTATAGAGTATACTGTAAAAATTTCACTTGCGAAAGTATACATAAAATTTCGAGAAAAATCAATTTGAAAGTACGTAAATTCAGCGAATTTTTCTTCGATTTTTGGGGTGTGCATTCGATAGGGAGGTTTATCCATCATCAAAACCTACCCTTTCGGGGCGCCGCTGCGCTCCGCTCCGATCTGCACCCCTGCAGGGCGATTTTGACCCTGGTTACTATGCTAAACATACGAGAAGGCGCCTCCCATCAAAAAAAACCGGGATAAATGAAACCGGGAGCTTAGAGACCCTTGAAATAGCATTAGAAAGTATAGTTGCGGTATGGGGCAGTAAACTATTACGTTTCACCCCCAAAAAATCGCGTAAAAACAAAAATAATCGATGTTACATGTACGAGAGACGAGCTACATCTGCCGGTGCGAAATACTCTAAGTGTTAGGGTCATTATAACTGCACGGACTGTCAACAGAATGAGCGACGCGCGGGAATCTCGTTAATTTTACATGTAAATTAGCAAACTTCAAATTCGATTTACTCAAAATTTTGATAATACTTTCGCATGTTTAAATTATATCAGTAAACTATATAAACCTTCCTCTTTGCAATAGGAAATTTTCAATTTATTTGGAGTGATCAGGGTTAGGTTACTGTACCCAAAATTGGTACTGAAAAAATTCGCAGGTTGTGGTGGTCGGCATAAACGTTCTTGCTCAGAGAAGCCGTGATATGTCAATTGATCTGCATGCCTGCTTTATAGACTTCCAAAAGGCTTTTGATCGAGTCCAACATAATAAGCTGATAGAAACCCTCAAAAACATTGGACTGGATGGGAGAGATGTGCGTATTATCTCTAATCTGTATTGGAATCAAACATCTGTTGTAAGAATAGAAGGAGTAGAATCAACATCAATCGATATCAAGCGAGGAGTGAGACAGGGTTGCATCCTGTCTCCTCTGCTTTTTAATGTCTATTCCGAGAGAATTTTTAGAGAAGCACTTGCGGAAGAAACAGCGGGAATTGTTGTCAATGGTGAGGTTATCAACAACTTACGGTACGCAGATGATGCGGTGCTCTTGGCATCCAGTCAGGAGGACTTACAGAACATCCTGGACAGAGTTGTGTCAAAATGTGCCACAGCTGGTCTTGACTTGAACATCAAAAAGACAAAAGTGTTGGTAATAAGTAAAAAGCTTGATATCGTAACTAACATCACAGTTAGAGGCAAAGTTCTGCAGCAAGTCGATCAGATAAAATATCTTGGCAGTATCCTAACAAGTGGTGCTGACAGCCAGACCGAAATAAGATCAAGGATTGAGCAGTCTCGAGCAGTTTTTAGGAGGATGAGCAGAATACTATGCTGTAGAGAGTTGGGGTTGCCCTTGAGAGTTCGTCTTCTGAGGTGCTACGTGTTCTCTACCCTTCTGTACGGTGTGGAGGCCTGGACCATTAACAGCGGGGAAATGAAACGTCTTGAAGCTTTTGAGATGTGGTCCTATAGGCGGATGCTCAAGGTTCCGTGGACAGAGAAAGTTCGAAACTCTGAGATACTCTCACGTTTGCAGAAGGACACCGAGATTGTGGTCACAATTAAGAAAAGGAAGTTGGAATATTTTGGACATGTGATGAGAGGCAAAAAGTATCGGCTGCTGCAAAACATAATGCAGGGAAAGATAGCGGGTAGACGAGCTCCGGGTCGAAGGAAGACATCCTGGTTGAAGAATCTTCGAATCTGGTATGATGTGAACTCCAGCACACTGTTTAAACTGGCGTTTGACAAGATAAAAATAGCCATGATGGTGACCAACGTTCTGAAAGGACATGGTACTTGAAGAAGAAGAAGAGTGGTGGTCGTAATTTTTATTATTAGCCCATGGTTAAAATTTGTTTTAAACCGGACCTGCTCTTCCCCTGCTCACGGGGACGCCGTTAATAAAGTTATTAATAAAGTTAAATTAATACTAAATGAATAAATAATTTATTATAAATGTATGTCTGAAATAAAGAAAAATAACCATAAAGTTGCCGATTTTCTTGCCAGTCAATAGCTCAATGAGTTTCACTACCATTCTGTATTTAGAATATTACAATTTCTACACTACTTCAAGTTTCTAGTGAATTTTGAATTTCAATTTCATGACCATTTGAAACTCGTAAAATTAACTTTAAAAAAAGTTTACTAGAAAAATGAAAAACTTAAGTTTCTGCTATTTTACAAGTCCGCTGTTTATTTTAAATAAAAATAGCACAATAAAACGAAAAAAAATTGGTAGTTTAAATAGAATTAAAAAAAATTTTACGTTATTATATTACTAATGCAAACATAACAAAACTTTATTAATTTTTTTTTAGTAACTGTTTTATTTGAACCGTAATTAGTAACCAATATATTAAATTACATATAGTCGAAATAGTTTTACGTGACCGAGGCGAGATTGAAAAATAATTGAAAACAAATAGAATACAGTTTTTATAATAATGTGCTATGTTGTACATTGTAATTATGTGAAAATGGAAGGTACATTTTACGATAACTACGTTAATTTGTTAATTTAATTTTTTTCTCGATGTTTTTCACCTTGTTCGAAAAATAAACCCTACAATTACCCGGGTTTAATTAAACTTCGGATAGAAGTGGCGAATCGAACCTTTGTTATTTGTCGGTGTTAGGTCTGAAAGGCTTAGGTTTTGTTTCAGTTACAACTTTATTGCAAAACCCTGTAGTGGTTCTAGAATTAGTTCACGATAAATAGAAGTTCCGCGCTAAATAAACAAATCGCCTCAGCAGCGCAGTTGTTTAAGCGCACGTATTCATAGCTAATACGTCTGGGTTGGAATCCAAGTTGAGGAACATATTTTTCAGCATACCATCTTGCTAAAAGCCTTACCTTGCCTTGCCTTGCTAAAAGAACTGAAAATTACTTTCCACAACAATTCCAACAATGGTATACACGTGTATCGATTTTATTAGATCTCACCAGTGAATTATAGAAGAAAATTCTTGCAAGTGATTAAAATTAAAATTAAGATCTAAAGACCGATAGAAAGTTAACCTTTCTCGTTAGTCTCGACTGATGTTCTTTGTAAAGGAAAATCAATCTTGCAATTTGGGTTGTCAGTAATTTCTATTAGGTACTGTTATGTATATTTTTATTAATAAGTTGAGTCCATTTTGCAAACTATAACAGTTACAATTTAGCATTGTAAACAAAAATTGGACAAGATTTGCACGTTAAAAGCTTTGCTTTCAGGAAACACATTATAATGGCGAAATATTCGTATATGCTCAAGTTCAAGTTAAAATCACATTTGTGATTTAATTAACAAAACGAGAGCAATTGCAAAATTCATCGAAACTATTTATCAACTTTATTGTTTAAAGTGCAGAGTTTGTAATTTCCATTACGTATTTTCCATTAATTTATTAACTTATGACATTTTCGCCGTATGTGGATTTGAGTAAGCGAGCTTTAGCGCGTCTAATTCTATTGACGAAATGAAATCAGCATTTCCTACACAAGCAGTAATGCAATTCGTCTGTTTTCATTCCTGTACTGCAGTCTCGTCTGGAATTCGATTCCTGGCTGCCGCGTCCGTTGCGACGTCTAACGTCACCGCAGGGAATGATCACGTCGGCACGTGACCTGGCCACATGTAATCTAGATTTAACCCACATTTTTCAGAAAAGTGCTGAAAACTTTACTGTTTTATAGCACAGTTGTATAGTCATAAATATGCTTTATGTTATGAACTTCAAGATAAAACTTTTTATTGTTAATTTTTGTTAACCCACTGCGAAGAGCAAAAAGTTATACAATTTCTTGTTATTTTTTCAAATTTAGAATGCCATCGATTTGAATCGTAAACGTATAAGAAAATAGTATTCTTACAAAAAATGTTTACATTTTCAATGAAATACAAACAAAGGCTTTGTTTTTGATTGCTCTTTTGAACAAATAATGTTAACCCAATTTGATAAATGTCGTGTCAATAAAGTGTATCCTGCAGACATTATTGCTTCACATATTCGCAACAAAGCCCATTATCCAAAATAATGCTAACTTAATTTTTTTTAAACAATATTTGTTGTTCACCAAAGGAAACCAATTTTTTTTAAAAAAGTTGCTTTCTGCTCTATACAATATAATACAGAGGTACTAACTTAACATCTGGAAATTTTCCGCTATTATATACCTACAAATTAAAATCACCATTTATTTTTTTTTAAACGAACCACTTACGATTTCCTCTAGTCAATTAAGAAATTTTATTAAAAGGCATCATTAAGTGCTTTTCCCTCTCAATTCAATTTTTTATCATCTAAACGTGAAAGAGTTTAAGCAATACAGCTTTATTTATAATTAAGATTCACTCTTAAACGTTTCAATTACGAACGGTGCATCCATAAAAGTTATGGAAGCAAGCGTTCGTAAAATTATTGCTCACTTAAGTTTCATTTAAATTATTAATTATTCGATATTTTTCACTTAGCAAAATATTTTTAATTTTGATTAATGCGGAAAATTAAGTTTCATAAATAACTGTCGCCTAAAAGCGACGCTGGTGATGATAAAAGGAATAATATCAATTACGAAATAACTATAAATATCGGATAATTTTCTAGTAGAAAAAGTCTCATTTCTCATTTTCAGATACGTTCTAAATATTTAACTGTACTGGTTATGTGTCGAAATAAGCTGCAAGTTAATGGTGTTTCCTAGTTTATGTATTTGTTTTATTTCACATCGTGCCATGATTTCCATAATTTATTCTTTTGAGTCGTTACGTAATTTCTTACAAACGAATTTTTAGCTTTTATCGTCTGGTTTAATTTACAGTTAACATGTAATAGTTGATTTTTACGACGTATTTTATGGAAGCGCTACGATTCGCCAGGAACTATTGTCACATTTTCAATAACTGATGTCCATGGAACTGGAAGATTATTACAGTTTTTGTTTAGATCTTTGCAAATTGAAATTATATTAAAGGTTACTTTCAAGTTTAGGTTATAGTGTGCAATGAAGCTAAAACAATTGATTACGCCTGCAAATTTAGTAGCGTCATCTATCAATAATCTTTTGAGTTTCACTGAGTGGTTCCAAAACTCTCGACAATTCTGGTTTACATCTGCATAAATTAAATTAACGTATACAAAAAACCACCATTTTTAAAAGAAAGTTTTCTCCAGATGTTAGAGCTCTTGACAGTGGAAGAAGAAAGGGTCAGTGCTTCCGGAAAAAGTGCAGCCTCAGCATCAGAAAAGACCTAAATGAGTATAATATCCCACAGGCAAGAATTAGTCAGTTATGAAGATGGGTGCAGATATACCGGAGGAGAGAATACAGGTTGACACTTTTGCGTCGTAATACTCCGGAGCGTGTAAAGACCGCAGTTCAAATCGGGGTAGAGCTAAAGACACATCTCTGGAAGAAAGGCAAGCCTAAACCTCTTGCGCGATCGAGACTCCTTTTCGAGACGTGACGAGAAGGAGGAAAGCCGCCCTAAAAGATTCCACCGCGAGTGATCAAAGGCCGGCCGAGAAGAAAAGATAATTCCCGGCTCTCTTTCTTACAACCTTCAGACGCGATAAGTGACAGTGGTCCCAAACGGTTATAACCGAATCATTAGCATCTTTCATAGAGATTTATTCTCTCGTAAAAAGCCCAATGTACATCAAGCCCAAAACTAGACCTAGGAGATTCAGCGGATTTGCTTGCTGTGAAGCATTCCTGAGCATGTGGGACATACATTAATTAAGAGTTTTATTTATATGTACATAATTAATTTATTTTTTCTATTTTTATTTATTTATTTAAAGAGACTGTCGTTAGCTGAAGCGGTTATATGCGTTGTTGCTAATGCGGAATGCCTGGTTCGACTCCGGGCTCAGTAAAAACTTTATTCTGACCGTCTCCCCTCGGAAGGCAATGGCAAACCACCACCGCGAGGTGTAATCTGCCTGGTACAGCCTCTCTGGAGATGAAGTGTATACACTTCCCGCGGTTCGGAGCCCGCGTTAAACAGTAGGTCCCCTATGTGTGTGCTAATACTTCAAACGCATAACACATGCATAGGAGAGAGGTCGCCAATGTCCGGGAGACCGGATATGGCACACGAAGAAGAAGAAGGAATTAAAAATAATTAATAGGATACCTTTGTATCTAAAACCATGTGTAACGGTTTGAATTTTCCGCTACAATTTTTGTTTGTTTGCAATTTTTAAGTGAGAGTGCCGACGGCGGTAAGCTGAACTATGCTGCGACAGTCGAAGGAGTCCGGCTTGTAATGTGAACGCGGAAACATGGCAAAGGTGTGTATTCAAGAAATTTTTAGGGTGCGAACAGCTAGCGAGATTATTGGTAATTTTCCAACCACCATGGTGGGAGATATTCGTTTTGCTATTTATTTTCCTGGACTTTCCAATTTATTTACCGGTTGGCCATTGGTGACAATTTTGGGAAAGGCACGGAAGCTTTGTCAGAAGGATCAAGGCTGCATCATATTTTTTTTGTCTACACGTGCGAAGAGGAATTCTCTATTAATATTCGGCAAAACAAGGTATTTTCGTATCTATTGAGTTTTAAAATTACAATAATTAATTTACATTTTTTAGATTTGATAAATTTTGCGTTGTTAAAACGCAAAAGTGCTGTTTTAAGGTCGCAGTGATTCGTGATTGCCTAGGTTGTGCGGCCTAAAGGCCGCACTGAGAGAACGGATCTTCAGATCAATATAGTGTCGTGTTCTCTACGACCCCTAAAATTTCACCAAGACTTCAAATACTTTTACTTTTATTTATTCAATTTTATTTTAAACTTCTCAAAATACAAAACTCAACTTGCTATACGCTTCGCGCGGGTCCGACTGCACGACTCCAAATTTTTTCGCTTATCCTCTTGAACACTCCTGTTAAGTTCTTTCAAACTCGTGGCCGCAAATTTAAATGCTTATCGCAAATTCAAATACATTTCAAATCATTCCACTTTTATACAAATATAAAATACAAAAAATACTTGAGGGAAGAAAATAACAGTTCAATATAGTATGTCCATAATAATAATTCAGGTTTTTAAAATCCCGAGGGTACTATTACCCCCCCCCCCCCCCCAAGGAAATTCCTTTAAATTAAAACATTCTGGTTGGACATTCAAGTATGTCGTGGATGTGAAGTAACAAATGGGACAGTAGAACATTTATTTTGACATTCTGATTGATTTGACTATGTAATGCGAAACGCTCGGATCGAATCCGGGCAGGGTAAGAACTTTATTCTGACCGTCTCTCCTCGGCAGGCAATGGCAAACCACCGAGGTAATCTGCCAAGAAAATCCATCTCGAAATGAAGTGTAGTACACTTCCCGTGGTTCGGAGCCCACGTTAAACAAGTAGGTCCTCTATGTATGTGAAAACAATTTGAACGCACATCATATGCATAGAAAGAGATAGAACGAGATGGGTCCCCAAACCCTCATTAGGGTAAAAGGACTGAGAAGGAAGGAGGTTTAGCAGTGACGGCTTTCCCCCAAATCTATCTAAAATCGAAAACAATAACTGTCCAAAAATAATTCTAAAAATAATAATGATAAGTAGGTACACAGTAAATCAAATTACGGGAAATTTATATTTCTCATTTTTCTTTAAATTTGCCCCCCCCCCATTGAAAAGACTCACGAGCCGCCATTGCTTACGAGTTCTCCTGTACATCGTATGTGGTTATTCAGGTACGATTGAGAGTCCGATTAGAATGGTCCTTAAGCGCGAATGCTTTGGATTATGTGTGCAAGAGTTTTCCGAATTATAAATTCTGTTGGTGGATGAATGCGATCCAATCCTTTAGAAGACATTTAGTGACGAAGTTTTTTACGTCATCGTTTTCTTTTAGGCTTTGGGGTTACCATATTTTTGTTTGCTATCCACAAGGTGTCCGTGCCGTGTTAACACCCGAAAATAGTAAAAAATATAGGTTATGGTTGCCAAGAGGGAGAATGTTCGATCTTCTCTTGTGTAACGATTTTTATTTGGATTTGACGGATACACGATGTTTGTCTCCATTTCGTCTATGCGACACCTGCATTTTTGATTATCGGGTCGCGTAATTAGTTTGTGAGCTTATGAGATCAATTTGCAAACTGTCACCTCCAAGTATTGCAAGTGTAAATATAACAAGTGGTTTTTACCATTTAAGCAAGTAATTTGCATTGGTAATAGTTTTTGTTGAATACCAAGGTACAAAGGTGTTTGATTATGCTGTCAACGCTATTGCAGATTGTGATATCACACGATTAAATTTTGCATAAGGTAGAATCCTAAGAATGTGATTTCGTTAGATCTCTAGGAGATTAAGGATAAGTAACATTAGTTGTATTTTTAACACTCATCTGTAATGTTTGTCATTGTGAGGAGCAGATTGTTGTCTCTGTGATACCGCTGGTAATATTGGTTATTAATGCTATTATTGTTTGACCATTTTATTCATTTAAATCTTTGATTAGCCTTTAGTTGAAAAATGATAAGTGCTGTATTTGAGGTGACATAGTATCGGTACGAATTTTTCATTCATTATGATAACTTTATTAATTTAGTTTGTTATTGTTGATATCGTATTTTATTTTGAAGAGAGCTTTTAAGTTTCCCTTATTTTAGCTTACCTACGACTATCGCACACCGTTTTGATGCTAGTAGAAGATAACGAGCAGCGATATTCGGAATTCTTCTTCTTCCAATACTGGCTTCAATTGGGGAAGTGGAAGAAAAGAATAGCGTGATATCAAATGAATTTGTAAAACCAGAAATGGCGATATGCTGGTAGAAGTGAAAAAAGGAAGAAAGAACATTGGGCTTCTGAACAGCCAGATGGCAACAGGATCAGAAGCGATAGACCTGAAAAAGAAGCAGGCCGATCTTAATTTCTATACTTTAAAGCATTTTTACACCGCGATTGCTGCATGATTCTTTGAAGTTTTTCATATTAACAAAATGGGGTGCAGACACAGAAAAATGTGCGCTAATATAAGAAATTCCATGCTGAGAATGTTCTTTGCCATGTGAAATGATGAGGTTATTTAGCGCAACTTATTTACATGTGTCCTTAAATAGATGAAGTCAGCGTATGACATCACGACATTTTAAAAACTCAACAAGCAATAGCGTGAATTCGTATTCTTACTGGGGACAAATTGGAAATGTTAAATTACATGTCCCGGTCGCACCCTTAACGTTAAACTTTACAGAATTGTTCTACTTAACAACAGAATTTACTGGCTTATTTGAATTAAATCGAATCATTATTACTATAACCACTGGAAAGTTTCCGCGAACTTATTCGGAACCCTGCAAACACCGTAAAAATTAAGAAAAAACTATCTACAAGACCATTCTGTAAGGAATTAAATTTCCTACAAAAAGACCGTGACGGCGTATTTGTATATGTAAAAAGTCCCGGATAAAAGCTAAAAAATCATAATATGTTACTCCAACGTCAAATTTCTCAATTTAAGAAAACCTTTTTAAAAATATTTCTTATTTGTTTCCACGCCCATTTATAAAAAATTTTGTACAAGAAATATTTGACTCTCATGGTAGGCGCAATTCATACCATTAGGCTATAGTCAAAAATATGTTTGAGCCGGCCCTGAACAGAAGACTATTCGCCAGAGTCGCTCTGATGGAAGAGGCAGACGTCGGTAATGCCTTATGGGGAAAGGCTAACAGAGATATTTAAATTTAGAGAAAGGAGCGCAATGGAAATCCGGATCGAAATCAGCAAGCAGGGCCAAAAACACAGAACGCAATCGACAGGGTAACAGAGTGAGTAATAGCCAAAAATTTTCCGCTCGAACGACACGAAGATAATGAGAAATTTTTTTAGAATTTTTTATTCTTCTTCTTCTTAGTATAGGTCTATAACCTGTTCTTCAATTAGTTCTATGCAGATTTGGTATTTACATCTTGGGTAATTTGCTAGGCTGGTTTCTTCGATGTGCCTGTTTCCTGTTTTTATTGTCATAATGGCAAATCATTAACACCAGGAGGACCGACGGATTTACATGCCTTCCAAAGCGTGGAGACGGTCAAGAAATTTTCGACTGCACCTGGAGTCGAACCGGAGAACCTTGCATTAGCAGTAGATTTGCTCTAACTTTCAGGCCATGATCGTCATCATATTATTATTTAAAATATTAAAGTAATTTATTTCGAGGTTTTAAGTAGGTAATCAATTTTGTATTTGTAGTTTTATCGTACATCCATCAACTCAAGGAAATGCTCGTAATCAAGAAATCTCAAGAGAATTGAAGTAATGATTCGAAACTGTTTAGTTAACAACCAGTGCTTTAATTTAAGTCGATTTAACTATCAAATACTGCTATTACTGCTATCACTTTATTACTAATTTATTTCCAACGACGATTTGCGTGTCGTGAAGCCATTTGAGTACACAACGTTCTTTTAGATTGTTTTGTTGAAATTTGTCTCTTCGAAGTAATCCAATTGTTTTATATTTATTTTTTGTTCGGCTCTACTTCTTCGGAGTAGCCTCAATTTTAAATTGCTATTTTTCATTTTTATTTTAAGCTGTTCCTCCAAATCAACTTCAATATTCAGTTTTTATTTTTTTATGCTTGTGCGGCATAAAGGCCGTTCTTATTAATGATGGCCTTGGTTGTGCAGCCTAAAGGCTGCACTGGTGGGGACTGATCCATGCCTTATTGGCGCAATAGGTCAATTTAGCTTTACAGAGAGATAGATAAACTTAGGCTATTATACAGTGCGAAGTTTTGAACTGAAAATTCCCGATCATTTACGACTAAAATCCTCCGACAAATCAACTTTAAGTTTTGTACGACGAAATGATGATGATGAACAGTAATTTTCTGTTCATGCATTTGTCCTTCCAGTTTGTGATCTTCATCATCTTGAGGTCCTCTTTCATTCTAAATCTTCGTAATTTGGTAAATTTCATATTATCCCTTTTCCAACACTTTTCAATTTTATCATATTGCATTTGTTCTTCTTATGTACTTCTTATTGTATTTTCTTATGTACAAAAAATTTGACTCTCCTTTTACCCTATGTATCTTCGCCTGACTGCAGAAATCCATACTTCGCATTTGTCTTTCCATCTTATCTCTTGCACTTTTGTGCTATTTTGTGTTTTTGTAACTCTCTTTCCATTTCATACAATTTTTCCGTCTACAAGATTATTCTCTCATGCTCAGAGCCTATCTTAAGAATTTATTCTCGTTTTTCGGCTGTTACCACTTTCTCTGTCTTTTTTTGTTATCGTTCGGCAATTTCGTTCCAGTAGATTAATTCGATTTCTCGTTTAGTTTTGTTAATTAATTTTTGCCTTATTTCCTTCACATTTCATTTTCATTCTCCTCTTCTTTTTGTTCCATCTACACAATACTGTCTCTATTATTGATTTTTGATAGCCCGTAGTAATTCTCTTCCCATTCTCCCTTTCTTCCTTTGCCAGTATTCTGATCTGTCTTTCCTGCGTTCTTCGATTGTTAGGTCATTATTTATATTGAATACTGATAGTTTTAATTGTTAAAAATGGGTAAATTTAATGTTTCTGTAAAAACCTTTATCGTACATTGGACTTTCAAGCGTGACTGGTGATAACAAATGGTATTTGCTAGTGCAAAATAGTGGAGAGGCGGGAGAGAAGAAATGGGAGGAATAAGACAGGTCATGGAAAAAATGAAGAAAAAGATGAATATCGACCAAATGGAATTAAAAGATTAGTTGCAAACGAACAAGAAGGAAACAAAAATAGGCATACATGCCAGTATGGCTGCATTAAAAGAAGAGATCAAAGACAACATCGCAAGATTAGATAATGAATACTCGTAAAAAGACAAAGTAGCACAAGTTAGTGCGATGTACGTTTAATAAAGATTTGGAGGCGATTGAATCAACAAGTCAGCGAAAAGAAAAGAAAAGAAAACCTAGTTGAAAAATTCAATGAAGGCATGGTAGAAAAATTAGAGGGAGCAAGGAGGGAAGTATTCAATAATGGCCTCAGTGAAAAAAAAATCAAAAGGAAGATATGTGTAATATTGTATGAAAATTGGTTCCACTAAAGATGAAAAGACATAGCAGGATAAACCAGCTACCTTTTAAGTTGTGGAAACCTAAGATTAGGATCTTCTCCTGTAAGCATATAAGATGGCAATGGAAAAGTGAGAGGAGGGAGCCCGAGAATAAAATATGGACCATGGATACCATCCTCAATTATTAGCAACTAGAGTTTGAACATGTAAAATTACCATGATGAATATTTGGAAGTGAACACTGATTATTGAAAATTTTGATAAATTTTGGAATAATTAATTTAGTAAAATGTGTCAAAAGTAGTTGTTTTAATAATAATTTTTGATTTCTCAATGCTTTGTTGTAAATAATTTAAATAAAATTTTAAGGGTTAATTTATAATTATTGTCAAATGGATGCGATTTGTTACGAATATTTTGAATTGTTCAGGTTTGATTTTAAAGTGATTTGATGTTTTCTAAAGTTTGATTTTGTTTTGTAATAAAATATGTAACATTTAATTAAAATTTCAAAAAGGAAAACTTTTGTAATATTGTGAAAATCGTACAATTGTGGAGGTGCCAATTTTATGATTTACAATGGGGGGAATGCGGTGCTTCTTACCCCAAAAATTTGTTTTTTCCTGCTAGTCGTACTTTGTTTCTCATTATCTCCTTCTTCAGGTTCCATGATTCCACATCCGCCACGATTGTTTCCATTTATCGAACCTTAGTTTGATTGTATTTACTAATCTCTCTTTTATTTATAATTCCTTTTTAATCATCTCCTCAAGTACCTTTATTGCGGTGTTCTTTAGGGTATGCACAATCTTAATTATAAGTTTTGGGTGTTTTGCATTTTGCCTTCTTGTCTATTTCGAACATATTTTTTCAGTGTTTTTATTCTTGTTTCAATTCCTTCCCCTATCTTCACCCCATTTTTCACACTCACCATCAACAGAATGCGAAGGTCGATCCGCCCCAAATCGAATGCAAGCTTCTGATTGGAGGAGCTTATGAAAATTAACGATTTTCAATATCGATTATTGCCAAAATTACAGGGGTTATCGAATTTCTCCGTACCTTATTCGTTTCATTTTAATGTTGTCTAACTAATTCAATCAATATATTAATATAGAATATAAAAAGCTGTCGCAATTAACTCAGTGCGGCCTTTAGGCCGCACAACCACTGCCGAATAGTTATCGATAATTTAACAACTGAAGATCATACAATTGCATATTTCTATACGTGGAATTTAAATTCTAATCAGAATCCGAAAAAGGAACGCTTTTCATTTAAACAAACAGTAAGCAAAAAATATTTAACTATCAGAAAAGATGCACGTTGCAAAAATGAAGCTGACCGATCCGAGGATTTTGACCGCAGATTATCGAGGAATTTTCTATTTTACGCGTTCTATTTAAATTTTTCCCACTGTATATTATAATATTATATTGCCATTCTTATTGAAAAAGTTCTAACTAACAAATTGGTTTTCGGAAGAAAAATTAGTTTATATGGTCGTAATGACGCCATGTTTACTTCATTTAACATAAATTTGATATAACCATGTGAAAAGACAGCGTTGTAACATTATCTCCATAAAGTCATTTTTATGTTTATCAAACCAATTTGTTAGTTAGGACATTTTAACTAAGGACGGCACTTTGTTTCAAGAATGGTTCATCATAGAGGGCTGCGAAAAAATTTTGATCACGAAAGTCTACATAAAGAATCAAATGGTGATACTGGCATTCCCCAGAAATGTTGGCATCCTGAAAAATTTTACTCCAAAATATCAAAAACTCCAGATTTTCAAATAGCACGAGGAGTGAAAGCGATATCTTTAAAAAGGTCTTTCAAAAATAAGCAAGCGTTGTAGGAACAAAAATTTTATTGTCCCTACCCTTTCCAGGTATAATTCCATCATTTTCTGTCGTCTTTGAAGTGATATTAGTTTTTGGATTTCTTCGCTGAAGGCGTTCCAATTTTTGCTATTTGATTGATTCTTCTTCTTCTTTCGTTCAGTCTGGAACCTGTATTTTTATTAACAACAGAGAACCGACGGGTTTACGTATCCTCCGGATCACAAAGAGACGGTCAAGAAATTTTAAACTCAAACCCGCAGTCGAACTGGGAAATTTTATGTTAGCAGTTGAACTGGTGGATTCAGTTCCAATGATGTAGAAGAAGCACTTAACACTTTAAATATTAAATGAATATGATTGCTTGGTTGTGCGGCCTAAAGGTTGCACTGACAGGAACGGATCAATTTGGCGTAAAATTGATAATTTTATTTAACAAAATATTTTAAACACGAATATGTGTTTCAAAAATGTAAAACAAAGAACCACCATGGGTTTAATTAAATTACAAAATTGAAGTTAAAAAATAAACTTGTTTGTTCTTAACCAAAAATTCCAAAAATTAGCTTAACCCTACGCTAAACGCAAAAGTCTGTTGTCCAATTCTAATGGTTAACCTCGACCTTCTCTGGTCGTGACCTAATTGCGATTGCCTGTGCTTGGCCCTCTTGGTCGTTCTCCATTCGACTTGGACGTTTCTCTTCTTTCATTACGTAGTCAAATCACGCACCACCTTCTAGGTAAGTCATCAATCTTCTTCTCACTCTAATTTTCGCATCCAATAAATTTAATTATTATCCCTTTACTATTTTAGGTGGACTCAATTATTTACGCAATTCACAAAATTAATAAAATTTACTTTGAAAATTTAACATTGGAATAATGATGGTCGATTCAAAACCATCAATAGCCAGTTCGTTTATCTTAGAAGAAGGATGGTCAATTTTCTGAATCGTATCGGGTGTCGCGAGTGTAAGTGGATCACTGAAAGAACGAAAATTCAGCGTGTGAAAATGTTCGTGCCAGCTAATTTCTATTTGTGATGACCCTAGCTCGGAGTTTGAACTCGGAATATTTGAAAAATCTCAAGGAGGAAAATAACATGTCAATATAGACATAATTTAACAGATTTAGCAAATTTTTGAGATGTCGGTAAACAAAGGCCGAGAGTTAAACTGGAAGATCTAGGGACTTACCACATTTGCCTATGTAAACTGTTCTATTACCATCATAATTCTCAGATAATTAATTGAAAGCAGCTTAAGTTATTTATGTTACGTGTAATCAATAGAGTAAATTCAGTTCTACCTCCGCGTAGGGGAAGTACAGCAGACCTGAATATTAAAAACAAGACAAAAACGCGAATTAAAGCAACCGAAGTTTTAATTTATTCAAAATCTATGCAAAAAACGACACCAAGTTAACAATTTCATGTAATAAAACGAAACTTCTCAAAAATAACTTAAAGAACAACATGAAAGAGAACTATTAACAAAGAAGCGGAGAAAATTTGAAAAATAAATGACTATCGGATAACTTGTTACTGAAAACGATAAGATTACAAAAAATACTGAAACTTTCCTAAGATTTCGTTGAACCCAAAGTATTGTATGTATTTAGGTTTACCAATAATTTGATTCGTAAAAAATGTAAAATTCATAAATTAAATTTTTTTTTATATTAAATTTAGGTCGTTAAATAAAAAAAATTAATTAGTAATTTCAGCAGAACGATGTCACAGATTCACCCAAACTGAACGTTTTAATAATGGTGAATTAATAAATTTGTGAAATTTCGAGTCTTATTGTTATTTGACGTTTTATATTACTGTACGAGGCAGCAATTAGCAATTTACACAAAAAGAAAAATTTATTTTAAATTATTTTAATGGAACTTTATGCTCAAGGCGAAAATAATGATCTGAAGCGAACAGGGGTGGATTAGGTGATGAAAATGTACGAGGAAATCAAAATAATAATAAAAATTAGATTTAAAAGATGAAAATTGAAGTTCCTTATGACGATCTATAAAATGGGCTGATGCGGTGTCTGAAAAAAAAACTGGGGAATGAATGACACTGAAGCATCTTGTCAACATAAAAGCTAAAAGGGAATAATTAATGAAGAACTTCAGAATGCATTATGTAAATCATAAAATTAAGACTTTTTATGCAGAACAAACATGTAATTGCATTTTCTGTTATGCGCTATTAAATCAAAATGTAGGGAGGACAAAGACGAGCAGAATATGCTATGCGCTTTTTGTAACTTGATTGCTAACTGTGTATGTATTGAATTAATTTTATAAAAATAAACTTTTGACATTATTTAAAATATTTTTGTATAGCATTTACCCCACTACTAAGTGGAAACTTTTGAAAAATCAACTCGGGGGAAAGTCTCGGGGGAATCCGACCCTACTAACTTGAAACTGGTCAACTAATGCTTCTTCCGAGTGGAATGCTGCAAATACCGACCAAAGGAGGGCTACTCTAACGGTGACAGGAGGCTTCCCTCGTGTGGTCTACCGAGTTCTGCGTGCCATTATGGTACTTAACCAGGTGAGATAGTGTTGTTTTCTCTCCTGCCAGGCGCAATCATCGTTAATCACGAATTAACATTGACAATTTCGTTCATAATAATTCAACCAATAGGATGTTAGAATCTCATCAATTTGAACCAATCATAATCTACTTCCTTTGACAATACAGACCACGGTGGTGTATTGTCGCGGCAATACGACCACCGTGGTCTGTATTGTCAAGTAACGATGGAAACTACGTAAACGCATACTATAAATTATTTGTTGTCAGAAAAAATTGAAATTTTATTTACGAAATTGTCAAACGAATTCCACACGATACTATAAAATTGTCGGTTAATTTTTAAACCATGGAATCTTCGTGTTTGTCGCCCTTAAAATCACCATTCGTGCTAAAGCACTCATGATGATTTTAAGGGCGACAAACACTCAGTTCCAGTTTCAAAAATTATTGCCGACAATTTGATAGTCTCTTGTGGTATTATATATGAAAATAAAATATTTACAATGGGATACGAAAACAATTATTCTTACTTTGCCCCGTTAGTAACCGTAGTGGATCCGAGGTAAAAATAACTTCATCTCAGGTGCTATAACAATTCAAATGTTCAAAAGTTATTTTAACGTCAAATTTACTTTTTAAAAAAAATAGTTTAAAGTTGTAATTTTTATTTTGAACTACTCGATGCATTGGTAACTAAATTTGGTTTACAGATGGGTATTTTGATACCAGGAATGTGATTCTCAAAAACCCACCTTATGCAAAGATAACAGCGTAATAGATAAGATGCTAGAGGAGTAATCTTTTAAGGAACCTGAACATGCTAAATGTGCCCAATAGTGAGCATTAGACGTTCAAATAAGAGGTACATTTTGTCGCCCCCCCTCCTCCCAACGCGAATTTTTTAATGAAATTTGTGTGAAACGTTTGAGCTTCGTTTGAGACCCAATGAGCTTCCGTAAAACTCGTTTGTACTCCAAAGGTAACAAAATTAAAGCGTTTGAAAGAGCAACGTGAAATTGAGCGATACTTGACCCCCCCCCCCCGCCCCGATAATATTTTAATGAAATTAGTGTCAATCGTTTGAGATTCATTTAAGCTCTAATGAGCTTCCATAAATGTTTGACACAAATTTCATTAAAATATTCGAGATGGGGGGTGGGGGTAAAATGTCGCTCAATTTCACAATATTTTAAATGCTCCAACTGTTTTAGCTTTGGAGTACAAACAATTTTTATGGGAGCTCGTTGAAGCTCAAACGGTTCTCGATCGATTGACACCAATTTCATAAAATAAATTCTCGCTTAAGGGTTCACCGTATCTACAGCCCTCCCCCTCTACTAAAAGTTTTCACGTATAATATTGCGAAGGGGGGGGGGGGGGTGAAATGTTACTCAATTTCACAATTTTTTAAACGATTTAACTTGTATACCATTGGGGTATACACGATTTTTACAGAAGCTCATTGAAGCTCAAACGATTCACGATCGATTTTTTAATGAAATTAGTGTGAAACGTTTGAGCGTCGTTTGAGACCCAATGAGCTCTCATAAAAATCGTTTGAACTCCAAAGGTAACAAAATAATTAGAGCGTTTGAAAGAGCAACGTGAAATTGAGCGATATTTTACCTCCCCCCGACAATATTTTAATGAAATTAGGGTCAATCGTTTGAGCTCCAATGTGCTTCCATAAATGTTTGACATCAATTTCATTAAAATATTCGTGATGGGGGGGGGGGTAAATGTCGTTCAATTTCACAATCTTTCAAATGCTCTAACTGTTTCGGCTTTGGAGTACTAACAATTTTTATGAAAGCTCTCAAACGGGTCTCGATCGGTTGACACCAATTTCATAAAATAAATTCGCGATTAGGGGTCCACCGTATCTAAAGCCCCCCCCTACTAAAAGTAAGTTTTCACGTATAATATTGCGAAGGGCGGGGCGGGTGGGTAAAATTTTGGGGTACCCTTTGGGTTACAAACGATTGTGACGGATTTTTGAAATCCATCACTTACGGTCAGCCCTGTATATCGTTTTCTTATTTTAAAGGCGCATGAGATCCGCACCGAGGTGGGGATTGTTCAGGACTGCGCAAAAGGACAGTCTTGGCTGAACTATTGAACGAGCAAGACGCTCTGGTGTCAGTTTTGAAGCAAGAAGGCGGGTGTGAATTTTTCACGCACAAATGTCGGTGTGTGTCTACTGTGGAATAATCATGGGCTTTTGGGTTACGTAATTAGCGGATATGGAACGAAGATATTCTTTCCGGGACAATTTTTGTTCGCGCAGACTCAATGGAGATCTGAAATATCTTCGTTGTTGGAAAATGGCGGATTTTCCCAAATCGGACGTTTCTTGGTCGGATTTACTGCCCATGTTATCTTTGAAGGTTTTGGTTTCCGTTCGGATTGGTGAGTAACCTTTTTGTTACTTAATTGTTTCACAGTGGTATGCATTGATCGATTAGGACAAGTTTTGCTCCGTCCACCTGGAGTTCGCTTTTGTTTGATATCACCCTTGGCTGATTCTTGTATTTTTTTTATGTCTTGTTATATAGGTTTTTCTTTTGCCTTGCATTTTTTGATTAGACCGTTTTTGGCCGAAATAATCGTGAAGTTGCAGGTTTTGCATTTCTGTTCGACGTGATTAGAGGCTGGACAGGATTATCCATTTTTCCTCATGATCCAGGTTTCCGAGGCATATAGGAGGATGGGGAACACGAGTGTCTTCATCAATGCTTTCTTGGTGTTACGAGTGATGTGCCTATCAGGCCATATTTTTTTTAAGCTTTTTGTTGTTGTTCTAGCAATTTCTATGCGACGTCTGATTTCGGGTGTACAATAGTACAATATCCATCATTTGTTATCATGGATCCCAGATATATATATATTGCGATGTTATGCACTGACCACGTTAATAGAGATGCGTACGTTAATATTCAAAAGTTGATCAACGATTATAAAGCATGAGACTTATTTTAAAATCATACGGAAAGATTCCATCTGATAGCAAATACTTTAATTCAAATTCAAAAATTAATTCAAAATACATTCATGGAACAAAGATTAATAAAATAATTTAACAATGTGAAATTTAAATTCCGTTATCATAAAATTTGTTATTTTAGTCTTAAAATCAATTTGTTTAGTTATGAGTAATCCTAATTAATATCAAAATATTGTTGAATAACTTATTAATATGAAAAATTTGTTAGCATAAAATTAATAGCAAGTTAAAACATTACATGACATTAAAGTGTTTCGTTAGTCAATGAACAGTAAATGGATAATACATCTTCACCAATTTTATCGTACAACAACCAAATGGAATGTAGTAAACCAATTCAATCTGGAAAAGATAAAATTTCATTAAAAATTTTGTCAAAACAAAATGGGCAAATACGTACCTGACTATGCAATATCGATGTTGTTGTTTTCAACAAAAATAATAATCAACCTTGCCTGAAAAGTTGGGTATCAAGGCAACAAAAAACAAGCGAAAAAGAGATTAATAAACGAGTTTTGGGTTATGCAAATGGTGATTTTGTGCTGCAATAAAATTTAATTGAATTAATAAAAATTTTAATAGAAATTAACAACAAAAGTATAAAATAATTAAATAATAATTACTTACGTCAGATTAAAGTGTTTTATAAAAGGAAAGTCCAGTGATTAGTGAGATTTTCAACAAAAACTATTCACAAAATTACACGAGGTAAAACTGTGCATCGACACCCATCCGTTTTTATCAATGGTACAACAGCTGATCGCTCTACGCAAGCAGATAAGATTCATGGTCAAATATCTTACGAACCAGAAAAACCCTAGATAAAGGTAAATCTACATAAAACTTTATAATTTTTATAAAATTCAGTGCGTGCGTAAAAAAATTATCACCGCGTTGCGCCTACGTTAAAATTAACAGTTTGGGTAATTTTAAGGAATTATTTTATTAATATTAAGAATTTTTATTTGCTATAATTATAATACAAACAATAAAATTTACATTTGCCTTTGAAACGGAGAATTATTTTCCAATCTTGTTCCGAGATCCAAAAATATTTGATTTCAGCAATTCACAGATTTGGTCACGGAAGGGACCCAAGCCCGAGATAAAGGTAGGTTTCATGCTTACAATAAAAATTATATCTAGCCGAGGTAAATATTTATTTGCGACAATAAAATTGCAAACGTCTCTATTGACGGGGTTAATTTGTGTAAACCCGCACTATCAAAGGTTACCGCTCTATTACAAAGGCAAGCTTAAAGCACTCCGTACATAGCACTTTTTGGCTAGCCCAACGTGAGGCTAAGTCAGCTCATAGCAATATATATCGGCTCACCACTTCGCATTTGCTATTTTTTTAATATGTGGTCTATTTGATGCTTTCCTGTCGACAATCATTACTTTTGTTTTCTCATAATTAATGAGTAGTCCATATTGTTGGCTCTCATATTCTAATGTGGTAATAAGTTGTGCTAGTTCTTCGGCGCTACTAGCAATGAGAGCCGTGTCGTCAGCAAATCGCAAGTTGTTTATTTTCTCACCATTTATTGTAAAGCCACCATCCCACTCCCCGAGAACCTTTCTCATTATTGCCTCACTGTAGATGTTATATAGGTCTGGCGATGTAATACATCCCTGTCTAACTCCTTTTCCCACTCTGCAAGGATCCGAAACTTGATTGCCCAGCTTGATCGTAGCTTTGTTGTTCTCGTATAAGCTTTTTATTAGATATACCAAATGTGCCGGAACAGCCATTTGTTTCAATATTTCCCACAATCTGTCCCATCTAACACTGTCAAAAGCCTTACGGTAGTCTACAAAACAGATATATACCGGGTTGTTAAATTCTCGAGATTTCTCAATTATCAGACGTAGGTTGAAAATCTGTTCTCTGGCCCCTTTGCCTTCCCTAAACCCCGCTTGTTCTCTGGCGATCTGCCATGTAAGATAATATTTCAGGCGTTTGTTAATCACGTACAGTAGTATCTTGCTAGCATGCGATATTAGTGCAATTAGGCGGCAATTGTCACAATTGTTCTTTTGACCTTTCTTGTGGAAGGGTAGCAGCACAGTTTTCGTCCAATCTCTTGGCCATATACCGGTATCCCAGACCTTCTGGCAGATTATTTGGAAAACCTTAATGCCGGGCTCACCCATAGCTTTTATTATTTCCGCTATGATACCATCGCATCCAGTTGCTTTACCATTTTTTAATTTTTTTATTGCATGTGCAATCTCTTCCTCAAGGATGTACGGCTCTTTTTCTTCGGGTGGTAATAGCATCATGTTTCTTTTTATTTCGCTTTCGTTTCATTCATTCTTAAAAATCTTTTTGCAGTATTCTTTCCATCTTTTCAGAATGTCGGTTGTATCTGTAAGTATATTATCTGCTTCATCTTTTATGGTGTAAGTTAAGGGTTTATATTTGCGTGTGATTTTCTTTACTACCGAAAAGAGTTCTCTGGTGTTACCACGCTCCGCGTGATCCTGCAGCTCAACGCACATGCTTTTCAGATAATTGTTCTTATCTTTCCAACACGAACGCTGAATATCATGTGTGAGAGAGTTAGCCAGTTGTACCTTTCTTCCTATGTCTAGTACTGAGTTGTTTATAGTTCTTCTTTCTTCTATAAGTTTCCAGGTTTCATCTGATATCCATGGTTGATGTCTTTTTTCCGTGTTTTTTTGTTGGGATTTCGTTTACAATGTCTGTTACAGTGGTTTTTGTTATATTCCACATTTGTTCTGAAGACGAAAATGCTGTATGATCTTCTATAAGTGGTTGCATCGAGCAGCGTAGTTTGTCTTGGAAGGTTGAATCTGAGCTGGGTATTTGCAGCTTTCTTTGTGTGGAATTTCTTTTCATGGCCTGTAACTTGGTGGCGACATTTGCCATAAGAAGCTTATGGTCGCTCCCACATAATGCACCTGGTAGAGTTTTCGTGTTTCGTATTGATGTACGCCACCGTATTCGGATTAAGATATAATCTATCTGGTTACGATATTTGCCATTTGGTGACTGCCATGTATACAAACGTCTTGGATGTTGTTTGAATATGGTACATAATGCACCTGGTAGAGTTTTCGTGTTTCGTATTGATGTACGCCACCGTATTCGGATTAAGATATAATCTATCTGGTTACGATATTTGCCATTTGGTGACTGCCATGTATACAAACGTCTTGGATGTTGTTTGAATATGGTGTTGGTCACAGTCAAATTATTGTCAACACAAAAATCTATCAACCTTTCCCCTCTTTCATTGGTTTCACCCAAACCATACTGCCCTATTGCATTCTTCATATGATCGTTCTCCGCTATTTTTCCCACCTTAGCATTGAAGTCCCCCATTATGATGAGCATTTCCCTGTTGGGAATTTTGTCCATAGTTTCTGTCAGTGCATTATAAAAGGCATTGATGGTCTCTTCATCTGCGTCATTTGTGGGGGCGTAAACCTGTACTATGTTTAGGATTATCAGCCTGGTGTTTAACTTGATAGATATTATCCTGTCCAAAGAGGAAAAACGATGAAAAAAAAGTGGACGCCTTCGAAATGTGGTGCTGGCGAAGACTACTAAGAGTGTCTTGGATGGAGAAAAGAACGAACCTTTCCATTGTGGAAGAAATTCAAGAGCCGCAAAGACTGTCCAGCCTCATTCAGAAAAGAATAGCGAGGTTCTATGGACATATACAACGCAGAGAGCCCGACAATATGGAGAGATTGGTTGTGCAAGGAATGGTTCAGGGTACGAGATCGCGAGGTCGTTCGCCAAAGAGATGGAACGACCAAATCAAAGAAATCACTGGTGGCACACTAGAGCAAGCTGCAAGAAAGGCCCGGAACAGAAGCCGATGGCGTAAAGTCATAGGAAGAACTGTCCAAGCTAGTTAGTCTCAGAGGGTCAGGACGCTTCTTACAAGAAGCACACGACGAAGAAGAAGATTAGAGGCTATCTAATCTTACGTTCGCAGACGTGAATTTTAATGCTAATGTTTGAATTTTATGTTTGAAAACTGATTAATTATTAATTATATCATTATGTTTTATTTTATTGAATTTGAACTGGGCATTATATTCACTAGGTGACATCGAGCAGCGTTGGTCTAATGCATTGGCAAGGTAATTCCTACGCGTTTGACATAGGTTCAAATCTTGTATTTGAAATTCTATGTTGAACATTTTTTTGTGTTTATTGTTGGTTACATGTTTTTTTAAGAAGGCAGCGATGTGCGACCAACGTACAGGGTGTTGCATTTCATCGGGGTCGCTTCCGCTTGTTTGATTGTTGGAAGTTCGATTGTGGTTCCACCGTTTGTGGGTTTTTTTAAATTACCACTCGAACGTTCCGTTAATTTAGTGTGGGGGAGTGGTTCTTGGTGGCAATGTTGTTGCCACTGTACTAGTCCTGGTCGGCTAACGCAATTTTCCATCCGACATCGCTTATGTCATCGCCTTCCAGCAACGAACATCTAATTGCTGATTTAATTTTTGTTGTGTTAGCAAAGCTGCTTCCTTGATTTTCTCCGGGGCGTTCATTTGACATGACCCACGGCCTCGCCGCCGCTATAACGAGCTGGCTTATACCCAGGGGTGGTCTGCCAAATTTTGAACAACCGGCTCGCTATTATTTCGAAGCAAAAAAAACGGTAAATGAGTACATTGTCTTCATTAATTTTTTACAGTATAAAATATATAATATATATAACAAAACAAAACATTTATTGCACAAAATAACTAAACAAAACATTTATTGCACAAAAAAACTAATAAATTCCAAATTTAACATACTATACTATGTATATGCATAATTAATGTAGAGTCCATATGCCTTGTTCATTTGCAGAAACATCATTATTGTGTCCTTTTCTTACCCTTGTTTCTGTTGCTAAGCTGTGATTATGGTTCATCCAAGATGTAATAAAAGGAATGGCATCGAAATTGGCTTATTTTTGTTTTATGGGTAATTTAACAAACGGCTCGCCGAGCTTCAAAAATTTTAAGAACCGGCTCGCGCGAGCCGGCCCGAGCCGGCTCCAGCCCACCCCTGCTTATACCTACCATCAGGGCCCCATGCAAATTAAAGTAGGAATTTATTTTCTGCGTGGACATTATCTGTTCCGAGCTACCTTCTCATTAGAGATAGTGAGGACAGATATTGTTTCACGATTTTTATAGAAGCTCAAATGATTCTCGATCGAGTGATAGCAATTTCATTAAGAAATTTGCGATTGGGAGTATCCGTTCCTACAGCCTCCCCCCCCCTAAAGTTTTTGCGAATAACATTGCAATGCGTGTGGTACAAACGAATTTTATAGAAGCATATTGGAGCTCTAACGAAGCTCAAACGTTTGATACTAATTTCATTAAAATATTCGGGATGGGCTGGGTGGGGGCGGTGAAATGTCACACAATTTCACACTCTTTCAAACGCGGGGGTATAAAGTATTTTATCAAAGCTCATTAAAGCTCAAACGATTCTAAATCGATTGATACCAATTTTATTAAAAAATTCTATTTAATTAAAAAAATTTAAAATTTATTTGCCACTAAAAACGCACACCAGTCCTATGGATTAGTAAAACTATTTTTATCGACTATGATGCTCATTTTCTTTTTTAATGTTGAAAAATAAAATCTATTTTAATTTATATTATCAACAGTAAAATTCTGCGCGCTACTTGTTCGGAGCGCTGTTGGTAAAATTTGTAATTTCGTAATCATTGAAACGCTTTAACTGTTTTATCTTTGAAGTACGTATATTATACAATTTTGATGGAAGCTTTTTGGAGCTCAAACGATTCTCTATCGATTAGTATTTATTCTTAACCTTCTTAAAAAAAACATTTCTACAACCCTCCCAAAATTGTTCTAAAGAATTGAATTTTTATTAAAAACCTTCCGGGTACAAACGATTTTATGGAAGCTCATTGGAGCTTAAACGCGATGCGGGGGGGGGACAAAATGTATCTTCAAAGGAGCTTGTGAAAAGTCAGATTTCAACGTGACGATGGAGAGTGGGATTGTTTACTAGCAATTTGGTGTTTTTTTACAACCAAGGATCGAAAATAGCTGAATGATAATAATAATACCATATCAATTGAGTCAAGTCAGCATGTGTTACGCTGCTGATTGTGTTATATAATGGTGTGATGCGTTTTTTTCGGCATTTAGTAATTTTAAGGTCGAAATTAATGGATGGGATTATTCCCTTGATTTTCTCTAATGGATTTGTGGATCGCCAATGTTAGTGGGAAGGCTTTAAGAAGCATATCTGTTGGTAGGAAGCCGTCGTTTATCCGGTGGTCGCCTGGACTGGCCAAATTGAAGAAAAGAAAAGAACGGCCAAAAGAAGCACCGGTGTTGACGTACACTGCATGGTGCGATCACTGATGAGTTGTGGACTTTAGTTCTGGCTCTCTATCCTGCATTTAATAACGAGATTATGCAGACGAAGCTTAAAGATTAGAGAAGATTCGTTCACGAGAATGATAATGCCATGGAAGAGCTTCATCAAATTTTTATTGGTAGACGGTCGTGCGTGGATATGAGGTATGTTCCGGTAGCTGGTCATACTATATTGAGGAGTTAGAGGGAGAAAGTTGCTCTACGACAGTTTTTTGCCCCTTCTGATGAGGGGTGTTGACCTTGGAGTGGCGCCTGATGCACCCTGAGCTACCTGTCTGTAATGGAATTAGACAGATCGAGCGTTTGGAGTCGATACTTGTGTATGTACTATCCTTGTCAAGAAGCAGCACGAGGAAAGAATATTTCCCGACATAATGGAAGAAGTCTTGATTGGATATCGAGTTGAAATCCATCGACTATGTCAGATGATTGGACCAACCATCCTGTAGACCAATCTGTTTGTTACACGTAATGGGAAAGATTTTTAAGCACGTGATTTTAGACAGATTCCGCGCTCCGATTTCAAGTGAGAACAAGGTTCCGCGAAAGTGTGGTACGAAGTCATCCGTATATAGAGCTGGAATATTTGGAGGTATGCACTCGAGAGTTTTGTCGATTTCCAGTAGGATACTTGACGACATCCGATGGTGCAGCGCCTTATGTCCGTACCAATAGTCGGAGAATTAATCCTATATTCATTAATCCAAGTTTCTACTAATCGAATTACCGAAATTTAATTCGTATCATAGTAACAGCAGGAATTTAAGAAATCTGAGGCTGCATTCTAGATCAGCTCTCAAGCGTCGACTATTAATACAGGCATAAGAGAAGAAAAGCTTGGGTATCCAAAACGATTTTAACATGAGATTGTCTTGTATATAATAAAACTCTGGTTGTAACTCGGTCCTCCATCTCTTCCTTAACTGAAAGTTGTAGGCTACTTTGCGAGGCCGAAGACTGAGCTAATTACGCCGGGAATCTTATAAATTTGTTTGACCCATTAAAAACTTGCGAGTGCAAACGCCGATCAATACGAAATTTTTTCTTCTTCATATGGAATATTTTCATACAACTTCATAAAATACTTACCACGGTATCGTTAATTTTTAGGCATGTTTTGTTTATTTTTCAACGATATTTTTTGGAATAATCTTAGTTGGTGGCTGTTTATAAATCTTAAAATTGATTTTACAGGAATCTTTTTATATGGATCTTACTGAAGGCAAAATGTTTTTACGACAAACATAGAATTTCTTATTCATGTGCAAAGTTATTGCGCACAGGTTGGATAACGCTTGCACTTGCGCGTCAATTAAAAATTCCACGTTTGTCGTACCAAAACGACACGACAACTTATTTTTTTGTTCAACATTTTCTCCCCAATAAAATGCACATAAAAAGACCTAAAAATAGCAAATAACTAAGCTTACTCCAAAAAGTCGATTCTTTTTGTTCAAGTAGTTACAAAATAAACAAAGAAAGGTTTAAAAATCGGCTGCACAATGAAAAGCATTCTTTGAAGTTCTTAGATAACGTGTAAATATTTTTAGCCTTTTTTTATGTCATTGTAGATGGCCGAAAAGAATTACCGGTGTAACATCCACATAACGAGAAAATCGAGAATTGTCGGGACCCAAGCTTCGAAGTTTGACGGCGCGTGGTAGCAAAACGACTGGATTACCGATAAAATTATTATTGTAGATAATTTTACGCGCATAGTACCTACTCAGTTATAATTTGTTGAGAATATTTAAATTTTATATTTACTTATTTTTTTTTATATTATGTTGTTTTTTAAGGTGAATCAACATCTAGGTTATTAGCACCTGTTGTTTTTTGTTGGTATGGGTTCATTCGTTATATTTTGGTAGGGTTTGTTTTTGTATGGTTTTTGACCCACAGTGTGTGCATGATGCATACCGGGGAATCGAGTAAGCAATTCCGCGAGGTCCGTTATTCGAACCCGAAATTACCGCTCCGAATTCAACCAGTATGCACTCTAGCCATCGCTGTGAACTTTTACTTATTTTAATAACCAAATTAATGGAATTTAACTTACATACATACAATAAATTGTTTAAAAATAGGACACAACGACGCCGTTTCGCTCATGTTGGGGTTTTCTTTTTTTTTGATTTGGAATATTAAAGATTGCGATCACCTGTTAAGCCCCACTGAGGGGGAGCCGACGTCATTGTGTCCTGTATTTAAACAGTTTATTGCATGTAAGTTGGATTTTATAAAGTTGGTTATTAAAAAAAAGTTAAATTTAGATAATTTTATGCTCTAAAGATATCCAAGTATAGTTTATAACCCTATCGTGCTTAGTTTTCGAGATATTTGCGAAAAACCAAACAGTGACATTCTGTGTTTCTAAGATTGTTAATAACTTTTTAATCTGCACACATATTTCGAAGCAAAATGAATCCCACTTTAAGAAACCTAAACCAAAGCGATTCATTGTGTTTGCAACCTGGGAAGTCTCTTTGGATGTTAACCTTTTAACTTGGTCTGTGACCACAGATGTGACTTGCAATAATAAAAGTTTAAGCTTAAGTGCACTAAAATCGATATTAAAAAAATTTGAAAAATTTCGGAACCTTTTCATAATATTTAAAATATTTCGGAAACTTTAGAGCTAGAAAATTATCTTAAAGAAAATTTAGAGGGGGTTAGATTAATTATTTACTGCATTTTTCTTTAAATATAGAAGTAAATTATTTATTATAATTTACAGTATTTTTGACTGGTTTTGACTGTAATGACATAATACTTCTGATAAGTAGAAGGTTCTTCCATGTGATTGCCATAATTTACAGGCCGCTCTGGGCCTTAAAAGTGCGTTAACAAATTACAGAATTTAGATTTTATAAATATGAAGAAAATTGCACTCTCACGTTTTGAACAGCGTCAAGTTGGTTTCTGTGTTTTAAATTTTTGAAATCTACAGAAGATCTACAGAAAAAATCTACAGAAAATGGATTTGGATCCAATTACGTATTTTTTCAATTTAGGATTGATGGATTTACATACATGCGTAAATTGATAAAATTAGGGACCATCGCCGAAAATGTCAGCTTTATTTTATTAGTTTTTCAGTTTTTTAGCAGAACACTATTATGCAGAACACTTAATTTTACTATTGGAACCCTAAATACTATGCGAACCGCTGAGCCAGTGGGTTGTCAGACAAAAATGGGTTTAAACTGACTTTTAGTTCCAAGTGTAGGGAAAAACTCAAGAAACATGAAAAAGTTTAACGGTTGAAGCGGGGTGGGCAAACATATTTAAGGGTGAGAATTGCTTGGCGATACCAAATGATTCTCGCCTTTAATGTAAGATTTGTCAACATTTTTGTCATTTGTGTTCAGAATTTAAAGGTTAAACTATTAACCTAAAAATTGTCTAAATTTCTAACAAAAAAGGCAATTATTTCATATTCTTTTTCCTAAAACTTAACTTTGCTAAATTTAAGGAAACAAATAATAATTAATTAAATCGAACTCCTGAGACGGTCATAGCTTTGGAAGTTAAATGCTTCTACTGCTAATGCACGCTCGGATCTAATCCGGGCAAGGTAAGAACTTTGTTCTGGCCATATCTCCTTGGAAGGGAATGGCAAATAACCGAGGTAATCTGCCATGAGCGCCCATCTCGAAATGAAGTTATGACACTTCCCGTGGTTCGGAGCCCACCTTAAACAAGTAGGTTCTATGTAAAACCGCGCCGAGGGGACCAAAGGGGTGCTCATACCGGCATAAAATTTCTGATCTCTGCCGAATTTCAGCTTATTCAGATCTTTTTCAAGTTCGAACCTTTTTTTTTGCTTTCCATATTTGGTCTAATAAAAGCAGGCACCTACTATAATCATTATAATAATATGGCGTAAGATATTTTTTGAAAAGTTTAGTTTAAGGGATTTAGGATAGCTGATAGCGGATTTGAGGTCTTGAAATTTCAGGCTGGCCTGTAGCTGTGGGAAAATCCAAAAAACAGTAATAATATTAATGGTTTGGACATGGTGGGGTAAAAAGCTTTGGCGAATGTAAGTGATTTTCGTCTCCAATGTAATCTCTGTTATACGTTTTTTGACCGTGCACAGTATTTAAAGGAAAAATCTTTTATTTTGACATTAGATGCGAATATCGCCAAGGCAACTCCTAGTCTATATTAGAATTTCCAACAATTTGGCTGTGTTGACAACAATGACAAATCGAGGAAAGTTCAGGGTATCTGAATAATAATTGTGGTCAATGTTCCGCACAACCACGTCAATCACGCACCAGATACTGCGATGATATGCTAAGACCAATTTACTCCTACAAAATGGTCCAATGAAAAATCTTCGTAAATGGTGAAACATGTATTGAAAATTATAATTGCATATTAGCCTTAAGAAGTGGTATGAGACGTGAATTAATATTAAGAAAAAGTTTGTGCATCGTGCCCATGGTTTTTTTTTTTCGAATATGATTATAATAAGTATCGAATGGACGGATTTTGTTTTAAATGTTTTTTGGTAACCTGGACACAAGGAGATAAGGTGGACGATTCTGATTTTGTGGCGATTGGGAATTGAATTGACTCCTCACGGGTCAAATAGTAGATTTCATAGCCTGGGGGCCGGTTGCATCTTGAACGCCTAAGAGTAGTAGTCAGAAGTTGACAAGGGAGGTGAGGAAAATTTCGTCGATGACAATGTCATTGTTGGAATAAAAATTAGGAAAATACATTAGAATTAATTCTTGGAGATCAGATTGAATTAATTACAGAATATATTTTAAAATCAATTGGAAAAATGGATTTTGAGACACTCATGATTGAGTAAAGATCCGGACCGGAAATAGAATAAATTAACAAAGTTAGTAAAATATTTGCCATTGTGTTTATATTATATTTAAAAACTATTTATCATTATTGTTTATGTTATATTTTAAAACTATTTATCATTGTTGTGTATGTTGTATTTGAAAAGTTAATTGTCGTTGTAATTTATGTTGTAGTCATTAAATAATTATATTTACCGTTAATTTATTGTAAAAGATATTTCATTAGATTTACCACTAAACAATCAATCAGATAATTTTCAGAACGAATGTCACAATAGAAATCAATTTGTCTAAGGCACAATTGAATTACGGCGATCAGAGTCAAGCAAATTTGAATACTTCAATTATTCCACCGGCATAGATCATAAAATACCGGGGAAAAAATATCGTTATTAATTCAACTTCACTTCTACAAAATTCATAAAAATATATAAAAAAAAGGATTTACATAAAATATAAAGAATAGTTAATTAACTTCCAACATGGGACATTTCACATAAGGAAAGTCAGGGAGGACATAGCACATATAAAATTGGCGCCCAACGTGCGCCAATTACTTTTCGGTTACTTCGATTTCAGTTTTCAGTTCGATTTAATCATCTATAATTTATTGCCTTTTGGTATTTAAATAAAACAAAAGTTTAAAAAGAGACTAATTTGAAATTATCCCGTGTTAGAAATTTCGACAATTTTGCTTCCAATCGTAGTTTTATCTTTTAATTCTTTACATAAATGTCACAAATAGTTGACAAATCTTAAATTGAAGGAGGGAATCGTTTATTAAAACCGAGCAATTCTCAACTTTGAAGATTTTTGCCCACCCCGCCCTAACCCTTAAACTTTTTCATGTTTCTTGAATTTTTACCATAACTAAAGGTTAATTTAGATATTTTAGGATCTCAACCAGCTGACCGATACCCCATAGGCCGGTGGTTCCTAAAATGCTTGGTGAAACCAATGGTTCCTCCAAAGAACTATGGTAATAAAACTATGAGATTTTCCGACATTTCTGCAGATCATTTTAAAAATGTACATAGATCCATCCTTAATTGAAATATACATAGTTGTATTTGGAAAAGTGGCTAGGGTGACCTAAACATTAATGTTCGAATCATACTTTCTTCTACTACACACTAAAGAACATGGTTAATATAGCAAATTGCCAAAATAATCTTCGATAATTAGGTCCAAACTTTTCAATAAATCGATTTTGAAGTTAGCATATTTAACGAGATTCAATGGTAAAATTAATAATTCTATTGACGGTGCGTGCAGAAAGAACTAGTCTTAGACTTAGCGTTTTACGGACCGGTAGAAGCAGCACGTCTCTCGTACATGTAACATCGATTATTATTTGTTTTACGCGATTTTATGGGGTTGATATGTAATAGTTTACTGCCCCATACCGCAACTATACTTTTTAATGCTATTTCAAGGGTCTCTAAGCTCCCAGTTTTTTTAGATCCCGGTTTTCTTGATCGAAGGCGCTTCTCGTATGTTTAGCCTAGTAACCAGAGTCAAAACCGCCCTGGAGGGGTGCAGAGCGTACCGTAGCGAAGCGGCGCCCCGGAAGGGTAGGTTTTGACGATGCATAACCCTCCTTATCGAATGCACACCCCAAAATTCGAAGAAAAAAAACATTTAATTTTTTGACATTTTCGGCAATACACGGGTTATTTTCCATTTTTTTGATTATATTTATTACTAATATCTACTAATCACACCCCCACCTATCCGAATTTTAAAGCAAAATTCAAATCGGAGCGAAAATATTTTACGCGATTTCAAGGGACCGTCTTTGAATTGTATCGCGTGTGCCTGGGGTGTGCGGCATATTCGATGCTAATTTCCCATACTTTTCAAAAGTCGATATTTTGTGTTTTTTTCAACGGATTCACCCAAAATATTATTTCTATAGACTAAAATAAGCCTGTTCTCTAGTGTCTAGCTGAAGAAATTTTGTTCAGGCCATTAATGGTTACATAACTGGACCCGGAAAAGTTTAATAAAAATGAATCTAATATAAATTATCTAAATTTCTTTTTAGATAATTTTGTAGCACTAAAGTTTTTGCAAAGTTTTAAATAAATTATGAAAGGGTTCCGCGCCAAACAAGTTTGGAACACGCTAACCTTGCATAAGCTAATTTTTGTAAAGCTATTATAATAACAGACAAAGGTGAATCCAGCCAAAGTTCATGAGAGGGGAAATTAATAAATTCCATTATAATGCAAAAAGGCAAGTATTTGATTTTCTTAGAAATTTTAGTGTACTTTAGTGCAATCAGTTTTTTGCGACATTTCAAAATTCATGGGGGTGGAGTAGTCCCCCCCCCCTGTATTCGTCCTTAATGATGGAGCTTTCATTGCAAATAAAAATCGTTTCAGACGGTTAAGCGATTCTTGAATTGAAATGTTTTTGTCTCATCCCATCGACTTCAAAACTTGTATGTGTTAGTAACATCTTCTGTTGTCACATATTGGATAACTTTAAGGGTTTAAACATCTTAATAGACTTCCCAGGTTGCAAATATCAAGATTCACTTTGGTTTATGTTTCTATAAGTGGAATTAATTTTGCTTTGAAAAATTTGGGCGGATCAAAAAGTTATACGTAACAATAAAGAACGCAATGTAATTTGATTTTTCTCAAATATCTCGAAAACTAAGTACGATAGGGTAATAAACTATAGGGTCATTCCATACCAAATCAACCAATTTATTTTCATATCCCTCTTCGATTTGCTCAAATTTGGTATACTTATATTATTTAGAAGTTACCGAATTTGGGCAAAAACGGTATATGTAACACGTAAATACGATGAACTTATCTCGTCGCAGAAATTGCCTGATGTAATACAGGCTTAAAATTTGGTATACAAGTATCCAAAGGTATAATAAAGATAATAATTATATATTTTTAGGAATCTTAAATTACCCCTTTTTGGGGGGAGGGGCACTCAAAGTCAAAATTTATCAGGGCCCCCATTTTGTGACCTTAATTATTTACACTTTTACATTATTACAGTATTACATTACAAATAATTTCATCCTTAATTCAGTAATTTATTTAGGTGCATTTCGCCCCTCCCCCTCCATCGCGAATTTTTTTAATGAAATTACTGTCCAACGTTTGAGCTACAATGAACTTTCATAAAAATCGTTTGTACTCCAAAGGTAAAAAAATTAAAGCGTTTGAAAGATTGTAAAAGTTATAATTTTGCCGCTGAATTTAACATTAAAATATTTACGATGGGGGGGGGGTGAAATGTCACTCAATTTCACACTCTTTAAAACGCTCTACATATTTTACCTTTGGGGTGCAATCGATTTTTATGGAAGCTCATTGGAACTCATACAATTGTCGATCGATTAGTATTTAGTTTATTAAAAAAATCACATCTTAAAAGAACATTTTGTAAAGACCCTCCCAAAATTGTTCTAAAGAATTGAATTTTTAATAAAAACTTTTGGGGTACAAACAATTTTTATGGAAGGTCAATGCACTTCAAACAGACCTCAAACGTTTGATACTAATTTTCTTACAAATTTCCTGATGGGAGAGGGGGGGCAGCGAATTGTACCTCTTATATCTCACGTCACGCCGAGTTTCTACTACCCTTAAGCATTGACATCAATTTTATACAAAAATTCGCAATGGGTTGGGGGGGGGGGGTTGAAATAATTCAAAATTATTTAAATAAATACACCGTAAAATGCTACTTTTAGAAGTCATATAAATATTCGCAACTTTCAAGTGCCTAAAAGAGTTTCATTTTTCAATAAAATTGCATAAAATGTATGTGGTGCATAAAACAAAGTGTACGCTTTCAGATACTACAAACTATTTATTATTTTTTTATCAAATTTTTGCTGAAAATCGATTTATATAAATTTCCATTTTTTTCATATTTTATTTTCAAAATTTGGAAACAGGCACATATAATTTGATTGAAAGTTATATCCGCAAAAATTAATAATTTAATTCATTTATTAACAATAAAAAGATAAGTTTTTAAATAATGTTGCAAAAATGTGTCGTCGGCAGGGCAGCGGGGTAGGTATGTATTTTGAGATTTTTACATCTCGGTTGAATTAAATTGTTTTTGACCTTATTAAGAGTCGAAAAAATATAAAAATTACATTGCGATAAGCTGGAAGAATCGGCCTATAAATAAACAAATCAATAATTTTTTTTGAGAAATACACGGTTTCGGCAGTAGCGTGATGTAAACGGCAAAATATATGAAAATAATTAAAATATTGTGGTTTTCATTTCGAGTAAATTGAGTTCGAAAATTATTTCTTCCATAACCGTGCATGCATTTGCAAAATTTTAACTAATTTTTTCAAGTAGAAGGGACAGAGAATCAATTGAAAAAATTCACACATATATTTGAGGTATCGAAGTTTGTCGCCATGGAGCTAAATCAAAATTTTCAAATGGTGCCTTTTTCCATTGGACGACTTTTTGACGACTTGGAGATTTCGAATGTGTGAAGCATGAGGAACATTTTTGGATAGTTTTTTACCTCAAAATGCCCACAAAAGTGAAAATAAAAGCGAGTTTGCACTCTACTATTACCTATGTATAAATTAATAACTTTATTGAGTTTTTTGGATTAAAAACCATAATTTACAAAAATAATATACTAGCTGTAATTGCATTTATTTTTGTTACATATTGATATCTGGCTACACCGCACCGTCATGTTGGATATTTTGTCTAACATCTAGCTTGTATAGTTTTTAGCAGAATTACCAGAATATTCATTTTACGATATTCTTTTGAATGCATTTCTTCTAAATTACGGTAGTGGCGACACTTACTTACTACCTGAGTTTGTGGGATAAGAGGGTGCGGGGCGCTGAAACTGTTGGTGGGAGAGAAACACATAATTTAACATTGACTTGCGTATCTTCGTTATAGTGTTTAAACCCCGGCCTCTTTACCGAATTCTTTGTGAGAAGCTGAAATTGTGAAAGAAAAATTGAAAATAATGTCTTTCGGCAAAAGATTGTTACAAGGATTTCTAGAATACGAGTATAACCTACTCTATATAATATATTGTTAATATAATATGGCTATTAGTGGGGCTCATTAGAAATATTTTCTTTCGAAAGGGAAAAGCAATGTTGTCATCGCTAGCTTCTCTCTTCGGTAAATATTCGAAAACAAAAATTCCTTACCAATACCAAAAATGAAATTAAATTTATAAAAGAATTGGGCCGATATTTATTATCAAGAAATAGGAAAATAATTTTTTCCAAATGAGATACTGACCGGGAAATAGCTCAAGTTGTAATCGAAGAAGGTATTGTTTACTTATTGGAAGTAGTATTGGAAGAAAAATGGGGTTGGCATTCCAATGAAAATGAATTGTTTCCTACTCCCATTGGGGCTTCGTTTGCACCGCCAAATTTGACGACCATATAAGATATTGGGGAGAAATATGCTTTTCTCCGCCATTTTTATCAAAATGGCAGCATTTCCGAACTATTCATTTCATGATTTAGAAGCTGTTGATAAAATAATATTTTAAGTGTTATTTATTTTTTAATGAGCTATATGATAACAATATACTAGATGAAATAGAAATTTGTTTAAAGATATTTTGCCGAAAAATATTATTTTCACTCCTGCATAAAAAATTTCAACTTCCGACGAAGAATTCGGTAAGAAGCTCAGGGTTTCGACACGACGAATTTTAGTATGTTAAAGAACGAACTACCTAACGAAATCCCCTCGAAAAATCGCAGAAGACCAAGTTTTGATTGTTTTGATTAAATTGTGCCCAATTTTCTTACACCATTATCCAAATAAACATTTAGTGATTTTACTCGTTATATTCCGATGGCGCGCGGCGCTTTAATTTTGGATCATTTTATAGGTGATAATGATTTTGTATGGTGTTTTTTGGTAGGGTGGCGCCCTAACACCCCTTGTCCGAGTCGCCACTGGATAAACCACTTCTTTTTCAAGCATCTTACTCAACAAACTTACATAACTATCAATTACAATCCAAAATTACATTCTTCGAAATTGTTTATTATTTATAGTATGGCTAATCACTAGCCGATAAGTTTATCAAGAAAAGCTTCGATTATTATTTATACAATGCTCCGCACCGAATGTGTCATGAACGAGTTTGTTAAGTTTATATATTTTAAAATAAAAATGTAGAAGGATGAATATTTTTATTGAAATAATTTCTTCTTTTAAATTACCCCCTATTTTGTTAGGTTATAATTTGGTGAGGATGTAGTATTGCTTGCCACTACGAACTAACTTGTAACCTTCCTAATGGAAAGATGAAGGTTTATATATGCCCCTCCTGCAAAAAAATTCTGAGAAAGTATTATCAAAATTTTGAGTAAAACGATTTTGAAGTTAGCTAATTTTCATGTACAACCACCCAAAAACATAGTGAGATTCCCGCGCGTCGCCATTCTGTTGACGGTACGTGCGCTATGTTATACTCTAACACTTAGAATATTTCGCACCGGCAGATGCACCTCGACGCTCCTACATGTAACATCGATTATTTTTTGTTTTTAGGCGATTTTTTGGGGGTGAAACGTAATAGTTTACTGCCCCATACCGCAACTATACTTTTTAATGCTATTTCGAGGGTCTCTCACATCCCGGTTGCCTTAATCCCGGTTTTCTTGATCGGAGGCCCTTCTCGTATGTTTAGCCTAGTAACCAGAGTCAAAACCGCTCTGGAGGGGTGCAACCCGGAGTGGAGGGGCGCCCCGGAAGAGTAGGTTTTGACGATGGATTACCCTCCCTATCGAATGCACACCCCAAAAAACGAAGGAAAAATTTTTTAAATTTTTTCACTTTTTCGGCAATACACGGCTTATTTTCCATTTTTTGGATTATATTTATTACTAATATCCACTAATCACACCCCTATCTATCCGAATTTCAAAGAAAAATTCAAATCGGAGCGAAAAAATTTTACGCATTTTCGACGTAGCACGGGCGACTGATGGTACATCGACCCGGGTCTGCCGCATACTCTCGTACTTTTCCCGTACTTTTCAAATCGATTTTTCTCAAAATTTTGTATATACTTTCTCGGGCGAAATTTTTACAGGACACTCTAATGAGGGTCCTTTTGCTATAAAAAAATTTTGGAGCGATTTGGGGTGGCGAGCATTAGGTAATTATCCCCACTTCAAATTGAAATGAAATATTAAAAAATTGATGGAATGTTTTTTTAATTATTTTTTTATTAAAGTAAATTTAATGCCATTTATCATTTAAAAATGATTTCCGGCTTCCGATAAGTCCAATTTTTGACCGCATTTTCCAAAATTTCTGGCCTTATTTCATAAATGGCTTGCTAAATATTGACCTCCGATGCTTCCAGAGTTGTTGGTTTATTAGCATAAACCATGGATTTAACATACCCCAAAGAAAATAATCTGGAAGCGTCAAATCACACGATCTTGGAGGCCAATTGATAGGACCAGTTCTTGAAATAATGTTGTCACCAAATTGTCCTTTCAATAAATTGATGGTTTCGATGGCTGTGTGGCACGTAGCACCATCCTGTTGGAACCATAAATTGTCGATGTTTAACTCTTGCAATTTTGGAAACAAAAATGTATTGAACATGTGTCGATAGCTCACACCATTCTCCGTAACGGTAGCTCCTTCCTCATTTAGAAAGAAATGGCGTGTATTCCACACCAAACAGTCAATTTTAACGGATGCAATGGAGTCTCAAGATCATGTTTCGGATTGGTCTCAGTCCATATAAGGCAATTTTGCATGATTGCATACCCATTCAACCAGAAATATGCCTCGTCACTGAACAAAATTTGGCGGTAAAAAAATGGATCCACTTCCAGTTGGTTGTGAGCCCAATCTGCGAACGCACGACGCAATCGATGATCATTAGGCTTCAATTCTTGAACCAACTGGATCTTGTAAGGATGTAAACCAAGAGCTTGATGTAAAATTTTCCATGTAGTGGTCGGACAAAGCCCAAGTTGTTGAGCACGATGGCGAATTGAAATGTTTGGGTTCTCTTGCACACTTTCACTCACAGAAGCGATAGTTTCTTCGCTACGCACATTTTTTTGTCTTGTTGATGGTCTTACAACATGCAGCGTAGAAGTGGTACGAAATTTATCCATCACCACACCAATAGCCTGCTCAGAAGGTCAATTATGTCGACCATACATTTTTCCACATAAATAAATTTCCACAATTTGGTAGCGTTATTGAAGTATTAATTTATTCATGATTAAATGGCAAACCTTTCTGAATACAAATGTCAAAGAACTGTCACTTGGACAACCTTCATTCAAAAGTTAACCCTTATGAAAGATCTCATGCAACTAAATAAACACCTTATCACTTAATTTAAATGTTGTAAATATTTTAAAGTTTATAAAACAGCAACTGTATAATATGTAGTACTGAAATCAACTAAGTGCGTCTGCATTAGGCAACATTGTATGAAACAGACAAAACATTATAAAGACAGTACATTATAATATCTTATAATCCCATTAAATTTTGTATTACTTGCCGAATGGCCATAAATTGAATTAAATTTTTTTAAATTGTTCGAAAGAATATGGGTCAAATTATACCCCATCATAAAGCATTAAATTAATAAAATGAACGATGAAAAGTATCTATTTATTGCAAAAACAATAAAAAAGGCATAATTACACGAAACGAAATAATGTTAAGCTCTTACCATTATGCACACTCCTTTCTATGACCGTGTTTTTAACTACGGCAATAAAGTTGAAAACGACTCTTTTTAAAACTCCACTGTAAAGACGAAATTGGGTACGCTTTATTTTATTTATTTTCTAGCGCAAATAAAATTTATTTAACTTTATTGCATATGGGCACTCTACCCATTGAAACTTGGTCTGAATTGAAAACAATACCGTGCGGAAATATTTTTAACGAATGTACCTTTCTATTTCTCCAAAACTCCAAAATCACTCGGTATATTCATTAAATATCTCGTGTATTTTATTGCCTCAGTCCACCTTGTAATTACAGCATCGAGTTAATAACAATAAAATTTTTTTATTATTTTTATAAGTATTAAAATATATTGGTGTAAGAGCAACCTACAATTAACACTTTCAACGTTTAATAAATTTTATCAGGTGTATAATTTCAAAATATAAAATATGGGAGCATAACACCAACCTAGCAATTTTCTTAATTCATCATACTTAACAAGAAGTTAACGATTTTCGTCCTAACGAAACAAAAAAGTTATAAAGTCGTTAAAATTACACGAAAATGTTGTTTCAGTGCATTAACGATTTATTTTTATAAACCGTCAGTGTAGTCGTGAAAACTATTTTTAAATTTTTTTTATAAAACCCAACTTTTCCGCCGACTACATACTTAACATCTGAAAAGTTTTGCAGGAAAACCAGATGAAAGCTTTTAATGTTTCCATTATGGAATGTTGACTCTTCCTGATTAGAGAAAAACAACTAGTAGTAAATGGATTTAATACGGCGACGCCACATTTGTGAAACAAATTGCCCACTACCTGTCCATTTTATCATAAAACTTGATCAGCCAACCTATTAAGAAATATGAAATTACAGGTAATACTTTATAGGCGTCTGGTCACGCACCAATTTAAATAGACACTTTATAGGCGCACTTTATCATTATAAACGTACGCCCAAGGCTCAAGCGTTGATCATCATATCAGAATAAACGTGAAATTACCGTTTTTTCATATAAAAACATAAAATAAGTAATTTGAAATATCAAAATAAGTTCCATAAGAGCAAATTAAGTACTAATGGAAATTTATGATAATTATAGGTTCTGTAATTGCTGTTGCTTAAAGAAATTATTTTACAATCATCTACAACAGTGGTACCCAACTTAAGTCCATAATTTTGATTTAAACGACTAACCATTAGCTGGTAATTTATAAAGCACACAAAAAGTTGTGAAAAAGTAGATTTTTTATTGGTTAATTTGAAATATAAAACATGCAATTTTTACTTACGCGATTTTCCAAAAACGGATGCACTGAATTCAAAAGGTAAGTTTTTAGTTTTTTTTATGAACCGACTGGTTTCTATGCAAGCCGAACTAAAACTGATGCTACGACACGAATTTGACCTGATAAAATTTCATATTCGTCATTAACAATAAATTACGATAAGAAATAAATTCCTTCAATCATACTCAACCTGGGTGATTTCATTATTTAGTCTACAAATAAAATACTTAGCGAAAAAATGAAACACCTGGGTAGATAACTTGATATAATTATAGTTAATATTTTTATTTTTGGCTGTTTTAACAACATAATCTGTTCTTGAAAATCGACGTTCCAAGTTTGTTTAATTATGAGATGTGCCATTGGTAGGAATAATCAAATCGACCCTTTTAACTGGCTTACGATTTTTTTAGATAAAGTTATAATTGGTAGGTTTAAATTGAGCTATATTTTTATTTTTTCAGTTAAACTGGAAGTTTTTTTTTACACGTATCGAAACATAACAGTGCAAGAAAGAAAAACCCATTCAAAAGATAAACTTCGATTCATCATTGATTAACCAACTTAATGAAACCGCCAGCTGTTTGCAATTGGTAGGAGAATGTGCAGCTGAGATTTCTAAGTCAGTTAGTCACACATTTTGTACATTTCTTGTACGCCAAATCATGAAGAAATTATTTAAAAGATAACTACATTTGAGGTTAAAATGTGATACTCATTTGCGATAAAATACTCGGGATTGAGATTTCGAAATGTATACAGCGAAAATCTGTTCACAAAATGAATTACTGATTTTCTGTTCAAGACATCATTGAGATGTGGAAGGTCGAATTATAGTTTTCTTGAAGTACGAGTTTTCTATTGCCAAACTAACAAAAATCTGATGTGACAACACATTACTTTCCCATTCACTAGATTTCACTTCTTTTTATATTAAACATTGTTTAAAAAATGTTAAATCAAAAAGATTTTTAACTCGATAATATGTATACACAAAGAAAAAAAAAACAAATGATGCTTTCATTGAGCTGTGCATCTGACGCTTTCTAAATTTCACTTAGTGCTTATGACGGCTTCGATTTTGAACAGCACTGGAGATTTTCTAAACTACTTCTGGAAAAGGTGTAGATTTTGGTTGAAAACCGTACATTTTTATCCCAATTTTTAGAAGACTGAAAATTTATAAAGAGCATTGTCGCTTCCCGGTGGAACATGTGAGAATAAAAATCTTATCAGTCGAAAGAGATTATTTTTCCGCATCTTAAATACCCAACACTGCATATATTTTTCTTTTAAATTATTGTTAAAATGCAAAAATAAAATAAGCGCTTTTAAAAGAATATGGGTTGCCTTGGATAATTTTAAGCTGTCAAAGTGTTTTGTATTGTTTTGCGTGTATAGTATAATTTATTATTTGACCAAATTTACTTATGTAAATATTATATTGCCATGTAACGCTACTGTAAAATTCACAATTTTGATTTCTATAGCGAGGAAGATAAAATGGCACTTAATTAATTATGCACCGGCCAGCAATGCATGAAAACTCTATTATATTCAGGGTCAAAGGTGGGTTGTCGAATCAGTGAAATGTTCAAATAAATTGTATTAACCAAATAACTTTCATAAAAATCGGACAATAACTTGTTATACCTTGCACCTTATTTTCTTTTACTTACTGCTGTAATTAAATCAAACCAAATGTAACTACTGTACAACAAGAATGCAATTAATTAATAAACAGAAATTTCAAAAAGAACAAAAGATAAATTTTTCATTATTAAGATTAAATCAGATTTACAAAAAAATTAACTTATAATAAAATTTTAATAAAACCCCAAAATTTTTAAAATCACGCGCGAACTTAATGTTAAGAAAAGTGTCGACACAACGCTTACCGAAATAATCGTGCACGATCGATGCGTAGAACACGTAACGAAGAATGATGTGAAGATGACTTTGCGGGTGGATCCAAATTCCATATCATGAAGGCTCCAATCCGGATTAATGATTAATCGAATTTCTTGTTGTCTCAGGATAAATGCTCAGACAAGTCCATAGAATAATAATTTTCAATAACTCTCCAATCGTTAACATAACCATAGAAAAAATATGACCATAAAAACTTCATCAGCGGTTTCCAAACTTTAAAATATCTTCCAAAATAACAATCGAAACTTTATAATATTTCTTCCAATTTCTTGAATCATCAATCACTTTCCATAAATTACTCAATAAACAAATCATTCGAAAAAAAAAACAAATTCTATAATTCTTTACGTCTCCATGGACGGAATAAGACTTCAAAATTACGTCCTCACTCTTTCACGGACTGAACCGGACTCTCTCATTATACGTCCTTACTCTTTCATGGACGGACTGGAACTCTCGATAATTTTTCTTTTCAATCCCATCAAAAAGTTTGTCTGACCGCGCACTCGTTTTCAAAATCACAACTATTTAAAACAATCCTCTACACTTTTACAAATAAAACCTATTCTTGATTTAATCCTAGACTTGTTAATTTAAAATAATTAAATCCTCTTTTGTCTCTTACATAATTTTCGTTACATTGTAACGTTACTTTTGTCGTTACATACTCAGTAATTCAATTCTCCATATCTATCTCCATAAATAATTTTTCTTTTCAACCATTTCAATTATTGCGTCCGAGTAATTATAACGCACTCGGTATAAAAGCGGATAGGAGATAAGAGGAACACGGCGACTCGAGGCTTTTTGGTTTGGTTAGCGTAGCGATAGCACGTATGTTTGAAAAATATAAGTTTTGTGACGAATATTTCGATTGATAAACCACAAATTGGGCCCGAATCCTTATTATGCGATTGTATGGTCTAATAGCTACCGGTTTTTTGAATTGACGTAGTGAATGTGGAATAGTTTACTACCGTATATTTTGGAAAATTTTGACAATTTTAAATACAACGAAAATTTCGAAGTCGCTATTGTTGATAAGAACACCTTGGGCTGTTGATACCATATTATCTAGGTAATAAATACCAATTGATTTCCCATATTTTTGGAAAGTGGCTCCCATCATTGTTACTGATTAGGAATCCGGATTGGAGGATAGTACTGGTTACACCATTAAATCTGTCTTTTATCAACGGGATCAGCACTGGGAAATTTTCCATTTAATATTAATTATCAGTTGGCTGTGTTTTTGATATTTTGAGTAAGGCTGTAGTATCTACTTGTGCTACTGATTTTTTACATCAATAAGCTTAGTCGTATACCTGTTGGTTTTGTCTGCTTGTGTGTGCTTACTGTTGTAGAGATTTTCATCAATAAGTGGTCATTACACTGTGAATCCGGGATAGGGCTCTGTCACGGAGTTGCAGTTTGCACCAAGGTTCCAGACGTTTATTTCATTGATCCAGCTGCAGGGTAAATTGCACATTTGAATTCATTATCAGCTTGTATCTGACAACATTAAGCTTTGCGTTATATACCGCACTCCATAGCAATTTGAGCTATAGCTATTAGCAATTTGTTTATGCTGGGGCCTTACTTCAGCATAGTTAAAGGACCTTCAGTCCGGAGTTGTTAAATACTTTAGCCTTCAGCAATATTTTTGTTTGGGACCTTTATGGTCCGTGAGAGGCACTCTCACCATTGTAACCTGTGTGAAAATTGCCTAACCAGAATCTATTTTTTCCTGGTTTTGAATAAACACCCCTTTCTTCATACAGTGTGTTTTATTCAGGCCTGGCGCCTGTTGAGCTCTTTTATTTTCAGCTGGGCACTGCAGAATACTTTGGAAGTACATAATTAGCGTATAAACGAACCCACGAAGATTGCTAAAATCTCCCACGCTCTCGGTCTGTATTTCGGAAAAAATAAAGTTACGCCGCCTTAACATCGAAGGCATAAGAGGCTGCCTTGTCAATAGTACGTAAAGTTGCGACAACATATCCCTTTGCACAAATAGTCACATTTGTTATTTCCTCAGGTTAAAAGAAGCAAGCAGTTTACTAATTGAGTATCAAGAAATTGTAGGTGCAAGTTCCTATCTATCATCATGGTATCTGAAATGACTATCACGATATGAGCATTTCACAGAAAAACACCCAATTTCGCTAGACCTACCCCTATAGTAAAGATACCACGACAATATAAATATAAATTTTAACATGGAACATGTTTTTACGGTCGTTACCTCGCAAAAATCGACACCAAAAACCGACACCAAAAACCGACACCAAAAACCGACACCAAAAATCGACACCAAAAATCGGCACCACATGATGTATAATTCAAATTTAAAGTTTATAATTTGAATATAGAATAGATTATCGAATAACTTCTGCGCATTCACAATAATGAATTTTCAATAACGAAATTTTTATTACCTAATTTTCAATTAGGAGATTGAAAATTGAATTACAAAAAGCTCTCGTATGAGAGAGATCGTGTTCTCAAAAAGTGAGGTACGTGCGAATATTTAAACGGAGGAGACGTAAAGTCTTCAATTGAGAAACCTAATAATTAAATTGGATTCTAACACCGGTGGGTGATCAAAGTGGACGAAGACAAAGACATCAAAAAATATTCGTTCGAATAGAACGTGTATAGTACAGTGCCGACGATCATCTTAGTGGGTGAATGATAAAGAATTGGAACCAAAAAAGCAAATCCAATTCCTCGTCTGTGACGAGAATCGCTTGAACGAGGTCAATCCTGAAGGAAGTAGGTGCATTCATTACAAGAAGTGCAACGTTTTAGTGCGAATATAAGTCTTCCAAACAGTGAGCGAGGTATTCGAATACGTACGCCAAAAAACTAAGGTAAATTTCAATTTGTAGTTTTATTTGTTTCATTTTGTTAGTTTTAAGTTTGTTCAATAAATATGAATTTTGAAATTACATCTTTGTCTGTGTTGTTCTTTGTTCATCGTGACTCTTAAGCAAAATACGGACCCTGAGATTAAGTCAACCTAATAGGTAGGTCTGCTCTTAAAAGATGCATAACGCAACAATATATATAGTAAATTTTTATTACCAACACAAAAAATATAAGGGATTATCCTATTATGACCAACAGTAAGAAGAAGAAACGAGATGGGCACCCCTAAATCTCGAGGAAAACTATGATAAACGGTTTAGTACCGAAAAACATGTTCCATGTTAAAGATATTAGTCGGAGACTAAAATAGAAGGAATCCGGGGGTCCAGCGGCCGGAGCCCCCTTGCGGGTGTCAATGGGGCGGAGCCTCTTTGCGAGGCGGCGCCGAGTTTTGAACTGTAAATTACATGAGGATTGTAGTTAGATTGTAATTAGATGAGGACTGATTCCTCTCTAAACGGGATTTAGTGAAGCCTGAAAGGGCCAGCTCAATTCAGAAATGAATGTATTTTAATTACTTATCAAAGAATTAATTCTGACGTATTACGACCACAGTTAAAATTTGATTGCATATAGAAGGCGTCCCGTAAATTTCTAATTTTTTTATTAAATGATATTTTAAAAACAGTTTTCAATGCAAAGATGTTATTTTGTTCTTAAAATGAAAACATCAAATAAGCGGTTTAAAAAAATATGAGTTACCATGTTATAAACAACATCCAACAAAACTCTGATGTAACAACGCATTACTTTCCCATTCTACTTAATTTTATATTAAATATTAATTTAAAAAAAAAACTCAAATATTTTTAAACTCGATAAAATACACACATTACTTTGATATTTCGAAGTTACCAAATTTAATTTGTTATTAATTTATAATAATGCTTATTTTATTTTTTGTTTCAAACTATAGTGTAAGAAAATTGCGAAAAAAAATCCAAAATCGGTTTTCTGCGATTTTTCGACGGATTTCGTTAGGTAATTGTTCGTACTTTAACTTACTAAAACACGTCCTCTCGGAACCCTGAGCTTCTTACCAAATTCTTCGTCTGAAGTTGAAATTTTTTATGGCGGAGTGAAAATTATGTTTTTTGGCAAAATATTTTTAAACAAATTTCTATTTCAGCTATTAATATTATTATCATATAACTCATTAAAAAAATTAAAAACACTTAATAGTATATTATTCTCCGAAGCCCTAACGAGCAGAGGAAAAATAAGATATTTTATCGCAATCTCGAACAGTAAGAACCAAAATACAATAAATAAACAAATTTGGAGGAAGTATAATGAAAAACAGACATAATTAAAATATTGCAACTATTTATGAAAATATGATGCAAAAATAACTTTCTGAAGACCAGCAAAAAAGGCGTAACAATGTAAGCAAACACTATACAATGTAAAGAAAATACATTATACGGAGAAAACGCTAATAAGAATAGTAGCGTAATCAGTTATCTAATGCATACCAAACGATAAGCGCGGCACATCCTTGTTAAGTCGTAAGGTCGGTGAAAAAATAACTTTTTCATTAATTGTAACAATGTTACGTTTACCTTTAATAACAAATAAAGCATCGCCAATATTTATAGCTAACCCCATATTATGTAATTAATGTTTAAAGAAAATTAAAAACAAAATATTGTAGCGTAGCCATAAATAAATATGTAGTTCATTTATGCGTTCTATTTTTATCTTTAAAATTGCAGAATAAGACCAGGAAAGTGATAAGCATAGAAAAACGAAGGATCTATTTACGAATAATGCAAGATGATTACAATACAAAATACTTTCGCTTTTAAATAACCAATGAAGTTATTGAAATTAACTTTAATTAAAGATATATTGATCACGTTAATTCAAAAACAAATATAAATAAAAATTGCAAAGTGAACATTAAAATCTCCCTAGACGAGTTAATGAGCTCTAGACAAAAATTATTTATAGCAACAGATAGCCGGGAAGGAACACCTGCTTACGCATAGTCTGTACAGCGCGTTATCTGCTCACTTACGGATCGAGTTGCGATAAAATATTTTAACAACATCCTCGAAATCATGAAAAGAAGAGCTTCATAAAAATGATCAGGGGGTTCTGATTTTTGGATATGTTTTAAGGTTTGGGGGCCTAATAAAAACTCTGAGTTGGCGACCTCGGCGACCGCCCGGAAGTGCCGTCATTTAAAGAAAAAAGACGCAAATAAAATGTTTCTTCGCAATATTTCCTTACCAGCTGACTTTGGGACGAAAATGACTGCTATAAATCTTACAGAGAATAAAATTTACTACAACTTCTATCTAAGGTATTTTTTCTAACAAGGGGAGGTTTATCATGCGTGGTAGCCGATTTTTATAAATTTGAAATTGGTAAAACTAGATCGAATTTCATTTAGGTCTATAATTTTTTTTGTGTGAATGAGGTGTCCTTTGGACGTAATTGACACTTGAAATTTCGCCGCGCCACGCCTCCCCAGTGCAATGATTGTTAGGTCACCATTACCTTTAGAATACAATATTTTTTAAATTTTTCGAAAATTTGTTTAAATATTTGATAATGTGATCGTTTTCGTTAAAAATTATTATTAATTTTTATTAACTTATTTTTATAAATAGTTTATGTATAACTTTTAATTTGAAAAATAAAAACTAAAATTTAGTTAAAAAAATACTTAAATTACTTAAAAATTACTTAAAAAATAAAATTTTAATGAGTTATATGATAACAATATAGCTGAAATAGAAATTTGGTTAAAAATATTTTGCCGAAAAACATAATTTACACTCCTCCATAAAAAATTTCAACTTCATACGAAGAATTTGGTAAGAAGCTGAAGGTTCCGAGAGGACATCTTTTAGTATGTTAAAGTACGAACAATTACCTAACGAAATCCGTCGAAAAATCGCAGAAAACCGATTTTGGATTTTTTTGATCAAAATGTGCCCAATTTTCTTACACTATTAGTGTATACGATTTCAACTCAATCGGTGCACGCGTTTGCCTGTAATCGTCGACGATAAAAAAAATCACACATCCAGATCATTCTAAAATTTATTTTAAACAATGCGTATCGACTCTTAGAATATGGGGAAAATGCTAATTCAATTTTTTTTAAACCTTTCGAATTTTTACTACTTTCCTTTACTACATAAATGGGTAATTTAAATAAAAGATTCCATTTCCGAGTTATTTCCATAACAATATACCTAATGATTGCATTATATTATTCGCCCGGTTATATACATACACTGACGGATGATACCAAGCCCGATTTATACTACAGGTAATAGTGTCCTAAATCCCGGCTTTAATATTAATGTAGATACGATGATAGCATTTGATGCAATCGGCGAGGGGTAAGTTTATTCGACATATCCGAAGATATGTAACAGATATTACGAGTCAATATATTATATTAACATCGATCTTATAAAGGGTATCGAGTTACGCAAGCACTCTTGCTGATTGTAATATTATAAGTAACTTTGATTTATGGTTTCAAAATCCAAATAAAGAAACTTCATGAAAAGAGTTTTAAATTATTGCATTAATTATTCTAACACAATGAATATTTCAAGTATTAGGTATTATTTTGTAATTATTTCAAATATTTTTATTAAGTTCGACGTTTCAAAAACAATTACGAACAGTATTATAATGAACGTAGCCATGTTTGTCCGGGATTTAGTATCTATTTTAAATTAATTTAAAATTAAATTTTATTTTAATTATATTAAATTTATAAAATAAAATTAAAATATTTATGTTGCGAGGACCATAAATAATATCTTTCCAATTGAACTTCTTGTATTTGTTTTTATTAACATCGTTGATCGAAATAAAATACATTATTGTTCAGCAACAATAAGCATTACCAATGCCAAATAAAAAAACAACAAACAAAAAAAAACAAAGATAAAAAAACGACATAAAAATAGAAAATACTTAGAGCCAGTTGTATAACAGAAGACGGTCGCCAGCTTAGCGGTTAAGTGCGTTACTGCTAATGCTAAATACCTGGTTCAATTCCGGGCTCAGTAAAACTTTATTCTGACCGTCTCCCCTCGGAAGGCAATGGCAAACCACCGAGGTGTAATCTGCCTGGTACAGCCTCTCTGGAGATGAAGTGTATACATTTCCCGCGGTTCGGAGCCCGCGTTAAGCAGTAGGTCCCCTATGTGTGTGATAATACTTCAAACGCACAACACATACATAAGAGAGAGGTCGCCTACGTCTGAAAGCAGGCACGGCACTTAAAGAAGAAAAGAAGTATAACAGAAGGTCATCCTCAAGTGAGAGTTAACCCAGGGATTTTTGGTGCAGAAGTTCCTGGGTTAACCCTTACTCTCGGATGAACCTGTGTTATGCAACCCGCCCTTATAGAGGTAATTGTTTTTGATATGCATATGACCTGACTTACAAGAATTTACTATTGATGGTTCAGGATATTTTTAGTTTGCAAATAATCCGGACCAACTGAAATTTGACAGAATATTGAGGTGTCGTAATGAATTCCCCAACTCCGCCCAACCCTCTAAAATCCATTGGCAACTCGTGATTTGTTTTAATGAGAGGGCACCAAATTTAAAGAGGAAGGAAAAATATAAATATCCTGAATTTTATTTACATCCATAATCACCTACTTAAAATTATTATTTTTATAATTATTTTTGGCTAGTTGTTCTCTCCGATTTTGGATAAGAGAACACGTGCCCTTATGCCCTTTAGTGTAACCCGCTACTGCTCAATCTAAACATATTGTTCTGATATGAATAAATATTTAAATTTTATAATTTAATTTCGTCCACTTTATATTTATAATTTAGTTCGCAGCACGATGGGATGCCATATTCAATAGATGCGCTGATATGAATTGAACAAATATTTTTAAATTAAAATTTGAATTTGAAATTTAATTTAATATCTTATAACATGAATTAAAATTTTTTAATTTGTTTGAAATTGAAATAAACTTAAATTTTATTAGCTGAATTTATTTATAATATTTAAATATCCACAATACATAAATTTTTATACGTACAAATTGGAATTTATAAATTTTTACTAAAACAATAAATTATCCTAAACTAAACATTTGCATTCGTCACGAAACTTTGACGCACCCTGTATATACCACGTAAGTTTTCGACGGACAGTCGCACGAGTGACAGATAAAGCGCGCGCAAGTTAGTTTTATTTTGGGATTGAAGCTAGAAGGTTGAGTTTTGCGGCAACCATTTTTTTCGTCTTTAGAAACCTAAGTTTCGCGGCCTTAGAGAAACCTTATAGAATCCAAGAGGCTGTGCTTTTTTTTTTGGGATTAGACACAGTAGCTAGAACTCGCAATGTGATTCCATTATTATTCCGTTCAAAGTGGAGGGTGCACGTCTCAAATTTCGTGATGATGTGTACGCCATTATTAGTAAACAAGTTCGAAGAGCGTTGATTATCAATTAACATCGATTTTGAATTTATGTGTTCTATGTTTTTGGAACGCTTTCAATTCAATTACTTACAACCTTTGTGCATTGTACCAAGTTTTTGGAACTGGAAAGAGCAACATTCGACGAATTATTCTAAATTCAACAGCCAAGTCATCCTTCATCGCTGGCGGAGGATTTTATCATCGCTAGTGTCAGTGTTTTTTTCCAAAGCTACTACCATTATTGCAAAGGGAGGTGGAAGGAATTTTCAGTCACCTCAAAGTTTGTAAGATTTAGCAGTACTGCGGAATTGTTTTGCTCGTCCGCTTTACTTGCCATTAACGTACTGAAATATTTTGTTATCTTTTATACTTGGAATTTAACATTATTAACACTTCTTATTTTATTCTTTACTTTCATAATTTCTTTTATAAATTTTCTTAAATTTTTACAGCGCTAGAAAATTTCATGTCCTCCCATGTCGAGAGGCGTGGCTGGAAGATCCGAGTTAATTAATAATTTAATTTAATAAAAATAATTATAATTTTGATGCCTACACTTGTTTTTAATTTCAATTTATATCGTTTTTGATAGAATATCATTGTTCATCGTTTTCAAAATCCACCTTTTTCAACTTTTAAATTAAAATTAATTTATAACTTTTAGTGACATTTATGATAACATTTTTAAACTAAAAACAAAACTTAGCGGAGTTTCAAAAACACATTCCCACCATATAATCATTCAGCTTAACAAAATACAACCTTTATCAAATTATTTGTAATCTTGGATTTAAAATTTTGAGAAATAACATGGAAATATACTGATATGAATTTCAAGGGAAACTGGCAAACTTATCAAGTCAAATTTAAATTAAATTAATCATACCCATACTTCGAGACAATAGGATACGTAAGCCAAGATTATAATTATAAGGGAGGAATTGTTTCTTCTTCTTCATCCGAAGAAGAAGAAACAATAGGATAAGCCAAAATTATAATAATTATAAGGGAGGAATTCTTTCTTTAATGGCTAAAACATTGTAAAATAGGTTAAGATAGGTGATAATTCCATTCAGGGTCAAATTTTGTCGTTTCGACCAATCAGCGTGCGTTATTTTACATTGTAGTTAAATAGGTACGACACATGCACAGTCGAATAATATTCGAAAATAAAAAATATTCCAAATACTCTACCAGAATATCGAATATTTGTAGTGGATCGTAAAAGAATTCATACGTAACAAAAAAATCTCTTCGAATATTATAATTTATGTAGTGTGTATGACTAACGCACTCAACAGATGCGATGTAGGAAACCGGTTCAACGCATTAGTTCTCACCCGAGTTCACTTAAAGCAATGTACTTCTAACGAATTTTATAGTAACGAATTTTATATTACAAATTTAGTGCGATTATGCTTCCATTTTTTTCGGTACTTACGAAATTTTTTGTTTGATTTTTTTTTTTTGCAATGATTGTGATGCGATATGGTCAATTTGTTTCACAATTTTCGACATTAACAATGGCGTTTGAAATGTCGATTTTCGTATGTGATGTTGTGCTTTTAAGTTGTGGCGTTTGTTCACGGAATTATCACCGCAACAGCAACGCGGGTTCGGACAATACTCAAAGATTCAGCGAGTACAGGTTTCAGCTGCGGAGATTGACACTCGCTCCGCTGCGCTTCGCTCGTGCAATCTCCTTGCTAAAACCTGTACTCGCTGAATCTTTGAGTATTGTCCTAGCCCTTGTGTTGTATCGTGCGATTATTTTAAGAATGTGTACTGAATGAATTTTAATCAATTATGGCAAACTGAGTGGATTTTTGAGTGGATTATTGAATTTTTGCGTCCAGGTAGACCCCGGAGCGATATGGCATGGGCATTCAGAGGAAGACCTGCACAGTGAGTAGGTCGAAAAAGTCCACGATCGACCGCCATAAAGTGCGGGTCGATATTAGAAAGCCGTTAGATCAACCAAAAAGTTAGATCGAGATTTAATTTTTGGTAATTACCGAGCAAAGGTAATTTTGTGATTAAAGTGAAATTATATACGAACGGATGGTTTCATTTGTGAAATTGGTTATAATTGGCGTATTTTGAATAGCGAGGAATTGAAGGGCCTAGTGGAAAAAGTAGTTAAGTCACTTTTTTTTCAATTTGTAGTTGAGCACATTTTCACATTGCGGCATTTATTCTCTACAAATTAGTATAAAAATCAACAAATTGAAAAAAAAGTGATTTAACTACTTTTTCCACTAGGCCCTTCAATTGTCGAAATTAATAAAATTTGTGAACGTGGAAATTCACAAAATTCAAAGAAGAGATGCAATACAGCACTCGATAAACTGGTTGGATTTTGGAAATATTTGAAGATAGGATGGACGATTAAGGATAAGGAAAAATTGGAAACTTTACAAAATGGACACCTACAGAAAATTATAAGTGAAGTAAGAAATGTTTACAAAACTTTATAAACTTTTATTTTTATGATAAACTGTGAATGCACTTTTTAGGTACCGTATAATTGGGATATTGTACAGGACGTGCAAGTTATTTTATGATAGATTTTCTTTGATGATTATTGATCATATTTAAAATAAAAATTAACGAGCAATTTCAAAATTATCACGAACATTAAAAATAAAAATTTGGGGATCATAAAAATTTAGGGGCTTGACTGAAAGAAATTGTTTAGTTGTCAAATTTCACTTTTGGAATTCATTATCTACTGGTTCATTTGTTTCTTAATATGGACGACATACTGGGCTGTCCAACCAGAATTTATTTAAGTAAATTTCTAGGGGGGGTAATGAATAGTGCCCAATACCTGGGCGATAGAACCCCTGCCATGGTAGCAAAAGCCTGAATATTCATCATTATCGACATACATTAGTATATAATAATAGCTCAAATTTATCTGTGCGTATTGAACTCCTCCCTAAAATATATTCAATTTTACGGAATATTTCCAAAGTTTTTATATTAAAGCTGAGGTGATCTTTTCCTCGAATTTGCAGCTGCACGCAATGTTTTCATTTATTTGCTCGCACACTGCCTAAATGAGACTGCGATTTTGTAAAACTTTTCTATGCGGAAATATTTGTTCATCTCATAAAAAACTTATAAAAAAAAGTTAGTTAGATTTAAAACTGTGAGAATGCGAATCTACAAGAAAGAATGTCTTATAACTCTAAATTGCGGACTGTGATTTTACTCGAAATTAAAATAAAATGTACGAGGAAAGATAAGGATATTCATTCTAGCGCGATGATAGTGAGCTGAAGTACAATTTGGTCGACACCAAATTGCGCAATATTTATTTATGGCACGCGTGTGGTCAACGCGATTGGACATAGCTGTGACATCAAAGAAACAGCCCAGCTTCTTAAATTTTAATTTAATTTTTATTTATTGAAAATAAAAACAAAAACACGACAGTATGCATGCAATACTAAATTGACACGATGATCTGTTACTTCAGTGCGGCCTTCAGGCCACACAACCTATGCAATAACCAATCAGTGCGACTTTAAACACAATTTCTGGCTATCTATTTTCATCACAACGTATCCCCTATTGGTTTATTTTGAGATTACAAACGTCAACAAGTTTCAGTGCGGCCTTTAAATCGCACAACTCTGACAATCTTGCATTAATGTAAATGATTCCAAAATGGAATTTTTTTTAATGTACATAGATACTATATCTCTCTCTTCAGTCCATAACCTTTCGTCAGGGTGTGATGGTATCAATGTAGAGTTTGTCTGACTATCTGTCGCCAGGCCTCTCTGTCTTGTGCCGTTGTAACTGATTCATGTAGTCCGCATCCTATTAAGTTCCTTGTGCGGTCGATCCAGCGTGTTGGTGATCTGCCCCTTGGTCGGTGTCCTTCTATTTTGCCTTCCACAATTGTTTTTTCCATGGCGTCGGTCTTTCTCGCAATATGTCCAAGATATGTTGGACATATCATACTATATAGCACTTAGCTATTTAGCCAACATGAATGTGATTGGCTTAGCTGTGCGGCCTACCTAAAGGTGCGTCGTAAATTCATAAATAAATTAAGGCTGTTATATTAGGTATTAAGGTTTAATAATAAATTAACCTGTGAAATGAATATTAAATTAAAATTTAAAAATTAATATCCGAAGTAACCATTTTTTATTAGTTTTCTTAATTTGTTAATAATTATTTATAGAAAAAATTATAATGTATTCCTGAAAGCTTCTGAAAACCATTAAATTTTTAACGTTTACTAATTGTTAATTTTTAATTTAACATCCTTATGATTTATATTTATTATAAATTAATGTGCCTGTCGTTTTCTAAATATTATATTATACATTAGTATGTGAAAAATCGAATGTGAAAATGAAAGCTTGATTCAGAATTACATTAAAATTTTATTTAATTGTAATGAAGCCATCATATTGCGGGTGGAGGGGGGCTGAAGCTAAACGGGGTTTTTGCACTCATTTTCCCCCGTTTATATTTTCATCTCATAAAATACAACCATAACCTGCAGCAAATCAATGTAAATCCGATAAATCCGAACAGGATCTGAACGGGTTTACTCCCCCCCCCCTCATGCATATCTGTACATTTGTTATTTTCTGTTGTTATTTATTGTAAATATTATTTATTTTGTAAATAGAATATTAATTATATAAATGTATTAATAAAACTGACAAACAAATTGCAGATTAACGATAAAAAATACAGCTAAAATAACTCACCTTAGATCTGATCGAGCAGGTTTACATAGATTTACCTTATATTACAGTCATGTTGTATATTATCACAATCTACCATACAACAACGTTGATTGATAAAACAAACACATTTGGAAACTTGGCGTCTCACAGAGATTATGACACAAATTATACATGTAACCAAAATCAACACTTGTTAATGAATTGCACATTGAACGAATCGAGCAAACAGTTCGTAATATTCATCTCATTACGAAATGCAGACCGATAACCACAAACTAATCAGGCATCCCCAAATGGCAGGTGTCGAATTATCAATTCGAAGTAAATTAAAGTGAACACCATGCCATATGCTAACTTTCCGTCAGAATCCGAATACATCGGAGAAAAATCAGCATGCCAACCTTAGCAATCAACTCCTAGGTCAAACTATGATTGGGTGTTCACCTCAATTGGACTTTTCGATATAGCACAAAGTGTGGTGACCATTTTGCGTTCCCATCGCAAATTCGTAGCCTTGAGATACGAACACGAAATCCCAAAATAAACCCCGGACGTAACGCATACGTCCCTAAATGTACCCATTGAACCGGGAAGTATCCATACGTTTTTAAAAAAATTTTCTTTGTTGTTTAATAAACTAACACTTTCTGCTTTTAAAATAAAGGGATAGCGCTTCATCATGATCCAAAGCCCAATACCTATAGCATCTAAGACAGCTTTGTGCCTTGCACAAAGTCTTGCTGATCATTTTTAATCTCTTCCACCAAAGCCTTAATATCTCTTATCTGGAGGATTACCTACTTTTGCAGATTCCTCACATCTGTGCTAGACCTCGACCACCCGACGCTATTTCTGATTTTAATAATCCTTTTTATTGCTTTGATTGCAATGTTTTCAATGCTCTCTGCCTTATAAGTATCAAAATCTGTATATATAGCAAATGTGTAAAATCTGTCTTTTTCCCCCTTCTCCCGGAAGCTTGGAGTGTTTTGTAGTGGGCTATTCTAACGGGATGTTTGGTCGGCCCCTCGTTTCTCAGATTTTTATGCTGAAAAATAATATGTTCCTCAACTTAAATTAGAACCCAGGCAAATACGCGCACTTTAACAACTGCGCTGCCGAAGCGATTAGTATATGTAGCGCAGAACTTCTATATTTCGTAACTAATTCTAGGACCGCTACAATAATATCTCATGTACAAAAATATTATTTCCTTATGCTGAAATAAGAATACCTCTGAAATGAGTTTTAAAACATGCTTAGGGTAGGGTGGTCGACAGTGGATCACCAATTTTTCAAACCCATATATCTTGGAAAATAATACATGAAGTTTGTTGAAATTTTGGGTAGAGTAACATGGACTATAATCTTATCGAAATATGGTAATTTAAACTAAGTTGTATTACAAGCAAACTATGAAAAAAATATTTAATTTTAAGTGCATAATGATTCAGTGTTGACCAGGGATGGTCCACATTGGATCGGCCTACGGTTAACAGTGGATCAGCCACCACGATTATTGCACATATTTTAAAATGGAAAAACTAACAGATTTTCAAACTAAAAGTATAGAAAAACAATATAGTTTCGAAAAAAATATATTATAGATAAACAGAAAAAATACATTTTCGAGATAAAAATATAGGAAAATAAAAAAATTAGCACATTTTCAATAGAGAAAGATCGACTGAGAACTTATAATAAGACCGTCGCCTAGCGGTACCGCTAATTATTGGATTCGGAAGGATATGAATCTTACATCCTGTTCTTTGACCATGTTTTGGTTAACCATGTAGCACTGATCCACTGTAGACCAACCCACCATTTAATTTTCAAACCGTGGTTTTGACATAACAAAATGAGTGAAACCTGTTATTCAAGTGTCCTCACGTGCGTTAATTATTTCTTAAAACAATGAAAACATCCAGAACTCTATCATAGAAGATCGAATCAAATTACACAAAAAGTTCAACTTACCTGATAATAACAAATGGAGGCTTTAAACCACAAATGTAACTGGTGAACATGCGACCATCAACGGAACCGCTCAGTTGTGAAATGAGTCAATGATGGATCATATTATTGGCTACCACGTACATACATCTCGCGGAAGCGCATACATACAATGGTTTAACTAATAAATGAGTGATTCAGTGTGTACCACCGATCCACTGTTGACCACCCTACCCTACATATTTATTATAGTTTATATTTAAAAAAACTTCGAGTCAAAGAAATTTACAATGTCCTACGTAACAAAATTTTGTTTCAACTTGTACAAAAAATCGAGTTAAAGAAATTCGAGTTATGGAAGCATTTTAACCTATAAAAACTGCAAAAATCCTTTTTGAAATTTTGAGATATGGAGAAATTCATTAAAATTAAGGAAGTTCAACTTAATATGAAGGTTTGACTATATCATCTAATTAACTGCTTATAACTCGGGTTACGAGCTTCTTCCATTGTACGGCCAAATTTGCATGGAAATGGGCACCGGTCTGCCCTTTTTTTTCCTCTATTTTTATCTTTCAGAGAATTGGTAGTGATCTTTTGGATAGTCTTGTCCTATTAGAAGATGAGGAATTCCAGGTCTTCGAATGATAACTTTTTTTAAATATTATCTTCTTCTTATGTTAATCTGAAACCTGTGTTTATCAATTTGTTTTACAAATTAGTTCTGTAAATTTTTTTTAGATTTTTTTATATCAAGATTTAGATAATCTGATATCCTCTACTTGTTCATGTTTACAAGATTAATGATCAGTTAATTAATAATTTAAAATAATTACTTTGTTTCTGGAATTATCAGAAGATTATGAACATGACCGGTTTCAGTTGTTAAGAAGCAGCTTAATTTGTAGATCATTCAAACATTTTGGTTTATCACATTAACTGAAATAACGCTCTTTAATTTTTGAAAATTGTTTTGAACTCTTAAGGGTTAGACATAAAAATATTATGTAATAGCAAAAAGTTTCTTATTAATAAGAGCTTTCAAATAAAGGAAATAAAATTGAAATTGAAGTTCTTCGAGTTGAGATCCCACCAATGTTAGGAGATAACTAGCGGCCATCTTTAATAGCCGCCATTTTGGTATTCTACACGGATTTGTACGTGGCTTCCTATCTAATATAGTTTCTTTTGATCTTAGCTATGACCACAGAAAGTGGCATATTCCAATCAAAAACTGCAACTTTTTTATGTAACTTTTATGGAAGTTATCGGAATAAACAACGCCGCAGGCTCAGGTAAGGTTTAGAAAATCTGAAGTGAAATATAAGCTTGTTTCTTAAAAACATTCATAAATTATAGTGAAACAAAAGTAGTCGCTTGCGGGCTGTGTTCAATTTATAAACTATAAAATTTATTGAAACTTTATAAAATTTTATTGTGTTTACTTATCTTATTAATTTATAATTTCATTTTGTAGAATTGGAACTGTGTTGGTTGGTCATATATTATAAGTAAAATTTAGAAAACTGTAGACCAGAAGTATACACCGGATATACTGCTGATATCTCAACCTCCATATCGATCTGAGGGCTATGGGGAGGCCACCCCATTAAATTTCTTTCCCTAGTTAGTCATCTTAGCTTTGGTCAAGTTGATAGCTGAGTGGACAAGGCACTTCAAGATAAAGTGGAAAACTGTAAAAACAGGTTAGTTGATTATGTAGTCTTAAGAAAGCCAAAAACGGCAAGTCGCAACCCACTATCCGTCCAATCAGAGGAAGCCATCTCTATTCAGCTGTAAAGCTTTTGTATGCCATGTAAACCAACATTTTGACGTAAATAATTTCATACAAATAATAGCCTTACAAAAATAATTAAATTTGAAATACTGCTTGTGTAGGTTGGGGTGCTGAAGGTTTAAAATCCCTTTTAAAGCATTACTTTAATTTCAGGGTGCAATTTTAAAGTCATGAAAATTTAATGGTAGTTCGATTACAACTCGCATATCACATATAAATCAAAAATTAAATAACGTGAAACGGCCCTCAATTGAACCGGCTTTTGATGCGGAATTGTCCGCATTTTCCACATTGCCAATCCGCCCACCCCCGATTAACTCTTCGACCGAGAATTGTAATTCATATTTAGCATAATCGGTATTAACTACAGTGCAAATTAGGAAATAAATGCGCTTCAAACGAGATTGCTTTAGTGCACTTTACAATTTAAACCCAAAGTTGATTTTTTTGCTCATTAAAATTTCTTGTTTGTACTTCTACAGCGGTTTGCGTTATACTCGTACGCTGATTTTTAATAAAAAGCGAAAAAAATTTGAAAAAGTTCAAATTTAAAAACTTGCCGAGACTGAATTGAAATAAACCAAATTTAGACTAAACGCTCTTCTCCGCTTTGCGCCGTAGATAAATCCTTATTTTGTGAAAATAAACGATCCAAAAAGCTACCGTGTATCTTGAAGTTAATATAAAAATATATTTTAACTTATCTTGTAATAAATATTGCGCGGTATTATGTATGTAGACGGATGTGAATCTATAGTGGTATATCTTCATTATGCCCTTAGTCGACAGGGATAGTTAGCTGCTCGGGGGTGCTATAAACTAAGATCAAGGGGTATGTAAATTTGCTTTTGGTGGGAATAAGCCAATGGATACAAAAATTAGCATTTCAACTCTTTCATTTCTTTCGTGGTCTGGTGTCACTCATTTATCGATTCTTTTTGCTGCACTTATTTTTTAAATTTGTATTCCGCTTGAGCAACTCCAACTTTTTCAAGCAACCGGTGACTGATTTTTATTGTCCCTGTTCTATCTTTTAAATGGCTCGAAGCTTGCAAGACTCATTTCATAAATAACCATCACTTAATAGATTTTTATGTATCAAACGGCCAGCGTCTCGACGTCTTCTAAAAATGAAAAATGCATGAAAAATACTTTTAATTAAAATTCACTCTCTATAAGATCTTTTTAAATTGAATATCAATAGTAACTGAAACAAGCATTCATTAAAATATATTTTTGTCTTGAGGAACGTCAAGTTATTGCCGGCACTTTTCTCAACTCTAAAATATTCAGTTCAAACAGACACGAGAGAAGATAAATTTGATGGTGTATGGTACAAAAATGAAAACAAATGAGGTGAATTAAAAACGAAACAATTTCAATTTTTTCCGCTGCCACCAGAAATTACATCGATAAAATATTAAAAAATTTTGATTCTTCAGTTACACACAAAATATAAACGGAAGTTTATGTCATGGAGCAAAAATAATACGGCAATAGATGAAAAAAATATACAATGAGTAAATGGTTGCTAGGATATTAGTTCAGGATGAAGGGGACTGTCGTGGATGAAAGGGATATTAGCTCACATGTAATATCAACCGAGTCGTAAACGTTTTCGCTTAGTTTTATTCCTATAAATTAATCAAAGTTTATCAATAACAAAAAATACAATTTTTTTTTAGTAAAAATTCATTTTTCTTCCAATTACCTCAACATCTTAGCCGGGAACATACATTTCGTCTGGCACCTTTAACAATTTATATAACGAGTAAAGTATTTTATGGTCCCTACTACCTATTTTATCTGCATCACATTTTTCTTTTTACTTTCTTTTATAAAATTTTAATCCTTCATTCTCGATAATGCTCCTAGTTCCTTTTTGTAAAAGAAAACCCGCCCTACTATAACTTAAATAATTAAAACGACTCGCTAGTACAAAAATTTTCCTTATTTTATTAGCTTCCATATAAGTCCAACTTTCTATATTAATTTCACATAAAGAATTTTTATTACTACTAGTAAAAGTGCACGGAGCGCTTTTATATTTTAATTTAATTTTTTTAATAATTGAAAGTTTAATATTCGACGAGGGAGCGGAGCCTTATTTTTTACATGCTTGAGGAAAAAAAACTTTGTCAATTTAATGTGCGCAGCCAGTCTTCCTTTGAAAAAAAATTTTTGTTTTGGGAAAACTGTCGCTGTTTTGGAAGAAAAATTAATTCTGTTTTAATTAGCAACTCATCGATGTAATTGCTTTATAAAACATTTCTGGATGGGCTTTAGATTGGATTAAAGTATAATTTAATTAAAAGTTGAACTAACACTTTACGCGAAGTTTGAAAATCATACTTAAGTGAGGATTAGTTATGAAATTACAAAATCGTCCTTTTCAATATACAAATTTGGTGGGGAACGCTTTTATAGAAATTCTAACATTCGGTGTAATTTAAAACTTTTTTGAACGGGGTGGTGCTTTTTATGCATTGTCAAGATGTGAAGGAATGAATGAAAGAAATGAATATGAGAAGTGGAATGTTGTTGATGAACAAAATTGGCAAATAGTAACATATCCACTAAAATAATTGTTTCGCTCTTATTGGATCTGATTAGGCAAGCCTAATTAGGAATTTATGTTATTGCAGTGATCCACAGTGGTTTAGATTGAGTTCGTAGTTGACCAATAATAGCAAATATCACTTACACCTAATCAGTACCATTTTACTACCGGTCAATAGCCAATTAGCTTACGATCTCACTTCTGTATAACAAAATATGTACTAGCGGTCAAAAAACTGCAGAGCCTATTTAATTAAACATAAACAGAATTTTTGTCTAATTGGGTAAAATGTATTATTTTAGATTAGCACTGTTACTTTTTAGGATTGAAATTAATATGATTCTAACATAATTTACAAAAGTTTTGTTAATTTTTAATTAAATTTAATTAAAAAGCAATAAAAATCAAACTTTCACATAACATGTTTTTATTGTAATTCAAAAAAGAATTTTTTATACTTTTTATCGAAAGTATGTTTTAAAAATATTTAATATTTCGTGGTCCCCCCCCTAGAAATATCCTAGTACCAAGCTTGCTTAAAGCATTTCTCAGTTCCTGGTTAGTCTGAGGTTTCCTCTCTTTGATCTTAGCCCCAAGAATAGCCCACACATTTTCTATAGGGTTCAGATCCGGCGAATTTCCTGGCCACGGTAACAAAATAATCCCTTTTTCTGCTGTAAAATTAATTATCTGAAAGAAATGTTTTATTTATTTGACACTGTATAGTAAACATTTCGTAGATAACATTTTAAGCAAACACCTTTACTGAACGATTACTCGCCCTTTTAGCCCTATGGTATGGAGCTGAGTCATCCTGAAATATGCACTGTGATACCCTGGCAAAGTACTCATTAATGGATGGTAGCAAACAGTTAGTTAAAATTATTTGGTAGTCAACTGCCTTCACTATTCCCTCCACAAAATGAAGTTTTCCCATTCCGTGAAAAGAAAAACACCCCCAGATCATTTGCCCCCTGGTTTCTTCACGGTCCTCTGGAGACATTCATCGCTATATCGAGAATATAACTTTCATCCAATCATTTATAGTCCAATTTTGATCAGTTTTCGCCCACTGTAAACGACTACATCACTTTTTTTTAGTAAGATGTGGCTTTCTTACAGGAATTCTTGAGTAAAATCCACTGTCACGAAGTCGTCTTCACGTTGTTTCGACACTAATTTTGACTCCAGATGAATCTTCGAACTCCTTTCTGATATCAACAGCCGTTTTAAAGCGATCCCTTAAACACATTCGCATCAGAAGCCTGTCCTGTGATTTTGATGTTTTTCTCGGTCGTCCAGTAAATTTTGTGCGATTTGTGATTTTTGTTTCGCGATATTTTTTCAAAAACCTTGCTGCAGTCCACTGATTGCAACCAACTTTGATTGGAATTTGAATTGTCGACATTCCAACAGGCGAAAATGCAAGAATTTCTGTTTTTTTATTTTCACTTAATTGCTTACACTTCGCCATATTTTTACAAAACCCTTCAAAATCGACTGTTCTTGTACTGCTACTACCCTTATTCTGCATACAAACCCTAATTGAACGGTTATTCTTAGAATTGTACCTGTTGTTTTATACAGTTTTTTTGACCGCTACTTATGTACGTTATTCCTAGCGGCTTTCTCATGAGTGACAATTTTTCAATGTGTACTTATAATAATTAGTAACATTCGCAAACAAGCGAATTATTGTACATCTATGGATTACTGTGGTATGTGGTTCCGTGAACTTCATTGTTATCCATAGTACGAGTGGATTTAATACCTTCAGCTACATATTATGTAGTAAATAGTATACGAATAGATTACTATTCCATTAACTGATTTATTTTAATGTCGTGTTTGGATAATCTTCTAAAAAACCGAGATAAACCCTTAAAATGTTGAATATTTTATAAATAACTGGAGTAAAACTAATAATAATTGACTTCAATTGGTGGCAATATTTTTGATATCATTAACAGTTTATATTTATTTATTATAATATCTAGATCCAGTTTTCAAAAGTGCATGTGAGCATTATTCTGCACTAATGTATCAACCCACAGAATGGGCTGTAGCAACTGTGTTGTTACACGCATAGAAAAATCATAAAATTCCGAATGTAGTTAATATCATAACTTTTTGTGGTAAATATCGCTGATAATAATAATCGATTAGTTATTTTTTGTAACCCTCAAATCGCCACCGTCTTACGCTCCTGTAAACAGGAGCTTACTTTTATTCTTGTAGCCCTTTGGTCGTCGTGGGCTAGTTGAGGTAATGAAGGAAAATGCTTGTCGTAAATAAAAATACACAGTCATTAAAAATAAATTTAATGACGAAAAAATGTATGTAGTGTAGAGACTCCACCAAACCAAATTATTATTAGAAGCAAAACCGTACGACAATTCCAAGTAGTTATCAAAAATATTGAATGCACCCAGCATCAGCTGCAAACGGAATCGTCTTTCAAAACTATCAATACTACCTATGACGAGATACACCCAGATGCAAAAGAATAATTGGGATTTACCAAATCTGAGAAACCTTACAATATTGTTGATGACAGATGACAGGAAAATTCCTTCCACCAGGCGTTAGGTTAGTGAATTGAAAGAAAAAAGCACTGCACTGGTAAATTCTGAAGATTTTCTCATGCAGCTGAAATGATGATCACGAGCTGGGATGCAGGATCGAGACAACGGATCGTACATAAAACCCATCGAATGCTGTTTGCTTTCCACTGCCAGGAAACTCGGCACAAAGCACAATTGTCGAAAAGAATTGAAAAACCTGTTTACTCCCCTTTGAACACAATAAAAATGGAATTGTTCACATCCAAGTTCAACCTCATGGGCAAAAAAATCGTGTTCGAGTTTTCCTGGTTGAGCTAGATCCACGAACCTACTGGTAACTAATATTAAAGCTGCGAACTAAAGTTCAAAGACACAACAAAATGGCTGTCACAAAACTGAACCTTCTAGCTCAAGACCCAGAATAGAACTTACTTGCGCGCGCTTTACCTGTCACAGGGTGCGTCAGAAGATTCGTGACAAATGCAAAATTTTGTCACAGTAAAAAGGTATTTTTGGCGAATTATGGTATTTTCTATAGTGTTGTAAACTTAATTTTGAATCAATGCAGGTTTTACCTCACCCAAAAACCAATTTCTTTGCACTCAGAGAGTTTTTACAGATTTTTGTGCATCTTTTTGCAAAGCTACAAATTTTTTAAACATAATGTATTATTATTTTAAACTATACATTATTGAAATAGAGCTGGAATTTATGCGGCGATTCTGAGACATATTCGAGAGGTAGCGACTATTTCGGAAGAGATAAACACGGCCTGCAAAAAATATAATGAAAATAACGCTGCAAAGGTAAAAAGTAGCAATCGAGTAACGGAAAGTTTTACTACGAAAAAGGGCCTTAGACAGGGATGCTGTCTGTCTCCAACGTTATTTAAAATTTAACTGGACAGAGCCTTAAATGGATAGACAAATAAATGTAAAACAATGGGACTACGAGTTGTAGACTGTACACTGTATAGTCTGTATTATGCGGATGATCAGGTGGTGTCGAAAGTAGAAGATCAGAGATGTTATTCTTTGCAGTTTCACAAAGATTTATGGATTAGACTTAAGTCCATAACACTCTTTCTTACTACTTCGTTGAGTGAGTAACAACTCAAAACGTCGTTTAAATTGATACTAATTTTATTAAGTTTTAAATACACTATTTATACAAAACTTAATTGCTAAATTAAGTTTGGGGCTTTGGGAAAGGCCCCAGTAATAATATGAGATAAAAGTTCTTGGCTTAGCCGAAACTTGCAATTTTGTAAGTATTCACTTACTTTGCTCGTGGATGGCATAATAGCCGGTAATGCGCTCGTACAATCCTTTTGTAAATTGTGCTGATGAGAACTAATAAGTTCGAAACTCGAGTTCGCATTTCAATTGGATTGTGCGATTTTTTTGTATTAAATACATACTGGCTAAGCCAAGAACTTTTATCTCATATTATTACTGGGGCCTTTCCCAAGAACCGCGCGATGGCGTTGCCGAAACTTGCAATTTTGTAAGTATTCACTTACTTTGCTCGTGGATGGCATAATAGCCGGTAATGCGCTCGTACAATCCTTTTGTAAATTGTGCTGATGAGAACTAATAAGTTCGAAACTCGAGTTCGCATTTCAATTGAATTGTGCGATTTTCTTGTATTCAATGAATAACATGTATAAAATATTACAAAGTTCTCGGTTTTGAGGGTTGGGAAATAAAACGACAATTTACTTCATCGACATGTTTCGGACCCTAAACGGATCCATCTTCAAGACTATATTGGAATAAGAGACAAAAGTCGATACAGTTACAGTAAAATAAAGTAAAAAAAACACAATATAAAAATCAAGTTCACCTCGAAGCAAGATGACCCCGTCGTAACTCCCGTAAAAGGTGATCCTGGTGGATTATATAGTCTTGAAGATGGATCCGTTTAGGGTCCGAAACATGTCGATGAAGTAAATTGTCGTTTTATTTCCCAACCCTCAAAACCGAGAACTTTGTAATATAATCAATTTCGAGGGGAAGAAATTTTCCATTCTAACATGTATAAATTTAATTTGACCTACTAAAAGTGCGATGAGGGCATTTTTGCTTTATCAGCACTTTTTACATAGGTTTCTTTACAATTATGCGTTTTTGCTTAATTTATTTTATATACAGGGTGGTTGGAAACGACAAACCAACCAACCAACAAAAACCTGTTTAATTTTAAATTAAACAGGTGGTAATAGCTGAAGATGGCGTATTTTACGAAGTTGAGTATTAATATGATTAAATATGAATACCTAATAGTGGGGAACAATGCACAAAATAACTTACCTCTCGAAACGAACTTCATTAATGGGGTAAAAAAAATGTAAATATCTGGGTGTAGCTTTTAACAAAAACAAGGTGGAACTCGCTTTAGCAGCAGTTCTTAGGCTTCTATACAGCTACCTTTCTGGTGTGGAAAGTTGTTATTATCTGGTTATTTTTGATCGCCATATAATGTAACACCACATAATCAGATAATCTGCACCAATTAAATTTTTTGCGATTGGTAATTATCATTTACTATATAAGTAATAACAATCAAACTTTTCCATTCTATTAGAAATTTTACTTCTCTGTAATGTATGGTCCTTTTTTTGAGGTGGACCAATCCTCTCCTTTCTCTTTTATTTATAACTTAACTTCACTAACCACATCAATAAAAAATTATTTTTTCACATCAAAGTAAAACAAGTAGTTTATATAGGGAGACCTCTTCGAAAATATCTTTAACTTAGTAAATTTCTTTCGAACATTTGCGTATTTATAAATTGCATTAGTGAATCTTTCTATACCTTGTATAGAAGCCTAAATAAGGCTTCTTGTTATACTTTGTATAGAAGCCTAAAAGTAGCGCACTGGCTACCCAGTTCTTAGACCTCTATGCACACAGAGTATTTCCAACACGATTTGAAACGCTCTGTATGATTTTGAATTATGAGGACGGACAGACGGACGGACAGACACGGAGCCAGATCATAAGGCTTCTTGTTATACTTTGTATAGAAGCCTAAAAGTATCTAGAATTTTTGTTGGTAAAACCGTGTAAAACTAGCTTTAACTGATTTCGCGGAAAAAAGTTAACCTTAAATACATACCAAAAACAAATGTCAATAATAATTATAACCTACAATATTGACACATAAAAATATTACTTATCAGTCTGTTACCTATGTTGACAGCCCAATATTGCTCTGTTAACTTATCAGACGACTTGACAGACTGGTAACTGCTAAAAGTCATTGGTGAATACAAATATATCACATTAACAGACTGTTATTGACTTGACTCTCTGTTAGCAACTTAACAGAGCTTGGTGAATACGGCTGTAAATGTCACTGATTACATTTTTGCTTGGAAAAACAAAAACACGTCTGGACTAGTCGACTGTTTACTCGCGACACCGGCAGGCCGCTTGTGTTAAATTAATAATAATTATTAATAATATTAAAATTAATTATTAATAATGAAATTATCATCTTAAACCTAGTAAAACACTTAAATATTAGTGGGATATTCGAATGTTTGAATATGCCGTAGTTGGTAATTTGTTCGAGAGAAATTCGTCCAACTCAGCATTTGTACGACTGAACATTTAATCGACAGGGCATTTTCAAACAAATTTCTGTCGCACATAACGCTGTCGAACAAATTACCTAGAATCGAGTATTCGAATACTCGATTTCCCAGCCCTCGTAGATATAACACTACCATAACACACCAGCTACAAGATTTTTTTTTAATTAATTTGATTTTGATTAAAAAATATTAGTTTTTTGATATCTATGATATCAAAACCCTAAAATAGCATCGTCCGAACCAAGTAACGTGATATAACATGCTTCGAAAATATTATTTTTAAAGCATGGTATATAAGTTACGTTCGTAATATAGATTGTACCATAATTGCTGACTTTCGATGTGATAAATACTGAAGAAAGATATGATTTCGCGCTATGCTGAAGAAAAATTGGTCACAAAGTTGCTAATGATTGTAATTTTACATACAATTTCTTAACGGTGTGGATATATTGTTCAAAAGATAAAAATACAAATAACGGATAAGCAGATAATGCAATAAATGGATAAACAGATTAACGGATCAACAGATCAGCGGATCAATGTATCAACGTATCAATGTATCAACATATCAATGTATCAACGTATCAATGTATCAACGTATCAATGTATCAACGTATCAATGTATCAACGTATCAAAGGATCAACAATTTACTATATAGGTTACACTTTGTATTTAAAATTTAGGTAATACTTTTGAAAAGGAATCGATATAGCAAATACCACTAATTTATAAACACGAACAACTCAAGCAATTATTCTAGCAGCGACTTTTCCGATTCCGATTTTGATTCTGATACAGCTGTCGCCGTTTATCCGCTCCCAGTCTCCATGCAGCTCGATCTTGGCAAGCGTCTTCTTCCAGATTTCTGGCTTGCATTGCTTCGCTTATTTCATCTCTCCAGCTTCGTCTTGGTCGGCCTCTTTTTCTTTTTTCTTTTGGTATCCATTTTAAAATCTTCTTGGGCCATCTTTCATCTTTCATAACGTTTCAGTTGATCAACGTTATGATTGGCTCTGAAACATGCGGACCGACACGAAGCCAGACCATATACTTTTAGGCTTCTTGTTATACTTTGTACAGAAGCCTAAAAGTAGCGCACTGGCTACCCAGTTCTTAGACCTCTATACACACAGTATTTCCAGCACGATTTGAAACGCTCTGTATGATTTTGAATTATGCGGACAGACGGACGGACGGACAGACACCGAGCCAGATCATAAGGCTTCTTGCTATACTTTGTATAGAAGCCTAAAAGAAGCAGCAGTGAAGAAATAATGGAAGGAATAAATAAAGGCATACGTGCTATAAGTACTCTAAATTCAGTTATATGGGATAAAACTATGAGAAAGTAAACAAAGAAGGGAACATAATAAGCGCTAATAAGAAACCGCTGCTAGCCACGGAGATGGAATTTTTGAGAAGAAACTGCAGAAGATCGCGTTTGCAGTGAAAACAAATGATGTAATTAAAGATGCGATGAAATTAGAATAGTATGTTAAGCAACTTAAGATAGATGTGATACTTTTAATGTGATGCTTACGATGTAGCCGAGCGAAGGTTGGCGCCGTCACGGACATCCCCTTTGCACAAGAGATTAACAGACACTTCTATCTCGAGTTGCTTTTAATATTTCATGCAACGGCTATGGATAAATGCCGAAAATGAAATAAAATAAAATAATAGACTACAAAATTCACAGTGGTAGCAATTTGATACCGTCATAACAAGATTAATATATTGTCGTGTTCCAAAAATGACACGCGGCAACAAGAAATTTTCCCCCATATTTAGAGCGTTGGTCTCGAATCTATCGCAAATTTTGTTATACCCCAAATTATTTCTAACCTATACTTAGAATCAGGTAAAACACTCGAAGAAGTATACATAAATATTATATAAAGCTAAGAATCCGCACTCATTCTCACTCACTCACTAACTCATCATTTAACGAAAATTCGTAGTATTAACGACAGTTCAGTAACTATTGTACTTCGTTCGTTATATAGAGTAAACTCAAAGTTTACCAAAGTACCGTCGAGATATTTACAAATGACGTTCGTTAAACGCAAATTCGTTATATTAACGACAGTTTTGTCATTATTATTAATTTTAGACAGGTTGTCGTAAAATTGTAGTTCGTTAATGTTATTACTCTCAATTCGTTATTATTACCACTGAGAGTTTACCTTAGTACCACAGTAGACAGTTTTGTAATTACATATATGTTATTAATATTAGACAGTAGTTTCGTTAATGTTTACTACTCTCCATTCGTTAATATTGCCACTCGAAGTGTATCATAATATTTATGAATTATATACACAAATTATATTACGTTATCAATACCAACAACAAATTATCGAAAGATGTTGCTACTAAATTGGAAGTCATTTATTTATTTCATTTATTTCTTTATTATAGTAATTCTTCTTTTGCATTGGTTTACATTACCGTTACGAAAAAAATCATGCTCCTATAGGCAAGTACCAATACAAATTTTGATTATAAATTCCAAGTTTAAAATGATCTGTTTCGTTTGTACTTTCGAATAAAAATCGTTTTGTGAATGTTCGTGCAAATTAATCACAATTACCAAAAATAAAAGTTAGAAATTCGAAGTAGAAAAATAATGATCTCTTTCCTTTGTAATAAAGAGTCGGTTAGTCAAGTTTCCGCATTAGCTTTGCATATAAAAGAAACTCATAATTTAAATAAACTGAAACAGTATAATTATCATTTTTTTACAAATACAAAAACTTGCTTACGCTCGTGCAATCTTCTTGCAAAAACCTGTTCTCTACAAATCTTCGATGAATTTACCTGCCTTGGTGCTGTTACAACCGATTATTCACCTCGAAAATTATCATCAGACCAAAATTGAAGAACAGAAAATTCTCTATACAAACTAAATTTTGCAAAATTCACTTCAGATGATGAAGACGATATATCATTTGGATCCAAGAAGATTTGAAGTTTATCCATGTCCAGGGTTACGAACGAAGACCACAACGACAGTGAAGACGGAGAAGCAGTAACTCCCAGTTATTTGAAGCAATATTATAACAAATGTCCTGAGGCAGCAGCTATAATAATTAATCAATAAAACGAACTTACCTGTGAAGTTCGATTGTAATTATATGAAACGTCCGGTCCGAATACATAACTTGCCTACAAGGTAGTCCACCTTTCTTTCGTGCTTCCCACAATATTTTAAAGATACCAATCACACCCGACTCTCGTCTCCTATCGGGTCGTGGTATGCCGTGATACTGTCACAACCTGTCATTCGTTGAGTTTAAAGGATGTGTAGCAGATTCTTGCAACCTAGCGGGTTGGGTTGGGAGGGTAGTTATGTATTCGGACCGGACGTTTCATATAATTACAATCTAACTTCACAGGTAAGTTCGTTTGATTGATTAATTATATTTCAACGTCCGGTCCTCTACATAACTTGCCTACAAGGTAGATGTTTAAAGATGTTTGGTTGCAAGAAAACATGATTGTATAATTACTTGTAGAACCATTATTTTATTTTGATTATACATAAGAAAATAGAACTCTCAATGGGTTACATCATGTATTTTCAAACCTTAAACTATTATATAGCTAAACACGCTGATCCTTGTTTAGGTTGAGGATGTTGGTAGCAAAAGAATCGTTTTCCACTAAGGGTTGATTGTAGAACCGTGCAAAAGTAGAAGAGTCTTTTGTCCACCCGGCTGTTTTCAGAATGATGTCTACCGACACGCCCTGTTTCAGAGCTGCTGAAGTTGAAGCATGGCGCGTCGAATGCGGTTTAAACCTGTCCGTGTTTATGCCGGCTAGTTTTAGTATGTCTTTGACCCATCGACCTAAGGTTTGTTTCGTTGCTTTCCTGTGTGGCTTTTTGACCGTAATAAACAGAAAATCGCAGTCTTTGGGTCGTATTTTTTCAGTTTTCTTTAAGTATTCTTTTAGGGCGGAAGCCGCGCATAATTTTGGCATTTCGCTGAAGTAAGGTATCGTGAGGCATGGCTGCGTCTTATTAATTCCGGAGGTCTTTATTCTGTCCGGAATAAGGATTTGAAAGCCTGATTCAGATTCTAGTAGGCCTGAGATTCTTGTTACACTGATAGTTTGTAATCTCTGACCCGTTACTAGTGCCAATAGCGTCACTAGTTTCTTTGAAGCGAACAGGAGGTTGTCTTCTGTGGTATTAATGAATAGATTTAATACCTCCTGGGGGCTCCAAGTACAATCATACCTTGGTTTCTGAGGTCTCAGTCTAGAGATGCCCTTCAGAAACCGAGTTAAGATTGGATTATTTCCCAAGTTGATCTGGAGAATTAATGCTAGCGCTGATCTGTGAGAATTGAACGATCCATATCTGTTTTTTCCGGTGTCCAGTAGATGTTGTAGAAAGCTTATTACGTCCTCTACTTGACCCTGGAATGGTGATATGTCCTTTTCCTGACAGAAGTTCCACCATGATTTGTACGAGCTATTGTACTGCTGCATGGTGGAACTTGATAGAGACTGTAGGGTTGTCTCCAGCGCGCATTCTGGAGTCCCTTTTAGTTTGAGGGCCTTCCTGATAATCTGGCGGCTACCAGGGTAAGGTTCTCTGCTAGAGGATGTTGATCCTGTCTGTAGGGCGAAAGGAGTAAGTTAGTGTCTGGTGGGAATATTATGGGGGTGGCTGACATTAATTCCCTGAAAAGTGGATACCAAGGTTGCGACTCCCATTGCGGTACTACTACTATACCTGACGCTTTATCTTGGATGATTTTTTGGATAACTCGTAAAATCAACGAGAAAGGCGGAAATGCGTAGAAGAACTGTTTTTCCCACGACATAGTGAACGCGTCTACGGCTACCGCTCCTGGATCTCTAAGCCAGGATACATAGGTAGGACATTTGTAGTTGTCCTTAGAGGCAAATAAATCTATTTGGGGATGCCCAAATTTTGTGACTATTTTTTGGAATGCCGATTGAGCTAGAGACCACTCCGTTTCCGAAGGCAGAGTTCGAGACTCTTGGTCTGCTTGCCAATTGTTTTTGGAGCTAATATAAGAAGCTACCAACCTAATGTTTTGGTTCTCACACCATTGCCACAATCTCTTAGACATATTACCTAAGAGGGCATGTTGTACGCTTCCCATGCGATTCACGCACGCCATTGCCGTGGTGTTATCAGTTCTTATAAGGATATTGCAATTTCTTAGGTCTCGAGCGAAGCATTGTAGACCTAAGAATATGGCATTTAGTTCTAAGAAATTTATATGCCTGTGTTTATCTTCCGCGGTCCACCAACCGTGGGTTCGTTCGTTACCTGAGCAAGCTCCCCAGCCCGAGAGTGACGCGTCAGTAAAGATTTCTTTCTCAAAAGTATCGTATTTTATATCATTATAAACCGTGATCCGGTTCAACCGGAAATCTTTCGGTTGGTACATGAATGCGTTGTAATTTCCGTTATTTAGTCTTATAGTGCCTTAAGTTTTTCGCGCTCGAAAATCTTTGTGTAAAGCCAACCGTACTTAATGGCTGGACATGCTGATACCAAAATGCCAATGAATTGTGCGAATTTCTGAATTTTGAAGCGTTTCTTGGATTGGAAAAAACGAATCCATGCTTTTATTTTTTGTCTTTTTTTTTAGGAAGTTTGATTACTAAGAACTTTGTATCTAAAATGAACCCCAAGAATTTACATTGTTGTTTAGGGTTTAGTTGGCTTTTTTCTTTGTTTATGGTGAGGCCTAAATTTCCGAGGATCTCGAGGGTCGTTTTTAAATTTTTAAGACAGTCTTCGAAGGTTTTCCCCATTATTAAGAAGTCGTCCAAGTAATTCACGCAAGTGATACCCCTAGATCGTAAATTTTGGACAATGGGTTTCATTAACTTCGTGAAAACATACGGAGCCGACGATAAGCCAAACGGCAGGCATGAAAATTCATATAAGCCGTGTCCGAATTGGAATCTAAGGTATTTCCTGTCATCGGGGTGGATGGCTACGAGGAAATATGCATCTTTTAAATCGATTGACCCTAAGAACCAATCTTTTTGAATTAGTCTTAAGACAGTTCTAGTGTCTTCCATTTTAAAATGGGGGGTCTCGATAATTTTATTTAGCTGTTTTAAATTTAATATGAAACGCTTTTTTCCGTTTGGTTTATTTGCCAAAAAGGTTCTAGAAATAAATTGGTTTGGGTGAGCTTTACATTTGTTAATGGCGCCCTTTTTTTTTTATTAGTTCGATTATGGCGTTATGCATTTCCGCCGTTTCGGTAGGGGCCCTCCTAGGAACAGTAGGCGCAACGGGTTGCTTCGGTGTCGCAATGAAAGGTAATTTGTATCCCCTAATCCACTCCAAAATTACAGCATTGGAGGTTATAGAGGTCCACTTTTCATAGAAGTGTGACAGCCTTCCCGCAAAACAACTTACCTGATTTAAAACCGCCTGTTGAATCTGTCCCTCTTGTCTTCCCTCGGGGTTTGCCCTTTCAAGGGTCTCGCCTCCCTCTGGCGACGGACCGGGCGATACTTGTTTAACTGTTTGTAGGTGGGTCTTACCTGCCCCCTATTATGGGCTCCCCCCCCCTCTTTGGATTCGATCCACCATTTTTGACGATTGAGGACCACTGTAAGATTTAAGGTCCTTGCCGGCCGTTTCGAGAGATTTTGCTTCCTTGATCTTTTCGTGTAGGTTTGACCCGTAAAGCAAATCGTTTGGAGGAGATTGTTCCACAATTGATTTGATATTTTTATTTAATAAAGGAGCGATTAACATTCGTCGGGTCATTGAAAGATCATAGAACAAATTCGTGAAAATCTGGCCGGAATCGCACAGAGTGGTCAAGATTTTGTCTTTTGATTCCTTCGGAATTTTTTCCGATTCATTCATAAGTATATTAATGCTTTTAGCTAGAGCGGACAAACCCCTGCCTAATTGGTTTTGTTTGTCTCTATGCGCCTCGTCCCTGTTACATTGGGCCTGGGACAAAATCGCTGAAATTTCAGGATTTAGTAAAGGCGCTGTTCAGCTTTTGCAATTACTAGGAGATTTGTAGGTGTTAGAGAGCAAATTCTGTGACTCCTTATCAGTACCCTTGGTTATTGTGATGGCCCAGCGTTTTGCCAGCCCCTCGTGAATGGCATCTGAGGAATCACTGGATAGGTCTGGGTCTGCGCCCAGTATACGTGATAAATCGTCCTCTGTTTCTTTGTCCTGTAAAATCAGGGTGTCCTGATTTCTATTATCCCATTTAGGACTATTCGATTCTGATTGCTCTGAAAGAGGATCCGAGCCACCCGGGCTGCGATCTCCCCATGCAGTGTTTGCCGCTTCACTCGGAATGCGATCTACACTTGATTCTAACCTATCGCCTGTAGCGAGGCTAGTATGACGTGATCCGCGCTCGATGTTTTCCTTTAAGGAAGGAGAACGTCTACGTCGCACATTCTTGTGCGATAATGGCGAACGGGATCTGTGCACATATTCACTCCTAGTATTTCGTTGTTCCAACATTTTTTCCAGTTTTCTAATGCGTTTAAGCATATCTGCATTAGCATCGTTGTCCCTACTACGGGAGCGATGCTTATGTTTAGATTTACCCATATTATCTAAGGAGAAATTATAATATTAAATTACTTACGTAAGTCGTGTACACACAGTGGAAGCACAAAAAGGCGAATGACAGGTTGTGACAGTATCACGGCATACTACGACCCGATAGGAGACGAGAGTCGGGTGTGATTGGTATCTTTAAAATATTGTGGGAAGCACGAAAGAAAGGTGGACTACCTTGTAGGCAAGTTATGTAGAGGACCGGACGTTGAAATATAATTACTGAGTTTTGACTAGGGAAAATTAAATTACGTTCGGACTCTACTTCAGATATTTATCGACAACAATCATACATCGATTCAACCGCCGGTAACACTGCGATTAAAAAAGAACGTTAGGAAAGTTTGAACATTAATACTTGATATATCTGTACAAGTGCTTTTTTCTTTTGTATGAGCCATATGATAAATAAATAAGAAAGGAACGCGAAGTACCACATTATAATCCCAAGAAAGTCGAAATGGCAATAAATGGCACAATTGATAAACGTACTGATCATGAACTTTGCACAACGGATCCGGCAAGGGAAGAATCTACAGGGTCGTCGCTCAGCAAAATCTTTGTACGAAAATAATCAAATCAAATCAAAATCAAAAACCTCATGTATACCCGAAGGTGTTGAGGTGTTCCGTATTAGTTTTCATGTATTGGTACTTCCACACACAAATTTACGCCACTCTCTTCTATCTAGCGCCATTTGTCTTGCCTCTCTCCATGTTTTTCCCATCTCTCCCAGTATCTGTCCAATATTGTCATCCCATGTTTTTGTTGGTCTTCCTCTCGTTCTTCTTCCCGCTATCCTTGCCTGCCACACATTTCTCACTGGCATATCACTTTCCATCCGGTTCAGGTGACCAAACCATCTTAGCTGGTTTTCTTTTACTTTTCCCATTGCTGGTTTTAGCGTGAGTCTATTTCTAATCTCTTCGTTTCTGATTCTATCCATTTTCGTTACGCCCTCCACTCTTCTCAAATATTTCATTTCCGTTGCCTGTATCTTGCTTTCCATTCTCTGTGTCAGGTTCCATGATTCGCATCCAAAGGTTAGTGTCGGCAGGTATATAGTTTTGTACACTGCCATTTTTGTCTTTTTAGAAATTTCCTTTTTATTTATTATAGTTTTACCTAATGCATGGTAAATATTCGCTGCTGAACTCACTCTACTATTTATTTCGGCCTCATAGCTTCCATTTTCATCAATGATTACACCCAGGTATTTGAATTGCTTCACCTGCTCGATTTGTCTTCCACCGATGGTAATTTTCATTTTCTCTTCCATTTTTCCTATTTTCATTACCTTCGTTTTTGTTGCATTAATTTGATTCCATATCCAGATATTCCAGATTCCATATATTTACGTTGTTTTGCAGGTTTTGTTCGCTACTTGCAAATAGCACCAGATCATCGGCAAATGCACATTCTGCTACTTCTACTGTTTGCATGTTTCTGTATCCTATTTCTAGTTTTTTGGTCGTTGTCTTTGTTTCTTTTATCACCTCGTCCATTAGTATTACAAACAATATAGGGCTCAGCCCACCTCCATGTCTCAACCCTTCTACCGTAGTAAATTCTTGCGATTTCAAATTGCCCGTTCGTACATAGTTAGTTGTTTTCTTGTATATGCTCTGAATTGCCTGAATCAAGTTCCTTCTAACGTTTCTTTCTTCCAGTAGCTTCCAAATTTTCTCTCTAGGTGCCCTGTCAAATGCTTTTTCCAAGTCTATAAAACACATATACGTGCATCTGTCATGCCTTTTCTGTTTTTCTACTATTTGTCTTATTGTAAATATGTGGTCCTGTATTCTGAAACCTTTTCTGAAGCCACTTTGTGTTTTTTCTAGTGTTGGTTCTATTATTTTCCGTAGTCTGGCTTCCAGTATTCCTTCGTAAACCTTGGCTGCCACACATAACAGTGAAATACCTCTATAGTTCTCTATTGTCGCCCTTTTTAAATATCGGAAGTATTATGGCGACTTCCCAATCCTTCGGTATTGTACCTTGTTCCCATGCCAAATTATAAATGTTGTTTAGTTCTTTTACTCCGTTTTCTCCCATATATCTCAACATTTCGGGTTTAATCCCGTCGTGTCCCGCTGCTTTACCCAATTTCATTTTTCTTATTGTCGTCCATGTTTCATCCAATGTGATTCCGTCTGTCAATATTACCTCCTGTAGTTCGTGGGTGTTGTTTTCTTCTTTTTTCTGGTTGGTTTGCATGCATAACAGTCCTTCGAAGTATTCCTTCCATCTGCATATTATTTCCTTTTCTTCTTGTATTATTTCGCCTTTACCATCCTTGATCTGTTTTAGTGAAACCTGTTTAGTTCTTCTCAAATTTTTTAATATCTTGTAGAATAGCTTTTGGTTCTCGTTTTTATTTTTTTTCCATCTGTTTTCCAAACTCTTCCCATGTTTCCGCCTTTGCATCAATTATCATTTGTTTAGTCTTTGTTCTTTGTTTTTTATATTCTTCGTATGTTGTTTCGGTTTTTTGTGCTAAGAATCTTTTCCATTTAAGTTTTTTCTTCTTTATTTCTTCTCTTATCTCTTGACTCCATCATGCTGTCTGTTTCCTGTTATTTCGCGTTCTGCTGGTACCACACGCTTCCTTTGCCGCTGCCAACACTATTTCTTTGAATTTCCCCCATCTATATTCCAATATTTTGTCCCCCTCACCCTCAATAAAAAAAATGTTGTTCCATTATTTTCTTCCTTGCTTTACGAATTTTATGATGACATTTATGCCACATACCTGACTTCGGTGTTATGCATTTTATCCAATGTGGTTTTTTCTATTATGGTTCTTTGGGTATTAATTTATGTTGTTTATCAAAGATGGAACTTGAAATACTACACGAACAGGAAACGTAGGAGACATAACAAGATTAATGGATGATAAATGGAAAGGCAAAATGATCCAGTTAATATAAACGACACATTATTGGAGCTATCGGCTATATTGGTAACAAAGATCCGAACGGAAAATGAGGATGACCAAAGAGATACTGCAATTTATGCAAGAAAAAATAAAAATGATAAAACAACGAAATAGCATATAAGGACATTCAGAGAAAGATAAAACGGGAAATTAGAGCAGCGAAAAAATATGGCTTAGCATGCAATGTAGTAATCAAACGAAAGAGTTTAAAAGAAAATATAATCTATTCAATATGCACAAAAGGATCAGAGAAGTTGCTGGAATATACAAACTAAATATAATAGGAAAACTGCAAACTACAGACAGCAGAATTATAATGGCCAGCAAAGAGAAAATGGAAATTTGCAGAGCACCTCTTAGAGTTCAATTGTTCGGAAGACTTACCAATAACAAGGACTAAGGCATAAAGGCAATATTACGGCATTCATACAGAATACGAGTACTTAAGGATGTTTGACGATGAGAGCATATTGTTGACAACTGCATTTATTAAGATATACTCTAGTGGAGAGATACCTCGGATAAGGCTAAATCCATGTTTATTCTACAGCCAAAAATACTCGTACAACAAATTCTACACCATCAGGCCCATGAGTCACCTTCTAAAAAGTCTTCCTAAAAATAATTCATAGAATAACCTTTAGAATATGTGAAGAGCCCGTTAGCCGCACACAATAAATTTGGTATCGAGATTCGGAGAGGAATAGGACTGAACCATAGATTAAGAATTATCAGTAACTTGTACTGGAAACAAACATCCACCATAAGAGTTCAGAAATAGATTTTTGAAGAGATTATATGTCAAGCGAGGTGCCCGACAGAGATTCAGGGCGAATTTTTCAAGATCCACTAGAAGATATTGATAATAAGATCAATCGGTCGTGATAGCAGTCGATATGGAGAACTTCTAGGAACTAATGAAAAGATTGGCGGATATCAGACAAGATCAGCGATACGGGCTGTCACTAAACCTAAGAAAAACAAAATGTATGATAATCTCAAAAGAGAATAACCACCTAGGTTAACTTACAGTGAATATGCAACCAATACAAAGAGTACAAAGAAGAATACCTGGAGACAACACTCAATGAGAGGGGGTATCACTCAATAGAAATAAAATTCCGAATAAAGAAGTCGTAACTGTTCAGATGTTACGATTTGTCATTAACAATGAAGCTGAAGCTATTAAAGTGTTACGTCTTTCCTGTGCTGCTGTATGGAGTTGAGCATTATATATTGACAGAGGCTTCTTGGAAAAAACTGGAATAGTTTGAAACGTCGGTTGTACCGACGTATTCTAAAGATATCATAGACAGACCATGTCACCAATCAGGCTGTGCTAGAAAGTTTAGGTTTCTCCAAAAGATAAAGACACGTAAACTGGATAACTGGTGAATAACATGAGAAATAATCAAAGATAAGAATTCTTCTTCATTAGCTTCATCAGCCCTTGAGGGGGGGGGGAGGTTCAGGCCATCCAAGTGCAAACTGAGAGCAACGTTGCTGGACTCTCGTGATCTATTAACCACCGGCCTTTGCATTGCGCTACGCCGCTGCTCTGTAACGATTGTCACTGTATAACGATATAGTTTACTACTACAATTAATTCTAGAACGAAAGGCAGAAAGAAAAAGGAGACCGGGAAGAAAAAGAATATTATAATATCTAAAGAACCTGAACACATGGTATAATACCAGAATTTCCATGATGATCGCCAACATTCGAAACGGATAAGCACCAGAAAAAGTACATAGATATTCAAGAATAGCATTAACCGAGGCAACATTCTTCCGATGGTTACACAAGCTGATTCTTTGTGTTAGAAAACCCTTTGCACTTATCAGCCAAATATTTTGCATCATTACTCCAATGAATTAACTTGCAATTAATATTGGCAATTTCAGTTTCTTTTATTTTTGGAGAATTCGGAGTCACCACTCAATTTATCTTTCTTATATCCATTCTTGGCAAGTTACAGCTTATTATAAAAAGTTTCAAGTTTGTTATTCACAGGATTTCACTCATCTTTATGTAATTAAGAATTTTTGGCTCATTTGAGATTCCGCATGAGATTTTCTGTCGAGAAGGTAATTTCTACTAAAATGGGTTTGTAAGATATCAGTTTTAAAGAAAAAAATATGCTGTATACGTTTCATTTGAAACTTTTTTAGCTACGGCGCATTATTTTTGCAATATTCCTATAATTGTTCAAGCGATGCGTCAGATTAGAATTTATTTTTACTATTTTTGGTCAATTCACAGGTTTAATATTTTCTAAATTTATAAACAACATTCAGTTTTTAGTCCTCCCTGAAAAAAGTTCTCTCGTAATATGCGTAGCTGACACTTTGTTTTACTATTTTGGTGTACTCAATAACCCCAAAGTGCTTAAAATATTTTTCCCTGCTAGCTTAAAAAGTCTACCATTATTAACCGATTTTTGATCGGAGATATTGAATTTTATTTGCTTGGTCAACAAGCGACAACAAGTAAAAAATTATTGACCATGGTTATTAATGAAAATTGTCATTCGTTTGTTCCTGTTTTGAAATAACTCATACCTCAGCATTTCACTTATTAAATGCAGGAAAAGTATTTTTATTAACTTCTTAATTTAAATACAAAAAGCAGAATAGTAGGTTTTAGATGGTTATCACTTACTGAAGTAGCAATTCATAGTACCTATTCACATTGTAAAAATGTCAATCATAAAACGAAAATATAATTAAATTTGAAATTCTGGCTACTAAATTTATTATCAATAATGAATAATTGTCAAATAAGAATGTTTGAGGTCCTAGTAGTGACAAAAATTCTATATGCACCACATTGTACGTGGTGTATATAACAGTCTTCACAACCTTGGTGTATAATATACTATTTTTGATGTATTCACATCCAACTAAAATTTTTGATTTATTAGTAATGTTAGTGACGTATCAGATTGTAGTAATTCGTGTTGTATAGTTTTTTAGCTGCATGAGAACTTCAAATTGAAATAAAACATTAAAAGATTTATGAATATTTTTTAATCATTTTTTTAAGAGAGTAAATTTAATGCCATTAGTGATTTGAAAATGATTTCCGCCATGTGACCACCACGACTAATCGTTACGAAGCGCATCCGATCAGTCCAATATTTGACCACTTTTTCAGCTATTTCTGGCCTTATTTCATAAATGGCTTACTGAATATTGACCTCCAATGCTTCCAGACATGTTGGTTTGTTAACATAAACCAAGGTTTAACATACCCCCAAAGAATATAATCTGGAGGCGTCAAATCACACGATCTTGGAGGCCTATTGACGGGACCATTTCTTGATACAATGTTGTCACCAAATTATCCTTTCAATAAATCGATGGGTTTGGTGCTGTGAGGCACGTAGCACCATCCTGTTGGAACCATAAGTTGTCGATGTTTAACTCTTGGATTTTTGGAAACAAAAATGTATTGAGCATGTGTCGATATCTCACACCATTCACCGCAACGGTAGCTCCTTCCTCATTTCAAAAGAAATATGGACCGATGATGCCGTTGGCGTGTATTCCACACCAAACAGTCAAATTTAATGGATGCAATGGAGTCTCAAGATAATGTTCCGGATTGGTCTCAGTTCATATACGGCAATTTTGCTTGTTCACATACCCATTCAACCAGAAATGTGCCTCGTCACTGAACAAAATTTGGTGGTAAAAAAATGGATCCACTTCCAATTATTGGTTGTGAGCCCAATCTGCGAACGCACGACGCAATCGATGATCATTAGGCTTCAATTCTTGAACCAACTGGATTTGTAAAGATGTAAACCAAGATCTTGATGTAAAATTTTCCATGTAGTGGACGAACAAAGCCCAAGTAACAACATCGTGCTCAACAGAGCACGATGGCGAATTGAAATGTTTGGATTCTCTTGCACACTTTCACTCACAGAAGCGATAGTTTCTTCGGTACGCACATTTGTTTGTCTTGTTGGTGGTTTTACATCATGCAATGAAGAAGTGGTACGAAATTTATCCATCACCGCACCAATAGCCTGCTCAGAAGGTCGATTATGTCGACCATAAAATGGGCGAAGAGCTGTATAAGTTTCGCAAACGGGACTTTGACTTTTAAAATAAATTTCGACAATTTGGTAACGTTGTTCAAGTGTTAATTTATTTGAATGCCAAACCTCTCTGAATACAAATGTATTGCAATATCTCATGCAGCTAAAAAAGATAGCCTATATAGTTACTACAACAGGAAATCTTAACTAACTACAGGTAAAAAGGTAAACTTATAAGATAAAAATTTAAATCAAATGGAAGTTTAATTAGTTAATTTGAATCACCAAGTGATTACTACACCACTTAAGCAGAAAAATATACGTGGCACTTAAGTATTGTAGCGAGCGAAGTTCCGGAACGAATTTTAATTGCCGCGCCTAAACGTTCCTTTCCGCTTCTTGCGATACCGTTTCCTTATTTTCCTTTTTTTTGAAAGAAAATGTTTATCAAGCTGCTTCCCTTATCATGTTAAATTATATTAAAATAATTAGAATAAGGTAGACACACCACATATCCAAACTTTTTGAACAAAATTGAATTTGTAACTTTAAGCTTCACGCCTGTTAGGAAACTTTGTGATTATATGTAATCCTGTGTTTTCATTAAGAGATTGTCAAATGTGAGTTCAATCATCAAGACAAATAGCTTAATATTGCAAGTTACTTTTGTTTGATAAGTAATTATGTGTTTCCGAAGGCTAACAGTTAAACAAGGGGGTGAAATTATTGCACGTAAGTTGTCTACTTTATTGCTTCCCTACATCCAATTTTTTCTATTATGTTTGGCTGTATTTTCTTGGTCAACAAAGAACTACAAAAAGGGATGTTTCAGTTAATTCGCCACTAAGTGTTATCATTTTCTTCCTTTAATATCAAAATAAAACTTTTTATTGCAATTAAGAAATGCATTAATTTCGAACCACATTTTTAACATTTGATTCATGCTGTGTATACGCCTCGATCATAAATCACTCGGTCACTATTTGTACATCTCGAGACGATAAAATTTAGCAATTTGTATTGCGACATAATCCAAATATCTCAATTATTATTGCACTCTAATAATTCATTTTGACAAAGCCTGAGAAATTCCAGGTGTGTGGTACTCAATATGCACCCCTATAATATCACTAACAGAATAACGTAAAAGTCGTAAGTCATTTCTACAAAACCCAACTCTAATAAAATACCCTGTTGGGTACAAAACTTTTTGAAACGTAAAAATACATTTAATTTCTTAATTGATAGAGGTTTTAGTATGTAGCGTAGCGTAAACACTACCCTATTATTCACTATTATGCACTCCACTATTGAGTGATTTTTACGAGCCAGAAATCTCATTGTGGAGTAATAATAACAGCTTACCATATGCTTTTAACAGGAAAACTGTCGTATTTCACATTCAGCATAATAGTGGAGGGTTTAAATTGTAAACGCAGGCAGGCGTTTCCAATACTCTTGAATGAATCGATTTTAGTGGTTGAATTGTTTTTTTAAAGTTGTTTAGTACTGTCACAATCAGTTAAGTGGTGTGTTAATTAGCCGTTTCCTTTCAGGAATGTTTTTATTTTCATGCATGACATTGAAACGTCTTTCGCATCTTTCCAGTTCCAGTTCTTCTCATTAGCGATTTTTAATGGAGACCCGCTTCCTTTTATGTTTATTTCGCTTTTCGTTCAGATTTATCTACTAGTATGTTTCAGGATTGTAGCAATTTTTTATTTGGTTTTGCTTTTTCCTTTGAGACTGCGTTCAATAAATTGTTAATTTTTTACATATCAGGGAAATGTGTTCGTTCTCGTCCATGGAAGGCTTCTGTGGGCAACTTTGTTTGGAAAACTTTTTTTGAAAAATTACCCCGATGCGATGTACAAAAAGTAAATGTTTATTTCTATTATAGAAACGAGACACATATATGTAGCAATAATATTTATTAGTCTGCACTACCGCATAGCTGCGTGTTTGGAATTGATGATACCCTTAATCAAAGTAAAAGCGGATATATCCACTTTCCGCTCACTCTCCAACTTCCTACAGAACCTTCAAAATGTACTTACTTACAACCACGACATTAACTTTAAGAACTAGAAACACTTACCCACATGATACTACCACTTCATGTTATGTTTTAACCCCTATTATGAGGACAAGCAAAGTGTGAGCAGGCCTAACTTGTCGTCGCGAAATCACATCGGGACAAAAAACAAACCCCACGTAGTACGTGATAATTTAAAATATTTGAAAAATTTACAAACATTATTTTCAATTGAAGTAGGACGAACGGTGAAACTGAATTTGAGCTACAGGTCGATCGATAACACCCTCAAGCGTACACTACATACATACGTTGTCGGCTCCGCTGAAACATTTATTTTCCTATTGAATGAAGGTAATAAAAAATAGTTGAAATTGTATTTCAGGAAAGTAATTTGGAAATTAAGTAACGAATATTATTCCGTCGCAGCCGAAGGGTTAAAAAGGTCAACCCAACGACGATTTTTCAATTTTAAAGAAATTTTTCTAAAGGTTCAACGATCGTTTATATCAAAGACGCGACCCCTTTGGCATGTACATTTTAATAGTAAAACATGAGATGCAAAATTTTCGCTCAATTTCCAATCAGTATAGAATTTTCATGTGTTTGAGTAACCTTAGGTATACAGCATGAAGCACGATCGGCAAATACATTTTTATTTGTTGTTGGTACCTGAAACCTCAAAGCTATCTCCGCTTATCTTAATAAATTGGTAATTAAAGCGTCGCTCGTCAAACAACCGCGTCATCAGGTTTTCATTCTTTGTGTTATCTAAAAATGACCCATCGATCATTTCCAAATTTTCACTTAGACAGGGGCGGACTGGTCACGTAGTGAATGTGGAAAATCCAACATAAAAAAATTTTATTTCCTTCAGTTTCACAAGAGGAAATATTGGTTTGAATTTTTAGGTCAATTAAATAAAACAAAACGAGGGGTTGTTCATTTAGATTTTTGATGTGCACAGATTATATTATGTAAAAAATTATTGAGATTATTAATAAATTATCGTGATTACTTAAGATTATTACTGATTATTGTGATTATTAATGATTATTAAAATTATTTGTGATTATCTAGGATTACTTGATATTATTCATGATTATACGTGATTATTATTGATTACTTGGTATTATTTATGATTATAATATAATCATTTTAAGAGTAAAAAATGTTAACAACAGATGGCGCTACTGCGCTTTTTACTGCTGCTAAATAGTGTTATAAATAAATATACAGGGTGTACATAAATATAGTGGTTTCGGTGTAAATAATAATAATTTTAGTGTAATCATTTTCTATTTTTTTAACTTTATCTGTAAATCTGTGTTTAAACTAATGTTTATACGCTACAAAAATTTAACTTGACTAATCTTATTCCATGTATTATTATTTGTTTTATTTTATTAGGGGATAGCACGTTATTGCCCACCCTGAAATTGAAAATTTCCCATAGAGATTCGGAAAGTCGGAAATGACTAGTCGATTTAGCAAAAAAAATTATCGAAAATATCATAAATAACCCGTTTATTAAGGAAAAAGTATAGGCCACGCCCACAATCAAATTTAAAAGATTTTGGTGTAATTTTGGGGCATTTTGAGCATATTTAGGTTCGAATTCGACTCTGAGGTGGTTGCGTTGTAAAAACCTACCCTTCTCTGCGCTGCGGGGCTCCTAGCAGTTTTGACAACGCTGAACTTAGCTAAAACAATCTTAAAGACGATCTATACACCCCACCGGGATCATAAAAAAACGGGGTATAGCATTTAAAATTATTTTAGAGGTAGACAGCTGCAGTTAACTTAAAGTAGAACCCCAAAAAACCGATAAAAGTGTGAAAATTGTAAATTTTCATACATGTTACTCGTACCAGGAGCGTGGTGCATTTGACGAAGTGAAATTTTCTAAGTGTTAGGGTATATCTTTGTGCGCGCACCGTCAACAGAATGAAGTGAGATTCCTTATGCGCGTCACTGAATGGGTAAATTTTCGACCTTTAAAGTTGATTTATTCAAAAACTTATGAATATTCCGCAAGAATTTTTTTTGAATTATACTATATAAACCGTCAGCTTTCCGAATCTCTAGACGAAATTTTCAATTTCAGGGTGGGCAATAACGTGCTTTAAACATTTTATCATACTGTAAATCTCTTATATAATAATGAATATTAAATTTGTTTGGTTGGAACTTATAAACAGTTATAAACTCCTAGACCCTAGAATTATCAAATATTAAAAATTATTTCAAATTATTTGAGATTATTTGACTGAGATTACTTGAGATTACTATTGATTATTAAATATTATGGGAGATTATTTGAGATTAGTAATAAATTATTGCTATTTTGTACACAAGATTATTGAAGTGAACAACCCCTCCCAAAACAATAATAACGTGCAGCTACATGATGGTCTTATGGCAGGTTTGAGAACACATTTTATGATTGAAAAAGCAATCAACAGATGGCGCTACTAAATTTATGTCACAATTTATTCTTCATTTGAATTATGGATCTTTAAGAGCTCCGGAATTGATGCTCAAGCCCTTTATTCCGTCTTCCAATTGAATAGCGTCATCTGTTTATAACTTATGAACTCCACCAGGTGTTTCCAAAACTCCCATGAGTTTTGTCTATCTGATACTACATAATCACACGCAACACTGAAAAGAATATCCCATTCTTTGCACGGAGTTTCTAATTTTATTACGTATCAACGGGTTCAAATTTTTCTCTTCAATATTTTTAGTCCGGTCAAATACGACTGAACGAACGAAAACTGTTGAGGTTTATCCACCATCTTGAAAAAATGACGGCCCTATTCAGTTTCTACAAAAAAAGTTTTTACAGTTTTTCCGTATCTATTTTTATTATTAAGATATTACAACCTATGCAAAAAATACAAGCAAAACTGACACCGACAATGAAGATATCACAAAAATTATAAAGGCCATGATAGCTTAAAAAATTTCTGAACTCAATTTTTGAATTACTCTCCGATAGAGGAAGTGACAAATTTTTGCATTTGTCACGAAAATTTTGACGCACCCTGTATATACCACAAAAGTTTTCGACGGACAGTCGCACGAGTGACGGGAAAGCGCGCGCAAGTCAGTTCTATTCTGGTATTATATCTAGAAGGTTGAGTTTTATGGCGACCAATATTTTCGCATTTTTTCCGTTCAAAGTGGAGTGCGCACGTCACAAATTTTGTGATAATTTGTACGCCATTATTATAGTACACAATTTCGAAAGTGTTTGTTATCAATCAAAATCGATTTTGAATTTATGCGTTCTGTGTTTTTGGAACGCTTTCAATTCAATTACTTACAACCATTGTGCATTGTACCAAGTTCGCTGGAACTGGAAGGAACCACATTCGACGGGTTATCCTTGTGGGATGTCAACTTTTCAACACAACATCCAGGTGATTCGTCATCACTGCCGGAGGAGTTCGTTATCGATGTTGTCAGTGTTTCTTTTAACGATTACTAGCATTTTCGGCAGGTGGAAGGAATCTTCTATCGCCAATTATTTTGTAAGACCGATCAGATCTGGTGTGTCAATTTGAATTATTTTCGTCTTGGCGTGGCCGATTGATGGTATTTTTCTGTCATTGCAATTACTACCTGAGGTGTCCCACTGCAGATTGGTGATATCCACCTCCATTTGCAGCTGATATTAGTTAAATTAATTTTTGTAGATAGCTGCTTGGATAATTGGATGTTTGAATGGAATATGGTGGGATAAGCATATATCAAGGAATGTAAAGAAACATATAGGCAAAGCAATGGTCGAATCGGTAATGTGCTATGGTAGTGAGATATGGACACTGACGGCGGATACGAGAAGGAAGCTGGCAGCAACGGAGATGGATTATCTCAGAAGAAGCGCAAGAATCTCAAAAATGCAACATATAAGAAACATCGATATAAGAACAATGATGCAAGCGCAAGAGACTGTTGTTGACCGTATCGAACGAAGAGGCCTCAAGTGGTTTGGACACATGATGCGCATGGAAGAAGATAGATGGCCACAAAGAATCTGGAAATGGAGACCACCTGGTAGAAATAAGAGAGGAAGGCCTAGAAGATCCTGGAACGAAGGAATGAGAGATGCTATGAGGGTTCGAGATCTGAAAGAAGATGATGCGTTGGAGAGAGAAACGTGGCGTATAGGATTGGGAAGGCGGCGCGAAGCTGTTGTAACGGTTTGAAATTTGGCGCCGAATTCTTTGGGTTTGGAACCAGTGACCGTTGGTACGAGTGAGGGAAATGCGCAGGAGTCGGTACGGGACTTGACGTGATACGTTCGCTCGAGTAAGACGTGGTTGTGTGTGTTGTGCAAAAATTTTGTGAAGCCGGATTTTGGAGAAGAATTGGTTAGTTAATACCATCCAGTAGCGAGCTGGGATTATCTTCTCGAATCCGTATGTTTGGGAAGCTCATTTTTTTGATTATTTTACCGGGAGCTCTCATCCGCCTTTATGGGATTCGAAGCTGAACAAATTTTGCATCGGCCGCAGATCAACGAAATTTGAGGTATCATTTTTGGTTGGTAATTTATTGCATAATTATTAATTATTTAGTTGATTTACTTATCACAACGTGTAAATTTTGTATAAATATTCCGTCGTTTTCGGTTGATAATCAACATATGGTTGATAACATTTTTGTGTGGTCCGCCATTATTTTGTTAATTCTTTGCGGGACTGCGCGTAAGATATTTGCGCTTTATATTTGAGTAATTATTATTTTCGTTTACAAAAATTCTTCGTTGTTCAAAATTTTCCGTATGCCCTGGGCTCATTGCTGGTTTTTGTTTAATTAATTATCTTCCAAGCTAGCCGGCAAGATTTACAAAGATAGCTCGTGATTTCTCGATTTCCCCTTTAATCGAGTTGTCTAATCTTTCATAACGGCGTCTTCCTTTTTAACCGAAATCGAGTGGCGCCTATTCCATCTTTTTTTTCGTCGTTTTAATTAACACCTTTGGTTAGAAATTAATGTAACATCAATTATTCACGCTAAAGTTCGTGAGGAATTTTAGGCGTTGCACTGTATAAACCCTATTAATATATAGCTGCTTGGGATTCTCACACTGTTTGCTGATAATATTTTTAACAATTTTAATACTTTTATAAAAATTTATTGTTTTATTTGCGGGAAGCATTTCCTGCGACAAGCCTCCGCGAAAAACGAGAGCTAGCCTAAACGACCATCAAAGGGCATTAACAATAAATTTAGTAGGGTCCTATTTACAGAAGTCTGAGTGAGCCGGTGGCGATTTGAGGGTATCAACGCCCTTATCAAAATTGTTTCAAAGGCTCGGATGGCATTTGTTTCTAGGGTTCCCTTCATATTCCAACGTTGAAACTTTCCAATCACATTGTTGCGACTACTTTTTTGTGTTTAGATTATAAATATTGACAAATGGCATTGTTTGTATTGTTATTAAAAATGTCAAATACATCTTCAAAAACAGACGCTAAAGATAAATTTATTTAACATTTTCAATAACAATTCAAACGTCGACAAACAATCAGTCCAACTATGTATCCAAAATGTTAAATATAACGTGCCCGTTAAGTCAAGATTATTCAAATTGTTATGTTATTTATTAAATGATTGTAATGTTTTACCTTTTATCGATAACGTTAGACGTTTAGTTATCAGATACGTAGTAAGAATTTAATAAATAATATAACAAGTTGGATAAAATTGACGTAACGGGCACGTTATATTTAACATTTTGGATACATAGTTGGACTGAATGCCACTTTTCGACTAACCAATTTGAAGATGTCTCGCAGATTGAATAAATAATTAAAATTTCTTTGAATTTTATAATTTAATTACATCGAAATGAGCCGCTTTTAGAAAAATCTAACTACATTACAAGGCAAAGGACATCCTAAGGATCATATTTACGTAAAAATCACTACTAAATTTTTTGTCGGTACCCCATTACGTTTCATACATATTGCTGTGTATCCTCGGAGCTTTACTAGGGCTACACGTTTTATATTGATGTTGTGTACGAGTGTACGTAAATGTACCTCGTCAATAAAAATGATTGTAAAATTATTTGATAAATTGCAATAAACTAAATTTTCACCTCGGCTTTGACTATTTCGGAGAGCACTGACTTACCTAATCTCAAGTTGGGCTCTTTCCTTGACCAAGTCGTGATACTGAAATACAAATTACTGGTCGTCGGAAAATAAGGTTGCAAAAACAAATTATGCTCCGTTTTCAAAAGAATAGTAATTTTATTATAAATAATGCAAAGAAAATAAAAAAGATTGAATAGAAATTCTTAAATTTACTGACAAGATCTTAAAATTAAAACTTTAAACGAGCTAACGCACGCGTATTCCAGTTACCAAAAATTTTCACTAATTTTTATTAATTAACTTTTAATGTGAAATTACCTTAATCAATGTAGGGAATTTCTTGTCACCAGTTTCTAACAGCATACAATAGGATAGTTTTGCTTGGTTGATGACCTTCGGTTACTAATAATAATGCAGATAAGTTTGCTTGTGCAGTGTCGAACCACGTGTTATACAGAACCAAATTTCTTTTTTTAATAAACACAATCACTTGTTAAATTCAACGAAATTGACTTTTTAGATACGTAAGTATTTTTGCTTTTATAATATTTACTCTTTTCTTACGATTTTAAAACAATTTTCTCACTATTTATTTGATTTTTAGGAGAGGCTATATTTTCACCACCGTCAAATTTATTAAGAAATCAACAACCTCCTATTCCAATTGTTTTTACCATAGCTACTTGCATTTTCCAAGGCACTTCTGATTTTCTTTTATTGGTCGATGTAAAATCGATATATTTTGACGTTATAATTTCCAGGTTCGTACTTAGCCCAAAATAATTGTAAAATTTTTAATAAAATTTTTATGTTTCAGATTCAATTGAATTAAAGTTCTTGTATCTTTGTCGATCTTCCAGTAACTTTCGAAGAAGATGTTGTTTTCGTTCGTGGTACATTGAGTTACGAAGCACTTTTAACACATGTAAAATTTTGTTATTTTAAAAGTTTTACGTTTAAACATATTTTTATAACTAATACTATGAACAATTAATTTTTGATTTCAAATTACATTTCTTATAACTACTTAAATTAATTTACAATTTTAACAAACCTTTATTTAAAAAAAGAATTAAAACGTTGCATTTGAATTTATTTTTGTTATTACGTTCCGTGAACTCTTTTCTTCATTTAAATTTATGACGTTAAAACAAATCTTTGGTGTCAGATGAAACCTTTACTTTCGAACAAACAAGCCATGTGCTATCTTTATTGATAAATTAAAACTTTGAATCAAAACGTGATCATTTCTATTGACGTGGTAGTGGTACATTGCAATATATTTTATGTGTAAAATAAAACTTATAAAATTCGGTACAGAAAAGTCACATAGATATATTTTTCACTATCTATTTCTATTATATAACTTGTACAACAAACTCAAAAATACAAACAGAATTAACGTTGATAACTAATTGACATAAAGTCTAATAAAAACTAAGCAAAAAACAAGTTTTCCGCTTACAAGCTTTATATAGGTGAACTCAAAAGTAGAAAATAATTTTTTCTTTTAAATTTCCTCTATCAAGATTTTCTTTTGAGGTTTAAAGCTTTGATGGCTTATATTTTTCGTTGTATATTTCCCTTACGCCATCAATGCTTTAAACCTCAAAAGAAAATCTTGATGTAAGAAATTTAAAGAAGTTTTTAATGAATTTCAAGAACAGCTTATACCTTAAAAAGTTTTTTTAAAACTCCTTTAAAAAATGAGAATAAAATTCTCATATTAGCATAATATAGAGAATTTTATGCTCGAAATATATGCTCGAAATATCTATGGCTTTTACAAGTTTTGTGAAAATCTGCTTTGGTTGTATTTTTTGCATAAATAATAAGAATAGATACCGAAAAAATTTCAAAACATTTTTTGTAGTAAATTCTATAATCTTAATTTTTTACATGAAACATTTTTCAATATTCCTAACGATTAGCGAGATATATGCAGAAAACTGAATAGGGCTTCCATTTTTTCAAGATAGCGGTTCGATCTCAAAAAATTCCGTTCAGGACTTTTAGTACCTATATTTAATAGTTTATACAACTGTACAATAGTACAAAATGGACATACGTTGGGACAAAGAAGAAAACGAGAAATAGAATAGTCAGTATTTGAGTATTTGAGAAAACGGCAATTGAAATTCAGATTTGTCAATTGTATTTCAGAAAGCGATAATTGAAATTCAGATTTGTCAATTGTATTTGAGAAGGCATCAATTATAATTCAGATCCACAAATTGTAAATTGCTTCTGAAAATATTCACAATTTTGAAAAACCTTGATGCTTGCTGAAATTATAGTCAACTAATCTGAATTACAATTGATTAATTTGAATTTCAATTGAGGCTTTCTGAAATAGAACTGACTAATCTGAATTTAAATTGACGGTTTCTCAAATACAGCTGACTAATTTGAATTTCAATTGACGGTTTCTCAAATAAAAGAAGGTGTAGAAGTGCCAAACAGTCAAAGTTAGCAGATTACTGGCTAAATTCTCCAAGTACATCAAATAGTTTTGCAGCACTAGCGCCGAATGATGCAAATAAAATTGATGACAAAGATGGAGGAGACACACAAAAGATACAGGTAAATACTAATTGAAGACAATAAAAAAAATATAGGACACTACGTGGTCGTTTCGTCCTCATTAAGGCTCGTCAGATGACCATAATATTTAAATATTTATATTATTTTATATTAAGTTTGTTGTGCTCATATTTCACAGCATTGTGAAAATTCTTACAACGATATACAGGTGTTTCGATTATTATATTAAAAATCATCAGTGTCATATAGAAAAAAAAACTCTTCCAAGTGATTAAATCATTTAAGTAAATTATCAGAAAATGAAATTTTCACCAATCAGTGATACGTAAATTGCGATGTGTATACAGCATCAGACTTATGCCTGGATACTAAGAACATATTATCGAGTTTATCTCTATCTCAAAGGTTCTTATACCCACTTATTACCATTAAAACTCTTTTAATTAAGCTTGTACTTTATTTAGGTTGATATAGGGTACATAATAATTATAATGCACGTCTTTACATATTCTTCTCAATTAATTAACTGAAAACAAACAGTGTTTCCCCTAAGCAACTCTATTGTTACCATCGTGCATTTAATTAGATATTTATCATCATATCCATATGCAATGTGTATAGCATATACTTATTTGTAAACCTCTTGTGCGTCCAGATATTGAAAAATTTCGGATGTTTCATCTGTTGTTAAGTTGGAGGGGTATGGCTTATACGCACCTGATAAATGTTTCGCAAAAACTTGAGCTTTGTCTTGATCGCTTCTTGCCCAGTCTCCATTATCAGTTCTAATTGGTGGTACAAACTGTTTCAGACGCTTGAGGTTTCTTGTAGCTTTCCATAATGAATAGTCGTTAACTTCTGTGGTTGATAAATTGCTAATATAGTCGTTAAATGATTGGTTTTTAAGTTTAAGAAGTAATGCCTTTAATTCCTTACTTTTTCTGTTAAATTTATTTTTACCACCTACTGTTCTTGTTATTTGCCACTGTTTTCGGGCTTTACATTTTTCTGCTACCTTTTGTTGGATTATTATTGGGGTCGTTTCCTTGATATGGGTTGAATTAGAGTCAGGGGTTGCAGACCACGCCGCCTTCTGTATCAATTTTGTAAGATATTCAACAGCAATTTCCAGATCCTCTACTGTCTTCAACGGCACGTTTAGCTGTATGTGTTCATCTAGTGTTGCTCTGAAGTTCTCCCAATTGGTATTTCGACTGAACAGAGTAGGTTTCCTCTGCTTGTACAGGATTTGAGAGTAGATTGTTACCAAAATAGGCGTATGGTCCGACGACCATATGGTCGTATGGTATGCACCGGGTTTCGATTTAATAACGGGCAAGGTGATACAACAGCTCCCACCAAAATCTATAAAGCTCTTAACATTCATCTACAATGCCGTCATTCGCCTGGGATATTTTCCTAGTCAATGGAAAGTGGCACTAATAATACTTATTCCAAAGCCAGGAAAAAAGATGGAAGAAGTTACATCGTACTGACCAATTAGTTTTCTACCAGTGATGTCAAAAATATTTGAGAAACTTTTTCTCAAACGTCTTAAGATGGTAATTGAAGAAAGAAAATTGATACCGAATCACCAATTCGGCTTTCGAGGACAACATAGCACGATCGAACAAGTGCATAGAATATGCAAAAAGATCAGCAATGACTTGGAACATAAGAGATACTGCTCAGCTGCATTCCTCGATATTAGCCAGGCCTTTGATAAAGTATGGCACGACCCAGATAGCATTTAATAATACGTAAGGTTGTGACAAGCTTGTCGATTGCTTATTTTTGGCTTACTACGACAAGCTTTACGGTGTAAACCTTGCAATCAGCTTGAGCAAAGGCTTTTAGTGACAAGCTTTACTTATAAACCTTGCAACAAGCTTTGAATAAGGTTTTAAGAGAAAAGCTTGTCAAGTAAAGCGAAATGAAGGCTTGTTGGTGGCTTAATTTTCAAGCCAATGACAAGATTAACATTTAAAGCGAAAGAGAGGTTTGTCGGTGTCTTGATATGACAAGTCTAATACAAGCTTTACTTATAAACCTTGCAACAAGCTTTGAATAAGGTTTTAAGAGAAAAGCTTGTCAAGTAAAGCGAAATGAAGGCTTTTTGGTGGCTTAATTTTCAAGCCAATGACAAGATTTACATTTAAAGCGAAAGAGAGGTTTGTCGGTGTCTTGATATGACAAGTCTAATACAAGCTTTACTTATAAACCTTGCAACAAGCTTTGAATAAGGTTTTAAGAGAAAAGCTTGTCAAGTAAAGCGAAATGAAGGCTTGTTGGTGGCTTAATTTTCAAGCCAGTGACAAGATTAACATTTAAAGCAAAAGATAGGTTTGTCGGTGTCTTGATATGACAAGTCTAATCCAAGCTTTACTTATAAACCTTGCAACAAGCGTTGAATAAGGTTTTAAGCGAAAAGCTTTGCATGTTAAGCGAAATCAAGACTTGTTGGTGACTTAATTATCAAGCCAATGACAAGATTAACATTTAAAGCGAAAGAGAGGTTTGTCGGTGAGTTGATATGACAAGTCTAATCCAAGCTTTACTTATAAACCTTGCAACAAGCGTTGAATAAGGTTTTAAGCGAAAAGCTTTGCATGTAAAGCGAAATCAAGGCTTGTAGGTGGCTTAATTTTCAAGCCAGTGACAAGATTAACATTTAAAGCGAAAGATAGGTTTGTCGGTGTCTTGATATGACAAGTCTAATCCAAGCTTTACTTATAAACCTTGCAACAAGCGTTGAATAAGGTTTTAAGCGAAAAGCTTTGCATGTAAAGCGAAATCAAGGCTTGTAGGTGGCTTAATTTTCAAGCCAATGACAAGATTAACATTTAAAGCGAAAGAGAGGTTTGTCGGTGAGTTGATATGACAAGTCTAATACAAGCTTTACTTATAAATCTTGCAACAAGCGTTGAATAAGGTTTGAAGCGAAAAGCTTTGCATGTTAAGCGAAATCAAGACTTGTTGGTGACTTAATTATCAAGCCAATGACAAGATTAACATTTAAAGCGAAAGAGAAGTTTGTCGGTGTCTTGATATGACAAGGCTAAGACAAAGTTTACTTATAAACCTTGCAACAAACGTTGAATAAGGTCTTTTTTACGTATTTATGCTCCGAGCAACATGCGTTACACTTTGAAATGCAAACAAGTACCCACGAGCGATGTTTTCAGGCAATTATAACACGTTGCGATGAAAATTCCGACAACATTTTTTTTCTCTTTTTTTCACTTTTTTATTTTACGAATACCTGTACAATTACATTTCAAACAATACTGTACAAAGATTTTTTTTTGCATCAAGATTACTAATTTTGTTGACGTGTTTTATATGATATCGAACCCACGTGTTTGAAAAACATTTTTTTGATTTTTTCCATTTTTTATTTCACAAAACACCGTAGAATTACATTCCAAACGTTACTGTAGAACGATTTTTTTTTTGCATCAAAATTACTCATTTTTTGCCATAATTTCCGATATTTTTGCGATACATTTTTTAAATTTACGAAAAAAAAATATTTTTGGCTTCTTTTTTGTAATTCTTGGCTTAGTAAGAAGTAAGAAGACAAAAAATCATTGAAAACACACGAAAATTAAGAAAAATGTCATTCGATTCACCGTTGTCACCGAGTACAGCCCTCCGCGAGTTTTATTACAAGTTACGATGAAAATTGGAACAGCATTTTATTCGCTTTTTTTCACTTTTTTATTTTACCAATCCCTGTACAATTTATTATATTTCAAACAATACTGTACAACGATTTTTTTTGCATCAAAATTACTAATTTTGTTGACGTTGACAACACACGCAATGATTTACATAAGTAAAACATTCGTAAAGTCATTGGCGAGAAGAAGATTCTTTCTTGTTGATATAGGGGGGGGGGGCGAAAATAAAGGCATATAATAAATATAATGCTTTAGGGAGATAGTTGTTGGGCCTTCGGCCTCACTCAGGGGGATCGCAACCATACCTGTAGATTATAATTATTCTATCATGAGGGAATTTAGAAAATCGTACACAATTATTGTGTTTACCGGCACATATATGTGCCCCCCCCCCCTATATCAACAAGAAAGAATCTTCTACTTTACGAGTGTTTTGCTTATGTAAATCATTGCGTGTAAACACACGCAATGATTTGTAACTTTTACAACAGAATGTACTTAAGAAATAACTCATCGTTCATTGGTTCATTCAAATTTCTCAAACCCGAGACGCGTTAGCTGTTTAGATACATAAATAACTATTATTAAACTTAGTAGGGCGCCCGTGGGCAATAAATGATTCTCAATTTTCTCTCTGATTTTCAATTAAAGCTTTTAAATGGAAAAACTTGTTTTTTACTTTGTTTTTATTTTCAATAAATCAGCAGCCGGCCGGCCCGGCCCTGCAAACACGTGTTTTGTTGTTTAAAAATTTATATTTCTAGCAAAATCGTGTTGTAGTAAAACAAATTTTGAGGAATCTTACAACTTTTAGGACAAATAATTGTCCTTTATAATCGCGACCCTAAATAAAATAATTATGAATACTTAAATTAATATTTATTATTACATTTTACATTGAATGTTGATTTCAACAACTAAGCAAAACTTTTACGCATGATTCAATTATTTCAAAATTAGTTATATTGTGTAACTAAAATAACGTGTTTAGTTACAAAATATAACTAAACACATTATATATGTAAAACATTTAATAAAAATATTTTACTAATTATATGAACTGAAATTTATTTTGGAGTAAAAATTCGCGAGGGGAACTGACTTATTAGTTAAAAAACTTAATTATTATTTAGAACAATATTAGGGAGATTTATAAATTATAAAATATAGTTTTTCTGAAAGAACTTTGAATTATAAATTTAGAAAATCGTACACAATTATTGTGTTTACCGGTACATATATGTGCCCCCCCCCCTATATCAACAAGAAAGAATCTTCTTCTCGCCAATGACTTTACGAGTGTTTTACTTATGTAAATCATTGCGTGTAAACACACGCAATGATTTGTAACTTTTACAACATTATGTACTTAAGAAATAACTCATCGTTCATTGGTTCATTCAAATTTTTATCAAATTAGTTGGCATATTCCTACCGACAAATCATTGCGTGTAAACATACACACGCAATGATTTACATATATTACTGGGAAGATGGTTCTACTCCCATTTAATAATAAACAAGTTTGTTTTCCATTGTTACATACTTAGACGAAATGCTGGTACATTAGCGAGTACCTATTATTACAAGATGAATATTGTTTCGACGATAGATGTCTCGTTGTATGGTTCAAGTCGATTTCCGTCATGGATAGAGGTCGCGATGAATATTTGGAATTGTTGTATTTAATCTTTGATTTAATGTGTATACAATGTTGTATAATAATTTGTAAAAAGGGTTTATCCTTTAATGTATTCGTTGTAAAAAGGTTTCGACCATGAATTTAATAAATAAATTAGACTTTAATAATAATTTTAATCAAATATTCCTCGAAACGGGTGAGGGTAATAAATTTTTTTCCTTTGAAAAATTAAAAACTGGTAACGCTTATGATTTCTATAATATATTATAATTATATTGGGCATTATAATAAATATATAGAATATATTTAAAACATATTACTTAAATTCCAGTAGGTCTCCATGGCACAGAGCGTTAGATGTTTGCTTCCAAAACAGGATCCTTAAGTTCGAACCCCGGCCAGGTAAAAAAAAAGGAAGTATATTATGCATAGTTGGTTACACTTTAAATTATATAGATTTATAAATAATAATAATAATATTTCAGATTCCCTTAAATCAGAAGTCTACATAATACTATAATATAACATTGCGAGAGGGAGCGATCATCGAAGACGAGAAGTATAAAAAATAGTATATTCCATTATAATTAATTTAAATTAAAGATTGTATAAAAAATTAAATAAGAAGAAAATAATAATTATATAATAAAAAAATTAGTACAGTTTAATTACTTAATCAAAATTTTGTTTTATTTCAAACATTTTCCACTTGTCACGGACAAGGTTATTGTAAGGTTATAGCAACATTGTTGGATAATTGTTTTAAGGTTGTATTAATCTTTATAAAAGCTTACGACCGTCAACTAGACCCTTTTTACAAGCTTTCTCTAAGCTTGTATGCCTTTTAACGACAACGATGTGACAACCTTTTCGACTTGTTAACTCAAGGTTGTTGTTATCTTTTGACAACATTGTTGGACAATTGTTTTTAGGTTGTTATAAGCATTGTTTAAGATTATGACCGTCAACTAGACCCTTTTTACAAGCTTTCTCTAAGCTTGTATGCCTTTTAACGACAACGATGTGACAACCTTTTCGACTTGTTAAGTCAAGGTTGTTATAATCTTTTGACAACATTGTCGGACAATTGTTTTAAGGTTGTTATAAGCATTGTTTAAGATTATGACCGTCAACTAGACCCTTTTTACAAGCTTTCTCTAAGCTTGTATGCCTTTTAACGACAACGATGTGACAACCTTTTCGACTTGTTAACTCAAGGTTGTTATAATCTTTTGACAACATTGTTGGACAATTGTTTTGAGGTTGTTATAAGCATTGTTTAAGATTATGACCGTCAACTAGGCCCTTTTTACAAGCTTTCTCTAAGCTTGTATGCCTTTTCACGACTACCTTGTGACAACCTTTTCCACTTGTTAAGATAAGGTTGTTATAATCTTATAGAAACCTTAAATTGCTAACTGGGGAGGGACTGTGCTACAAATTAAAGAAGGTTCTTCCATATCAATTCTATCAAGTACTAAGATCTTACTTAAATAATAGATATTTTTTGGTAAAATACCAAGAAGAGCATACCGACCTTTGTCCAATAGGTTCAGGCGTTCCACAGGGCAGTATCTTGGGGCCAGTACTATACTTGCTGTACACCGCTGACTTACCAACTACAAGACTAGCAACAACAGCGACATTCGCTGATGACACAGCAGTACTCGCATCCCACACCAACCCTAGTATGGCGTCCAAAAATCTTCAGGACAACCTAAATAAAATACAGAATTGGCTCCGCAAATGGAGAATGAAAGCGAACGAAACCAAATCTATCCATGTGACATTTACCATGAGAAGAGAAAACTGTCCACCAGTAACACTGAACAACAGTATCATACCACAAGCTGATGACGCAAAATATCTCGGAATACACATGGATATAAGACTGACATGGCGAAAGCATATCTTCACAAAGCGCAAACAACTTGGATTGTTAATCGGATTCAACCGGATCCTAGAAGCTATTGTAATTAACACTAATAAAATGTAGGTACTTATGAAAGGGAACATTCAATGTAATGTTCTCTACATGACATGCATACTTCCTTTCATCTCATTTACTTATTGTTTGTTAAGAACAGATTGTAAATATAATTGAATCAAATAAAAAAGAAGAAAATTTGTAAACACAGCAATATATTGTACAACGATATTTTGGATAGTGTAGGATAGCCTAAATATTTTTGCCAAATATGATTTAAAAAATTGAACCGCAATGAGTTTGAGGTACTTTTAAACGTATACGTGAAAATGCTTTAAAATATCGATAGGGATGTCAATCTTTCAGACTATTTTATGAAGACACTTCAATTTATTCTACTGTAGGAGTTCAACAAGGTGGTCCATTAGGCGTCGCTATTTTTAGTTTGTCTATTGACCAACTTATTAAATCTTTGTATTTAGATGAAGGGACAATTTAAATTTTTAAATCCCCAGATGTCAGATGTCCAATTCAGCAGTGCGAAAAGCGGATAATTTAAAACATCAAAAATATAAATCACTAAAAGACAATTCCGATTTCTTACCTTTTGCTATCGAAACAGTGGGACCATGGAGTACTGACGCAAAGTATTTGGTCGATAAGATCGGTCGTTTACTAATTTTTGTGTCGGGAATAACCGCACAAAGAGTTTCCTGATAAAGATAATCAGTTTGTGCATCCAACCAGGGAATGCTGCATCGATGCTAGGATCGACGCCCACCGTAGCGATAATGGACAAATTCTTCATACCTACTGGTTAATTTTTGTTTTTAATGGTTATAAAAGTTATTGTTACTATTTGTTATACTGGTAGCTCAATAAGTTCGCGGAGCGTCATCCATTTGTCAATAGTAGAACTAGAACTTCGACGTCATTTTAATATTTCATCATTCATAAGAATACAACCAAAATTTCATTTCGATCTGTCAATTAATTCTTTTTTTAGAAGCCATTTTGAAGTTGACGTGTTACTGTATTTTTTAACAATGGAAAACTTTGAACATCGAGCAGTGATTAAATTCTTTTGTAAAAAAAGGTTTAAAGGCAATGGAAATTTATACCGAAATGGTAAATGTGTTAGGTGAATCTGCTCCTTCAAAAACAACGGTTTGTAAACGAACTGGTTTTTTTAAAAGCAGTCGTACAAACCTTGAAGACGATCCACGTGAAGGACGTCCAAAAACTGCGTCAACACCAGAAATCGTCGCAAAAATACAGGATATGGTTTTGGAAGATCGTCGATTGATTGAGAGGCATTTTGTAGAAGCTCTAGTAATTTCATTATGCACAGTAAGCAATATTTTATGTCAAGTTTTGGGTTTCAAAAAGCTGCGTGCCCAATGGGTGTCGCATTCCCTCACAATGCAACAAAAACAGCAAATAGGTTAGATTGGGTTCAATGTCAGTTTCTATAAATTAGGTTAAATTTAGAGGTCGTCGTTGATACGAAATAAGTATGCCAATTTTTTTCTTCTAGCTTTCTTTCGACTTTATACTTCGGAACACATTCTAATTTTAGGTACATTGATTTGATTTTCACTTTATTAAGTTTTCTATTTATGTACTTTGCTGGATTGGTTTACTTCTTTCAATAACTTGTTAGTTCTTGTTCAATTGGTCGCCAATCGAATTGTTTACTAACATACGAGTATATGAAATATTTTAAGTTAGAAATAGAAGGACTCATTTTTATTACCTTTGAATAAACTCAAGGGCTCCAGAGAATTTTGCTTCGATTTAAAGATGTAACGTAAACTTGAATGCAATCGAAGTTCATATCGATTGAATGTTTATTTATATTTTGATTTGATTGGTTACAATTTAACTTTCTGACTGCCAAATGCTTCCAATGCTTTGCAGTAGTTGAGCATATGCTGTATTTATCATAATTTTATATATTGTTGACCCTTTTAAGTAATTAACTTTATACAATATAAAATTACCTATATATTAATTTTATGTTAACTATTAACTATGGTAGATGTCAAAAAGGAGCTTCGCGCTTCATTTGGAAGAGATCAAAAAGGTGAAGCATCGGATGTTAGTGTCATGAACCTGAAATAAGGCTTCTTGTTATACTTTGTATAGAAGCCTAAAAGGAAAAGACGCCATTCCAATGACCAGACGTATGACATCCATTAAAATTATTTCAGGACATACAGAATATCAAATAATGATATAAAAAATGACAAATAATATACCGAGCGCTCTGATAGTTGTAACTCTGCAAAATAAATGTACTTAATGTATTGAAATTATTTGAAATATTGACAAGCAAACAGTGTGGGAACTTCAAGCAGCTATCAACAAAGGTGACTTGAAATATATAGGATACGTCAGAAGTTTCGTGACAAATGCAAAATTTTGTCACACGGTCAACCAGATTACAGATTTTTAATAACCAGGCCATTGTACATGAGAGATATTCGTTTGCAGTTTCTTTTCTTGGGGTTTTCAATTTTTACCAATGAGTCATTTGGTGACAAATTTTGTGGGAAGTTCAAGATTACTTTCGATAAGGAATCCGCTGCAGCCTCCCTAATATTCTGCTTACTAATATCAAGGTATTTTGTATCGTTTTAATTTTTCCAAAAAAATATATTTCATTTAATAAATTTAGTGGTATAAATAATGTGCGAGGTGTCAAAATCGTTTGACCATCTTAGTTGTTAAAATTTCTTATGGCTATCGCTCCTCACATTTCTCAAGTTACGTTCAAGTTAATTACCTTGAGGAAATTAGCATTTCTTCTGTAACTATTATTAAAAAATTATTTCGGTTATTATTTTTTGTTGTTTCATGTTAATTTTTTTATTATTTACTTCCGATTGGTTTAATTATGCCACAATAGATTTTTTTCTGTTGTCTGCCAAATGAAATATAACAAAACGAAACCCTTTAAATTAACAATAATATTGGAGCAAATTATGAAATGGTTTTGTTATCAAAGAAGTTTGGGAAACGCTGCTCTAGACCAATATTACGCAAACTGTGTTCCGCAAAAGAATTTTAAATGTGCCGCTTGGAGCGTCATATCTGTGCAAATTTTGATTCTCGGCACTCATAAAATGACTTTCTAAATAATATTCTATAAAAAAACAACCTCCATCTTTATATTGGTGCCCTGGCATTTAATTTCTATTGTGTATCCCGAGGTCTTTTTAGAGGTTAAAAGAGAAATAGAAAATTTTATTCTAGCTTGCCCCTTATTATTTTCACAATAAAACCCTTGCAGGTTGGCTCATAGTAGTATTTGTATACACGATGTCTTTGCGGCAGATGTAAACCTCTTAAATGGTGATAGAAAACAATTGTCTAAAATAAATTTAACTAAAAGTTTTGTCTGAATTCAAATATTTGAAAGATAGCGTAAGGTTATATTCTTTTCGACCGGGGTCAAAAATACCGCCGGGACGAAATACCGCATAGACAAAATACCGCGTGTATTTCTATCTATATTTGTTATTTACTTAGATAATATTTTTATCACACATGATGTAAATAAAAACTACAACAGTGGTATTGTGGATCGGTGGCTTCAACTTCATTTCAAAATTAAATTTATTGTAATTGCACAAGGAACTTGTATTTCCCATAACAAGTTAGAACTAAATTGTTTCGAATGAAAGGGTAAAAAGTTTGAGGATTATAATAGATAGACTTCAAGAAATGGTGTTCAAAGGCATCTTTTAAAACTACTAACAACTAGTCTAACTAACGAGTCCTCTTCAAAGACTATTAGTATGCACCCGATAATCGCCGCTAACGGAATATTTGTATAAGAAAATGTACAGCAAAAATAATAAATCCTCCAGGAAAAATATGTACAGTACACAGTTAAGTAGTAATTTAATTAACATATAAATAGTTTTACAAAATTTGCTGCTTTAATTTTAGGCAATGTCTAGGTAACCGGTACCGGTTACTATATTGAGAGCCGGTAGTTTAAGTTCATTAGTCTATTTAAAAAAGGCAGAACTAAAAAATTAAAACCAGCCAGCTTGCAATGATTGAGCTTCATAGAAGTTCGTTTTTAGGTAACGTTTTAAATGGCACATTTAAAATCTAATTAGCCTTTCTCAGAGAAAATATCAAAAGTATGCAATAAAATAAATGCCAGCCAAATCGGCCTTTTTGTGTCCAATCGTATTTAAAATTTTCCAAATACTTCATGTCAATTTAAATTTTCATGTTTTCTGAAAATGTATTAATATTTAAAAGAAATTTATTTTTCTGACTTGCATTTAAAAATGTTTGAAAAGCAAAACAAATTAAACTTACAAAGCCAAAGACGATCAGCACACGACACAAACATAAATTATAATAAATGTTAATAATAAATTTTAATATAGTAGTTAAAATCGTTACCTATTTGTAATTAATCATATTATTTTATATTTCAAATTTTAACCAAAGAACGTAAACTACCGGCTCTCAATATAGTAACCGGTACCGGTTACCTAGACATTGCTTAAATTTAATGGTGCAGGAAGAGTTACGACCTACTTTTAAACTCATCAATATGGTTTCTGGATTTCTCCAACTTTTTGAAAATACTTTGGTAAAATTTAAAGATTAAAATAAACAATATTTATCTTCAGTCAATGCTTCACAGAATAAAAGCATAAGCCATAAACCGGAGGGCCGCACAGGTACAAATTCAAAATTGAAAATTAAAGTAATAATCCCTAATCTTTTTAAACTTAAATGGTTAGGAATAGCAGTTTGTTGCCGTCATTCTAATACTTAATTTTTAAATCAACCATTTGCAATTTAAAAGATTTTAAAACCCGACAAATAATTTTTATTATCTTATCTAAACATCATGATTTTTATTTATTAATATAATAAATAAATTATTAATATAATAAATATTATATATAATAATTTTATATAGGTATTTTAGCCCTGCGGTATTTTATCTTTGTGATTATCTGGCTTGCTGTATTATGGCCGCGGTCAATGAATATAATCCCGATATTCCAAGCTCAAGAATTTAAAAAAAATCCAAGTGACTTCATACAAACCATTTTAACACATTTTTTTACATTTTTCTCTTTAAATGGATGCAACACCAATAATATCAATTTTTTCCTATAAATAATTCAGTGCTTGTCTGTAGACTAGATTCTAACTCGTTATTGTCTACATTGAACGACTTTCGAGTGTTTTATTGCAAACCCCTTTCTTTTCGAGTGTTGGGGAGGGGTGAATCCTTAAAAGTGCAAGATTTCTATCTTCTAAGGTGGTGCCAGGATTCCCAAAGCGTTCCTATTAGTAAAACTATCTATTATCTTTACATGTAATTTGTCTGTGTTCTTTACCGTAGGTATTTTGTACCATATCTCGCTTTGCTTCTTGACGTTTTGCATTCCGGCGAGGGCACTCGAAGAAAGTGTTATAAGCGATATCTTCGTTAGTAGTTAGGTGAGTTCATCGATCTTGTGGCTGGGCACGTCGCCTGTACTTCTCACTCTTGTCCCATCTTTGCTACCACGTTGTTAGGGAGGCTTCTCGTAATTCTCCAGGAGCAGGGGCAGTTTGAAAAAACTGGACCTTCGATCCCTCGTCAGCAGGTCGACGCAAACTTGCGCTGCATTTTTCCGTATCCGCTCCATCTACTAGGCATTACTCCTACTGAGGTTCCACTAGGAACCTCACGTTTGAAAACAGATGTGATATGGCCGACGTTGCTTTCTGGACTTTCTCAGGCGCAAGTTGGATGTGCGTACCAAATCTGTGCGTACCAGAATCTTCGAAGCTTCTGAGAGTTTAATGGTGACACTCTCGACTGTGATTTCTCTTCCCACGCACGAGGACGTATTCAGCCTTCACCGGAACAATTGTCAGCCCCTTGTTGTTCATCCATCCGCTGAGGCCTCTATTGTTGAATTTATTTTTTCTGTCAGGGCTCTCTCATCTCGGTCGGTTGCCACAATTGTTATATCGTCGTCAAACCGTACCAGCTCCACCTTGGAATGTTAGGTGGTTGCAGTACCTTCTTGCGGAACCCCTGCCGTGATTGCTGGTTTGCTTGTCTGCCGTAATCCGCCTGTATTGTAGGTATGCGGTAATGATATCGTACATATTGCAGTGATTATCGACAAGATTATCCCCTGCCCTTATTAAGTTTGCTCCGGTTTCGCTCAAATCGGACGAGACTCTCTCAAGATGCGGGTTCAAGGCCTCAACAGGGAGAATTATTCTTAGTGCGCCTATGAATTGCATCTTATTTGGTTTATTTATATACAACTTTGAATGAGTATAAAAGTGTTTCAGAACCTCTAAACAAATTGCTTTCTCTGAAATGAAATGTAAAGAAACCACTAAGCTGAATCTATTTTTAGTTTTATTTGCACACTTGCTTATGCATTAAATCGAAAATGAACAAACTGTAAAAGTTACCTATTTGCGAATTCGAATGCGGCACCCATTGCGCACACAGCTTTTTGAAACCCAAAACTTGACATAAAATATTGTTTACTGTGCCTAATAAAATTCCTAGAGCTTCTACAAAATGTCTCTCGGTCAATCGACGACCTTCCAAAACCATATCCTGTTTTTGGACGTCCTTCACGTGGATTATCTTCAAGGCTTGTACTTCGGATATACTTCGGTATGAATTTCCATTGCCTTTAAAACTTTTTTTACAAAGAATTTAATCACTGCACGATGTTCAATGTTTTCCATTGTTTACACTGACACGTCAACTTCAAATGGCTTGTAAACAAAGAATGAATTGACAGATCGAAATGAAATTTTGGTTATGTTCTTATGAGTGTTGAAATATTAAAATGGTGTCGAAGTTTTAGTTCTACTATTGACGAATAGATGGCGCTCCGCGAATTTATTGAATTACAGTCTTGTTCTGTAAATTTCATATTGCTTAATTGTGTGTTATTTTTATACATCGACATTAATTTAAGAATTAATCAAGAAAAAGAAGAATTTTTATCTCTCTTTTATTTTATTTCTTAATTAATATCTATTAATTAAGAAGGAAATTATCTTGATTTTAATTGTTATATTATTTTAATGTTAATCTAACAAAAGAAAAGAATTTGTTTATTTAATTACGCAACAATTAATTTATTACTTTTTAAGTAATTATTTATTAATTGATTACTTACACAACATTCGATTTTATTTTATCTGGTTATTTCTTGCTCAAAATTGATTATTTCTTTGAATTATTTACTGCAGGCTCCAGGGCCGGGTTTAATTACTTTTTCGTGATTTTAAATTTTGGTTCCTTTTCTGTGATAAGGAGTCGTTTATTAATCAATATCTAATTTCGCTAGTACCGTTTGGTGCAAAATCTTTAGCAATCACCACTCGTTTATCCTGGATACATCTAGTCTAAAATTAGTAAGTACATTCATAATTAATTATCAAGTAAAAATCTTATCTCTGCACGTGCAAGAATTAATGGTTTAATTTATTTTAGACTTCTGCCGTCCGGAGCCAGCCAAAGGGACAATCCATCGTTTAAAACGGTCGTCCTGAATTTTGGCTTCAGGTATCATCTGATTGGTCCAATTTAGTCTTTCCAGATTTTCTGGGGCGTTATCCAGGCGATTTTGGACAGTTGCAATCTCTGGATTGTGTCTATTTTGACCAACGCTTCCATGATATTACTCCAACTGGTCGAATTAAACGCTTTTTTAAGTCAAATTTCAGAAGGAGAGCGAATTTAACAGAATCGTGATTGATCAAAAAGTTGATGGTATCCACTATACTATTCAGCGCGTTCGTAGTGAATTTGACTTTGCGGGATCCATACTGGTTATCCCCAAGGCCCCCGTGCTCCTCGCTATGTGCCTCAACCGCTCGAAGATCTTGCTACTGTGGTTCAATAATCAGAGTTGGCGGTATGAAGATGGCTCCCTGATTATTTTCGCGCCTTTGCGTATGACATTATTGAAACCCTTCAAGTTATTAAAAACAAAAGGATTTACTAAATTTTCACTTATTCCAATTATTGTTTTTGTGGAGTGAAGTTTATTTAAAAAAGACTACATTTTCCCCATCTACGAGTAATTGCCTTTTTTCTTTTAAATATAATGGTTTTCAAACAAAATTCCTAACCCCAAGTTGTAGTAGTTCAAATAATATCCTATTAGAAAAGATAGGATACGAAAAGCTACAGGCTATGTAAGAAAAACAAAAAAATATGCAACTCCGAATTTTTTTACATTTTTTCACTTAATTTGATCCATAACTCCAAAGGAATTGATTTTAGACAATAAATCCTTATGACGTAGTTTATAGACAGTTTCGCGTTCTTTAAAAAAGATCTTAATTATTATCACCAAAAATCAATGGTTTCTGTGATATGGCTATTAGAAGGTAGAAATGATAAAACTTACTTTGAAGAGGGCTGTCCTCAAGATAAGCATTGTTCTTATTAGAAAAGTGTTTTCTATTACTATTTATGGGGTGAATATTGGTCGCGAGGACACTCTGTACATTAATTTCATTAAATATTTTATTTAAAACGCTATCCGTGGTTCGGAGCCCACGTTAAACATTAGGTCCCCTATGAACATGAAAACACTTTAAACGCATATCCAATAACGTGGATGCGAACCATGGGAAGCGTAATCCACTTTATTTCGAGAAGGGTTTTCATTACAGATTACTACAACGGTGGTTTGCCATTGTCTTCCAAGGGGAAATAAAGTTCTTACTCCGTCCAGGTTCGAACAAGGTACGCACTTAACCGCTAAGCTGTACGTCTCTTAGGGCAGTCAACGGATCGTTAATTGTATCCTATGGGCAAAATGAAATAAAAGCAAACCATTTTGAGTACACTACGTTAATTATACCGATGCCGCAGGCTTAACGTTAATTTAAACTTATTCGTACAGTACTTTTGTAAAATACATTGTATCATTTCAGTCTTTTAGCTTCGAAACTGTTGATTTGTTATTTTTAAAATTTTTTTTGAAACATAGTAAAGCGTGAAGATCTTGCCGAGGATTGGGAAAATGTAGAATCCGTGCTACAAATCTTGCTGAGTAGTAAATCCTAACAAAATATAGTCTCCCGTTAAGTCACAAAGTTAATAGAAAAATAAATAAAGTCTAATAAAATAATGTTTGATATCGAACTTCTGCAATATACAGGGTGGTCAGGTAAGTATTTAACCGCAGTTAAGCACTTACACGCGACTTATTTTTAATGAAAAAAAAATTAAATTTCAAACGACGCGTTTATGTGATTTGTTATCGTGGTAATTGCAAAAAATCTTGACCTACAAGTTTTAAATCAACCTTAAATCAATTTAATATTGAGCACAATGATACGCTTAAACGATATAAACTTTAACTTGGCAACACTTCCTCAATTACAGTTGCAATTTGATTTGTGTCCCTTATCGACTTCTCCGTTCCACGTCTCAGCAAGTCCGCCAACAAAACACCCCTAGCCTAATTCTATTTGGCACATCAGTGTATGGACTCTAATTAATTTATTGCTATTCATTTCCCTGTCGCTTCGGCAGCACATAACCCCCTTTCAAATCGACATAATGATGGTGCACTTTAATTTCCTACTACTGACCCTACTAAATTCAGTACATTTAACGTCTTGCACTTTTTACGATTAGAAACAATGTAAGCATAATACAACTATAAATTTTTAAACGACATCAAAAATTGATTCCTTTTTTACTGCTTCCGTCTCCTGCAAGTCGACGACAAAGCATACAAATTGTATCATAGTCGGATTTTTTTAAAATTTTTCCGCGATACTCATACATCATTTTCGCTGTTATCAGTTCAGTCATCGATTTCGGAAATGGGTTTAAGTTAAATGGGGTGCACATTTAAATCTTACGTTGCAAGTGTCGCTTATTCCTTCTTTATTCATTAAATGCAGATTGGTTTCATAACAGCAATTCTAAAAATATGCCGGAAATTGAGAATTTTGTCCCAGGAGCCCGGTTTAGTATAAGAGGGATGGTTGTACAACCCCTTCGTTAAGTATTCGCAGGGAGCTTGAGCTAGTTCTCATGAAATATAAATGTTATAGCAAGATTAACGCCCTGTCAGGTCAAAGAGCAGGTAGTTTTCTTTTTCTCTACCAACGTGGAAAATTTAAATATTATTATTTGATAAACTTACAGGTAAAAAATTTTCACGAAAATTGCAATTTCCTTGTAGATTACTTACTTTTGAATTTCGATGCCACTTCTTGAGCACATAATTATTTGTGAATATGATGAAAATGTTAAAAATAAAACACGCGAGAGTTTTAAAAGGAAAATCAATTTGTGCGTTATTTTTTTATATAAATCTGGAACGTTTCTGTAAAGTAGGTAATAAAGGATAAACTGGTTAATAAGAACACAATGACCCTTGCCATTATACTCGAGTATATATCTAATAATCTATCAAAAGAGCTATTTATAAATGTATTGCCTTTTATATATTTTCTATATATATTTATATAACAGTCAGTGAACAGTAAAACGAAAGAAAATAATCCGCTAACCTTATATTTTATCCCATCAAGTAAGCTTTAAAAAGCTCTCTACCCCAATATTGCTAATCCACACGGTGTGTGACACTGCAGTTGTTTGTAGAATTAGCTGCGGCAGCAATAAGGATAACGATTAACCACACCGCGATTTGAATTAAAGGAAGCGTTTTCTTACACATTTTCACATCGTAAAAAAAATTTCCTCCAAAAATTTGCATATTAAATTATTACCAAACGTAATAACTTTCAATAGAAATATCAACTTCTTAATCTGGTACGTAAATATTTCAGTGGGTTAATATGTACTGCAAACTTAGGTTTTGCTCATGAGAATAGAAAGGTTATAATACATTTAGGGTACCAACCTAAAAACAACAAATTTTAGACTCACAAAAGCAAATTTCTCTTACCTAAAGTGACTAAAAGCGACATCATAAGTAGTTATACAAAATTAATGGCTCAATAATCGAGGAAAATGCCGAAACCATTTCCGTACCATGCATTGGTATTAATTTTTAACCAAACCCTGGCACATCTGAATATATTGTACCCGAAGGAAAATTGTTAACTTATAAGTTGAGTGTTTGTTTGAATCGCTCGATTGTTCAACAATTCGTACTTATTCAATAACAAATACGAGTCAATCTGCGAATTTTCTCACAGTCTTTTGTATTCATACTTGTCCTTTTTTTAGTTTCCAACAACGTAAACCTCTTTTCGTTTGAGAAGTTCGATTCCGCTCTCAAATTGAGAGGACATCGGTTGTTAAGATATAGCTAAGATTTATTTTTTAATATGTGTTTAGGTGGATGTGTAAGCGAATTTAGTTTAGCGTAATTAAAATTTCAATGCGAAGACAGTGCACACTGAATTGCTGAAGTCGGAATACGGAACTTTATGTGCACGATTTAAATGGAAAGCGATGTAACAAGTAAAGTAACGTGTCCTGAAAATTTATTTTATTTCGCAAGTTTATCTTTTTGAAACATGAGTTTACTGTATAAAAGTTGTTTTTCAGTCTGGAATGAAAATTAACCTGCAAGCTATACAACCGACGATACATCGAAAATGTATCACGAACTGCATAGCTTAATGACTTCAGTTTCGCGCAGACTCCTCCATGATTGGGAAGCCTGCAGCTCCCACGCTTCGTGAATGATATCAATAGGGGTAACACGCTTAGTTTCGTCAAAGGGTAGTCGGTCAGACGTCGTACAGACAAGAAGTGTTTTTTGCAGCTCTCCAGCAGTGCGTTTGGGTACATGAAGAGGGCCTTGCGAACCTAGACAGATGTCATCGCAAACTGCAAGAGATCGAACGGTTTGGGACCTGTCCGCACACTGGAACTCGCCAACCCAAAAATCAGAATAAACTACGGGTGGCAGTAAACAAAATCTTAAATAATTGGAAGCAAAAGGGTCACAATTAGTTTAATATTTTATTCCCGGGCAAAGAAGCGCCTGATGCCATCACATTCAAAAGTGCCAGCCAAGATTAATGCCACTACCAAGCAATTCAAGGTTGACAATGAAATATTATCGCATTCCAAGCCGAAGCGGTTGTAGATTGGACCGTTAATCCTATTAAGAAGTCTTCTTCTTAATATAGGTCTAGGACCTGTCCTTTTACTAATTTTTGTAGTAGTTCTACCATATGAGCATTGTGGTTTTGGACCTCCGACTTGCGTGCCCTCCGAAGCACGGAATGTTATCGCAACATATAAATCTACTAGCTGCAAAGTGAGCGACTCACTTGTCTTTTATTTTTAAACTCGAACTTTCAAACGAGATGAGAAGACGCGAATAAAGTCAAAATCAAATTCAGATAACTTTTTCAAATAAGTTCAAGTTTACGATTAAGAGACGAATCATTTGGGTTTCACAATTGAAAACAGAAGATGTTACTTTACAGCATTGAAGTCTCGGATCTTGTTTTTAAACTTTTTACTACCAGAAGTGAAATTCTTAGCCGCCTCATTCAGTAACATGTGGTGAGGGAGACTTTCTCCAATTAACAACTGCACTGTCAATTTGTCATTGACTGCAAGTATTTTGTAGCAGGTAAATTTTTTAACATTTTTATTATTACTTTATTCAGTCATGACCAACGCACAGATGTAATCTTCGCCAATAATATGAAGCCGCATTAGCCAAATGCAAACCAGCTTTTCTTAGGAAAATGTACCAAGACCTCGTAGAGCAACTTGAAGTATCAACTAACCCCTAGAACGTCTTATCTCTGAAACTTAAGGACTCCAGTTCAGAAGAGATGTCCTTGATGAGGAAAAGGAAGAACTCAAGAGGCTGGAAACTTAGAATTTCTAAAGTCCAGGGGACGAAAAGGCGAGAGAAATTCCACAGAAGATAACTACTTTAGGGATAGCGCCTTCAAAGACTGACAACCCCCGCCAGCTTCTTTCTCGAAAAGCAACAACCCAACCATTCCTTCTACGTCCAAATCATAGCATGAGCGGGTGCTGCCACCCATCCTGAAGGATGTCAATACATGGCCCGCACTAATCGACTAGCTGCACCATACCATAATAAAGTATAGGCCGTTACCGACGTCGTGGAGGGCATCTTCAGCATGCCCCCTCCGCGAGCGACTACAGGACAATGTATAAATTTCCTAAAGTTGATCGTTAGGAGTATCCACCAAGACCTAGACAAATACAATGAGTGGAAAGACCAACTCGCCCAAAGTTTTTCCACCAAGTCATGGTAACCTTGAATAAAAGAGAAGATAACAGAGCGATCATTGATTTAACGCATATACTTAACATCTTCTTTTTCTATTCTTTAACTTCTATCTTCTATCTATGAGATTTGTTCATCTGTTCTGCTATTAATTATATGTTTTCTTGAAAGATTGATTGCCAACTATATCTCCATCATTTAGATGGCCTGCCTGGAGCATGTTTCCCCCTCCCCTTCTTTGATTTATTTTCAAGAACGATGCGTGCCAATCTGGTGTTATCTATCCTTCCTACATGTGCAAACCAATATTTACTTCTCTGTTTTACTTAATCCATTCCGCATCCCTATCTTATATCATTAGTCCTAACTCTATCTCTGAGTGACTTGTCTATTATGGATTTTAGTGTTTTCATCTCGGTGGTTCTGAACATACTCTTGATCTTACTTGTGTCTGCCCCTGGTCTTAATCCCACATAAGTCATAACAGGTCTCAATCAGGTTTTATATACCTTACCTTACCTTATCTGTATGCATGTACTAATTGTTCCAGACAATATCTCCTACAGGCTACATAAAAGCTCCAAGATGTTGACACCGATACAGCAAACCGAGGGACATTGCGGCAATTTTGGGCAAACTGCGGGGAACCACACGCGGCCAGCTACCGTGGGTAACTGAGCGTTCTCGAACCAAAGCCAGAAAGTATACAACTGCAATGCGATTAACCAGCACACGTACTACAACAGGCGGCACAAACTACGCGATGAACCTGCCGCAATCCCAGCAGAAGCCATTGCCAGGATCCCGGCACAGTAATGACACTGCATGAAGTTCCGGTATACACCATCTCTAAGATCGTTGGACACCTGAAACCTCAGTTGACTCCTTTGCTTTAGTGCAGGTGAAAGTAAACTAAGCGGCAGCGCAATTGACATAAATAAATAGGGAGCGTTATGGAGTGCTTCAATCTGTACCGTAAGGTTGAGAATGTGAGTAAAATCGAAAGTCGCTTAGTTAGAAGGAAAGATATTTGGAGATTCCTGGGGCATCCTACTAACAGAACGTTGTTGTTCATTCCAACTGACGGAGTAAATAGGTAAACCTTGGTAAAGGATATCACAAGCAAGGCATCAGCAGGGTATACGTTACTTCACAACGTGGAAATTCAAGTCTTGGTGGTGTACGCTCTTTATGGCGATTTTTAGCGGTTTTCCGTCATGAAATTTGTATGAAAAGAAGTCACCACCTAGGACTATGTCCATAGTTGGTCTAGAATTACTTGAATATTGCTCTATAATTCTTCTGGTGTGGAGGGAGTGATGGAGATGCCTTCTGCTAAGTTACTTGTAGACGTTCTTTAGGACTAGTAGGGATCCATGCTTGTTTTGGTGCTTCCTTGACGATTCTGGGAGAATAATTGAAGAAGGGATGGTAGATGAACTATGGATGTCATGGAGGCTGCTCGTGAAGGTGCTCTGTCTGATTGGTTGCTCCAGCCAGATATCGCCATTAGGTCGCCTTCGTAGTCCGTGCGAGTTAAGTTGGCAAATTTATTAGCTAGTAGGAGATATCTTTAAGTGACTACTGTCCGAGGAAAGTCTTCGATTGTAGGAGAAGTGAGTGTAGGCTGATTTCCAGTGGATGTTTTGCAAGGAAAGCGGATTTGTCGGCTTCGAGTAATTTCATATCGGCAGCAATGCTTTCATTGATGCAAGACATTTCGCCCATTTCCGTGCCGAGAAAATTCATAAATGACCTACTTCCGCCAGATGTATATTCTAAGTCTATCAGCACTAAAGTCAGATGTAGTCCTGTGTGGATCCCGTCCATTTTTCGTTGAGAGGGGTTGCCATTATCATTTTATCCTTAGAGATATGCGATATCTTAGCTCGAAATTATATTTTTTGCGGTGGAACAAACTACTTTGTCGTTACATTCACGGCTTGTTATACTTAAGATCTAGGTAGGAAATACATTCTAGCAAAAGCCATCCCATCAGGTCATGATGAACATGGGTTTCGAAGGTTAAAAACGAATGTTTCTCTAATTTTTCTTTTTAATAATAATATAATTATTTTATTCAAATTTCTAAACATATAAAAGAGTAACATCTAAGCAATATGTATTTTATAAAATAGTCATCTAAAAATTTAAAATTCAGGCGTTGGAACCTGGTTTTCGGAGACCCCTTAGAAAACAGTACCCTCGCATTATTTTCTAAATTTGGCTCAGTTTTCTGTCACCCGAATAAAATATAAGAAATACGAGAAAAGTGCAATTTTATAACTTTAAAACAAAATTGTTCAAATCTCTTTTCACTGTTTCAATTTATTTGAAAGCCACGTACCATCGTCAAGTCGGGAGTGGTTCCACCACCTCTATTAAACTCTGAGAGTCAAATAGAACTGTAATTCACAATAGAGGAGTAAATTTTCAGAAACAAGTATTGTAACAACCCAAACTGACTCAAGTAAATCTTGAGGTCGTTTATATGCCACTACTGGAACCTTTATCGACGTATTGCCCGAAGAAAATTTTCTTCTCACTCCTGACGGAGGAGCTGCTTAAATACATGGGCGCCACTGCTATATAATATAGGAGACTTTCGGGGGGAGGGGCTCGTAAAGAAATCAAATGTTTGGTAATAAAAATATTATTTATTTTAATTGAGCAAATTTAAATAATCAACTGTACAACGTTGTATGTGACACGATCAAATCATATCTGCTTTCTTTCATAATTCCTTTAAAGCAATTCGCACAATTAATATAGCGAAGATTCTCAAATTTACTTTGATTTTTCAAAACAAATTATCGGTTTCTGAACTTATAATAATCTACACCCAAACTAATGATAAACCAACTACCTGAATTATAACCTAAAATGAACGGGGGCGGCGATCTCAATCTTACACGCAGGAATAAATCGTAAACGGCGGAAAACGAAGGTTAGTCAATTAGGTGTGGAATTTTAACTGGAATTAAATGAAGATTACCTTCGAATCTGTTTATCCGGTTATCGGAAGTCGTCGGGATGGGCACGGTAGCTTTGAAAGGATGCCTTGCCAAACCAAACATATCTCTTTCAAGTAGCTAGAGCTCCTCAGCGGGACTCCGTGTCGATAACAGCGAAGTGACTTGCCAAATGCCTTGGCAAACTGAAGAGATTTAGATGTAGGAAATTTTGAAAGTGCCTTGCAAACCGAAAACACGGTGACTTTGAGAACGAAAACCATATAGGAAGTGAAGTAGAGATGGCTTGCTAAACCGAAAACATTTCGGGGGAGGGGGGGTAGATAGGGTGAGAGCGCCTTGCAAACCGAAAACACTCTAAGAAGAAATGATGCCTTGCGAACCAAAAACATGTAAAAAATATGCTCTGCGAAGCAAAGACATACGTTCCCGGATAAGAAGCTTAATTCAGATTCCCCTTTTCACATAAATATGTCCCTTTTACTTTAAATTATGGGTAGAACATTCAAATTGTGATTTTTAAACATGACATCTAATTATTTAGTTTTAAATTAAAATATTTTATTTAATCAGTCTTACGGCGATTAGATATCTTTTATTCGCTATGATTTCTGCTACTTTATTGAATTTTGAAAACAATTAAATAAATTAAATTGTATTAGCGGTAAAGTTTACTCATTTAAAATTATCTACCATTTTATCTAAATTAAAATAATTACTATGATAATTTGACAAAAATTAGCGTTTCATTACAGTGTGTATGTACATTAATTTGGAAGTGCTTGGAAATCCTTGGACCTTTTTGGAAATTCTTGGAAATTCATAGCAGTCTTTCTTTGTAAATCCTTTTCAATCCCATGAATTCTTTCCATTTCATTCGTTTAAAATCGCTAGAAATTCTTTGAAAATGTTTAGAATGTCTTGAATTTTCGAGTTTTGTATACACAACTTTTTAAGACTGTTTACCCCTCGTTCACATTATTATAAAATATCACTCAATATGAAAATTTTTGACAACATAGATTTGTATTGTATATTCGGTTATGAACGTCTTGCGACATTTTCCCGATACCTCCCTGTCTCTGCTCGTTGCGTGTTGAAAATGTGTGACGAGCACAGAGGACCTACAGCTTAACGTGGATTCAGAACCACGGGAATAGACGATTTTTACACCGCCCACTCCATCAGGGAAGTTTTTTAGCCATAAATAATGTTATCTGGGGCCAGCAGATAGACATTTGGTGAGCGAAAATTTCTTCTATAAATAGCACCTCACAGGATTTGAACCCGTGAATATTGGCTTGAAAGCGAACACGCTAGCATTTCAGCCATTCGCTCACCATAGATAACATAGCAATATAAATATATTTTTCGGTTTTGTACCATTTATGCGGTCATTTTTCGGTTGCATGGTGAAAACGGTCTAGGACATTTGACCACGGCCGAAATGCCGCTGCCATAAAACCGCACCGAAAATACTGCAGGGAAGTTTCACCGCGGGCTAAAATACCGGAAAGTTAAAATACCGCGAGCTAAAATACCGCGAAGATATAATACCGCAAGCTAAAATACCGCTATATTGTAAAATAATACACCTTTCTCAGAATATTTTGAAAATCTTAAATTTCTTGCTTAAAACCTCATAAACTAAATACAATAAGAATAGTAAAGCTATTAACAGTACAATAGTGGGTACTATAAAATTTGGTAACACTGTTATTCTATTCATAAATTAAACTATTTATAAACATTTTATTTTTTTAAATGTTAAATTCTTATGGTGGTTTATAGTTTACCTACTCATAAGTGCGTCTACTGCTAATGCGAAACGCTCGGATCGAATCCGGGCAGGGTAAGAACTTTATTCTGGCCGTCTCTCCTCGGAAGGCAATGGCAAACCACCGAGGTAATTTGCCAAGAGCGCCTATCTCAACATGAAGTGTATTACACTTCCCGTGGTTCGGAGCCCACGATAAACAAGTAGGTCCTCTATGTATATGTGAAAACACTTGGAACGCACATTACATGCATAGAAAGAGATGGGTCACGACGCGACGTTCGGAAACGAACAAAACGACTTATAAGACTCATTTTACTAAATTATTAATCTTTTAAGATGTTAAGTACAAAAGCAACTGAACAAATACGTACACATTACAAGTACGAAGTAAATTTCGCATCGCAAATTACTCCGTAGTCAATTTTTGTGAGCCGAAACTGCTATTACACATTGTAAGTAAGAAACTGTTTTCGGGCTACATTTTCTCATTTGTTCTAGGAGTACTTGAAGACGTTTGTTATTTAGTGTTGTGTTTATTAATAAAATTGTTATGAGAGATCCAAAAGACGTTTAATTAATTAAGGCCAAGAAGCTAACAACAAAAACCTTTCGTTATAAATTTGGTAAATACGGAAATTTATTTATCAAAATGTCTTAAGAATCGTTGCTACCCGTTTTAAAATTACCAGTTACACAACGGTGCATAGAATTTATTCATAAAATTAAATTAATATACTGTATCAAAAATGAAAATCCACCGAACTTCCAGAATTTCGCCCAATTGAAAAATGTTGGCCTCAAATTAAACAATAATTTAATAAAAATAAACATACAACAACGGACATTGCCTTTGTATGTTCAAAAGAAAATACACAAAAGCTGAAGACTCATTCGTAAATGATGAAATAATGAAAAGTATGAACATTTTTTGGTACTACTTCCTAAAAATTTAATTTTGTTTAATACTATAAAAACTGACCAATAAATAAATAATTTCGAAATGTAATCCGTTTTTATTTATTAAATGTCAATATAAAATGATTATATTTCAAGCATTAGATCTTATACAAGATCTAATGCTTGCGGTATTTTGTCCCTGCGGTATTTTAGCTTTGCGATATTTTAGTCCTGCGGTTTTATGTCCCTGCGGTATTCTGGCTTGCGGTATATCGGCGGCGGTTATATGACCGCGGTCAAATGTCCGATCCCGTGGTGAAAAGGTGTGACCAGAACAGGAGACTTACAGTTTAACGTAGAATTCACGGGGAATAGCCGATTTTTATACCGTAAATCCCAACCAATATTCGGGCCATATATAATGTTCCTGAAACCACAAGATAATACTTTTGATGAGCGAAGTTTGTTCACCAAATCATAAGATCTCGTATGATTGAATCACTCGCTATTGCTCCTACTCCATGTTTCTTAGTAATTTTGTAATGAAGCCCTTTCTGCACTAATATACAATATTCTGTAGTTTGCTACTGTGGGAATTAATATGAACATCTTAGGGTATAAATCTTCCGACTTCTGTAATGTGGACGTTATTCATACCAGTATTATACAAGTTACTGCATGGTATATAAGCAAGGACCTGTCCCGTATTTAACAATTACCAGGTGAATTAATATCATCAAATAGACAGTTAATATGGTAGAAAATTTCATGTTCAAAAATAAGAAACACAAATCCTCTAGATCCATCCCACCTACGATCATATTCACATAAGATCCCGGATAAGCACTTTAATAATGCAATTTATGTCTCTACCAGTCGTTCACTTCGAATTCAACCGGTAGCAACGCATTTAAATAACATTTTATTATACCAAAATGAATGTTGTGTTCATAAATAGGCCAGCATTTACCATCGATATTTTACATCCATACTTCTCGTGTCTCAATTTTGATTGACGCAAAGTCTTCCATCCAATCTGGTCAGGAAAACCTCAGCTGCAAAATAGATACTACTCAGCTACTGAATTGCTAAAACGCTGTCAGTTCGTTTATATGGCAGCAGTTATCCCATATATTTGTAATTGATTAATTGGCAGCATTACTTTTAGAAATAACGCTAATTTAATTTTGATGGACGGAGAGCAAATTGCCCTTCTTTAGGTAGGTATTTAAACTTTTGTTTCTTCTTTAACCGCATTTGGAAATGAGAGAAAATAGTTTTTTCTAACTTATTTTAAAAAGTAGAATTCAATGGTTGGCTTTCATGAAAATAGCTGTCGTAAATTGTTGTAAATGGCTGAAAGTGTAGGTAATTTCTTTTTTCCTTGTTATAGATTGCAGGTGTTAGGTAATAAAGTCTTGCACGAAGAAATTAACAATTTAGAATTTACCTTTGAAAAACTGTTTGCAGTAAAATTTCGTAGCAACTGTTAATTATTAATAAATTGCGAACAAAAAATTAATGACTGAAATATGTTGCAGTCAGGAAAACTTATGGTTTAGCTAAATATAGAATGGTAGAAACTAATCTGCCAGATTTTAGCCCCTTTGTGAAGAAAAACCATTCGTAAACAAAACACATCAATAACGTTAAATTGTTTGACGTTCAATAGAATTTTATTTCCTTTACCTCCTTAAATATAAGTGCAGCACAAAAACTACTTTATCTTCAATTTTCCTCTTCAACATCGCAAACGTACATTTCGTTTGATCCTGTTATTTTAATCTGTTTTCCAGCTCCCTAAAAATTTTTAAATATATTTAGTTTACTTCCATTTCCCATATCTCATACAAATATTGATTTTAATATGAATGAATTAGGTGAGTCCATAAAAAATACGTGCATAATTTAATGTTTATATTTATTTTTTAACATTGTTCTTTTTAAAACGTTAATTCTGGTTTGACTAACATCAAATGCTGTAGGTACAAAGACGAGACTACAAAAGCTGCACAGTTCTTTCAACTGTCAATCACGGTATTAATTTATTATTTTTTCTTTGCAAAGTTTTTTTTATATAAATGTCGGCTTATTGTGCAAGGTGAAGCTAAAATAATGAACTTTATTATTCAGGCCCTTTAATCGCGTTATATTTGAGTTGGTTATTTGAGATCCACCTTGTGTACCTATTGAAATGTAAGACAAAAGTGATCCTTTTCTTTGTATACTACGTTTTTACTTTTTTAATTTGATTTTTTGTTACCATAAATTTTAATGAAGCGCTAAACAATACGGGAAAATAGCTAGCGCCTCGCTCGACGGCGCAGTGGTTGGCGCATGTTTATTGAACTCGACGACACGGGGAAAACCTGCTCGGAAAGCTTTAATGTGAAAAATTTTATACACTCAAGTTAAAATGCTCATAAACACAATTCCGAAAATAATCTAATAAGTTGAAGTAGCTAACAAACGAACGCAATTTATTAAGTTAACTCAAGAAAATTAGTTTAGATTTTGGTTACGTTAATGCTACCCTTTTCTATGATAATCGAATAAAATTGTAAGGTATATGGTTGGAGAAAATGTGTTACTTGAAAAATTGTTTTTTAATTGCTTTTGTCGTTACCTTCTTCGTTTTAATATTTTTAAGGTGTTATTTCCCTCAACTGTTATTTTTGGTAGTGTAAAAAAGGATGGAATATAAAGAGAAAAATATATGATGTTGCTACTTAATTAAATTTTGCCGTTTACGATTTCTAAAGCACGCACAGTGCAAGTTTAAAATAAAGGTTATGGCTGTGGGAACGACCCGTTGAAGTACATAATATATTATTTAGTAAATGGAAAACCAGATAAGTACAGTCTGCAATTTTTTTTTAGTTAAATTGTTTGTCATGGGGTAATAATTCTGCATTGCTGCTGTTGCACATCATAAATTCCGGCTACAGAACCGATCACCGGGAACTAAAAATACCCGGCAAAGTTGTTAAGTTGGTAGAGGAAGGTAGTCAGATTTCGGCGCTCGTGGAAAGGTGGGATCGCATAGTAGCAGCGAATTACAGGCAACGAAACTGCACGGCACCAAATACAGTCACGGAATTGAATAGTTCAGAATGGAGTGGTTTTAAATACAATTGAAAGTGTGTACCACGTCTGAAGTCAAAGTGGAGTGTTTTCCAAAATTAATATGGGCGCCACCAATGGAAAATCTAGCTAGTACCCCAACAAACAAGTTTTCACTGCAAAATAAATCTGTACGAATAGGATAAGACAATTTACCTATACAGTTAATGGCAAAAGCTAACAATAACAAATTTTAATCAATATGAAAAGTATGTATACAAGTTGATAAAATAATTCGAAAAATTGAATACAAACGGAACCCTCTCTGTTGAAGTTAAATATAATTTGAATTTGAAATAATGCAACAAAATTTATTTCTTAAAATAGCGTGAATTTAATTATGTGCTAAAACAATAAAATAGAAATGATATTAAATTAAATATCGAACAGGTATTGAAATTATTATTTTCAACTTGAAATACCCAATATTACAAAGAACTTTTCAGATAACATATAAGAAGTCACATTAACAGATTCCAGTCGAATGAACAGGTAGCCGAATTGACTGTCTTTTACCAGGTGGTAATTGATTAATTTGGAAACCATAATCGTACCAGGTACTTGTTGGCAATAACCGCGAACCAATTTTAAATTAGCCATATCCTCAATAATTGCGATTTATGTTTATAACAAATCACATATAGGGTAGTTCGATTTACGAGGGTCTACTTTTAAAACCCAAATTCATGAGGTGTAAGACGAAATATAATTTAATTTGATAAATACAAACACAAAAATTGTCATACGTCAAACTCACTGTGACCTATGTAGGTCAAAACTATGACATTCCAGGCCGAAAGTGGGGAGGAGTAACCCACAATCTGATGAGAAATAACCGGAAGAAAGTAAGAAAGAAAACATGGCTAGGCGTAATTTGGGTAAACCAATTATATTCGTGCAAAATTTATGAAACCATTCAGAAACTGTAAATAACCCAGCAGAACTAATACCTACCCAACCATAGGGAACACAAGAAACACACCAAATAGGAAGAACGAACGGGTAGCCGAATTGACTGTATTTTACCAGGTGGTAATTGATTAATTTGGAAACCTTGATCGTACCAGGTACTTGTTGGCAATAACCGGGAACCAATTTTAAATTAGCCAGATGGTCAATAATTGAGATTTATGTTTATAACAAAGCACATAATATAGGGTAGTTCGATTTACGCGGGACTACTTTTAGAACCAAAATTGCTGAGGTGTAAGAGGAAATTTAATTTGATAACAAAAACACAAAAATTGTCGTACGTCGAACTCGCGCAAAATTCTAAAATTTTCCCCGGCACACTCTCAAAAACTCATCTGTCGTATTTTTATATACTTCAATATCAAAAGGATTTTCCTAAATAAACTTTTCAAATAGCTAAGGAGTGATACGGACAGTGGCGTCTGGTACGGAGAGGGCGACGGGGCGCTACCCTCACACAGAATAACCCAAAATAATTTTTGTAATGCCAATACACCGCTGAATATTAGACAATTCGACTTGGGCAATAAACTTTGGCACATATTTAAAATACTTTACTAGAAAGTCAACAATTTCCTTTATAGTCGCCCCCATCCCCCCCCTCATTATAGCAAACCACGAGCCTTCGTAGATGAGCAGGTTACCCGCTCTCTAAGGTAACACATTCGTAGCATGAAATTGTTTTTTCCTCCAACCCTCCAAATAAAATTTTAATTCAATATTCAGTTCAGAAGTTAATTATTAAAACATAATATTATTTTTTAGTTACTGAAGTTCAAATTTCATAAACTTCTATGTATAAATGTTACAAAGAAGCACTTAAAGTAAATCTTTTATTAATTTATCTATCTATCTGCATGTCTAAAACGCTAAATTCTTGTGATTCTTGAGAGTCTAAATTAAAATTTTTTCTGTTATTCAAAATCCACATCAATAGAATATAATATTCAATATCGTATTAAGTATGTTATAAGAATTATTTTCTCATTTATTACTTTTTTACTCGTGCAGGATTTTAATGGTTGAACGGCCTAAAGGCCGCACTGAAACCCTTTTTAAGGCAGTAGTCAAAAAATAAAAATGAACAAATGGATAATCAGAAGGCCGCACTGGTTCGTGGTTGCACAGGTTATGCGGCCTAAAGGCCGCACTGGGAGTACAAATCAGCGGCTCCATTTAACCTAACAGACAGACAGACACACAGATACATTTAGGCTATTATACCTATATATGCCGATAATAATAATGACGATGGGTTTTACCATCCCATGAGTCCCCACAAATAACTCATAATATATGTAGACAATAAAACTATTTCAATTTATTTTATTCTCCCCCCCCCCCCCAGGATTCACTTATAAATAAATTAATGATAGTCCAGTATCTCGTTTATGTCAAGAAATAAATGGGACGTTGGAACCTGTATTTCGTCGATTTCATTGACTATATAGTCTATAGGGAACACTGGCATGGGCTCTTCTTTCCAAAATTGGAACTACTGTACAAAAATAATTTAAAATTGTTTTTAAGTCGATAAGCAAATTAAGATACTGTAAATAAACACATATTAATTTTACCTTTCACCATAAAGTTTGTGCCCTTCTATTGAGAAAAGTCAGTTAACCGCCACTGCAAATGAGGTTCTAAAAAATAGGAAGATGCAGAGACCGAGGGGTCTGGGGTGTATGGAATACCCCCAGCAGTCGGTGATCAGGCGGTAAAATTTTTAAAATTGTTTTATGCTTTACTTTTCTACTGGGGTTATTCCTACTCCCTTCCCTCCACCGGTTAAAATATTAGTATTTTATAAATAAGCAAATTTAAATGTCTCCTTTTCATTTAAATTTTGTGCCCTCCTATTGGAAGAAGTTACCAGCCGCCATGAGATACGGATGTGTAAACGTTGGTTTCAGACATGGAGCAATAATAAAGGGTGTCCCAACAAGAGCGCCGGATTTAATTTTAAAGAAAAACACATTTATTTTTTGAATTAAGCAAACATTTTTATTTCAACATAAAGAAAAATAGTTCCGATTAAACGTGAAATACAACATCAGGCAAATGGCCACCACGAAACCTCTGGCACAGGGTTATTCTTTTGTTGAAATTTTGAATAACGTTTTCGCATAAATGTGGCTGTATTTCACCAATAACGCGCCGTATTTCCTCTTTAAGATGTTCAACTGTTTCAGGCTTATTCGCATACACCTTTTCCTTCACATAGCCCCAAAGAAAAAAGTCCATCGGCGTTAGATCGCACGATCTTGGTGGTCAATGTTGATCGCCAAATCGGGAAATGACACGGCCTGGAAACTTGGTCTGCAGTAACACCATTGTTTCACGTGCTGTGTGGCAGGTCGCACCGTCTTGTTGGAAAAACATGTCCTCCACATCAATTACATCCAATTCGGGCCACAAAAACTCCGTTAACATTTCGCGATACCGCACACAATTAACAGTTGGCGCATTTCCAGCCGCATTTTCAAAGAACTACCGCCCAATCACTCCGCCAGCCCAAAATGCGCACCAAACAGTTACTCGTGGTGGATGCATTGGTTGTTCGAGTATCACACGAGGATTTTCAGCACCGCAAATCCGACAGTTTTGCTTATTTACATATCCGTCGAGTTGAAAATGTGCCTCATCTGGAAAACCGACTTTCTTCGAAAAATCCGCATTAATTTGATGATGTTCTAACACCCAATCAGCAAATCCATGGCGCTGCTCATGGTCACTTGGCTTGATTTCTTGCACCAATTGAACCTTGTACGCGTGCAAATGCAGATTTTTAACAAAAATTCGTTGCATAGTGCTTCTGGAAATGTTTAATTCTTGACCACAATGCCGAATGGAAGTTCCTGGATTCTCGGCCACAGATTCCCTTACTGTGGCTATGTTTTCGACTGACAGACAAGGACGACGACGAACAATGGTCTTCTGATCCATCAGCGTAAATTTGGTCTCAAATTTTGTAATTAAACGCCTCACTGTCGATTCATTTGGCGCATAATTGCGACCGAAAACTTGACGTAATTGGCGAACTGTTTTCGCAAAACTTTCACCATTTTTGTAATGTGTTTTTACAATAATTAAACGTTGTTCGTTTGAATACTTTTCCATATTCTTAAATCGCGTGGTCTGTACGTGACGACAGTCAAAGCAAAATCAACGTACAACTCGTATTGACAAAATGGCGGCAAATTTAAATCCGGCGCTCTTGTTGGGACACCCTATATTATAAAACACAACGTCTAAACGCCTAATTCAAAAATGATGTGACATAAATAAATTGAATCATCACCTTGAATAGTATTTTCGTCTAAGCTGACGCAAATTTATAAAAATTATTTGTTATGTAAGAGTAGTAATGTAGGTGAACGAATAAAAACAAATGAATGAACCTTGCTAGAAACCTTAAAAATTCATATAACAAACATTGTACAAGGATAAACCGGAAAGAAAGAGATCCAACAGCTACCCATCTGTGAAAGATTATACCAAAAGAAGAAGACAAAGAAAGCGGAATAAGCCCGAAAAAACACCACTATGTTCTGAAGAGGAAGACAATACGGAGAACAAAGCGCAAAGAGAAATAAAAAGATAGTCCTATTTCCAGATCAAGCCAAGCACAGACAGAAAGAGAATGGTGTAGAAGAGGTGAAAGAAATGGAGGCACTTGAAATGAAGGAAATGTTTACGGAACTTATAAAACAATGCAACAGAAGTACAAAGGAATTAAACAAGGGATCCAAGACATCGACAGGACCTCAGTCGCATTAAAGCAGGAAATCCAGGACCTAAAAAAGAAGAAGAAAATGAGAACCTCCATTATTTAGCCTTAAACCAGACTTGGGTCCACCAATGTTGGGCATCAGGCATGTGATGGATGTGGCTTCGGCCACTTCCCTGATTTTTCACTTAAAAAATCAAGTTAAATTTAACATGTACATAGAGTTTGTACAACCAAATATGACTACCTAATAAAATTGAACAACCTATTTTATTACTCGTTAATCCGTTCATGCGCGTAACTTCGATATATTTTTCATGTCTTATGCATTCTGTTATTAGCACTGCTGTTTCAAATCGCCTTATTGGATATGTTCGCATTTTTACAGCAGGCATTCCAAACACGTAAATGCAGTGAAATTTTTATCCGGTAGGACTCTTCAATAAGACATCGTCTTTATAGAACCCTTCTGTCGACCTTATGGGGTTTCCTTTATATTTTAATTTAATGTTAGTATTCAAAATTTTGTTGAGTATCTATCGTGAGAATATAATTTAAATTGTTGGGTCAAAATAACCCCATAGAGGTTCATAAAAAGCTGTAGGTGTTCGAGGGTAATCAATACAAACAAACTTAGTATCTTTATATAATATTTATTTGTAACACAATATTTCACACATTTTATGTGCACTCTAATAAACACATTAAACAAGAGCACACATCAGGTTGGTCTGAACTGTTCATTCATTATTCTGCAAATTTTAATTTTTTGGATTGGACTCTGTTGGTTTGTACCTTTACATAGTACAATAAGGCTATTTTTATCTCTAGAAGCAGAAATAGCAATTATAATTTATATTTACTGTTAGGCATCAGTGGAGGAAAATGAGTTTTATCGATCACAAAATTGCATGCGTGATAAGTGATATCCTCTAGAAGATATAAATCAAAACCGTGTTACAAATGGCAATTATTTACGAAACTTTATAAAAAATGAACAATGTAATATTGCCATACTACACTGCTCTGGTGGTGGCCATACAATTAATATTTGAATGCAACACAACAGTTTAGGAAATTTATTAAGGTGAATTTTATAAAGGTGGGCGAATGGCTGAGCGGTTAGCGTGCTAACTTCTCATGCCGAGATTCATAGGTTCAAATCCTGTGAGGTGCTATCTATAAAAGGATTTTTCGCTCACCAAATGTTTATCTGCTGGCCACAGGTAACATTAAATATGGCTCAAAGACTTCCCTGGTCGGAGTAGACGATGTAAAAATCGTCTATTCCCGTGGTTCGGAATCCACGTTAAGCTGTAGGTCCTCTGTGCTCGTCACACAGTTTCAACACGCAGCGAGCACGGACAGGGAAATCGGAAGACGGCGTAGAACGTCAAAAACCGATGTATGAATGAATGAAAAAATTTTAAAAAAACAACGTACGACTGAAGATGAAAATATAATCGAAACACGATATCATCTGGAAAGTATGGAACATGAAAGTACAAAGAATATGCACAGAAACACCCGAAGAGGAATACAGACATCTAAAAGTATGTTTACATGTTACTGTACTATATGTAAAAAATAAAAAACAAATCGGTGGGATACAGAAATTGAAAAAAGAAAGAGTTATATCTAAAAAGTCTTCAAAAGAACGACGATAAAAGCAGAGAAATTTATAAAAGAGCAAATAAAAAAGTAAGTCAAAATGTATTCAGGAAGAAAAATAGTGCATGGATTAGAAAGTGTCTATATAGATAGCCATAATATTGGACGTACGAGGAGTGTGGAGGCATGGAAGACAATTAAATCAATGAGAACTAATAGCAGAAATAGAAAAGAAGAACCAAGCTCCGCGTAAAAATGTAATTGCATCCCGATTTGTGACGCTCCCGATTTCAACAGTCAAGTTAAAGTTTTGGTTATTATCAATTAAAACATTAAACACGGTTACGATTGGTAAATGTTATTATTAAAATCTCGTGACAGGTCTTCATTTCGTTGAAGAATTTAATATGCATCGTGCATCATTTTGCAATTTATGAAAACCCAATTTTGGGGATATCCATTAATAGAGAAGGCCCATTAAAGTCAACGTATATTTGTATACATTCTAACTTTCTTACATTCTCTAAGTTAGACATTTCTATTGATTTTATGAAAATCATTGTATATATTTTGTCAATCATTCGTATATTATTTTTACTTTAATTGGGGTTTTATTGATTTGTGTATTACTATTGTTGTGTTTCATTAGAAGTTGCAGTTTTGAAGACAAGTTGTTCGTTCCTACAGCCCGAATCAAGGCAATTCACCATTAAGGTAAGTCGGTCATCTGGTATCTTCCGAGCCATTTTTACCGTATCAACTAACAACAGTGGCGCCATTACTTATTCCCGCATTATTGAAGCAACGCACACATCAAATTTCGAGTTTGAACTACCCCTCCCGCTGCAGCGAAGCCGGCACATTGTTTGTACGGGGGTGTGCATGTTCGCGGCGTTGGTATCCCGTAACAATATTTGGGTGTAACTTTTAACAAACAAGGAAGCAAGGGGAAAGAAATAACCGATATAATAAGTAAAGGCAGAAGTGCAATAAGATCTCTAAATTCAATGCTATGGGCCAAAACTATGTATAAAAAGCGAAATACAAAAAGAATGAACGGAGACAGAGAGGACGGCCGAGAAGAAGTTGGAGAGATGACATAAATGAGGGGATGCAAGCTAGAAGCTGGACAGTGTCTAGAATATTTCAATGAGGTCATTTCATACCCCTATTTCAATGTGGAAAAGTTTCAATGAATTTGATGTCGAATCCTTCATAAGGTTGCATATCTTTCTAAAATTTATAATCACTGTTTTATAGAAACAACCGATGCATAGCAGATAAAGATGCACAATCTTAATTCAAATTTGAGCTTGAAGGATTTACTGGTGGTGAAACAGGTATGCGTCAAAATGCCCCGCTTTAAAAAGTCTTGGAGTGTATGTAAACATGTGTGGGTTGAAATGGTCGCGTTGAAAGGGCCGTGTCGAAGTGTCCTATCCCGTGTAGGTTACTCACGTCAAACTGTACTACCATTAATTTTATCACTTGTGTCAACTTTCAAGTTCATAGTAAAATAATTGTGGATGGCGGTAGTGCGATTGTACGTATTTAAATGCTTTATAATCTCATGGAATTCAGAATAATTTTTATAGTTAGGTAAGGAACATTTCGACACCCCCAAGGAACAAAGCCGTAACTCCAGTTACGACAAATTTGAGTTATGATTACCACTGTAATCCTGACAAAAATATCTTTCTTTTGGTAAAAAAATTTTAATTTACGACAAATATTTACAGAGATAATCAGTGGAACAAAGTTGTAACTCAGCGTTTTTATCGCTTTTTTTAACTTTTTGAAATTTTCAATTGGCTCTCCTGCAAAATAGGTAAAAATGAGTTACGGCTTTGTTCCTTGGGGGTGTCGATTTATATGTTAAAAAAACATCCGACCAAGCTAAAATTTAACAAACATGCGTGTTTTCGTTTGTACATCAACCTTTAACACTTCGCGACGATTTCTCCCCCAATTGGGGATTTCAGTTCTTTCTGCATGATGGAGTTTCGCCTATGTCGTATAACTCGCTTAATTTCATTTTTAGGTAAAATTTTCATTCGAACAAAATTGAATGTCGTGAAATTCTCTGCATAATTATTTTTTAAAGCCTCACTTCAGATAACAGTGAGAAAATATTCTCACAATATAGTGAAGAATTTTATGCCCCTCAATTTTGCACCGGTGAAAATTTTCCTTAAATAGAAATTAAAATTGTGGGTTTGAATCGCGGACTTCACGAAATTTCTGAGCGCGTCCCTCCGGTGAACATCTGTGAATAAATTAAGTTGAAAGTAAAAGAGAAAAACATGGATGGCGAAGACTTTGCAGAGACTATGAGCAGCAATATCCCAATAGAATAGAAAAGTTTGATCAATTATATCCGAAAAACATATTATGTTGTGTTTTTTTCAACTAAGCCTTTCAAAATATTCTCTGTTGTGTTCCAAAATGTAAAACCCGTCAACTATACTATTTTCAATTTGGAGCGTTGGTCTCCAATCAATTTTGATCCCCCCATATTTATTGTTTTTATGTTCGTTATTTTCTGAAAATGTTCTTAATTTTTTATGCTTTAATTAAATTCCAAATTTTTGAATTTGATAACCAAAATTTTATTCAAATCAAAATAACTCATTGACAACAATTATGTACTTAAAATTCGTCACCTCATTATAGCAAGTTTATTCTCGTTCCTCAAAAGTTTATAATAGCAACAATTTATGAAAAGTTTATTGAAACATTCGCTCATCGTATCTTATTAAATCCCATGCGAATTTTATTTTTATCGTGAAACATCCAAATCCTCATATACCATTATCCAATTTCCATCTACTCCATCAGCATAATTAGCATCACATCCTTCCTTGATTTTCGTATTATTCTCCTTATTTTCCAAAAACTTTGTGAAATTCCAAATTTTCCATGTGTATGAATTATTTAATTTTTGATAAATCTTTTATGATCCAGAATACGCCAAATTTAGCCAATTTCTACAATAGAATTTTATTATTCTTTTGATAACTATAAAAACTTTAACACTCGGGGTAGCTTTTAACCTCCTTAAATTCAACCCTTTCACATTCATGATCGTCTCTGGATAACTTTCCAGGAGATCCTCACACTTTGGTGGTCTTTCTGGCATCCTTACTCGTTTTGTCGAGTCGTATTATTGAATGATATTCGGAAAATTTTGGTGACCCCTGACAAATTTCATATGGTTACGTTTTTTGATGGTTATGTTTTTGGATTAGAAAATTATTGAAGATTATCATTTTATGGACCTACCTGAGTATTTTATCCAACAAGACGAAGAAAATCAATTCATCATTCATCCTGTCTGGAGTTTTTATGGTATGGAAATTGGATCCAATCGCATAGTCATCTTCACGCTGATTTGTTCCGCTACACATCTTACACATCGATGGTGCACGACTATATTGACTTCGGTAAGCAAAATTTGTGTCGACAAATTTTAATAACATTTAATAGTAAAATAACCAACTTCGCGCGTGAATTTAAATACGGGAGGATTTATAAACTTTTCTTTTATTATTTCTGTAAATTTAATTTGTTCCTATTTAATGAAAATCAATCTTTTGTTTTTTAATGATTATATTTGTTTAATAAATCACAATATTTTATTTACAAGTAATTACGTTTGATTTAATTTAATTCTACAGCAGTGAAGACAAGATTAAGCAGGTGTAAGATACAATAAGTTTATTATTTTTCATTTTCTCAAGGTTACTAATTTAAGGTAACTTATATGAGTATTTGACCAAATTGATGGACCCAATTTTCGACCCGAAATAACGAGTTTTCATGCAAGCTAGTCGGAGCATAATTAAATTAAGTGCCATTAATGTTCTCCCGCTATATAAATCAAATTTTGAGTTTTACAGTAGCAATACATGGCACAATATATTATATTGAGGTAAATTTTCCCTTCTTAGTTATTTTCAATTTAACTTCTAAGCTGGGATCATCCATATTTTGAATTTGAAGCCACACGCTATCGGGCTCCATTTGCATGTTAAATCTATGTGTTTGCAATGACTTAAATGAGGGAAGAGTAACAATAGTCCATATTGTCACTAGCGATGCCAGGTTCGACTGAGTTAAAAATCGATCAACTGTGCTTCTTTCAATTAGTTACGAAATTTTGCTATTGATGAATTTTAATTTGCCTACATTATTCGATGTGTAATAATTATCAATGGAAATGTTGTTTTCTTGTTAAGATGTGCAAAATATTTGAGTCGTTTCAACTTTACTATAAATAAAAATAAAAATGTGAAGAGTATCCTTACCTGAAAGTTTTATTAGCGATTTGACTTAGAATTACAAGGAGGAATGTGTGAAGATTCTAGCCAGTCAATCGCTCCTGGGCCGCGATTGATTCGAGATGTCAACGTTGGGTTTGGCATGGGCAACAATTTTAGTTTGCTCCGATTTTTGGAAAAGTTTGTCCAAAGTTTAGAGATTGCTTTGTTTAGTTCAGCAACGTTAATAATGTTGAATTTTTAATGGCTTTATTGAGTTAAATTTGTAAAATACCTTAACTTTATCCAGGAGGTAGTTTTAGAGGTTATGTTAGACATTGGAAAACTTTCAAGTGAGACAATAAGAAGAAATAAGTTAATATAGTAAAAGTCATGCACGAATATTATTGGAAATCTATATAACTTGATGTACCAACGAAGCAATTTGTGGACACTCAATCCTTGGTAAGAAATCTTTTATAACTTTGATGACGACAGTGACGTTACTTGCATAAGGTTTTAAATAATTAAAAAAACTAAACAATTTTGATAAATTTGATTTATTGTACAAATATTTGATGATCACAAATAACTTCGTGGATAAGATTAGATTGAACGGCTGGTTTTTGAGGACCTCCAAGCTATTTTATTTATGCAGAATTTGCATCTCATTTGCCTACTGGAAGTCCTTCCCTTCTTTTTTTGAGGTTTTAGAAATTTCGACAATTAATTAATCTTAATATGCTATCAAATATCGATAGTAAATTTGAGTTATGCGATTTTATTTAAGGAACGCGTATGTTTAATTTCGTCACACGTAATCTGATTGAGTATCGCGGTGGCAAACCAAATTCAAATAAAGGATAACCCAGTGTTCTTTTATTTCCTATTTAGTTCAATTTGCCAAGAAATTTTTTTGTCAAATTTAAATTAATCATAAAAAAACAAGACAATATATTACAGCACTGAGAGCCTAGCAAAAAATAATTTGAACGCACAAACATGCGTAGAAAGAGATAAGTCATCACCAAAACCCTTTAGGGTAAATGGAAAAAGGAAGAATATATCCATTCTCATATGCTTCCCGTGCTCTCTCTCTCTACTCTTGCCTTACTTTATCTTGCATGATCTTCCTCTCCGCGAGTATTTGGTCGCTATCTACGTATTAGCAGATACGATGCAATCGCAGTGAAAATAAAAACACTCGTTCAAACACAATATTTATTAACTAAATTGCAATACATAAATGATTCAACGTAACGGTAACAAGCTTAAGTAGCCATTGTTCATCGTTGTACTCTCGTCAACTTGTTAGTGTGGGAGGTCTTCCGGTCACATCGCTACTCATCCTAGATGGCGTAGCCATACACTTTCTAACACTTCCCCTAGAGGTGTAACGGATCAACCTTACACGAAGATTCGATCAATGTAGCATCTTCCCCTTCACCAATATGATATAAGCATGGGTCAGCATTTGTGGGTTTGGCACCTAAATCATATAAAAATTCATTAAGCTTACCGTGCCAACTTCTTCCAGCTTGACGTAAACCATATAGAGACTTTTTGAGCAGGCAAACTGTATTTCCATTTGCTAGATCCTGCAATATATCTTCTACCTTCTTGCCTATGATGGAGTCATCTTGGCGAGAAATATTTCTCAGGATTTCTTGCGTCTGCTTGGGTGTTTCCATGTATATGGTTTCTTCTAGTTCTCCATTTAAGTAAGCACAAGCCACGTCGATTTGGTGAATTTTCCAATTGTATTGTGCTGCGATAGCAACAACTAGTCGCATTGAACTAAGGCGTGCGACGGGTGCATACGTTTGGTCGAAATGTATGCCGGGTTTCTGGCTAAATCCTTGAGCCACCAGCCGCGCCAACCTTTTTTCCAGGGTTCCATCCGCTTTGTATTTATTTCGGAGTACTATTCTGCTACCAGTGATGTCATGGTTTATTGGACGATCAACTAGAATCCAGGTGTTGTTTTTTATTAACGATGTCATTACGTTTGCCATTGCTTTGTACCATTCTGGGGCATCGGGTCCATTTATTACTTGTTTCATATTAATTTCTGAAATAAAAGCTTCTTCGATAATGTCTTCTTTCACATTATTTGTTTCGGGAACCATGTTGTAAATTTTCTTTGGTCTTCCCTTGGATCCGGTCCTGTCTATTCTTGGTCTGCCTCGACCACGTACTGTTGGTGCTTCGTTTTCTGCAACGATGACTTCGTCTTCGATTCCGTTTTTGATTATTTCGTTTTCATTTTCTAGGGTGTTGATGTCCATCGTCATAACTGATGAGTTTGTATCATCGAGGTTGGTTGACGAATCTTCTTGGAAAAAATCTGTGAATTCTTTTCCTTGATTGTTACCATTTTCCATAAATTTTACATCACGGGTTATTTCAATCCTTTTTTGATCGGGTAACCATACCCGATAGCCTTTGGATGTTTCGGAATAGCCTAAAAATATACCTTCTTTCGATCTCGCATCGAATTTTCCTTTACTTGGTTCTTTGTTTAAGCAATACACTCTGCATCCGAATTCCTTGAAGTTACTTACATCGGGAGCCTTTTCATGCCAAATTTCATATGGGGTTTTCTTGTTTAAGCTCTTTGTGGGACAGCGATTTCGTATGTAGTTTGCTGTGGAGATTGCTTCTGCCCAAAATGATGGTGGTAAACCGGATTGCATCAACAAGCAGCGAGCTGTACTAACCAGTGTTCGGTTCTTCCTCTCAGCAATTCCATTTTGTTCCGGGTTGTGCGGAACGGTCAGTCGCCTAACAATCCCATTTTCTTTCAATAGTTTGTCGAAACCTTTGTTGTTGTATTCGGTACCATTGTCCGATTGAATACACTTGACCTTCTTTCCTTTTTGTTTTTCGACCATGGTAATGTAGTCTTTGGTTACTTCAAGTACATCACTTTTTGATTTAATAAAGCGTACTTCGCACCATCTGGAATGATCATCGATAAATTCAATATAATATCTGGATTTACCTTTCGATTCAACCCTCATAGGTCCACAGACATCCGTATGAATGATTTGTAATGGTTCACATTTTCGTTCGGACATCTTTGGAAAAACACTTCTTGTCATTTTTCCGTTGTAACGAACGTCACATTTGAAGTCGACGTTTTTCAAGTCAGGGTCAATTTTTAGGCCTTTGATTGTAACTTGTTTGGCGCTTTCGAAAAGATCTTGAAAATTGAGATGACCAAGACGTCTGTGCCACAACATTGCAACTTCCGACGATGTATGATTTTTAATGTTAATTTCATTTCGTTTTTCCGGATTTTCGACGTTATTTGCGACGTTTTCTACGCGGTTTTGTACTCGCGTGTAGTACAAGTCACCGACGCGATCAGCTGTTAACGCAATTCTGCCATCCGGACCGAAAATTAACGCGGAGTCTTTGTTAAATAGCACTTCACAGCCGTTATTCGTTATTTTACCAACTGACATTAAGTTTGTACGTAGATCCGGTACGTGCAAAGTGTCTTTTAGTTTAATGTCTGTTGATTCACCTCGTATGTTTGCGGTTCCGACTGTACCAATACCGACTATTTTTGTTGACGAATTTTTCGCGAGATTTAAATTTTCACAGTTCGAGCCACCAAGTGTCAAAAAATTCTTTGGGTCTTTACACAGATGTGAAGTCGCTCCCGAGTCGAGGCACCAATTAGTTCTACAATATCGCGTTCCGACCTGATACGATGCTTCTGACGAAAGCACTAATTCAGAGTACGCGGTTGATTGATTACTATTGTTTTTACATTCAGCTGCTTTGTGTCCCACTTTTTTGCACTTATGACACTTGTATTTAAATGTTTCCACGCTTCTATTCAATTCTTTATTTTTAGGAAACCACTTTTTAGTTCTTTTGTCCACCAACATGGCCTTTTGAACTAATACGCGCTTGTCGCTTTTTTTAGCTTCACTTTCATCGACTATTTTTATTCTTAACGCTTCAGGGGTTGGTAATTCGTCCCTTGTTTCAATTGCACATCTAAAGTTTTCAAAACTTGTTGGAAAACTGTATAATAGCATAATGGAGAGCAAATCCGAATTTATTTCAACTTCCATTTCACTTAATTTGTCAACTGTGTTGAAAAACTTGTAGAGGTGTTCGCGTATTTCTTCTTTTTCGTCCATACGGTGTAGCATCAATTCTTTTAACATGGTAGCCTTTCTCGCTGGTCCCTTTGATTGAAACGTAGTTTCCAGCTTAAGCCATATGTCACGCGACGTGTTACAATTTTTAATTTGTTTTAATTCTTTCGGACTTATCGACAATATAACTTCTGACTTTGCTTTACAATCCACTTTTCATTGGCTATATCCACTATCAATTGGCGTCGCTTGCGATCACTACAGGTTTCTTTTTGGTACAGCTTACATACGGCCAAATGTCGTTTCGAACAAGTAACGCTTCCATTTGTATTTTCCATGTGTCGTAGTTTTCACAATTAAGTAATTCGATTCTCGCACGATACAACACAAGGGCTAGGACAATACTCAAAGATTCAGCGAGTACAGGTTTTAGCAAGGAGATTGCACGAGCGAAGCGCAGCGGAGCGAGTGTCAATCTCCGCAGCTGAAACCTGTACTCGCTGAATCTTTGAGTATTGTCCGAACCCGCGTTCCTGTTGCGGTGATAATTCCGTGAAGAAACGCGACAACTTAAAAGCACAACATCACATAAGAAAATCGACATTTCAAACGCCATTTTTAATGTCGAAAATTGTGAAACAAATTGATCATATCGCAACACAATCATTGCAAAAAAAAATCAAACAAAAAATTTCGTAAGTACCGAAAAAAATGGAAGCATAATCGCACTAAATTTGTAATATAAAATTCGTTACTATAAAATTCGTTAGAAGTACATTGCTTTAAGTGAACTCGGGTGAGAACTAATGCGTTGAACCGGTTTCCTACATCGCATCTGTTGAGTGCTTTAGGCATACACACTACATAAATTATAATATTCGAAGAGATTTTTTATTACGTATGAATTCTTTTACGCTCCACTACAAATATTCGATATTCTGGTAGGGTATTTGTAATATTTTTTATTTTCGGATATTATTCGACTGTGCATGTGTCGTACCCATTTAACTACAATATAAAATAACGCACGCTGATTGGTCGAAACGACAAAATTTGACCCTGAATGGAATTATCGCTGTAATCGCATTCATCTTGATTTCGATTCGATTTGCACAACACACGAAAACTTAATTTTTGTTCTAACACACCTGTAATTCGCGTATTTTTGTTTAATGTTAATAAATGTTTGTTTCACTTTGAACTTCACAGTACACGTGTATTTTTATTTTTGTTCACAAAAAATACTGGTCCATAACCTATTAGCAGATACGATGCAATCGCAGTGAAAATAAAAACACTCGTTCAAACACAATATTTATTAACTAACTTGCAATACATAAATGATTCAACGTAACGGTAAAAAGCTTAAGTCGCCATTGTTCATCGTTGTACTCTCGTCAACTTGTTAGTGTGGGAGGTCTTCCGGTCACATCGCTACTCATCCCAGATGGCGTAGCCATACACTTTCTAACACTATCTATACAAAAACCCTTCCTCCATTCAATTTTTGTTTGTTACCCAAAATCTTCATCTTGTCACCCACCATTCAACCAATCTCCCTATGCATTGCTTTTCTCTTGCCCCAAACACGCTTTCTAAATTAAATTTCACTCCCACACTCTCTCTAAAAAAAACCATTACGTGTGTCTTCAAACAATCCAAGTTATTTTGTATGTTTCTCCAGGCCACAAATTATTATGTTGTTTCTTATCCTCTCTCTCAAATTTTTCCATTCTGCTCTCCTGCATGTCATATTTCATCTCAAAAACCGCTACTCTATCTTTCCATTCTCTTATGTTCTGCTCATTACCGTTTCTCAAGTACAATCCTTTACCTCTTCTCTTGTTTGTTTTGTATCACTTTTCATTTCATAAATCTCGCTTTAAAAAAAACGCATCGACCTTATGCATCCACCCGATAATACGCCTTCCAATTTATAACGCCACCTGTTGATAATTTTTTTAACTACACCAAGAGTTTTTGAAAGTCATCAATGTTGATTACCTGATACCAAAATGTATTCTGATGTAGTGTAGCATTTATGTTGCTACTGCATAATAAGATATAACCTTATAAATCACATCTTGAGAAATAAAAATAAACAACGATTTTATAGAACCAATTTTTGTAGTAATAAATGTTAAAATTATGTTAGATCTCTTAAATGTCGAATAATAAAACAATAAATCCCGACGCTAAAAGATGGCGACACTTTGAATTCTTTTATATTGCTAAACACAGTCGAGACGTAGTATTTCGACAAATATGACGAAGGTTTATTAGATTAGTCCACTTACGAGAATGACATATAAATTTCACATGGATTTCGGAACACTGGTTTTCAAAACTTTATTCATATACCCAATTTGGTTGGGTATTAAAAATTGAATCGATAATTTATTACTTGAGAAATTAAATTAATTAATTTAAATCTTGGAACTTATTCTTGTGTTACACTTAAGCTAAATATTTTCCAAATTGTATTCACCTACATTTCAGAAACTTCCTCTGTGTTTGTTAATTCAATTAAATTGCAAATTCAATCACTAAACGTTATTTGTGCAGCAATACATTTAATGGAAAGTCAATAAAGGAAATCTTCAAGGTAAACAAAGTAATACCTAAATTTTTTCCTCTATATAAAACAACAGGAGCAAATCCATAAAAATAAACATGTCCCGTTTTATATTTTTAATTAAACATTTACGTTAATTTAAAAAAATCCGATTAAACAAATCTTTAATTTAACCAAAATTATAATACGAAAATAACGAAAATTTGGGTTTACATCGCGAGAAATTTTAAATTATTTTTTAAATCTCCTAGGACAAATAAATCGAAATTGAAACCAAATATTAAATTTCATATTTTGATCGAGATACAGAAAATTTCTACTACATTCATCGAGAATTTTGGGGTGACATACGTGAAAGTTAAATAACTGACATTTTGCGATAAAACTCTCGATGTATTCGCTATAATTAAAAACTTTTTAAATTATATCGGCAAAAGCCAATATTTGCAATGAATAATTTTTCGGTTCAATTAACAAATTTATTAAACAAGAAGTGCCGCTGTTAATTACATCAAAAAGAGTTGTAACTTTTTAGTCGTCCTTGGTATATCGTTTCAAACCCTACGCTTTGCTTTTTGAATCGAAAAAAAATTAATTAATAAAGTAACAAATTAATGGTTTATGATCTGTTGCACTTAACACTTTTCGTATTACCAAACCGCCAGAAACAATTTATCTGTTATAAGAAACATACGGCAAATATTGAACAATCAATTACGAACTTGTCACTTTAGTTCTATGACAATCAGAAAAACTTCCCCCACGTTTCGCATTTCATACTTTTATATTGCACTTCTCAGTGTTAATAATTTATTAAACCGTATAACCACCGATCAATCATATTAACGTAATAGAAGAAGCGTTGGGGCAAATAACGTGGTAATATTTTACGCAACGCCATGTATAACTCAACTTTAGATAAATTTTGTTTTAAAAATTAAATTTTGTTTTAGTACTTATAGGTCAGTCGACAATTCCTTCTACAAGGGCTATCCAGTAAATAAAAGGGACCAAGTTGGCGTAAATTTTATTAGGGCCAGACATTTTTACGAATATTCGTGAATATCTCGCTTTGTGTACATCTGAGAGTAAAATGTCAAGTTATTGAAAATAAAGTAAACTAAATTATCTAGAGAAAAGACTTCATACTTTTTTTTGGTTGATCGAGCGGTTACGGAGTTATAGTCATAAGAGCGCATGGTATATATTTAAAATTTTATATTTATTGATAGTGTAAGAAAATTAAGCACATGTGTTGATAAAAAAATCCAAAATCGGTCTTCTGAGATTTTTCCACTTTCGTTAGGAATAGTACGTACTTTCACGAACTAAAAGTCCTCGTATCTAAACCCTGATCTTTTTACCGAATTCTTCGTTGGAAATTAAAATTTTTCATGAAAAACTGAAAATTATGTTTTTCGTCAAAATATTTTTTAACAGATTTGTATTTCGGCTGTATTGTTTTCATATAGCTCATTAAAAATATTATAATATAATAGTATATTACTATCTAAGGGCGGTAAAAGGTACTTACAAGAGTTACAAGTAGAGAAATCAATACTCGTATTTTGTGCGTTATTAGCTTAACAATAAAAAGAAGTTAGCATCTCTTCCAAATCGCCTCCTTTGATGGCGTCTACAACCATCTTGAGTTACTTACTCACGAAATGAATTCAAGTATTCACGGAAAGAAAAATAATAAGTGCAGCTTTATTCTACTGCCTCTAATAAAGACAGCCAATGCAAGATCTTTAAAATCCACGTATAACGACATTAGTATGTTAAAAGTGATCACAAGACATAAAGTTCAGATCCGTCTGAACAATATGCTCCAAGGCTCGGAAAGCCGCACTAAGTGGTACCCTAGCGGACAGCAGCCCGATATGAGGGGGCAGAGCCCGGAATCCGCTATGTGGAAACCGTCTCTACCTGGGACATGACATATCCCCTAGCCTTTGTCAAAGTACCGGTGTTGCAGCCCTAGAGCCTTATAGGTCGGACACCGGGGGGCGCAGCGGTGAAGCTCCTAAGTACGCAACTCTCGAGTAATCCGGACTGTAGTACAAAACCGTTACCACGGGAGACGGGGCCCAAGGAGTATTCAATGCTCTTCCCCGTCAGATGAGGAAGGACTCGTGGTGGCTGTGGTTAGGCCGAGTTTCAGCCAACAGTGGGAACTACCTGCTAAAAGCAAGTAGAACCTGCGACAGTTTACATGGTGATCAAAGTAAGCGGCGCCTGCCTGTTAGCAGGAAGCTCGAGACCGAACTAGAAGGTGTCTTGAGGCCCGTCCTTGGGCGATGTTCAACTGGCTCGTTGACGTCCGATAGGAACCCCTTTAAATAGGGCGCTTGTCCCGGCGAAACCTTGTTAGGAAACTCTTAGGAGCGGAATAACGAGTGAGGAGACCCACCGGTTCATGGGAACCCATGCTGGGCATGACTCAGGTCGAATCCTAACATGTAAAATTAAATCAGAAATGTTGCCTCTAATAAAGCAAAACATAAACTCACCATCTGCGGTGCGGCATACCTCAAATAATATAACAACCATCTTACGCCAGATAAATCCAAACTAATCCCCGTTATAACGGTTGATCAGCCTGTCTATGCTTTAAGCACGTTGCCACAATGGATGATGCCCAATATTTATGGGGAAGACAAGATATTGTTCAGTTTTGTAGGTCTTCAGATTGAAATAGCCGTTGAGTCAATGATAGAAACATGGTTAGAAGGAAGTGGATTTACACGACATCAGGAAGAGCAGAAAGTGTTCTAAGATCGTCATATGTCAAAAGAACTCGCTATACATGTGAGAGATATCAATAGAAACTTTCAAATCCTTCTAGAGGTAGCTTATGAAAACAAAAGTTTTCATCAAGATGAAACGTTCTCAGATTGGATATAATGATGATCAACTGAACCAGTTCAGTTTATACCGTGTCCAAATTTATATCATGAGTTAAAAAGAGGAAATATGTTGGGTTGCAAACCAAGCAGAAAATTTTCTAGGATTGCACATGATCAAATCCATTAGAAAAGCAACAAACTAGTAAAATATACTTAATCAACTCTATCCCTTCTTACTCACAAAATAGGACTTCAGAACTGGACTATCGATGCCCCAGAAATATCAGGAATGATTTTGAGGAAGTTGAAAGCCTAAAGCTTGATATTTTTTCTGATCAGTATCATAAAGACACTCAGAGTTTATCTAAAAGGTTTCAATCACATGTTTCCTCACTTGTGGAAGTTTTACAGATTCATAGTAATCCATTTGAAGATGATGAATTGACTACGATGAACAGCAGTAGAATAATTCTGTCTGCAGTCTGCCGGAAGTTTTACATTATATCAGCGCATGAAAATGTAAAAGAGCAGTTTAAAACGTAAATAAAAGACCTTTTTGCACTGAGGAAGATATCAATTTACGATGTCAATAATCTCCCTCTGATGAGCCAAAGAAAAATTTTGATTAAGTCGTAGGATATCAAAATATTTTAGAGTTAAGCTTAGCCAAGTTTGAGAAATGGATGTCAAGCAGTGTTTTGCTCACAAGAACAGCTCATGTTCACCTTCAATATCTGAGTTCGGAAAGCCCTCGAAAAAATCTTACATAATTTCTTATGTACTGTAATCCGGTATTGTTAAGCCGTTAGTTTGTCATTCATTCATTTCATTATTAATTCATTAAGCCATTAATTCATATGTTGCCACAACGGACAATTAAAAGAAGAAGTTTGAATAAAAACAGGTTAATCAATGTGAAAGTAGGAATACATGGAATACTGAGTGAAGAAACGGCATTACGAGACGTTCGTTGTGCATTTTTTTTTAGTTCTAGTATAATACTAAGGTGTTACGGCGACTTCTTGCAATACTATAAGAGATTTAAACTCCAATAGGAGAATTATTCGAAAGGCTTTTGTATCTGCAAAGAATCCAAGGATATACCGAGGCATGAGTTGTACTTTATTTAGAGCTAGGCATCCTGATTTGGTACAACTTTGTCGAGGACATCAATAAAATGTTATTAGGATATGAGATTCCTGTATCCCTTAATATTCGACTATTAGTGGAATTATTGGATCAAGGAGTTCTTCTATGCCAATCGAGTCACCATGCCAAAGAGAATTCTTTATTTTCATGTCAATATTTCAGTTGGAGTCTTCCGATTCATAGCTGAGTACTGGAAATACTATAAATTTAGTTCTTCCCAAAAACAATATGCTTTTCGTAACCCTTCTTCTTCTTTAAACCGCTGGTGGGGTCAAAATTAAAGTTTAAAGGCTTTTAAGACTTAAAAAACGACCAGAATCGACACATTAATGTGCAAATAAATAAATTACATAGTGGTGAAAATTTACTATAGTGTTTTTAAAATGATAACTGAATACTAAACTATGAATTTACCGAAAATAGAGAAATTTAAATTTGACCAAGGAGGTATAGACCGAAAAATATCGTCAGATTACGGAACTTCTTTTTAGAAATTTAATCTAACAAGACGTACAAAATATTGTGGTAATTTCAGTTGATATTTGAAATATAATTGATGAAAGGAAGGTGGATTTTTAGCAATATAAAGTTTATTAGAAAAGAATTGTGAGTAATAATTTATAACTTACTGATGCCAACTTTTATAAACAGAAGTACTTTCGGATTGGACTGTTTAGTTTAAAATAAAATTTAATCCGTGAAAATCAATCAACTTTATTGTGGTCAAGTTTATATTAATTACTAGAAACTACTTTTCCCATCAAGGAAAAAATTTTCTATACAACTTTTCTGTCTTGCATTGATTAGCGAGTAGGAAAATTTAATCTAGTTTCAAGTGTCTGATAGAGTTGGCGAATTATTTTATCACATTTAGGTTTTCCTGCTCAACATGATTACATTACTTCACCCAATATTTTAATTATACCCAGGTGTTACATATCATTAATTGTTACTTAGAAAATTGCGTATTTCAATGCGAAATGATTCGCATGCGAATAAATTCGAGTGAGTTCGAGAATAGGGCCCCAGGAGATCCTTATTACTTCTCATAACAAAAGTAACGCCTTCTTTCCGTGAGATTATCGGTCTGTCCCGTTTTTTTTGAGGTGGCATCTAATCTAATTTTTTTCGCCATTGTTCTACTCATATTATATTTACATAACCGTGACACATTAACCATGTTATCGGTATGCTATTCGTGATGTTTATATCCACTCGGATTGTCTTCTGATTTAATCGTTTCTTACCCTATCTAAATTCGTCAGTGCACAACTTCGTCTCCAGCACTCCAACTTTTCTGTTTTTTGCTTTTCCCTATTCTTTTGTGATACCTATAGCCAATTTTGGAGTCTCTGCGGGATTTCTTAGCATATATTAAGCGCATATTGGCCTGTTTGGTAGAAAAATGGAGTATATAGAAAAGGCAGCATTCTCCTATCTGTACTTCACAGCAACCCTGTCGCAATCTCTTTGTGACTTTGAATGTTTTTGGGTGGCCGTCCTTTATAGACAACCTCTTAAATTGCTCGTAAAACTATAAAGTTTACAAAGGAGAACCTAAAAATTAATAATTAATTTTTAAAAACGTCCAGTATGGTCAGACCAGTGGCGGCTGGTACAGGAAGGGCGACGAGGTGTCGTCCTTCCTCAACAGAATAGCATCTAGGGCTAGTATTATTTAATTATAATACATCGTTCGAAAAATTTTATTTATATACATTACAACAAACTACGAGCATCTATTGAGTAGGTTAGTTAATTTATATTTATTATAAATATTTATTTTATGTAATACCCACATTGAAAAAACAATAATTTTTGCATTGAGAATTCACTTCAGAAGAAAATAATATTCCTATCGGAAGTTGACCACTGCAGGAATATTTCTACACCAAAATTGGAAAATTTGTACGTTATTTGCAAAATAATTACAAATCACTCGAAAATGTGTAAGAATTCCAAAACAATTCCAGACATTTAGAACATCTTGTACACCAAAATTGCAGAATGGTCAACCACCCCGATTCATATTATTATCTTTACTATTACTATCATTTTAATTATTTTTATATAAATTATTTTCTCATTTATGTATTCATTACTTTTCTACCAGTGCATGATTGTCATGAAAACTCTTTTAGGTTGATAACCAAAAACACAAACCAATAAAAGATGCGTTATGAAAATATTGATAGGCAGATATAATGTTTTAAGGCTGCATTGATTCGTGATTGCCTAGTTTGTGCGGCCGAAAGGCCGCACTGAGGGACCAGATCATAGACTCAATTCAGAATTACAGATACACTGATTAATTAATTTAGACTATTACATATATGATAATTCAGGTTTTTGTCTCCCTTGGGTTCTAAATTTTTAAAAATGGTGCAACAATGAGTAAATATGAAAATTGGTATGATAGACCAACATTTGTATCTTATTTTAATATTAGTACTAACTACGTACGAGATTTTTCTTAAATGTCTATAATAACGGCACGGTTACCACATTACAATTTTACGATCAAATTTGCTTTAGATCATTATTGAAACTAAGAAATATTATATATTTTTTATTACATTCTAAAAAGTTAATACGGATAACTAATTTTAGCCTGATGATTTATGTGTTTTTAAAATGTTTTCAGTTTTTCCACACAAAACCGAATTTTGGATTCAAATCGCAACTATAATCGTAAAACTTCTGAATTAATTTTCTGAATTTTTCATATGAAAAATATTATCTGTCAAAATTATTTGAAAGCTGTAAATGTTACGAAAAACTCAAGATATCTTTTCTGTTCACGTCATCGTCCACAAGCACAAAATAACTTTGAAAAATCTGCGAATCATAAATACAGTTAAATCGTCTAGGACCTATGCTTGTTATAAGAAAAGAGTTCAAATCGAAAAAGGGTTAAAACAACTTCAATATATCTAAATTTTAAAAAAACACCATCGCCGAAGCTACTTTCGTTCAAAATTTATACTCCGCTGTACCACGTTGGAAATTAAATACTCAAAATTAATTAATATTTGATAAGAGATCACTGTTTGTAAGCCATGGAAGTTCGACTTAATTTTTGACCTTTTTGTCTATAAAAGTCCATCAAGGACTTCAAAAAACTGAAACCTTCCCATTAAACACAGTTGATCGAATGTGAATATGAATGTTTTCACTGTTAAACCAGTAACGACATTTGGGTATGTGAAACTTCTTCTTTCCTTTTTGAACTGGAATAATTAGTTCCCAAAATAAGAAATTCCCTAAAATCTTATTTTAAATAAATACCGATGATTCACAAAATTGTTAAAAGTTTATAAACGATGTCATTCATAAGTTTAACAAAAGAGATTTAAATTTAAATTATGACGTGTAAAATTTCCACAGACGCCAATTTTTTACACCAAAACTTCCCGAAACATGCCCAAGTAACTTATAAACACTTAAGAATCTTATATTAAGCTCATCAACATTTAACACTTAACAGGTCGGTAAAATGTTTTAAATATTAAATTTTAGTAATGACTTTGACATTTTTAAGTGAAAATAGTTAAAGCTTTAACTTTTTTTTCCGGCTTCGAAATTGATGTTTTATTATTTATCTAATGGAAAACTTTAATGCATTGAAAAGTTCATTTACAGTGTAGCCAACATAGATTGATTTGAGTTTTACTAAAGTTGTCTCGAATAATTCGTTTGCTTTGACTTTGATCAACCTTCGTCCATTGATCTCTTTGGTGACTTAAAATGATCGTGTATTGTAATTTTTTAAGCTTTCTTCTAACAAAACAACCCCTTCGGAGAGGCTTTTTACGATGGGTTTAAAAATCGATGGGAACTAATAAAATATTTACACGAAAAATGAAAATTAGGAAAACAACTTTATTATCTTACCGACTGCGCCAATTACTTAATTAAGACAGCTCGTATGTAAAAATAATGCAACAAGGTGGTTTGCTTTCATTAGGGTAACCGACCTGGGGTGTATAAAGTTTGCCAAGAAGTTTAGCATATTGCAGTGAATGGTTGCAAAATATTTGGAAATCACCCCTAGGTAGAAAATAACCAAAGTTAGAGTGCATTGCAGATAGTTAAGTTTTGAAGTATGGGTTTAAAGATCCTGGAACCTCATTGGAAGCTGAAATAATTTTTTGTAAAATATCCAATTAGTTTATTTAAGCAAGTGACGACGAGCCATTGTACAGCAACGATGTAAATTGAATGTATTTAGTAATAAATATGTTAACCCTGTTTTCTCGGGAAATTGATTTTACAAAACCTCAACACTATATATCCGCGTCAAAAGCCACTCAATTCAATTTTCTTGAAGTGTCGGCACCAGCTAAGCTATGACAGCAACTAAACCTGTCACTCACAATAACATTAACTAACTCCTATAGAATTTCGTATAATCTGTTAATATTTCTCAAAATACAGTACATGTAGGTTAAATGGATAACGTAATTAGAATTAAATAACTAAAACTAATTTTGATATTCAGCATTTATACAAATAATTTTGAATTTCAGTTGTTAAAACGTTTGCGGATATATAACCATGTCAAATAACAAAATGCCTTGCTAATTAAATTTGCGATGATGGAATTTATTAGAGTACTTTAGAATTAGTTTTGCAACAAAAACAGAAATAAAGTCTAAAACAGAGAACTAAAAAATGAGAATGTGCATAAATTAATTTGCAAATGCCATTCATCTTATATAGGTCAAACAAACAAGTTTTTTTGACAGGCAACCTTCAATTAGATCTTGCTCTAGTTGCTCGAAGAATTTACTCTCTTTTAGTTACTACCTTTTTTTTACGATCGACGCCGTTCTGAAACTTTTTCTCGAAAAGTTATAATTTCGTGTTTTGCTCATAATTCATCCAGACATCAGCTATGGGCTGAAAAATTAAGAACATTCTAAGCTTTGCGGAATATTTGCCGATCTGGAAGACAGAGTATAATGGGTACTGACCTCTAGATGAGGAGCTAAACGGCGATTAGTTGTAAGTTTATAGCAGTTACAAATGAGTCTTAACAGAGTATAATATACTGAAATTTAAATTCACAGAATCTTTCAGTTTCAAATGTCACCACCAGGTCAAATTATTTTAGTCGCAACGATAACGCAGTGACCAAACTCGATGATAAATTGATGTACTCCGAACAACTCGAAAAATGTCACAAAAGTGCATTTAGCTCCGTCTGGTTGATATCGCTTTATGACATTTCGTGATGCAAATGTGACGCTCTGGTGATGCGAATGCCACTTACTTGTAATAGAAAACTGATTTTCATATGATAGAAATTTGACTTTCTTGTGATACTACTCGTATAACATTTATCAACGAAATATTTTTTTTTCTCCAGGATAGCGCGAAATCATTACTTTCGAAAGGATTTATTTCTTCGAAAATAAGCAATTCTGGTACAATCTAATGTAACTTGATATACATGAACCGAAAACATCGTTTTCGATTCATGTATATCACGTTTCATATTTTCGGTCCATGTTATGTTAGGTTAATAGTTGCTTTGATGCGCTCTTTGTAATTAAATATATTATAGTTTGTATTATAATCTTCCTGTGGTTGTAAACCACAGGAAGATTATAATACATTAAAATATAATGCTTACGTACATCGACTGCCGTGCATTTCTTTGTGGCCGTTAACTTGGCGGGGAATCCCCGCTACTTGTCTGCATTAACTTCTACTTGTTATCTTTGGCTAGCAATGCATTTCTATCGCGCCTACACGACACGTGTGGGTTATTTATTTATTCATTCATGTGAATAATCATTTTGTTTTGGATTTTTAATTTGTAATAATAAATATTTTAATTTTTACATTTAACTTAATATAATGTTTTTATTTGTATCTTGGCATTTCATTTCATTACATATTTATTTTGTGATATTCCTTTGATTTTTTTGGTACATTTTCTTTTTTTTATTCCTGTAGGGCCTTATCCTGGAAAAAAAATAGCTTACGTGATACGTACAGAAACGATCCATTACAAATTCGCATGCTTTTCAAAACTCGGCTAACGTCTCGTTCTGATAAGCAATCTCATTTGTAATGGATCATTTTCTATTACTTATACTGTAACGAATTTTTACACTCGTTACGAATTATAACATCATTATTTCCAACACCGTGTATATAAGATTCTGAAATCGACCGGTTTCGTTCAATATCTCCGTGACCGCTCGTTGAAACGGCCATCTTTGCCAATTTTGCAATTTGATCAAGTCGAGTTAAATTTTGTTCCGACTAATTTTTGCTAATTAGACGAGTAATTAATTTATTTGATCGTTTAACTTGGTGGATGGATGTTTTGCGCTACTGCGGATTATTATAAAACATCATTTTTACTTCCGTAAGTAACTTGTTGAATGATAATTTCCTTGAAGTAAATTCATTTCATTATTTTAGAACACATGTGTCAATAATCAAGGACACATTTTTCGCAAGGGCTGTTTTAAAAACTGTAGTTTTAACCAACGATTTATTCTTGTTGATGTCAACACAAGTCAAGTCATTTTATGAAATTTCGATAATAAATTACACACTGGAAAACGACAACTTCAGGAGTAACATTAAATTTTTGAGGTTCTCTTTAATCAACGAATTTTATGGTGTTCCCGACCTAATCAATTGCAGCTGCTTCCGTATTATCAGTGCAGCCGAGTACAAGACGTATTTCAATTCATCTCTGGTGCTACAGAAGTCAAATTTGGAGTCCGCTTCATTGTCACAAGCGAGTAGTTTGTATTTGTTTAATTCTACCAGGGTACCTTTGGGTGAGTTACAATTTTTGTAAGACTTATAAATTTGATCTGTACATTTAACTACACCATTTTATTATTATTATTACGATTATCAGCTCGCTGATTTTATATGAATTGTAGTTGCATGATACTGCCACATCTGTTGTACAGTAATTTCAACGAATATAGTTTGTTTATCATTAATTTTTGCGTTCTTTATTTTTTAATTGCATCATTTGAATTTACAACCCATGACTCTAGCTCCCGCTAAATACGAGTTGGTTTAAACGTACATCAGGGTTACTGCCGACAGCAAATTTTACTGTCATTTTTTTTTTTTTTGCATTTTTTTGGCAGATGTTATTTTGACACCTTGTAATACCAAAGACCTCATTAGTCTTCGGAACTTGCAAGGGTGGAAAAAGTTACAATACGTAAATAACTATTTGCATGCGGTGGGAGTGGGCAAATCTTCAAAAGACACCACCTCGATGTTATGGGGTGGTAGTGACGGATTTCTATCGACTAAAACCCCACTCCTTGGTGACAGAGGGTTTCGACAGTTGTCATTTCTTCCGCTGCTCAACGAAATATTTAAAAATCTTGAACCAAACTTCTTAAATTAAACCGAATTTAACACATCAAAATACTGCAAGAAATATGTAGTTTAACTCAAATTAAGCTACATTTGGAAAGAAGCAGCAGTAGAGCTTCTGCAAAAAAAAATCACCCGGATCAGCATTATTAATTCCTGCAGAATAAGGCAAGAAGTACCCACCAATAGATATTTAAAATGCTGGATCCCTGAACATGTAAAGCTGAGGATAAATCTAAAAAAAGTCTGAAGTGTGGAGAATAAAGCCATTTCGCCAAGAAGTGTAACAAGGAGCGGCCCTTTTACATATGTTTTGGAAATAGGAAGGTCACAGAACAGCACCCATTATACAGGACAAGAGGTGCTGGACCTGCGAAGAATTTGGCAACTTTGCAAGAGCGTGTTAAAGTGGAAGAAGCTTTGGCTTGACTTGGCGGACACAAACACCGAAGAGCCGTCTTCATGTGGGTTGATAGTGACGGTGCTAATTTTGACGGCTGCTATATCTCCCCAAACATCACCTTACAGAATTTTGAGACGGTTGTTAACGAACAAATGCAGGATCTGAGAGGCAACCCTCTTCCAGTTTCTCTCTAATCTTCAGAAAGATCAACTTCAATAGGACCAAAATGGCCTTGCAACACGCTACCCAAATCAACCAAATGGAAGCGGTAGATGACATCGTAGAAGCTCTTATGGATATCTGTGGAGTTTCCATGCCGCGAAAAACTGCCGTAAATAATGGAATAAAGCAATGAAGAACTGCGAGAAGAAATTCTGGCAAGAAATTCAAGAAAGCAAAAAAACCGAGGAGACAAAAAAAATAGTTGAAACGCTTTTCCTTGCGCATCAACCAGTTATGTGGTAAAAAGAAGAAGCACAGTTTGACTTCTTTACGGATATGGCAATCAAGGAAGCCACATGAGAAAGGTCAACAGGAACTATTTGGTATAAAAATTGCGTTCAACTTTCATTGTGGGAGAGCTGAACTGAGGAAAGGTAGCCCCATGCATAAAGAACCTTATTAGAGGTTCTCAGGCGAGTCGTTGTAATAAACGAGGAGACCCATCAGTACATGATTAAGGTAACCAGGGAATTCTCCCAAAGATCGGTGTTGGACCCACCGCTGTGGAACTCCATGTTTTGGAAATACCGCTACCTGAAAGCACAAAGTTAATTGACTACGCAAAAGAGTTGTCTACGCTGGAGGCTGCAAAGTTGGAAGAAATGCTGGTAGCAAACATAACTAACCACCCAAATGGGCAACCATCAAATAGAACCTCGAAACCATGGCGGCAAATAAGTTTTGCACCCCACATAAACAGAGTAGGGGAAAAATCCCACAGAGGCTGCAATGTAATGACAAAGCTTATGCCAAACATGAAGCGTTATCAACAAGAAAAGGGTTTTGGCGGTGGTGGTGTATTCCGTTCTGTTATACAAAGCATCCATATGACTAAAACCATAACGAAACATTCCCTTTTCTCTGAGAAAAGGGAACAAGTCCCCGGAAAAACCGGGGGAAAAAAATAGAAAACAGAAATCATTAAATATTTATTTGAGTGGCAATAAATGTGACTACATCTTCTAATGTTTCCAAAGTTGGATTTTTGTTAAGAAAAACGGTACGGCCTTTAAGCCGCATAACTTAAGCAATCTCTTTCTAGCAATAATTCAAATTAGCATAATTATAACTGGAAACAAGCATTCCAACGGTAGATAAATTAATATTGTCATAATATTATTATAAAATAATATATTAATTTATATTTTTTTAACACCGAAGCTCTTGCTGCTACGCCTTTAAAGATATGGAATTGATGATGATTTGATTGTTTCAAAGGTTTTCTTAGATTGAACGACTGAACTAAAAGTATGAAACAGACAGAACTGCGCCTGCAGGGGTGGTTGGACGGTCTCGAATGAAACATTATATATTGGCCGGTCGGACCGGTTCAAAATTAAAAATTATTGCGCGGTTGGACCGTGCAGTCACTCCCATAATTATAACGAAATAATAAACTTTTACAACAGTAAGGTTAGGATCAGTTGGTACATTTATTTAATTTTCATTGCAAAGTTACCCGAAGTATTTTGTATTTTATGTCTCTTTCCTAATAGTTATTTTTTGTAAGTGTGATAAAGATAACCCAATGTTATGCATTAATTTTCGTTGCATCCAAAGATTAGTCATACGCGACTTAAAGTGGTTTTGACTTATGGACCATTTTGTAAAGAAATAAATTTCCTATAAAAAAGTGCATGATGGTATATTTGTTTATGTAATAGTGTGGACATGAAATACATTCAAACTTCGCAATTTAAAAATATTGCTTATTGTTTTTCCACACTAAATTACAAAAATTTGGTACTACAAAAATTCATCATTTTATTTTCCCAATATTTTGGAGTTATGTAATAAAATAAAAATTCATCTTTTTCTCCAAAGTGCTTTTTTAATTAAATTTCGAGACGCGTTTCGAGAATCTATAGCAACTCTTCGTTTATCCTCTATTATCGACCGATGATGAGAATGTTATAGATTCTCGAAACGCGTCTTGAAATTTAATTAAAAAAGAACTTTGATAAAAAAAGATGAATTTTTATTTATAATTTTTCAAATCCTAACAAATTTCACACATTTCAACTAACTTTTTAGAATTTTTAAAATTATTAATAAATTCCTTGAATTTCGAGAAATTTTATATGAAAATATTTTCCTTCTGATGAACGGATCGCTGTGGTACTCCACTTGTGACTTCTATTGTGGTGTTCCAAAGCTTTTCTTGGACCTGTAGCTTCAGTCCTTGAAATAGGTCCCCATAATTTTAATGAGATAGCGGGATACTCCTTTACTCTCCAACTCTTCCATGATGTAGGCCTATCTGGCGGAGTTGAGGGAATTCTTCACGTCCAAGGTCAGCAACACCGGCAAACTTCGAGTCCGTCAGGTGCGCTCTCTAGCCTTCTGCATTCCCTGCACCATGCTCTCTATCGCCTTGATGGTAGATTTTCCCTTGCGGAAGCCGAACTTGTTACTCGCAAGGCCACCAGAGGCGCCGATGTCGTGCTGGATTCTGGAAGATAACAGTCGTTCAAAAACTATCCGAGCTCGGGACCTCCAGGGGCTTGTTCCCTTTTCTGATTAAAACCAAAATACTCTCCTTTCTCCAAGAACTTGTGAAATTCGTCCAGGAGAAAACTCTGTCGCACTCGAATGATTTCCTTTAATAACCCGGCCGGCACTTCGTTAGGACCTTTGTCGGTCGCCATCTTCCTTGCGGCCTCCTGAAGTTCTTCCAGTTGTAGTAATGAGATTTGGTCGATTCCTTCCTTCCGATTCATCTTCAGTACCAGTCAACGTTTCGGCATCAACTCTGGTATGTGTCCTGAGCCTTGTGTGCCGCCTCTTGGCAGCCTCTTGACTTCGTCGCACAATCAGTAAACAGACCTTTTGCGAAATGATCTCCTTCTCGGCAGGCTATTAACGCATGCTTTGGCAAGTCGTCCCTCCAGTCCCAGTGTCAGCAGACCTACGTTTACTTCTTCGGTGCTTGATAAGTACTCCTCCAACTTGGACCGGTCATATTTTTTCCACTGCCATCCCATAACAATGGGTCACGTTACTCTTGAGGATTTGGCGGTGTCAAATGAGATGTACTTATGATCACTAGCCATCTTCTGTTCTAAAACTCTCCAAAGTCGGACTTCCCCCGCCTGCGACGGGGTAGCGAGAGTTATATCGAGTATGGAGCTGGATTCCTTTCTGTCAAACGTCGCGTCGGAGCGCTTCCCTCGTTGCAAACCACCAAGTCCATCTCCACAAGGAACTCCGTGTCTAGGCGCCCCCTGCTCCTGTTCACCAAGGCGGAGCCCCATTCGGCGGCCTTTGCGTTAAAGTTCCCGTAGATTAAGACCGGTTTTGTTCTTCCTCTCATGCTGTCTTCGAGCGTCCAAAGTTCCGATTCGAATACATCCAGGTAGTTGTTCGGCGATTAATAACAAGAATATGCCACGAACTTTGGTGTTTCTATCCACTCGAAACCTTGCTTTTTGTCCTCTCTCAGGATTGCGACGTCCGGGTTAGAATAGATCCTCCATTTGCCATCTTCAGAATTAATTCAGTTGTTGTTTCGGCTAGCATAGGGCTCACTGAGGAAGGCAAGATCGACCTTTCCGCTCAGGAATGTGTATAGCAGCGGATCTTGGGCGGCCTTCGCATGGTTTAGATTAACTTGGATAATCCTAGTCGGCGACTTCTCTTGGATGGGTGCATACCCGGCTATTTGTCCTTTGACCCTCCTCCCCTGCAGTCGTAACATTTCTTCTTTGCAGTCTGCGATCTTGTGCCCTGTCGCGGCAGCTCTGTGCAGGGTGGCCGTTTCCCAAACATCTGGGCAGAATCCGAGAAAAAAACTCCCGGGCCCTGCAATCGCTGATCATACCAACAGTAATTTTTCCAGCAAAATCTGCGCTTTTGTCTCGTCGAAGGGTTCAGAGGGTTATATGTTCCCCAACCCCGATGTATGTTCTGAGGCACCTTTCGATTTCCTCGCCGTTTACTATTTCGTCCAGGTCGAGTATTTGGACGTCTGTTCTTCATTCTGGAGAATACTAATATTTTCTTCGCTTCCTCTTTCTGGTTTGATCAGAATGTTCTCGTTTTTGATTTTTGTGACCTTGCTTACTTTTTGATTATCTTCTCTATAAGGTAGACTTTTATTTGTGTAAGGATGTCCATATAAGAGAAAGTCTCGGTGGTATTAATTCCCAATTCATGTTACTAGTTGCCCCTTCAACCCCGTCACCATTTTTCTTCACAATTTGTCTTCCAACTTGCAATTTTTTTCACCAAAACAACGATTTTCCTCACTCTAGCAGCAACCATGGGAGCAATAATAACCAAATACCATTTTCCCAATCGAAGCAATTAAGACTTACAAGTTTTTCTCTCGTGTTCAAAATATGTTAGATCCATTATTATATCCATTAGCAATGAATTATACTTACCCACTTGGGCGCTTAACCCAATGGGTCAATGGAAAAAAAATGTTATCTTTAAGAGTTCACCCCCATGTTTGTCATGTGTAATTCATTTAATTATCAAACACTTAGCAAATTGTAGGTACGATTTGTTTGAAGAGTTATGTTGTATTTATTTTGTTTAACAATAAACAAATTTTAGGTAGTCATAACTTTGTTTTCTCCGTTCCAAGATGGTTCATGGCTTATTATAAAGAGGATTTTAAATATCATCGCAGTATCTTTATTTTTTATACGGGAAAATCGCGAGATATTTGATATTACAGTATAATCGGGAATAGAATATCAATAACTGGGTAATTATTTACGCACCTAAATACGCAATTTATCCACACGCCCCATACTTCTACCCTCCGTCAAACCCTATTATATAATTTTTGTTCAAAACTTTGTTCCCATTATTTCATAATATCAATCTTTCAACATAGAATTAAATTACGAATATTTTTATTCCTATTATTTTTCTAATGGTATCGAAGAAAACTGAAAACTGAAATTCTCGCGAAAAAAAAAGAGCTATTTTTGGGATCTTTTCAGATTCTTTTCGTATTCCTGGCCCCATGTCATCATATTTTCATCTAATTCACGTGGACAATAACAAAGTTTAGTTACCGGGCCAATTACAGCCATTTAAATACTCGAAATATAATTTTCACGAAACTCATATAAGTTCAATTAGAAAAGAAAAGTCTGTAACTCGATAGTATCCATACTCCGGGAAATAAATAATATTACCCCTATACTTGCAGACTTCCAATATTTGTTTACAGTAAAATTTCCTTTTATTAACACCAAATAAGTAAACATTATGTAAAATGTGTATTTGGAAATCCCTTCGAATGGATAATAACCGTTGAAATGATTAATTATTATTTTAATTTGTGCGGTACTTGTTTACCTACTGAAATTTAAAATTTAAATAATTTCCTCCAGCAAGCAAAGAGGATTTAGAGCCATTTAAGGCTCAAAGTTTTATTACTTTAAAGTACAATTTGTCTAACTTTTTCTTTTAGCCCTATATTGCGATGCAAAAAATTATTTGCACTTGGGTTGTTGAAAGTTTGCCAAATCAATACTTTAAACTTTCATTAATGTATCTTCCAGATGGCATCATCACCACTGACTGCCGTAAACTTGTTTTAAAACTTCGGGTAGATCGTTGCTTGGTCTTCCAAACAAATTGACATTCATTTGATTGCCGTTGATGCTTTAACAGCTGGTCAAGTAATTTACACTAAAGTAGCCCTTCCGTTTTTCTTTACGACCAAACTTTTAAGTTGTTTTATATTATTTATTTCTCTTAAACTACTTTTTCACTACAAAAAACTTGAATGTTTAAATTGTTTCGATTGGAGAATTTAAAAGTTACTACTGCAAATAAACTGATGATGTCCTTTGGTCTTTGTTTAGCTTTTAGATGCGGGTTTGCTTAAAAGAAAAAATTGTTGCTACTAATTAAGTTTCACCCTTCCCGAATTTTTTCCGCTATGTGGATTGTCAGTTTTCCCGATGCTATTAGGTACTGTTAGGTATATCAGAAGAAATTATTGGATGAAGGTTATTGATTGAGCGAGTTTAATTAAATTAGATCTGTGAGCTTAAAATGATTTATTTTATAATGTGCAACAAAATTAAACAGTTAGGAATCCCCATGTTAGTTCGATAAAATCAATTTAGGTCAGCGTTCCACCCGGTGGGTCAGCAGGACCGTACTCAACAAATTTATTAGATTTACGCCGCTTTTGTGCCAAAACAGGTGGGGTTTTTACTCGTCGTCGCAGTCGGTAGGAGCTCGAGAGAAGTTAAGTTGCTCAGTGATTTTGCAGTTTAAAAAAAAATAAAAATGCGATTTGTAAAAGTTGTAAATGCGCGCAATGTAGGATATCACACCGATTACAAGTTTAACATAGTTTAGCAAGATTAATGAGCAATGTCTGTCAGAATGGTGGCGATAACGGTTCACAAGAGGAAAATGTCTTTTTGAGGTCAGATACAAGAGTCAGTAGGATACCCGCACCGCACACAACTCCTTTGGCTTAGTAACGTACGCAATATGGAAAGAGGGAGATGTAAACCGGGCCCAGATGATTAATGCGATGTTTTGCTCATTAATTTACCTCAGATAATAAAATATACACCCCTGGCAAGTAACCCTAAAACCCAAAGGGACACCATCTTCTTCATTATTAAACAATATCGTAGCGGTTGTCCTAATAAGCAAGCTAAATTATTTAAACTTAAGCGCCATTTTATTTTGATTAACGTTCCTATAATCTTTAACTGTCGCATTTAAAGTAAATAAGTAAAAATAAGGGAGGAAAAGTTTTAACAAGGAACATTAAACGTTTATAACTGACGTTTTGAAAGAGTTTGTTGAAGTTGAAGATTTTAAAACTCGCTTAACTGACTCTATTGAAAAGAATAAGGCTCTTGAAGCTCGATCCATTTCCTCAAATGATTGGTATTGGACCACTCACGTTTACAATCTAAAAACCCTCCGCTATTATACCCCAATGTGAAATACGGCAGTTTTCCCGTTTACAACATATGGCTCACTGTGTTATTGGCCTACAATGAGATTTTCAATAGGATTTTTAGTGCACTAAGAATTACGACGATTTTCAAGAGTGTTGTTAGTACACAACTTTATTTTCCTTATAATTTTCCTTTAGAAAATATTTTAAATTTTGCCGTTAACGTCGTTTGCATTGACGGATAAACTTCTTCTTTGATCGATTGCCCATTTTATGTCATTAAATCATAAACTGGTTTAATTTCTTATCTTTACATTTTTACACAGCTAATATTTTGTAATGCGTAATTATTAAAACTTTGTTAAAATTTTAAAATATTTTTGCTTACACGGAGTATTTTGTAAAACCGACATAATATAAAAAATTACAAATATATGTATTTGAATTTATTGACTAAACATAAATAAAGAGTTACATTCTAATGTGGAATCCAAACCACGACACAAATAACATGGTACATTGATAAATATTGGATTTTTGAATTTCTCAGTGTATTTAAGAGTTTGTTCTTTGAATTTAGAAAAGCTGATTTTCAATTTTTTTTTGTTCAGGGTAATAACAACTGGGAATCGAACCTACGACGTTACGGTCTGAAGTCCAACTTCAAATATGGAAATGTAAGTAACTGGCACATTGTGCCCTCCCATCCAAAACCGAAAATAACAACTACATAATAATATCAATATTAATTATGAAAATAATAATTTTTAATTGCTTTTTCTAAAAGCACGAAACCGGTCAGTAATAAAGTAATTTTTAAACTTGTGATTAGTATTTGATTGATCCAATACCCTATTGAAAAGCTCAGAAAGTGTCACTGCAATTGAAGCTCAAAAAAATTGCGGGGGGTCTGGAATACCTCCCAGCATTTGGTAATTAGACGGTAAAACATTACTGGGTCTTGATTTCTGGCGGTCTTGGACGGACCCCTTCCATGTGTTCATATGGACTTCCAGTATTCTAAGATCTGGATTTATGCCATCTCGCTATCTCAGTTGCGGTATTCCAAGCGGTCTCTTCCCTTATGGTACTTCATCCCAGACTGACTAATTAAGTGTCCTGCTCTTCGTAATCTATATGACTTTATTTCTTGTGCTGCTATGTGGAGGTAATTATGCAGCTGTTTTAGTTCGGCGTTCGTTCTTATTCTCCATTGGTTTGTTTTCAGATCTTTCAGTGGTCTGTAGATTTTTGATGGTCTTGTTTTTGTGTATATATTTTAATTTTTGATGGTTTAGTTGGCCTGAATATTATAGAGATCAAATTCTAATTTCCGTTTCGACTCCGAGTACAGTCTAAAATTTCTTGGCCGTCTCCGTGCTTCGGCGGGCACGTAAAACCATTGATCCCCCTAATGTTAATGATTTGCCATCATCACAATAAAAACAGGGTACACGCACATCGAAGGCCAGCCTAGCAAGCTGCCTAAGATTTAAAAACCAAATCCTCATAAAACTAATTGAATAAATTAGCTGAAGAACAGGTAATCGACCTACACTAAGAGGAAGAAAAAGAAGATGGTCTTGTTGCCAACCTTGACTTCAGTAGGTGTTGCAGTCCAAAACGGCACCTGTGATCTTGGCTAATTCTCGACTTGATTTCCTCGACTGTTATTAGATCTTATTACGGTCTTCCTTCTCAGTTCTTTGTGACCCATCTCATTATATCTCTTTCAAATTGTTTTCACATGCATAGAGAACCTACTTGTTTAACGTGGGCTCCGAACCACAGGAAGTGTACTACACTTAATTTCGAGATGGAAATGTGGGCATGGACTTTCCAAACCGTAGACATTAAAAAATGGCAGGATACAGTGACGAAAACCAGTCACAATAAAATCCAAAAATAAACCATCCAACATAAAAAAAAGCGAAATCCATGATCCACATCGCACAAAATCCTGAAAGCAGGTGTTACTCGAAATTGGAAAATGTCATGGCGTATTATTGATAAAATTTTCATAATGGAACATATTTGGACGATGATGTTCAACGAAATAACGGATTTATTAAATATAACCCCATAATAAGTGCTGAAATTAAGTTGTTAAGAACCACTAAAAAGATAAAACATTACTAACCTTGCTTGTGCCTCTCTGAACTCTCCGTCTAACATGGATCCACCTCCTAAAGCCCTTTCTTGTGAGCTAGTCGTAGCCGGGTTATCCGAGAGTACAACGACCATGTAACCGCTCTCTACGGCTTTAGCCGCGACCGTTTCCGCCTCATGAACCTATTCCGCCGTCCTCTCTACGCCTGGATCCCTAATGAGCGCCAGGCCCCTACCGACGCCCTCGTCGTGATGTACAGGTACCCCTGGGAACTCAAAGCCAAGGCTAATGAGGCCATCAGGGCGGTGTCGGAGTGAGTGAGGATCAGAGGGCTCACCTTGGTCCCGGTAAAATCAAGGGCGGTAGTGTTCAGTGGCAGAATGAAAATCCTACCCATCTCCTTTCATTTGAACCGGTCCCCGTTCGCCCAGGGTTACTCGGTGACCATTCTTGGCGTGGTGCTGGATAACACCTGGACTATGCTAAGCATATTAGGGAGGTATTCACCCGCACTCAGGCCGTCAACGGTACGCCTGATGTCTAAAGTCGGGGGGTCCTAAAACCACTAAGAGTATGGCGCTCGGCGTAGTTGCACAATCGATCCGATTGTATGCGTCCCCCGTGTGGCACGAATAGACGAACATCGACAGGAACAAAGCGAGTAGCGACCTAAAGAATCGATGTCACCGTCGACAATATGGACTCCATCATGCTTTACAACCAAGAGACTTGGAACCCCGTAGCAAGCTTCATGAAGGAGATCATAAAGGCGAAGGAAGCAACGGAGTGGGGCTAGCAAGCTCCCGCAAACAACATACATTAACCCAGAATGCACAGTGACCTCGCGCAAGAGCCACCTCCCGAGGACCAAGCCCTGAGTATGACGGAAGTAATTCTGTTAGACGAATTCCCGGTATTCAGTGTTAGGGGGGTGACTGTAGTGGTGAAGTCCCCACACTATCAGCCCAGATCGGGCTGGTGTTTCGGACGATATTCTCACCCCCTTGTGTAAGCTTAAAAAAGGACACTTCTGATGACGTTACAGTACGTCGGATTCGCGGTCAAACCCGATGACACCGCTGTAGTTTCCGTCGCCCTGAGGAGGCTCACCTATATTCTGCTTGTGGCTAGTTTGCCTACGAGTAGTGGGGCGTTTTCCATTCCATAAAATTTGCTCAGCAGAAACTCCTGCTCAACGTTAAACTTCTCCGATGCATCGACCATTATCGATAGAAGGGTTTCAACTAATGGATGGGCTAAAGAGTTGATTCAGCTAGTGAATCTTTTACCTTAATGATAGCAGCTTCAAAATCTTTCTTTCGATGCTGTAAGTGTATTTTTTTATAATCAATAATAAACCAAATTCTTTTTACATTTATGTACATTGAGTATTTGAAAACTTATTTGACATTTATTTACCTTATAGTGTCACGTTTCTACAAAGCCCAAAATTATGTGAAAAATAATACGTACGGTATTTCAAATGTGCCACTCCAATATGATCAAATTGAAATGTTTCAAAAGATAGCAGGAAGCTGCAATATGGCAAAAATGTATACAAGCATAGAGAGAGTTTGGATTTGAACTCAATTATGCATTATATTACGAAACAAAACCTTTATTATACAACGGTATTACGTATACACTCACTACTTTTATATTGGATTTTTAAAAAAAAAGTTCGATACATTGCTATTGCTTATTTTCTCTGTACCTACATATTTCTCTATTATGTATGTATGTGTTACTAAAATACAGATGAATGAAAACTATCCGCGTTTAATATTTTTAAACAAAACATAAATTTTCACTTAGTAAAATTAAAATCGTTCTTTTCCATACACAAAAATAAAAACCTTTCGAAACATTGGGACTCGATTATTTAAATGCATCTTTCACTAAAAACTTATCTCCGCGATTTGTCGACAGGACGTCCAATGAAAATTTAATATGTAGATGGTATTTAAAACGTTTATCTGAATATTACCTACAATTTGTAACAAAATCCAGACTCAAAGTTTTGGATAATTGGAAAATTTGAATATATAACAGTTTAATATTCGCCGACTTACTTAACAAAATTTACCTTGGGATTTGAATCGATTAATTCAACCAAATTATTTTCTATTTAAATTTTTATTAATCTTCCGGAGCATTTTCAAAACTATTTTTACCTTCCTGTTGAACTTCCATTTGTTCATTTAAGTGATTTAATAAAAATCAGTCTTTCAAAACTATCTAAACAGTAATCCCTTGTAGCGGTCCTAGAATTAGTTCACGATAAATATAAGTTCCGCGCTACTTAAACTAATCGCCTCGCCAGCGCAGTTGTTTAAGCACACGTATTCTCAGCTAATACGTCTGGGTTCGAATCCAAGTTGAGGAACATATTTTTCAGCATACGATCTTGCTAAACCCTTATAATGTGATACAAGAATTGCAGGGCATTAAGAATTATAATACTTTGGGCGTAAATATGTATAGAAAGATCGGCTTTGACTTGGATTAACAATTTTTTCCCTAGTTAATAACGTTGTGATTATTTCGTAATATTTTGTGTTAAAGTTTAATCAAAGCTTGAAATAAAATTCTAAAATTGCTTCCATCCTACTATTGTGAAACACATTTGGCAATTTAACATAAAAATTCCAAAATCTTTATCTATCTTGATTATCGGTTACTTAATATATTTATATCGTTCCGGCTCCGGTTGTTATCATCTATTTTTGTTACGGCGCGGCGTTGAGGACCCGAACTAGTTGTTGAAATTTGGATTGTATGTCGGTGGCCGTTTCTGGTACTTGGCCGTAGGCTTCGGAAATTTGATGCACCCACGGAAACTTGCACCGACAGCTTATTCCGCAGGTTGAAGGCGTCTCTGGTGTCTTTGACGCACCTTAGAAAAATTGAAATTGTATTTGTTATCTTTGACCCTTTCTATGAAACTATGAGCAGCGGGAAAGCCCTCGGTGTTTCCTACTAATGGATTCAGCAGCAAACCCTTGGGGGATCAGAGGCATCCAAGTCTTGCTGGATGCCCCTAATGACGATGCGTAACGGTTTCTCATCGTGAAGTTATCGGTGGGAGAAGGAACCCCCTTCAGCTGCGGTGTCCAAGTTGGCCTCGAACAACTTCAACATCGCACGGTAGTAGATGGAGATGCTCTCCGCAACAATGGTGACCTTTGAATACTTAATTCCTTCGAATTTTAGTTGGTCCACGTGGTGGGGCCACTTGGCGACGACCTTAAAGACGAGCGGTGGAATCCTTACTCGTTTTCGTCTGTCACTTGTGGTAGTATTTAATGGAGTAATGGATTTAATGGGTTATGGAGATACAGTCATGGACTTCTTGTTGCATCCTGGCATTGGAATTTGTTCCATTTCATTCTTGGAATTTATTGGGGCCAAGTTTGCAAACTTGTTGGTTCAGGTTGAGTCATCTCTCTGTGATGGAGGGCGGCTGAAGTTGGAATTACAACGTCGCGTCCTGGTGACATGGTCGTTTCTCTTAACTGAAGGTGAAAACCATCTCGAGCGGATGATTTTTCGGATTGGACGACCGGTTTATCAGCTTTGGAAAGCGTAAGATTTTCGATGACATCGGCTCGTTCTTCGTCGAGTTCAGCATACATTGAAGGCATCTTAGAGTTGCAGTTGGTCATGCATTTTTTCCACTTCTTGTACATGTATGAGCAGATTGGCCTCCAACCTGTCTAGTAAAATGGTCCGTCGGCCTTTTCCGACTTCCGTCGCAACTTCCATCAAAATTAGCTCGTCGGTGGTTGTATTAGAATCTAGAATCTAGACCATGATCAATGGTGGTGGTTGCCAATATGTTTTTGTGTTGTTCTTTTTTGGCATTCTGAAAACCGAAAAACTAACTTTTTGGTTGGACCAAAAAAATCACGTCTAACTGCGGCGAATGTTCAACAGGAAAATTATAAATGTAAAATTCTGAGAGACACAGCATGGTACGATATTTCCGGAATAACTTTCACACGGAGAATATAAAGGGAGGGGGTAAAGAGATAATTCCTCCTTAATGAATTTTCAAGCATCAAAATATTAATCGATAAAACTCACTAAAATTGCTAAAATCAATTTAAATATTCATCATTTACCGGTTGTTATCCATTTAATTACCCCCCCCTATGGATTATACGAATGTTAATCAAAATAACGCGAAATGGTGTATTATTCGTGTTCAATTTAAATCATGTGCGAAGAAAAATGCAAGAAAAACATGTTTTCATATTTGGCGTTTTTGAGCAAATCTCGAGTTTGTCCAATTTAGGCAAATAATTTGTCTTTAAATGTTTAGCAAAAATCTCCTGTGCACTACCCCTGTCAAATATATTTAACAAACATCTATATTTGACAAAATTTCATTTGAAAAATATTTCACCATTGACAATATAAGAGGGACAGCTCTTATGGAATAGGCTACCGACAGAAAAAATTTAGTAGTGTTTTTCTACGTAAATACGATCCTTAGGATGTCCTTCTCCATGTAATGTGGTTAGATTTTTCTAAAAGCGGCTCATTTCAATGTAATTAAATAATGAAATTCAAATAAATTTTAATTATTTATTCAATCTGTAACGTCGTCACTAACATTAGTTAGCAGATCTTGCTAAGAGATGGCGTGCAAAGCTACATTGTTTGTATTATATTATGACTGCTGTAAATCATAATATTTTTCGGCATTCTGTTTTTGAAACATTAAGAAAACTTTTATATTACTCTTTGCATACGTATTAATACACACTGTCACTCTAAATAATTTGTTAATCTTAAATGTATTTGACAGTTGCACGCCATCTCCAAGCAAGATCTGCTAACTACTGTTAGTAACATGGTCACAGATTGAACAAATTTATTTGAATTTCATTATTAAATTACATCGAAATGAGCTGCTATTGGAGAAATCTAACCACACTACGTGGCAAAGGACATCCTAAGGATCATATTTACATAAAAAAACACTACTAATTTTTTTTGTCGGTACCCCATTATCTGACAGAAATATTTTGTATATTTTTAGTTCGGTAGAGGGCTTTTACATGCCACCTGGTGGACAGGGTTATCACTAAGTTATTTCACTATAATTTACAATAGCTGATAATGAAATAACAATAACACATAATAATAATAACACATAACAGGGTCGTACTTTCCGTAATTGTTTTCTTCACCTTCTTGTTTTGAACCAGAACGAAAACGAACAATATTAACCGATTTGGTATGTAGTAGTCGTTAGTTCCGGTTAAAGTGCATTCAATTGTTTCATAACTCTGGTTTGACGTTCTGGTTTGCATATAATCAATTTTTATACTTTATTATAATTTTTGATATATAATTATTTGATTAATTTATAATTATTAACTTTTTCCACATCGCAATGGTTTTAGAAATACCTTTGAAACTGGAAAATTGCGACTATTCAAACGTTAAATTCAATATTAACCCTATAAATCGGGTCGTTGTCGGTAAACTTATCAGTATTTTTCACATTTGAATGTTAATTTGAAAGCATTTCGGCTCTGTAAAACACTGTGAAAATATAATTAAAATATATTTTCATAAATACTTCCAAATTAGAATTAAAAAAAATTGATGCCGATACTTAATGATCTAAATTAAATTTTTAATGTTAAGGGTGCGACCGTAGCATTTAAACATAATGGGGTACCGACAAAACAAATTAAGAAGCAAAAAGCGCTACAATGTCGGTTTTCCATCAGACATAATTAGTTTTATTTTTACGTAACTCGTTTCTATATGTAATTAAATAATTAAATTCGAATTCAGCGACATTCAGGACTTGAATGTTATCGATATCAACTGCTAATGCAAGGCTCCCCGGTTCAACTCTGGGTACAGTCTAAATATTTCTTAACCGTCTTCTTAAAGTGCCATATCCGCTCAGCGAACGTTGGCTATCAACTTAAGCGAAGTCAAGATGGTTGACTATAGAAAGAAATTTAATTATGTGGTTTCCCGTTGCCTTCCCCTAGGCCACAGATTTCTATATTGGGCTTGAAGATCACAGCAGTAGAACCACGGTTTGCTGCTCGCTAGCCCGCCGGTGTGAGCTTAACGCCACACTGCTGGTCCTTCGGTGCTTCGGAGGGCACGTAAAGCCGTCAGTCCCCCCCCCCCGTGTTAATGTTTTGCTATAATAACAATAAAAACAGGATGCAGACACATCGACAGGCAAGTCTAACCAAGCTACCTGAGATATAAAAATTAAAAATGCTCATAGAATTAATTACAAAAATTAGTAAAGAACAGATCCGAGATCTACTATATTAAGAGGAAGAAAGAAAAAAAAATCAAATTTAATTTTGACGTTCGAATAGCACGTGATGTCATTGATGCTAAAATCGAATAGCGTGAATTATGTTTAAATGCCATGATCGTACCTTCAAGATTACAAATTTGCACAATTGTTCTACTCAACAACATAATTTTGTGACGAAAAAGTGATATAGAATGAATTTTGCAGGGAATTTAATTTCCTACAAGAAAAACTTCAATAGTTTAGGCCTTGACGATAATCACAGTCGCGGATAACAACTAAGAAGTCAAAATCTGCAACTTTGCATTGCTCAAGAGTAAAAATTAAATTACATGGAAATGAGTTGCGTTAAAAAAACTGTGATCAGGTCACATCGTAAAGGACATTATAAAGATCGAATTTTCGTAAAACAACACAACTAAATTTCTTGTTTCGGTACCCCATTACAGAATAATTTTATAAATATTTACAAACAGTCTTAGTAGTTATTAAGGCTTTTAAATATATTAAATCTTACTACAATAGTTGTGGTAATCCATTGCGGAAGGAAAATAGTAGAGGAAATATTTTGGGTTCTGGAACATAGTGACAAAGAGGGAAGTGAGAGATCAGACCCTGGCCAGGGTATGCTTTGAGTTACCTTGCATTTCTTAGACGAGCGAGAAGACTTAAGAAAAGCAAATAAGAAATTGTGTGGTCTTCCCCTAATTAGTATGAAGCCTCATGTTATGCGATCCACCCTTGTCTGAATACAAACAACACGACTTTAAAAATATTCAATCACATCATTGTTTTTATTGAGTTTATCCACTCAATTGGTACCTCTAAAGAAATCAATGAAACTTTTCGAACCCACAATTAACCAGAAAGTAATGAAAAAATTGCAGGGCCGAACTTTTTAAGTGAATTTTATTGCACCCCTTTCAGTGCACCGGAATGTAAAATCAGACCTGTTATACTAAGAATACCATTTCAATTTTTCCATTTACATCCTTTTAATTATCTCGAATTGTATTGAAATTACTTCCTCTCGTCATTGGTGTGCAGTAAAGCATGGTTTAAGTACTCGCCGAATAATTTAAAATAAAAACATTGCTTTAATTAAAACTTTTGCAAGCTATTTAAACAAAATTGAATGCAGGTTTTTGTTGATATATAACCACGTTCTCTCTGTATGTGTTATACTTGTTAATTAAATTTAAGCATTCTCGAGGGTCAAACAAGCAACACCAGCATGGTCAATGTTACCTTTTTGTAATTTAACAAACACGTTCACTAGCTTAATGAAATTCATCATACGCAGCTACATGAAATCGATACGCACCTGAAAATTACCAAATGGTGCATGCTTAACAGCTTTCAGCTCTTCACCCGTTTAATTAATCGCTTCAAATAAAAAATTTACAATAAGCTCGGTTTTTTTTAGTGTTATCCGCTTCAAAGATGATAGGATGTGGAATCACCCTGTATGTTATTTTGACTCGATAAAATGAAATATAATAAAAAAAACTAACTCGTTTTATTCAAATTACATTTTTTTTTGCTTTTTAAACTTTTTCTAAACAAAATTTGCAAGTTTGACATAACTTTTTTAACTTGCCGGAATGGAGGTAAAGTGAAAGTAAGTTATTTATTATTTTGAGTTTATTATATTTCGTATGAAAAAATTTTAAACAAAATAAAAATATGTATGTAAACAGAATGCATGATTTATAACATGGGAATTTTTGATAGTAAAAAAATAAAAAATAAAATAAAAAAAAATAAATGTAACTAGTTAAAATAATCACTACAAGGTACGTGCATACGTAGTAACAAAATTGCCCGCAAACAAATAAAGTTGCTAAGTACACAATAGATCCTGAATTATGAGGTAAAAAGCAATAATTATTATATCCATTATTATATCCACATAATAATTTTTCGTTTCGAGTCGAGGGTGAATATTATAAACGTGCAGGCAAAGATTAAGTCTCTTTAGAAACCATTTTTACCGCATACGAAGCCGAGTTGTAAAGTCTCGCGAGACGGAGGGAGGCACAGAGTGAGGTCGATATACCCGGTAATAAATTTACTTACATCAATTTAATTATCAACTTAAATAGACTTCTAATTCGAGTTTCAGGAATTTAAGAGGAAGCACGAACGGCAAAAAATGAAACAAACTCAATTTCAATTATGATCAAACAAGTAGTAAAAAAAATTAACCAAAACTACCATAAAATTATACGCCTGGATAAATTCATCTTAATGAATATTCATTAGGGTAGCTGATCAAATCTGAATCAAACAACTCAGCGCTTCCTTTTCAGTGCTTCTCGGTATTTTAACGATGCGGAATTAAGACTTGGATTTCTTTGCATCAATCGTCAAGTGCTCTAAGATTCACTAATTACTTAAAAAGATTTTAACGATTTCATTTTTTGCACACTTCAGTGCCTAGTTACGTGATGTAAATAAAATAAAATGCAAACGTGGACGATTTCTGCAGTGCAATTCAAAAATTTTATGTATTTGCAATTTTTTTTAATTAACATTATCAGTCTTGTCTGGTTTATCTGACGCTGGCAGCAACGGTAAACGCTTTTTTTAGTTATTAAGTTTGCTTGTCTAAGTTCTTCGTGGTGTAATGATATGTTTTAAATTTGAATTTTAAGTATTTCGCGCCAAGAATGTGACTTGAAGTGAGTACAGATGGAGACTCACAAAAAGAAGAAGAACGGAAAACGAGGCGATTAGACTAACACGAAACTGATCCAAACGAATTCTGATCCATCAGCTGAATCCGTATCATGTTATATGCATAGAAAATTTCCAACGATCTTGGAAAGTAGTATTGCAAATTTAGGCTTGTAAGTTACGTACAGAATGTTTGGAAGCCGTGAAAGAAACCTGAATTCTTTATAGTTTAGTTCTTCCGCTAAATGACAATATGTCGAATTTGTTTAACCTGATAATACACAACAGCTTAACGGTTTAACGCTTAGAATTTTTCACGCTCATCATTCCCGAATATGAGCTCAATCAATTGACAAGCTTCACCGGTTCTGCATACTAATATCTGTACAAAAGGTCGCGTACGGTAAACCACTTAAATCCTATCAAGCAGCGGTTCTTAACTTTCGGTTTTATTGCTCATGTGATTTATTCCAGAACAACACATTATCACGTCTTAAATAAACAAAATTGTTGTCAACTTAATATATAAAAAACACGTACTGCAATATAATCTGCTTTCGCATGGATCTTAATACTATGTTACAAGCCAAATATTTTAATTTATATGCTTCAAGTTATTTTCAAAAAAAACTTTTAATAGCAAATATGTCTCCAGCCTAGCTTCCGGTTTAAAGCAATGAGACTTTACTAATTTTTTATAGAATTTGGTGCAAATAAATTCTGTGATAATTGTGTGGCACATACTATTTTTGTCACATAAAAATCATCACTTCGTTCTTACAATAATGATACTGATTCTTGTAGACAAATTTATTTTTCCTGCAAATTAAAAATCCACACAACCCTCTGATCAGCTTTTTTCACGCCTCGCCCTCTCCCTGCACAAACATAGAGCCAACATAAGATTAAAATCAAAAATCGCCATTCCCATTGTTTTCAAACTTAAAACAAACAAAATTTTAATAACTTTTAATAATTTCACAATGTGTGACAAATTTTTGCATTGTCACAGAACTTTTAACGCACCCGGTATACCACTAAGTATTCGACGCAACCGCACCGCGAGTGGCGGGGCGAGAAAGCGCAAGCAATTTTAGTTAAATTATTGAATTGAAGCTAAAAGGTTCAGTTTTGTGACGACAATTTGTTTCGTCTAAAAATCTTAGTTTTCGCAGCCCTAATTATTCGTTACCAGTGAGGTTCGTAGATTTAGCTCATCCGAGAAGCTTCTGAACTCAAAACATCATCAATTCAGCTGCCGGAGAAGATCTTCAAAATTTATCAGTGCTAGTGCTTTTTTTCTTTCCATCCACTACCCTACGCCAGGTGACAAAATTTTCCTGTCACCAACAATATTGTAAGGCTTCTCCGATCTGATAAGTCCCAATAATTATTCTTTTCCATCTGGGCGTATTCTGGTCATTGGTAGTATTACTGATTACGCTTACTACTGTTTTGCAGTAGGCGCGCTGTACTGGACAGTTTTCAAAGGAGATTCCGTTAGCAGCTGATGTTCGTTGCATTCAAATTTGTTGATACCTGCTTGAAATTTTCGGACTGCTTGCTTGTAATAATAATTTTTTTTGGTGATGTAGCTACACTACATACTTTTTTTTATACCGTCACTACCATCAATCGAGAGCTAGCCTATACCGAACATCAAAGAGCAATAACAAAAAAAAAGTAAGTTCCTGTTTACAAAAGCTTGCGTGAGTCGGTTACGATAGGGGCCAACCGCCTCGATTAAAATTGTTTCAAATGATTAGGGGTTTTATCATAAAAATCATGGCAATAGAATATTATTCTATGTTGAGACTTTTATTATCACTATCAATATTATTATTAGCTTGTTTCTTTCCACTGCTGGATGAAAGCCTTCCAAATCATTCTCCATCTCTCTCTCATCTAATCCTTGCTGGTTTTTTAGTTCGTCTCTCCATTGTGTTTTTGGGGCGTCCGGTGCTCCTTCTTCGAGCGTTCGGTCTTCATTGTAGCATCCTCCTATTCTATTGACATTCATTGTAATATAATCTCTTAGAGTTATATTCAACGTTTACCTTTCCATTGCTCCTTGTGTAACTCTAAGTTTTTTTGCAGTGGACTTGGCTAAATTCCAAGTTTCTGAGTCGCAGATCAGGACAGAAAGGATACATTGATAGTAGTCTAAACGGCATTAGTACTTTAGGCTTTAAGATGATGCACTGTACTGGGGTCCATAACAGATAAAATCTTTGAACGACAGACCCTCCGTTTACTTAGTTCAGTTCGTAGCAGAACAATTCTATCTTTTTACCAATTTGTTGCTGCGAACCATTTTAAGGGCTTTATTTTGATTAACGGAACCCCATATTTATGTCATCTGAGAATTCAGCCTCATCGGCAATAGCATAGACCCAATATTGTTCAAAAGGGCTGGTTAACCTATAAAAACAAACTAGGTCAGATTTTGCATTAAATAACAATTTTTATATTATAGGAATTCATACTTACATTTCAAAATGTTATGAGCCTACTGTTTTGCATATTTGTAGTGAATTTGAATTGTTTGTAAAATTTTTTCCATAAGGTCGCTTTTCGCACATCGAGATAATTAAAGTAATGGGTTAATTGACTATTTATTTAAAATGTAAACTATTATTTAAAATTAAAAAGTGCTATAACAATTTAAAACTCCGCCTGCACCTGTGACTGGATGGATCGAGTAGTTCAGTTATAGTTGTTGCCGGTCCCAAGCCCGGATAAAGGAGGAGGGTTCACGGGCAAGGTTAGCAACCTGCCTGAGGTAAAAAATTATATGCTCACAGAACCAACAATAAGCCTCGGACAAGGATGGATAAAGTGATGACGGAAACGGCGAGACAAAGGAAATTGCGAAAATGGAAACGATCAAGCAGGATAAGAATAGGGACCTGGAATGTTAGATCATGGAATACAAGTGATCAGGAAATCACCATAGAACTGGAAAGACACAAAATTGACATGTGTGCGGTGTCCGAGACAAAAAAGAAGGGAAAAGGAATAATCCAATGCGAAAACTACATTCTCATTTATAGCGGAGTGGGAATAGAAAAGAAAGCAAAAGAGGGAGTTGGACTCCTGCTACACGATAAATATAAAAACAGCATAGAAGAATGTTGCTATATATCTCAACGAATTCTACTAGTCAAACTACAGGCCCAAAAGAAAATCAACATAATCTCAACATATGCACCGGAAGACTGTAAACCCTCACATGAAAAGGATGGATTCTACGAAGATCTACAAGAAACCATCGACAGTATAGATAAAGAAGAAATAATAATAATACTAGGGGACTTAAATGCACGAACAGGCCAAGATATAATTCCAGGAGTCAAACAACGATTCAACGAAGAAACCAAGAATGATAACGGGGAACGCTTGATCTCGTTCTGCGCACTTCCTGGTGCTTTGTGATTTTTAGAGTTTTTAGGACGTTTTCTATCTATTCCTTTGTGTACTTCCTCTGATCCCACACTTAACACCTTAAGTCTGCTGTACTGTTGTTCCTTATTTGAGCTCAAGAGTGCTTTGGTGCTATAATATAATATTAGATCAATTGCGATATTTTCATTACTGGTTTTTCTTCCTTATAGCTCCCCATCCCCTGCCACTGCTGGCTTATATTGCTGCCAAAAAGCCCAAAACAAGGAAACACCATGTTTCATATGGATGCAATGCTTATTTCCTTCTTCCCAGAAATTATCTACCCCCCACCCCACCCCGAAAGACTTGGCACGTCATTGATATCTGAAACTAATGAAAAACTTATCAACATAAATAATAATCAATTCTTCATTAAAAGTTTTAATAAAAATGTTAACATTAATGAGCGAAATAGTTATATTCATAACATCAAGAGATTTCCATCTGTTTTAACGCTCGCTTTAATTTTAAATCATTTTCCTGGATCTGTTAAACGTTTGTTACTCTCGACATAACATGAATCTCTTCTTCTTCTTACGTTATGTTTGGAACCTGTGTTTTACTAAATTCTTTTAAAAGTTTAGTTCTTTTGCTCTGAGAGCATAATTGGGCTAATAGCTTAATAATTATAAGCTAGTCCTGGATGTGCCTGTACTCTCTTTTTATTTATTGTTTAAAGCTTAAACAAACTATCAATAAATTTTCGTCCGTAAAAAAATACACTGTACGATGTAACTATCCAAAATAGAACCAGTTCGACGTATCTAAAACCAACTTTTCCACTAACCAACTAACCAGCGATGTGAAAAACGCCTTCAACTCTGCCAGCTGGAACGAAAGCATAAAGGAGATAAGAAGAGGAGAGATCGCTCCGTACCTTACGGAAATCATGTAGACCTACTTCGAAGGCAGGAGGCTCCAAGTGGAGGAGCAGCTAGTCCAAGAGAACATTCCCGTCACGAGTGGGCTGTCACAAGGCTCCGTACTCGGTTCGCTATTAAGGAACATACTCCACGATAGCGTTCTCAGGCTGCCCATGACACTTGGTGTGGAAATAGTGGACTGTGCGGACGATCTGTCACGGATAGTGACAGAAATTAGAATAGTGACAGAATAGACCTAAATTTCAAATTTCGGTCGATTGAAGATTTTTTCCATCAACATTAGGATGAATTAGGTGAGTTAATTTGTTATGTGCAAGTGAGTGTGTGTGTAGTGAAAAAGACAAAGCTTGAGCCCCAGCCCAAATTTTCCCCTCCTGACAGGCTGGCCAGGGGATTCAGGGCTCAGCGGGTTCTATTAAAAATTCTAAAACTATTTAAACTTTAAAAACTCTTAAAATATTTAAAACAACTAAATTTAAAATGAAATCATGTAAATCATTTAATAATAAATTCAAATATAAAAATTCAAAATTCAATAGTTAAGTGAAAGCAGGGGTATCTTAAGCAATCTCCCCCCCCCCCAATTAATAAACAAGCCTTACGACCCTCCGCATAACCTCTTCATAGTACTTTATGTAGATGCCACCTCTATCAAGATTCAAAATAAATTACAAATTTAAATTTTATTTTATCTCTTTTTCGGGAAGTCTGCCATAACAGCTTTAAGAATACAAATTATTCTTAAGCTCGTCTTACATCAGGACATTTCTGGCGTCATTTCTTGCGCCATTTCCTGAGACATTTCCGGCGAGATTTCTGGCGTCATTTCTGACGCCATTTCTTGCTCCAAAAATAAAGCCTGTATTATATCAGGCCATTTCTTGCGCGGATTTTGCGCAGTAGGTAATTTTAGCAAATTACGTGAAACATTTTGTAGGCCAAATATATAGAGCCTGTTCTATTTTGAGGCAATTTTCAACGCAATTTGCCTGCGAGCGTGCGCAGTAAGATTAAACGAAGGATAATTTAGTGTTGTAAATAATTGTGAAAACTGTGCTACACATAAATATTGAAATGGATAAAGAAAGCGATTTAATTGCAGAAAATGTGATTGCAGCAAACATAATAGCATTAAAAAAATTACTGAAAAGAAGAATTGGCAGGAAAAGTGGCTACATAGAATTTAAATTGAATAGAATTGTATTTAATAATTTAATAATTAACTGATTATATAAATTTGTTTGCTAGTTTATTTGACAATTCACGTTTGACAATTACTACCAGCGCATTCAATCTGTACTGCGCACGCTCACAGGCAAATTGTTCAAGAATAGAGCACGCGCTAAATATATTGCCTACAATCCGAGCCAGGACATTTTCCAAGACATTTGCTGTTTTAAACTAGGCAATTTATATTGCTCAAGAAATGACGTCAGAAATGTCCTGATGTAAAACGAGCTTTAAAGCGAGGTATACCAGACAAGATCCAACCCTTTTGACTTTTCGGTCTTTGGCGGTTTTTGATTACCCGGACTCGGGTGGAATGGGGGTTTTCCTAGCGAATGCACAGGGAGGATCTTTATTTTTTCTCCAACTTTAAATCTTTATAATTCTCTCCAGCCATTTTCAGTAATTCAAGCATGCAGGTTCTGGTTTTGCCTAAGGGCGGGCTTCTGACTATGAGCACTTATGCAAAAATTTTGCCCCCTCTCTCTCATTTCTTTCTTTCATATCACCACATTTAGACCCAGCTATGTTCGGGATCAGGTGGTGAAGCTTAATCAACACTGTCAGCTTTTCAAGAAAGGCAACTGCGTATATGCCTTTCAACATAATCTGAAAGCCTTGACCATCGCTAACCAAAAGGAAGGAAAACCCCTGTTTCACTACTTCTTTGAGGGCTGTTTTTGAGGGTTAAACCTGAATTTTCCGCAAATATTTTTGTTTAATTCTGCTATAAAAACCTCCAGCTTTCCGAATATCTATAGAGAATTGTTATAATTGCGGTTAAGTTTATCGTGCTATCGCCGTTATACTGTTTTATTTAGGGAGGGCGGAGCCCCGTCACCCTCCCCGTACCAGCCGCCACTGGTGGTATCAGAAGCACAGCAGAAATAATTTGGCAGTAACTGAGATTCGACCTCACGACCATAAGGTTTCCAGTTAAACTCCATAGCACCTACATAATTATAATAAGGATATGTCAAGTTTTTCCTACTACTATTTGAAAAACGTCTAGTTTTTGATGCCCAATCGAGTTAGGAAAAGTACGATTACCCCACTAGTGCTAGAAAGTTGCTTTCTATGGGCTAGTACATAAAATTATCGAGCGCCTAACCGTAACGTGGATCATGAAGTATAAATATTGTCATTTTTAACCCCCGACAAAAGACAGAGGGGTTATGCGTTTCATTTGTTTGTTTGTCAGTCTGTTTGTACATTCCAATATAACTCTTTAATGTGTCAACAGATTTTGAGTAAGTTTATTTTATATGATATCTTAAACCCGTGGCATCATATAACAGCATATAACAGATTGCTACATTTCACCGCCATCTTATTGCATTAGCCATGTTGGACTTTTTGAAAAATGATCCTGTAGCGGTCCAAGAATTAGTCACAAGATATAGAAGTTCCGCGCTACATAAACTAATCGCCTCGGCAGCGCAGTTGTTTGAGCGCGCGTATTCACAGCTAATACGCCTGGGTTCGAATTCAAGTTGAGGAACATATTTTTCAGAATACCATCTTGCTAAAATTCCATTGAAGTGAAATTTAAAATGTACAAATAGTTTTGATAACCAAATATGACTACCTACTAAAATTTGATGATTACTCGTTAATTCATACTACATGTTTAAAATGAATAAAAATTTATAAATTGGTCGTTTTGGTTGCCATAATTCTGAAAAAAATAAATTGAAAATTTAAAAGGCCCGTAACAAAAAAATAAGTTTACAAAAATGTTTAGAAAAAAACATAATATTAAGCTTTCGTCTTCAATTCGACAAAAATCCCACATATGGTACGGAAATATGGAACTTTTCGCAATGTTTGCACAAATACCTGTAATAATTATTCAGGGCGACTCGGGACTTCTTTCAATGGGAGGGCACTAAATTTAAATAACGAAAAACGTAAATATAGTAATATATTCTTGTGTTACTCCGAAAATTTTAGTACTCTTTATTGCCAAATTAAATAATCCATCGGGGGGGGGGGGGGGTATTAAGAAATAGTAACCATGAAAATTTTGAAACAATGATGACATATCACGCCATATCAACGCCATATTTTTTGCTTGAATTGCTAAGATCTTGGGCAGTACTGGTTCAAAAGTAATGCTGATTTTTGTACTTAGAGGTAATAATATTCTCTACAATTTTGTTCCCTTGTCGTTTGTTCGTAAATTCAACCGTTCGTAAGTTATGTCAGAATTTTTGAAAACATTCAGGGGACTATCTTATTTACTTAATTTTATTATTATTGTTATTTTTAGATATTTGTCAATTTCGAGTTTGGGGGTACGGTCCGCTAACTTTGACCACTCCAAATAAATTGAAAATTTCCTATTGCAAAGAGGAAGGTTTATATAGTATACTGATATAATTTAAACCTGCGAAAGTATTATCAAAATTTTGAGTAAATCGAATTTGAAGTTTGCTAATTTACATGTAAAATTAACGAGATTCCCGCGCGTCGCTCATTCTGTTGACGGTACGTGCAATATTAATGACCCTAACACTTAGAGTATTTCGCACCGGCAGATGCAGCTCGTCTCTCGTACATGTAACATCAATTATTTTTTGTTTTTACGCGATTTTTTGGGGGTGAAACGTAATAGTTTACTGCCCCATACCGCAACTATACTTTTTAATGCTATTTCAAGGGTCTCTAAGCTCCCGGTTTCATTTATCCCGGTTTTTTTTATGGGAGGCGCCTTCTCGTATGTGTAGCATAGTAACCAGAGTCAAAACCGCCCTGGAGGGGTGCAGAGCGGAGCGCAGCGGCGCCCCGAAAGGGTAAGTTTTGACGATGGATAAACCTCCCTATCGAATGCACACCCCAAAAATCGAAGAAAAATGCGCTAAATTTACGTACTTACAAATTGATTTTTCTCGAAATTTTGATAATACTTTCGCAAGTGAAATTTTTACAGTATACTCTATAAACCTTCCTCTTTGCAATAGGAAATTTTCAATTTATTTGGAGTGGTCAAAGTTAGGGGACCGTCCCCGAGTTTGGATAGGCGGGTACGTCCCATAACCAATTAGAAAGACAAAATACATTTCCACTCTCGCATTTGTTTCTTGACCTGCACGACGTACTGTGGTCCTGTCTAGGCAGCATTTGTTTATTTAAGTGAATTGCTTGAGGGAGAGGTATGAATAAACTAAACAAAAAAGTGTTTTCTTAAGAATATCTTTTACGTAATTGATAGAAAATCCGATGCTGTTATTACGTACATATTTGTGCTTGTGCTAGGGGTACACGGACTCACGAATCAGTGCGGTTTTAAAACACCACTTCTGTCTATCTATTTGTTGCTAACACATCTCTCACTGCTTTATTCTTTATTTAACAACCGGAAAAATTGTCAGCAATTATCATGGCACAACCATCGTAATTACGGTGCTTTCGCAATAAACAATTTTTGCAAAGTTACTTTCTATTTAGGGAGGGCGGCGCCCCATCGCCCTCCACGTACCAGTCGCCACTGACAATCTTATTATTTATATTATAGACAATTGATATTTTCATAATTTTTTTACGTTTATAGTTTACCCTTTAGAAATAGCGGCGAAAGCAGATTCTCTTTGGTAGCACAAGTTCAAATCATACTGGCTTACGTAGTCTTGAAGGATGCAATCACGTAGTCCTCATTTAAACGGCAATAACAGGAACACAGCAGTCGTGGCCGAGCGGTTAAGGCGTCTGACTAGAAATCAGATTCCCTCTGGGAGCGTAGGTTCGAATCCTGCCGACTGCGTCTTTTTTTTTAATTATTTAAAAATACCAAACTAAATTTATTATTACAGCTAGAAATAATATAAATATAAAAACTTATCGACTGAATAAGTTTTTCTTTTCTTTTTTACTTTTCAAAAAATAGTGCTTTTAGGTTTTAAAAAGTGTTTTATGCATTTTTTAGGTTATTTTTAAGATAATAATACCTATATTAACAATCCCTTAATTTACGACGAAATCAGTTTATTCATCGAAATATTTATAGAATTCTTTAGTTCGAAAATTATCACGTAGTCCTGATTAAAAGAGATCAGGAGATCAGGAACACAGCAGTCGTGGCCGAGCGGTTAAGGCGTCTGACTAGAAATCAGATTCCCTCTGGGAGCGTAGGTTCGAATCCTACCGACTGCGATAAAATTTTTTTATTATCAATTAACATTTTTAATTTATATGTAAATTATTGACTCCCACCTGAAGTTTGCAAATTAACATGAAACACTTACGTGATTTGGTAAACATAAAAAATCGTAAGAAATTTTTTCTGGTACGTAGGTTCGAATCCTATCGACTGCGATCAATTTTTTTATTACTTATTTAAATTTTTCAACTTTCTTAAAATTGTTTACTCACACCTGATGATTGCGAATTAGCATGAAACAAGTCGTAGGTATTCAAAACAAATAATAATAACACATTTTTGAGTAATAAAACCCTCGAAAAATCGTAAATCACACTAAAACAAAAATTTTACCTTGTAATCTGTTTCCGTAACAATCGATAAATTTAATATAAATGGAACTTTTTGATTAAACCAGCATTCGCATTACAAGTTGTAATTAGAACGTATCGAGAGAATACCATGAAGTCCTTAATAATCCTCGCCGTTGTACTGGTGGCTGCAGTTTGTTTGACTTCTGCTTGCTTCTGTCCAAGAAATTATCTACCACTCTGTGCATCAAATGGCCACACTTACAGCAACGAATGTGTATTTATATGTGCTTGGAAGAAAGCAGGTACACCTGATGATTGGAAAATTATGAAAATAGGGCGATGTGAAGACCAATAAATGGAACAATGATGTGCAAATTTTGTTTGTTTAAAAATTGTAAGTGACTCGATAGAATAATGTTGCTTTTTAATTAAACAAAGGAGGGATATCTCTTTTGATCACTCTGTATATAAATTTGTTACCTAATAAAAAATGTTAGAAAAGTTTTAAAATGTTTTTATGATAACATAATTATGATCCATAAAATTATGATAATCAGGGCCCGGATTTTGATGCGCTTATATATCTATCTATATAAAAATGGATGTATGTGTGTATGTATGTATGTTCCCTATAATATAGACTCCTAAACCGTTTGACCCATCGGAACCAAATTTGGCACAGTTATTATGTAGGTCCCTGTGTATGTTTTTGTATTGAAATAGTGCAAAAATTCGCAAAGGAAAGGAAAGTTGATTTTGAGTAAAAAAATCAACTTAAAAAACAATAATGAATGCTGTCAAGCTGTCAACTGATCGACAATGCAGATACGCGTGCACGTGCTTTACGTTTCTATTTGACCAATCTTAACCAAATTTGGTGTAGAGCTTATTTACAACGCTACGAAAAACATAGGCTACTTTAGTGCCTTGGAGTAAGGCCGAAGGCCGAACAACCACGGTATACACGTATGCCTGCGATACCCATGAGTGAGGCCGAAAGCCGAACAACCACATCCGACACGGTCTAGATGGATTTATTTTGGTTTCATTTTAAATAAATTAGTAAGTCGGCGGTTTAACCAAGTCAGACCCTGAATATTAGTGTGTCTCGAATAGATGTTGTTGATGAGCCTATAAGGTAACTCTCTGCCATATTTGGTGATGTAAAAATGCCCGTGTGGCCCTACATGATATATTTTTGGATTTATTTTGGTTTAATTTTAAATAAATTAGTAAGTCGGCGGTTTAACCTAGTCAGACCCTGAATATTAGTGTGTCCCGATTACATGTTGTTGATGAGCCTATAAGGTAACTCTCTGCCAAATTTGGTGATGTAACAATGCCCGTGTGGCCCTACATGATATATTTTTTGGATTTATTTTGGTTTCATTTTAAATAAATTAGTAAGTCGGCGGTTTAACCTAGTCAGACCCTGAATATTAGTGTGTCCCGATTACATGTTGTTGATGAGCCTATCAGGTAACTCTCTGCCAAATTTGGTGATGTAACAATGCCCCTCTAGCCCAAGATAATTGTCTTCAGATATTTTGGAGAAGTATAAAAATTCGCCCTTTAACCGGTCAAACCCACAATTTTTATGTACCTCATATATAAATGTATGTATTGTTAGTAGTTTTATCAATTCTATGTTCCAAAAAGTCGTTTATATTAAATAAATTTTTTTAAATTCATTTGCACATCTTTTATACTCGTAAGTACCTACATGTTGTGTACTTTACGTAGTATATTTAACCTTCAGATTCATTTCTATAATATAAAGTTCGCGTTTAATCCTATTCCAGGTAAAAATTAAGGGTTCTTGAAAATTATTGTTTTATGATATACAATAGGAATGCTAATTTTATGCTGATACGCTGTTAAAAGTTTAAATAATTTAAAATATAATGTAAAAATCAAAAACGTCAGTATATGCTTGGTCAACTGTGAAAAACTGAATATGAATCTGAGAAATGATGCTGTCTTCAAGGTGGTTCGAACAGGTAGAAATATTTTCCCTCAGTAACAATTTTATTTAATAAAGTTCTTTTGATGTTTTGAGTAACCCAATAATGTTGTTACTTTTTTGAAATCATTAAAAATATTGTCGATAACTTGGAAACAAAAAGTTTTTTAATACCTACTACATCCCACGGTGCAGCATTTTATTAAATAAATAAAAATTTACTAAACTGTAGCTAACTTTTTCACAAAATTCATCATACCACATTCTTATAAATTTTATAGAATAGAATATTGCTTTGTCGTGAAATATGGCTGAAACATTAAAGAATACCTGCCTCAGATTTTGCCGAGCATAAATTAAAAATTAAAGCAATTTTCAACAAATTTTAGTTTGCCCACAGTTACATGAAAAGAGGTGCCTTGCAATCTAATTCTTTTTTCTTCAACTTTTACCTCGTAATTGAATTTTATGTATTCTCTTTAAAAATTAATCTTTTAGAAAGTCTTAATTAAAAAATTATTAATTATTAAATTATATTTCAAAGTTTTCTAATCAAAATTTTTTCCCGATGAAAATATAATTTCGGGAACCATTTAAAATAATTCTGAGAAAAATTTTAATTATTACACTACATACGTAACCGAATCTCTTTATTATCCTGTTTGCTACTGAAATAGAAGGAAAGGTAATAAAACAAACAGTAGTTAAAGCCGCACCTGCAGCAAATGGCCTCTTTTTGTTTGAATTTGTAATGTTTATGTCGACGGTCCGTATAACCATTAATCTTTAGCAGGAAATGAGTTACGGCTTCATTATTGATGTACGAGCACTTTATACCAACTATTACAAAATGAGAATGGTGCAAAAATGTTAATGTGCTCGCATTACACGCAGTATAAGCAACAAGCGACATCTATTTCTTATAATCCTCGCTCATTCAAATTCGTAAAATTTAAAACTAACGGGAGGTCTGCTTTACCAAGAGCGAGGGTGTGGATTCGAATCCCACTTCCGATAACGTGATGCTTTTTTGGATGTTGCATGCGATTAGAAGTAAAAAAAAACTGCTGAAATGAGCGAAAACGGTAGTAATATTGAAATAAACAAAAATAAAAACATGCATTGTTTACTTATAACAAATACGTAGAATTTATATTTAAAGTTAAATTTTAATTGGGTTCGAATTACAAAAAACGTAATTAAAGCTTAATCCTCTTTTACAAAGGATTGCCTTCATATACGAGAATATGACGAGTCAGAAGTAAACACTAAACACAGGAAACAACCCGTTTGTAATGTAGAATTCCCTCTTTTCGAACCGGAATTCTCTTTGTTTGAAGTAGACAACACAAAAAATGAAGTAGACGAGAAACAACAATTTAGTCGGTCCCTCTTGGAATAAAAACGGTGAGCCTAATTGAGTTTCACGATAAATGAATACTGAATGAAAGCAAAACGAAGAAGGTGGATGTTAATTAAATGAGGGTTTTAATCATTGTTTTATAAATAGATGCGGAATTATTCTTTTTAAACAAAATGAAATGTCTTTAATGAAATCTTTACTTTTAAACAAATCTCTTTTCATTTATCATTTTACCTTTCCTAACATTTTGTAATCAGAGTTATATCGCTAAATGACAAAACCAGATTCAAATTGATGAATTAAAAAAATTAAGACGAGTTGCTACTTTTAACCAGTTCGGAGGAAAAAATTTTCAATTGTGCAGATTTGATCACCACAGCAGTGGCTTGCTGTGGCTGACGGTTGCGTAAGGAGCGGACAAGGACATCCCATTGTTACGATTTACTTCGACTTGATTGTACGAACAGAACTGTCAGTTAAATATTAAAAAGGATGATTACTATTATTAGGAAAGCTTATTCAAAATTTTTGCGAATAAATTTTACATTCATGAGAATTGTGAAATAATTAATTTTAAGTAACAATGGATGGGCAATATCCAGAGCAAAACGTCTATTGTATTATTATATCAAAAAGTGTAAAATCACAGAAACCTATTCATGAAACATAAACTTTGATGTAGGCTAATCTTTTGTAGTATGGTGGTAAGTATGGAGGTTTCTCCTAGCGTAAAGATACTTGGAACAAAATTATTACAAAATTCTGACAACGAACCTATCGTATGTTATATTAACTGTTAGCTAATTTTTCTTTTATTTCAAACAATGTATATTTTATAATTTATAACCGATTTTTGGACTCTAATTTTACATAACATCTATAATAAATATTATGTTATAAGGGTACGTTTGAAGTCTTAACCTTCCAATTGGACCGCGTTATGCATAACTTGACCAAGTGCCAAATGTGAGTTTTTGAGAAAATGCAATAAACTGGGTACGGAGGCCTAAGTGTGTCCGCTCCAAATAAATTGAAAATTTCCTATTGCAAAGAGGAAGGTTTATATAGTTTACTGATATAATTTAAACTTGAGAAAGTATTATCAAAATTTTGAGTTAATCGATTTTGAAGTTTGCAAATTTACATGTAAAATTAACGAGATTCCCGCGCGTCGCTCATTCTGTTGACGGTACGTGCCATATGAATGACCCTAACACTTATAGTATTTCGCACCACCCCCACAGACTCAATAACAAAAATCTCACTCTATGCGGATGACACCGCAATCTATTCGTCCTCCATTCACCCGGACATCGCCACTTCCCGTCTCCAGGAAGCTATCAACGATCTCGAAAGGTGGTACGAAACTTGGCGCATCGAGTTAAACTCGAGCAAAAGTTCCGCGATCATGTTTAGAAATCGAAGCAAGCCTCACAATTCCAGCGTCTGGATGTTTGAGGAAGAGATCCCGTGAGAAACCAAGGTCAAGTATCTTGGAATTACCATGGTTCGACGCCTCAACTGGAGCACACACGTCAAAACCGCAACCGGTAAAGCCAAGGTCCTCTTTTCAAAATTATTTGCTCTAATGAACCGAAACAGCCCCATGGCTCCCACAAATAAACTAAGACTATACAAAGCCATCATTCGTCCAACCATGACTTACGCCTCCCCCGTATGGGGCTACGCCCGCCACAAAGTCATTATTAAGGTCCAAGTAATTCAAAATAAAAACCTCCGCTCTACCTTCGACGCTCCCTACTATGTCACCAATATGCGACTGCGCGCAGACGCCAAATTAGATCTCACCACCACCCTCATTCGTAAACACGCCACTAATCTCTACAAGAAGTCCAAATTTTCCGACAACCCACTTATAGCTCAACTAGGTCAATACAAAACTGAAGATTTTTGCATACCCCGACCTAAATCAATCCTGACCACAGACAACCCATGACCACAACCCTCAGCTGCACAGACTACCATTCGTTCACAGGTATAATTACACAAATTCTCTTCGAAAGTGGATTAAATTCACTAGATTTGTGTAATTTTTGATTTAATATCCACATCTTAGATTCCAACCCTTATAGCTCACCAACTCCAAATCGAGGACGGCAAATGCAAATCGCACTACCCGTCAAACTTCAAGTAGAAGCCACTTTCAACGAGGAAATCTTCAATCTTCGAATTAAGGACTCTACTAAATCGGTAACGTAATCAAACACTTCCCTCTTTTCAATATTTATTTTCACAGTCACAACCTGGGTAACTACCAGCCAATCTAGCTCAGCGCTACTTTCGAGAGGCCCACCGGTCTCCACAACTTCCCAACGCCAGATGCCAACTTCAGATGAAGGAGAAGGCCGGCTACGCCGGGATGCTCCATCAAGTTCATTCCAGAAACCAGAAACCAGGTTTCGCACCGGCAGATGCAGCTCGTCTCTCGTACATGTAACATCGATTATTTTTTGTTTTTACGCGATTTATTGGGTGTGAAACGTAATAGTTTACTGCCCCATACCGCAACTATACTTTTTAATGCTATTTCAAGGGTCTCTAAGCTCCCGGTTTCATTTATCCCGGTTTTTTTAATGGGAGGCGCCTTCTCGTATGTTTAGCATAGTAACCAGAGTCAAACCGCCCTGGAGGGGTGCAGAGCGGAGCGGAGCGCAGCGGCGCCCCGAAAGGGTAGGTTTTGACGATGGATAAACCTCCCTATCGAATGCACACCCCAAAAATCGAAGAAAAATTCGCTAAATTTACGTACTTTCAAATTGATTTTTCTCGAAATTTTATGTATACTTTCGCAAGTGAAATTTTTACAGTATACTCTATAAACAGTATAAACCTTCCTCTTTGCTATAGGAAATTTTCAATTTATTTGGAGCGGACACACTTAGGCCTCCGTCCCCAATAAACTTAATAACCTTCTTATAAATCAGCTTATCGTTGATTAGAGGTGAATTTCCGCATGTTAGTCAAAAAGAGTGTCAATAATCATCATAGTCAATAAAGTTCATAGAATTGACGATTATTGTTCTGTTCATTGCTTCTTTCTATTTCTTCCATCATTCCTATCATCCACAGATTTTTCTTTCTTTTATATGCTTTACTAGCTTCCTTTCTGACTTCTTTGTACTTATCCAAATCTTCATGTTTTTTTGTTGCTAACCATTTCATTCTTGTATCTTTTTTCATCCTACATAATTCTTCTTTGCACTCATCATCAAACCATTCTGTATTTGTCCTCTTCTCTGTGTATCCTATCACTTGTTCTGCGCTCTTTTTTACGATGTGTACTATATTTTCATATTCTTGTTCCATATCACTGTTTCTTTTCTTAGTTGTTATCATTTCATTTACCGCATTCCTGTATCTCTCTTTTGTTCTATCACTACAGAATCTGTTTGTTGCTAGGTTTTTGTTACTTTTTCTTTTCGCAGCACCATGTTCTTTTTTTGTTTTATATTTGCCACCACCATTATTATGATCTGTATCTGCGTTTGCACCTCTATACGATCTTACATCCATTACTGACGCTTTTTTTCTTCTTGATACCATAATGTGATCAATTTGGTTGCTCTCTTCATTTCCTCCGCCAGGCCACACCCAAGTTATTTTGTGTATTTTTTGTGTGTTTGAATCGAGTGCTGCTGATGTCCGTTGTCGTTCGTTATATTGTGAATTATGTCTGTTTACCCGCCACTTCAGAGATATATTCCTCCTTTCTCACTTTAGCATTGAAATCTCCCACAATCATTAACAAATCTGTTTTAGCGATTGTATCACACAATTCTTCTAAATCATTATAAAAGTTCTGTTTTTCCACTTCATTGCTGTCTTCTGTGGGGGCGTACACGCTAACAATCGACATAAATGTGGGTTTCTGCTTAATTCCGATATACGCCATTCTCCCACTCACTGGCTTAAACTGTACCACGTTGCTATACAATCTACTCGTTACCATAAACCCCGTGCCTTTCCTTCCCTGGTCCTCCTCTCCGGAATACAGCATTACATACTCAGGTTTCACAATTTCTCCCTGACCCTTCCTTCTAATTTCCTGAAGTGCGACTATATCTATTTTATATTGCGAGAGTTCTCTGGCCATTTCGTTCATTTTTCCCGCCTTCAAGAGAGTTCCAACATTCCACTTGGCGACTCGTTTTTCTTTTTCTTGTTTTTATTTTTGTTTGTCCTTTTTCTCTGCATTGTCATCGTTTTCGTTCCAACATCTTCATTTGGAGCACCTGATTGGAACGATCCAGTTGCCCCTTCCTTCTCTTTTATCAGTTTTTTGTCGTTTGTGCTTAGTTCCCGGCCAATTCCAGTTTATTAGCTGTCCTGTTCCATATATATAAATATATGTCTTGTCCTGTTTGTACATTCTCTGGAATCCAACTTTAACTTTAACTTTTCAATTGACAATAGATTTTTCTAAATCTGCTGTACTAAAAAATCCTCTTTTTCCATCTTATGAACAATGAGCGAGTTCTTTCTTCTGCAGGATATCATTACGTTCATGCAGGGGTGGGTAAAATACATTACAAATGTATTTGAAATACATTTTACAAAATACATTTATGAAAATACAAAATACAAATTACAAAATCACACCCATGAAGCAAGCTAAAATACCCGATATAGTCACTGTCGGATTCCATTCCATGTTCTGATAATTTGATATCACACCGAGACATAATTTTTCAGCCGAAAAACGACCATTCGGTGTTATAATATGTAATGCTGGTGGCTCAAATGGAAATCTTGGGGAAAACCGTAATTTGCCATAATAATAACCTCCTGCAAAAGGAGTTTCATCGCCACCCCTTATGACGTAACGCCAATCCAAAATATTTTCTTGTAAGGGTTCAGCAACGAACGACGGATCGGGATTTCTTTTTAAATGGAGATATTCCTTATTTAATCTGTGCGTCGCAGTTTTTAAATGTTGGCCCGATTTTTTAAACTTTTGCTTAGACGACATCGTTATAAAGACAATTTGGATTTCGGTATACTCACAAACTGCAGGCTATGGTATTATTTATATAGAGTTATATAAGTCTCAATAGTATTTCCAACTACTCAATGTACAAAACAATAATATCTTAGTGCAGGGGCGACCCCTGGGTTTGCTAAATCAATCTATCCAACGAGCAACGGTTTATGTGGACCAAACAAAGTTTCTTTAAACTCAAAAACTTTTTTCCAAGAATTAGACAAGTGAAAAATAATTAACATAATTTTTTTTTAATTTGGGTATTCACACAGCAAAACAATAAGGGGTCATTGCTATATGTGGTTGTAAGGCGAGGCCGAACGAGGAGCTCAAGAAGTAGGTTCCTGCTTGTTTTGGCATACTATGCAAGATATGGATGCCTCCTGTACACATTTAATACTGTGGTCGGATAGTTGCGGAAGGCAAAACAAGAATATTTAAAATGGTTTTAATGTTAAAAGCGATTCTTGATGCCCATCCGTCACTGGAAAAGGTCACCCAGCGATTTTTAACTTCTGGGCATAGCTTTCTTCCCAATGACACCGATTTTGGTTGTGACATTGAATGTGCCTTGAAATTACAGCAAAGATTATACACTCCAGGAAATTACATGAACGTAATGAAATTCTGCAGAAGAAAGAACTCGCTCATTGTTCATAAAGATGGAAAACAGGATTTCTTTTAGTATAGCCTATTTAGAAAAATCTATTGTCAATCGAAAAGTAGACATCGATAATAATAAAATAAATTGGCTTACGTTTAAAGAAATCGTAAGTCGAAAAGAAAATCCGCACAAACTTTTGTTAAATGTCATTTTGGGGGATGAAGCTCAAGAAATCGATATAGAGAAGAAACGTGGAAGGCCGTCAAAAAGACAAGCCAAGAGGAATTTTAGTAAGCTACATGAAAATCTTTGGCTAAATGGTAGGATCCCAGAAAAAAAACTTGCCGACTTGATATTCCTATTGCATTTGATTCCCAATGATGCTAAAAATTGTTATGAAAATTTATTGGGTGATCCCAATATCGGAGAGGATATAGAAGGGTTTAATTGAGAAGTTGATTTTAATATTGAAGAAGATTGATTTAAATCAAAATAACATTTTGCTGTATCAGTATTAACTTTTTTAATTTTCAATAAATATTTCACTCATTTATTCATAAAAAAATTAACTAATATTGGTGAATTTAATATATTAATTTTGCATAAATTGACTAAGCGACAGTTTTGGTTCATAGTCAACTTATGCAAAATGTATAAAATTGATTGCGTAGTAAATGCAAAATTCCTAAACGCCATTTTTCACTTTAAAATCGAAAGTTTTTCATCTTTTGCTTTAGTTCTTATATATAATAGTTGGGGGGAGTTACCTAAATGTTGACCACTCCAAACAAAATTAAAAATTTCCTATAGCAAAGAGGAACGTTTATATAAGTATACTGTAAAAATTTTATGTGTGAAAGTATAGTCAAAATTTTGAAAAAAACCAATTTGAAATTTCGAGGTTTGGATTCGATACTCGTCCGGCTGTGCGCATCGAAAAATCCAAGCCTGCGGGGCTCCGCCCCTCCGGCCGGTTTTTCATCGCCAGAACCGCTACGCGGCAAAAGCTAAACAAACTTGAAGGCGCCATCCTTCAAGAAAACCGGGATTCGAGTCATATTACTTGTAGGACGTGCGAGCAGCATCTGACGAACTACTACTACTAGCGTGCTTTACGAGGTAAAGCGATTACGGGGCGAAGCCCCGCTTAATTCTCCTTCAACTGATAATGATTACTCGTACTTTGGGCTTTTTGTAAGGGATTAGCGACCCGTTGCGGCATTGAGCCTGATCTGAATCAGTAACTGATAGCCTTGTAATCGGTGAACCGGCATCTGACCAAATTTTTTAAGTGTTAGGGTATACCATTCCACACGTACCGTCAACAGAATGACGACGCACGGAATCTCATATGAGATTCCCGCGTGTCGGTCGGCTTTTACATGTTAAATTTGCTAACTTCAAAATCGATTTATTCAAAATTTTGATAATACTTTCTCACATAAAATTTTTACAGTATACTATATAAACCTTCCTCTTTGCAATAAGAAATTTTTAATTTTATTTGGGGTGGTCAACATTAGGTTACTCGAACCTAATAGCAACTAACATGCGGAAAATCACCTCTAATCAACGTTAAGCTGATTTATTAAAAGGTTATAAAGTTTATTGCATTTTCTCAAAAGCTCACGTTTGACGCATAACGCGGTCCATTTAACCTAACCTAGAATCTGCATCTTGAGCGAGTCTCTCCGACCAAAGTTAGCTGAGCAAAATAAATTAAGGGTAGGAGATATAAATCTTTACGTAGATCACTACAATATATAAGACGTTTGCAAAAACAGTAGTCGCATATGCGGCAGAAATATTAAATTTGAATAAGGCAGAAGATGAAAAATTGAGAATATTCGAAAGAAAAATATTAAGAACGATTATGGGACCAAAGAAGATTGGTGAGAACAAATGCTGAAATAGCCCAAAGACAAATTTTATTTTTGGTATTTTATCGTGTTTGGTTGACCTGAAGTTTAGATCAGTTTCGTGGATTCAGTTCATCGACCTTGTAATTATTTTTGATTTCACATTGTTTTGGTGTCGCTAGTTGTTTCTCTATCTCCGATGCAAGTCGAGATTGAAGTGTCTGTTAATCTCTTGTGTTAAAGTATCACTTCAATCTCAAGATGCATAACATAAACTGCCTTAAATCGAACATCTTATATAAATAGTAAAAGTAGCCTGCAGAGAAGGACACGAATTCTGAGATGCTAATCAATTTCTATTCTAAATACAGAAAAACCGAAATTTTTTAACGTAGAAAATCCGGAAATAAGAAAAAGTTACTGGGACTTTTAGAACATCCTATGTTACTATCCAAGATAATTATCTAAACCTACTCGACATTATTTTTAATCTATCCAGTACCCATATCGTCATATTTATCAGTTTTATCTTTTAATTAGTATTATCATCGGGTTAGGTACCGATTTTTGATGCCCACAGGATATCTTAGACATCACAGACTATACAAACTTATACTTACATAAATATTGATTTTAACCCCACTGATTGAAATAAACCCTACCTGTTGGTGAATTTCCTCAGGTTTTTGTCCTTATTTTAAACCGTGAAATTTCTATAAGACACTTTAAAAAGAAAATTTTAACATTTCCTGCTCTTGGAAAATTATTTTATTTCTACAATCTTTTTTATAATATAATTTAAGCGCATCAAAATCCGGGCCCTGATTATCATAATTTTATGGATCATATGTTATAAAAATAATTGAAAACAAATTTTTACAGTTTAACATTTTTTATTAGGTAACAAATTTATATACAGAGTGAACAAAAGATAAATTCCTCCTTTGTTTAATTAAAAAAGCAACATTATTGTGTCGAGTCACTTACAATTTTTAAACAAACAAAATTTGCACATCATTGTTCCATTTATTTGTCTTCACATCGCCCACTTCGTAAAATTCTCAAATTATCAGGTGAACCAGCTTTCTTCCAAGCACATATAAATGCACAGTCGTTGTTGTAAGTGCGGCCATTTGTTGCACAAAGTGGTAGATAAGTTCTTGGACACGTGCAATATTCCTCTTCTGTTAAGCCTTGTTCAGCAGAAGTCCAACAAACTGCAGCTACCAGTACAACGGCGAGGATTATTAAGGACTTCATGGTGTTCACTCGATACGGTCTAATTACAACTTGTAATGCGAATGCTGGTTTAATCAAAAAGTTCCATTTATATTACATTTATCGATTGTTACGGAAACAGATTAGTAGATAAAAAAAAATTTTTTTATATGATTCACAATTTTTCGAGGGTTTTATTTACCTAAAAATGTGTTATCATTATTTGTTTTGAATACCTACGACGTGTTTCATGCTAATTCGCAATCATCAGGTGTGAGTAAACAATTTTAAGAAACTTGAGAAATTTAAATAAACAGTAAAAAAAATTGATTGCAGTCGATTGGATTCGAACCTATTGCTATGTCCTTCTCTTTGTTCTTTTTACACGTCTCGGTTTGTTGTGCGCCACATCCAAATGGATGAAAAAAAATTCAAAAATGATTATAATAAAGTAAATTGCGCGCACAAATTACAAGAAAAGTTAACACCCTTACCCCTTCTCACTAGTCAGTCTGAAACTCTCTCAAGGTATTGCAGGTTATTTTAAAATTAAGGGTGGTTGCAAATGATTCCAGAAAACACTAGATATGATTTTGGAATGACACTAGATTTTTATTATGTATTTCTGTTAGGCAGATAAATATTAAGCTCCTTGTAATTAATCGTCAAGTTTAGAGTGATAACTTGCTGTTTTGATAAAAATAAAAGATGTAATTAGATTAGAATGAGTTTCTATTGAATCAAAAATAATCGCTTTGCGCCAAATAAACACAGATAAATGTTAACAAAGAAATCAGATCGAAATCTGTACCAAATAGGTTTACAAATGAAATAATCAAAATACGTCCAAGATTCTTCTTTCTTCCTTCTTCTATGTGCTTAATGATGCATTACCATTAAGTCTTTTCGTTGTACTAATTAAAGAGTTAAATTTTAAATTGAAATGTTTATAATCGTTGCGATGAAATTATAAATATAAAAAAAATGTTTTATTATTGAATTTGCAAATAGGGTAGTGTCCTAATCGTCCTTAAACGGTCATTTTACGCCCTTTACTTAAAATGTTTAAGACCACTTTGAAATTTAAATGATAAATTACAACACCTTGCTTATCAGCTATTCCTAATATGCACTTTGCTGTGTGACGCAGACCTTATGTTGAACGTCCTTCAGTCAGCTGTTGAAATGTTGGAAGTTGATGTTGATACGATGCGCAGTACACATGATTTTAAAAGGAAGCACTTGTTTTCACTGTATTTTAAATACAGTGAAATAGCTGGATTTACTCCGATGGAGCTAAGGATCAGAGAGGTGGCGGAGGTAGAGAGGGTAAAGGCGGATGGTACCTTTAATCGCCTTCCGATTAAACGATAGTTTTCGACAGGGTAGGCGACTCCAAGGAAGTCGATCGAATTTGTGACGGGGTGGATGTGGCTATTTTTACTGATGGCAAGCTGGAAGGCGGGGAGGTCGGCGCTGAAATCGTTATATACCACGAGTCTCGGCTTGAAACACACAAGTATCGCTTACACGATACTTGTAGTGTTTATCAGGCCGAGCTATATGCGATTGACGCTGCCCTGCATTGGATCTCCCCCAGGAGAGTGCACTCAGCGTGTATCCTCTCCGACAGCCTATCTTCGCTTGTTTCCATCAGCGACAGAAGCTGTACTTCACCCCTGGTCACTTCCATCCATCGTTCTCTTCTCCATCTGAGGAACGAGTTGACCATCAAGTTCGTGTGGGTAAAGGCTCATTGTGGTATAGGAGGGAACGAGGTTGCAGATTTATGTGCCAAAGATGCGGCCGTGTCGCACAGTCGCCTGGCATACACCCAGTTCCCTCTGAGTTACGCAAGAAGGGTGATTCGCCTTGAACTGGCAAGTTCTTGGAATTCTGAGTACATTAATGCCGTTCAAGGTTCAACCACCCGGCAGTACTTACCTACTCTGCAAGATGTTCGACTGTTCCGAGGTGCCTTCGACACCTCTTTTGAATTGACGCAGATATTGACGGGACATTCGTATTCGCGCGAGTATCTAGTTATTTAGATTTAAGATCTGCCCTACTGATGTGTGTCCTTGCGATTCAAGGAGTAGACAAACTCTACAACATTTGTTGTCCGATTGCCCACGCTATGTATCTTCCCGTTTTAACCATCTTACTCTCTGTAATTTCTACTCAGTATCCCCACTCGACCTCCTTCAAATTCTTAAACATCCTTCCTTAGTTATTTCTTTCACTACCTTCATAAAACATATAATTTCAACTCTTAAAGTTAAAGCTTGAGCTCATACCAACATCGAATATTGAAGGGCCGAAATGAATATTTGTTTTTCTAATCTATCATTCTCTCGTTCTGGCCATGGCTCACACCTTGACTCATCTCTACAGATTTAAACACCAACACACACTAAACACATACAGGGCAGGGCAGGGGTGGGCTGCCAAATTTTGAACAACCGGCTCGCTATTATTTCGAAGCAAAAAAAAACGGTATATAGAAGAGTGTAATAAATTTATATTACGTAAATAACAAGATGGCGTCATATTCCGGGGGAAGTACAGACTTAAAAATGTAAATCCGTGTCACGGGTGACACCACCTTGTGGATCCAGGGTTAAAATGGCTTATTTTTTGGTTTTAGGGGTAATTTAACAAACGGCTCGCCGAGCTTCAAAAATTTTAAGAACCGGCTTGCGCGAGCCGGACCGAGCCGCCTCCAGCCCACCCCTGGGGCAGGGACAGTCAATCTCTTGCCTTAATATGTGTTTGTTTAATTTGTTCTGATTACCATGTTTTATCAATTTTTAGTTTTAATAGTTCTACCAAATAAGTGTTTCCATTTTTCCCTAATAGTTATAAGTTTGCGTTTATATTACATTAATTACATGTCAATTAATTAGTTTTAAGTTTATGTCTGTATCCAATAGCAGAATATACTCCCCCGTTGGGTGGTTTAACCCAATGGGGAAACAGGAAAAAAAACTACGTTTTGCAGGTAAGTGAACAAATAAACAGCCGTTTCAAAGATAGAAATGGCAATGATGATTGCCAAACTCCGTAGCGGGGACGGCACTTGAAGAAGAAGAAGAACAAATAAACTGCTTGATAATTAGATATCGTATAAATTAAGTTGATGCTTCACTATCTTCATTTTACAGAATTTCAACTAACGTCGCCATCTTGGATTTATCTTTTGTTGATAACATTTATTAAAAATGTGGATCACGTTGAATATCGACTGCTCATGATGGTAAAAAAACAGGTTCTGGACCTATATTAAGAGGGAGACTTCTTAATAAAAGTGGAAGAAGAAGAATTGAATAATTTAAAAAGAAACCAGAAAGATAACAACATTACTCAAAATAAAAATTACGCAAATACTGTTGATAAAAGATTAATGTGAAAAAACTCTTTAAAATATACAAGACAATTAATGGACGGACCAGTACAAAGACCGAAGAAAAAATAAAGATGGAAATTATATTGGAATAACTGGAAAAAGGATGAAAAAATTTAAAATTGAAAGGATCTCAGAAAAATAAGAAGAAAATGAAACGTGAATATTTTAAAAATGAAAAATTTGACATCAAATATAAATTTAAAAACTAATCTGTGGTAAAAGCAGATTTCAAGTCGTAGATTTTGAGCTTTTTTCCACGACTTTGAATGTTTTCCACGCCTAAACTTTTATGTAATTACCACTTTTTGTAGGAAATTAAATCCCTTATGAAATGATCAGTATTATATTGCCATGTGTTGCTACTGTTTAAACTCAAAGATATTTTTTTATATAGCGAGAGATTCGATGGCACTTAATTTAAAAAAAATGCTCCGGCCAGCAATGAGAACTCTCAGGGTCAAAGGTGGGTCCATGTAAATTAACCAAAACACTCTTATACTCCACCTTAATTTGTGTTCTTTCTTATAAAGACTATGTAATAAAACTAAAAATTGTATCTGTTTTCTTTTCGGTTTACTACTGCTATAATTGATGGAATTAAACGCAAATGTTATAGAAAATAAAATGATGGAATTTATTTACGACAATAAAATAATTTAAAAACAAAATATTGGTTTTCCTTAAAATCTAAACAAATTAAATTGTACAGTATTAAATAAATGCAATAAAACCCCCACTGTTTTCATCCGCGCCGGAATTTTAAAAACGATTAGTTTATTTTTCAAATATTAAGTGCGCCACTAAAAATCTTACCGAAGTACAATGTTCTTTGAAGTTTTCCGATGCGGCCGGTATTGTGTGGAGCGTCGAAGCGTGAATATTATAGTTGAAAAAATACGGCTTCTGATCTTGAACCAAACAATCAACGACAGGTAAGCAATAATTTCCTCCAAAGAATTCCATTCACATCACCATAAATTACAACCATCAAAATTATTTCCAAAAACGTATTTTCAAAAATTAATATCCAAAATTTATTTTCAAAAATTTTTATCCAAAAACTTATTTTCAAAATTAATACGATCAGCGCGTCTGAACTATTGGACGGCTGAATTAGAAGTTCCATACAAAAATTATTCAAATTAATATCATCCACGTCTTTACTCGTCGACGTCCGACTTGGAAGTCCTTCAATCTCCTCGCTCCCTTATCATTGTCCAAAAATATCCCACCAATTCTTTTTAACTCGCGCATGTACAGTTGTCACGAATTTCACTTGTTTTTAAATTAAAACGCAATATCCTAATTTCACAAATAAAATAAATAAATTTAATTTGTTTCTCATATCAAATTGAATCAACAAATACCAATATATTATCTTTCACAAATTTCACATCTTTACAGATTCCACAACGTCTGCATTTTTATGGAGAATTGAGGCAAAAGCAGTTTACAATCCTTCGACCAAAGAGAATCCAGATATAATCAAATAATTCACCTGTTATGGTTTTATCTTAAATTAATTAACTTAAATTATGAGTGTTTTGATTATTTGACCAATTACTTCAGACCCCTAATCTCTTGTCAAAGGAACACGACATCACATAATTTGTAACTGAGAATTTTTCGAATTATAACGTTAAGGGTGCGACCGGAGAGTCCTGCCCTGTCACAAAGTAGTAAATAAAAATTTAAGTAATTTTTTTAAATTCGGTGCAAATCCTCACAGAGGTAATCGGCTAATTTTCTGAGGTTGGTAATTGAAGTTACTACATTTCAAATCCTCAGTGCCTATGTACTATTTAAACAGAATTTGTTCCCAAACTCTGCAATTGATTAATTGAGTGCTTTTCATTTTGGTTTTAAATTAGTTGTTGAAGATAGAACTAATAACAACGCCTGTAAACTGAGTTGGCAAGGACAATCCTGTGATTTCGAAATTTAACTACACATAGCACCCCTTAGGTTTGTCCACAAATCAATTTTGAATTTTTTGTTTTTAGGTGTTAGCTCTAAGGCATCGGGAGTTAGCTTTTTGAGAAAATAATATCATCTTGAGGGTAAAGCTACCTCCCGATTCTTCAGAGCTAGCATCGGCTATCACCCAAATATTGCAGCTGGCACCCCCTAGCTTAGTCCCCAAAACAATATTTATTCAAGAGATCCAAAACTCCGAGCAATTTAAGCTACTTAACACTCGATTTTAATTTTACCATAAGTAATATTAAATAATTAATAATATGAAATCTGCGAATATACCAAAACTATTACAAAAATTCTAAGCAGTACGGGGTCGTTTTAAGGGGGAATAAAAAATAATGTTTGTGTATTAACATTGAAAATTTGAAAATAAAATTTTCAAACTTTGTGAGAAATAGTATACTAACGTATTTACCATGAGAATATACCATAAAAATATTAAAAAATAATTTAAGCACTCGGTGGTTGTTGGAAACAATAAATTTACAGGGGGGTAGTAACGCGAGCCCCCAAATTGATATTTTTCTCTAAAAGTTAAATCCCGAACAAAAAAAAACTCAAAATTGATTAGTTGACATACCTAGGGCGTGCTAGTTTTAATATTTGGGTGCTAGTCGGTGCTACCTCTAAGGAATCTAGAGCTAGCTTTTTGAGAAAAAATATCACCTGGGGAACTAAGGTAACTTTGCCCCGCCCCCTCCGCAGAAACATTGATTTGTGGACTAAAGCGGCATTCACATAGGGTATTGTATGTGGATGTTCAGGTAAGGAACGCTAAGAAAGTAGGAACGCTCCTACCTGAGTTAATGCGTTTTAACTCACTTACCGATTCTACCATCCACATACAATACCCTATATGTAGGCCGCTTAAGGGGCTGCTAGCCGGTGCTAGCTCTAAGAAATCGGGAGCTAGCATTTTGAAAACAAATATCAACTAGGAAGGGAGCGGGGTCAAAGTAACGGACCCAATAAACGCAGATGTTGATGCCCATTGAAGTCTGTTATTGAAGTTTGTTACCTTTTTTATAAAACAGTACTACGTTCGTGTTCTTCCATTCCTTGAATATATTTCCTTCGCTTAGACATTTACTCGTCAGATTAGTAATTTATTTAGGGATTCATTTGCCTCCCTCTTTATAGTCATCTCCGTCAGAATTTCGTTTTCGCAAGGTACTTCAGAAAACGTTCAATTTCTTGCTCATCGATCTCTGGTATTTCTTTCGAATTTACAGGTAACATTTTCTTCTTCAGTCTTCTTTTTATTTCTTCTTTAAGTATTATGGGTGATTTATACATACGCGATAGTTCGGTGTAGAATTTTTCTATTACTTTGATCATTTTTGTCTCTACTATCTCTAATTTCTTCGGTTTGTTCATTTCTCAGCATATACAGTTGAGGGATATTCGGTTTTCTTCAGAGACATTTCATATATGTTTGTTTTCCTTTATTATTTTGTTTACTACTTCTTCCTCCGCCTATGCTGTCTTATGGATGTTATTTTTAATTTTTTTACTAATCTGTGTTATTCCATCTTTATTTCCTGTATTGCTTGATATTTTTTCTTGCCTTTGTTTTATTAATTTCCTGGTGTTCTTTCAATATTTCTTTCCGACCTTTCCCTCTTCTTGTCGTCTTCAGAACAGCTTTCCGCAATTTACTTTCGAAAAATCGCCGAAGAAAATAAACAAAAAACCGCTGATTATTTGGGATATGCTGAAAATAAACAGAATGCAATGTTGAATATCATAAAGATAGAAACGAACAAGAAAATTGGTAAAAAGGTCTTACTTCGCAACTTTCGGGTGACGATTTCAAGCAGTACTTCTCAAACGTTGCTGAAGCCCCTGGCGCAGTCAAATATTTGAAAATAAATTAATAACAATTTTGAAATAGAGCCGGTAGGCTCCAATCGCCACCGCCTCACGTAAGCTTCTGTAAACAGAAGACTTCACCGTTTGTTGGTGTAACAAACTTTTAGAAAAGTGCGCTTGCACAATTTTTCCAGCACTTTCACGTTAGTAAACTTTAAAATGTGGTTTGTGAACTGAAGAAATTTGACGTAGAAACGTCCACCAAAAACCGAAGTTTACGTTGACATCGGCGTTAGTTGGTTACTAAACCTCTAATGAAAGAGTTTTATTTCTTGTTGTAATTTGGGAACTAAATGCTATTAAGATCGGAGAATGACCTGACGACAAATCCAAACAGGGTCTCGCTTACAAGTGGTTTTTCCCAATACCTTTCGTGATGCTGAAATCCAATACATCTGAATTGACGCATTGACAAATGGTTCGCGTTTTTTTATTCTTGAACATTTTAGCAAAGCCACGGGGATTTGGGATTCTCAAGAAAATGACGAAATGATAAATATTATTACAATCATTATTGTAGCCTATTTGTTACTTATTTTGCATAGTTCCCGAGATATTGTAGAACATTTTAGGCGGTAATTTTTCAAATCAAAATGAATCCCACGTATAGAAACTTCAATCAAATCGATTCACGTTCTTTTGAATCTGGGAAGACTAATTAAGGGGTTCGATGTTTAATATGACAAGGTTATTGGTAGGAATCAAAATTTGGAAATTTCTTTTTAACGAATTCTGAAACAATTGTTTGTAATAACGCTCTCGAGGTAGTATCGCTATAAAAACTATTTTAAAACGATTAATTTGGAAAACTAGAAAGAATATGGGACTAGAAATTGTACTAAAATCAAACAGCCCTACAAAATTCAATACACCAGGTTAGAGTAATGTAAATTGAAGTGTTAAAATTGATCCATTATTGAAAATAGTGTTTAAATATCTAAAGGAAAGATTAATGGATTTGCGGGACAGCCATGATTATTCATTACCTAATGTGGATAATTTTAGGCTAAATTTATTTAGAGACTACAAAATATGTTAATACAGAAAGGTTTAAAACTGTTTAACAATTTTCCATTGCTCCTCAGATTGGAGGGAAATTTGTTGAAATTTAAGAGAAGCATTGTGAGGTACGTCGGAAGTGAATTGATGTTGATGACATTTATTATAATAGCACAGTTTCTTTTATTGTGAAATTGATGTGCAAAAATAAACGGTAATGATACTAAATAAATAAATGTGAGAAAAACATTCATTATAAATTGATCACTTCAATCTTAAATCAAAATCACTCCAAATCAGTCTAATCCTCTTCACTACCTTTTACCTTTACCCAGTATGAGCAGTTGAGATCTCAGCATCGACCTACAATAGATTTTTTAATAAACACGAATATGTTTCCTGTATAATTATGTAAATTTAGTGCTAATTATGTGAACCTTCAGAAAATTTTGTAAACTTAGGATTTCGAGTTATAACCATTTTAATGGTGGGTGTGCTAGCTTTATTTAAAGTCAGCACTCCACCTTCGTAAATTGGTAATCCGTAATGCTACATAAAAAAATAAGTACATCAGAATTATGTGTACTTTGTGCGATCATTAAAAATCCATATCCCAAAATTTGAGCTCTTACCGGTTTATCACTTCATTTATTAAATAACGTTTATTAAATTAATTTATTATTGTGAATGCTGTGTTTTATTTTGAAGTGAGATTTTGAATATCCCTTCTTTTAGCTTACCAACGACTCTCGCACACCGTCTCGATACTATCAGAAGGTAGTGCAAGGTGATATTCAAAATAATCAAATCCTTCGGCATTTGGTTTGCAGATTGTTCTTCCATGGCTGGGTTAAGGAAGTGGAGGAAAGTAATTTCGTGATGCGAGCTGTTTGTAAGTCCTCTATTCTTGTGTTATTTGTGTTGCCTATTGTTTACCATCCTATCTAGATGGTATTTGGTTCTTTTATACGAAGTATAGCGTGAAGCCTTGTTACATGGCGATCAAAAATAACTGGCCTGCTAGAAGGGTAGCTGTATAGAAGCGTCGGAACTATGGTCGTTCGATTTTTCTTATTTAAATTTAGTCATGAGTTTGTTTATAAATTTTAAATTCAAAAAAAAAATTCAAAATGAGCGACGTAATGGATAACAATGTAGGCTTTCAGCGAAAGCAGGTTTTCAGTTACTCATTCAATGAGTAATAAAATACGCTGTTTTTGGTGACTGTTTAATTTGAATTTAATAATTTAATTACATGTACATGAATTGCATTAAAAGTACTCTGATCATTTCACATAGAAAATGACATTTTAACAATTAAATTTTAAGAGCTAAGAGCAAATGCACAATATATCAAACGAGTTGTGTCTTAACACTGCTCAGACGCAGATTTTCAGTGCTGGTGTTCAAATCCTACCTGCACAATAGACATCTTTTTGTGAAATATCATGATAAAATATCATTTCTTTTTTCAGTCTCTTAGGAGTCCCTCAGGTTAGCGTCTTGGGCTCGATTCTCTATTTGATATAAACGACAACTGATCTGCTAACAACTTCAAACGCATTCATCGTATACATAGAAGTTATTATTATTATTATTATTACAAGGCTTTAGATTCTATAAAGAATATAGCCATCCCTTTACCGGGATTCACAAATCCGTTTTAAGGGGAGGATTAAGCCCCATATAATACATTGTGTTTTCACTTTTTCTTCCTTCCTATTTTTTCACAACCTTGAATGTTTAAAAAATTTTCTTGTTATCAAAAATCTAAAAACAATACTGTTTCTTCCCTGTGTCCTTTCACCTGCATGGAACATTGTATATTCCTACTTTTTTAGCTCTTCTATCCCAGTTCCCGCAAGGCGGCCACCTCAAAACCGTATCCCATCAATTTGTTTGTCACTTCATCTATTTTTTCCCGGTCTCTGCAGCGTCCTTACAATCCACGTTCCGATCTTAGAAAAACTCGCTTACTCTTTGTTCTACGCATGTTCTTACTTGTTTCAATCTCTTCTTTCCTTTTACATTGCCTTGTCGTCTTATGTGTCTCTTTTTCGCTATATGGAGTTTCCTTCTGAGACAATCCGGTCACCCCGTCTCCTAATATAATCAGTTTTTTGCCGTCCCAGGAGTTTCTGCTTCCGGCTCCAATTCTTTCTTTCTGTTATTCCATACATATATTTTTCCTTCCACCCTTAACTTTCCATATCCAACCCTTACTCTTTTTCCATTCCTGCTTTCCACTCTGGCGAACTCTAAGATCTTATCTTGTATTGATTTTTCACTGTGCGTCAGGTCGTTCTCTATATAAATTTTAGTTCCTTTCAGCTTACTTTTATTTTCCATTACTTTTATCTTTTGGTTGAGGTCCCTCAGCTTAGCCACTACCACTTCTCTTCCGGGCACCTTCCTTATTTTGAAGGTTTCTACAATTTCAGCCTGCACCAAGAGTTTCTCTTTTAAGAATTCTTCGACTCTTTCTCTAGATGCCCAATCTCCTTGTTGGGCTCCTTTAATAATAATGTTGCACCTTTTCTTTTTTCTTTCCTGTTTCTCCATATATTCCTTCATTTCTTTCATTTCGCCTTCTTGTCTTATTACTTTGGCCTCTAGCCCTTCAATTTCGCTTTTCAGTTCTTGCCTTTCGCTCTTCAGTTGTTCTTCCATTCTTTCCATCCTTATTGTAAGCTCCTTTATTTCTACTCTGCTGCTCGCAAAACCCCCGTTAACCGTCTTAGACAGGGCTGCTATCATTATTTTAAGCTGTTCCATATTTTCCTCTTCGTGCTTCTGTTGTACTGTTATGTTGTCTTCCTTTCCTTCGTTGTTCTCTCTTGGTGGCGTTCTTACTACTAATTTACTTCTTTTAAATACCTCTCCCGCGGCTTCTTGTAGCTGTTCTGGTTCCCCTCTACCTCTCTTGCTGTATTCTGCTTGTGTTACATAGAAGTATGCACATAAAAAGAGGAGAAAACTGCAAATAGTTAGCACTGACATGAAAATTAAAGAGAAATATACAGAATAAACAAACAGAGCATAATATGATAACAAAGAAATAGAACAAAACAATGAACAATGAATGAAAAAATATTAAAATGGAAATGCAGACAAGTGCCGAAAGAACAGTGTGATTTAAAAATTGAACTAAAGTTAAGATATGGTATGATGAAGAATGCGAAGAGAATAGCAAGATCGATATGGATGAAGACACATAGCGAAGAAGACCAGAATATGTACACATGGAGAGCGAAAAAAGGAAGCATACAAGAATTACAATAAGAAGGACAAATGGTTAAATGACATGATGAATTAAATAGAAAATGATTGCAATAGAAATAGCGTTAAGAAATTCTACCTCGGAATCAAACAACAAAAAAGAAAATGAAATATAGCGAGGAAGTAGTAAAAGAAATATGGAAAGGACATTTTCAGAAACTGTTAAACCAGTGTATTACGAAGAAAATGTTGTTAAAGAAACTGGAGAAAGAATTGAAGAAAAAACAGTGGTAGAACCAACATGCAGTGAAGCAGAAACGACATTAAACCGGATAAAAATGGAAAAGCACCGGTGTCAACGTGAAATACCCCTAGAAATTTTACCCCCGCTAAAATATCCCTAGCGAAATTTTACCCCTAGTAAAAATTCTTTAGGGGGTAAAAATTCTCTAGTGAAATTTCACTAAGGAATTAGTAGTTTCTGATTTGTTGTAAAAATATGGTCTTTTTCGATTGGCGGCTCGTTACATTCGCCAAAGTGTGTTAAAAAAAAGTTTTTAGAAAAACCAATAAAATCCGCAATGGCCGCTACGCGTTTAGTATTATAAGGATTAGTAATTATCAGAACCAATATATTCATGTAACCAAGGGTCTATGACAGGGTTACAGTATTTCTCCATTGCTATTTATTTAATGTGTATTTAGAAATAGCGCTTAGAAGATGGAAACAAACATTTCGGAAAGCACCTTAGTGGATGTATGTGGAGAATTGGATCTTTTGGTTGGATACGTTTTCCCAGTACACTGCAATTATTAAACGAACCCGATTACCAGAAGCCAGCTTTGTATTTAAACCATAAAAATGGAAATCATTTTGAGGTCGTAGTTAAGGTAAAAAACTAGACAAAGATAAAGGACCACAACATGAAAAGACACAAAAAAATAGAGTTGATCTTCAATTGATATGAACAATTTTATTTGAAAATTGTTTTTTTGATTCGGAATAATTTTTAAGGTCGGTGACATTTTACCTCCTCGATAAATATACCCTAGTGAAAATTTACCCCCCTGGGGGAAAATATCCCTAGTGAAATTTTACCCCAGGTAAACATTCTGCAGGGGTAAAATATCACGGGGGTAAAAATTCACGGTTACACCGGAATCGTCATATTTATCAGTTTTATCTTTTAATTAGTGTTATCATCGGGTTACGAACCGAATTTTGCTATACTTACATAAATATTGATTTTAACCCCACTGATTGAAACACAAACATACAGGAGATTATGGAAGTGTGGAGAGAATATTGCGAAAAACTCTTCAAAGACGAGAAAGAAAGTACACACACGTCCACACTCCAAATTGAAGATAAAGCTGCAGGTATTGACATGATTAATTCCGAGATCATTCAGGCGATGGGGGAAACGGGTGTGGATATTATGCATACTATATGTCAGATAATATGGAGGACAAGAAGATGGCCGGAAGATTGGTCGAGCTCCATTTTCATTCCGCTGCACAAGAAGGGATCAAAGGAAGTATGTAACAATTATAGATTGATCTCACTGATATCGCACGCCAGCAAAGTGATGCTATGCATAATTAATAATAGACTAAAACCATACCTGTCCTGGCAGATACCTCAAGAGCAAGCTGGCTTCGTAAAAGGTCGAGGCACACGCGAACATATTCTGAACATCCGTCAAATAATAGAAAAGGCAAGAGAATATAACAAACCACTATATATATGTTTTGTGCAAGGCTTTCGATAGTATCGAGTGGAAAATGCTATGGCAGATAATGACGGAAATGGGAGTACCGCACCACATCACTAGCCTGGTCCAAGGGATATACATGAACAATATAGCGAGTATTAAAGTAGATGATAGACTCTCAAATCAATGCAAGATAGAAAAGGGAGTGAGGCAGGGTTGCATATTGTCCCCGATGCTGTTCAATTTGTATGGCGAGTATGTTATTCGAAGGACCCTGGAAGGATGGAATGACGGCTTTGCTGTTGGAGGAAAAAAGATAAACAATCTACGATACGCCGATGACACCGCACTCCTTGCCAACTCAGCAGAAGAACTGACCCTACTAATGAAGCAACTATAAGACGAGAGCCGCAGATGTGGCTTGATAATTAATATAGACAAGACAAAGGTAATGATAGTAGACCGAAGCAAGAACAATAGCCCTGAAATCCAACAAGTCTCTCAATACTCTGTCGTTAGCCAATATATATATTTGGGAGTGCTCATTAATAACGAAGGTGGAAGCACGCAAGGAATAAGGCGCCGCAGCGAAATAGCAAGAAATGCTGTTCGCAGTTTGCAAAGAACATGGAAAGATAGAGATGTCACTCTTGGAACCAAGAAAATGATGGTCAAAACACTAATCTTCCCAATAATACTGTACGGTGCGGAGTCTTGGACTTTAAAGATGCAGGACCGAAGAATAATTGACGCACTTGAGATGTGGTGCTGGAGAAGAATGCTCCGTATACCATGGACAGAGAAGAACAAATGTGTCCATTCTTAAAGAAATTAAAGAACCACAGAGACTGTCTCAAATAGTATACCAACGCGTACTCCGATACTTTGGTCACATAACGCGAGAACAAGGTGACGGCCTCGAAAAGATAATAATACAGGGTAAGATAGAGGGTACCAGGCCGAGAGGACGATCCCCGAAGCGATGGTCGGACCAGGTGAAGGAAATAACCAGCGGTTCCTTGCAGCACGCCACGAGAGAGGCACGCAACAGAGAGAGATGGCGTGAGATAGTGCGACGAGTTGGATGTGGGGGAGCGAACTGAGCGAGTGAATAATGATCACGACTCCTCTGACAAGAGGAAAGCGAAGAAGAAGAAGAAGAAAAGATTGAAATAAACACTACCTGTTGGTGAATTTCCTCAGGTTTTTGTCCTAATTTTAAACCGTGAAATTTCTATACGACACTTTAAAAAGAAAATTTTAACTTTTTCTGTTCTTGGAAAATTATTTTATTTCTACAACTTTTTATATATAGTTTTGTGTCCTCTCCGGTGCTCAGGGTCGCTTACTAATGAAAATTCTTCAGACGTGTCAAAAATAAGAGACAGGACATATCTAACACAATTTATTAACAACATTAACATTTAAACGACAACCAATAATACAAATAAATTACTAACTAATATCAAAATACACTCAAACAATTTAAAATCCCTACTCATTTACGGATATAATTTTGTAAAGCTTTACCTTATTTTTTATCTTTCCTTTTCCGCACTTATTTTCGCCACACTTATTTAACCGCACTGACGAACATTCGAAAACTTCTTCCTTCACCTATACTCCTCCACGTTCTAACATCTCGCGTTCCGTTTTCCAATTCTGGACCAAAGTTACTCAATGTCGTTAATATCCTCCACCCATTCAGTACAGTTCAATATCTAGGATTTGTCCAAACACAATTTATTATATTTCTCCTTCTATCTATTTGCTTCAAACACAACTGGTCTGAGACTCTCTTTATTTAGGAACTGCAACACACTTCTTTCTCCTTCTATCTATTTGCTTCAAACACAACTGGTCTGAGACTCTCTTTATTTAGGAACTGCATAAATACGACTGGTCTGCGTGTCATCTATTTAGCAACTGCCTTACAGCTCGTTATTATTCTTGGCATGGTTACCTCTCACTTTTTTCCTGATTATGTTTTTTTTTCTTTCTTCTAAAGATGCCGCATTATCCTACGTGTATTCCTTTTTTATATTGTTAAAAACAAAACTTTAACCTAGTAACATTTTTATTTTTTTCAACCACATTCTTACTGAACAATTTTAATAAAAATACTATTGGCATATCCTCCCTCTTATTTTGATTGTGTATACAGTACACATTGATGAAGGAGATTGCCCGTAGTGGACATAACATTACCCCACTGCAAAGTTATAATAACTATTTGAAACCTTGTGGTAACTTTCACATCTTTATTTTAATCTTTGCATCCTTTATGCACCATACTGGTTCCTCAAGTTATCTGTTACTCACATGTAAACCGTTCCTCATATACCCTTCATTTTTCCTTCTAACACTCTCAATTTATTGTACCTCTAACTCTTCATTCATGTTTACCTTTATCATCTTCCTATTATACTGTCATGCTTCCATCTGCATTCATTTTTTTACCTGTTTGGACAATTTCATAGTTTACCCTTCCCCTTGTAGATTACTACATTCATAATATCTAGACAGCGCACAGCTTGTCCTAGACTTTCCCTTGTAGATTCTTGTAGACTCTTGAAGATTCTTGTAGACTCTATTTACCCCACTTTCTTCACAGCTTGTTACAGTCTTTCCCTTTCTATTGTCTTGTCCAAACTTTTATACCCAACCTTTAGGTCGTTCTTTTAAGATTCCCTTTTATTTTAGGTAAACTTAATTTAGAAGTCTTGTTAGTAAAGATGCCTGGTATTCTATATTTTCGTACCCAGTTTAATATAACACAACCTTTCACTCCTGTTTTTCTCTTCATAAAATCTTTCATACTCTCATGTCCCGAATTTATTATTGTTGAAAATGCTCAGTATTCACCCCTTCACATCTCGTTTATCAAAATTATATTTTTCGAATTTTGCCTAAATTTGTATTCGTAACCAAATTATAATTTTCAAATTTCTTCCTAAAATTGAATCTCGAATCAACTTTCCCATCTCGTATATAAAAATTATTATTTTCAAACTTTTGCCTAAAATTGATTATTTGTCCAATTTCACCTGGTTTGTGACATTGGTATCATTTGATTTCTAACTTGTGCCTAAAAATGATTATTTGTCCAATTTCACCTGGTTTGTGACATTGGTATCATTTGATTTCTAACTTGTGCCTAAAAATGATTATTTGAACCGCGCCTTACTGTCTTTTTAATTGTATTCTTTTTAATTTAAAGCGTACCTTTTTATAACCTTCCATGGTTTTCATATAGTTATTTGCATCATTTTTAATTCTTTGTGACTTTTTTTTTTTTTTTTTTTTAGCTTTGCGCCGGGATGAGGAAATCTCGTGCGAGACACCGGCTTGTTCTAAGCCGGTAGTGTCAGACTCGCACTGACTAAAACCTCACCCCTATCCTCGACTCCCGGTTTCGCCGTCTGGGCATTACTTCGGGAGTCGCGGCTTTTGCGCGTTTCATCGTCCTTGTTGCTGCATTACCCTCTCGAGCTGTTCTTTCGTCCTCATGATGGAGGTCACGAAGGCCGTGATAACTTTCCAGCCTTCTTCGTTCTCCAACATCTTGAGGACCAAGTTCTCCGGGGTGAGGGGTTCCCTGAAGTACAGCGATGCCGACACTCGCTCACGCTTCCATCTAATGCAACTGAAGATGGTGTGGCACGCAGTGTCTTCTTCGTCGCAATGGCAGCAGGTTGGGTCGTCCAGTATCTTGAAGCGATGGAGGTACTCGTTGAAGCACCCGTGCCCCGTTAGGACTTGGGTGAGGTGGAACGAGAGTTCTCCATGCTTCCTGGCGACCCACGGCTCGACGCTGGGGACGAGTCGTCTCGTCCAGCTTCCGGTTGCTGCTGCCGTCCATCGTGCTTGCCACTCGTCGAGGGTTGCCCTCCTTCTATCTGGCTCTGCTAGCTTGCCGCCTCTTTCCTTTGCCAGGAGATCTATCGGCGGCATGCTGGCCAGCAGTCGCACCGCCTCGCCTGACACGGTCCTGTAGGCGCACGTTACGCGCAACGCCATCTTCCGTTGGACCGACAGGAGTCTCTTCGCGTTCCTCGCGACGAGTGTTGCCTCGTGCCACACCGGGGCCGCATATAACATCACCGCATGAGCGATGGTGCCGAGCATCCTTCATTTAGTCGTCTTCGGTCCTCCGACATTGGGCATCAGGCGGGCGATGGAACTCGTCACCGCCGCCGCCTTTCTGCTAGCTTCCTGTATGTGGGCCGCGAAGTTGAGATGTTTATCGATCCTAACCCCCAAGATGGTAACATAGTCTTTCACTTCTATTTTTTCGCCGTTCAGTTGGATATTGATGGGCGGGATCTTTCTCCTTCCGCACACCAACACGGCTTCGGACTTTTCCGGAAACAGGGTTAGGCCGACTCCGGCGGCCCACTCTCTAATCGTCTCGACGGCCTTGTTTGCGTTGCGCTGGATCGTCTTCGCGTCTTTCGCCACGACTATGGTGGTGACGTCGTCCGCGTACCCGACCGTCGAGACCCCCTCCGGGAGCTTCAGTCGGAGGACCTTGTCGTAGTTGATGTTCCACAGAGGGGCCGCCAGCACCGACCCCTGGGGAACGCCGCTTGTGATTTCTATTGTTTCTTCAAATTCTTTGTGACTTATAAATTTTTAAGTCACCGTCTCGCATTAAATTATTTAACATTTTCCCGTCATTTGACTGTCGCAAATATTTATTTTTCCTTATATCACTTTTTTGTGAACTGTCATAATTTTTGTGGTTCCTTTTCTTTTGTCGTGCATTAATTTTACTATTTCTTCGCGGTTTGTGTGTTGATGTTAGTTTTATGCACTTACGTTTCTCTCCCCTTCCTTCTTTATTGCCTTGTATCTCCCCTTTCCTTGCCACAATCTGTCTCTCTACCTTCTCACGTTCTATCTGATTCACGCTCTTTTCACATTCTAACCCGTCTATCAGCCTTTTTTCTATTTCTGTCACTCTAACATCAACATGTTTTGTTATTTTATCCACTCGCACGTTTACCTCGTCTGTCAAATCCTTCCTTGTATTCTCATTCTCTCTTGCAAACTCATTCAATCTTACGTTAACCTCATTCAATACTAGATGCAATTTTGCATCCCAGTTTTCACCAATGTTTTTGAACTGTTGATCAATTTTTTCAAATTTTATATCCACGGCTGCAAAATTTTTAACATTTTCAGCACTCATACATTTTACCTCTTGTCTCACTTCATACAACCTTCATTCATGCTTTTAAACTCTGCATTAACAGAAGCAAAATTTTTAACACCATCTTCTTTCATGCTTTTAAACTCTTCATGCACATTTCTGAATTGTGCCATCATCATCTCACACAACCTTTCAGTCGGGTCGTTTTGTACCCCTTGTACCTCTACAACCTTATCTTTCTCCATGCGCTCACCCCTTTCTATTGTCATCTGCTCTTCATCTCCCTGTCCAGCCAAGCTTTCAACTTCCCTCTCTCTCACATCTACACTTCTACTCCTTCTGCTCCTAGTATTCATTATTATGCAAATTTGTCTAATTATTGTGTCCTACTTTAAACCTGCTCTTTTTGATCGTGTAATCACCTGATGCCCACTCGTTGGTGCGCCACGTTTTGTGTACTCTCCGATGCTCAGGGTCGCTCACTAATGAAAATTCTTCAGACGTGATACACAATCAAAAATAAGAGACAGGACATATCTAACACAATTTATTAACAACATTAACATTTAAACGACAACAAACAATACAAATAAATTACTAACTAATATCTAAATACACTCAAACAATTTAAAATCCCTACTCATTTACGGCTATAATTTTGTAAAGCTTTACCTTATTTTTTATCTTTCCTTTTCCGCACTTATTTTCGCCACACTTATTTAACCGCACTGACGAACATTCGAAAACTTCTTCCTTCACCTATACTCCTCCACGTACTAACATCTCGCGTTCCGTTTTCCAATTCTGGACCAAAGTTACTCAATGTCGTTAATATCCTCCACCCATTCAGTACAGTTCAATTTCTAGGATTTGTCCAAACACAATTTATTATATTTCTCCTTCTATCTATTTGCTTCAAACACAACTGGTCTGAGACTCTCTTTATTTAGGAACTGCAACACACTTCTTTCTCCTTCTATCTATTTGCTTCAAGCACAACTGGTCTGAGACTCTCTTTATTTAGGAACTGCAACACACTTATTTGCTTCAAACACAACTGGTCTGAGACTCTCTTTATTTAGGAACTGCATAAATACGACTGGTCTGCGTGTCATCTATTTAGCAACTGCCTTACAGCTCGTTATTATTCTTGGCATGGTTACCTTTCACTTTTTTCCTGATTATGTTTTTTTTTCTTTCTTCTAAAGATGCCGCATTATCCTACGTGTATTCCTTTTTTATATTGTTAAAAACAAAACTTTAATCTAGTAACATTTTTATTTTTTTCAACCACATTCATACTGAACAATTTTAATAAAAATACTATTGGCATATCCTCCCTCTTATTTTGATTGTGTATACAGTACACATTGATAAAGGAGATTGCCCGTAGTGGACACAACAATAGATATAATATAAGCGCATCAAAATCCGGGCCCTGATTATCATAATTTTATGGATCATAATTAGAGATGAGATTTTTAGGTCGTATAAATGTTATACCAGAGAGCGTTAAAGGGTTAATTGATACACGGCCCCGTTGGAAAGTTATGCTGTATGAAAAAGAATTAAATGTTAGTTTTTACATACTAATATTCCAGCCAATTTCAATTAACCCTTTAACGCTCTCTGGTATAAATCATAATTATGTTATCATAAAAACATTTTAAAACTTTTCTAACATTTTTTATTAGGTAACAAATTTATATACAGAGTGATCAAAAGATAAATCCCTCCTTTGTTTAATTAAAAAGCAACATTATTCTATCGAGTCACTTACAATTTTTAAACAAACAAAATTTGCACATCATTGTTCCATTTATTTGTCTTCACATCGCCCTTTTTTTATAATTTTCCAATCATCAGGTGTACCTGCATTCTTCCAAGCACATCTAAATTCACATTCGTTGCTGTAAGTGTGGCCATTTGATGCACAGAGTGGTAGATAAATTTTTGGACAGGGGCAAGCAGAAGTCAAACAAACTGCAGCCACCAGTACAACGGCGAGGATTATTAAGGACTTCATGGTATTCTCTCGATACGTTCTAATTACAACTTGTAATGCGAATGCTGGTTTAATCAAAAAGTTTCATTTATATTAGATTTATCGATTGTTACGGAAACACATTACAAGATAAAAATTTTGTTTTAGTGTGATTCACGATTTTGCGAGGGTTTTATTACTCAAAAATGTGTTATCATTATTTGTTTTGAATACCTGCGACTTGTTTCATGCTAATTTGCAAACTTCAGATGGGAGTCAATAATTTACATTATAAATTAAAAATGTTAATTGATAATAAAAAAAATTTATCGCAGTCGGTAGGATTCGAACCTACGCTCCCAGAGGGAATCTGATTTCTAGTCAGACGCCTTAACCGCTCGGCCACGACTGCTCTTATTGAAAGTATCCATAAAATCGAGAGTGATTTTAATATAAAATCCGAATTTTATTGTTAAAATTTAAATTCGTTACAATCACGAGAAAATTGTCTCGCTACTAAATGAGTGATTTTTAATTAAAAAAAAAATTAAATTTTTTTACTGTTTAATTAAATTTTGTTGCTAATAAAATATTTATTATGTTTATGAACTAAGAAAATACCTTTTAACGGCAAAAATAAAAAAAAGACATAAAAATGTCAATCAAACAAAACGCAATTTTCTTTGTTTCGAGTTCACGAGAAAAGTAATCACACTTTGACCACAGCCCTTACAATGATAAATTTATCTTGTGCTATTTTCGTATTTTACTTCCTTTAGGTATACACACCATTAATTTTTCTGTAGTTACAACACACAATTTTCTTGTATTTTTTAGCAGAATTGTTTTTTTATTAAAAACGCCACGTAAGATTAAGTAAACCTTTGACTGTGGTCAATAACTCTAATATTTAACTGCCCCAGTGATTGTTGTAACCACAGTTCGGGTCAATTAGGGGTTGCTTGTTAGACATCCCTTGTAATTTGAGATGGAACACCTCATTTATTAAACTGGTGGGAAGTAAATTTGTTTAGAGTTCATGAAGTCGCAAGAAATTTCATGCCATAATCATTCGAATGCTTAGAACTTCCATATTATATTAAATTAACTGATGAGTTCAGATTTTCCGTACTTTTCGTCAAACTGGATTATTGAAATTAAAAAATATTTTATCGTTAAAAGTCTAAGTTAAACAATACTTGCGTTTTTTTTTAAATTTTTTTTGCAAAAAATTGTGGTGATAATTACCACAAAAATATAAACAGGACTTTGGCCTATATATAGGTCATACGGTTTTTCGAGTTATTACATTATTTTATAGTACCAGCCGTTGTTGAAACTTCACGTGGAAACTCGAAAATTGTCCGCCCTAGAAAAACCGTATATAATAACTTTTTTGGTAAATTATTAGTAGAACTTAAATTATTAAAAATATTCCATATTTTATTTAAAAGTTCACTAAAAAAAGATATAATTTTACAAATTATTTTAAATATTCAATTTGTTATAACTTCCACGTTTTACAGTAATGCAAAAAATATGAGTTTTAATAAAAAATGTTGCTTTTAAATTATTTTAATTTGATCATTTTATTTCAAAGAACTTAAAAATCATATCGTATAACCTGTATAGAGGTTATCAATATTTGAATATAACTCAAAGTGAAATTAATTTATTCTGAATTATAAATAAATTTCCGCTAAGCCCACAAATTAAACTTTGCCCTTTCTATTAAACATTTTTGATTTTATTGCTAATTAACTACAAATAAAACCATTTGCAATTTTTTTCTAAAGATGGGTTTATACACAACGCTGTCCAATTTTTACGGCGTCAAGGACTGGAATTTGACGGAGCAAAAATAATTAATGCACAGGATGAGGCCAAACAACTTTGATCATCACAAATGGACACAATCCCACTGAGTGAGGCCGAACGCCGAGCAATTATGGTAATCACGTATAATATCTAGTAATTAATAATTAGTAAAAATTAGAAATGTTCTTTAATTTTATTTTTTATCTTTATTTCTAAAAACTACTCCATAGCACCCTGGGTCTAGGACAAATGGACGCGGCCGAAAGAACGCGAGCGTTAGGACGCAGACCCAAATGGACGCAGACCCAAAAGAACGCAGACCCAAAAGAACGCAGACCCAAAAGGACGCGGGCCATAAAGACGCAGGCCCAAAAAGACGCAGCCATATAGGAGCAGACCCAAAAGAACGCAGACCCAAAAGGACGCGGGCCATAAAGACGCAGACCCAAAAAGACGCGACCATATAGGCGCAAAAATTTTTTTGACATTTTATACTGATTATATACCAATATTTTGAAAATGGTGATAGGGTTACTATCGAGTTGCACTACTTAAACCTCTTTGCGGCAGATTTAACTTTAAGTGGAGATTTGTTTATTTTTAATTAGTTTTCTAAGGAAATATCAAAAACTAACACTAACCTAATAACGGCAGATCCACCTCTTCGCGGCAGATCCACCTCTTTGAGGCATATTTAACTTTACGCGGAGATTTATTTGATTTTAATTAGTTTTCTAAAGAAATATCAAAAACTAACACTAACCTAACGACAGATCCACCTCTTCGCGGCTGATTCACCTCTTTGCGGCAGATTTAACTTTACGCAGAGATTTGTTTGTTTTTAATTTAGTTTTATTGTTATGGCCGCGTCTTTTTGGTTCTGCACCTATATGGCCGCGTCCTTTTGCGTCTGCGTCTTTATGGCCCGCTTCCATTTGGGTTTGCGTCCTTTTGGGTCTGCGTCCAAACGCTCGCGTCCTTTCGGCCGCGACCATTTGTCCGGCTCCGATAGCACTCTGGCTCGGCTCAAAGAGGTGGTCAGGGTGTGCTCCAGTCTTGGGTGCTTTAATTCAGGAGGTGCCAAACCATACTATAATTTAAAGAATAAAATTAAAAAATTTATTTTCACAGTGCAAACTTTAAGGGGTGCAAAACTGAAGAGGCATTATTAAACAACATAAACCGCCGGACGTAGGACGATCTGCGCTTGAAGAAGTATTATGAAACAGCTCATAATTTGATATATAGGATGTTTGTTTAGCTGCATGGGAACTTCAAATTGGAATAAAACATTAAAAAATTGATGGAATGCTCTTTTGATTATTTTTTTTATGAAAGTAAATTTAGTGCCATTTATGATTTGAAAATGATTTCCGGCATGTGACCACCACGACTAATTTTTGACCACTTTTTCCAATATTTCTGGCCTTATTTCATAAATGGCTTGCTGAATATTGACTTCCAATGCTTCCAGAGTTGTTGGTTTGTTAGCAAAAACCATGGATTTAACATATCCCCAAAAGAAATAATCTGGAGGAGTCAAAGCACACAAACTCTGACTTTGAAAATAAATTTCCACAATATGGTAGCGTTGTTCAATCGCTAATTTATTCATGATTAATGGCAAACCTTTTTGAGCACAAATGTCAAAGAACCATCACTTTAACAAACTTCATACATCGACAACACATTACATCGGAGAGAGGTCCTCTAAAAGTTGGAATCAGGTACGACAATTGAAGAAGAAGATGTTTAAATACCTCGGTCGCACCCTTAACGTTATAACTCTAAAAATTTGCACAAAAAAATATTTTTCTATTCGATAAGGGAATTAATTGGTTTGTTGTTTGTGTTAAATCGAACTATTATTGATTGACTCATAAATTTCTGCGAACTTTCAATCGAAGCGCTGCAAAACTGTAACAAATACGACAAAACTCTATGTATAAAATATACAGACCATTTAATAAGGAATTAAATTTCCGGGTACGGTCCCCTAAGGGTGGCGACTCCAAATAAATTGAAAATTTCCTATTGCAAAGAGGAAGGTTTATACTATAGTTTACTGATATAATTTAAACCTGCGAATGTATTATCAAAATTTTGAGTAAATCGAATTTGAAGTTTGCAAATTTACATGTAAAATTAACGAGATTCCTGCGCGTCGCTCATTCTGTTGACGGTACGTGCAATATGAATGACCCTAACACTTAGAGTATTTCGCACCGGCAGATGCAGCTCGTCTCTCGTACATGTAACATCGATTATTTTTTGTTTTTACGCGATTTTTTGGGGGTGAAACGTAATAGTTTACTGCCCCATACCGCAACTATACTTTTTAATGCTATTTCAAGGGTCTCTAAGCTCCCGGTTTCATTTATCCCAGTTTTTTTTGATGGGAGGCGCCTTCTCGTATGTGTAGCATAGTAACCAGAGTCAAAACCGCCCTGGAGGGGTGCAGAGCGGAGCGGACCGCAGCGGCGCCCCGAAAGGGTAGGTCTTGACGATGGATAAACCTCCCTATCGAATGCACAACCCAAAAATCTAAGAAAAATGTGCTAAATTTACGTACTTTCAAATTGATTTTTCTCGAAATTTTGATAATACATTCGCAAGTGAAATTTTTACAGGATACTCTATAAACCTTCCTCTTTGCTATAGGAAATTTTCAATTTGTTTGGGGTGACCACCTTTAGGCCACCGTCCCCGTGCCTCCAGCGTAAAAACTGCACAATTAAAATAAATATATATATTTCGACCTATGATTGGGCAAATAATATATTTTTCATTGAAGAAAAAATACTTATTTCTTTTGAGTTTTTCGAACACTTTCTTTGTTTATTTTATAATATTACCTACAATTAACTGAAAAGAAAATAATGCTTATTTTTCCACTCCCACTTCTAAAAACTTTTACGCCGAAAAATCCGTTGGTTATGGTGGACGCAATTCTTACCATTAGCCCATAGTCAAAAATATTGTTGAGCCGGGCCAGCCCTCCATGTTTCCATGTCGACTTCCAGCATTCTGAGGTCTGCATTAATGCCTTCTCACCATCTTAGTCGCGGTCGTCTAGGAGATCTCTCTCCTTGTGGTGCTGATTAATCTTTTAATATCACTTCTAATTAAGTGTCCTGACCGTTGTAATCTAAATGATTTTAATGACTTAAAGTACATTGCTGTGCAATGAAAGCCCTAATTTACTTCGATAACCCTTCAGGTAAGAAGTAAGACCAGTAAGCGCTTTTCAAAAGGAACTTTGTTTTTTAATAGGGGCAATCTTTAGCTTTGTCGCAGACCTCGATTGATAGCCTTTGTTTTGTATATTAATAATATCTTTATACCATTTTCTTCCATCGCGAATCTGGTGATTACTCTCCAGTTTGCATATTTTTTGCCCTTCATAGTTATTCCCATTTTTCCATCCAACTGCTTTGCGGCACTCGTTTCCTGCATTAGTGTATTTGGAAATATTGGCCTCTGCGGTGCTTTGTAGCTTTTCGAGTCTTGATTTCCTTTTTGTCCTCGATACTGGCACTCCTCATTGTAACAAGTTTTTGGTCTATATTTAGGCATAGGTTCCAGCATTTTCTAGTTGGCTTTAATAGTGATTTCTCTCATTTGTTTCCACATTGTGGAAATTTCTACCGGTGTGTTCTTCGCTTAACGCTTCTTCCACCAAGTAGTCTCTAAAACCTCATACTATTTTTACACGGTCTAGCGAACGCAAAATTTGGCACCATATTAAAAAAGCCGCACAAAATAGATATTTTTTTTATAAATATCGCGAATATCTCGGTGTAAGTTCACTTTAGGGCAATTAATTGAAAATAAAGTAAACTAAATTCCCTACAGAAAATATCTTCCAAGTTTTTCTTGTAAACGATCGATTGCAGAGTTACATCCATCAGAAAGCATGGAATATGCTCCTCATACTTTATTATTTGGGGCCAATTTATCAATCTCCAGTTGAAGTACCAGTTCAGTTTATTTTTGTTTATATTTATCTGACAGGTAAGTTTCCGAAAATTTACAAATATGATTTTTTCCTGTGCTTTTTTGAACGTTTACAAAATTAGTAAATATATGAATATAGAGGTTTAAATAAAGATAATAAATTTAATTTCGACGACCCCGGATTTGGCCGCCTCTTTTTCCAAAGTATGCCGTGCCTTCAATGGGTGTTGGCGATCAATCTTGTCCATATGATCTCAGGATTTTCAGTCAGGAAATGTGCTTGTTTCCAGGTCTTCTCATTCCTTCAACTTTTCCCAGCAACAAGTGAATCTGGAAAAATCAAGTTATCCGAAGACTTCTGCAAGATTTGTCCTGATCAGAAGAGTTTCATCAATTTTGTGTATCCAAACATCAGAGAAAACATTTTGGATTTAAAATGGCTTAAAGAATGCACGGCTTTGATACCACTAAACGTCAAAGTTGAGGAAATTAACAAATTTGTCACGAAACGATTTATGGTCCTTCGAAGATATTCTTCTCCATTGACAAATTGGATTCGCCATTTATTCCTCAATAGTAGAACTAAAACTTCAACACCATTTTAATATTTCATCATTCATAAGAACATAACCAAAATTTCCCTTCGAACTGTCAATTCATTCTTTGTTTACAAGCCATTTGAAGTTGACGTATCAGTGTATTTTTTAACAATGGAAAACATTGAACATCGTGCAGTGATTAAATTATTTGTAAAAAAAGGTTTACAGGCAATATTCATACCGAAATGGTAAATGTGTTAGGTGAATCTGCTTCTTCAAAAACCATGCTTTGTAAGTGGACTGGTTTGTTTAAAAGTTGTCGTGTAAGCCTTGAAGACGATCCACGTGAAGGACGTCCAAAAATTGCAGCTACACCAGAAATCGTCGCAAAAATACAGGGTATGGTTTTGGAAGATCGTCGATTGACCGAAAGGCATTTTATAAAAGCTCTAGGCATTAAATTACGTACAGTAAGCAATATTTTATGTTAAGTTTTGGGTTTCAAAAACCTATGTGCACAATGGGACCCGCATTCGCTAACAATTCAACAAAAACACATTGGAATGCGACTGTGTCGGCAACATCTGAAACGTTTTAGAAAGGATGAAAAGGCTTTTGTGCGTCGTTTCATCACTACGAATGAGACTTGGGTGTACCACCATGATCCTGAATCAAAACAAGGGGTTAAGGAGTTCGTGCCCAGAAATCGGCCAAGAAGGTGTTAGCATCAGTTTTTAGTATGCAAAAGGTATTTTGTTCGTGGATTACCTCCAAACTGGTAAACAAATAAACAATAAATAAATTCGTGAAAAGACCCGGTTTACAGAAGAAAAATCATTTTCCATCAAGATAATGCACCTGCTCACACAGCTCAAACAACATCGCTAAAATCATATTTTGCAGACCTTCTGGAAAACCACTACAGAGATGGGATCCATAAATTGGAGGACCGTTGGAATAAGTGTATTGAAGTCGAGGGAGATTATACTGAAAAATAAAGTCATTTTTACAACCAAAAATCAGTTTTTAGGCTTCTATACAAAGTATAGCAAGAAGCCTTATGATCTGGCTCCGTGTCCGTCTGTCTGTCCGTCTGTCCGTCTGTCCGTCCGCATAATTCAAAATCATACAGAGCGTTTCAAATCGTGTTGGAAATACTCTGTGTGTATAGAGGTCTAAGAACTGGGTAGCCAGTGCGCTACTTTTAGGCTTCTATACAAGGTATAGAAAGAAGCCTTATGGTCTGGCTTCGTGTCCGTCCGCATGTTTCAGAGCCAGTCATAACGTTGATCAACTGATACGTTGTTATATTTTAAATACTTCGTCTATATAGTATTGCGTTAATCTGTTAATCCGTTGCTTCGATTCGCTAATGCAATTTATAAATACGCAAATGTTCGAAAGAAATTTACTAAGTTAAAGATATTTTCGAAGAGGTCTCCCTATATAAACTACTTGTTTTACTTTGATGTGAAAAAATAATTTTTTATTGATGTGGTTAGTGAAGTTAAGTTATAAATAAAAGAGAAAGGAGAGGATTGGTCCACCTCAAAAAAAGGACCATACATTACAGAGAAGTAAAATTTCTAATAGAATGGAAAAGTTTGATTGTTATTACTTATATAGTAAATGATAATTACCAATCGCAAAAAATTTAATTGGTGCAGATTATCTGATTATTTCAAGTGAAGCTCGTGATGGTTTACAGTTTCTTCTTCAGGTATGTTGAATTTTAATATGTGGAGTTCTACTTGAAATAATTAGTTTACTTCTTGTTAGATTTAGATCAACCTATATACAGATGATTAATCTATTAATCCGATGATACAATGATCCGATGATACGATGATACGATGATACCATGATACGATGATACGATGATACGATGATACGATGATACGATGATACGATGATACGATGATACGATGATACGATGATCCGATGATCCGATGGTACGATTATCCGATAATCCGATGATACGCGTACAACCAATTATGATTCTATGGTTTTCTACAACCGTTAAATGTTAATTAAACATTGAAAATCAAGTAAAAATATATATATTATTGCGTATAATATTCCATATAAATATATAGTGTCAAATTAAGAACGGTTATAATATAGAATGTTTTAGTTATCGATTAACAGATTATGTGATAATTTCTTATTGCGATGTTAAGTCACCTTAAGGTCGGTTTTACAATTGTCTCTCGACAACCTTGTTTGAGGTGGATCCATCCTCTTCCTTCTCTTTTATTTACAACTTAACTTCACTATCCACATCAAGCCACTGCTGTGGTTAAAATAAAATAATAAATAATTAGTGCAGATTATCTGATTATGTGATGTTACATTATATGGCGACCAAAAATAACCAGATAATAACAACTTTCCACACCAGAAAGGTAGCTGTATAGAAGCCTAAGAACTGCCGCTAAAGCGAGTTCCACCTTGTTTCATTTCAGTTCCGCGAACTTATTGAACAGCCTGTCATCAAGGCGACGATTTTAACTGGAGCGTTTGAAGGCGAGATTCCATCTAATTTTCCATTTTCATTCAAACGATTGCTATTCTCTGTATGGCTTGCATTTGTGATGACCATTAATAAATTGTAGACACAGTCATTTAAAGTTACGGACTTGGATTTGACAGACAAATATTTCTTGCATGGACAGCTGTATACTGGAATGTCAAGAGCAAAAAGGATCCAACAAAATTATCGTTGTGGCCAATGAAAGAGCAGAAAATAGCAATGTTATGTAAGGCCAAGCGCTGAAATAATTAAAATTCAACATGAATAAATAATTTTTTGTAAATAAAATATTTTCTTTAATTTTATTGTTTTATTTATCGAATTGGTCGTTAATTGAGCTGATCATAAATCGATTGAAATTGATATTTGAAATGGTTTTCTAATTTTCAAACTGTTTTAATTTTAACACAAAATAACGCAAAAATTATTCGTTTCGATAAAAAACAAAGTTCAGGAAATTTTTTATAATGTATTAGCGAATTTTCTTACAAATTCATATAATTTGATTAAAATCGGGTGAACTGTTCAAAGGTTATGGATATTATTTATGTTTTCGTATTAAAAATTTGAAAACTGTGTGACCTAGAAAACAATGTTATCTAAAATTTTGTTTATAATTTATGATTATTGGATAAGAAAACACTTTAATAGTTGACTCATAAATTTCCAAAAAAAAACTGAATCTTGATTTCCTTTTACTTTTCACACTATTTAAACGCGATAACACGAAAACGACGCGTTTAATGAAAAGAATAGGTTTAAGCAATTTGTTTATGTAAACAATTTCCTTTCAAATGGGTACAAAGTGATTAAAATCAGTTAACCCGCCCAGAAGTTATCGGTATTTGAGTAATTCAAGGTGAAAATTGATTAATACGCACCCTCCAAATTGAACTCCTACACGTCACCTAAAAATTTGTTCATAAAATAAAGATACTGTCGTTTTGTGATAAAAAAATTCAACGGTGCTCATAAAATCAATTTTTAAATTTTAATTAAAAAATTGTTTATTCATAACTTTTAAAATTTAATTCGCATATATGTATGTATGTAAAGGTAGTAAATAAGTTAAATGGGAAAGTTTTAAATAATTTATAAAGAGAATGTCGTGGAAATAAATTCCTTTTATAATATTTTGCTATATAGCGATAGTGATATTTTAAAAATCTGGAAATGGCATGTAATTCAAATGAACCGTGTATATTCACCTATCCAATATGTAAATTCAAGAACCTGAAAAAACTTACATTTTATACATTTTACTCGAATATTCCATTTTATATAACGTTCATCCGTTTTAAAAACTCCAAATATGTATATACATACTTTACCGATGCACTTCTGCAGCATGCAATATTAAATTGGCTTTTTACAAGTTAGCAATTTGAGTGATTACTTTTGCAAAAATTTTATGTTTCAAATTGAAATTTATTATTACTTCCATTGTGACTGTCCTCTTCTAAAAACCCTTAACCTCTCTGTATTCCAGCCTCCCCCCCCCCCTTTACAAATTAATCTCGCCTTGACCTATTCACTGAGTAAACATCATTTATTTATACCAAAAAATAAAATAGATTTATTATACATAGAAATGGTGTGGCGCAGTCGATCGAATTCTTTCAGATTACATTATGCAATCATCCATAAATAGTTTTCATATCATTTCGACTCGAGTAAATTTATTTTATTATCAATACTTACATCAAAAATTAATATTTTTCTCTAATAAGCCAAACTCCGATCGAAATTATCAAAGACCAAAAAAATAATTAAAATTTACATTAGTAAAAAAATTATAAAGCAAACGTTTTCTTGAAGTGTACTCGACAAGTTGGGTAGTAAACGCAAGCTTTTATAATTAAGTAAGGATGTTTTAATTTTAATTTTCCCAAAAGAACCATGTAAATAAAGAATACGAGAGCGACGGAGTTGTGAAGCAGCCAGACTTGAATCCTTATTGATCCAGGACGTAAATACTTTACGCACCTGTGCTTTTATAAAACTTCCTGTATTTTAAACGTATACCAGACTAATAAAGCTCATTTTTTATATTATAAAAAATTGTCTATATCAGATTAGACGCCTACCGTGCATATTTTTCTTTTGAAAATTTTTAAATAGTCGGCCAAACGCAGGGAACTTTCGTGTATTGTTTGTCCGGTAGAATCCCATGTACGTTTGTTGATTTATTTATTTGTTTGTTCGTTTATTTTTGTCTCAAGTGTTATCAGAATAGGTACAGTCACACTCACACATATTAAAGCTAAACGAACCCGATGTTAAGCTAAGCTCAAATTTATCTTTTAATTTGTGTTTATATGAAAGTAAGCGATTTTACTGTACCGCTTACTAATCAGCAGAAGCTAAGCTAGCTAGGCTTACACAAACTCTAATTAGGCAACGTTCATGTTCATCACATTATTCCCAATTATTTAAAAACATACCAGCCATAATGGGCCATGAAGTGCCTAAAGGTATCCAAGGCGCCATGCGCCGTAGTTAACTAAATTTTTATTCGAAGTTGGTCTAAACCAGCGATCTTATATTTACTAGATAGGACATAAGCATTTTCTACAATCATCGCGTTGTTTTGAAGCACAGATGTAAAAGGGTTTTCTTTTAAATGGCTGCAACTGAATACACATTAATTTTTTTATTATTTTCTTGAAACTATTCAAGAAAAAACAATTGTATATTTGTAACATCGATTATGATATTTTGAAATATCATATTGACCCCTAATAGTATGCAAACTGTGTTGTATCTAAAAAAGAAAACAAACTTTATACCTGTTAATCTTTGCTTCATAACAAATGCGTCTATGCCCTATCTAGTAAATATAAGATCGATGGTTCGAACCGTACGCTGTTTTCCAAGTTCCAAGTTTCCAGGTTATACGGCTGTATCCTCCTAAACGCTGGACCTAGTTTCGAATTACAATTGTACACATTTTAGCAATGTTTGAATATATTTACTCAATGATTTCTATTTATGTATAATGAAACTATAGATTATTTGCACAAGATGTTGAAGCAATTTAGTGACCCATTTAACTACTCTATTCTACATAGGGACGGACTGCCAAAGTGAAAGATGTGCAAGCTTTCGTAGAGGCTCCCTAGGGCACGTGATTTTTCTAATAAATATTTTAAAATGTATCTATTAATTTTTTTTATTGACTTTAATTTATATATTTACAATCTGTTTATTTTACAAACAATAAGTAAATTGTGTGGTAATGAGAAGCAGACATGTAGGAGCGAATCCATTGATACACTCCTTTATTTGTAACTTTTTAATTTCTACGACTAGCGTTACCCAAGTTAGTATGGTATGACAAAATTGAATAATTTAGCTATCCACAAAGGTTTGTCCACAAAGGTTTGAATCTTTTCAGTCGGCGCAATCGACTATCGTCCTTAGGACCTTTGATTGAAACCTTTAAAGGATCTCAATTTTAGAAATGGAAACCGAGCCCCAAAGTTGAATTCTATACGTCCATATAGATTTGTAAATCAACAATTTATTTTCCAGTGAGAACCAAAATTTTCGTCCAAATAGCCAGCACATTTTAGTGTCGAGATGGTTTCTTTTGGCAAATTTATGTTTGTTCCACGTGAGTCGTCCATCCGGGTTTATTCCAAAATATTTAGCTTAGCTGCTTTGCGGTAGTTGGATTTTATTTAGAAAGACTAGTGGACAAGTTTCTTTTCGCATGGTGAAGTTGGATTCCGATGTACAGCTAGTAAAGTGGTATCATCTGCAAATGTAGCAGTAACAGTATTCTTCATTGTCGGTAGGTCTGCCGTATAGAAACTGTACATTATTGGGCCAAGAACATTTCCTTGGGGAACCCCTGAGTTAGCAGAATAGAGCGACGTGTGCTGATCGCGATACTTCATTAGGAAGTGTCCTCGGTTAGGTAAAATTTTATAATTCTGGATAAGTTTTGGAACAGTTATTGTTTTAATTTGTATAACAATCCATCATTCCAAACCTTGTCTAACGGCTGGGTCATATCGAGGAATGCAGCAGCACAGTAGGTTTTAGTTCCTAATAATAGTGCTTTACAGATTGTAGCAGCAACACGATGGTTAAAACCAAACTGGTGATTTAGTATCAGACTTTTTTCTTGCTTGATTGGTTGCAGTCTCTGCAGGATTACTTTTCCAATAGTTTCGGCAGGATTTGGGAGAAAATTTATGGGTCTATAGGAGGTTACGTCGTTGGATGGTTTACCTGGCTTGGGTATCCAAATTACTTGAGCCACCTACCACTGCATGGGAAAATAATCCAACCACAGAATGGCATTAAATAGCTGAGTTATATATCTGATGCTTCTGTCTTGCTGTTCTTGAATTATTTTACCAGTTACCAGGTCGTACCCAGGGGATTTTTTACGGTTTAAGTTTTTGTTTATCATGTTTCTAATTTCAGTAATCTTCATTGGTTTTATTGGCATTTCCAACTGTTCTGGTGAGTACAAAAGTTGATATATTTTTTCCTCCTCTTCACTAGATATTGTTGAATTAAATGGACTGAAAACTTCAAAAAGGTGTTTTGCAAATAAGTTTGCTTTTCCTATGTTACTATATTTTCCCAAGTACCGTCTTTTTCCTGTTTGGTGGATTTACGTCTTGTGCTTTGCTGAAGTTTAGCGAGTAGTTTATGAATTGTGTCGCAGTCAAGTTTTGCAGGTAGTTTTGAATAGCGGCATTGCTGTTGTCATCTAACGGATTTTTCAGTTCTTTTATTGCTTTAATTTTGTTTTTATTACGCTGCACTCTAGTTTTCTTTTGTTATTTACATTCGTTACTGCATGTCCATGTGCTCCAATCGCAACCTTTATTACCTTGATATCTGTTGAACGCTGAATATTTTTTAAAACAACTCTGAAGCTTCGCTCCTGCTTAGGTTGGTAGGTGTGGTATTCCTTTTTATTTTCTTTCAGGGCCTTAATGGTGGCTATAGAGCTTCTGGATGTCAAGGGTTGGATTTTTACTTGCTCTCTCCCATGTAATTTTGTTGTATAATCATCCTTCGCAATTTTTTCCAGTAGTTCGTTGAGTGGTGCAATGCAACTGACTCCGTATACAAATATTGGGGGAGGTTTGGATATCTTTTCTTCTTCTGAGCTCGGTTTCCCTTTTTCATCATTCATGAAGTCTTCGTTATCATTGTTTATCGGTAAAGCTGCAAATCTATTTGATAATCGTGGAGCATTAAGACAGTAGTCGATAATTTTTGATTGTTTGACACTTCTAAAAGATTTTTCTGGGCTGTCTAATCTGTTTCTTTTTTTAATTTGACGTACTTCCAGTCCATGTCATTAGTCTGACCCTGCAAACCACGAGATTGGGGACCTTGTATTGGCATCCATTTTTTTGAAAAATATTAAAAGATTTCTTTTCCAGGAAATTGTACCATTTGCGGATAGTTTTGGTTGTAATAGATTAGTGGATTTGTTTGTAGCATTTGGGAGAAATACAGCCCTGGAAGTTGTTATTGATGCGTCATTTGTGTGTTTATGCTGTAAATGTGATCGTTTGACGAAGTGGACGTTCCAGGTAGAGATGGCTACAACATCGCAGGCTGACAGCTGAAGAAATACCGAGAGGTAAATCCGGCTGTCACCGGGGAGAGGCTTTTAGTGAGTAAGAATCTCACACTACCATCCCAGATTGGAGTGGTGCCTATGAAGGTTTCCCCCTCCCCTGCACTAATTAAAAAAAAAGGTAGAGATGGCTATGTTTCAGCGCGTCTTGGTTGTGCCACTTGAAGAGTGTTACCTCATTTTGGAGGCGGTGTTTGTTGCATTCTGTTTTGATTTACATTGTAACGAATAAAATATTTTTAGTAAATCGGCTTACCTAATTTGGGAACAAATTTCAGCCGATGTAAATATTTATATTAGATTTATAGGTTAATGGCAGAAAACTGTAAAAAGAATTAGGTTACCTTAATGCCAACAATTTTAATTAATCTGAATTATACAAATTCTGTTTAGATGACACCAGAGGAAAACACAAATTTGTAAGTTTTAGCCACTACTAAAGGAAGGTCCTCGATTTCTCTTCTATCAGAACGTATGTTTTTGGTTTTGCAAGGCGTACGTTCACCCGAAAGTGTTTTCGGTTCGCAAGACACTTTCATTTCCTTTCACACCTACCATCCCCGAGATGCTTTCGGTTATACAAGGCAACTCACTCCTGTACGTTTTGGGTTAACAAGACGTAGGTCCATCCGAGAGTGTTTTCGATTTTACAAGGCACTCCGTCCAAACCCATTTACAAGGGAGGTCACTGCCCCGGCCATTTTTAGTTTAGAATTTAAGGGGCCAGTTTTGTCATTGGTAGGTGTAAATTTCCCAGTTCCAGAAGCCAATAATTCTTGTTTAGTATACAAGAATAAAGATTAGAGTAATTATCACCCCTCGGTAGTTAGTAGTTTAAATATTATTAAAGTATGAATTACGTACCGTTTTTAAGAGAATCCAATTAGTCGTTTTGGTTTTGTTGATTAAAGATAAGTTATAAAGAAGAAGCCACGAATTAACCTGCAAACGTTCACCGCGCGTTTCAGTAGTTACTAAGATACGTCCGGTCAGATGAGCTACTACGACAGGACCGTACTCAGCCATTGTATACATTATAAATTAATTTACTTTTTAAGATTGTTAATAGATTGAGAATAATGCATTAGTAAATAACCGGGTATTGTAAAAATTGTATAAATTTCCCAGTTATAATTAGAATAAATATTATTTTTAACAGTTTGATTTTTTTTTGTTTCATAGTTTAAGTTCCCCGGAAGTCTCCTATATTAAATAAGAGTGGCGCCCGCATTTCTAGAAAGACCCGGCAAGCATAGAAGAGAAAATTAAATTTCGGCCATATAAGCCCCCCCCCCCTGGTCCAAGCTCCCGTAAGCTGCCCGTAGTAGCAATTTGAATTGCTACAACATCTTAACTTCACTTTCAATGAAATCGGAATTCGAAACTGTAAACTTACGGTGTTAGTAATTAATAACACTCACGCCGGTCACTTAACATTTACTGAGACTGGTAATCACTATATTACTCACTGAAAAGCTTTACATGATATCACAAGTATTTAGTAAAATTTACATCCAACATTAAATTCGATAATCAACTAATTAAAAACAAATTTTTTTTAAATTTTCAATCTCAATTTCAATCTGGCTGTCAACCAGAAATTAACAGAAAATGAGATGGTAACTTTTATGAAAAAATTAACATAAAAAAAATTATCTATTAATTAAAAACAATTTTCTTTATGTCGTTAAGTTTTTCACAAAACTTACAATCTCATTTTCTGTTAATTTCTGGTTTATAGCAGTAAATTGATATTGAGATTAAATATTTCAGAGCAATCAATTTGTTACTTTTTCTCATATTAGGCTACTCTTTCCGAAAAGTTTCAACCCTAATTTTTTATTTGTCTGTACAGTTGAAGCCTTAGCAGGAATTCTCATTTTAACCCACCATAATATGTTGAGTTGCATGAAAGATACGCAATCTGTTATCTTTATTTTCGCAATGTAATTTCGTTGTTTGAAGCCTTCATCGCTAGCTTATTTTATTTGCAGTTAGCTACAAGATAACCACAAAAGTTAAAAAAAATAAATATTTCCCGCTTTATCTACGCTGGATGCAAAGGCTAGCCGCCCTTATACGTCAGCTTTAGAAAGCATCGCATAGGACACGCTTTTTTATAAAGCTATTCATCAATACAGAAAATATAAAATAAAAACAGCATTAAAATGTTTTTCAGTTATCTCTGCATTCCTTTTTCAAATCTTTTATTATGGGTTTTTCACTTTTGTTGTTGTAATAAATAGCCGTAATAAATAATTTAACTATTATACTCTGGTTCCAGTTAATTTTTACTGTACAATTTGCTATCACGGCTGTTCTTGTCGGTTTTTTAAAAATAAAAAACTTTTTATAACATTTCTAATTTTCGAACAAATATACAATTACGGCGTAATCGACATAACCTCACTTTATCTATGACGTAATCTGCAATTAATAATTTCGGGTCTTTTAAGATTCAACCCACATTTTTATTTTTATTTCTTAGACATAAATAATTAAATTTAAGATTACGTCTAGTATAATAAATTCAACATTTCTCTTGTCGAAATCTAACCATGCAAAAGCGGATCCAATCAAAATTCATTTGGGAAAAAAATGGGTGTTCAATTAAAACATTTAAAATTGAAGGTGCGAAACCAAGTGAGAGCACTACCAAAATATCTATTGTACATTTATTCACCACCTTCGAGTCGCAATTGGTTAACCTTGAGGATGCTGTGACGACCCGACCCGACCAGTAGTAAGCACAAGCTGCTGTAGAGTGCTCTATATCCACTTCTAAGCAGTCCCTCGTCCAACTGAAGAAGTACAGCAAGCAAGAGTGCGAAGCACAACTGCGACTCTTCTACGTCCGGAAAGAACTTGCCTTTCTTAAGGCTACAGCTCCGGAAACTCAAATAAATTAGTGGGTCGTGGGTAAGGAATCCGACGCAAAAAAAATAATAAACGAAGTAAATTTGGACGCCACACGTTTTATTATAAAGGTCAAAAACAGGGAAAGTTTGATAAACACCTAACCTTTTATAATTCTAAAATTGTGGTAAACTACAATTATATGACCCGATGATAGGATTCTCAAAACAGTTTCAGACTTACTCTAGCTCTTTCTTGTTCTTCATGGATCAGCACATTGTTAAAAAAATTGAGCTTGTTTAAGAGTCTGCTGGAAGTATAACCACGACAGGTGGGATTCCTTATCTGACTTTATAAACAATCCAATAAATTCTATAAACAATCTGAATCTCAAGGCGTTCCCAAAACTAAACTTCGAAGCCTTAAAAAAAAAGGACCAAATGAATGGCGAGTCCAAAAGTGGCAATCGTACAGAAGGAAAGCTTCCACGAACAATAAACTTGAACACTGTTCAAACAACTTTCAGCCACCCAATCGAATTTATTGGGATAAAACGGTATAAAATATTTGACTAATACAAAATAACTGACAAATATTTGACTTATCAGGCTCTAATTTCTAACCTTCGTTTCATCCTTTATCGCTCGTCGTGCGCGCAAGTCTACTTCTCACCTATTGTACCGGGTACTTCAAAATAGATTACTACAAACTTTTTTACAAACCTTTACCCGTATGCCATCGATAGTAAAAAGTAGCACAGGCAATAATTGTTGTCACATTTCTCCTTCATCTGGTGTACGTTGCGCGCTGGAGAAAAAGAGAAAACGTATGAAGAGTGAGAACTCGACGTGAGAGGACTTACTTAGATGAAATGCAGATGAAAAATGTTTGAAAGTTAAAGGAAATTGATAATTAAAATATTTTATATTATTTATATGAAGAAGCAACAAGTGCATGAAAGTGTTTTTGTTTGCTTGGAAGCAGTAGAAAAAGTTTTAATAGTAGAAAGAAATTAATAATTAAAAGAAACGTGTTTATAAGATTTAAATAAAGAAAAAAATCGTATTAAGAATGAAAAATTGAATAAATAATAAGAGGAGGATATTTTATGAAATATATTATGGTCAATAATATGAAGAATCTAAATTTAAAGAAGCCACACTTTTAGATTTTATGGACATCTGGACACCGATCGTTAAACAAAATTTTGCAAGAATAACGTGTTAGAAGATAAATTACAGTTTTAGGTAAGAACAAAAATAATTTAAAAACCTGCATGTATCAAATTTACGAACGTTTATTTTTATATTTTTGTGATAACATTTAAGAGTTCAATTTAAGGATTTTACTTTTAACTATAGATATAAGAAAATTGCGACTTGTAATAATAAAATAAAAATCTCAAATTTTGGTTTTTTGGTTTTGCAATGCAATGTTTCAAAATTTACTCCGACAAATTTACTAACTTTGGACTGTTTGGTTATTCAAAATAAATTTTTAAGGAGTGAAAAATATTCCTGGTGGACCGGCGATCGTTAATATAATATTGTCCTGTTCCAAAGTTGAAATCCGACAGTGAAAAGTTTTTACTTGTTTGAAGCGTTGGTTTCCATTCAATTTTTTATTTATTAAACCTCAATATGTCCTTTTACTTTCGTTATATTTTGAAATGCTCTTAATTTGTTATATAAAAAATCAAATAATTTAAAATTTTGTTAAAAATAACTGTAATATAGATATAAGAAAAATGTAAATAAGCGGAATACGTAACCGATTAGTTGGGGGGGGGGGCTAAGTTGGAGACAACTGTGGTTGGTTGGCTTTGTGAGTTCTCCGGATAATTTGATAACTTCCAGGAAGAGCACGATCTGAAAGAAAATGTTAGACGTGGAGGAGGGAGCTACGTTGCTGTGGAGGACGCCTTTGAGGGTGCTTCGTGTAGTCATGGAGATCGTATTGGTCTATCTATTAGATTAGTGGATTTTCAGTGTCCAAAGTCTTTTCGTCGATGCCACGATCAATAATTATTGTTTCAGGTATATTTATTTAATTGGTGGAGAGCAACGGAAAGGGCAAGATTGAAGCAGGGTCCTTAACAACTTGGGTTGCACAACCCATAGATTCATTTTCAGGAACGATTTCAATTTTTCTGGAAATGGATTGGTTTTTAATAAAATTTTTCTAGGCTCAAGTTTTATTCCATTAAATCTACTATCAGGAGATGGCTGAACAAATAAGACTTCAGATTTTTATATACCTAAGACTTTTATCACATGTGATTATCTCATGTTATCGTTTAGTAGTTTTTAGAAATATGCCTTCCATATGTCTTTTATTTCCTCTTCATTATGCTTCATATTTCCCTCTTTGTCCTTTATTCTTCTTGGCCGAATTGTGATCTTTTGATTCTTTCTATTCTCGTATTTTCCGGAAGAACTCTCTGGGATATTTATGTTTTCTTTCTATTTCTTCAATCTGCATCTTTTTCTACATCTTGCATATTCTCACAGTTTTTCTATTTATTTTCTTGTATTGTATGTACTTCATCTTCCATTGATTGAGATTGCAACCATTTGATTCTAGCCTCTCGCTTTGTCTCCACCATATTTTCACATTCTAGATCATACCATTCTTTTGTTTTTTACTCTCTTTTTGTCCTATAACAATTTCTGCCGTCTTTGTTATACTCGTCCAACAGCAACTTTTCATACCAGAAAGGTAGCTGTATAGAAGCCTAGGAACTGCCGCTAAAGCGAGCTCCACCTTGCTTAAATATGCAAGTCTTCCTCCCATTGGTTCGAATTCCATTATGTTTTTCTTCATATCTGGTCGTATTACAAAGGCTACTCGATTTCTGCTATGTTTTTTTCCTTCAGAATAGAAAAATGTGAAGTTATTTCCATTTATATCGCCACTTTCCTTTCATCTTACTTCCTGCAACGTTGCTATTACAATTTTGTATATCCTAACTTCATTCCCTACTTGTTCATTCTTCCCGGTTTCATCATCGGTCTAATGTTTCATGATGCAACTCTTCTATTTTGCTTCTCTTTTAATTTGTTTGTACTTTTTCTTATCGTCTCAAGTTCCGTTATAATTGCGAGGGTCGGCACAATATGGCAGACGGGCTTAGTTTTCCTTATTTTTTACAGTTTCTATTTCATCTTCTTTCGTTTGGAGTTCCAGAGATTTTCCATCAGGCTCCAGCTGTAGTTCTTATTATTTACACTTAGCTTTTGGTATCCTACGCTTACCTTGATTCCTCTTTCCGTCTCTTTCTTAGCCAGTTCTCTTATTATTCTACTCTGAATCTGTAGCTCCTTTACGGTCATTTCTCATTATCTGCATTTTTCTCTTCCCAACTTTGAACCTTAAGCAAAATTGTTTTTTTTTCTCTGGTCTTTCCTATTTAAAAAAATTCGCTCAAATTTACATTCACACCTGGTTCTTCTTTCAAAAACATCTGCACTTTCTCATTTATATTCGTCGCATTTAGTGATTTCTTTTTCTTGCCTTTTCTTGGTTTTCAATTTATTGTATTTTCCAGGGCTTCGCTCTTTGTGCTAGGCGTTGCATCCCTGTTCCTTGACTTTCATCTCTTGCTGCATTGCTCCAATTTCCTATTTTATCTTCCGTATTACGTCTCGATATTTCTAGAAACCCTCTCTCATCTCAGCCTTCATCTCTTCAATTGCTTACTCTATACAGCAATACGACGTGTTATCTTCAAGCTGTCAGTTTATCTTCTTCCAACCTTGAAATTTACCAGAGATTTCCTACCTTATCTTGTTGTTATTATTATTATATTATGTACTAACGTTATTATCACGTTGCCTTTGTAAGTTTATCTTCTTCAGGATCACTCTAGATTAATTCTTAGCACTTTTTGAACCCTTTTTAGGCTTCTATACAAAGTATAGCAAGAAGCCTTACGATCTGGCTCCGTGTCTGTTCGTCCGCATAATTCAAATCTATTCAGAACCCTCGAAATTGTGATTGTAAACACATCGTATGTATAATAAAATAAAATCGATTTTCTAGTTTATTATTAGGCTTCTATACGCAGTATAGAAAAAAGCCTTGTGATCTGGCTCCGTGTTCGTCCGTCCGTCTGTCTTTCCGCATGTTTCAGAGCCAATCAGAACGCTCCAAATTATTTTCTATTAAGTAGCTAATGATTTAATTGTTATTATTTTTATTTTAACCGCAGCATTGGTTTGATGTGTTTGATTATTTTGATCGTATAACCTACCATAAAGGAGATAGCGGTAAAACCGATTTTGCCGAAATTTTTTCAGGATGGCGGCACGCTGTTGGTCGAAAACTCAAGAAATCATTTAGAACACTGAAGTACGTAACCCTGTCAAGAATCAAAACTCCTTGATTTAATGCAAGGCAAAAGTATCTATTGACTGGACAATACGAGGAAGCACCCTAACAATGAAAAATTGAGTAGCACAAGTGGAAAAATTAGTAAATTTCTATATTTAGGTTCATTGGTGGCCAGTAACGGGAAAAGGGAAACAACAATCAGCAAACGCGCTGCAATGAATGGAAATTAATCTAGTTAAGACCCTACTTTTCTCAATTTTCTTGTATGGCATGGAGTTTTGAACCATCAAGATGATAGACGGACGCATTGACGCCTTCGAGATGTGGCGTGGGAGACGTGTGCTGAAAATCCTGTGGTTAGCGAAATTAACGTACCTGGATCTGAAAATAAAGGACAGATTAGCGACCATATGGCGACGACGCGTGATGCGTAGATATGTGTCAAACCTGAAAAAATTGGTGATTTAGGGAAAAGTAGAAGGCATGAGACCTACGGATAAATCGCCCAGTACATGGATCTGTCACATAAACAAAATAATTAAATGGTCGTAGTACAGGTAACAATAAGAGATGTTTCCTCAGTCCTGTGGATGCGACTAAAAGGAGAGAGCGAGATTGTGAAGGTAATCCAGCTTTTTCTTCAACCGATTAGGAAACCAGCTCCAGTTTTATCTGGAACCAGTGGTAGTCATCTGCTAGACATCATCCATTCATTCATTGCGTTAAAAGAGCCCTCCACCTTGGTCTCTAATGGCCCAGCGCCTCTGTCGGTCACTAATATTCTGCTGATGTGCTGATATGCATCTGATACTCAACTCGTGTAAGATGCAAAACAAATTGGCAGAGTTGAAAGTGTTTCTGGATTCGATAGCTACTAAGACGCACCACATGCCAGACTACGCCGTTTTCACAAACTTAATAATGGGTAGCAATGAGTTCAAGGTGAACCTGTCCACTCGAAATTCAATGTAATTGTTCCCAGGACTCCAGATTTTTTTAACCGCTCAAGTATAAGTTTTTCGAGGACTTTTCAACATGTTGTAGCATGCATAGGGATTTATATAAGCTGGGGTGATCGAGGAGTAGCCCGCTTCCAGATGGTCGGGAGAAGCAATTTTGCAAGCAATCGTTGACGACAGCTAAAAATGCATTTGGGCACTCCCCTTTAATTTAACCTGGAATTCTCCGGTGTAAGTCAAAAAGCGATCATACCAAGTCACTGCACTGCCGTGATTGTTTTAATAATAGTTGACCCTTCCCAAAAACTTTTGAAAAATTCAGAGCGCATAAGAGCTTTTTGACTTGAATTCTAGGTAGAGATTCTGGTTGAAAACTAAAGGTTCTGGTACTTGGGGGGGGATAGAGAGCAGCATATTAAAATTCTCGAAAATTCTCAAGCCGGCGTCCTCTTTTTTCTTCTAAAATCTTGGAGGAAAATGACTACGAAAATCTTATTTTTAAGATTTATTTCGTAAACTATCCGCGTTATCAAGAAACATTAAATCCGATTAATCCATTAAATCCGACAAAAAATTACGAGTGCCGAAAAATAAAAGATCATACAGGATCTTAAGTTAGTACCTTCTTTAGATTTTATTATAGATTTTTGTATGGGGATCATATTATTAGTACTGGAAACCTGGAATAACAGCGTTTTCTTGGATGCTTCTTAAAAGTGAACGGCAAAACTATAAATGTAAAAATGACTGTTTTACATTTTGTGGTCGTTCATTTTAAGTTCAATATTTTAGTCAGAGTTCTCGTTTATGATATTCGGGGAGATAAGCATAGACGTACATAGTGTTGACTAATTTATGGCTAAATGGTCTCAGAATGAAAGATGTAGCTAATTTTGTGTTCAATATTTTGTATTTTAAACATTTTTTGCTAGCATCGATAACTTCCGAGATAATTAGTAAATATAAAAATTTTGATTTTGGCAGCCTTTTTCCAAGATGGCGGCCAAAGAACTAGGGGGTCGCCCATAAAGGACGTCCAAGCCTAGGGTGAGAGGGGTTTACAAAATGTGACGTCCACGTAAAAATCACACTTTTTGGGATTTATAAGAAAATTATGTTTGAATATTTTTAAAAGCTTATAAAATCAAGTTTATCTAAATTATTGCTTGTTTAATTCCAATTTTTATTACAGCCATAAACATTTTAAAAGAATTTAAAATTACTGAATAGATTTTTTCGTTGAAAAAGTCAAGTTCGACGTTCCTGAAAGGGGGGGGATCCGGAGATCGTGACCAACTTGGACAAGGAAGGAGGAGGGATTGAAAAGTCGGAAAAAATTGATGATGTCTTTTATGGACGCCGGTACAAGAATCTCTGAGAATTTTAAGATGTTATTTCCTATGGCCAATAGAGTCCCTAAACAAAAATGCAGCTTTACATAAATTTTTAACGGTTTCGCAGCAATATTATCTAAAATGTCTGAGCTTGAAAACTTCGTGAAGTTTTATCAAAAATGTTTTAAGAACAATGGATGTAAATAGTTTCGGATAATTTCCGAGTAAAATGTTAAAAATGCGATTTTGGCCACCATTTTTCAATGTGGCGGAAAAAAAACTACGACTCCGGTATGATAATTCCGAGAATTTTAATATGTTGTTCCCTGTCATCAATAGGATCCTAGGACAAAAATTCAGTTTTAGGCTCTGATGTAGTATGTACCTCATCAGCAGGATCGGTGTAATTACACCACTGTGTGATGGATATTATGCTGTTAGACTATAAAAAAAGTGTCTGAAAGATTAGAGTTTATTTTAAAATATAGATTGATAAGTTCTTTCGTGCAAACATCCTCGCTTCCAAATATCACCCATAAAATAGCATTTAGTCAGCCGCATCAAAACGTTTGCGTCTTATGATATTCCCATTACAGTTGAGTTATTTTGAGAATTTGACAACTTTTAGACTGGTTTTGATCACTCGAATGGGATTAATCACAGGTATAATAATTATCCTTTTTAACCACCTCCCATAAACGCAATATCTAAATTTTCCATTTTTGGAGAGTCAAGAAAAGAAAGGTACTGAAGTTGGATAACGCATATGTGCCATAAGAACGATATTTAGAAACCCTCCCGTATCACTTATATGTGAGCACCATGCGTAAAAATCCTGAGAAGTACACACGTGTTGTTTTTCCACATGAAAGCCCACGTCCCCAAAACCAATATGATTGAGTTAATGCTTGCAAAAATGAACTTGCAAGTATCAAAATTCACCTTGCATTATATACTCGTATTTCCTCAGGCTTGGAAAAACGCAGGGGAGACTCGTGGTGCAAAACTATCAGATTGTTATTAATGAATTCTTTATCAAAAACTCTTAATTTTATTGTAAAAACTGTATAAACTTGGACATTATAAATTTTAGTGTTGTACATTAAATTTTGTCTGAACTTAAATTTAAATAAATTATGCATATTTTGCTCAACAGCGGAAGAATTGAATTACACTGCTTGCGGTTCTCAAAATTTCAGTTAGATTGGCCTTCCAAAAGAAATAAATAAGTAACTTTAAATTGAAGTTCGTTTAATGAAAGTCGTGCAACCCAATTTTCTGCTCCATTAAAGATCATACGTTCGTATACTTTTAAATGAATGGCCACGAGAATAAATATTCCTTAGTTAAATAATTAGTCACACCTCTTGTGCACGCTTCTCTTGAAAGATGTGAGAATGTGACACCAAAAAAAAGTAATCTAAATTGGACTATCGATTTAACCAACCTCAACTTAAATACTGACAGGGTAGCTATCGAGACACGTGTGAAATCACGGGTAGAACTAACTTGATTCTGAACATCTTGGACTGGTTTTCACACAGAGCACGCGCCACGAACACCCCCACGTTTTCTTATTTTATTAGGAAAATTGTGTAACGCAAACAAAGTTAGTTTTCGCTTTTCACGAAATTTCCGTACTTAATCAGAACAACTAAAAAATGTTGAGGTGCCCTGTTTTAGCGGCGTGAAATAAATTTTAAGCGGTAATTTAAATTTAAAGTGTGAAAATTATACGATAAGTCCTAAATATTACAGGGCGATAATTTAAATTTTTTCAACTTGTCTTATATTATGTTATGTTTAACCGATTCGTGTAACACGACAATGATTAATCACCCAGTTGATTTCAGATTACATAATAATGACTTGATGAGCTTTTAAGTTGAAGTGGTATCACACACTTGAAATTTAAGTTCTACTTAAAATTTTAGTAACGACTTAATTGTAAAAAACGTGTCGTGTTGGTGGTCGCGTAAATCTCATTTTTTGAAATTTTTTGTCTGGAAGATTAATTAAGCGTCATTAATAGATATTTAATTAAAGGCACAAAACATTAACGACTAACAAGCTTAAAATTTATAAAGTGGTGCGTGACGAATCCAATTGTGGATCAGGTACTATTATAATCATTATCTGATATTTAATCATGACTCTAACAAGCCATTTGGATAGAAAGGCGGTCTCATAATTATAAAGCATCAACATGAAAATGTTGTTTTCAGTTTGTCGGTTCTTGTTTTGTAGTCATCAATCTTCTTATAAAAGATGCACCGATATCGTCGAAAGTACGGTGTTCAACACAGGGCAAAGTGGGACCGAAAAGTGCAATTATCTGCTTCTGGCATTATACAGATTTTATTTTCTAATTACCTATCATTTACGAAAAGGTTCTTGTCATGTGTGGCTAAGATGAATGGCTGTGTGCATAATTTTATTGCGACAAGAATATTTTTGAATAATTAATCCGAAAAACCTTTAGGGCTGCCTCCTTAAAATTTCCGACACATTTTGTTTCTGTAATTTCGGTTAAAATAATTTAATAATAATTTAAATTTTAATTTAAAAAAATCTGATGTGACAACACATTACTTTCCCATTTAGTAGATTCCACTTCATTTTATATTAAATTTTATATATTAATAAAAAAGATGTCAACTCAAAAAAAATTTTAACTCGATAAAATACACAAATTACTTTGAGATATCCCCAAGTTGCGAAATTTAATTTGTAATTTAACATGGTAACTCATAATCTTTTAAAAAACTTATTTTATATTTTCATTGTAACAATAAAATAACGTTTGCATTGAAAAATTTTTTAAATTGTAATTTTCCAGAATAAATTGGAAATTTGCGAAATTCCCTACTGTCTATATGCAATCAAATTTTAACTATGGGCGTAATGACGTCAGAATTAATTTTCTATAAGTAATTAAAAAATTCGTTTGATATCAATTACATAACATGTTTATATAAGTAAATTAGTTAAACTATTAAATTATAGTATTGAACAACACAATTCACTTTGACCGATCAAAATTAAATCAAGGCAAACCATAATTTTTTAAATTTGCCGTTTTTTAATTTGTATATCACGATTACTCGAAACCGATCCATTTTTCGAGAAAAAGTATATCTACAAATTTTGTTGGGCATACAGTCTGCTCGACGACGGTGTATTATTTTTCGCGATCCGTTCGACGCCGCCCGGCGTAACGCAAAAAGCGGCAAAAAAAAATGTAATTAAATTCGTCGGCTCGCTTAGCGGTCGAAAACGATCTGCGACCTACGCATTTTTTGCAGAAATGCAAATCTAAATTCGAGAGGATCCAAATGAGACCAAAAAATCGAAACTTTAATCTGAAAATAAGATATCCAGGCGCAAAAAACTATTCAATTTTTGACCCCCCCCCCCTCAAACGGTAACAGGACAAAAATTGGAAAATTTGGCCATATTAATTGTCCATTTTCGCCGCTCCCACCTCTCTCGCAAATTTCAGGTCGATCGGACGAAAACTCTGGAAGTGGATACAAATATATGAAAAACCGCGCGAAGCCCTTTTGCCGAGCGCTCGAAAAAAATTTCGAAAAAGAAAAAATTGTTTCGCCCCCTCGCCCACCGCTCGGAGCTTTCTGAAAGATTTCAACTCTTCAAAGTGAATTCCGAAATTTTGTGACCACTTTGAATCGCCATTTCACCCCCACCGTTACGTCCCATTGAAAAACGGGAAATTTTCCCGTTCAATCCTCGTAAAAACCACACGGGTATGCAAAATTTCAACTCTCCACGACCCTCGTAGCTATATGCACTAAATTATGAATGAGAGAATGAGTGATTTGCTCAAATTTATATGTGCTTAATACAAAATTTGGATCAAAACTTGGATCAAAATTATCCAAGGCAAACCATATGTTTTTAATAGCGCTTATTTTATTTTTGCATTTTCACAATAATTTAAGAGGGAAATATCAAGTGTGGGGTATCATAAGATGCGGAAAAATGATCTCTTTCGATTGATATTATTTTCAATCTCATATGTTCCACCGGGAAGCGGAAATGCTCTTTAACAATTTTCATTCTCCTAAAAAGGGGGTTATCAAAATGGACAGTTTTCAACCAAAATCTAATAAGCTTTTTAGACAGCTACTTCAAACTAGTGTATAAAATTTCAACTCAATCGGTACACACGTTTGTCTGAAAACGTTGACGATAGAATGACCATACATCACACACACATCCGGACATCATTCCAAAATTGGTCTTAAACAATTCGTATGGGCTCATAGACCATGGGAAAAATTCTAACTCAAAATTTTTTTTAACTCGATAACAATACTTTCCTTTACTACGTAAATGGGAAAGTAATATAAATCTGAAGCAGTGGCGGCGTGCGATTGGTTATAACGGGTGGGCTACACCCACATGCGGAACAAAGAATGAGTTGCTTGTTGTGAATTTTCGGATAGAATAGGAGCTCCTTTATATTAAATAACATTACATTATAATTTTGTAAAGCTACCTCATAATAACTGAAGTTTATGAACTTAATTTGAAATTTGAAGGTTTTGTCGGAAAAAACTTTTCTGCCTAAACATTTAAGTACATGTTTGTAACAAAGGAAGGATTATATAAAATCAAAGTTTACATTACGTAGTTTGGACAATAAAGTGGACATCCTATTAAGCACCAGAACGACAAAGCGGAATCGGCTTACTTCTTGTTCATTATTAATTAGGCTTGCAAATGTATCTTAGTTTACAAGTCTTCTAATAGGATTAGAGAGTTTACTTTACCTCAACATCAGTCTTATTACTTTTGTGTTATTAACTAATGGAACAATCCTCACAAATAATTTTACTTCTTAGGGGAAGTACACGAGAATCGTACAAACATTTAAAGTTGCCACATGAAACTACTATTAATATAAAATTGTCGATTTACTGCGCGATTGTATAAGGTATAAACGTGGTCTTGGAGTTTAATTCCACCCGATTTGAAGCTTTCAGTTAATTAATATTTACGTAAGGTACATACGCTATCGATGAAATTGATACGAATGCACTGGTAGAAGATAATTACTTCTGTCATCTGTTACGGACACGGAACTAATATTACATAAACCGTCATTTATTTAATGTCGTCTTTTGTATGCAAATAAACCGACTGAAATGGAACAATTTTATAGTTTCCTGAAATTAACCGTATCGGAGCTTTCCGGAAAAAAACCTAATATAACAGACTTTTTTATAACTGGCGCAATTTTATTATGACATGATACAAATTGCGGAAAATGTGTAAACTATTTTAACTAATCTGTCGGAAACAGAAATAGTGCAATTGTAAATTATTCTTCTATCCTGAATAATGAAAGATTTGTTATCATCTATGTGCTATGCAGCGCCGTAGCATTACAATAGGGGCACTAAACCTTGACAAAACCCAATAAATAATAGTTTACAATTTTCAAAAAGATAAGAATCTTTTGGGGGGAGGCGCATATATTCAAATTTGAATGAATTCGAAAATTTGACCGCGATTTTATTTGTAACATCGCCTAAAATTCCCTGCCGGCCTTTTCCCCAAGTGGGGATTTTAATCTTCTACAGTAGTTTTTCGCCTATAACTCGCTTACCTCCATTTTTAGAGAAAATTATCATCAAATCAAAATTGAAGTGTACAAATTTCTCTATAAAACAGATTAACAAAATTTGCCTACATACATCATACTAAGTATTTATAACATAAAAAGAAAATCCAGAGAAAACAATTGAAAAAGGTTTTACTTCAAATCTGAAGTAAATCCTGAAACCTCGTTTTGTAGAGAGTTAAGACTGGGGATTTTAGGAAAGTTGATTCCAACCCGCGTTCTTTTTCATTTCTCTTCAACTGACTGGGTAACCGGTAAAACTAGCACGTCATCGCGCGACAGTTATTCAAATATATTTAAATTGAAAAGAAATATTCCCACCGATAAAAATAATCTCCATATTCGGGGGGGGGGGGGAGTAATCCGTTACGTTACCATGGAAACGGTGATTCTGACATACTATGCGTATTTTATATAAGATCTTCAGAAGTTCCCAATGATAAAAATCGATATTACGCGACCGGGGGGTCTGGGGGGTATGGAATACCCTCCAGGTACACTTGCCATTATTCAGAACCCTCAAAATTTATTATTTTTCATTGAACCTTTTGCAATTTTAGGCTTCTATACAAAGTATAACAAGAAGCCTTATGATCTAGCTCCGTGTCTGTCCGTATGTCCGCATAATTCAAAATCATACAGAGCGTTTCAAATCGTGTTGGATATACTCTGTGTGTATAGAGGTCTAAGAACTGGGTAGCCAGTGCACTACTTTTAGGCTTCTATACAAGGTATATTTATGATTAGGGCCAATTTATTTGTCAAATCGTCTTGACGTTTCTTCGGTGAATCGCCCATGAAAGCTGCGGGTCTCGTGGAAGGAGGAACAACCGGTAAAACCGTCACGATCATCCACTCGGGTCGTGAGTATTTCGGATCCATTCCCAGGGCGCTTCAATCTGCGTCGCTAATTTGTCTAAAGATATGCAGCACTTCTTCCGCCAACAAATACTTTTTTTCTTGTGGAACCTTTCCGTCGGATTCCTTCCATTCGGCCGTCAAATCGAGACCCGATTTTCTAATTACAGGTTGATGATTTCCACATCCACCATCCGCGTGACATATTGTTTGTTCTTTGCACAAACCGTACACTAGTTCTAAGCGTTTCTTGGAATCGTCTGCAGTTATCTTCTGAGCGTGTTCGAAGTGGTTTTGTTTTTTTGGGTTCACCAACAATTTACTGCAATTAAAGCAGACTCAGCGTAAAACTTTCATGACATCTTTAATCATGCCAACGTGAAAGATCGGTTTGGCCAATTCGATGTGACCAAAGTGACCGAGGCAAGTGTCCCGGTCGCCTTCGCATGTTTGACATGGTAAAGTGCTGTCAAACGCTTCCATCCTCGGATCCATCAGGCCGCCCACTTTTGGAAGACTTCCTTCTATAATTTATACATGATTATTTATACCTTCTGGGACGACAGACATGCTACGAATATCTTCCGGACTAAAAATGCCAAATTGCATATTCTTTACAGTTTTGAAAACAGATTTGTTTTCGATTAATGCCATTGTTAATAATTTACTTTTACTTAACGCGCGAAAAATTAGCCAAACTGTTACATTTACTATACTCATAGGGCGATGTCCTATATAAGCAAATTGATCTGATGATACGTTGATCCGTTGATACGATGATTCGTTGATTCGATGATACGATGATACGATGATACGATGATACAATGATACGATGATCCGTTGATACGATGATCCGTTGATACGATTATACCATGATACGATTGTCCGTTGATCCAATTATTCTTTGATACGTGGCTTACTGGTCTAACTGCCGCAGGGATTAACGGCCAGAATAAAGTGAAGATAAGCTATTGTTCCAAGGATATGATTTACTAGGATATTGGATATCAGTGGACGTGTTAAAGAAAGACTACGTTTTGAATCGACTAGTTGCGACCCTCTATCGGGGTCATTTTCAAGACTGTAATAAAGAAAAATGTACATAAACAAGCGAAAAAATACAAATCGAATGTAAAATATGTCACCTCTCAAAACAGATGTAAAATGTTTTCTTGTGTAACACATTGTAGTAAACATACAATGAATATGGTCAGAATAAAGTTATAAAGTAATAAACATGGCCAGAATAAAGTTTTACTGAGCCCGGAGTGTAACCAGGCATTCAGCATTAGCAGCAACGCACTTAACCGCTATAGCTTACGATCGATATGAAAAATCTAAGCCCTCGTGAATAACTTGATCCAGTACGCCCCTGACTTATTGTATGACAGCTGTTTTCAAATAACAAAAATTAAACAAGGTGGAACTCGCTTTAGCGGCAGTTCTTAGGCTTCTATTCGCAATTTACATTAAGCAAACGCCACCATGCGGGAGAATTTTAGATTAGTAAGTGACGTATTAAATGAAAATAAAAATTCGTTCTTCAGGCTCAAGACATAACAAAATCAACTAATTAACAAAACATATATTATAATAAATTTAATACTATACTGAAATGTTGCAAATTTTCACTAGAATATGATTTTGAATTTCGAAATATACGTCTAAACACGGCCATGTTGTTGTTGCTGGTGGCGCTACCAACGGTAATGTAAATTGCCGATACAGCTACCTTTCTGGTGTGGAAAGTTGTTATTATCTGGTTATTTTTGGTCGCCATATTATAATGTAAAATCACATAATCAGATAATCTGCACTAATTATTTATTATTTTATTTTAACCACAGCAGTGGCTTGATGTGGATAGTGAAGTTAAGTTGTAAATAAAAGAGAAGGAAGAGGATGGATCCACCTCAAACAAGGTGGAACTCGCTTTAGCGGCAGTTCTTAGGCTTCTATACAGCTACCTTTCTGGTGTGGAAAGTTGTTATTATCTGGTTAGTTTTGATCGCCATATAATGTAACATCACATAATCAGATAATCTGCACCAATTAAATTTTTTGCGGTTGGTAATTATCGTTTCCTATATAAGTAATAACAATCAAACTTTTCCATTCTATTCGAAACTTTACTTCTCTGTAATGTTTGGTCCTTTTTTTGAGGTGGACCAATCCTCTCCTTTCTCTTTTATTTACAACTTAACTTCACTAACCACATCATTAAAAAATTATTTTTTCACATCAAAGTAAAATAAAATACAACTACTTTTCTGGTAGTTGTGGTAGTGTACTTTTCTGGTAGTGTAAAACTACCGTTATGAACGTCGACAATTGGTTCTACAACGTTACCTACTTCAAGAACAGCTGCGTTTTTACTTCGCGGATTTTGTCGGCGAATTGCATGACTACGTGAACGATGTAATATTTTCGAAGGGGTCATGTTGGCAATTTGCTTTCGATTGCGATTTTGTTCAATTTTTTCTGACGTCATGTTGGCAATTTGATTTCTTTCGCGATGTTGAATAATTTGTTCTGACGTCATATTGGCAATTTGCTTTCGCTTTCGAAATTTGCGTAATTTCCGGTCCATTTTTTGAGGTGGATCCATCCTCTTCCTTCTCTTTTATTTACAACTTAACTTCACTATCCACATCAAGCCACTGCTGTGGTTAAAATAAAATAATAAATAATTAGTGCAGATTATCTGATTATGTGATGTTACATTATATGGCGACCAAAAATAACCAGATAATAACAACTTTCCACATCAGAAAGGTAGCTGTATAGAAGCCTAAGAACTGCCGCTAAAGCGAGTTCCACCTTGTTTATTTATAACTTAACTTCACTAACCACATCAATAAAAAATTATTTTTTCACATCAAAGTAAAACAAGTAGTTTATATAGGGAGACCTCTTCGAAAATATCTTTAACTTAGTAAATTTCTTTCGAACATTTGCGTATTTATAAATTGCATTAGTGAATCGAAGCAACGGATTAACAGATTAACGCAATACTATATAGACAAAGTATTTTTAAAATATAACAACGTATCAGTTGATCAACGTTATGATTGGCTCTGAAACATGCGGACGGACACGAAGCCAGACCATAAGGCTTCTTTCTATACCTTGTATAGAAGCCTAAATAAGGCTTCTTGTTATACTTTGTATAGAACCCTAAAAGTAGCGCACTGGCTACCCAGTTCTTAGACCTCTATGCACACAGAGTATTTCCAACACGATTTGAAACGCTCTGTATGATTTTGAATTATGAGGACGGACGGACGGACAGACGGACGGACAGACGGACGGACAGACACGGAGCCAGATCATAAGGCTTCTTGTTATACTTTGTATAGAAGCCTAAAAGTAACTAGAATTTTTGTTGGTAAAACCGTGTAAAACTAGCTTTAACTGATTTCGCGGAAAAAAGTTAACCTTAAATACATACCAAAAACAAATGTCAATAATAATTATAACCTACAATATTGACACATAAAAATATTACTTATCAGTCTGTTACCTATGTTGACAGCCCAATATTGCTCTGTTAACTTATCAGACGACTTGACAGACTGGTAACTGCTAAAAGTCATTGGTGAATACAAATATATCACATTAACAGACTGTTATTGACTTGAATCTCTATTAGCAACTTAACAGAGCTTGGTGAATACGGCTGTAAATGTCACTGATTACATTTTTGCTTGGAAAAACAAAAACACGTCTGGACTAGTCGACTGTTTACTCGCGACACCGGCAGGCCGCTTGTGTTAAATTAATAATTATTATTAATAATATTAAAATTAATTATTAATAATGAAATTATCATCTTAAACCTAGTAAAACACTTAAATATTAGTGGGATATTCGAATGTTTGAATATGCCGTAGTTGGTAATTTGTTCGAGAGAAATTCGTCCAACTCAGCATTTGTACGACTGAACATTTAATCGACAGGGCATTTTCAAACAAATTTCTGTCGCACATAACGCTGTCGAACAAATTACCTAGAATCGAGTATTCGAATACTCGATTTCCCAGCCCTCGTAGATATAACACTACCATAACACACCAGCTACAAGATTTTTTTTTAATTAATTTGATTTTGATTAAAAAATATTAGTTTTTTGATATCTATGATATCAAAACCCTAAAATAGCATCGTCCGAACCAAGTAATGTGATATAACATGCTTCGAAAATATTATTTTTAAAGCATGGTATATAAGTTACGTTCGTAATATAGATTGTACCATAATTGCTGACTTTCGATGTGATAAATACTGAAGAAAGATATGATTTCGCGCTATGCTGAAGAAAAATTGGTCACAAAGTTGCTAATGATTGTAATTTTACATACAATTTCTTAACGGTGTGGATATATTGTTCAAAAGATAAAAATACAAATAACGGATAAGCAGATAATGCAATAAATGGATAAACAGATTAACGGATCAACAGATCAACAGATCAGCGGATCAATGTATCAACGTATCAATATATCAACGTATCAACGTATCAATGTATCAACGTATCAATGTATCAACGTATCAATGTATCAACGTATCAACTTATCAATGTATCAACGTATCAATGTATCAACGTATCAATGTATCAACGTATCAAAGGATCAACAATTTACTATATAGGTTACACTTTGTATTTAAAATTTAGGTAATAATTTTGAAAAGGAATCGATATAGCAAGTACCACTAATTTATAAACATGAACAACTCAAGCAATTATTCTAGCAGCGACTTTTCCGATTCCGATTTTGATTCTGATGAAAGCAATACAAAACATCATCTAACCTGTAATAATAATAAATTGCATTAGCGAATCGAATCAACGGATTAACAGATTAACGCAATACTATATAGACGAAGTATTTAAAATATAACAACGTATCAGTTGATCAACGTTATGATTGGCTCTGAAACATGCGGACGGACACGAAGCCAGACCATAAAGCTTCTTTCTATACCTTGTATAGAAGCCTAAAAGTAGCGCACTGGCTACCCAGTTCTTAGACCTCTATACACACAGAGTATTTCCAACACGATTTGAAACGCTCTGTATGATTTTGAATTATGCGGACGGACAGACGGACACGGAGCCAGATCATAAGGCTTCTTGTTATACTTTGTATAGAAGCCTAAAAATGGACCGGAAATTACAGAAAAGTAAAGTTTCGAATGGAATGGAAAAGTTTGATTATTATTACTTATGTACAGCGATGCCAACCGTACTATAATTTATTATAGTAGGCATTCTATAAGTAATTTGTACCTTCTGTTGTACAGCACAGAAGGTAAAATTATAGTATGCGTACTACAATTTATTATAGTACGGGTTGGCATCGCTGCTTATGTAGTAATTGATAAATACCAACCGCAAAAATTTAATTAGTGCAGATTATCTGATTATGTGATGTTACATTATATGGCGACCAAAAATAACCAGATAATAACAACTTTTTTTTTAAGTCCCCAAGGTCAAGTGATTTTATTGCGAATTCGAATACAGCTTTATTAGGTGACCTCCTCAGGAGGGTAATAAAGTTTTTTTGTGCGGTCACGCTTAAGTATTTTGCCGACAGTTATTCTCAATCTGGCGGAACTTGAAATGCAGTATTTCCTAGAGGTCTTATGTAGTTGTTAACTATCCGTCCATTGTCACCTTGAAAAACTGTTGAAGGTCATAGTTATGGCGGTAACAGCAAAATTAAAAAATTTTACAAAATTGCCACAATTAAACATCTCGATAGATACCGTCGATAGCTTTGATTTGTTCCAAAACATGTGACCTTGAAAATCGATTTGAAGGCCAAAATTTTTCCCCAAGTCGAATTGTGGATTGGTACGACAAATAAGAAATGGGATGTTACTTGTATGCCATGTGATTGTTATGAATAGAAAAAAAAATTTTCTAAAAGTTTGTAATTAAGTTGGAATTTCTCATTGAAAATCATTATTCCCAGATTTGTCCTTATTAAAGGCATTGGAATAGATTTTGCTGTGAGAATATCAATCTGTAGTAGTCTTTGATCGGTTGATTCGTTGAGACTTTGATGCGTTGATCCTTTGATCCGTTAAGACGTTGATACCTTAAGACGTTGATACCCTAATAAGAAGTTATCTCGAAAAATTTAATTGGTGCAGATTATCGAATTATTCTGTAATGTCCGGTCCATTTTTTGAGGTCGATCCATCCTCTTCCTTCTCTTTTATTTACAACTTAACTTCACTATCCACATCAAGCCACTGCTGTGGTTTAAATAAAATAATAAATAATTAATGCAGATTATCTGATTATGTGATGTTACATTATATGGCCACCAAAAATAATCAGATAATAACAACTTTTTTGAATTTGATATATTTTTTTGTCAGTCGCCAATACTATCGAAATGCTGGCGAATGCTGTAAATTTTTTTGGAAATGCTGGGCCCGTTGAATTTTTATTGAGAAGTAAAGATTTCTGGTCAAGGAGAGGCCAACTTTTTGGTCCCTCCTTATTATTAAAATTATGGCGACCAAAAATAACAACTTTTTACACCAGAAAAGCAGTTGTATAGAAGCCTAAGAACCGCTGCTAAAGCAGGTTCCAACTTGTTTGTTTGTAATCCGGCAGGGGAGGTATTTTTGGTGATATTTTTCATAACTATCCCAATACCGTTGATCTTAATACCGAGGGATATAAAAGTGAAAGTTTTTCTTTCGCAATAAATTAAGTGTACCTAGGGGGTATACCATACCCCCCAGACCCCCCGGTCCTGGCAGCCTAAATGAGTTCCTGATAAGCATCCATTAGTTTTCATTGCTCTAAGCGAGCGCCGTAGCAAAGGTGAGGCGCCTGAGACAAAACTAGAATGGGGCGCTAAACCTCGACAAAACCCAATAAATAATAGGAATCTTTTGGGAGGGGCACGCATATATTCAAATTTGCCTCAGGTACCAGAAGAGCTCGCTACGGCCCTGGTGCCATGCTCGCCATAGACATCGTTACGAGAAAGAAAATTCAGAGCATTTTCCGTTCTTGCTTTGGATATATACTCAAAATAAAGATGTGTAATGATCTGTTCTAAATTTGAATTTTAAATATTTCGCGCTGAAATATTGACAAGTAGCGGATCCCTATGGAGGGAGAATTTTTCAAAGATAATTAATAATATAATATAGGGTGTTTTCTTAGCTGCATGAGAACTTCTAATTGAAATAAAACATTGAAATATTGTTGTAATGTTTTTTTAATTATTTTTTAATGATAGTAAATTTAATACCATTTATGATTTCCGGCACGTGACCACCACGACTAATCGTTACGAAGCGTATCCGATCAGTTCAATTTTTGACCAATTTTTCCAATATTTCTGGCCTTATTTCATAAATGGCTTGCTCAATATTGACCTCCTAATGCTTCCAGAGTTGTTGGTTTGTTAGCATAGTAAACCATGGATTTAACTTACCCCCAAAGAAAATAATCTGGAGGCGTCAAATCACACGATCTTGGAGGCCAAGTAATAGGACTATTTCTTGAAATAATGTTGTCACCAAATTATCCTTCCAATAAATCGATGGTTTCGCTGGCTGTGTGGCACGTGGCACATCCTGTTGGGACCATAAGTTGTCGATGTTCAACTCTTGGATTTTTGGAAACAAAAATGTATTCAGCATCTGTCGATATCTCACACCATTCACCGTAACGGTAGCTCCTTCCTCATTTTGAAAGAAATATGGACCGATGACGCCGTTGGCATGTATTCCATACCAAACAGTCAATTTTAATGGATACAATGGAGTCTCAAGATAATGTTCCGGATTGGTCTCAGTCCATATACGGCAATTTTGCTTGTTCACATACCCATTAAACCAGCAATATGCCTCGTCACTGAACAAAATTTGGTGGTAAAATAATGGATCCACTTCCAATTGACTGTGAGCCCAATCTGCGAACGCACGGCGCAATCGATGATAATTAGGCTTCAATTATTGCACCAACTGGATCTTGGAAAGATGTAAACCAAGATCTTGACGTAAAATTTTCCATATAGTGGACGGACAAAGCTTAAGTTGTTGAGCACGATGACGAATTGAAATGTTTGGGCTCTCTTGCACAGTTTCACTCACAGAAGCGAAAGTTCTTCGGTACGCACATTTCTTTGTCTTGTTGGTGGTCTTACATCATGCAATGAAGAAGTGGTACGAAATTTATCCATCACCGCACCAATAGCCTGCTCAGAAGGTCGATTATGTCGACCATAAAATGGGCTAAGAGCTCCACAAGTTCCGCGAACGGAACTCTGACTTTGAAAATAATTTTCCACAATTTGGTAGCATTGTTCAAGTGTTAATTTTCATGATAAATGAATGGCAAACCTTTCTGAACACAAATGTCTAAGAATTATCACTTTGACAAACTTCATTCAAAAGTTATCCCTGTAGGCCAGTCATTATAGGCAAAAAATCAAGCTGATCCTACAAAAATTCCCTTTTCGTTCTTTCTTGGTTTAATCGTTGGGGGGGGGGTCACTGGGAGTCCTCAAACCAAAAGTCGACCAAATCGGCCACTTGCTATCGTCGCCATCTTGAATTTTATGGAAAATGATTTTTCTTGAATAACTCGGCCATTTTCAATTTTAACGAAAAATGGTAAAGACAAAAGTTGTAGCAAATTCAATTTCCTACAACTTTGGTTCTGGAGTTTTTTTTTTCAAAAAATGGATATTTTCGAATTAAACCTGAAAATAGCGGCGAAGTAAAACTATTGTATTATCTTGTTTATTTTTGACTTTAGGGTATAAATGAACATAAACAAACTTGTAGAAAATTAAATTTTCAACAATTTTGGTCCTTACCTTTTTTTCCTACAGTCAATATTTAAGGTAGTACGCCAACGGCAAAGAAAAAGAGGACCGTCAAAACTTTTGGTTCAATGTGTAAACGTCTCTATACATATGAGAGAATAAAAATAATTTTAAAATAAAATAAAATGAAAACTGACAGTGGGAGTGCGAGAGAGGTAATGAAACATAATTTTAGTCGTCGTGCGTTTTTCTTGTAGAATATTCTCGTAGAATATTCTCGTAGAAATATTCCCGTTGAAATCCAAGGTCGTAAGCCTATGGATAATATAATGGGATTCTCCAGACGCTGACATCTCCGCATAGGCAGCTGGCATGGGCAGCTGGACAAAGGAAATAACGGGCGGCTACGGCGCCCCTTATACCTGAAAAGGCTCAGTTTGCCGACGAACGCTCTACGGAGTACACGTACTGCAAGAAAATGTCGATCTGTTTTGTGTGTGGAGAAGCTACAAACGAAAATAATGTTGTAACAGTGAAAAAACTTGGTGTTCAAACACTTTTATCGGCGAGCATTGCTCACGGTGATAAAGAACACGAGCAAATGCTTCGAACTGTTGACAGCGTTGTGATGCACGTGGCGTGCCGAAAGAGTTACGCGAATAAAAAACTGGCGGAAGCACGTAGACGAAGCAAAAGTGTGTCCGAATTACCATCAACATCAACGTCGTCACTAGCAGATTATTATTAACTGGATTGGGACGTCTTTTGACAAATATATTCTTCAAAAAACCAAGCAGAGGGCGGACTCCAGAACAGCTGTATTCACCGGCGAGTTTTAAGTACGAATATGCTGTAGCCGAACACATTTTGTTTCTGCATGCCATTAGTGGATGCGACACCACGTCATCTATATTCAATATTGGCAAAATAAAATTCTTCAATACTCTTCAAAAGAATAAGGACTTAGGGGAAGGTCTGAACTTGTTCAAAAAATAATGTGTTAACAAGCATATATTGGCAGCTGCTGGAGAACGCATTTTGATCGCCTTGTTTGGAGGTGGTCAAGACGTGAAATCACTTGACACACTTCGGTTCAAGTGTTTCACTAAATCAGTGACGAAAAATAAATTTAACCTCGCAACTCTTCCACCTACTACAGCAGCAGCGCAACAACACATCTACAGGACATACCTACAGGTGCAAATGTGGCTTGAACTCGAAGCAGATGCCACGGAGTGGGGTTGGATAAAAACTGATCGCGGGTTAGAACCGATATCCACCACCGCTGAACCCGCCCCGGAATCGTTGCTCAAGACAATTTCGTGCAAATGTAGGACGAATTGCGGAAAAATGTGTGGATGTCGTAAGGCAGGGCTGAAATGTTCTGTTTTATGCCATAACTGCAGTGAAGAAACTTGCGAGAATGTAACGCAAATTCGAGACCTACTCGAGGAAGATAATAATGATGATGATGATAATGTGGATGGTGATATCGACAATCTTCAACAATCCACATTCAATGCTGATACTTCTGAAACCGAAGCTGAAATCGATGATGATGATTTGGCAGGACCATCGTCGAAAAAAAAAGAGAACCGAATAGTTCCGATTCTGATATTTCGTGAAAAAATAAACCCTATTTCAAAACCTTATAAGAAATAGAATGAAAAAATAATGAAAATACATCGCTCGGATCCTTTACACTTGCAAGAAAAAAAGGAATGCCCATTTAAAAATCTTATAAGGGAGAGAACTTCAGAAAACGAAACAAACTTGCAAGTAATGATACGTGGATTAGGCCTACTGGGGATACCACGTCAAAAAAAAAACGCGCCTGAAATTCTACCTCTGTGGTGGTGTGGAAAAGGGTTTGGGTTTGACTGTAGGAAGAAAAAGGTAAGGACCAAAATTGTTGAAAATTTAATTCTCTACAAGTTTGTTTATGTTCATTTATGCCCTAAAGTTAAAAATAAACAAGATAATACAATAGTTTTACTTCGCCGCTATTTTCAGGTTTAATTCGAAAAATATCCATTTTTTGAAAAAAAACTCGAGAACCAAAGTTGTAGGAAATTGAATTTCCTACAACTTTTGTCTTTACTATTTTTCGTTAAAATTTAAAATGGCCGAGTTATTCAAGAAAAACCATTTTCCATAAAATTCAAGATGGCGGCGATAGCAAGTGGCCGATTTGGTCGACTTTTGCTTTGAGGACTCCCAGTGACCCCCCCTCCCCCAACGATTAAACCAAGAAAGAACGAAAACGGAATTTTTGTAGGTTGAAAACCCATCTTGACTGGACTACTATTGAATGACTTCATGCAGCTAAAACAAACACCCTATATAATCAAATAATTAATCTTATATTCGGATAATCGGATAATCGGATTAAGAAACTTTATATAAATGAAAATATGAACAGCGTTTTATCATATTATACACATCGACCTTCTCAATTTTAACTATCAAGAATGTCCACTTCACCAGTTTTAAGAAACAAACGTAGTCGTGAAGACTCTTGTTTCCTTAACACTAAAAAAAGGAAAATGAAACTTAAAGAACACATCAAATCTTCAGAAATCTTTCAATTTAAAGGTAATAGTGATATCTCTCAGAAGCCATTGAAATATCGCCACAAGATTCCATTACGCGAAAATTTCATGAGAAGGAGACGGCATGGTGTTCATGTAATGCGAAAATTACGTGACGAATGGCAAAGAGAACTAAAAATTAATAGACAAAAATTCGTGAATAAATTTAGGATTATCGAAACCAATTTGCAAGAATCTTCTGAATATTTTGAAGAAGAGCTGGAAGAATATTGTAATTACTAGATGATACCCCGTCCGAGGACGGGCAGCTAGAAGGACGGGCAGCTACCCAAGGTCATATGGCTTTTGGATTGCACTGAGAGCTTTCCTTAATCTTCATTCAACTTAAGTTACCTTGGGTAGCTGCCCGTCCTTCTAGCTGCCCGTCCTCGGACGGGGTATCATCTAGTTTAAAATAAGTAAAAAAATTTTAAATATTGATTAAGTTTAATTTAATTTAAAAAAATATATGTAAGTTTTTTGTTTATTTATTTAATGTTGTTCTCATCTCTTATTATAAAAGGCCAAGTCCTTCCTTCCTTCTGTCTGTCCCACGGAAATACCCGAAGCAAACCGAACCGAACGCATAACGGATAATTTCATAACCAATCGGATAAACGTATCATCGTATCATCGGATCAACGTATCATCGGATCAACGTATCAACGTATTTAAATTTCCTATATAGGTGAAAAATCTCTTATTATAAAAGGCCAAGTCCTTCCTTCCTTCCTTCCTTCTGTCTGTCCCACGGAAATACCCGAAGCAAACCGAACCGAACGCATAACGGATAATTTCATAACCAATCGGATGAACGTATCATCGTATCAACGTATCATCGGATCAATGTATCATCGGATCAACGTATCGCATGGGACCGAGCGTCAGCAGCTTGCCGCGCTTGAGTTTCTTCTAAAGTTTCACGTTGTTGACGTATCGCATGGGACCGAGCGTCAGCAGCTTGCCGCGCTTGAGTTTGTTCCAAAGTTTCACGTTGTCGACGTATCGCATGAGACCGAGCGTTAGCTTGTCGCTGTGATCGAAGCTGTTCTTCTGTGTTATTAGCTCTTGTACGTGCTTTTCTCTCACGATTCAATCGTCGTCGCTTTGCAGCAGGATTTTCAAAATTTTCATTATCCATTATGGAAGTTCACATAATGCTTTTTTGGAAATAGACTTACCTATATAGACAAAATGATACGATGATACGTTGATCCGATGATACGTTGATACGATGATACGATGATACGTTGATCCGATGATACGATGATACTTTGATACGATGATACGTTGATACGATGATACGTTGATACGATGATACGTTGATACGATGATACGTTGATCCGATGATACGTTGATCCGATGATACGTTGTGCGTTCGGTTCGGTTCGGTTTGCTTCGGGTATTTCCGTGGGACGGACAGAAAGAAAGAAAGACTTGGCCTTTTATAATTATAATTATGAAGATAGAAATGGAGATACAGGAAATTTAGAAGATCAATTTGATGACAATGTTGATCTAAATTTTAGGTTCTGGTCACAGATGTGTGATTTTATTTTGCTTTAGCGAATAGTTCTCCATGTAACTCTCCTTCAAATACAATGAATAAATCTCTTATTATAAAAGGCCAAGTCTTTCTTTCTTTCTGTCCGTCCCACGGAAATACCCGAAGCAAACCGAACCGAACCGAACGCACAACGTATCATCGGATCAACGTATCATCGGATCATCGTATCAACGTATCATCGTATCAACGTATCATCGGATCAACGTATCATCGTATCATTTTGTCTATATAGGACAGCTATTTCCAAAAAAGCATTATGTGAACTTCCATAATGGATAATGAAAATTTTGAAAATCCTGCTGCAAAGCGACGGCGATTGAATCGTGAGAGAAAAGCACGTACAAGAGCTAATAACACAGAAGAACAGCTTCGATCACAGCGACAAGCTGACGCTCGGTCTCATGCGATACGTCGACAACGTGAAACTTTGGAACAAACTCAAGCGCGGCAAGCTGCTGACGCTCGGTCCCATGCGATACGTCAACAACGTGAAACTTTAGAAGAAACTCAAGCGCGGCAAGCTGCTTACGCTCGGTCCCATGCGATACGTTGATCCGATGATACGTTGATACGATGATACGTTGATACGATGATACGTTCATCCGATTGGTTATGAAATTATCCGTTATGCGTTCGGTTCGGTTTGCTTCGGGTATTTCCGTGGGACAGACCGAAGGAAGGAAGGAAGGAAGGACTTGGCCTTTTATAATAAGAGATTTTTCACCTATATAGGAAATTTAAATACGTTGATACGTTGATCCGATGATACGTTGATCCGATGATACGTTGATCCGATGATACGATGATACGTTGATACGATGATACGTTCATCCGATTGGTTATGAAATTATCCGTTATGCGTTCGGTTCGGTTTGCTTCGGGTATTTCCGTGGGACAGACAGAAGGAAGGAAGGACTTGGCCTTTTATAATAAGAAATGAGAACAACATTAAATAAATAAACAAAAAACTTACATATATTTTTTTAAATTAAATTAAACTTAATCAATATTTAAAACTAGCTGATAGCCCGTCCGAGGACGGGTAGCTAGAAGGACGGGCAGGCAGCCAAGGTCATATGGCTTTTGGATTTCACTGAGAGCTTTCCTTCATCTTCATTCAACTTAAGTTACCTTGGCTACCTGCCCGTCCTTCTAGCTACCCGTCCTCGGACGGGCTATCAGCTAGTTTCGTTATAATGTAATTCTGCTTATATAGTAATTTTGAGTAGGATAATCGGATTAACTGATCCGATGATACGTTGATCCGATGATACGTTGATCCGATGATACGTTGATCCAATGATACGTTGATACGATGATACGTTGATACGATGATACGTTCATCCGATTGGTTATGAAATTATCCGTTATGCGTTCGGTTCGGTTCGGTTTGCTTCGGGTATTTACATTGTCGACGGGATTTCGAGAATAGATACGGATATCACGTTCAAATGGAGGTTCGCCGTCATCATTTACGAACACCATTGCAATTTCATTGGACGTTGGAGCATTGTAACGTCTTTGATCAGACTGCCGATCGCGCCGCATCACCATATTGACGACCGGAACTGGTTGTCCTTCTTCTTCGGCTCGTACACGCTCTTGTTGCTCAATTTCTTTCATCAGGCAATATGAAGCTGTGATACGATTGTTGACGCGGAAGAAACGATCGATTTTCTCAATCACTTCAGGTAGACAACCTCTATTCTCATTGACCGCTTCTGTCGTGTCCATTACATACAGTTGTGCAAACTTTCTTGTTTGTCCTTCAGGTGGATACAGGTTTGTGGTTCTGTGGTACGTCTGTCCATGAATTTTGAAAACGTATGGTCCGTTACCCGGCATTGAAACAATCTCTGCTCCCATTGAAGCGAAAGAAACCGAGGAATTGTAAGAGCGGGTGTGCTGACGAAAGTTCTTGTAGTAAGGATTATCTGAATCTGAAAGCATAGAGCGAAGAAATTCGGGATATAACAATAGATTCCCATGTTGATTCCCATGAAGATTCCCGCGGTTGCGGAATCTTCACTTTTCCTTTATGACAGCAGTTGTTAAATTGTTTATCAACTGGACGCTCCTTGGCGAAATTCTTGGAGCCGCAGAACTGACAGATGGAATTCATTTCTCCACAATCGTGTCGAGTAACGTGAGATTCATCAAATCTCAATGCTCTTATTTGGAGTTGAATTGCTTGACTTTGGTATCGATTTTCTTTCTGTCGATGTATCGCATGGGACCGAGCGTCAGCAGCTTGCCGCGCTTGAGTTTCTTCTAAAGTTTCACGTTGTTGACGTATCGCATGGGACCGAGCGTCAGCAGCTTGCCGCGCTTGAGTTTCTTCTAAAGTTTCACGTTGTTGACGTATCGCATGGGACCGAGCCTCAGCAGCTTGCCGCGCTTGAGTTTGTTCCAAAGTTTCACGTTGTCAACGTATCGCATGAGACCGAGCGTCAGCTTGTCGCTGTGGTCGAAGCTGTTCTTCTGTGTTATTAGCTCTTGTACGTGCTTTTCTCTCACGATTCAATCGCCGTCGCTTTGCAGCAGGACTTTCAAAATTTTCATTATCCATTATGGAAGTTCACATAATGCTTTTTTTGAAATAGCTATCCTATATAGACAAAATGGTACGATGATACGTTGATCCGATGATACGTTGATACGATGATACGTTGATACGATGATACGTTGATCCGATGATACGTTGATACGTTGTGCGTTCGGTTCGGTTCGGTTTGCTTCGGGTATTTCCGTGGGACGGACAGAAAGAAAGAAAGACTTGGCCTTTTATAATAAGAGATTATTTTACTTATTTTAAACTAGATGATACCCCGTCCGAGGACGGGCAGCTAGAAGGACGGGCAGCTACCCAAGGTAACTTAAGTTGAATGAAGATTAAGGAAAGCTCTCAGTGCAATCCAAAAGCCATATGACCTTGGGTAGCTGCCCGTCCTTCTAGCTGCCCGTCCTCGGACGGGGTATCATCTAGTTTTGTAATAAAATATATTCTTTTTTTGAAATTTTTTTAAGCCTATGGGGGAGCCCTTTTTCACTTATAGAGTGAAAAAGTGCCGGCCGCCATATGTTATTAAATGCCCCGGAGATGTAGAATATGACCGCTAGGTAGAAACCCATCGCTTTCCTCTTCTTCATCTGAGTCAGTGACGTAGATTTTCACATGAAAGTGCCTTAATGCCAATTTTGCACTTTCTCACCTTTCACAAAGCCATATTTTATTGACTGTGGTTAGGGGTATTATTTTGTATGATCCTGGTTTTTAAAATTTTTTCCAGGATTTTGCCGAACACCGGGGGAAGGGTGATGGCCTATAAGCTCTTGATGTTCCTTGTTTCCCGATCTGGGACTGTTTGGAAAAAACCAAAAGCGGTTAAGAAAACAATAAGTTTCCGAGGAAGAAACTGGAGAATTTAAGATATCCAATTATCACAAAAAAAGAAACAACGTAGAGTTTATGGATGACGAGACTGACAGCTCAGGCTGTTGAGGAAATTGAAAACAAGAAAAAGAGAAACGATCGGAATCCCTAAAAAAGAGGAAGCCAACGGAAAACTAATGAAAGCAAGCGAGAAAGTCAAAAACAATTAAATTTCCTTCTTTTTTCTTTTTTTTTTCTTTGTCTTGTTGGTGGTCTTACATCGTGCAATGAAGAAGTGGTACGAAATTTATCCATAACCGCACCAATAGCCTGCTCAGAAGGTCGAAAAAAAATTTCCACAATTTGGTAGCGTTTTTCAAGTGAATTTATTCATGATTAAATGGCACACCTTTCTGAACACAAATGTCAAAGAACTGTCACTTTGACAAACTTCATTCAAAAGTTATCCCTATTGAAAGATCTCATGCCGCTAAAAAAATACCCTATACTATTATTTTTATTAAAAGTCACACATCATTAATTTTGTTAAGTCGGTTTTAATATTAACATTTTCATTTATAATAATTTCCTTTTTTTTATTATTTCTTAAAAGTCTCGTGTATTCGTTCGAAATTCGTCATTATTTAAGAACTGTTAGACCAACTTGACAAACTTGATTTATCTGAGTGGTTTATTATAGTTGATAATTCATTGCGGTTTTATGCGAACATCTCGTTGTATGTACTTATAAAAATTTTATACGGCTGAATTTTTAACTTATAAAGTTCAACAGCAAAAGGTTTTATAATTATTTATTAAATATTGCAATGAGCATAAAGTACCACAATTGTAGTACAAATTTTTATTTATATTTTTCAGTATCCTGTACATTTGTAAATTTTAAAATATTTATAACTGATTAAATTTTATTATGAATGTTATCTTATATGTATGTAAAATGTACATTTATTTGAAGCATTCCCATAATAGGTATACTATGTGAATGACAATATACGATCTACATTAAAACTTGAACAACTTGAAATGGAATTACCTACTACTATATGAAATGAAGAATTATTTTGTATTATTTTGTATAAAATTTTATATATTTTCACTCGGAAGCTGCATTGGCGTTCACGTGATCTCTACGAGGAATTTCCAACGAGTGGATTAGCAGCTTATGACGATATGTCTAAATATTATAAAACCAGGTAAGAAAATAACCGTGGTTCTTGGTTTATTAGTAAACAGAGCTCCTCTGCGCTTCTTAGGTACTATACCTAAATGAAATTTTAAAGAGTTGGTTCCATGTTGCACAGGTATGGAAAGAGGGGAGGCTCAAAAGATCCCATGCAATACTGATCAAGAGTAATCCCGAAAGAAGCCACTCTGAAGTTCTGCCGCAAAAGCTATAAGAAAGGTGCGAGGTACAAAAAACGGGGATGTTCTGATAGAGGTGGACGAGGAAATGAGTATACTGAATATTTACAAATGCGATTTATTTCAGGGAGTGAGAAACCTCAATAGCACATGTAATATATAGATTAGAGGCACAGTCGTAACTACCTAACACCGAGGAGGACAGCAAATGAGACTTTGCAAGCGCTACCGGTATGAGAACACTATTTAAAAGCTAATGAAAGAAGTATGTAGCATTTTGGATGTGCCTAAACTTCGAATATTGCAACACGAAACGGACAACTGCACAGATCCAGATAAGTCATAAATGTTCTGAGGTGGTGCACTTCGTTAAGTTCTACAAAAGGGATATATTTTGTATGATCTGCAGGAAACAAGGACATCGCGTAGGTGGTACGAGATGCCGAATGAAACGCATCTAACCGGATATAACGTGGACACAGCCATTGGTGTAAATTCAGCCAGAAAAGAAGAAACATTATTCTAGTATTTTAAAGGAAACAATTGAATTTCAACGGTTCTTGAATATTTCATTTACAGGCAGTTACTTGAGCACACCGAGTTCAATGGCATCTGCCCCAATATTCAATCTGGCTTTTATTCTGACTTCAGCAATATTTCCACGTTGGTTAAAGTATCGAGTGATCTGAATGTCATAATCGAAATCTCCTCAAAGTTGGAATTCTATCGGTACCTACATACAAGACAGCGAACATATTATTTCCTATGCACAGTTTATCGCATTTTCAACAGATTTTCCGATCTCTATCTAACTGCTGGATCTAAGCTTACATTGAATTCCCACGTTAAGGAGCGCTTTATGAACGCTCAAAGATCATCAATCCTTTGGGTTTTAGGTGATGGTTGAAAATCAGCTACCTCTTAAATAATAGTGCTAAAACGGTCCACTGTGAGCACGTTCCACTATCAAAGCAGAGAGGGGGTTTTCATGGGTTAAAATCCCACATTACTGTACAGCGCGGACTGGTGGTTTCTTTGAAAGATTTTCTTCTTTCTCCGTAGAAAGCTTTATAAAGTTTATTATTGCCTTCTCTGTGCCTCTGAAATAGTCTAATTGAGCGACAACCCAACAACTGTATAAATTTCTTCGGAACTATGACGATAGACACAATGGTTTCTGTATGCACTCATAGCCCCATTATTATCATCAAACGCATCCAAGATACAATGGATACCTTAGAAGTCAGATACCTACTTCACAGTAGACCTACAGAAAACCCCATTACACAAATCAGGACTGTCCTAAGACAGCGTACTGGGCTAACAACATCAGCTACTCTTGTGGATTACCATACGCCATACGCGGTTACCATACAATCCCATCAGTGTAGCTTGCTCGGGCGTTGGCCTAAAGATGTATCCAGGATGTGTGTTACGGGTACCTGGCGTCGAAGGACGAAAGCCCTATTAGAACTAATTCACCAAGATAATTTAGAAACGTGATTAGTTCTGTAGCATCATCGTTGGATGATGCATGCGTTAATGTGTTAACATTATTCGTAAAAATCTTGAGAGATCTTCTAATCTGTATTGTTCCATTTTATTATTCAAAATGAGTATAACTATTTAAATTAGAATTGAATACTATAATATTTTAACATCTTTTAAAGTAATCAAAGCTCGCTGGTTGAGTTGCACTGCGGAAATTACGAAATTACGAAATTACGAAAATTATGTATACAATATTTGTAGTCAATACAATAATGTCCAAGTTTTTTAAATTTTCTACATAATAACATTACCACCTAAAATGATATACGGATAAAGAATAGTAGGTACTATATTATAACATATTATATTAAATGTGGCCAGTCTGTCCCTGCTGTCCTTGTTTCCTATTAATTTCTCATGTTATTGTTCACACAATTGGAAATTCACTTGCGGGTTTATTTACCTTTAATTTATAAAATTCAATCATTGCTGCATTTATTTCACCGGTGATTACAGAAAGGGAAGAATTTGATAAAAATCACGAATTTCAATAAATCCAATTCAAATTTTGCACGGAATTATCATTTATTGATTGCCTGCAAAAAATATATAAAAGAAACGAATACAGCATTTTACCGCAATTAGAATTTTACCAATAAACACGAAATCAGTTCTGAGTTTTACATTAAATCCTGCTAGTTTTGCATTGGGTATATTTAACGGCTGCTGGGATAAACATTTTGACGTTTTTAATTAAGTAGAAGCGGAATTAATATTTATTTCATTGAAATTTTAAGAAGAACCACTGGCCATTTTCTTTTGTTAAATGGTTTTTAACAGAATGGATACGTCCATCATAAATGTTAAAACGCGTTTTTGTTTATTTCCGATCGTCGTTCATTTAAGAAAATGAATCTGCAGGGTGATCGTTGATGCGCAAAAACGTCACCGGACCAATAGAAGTATAGAAATGTTAGTGGTAGCTTGTGACTTTTTTCAATGGGAGGGTACAGAAGCTTTAATCAAGAACCTTTAGAATAAACGAGAGACGTATTCTGAACGCTGACCTTAGTTGATTAAAATCTTTAATAAATTGAGACCTCCATGCGACTCCAATGAAGTTGGGCTTTTCTTATTTTATATTTTTGCATACTCCCCAGACTCCCTCGGTCCTTGCAGCAAGCAATTCTTTAAAATTTCATTTTCAGTGGCGACTCGTGACATCTTTCAATGGAAGAATACATAATTGCTACAAAAATACAAATTTTTTCTTCTTCTTCAGCCTGTAGTTATCCACTCCTGGTAGTAGACAACCCCCAATTTTTTGCACTTTTCTCTATATCCTAAGCCGCTTGCAACCACTCTCCATCCGCCGTCATTTTTACATCACCTCTTTATCTCTTTTAAGGCATTGCCTTGTCTCTCTTTGCCTCTCTTGACCGCCATTGAATAATCTTGGTTGACCATCTATTCTTATCTTGACGCGCCGCATGGCCAACCCAATGCCACTTTAGTGTTACCATCCGTTCTCCGTCCAATCTCCTCGATTCTGATTTTATCTCCCAAGGAAACTCTCAACATACTTCTCTCAATTGCCCTTTGTGCTATCCTGAGGGGGTTTGCTTTTTGCTTGTTATTGCCATAACTAAAATATATCATAGCTTACCGAATGCTGCCCATAGAAGTCCAATTCGTCTTATTGATTCTTCGGTTTGAACACCCTTATCTGTGATAATAAGATAATCCAAGTACATACTGCTATGACTCAAAATGTTAAATAAAGGCTCCAGATATAAAAATGAATATTAGATTAATGAAAAGCATAAAATTCTATATCGGTAGACACTTTAAAATTTTACTTTACGAGAAATTTTTATTTTTCTAAAATTTCGGTTTCCCAACTAAATTTGAATCTCTCAGAATAAAATAAAGATGATAAAAATTGCTAAGATTAATTATATTGATGCTTCTCACATAAAAAAAAGACAAAAGATTTGATTAGCTAAAAATTGATAAAAGATCATTTTATTTGTATATCGTCATAACCTATAAAAATGTAAGATTTTGTAAGCTGAAATACTCTGTAACCAACATGTTATATAAGAATCTATTCACATCGAAAATTATGTAGTGACTTCATGTATATAAAGTGAGTGTTTCTAAAACGTAAAACGACAAAGTGGTACATAAGGGTCAAATTTGTGTGACAGCAAGAAGTTGATATAAGATGGAGGAGACGAGTCAATGAACTATCTAAAAAGCAAGATAAAAAGGCAATATACTAGAAAAGTTGCATGAAAAACACCTCATGGAAAATCAATTTCACTATAAATGATGAATCTGCAATCAAAACAATTTATTAAGAAAGTGAAAAATCCAAAATACTCAAACTTGACTTACTTTGATGGAACAGGAATACCAATTTATTGATTTTGGATCAAACTTGAGTCGACTTCGTGAATTCTAGCAGAGTGCACGCATTTTATAATGTTCTCCAGAGCCAATTGTTTACAAATAATTGGAGGTTAGGACTTTTCAGTTGGACTCGAATAAAATTTATAAATAGATCCAAGGACAACCATGGCTACTTATATGATGAATCTGCAACATTAAAATTTACGAAATTAACTCAACCAATTTACTGGATCCTGAAAATATTGTCAATCAGGTGTAACTTACCTCATTCAACTCTAAAAACATCAACAATTGGTAGTATAACAGCCACAAATATAAACTTGATTCACGAACAACATCGAAACAACAACTATTGATGTCAGTTCAACGGCGCAGGTGTAAGGAACAAGTGTCATTTATGCTAAAGTAGGGCATACACATATCCTTTTTTTAAGTTAGTGAAAGTGCAATCAGGATTGAAAAGGTATTGTGACTCACTTTTATTTGATGTTAAAACTTTATTATTTGTAATTTGATGTTGAGCTTTAATCAAGCACATCAGGATAAAGAGAGGAAGCCTCTTTGTTTTGAAAGCATTTATTTGCATCAACTGTTTAATTTGTAAAATTTATTTAATGAAAAATTTGTGTAAACATTTATTTGTAAAGATTTACAATTATTACATTTTCGTTCAATATAAAACATTTCCTGTAAAGCTACTGAAATCTTTTTATTTCTCACTCAAAAAGAAAGCAATTAAGTATCCCGAGAGAGTCAATTTACATTCTCAAAGATCGCCTCTAATATTGACGAACCACAAGGAACTCACCCTTGAGCGTGTCATCACCGGAGCTTAGTAAAAAAGGGCAATAGTGTTAAAGACTCCTTGACTAAAAATTTATTTTTAACGAACCATTTACCTGAGCATATTTTGGCTAGCAAATTAAGGGCTGGCATTCAAAGGAATTAGTTAGGGAGGACATAGCAATACATATACCTATTCCGAGACATGCGTTATTCTCTGCAAATTTTTCCAACCGATTGTCAAAGTATGGAACACTGGGATCATGCCTAACAGATGGAGCAATGCAGTAATATCCCCTATCTGCAATAAACAAGAAAAACCAATGTGTAAAAACTACAAAGGAAAAGTTGTAACCAAGATATAAAAGAACAAATAGAGACGTATACACAGAAAGTTACAGGAGAATACCAGGCAGGTTTCAGAAGAGAAAGATCTAGTTCTTCTTTAATTGCCGTGCCTAATTCCAGGAGCAGGCGACCTCTCTCCTATATACTGCCGTCCAACGCTAAAACGCAGTATTTCCAAAATCGTTGTTTCGAGAAAACGCTCATTTAATTATTTATGGTTGGGCAACCAAGAAATAATTTATTAATTTTGAAATTAGCTATCATAGCTAATTTCAAAATTAATAAATTATTTCTTGGTGGCCCAACCATAAATACGTAAATGAGCGTTTTCTCGAAACAACGATTTTGGAGATACTGCGTTTTAGCGTTGGACGGCAGTATATACTTGTGATACTCAGCTAAATTTAGAATTATACTCAATTCAAAACGAGTTACTCGGTGGTGGGGATGAGTTTAGTGGGTGAAGTTCCACACTACGCGCTCTGATGAGTTGATGTCTCGTACGAGATTCTCACCTCCCAACGCAAGTGTAACGGTTTGAATTTTCCCGCTGCAATTTTGATTATTTGAAATTTTTAAGCAGGAGATTGTCGTGGCGGAGCCAAGAACTATGGGAAATACGTTTTGTAGAGTTGAGGCGAGAACCTGGAAGCGTGCTGTATTCGAGAAATTTTTAGTGTTAGTGCGGTCAACGAGATTATTGGCTTTTAATCACCAGCTTCCGAACATGGAAGATACTCGTTTGTTGTTTATTTTACTGAACTTCTCAAATTTTTTCCGGTTGGGCATTTGGCGACAATTTTTGTGAGGAAGTACCAGATGCTTTCGATAAAAAAGGATCAAGACGGCACTGTATTTTTTTTACAGAGAAATAGAGGCATAAAGGATTACTACGGCTTACTAATATTTATTTCGTATTTCGTATCGTTTGCATTTTAAAATTACCTTAATTTATTTAGAAGTTTGATTTGATTTAATAAATTTTGCGTTGTATAAATGTGCGAGGTGTCGATTTTGTTCGCCCTTCTTGTTTTGTAAGTACCTTCAGGAAATTATCATTTCTTCTGAAATTATTATTAAGAAAAGGTTTTTATTTGTTATTTTGTTTTAATGTTAAAAGGAGAAAATTTATTTGTTTATTTACAAAACAATTAATTATGTTTTTCAAACGATTATTTTATTAATTGATTACACAACATTCGAGTTTCTGTTGTCTGGTTATTTCTTTGAATTTGAATGATTTACTTTTATACTTAATTAATTATTTATTATTTCTTTGAATTACTTACTTTGGGCTTCGGGGCCGGATTTAACTACTTTTTCGTGATTTTTAATTGTGGTTCCTTTTCTGTGATAAATAAGTGATCTAGAAATAACGTGGTGCCTTAAATCTAAGATCTGATTTTGCTAGCACCTCCTTGGTGCAAATCTTTAGCATCTACCACTCGTTTATCCAAAAATTCATCTATAATAGTCAAAAGTTAGTATGTTCATTGATAATTAATTGGCAATGGTTCAATTTGTTTTGTCATTTTCCCTCAGAGGCTTCATTTTAAATTTTGGCTTCAGGCTTCGTCTAATTGGACCAATTTTTCTCTCCAAATTTTCCGGAGACGGGTTGGTGTAAATATATTTAATTTACTCAAATTTGTAGCGCTACACAGGCGATTTTAGGTTAGTTTCACAAACTAGAACAAAAATAAAGACTTCAAACAAACCTACTATAGAGTATTAAATAGAGGTGCACTGTATGAAACCATGAGAGATATAAATGTACTAGAAAAATTTGTAAGGTTAATAATGTTGTACGCCGCTCCCGTTTGGCAAGAGGCCGTCAATGTTCCAGCGTAACCGTAAGAGGCTGCAAGCGGTCCAGCGCAAGATGGCACTTCGAGTAACTTGCGCTTACAGGACCGTCTCCGGCGAAGCCATGCGAGTCTTGGCCTCCATGCCTCTCATAGAGCTTTTAGCTAGAGAGAGAGCAGACGTACGAGCGGGACCGGACCCCACCATTAAACAGCGGACGCTCGACGATTGGCAAAGGAGCTGGTCCTCCGGCAGGAATGCCGCTTGGACCATGCGAGAAAGCACGGAGAGGTGAACTTTCATATAACACAAGCTCTCACCGCCCACGGATGCTTCCAGGCATATCTCCACAGGTTCAGGCTGACCGAGTCACCTGCCTGTCGTTACTGCGGGGACGAAGATACGGCGGAACACACTCATTTCGGATGCCTAAGATGGGAGAGGGAGAGAGTGATGATTTCGCTCCGGATGGGCGACACCCTAAGCCCGGACAACATGATTGCTTTCATGCTGTCCGGCGAAGACGAATGGCTGGCTGCAGCGGTCTTCATCAGTCAAGTGATGAAGACCAAGGAGGGGAACGGACGAGCTGAGCAAGCCGAAGCTCGAGTCCTCGCCCTACAGTTAAGTCAATGACAGCCTTTTGAAGTTCCCTTGAGAAGTTCCCGCAAGAAGATGCGCGAGAAGTTCCCAAGAGAATTCCCGAAGAATATCGTCATTAATCGGCGGGTCGGGTCCGGGTCGAGTAGTGACGGTCGTTCGACGGGGTAGATTATTGTCGGTACGACGATAGCGCGTAGACCCTCTGTGGACACAAACTCTCGTGCTAATCCAGAGGGGAACGATCGCGAAAATAGTGCCGTCAAATATAAAGACGAGTGGACTGGCACTTTGCCAGCGACCACAAGTTTTTCAAGATGACCCGGTCGCAACGCGCTCTGTGATTTAATATGATTTGCAGGGTCGCTTGGGGGCTCGGAGTCTCCGTTATGGATGACGGTCGGCTCGGCCTTAACTTTGTCGCCGGAATTTCCGCATATTAAGTTAATGACTAGTGGACTTTCACCTATACTGACGATCACGGACCACTAGGTGACCCGGTGCGACGTGTTGGATCGCGGCGAGCGGTGTGTCCGGTTCAATTGAAAAAGTAGAATCAAGTGATAGTGCCTGACCTCTCGGACACAAACTTTCGTGCTAAACCGGGAGGTCATCGGGAGCCTGCATCATCGATGCAGAAGCAGAAGGGAAGATCGCAGACGACAGCGGAAGTAATGCCGAGAAGGTAAATCCCGCTGTCGTCGGGGAGGGGGTTTTGGTCCCCCTCCCCAAAAAAAAGGTTAATACAGATTAAACACTGGCTGTCTTGTTCTATATAGGGTGTTTATTTAGCTGCGTGAGATCTTTCGATAGGGATAACTTTTGAACGAAGTTTGTCAAAATTCAGTGGCAGTTGACATTGACAGTTCTTTGACGTTTGTTTTCACAAATGTTTGCCATTTAATCATGAATAAATTTACACTTAAAGAACGCTACCGAATTGTGGAAATTTATTTTCCAAGTCCGAGTTCCGTTCGCGAAACTTATAGGGCTCTTCGCCCATGTATGGTCGACGTAATCGACTTTCTGAGTAGGCTATTGGTGCATTGATGGATAAATTTCGTACCACTTCTGCATTGCGTGGTGTAAGACCACCAACAAGACAAATAAATGTGCGTACCGAAGAAACTATCGCTTCGGTGAGTGAAAGTGTGCAGGAGAACCCAAACATTTCAATTCGCCATCGTGCTCAACAACTTGGACTTTGTCCGTTTCCTACATGGAAAATTTAACATCAAGATCTTGGTTTACATTCTTACAAGTTCCAGTTGGTTCAAGAAATGAAGCTTAATGATCATCGATCGCGTCGTGCGTTCGCAGATTGGGCTCACAACCAATTGGAAGTGGATACATTTTTTTACCGCCAAATTTTGTTTTTTCTAGGCACATTTCTGGTTGAATCGGTCCATATCTCTCTCGAAATGAGGAAGGAGCTACCGTTACGGGGAATGGTGTGAGATATCGACACATGCTCAATACATTTTTGTTTCCAAAAATCCAAGAGTTAAACATCGACAACTTATGGTTCCAACAGGATGGTGCTACGTGCCACACAGCCACCGAAACCATCGATTTATTGAAAGGACAATTTGGTGACAACATTATTTCAAGAAATGGTCCTATCAATTGGCCTCCAAGATTGTGTGATTTGACGCCTCCAGATTATTTTCTTTGGGGTATGTTAAATCCATGGTTTATGCTAACAAACCAACAACTGTGGAAGCATTGGAGGTCAATATTCAGCAAGCCATTTATGAAATAAGGCTAGAAATATTGGAAAATGTGGTCAAAAATTGGACTGATCGTATGCGCTTCGTAACTATTAGTCGTGGTGGTCACATGCCGGAAATCATTTTCAAATTATAAATGGCATTAAATTTACTTACATAAAAAAATAATTAAAAAAACATTCCATCAATTTTTTAATGTTTTATTTGAATTTGAGGTTCTCGCATGCAGCTAAAAACCACCCTATATAATGCTGGAAGTGGTAACGAGAAGAGCCAAGACATCAAATAGTGGCAGATGCCGATGAAGAAAGAATGGCGAGATCATCGAGAAGTTTAACGGCGATGAGACGTAATGTTCTAACCCCAAAAGAACATAGAAGATAAATATTTGGGAACAAAATGTCCTTAAAAGGACATTACGGAAAAACCGACATAAAGGTGGTGGCAAGAGCAAACAGGTTGAGATGGATGGGAGATTTGGAAGGATGACGAAGGACGGAATATCCAAAATGGTACTTAAGGGACAATCGATAGGAACAGAAAGAGTTGGGAAACCAAAGTTTAGATGAAGGAAAGCGGTGGGAAAGGATTTGAGTAGATTGAAAGTGCGTGAGTAGGAGAAAAATGAGAAAAGATCGTCATTTCACTCCTAATTCTACAAGGCCATTTTGTGCTTATTTACTATGATAATAAATTACATTTTTTTATTTTACAGTATTAATTAAATTTTAACATCACTCTGTATATTGCGATTCTCAAATTACCCTACTTTTCACACATTAACTGAAAAAATTTGCATTTAGTAATTAATTAAAACACATCAAACTGGTGGGTTCCAATTTCATTATCAAAAATATTATGGTTTGGTGTGTACCCACGCAACCGTATAAAGGAAACTCGAATTTGTGTGTTTTAGACAATATAATAAATTTTCTTATCGGAATGGGGTGGTATCATTTCTAGCGCTACACTGCTGGGTCTCGTTTGAAATAAGAATGAAAAATTTAAATATTGAGATGCTGAAATCCAGGTAGGCTAATAATACAGACACAAATTTTAAAAAGTAACACTCACTACTGACCTTTTAGATAATTCATTGTGCAATTTCACTTTTATTTCATATCTTAGAATTCATTTCCCAAGAGATTAGCAGTAAAACTACAAAACCGCTCGTTGGTTCGTGAAAGCTAAAATTTTATGGATGCAGCCGTGTAAGAGAACAAGAAGTATCCAGTCGTGTCCAGTCAATTTCAAGACGTATTTCAAATTTATCAACTTTACGATACATTTATTTTTGTTATTAATACTAAATTTATTCGTACCACACACCTCAAATTTTTCAGTTTTGCGATCTGCACGAAGTGCTACGGTCCGATCAAGCACAAACGTGAATGTAGGCGTGGCTACCGATGCTTGTCAATCATTTCGATACAACCATTGTATTATTGGTTTTGTTTCGCTTTAAACGCAATGAAATGAATCGATTTCAGTTAGAAAATCAATTCAGTCAGTGCTTCCAAAAATGTTCAACAATAAAAAAGAATCTTAAGTTTTAGTTCTGCATTTGTATGATTCTAATAATGTCTCGAAAGATGAAATTTATTATGTTGCATTAAAAATTCATATTCTATATAGCTCGGTTATTTCCCTGGAGGTTTTTCTCTTAAAATGAAGTAGATAGAGAGTCATTTCATTTTTTCTTCTGATAAATATAATATTATACATTTTGCTATTTATTTCATTAAATTTTGACCATGATTGATGAGCGTCGCATATTGTATGCAATTGCTATTCAGAGATTATTAATACGTTATTATAGCAAATCGTTGATTGAAAACGTCGATGTGGTTTACTTCATTTATCATCGCACACATGAAATTGACAATTTGGTAATTTTTACTTTTGCGCATAATTAGAAGTTTCCAATTGCTACGGGCAGTTTCGACTGCGCCATGCTATGGTGCAAACTCTACTTTTTTTCAACACAAAAATGTAACTCATTTATTTTTAAATGCGGTACTATTATTTATCTCATTTTTTAAGTTTTTGTTACACCTACACACAACGTGCAACAATACTTGCTTTGTAAATTTCATAATAAAGTACCTAAGCATAATAATTTATTTATAGTATCCCAGATTCGTAGATATGAAAGTGTTCGAAATGCCAAGAGCAGAATGATAAATAGTTTTGCTAATTACCCTAGGCTAATATCTGTAATGGTATACTTACAAAGTTGCAATTATGTTTATTAATTGATTAATTTCAATGCGGTCAATAGCAGTTCTGAATTATGGTATCATCGTTCTTGTGCAATAGCGTAATATACACGAATGATATCACTATATAATTTACATTTTAATATTGCATTGCTTTTTAGATAGGTACTAAATCTAAAAAATTGTCGTGAACGTAGAACTATTGCATAATAACATGATTCCCTTTAAAAATTAACTATAATTATTAGATATCATCAGATGCTTTATTAATCAAATACTAGGGCGGTTTGATAAGTCGGTGACTTTTTGTATTTCCCGTGTTTTTTTTCCACAAGTGATGCCGAACGTTCAGGTCGCCCAAAAGAGATCACACGCCAGAAATCGTCGATAAAATCCATGGAATGATATTGGACGATCGGAGAGTAAAGGTGCGTGAGATGGCTAAAGCTGTAAGTATCTCAACAGAGCGGGTACATAACATTTTACATGACTATTTGGAAATGAAAAAGCTATCCGCGCGATGGGTGCCGCGATTGCGCACACTCGACCATAAGCGCAATCGTGTGACCACTTCAATTGAGTGTTTGGCGATGTTCAACCGCAATCCGAATGAGTTTTTGCGCCGTTTAGGAACCGTGGACGAAACATGGATCCATCACAACACACCAGAGACCAGGGAACAGTCAAAGCAGTGGACTGCTCCGAGTGAACGTGCACCAAAGAAGGCCAAGTGGGTCTGTCGGCCAACAAGGTCATGACGACAGTTTTTTGGGATGCACGCGGTGTCATTCACGTCGATTACCTTGAAAAGGGTAAAACGATCACCGGCAAATATTATTCAGAGCTGTTGGACAGATACGACATTGATTTGAAGCAAAAACGACCGCATTTGGCGAACAAAAAAGTGCTCTTTCACCTAGACAATGCACGTTTGCACACGTGTGTCATCGCCATGGCAAAATTTCATGAATTGATCTACGAAGTGCTTCCTCACCCAGCATATTCTCCAGATTTAGCCCCCTGCGACTATTTTCTGTTCCTAAACCTGAAAAAATGGCTCGGCGGTAAGAGATTTGTGTCTAATGAAGAGGTCATCACTGAAACAAGCGCCTATATTTTGAGAACCTCGAGAAATCGTATTATTTGGAAGGGATAAAAAAATTGGAAAAACGCTGGACCAAGTGTATAGAGCTAAAAGGCTATAATGTTGAGAAATGAAACGTTTTTTTGCCGAAAACAAAATCCTTTATTCAAAAAGTCACTGACTTATCAAACCGCCCTCGTATCTGATGAAAGCTCATGAAACTAAATTAAATTTTATTGTTTAATTAGGTAACTGGCTAATTTTTAAAATTTAATTTAATAGTTTTTATACCAGGAGATGCTTGAAAGCGTTAAAAGTGCATTATAGAAGAATAAAACAAATCACAATCAAACCACAAGATGTTTTACCATTTAATTCGCTAATGGACTTTTTATATTTCATGAGACAGTTGAGGAAAAATAAAATTTATAATATTGCTCGAGTGATCAAAGCTCAAAGAACTTTCCGTGGTTTGCATTTCCGTTGCATATATTAAATTCGGATATGTTTTTTTTGTAAAATCATTGAGCAAGTTTACGTTGTCTTTCAATATTAATAAACCTGTTTATTATGAAGTTTATCAACTTCATTTAATTAATTAACAACAATCAAGTACAATTTATATATTTTTAAAACCAAACTGGGTGAAGTTTGTATCTTATTAGTTACTTCGCGGAGAAGTATCTTAAGTTAGAAATAACTTCTAACTTAATTACTACTTCTAAATATGTTAGTTCTGAATTATTTCACTTAATATAAGAGACAGTTAATAGTAAATTATATAAAGATCCATTCCCAGACTTGTAATAAATTTTATGCAATCCTAGCGTGTTTATCAAGGATTTATGACCACTTCTGCAATTCGTAATGAGCTTCTTCAGTCCCACGTAGCGTTTATTAGTAAATTTACTCATCATCATCAACAGCACGTCATAGACTTGAAGTCCGTTACGCCACTCTATTATTTTGGTCCGACCATCTCTTCTTTGGTCGTCCCACGTTTATTTTTCCTCTAGGTTTATATTTAAAAATTTGCTTCGGTATACGGATGTCTTCCATTCTTTCTAGGTGTTGCACCCAATATCTTCTATATTCTTCAATGCGTTCACATAAACTGAATATTGCGAGTTCATTTCTGATGTCCGTATTGCGCTTTCTATCCATTCTTGTATATCCTGCTATTGCTCTGAGGAACCTCATTTCCGCACTTTGTAGACGCCATTTCATTCTCTTTTGTTATCGTCCATGTTTCACTTCCATAAGAGTGATAGTTGGAATCGATATCGTTTTGTAGAACTTGATTGCTGTGTTCTGGCTCGATTTATTCTTAAAAGTTCTTCGTATTGTTCCGTTTATGTAGTTAAACTTTTCAATTTTGTTTTGTATGTCTTTTAGGCTTCTATACAAAGTATATCAAGAAGCCTTATGATCTGGTTTCCTCATATAGCGATATCATGCAACCCAAAAAGTTGAAGCTTCCTGTTTGCTCAATAGTCTGGTTGTTTAGTAATATTTTAGATCTTACCGGCTCCTGTCCTCGAAAAGCCATTTCCTTCGTTTTGTTGGTGGATATTATCATGTAGGTTTCCAGTATTTGCTTCAACTTAAATATTGCAAGTTGCAGGCAATCCTCGGTATTCGCTATTACAGCCTGGTCGTCCGCAAAGAGCACGGTAATTACAAAATCTGTAATTACTTCTGAAAATTAAGTTAGACAAACTTTACCTCATCAAAAACAAAGCTGTAGTGGTGGAATCATTCCACCCCTCAGTTCTTATTATATCTTATAGGCAATAAATTAATTAAGGAAATGCAATTGTAGGCCTGACAGCCTTTAGCGACCTGGCGTTCAGTTGCCATATTTATACGGTAGACAAATCTGTTACCAAGGATCAAACAGTCATTGCGACAGCAAAGAATTTCCTGGAGGCGGTCAAAATGGCTGGGGGTTCTTGCTTCAAAGTAAATTAACCCCATCCATACCAAAGGAAAATCCCATAATAAATGGATACTTGAGGTCCATCCTCAGGTCCGGGAGGCTTTTATCAAGGACGGGATATTAAGAATATAGTGGAGAAACTCCAGGGTGCACGACTACATCAGCGTAGTCATAAATTAAAATTGGTAAATGTTTTTAATTTTTATTTCATTTTTACTCGTATAAATAAAGAAACTTTAATTGATTCTTCGTATTCTTTCATTGTTTTTGACTTTCTCGCTTGCTTTCTTTCGTTTTCCGTTGGCTTCCTCTTTTTTGGGGATTCCGATCGTGTTTGGCCAATTTCAATTTCGGAGCTAATTCTCCTCTTGTTTCTCTATTTTTTGTTTCCAATTTCCTCATCAGCCTGAGCTGTCAGTCTCGTCATCTACAAACTCTACGTCGTTTCTTCGGTTTCTTTTTTATGATAATTGGATATCTTAAATTCCCCAGTTTCTTCCTCGGATTCTGCTTGTTTTCTTAACCACTTTAGTTTTTTCCCAATAGTACCAGATGGGGAACCAAGGAACATCAAGAGCTTATCAGCCATCACCCTTCCCCGGGTGTTCGGCAAAATAGTGGAAAAATTTTTTAAATCCAAATTCATAGAAAATAATACCCCTAACCACGACCGGAGTCAATAAATATGGCTTTGTGGAAGGTAAAAGTACAACATTAGCATTAAGACACTTTTAGTGGAAATCAACGTCACTGACTCACATGAAGAAGAGGCAAACGAAGGGTTTCTTCCTAACGGTCATATTCTACATCTCCGGGGCGTTTAATAACCTATCGGCTGGCACTTTTTCACTCTTTAAGTGAAAAGGGGCTCTCCCATAAGCTTAAAATAATTTTTAAAAGAAGAATATATTTTATTATAAAATTTATTCATTGTGTTTGAAAGAGAGTCAAATAGAGAACTATATGTTAAAGTAAAATTATAAATAATTAAAACACATCTGTGACCAGAACCTAAAATTTACATCAACATTGTCATCAAAATGACCTTCTAAATTTCTTGTATCTCCATTTCTATCTTCATAATAATTACAATATTCTTCCAGCTCTTCTTCAAGATAATCAGAAGATTCTTGCAAATTGGTTTCGATAATCCTAAATTTATTCACGAATTTTTGTCTATTAATTTTGAGTTGTCTTTGCCATTCGTCACGTAATTTTCGCATTACATGAACACCATGCCGTCTCCTTCTCATGAAATTTTCGCGTAATGGAAGTTTTTGGCGATATTTTAATGGCTTCTGGGAGATATCACTATTACCTTTGAAATGAAAGACTTCTGAAGATTTCGTGTGTTCATTAAGGTTCATTTTCCTTTTTTTAGTGCTAGGAAGGAAATAAGTGTCTTCATGACTACGTTTGTTTCTTAAAACTGGTGAAGTGGGCATTCTTGATAGTTAAAATTGAGAAGGTCGATGTGGATAATATGATAAAATGCTGTTCATATTTTCATTTATATAAAGTTTCTAAATCCGATTATCCGATTATCCGAATATGAGATTAATTATTTGATTATATAGATCATTCAATAGGGATAACTTTTGAAAGAAGTTTGTTAAAGTGACAGTTCTTTGACATTTGTGTTCAGAAAGGTTTGCCATTTATCATGAATAAATTAACACTTATTAAACAATGTTACCAAATTGTGGAAATTATTTTCAAAGTCAGAGTTCCGTTCGCGGAACTTAAAGAGCTCTTGTAAGAGTTTTTCCTTCTCAATACCCCTAATGAGAGGGTACCTAACGAGATAAGAAAGAATCCCCCACGTGAAGTGATGCCGCTTCACTTTACAACGTGGTTAGCCCTGATCTTAATTTAAAACTAGCTCTGTGATGGAAACGTCGGTATGCAAGAGTCGTGGGTCTCGACCGCGAGCTTATTCCTGAAAGGTTCCAAAACTTTACCCCTTTATAAAAAAACGTTAATGTGATAAACAGTATAATAATGCAAAAAGTTACTAATGACAATAACAAAGGTTGACAGGTAAATGAACGATGCAATTATACAATTTTTGCGGGTTCCTGATGGGAACTCGCTAACAAAATATATAGCGTGTAACAAAATCTGTCGCTGGTAACCCGAGCGTCGCCCTGAGGAAGCAAAAAAATAAGGTGGCAAGAACACACTCACCTTCGATTGACGTTAAAAAAATATCTCGCAAGAAACAAAACAATCTCAACACAGCAAAAATGCAAACGTGACTTACCCCAGCCAAGACAGTCGACGAAAAACACTCCACTGCTTGAGATGTCTACGAGAAGGTGATGCTGACTGGTTGGCTCGGAATGACCTCCGGTCACCAACGAACAGATAACGCTTCTTCCGGCAGGAGCCTCTTCGAACGACACCGGTACTTCGCTGTTGGAATGCTCGGACAGTAGTAGTTGATTGAGATGGTGTCGACAACGCAACCCAGACGACTTTTGAACCCCCAACGCAATAACCAGCGAATACGAAAATAACGGCGTTCTACGACACCTCGAACGAAGGACACTGTAAGACCAGGCCAAAACGACTGATCGTAGACTTTGAAGCTCGGAACGTATGACTTGTGAATTAATTTGGACGTGCACTTAACGAAGACAACAGATTAAAAAAATACTTGGTGCAGGTGACTTCTCGCGAGTTTTTCAGGTTATAATAAAATGTTTGTCAGAATAAGCAGTGTTACCAACTCTGGTAACAAAATACTCCAATGGTCCCATGCGTGCGCAATGACAATCAGTAGGATGGAACAAAATGTGTGCTTGATAACGTTATCGGATCCGGAAAAATTGCAACGTGAATAATCCTGCAATTCCACAGTAGCACGCCAAAATCGTCGAAACCAAAATCACTACTGCAACTTGCTGAACAATAAAACTTGAATTCTCAAATTCAACAAACGAACTAAAATCAAAATCTTCTCTATTGCGCACGCAAAAAATCCAACACGTCTGTACTCGCGAAAATCTGCACCAAAAGTGAGTCGGAAATTACCCCCTCTCCCCGACGGACAAAAATGGAACTCCGCGCCAGCGTCGAGGCCAAGTAAAACGTGTCTCACGTCACGCCAGTGGCAAAATAGACGGGCAGTGCATATAGGTTGATGTTGACGGATAAAAATTCGTCACACTCTTCACCCATTTTATGGTCGACATAATCGACTTTCTGAGCCGGCTATTGGTACGGTGACGGATAAATTTCGTACCACTTCCTCATTGCATGATGTAAGACCACCAACAAGACAAAGAAATGTGCGTACCGAACAAACTATCGATTCTGTGAGTGAAAGTGTGCAAGAGAGCTCAAACATTTCAATTCGCCATCGTGCTCAACAACTTGAGCTTTGTCCGTCCACTACATGGAAAATTTTATATCAAGATCTTGGTTTACCTACATCCTTACAAGATCCAGTTGGTTCAAGGATTGAAGCCTAATGATCATCGATTGCGTCGTGCGTTAGCAGATTGGGCTTACAACCAATTGGAGGGGGATCCATTATTTTACCACCAAATTTTGTTCAGTGACGAGGCACATTTCTGGTTGAATGGGTATGTGCTGAACAAGCAAAAGTGCCGTATATGGACTGAGACCAATCCGGAACATTATCTTGAGACTCCATTGCATTCATTAAAATTGACTGTTTGGTGTGGAAAACACGCCAACAGCATCATCGGTCCATATTTCTTTCGAAATGAGGAAGGAGCTACCGTTACGGTGAATGGTGTGAGATATCGACACATGCTCAATACATTTTTGTTTCCAAATATCCAAGAGTTAAACATCGACAACTTATGGTTCCAACAGAATGGTGCTACGTGCCACACAGCCACCGAAACCATCGATTTATTGAAAGGACAATTTGGTGACAACATTATTTCAAGAAATGGTCCTATTAATTGGTCTCCAAGATCGTGTGATTTGACGCCTCCAGATTATTTTCTTTCGGGGTATGTTAAATCCATGGTTTATGCTGACAAACCAATAACTCTGGAAGCATTGGAAGTCAATTTATTTGCAAGCCATTTATGAAATAGGCCAGAAATATTGGAAAAAGTGGTCAAAAATTGGATGATCGGAAAATATCCATCGTGCAGAGAATTTCGTGGTCTTCAATTTTGGTTCAATACTAATTTTTTTCTAAAACTACGAATAAGGGAAATAGACGAAAAATCACGTTGGAGGAACTAAAATTATCAATTGGGAGAGAAGCCCACAGGAGATTCCAGGGAACTTTTTGAAAATATGTTGCAACTAAAGATCTGGGTATTATAAAGAAATCATTTGCTGCAACTTTGGTAAAGGTTATTGTTCTTCTGCGGCGCGGTTAAATATATATAATATGTCAATGGGAAACAAACATACTAGCAATAAAGTCTTCAATTTTATTCATTCTATTAAAACACTCTCTTTTAGCTTAAAATATTTTAAGATAAGCAAAACAATTTGCTCAATATTACAATCTGTACACAAGACGACTGACAAGATTAAAATGTTACAAAAACATTTAATTTTCCAACATAAAACTTAAGTTAATATTTTTAAAATTCCACCGTTGATTCTTAAATCCCTCGTTACACAAATTCTCTAACCTAATCGCTAATTTAAAACCAGATTTTGCAAAATTCCTAATATTTTGCCTAACTTCTGGACTATCTGCGTTATAAAATCCCCTAATATTACAGATCAGGTTATTAATAAAATTTCTGAACAATATAAAGTCAGCACAAAAAATTTCGGCGTGATCATTATCTCTTTTTAAAAAGTATAGAAAGATTATGCAACATTTGTAAACTCGTCTCAGTTCACAGAGAATACGTACAACATTATTTTCTTCTTGCAATTTTTCATCGCTGTTTTCTGAAGAATCGCACCTATCGAGTCTTTTAAATTCATCTTCAAGTTCATAAAGCCTATAACAATCGCTAAATTTATAGAAACCATCATTGAGAAACTTTTGCTTGACCTCCAATACTGGTGAACACTGTGGACATTCGTCAGTTAATTTGACGATTAACGTGCATTTTGGGCATTTCTTGCTATTTTTCGACCGAACTTGCTTTCTTCGCAATTCCTTCCAGTATCGCAACATTTCGCATGTGATAGGTGAGTGCCATTCTTGTTTGCACTCGAAACAAAATAATATTCCACATTTGCAAGATACTTTTTTTACATTTGAATTTTTAACCTGTAAATTTTACAAAAATGAAGAATTGAAAACTAAAAATTCAGTTTTACCTTAATTAGCGATGAACAGCTCTCCGGTTTTGAACACCAACTATAAGATGCATCATTTTTTATAAAACTTGAAATTGTTAAATGTTGAAAATGATTAATTCTGCTTTTCAGAAGGTACCGCATGACCGTGTCGTAGGCAACCAAGCATTTGTTTGCAGGACACGTCACAGCCTCTTCACGTGAATATTTAGTGTTGATACAAAGCATCCAACAACATTTGCAGTAACTGTGCTTGCAATGTTCAAAAGAGGAGTCGAGATAAACAATTTCATTGCATAAGTTGCAATTTTTGTCGCCGTTTTTCGTATACTTCTCCAATTGCTTCTTAATTTTGCGAATCACTTTATTTCCTTTCGTAACAGGATCCTTGATTTTTGCATATTTCAAAACATTTTTTCGGTTGTGCATAAGGTCGTAACTCAATTGATAAGAGTTCCAATTATAACGATCAAGCAAACATTTGAATATTTGTGAAGAAAGTCCAAAAACCTTTCCGCTTAATTGTTTGGTAAGGAAATTAATGTGCTCGGCTACTTCATGTACTGTCCAAACTTCATAACCAATTTCTTGGCCTTCGTTTCCTAAATCGGAAAGATCAACCAAATTATTGTGTTCGGCAGAATCCATTATTTTGGAAAAAAACTAAAAATTGAAATTTTGTAATTAATTGTTTCGAGATGAAACGAAAAACCCTTACCTAATGCGAGTGAAATTTTCAAGACGAGGAGAAAATTTAATTTTATTTATTCAATTGAAGGAAATTGCAAGTAATGCAAGCCAGGTGAACTGATAAGGTTTAAGTTTATGCGCAAATTTTAGTATTTCGATGCATCGATGAAATTAAAAATATGAAATATTTAATTCCATTTCACTTATGGTATTCGAGTTGATCTCATTATTAGGTATAATTTGCGGATTAAATACGGCGCGATACCGCACAGCGTTTTTTTACTGTTACGAGTATGTGAAGATCAAAAAAATAGGCACCTACGTATACAGGATGGACTGAACTGGGATGATACCAAATTTGAGTTATCCATTAAATTGTATAGGTCTAATAATACAAATATGGAAAAAAAATTACTGGAAAGTGTGGAATAGTACTTTCTTACCATTGGAAAGTCTCCCGACTCTTCTTACGCTACCACTATTATAGTTCTTCTCCATCTCACGACACCTCTTCCGTTTCTTCGGTCACTCCGCCTTCATGTACTTATGTATACAAAACGGAATTTTCGGTAAGAAATGGGAAGTATCAAGATCGTCTTAGAGCAGAGCACAGATTCGTGTAGTACTTCTGCCATCAACGGTTTTGTGCTCCAGCTCTCCTTGTTCTTCTTCATCTTCAGCGTTTCTTTGATAACTCCAACTTCGTATATTCCCAATGGGTTTCCCGATAAGAAATGGAACATTTAATGGTCTTCCTTGATCGGGACACAGATTTAACGGTATTGTGCTGCGATTCTTCTTAGGCTTCCACAACTATTTTTTCTTCTCCATCTCACGACATCTCTTCAGTCACTCCAATCTTGTGTACACGTAGCAATTCTGTCTTCTCAGGTACTGTGTTTGGGTTCTTCGCACGCACCCAGCTCACCTCTTTACGTTTTACAAAGAATATGACCGAAACAAACGGGACGTGGAACTCGGCGATTGCACCCGATGGAAGTGGCACCAGTGCCCCTAATTTGAACAGTTGCAATTCCAATCTTCCCTTAGTAATATCCATGAAAACTTTTGAATCACCAGATTGCACAGAGGTTCAACAATTTTCAAGAATTACTAACGTTATTGTAACACCAAACTTCTGATAGAGACCAAACTGTGAGATAGAGTGAGAAGAGAAATAACTCGAGAAAGATGCACAATCCAGGACGTTGTCAGATGGGGCAAAGCGAGAAGAAGGTTTTGGAGAGACCATGTAGTGGTCCGTGTAGGGCTTAATACCAGGAGGACTCCAAAAGAACCCAAAAAGATGGAAGAACAGCTAGACGTCTGAATCCCAATAAGGGTGATATTATGTTTAATTTACAGGGATGAGCCCTACCAAATGAAGAAGAATACTGCTGTATTACGAAGTTAAGAAGTATTATTTATGGCACCAATGTCAAAGAGAGTCTACAGTCGATGCAAACGCTATGCAATTGTTGAAGAACATATCGGTATTCGATCTGGCGATCGTCTTGGCAATATTTTCACAGTCCACGTGAAAAACGTTGATTGCTACTATTTGAGAATTTTGTTGCACACGGTTAAAGGTTCACCTTGGTTCAAAGATCTCCGAATAGTGGATGGAGTTGAATACGAAACTTATCATGCAGCTTGCCTGGCATTGAGACTACTAGAAAACGACAAAATTAATAAGACGAGACTGTGTAGGAAGCTAAGGAAATGGATTCACTTTTAAGCTTTTAAATCCTAGAGCACTTTGGAACAGTCTACATGTTGAAAAATATTTTAAATGGTCTTTAACAAGAAAATCCTTAAATGACTTTAGAACTAACTGACGATATCAGTTATGTACGGATCTGATTAAAGATTATGTTTTGATTAAATGATTACAGATTAAGTTTTACAGATTATTGGAAAGTCTGCAGGCTGGGACTCCACCTGAGGGGCGGGGCAACCCTCCCTTAGGAAATAAGATGACCTCGCTAATGTCATAGGTAAGTTGGCGGGATCTCCGACCATCGGAGTGACTGATCCTCCCCTGATGCGGAAATCCGGGCGCCGGACTTGATCACTTTTACACTAAATTTGCCTCTTTCTCCCATTTGTTTCTTTCTTTGCTACCTCCAAAATGTAGACCCAGCTATGTAACGGATCAGACGGTAACTATAAATCTGCATTATCAGCATTTCAGAAAGGTAACTGCATATATGGCTTTCACCATAATATCAAAGCCATGACCGTCGCTAACAAAAAGGGGGGGAAACCAACCTTTGATACCGACGGCCTTTGTTTGCAGGGGGGGCTCAAAATCCATCCCTGAAATTTAAAATTAAGGTGCTGTTAATTTTAGCAAATAGCGCACCAGCTATTTGAAGGATGTGTGGGTTAGGCCCGGTATTCTACAAATTCTTTTATGATTTCGAATGCGAGAATGGTATCGCTTTCTCAATGCGTGTTTGACGAATTGAGTAGCCATTATATACGGGATAACAACGAAACTGCAGTCACACGATAAGGCAATAGTAGCTCAATGATGAGCTATATCCATTCACAACTTGAACAAATGTAGTTTTTCGCCTTTACTTCCGCTAGACGCTTTGTTTGGTTTTGCAATGTATTCGGCTAATTTACCGTTTGAATCAACCAGAACTCCTATAATAAACATACTTAATGCATGAATTATTGTTTATAAAGGAAAGGAATCCCGATGCAAATGAAGACAAGCTCAAAACCAAGGAAGTGAGAACATCTCGAAGAAACTCACTGAAGCACGACTACGTTGAGATTTAAATTGACAACACTCGCTTTTCGCAGCAGAAATATCTACAAAAGCCCTGCTGTAAGGAGACCCCTAACGAGAAATCGCTTATACAAGGAAACCTGCTCCACATTAAATCCGCTAAAGACTCGGAAAAACAATATATAACAGATGCGACCCCTAGTGTGAACACCGATCTCCCGAAGCAACTGATGATCGAATCAACGAATCGGCAACAGAAAACCCTGGACAAGTTGTTTCCAAAGTGGTATCTCTTGGCGGAAAGATTGGAGAGGTCAAGGTGCTTGCGAAAAGAAGCAAAAGATGCAAAGACAGAACACGAAATAAAAACTAAAACAACAGAGCTGGCATGCCAGCAAAGCAACACAATGACAAGCATCGAAAACAAGTGGTGAGCAAGATCACCCAGCTCACGGACAAAATTAGCAAACTAAAAGGACAAACAAGGGATATCTCAAACAGAGGATTTGTCACCTATCTAGGCCTTGCAATTAAACATCCGAACTCATAGTTCGGATGCCGTAAAGGAAGATCGACAGATAAAGCACTCGAAAAATTAGTTCAATCTGTAAGAAAATCAAAGAAGGAACATGGAGAAGGAGAGCAGCGGTAACACTAATAACGCTGGACGTGAAAAATACATTCAACTCCACCAGGTGGAGATGGATCGTGGACAAGATAGAGAATAGAGGAATCTCACTCTATCTCATAAATATTGTGGCAAACTACCTTACAGATAGGTCACTGATCATGGAAGAAAAGCTATGGAAAAGCACGATTCAACTAAGCAGTGGGGTTTCACAAGGGTCCGTGCTGGTGCCGCAGATATGGAACATTATGTTCGATGGTGTCATCAAACTTCCCACTCCGCCGGGAATAGAGATAATTGGTTTCGCCAATGACATCTCCACAATAGCGGCGCGGCGGCAAGAGAGAAACCGTGATGAACAACGCAAACATTGTCATCGCCGATATTTGCGCATGGATAAAAGAAATGGGGCTACAACTCATCCCTGAGAAAACAGAGGCGGTTTTGTTGACCGGCATAAGAAAAATAGTTCCTGTTTTCTTTATGATAGGAGAGAAAACGATTGAACCATCTTGGTCACCCAACTTCTAATACCAACTTCGAATATTGAAGGGCCATTATATGCTCAAACCCGGTTTCGTTTTTCTAATCTTTCATTCTCTCGTTCTGGCCATGGCTGACACCTTGACTCATATCTACAGATTAAAACACCAACACTAAACACATACAGGGAGGGACAGTCAATCTCTTGCCTTAATATGTGTTTGTGTAATTTGTTCTCGTTATCGATTTAAGTTTTAAGAGTTCTACCAAATAAGTGTTTCCATTTTTTCCTAGTTATAATTAATTATAATTATAATTATATTATAATTAGTTTTAACTTTATGTCTGTATCCAATGGCAGAATATACTCCCCCGTTGGGTGGTTTAACCCAATGAGGAAACAGGAAAAAAAACATCTTGGTCAGCCAGAGTACTAGGAGTTGATAGATGCAAACATCTTTTTTATGGCCCTCACCTGACGAGAGATGCGGCAAAGGTGACGACTACAGCGACGACGCCCAATAGGCTGATGCCTAATATGAGAGGAATACGCGAATTAAAGTGAAAGCTGTTGTGTAGTGTGGCAGATTCAATCATGCTCTAAGCGGCGCCTATCTGGATAGATGCAAGAAGAAGCACCAGCTTAAAATAGCAAAGGTCCAATACAAGAACTCGATAAAAATTTGCAGGGCCTACAGGAAGGCTTCTATACAGAAACAATGCTAGTCCTCGCGTCACAAATTCCAATTAATCTTAAAGCAGAAATGATGGAGGAAAAATTTATATCCACCACATAAAAATATCCCAAAGAAAAAAACAAATAAATTATGGCAAAATGACAACATCTTATGGCAAAGATGGGAGACAGCAGAGAATGTACAGACTGATACCCTCCATAGAATCATGGCTAAATAGGAAACACGGACGTCTGAGCTCTACGAAACTACGCAGTGTTTGACTAACCATTACTGCTTCATCAAATATCTACATAGGTTTAAAAAGATTGGGATCAGAAACTCCAAACTGCTGCTATTGCTCGAAAGAAGAAAAAGACCAAGAAAGATAAACATCAGGCAAATTACATATGAGAGTTTACCTCTAAATGGGAAGGGTTTTCTTGGGGAGGACCCTACATACCATCCAGTACGGGCCGGTAGTGTCTTGTTTAATATTTCCCCCTTACTATACGCACAAACAAAAATAAGGGCTGTAAAAAAATGGTCAAAAAGCGAAACACCGACATCCGAAATAAACTGAATATTTTTCGACTGAACGATCTAATAAAAGACTATCGAAATGCCTGGAGGGAACATCTGTGAAGGATGAGCACAAAACGCATTCCGAAATAATTATATCGATATATCCCAGAGGCGGAAGAAATGTCGGTTAACCCAGAGAGAGTGGGAGAGACCAAGAGTGATGATGATGAAAAAAGAAAAGAATCATCATGGTGGTAAAAACTAATTTGCTAGCCCACAGGAATGATTTGATTTGATCGCTGGTTCAACTACAGGGGGAAATTCCGGGCTTGAATTATGGAAGAATATTTCGACGCACCCATCGCGATTTTCTTTGCGCGCGCTACTAGCTCGGGGCGATATTTGTAAATAAATTTATCCATTTTTACAGTATTTAAAATGCTTAAACTTTTTTTCCTTTGAGGTTCAAATAATGGAAATAAAAGCTCATTCAAGGTTAAATTATTCGGGGGTTAATCCACAAGAGGTTCACTTTTTATCGGATAAAATTGTTTTTGGACGAAAATATGGATAGCCATGGAAATAACTCGAGAATTAAGGGGATTTTAAAAATTGCGAAAGCGTAGCTTGAGCAATTTTTGTAGATCCCTTAATTCGAGAGTTATTACCTTATGGCTATCCATATTTGAGTCAATCAAAAACAATTTTATCCAAATAAAAAGTGAACCTCGCGTAGATTATAGGGAGAATATTTCATTCCTTATAAAAAAAACAAACACTGTTCGAAATTTTACAATTTTTAATAAGTGAAAAATGCTATTAGAATTTAATTATTACAATCTTTACCATAAATCATATTTTGCACGTGAAATGTGCAATTGTTATAGTTAATAGTATTACTAGTTGACTCTTCAGCATGATTGACCAATTTTAAATTTTGATTAGAATTTTCAGAATTACGAGATGTACTTTCATGGCATCTTAAATTAGAAACTAAATCTGTATGGTGACTTTCGTCCAGCTGCAGGTAGGGATCAATTGATTTTGTATTGGCATGGCCGGTAATTTTGATCAATTCTTCACTAGAAATTCCTGCTTTTGCTAAATTTGACACTGCACTAGACCTGTTTGAATGATTAGTTATTTTATTGTTTTTAACATCTAATCCAATTTTTGTTGCTGAATGTTGCATCCACTTCGAAATTTGATTTTCTCCTAGAGGCATATTTTTAAACCATCCACTAGAATACTCGTTATTCCATGAGGGATTAGGTGTTAAAAAGAATCGATCAGTTTTAATTTTTTCTGTACTCTTACTAATTAATTTTTTAAATAACCGAATCGGGCAAATTGTAGGGTCATCTAAATTTCGAGTAAGCCACTTACTGTCACTTAATTTCTTCTCACCTCCTTGGCATGTTTTTGAGAATATAGTATTATATTCCAAACGATCTGTTAAAGTCCCGTCGGATTTTTTTTCAAACTTGAAATAAAAAGTCTTACATTTTGATGCCTCTCCACCTCTCCAAGCTAGTTCGTATGCTGCTATATGATAGAATCGTTTTTGAAGCCCATCGGGAGTGTCCTCATTCCATAGGTACATAATTTTTTTTATATCTGTGTTTGTAAGGGCAACTGAGCTTTGTATTCGTTTTTCCGGAATGGCTTGCAAACGTTTTCGATTAGCGTTTTTAGCATCTCTTGCCTTTTTAAACTCCAGATCTTTAAATGGGTCGAAATTTTTGCCAAACTCCGAGAAATATTTTTCTTGTATCATTTTTGCCGTTATATTCCATATAGTTTTAACAACTCCTTTGTAGTCTTCTCCATTGATTTTTTTCATGTTGTATGCCCAGTCCGTTAATATATTGCCAATCTCAGTCAAAGTTGTAAACTGCTGAAGGGTATACTTTCTTTCGGCACAGAAAATTTCAAATTGTTTCCAAATGGAAGCTTTCGTTTTCCTTGTGTTTTTTGGAACACATTCTTCAATAGCATCGTTAATTTCGATATCGGATTAATTATTAAAACGCAGAACATTGTTAGAACCAGAGATGTTAAACTGTAACCTAGATACCTAACTGTGTATATTTTGTATACCAAAAAGTGAAGCCTGGTCACGTGATCGCCGCCATTTTTAGTTGGGTCAACTCGCTACAGTATAATCATATTATTCCGTATTTAGAATGCTGCAATTATTGAAAAATATTGAACTTTAATACATAAAAAAATAAAAGTCATGACATTCATCTATTTTAGGTTAGATAAATTAAAAACGAATTGACTTACCGAAAAAATGACAATCCATCTTTAGATTTACCTCTGTTAGAGCAACCGTATGCAGCACAAGTATTTGGCATATAATCAATTATTATTATCTATAAAATTAAATAATATTTAAAAGTTTTTATTGACTTTATGTTATTGTTTATTAAGTAGAATATCACACTAACCTCAAATAATGTAACAAATGTACAACCACTAGAGTTTATTTAAACACTATTAATTAAGAAACTTATCAAGAACGTATTTTTTTAAGAAATATTAAGCACGAATATTCAATGTTTACAACTATACAACCAAAGTATACAACTGCTTGACCCAACTATAAATGGCGTCGATCACGTGATCAGGCTTCACTTTTTTATTCACACTTATGTATCTAGGTTAAAGTTTAACATCTCTGGTTAGAACACATTTTTCTCTATTACAATATTGTTTAAATAAATAATTACCATGGTAATATTTGCAATTATGACTTATGACAGTTGTTACCAAAGGCTACTACACACAAAAAGCTACATCGAGTTTAATCGAATTTAATCGCATGTTGAGAGAGAGTTTAATCACTTGCAAAACTTCAAAATGACATGTGATTGGTCGAAACAAAACACATTTGTGAATTCGATTGGTTGTTGAAATAGGAATGGAATAATCTCTAATTATTCGTTTTGTATTAATTTTCTTAAAAAATTATGATGGTGGTGAGGGGGCTAGCATTTCCATAAGCCCTCTCAGAATTATTATTGTGCACAATTTAATTTTAGGCTTCTATACAAAGTATAACAAGAAGCCTTATGATCTGGCTCCGTGTCTGTCCGTCTGTCCATCCGCATAATTCAAAATCATACAGAGCGTTTTAAATCGTGTTGGAAATACTCTGTGTGTGTATAGAGGTCTAAGAACTGGGTACCCAGTGCGCTGCATTTAGGCTTCTATACAAAGTATAGCAAGAAGCCTCATGATCTGGCTCCGTGTCTGTCCGTCCGTCCGCATAATTCAAATCTAATTTATATATTAAGATAGGTTACAAAAATATTCTGTGCTGTAAGATTATAATTTTCAACCTATGTAGTAGACTTGATCCGATGATCTGATCGATCAAGGTATCAACGGATCAAGGTATCAACGGATTAAGTTATTAGATCACGGATCAACGGATTAAGTTATCAAATTAACGGATAAAATTTATTGTCATATTTTATCTACTATATTTTTCTGAAAAAAAAACTTAAAAGAAAGGCTTCTATAGACAAAGTATAGCAAGAAACCTTACGATCTGACTCCGTGTTTACAGTTGTCACGCCATTCCTTTTCACCTTTTCCCTTGCATCGAAAGATCTTCTTTAGATATTGCGTATCGGCGTCTTTCTGATGTGCTTGAACACTTGGTCAGAAGTGTTTCCACTGCCGAAGAAATTGAAAATTGCTGGTGAAGTGGAGATATTGGATTCTGCGCAGTCGATTTTTCTTCTCTTGGTGTTCACCAGAAAAGAGTCTACCGAATCCTCTTCTAAACGACGTTTTACTCTTAAGAAGGTTGACATTACGATGGTATAATTGAAAATTTTATGAAATGATAAAATTGTAGCGAAAATATTTGATGCTCATTTCATTAATGTTCCGACCTATATAGATATTTCCGTTGATATGTTGATCCGTTGATCCAATGATACGTTGATCCAATGATACGTTGATCCAATGATACGTTGATCCATTGATACCTTGATCCATTGATACGTTAATACATTAATTTATTAAATTGTGGGTGATGGAAATATTGGATAGTTGCTTGATTGAAAGCAGTTAGTAGATGATGAATTTAGTAGATTATAGAATATATGAGACCCTAATAATATACAAAACAAGGTGGAACTCGCTTTAGTGGCGGTTCTTAAGCTTATATACAGCTACCTTTCTGATGTGGAAAGTTGTTATTATGTGGTTATTTTTGGTCGCCATATAATGTAACATCACATAATCAGATAATCTGCACTAATTATTATTTATTATTTTATTTTAACCACAGCAGTGGCTTGATGTAGATATTGAAGTTAAGTTGTAAATAAAAGAAAAGGAAGAGGATGGATCCACCTCAAAAATGGACCGGACATTACAGAAAAGTGAAGTTACGAATGGAATGGAAAAGTTTGATTATTATTACTTATGTAGTAATTGATAAAAAAATACCAACCGCAAATATTTAATTAGTGCAGATTATCTGATTATGTGATGTTACATTATATGGCGACCAAAAATAACCAGATAATAACAACTTTCCACACCAGAAAGGTAGCTGTATAGAAGCCTAAGAACTGGCGCTAAAGCGAGTTCCACCTTGTTTAATATAAATTTCTGAATCTCAAACGACAAAATTCGCGAAGGGGAACCCCCAATAATTCCATTAATTTTTATTTCTAAATAACCATCGTAATTATTGTTACTTGTTTATTTATGTTAGGCTATTCCTGCAGGATAATCTCCCCGGGGGAGGGGGGTACTTTGTATGTAACTAGATTTTGGAATATAAAAATATACCGAACCCCATTTTGTTTATTTATTTCCCTTATTAGGATAATTAAAAAAACTTCTTCCTTCTTTAAATTGTTTCATAAATTTAATCAAACCTGACTCCCAGCAACGCCAGCATTTTTATTTCATAGTTGTCAGACATCCAACATATATTCAAGAGAATATAATCAATGTTGCAAAATGTTATGCAGAATGTACTTGTAATAAGAAAAATTTTCAGTCACCAAGATGTACCACTTATTTAAGTGGATACAATTTTCTGTAATATTCTGTTCAAAAAGTTCGCGCAACGAAAATGAAAAACCGGATTTTTGGCTGTAAAAATGACTTTATTTTTCAGTATAATCTTCTTCAACTTCAATACACTTATTCCAACGATCCTCCAATTTATGGATCCCATCTTTGTAGTGGTTTTCCGCTTATTTTGATGAAAATCGTTTTCCACCAAAGAAATTTTTGAGATGCGGAAAGACCAGAAGTCATAGGAAGCTAAATCTGGCGAATAGGCTGGTTTTTGCAACAATTCGTACTTTAATTCACTGATTTTAGCGATGGTTTTTTTGAGCTGTGTGAGCAGGTGCATTATCTTGATGGAAAATTTTATTTTTCTTCTGTCAACTGGGTTTTTTTCACGAATGTTTACATCAAATTGGTCCAAATGGTTACAATAATAATCTGAGTTTATTCTTGTACCAGTTTGGTGTTAATATGCGGAGAAAATACTTTTTGCATCCCAAACAACTGACACTAATACCTTCTTGGCCGATTTCTGGACACGAACTCGCTTCGGAGGCGAAGAGCCGGGTTCCCACCACGCCTTGGCCGCTTGTTTTGATTCAGGATCATGGTGGTAGACCCAAGTGTCATCTATAGTGACGAAACGACGCACAAAATCCTTGTATCCTTTCTAAAACACTCCAGATGTTGCTGACAAAGTCGCATTCGAATGTGTTTTTGTTGCATTGTTAACGAATGCGTCACCCATTGGGCACGCAGCTTTTTGGAACCCAAAACTGGACATAAAATATTGCTTACTGTGCCTAATAAAATGCCTAGAGCTTCTATAAAATGTGTCTCGGTCAATCGACGATCTCCCAAAACCCAAAACCATATCCTATATTTTTGCGACGACTTTGGTGTTGATGCAGTTTTTGGACGTCCTTCACGTGGATCCTCTTCAAGGCTTGTACGACCACTTTTAAGCAAACCAACCCACTTACAAACCATTTCTTTTGAATAAACGGATTCATCTAACACATTTGCCATTTCGGTATGAATTTCCATTACCTTTAAACCTTTTTTTACAAAGAATTTAATCACTGCTCGATGTTCAATGTTTTCCATTGTTCTTCTTCTTCTTCACCTTTCGCATTAAGCCTTCGGCCTGTCACGGTGCCCACCTCTTTCAAGGTCCTCCGACATTTCGTTTTACTTCCGGTTTATATCTTCTCACTTGTATCGGTATTCTTTCTTGTCTCATTCTGTCCAGATGTTGTGACCATTTGTTTTTGTTTTCCTTCATTTGGTCTCTTATACTGAAGATTCCTAGCTATCCTCTAATTTCTACGTTCCTTATTATTCTATCCTCTCGCGTACATCCCTTAACCGTATTTTTTAACATCCATTGTTAAAAATACAATGACACATCAACTTAAAATGGCTTATAAACAAAGAATGAATTGAAAAATCGGTGAGAGTGTAGTAATTCTTGCCATTACGAACTGACTTGTAACCTTCCTAATGGAAAGATGAAGGTTTATATAGGCCCCTACTAAAAAAATTCTGAGAATGTATTATCAAAATTTTGAGTAAATCGATTTTGAAGTTGGCTAATTTACATGTAAAAACCTAACGAGATTCCGCGCGTCGCTCATTTTGTTGACGGTCCATGCGTAATGAATGACCCTAACATTTAACATATTTCGCACCGGCAGATGCAGCTCGTCTCTCCTACATGTAACATCGATTATGTTTTGTTTTTACGCGATTTTTTGGGGGTTTAAGATCCCGGTTGCCTTCATCCCGGTGTTCTTGATGGGTGGTGTCTTCTCGTATGTTTAGCTCTGCCGCGGAGGTTTTTTGATGCGCACAATTCTGGCCGGGGCGGATCCACCCTAAAAAGTAATTTGCACCATCAAAACCGGCCACGGGGCAGAGCCCCGCAAGGCCTAGGTTTTCCCCATAGTTTTTTATGTTTATTTATAGACCTTATTCTTAAAATATTTGTGGTTCTGAAAAGAACCGTTTTTTTATTCAGTTTGGCGACCGTAACATCGCGATGTTATAAGCACGGCAGTACACTGGCAAATGCGCTCCGTTGCGAGCGAGCGTGACTTATATTTATAACCTCGGTAATGGGCGTGGCCTAAACATGCGATTTACATGTAAAATTTAGCTTTTTTCAAATTAATTTTTCTCAAAATTTTGACTACACATTCTCGAGCGAAATTTTTACAGTACACTCTAATAAGGTTCCTTTTGCTATAAAAAAATTTTGAAATGATTTGGGTTGGCAATCATTAGGTAATTCTTCCCGAAAAATCAAAATCAAATTTTGGTAATGTTCTTATGAATGATACAATATTAAAAAGGCGTCGAAGTTTTAATTCTACCATTGACGAATAGATGGCGCTCCGCGCACTTATTGAACTACAGTGTAAGAAATTTTTTTATGATATTTACATATTGTGTATGAGATAAAAATATTTATATTGTGAAGGACCGACTTTCCTGCCATCCTATAGATAGAAAATTAAAAATCGGAATTTTATATAAAAAGAAAGATACGCATAGCTCAAAACTAAAATCTATCAATCCATCTGGTGTTCATATATTTATTACTTTAAAATTTACAACAAAATTATTAAACGCAAAACATTTTCATCATCATTTCTGAAATTATCGCTGGTCTTTAGGTAAGTTTGTGTGTATAATACTAAAAAAAAATTTTCGATGATCATTTTTAGCTTTACACTACAATGACTTGTACAATATTATATCGTCAAGGATTAGTAAACGTGTCTAATATTAAAGAAGATAAGCCTATTACAAATTATCAAATCCTAACCACAGACGAAGTTGCCCGATTGGTCAATGATGCTTCTCATGTTGTCAGTGATATCAAGAAGCTAGACATTACGTCTCCCGTAGCCAAATATTTGCTCGACTATTATTATTGGGATTTTTACAGTTTGCAAGAAGATCTCATAGCAGATCGGAAGAGGGTTTTCATGGAAACCAGAATTCGAGATCCCAGTGAAAAATCCTATATTTCCGGAAAGAAAAAAGGATTAAAAAAACTTTTCGTACACCACAATCCAAACTTGTGCACTAATTGTGATAAACAAATTTTTTATCGATCCACTTATGCTCCATTTTGTAAGCATAATTTTTGTGATCGTTGTTGGTATTCTGTCATAAATTACCAGCTTGAACTATCAATCGAAAAACCATTTGTGACGTGTCCCGCAGCTAAGTGCACGGTTGCATATAACCATGTTATACATTTCCTCTCTATAGACAAAATTAAGGATTATCAACGTTCCACTATCTTTAGTTTTGTGAAAAACAATAATTATTTTAGTTGGTGTCCAAATGTCAATTGTACGTATGTAATCCAAGTAAGATAACTGTGATTCCAAATTATTACGCAAAAATTTCATTTATTTTTATTTTGCAGGTTGAAAATATGAAACTGGATCAAGTGGATAAAGTAAACTGTGAGTGCGGTCACAGGTTTTGTTTCAAATGCAAAGAAGAATGGCACGATCCCATTACCTGTAAGATGTTAAACATTTGGTTAGAATTGCGGCAAAACCAACGGTCCAAAAATTTTAGGACATGTGCAAAGTGCAGTTTAATGGTCAAGAAAGGGGACAAATGTCCTTTTTGCGTTACAAATTTGGAAGATGAGGAAGAAAAGCAAGAAGCACGTCGAAAACTATCGAGTGATGACTTTTATCGACTTAGCTACATGGGAAGTTGCTACGAATTTGACGACCATTTACAACCAACTCGAAGTTGTCTCGAGACTGGTAACGAAATGTTGTCGATAAAGGTAGTGAAAGATTTGGTTGAACTTCGAAAATATTTGAAGTACCTTTTCGTTTTCGTGTATTTCTCAAAACGTAATCATCCGTACTTCGAAATCCTTTTAAAATATTTAACAAAGTTCAGAAAGGCGGTTTATTTTATCTGTGATGCTATTTGTCGAAGTAATGATGCAACTTGTGATAACGAATTTGAGACGAAAATCAAAAATAAAATGAATCGTGCGTATTACCTCATGGAAATTTTAAACAATGTTATAACGGAAGGTTATAACGATGGTCGGTGAAATTGGAAAGAGCAATAGTGAAAGTTTTTTTAAATTGTTTTAAACTTGATATAATTTTTAGCGAATAATGTTGCTTATATTTAAGATTTGACGTAAAAAATATTTTTTGGAAATAAATGTTAAAAGCGAATTGTAAATTTTACATCATAATTTTTTTACATCATCTTTCAGATTATAATTACCAATATGGTCCATTCGTATGCCATACAGGGTATCCGATTTTTCTATCTTCATTATGGAGACTCTGCTATTTTAAGATATTATACGAAGTCCTAAGTCTTAAAAGTTACGCAGTAATGCATAATTTTAATTAAATTATTATTTTTTTAAAACTATTTCATAAAATTTGTCTTTCCTTAAAACGCATCTCCAATTTAATTAAATGGACTTTAGAGAAAGACGAACTTTATTTTTAATTTAATAATTTTCGTTTTAATCCTTTAAATTGGGCTGTTTTATGAGAAATTCAAATATGCAATAACATTTACCATGATGTCTAAAATGGCAAAGAACTAACAGTCAATTATTGTTTTTCTTATGGATCCCAGTTTTTATTTAAATACGAAGACAATTTTCTTACGAACGTCTTTGCCATGACATCCAAGATTGCGAAGAAATCGAATTGGGCGTCATCGTCATATTGAATTTTTACATTTTTGAATATAACTTTTTTCAGATCATTAAAAATTGTTTATCATTATGATACATCATCGTAATTATAAAAAAAAGCTGCATTCAAGAATGCGAAAATTCAATATGGCATCCATATAGGAAAAATAAAAATTGACTATTGTTTTCCCGCCGTCTTAAATATTTAGCAAATGCAATGGCATATTTGGTTTTCTCGTATTGGTTTGCTTAAAATTGAATAATTTTATCAGTTTTCAATTTAAAAGATTAAAGCCTATTTTTTTAGATATATTATTAAAAGCCAAAAATGACAGGCCAATAAGTTTCTTTTCAAATAATTTGTCAGAGAAAAATTACGGAATCGTAATCGATAAAACAATTTTTTTTCATTGCTTCCATTGAATGCAAATAACTGGAATATATTGAGGGATTATTTTATAATAATCTGAGAACTGTAGCGCAAACCCTCGACACTTCGCAAATGGAACATAAATTTATAGCCACTGTGCGTTCTTCACTTGCGCTTATGGCTTGCTGTTTTTTGGAGAACTCAGTTTGGCATAGTGAGGGATTAAGTTCAGTCGGCTTTTTGCAATCGCCACTTCCAAAAATGAAAGAATAAAAAAAATTAATTTGTTTAGGAAACCATTTTTCTTCCACGGCGCTCGTTCCATTCGGAATGTGACCACTTCCTTCTGGGAGCCTTTTTGGTTCATTTACAATCCTCCATATTTTCACTTTCCTTTTTACAATCTCTCGTGTGATTTAGCCTTTATGACTACTCTTTTCCATACACCTCTGTTTCTGCTCTTTTTAAAATTCCTCTTCACCTTGAAACAATTTTGACCGAGTCGGTGAAACCCAATCGCCACCGAGTCACGTAAGCATCTGTAAACAGGAACATACTAAATTTATTGTTATTGCCCTATGATGGTCGTTTTAGGCTATCTCTCGTTTGACAGCGGGGGCCTGATCGTAGGTTAGCTTAAAGGTCGAAGGAAATGCTTCTCATAAATAATCAAAACACAGTCAGTAGTAACATTTTTAATAACAGTATCCAAAAATGGATGTATGGTAGTAAACTCAATAAAAAGACTACACCAAGAAGAAAAAATTATTGTTGACTCACCACCAGTACTGAGAGAAGCCTTATAAATCTTAATGGTGACAAAGAAATTCCTTCGACCTGGCGTTATGGTAGTGGATTAAAAAAAACACCAGCACTGATAACTGATAACTTCGGAAGATTTTCTCCGGCAGCTGCAATGATGGTGACGAGCTGCGAAGTTGAGATGAGACCACAGGATGTGAATAAAACCCATTAAACGCTGGCAGCCTTACACTTCCAGGAAATTCAGCATAAAGCACAATGGTTCCAAATAATTGTATTAAGGCTTTCCAATTTCTTTGAACACATATTGTCATGGTCCAAAGTGCACGAACAATTTGTTTAGAACTGAGTTACGTGGAAGATAAGCTTTGATAGATCATAAATTGTATCAGACGACGAGTCATATTTTTAGAATGTAATTTACACACATTACATGCTTCCGAACCTCACATATTCCTCTTTGGTTCATTACAAGCTTAACAATGGCACTTGCTCAGTAAAGTGAATCGTTAAGTTGGATTTGTAAAGAATTCTTGTATCAAAATGTGAACATAACTTGTAAGATAAAATTTAGGAATTATTAAATATTTGGTAAAATAAGAATTCCTATGTAAAAACAAGTACATAGTCATATAAGGAATTTTGTATGCTATCCAACTGTAAATGTTTTAATGTGAATTTTGTAGCTTGGTTCTTAAAGCTCATTTTTGTACAAAATTGAGAAAAGAAAAGAGTTGTGTTCCATTTGAACAACTGAATTGATAAAGAAGTGATTAATCTAAAATAAAGGTGCGTGATTAAACGTTATAAAAGTTAACAATTCATTTTTTCACCACTTCTAAGCTAAAGTCAGCTGAAACCATCGACAAATTTGTAACAAATTTAAAAAATTGAAGTTTATCGTGGAAGCTAGGCAGAAAACTAGAAAGTTTAGTAAAAATCATAATGACTTTTGGAGTAAATAGCCAAAGAAAGAATACGTGAAGAAGGAAATATTGAACTAGAAAAAAAGCAATCGAGATAGCTAAAAATTTGGAACATACAAAAATGCAAACAGTACAATTGGAAAATCAAGAAATTTCAACGATGATTGGTGTAATAAATAAACAAGGTCGCCATTATAATGAAAGAAAAGAATTGTTAATTAACAAGAAATCGATTGTGGTACGTAATATTGGATTTTCTTAATCCTCAGATTGTTTTGGACAAGCTTGGATTGTGTTAATACCATGCGATGGAATAATTTGATGGCATTAGTTTGTTAAATTGGAGCCTCTAGGTAATTTAGGCAGGTTAGAAAATTTTTAATTATAGCAAAATTGAGAAATTCGTTTATGCATGGTGATGGTCATATTATATTTCTGAGAAGAACTGGAGTTGGATGGAGATGTCGAGTAACAACGATGAGATCTGTGAAGGCCGAACACTGGTAATAAATCATTCTAACTTGAACAGAACAAAACAATAGTGACTACAGTTTCGTATGAAGCTGGCGTTTACGATATAATTGAATGGATGGTTTAAAAGTACAGCCAAGTAGTTTTTATACCAAAATTTCCATTTCATTTGTGCGCTTGGCTGTTCTTCATTTTGTATTTTTTGACAACACATATCGGTTTTCCATTTCTAAATTCATTCAGCACCTTCTCCACCTCTTGATATGTCAATTCCATCTCTTCCTCATCTTCATTTTTTTCTTCCTGTTCGTCGTTTTCTTTTTCAGTAGTATATGTGACCTGGTTTATCAAAAGGGGGCTTACGTGCGAAAGCAAGTTATCGAGAAAACAGCTGTTCAAGGTAAAAAACTCGGCGATGATGATGAACTACATTTGTCTCTGGCAGTAGATGATATGGAACAAAGGGTGTGTTTTTAAACTGTACCGGTTGCTCGAGCAATAATTGCTCGAACCAAATTCGAGCAGGTAAGGCACTACCTTACGATCCGGTACATAAAAATTTGCTCGAGTAATGCGTTCGAGCAGAGTGGGGGAGTTTTAAAACGACTGATGACAATTGATGCAGTAGTTTAAAAACACACTTTTTTTGTTCGAGTACTAGAACAGCTGCTCGAGTAGTTTAAAAACACGCCCAAAGTTTCGTTAGGATGGATGTATCTGCTGTCGATGAAGCGGAAGAGGAGTTGGTAACCAAATTTCTCTCAAAAAATTGTTGTAATAACAAATGCCAAACAATTATACCACGATAAATGATCGAGAATACGAGAAACAATTGTATCTTTTCAAAAATAATTAAACAAATTACGACTTTCTGGTTTTCACCATGTGAAAGAGTGTCTCAAACTCTATCCGAATCGGCAAAAAAGTGGAAAATGATTTTTTGACACCTAAGCCCCCTTTTCATAAACCAGGTCACATATATTCTTCTTAGTAGCTTCTCAAAATGTTCTTTCCATATCTCTTTCAATTTTTCTTTGCTGTTTTCATTCTTTCCATTTGAATCTTTAAATGATCTTGTCTTTCCTTTGGCGCCTGTAACGTTTAAAAATTTTCGCTAGTGTAACGATAAAATGTAACGATGAAAGTTTGTTTTCAACAACACATCCCCAGAGAACCCGAAATTATAAAATAATTTTTGTCCCTTTGGCTAGCTCCGGAGAGCAAAAGACAAAACAAATTGAACCATTACTTCTTACAAGTGCAGCGATAAGATTCTTTGCTTGCTAATTAATTATAAATGAACTTACTAATTTTCAACTAGATGTATTTAGGATAAACGAGTGTTAAACGCTAAAGTTTTACACCAAGGCTGCTAGCAAAATCATATATTGGATTAAGCACCACGTGATTTCTAGACCATTTATTATTACAGAAAAGGAACCACAATTAAAAATTACGAAAGAGTAGTTAAACCTGGCCCTGCAGCCTAAAGTAAATAATTAAATTCAATAATAACCTGACAACAGAAAAACGATAAATTATCTCTTTGTTGTTAGACTAACATTAAAATAAAGTAACCACTAAAGGCTAAAATAATTTCTTCAAGATTTAATTCTTTAACTTTAATTTTAATAACGTAGCACTCGACGTACAAAAATAAAAAAATGTAGCAAGTGCCAAGCGATAAGAAATTTACAAACAAGATAGTCGAACGAAATCGACTATTCCAGCGCATGTACACAACGCAGAATTTATTAAATGAAATAAAATTTCTAAATAAATTAATGCAATTTTAAAATTTAAAGTATGTCGATAAAATGTCGCTAACTGCCAACCGGTAAAAATTGAGAAGGGAAAAGAAAACAGCAAAACGAATATTTTTCACGCTCGGTGCTTATTGATTAAAACCAATAATTTCGTTGACTGTTGTACACTAAAAATTTCTCGACCACGCACACTTCCTGTATGCGTCTTCACTCCCAAAAACTGACCTCTCGCAGCTCCAACTTAAAAATTGCTAATACCAAAAATCGCAGCGGGAAAATTCAAACCGTTACGCGCCTCTTGTTTGCTTTAATTTCCATGTAGTATGGCTTTGCTTTGTTTTCTCTCCTATTTCTTTCCAGTTCATCCTATATTTTTTTAACCCTTCATCTTTTTCTTATTGCATAATAATATCTTAAACGTTTCCTTTCTTTTCTCTCTGTATTCTTCCAAATCGTCCTTTCTCTTAGTTTTCAGCCGTTTTCATCAAGTCAAACCACTTTTCATAAAAAAATGTTTCATTATACCCTATCGTTTCTCTAGTGGTGGTTTGTACTGTTTCTTTTATGGTATTCCATTTTTTATCAATATCAATATCTATTACCTTTTCTCTCTATTACCTCTTTGGGAGCTACTTTATGTTTCATCTCATCTATCACTAGGTAGTGGTCAGTCTACATTTGTTCCTCAAAGAGATCCGAATCTCTTATTACAGTCTTTCATCTCTTTGTTATCTTTGTGGTTTATACTTTTGTTGTTTGATATAAATGAAATTTCTCGTCCAATGGTAATATTAGTAGAAAAAAGGAAGTATCGGGTATGCGGACACCAAATAAAACAACTAGGTTACTTGTTGTTTGGTCTTGGTCGTATCCATGTAATGTTGTGCATCGGTCGTTAAATAGCTCACCGTACTTGTAGAGCGCAGATGTTCCAAATTTAATTAAGCGTTAAATATTTTCAGGTAAGTAGCGATTTTTATATTCACCTTTACGTATTTCTTCCAGTTTCCATTTTGTAACCTTAAATTTTTAAATTCTTCGGACATCCAATTAATCTTATACCATTTCCAAATTCCAATTGAATCAACCAACACAGCATTGCATCCTTTCTCTGATCCTTCTTTTATTTGTCCCTTTTTCCAAAAATTCGAAATGTATTCGAAATTTTAATTCATTATTTTTTAGGTAGTTCTTCGTAGATCCAAAATACTTGTGGTGTGATAATGAACCGCAACACTACAAAAAATTTTATTTTATGTAAAATTTTTCACCAAAATGAAGTATAATTTGAAAAACCTTTTTGTTATATTATTACCTGAACAACCCTACACCACTTTTATAACAGTAAATAGTTCTGTAGATTATTTTAGTAGGTATTTAAACGTTTCTAAGTGAATATGGTGAAGACATGGCAAAATACAGTTTGTTAAGTGATGCACAGAAGCATGTTTTATTGGCGTTAAAAAACGCTTATCTCTCAGAGCAATAAGTCGAAGGTTGAAGTGTAATCCTTCTACAGTGAGTCGATTTTTGATTAAATATCATCAAACTGGGTCCGGTAAGCGTGATGACCGAATGCTACAACGCCTATGCTTAAAAAATAGTGCATCAACATCGGCTGATTTATCTTCCGAATGGTTCAATGTATCAGGTGTGAGTGCATGTTCATCTACTGTTAGATAAAGATTGAAAAATATGGGTTTAAATGCAAGACGACCTCGTAAAAAGCCATTTTTAAATAAAAAGATGCGCAAATCTCGGCTTGAATGGGCTCGAGAACATGAAAACTGGACTACAAGCGATTGGAATAAGGTAATGTTTTCTGACGAATTAAAATTTAACTTATCCGGCACTGATGGAATTCAGTACATTTGAAGAAAAGTCGGGGAAGAATAAAGAGATGATTGCGTCAAGGAAACCACGAAATTTCCAGTCAGCGTAATGGTCTGGGAGTTCATTTTTAGCAAAGCTGTGGGTCCCCTACACATAATTGAAGGGACAGTAAAAGCCCAAGATTATATAAACATTCTTAACGAATGTTTATTGCCAACAATCGAAGAAGAGTTCGGGGGTATAGGAAATTGTATTTTTCAGGACGATTCAGCTCCATGTCATCGTGCAAAAATTGTATGTATTTAATATTTTTATAAACTATTAATGTCCTTTTTGCTTGCAAAAAATAATATTACAATAGGTCTCTTTTTTTAATTATAGGTGAAAAAATTTCTAGACGAGCAAGGAATTTGTAGTCTTCCGTGAGCTGGAAATAGTCCAGATTTAAACCCGATCGAAAATTGTTGGTACATGGTAGCGAAAAAATTGGCCAAAAATAAGCCAAGCAATAAAAAAAATGTAATAGAAAGCATAAAATAAAGTATGGAAAGAAGAATTGGATAGTGAATATATTCAAAATTTAATTAGTTCAATGCCTAGGAGAATTCAGGCGGTTATCAAAGCCAAAGGTGGCCCAACCAAATACTAATTTTGTTTAAATACTTAATTTTTAATAAAATAATAGTTTTCTAAAAAATTGTATTACTTTATTTAAATCTTTATTTAAGTTTGTGACGGTTGCAATGGTCACTCTTGCATAACTGTAATACCTTTTTTTTGCGTTCGGTGGGAGTGGGGAAATCTTCGAAAGACACTACCCCGATGATCGTGGGGTGGTAGTGTCGGATTTTTACCGACTAAAACCCCACTCCTTGGTGACAGCGGGATTCGACGTTTGTCATTTCTTCCGCTGCTACCGACCAGTCTTCGTTGGAGATCTTCGCTCTTTCGGGTCTTTTCTCTTCTTTGTTATTCTTCTGCATTTTGTCTCTCAAGTTCCTCGCGGAACTTGGTCTTCATGATTGTTTGGATTCCGAGACCCATTCTATCCCAAGATTCTTGGTCCCGGATCATCTCTTGTATGATGGTCTCCGGTGTTAGGCGGCTCAGCTCTTGCTCGCTTCTCGCTTCGTCCCATCTCGGGCATACGAATAGCGTATGTTCGACGCCGTCCACCACCCCTTCGCAGTAGGTGCACTTTGATGTTTCTGCCCTTCCAAACCGGTGGAGGTAGTGGTTGAAGCACCCGTGGCCTGTCAGGGCCTGGGTGAGTTCGAAGCTGAGCTCGCCGTGCCTTCTTTCGACCCATGGCCGCAGCGTGGGTATAAGTTTTCTTGTCCAGGGCCCCTTCTGTGCCCCGGACCACCTCTCTTGCCACAGGTCCATGAGTCTCTGTCTGTTGCTTGATTTGTCTTGCGGGTTTCCGTAGTTCTTTATTCGTTCTTCGACCAGGAGGTCGATGGGGGATATTGTCGCCACCACCGCGAGGGCGTCGCCGGATGTCGTGCGGTACGAAAACGTTACCCGGAGGTTAGTGGTTCTCTGGACCCTCTCCAGGTGGTGCCGGTATTTGGCGACCTCCATCGCCTGCCCCCACACCGGCGCCGCGTACAGCATAACGGAGTTCGCCACCGATGCCAGGACCCGACTCTTGGAGTATGACGGGCCTCCGATGTTGGGCATCAGCCGTGTGAGGGCCACCACTAGTCTGACTGCCTTTTTGTCCGTTTCCTCGCAGTGAAGGCTAAAGCTCAGCCGACGATCGATATGTACGCCGAGCACCTTGACCGCGTTTTGCGGCAGCAGCCGGCAATCCCCCAGTTTTAGGTCGAGTTCTTGGATTTTTCTTTTCCCGATGAGGAGCACCACCTCGGTCTTTTCTGGCACCAGAGTAAGACCCCTGGTGTCCATCCATCTCTCGATGGTTCTCAGGGTATCATATGTTTTGATTTCAAAATCTTCTTTCGTTTTGGCGGTCGCCATCACCGAGAGATCGTCGGCAAAGCCGATCGTGGTGACGCCTTCGGGTAGCGCAAGACGGGTAGCACCCCGTCGTACATGACGTTCCACAGTTCGGGGCCGACCATCGATCCCTGCGGAACACCGCTGGTGACTTCTACGTCTCTGCGGAGCATTTCTTCGTCGAGGTGTATGACGCGCGCACTCAGGTAGCTTTTCAGAGCGTTTAGGATATATGTAGGAGTATCTAAGTGCTCCAGCTCTGTCACTATCCACCTCCAACTCGCCGAGTTGAAGGCGTTCCTCACATCCAACGTTATTAGGATGCAGAACCTCCCGGTTCTGCATCCCGAAGGGCGTCGATGGTCGACCGCCCCTTCCTGAATCCGTACTGATTCGGAGCGAGTCCCCCCTTTTGCTCTAGATGTATTTGGAGCCTTCCTATGATTACTCTCTCTAGTAGCTTGCCCATTGTGTCTAAGACAAATGGGCCTATACGAGCTGGGATTTTCAAGGGGTTTCTCGCCCTTCCTCAGCAGGACCAGTCTTGCCTTTTTCCATATATCGGGGAATATTCCCCGTCGCAGGCAGTCATTTAGAACGTCGAGCACCGGTTGCGGGTCTTCGGCGATCACCGCTTTGAGGTGATGGAATGAGGTTCGATCCCGGTGCTTTCTTGTTCGCCATTACTATGGTTGCCTTCAGCAGCCCGTCGTTGGTGATCGGAGGCGGGGGCATCTTTGTGTCTTCGGGGACGAAGCGGACCGGCTCGTGACCCGGGAACAGAGTGGCGACAATTGCGTCGAGTCGCTGTGGGGTCAGACCGGGTATTCTGGTTCTGCCGATCTTTTTGGTTACGATCTTGTAACCGAGACCCCACAGTCGTCATCCACCTCCTTCGGGAGTTCTAGCCAGCTGTTCTTCTGGCTTCGAAGGATGGATGCTCGGAGTTCTGCTCTGGCCCGGGCGTACTCGTCGTCCGCCGCTAGGTCCCCTCTTCTTCGTCGTCTTTGGCTGGTTCTTCGCGCCGCCACGCATCTTCGCCGAAGATCCGCTATTTTGGCGTTCCACCAATAAGCCTTCTTCTTGGTGCGGCTTGTTTTCCTTTTCATACACTTGTCGCACAGTTGCGTCAGTTTTTCAACGACTTTGCTGGGAGTTCTTTCGACTTCGGACCAGTTGAGCTCCTTCATGGCCGGTGCAAACAGGGCAATATAATTGTAATACCTAGAAAAGCAAGTATTCAAGTACAAAAGGCTTATTTTGTATTGTTAAGTTTAATCCAGAATTTTAAATATTAATAGCCTATTGAAAACAGTTTATAATAAAATATAGAACTAATTTATAAACAATTTTAAAGAAATTTATAACTTTTAGCTAGACGCGAATGTAAATTAATTAATTTATTAAGAGTGTTGCGATGTTCATTTTCACACTACGTATATTAAGAAGAAGAGTTGATAACAATTTTGACTCTAATCGCCACCGTCTCACGCAAGCTTTACTAAAGCTCACGCAGTTACTACGGTAGTAGTAACACAATAGAAAAATTCTTTTCACCAGGCGTTACGCTAGTGGATCATACAGAAGTACAGTCACTATTAAATTTTAACGAACTCCACCGGCAGCGAAGTGCAATACTTCAAGCCCCAACAACAAAGATTTGTTAAGACGAAAAATGATCTTCATACCACAAACTAAACTTTTCAGATTGAATCCCAGATTTGAACTGCAAGTTGCATGCACTTTCACTCCGTTCTTAGCGGTGTGGTTGCGCTGAATACTTTCGTCGTGTACCGGATGTCAAAAGTTTTGTGACATGCAAAAATTTGTCTCAGACTTCTTGATAAAAGTAGAAGAAGAAGAACACTCGAGGTCACTTTTAACCTCACTAAAATTATACAAATTATACGATTTTAATTGCACGTTAATTTTTGAAGGAATTTTTTTGTAAGGATGATTTACACGTTGTTAAGTCATTCAGATGCGCGAAACTTTATTGTAATTTTTGTAATTTTGTAATTTTAGTGTACAAAATGTTGTGAGTATCCGTATTTGTTTGCAAAATTTGTCTACAATTCTTTCAATTTTCTACATTTTTAGGGTTTTGTACATTTTTTTGTAAATATACAAATTTTGCAATTTTGTGTTCAAATTTGTTCTTCAGAATACTTTCAACTCGAAACTGTGATTTATGGTTCCAGTTGTATAAATGTGTCCTAGATTTTTAAATTTAAAGACAAGCCATCCCCATTTGTTTGTAAATTTCTTCTATATTCTCTTATTTTGTTTCAACAAATTTCTACGCTTCTTCCAAGCATGGCGAAGGGCAGATCTGCATTTGTCAGTACAATCTCAGTATTAACAGATCGTTTTTATTGTTTTTCTTCACACTCAATGCCCTAATAATTTTCTTTTGATTTTTTTTATCTAATTATAAATTTTCCGTAACTCTGCTTTATTCCGTTTTATATTTTCCATTTCCTCCTCTATAATTTAATAGTATAATTTTTTACCTAATACCAGAAATTACAAAAATGATAAACGATCGGTCTGCTTTTAATACAATCAATTTGCCATTGTTTGTTACCTTTCAATGAGTTGATCAATGAAAACTTCAAAAGCAGAACTTTCAATTACTTCTTATTTACAAAGTACTGCGCTTTTAATCGACATATTCCTAATTTATTTTTTTGACGTAAACAAATGTATTTTTGATTTAATTCTGGAAACTATTTGATGGAACAGGAATCGGAGGGTTGATTAAGTGGCGGCGGCTGGATCCTTCGGAGCAGGACAAACTTACCGCATCACGTTTTTCTCGTCGAAGCTATAAACCTGAAACTATTTACGAAAGAAAATTTTCCAGTGCAACAATATAACTTAAGATGCATAAGGACAATAAATTTTGAAATAGCATCCTTTATCGTTGAAGGCAGTTACTTATGTTGCGGGTTTGCGGTTAATCCTTCCCGGATTATGCAAATTGTGTCAGCCCCCGATGTCGACAGGACGTTGAAGAAGATCTCCATTATCGCCCGGTTTATAAGTTTTGAATATACAGTTGCGAATTCTGATGGAATTTACTTGTTTTGTTAAATCCTAAATTTACATATATCTTGTTTGATAAAGCGATTTATATCGGGTTTCCCACTTTCTCTTATTATATTTTCAATTATGAAGCACTTTTGAAAATTTAATGCGTCAATATTGGAAGGCGATAAATATAACAACACAAAAACTCAATTTGCCATTTTTATGAACAATAACACGCAGTTTGAATAAATTGTCAAAATTATGCAGATAGACTACAGGGTGGTTTTTCCGAATTAACAATCGAAGCCTGCCCTGTCTCATATAAAATATGCAAATATAATTTCTGAAACTTAAACCTGGCACGCATCATTTTTCATTTCCTTTTCGTTTAAATTAACAAGCATAATAAGGCTCATCATGAATATCAATTTAATGTGAAAAAAATTTGATTTAATTTAAGAAAAGTTAATGGTCTCGTTTTACAGACTGAGTAAATTAGTGCAAAGTTAATTTCCAAAGTTTCATGTAAATTTGATGTGGGTTTTGGTGTGAAAATTCGGAGATTGAAAATTTTTTACAAAGTCAAATAAAAAAGTTAAACTCCATTCGCAACTTTTAATTTATTAAGGTTTAAAAGGTCCATTACGGGGTGACTTCAGAAATTTTCGTGAGGCCCACATTCGCCGACTTTGGTTTCCGCTTTATTGTATAACTTTAATTAACAATTTTACACAAAAACTTTTCAAATTAGCTTTTTCGATTCGCATTTATAATTCACAACGTTATTAAAAAAAATTTCCCGTTAAACGTTGCTTGCTTTCATAAAAGGAAATGCCGGAAAATTTTCCACCTCGAAGAATTTCTGTCCAAGTGTGTTACACTTTTAATTACAACACCACACTTACTTTTCCCAGCAGACGGGAATTTTCTAAAATAATAAAGTTAAAACAAAACAAATCCTTCAGCATCACAAGAACAACACTTCGAAACAAGTTTATCGATTACATCGGTGTAAGGCGAATTTTACAACACACGGGGTAAAAAGTACAAATTTCCTTTCATTTAAAATAGAGTAACGTTTAAGAATTTCTAGAGAGAAATAAAAATAACGACAGTTTAAGACTTCAAATGAAAACGGCGTTTGAAAGTTAATCTTGTGAAGTGCTTCTCCAGGACCAACAAATTTTTCAATGTTACTCGGCCTATCAAGCACCGCTTTGTCTTCAAAACGAACGATTAATGATTTATAAAAAAATACAAAGGTTACGTTGAAATGCAGGTACTTGATAAATTTTGCAGTCAACTTTTCGTCCAATTGATTTCATCTTAAAAAAAATTTATTCGTCCAGTTTTACAATTTTTTTTGTTTAAACAAGGAAATCGCTTACAATTCAGTGTTACGCAATTTCTTAGTGGAAAAGTTGATAGTCTCGTTATAACGATTGAGCGAATTAATGTAAAGTTAATTTTCCAAGTTTAGCGTAAACTTAATGTAAAAATTTCGAAATTAAATCTCATCGGAAAGTTTTGAAAGTAACGTTTTTAGGTAAACCACCCCATAACTAAAAATTTCTTAATTGAAATCAAACATGCGGTAATCTTGCATACGAAACTACCGGCCATATTAAAAATTTAGGGTAGGTAATTTAAAATTTAAATTAATTTTTTTTAAATTTGTAATCATACACGAAATGGTTTAGTTGGCATTTTTTCACAACGCGGAAAAGGATTAATTCATAATTCAATATAATTATACATACTGAGCGAAATTACATATGAATAAATAATAACTCATCATTTCCCTAGATGTGGAGGATTAGTGTGGTAACTGCCGTTTCCAAATTTTGTAATTAATCTAAATTATAAACGTAGTTTCAAGAACCTGTAAAGTAATTACATTATTAAACGTCATTTTTAATAAAACGCAATCGATTTTAATAATTTCCTAGGCTCATTAAAACGGGAATAGTTAAAAAAATAGTTAAAAAAATTTAAATTAATTTTATTAAATTTCCAAAAATTATTTCATATTTTTTTTACTGTAATTATAAAATGGCGGATTAATTATTTCGGCTTTTTTTAATTATTTATTAGATGGAACGTTGATAAATATTTTACCTCGCAAACTTTTAATAATTCAACTATTTTTTGGTTATTAATAATTTTAAGGTTCCAGGAACATTTAGCTTCCATCCCCATAATTTATTTGTTCAAGTTTGATTTTCGTAATTCAAGAAGATTGATTTACATCGCATCGTTAAATACAATATTGGGCTGTAAATTTACTAGATTTTGCCTTGAACGCACAAAAACCAGAGTATTTATAAACATTTTAGTTTGACATATTATCTTCAGTTGTATGCTTTTCCATATTGGCACTATGTAATTAATATAAGTGGCCAAAACGTAACGTTCGAATTAACTTTGCAGCTCCTCGACTCGCGAAATGATTCTTCGTTTAGTTTTTACCTTTATTGTATGATGTAATAAAATATTAACCTGCAAGATATGCAACAGTTAATAATTAAAAAATTTATCGTAAATGGGATAACTTATTGACATCCGTTACCACGCGCATGGCATTCAGAGTGAGGTTTTCCACCCGTGTTGAAAAACTTTCTACTATTATCCCTACCACTCTTCAAGAATGGTACGACGATTAGCGCAAAAAAGATAGTTTTTAAATTTAACCAAGATATTTATTTAGACGTACTATTAAACATACTAAAAGTCTTGAATTCAAACTTTTGCGCTCGAGGCGCTATCGTGGAAAAATGAATACGGTTATTGAATATCGGAATTATGTTTCAAGTATAAAATAAAGCTTGTAAAATTCTCTACAAAAATTATCTAAACCTTTTTTCCGGGATTTGAGAGAACCTCGAAATTGCATTAAAAAGTATAGTCGCGGTATGGGGCAGTTATCTTTTACGTTTCACCCCCAAAAAATCGCGTAAAAACAAAAAATAATCGATGTTACATGTACGAGAAACGAGCTGTATCTGCCGGTGCGAACCTTACCTTACCTTACCTGATATGTATTTGATGGAGCATCCCGGCATGGCCGGCCTTCTCCTTCATCTGAAAGAATACATTAATGACATTGGAAGTTGTAGAGACCGGTGGGTCTCTGGGAATTGGCGCTTGGCGGACTGACTGGTTAGAAACCTGGACTGTGAATATGAGATATGTGAAGAAAAAGAAATTTTTTACGTTTGCCGATATAGTAGAGTCCCTAATTCGAAGAAAGAAATTATAATTTCTATTGATGACCTCGAAGTGAGTGGCTTCTACTTGGGACTAGTCAGAATTGGCGACTAGTGGGATTGTAGTGATACTATGGGGGGTGATTTATCGAAGCTTGTGGAAATTGATCGAAAAATTACACAAATCTAGTGAATAAATTCACTTTCGGAGAGAATTTGTGTAAGTTAAACCTGTGTGCATACATTAGTCTGTGTGGGGGTGAGTTATGGTCAGGAGTTGTCCGTGGTCAGGAGTGATTTGGGACGGGGAATGAAGAAGTCGGCTGGGTTGTATTTACCTAGTTGATTTACTAGTGGGTTTTCTGAAAATTTGGATTTGTTGTAAAGATTGATGGCATGTTTGCGGTTAAGAGTGTTAATGAGATCTAGTTTGGCGTCTGCATGTAGTCGCCTGTTAGTGACGTAATAGGGGGCGCTGAAAATAGCTCGGAGATTTTTGTTTTGAATGACTTGAAGTTTATTTATGGCCCTAGGGCGTGCGTAACCCCAGACAGGGGAGGCATAGATCATTGTCGGGCGGATTATGGCTTTGTATAGTCTTAGTTTGTTAGCAGGGGACATGGTACTTTTACTGTTCATGAGGACGAACAATTTATTGAAGAGGCATTTGGCTTTACCGGCTGCGGAGGAAATGTGAGCGTCCCATTTGAGACATCGGTCCATGGTAACGCCAAGGTACTTGACCTTGGTTTTCCAAGGGATTTGCTCCTCAAACATCCAGACACTGGAGTTGTGAGGCTTGCAACGATTTCGAAACATGATCGCGGAACTTTTGCTCGAGTTAACCTCGATGCGCCAAGTTTCGTACCACCTCCCGAGATCGTTGATCGCCTCTTGGAGGCGGGTTGTGGCTATGTCCGGGTGGATTGAGGACGTGTATATTGCAGTGTCATCTGCATATAGTGAAATTTTTGTTGCGGGATCGGGGGGGGGTTGGAATGTCGCTCATGAAGATGTTAAACAGTGAAGCTGCAAGGATCGAGCCCTGGGGAACCCCGGAGGTGATGGGGCGCTTTGTGGATCTAGTGTTCATGAGTTTGAGTTGGAGTTTTCTGTCGTGAAGGTAGGAGGCAATAAGTTGGACTAGTGGAATTTGAATTTTAGATTGAAGCATTTTGAACAGGAGGCCTTCGTGCCAGACCTTATCGAAAGCTTTCGATACGTCGAGTAGCACTAGGCCGGTGAATTCTTTTTTGTTGAGTGCCTGCGTGACGTGCTCAACTAATAGGAGGGCTTGGTGGGTCGTGCTGTGTCCAGCACGGAAGCCGAATTGTTCGTTTTGAATAATACTGTTATCGAACATGGCTTCTTGGAGACGGGTGAGAAAGACTTTTTCAACTACTTTTCCGATAGAAGGGAGCAGGCTGATTGGTCTATAGCTTTTCGGAAGTTTGAGATTTTGACCGGGTTTGGTGATTACCACTACGTCAGCGGTTTTCCAAATTTGTGGGTAGTAGTTGAGTCGAAAACATGCGTTAATTACGCCGGTGATGGCAACTTTGGCTTTTTGGGGAAGTTCTTTGAGGGCAGTATTGGTGATGCCATCGGGACCTGGGACTTTCCTCTTTTTGAGGCGTTTAATGGCAATGGTGACCTCTTTGAGCCGGTTGTATGACCTTTGGTCATCAGGGTTGCGAGTTCGCCGGGCGAGTTTCCTCGCTCGGTTTTTGGCTCTGATAAGATCTTTGAGGGAGGGAGTGAGTTTGTCTCTGACGTCCGTGGTGTTGACTTGAAAAGAAGTTTCGTCAACGGATTTTTTGATGATGTCTTGGAAATTGACAATGAATTGGTCTAGGTCAGTGGGGGACTCAAAGAATGGGATTGGTCCAAGGTTTTTTGACAGAGTGTCTTTGAAAGAGGTCCAGTCTGTTGTTGTTCTCGTGGGAGGGCCCTTTGGGGGTAACAGCGGTCCGAGTGTCAGAAGGACCGGGTAGTGATCTGAGTTTAGCTCTTCGCTGGTGGTGATGTCGTATTGGAGTTGTACGTCTTTGAAAATGGCTATGTCCAGAATGGACGGCGTACCTGCGTTAGAAAAGTGGGTAGGGGAGGTGGGAGCGGTGATCGCAAAGTCCAGCTCGTTTGCTAGTGAAAGTAGGTCACGTCCTACATGGTTTGTGTGTTTGCACAACCAGTTGGAGTGTTTAGCATTGAAATCGCCGGCAATGATCTTCGCGTCGGGGCCTTCAAGGAGGGTTTCTAGGTCCTCTTTGAGGATGCGTTGCTGAGGGCGATTATAGACGGAGGAGATTTGCAACCAACCGTGATGTGCGGTGTGGATGCTCACCGTAGTGACTTCAAGGTACTCTAGGTCGGGGGTCGGTATTGCGACGTGTTCGATGGATGATTTTACGTAGATTGCGGTTCCGCCGCCGCGTCCGTCACGGTCGTTCCTATAAAGTGAATAGCAAGGGAGTTTTGCCAGTTGGCCAGCTCTGAAGTGGGTTTCGTTGACCAAGATTACGTCAAGGTCGTGATCGTGAACATGCCGCGAACGCGAGAAGTTCATTTCGTTTGGCTGAAAGGCCGTTGGCGTTCCAAAAAGCCGTCTGCAAAGTGGTGGGTTGAAATCTGGGTTTAGACATTAACGGGCGCGGAGTTAATGGCTTTGAAGTTTGTGATTGTTTCGATAGTGCGGATGAGGTCAGCACTGGCATTGAAATTGCGGAGTTGTTCAAAGATTGCTCTTATTTGGCGGGTGGGGGGGGCCTCATCGTTAGAGGTAGTGGGCGTGTGGGTGACATGTGTCGTTTCCCTATGAGGGGCATGCTGGCTAGCGACTCCTAGATAGGATGGTCGATTGGGGCCTTGAGAGGAGGGGTAATTGTAAGTGGGGCGGCCGGCGAAGCGGGAAGCTGCTTCGCGGGCTGAGAGTTCTCGCCTCTTGGGCTTGGGATACGAAACGCAACCTTTATAGTTTGCGGGGTGATTTCCTGCGCAGTTAGCGCAAGTGGCCGGGTCCTCTCGGATTTTTTGACAGGAAGATGTGAAATGATCCCCTGCGCATTTGACGCATTTGGGTGGGGCGCGGCAGAGGGTTTGGGCATGCCCGAACCGTTGACAACGGTGGCATTGACCGACCTCTGTACGTTTGTGGGGGGTTTCGGTACGAGTATTGATAGACAGGATTTTCTTGCCATCTGTGTTATGGGTTAGATGGACAAGGTATAATGGCATGAGTTTTTTATCGCGACCTTGGCGCATCTGAAATACTGATTGAATATCAAAACCTTGATATACAAGGTCTTCTTTGACTTCTGCGGCTGTTATTGTGATTGGAAGACCGCGGATAACCACTTTAAGTGGTTTGTCCTGGGGGAGAGAATAGGAGTGCGAGGGGAGGGATTTTTCCTCAAGTAAATGGCTGAGGGCCCGGTAGTCTGTCTCGGTGGCCGGCTGGATTGAGATGCCGTCCACGAGCGTGCGGATTTTGGTGGTGACAATTTTCCGGTCGCGAATCATGCTGTTGATGGCCGGCCAGTTGTCCTTTGTACGGAGGACATTTGGGGGGATTCGGCTGGAGGAGGTGTAAGTTGGGTGTGATGCACCCTGGGAGTTCGAATGGGGAGTGTTAGTATCGATTGGGGGGCTGGTAATGTCCATGCCGTCGTCATCGTCGCGATCGGCTTGGGTGTCGGGGGGGGGGTGTCGTCTACCTGGAGGCAGGAGAACCTGTTCTTGGTAGCTGGCCCTGAAGATTCACTGTCATTGCTGACATTGGAGCGGGCGCGTTTTAAGTTTCGGTCGCTGGGGGTGACGAAGGTGTCACCACCAGTGGAGGTGGAAGCGTGGGTCTCCATTGCCTCTGAAGGAGGTTGGGTGGTGGAGAGGGTTGGTGCAGTCTTGACTGCAGAACGCAGCGAGCGTTGCGGCTTTGGAATATTGGATTCCATAAAGGGCGCGGTGGGTCGGCTTTCTTGGTGGTCGTGGCTGTTTTAGTCGTTTTTGTCTTTGGGACTGTCTTTTTGGCGGAGGTAGTCGGTAGGGGGGGAAGGCGGTCTTCTCCTTCCTTTTCCCTGAAGGGGCGTCTGCGCGTGGTTGTGCAACTGGGGGTGGTATTACAACCGGAGGTGGTTGCACTACCTTGGGGGGTTCGTCTCTGGCAGTTAGCAGAGCGGTTAGTCTGCTGACTTCTAAGCTTAGGCGTTCAATTGTGGCTGCCTGAGAGGCTGAAATTTTATGTGAATGAACTTGAACTTGAAAGAATGTTATGAATGAAATAAATTATAATGCTATTTGTGTTTGTGTTGTGATGCAACAGAAAATTTTAATCTGAATGAACTTTAAAAGAATTTGATGATTTGAAAATAAATTTGTTATGTTGCGATAATAATCTGAAAATAACCTAGGTTAATAAAAGTTTACTGACCTTGTTATGTACTCTTCTGTACATCGGCTGATCTCGAAGGGGGTAGGGGCAACAGAGCGCGCAACCGTTTGTTAATTGTGACGTAGATAGCTACGTCACTTAACAAATGGCGGGATCTTTTTTGCCGAGAAACTGGGAGGGCCACTAATAGCGTGTTTAAACGCTTTGACGACGAAAATTTAAATAGAATGGGAGCTTGATGTAACACTTTCACTTCTATATTAAATTATCGTTTAGAGAACAGTAATGAAAATTACTTTTTGAACTTAATTCGTGAAAATTAAAGAACGCAAAAATTGACGTGCGGTTAGTTGGGATGCTAGATCGGAACTGCCGCCGGTGCGAAATACTCTAAGTGTTAGGGTCATTATAACTGCACGGACTGTCAACAGAATGAGCGACGCGCGGGAATCTCGTTAATTTTACCACTGAATCTCGTTAAATTTGCTAAGTTCAAAATCGATTATTTCAAAATTTTGATAACAAACTCTCGAAAAATATTTTCACAATTTGCTCTATTAACCATGTTCTTTAGTGTGTAGCAGAACAAATTATGATTTGATCGGGAATATAGTTAGGTAACTCTAGCCTACTAATACAAAAGGGACAGCCATAATCACAAAGAAAACAAGCTTGACGTGGAACTGGATGGAATTGGCGCCCAAGACTAACAAAAAGAAGCATCGGTAAGCCACAAAAACTATGGCTAGATGATATCAAATAAAAGGCGGGAAGATCGTGGCTGAAACTGCTAAAAACAGGCAGGCTTGGAGGGAGTTAGGGAAGGGCTATGTCAAGCAATGAACGGGAAACAGCTGAGAAGAAGAAAGAGAAAGTTTTCTATGAATTGTGGTATTCTTTTTATTTTACGAGGTTGATCCATTTTTTTTTCTAGCACAAGACCACGATCAGTGCCCAAGTTGGCGGATATTAAAGTTCTCATATCCAAAATCTATGTTGGAGTCATCTTTTAGCCTTTTGGATTTATTTTATAAATAATAGTTATATTTTGGTTGTGCTGAATTATAAGAGAATATGTTTTTGCAACCCCGCTAAATTTTAGTTGTAGTTTGAAACGTAACGATAGATGTCATAATAATTTGTCAAAGTTTTAAATTTAAAAGTTCGGAAAAGGGACGCGTGAAGTGTGAAGAGTGATAACATGGACTTCGAGCTCGTCTCTCCACCATGGACGACGCGTTATAGTATAAATACTCTATAAAATATTAAGAAATTAAATACACAAATTAATCAAAAGCGTAAAAAACTGTTGGTGTTAATAATAAAAATTTTTATATAATAAACCATCATAAATTGTTCCATTACGCTAAGAACTAAAATAAAGAAGAAAAACATAAAAATTGATCACACATGGAACCCAACTGAATCAAAATTTTCGAACATTAAGGACAAAAAAAGTAAGAAACATCAATGGTTTTTGGGTGAAGGCGATTAAATAGATGTTGTAAGGAATTTTCGTTTCTCCCCGTCCCTAATGAGAGGACGGCTAACGAGAAAGAAAGATTCCCTCCACGTGAAGTGATGAACTCCACTTTACAACGTGGTGAGCCCTAATCGAAATTAATCTAGCTCTATGTTGGTAACGTCGGTATGCGAGAGCCGTAGGTTCCGATTGCGAACTTACTCCTGAAAGCTTTCCGAAAGAATACCCTTCTACAAGGGAAATAAAAAACGGCAATACAGTTAACAATTTTAATGACAACAAAATTGCAAAGTCAACAGTAATGACAACGGTTAAACAAGTAATTGAATGGTACAACAAATAATAATGAAAACGCTAATAAATTCCTGAGGGGATCAGCCAAACAAATTAAAACAGCGTACGATCAAATCTGTCTCCGGTAAACCAGAACGTTGCCTCGAGGAAGCTACTAAAAATGAAGTTGGCAAAAGCAACACACACCTTCTATTTAATTATAACAAAAATCTCGCAAAAACAAATAATCTCAATACAGTGAAAATGCAGTCGACTCATCTCGGCCAAGAAAGACGGCGAAAACACTCCACCGCTTGAGATGTCCACGAGATTGGGTGTGACTGGCTACCACGAAACAACTTCCTTGAATGGTTCTTCTCGAGCGACTCCGATGCTTCGCTGGATGTTTGGTCGGACAGCAGACAGAAAAAAAATGGTGTTGGCAACGCACCCAGAGAACGAGTTGAACCCCCAATTGAGTTGACCAAATATTCGAAAATAGCGGTTTCCACGAAACCTCGGGCGGTAGATTTGTATTGTAAGGAACGAGTAATTAAAATGTACTTGAGATGATAATTGAGACCGACACAACCTAACAAAGGCCACGGATTCACAAACAAAGTTTGGTGCAGCCAAACTTCTCGCGAGAATTTTTGAGGTTACACCCGAAAATATATGACAGCTCGAACAATTCTACCAACTTTGGTAAAACAAAAACTCCAAGGTTTAGGCGTGCGCATTGGTAACAACTCGACGTAAAAATGTGGTTGATAAGGCGCTTGGATCGAAAAATTGCAACACAAAAATCTTGCAAATGCGCTGCAGCGCGCAAAACCTTCGTACCCAGAATCACTCTCGCAACTTGCTAAAATGACCCTCGAATTCCAAATCCAGCAAAACGATTGAATCTTCAAGTTATAAGAATATACACGCACATACGGAATACGTCTATTTCTCGCGAGAGCCACACCAAAAGTGAAGTTGGAAATGCCCCTCTCCACCGAGCGGACAAAAATGAAACTCCACGCGCTAGCGTCGAGGACATGTAGGTCGTGTCTAAAGTGACGCCAAACGGCAAAATAGCGGGCAGTGATAAGGTTGACGTTAACGAATTAAAAATTCGTCACAATTTATATGATAAAAAAACTGCAGGTACGTATAATTACAAATATTTGTATTTTTTTGTATGTCGACAGAAATATTTTAAATTTTGAGTACTTATAAGCAGGGCCGAATCTGGCTCTAATGGCGCCCTAGGCAGGGAAAAATATGCCGCCCCCCTAAGCCTTTACATTGTTTGGGCAAACCCACTGCGAGGCGAATCCAAAAATTGTTTTGGAAAAGGGGGCGTGGCCCTTAAATACGATGATCTAAATAACTTTAAAAACCGGGTCAGTCCGCCCCGCAGTATTAAATGTAAGTTTTCAATAACCTAAATAAAAAAGAAGTTACCTAATTATATTTTTTTACATACAATTTTGAATGGCGATTCTTATTTCGGGGGGTTGGTCCGGACCCCCCGGACTCCTGGCTATGCCACTGGGCCTAAGGGTTGGTAGATTATGTGGCAACGACCGACCGAGTTCTAAGAGCACTGCAGTAAATGAATAAATAATTAACCCATATTTATTTAAATAATAAGTGTTTATTGTTATGGATTAAGATTAAGTACGATGAAAAAAAATTTTCAGAGGCATACAATAGAAAACCTCCTTTAAAACGGCTTAACTCTAGATTTACGTCTCGAAAATTCATCAATGATATCCTCATAAGATAAAGCAACTGTGATGTCGTGATTAAGCATCATAAGACTCAAATTATTTAGTCGCGATTCGGCCATTGAAGCGCGAGTCTCTGTCTTAATCCGAGACAGTCCAGAGAATGACCGTTCGGCACCACAGTTACTTATTGCAGTACTTAAAAATATCCTTAAAGAAATTTCAATATTGGGATGCACATCGCACAATCGTTTTTCTCCGGTCAACAATTCATATATAGGTAGATGCCAAATTGATAGATTGGAGACAGCGACAGCGTTACTTAATAAGTATGATCGAAAATGAATGATCTCTTCAACGATGTCCTTCGACAGGTCATCTGAATATCTGGCAGCTAAATTTTCACTTGCAATATTTAAATCAGATATGCTTTGCTGCGTTATTTCCTCAAAAAACTGAAAATGACGTGCAAAAGATTCGTATGAAGTCTTCCTTTTTTAGGCTTCTATACAAAGTATAGCAAGAAGCCTTATGATCTGGCTCCGTGTCTGTCCGTCCGTCCGTCTGTCTGTCCGTCCGTCCGCATAATTCAAAATCATACAGAGCGTTTCAAATCGTGTTGAATATACTCAGTGTGTATAGAGGTCTAAGAACTGGGTACCCAGTGCGCTATTATTTTGGAAATAGCTGTCTTATATAGACTTATATCTGTTTTAGGCTTCTATACAAAGTATAGCAAGAAGCCTTATGATCTGGCTCCGTGTCTGTCCGTCCGTCCGTCTGTCCGTCTGTCTGTCCGTCCGCATAATTCAAAATCATACAGAGCGTTTCAAATCGTGTTGGAAATACTCTGTGTGTATAAAGGTCTAAGAACTGGGTAGCCAGTGCGCTCCAAATTGTGTTGGGAAACACTCTGAAAATGAGTAGATATGTGAAGAAGGTTGCTGAAATATACATAACTGAGTGGTTTACCTATATATTGTTGATCTCTTTATTTGATCCGTTGATCTATTGATCCATTGAGTTTTTTAACATGGAACATGTTTTCACGGTCGTTACCTCGCAAAAATCGACACCAAAAAACCGACACCAAAAACCGACAGCAAAAACCGACACCAAAAATCGATACCAAAAATTGGCACCACATGTATAATTCAAATTTATAGTTTATAATTTGAATAGAGTAGATTATCGAATAACATCTTCCCATTCACAATAATGAATTTTCAATAACAAAATTTTCATTACCAAAAATTTAAATCCGAAACCGATCGCAAAAAGCAAATTTGCTTATATAGTAAATTTTTTATTACCAACACAAAAATTAAGGGATTATCCCCCGTGTAACACAACTACGTGTAATACACGGTTACACAACTACGCAGCACTTCGGAAAACGGTAAAAAGAAGAAGAAACGAGATAGGCGCCACTCCCGCGGCACCCCTAAATCTCGAGGAAAACTATGATAAATGGTTTGGTACCGAAAAACAGGTTCCATGTTAAATCTTCATATTTAGCGAACGATAAAGCCCTGTTTAGCGCCCCTTCCACAACCTTATTTAATTCTCGCAAAGCCATTTTTTGTAAAGACATTTTTAGTTCACGTTCAACACATTTAAGTCATAATAAATCATTTGGATTATATAGTATTTTTATTAAATATTAACGGATTAACGTATTAACGTTAATCCGGATTTAAGTTAATCATTAATAACCGTTATTTTCTATCTCCTCGATTTTTGTTTCTTCTTTTCGTTCCGTTCAGATCCTTCCCCTTCCATAACTTCGATTAGTGCTTATGTTGGTATCAAATTTGGACCAATGAGATTAGGTTTTGACACGCCGCAGGAGAGAGCTGGCATTTTATATATTAAGATATTGTAATATGAACTATTATTCGTCTTCTAATAAGGAATTTTCGAAAGCACGCAGCGATATTGCCAATTCCTGTTCTTCTTTCTGTTTCTTCTTCATATAGGCAGCAGCCAATTTTTCCTCCCTTTTAGGCTTCTATACAAAGTATAGCAAGAAGCCTTATGATCTGGCTCCGTGTCCGTCTGTCTGTCTGTCCGTCCGCATAATTCAAAATCATACAGAGCGTTTCAAATCGTATTGGAAATACTCTGTGTGTATAGAGGTCTATGAACTGGGTAGCCAGTGCGCTACTTTTAGGCTTCTATACAAGGTATAGAAAGAAGCCTTATGGTCTGGCTTCGTGTCCGTCCGCATGTTTTTTCAATGCAGACCAAATATAAGTTATACGTATTTTATTTACATAATTTTTCACCTATAATGCATACCAAATCTCTTATTATAAAAGGCCAAGTCCTTCTGTCTGTCCCACGGAAATACCCGAAGCAAACCGAACATCAACGTATCATCGGATCAACGTATCATCGGATCAACGTATCATCGGATGAACGTATCATCGTATCAACGTATCATCGTATCAACGCATCATCGGATCAACGTATCATCGGATAAGTTAATCCGATTATCCTACTCAAAATTACTATATAAGCAGAATTACATTATAACGAAATAATAAGTGTTGAACGTCAACGAAAAATGTTTTCAGGTGAATTAATAAAGGATGTGGAACAGGCGCTAAAGAGGGACTTATCGTTCGGAAAATACGAAGATTTTGAAGTCAGAGAAGAATTCAAACGAGCTACTATTAATTCGTTAAAGGAGGCACTTCGTGAGTTTAGCAGCAATGGAATGCGTAAAATTGATTTAAATATTGCGAAAAAAAAAGTGGCGGCAAAACGTATAAGAAACAGAAAAAGAGTGGAGAAACTGATTGCTGCCGAACAGAAAAAGAAACAAGTTGGAACTTGCTTTAGCAGCGGTTCCTAGGCTTCTATACAACAGATTTAAGAAATGAAATATTCTGAGATTTATATTTGAACTTAAAATGCTATTCTTTTGCTTTTATGTGAAAAAATAATTTTTTATCCGATAATAAAGATACTAATCTGATAATCGAAATCTCTTATTGTCACTAAATTTTACTTATACTATACTAGAATATTTTTTAGCTTGGTAGGTATTAAAAATTCAGATTATCAGAATTACCACAGATATAAACAAGGTGGAACTCGCTTTAGCGGCAGTTCTTAGGCTTCTATACAGCTACCTTTCTGGTGTGGAAAGTTGTTATTATCTGGTTAGTTTTGATCGCCATATAATGTAACATCACATAATCAGATAATCTGCACCAATTAAATTTTTTGCGGTTGGTAATTATCATTTACTATATAAGTAATAACAATCAAACTTTTCCATTCTATTCGAAACTTTACTTCTCTGTAATGTTTGGTCCTTTTTTGAGGTGGACCAATCCTCTCCTTTCTCTTTTATTTACAACTTAACTTCACTAACCACATCATTAAAAAATTATTTTTTCACATCAAAGTAAAATAAAATACAACTACTTTTCTGGTAGTTGTGGTAGTGTACTTTTCTGGTAGTGTAAAACTACCGTTATGAACGTCGACATTTGGTTCTACAACGTTACCTACTTCAAGAACAGCTGCGTTTTTACTTCGTGGATTTTGTCGGCGAATTGCATGACTACGTGAACGATGTAATATTTGCGAAGGGGTCATGTTGGCAATTTGCTTTCGCTTTCGAAATTCGCGTAATTTCCTGTCCATTTTTTGAGGTGGATCCATCCTCTTCCTTCTCTTTTATTTACAACTTAACTTCACTATCCACATCAAGCCACTGCTGTTGTTAAAATAAAATAATAAATAATTAGTGCAGATTATCTGATTATGTGATGTTACATTATATGGCGACCAAAAATAACCAGATAATAACAACTTTCCACACCAGAAAGGTAGCTGTATAGAAGCCTAAGAACTGCCGCTAAAGCGAGTTCCACCTTGTTTTAATTCCATTGACAGCCTATCAATAATTGGGAAAAAAGTGTTGACACGAAAATTAGTGCTGCCCTCGCCCATAATAATATATGTTTCTTCCTCTCCATCAGAATCATCGAAATGAATTTTTCTTTTCTTTTTTCTTTTTGTGTCCATGACGTATTCTTTCTTTCCGCATATTTTAGTAAATTCCAATTCTATTTCATCGAATCGGTCTCTAAAACTATCAACAAAGTGGACCAACGAATTAAGTAGTTCCAGTGCCGTTAGGATGTGCGTTTCGACTTTTTGCAAACTTTTGCTCACTTTATCGAACCTATTTAGTACAGTGATCCAAAAACATGCCATGAACGTTGTTTCCAGCGTTTCTATTTGCATGATATATCCTCTCGCCTGGACTTTTTCAGTCTCCTTTTCTCTCATTTGAACATCATCCGCAAGTTCTTTTAGGGCGTTATAAATTTCATTGCGACATTGTGAAAGACATTTGCATGCTTCGTACCGCGCCGACCACCGGGTTTCGCACACTCGTTTGAGGGTAACAGGATGCTCTGAAGTTTCAATATGTCTTGTTAATATCTTCCAACGTTCAGTTGCACCCGAAAAGAACCCATGCAAACCTTGCAGCAATAAAAAAAAATTTGCCGCTGTTGTATTGGATTCAACAGCATTAGATCCAACCAGGTTTAGGGAATGCGCAGAGCAAGGAATGTACACAGCTAGGGGATTGATTTGAAGAAGCTTTGCTTGTAAGCCGTTATACATTCCAGACATGTTGCTGGCATTGTCATATGACTGACCTCGGCAGTCGTCCAAATTTATTCCTTGTTCTTTGGAAAAATTTTGTAATGCTCGAAACATTTTCTCAGATTTGTGACCAGCATTCGGCATAAATTGTAGAAAGCGTTCAACGGGCTTGTGAATAGAAGGGCACACATATCGAACGACAAACGACAACTGATCAACATGCGTAACGTCAGGGGTGGAGTCAATAATAATCGAAAAATATTTATTCTTTTTGATGTCGTTCAAAATGTATTTCTTTACGTCATTAGCCATTAGCTCGATTAACTCCTCATATATTGTCGACGATAGATAAGAAATTGCATATTTCCCTTGAGTCTTTTGAATATGGGCATTCAGAAATGGATCAAACTCAGCTATTAGCTCTATGCACATGCGAAAATTTCCGTTTTGCACAGAGCCAATGTCTGCATTGGTTCCTCTCAACGGTAGACCTCTTGACACCAGTTTCGTCTCTCCAGTAAAGACGTTCCTTTTCATATTGCAGAACCAGTTTACTATCGATCCTATACCTTTTACATTTTCCCGAGTTTTCAATGCTAATACACAATTTCTGTGTTCGTTCGAATTCTCATGCTCCTGTAGACGGTTTCCACAATTTTTCCAGTCATTTATGCCATTTGTGGCCAGTTCTCCCTTTCCACCAAAGGCCTTACACGGAGCGCAAAAGATTTTGCCCGTACTTTCGGAATATACAAGATATAGACGTGGTTGCCGTTCACCATTTTGAAGTACCTTCTCAAAAACACTTTTCGACAAATACCTAGCCGTGTCCCCATACATTCTTTTCGATACAGAAAAATTCGCATCAATGTTTTGACTAAATCCATCTAATGCCATAACATCTCGCAGTTCATCACATATTGTCCATTGTGCAGGGTCTTTGTCAAATTGGAATGGTCTACAAACAGAAACCGGAGAAATCGTTGTGTCCACTGTCGAAACAGAAGGTGACGATGGTTCTACTTCTGTTTCTGGTGCTATTTCAACTATATCGCACTGGTTTGCGGTTTGCGAAACCTGGGGGTCTAAATTTTCAGTCGATTTCGATGTACTGGGCTGAGGCTTCAACATAAAACTAGAAATAGACCGAGTTTCTTGTACTACCCTTCTCCGCTTTTCTTCCCGTTCTTTCTTTTTTTTACGAAATTCGAAACCACTATCCTTTTGTCGTTTTATTTTATTTTATTTAACGTCTGCAAATTGCAAAATTTGCCTTAATAAGAAGTACATGCACTTAGCAACAAAAATCTTACCGTAACCGTGGCGTGGTAATAAATTAAATTATTATGCTACCTTTTATAAATTTCACGACACAGGCCTTAAGCACAACACTATGTCTATTGTCTAATGTCTAATACATGTCAAAATCTACCACAATAATTATTATTATTGTCAATCACCACTCAACTCACGCAACTTCAATGCACGGGCTAGTTCAATGCAAATGCTAATGTAGGAGTATCGTGGCTAAATACAAAATAATTAGTAGAGAACCAAGCGTTAAAAATTTCCTTAAAAATAGGAGGAGCTGGAGAGGCGGGTGGGATGAGAAAATTTTTGTTTATTCTTTATTGTCGTTAAACATGTCGTTTTAGGCATGGGTAGATTAAATCATGACAAGTTTGCAAAAAAAATGCAGTGAAGAAATGTTACTAAGTATAGGTAGTAGGTCCTACTTGGAAAAGCTATCAATTTACTGATACCTACAACTGATTCACGACGAAAGTGAAGCTGAAGAAACCAAAATATCACGATAATTTATTATGGTCATATCATATATCCGTCAATTACGGAATTATATTACATATTATTATAATATTGATACTAGGAAAACTTTGAAATTTTAATACCTACCACTAAAATTTTACGGACCAGTACTAAAAGAGATAAATTATTTTTTTTGGCTTTTTATTTTTTTGGCGTCCAAAATTTTGCCGCCCCCTAAAATTTGCCGCCCTAGGCAGCTGCCTAGGTTGCCTCTGCGGAGATTCGACCCTGCTTATAAGTAAAATTTTGGATAGGTATAAAAGTAAAACATTTTTCAATTTAAAAAGCTTAATTTGTAAAATTAAAATTTTGTTAATATCATAGCAATATATCATACTGATGATCTCATATCTCATTTTTTTAATATTACATGAAGCCTTTAATATTTTGTCATTCACGTATTCGATATCTTCAAAGTATTGGGAGTACCTTTTGTGGAGAAGAATTCCAACACCAGAATGTGCTCTTTCCTGTTTGGCCTTTTCATTGCAAATAATATTCAGAAGTTTTTTGGCCTTTCTGCTTTGTTTCTGAGAGCTCGCATATGCCTATTTTGTGTATGTTCATTTTTAAAATAATTTATTGGTCGTTTCCATTCAAAATTATTCTGAGATTCCAATTTCTCGCTATAGTCGTCAAAAATTGGTACCGTCCATTTTGCAATGCAATTTCTTTGATTCTGTGAGCACAAAACGATTTTATCCAAGGCAGGGAGCTAACTTCACTTAAAAACCCTCCTTCTTTATCCGGTCTTGGAACCGGCAACGATTGCTACTGAACTACTCGATCCGATCCATCCACAGTCGAAGTTGCAGGAGAAGTTTTTTCTTCTAGGGTTACCTATCCATCCCCGCTCAAATCAAAATTTCTTGTGTTCTACACTAAAGAACATGGTTAATATAGCAAATTGTAAAAAATATTTTGGGTGAAAGGGGCCCAAACTTTTGAATAAATCGAATTTGAACTTAGCTAATTTTACACGATTCAGTGACGCGCGGGTGGAGTCTCACCCATTTTGTTGACAGTCCGTGAAGAATGGATGACCCTAACACTTAGTAATTTTCGCTCCGGCAGATGCACGACACCTCTCGTAAGAGTAAAATGCACGAAAGGTTACTATTTTGTCATTATTTTTTGTTTTATTCGAAATTTTGGGGGTTAAACGTAAAAGTTTACTGTCCCATACTGCAACTATACTTTTTAATGCTATTTCGAGGTTCTCTAAGTTCCCGGTTTCATTTTTCCCGGTTTTCTTGATGAAAGGCGCTTCTCGTATGTTTAGCCCAGTAAACCATTGTCAAAACCGCCCGGAGGAATGCAGAGCGGCGCTCCGTAGGGTAGGTTTTGACAATGGAATTACCTCCAAATCGAATGCACACCTCAGAAATCAAAAAAAAATAATTTTTTCACTTTTTCGTTAATACACGGGTAATTTGCGATTTTTTTGCTAATATTTATTACTAATATCTACTAATCACACCCCCACCTATCCGAATTTCAAAGAAAAAATCAAATCCGAGCGAAAAAATTTCACTCGTTCCGACAGGGGACCCCGATGCATGTATGCGGGTCTGACGCTACGCGACTTGTAGCCCCTGATATGAAAGTTTCCGATTTTCGAACTTTTTTCGGATTTTTGTTTATGTTCACGTCCGCGACAACGTCAGAGGCACATTCGGACCGACACATACCCAAAAAGTCCGGAAATTACCCCAATATTCGTGAAATTGCATGGGTGCGTGGCCTATTCGATCGTTTTCTAATTATGCTAAATTTACGTACTTTCAAAACTCGATTGTGGGGTTGTTTTTAAGGATTTCACCCAAAATATTTTTTCTATAGACTAATATAACCATGTTCTTTAGTGTGTAGCACACGAATTTTTTTTTCAGCCGGGGTTGGTTACATAACTATATCCGTTTTTTCATGTAAAAATTATTCTTCAAAAAAATTTATGATTTAAAAATTAAAACTTCCGATTGAGTTGCAAATATGGTTTAAAAAGGTTGATTAGTTTGAAAAATACACACCAAGTAGGAAATATTACATAAATCCTTAAAATTAGAGATTAAAACTGGATTAAGGGAGGGATTAAATATCAACTTAATTCAATAGGAAACTAAAAGTAAGACTTTAGTCCTTGAAAAACAAAACATTAAATAACTACTTATACTTTGGGATTCTGCAATAATATTTAATTCACTAAAAGATAAATTTCAGAAACTCAAGGATCTGAAGGTAAAAAGTTATAAGAACTTCCTTGATTTTCTTCTTCAGCTACATTTTCTCTCAAACTGCCTTCAATAAAAGAATAGTTCTGTAATATATTTGCAATAAGTATTTATTGGTCTTTACATGGCGGCGCCCCCTGGTGGATATGTTGGTCTCTACGTAACAAAAAAAAATTTTTATTATATTATTTGCTTTTTAGAACTTCGATTATCCTTCGTCACTTCAGTACAAAACACATAAAAGAAAGGTTTATATTACAAAATAAATTTAAACACGTCTTATAGCGAAATTAGAAATCAACTTGTTGGATTATGATTAAGTTAATAAAGTTTGTAAAGTATTAAAGTTTATTAGAAACTAAAGAGAGTTTAATTGTAAAATCGTTCAGCAAAACATAACAAAACAATACAAACACTTTATCTTGACCTAATACGTGCATGGAAACTGCAAGCCCCGGAATTTTCTTTGAGCTTTGATCACTCGAACAACATTATAAATTTTGCTTCGCCTCAACTGTCTCATAAAATATAAAAAAATCCATTAGCGAATTACATGGTAGAACATCTTGTGGTTTGATTGTGATTTGTTTTTATTCATTTATAACGCATTTTAAATGTTCTCTTGGCTAAATTTAATGTAAAATCAATTTTATAATGAAAACTAGAAATTTATTATTATATTTTCAGTTTTTTGCCCTTCTTAATCCAAATTGCAAATAGATCCTTTAATCGGTAATTACCTTAACGTTCATGGAAGTTTAATAAATCCACTCAAAAGTACAAATGTTTTCGAATCAAGTTGACAGAATTTTTCGAGTTGTTAGTTTATCAACTCAATTTAAATTTTTAAAATATTCCTTTCGCAATGTAGCAATTAATTGAATTATTAAAACTCCATTAGGAATGAACGTTCAATTGAACGTGCATCGATTGAAGTGAAATTGTTATAATTGGAAATGTTACCAAAATATAATAAAGAAAGGGGTTCGCTTTTTTTACAACAAAAATTAACGGTTTTTAGTTCCAAATCGAAGTAATTGATAGGTGTATAATATTTCACAAAAAAAATTCCACTTAAGTTCTTCTGTTTAAACCACTTGCGTCGTCAAGTAAAGTTAAAATTAATTGCAGTCTTAAAGAAAACACAATTTAATTTTAAAGTTACTTCTTTTTCAAATTAACATAAAGTTTTGAGTAATATTAAGAAGTGCACTTCAAAAGTTTTCCAAAGGAAAATCCTAAGAAATCATGAAGTAAAAAACTGCATTAAAGGAATTAAGCTCAAATCTCAAGTTTTACAGAATTTAAGTTTTAATGAAATGGCAATTATTCGATTACAAAACAAATTTTATAATGAATTTTATAATTACGCTTTTAACTTTGAAATGTAAACGTGGATTAAAGATTTCCGACGTAAAGATACCGAGTGTTTAAGTTTTGAATGAAGACAACCTTCGCTTTTCTATTTTTACAGTTTTTTCTAGCGTTCCAATTTGGCGCCCGTACAAGCGGAAACTTTGGGAACTATCAAAATTTCAGACTCTTTTAATTACTCGCGCTGCAACTGACACTGTTAAATTAACGCCCTTTATTACTTCTAAAAAATGTAAACTCGAGCTGAAAATTTATCATCCGTTCGTAACAATAAAAGATATTTTACACAAATAATAGGAATCGGTGAAGCACCCTTAATAAATATGGCGCTCTTTAAAACAAACATTTACATCCAACATCTTGACGTTTCTTGTTTACGCTCCATATTTTAAAATAGACCTCTCGACACTTAAATTGTTTGAATGTTATGTCAGTTGTTCGCAGGATTAATTTCGTAACTACAATTTCGCTAAATTTAATTTTGCTTTCACAACAACATTAATCAGATCATTTTTGTATAATCCTCTCTTAACTACTACACGTCTTCCATTTGTAAGTGTAGGGGAGTGATACGTCATAGGATTATTTTGGTTAAAAAAATTGTTGATTTTGTCTGTTCGGCAAAAATTAAATTCAAAGTTTCAATATTTTCCTCCTGGTGTGTATTTTTCGAACTAACCAACTTTTTTTAAATCGTATTTGCAGCTCACTCGAGCTTGAAATCGAAGTTTTAATTTTTAAATCATCACATTTTCTAGTGAAGAACAGGCTACATCAACCTCCTTGAAGTTAAGGGAGATTGGGGTTAGTTGGATATATTATAAAATTTAAATGAGGAGCTTGCTTCCACCACTCACCATTAGAATGCATCCAGTAATTTCCGTTACAAATACATTTTACAAAATTTAAATATAAATATTTAAAAATCAAACATTGAATTTTTTAACTTTTTTTTTGCAAAAAACAATTAAATTTATACACAATCAGCTAGCCAAGCTTTTTTATCATTAACGAAACGTACTAGCTGAGATTCTTGTGTTTGCTGTGTTCCGATCCATACTCCTGAGCCTTAATTTGTGTATGTGTCCATCACGCTCACGAAAGCATCTCAATTTCTTCTATTTTTCGGATTGTGTTAAAATGAAGCACCAGGGTGAAACCCCATATCTCTTTCATCTCGTTTGGGTAGCTGGCTGTTGAGTTTTTGGAAGCCTTCTGCCCTCGCGGTGGTAGCCCTGGACCTATCTGGCTGGAAACGCATGTCATTTTGGTTTAAGAGCGCGCTGCGGAAAGAGATCGAGAGAGGGAAGCAGTAGATATGATTTTGAAAGAAGCCTCTAATCTTTTGTAGAGATTTAAAAAATTATTTGCGCCATATCTAAGGGAACCCTTGAACCCTTTGTGCATTAAGTTGATTTTATTTAGTTTAAAACTCCACTAAGGGCACTTTTTGATTTACAAGTTTTGTACAAGTTTTCTATAATTGATGATGAAATCGCTTCAAAATCAGGTTTTGTCCTTATAATGATCTGCAGAAAGCAATAACGAAGTTTCATTAAGATCGGTTGTCATAAAAATTCAAAATTGTCCTTTTTCATAAATTAAATTAACCTATTTACTTTTAATTTAAAGCGCTCAAAATTGGTTATTGCCTTCAATAGTCTTTCCTTATTAATATAAAAAAAGAATTACATTGATACGACGCGACGTTTAGTTTTTTAAATTTGTACAAAAGATTAAAGGCTTCTTTCAACATCATTCCCTCTCTCTCTTTCCGCAGCGCGCTCTTAATAACATAATATCCTATTTGGTAAGAAACATAACAAGGGAGCAACGAATGTCACATCCTCTGTCGTGTAAATTTCAATGATATGTGAGAAGTGAAAAAACTCGGCGCTTCGCGCCTCGCAAAGGGACTCCGCCCCCTGAACCCCCGGATTCCTTCTATTTTAGTCTCCGACTAATATCTTTAACATGGAACATGTTTTTCAGTACCAAACCGTTTATCATAGTTTTCCTCGAGATTTAAGGGTGCCGCGGGCGCGGCGCCTACCTCGCTTCTTCTTATTCTTACTGTTTTCCGAAGTGCGGCGTAGTTGTGTAACCGTGTTGGTTATAATAGGATAATCCCTTAATTTTTGTGTTGGTAATAAAAATTTACTATATATTGCTGTGGTCTGTTATGACTCAATTAATGATCGTAAGACTCCTTAACGAAGGAATTATAAGGTTTCAGGAAGCATCAATTTTCAAATACAATAACCCCACCTCTGGTTTCAGAATGTGTGAATTTAATAAAGTTGTCAAAGATTGAAGGATCATAATAAAACTTGCAAGCATCATCCACATTGAGATTTGTAATGTCAAAAGTCTCCAGAATCGTTTAATTAATCTAAAATTAGTAAATTTGTAATGTGTTTACACACAAAAGATAACCTATAAAATTTGTTACTTTCAATGTCTATTTTCTATGTAAAAAACATGTTTTGTGTAAACTGAATTGTATCAAAAATTCGAGCATGTGTTTCTCCAGAGAATCGTCATAAATTTGTGTATGGAAAGTGTCTTATAACATAAGGACCAATGTCCTATGCCACCAGAGATAACTGCACAGATTGTCCGATATCAGTCAAGACAATTCCAATTTAAGAAATAAAAATAGCTCCTGTAAACAAAATACAAAAATAATTAGTGGAAACACCATCTTACAAATTAATGAACTTACCAACAAATCTAGTTATTTCGAATAAAATAAAATTATTTTAGAAATGTTGCATTTTTGACTCAATAGTTGATGATTTTAGAATATTCGTCGATTGCGCATCGAGTTCAGTTGAATTTTGGCAGCCTAAGACGACGGACGAAAATTTAGTTCCATCCGCATTTTTAAAAGTTCAATAACATTGAATCTTGGATCCAACATGACGAATGAATTTTTAGACGTTATCTGTCAGCATGGGGTGTAAAAATTCAATTCTAATTATACGATGCCGAATTATTAGTAAACACAATCATTCACTTATCTGGTTCATCAACAATGGTCAACAACTATCCACGATTTAATAAATTTGTGTGTGCACTTAAATTGAAGTGAACTGTGCTTCTCAACTTTGTAACAACTCCACCCACGATCAACCATCTGTATGAGTCAACTTTGTGCACCATTCACAACGAGCTAATTAAACAGCTGGATTGTTGCTAACTTAAGGTATCGTCTTATCATTTTAGGCTTCTATATAAAGTATAACAAGAAGCCTTATTTAATTGTAAAATTTGTCATCAACATTTCAAAGGTACAGGACGTAGAGAAGTGTCCAAGAATTATTTTAATACCACCCTTTTAATAAAATTTCAATAACAAACATTTTTAATATTATTTTTGCTACGTGAAATAAACAATTTAAATTTTAAATTTTACATCGTTAAATAAAAACGAAAAGACTTAGTAACCTAAAGTTACTAAGCACAAGAACAAAGGAAGAAGGAACAGGCTACGTTTTGTTTTTGGTTAACAAAATTGTAAACCATTTTTGGTGTAGACTCCGGTCTACTTTAGTTGTTAACATTTATTTGTTTTATATGCGCAGTGCGATTAATTTTGAACCAATATAAACTTATTTTTGATTAATTAAGATCTTTCATTGAAATAAGAATATCCAAGTTATCTTACAGGATTTGACAATTAAGTAAAGTTAAGTATTCATCTACCGGATGCAAATTTAAAACACAACCTTAGAACTCGCATCTTGTAAAGAGTCTTACCGACCAGAGCTAGTTAGGTAAACATAAAAGGGTACTAGGTAAAGGATTTTATAAAAGATTACGTAGAACTAAAAGTAAAAAAGCTTCAAGGGGTCAACTTTTTTGACGAGGGATGTACCTAGAACGAGTAAATAATGAAAAATTGTTAACCTGAATCTGAAAACTGCGTTATTTCGAGCAAAATTAGAAAAAAACAAAGTTCTTTATAAGGCTGTTTCTCGAAAACTGCAAGGGTTAAATATCAGTTTTTACTCACAATTTTATGTAGTTTAATTGATGTAGCTTACACCTATGTTAGACATAGGATGCTTCGGAAACAACCAATTCATGACTTCGTGAATATTGAGACCTTCTTCAGCATATTTTCCTCTGCTCCGGTTAGAGCCTGATGTCGAAAACTTATTACCTCACGGATCCCTTTTCCGAGACTGGACTAAATATATTTATCACAGGAAAATATTTCTTGTGTTTTATCGAACACTTATTATTGTTTGTAACTTTTATGTAACCTATTGTTTATTTATGGGTAATGGGGCCCATGGGACTACCACAAATAACTAAGAAGAAAATCATTCTAAATTTTTAGGACGCTCTTATAAAAAATTTGTACAGGAAAAATTCGCCGATCGTGGCGGACGCAATTCTTACCATTAGCCGATAGTCAAAACTGTGCTTGATGCGGGCCTGAATGTATATTTACAACAAGAGGGAGCACCCTTATATTACACATTAAATGTGCGGCATTTGAATACAGTCGTTGACAGAACTCCTCCCGAGGATCTTTTAGAACTGTAATAAAATAGGTTAACCCTAGCCTGTTAAAAATGCAAAATTCCAAATATGCCGCACGTGCTCGAATTTTAATTGATTTCCTTGCTCAATAATTACACTCAAATATTAAAGTCACTTTGACCGCTTTCATTATTCACACTTTGGTGATTCAAAATTTTACCCACTCATTTTCGTGGTCGGACATACCCTCTAAAATTTGACCCACACTCTACGATGGTCAAACGTTCACCTTCCTTCTTTCCATAATTTTTGTCTCCTTCTCGACGTCAAAACTCAGAAAACCACACATGGAACTGTGAGGTCGATTTTTCGACTTTGCTTAATTTTGGATGAAATCAAATCGCTATGACCTTCATATTTTTATTAAAATTTAATTTATTAAAAAAAACATTAGAAATATTCCACAAGAGGATGTAATTCTCAAATATTATTTTGACATGTTACTCGTAGTGTAAAAATAGGTTTCCATAAAAGCGTTAATTATTATACAAAGTACATGTTGGGTAATTCAGATGCAATTTATTTTTTAGCAACCAGTTTTCTTTGCATATCTTCTAAATTATCGTTCATGCTCAAATTTATTCCTTCGCAATATACTTTTGCACGCGCTGCGGCCAATTGAGCATAATAATTATGTAGGTGCAGGATAACTAACGGAACGATTACAACGCGAGAACATGTGACATAATTGATACGTTAATTCCTGCAGTTCATCTTCGTTCATACCATAATCGTCCCATAATTTACGATATTTTGTTGGCCTAGCTACGCCCTGAATACTTGCATGTGAAACCAAATAAAAGTCTGAATCGGTTGGATGGGTTATTGTAGTGTCTACCACGGTGCCAGCTGGGACGTTCAAATTTTTATCTTCGCTGTCTTTCGGATTCTTTTGGAACAAACAGGTATGATGACGTTTTTGTACTACAATAAAAGTTATTGCAGGTTTATACGTTCCTTCCTTTTCTAACATTAAGCATGCCTTGCGTATTATAGTCATCACTTCTTCGCGAAGTACAGTCTTGAATTGACCTTCAGATACTCCATCCCTAAAGAAGATTATATGTTGTGGCTTAACTTTGTTTTTCACGTAGAAGAAAATTAAATGTTGCTTAACAATATTGGCTAAATCGGTGATAATCTCCTGAGTTGGTGGTTGCAAACACCAAGTAATATTATATTGGAAAGCTGCAGGATCGTGGCTGGCAGTCACGGCAGCTACACTCGGTACCATTCCATTGCTTTCAGGACTGGGATGAGTTACATCGGCACCCATTATTATGCACGGCTTTCGAAGACATTCAGGTATTTTGTACAGGCTATGATTAACTCCGTTCAATTTGGCATTCACTTTCAACAAAATATTTGCAACGGTGGTATCTTTTAGATTGAAAATGTTCTTGCTACGAAGACATTGAGTCAATACACCAACTTGTAATTCTGCCACTTGTGTCACATTAGTGTAAGTATTTTTATCTTCTGGAATAACGACTACAATTAATTCCACATCTTTCAAATTAGCAAATTCTTTTTTCAATTCGTCTTTAGCTCTTTGGAACGACAATTTAACGATATTTATGGAGGATGGACGTTCAATGTTCATACCAACGAATTTTCCTTGATTAATCATCTTATCTGCAAACGCTTGCAGTTGTTCTTTACGGTCTAGGACGTTTCGGCGCAGCCGGTTCGGCGCGACCGTTTCGCCGCAGCCGGTTCGGCGCGGCCCGGTTCGGCGCGGGCCGGTTCGGCGCGGGCCGGTTCGGCGCGAGGCCGGTTCGGCGCAAGCCCGGTTTGGCGCGGGGCGGTTCGGCGCGAGTCCGGTTCGGCGCGAGTCCGGTTCGGCGCGAGCCTTATTTTATTTGTAGCTGTTGGAATTAGGAACATAATGATTAAAGGATAATCCGGTAGGTATATCTTAGATTGGTATCATATGGTTAACTAATTACTATATAAGTGATAAGGCATATGATATAAATTAAGAGAAGAAGAGACGATCGAGGAAGACAGTGAAAGCCGTTTTTTCCTGCCGTAATTCCTGTGCAATAGGTTTTGGGCCCAGCATCGTGAAATAAAAAGTATAGGTTCCGTATTGAGATGGCGACAAATAGTGGATTACCAGCGTTTGAAAAATTGAAAGGTCGCGAAAATTTTAGTACATGGCGGTTTGCGATGAAAACATATACCTTGAGCTTGATGGCTTATGGAGTTGTGTGGAAGGTAACGATACAACAACAGATACGGCTGCTAAATTACGACGAGAAGTGCAAGCGAAATCAAAAATAATCTTAATGGTTGATCCGATCATTTATGTCCACATTGAAAATGCAACCTCTGCGAAAGAGGTATGGGAAAAATTACAAGCAGCATTCTACGATTACGGCTTATCACGTAAGGTCAACTTAATGAGGACATTAATCGCCACTAAATTGGAAAATTGTGATACCATCGAAGATTATGTGAACATAATAATGGGTACCGCACAGAAGTTAACCAACATAAAATTTAAAATAGACGATGAATGGTTGGCAGTTTTTTTATTAGCAGGATTGACCGAAGAATACAAACCAATGATAATGGCAGTCGAAAGCTCCGGTGTTGCATTAACAGCCGATTTTGTTAAAACAAAGTTGTTGCAAGAGGTCAGGAATCCAAAGTCGACTGATGTTGCTTTATACAACAAAAGCAAAGAAAAGAAAGTTCATAATCAAATGAAACCGTTCAGAAATCGAGGGCCGCGGTGTTTTAAGTGCGAAAACTATGGCCATATAGCAAGAAACTGCGACGAAAAGAAGAAATAAGAATTTGATGGTGGATCACGAAATTGTATAAAAAATGCTTCATTAATGTAAAAAACTACTTTTCGGGTGTAAAGGAATGTAATCAAACGACTATCTACCGTTAGCCAACGTTTCGATTAATTTATTTAATCATCTTCAGGGCTGGAATTAAAAAACGGCTATCCTGGTCGTTTACTTGATTAAATTCTGTTTAGAGGGAAGGTACCATTTGTTAAACATGAGGTTTCATTTGAAGAACCTAAAGAAAATTCCAAATTTAGTAAGATTACTTACCATCCTAAGTTAGCTGATAAACTTAAACACATTTTTAAGGACTGCATTTTGAGTGATAATTTACATTTAGCATTCCGCACACCTTTGACCCTTAACAATATCATTTTTTCAAGAACCAAAGACTTAATACCAGTCTTGGATAGGTCCAATGTAGTGTATATGATTAATTGCTCTGAATGCCAGCATCAATATATAGGACAAACTTCCCAGAGATTATCCAAGCGGGTATACCAACATCATTACGACATCCGACTGGGGAAAACAAAAACGGGTCTAGCACATCATTCAATAAACAAACATCATAATTTTAAAGATGAAGGTGTTCAGATTCTTGCTTCAGAGAAATGCTACAACAAGAGGTTGTTTATTGAAGCTGCTGTTATATCGACGAACAAAAATAACATTAATATTCAGAGTGATTATTCATGCATTAATAATGGTTACCTTAATTTACTGCAGAATTACAAGATTAAAATCGAGAGACCTGATAGATAGTGCATTTTGGCACCTTGGCGAGTTGGACGGTTTTTAATGTTTTTTAATGTTTGCTCTGATGGCTTTTTTGGTCTTATTAGTGTTTTTTGTCTAGTGTGTTTCGCAATGTGGATTATATTTTTTAAAATATTTTATTTTATTTTGTTTACGTTTGGCGTTGACACATTGTGTTTTAATCATCGTGTTTTAATTTTTAAATACCAAGTTTAATAATTTTTTAGTTTTTAATTAATTAATTATTGATCACTTTGTACAATTATTTATTTATTCCTATTGTCCACATTTATACGTAATCTAACATTTGCCATCAGCTACTGTTTGGTATGTAGTATACGTTTTTACTTGTACATAATAATTTATTTATTTTACACTTCTGTAATTCCAGCCCTGAAGATGATTAAATAAATTAATCGAAACGTTGGCTAACGGTAGATAGTCGTTTGATTACATTCCTTTACACCCGAAAAGTAGTTTTTTACATTAATTAATTGAGGAAGAAAGTAGTATTAATAAAATGCTTCATTGTTCTCGAAGATTAGTTGCTTTAGAGCGGGTCATGAAGAAAACAACTGGTATGTGGATTCAGGGGCATCAGCTCACATGACGAACTCGGGTGAATTAAGAAATTTTAGGTCAGCAACGCAAATGGAAATAACGGTGGCCAACGATCAGAAAATCGCAGTTGCCGGTATAGGAGATACGCAACTAAAAATCAATAATAAGTTCGTAAAAATTAATAATGTCTTGCAAGTTCCGGGTTTGACCGCAAATTTGTTGTCTGTTAGTCAAACAGTTAAAAATGGTAATAAGGTTGTATTTGACGATTCAGGATGCCAAATATATGATAGAAATGGTATGGTTATAGCGAAAGCGAAATTAGTGGATAATGTTTACAAACTCGATTGTGAAAATCGCATAAAGGGTTTTATGGTCCGATCGGATAATTTTGAATTGTGGCACTCTAGATTAGGCCACATAAATTCCACCGACTTATTAAAACTAAGAAATGGAATGGCAACGGGCATTGATTTCGACAACAAAAAAGAAATTAAATGCATTGCATGTTGTGAAGGTAAGCAGTCTAGAAATCCATTTAAAACTTCTGAAAGTAGATCGACAACAACGCTAGAACTAATCCATTCCGATTTATGTGGACCGATGGAGATAACCTCGAATGGTGGTGCGAAATATTTTGCCACATTTATTGATGATTATTCAAGAAAAGTGTTCGTTTATTTCTTGAAATCCAAGGATCAACTTTTTCCTACATTTCAGGTGTTTAAAAACTTATTGGAAACGCAAACTGGAAATCGGATCAAAATTTTGCGATCAGATAATGGTACGGAATACTGTAATGAAAGGTTTAAAAATCTGTTTCAGAAATCTGGCATTCGGCACCAAACTACCAATCCGTACACACCGGAACAAAATGGAGTGGCTGAACGGATGAATCGTACGTTGGTTGAAAAGGGTAAATGTATGATTTCGTTTTCAAAATTGGGAAAGGAATTCTGGGCAGAGGAAATTAACACAGCGGCCTATATTGTTAATAGTGTGCCTACCAAAGCTTTACATGAATTCAACAAAACTCCGGAAGAAATGTGGACTGGCAAGAAACCGGACTTAAGCCACTGTAAGATTTTTGGATGTAATGCGATGGTACATGTTCCTAAGGCAAAACGATCGAAATGGGATTCAAAGTCAAGAAAATTTATTTTTGTGGGATATTGCGAAGACACAAAAGGTTATCGATTATTAAATACCGAATCAAAGCATTTAATCAAAAGTCGCGATGTCAAATTCTTTGAAGATGGAAACAGTTCAATAATCCGTAATAAATTTGAAAATATCGATGATTGCAGTAATAGTGAAACTGATAACATGGAAATTGTTCATGATGTGATCGTGGATAAAGTGGGGAACACTTCCGAAACCATTACCAATGATTCAATGGAATGTGAAAATTTTGAAGAGACCGATATTGATGATCCAGAATTTCTTCCGAACGAGGTAACCCCATTGACCGATGAACCGCCACGAAGATCAGCAAGAAAACCAAAGCCGATTGTCAGAAAGGATTTTGTGTCTTATTTTGGTCAGGCTTGTGATGAAGTACACGATCCATTAACCGTAGAGGAAACTCTCAGTCGAAAAGATAGTGCCTCTTGGAAGGAAGCCATCGATAAAGAAATGAACTCTTTAATGGAAAATAACACGTGGTCTCTAACCGAACTCCCAACAAACAAACAGCCGTTAAATTCCAAATGGGTTTTTAAGATGAAGGAAAATGCTGCAGGAGAAATCTATAAATACAAGGCTCGTCTCGTTATAAAAGGATGCGCACAAAGAAAAGGAATAGATTACGAAGAAACGTACTCTCCGGTGATTAGATATACTTCAATCAGATATTTAATGGCCCTGGCGGTAAAACATAATTTGAAAATTGACCAAATGGATGCCGTCACTGCGTTTTTACAGGGAGATATCGAAGAGGAAATATATATGAATCAACCTCAAGGCTTTAGTAATGGTTCAAAAGTTTGTCGTTTAAACAAAGCAATGTATGGTTTAAAACAGGCAAGTCGACAATGGAACATAAAACTCAGTGTTGCTCTGAAGAAAATAGGATTACATCAATCCAAAGTGGGTCCATGTATATATTTCAAAACAAGTGGTAATGATATGTTGTTCGTAGCTGTCTATGTTGATGATTTGTTGATTTTCTCGAATAATGTTGAAACGAAAAACAACTTAAAAGAAGAATTGAAATCGAGGTTTAAATTCAACGATATGGGTGAAGCACGTCATTGTTTAGGTTTACGAATTACGAGAGATTATAAGAATGGAGAATTGTATCTGGACCAACAAAATTACATTAATGAGATTCTAACAAGATTTCATATGATTGATTGTCACCCAGCAAATACACCATTAGATCCTAATCAAGTCCTATCGAAGAATGTGTGCCCAAGCGATAACGATCCTTCTAAAATGGCGAACGTACCTTACCAAGAGGCAGTGGGGAGTATCTTATATTTATCTCAAGCAACGAGGCCGGATATAGCCCATGCAGTTAATACCGTGAGCAAATTTAATCAGAATCCAAGTAAAGTGCACTGGACCGCAGTAAAACGAATTTTTAGGTATTTAAAGGAACAGATTCTTTCAGGTTAAAATTTAGTAGAATGGAAGAACCGACGATTTCAGGTTTTTGCGATGCCGATTGGGGAAATGACATTGACGATAGACGCTCCTGCACCGGTTACGTTTTCAAAATGAATTTAGGAGCTATATCATGGCATAGTAAACGTCAAGCCACCGTTGCATTATCTACCACCGAAGCAGAATATATGGGACTTTCTTCGGCTACTCAGGGAGGAATATGGCTAAAACAATTAGAATTAGACTTGTCGCCGAATTTAGAAAACCAACCGATTACAATATTCTGTGATAACAGAAGTGCGATTAATCTTGCATATGGAGATGGATATAATCCCAGAACGAAGCACATTGATATCAGGCATCACTTCATTCGGAATATGATAGAAGAAAAGAAAATTCAAGTGAAACATGTTAGTAGCATTTACATTCTATATTGAATATTGCTATCCCAATCTTTCGGGATTTACAAATCCGTTTGAAGGGGAGGATTACATTTTTACAAACATCTCTTCCATTTTCTTACGGGACCTCGCCATTATTTTCCTCCTTACGCCTTTTGCGCGTTTCAATTTCTATTCGTATATAGCACAAGCACCCGGCTTAACGCCTCGGAGTTGAAAGATTAACTTGAATTTTCATCAGCCAGACATTAGGAACCACCACGTTATCAATGGCTATCAATTTTTACTGGCTGATAGTGGTCAAGTTGCCGGAAGAGTTCTTATTTTTGGTCGTGAACGAAACCTTCGCATTTTGAGCGAATGTGACTATTGGTTTATAGATGGGACCTTTAAAATTACGCCACCGTTATTTTCGCAGGTGTATGTAATCTTGGCGGAGAAATATGGAGGAGTTCATCCATTGTTATACGCGCTTCTTCCTAACAAACAAGCTGCAACATACACAACAATGCTAGATATGTTGAAAAATTTGGAACAAAATTTGAATCCAGTACATATTTTATGTGATTTTGAATTGGCTGCGATTTCTGCGTTTAGAAACGCATTTCCTACAGCGGAAATGCAGGGATGCTTTTTTCATTTGACTAAAAATATGAAAAAACAACTCACAAATTTCAATGTAATTGGGAACTACAATACAGACTCTAATTTTGCTTTGTATGCTACGATAGAATGGTGGTGTCTCTTGCATTTCTACCAACTGCAGATTTAGATCATGTAATACACAGGATAGCTGGAGTGTTGCCTATCGAACTACAACCACTGTTGCAATGGTTTGAAGATTTTTATGTTGGCCGAATGAATCGTCGAGGAAATGGTAGAAGGCCTGCAGTTTTCAAAAAAGGCGGTACGGCCTTCTACCATTTCCTCGACGATTCATTCGGCCAACATAAAAATCTTCAAACCATTGCAACAGTGGTTGTAGTTCGATAGGCAACACTCCAGCTATCCTGTGTATTACATGATCTAAATCTGCAGTTGGTAGAAATTCAAGAGACACCACCATTCTATCGTAGCATACAAAGCAAAATTAGAGTCTGTATTGTAGTTCCCAATTACATTGAAATTTGTGAGTTGTTTTTTCATATTTTTAGTCAAATGAAAAAAGCATCCCTGCATTTCCGCTGTAGGAAATGCGTTTCTAAACGCAGAAATCGCAGCCAATTCAAAATCACATGAAATATGTACTGGATTCAAATTTTGTTCCAAATTTTTCAACATATCTAGCATTGTTGTGTATGTTGCAGCTTGTTTGTTAGGAAGAAGTGCGTATAACAATGGATGAACTCCTCCATATTTCTCCGCCAAGATTACATACACCTGCGAAAATAACGGTGGCGTAATTATAAAGGTCCCATCTATAAACCAATGGTCACATTCGCTCAAAATGCGAAGGTTTTGTTCACGACCAAAAATAAGAATTCTTCCGGCAACTTGACCACTATCAGCCAGTAAAAATTGATAGCCATTGATAACTGTTGTATTTTGGATTAACCCTGTATTAATCCGTGGAATTGGTATTGGTTTGAGCTAATATATTTGTATATAAGTGAAACAGTTTTAATATAGTTTTGAATAATAAATGACCTAAAAAGTATATAATATTGGCGACGAGAATGGCAGGTTTAATCGGGTCGATCGAACAGTTTGAAGGTGGCGCGGAAGAGTTTGAATGCTATTGTGAACGAATTGGGCATCTTTTTGTTGTCAACGCAGTTGAAGAAGAAATGAAGACATCATTATTCATAACATTGGCGGGATCGAAAATATATAAAACATTAAAAGATTTAGTGGCGCCAAAAGTACCAGGATCGATAGCGTTTAGTGAAATGGTGACAATATTAAAAAAACATTATTCGCCAGTAAAATCGGAAATTGGCGAAAGATTCAAGTTTCACAAATGTCATCAAAAACCAGATCAGTCGATAGCGGAATACGAAGTGGAATTACGGAAATTAGCTAGCTAGTGCAACTTTAAAACATTTTTGGATAAAGCGTTAAGAGATCAGTTAGTGGTGGGCGTCCAATCAGAGGGATTACAAAGAAAATTTCTAGCGGAATCGGAGTTAACGTTTACAGCGGCTTGTGGAATAGCAGGAAATTTCGAAATGGCAGATAAGCAAGTAAAAGTTATGAGCAGGAAAGAAGAGATACATTACGTCGGTGGCACCAGAAATCAGTACACGGGAAGACAAGTCGTAAAAAAATCTGCGAACAGATCCTTAATAACGGAAGTAAGTGGTAATCAGGAAAAAGGTGGTTTTGGTCGTGATAATATTGAAAAATGTTTCCGATGTGGCAGGCAACATAGTCCAAATACCTGTTTGGCAAAATCGTGGAAATATTTTAAATGCAGTAGAATAGGACATGCCGCAAAAATGTGTCGAGTGAAAGCCGCAATCGGGGCAGTAGAAGAATACCAGGAACAACGTCAAGATGGTCGGCAGGAAAATAATCAAGATTTAAGATACCCATGTGGGAGTGCTGATAATAAAGAATTTTATCCTTTGTACAACATTAACATGATTGGAAGACCAATTTACAACGTATCGCATAAAATTAACCTGAGAATAAACAATGAAGAAATTGAATTTGAGGTCGATACGGGGGTATGCAAAACAATCATACCGTCAAGGATATTTTTCGAAAAGTTTTCAAACGTCAAGTTACACAAGGTACCATTTAGTTTAACAGCGGTGACAGGTCAAGAGATCAAGGCGTTAGGGGAAAGCAGAGTTCAAGTGGTTAAAGAAGATCGGAAGTATGAGTTGTCGTTGGTAGTAGTGAAAACTCATCATAGTTTCGTACCGCTGTTAGGTAGGGATTGGTTGGATGTTTTGTTCCCAAATTGGCAAGAAAATTTTAAGGTGGCGTCCGTTTCAACAGCAGTGGATAAGTTAAAAGAAAAATTTGGAGCAGTGTTCGAAGGTAGTTTAGTTAACCCGATCAAAGATTTTGAGGTTAATCTAAAAATCAAGGAAGGAGCGCAACCAATTTTTAGAAAAGCATACAATATGCCATACGCTTTACGACCGAAGGTAGAAGAAAAGCTGAAGGCATTAGTAATGGCAGGGATTTTAGAACCAATCAAGAACAGCAATTGGGCATCGCCGATCGTAGTCGTTCCAAAAAAAGATGGGGATATTCGGATTTGTGTGGATTTTCGTGTGTCAGTGAATAAAGTTCTAGTGCAAGATCAGTACCCATTACCAACAGCAGATGATATATTTGCTTCGTTGGCAGGGGGAACTGTATTCGCGGTCATTGACTTGACAGGAGCGTATACGCAAGTCAAAGTGGCAGAAGCGTCTCAAGAGTTGTTAAGAATTAATACGCATTTAGGTTTGTTTCGATATACGAGGTTAACGTTCGGAATGTCTAGCGCTCCGGCCATTTTCCAATCAGTGATGGACCGCATATTGATAGGAATCCCAAAGGTTAATTGTTACCTCGATGATATTTTGATTGCAGGCAAAGATATGAACGAATGCCATATGTTGGTCGACACGGTCCTAAATCGATTAAAGAAGTACGGAGTAATAGCAAATCTCGCAAAATGTAAGTTTTTTGAAAATAGCGTCGAATATTTGGGGCATCGAATCGATAGAGAAGGTATTCATCCAACCAACGACAAGATTCGGGCAATAATGGAAGCACCTCGACCAGATAATGTGAGTCAACTTAGGGCGTATTTGGGTCTCTTAAATTACTATTCGAAGTTTGTACCAATGTTATCATCACAGCTTCGGCCGTTGTATCGGTTATTGGAACGAAATATGGAGTTTACATGGTCATCGGAATGCGAAGAATGTTTCGAATGGAGTAAAAACCAGATTTGCCAAAACAAAGTATTGGTACATTATGATGCGAAATTACCGATCGTGGTAGCGTGTGATGCCAGTTCATATGGGGTAGGTGGCATATTAAGTCATCGTATAAATGGGGTAGATAAGCCAGTTTTCTTTGCGTCGGGTAAGTTGTCCAAGGCAGAGAAGAATTATTCGCAAATTGAGCGTGAAGCTTTGGCAATAATGTTTGCGGTAAAAAGGTTTCACAAGTATATCTATGGAAGGAAGTTTACGCTGTTGTCGGATCATCCGCCGTTGCAAGTCTTGTTTAATCCAGTTAAAGCAATTTCGGTAATGACGGCATCAAGGTTAATTCGGTGGAATCTAATATTAGCAACGTATAATTATAATATCGAATACAAGAAGGGGTCACTAATGTCAGAAGGCGATGCATTGTTGAGATTACCATTGGAGGACACAACTAATGTCGAATCATCCATAAATTCATTTAATTTAACCGAGGATATACCATTAGAAAGTGAAGAAATAGCAAGGATGACAGCTAAGGATGTCGCATTGGTAAAAGTCAAGGATTTCTGTTACCGAGGTTGGCCAAATAAAGTTTCGGATGAATTACTGAAACCGTTTTTCGTAAGGCGGAACGAATTGTCGATCGATAATCTCTTATTATAAAAGGCCAAGTCTTTCTTTCTTTCTGTCCGTCCCACGGAAATACCCGAAGCAAACCGAACCGAACCGAACGCACAACGTATCATCGGATCAACGTATCATCGTATCATTTTGTCTATATAGGTAAGTCTATTTCCAAAAAAGCATTATGTGAACTTCCATAATGGATATTGAAAATTTTGAAAATCCTGCTACAAAGCGACGACGATTGAATCGTGAGAGAAAAGCACGTACAAGAGCTAATAACACAGAAGAACAGCTTCGATCACAGCGACAAGCTAACGCTCGGTCTCATGCGATACGTCGACAACGTGAAACTTTGGAACAAACTCAAGCGCGGCAAGCTGCTGACGCTCGGTCCCATGCGATACGTCAACAACGTGAAACTTTAGAAGAAACTCAAGCGCGGCAAGCTGCTGACGCTCGGTCCCATGCGATACGTTGATCCGATGATACGTTCATCCGATTGGTTATGAAATTATCCGTTATGCGTTCGGTTCGGTTTGCTTCGGGTATTTCCGTGGGACAGACAGAAGGAAGGAAGGAAGGAAGGACTTGGCCTTTTATAATAAGAGATTTTTCACCTATATAGGAAATTTAAATACGTTGATACGTTGATCCGATGATACGTTGATCCGATGATACGTTTATCCGATTGGTTATGAAATTATCCGTTATGCGTTCGGTTCGGTTTGCTTCGGGTATTTCCGTGGGACAGACAGAAGGAAGGAAGGACTTGGCCTTTTATAATAAGAGATGAGAACAACATTAAATAAATAAACAAAAAACTTACATATATTTTTTTAAATTAAATTAAACTTAATCAATATTTAAAATTTTTTTACTTATTTTAAACTAGATGATACCCCGTCCGAGGACGGGCAGCTAGAAGGACGGGCAGCTACCCAAGGTAACTTAAGTTGAATGAAGATTAAGGAAAGCTCTCAGTGCAATCCAAAAGCCATATGACCTTGGGTAGCTGCCCGTCCTTCTAGCTGCCCGTCCTCGGACGGGGTATCATCTAGTGGATGTATATTGAAGGGTAGTCAAGTGGTTATACCAGAATCGTTAAGAAATAAAGTTATGGAGTTGTTACACGCGGAACATGTGGGAATGGTCAGATGTAAGATGTTAGCCAGATCGGCAGTATGGTGGCCACGTCTAAATGAGGATATCGAAATACGTATTAGTAAATGTCGAGTGTGTCAACTGACCCACAAGAATGCCAAAGAAGAAAACTTAGTATCGTGGCCAAAAACCGATAAAGTATGGCAAAGAGTTCATATTTTGTTTGTGTTGTTTATTACCTTGCATGTTAGACTGACGATTGTTTTGCATAGACTGTTGATGATTTGGACCTTGTCCACTTTGCTTTGGTTGACGGAGTTTAAATAAATTTCTATCTGCCATTTTCAACGTGATTCTTTTTGATTTTTGAAAATACCTTGAGAAAATGTACTGTTATATAGTTTTTTTTTTTAAATTGGCACCATTTCATTTAAGGATTATCCGCTGATCCGATTATGATAAAAAAACCTGCTGATACCTATTTAAAATCGTATCCGGAATTTTGTTCGCCAGTATTTGTTCGACAAGCACTTAATCGACAGCATTTGTTCGACACGGAATTTTATTCGACATGCATTTGTTCGACTCAACATTTATGCGAATAAGCATTTGTTCGACACGGAATTTTATTCGACATGCATTTGTTCGACTCAACATTTATACGAATTAGCATTTGCTCGACATGGAATTTTATTCGACATGCATTTGTTCGACATTAAAAACAACAAATCTCCGCGTAAAGTTAAATCTGCCGCAAAGAGAGGTGGATCTGCCGCGAAGAGGTGGATCTGCCGTTAGTTTAGTGTTAGTTTTTGATATTTCTTTAGAAAAGTAATTAAAAACAAGTAAATCTCCGCGTAAAGTTAAATCTGCCGCAAAGAGGTGGATCTGCCGCGAAGAGGTGGATCTGCCGTTAGGTTAGTGTTAGTTTTTGATATTTCTTTAGAAAACTAATTAAACACAAACAAATCTCCGCGTAAAGTTAAATCTGCCGCAAAGAGGTGGATCTGCCGCAAAGATCTTGATCCAGTAAGCCATGGATGGTGTACATTTGCTGGAACAGAGACGGAACCGTTTTGAACGTTCCATCTGCATACCCCAATTATTAGAGTTCGCTAGAAGTTGCTGATTTCTTCTGGTGAAAAATATAACGCTCCTATCTTCTACATTACCAGAATCGAACAACAAGAACGGTTCATTGTTTTCAGTTGTTTTATACATTTCCGGAAATACGATTTCCCGTCGGGAATTGCCTGTTGTGCTTATAAATTCGCTCTCTAATTATATCTAAAAAAGGTTACCTACGCCTTTCGTGTAATGTCATGTCGGCATGTCGAACAAATGCATGTCGAATAAAATTCCATGTCGAGCAAATGCTTATTCGCATAAATGTTGAGTCGAACAAATGTATGTCGAATAAAATTCCATGTCGAACAAATGCTTATTCGCATAAATGTGTAGTCGAATAAATGAATGTCGAATAAAATTCTGTGTCGAACAAATGCTGTCGATTAATTGTTTGTCGAACAAATGCTGGCGAACAAAATTCCTAGAATCATTTAAAATACCACAATTTATTTAACAAAATTTATTATTGTGAATGCGAAGATGTTATTCGATAATCCACTATACATTCAAATTATAAACTATAAATTTGAATTATACATGTGGTGCCGATTTTTCGTGTAGATTTTTGGTGTCGGTTTTTGGTGTTAGGCCGCACAACCATGGCCGACTACACCTTTACCAGCAGTAATTCAGAAAACCTCACCTGCTGTTCAGAAATCCTGAATTGTAATTCAGATTTGTCAACTGATATTCAGAAATCGTGAATTGCAATTGCAATTGACAAATCTGAATAACCGTTGAAGATTTCTGAATATTAATTGACAAATCTGAATAACGGTTGACGATTTCTGAATATCAATTGACAAATCTGAATAACGGTTGACGATTTCTGATATACTTGTGGAAAAGGTGTAGTACTATTGGGAACTGAAATTAACGTTGGTGGCGCTGCATATGTAAACAAAAAATATGACCGCTCAAAAGAGGTTAACGTAAAAAAAATAATGAGTCCAAATAATATCACAATTACTTAAAATATCACTTTTATCACTCGAAACTACGACGAAAACACAGTCATATAAATACCCCTTTTATTTTAAGTACCTATATTACAGTTCTACAAAATGTCGCGTGGTGGCGTTTTCTTATTTGGAGTTGCCAATTGGACGCAGTTATGCAGAAATGATCCAACCCACATAAGTAAAGTTTTGAGTAATTTATTTATTATTGTTATATCGTTATTATCGGCAATAATATTAAAATTGTTTTACCATAATACAAATTTTGACATGGTGTATGCAATAGCGTGGTTAACTCATTTTTTTACTTTTTGTGGGATGGATCATTTCTGCATAACTACGTCCAATTATAGTTGGAATCCGTTAGTAAAAATATAATGAATTAAGCTTAAAATCACGATAGTCAAATCAGTGCATTTTCAAATGCATCTTTTTTATTTTAATACTAGATGATAGCCCGTCCGAGGACGGGTAGCTAGAAGGACGGGAATTAGCTAGCCTAGCTAGCCTAGCTAATTTCAAAATTAACAAATTATTTCTTGGTGGCCCAACCATAAATTCCTAAATGAGCGTTTTCTCGAAACAACGATTTTGGAGATACTGCGTTTTAGCGTTGGACGGCAGAGTTCACATAATGCTTTTTTGGAAATAGCTGTCCTATATAGACAAAATGATACGATGATACGTTGATCCGATGATACGTTGATACGATGATACGTTGATACGATGATACGTTCATCCGATGATACGTTCATCCGATGATACGTTGATCCGATGATACGTATTATCCGTTATGCGTTCGGTTCGGTTCGGTTTGCTTCGGGTATTTCCGTGGGACAGACAGAAGGAAGGACTTGGCCTTTTGTAATAAGAGATAACTTTCTCTTTTTACTACAATTTGAATTATCTGTCAATGTCACAATGAGGGGTTATGTAATAGAAATGTTTATAAAGAACTCTTATTATAAACACCTTTTCATGAAATTATAATAAAACTGAAAGAGGTTAACAATGACCAAATATTTTAAATAAATGAACTGATCATTTATTCAACTGGTAACGTCAAAAAAAATTTGTTTTAATTGAATTTCAACACGTGAGTCAATTCAATTTTATGTTTTAATGTACAATGTTCATGTTTCAAGATCACCTTCCAAATGGCCCAGCTCCTCATCGGGCATGGTGAATTTGGTCGTCACCTCAAGATATTGGAGAAATCGGAAGACGAATTGTGCCCAGAATTCAGAGTGCTGGACGAACCTACACATATGATACAAAAGTGAGAATTGTACAGGAAAAAAATTGAAAGGTTTCAGTGCAGCAGCACTTCAGGTAACAGCCACAGCTATTTTATTTTGCTTGCGAACATTGACCAGTAATAATTTCGTAACAAATATTCTGGTTGGTTGAAAAACGGCTGGTAAAATATTGCATCAAACAATTTGTTTACACAACGGTTTGTCCAGAATTGGTTTTGCGCCGAATTGGTGCTGTGCTCAATTGTCCAGGCGCCGAATTGGACTCTTGCCATTAATTCTTACGTTAGTACGTTATAAGTTTAAGTGCGACCATGAATGCAAATAATTAGTCCGCAAATATTCAAAAGGGGTTGCTATCATCTTTCTACATGCTTTCTACACAAAGTAGAACAAGGTGGAACTCGCTTTAGCGGCAGTTCTTAGGCTTCTATACAGCTACCTTTCTGGTGTGGAAAGTTGTTATTATCTGGTTAGTTTTGATCGCCATATAATGTAACATCACATAATCAGATAATCTGCACCAATTAAATTTTTTGCGGTTGGTAATTATCATTTACTATATAAGTAATAACAATCAAACTTTTCCATTCTATTCGAAACTTTACTTCTCTGTAATGTTTGGTCCTTTTTTTGAGGTGGACCAATCCTCTCCTTTATCTTTTATTTACAACTTAACTTCACTAACCACATCATTAAAAAATTATTTTTTCACATCAAAGTAAAATAAAATACAACTACTTTTCTGGTAGTTGTGGTAGTGTACTTTTCTGGTAGTGTAAAACTACCGTTATGAATGTCGACATTTGGTTCTACAACGTTACCTACTTCAAGAACAGCTGCGTTTTTACTTCGTGGATTTTGTCGGCGAATTGCATGACTACGTGAACGATGTAATATTTTCGAAGGGGTCATGTTGGCAATTTGCTTTCGTTTGCGATTTTGTTCAATTTGTTCTGACGTCATGTTGGCAATTTGATTTCTTTCGCGATGTTGAATAATTTGTTCTGACGTCATATTGGCAATTTGCTTTCGCTTTCGAAATTCGCGTAATTTCCGGTCCATTTTTTGAGGTGGATCCATCCTCTTCCTTCTCTTTTATTTACAACTTAACTTCACTATCCACATCAAGCCACTGCTGTGGTTAAAATAAAATAATAAATAATTAGTGCAGATTATCTGATTATGTGATGTTACATTATATGGCGACCAAAAATAACCAGATAATAACAACTTTCCATACCAGAAAGGTAGCTGTATAGAAGCCTAAGAACTGCCGCTAAAGCGAGTTCCACCTTGTTTTCGCTTGTTTATGTACATTTTTCTTTATTACAGTCTTGAAAATGACCCCGATAGAGGGTCGCAACTAGTCGATTCAAAACGTAGTCTTTCTTTAACACGTCCCCTGATATCCAATATCCTAGTAAATCATATCCTTGGAACAATAGCTTATCTTCACTTTAGTCTGGCCGTTAATCCCTGCGGCAGTTAGACCAGTAAACCACGTATCAAAGAATAATTGGATCAACGGACAATCGTATCATGGTATAATCGTATCAACGGATCATCGTATCAACGGATCATCGTATCATCGTATCAACGGATCATCGTATCATCGTATCATCGTATCATCGTATCAACGGATCATCGTATCAACGGATCATCATATCAACGGATCATCGTATCAACGGATCATCGTATCAACGAACCATCGTATCATCGTATCAACGGATCAACGTATCATCAGATCAATTTGCCTATATAGGACATCGCCCTATGAGTATAGTAGATGTAACAGTTTGGCTAATTTTTCGCGCGTTAAGTAAAAGTAAATTATTAACAATGGCATTAATCGAAAACAAATCTGCTTTCAAAACTGTAAAGAATGTGCAATTTGGCATTTTTAGTCTGGAAGATATTCGTAGCATGTCTGTCGTCCCAGAAGGTATAAATCATGTAGAAATTATGGAAGGAAGTCTTCCAAAAGTGGGCGGCCTGATGGATCCGAGGATGGGAGCGTTTGACAGCACTTTACCATGTCAAACATGCGAAGGCGACCGGGACACTTGCCCCGGTCACTTTGGTCACATCGAATTGGCCAAACCGATCTTTCACGTTGGCATGATTAAAGATGTCATGAAAGTTTTACGCTGCGTCTGCTTTAATTGCAGTAAATTGTTGGTGAACCCAAAAAAACAAAACCACTTCGAACACGCTCAGAAGATAACTGCAGACGATTCCAAGAAACGCCTAGAACTAGTGTACGGTTTGTGCAAAGAACAAACAATATGTCACGCGGATGGTGGATGTGGAAATCATCAACCTGTAATTAGAAAATCGGGTCTCGATTTGACGGCCGAATGGAAGGAATCCGACGGAAAGGTTCCACAAGAAAAAAAGTATTTGTTGGCGGAAGAAGTGCTGCATATCTTTAGACAAATTAGCGACGCAGATTGCAGCGCTCTGGGAATGGATCCGAAATACTCACGACCCGAGTGGATGATCGTGACGGTTTTACCGGTTGTTCCTCCTTCCGCGAGATCCGCAGCTTTCATGGGCGATTCGCCGAAGAAACGTCAAGACGATTTGACAAATAAATTGGCCCTAATCATAAATATACCTTGTATAGAAGCCTAAAAGTAGCGCACTGGCTACCCAGTTCTTAGACCTCTATACACACAGAGTATTTCCAACACGATTTGAAACGCTCTGTATGATTTTGAATTATGCGGACGGACGGACAGACAGACGGACAGACTGACAGACGGACAGACACCGAGCCAGATCATAAGGCTTCTTGGTATACTTTGTATAGAAGCCTAAAAGTGAGGCATTCTAATTTTTGAAATCAATCATAACAAAGGTGAATCACGTTTATCTCTTCGATCAAAACAGAATATTTCATTTATTATTCTATCAGCAATTTTAAGCATTTACAACGAGTTTGTTTCAACCAAAGAAGTTTCATCCCCTAATTGAGTCTGAACCTACCATACTCTGAGGAGACTCGTGACTGAGCTAGTACGAATGGGACGAGGTGGTGAATTTTTTTTGTAAAGTTGGACCCTCGGAAACTTAATTATTTATTAATTTATAAAATTTTCTTTCATTTGAAAGTGGCGCCCAAGACAAAACCCGAGGTGTACAATTTATGATAAAAAGTACACAGCAGTATCAACAGATCAACTTATCAACAGATCAACGTATCAACGTATTAACGTATCAACGTATTTAAATTTCCTATATAGGTGAAAAATTATGAAAATAAAATATAACTTATATTTGGTGTGCATTGAAAATAGATAATCTGCACTAAATATATTTTTGCGGTTGGTATTTATCATTTACTATATAATCAATAATAAGCAAACTTTTCCATTCCATCCGGAACTTTACTTCTCTGTAATGTACGATCCATTTCTTAAGGTCGATCAATCCTAATCTTTCTCTTTTATTTACAACTTAACTTCACCAATCACATCAAGCCACTGCTGTGGTTACAATAAAACCGGATCAACGTATCAACGTATCAACGTATCAACGTATCAACGTATCATCGTATCAACGTATCAACGTATCAACGTATCAACGTATCATCGTATCAATGTATCAACGTATCATCGTATCAACGTATTTAAATTTCCTATATAGGTGAAAAATTATGTAAATAAAATATAACTTATATTTGGTCTGCATTGAAAAAAAAGTTGTTATTTTTGGTCGCCATATTATTATAATGTAATATCAGGTAATCTGCACTAATTAAATTTTTGCGGTCACAATCACAATTTCGAAGGTTCTGATTAGATTTGAATTATGCGGACAGACAGACGGACAGACGCGGAGCCAGATCATAAGGGTTCTTGCTATACTTTGTATAGAAGCCTAACAAGTAGTTTATATAGGGAGACCTCTTTGAAAATATCTTTAACTTAGTAAATTTCTTTCGAACATTTGCGTATTTGTAAATTGCATTAGCGAATCGAAACACCGGATTAACAGATTAACGCAATACTATATAGACGAAGTATCTCTTATTATAAAAGGCCAAGTCTTTCTTTCTTTCTTTCTTTCTGTCCGTCCCACGGAAATACCCGAAGCAAACCGAACCGAACCGAACGCACAACGTATCATCGGATCAACGTATCATCGGATCAACGTATCATCGTATCAACGTATCATCGTATCAACGTATCATCGTATCAACGTATCATCGTATCATCGGATCAACGTATCATCGTATCATCGTATCAACGTATCATCGGATCAACGTATCATCGTATCATTTTGTCTATATAGGTAAGTCTATTTCCAAAAAAGCATTATGTGAACTTCCATAATGGATAATGAAAATTTTGAAAATCCTGCTGCAAAGCGACGACGATTGAATCGTGAGAGAAAAGCACGTACAAGAGCTAATAACACAGAAGAACAGCTTCGATCACAGCGACAAGCTAACGCTCGGTCTCATGCGATACGTCGACAACGTGAAACTTTGGAACAAACTCAAGCGCGGCAAGCTGCTGACGCTCGGTCCCATGCGATACGTCAACAACGTGAAACTTTAGAAGAAACTCAAGCGCGGCAAGCTGCTGACGCTCGGTCCCATGCGATACGTTGATCCGATGATACGTTGATCCGATGATACGTTGATACGTTGATACGATGATACGTTCATCCGATTGGTTATGAAATTATCCGTTATGCGTTCGGTTCGGTTTGCTTCGGGTATTTCCGTGGGACAGACAGAAGGAAGGAAGGAAGGAAGGACTTGGCCTTTTATAATAAGAGATTTTTCACCTATATAGGAAATTTAAATACGTTGATCCGATGATACGATGATACGTTTATCCGATTGGTTATGAAATTATCCGTTATGCGTTCGGTTCGGTTTGCTTCGGGTATTTCCGTGGGACAGACAGAAGGAAGGAAGGACTTGGCCTTTTATAATAAGAGATGAGAACAACATTAAATAAATAAACAAAAAACTTACATATATTTTTTTAAATTAAATTAAACTTAATCAATATTTAAAATTTTTTTACTTATTTTAAACTAGATGATACCCCGTCCGAGGACGGGCAGCTACCCAAGGTAACTTAAGTTGAATGAAGATTAAGGAAAGCTCTCAGTGCAATCCAAAAGCCATATGACCTTGGGTAGCTGCCCGTCCTTCTAGCTGCCCGTCCTCGGACGGGGTATCATCTAGTTTACAATATAACAACGTATCAGTTGATCAACGTTATGATTGGCTCTGAAACATGCGGACGGACACGAAGCCAGACCATAAGGCTTCTTTCTATACCTTGTATAGAAGCCTAAATGAGGCTTCTTGTTATATCGTACTTTGTATAGAAGCCTAAAAGTAGCGCACCGGCTACCTAGTTCTTAGACCTCTATACACACAGAGTATTTCCAACACGATTTGAAACGCTCTGTATGATTTTGAATTATGCGGACAGACAGACGGACAGACGGACGGACGGACGGACGGACGGACGGACGGACGGACGGACGGACACGGAGCTAGATCATAAGGCTTCTTGTTATACTTTGTATAGAAGCCTAAAAGCAGCTTTGTTTCGAAGATACAGGGCGATTAAAACTTTTGGAAAACCAATTTTCATATTTTTAAAATTATTTACTCGTATAACAGCAGGCAAGTGCAGACATCGCAAAGAAAATTCAGTTTAAACGTGGATTTCATTTGAATACGTCTCGCGATTGATCTATTTGTAATGTGTCGAATTTGTTGAGACTGATTGGGGTTTGGCTGTTTGACGTGTATTTTCTGTCGTATTATTTTCCTAGATTATTTTCTATGAGGCCATCTAAAGTCATTAGTTTACACTACTCCAGAAGAAATGTGGAAGATCTCAGAATTGGGATAATTGCTGAGTGTAACTCAATAAGAAACGACCGCCTGGTGTTTCTGAAAGAATTCGGCAGTCAATGAGGAGAATATTTGGCATCCTAGCAAGCTAGAGGTGGTCATTGTGAACAGCTATTTTACATGTAATTACTTTATATGTATTTTGGTTAATAAAATGTTGTTATTGACGAAAAAGTTTATCACCCTGTATCTTCGAAACAAAGAGGCTTTTCAAAAATCATCAAAGTACAAAATATTCTTAGAATAATCCAGTGAATAGTCCCTTGAATTTTTGCGGTTTGTTTAATAATTTTAAAATGGACCCTGGTGTTCTGGTAAGCCAGCTCCCAGTACGTCGGAGGTGAGCCGGAGTTCGTAAACCTTGATGAAATCGCTTATAATAATAAAAGATGTAATATTAAAAAAATTGTATAATCTCTGAGACGAGATACAATTAACAGATGGTATTGTATTACACAAGGTAATCGTAAAATTAAGATAACAAATTGGTAAAACTCACATACCAGGTGCAGCAAAAATTCTCCGTAAGGTAATGCAAAATTTCGTTACAAATCTACTCTATATATATAAAAAGATAAGGGTTTTTATGCAACGCTTTTATGCAACGATTTCATGCAACGATTATATGCAACGTTTTCGATAATAGGATAATCTGACAACCAATAAAAAATTCTATTATATAAGTCAAAGGGAATGCAATATAAATTAAAAACCAAAATTGGTAAACATCGATTTATTAATTTAAAAAGGTAGTTCTCCAAGATTTTCTTCGTTTTAAAATATAAGGTTGGTAATCCCTTATCCATAAAACGTTTTGCAATTTCATTGGCTATTGGTTAAAAAAAAGAACCAATCATTAATTTGATTTAAAATTGTTATTCAAAAACGTTCCATAAAAAGTTTGCACATAAAGTTTTGTTTTACTTATATGGAGTAAAAGAGTACGGATTATCTGAGCCGTAATCAGATAATCAGATTATTGCTTTCTTCGGATCACCGGATCATTGGATCACCGTATCATAGGATTATAGCCTATATATATATTTATTCGACGTTGATGTCTATATATTAAGTAAGTTAAAGAAGTTGTACTATCACGATCACAATTTGGAGAATTAAGTACTATAAAAGTAATTGAAGTAAAAAATAATTTAATACTATTGTCCAAAAATTACTACCATTCTACCTTTAAATTCAATAGCTGTTCGAGAGTTAACATCTAATCATTACCTTTCAACTTTGATCATATCACAAAATTTAATGAGATCCTGACGGTTAATACATAGTTTCGGCTAGAGATGAGGACTCATTTAAAAGTTATCTTTAACCAAAAAAGGATTTTACGTTTTCCGACTGTTATAATTAGCGGAGCTTCTTTAATTCTAAGAACAGATGGAATAAAAGCAAACAAAGGAGTGCGACCACAACGGGATACATCCTCAGATACTGAAAGTACACAGAAAGAAAAAAAAGACGAAAAACATCTACTGAACGTTCTAGAAAACACAAAACTCGACAGCAACAACTACAAGAGAAATAAGAACCTTCAATAATCAAGACCACCAGCAACAACTTCAACTGAAAGAAGCAGAAAAAGAAGAACTCTACAGCAACCATCGACAGATCTGGCTACTGTTTTAGAATCGGTACAATTACAAGAGGAACAAGAACCTTCAACATCAAACCCACCAGCAAAAACTTCAACAGAAAGAAACAGAAAACGAAGAGCGCTACAGCAACCATCGACAGATCTGGCCACTGTTTTAGAATCGGTACAACTACAAGAGGAACAAGAACCATCAACATTAAAACCAGCAGCAAAACCTTCAACTGAAAGAAGCACAAAAAGAAGAGCGCTACAGCGATCATCGACAGATCTGGTCACTGTTTTGGAATCGTAACTCCTCATAATGCGGGTGAAATGACCGAGAAATGTTCAAATTGTGATGCTATTTTTTGGAAAAATGAATTTTGCAAGAAAAGTTTTTGTCATAATGGAAAAGTTAAACTGTCCAAATTATCGCCAGGATCCAAATTGGATACTGGCGATACATCTGCAAGCGGATTACCATTTGTACTACATAGACGACAATTTCCGATAGTGTTGGAATTCGCTATAACTATAAATAAATGTCAAGGGCAGAGCTTTGACAAAGTTGGTATAAATATCGATAGGCCTTTGTTTAGTTACGGACAGTTATATGTAGCATTATCAAGATGTTGAGCAAAGGATGGAATACAAATTCAAAGTACAAGCGACATAACAAAAAAATGTCGTATGGAAAGAAGTTTTATAACTCGCAAGATTTCTCATTTATATGGAATTACGAGGTGGCGAAATGGGGGTGGCCAAGAAGGTCATTGGCCGAGTAGTTAGAGCAATCGACTACTGATGCTAAAGGCATTGGTTCGAGTCCAGTAGGAGTCAATTTTCTTTCGGACTTTCCTTCCTCCAATGAACCGTCTTCGTGCTTCGGAGGGCACGTTAAACCGGCGGTCCCCCTGATTTGAGCTGATCTAATATGTCAAACAGGGTAATAAAAAAAAATCACCCCTACTCCCCATCGACTACGCAATCGCGGAACTTCTCAGAACTCGGTCATCGAACGGACGTCCCTGGTTCGTGGTGCCGGCCATTGTTGGGGAGTTTTGGTCGGTGGTGAGGGCGAGAGACCGCCTAACGGCTGCGGTCATACTTAGCAGTGTCGACATTGTGGGTCAGGCTGGGGGTGAGCAACAAAGTGGAAGCAGTACAATGGGTCCGGTAGAGTGGCCTAAGTGCGTGCAGGTTAATACTTGCCACTCCCCCTCCCCCGAAATCCAAAATCCAATGGAGGTGGTTCAACCGTAAACCGGCCGGGAATATTGGGCTGCGAAGCGGCCCAAGGGGGTTGGGCCGCCGAAGGCGGCCAGGGGGGCGGAGCCCCCCTAGTGTTAATATAATTTATCATTTTTGTTTAAAATTAAATTTATTTATTTAATATTTAAAAATACATTAAAAATTATACTAAATTTATATTTTTACTTCGTATAGACCTCCCTACGTCCCAGTATCCCGCATCAGATAACATGGAGTCGAGGAAACGTTCCTTTAAAGCTGACAAACTCAAGAAATTATCAATGATACATTATAATATAAAAAATCTGCAAAAGCAGATTAATAAATTTATCAACCCAAATAATGCACTCAATACTACGTGCACGCCGGAGAGCAATATCCGAATCTTGAGGTAGTAGATACCTATTTACTACCAATAGATTCGGAGGAAAATTTGAGGAGATTGAAGGATCTGCTTCAATAATTAATGAATATTACAATATCACAGAGGTAAATTTTATATTACCAAATTTGAAGAATTCTCTTCTGATTGAAGCAGATTCTCCAATCTCCTCAAATTTTCTTCCGAATCTATTGGTAGTAAGATATCTACTACCTCAAGATTCGGACACTGCTCTCCGGCACTGGTGCACGTAGTATTGAGTGCATTATTTGTGTTGACAAATTTATCCATCTGTTTTTGCAGATTTTTTTTTATCAGAAATGCATCATTGATTTTTTCTTGAATATGTCGGCTTTAAAAGAGAGTTTCCTCGACTCCATATTATCAGGTGCGGGAGACTTGGACGGAGGGAGGTCCATACGAAGTAAATAAATAAATCTAAAAAATACATCTCGTTTCCTTAATCGCTTATTATTTTCATTTTTCGTTTTGGCTCGTCCATCGTGGTAGTATTTGTCGTCGGTACTCTCTAAATAACGTCTTGGACGATTTTGATTCGTTCGATTTCTGATGTGATGATTTTGCTCATTTCTCTTCAATGGTCAATGGTTAGTCAATGAAAGTTTCTTTATTTATATACAAAATAAAAAACAAAATCATTACCAATTAATCCGCAGATTAGCGGATAGTTCATATTTTCAAAGATAATTTTTACCCAATTTCACCGGGTATTTTATTACAGGGTGTCTACAAAATCTTTTAAATCTATTCTAATCTTTTTTTTTATATATTTTCTTCTCTTTTATCCTTGTTTTCCTCTCTGGGAACGTGGGTAGGTTTATTTGTGTCCTTTTAAGTATTGTCTTGTTGTTCTCGCGTTGTATCTGTTCTCGCGTTTTCCCGGTGTTCTCAATGTTTCACAGGTTTTTAACCAACCGTAGCCTGTATCTTCATTTAATCTTCGTTACTTCCTAGTAGACCAACGTCGGATTGTTCGTCCCTGCTGTCGCCCCGTATTGCCGCCGTTTTTATTACCAGGAACCTACACATAAGATCAGGTGGTATCTCCTTGTAAAGTTGGTCGAGGCGTGCAGGGGGGGGGGTGGATGCCATGATAGGACGCCACCTCTTCCTGTTCTTCCCAGTATAATTTGGACTCCTGTATCCTATTTATAGACTCATCGAGCCAAACTGTATTCGCAAATCTGATGTAATTAGGGGTAATTTCGAAATAAAAATGTCTTCGCCTTTTCCACAACCGAACCGGTTTGTAATTGGGCTTCAATAATATGCGGGTGCAAAGCTTTTATAATTAATCGTATACCATTACAAAGCTTATAGGCTGATCTAAATTGCGCAGAAGCATTATTGGAACTCCAACTTTTAATTTTAATAATAGGGGAGATGGAAGTCCTGTAATTTGTAAAAAATGTAGAAACACTGTTGGGTAGTTAACAACTTCAGCAGCATTGACAATTGTATCTACCGATTTATAAATATGAAAATCCCCGAAATATATTTTAGCAACTGTTAGTTCATAGAATATACGGAAACATTTTTTGGGGCCAATATTGTTCTTACACGCAACTAACTAAAGTCTTTGTAGTTGGAATCGAAATTCGGAAATACTTTTTGTATCAATTCATTTACACTTTGAACTATTGTGCCGATTTCAGATACAAGAACTTTCTTGTCCGAGTGTGAAGATAGTTTTCTCTCACCAAGTTGCAATATCTTATCAGGTACTAACTGCGGTTCATTGTCATTTACATAATCAGTTAAAAATTGATGTCATACGCTGTTTCTCTAATAACTTCTGTAGACAAATTGTTAACATGTGCCCTATCAGTTCGTGGCTGTCCAAAAGAAACTAAATTTTGTCCACCCATAGACGCTACTATATCATCAAATACCTATTTTCGCTACAATTTTATCATTTCATACAATTTTCAATTATACCATCGTAATGTCAACCTTCTTAAGAGTAAAACGTCGTTTAGAAGAGGATTTGGTAGACTCTTTTCTGGTGAACACCAAGAGAAGAAAAATCGACTGCGCAGAATCCAATATCTCCACTTCACCAGCAATTTTCAATTTCTTCGGAAGTGGAAACACTTCTGACCAAGTGTTCAAGCACAACAGAAAGACGCCGATACGCAATATCAAAAGATCTGTCGATGCAAGGGAAAAGGTGAAAATCGAATGGCGTGACAACTGTAAACACGGAGCCAGATCGTAAGGCTTTTTGCTATAAAATCTATATAAATAAAAATGAATGTGAAAACCTTTGTCACGGCATCACATGATAACGGCTGGACCGATTTTGTTAAATTTTTTAAAAAAGTGTTTGTAATAGTCCGTAGATGGTTCTTACCTAAAAAAAAATGGGAAAAGTTGCCCGGGAAGTTGGAAAATTCCGGAAAAATTGAAAGTGCTTTTTATACCATCAATAGGTGGCGCGACTTTAAGTACCTACAGAAGTAGGTAGCTAGGTAATTAAAGTACCTACTTTATTTCTATAGTGAAAACCATTGTCAAGGCATCACTTGATAACGGCTGGACCGATTTTGTTAATTTCTTTTTAAATTGTAATAGTCTGAAGACGGTTTTTACGTAATAAAAAATTGAAAAAGTTGCCCCGGAAAGTTGGACTGAATCGAGAAGGCTGCAAGTAACTTTTAAAGACATTGCAAAAGGTCTATATAAGCTGCACAGAATAGATTGTGAATCGTAGCTTTTGTTCACTTTGTACCACAAAGTGAATCAATTATCCGTTGGTTCAAAATCTGATTCATCGTTATTGCGCCGATGAACAATACTATTTTTTCATCTATACTATGATTTTTTATCTACAGTGACGACTTGGACCGATTTTTTTTTTTTTTTTAATGTTCGTAATATATACTCCGAATAAGGTTGTTAGGTAATGAAATGCTGGAAAAGTTGTTCGGAAATTGGAAAATTCGGGTAAAACTGAAAGTTCATTTTAGTGAGGCAATTGCTTTAATTCAATTCGTCTGTCGGGTCACCTTATGAAAAACTGAAAGTGCTTTTTTGATTCGACAGTAACAGTCACTCACCAACTTAAAGAATCAAATTTTGGTTGGTAATATTTCTAACTGGCATGTAGCTATATAAGATATACTTCATTGCATGGAGTAAAATAAAACCAAAAGATTTAAAACGCTCAAAATAATACTGATAATTAAAACGAACAGAATGCCGCAAATAAGACGGAGTAATTTAGGTCGCAGAACTCGCAATGCTGCAACCCAAAGATATATTCGAAATAATCGAACTGCAGTGCAACGCGAGGAAAATGAAATTGAACGGAATAGTGCAAGAAGGCCAAGAAATGTTGCGTTGAATACTCATCGAGCTGCTTTCCGTTACAACGTGACAATTGATTACGGTGCAGACCAATCCGTTGCTATTGGATCCATGAGCGTTGTGTGTCCACATTGTAAGGCATTGAAATACAAAACTGAAGCCCCTGGATTGTGTTGCGCAAGTGGAAAAGTCAAATTGGCGCCATTGGTCCCCCCACCAGAACCATTGCGCTCATTGGTTTCTGGAGCAAGCACAAATTCCACACAATTCCGCAATGTGGTGCGAGACAATTTCATGCCCACTTTCAAGGTAATTATTACACAATCTTATTTAAACATTATTTGACAACAACACTATTAACATACATTAACATTTACAGATTCAAGGACAAATATATCATCGAGTAGGTTCGCTAATGCCGCCTCCGGATGCAGGCTTTAACTTTCTGCAGATTTTTTTCATGGGAAATTCACCACAAGAAGTAGATCAACGTTGTGCACACAACAGTTCGGTGAAAAGACCAATCGTGGAACAACTTGAAACTTTTTTTCATCAACACAATGAATTGATTGCATTGTTTAAAACCGCACTGGACCGCATGCCATCTGATAATCACAAAATTGTAATCAGAGCCGATAGGACGCCTGCGGGAGAACACGCAAGACGTTTCAATGCGCCAACAATTGATGATGTCGCCATTGTCGTCGTTGGAGAAAATTTGGAATCACGTGATATCGTTCTGCAACGGCGAAACGATCAGCTGCAGCGTGTGTACGAAACGCACCAATCATATGATGCGTTACAATATCCCATCATATTTTGGCAAGGTGAAGACGGTTATGATTTCTCGCACAAGATGGTAAATCCGCTTACAGGCGCTGAAACGAACAAAAAAGTCAGTTCAATGAACTACTATTCATATCGATTGATGGTTCGTGAAAATGAGGACAATCACATATTGAAATGTCGCCGTCTATTTCACCAATATGCTGTCGATATGTACGTCAAAATTGAAACTGAACGGTTGCTATTTATCAGATTGAACCAGACAAACCTCCGTTCTGAAGAGTATATTCACCTTCGAGATGCCATCAATACTGACGGAAACGCACAGAATATTGGCCGCATGACGATTCTCCCAGCAACGTACGTCGGAAGTCCACGACATATGCATGAATACGCTCAAGATGCCATTCCTATGTTCGCCATTACGGCACACCAGATTTGTTCATCACGTTCACTTGCAATCCGCAGTAGATAGAAATTCGACACGAGTTATTCCCTGGCCAATCACCCATCGATCGCCATGATATCACAGCGAGAGTCTTCAAACAAAAATTGAAATCATTGATGAATTTAATTGTGAAGCATCGCGTGTTCGGCGAAACGCGCTGTTGGATGTATTCAGTGGAGTGGTAGAAACGCGGATTGCCACACGCACATATTCTCATTTGGTTGATTGAGAAGATAAGACCGAATGAAATCGATGATGTAATATCAGCAGAAATTCCCAATGAAGAAGAAGATGCAGTCTTGCATGAGGTTATTACTAAGAACATGATTCATGGCCCCTGTGGAACATTAAATAACAATTCTCCGTGTATGGTCGACGGAAAATGTTCGAAGCGGTATCCAAGGGCATTAGTTGCAGAAACAATTACCGGAAATGATGGTTATCCAATGTATCGTCGCCGATCGACTGCGGACAATGGAAGATCAACAATTGTGAAAGTTAATCAACAGGAAATTGAAGTAGATAATCGTTGGGTTGTTCCGTATTCGCCATTACTATCGAAGACATTCAAAGGGCACATCAACGTCGAATCTTGCCATTCCGTGAAATCTATCAAATATATTTGCAAGTATGTGACCAAAGGAAGTGACATGGCTGTGATTGCAGTTGATGCGGAGAATTCCAACGATGAAGTCACTCAATACCAATTGGGCCGCTATGTTAGTAGTAACGAAGCAATTTGGCGCATTTTTTCATTCGCCATTCATGAAAGATATCCCACTGTTGTACATTTGGCAGTACATCTGGAAAACGGACAACGAGTGTATTTCAATCCTGATAACGCAGCGGATAGAGCGGCACGGCCACCGTCGACAACATTGACAAGCTTCTTCTCGGTTTGTCAAGCAGATGCTTTCGCTCTCACTTTGCTGTATGCTGAAATGCCACGCTACTACACATGGAACGCATCATCGAAATCTTTTCAGCGTCGAAAACAAGGTACACCAGTTGGAGGACATCCAAATGTATTTGCTTCAGACGCTCTGGGTGGCATCTACACTGTGCATCCAAATAACGACGAATGTTACTATCTTCGATTGTTGTTGGTGAATGTTCGTGGTCCGACGTCGTTTCAACAACTAAGAACCGTTAATGGTCATCTGTGTGCGACTTACCGTGAGGCGTGTCAACTCATCCGAACTCATCCGAAAGGTGTTCCCAAACATTGCTCAAAATTACAAAAACCATATTTGGTTGAGCGAATGTGCTATATTGGCTGCGAAAAACATTGATGTCAACGAATTAAATTTCAACATTCAAAGTGAAATTGCTGGCGAATTGATGAATGTTATGCCTTGAGTGGCATAAAAATTAATTTCGGGCAAAACAACGTTTGCCGGGTCAGCTAGTATGACAATAAATTTTATCCGTTACTTTGATATAACTTAATCCGTTGATCCGTGATCTGATAACTTAATCCGTTGATACCTTGAACCGTTGATACCTTGATCCGTTGATACCTTGATCGGTCAGATCATGGGATCAAGTCTACTACATATTGCGATGTCCAGTGAACCACGTCAATAGAAATGATAACGTCTCGATTCAGAATTTTGTTTATTAATAAAAAGAGCACATGACTTATTTGTTCGAACGTAAAAGTTTCATCCGATACCAAAAAATTTAGTTTAACGTCATAAATCTATATGAAGACGAGTCACGGAACGAGGTAACAAAATAAATTCAAAATGCAACGATTTAATTCCGTTAATAAAAATGTTTGTTAGTATTATAAATCAAATTAATTAATCATAAGAAATGTAATTTAAAATCAAAATAATTGTTCAATATTAGTTTATAAAAATGTGTTAAACGTAAAATTTTAAAATAAGCAAAATCTTTACACCTATCGCAGTGCGTCGCAATTCAATGTATCACAAATGGAAAGGACATTTTTCTTCAAAAAGTTTATCAAACAATCACAGTGATGGTGAGGATTAAGTCAATCTAAAACATAAAAAAAAAAATTTATTAAAAAATTTTACAAAGTCACATTGGGCTTGAGCCGCACCTGCAAATTGAAACGTCAATAGTATTGATTTTATTTCGACCAATAATGAAGAATCACATTTGCCTTGAAAATATAACGGTAGCGATGGTAAAACAATTGAAAAAGATAAGTTGTTGATTAATTTTTATTAATGGTGGTGATTTTGTGTGCGTCCAGCTAAAATTAGATAAATTAGTGAAAATTTTAAAGAAATTCAAGAGAAAAGTGTATTAATAGTTAAAAGCAACGTACTTACGTATTTGAAAAGTAAAATTGGTAGAAGATAACGACGGATTACGATTATTTTTGGAAAAATTTGGTCACACCACGAGGTAAATGCACACACAAGAAAATTTGCATCTCGAATAATTATACGCATCGAAGGTCATCCATCAAGTAGAAATAAATAGTTTCATGGTACATGAACTGCGTAACCAGAAATACCCCAGATTTTGTTAAGGTAACGTCCCATTAAACTTTATATTGAACATAAAAATTAGTGAAAATTTTGCGATCCAATTTACACGTGCATTAATACGTTTGAAGTTTATTAGAATAAGAAATTTGTTAATTAGTATAAGAATTTTATTGCATTTAAATCACTTAAAAACTAAATCATAATAAATTACCATTTGTATTTTAAAACGGAGCATAATTTTTGTAATCACATTCCGAAGACCACGATATTTGATTTCAGCATTACGATTTGGTCAAGGAAAGAACCCAACTTGAGAGAAGGTAGGTCTGTGCTCATCGCAATAGCCAAGCCGAGGTATAATTTCATTTATTTGTATTTATCAAAAATTTTACATACATTTCTATTGACGGGGTACATTTACGTACACTCGTACAAGACATTTACAATTAAAAATTAAAATAAGAAAATTAAATAATAAAAATACGACATAGCAGATATAAAATACTGAATTTTTTTAAAATTTTATTTGCATTAAAAAAAACTCTATACACAATCAGCTAGCCAAGCTTCGTTTTCATTCACGAAGCTAACTAGCTGCGAATTTGGTACCATATATGTTAATATTGCATTGGTTTCTTTCCAAATTACCCCAACAATATTATATTTGTTGGGATCCGACCCATACTCCTCAGCAATACTACTACATATATTTGTTAGCAACGTGGCTCCATATTTAAACTTCATTTCTTCATCTAACAGTTCAGATAATTGGTTGAATGTCATGGCGTTGGAAACGATTAGTGGCGCAATCAATTGTGCGAACGATTCCCAAATATTGGGAATACTTGCGACCAGGTTTCGAGCTTCCCAAAGCACCGATCTCAAAGACAGGTGAAAAACTTTTACTGCAAAAGTCCCTTCATTAATTAACGAACTAAACAGCGTTCCACTTTTTAATCTGTCGCCTTTTGACTGCTTCAGTAGTACTAGCAGTTCTTGTTTAATAAATGGAGAATATAATTCTTCTGGTATTTCCACTAATTTCTTTTTGCATTCCTGAAAGTCACATCCAAAGGCATATGCCTTCACTGTGGCTTTGAACGTTTTCTCAAATTTAGAAATTACATTTGGTGTTAAGTTCTTCAGTTCCAGTGCAGCAGGACGTTTGATTACTGTGTTTTCAGTGGTATTAATTGGTCGCATTAATCGGTCTTGCACCGAAAATTTGGGCTTGCTTTGGTATGATTCGGTTGGTACGTGATTTTTTAATGTTTCTATTGGAATCAATTTTAATTTTTGCATCTCTTTTCCTTCCTCTTTGAACCTAAGTAAATTCTCACGGGTGTATATATTTGAAAACGTTTTCGAAATTGTGTTTGGTGTTAAGTTATTCAGTTCCAGTGCGGCAGGACGTTTGGTAGCTGTATTTTCGGTGGTATTAATTGGTCGCCTTAATCGGTTTTGTACCGAAAATTTGGGCTTGTTTTGGTATGATTCGGTTGGTACGTGATTTTTTAATATTTCTATTGGCATCAATTTTAATTTTTGCATCTCTTTTCCTTTCTCTTTGAACCTAAGTAAATTCTCACGGGTGTATATATTTGAAAACGTTTTCGAAATTGTGTTTGGTGTTAAGTTATTCAGTTCCAGTGCAGCAGGACGTTTGGTAGCTGTATTTTCGGTGGTATTAATTGGTCGCCTTAATCGGTCTTGTACCGAAAATTTGGGCTTGTTTTGGTATGATTCGGTTGGTACGTGATTTTTTAAAATTTCAATTGGGATCAAGTTTAATTTTTGCATCTCTTTTCCTTCCTCTTTGAACCTAAGTAAACATTCACGGGTGTATAGTATATTCTTGTTGCTCTATGCCATTTCTCAAATTCTTTATTTGCAAACTTTTGTCTATTATATAGATTTTTTTCCCGGATCATCCGGATCATCATCAACGGATTAAGAGATTAAAGTAATTTTATGAATGGAAATCTATGCCTATAAAATTAAGTGTCCTCACTCATCACAAAATACGATTCAATCTCATGGTGACCGTCCATAGCAATAGATCCAGAGGTTAATAGACAAAGCATCGAGCTACTATTTCTATAATACAGGGGGCACTAAAAGATTTGTAACCAATGGTTGCAAATAATATCTTGCGGAATTTCAAGTTTGCACTTCTCAAAATGTTTTGATAATAATTTATCAAATACCCAATTGTACGCAGCGAAGTTATTAAAATATATATCTGCAGGTATGCATTGCGTACAGGAGATAATACCTTGATCAATTCTGTAATTCTGCAAAATAGCAGAATCACAAACAAATAAAATCTTAAATAAAACTTTCCAGTCAAAAGAAAGCAAATTCAAGAGATTTAACCCAAAATATTCACATTCTCTAATTTAATTAAACATAATATTTAGACCATCCTGTATATAAAAAATATTATAGACATAAAGCAATTTGCACATTCCTCAATTCTATTGGCCAAAATAAATAAGTCGGTCAATAGAACAGCAACGTATTAAAAACGTAACAATTAAACCAGACACGTGTAAGAATGTGCTTATACCATATTTATATTTCTACTAGCTGACCCGGCAGACGTTGTCCTGCCCAAATTTCAATATTTGCCTACATGTATTTTGTAGATCCAATCCGCATAATAACCTTGCGACTTATTTGGTCATCGCAAATACCAAACGTATTAAAAAAGGATTAAATAAATAAATTAATAAAAAATACAAATCAAGGTTTAATAAAAAAAAGTTTAACAAAACTGTTAGTATTCACAAAAACCACAATAATTTCTAATTTTACTTTATTTTATTTTTGCCAAAAAAATACAAATCAAGGTTTAATAAAAAAAAGTTTAACAAAACTGTTAAGTGTTGTAACGATTTTTTAGGTCGTTCAAATTGCCTTTCTGGGTAGCCAGGGTTTTTAGGACGTCTTGTCGATTTTTGCACTTACTTCTTTTAAACTCGAGCGCCAAAAGTTTTTATAGGTAAACTTTAAACTAATAATAAAACAATGAGTTGTTTTCGGAAAATGTAACATAGGATTTATTGAATGATTTATATACAATATATTTTACTTTAAATAAAAAAAATGGTTTGCACAATTTAATTACTTTATTCTGAAATTGAACATAGTACGCCACTGGAGTATTTTATGTACATACAAAATATAACATAACCTTTAATAACGTTGACAGTTAATATTGAATCTAAATCAAATCAGTTTGCTACCTGTGAAAATGAAATAAAACAGTTTTACTTTAATCGGATTTTTACTTGACGGCGGAATCTGTTTCAAGCTACTGAAGTTTTCGGTAAAAAGATTAATCGGGAAAATCAATGCAAGTGATTTTTCTTACTCGGAACTTTGAAAGTACGGTGGAAGTCAATAAATTAACTCCGGAAGCAAATTAGATTTGCTTATCACAGGTGAATACTAATTCTTGATGAGAACTAATTATTCAACAGGATTATCTTTTCGTAGATGGACATGAATGTCTAGAGACGTAAACAATCACCTGGATGGGGTTTACTAACGTCTAGAAACTTAAACGCAAGCTAGGATCGGAGCAGCGAGTATGCTTGTCTAGAGTCGTAAACAAACAAGTGATGGAAATTACTAACGTCTAGAGACATAAACGAAAGCGGAGGATTTGGAAATGTCGAGTACAATGTCTAGGAACATAAACAATGCATCGGCCGGACGGATGACCTTTCAGTTAGATACTTTCGGTTCGGATATCTAACTTTCGGATCGGAATCGGTTACCGGTATCCTTCAATTGACCTCGGCTTCGGAAATTGGACGTTGAATGCAATGTTCAGAATCGTAAACAATACATCGACCGGAAATGGTTACCTTCAGTCTGATAATTTTCGGACGGATATCAGACCTCAGATCGGAAATCGGATGTCGAATGTATTTGTCTAGGAACGTAAACAATGCATCGACCGGAAAAGGTGATCTTCAATCGGCGAACCAACTTAAGATCGGAAAGGTGATCTCTCATCGGCGAACCGACCCAAGATCGGAAAGGTGATCTCTCATCGGCGAACCGACCCAAGATCGGAAAGGTGATCTCTCATCGGCGAACCGACCCAAGATCCTTTCTGCAAAAATTTTATGACCCTTCTTGTAGGAAGGGTGAAGATTTCAGAAAGTCAGCCTTTCACCAACTGCCTCTGTATATTTAAATGTTAAACATAATTGCATGCTTAATTTTATCAGATTCTATTTGCAGTAAACTGTAATTTTCAAAAAGCCTGGGGCGGTATGCAACCAATCGTGCATTATGTTAAGTGCTATTATTTAAAAATTCCATGATTTTAAAAATGCATTTGAATCAAACATAATATATCTTTACAGTGTTCACAAAAACCACAATAATTTCTAATTTTGCTTTATTTTATTTTTGCCAATTACTCTTGTTCTTTGTGTTCTTCCTTTTCCTCCTCCCCTTCGTCTTCTAATAAGGGATTTTCAAAATCGGACAGCAATATTGGCAATACCTCTTCTTCTTTCTGTTCTTCTATTTCCTTCTCCCCTTCGTCTTCTAATAAGGAATTTTCAAAAGCACGCAGCGATATTGCCAATTCCTGTTCTTCTTTCTGTTTCTTCTTCATATAGGCAGCAGCCAATTCTTCCTCTCTTTTTCTTTTTCGTATACGTTTTGCTGCGACTTTCCTATTTGCAATAGTTAATGCATCACTATGCATGGGGTTTCCGCCAAAATCTTGCAAATACTTCTTTTAAAGATTTTATAGTGGTTTGAGTAAATTCCTCTTTCACTTCCCAATCTTCATATTTAGCGAACGATAAAGCCCTGTTTAGCGCCCCTTCCACAACCTTATTTAATTCTCGTAAAGCCATTTTTTGTAAAGACATTTTTAGTTCACGTTCAACACATTTATAGCCAAACTTTTACCAACTGACAAAAAACAACAAAAATAGACCACACCTTCGAATATTTTTGTGCGCAATTTTACACGCAGATCTAGCAAGAATATATCGTCGGCTTACTGCTAAAACAAGATAACTCCAAAATGATAGTTTTGAGTAAAACTGATTTTAAAGTTTGATTCACCATAAACAAGTTAACAAAAGTTAAAAATGAACTTCTTAATACTCCTTTAATATTTGACTTACAGTTATCAGGTTTTGTCAAAATGTAGTTTGCTTCTAAAAGTATTCCTAGAAGCATTCCTAAAAACATTTTACACGTAAATTTACAACAAAAGTGTCACACCGCCTTTGTGGTGTCGAAATCCGTATTGATACTTGGAAATTATCTTCATTTTCTCAATTAAAGGCACCAGTCCTTTCGGGAACAGTTTTTCAAAAATTTACAACAAAATTGGAAGCAGGCTGAAGAACCTGTGGACGAGATAGTTTCTGTTAGTGGCTCTTCCGGTTTAAGAATTAAAATTATTTGGGCCAGCTTCCATTGTGCAGGAAAATAACCCAGTATCAGGATGGAATTGTAGATTGTTTCTCCATTAAAATTATTTAAAATCATCGGCTCTATAATGTAGCAACCCAGAGTTATGCAATTGTTTTATATAAATTTCAATGATTTTATTTATGAAAGGCATTATTTGTTTATACCATAACCTCAAAAATCCTGTACAATTAAATAGCATTACACGGGGTGACATTGATAACCTTTCTTCTTTAACCGTTCTCTGTCCACTCCTGAACGTGTACCTTTCCTTTTTTCTTCCACTTTCTCCTATCCTGCGCCAGCTGTTGCTAACCCGCACCCGCTCTCTCTTTAATGTCGTCTTTCCATCTTGTCTGCGGTCTGCCCACACTTCTTTTTGTCTCCATTGGCCACCACTTCGTGATCTTCAGTGTCCATCGATCCATCTCCTCTTGTGCCACATGTCCAGCACAGCGCCACTGAAGCTCCGCCATTCGTCGGCTCACGTCTGTCACCCCAGTCATTGCCCTAATCATATCGTTTTTAGTTCTGCCTTTAGTAGGGCGAAATTGATAGGTATCTATCTCACCAAGCAAGATGATTTGCTGGCAAAACGTAGTACAATACCTATTTTATTTCATTTCTTCTTCTTAGTGTGCCATATCCGGTTCCCCGGACGTTGGCGATTCGAAAATATGAAAAGAAACTTGGGGCAAGGTCCTACAAAACTTTTGGATAAAGCCCTAAAAAATTTATTGATGGCTAATTAAGCATAAAAGGTGCCAGTAGAAACTGCAAATTACCATTTGGAGCCATACGCAACATGTTTTCTGAGAAACACGGCAAGAAAGTGGGGGGTCTGTATTTTCCGATTTTGAGAAAAAGGCAATAGGTATTGAATTCGGCACTCAAATGTGCAGACTGGGTATTTCCATTGAATTGAGGATAGGACGTTGGTAGCTTGGGAGCTGTTCACTGAGCGATCTTTCTTCGAAACTGGGAAATTGTTGAGGTTAAGTTTGATTGTCTGGGAAGAAGTGTCATTAAGTACTAACGTCGAGAAGTGCTTGAGAACTGGTAGTCGAAGCAGTGAGAAACTGAGTGAGATTAGGGCGCTTTTCGTGGAAATGAAGCCAGAAATAAACAAGAACCCTGCAGAACTAAAACAGAAAATTAAGGAAATAAGCAAATGATCTGCTGAACTAAAACGAGAGATTATGGAAATAAAAGAAGCATACAAGCAGAAAAAGGAAAGATGGCAGAAAGACAAACTCGAGATGAGCGCTAGAATAGAGAGACTGGAGGAGAAACTAAAGAACGGTGAAAGAGCTAAGAGAAGGAACAATGTTGTCATAAAAGGTGTTAAAGTAACCAACGAAAAAGGTGTAGATGAGATGCAACGATTCGTCGCGAAGGAGTTGCAGGTGAAAACTAAACTAATAAGGGCAAACAATGTTGGATCCAATGCGTTGGGAACGGTACTAGTGGAGGTGGAATCATGGGATATGAAGAAGGATATACTGAGGGCCAAAGCGAGACTGGGAAACCGAAGGAAATACATTGACAATGACCTGACAATTAAAGAGAGAGCTATCCAACGCGACATGAGAATAAGAGCGAAAAAGGAAAGAGACGACGAAAGCGAATATGAATGGGTAAAACAGATCGGCACAATAGAAGTTAAGAAAAATGATCGACCGAACCCAAAAAAAAATCGGCGGTGGTAAATGTGCCACCAGTAATCTGCCGTCCTACGCTAAAACGCAGTATCTCCAAAATCGTTGTTTCGAGAAAACGCTCATTTAGGTATTTATGGTAGGGCCAACAAAAAATCTTTTTAATCCTTTTAATCCGTTAATACATAATAATAGATGGCGTTTACTGCTTTTTAGCGTAGGACTTGTTGATATTACGTGGAGATACTGCAATATCTAAGGCTATTATTGCATATAACCAGTAGTCTTACTGCTTCTTAGTGTTGCAGGATCACAGATATTGTTGTAATAATCCTAAAAAGCGATATAACTAAAATTCGTGAAAAATGGAGATACTGCGTTTTAGCGTTGGACGGCAGTAATGTCCTGCTACGAATTTAGGATATTAAAAGTACACAGGTATTTGTGCCACCGGAGAAAACGGCATCTACCTGATGCATCTCCTACATGTAACATCGATAATTTTTTGATTTTACACGATTTTTTGGGGGTAAAACGTAATAGTTTACTGCCCCATACCGCAACTATACTTTTTAATGCTATTTCGAGGGTCTCTCACATCCCGGTTTCATTTATCCCGGTTTTCTTGATGTGTGGCGCCTTCTCGTATGTTTAGCCTAGTAACCAGAGTCAAAACCGCCCTGGAGGGGTGCAACGCGGAGCGGAGCGCAGCGGCGCCCCGTAAGGGTAGGTTTTGACGATGGATTACCCTCCTTATCGAATGCACACCCCAAAATTCGAAGGCAAAAAAAATTTAATTTTTTCACTGTTAGTGGCACGAATACCTGTGTTTATTTAAAGAACCCTTTTGGTCGGTGGCACATTTACCGGTACTCTTTTCTGGTCAGGTACATTTGGTGGCACATTTACCTCCGCCCAAAAAAATAGTACAAGAGACACAGCCGGATGGAAAACAAATAACGACAAGAGCGACGAAAATGGAAAACGAGTTGGATATCGATAGTACAAATCAAGGTAACTAGAAAGACAAAGAGGAGATGAAAATGAAGAGAAGGGTGACGAAAAAGAGGAAAATATCTAGAGTGGGCATACGAAACGTTAGAATCATGCTAATGAATGGAAAAATGATGGAAGTACCATAAGAACTGAAAAAGTACCAAAGGACCTACTTAGTTGCGATTCGGGAAACAAGATTTAAGGAACATGTAACGATTATAAATTATTGTATAAAGGCGAAAATAAACAGGGCAGAAATGGTGTAGGTTTTTTGTTTCGAATAAATTAGAAATCTTCACTTCAAACCGATTAATGGGAGGCTTGCTTACTTAAGAATGAGATCGAATTCGAATAATGTGTCATTCATAAACGTATACGCGCCAATGGAAGAGAAGGACGAAAATGTAAAAGAAAACTTTTATAAAGAACTGGAAAACCTAGCTGAAGAAATCCCAAAGCACGATACGCAACAAATCATGGGAGACTTCAATGCTCAGATTGGAAGAGAAGAATATCAACTAGAGGTTGCGGGTAAACACTCAGTACATAAGAAGACAAATGATAATGGACAGAGATTGTGCAATCTTGTGCAAAAATCTGCAGTACAAAATTTGAACACAAACGCTGACACAAAATAACTTGGATGAAAGAAACACACAACAAGATAAGAAGGAAAAAAAGAAACAATAATGTACAAATGAGAAGAATTAAAAACGAAGAGGGAACACCAGAAGACAATAAAGACATGGTAAAAGAGATCTGGAGTAAATAGTGAAGAAACGGAACAACATCATGCTCAAGTGCTAATTGTAAGCGAAGAGGAAAATCAAGTTGTACAAGAACCGACACGAACGGAAATCAGAAAACGATCAAGAGGATAAAACCAGAAAAGCAGCTGAAAACGGCAACATGTACGGGGAAATGGTCAAATATGGAGGCATAGAAATACGCGAGGGGCTGGAAGAGCTGATAAAGAAGACATGGGGAAGGGAAGAAATACCTATAGAAGGGAAAATAGGAAAAATAGTCCAAATCCACAAAAAGGGCGATATGGAGGAATACTCAAACCACAGGGGACTAATGCTACCATCAATGGCTTACAAGGTACTGTCATCAATACTACAAGAACGATTACAAACTTTTACAGAAAATATAATTGGCGACTACAAATATGGAAACAAAATGGAAATGAAACAATGAATTTCACACAAAAAGAAGAAGAAAATCTACGAGTGTTCGAACGTAGGATAATGAGAAGTATAAGGTGTTTTTTTAGCTGCATGAGATCTTTCAATAGGGATAACTTTAGAATGAAGTTTTTCAAAGTGACAGTTCTTTGACATTTGTATTCAGAAAGGTTTGCCATTTAATCATGAATAAATTAACGCTTGAACAACGCTACCAAATTGTGGAAATATATTTTCAAAGTCAGACTTCCGTTCGCGAAACTTATAGAGCTCTTCGCCCATTTTATGGTCGACATAATCGACCTTCGGCTATTGGTGCGTTGATGAATAAATTTCGTACCACTTCTTCATTGCATGATTTAAGACCACCAACAAGACAAAGAAATGTGAGCACCGAAGAAACTATCGGTTCTGTGAGTGAGAGTGTGCAAGAGATTCCAAACATTTCAATTTTTCATCGTGCTCAACAATTTGGGCTTTGTCCGTCCACTACATGGAAAATATTACATCAAGATCTTGGTTTACATCCTTACAAGATCCAGTTGGTTCAAGAATTGAAGCCTAATGATCATCGATTGCGTCGTGCGTTCGCAGATTCGGCTCACAACCAATTAGAAGTGGATCCACTTTTTTACCGCCAAATTTTGTTCAGTGACGAGGCACATTCTGGTTGAATGGGTATGTGAACGAGCAAAATTGCCGTATATAGACTGAGACCAATCCGGAACATTATCTTGAGACTCCATTTCTTCCATTAAAATTGACTGTTTGGTGTGGAATACACGCCAACGACATCATTGGTCCATATTTCTTTCGAAATGAAGAAGGAGCTACCGTTACGGTGAATGGTGTGAGATATCGACACATGCTCAATACATTTTTGTTTCCAAAAATCCAAGAGTTAATCATCGACAACTTATGGTTCCAACATGATGATGCTACGTGCCACACAGCCACCGAAACCATCGATTTATTGAAAGGACAATTTGGTGACAACATTATTTCAAGAAATGGTCCCATCAATTGGCCTCCAAGATCGTGTGATTTGACGCTTCCAGATTATTTTCTTTGGGGGTATGTTAAATCCATGGTTTATGCTAACAAACTAGCCACTCCGGAAGCATTGGAGGTCAATATTCAGTAAGCCATTTATGAATTAAGCACCATTTGGTACAAATTCAAAACTCTCGGAAACAGATTTGTCTCTGGAGGGGACTATAACGCGAAACACCAGCAGTGGGGATCAAGATTGACTAATCCCAGAGGTAGAGAACTACTGAAAACTATCTCCAAAAACAACTATAGACACCTGTCGACAGGTCAACCTCATACTGGCCCACCGACCGAAATAAATTGCCAGATCTGATTGACTTTTGCGTTATAAAAGGTATCTAGACAAAAAATCTACATGCTCAGTCCTGCCTGGACTTATCGTCAGACCACTCACCGGTTTTGATAACACTACACTCGAAAGTACTCCAAAAGCAAAATCCACCTTATCTGTTTAACAGCCAAACCGATTGGAATAATTTTAGACTATTAGTTAATCAAAACATCAACACAAATCTGCCCCTCAAAACCGAAACTGACTTGATAGAAGCAGTGGAACACCTAAATAGTAGGTACCATTCAGGACGCGGCTTGGAATTCGACTCCTAAACTAAATTACTCGGAGAAAAATAATCGAAATTCGGATAATATAATGCGAGCAATTGCGGAGAAAAGGAAACTAAGGAGGATCTGGCAGAACACGCGACATCCTAACGATAAAGCTAGACTAAATCAAGCAACAAGGGCGTTAAAAACTATACTACAGAACAATATAAACCAGGAACTTCAGGATTACCTAAAAAGTCTAACACCCACAGAAGCAACAGAATACTCGCTATGGAAGGCTACAAAAAAGTTGAAAAAAGCTTATACACCTATTCCCCCAATACGAAAACCAAACGGAAGCTGGGCGGGAAGTAGTCGGGAAAAGGCAGATATCTTCGTAGAACACCTATCTAACGTATTTAAACCATTTCCAGCGGAAAACTTAGAAATAGAAGAAAAAATTACAAAACTATTGGAAGTACCACATCAACTGGACTTTCCAATTGAGCATATTAAAATTAAAGAGGTTGCCTCCATAATTAAAAAAAACCAATCCCAAAAAAGCACCAGAATAATACCTTATTACGGGTAAAGTACTACAACAGCTTCCCGAGAAGGGTGTGAGAATGATAACCTACTTGTATAACGCATTGCTACGATTGGAAATAGTACCTCCACAATGGAAACTGGCACAAATAATCCTTATCCATAAGCCAGGAAAGCCACCAGAGCAAGTAACATCCTATCGTCCCATTAGTCTTCTGCCGCTCCTTTCAAAGGTCTTTGAGAAGCTTCTTCTTAAGCGACTACAGCCACATCTGTTGAAGAATAAAGTGATACCAGAACACCAGTTAGGATTCAGAGAGCAGCATTCTACCGTAGAGCAGGTGCACCGCGTTGTAAACTCTATAAACCAAGATCTGGAAGACAAAACATTCTGCACCATTGCCTTTTTGGACATCACTCAGGCTTTCGATAAGGTATGGCATCCCGGACTATTATATAAAATAAAAACAAGTTTACCACATCCATACTATACAATTTTAAAATCATATACCTCACCGATAGAATATTTCAAGTGAAATTCCAGGATGAGCTATCTGAATTTTACTCAACTCAATCAGGCGTACCCCAGGGTAGCGTACTGGGACCAATATTATATCTTTTGTTTACGTCAGATCTACCGATTACTATAAATACAAATGTTGCAACATACGCAGACGACACCGCAATTATGGCATCACACCTTGACCCTTCAGTAGCTTCAAGTCACTTACAAGCGCACCTTCTACAAATCCAGGACTGGCTGAAGAGATGGCGCATCCGAGCTAACGAAACCAAATCTGTACAGGTGACGTACACCATGAAGAGAGATACCTGTCCACCAGTAACTTTGAATGGCCAACCGCTGCCCCAGGCCGATGTAGCTAGGTACCTCGGTATGCACCTGGACAGAAGACTCACTTGGAAGCATCACATCTGGACCAAGAGAAAACAGCTGGGTTTAACACTAAGAAATATGTATTGGATGATAGGTCCTCAATCACAGTTAACCCTGGAAAGTAAGACATTGCTATACAAGGCCATACTGAGGCCCATATGGTCGTATGGGATCGAACTTTGGGGCACAGCAAGCAATTCGAACATCGAGATATTGCAAAGATTCCAATCAAAAATCCTGAGGATTATCACTAACGCTCCTTGGTACATACCAAACGACGTGATACACAAAGACCTAGAAGTCAACACTATTAAAAGCCAAATAATGAAATTCAGTAAAACATATCAATCACGACTAAGTGTACACCCTAATAGTTTGGCATTGCGTCTCCTTGATGATGGCGACCACACACGAAGACTGAAACGTATTAAGCCGCTGGAACTAACCCATAGATTTTACTAGCCATAGCAAAATGTAAATAGGGATGGGGAGAAGCACTATTGGGTGCTTCTTATCATGAAATATTATTGTTAAACCATTTACTAAATGTTATAATGTAACAGATTGTAAATAATAAATGGAAGTTAAAAAAAAATTTGGTACAATAAGGAAAGGGGTATCGAAGTCACCCCGTTTGAAGTATACCTTTGATCAGTCATTTAAAATTTTTTATCCAGGTTTATTGTTTTAGATAATAACTTTTTTTAATTACAAATGTTTATTATAGGTTATTGGCATATTATAGTATTTTTATTTTAACGTCATAAATCGTGAAAACACTTTGAAAACGATCAAACTCGACCCATTTAACGGTAGCATATTTTATGCCGGAAAAAGACCAATATTATTGGTAGTTGCAAGTCAATCAAAATAGTTGCAAAATTATGGTAACGGATTAAGGGTTCCAAAACAAATCTACTTGACTGTTTACCGAACGCTAAAATTAAAGATGGACGATAGACAGCGAAATTCTAATTTTTATTCGAGGATTTACTACATACTCCCGTGTAAGTTATGACTTATGAAATTTTACATTGTTTTTGCAATGGGATAATCTTTTGGAATATATCACAAAGTTCTGACCTAAATAAATACAAAATTAGTGTAATTGTTAGATAGTGCAAACACTGCAAAGGTTTCGAGTTAAAACGGAAAGCAGTTTGTAACAGAAACATTATTAAGTTTGAATATTGAGTTAGGTAGTTGTACCCCTTGCAGACTTCCTATTCATTAAAAATGAAGATTAAGCACTTCCTTTCAATTTTAGCAAGATAAACTATTATTTGGTATTACCGTGCGGACTCTCATTAGTTAACGTCTCTTTCGTTTGTTATTAGATACATTTTCATCTTTGAGCTATAAATAAACAATAATTAAAAATCGGGGTTTGGAGTCTTTATATTCGGTCGAATTAAACGTAACGCCTTTAAAATTGAACCACAAAGTTTGAATAGAAATGGAAGAAGAGCTGCTTCAAATTGGCAATAAAAAATAATTTATGGGTAACCAAGTCTCGAGATAGAAGTAAGCATGGCACGTTTCAATACTAGAGAATTAAATGAAAAGCTTGTGCGTGTGCAGCTTACAATTGCATCGTCGTCAACTAAGATTTTCCCGGAAACGGAAACGCTTTTTATTCAAACTATGCGTTTTTCAATAACAAAATTTATTTAGTGTGCTTGAATGCACCGCAACACGAGAGAAAATATGAAATTCAATCTTGATAATAATTTTAACTAGAAAAAATGAGCCGCCAGTCCGCGAAAATCTAAATAGATGTTTTCTAAAATAAACAAAACCGGACAAATATACACCACCATCAGGATTGAAAACAAACATCAAATTTAATTTTGCCGCAGAGTATTAATCAACGTTTTATTTGCAACAAAAACCGCAGATGTGTGTTGTTCTATTGATTAGATGAAAATAAAAATAAAAAGGGAAATAGAAAATGAAACACATTCGATAATAATCAAATTTATATTTGCTTTTTTTGATGCTTATTTGTTTGCAAATACAGTTTTGTTTTCTTGAATTGAATGTATGGTAAATACAACCGATATGGATTTAACAATGAAATTAAAATGCTATGCTTTATATGCGCAATTACTTTTTATTATTTTAATTTTGAATTATAGTAGTTCTATAATAAGGGCAAAATTTAGTTTTTCAAGTTTTGATCATTTAACGTTTTGCTTCGAAGTCATTCAAAAATCACCTACGGCGATCCTATCGAGAGAATATAAGAAGAGTGAGTTGTGTGTACAATACAATTCAAAAGATAACTGCAAACGTAAAAAAATTTAATACGAATCGTTATTTTCTCAAAAATATCCTACATATCGGGCAAGTTTTTATACGGAGATGTCGGGATGTAAATTGTAGTGCATGTTTTCATAAGATTTTAAAAGCAATTGGCAAAGTGAAAACCGCTTCGATTCCTTAAATCCTTAAAACAACTGCTAAAATTGCTGATAAAGATATTCGTGTTCTAGGAATCTATATTGGAATCAAACAGCAACAGGTAGGATAAAAAGGTAATTGGCAGATAAAGTAAAGGTAAAAAGAGGAGTGCGTCAAGGATTTTTAAAACAGTATTCCAGGATGTGTAAATAGAAATTAATATCAGTGGAACAAAGTTCAATAATATAAAATATACGTGTAGCATGCCAAATGTCATCATAGTTATGCTACAGAATTTTTTAACACTTTTTCACATTTATTCCTAGACGTGCTTTTATATTCTTCTTCTCTATATGTTCGTTTTCATAAACAGAATTGGCGATATTAGCGGTTTTACTGTTGGTATGCCACTTTTCTGGCAACTATTGTCCATTAATGCATAAACTAGTTTCGTTTTTGGTTTTCCGATTTAAACTTGTAAGTCAATGGTATTTCCTTCTTTTTTCTTTATTTAAAAAGGCCAGTTCAGCAAATCTGCAAGCATCCCACCAAAATTCTAAACTAGAAAGTAATGGCACTAATGGCAGTACAACGACTATAAAAATCTCGAAATCCAATTCTATCTAAACGGATTGAGAGCAACATTGGCAGCTGAGTACTCGCACTATGGAAAGCAACCAGAAGATCAAAGGACCGCAGATGACAATTCCAGCTATCAAAACCTCTCCCAGCGAATGGGGAAGAAGCAATAAAAAAAAGGCAGATACCTTTGCGGACCACCTTGTCGAAGTGTTTAAACCGTTCCAAATTAAAGCTCCTCACAAGGATGCCAAACTTGACAAGTTACTTGGAGCCCCATTCCAGATGGACCTAATACCTATAAGAAAAATCTAAAAAAGCGAGGTCTCAGCTTACATTAAGAAAGATTTAAATCTAAAGAAGTCTCCCGGTTTCAATCTTGTAACCGCAAGAATACTCCTCGCAGTACCTGCACGGTGCAGATGATGGTTGAAACCACGGCGAGATAGTACATGATTTCGCCGTGCTCTCTGAAGACCCATGGCTGGATAGTGGGTACAACCCTCGCGGTTGTAACAGACCGATTAAGGACGCTCCCGTTAGACGTCCTCCTTTTACATTAACGTGCGAAAACAGATTTTCTGATAACAGCGACGAAATAGCGACAAAACTGCTTCGCCACTTCTACCCCGACGACAACGTCGATACATAGAGAACTGCGACACATGTTTGATTCGCCCTACGTATGTGATACGAACAATGAAGAGGAATTCACGGAGGAAGAGGTGTTGGATGCATTAGTTACAATGAGTCCGAACAGAGCACCAGGTATTGACAATCTCACGTCGGACATCTGTATCGTGTTCGCGGAGGACTACCCTGAATTCATTACTAAACTAATGAATTCTTGTCTGGCAACCAGCCACTTCCCGAAGCCGTGGAAGAGAGCCTATGTGAAAATTTTGCCTAAGCCAAATAGGTCCGATCCAACGGACCTATCGGCCTTTAGGCCGATAGGACTCTTGCCTGTCTTCGGGAATTTGCTGGAAAAACTCTTCACCAAGCGTCTAACGTATTTTGGTGAACAGCGTCAGGCATGGAATTCTAAACAGTATGGATTCAAGGAACAGACCTCCAAGATTAACGCATTACATAATGCGATAACCATCATCCGACGTGAGAAAAAACGTAGATACCTGGTACTTGGTGTATCTTTGGACATCAAAGCGGCGTTCGACAATGCTTGGTGGCCACAACTATTCAACAGACTGCGAAACATTGCATGTCCGCCGAACATATATTATAACTTAATAAAAAGTTATATCGCTGATCGGTCTGTTGAGCTGGTCTACGCTGACGGGAAGTCGCTCAAGTCGATGACAAAAGGATGCATTCAAGGCTCTGTTTGTGGTCCCACTTTTTGGAACATTATATTGGACGAACTTTTAGATATAGGCCTACCGGAAGGATGTCAACGAGGAGCGTGCCAACGCTGCACTGCTTGCAATAAGTGAGTGGGGCGCGGGTGTCTTAACATTCAGCGCACCAAAAACTCAAGCCATAGCCTTCACACCAAAAACCAAATTATGCAATATTACTTTTGGCAACAAAATTCTCTCTTTCAACCCGCATATCAAAATTCTCGATATTATCCTGGACGAAAAACTGAAATTCAGAGAACACGTAAAACACACCATAGATAAATGTAACAAAATTTTTAAAAACCTATGTAGGTTCGTTCGATCAACGTGGGGTATCAATCCACTCAATGTGGAAACGATATACCACGCGGTCATCGAGCCTACAATTACCTATGGTGCATTTATTTGGTGTGGAGTGCTTAGGTACAGGTATGTGCTGAAATGGCTACGCTCCTTCCAACGGGCATTCGCCATTAGGGCTACTCGCGCATTCCGTACGGTCTCGGCAATATCTGCGTTAGCCTTAGCTGGATTTATTCCAATCGAGCTAAGGATAAGGGAGGTGGCAAGGGTCGAGCAGGTAAAGATGGATGGAACTTTCGATCAACTTCCAGGCGATGTCGTCTTGCAAAATCGTACGTCGCCAGCAGGACTGTTACATCCCCGCTATAGACAAACGATCACATTCGATAAGGTAAGCGACTCGCTGGAAGTTGATCGAATAAGCGACAGTGTGAGTGCTGCTATCTTTACTGATGGAAGCAAGTTGGAAGGCGGGGAGGTCGGCGCTGCAATCGTCATATACTACCAAGCTCGGCAAGAAACCCACAAGTATCGGTTAAACGGCGCTTGTAGTGTGTTTCAAGCCGAGATATATGCGATTGACGCCGCCCTGGCTTGGATCTCCCATAGGAGAATGCAATCGCATGTATATTCTCCGATAGCATATCCTCACTTGTTGCCATCAGTAATAGGAGTAACACTGTGCCCTTAGTCAACTTCATTCATCGTTACTTGCTCCTGCTGAGGAGTCAAATGATCATCAAGTTTGTGTGGGTAAAAGCTCATTGCAGAATCGGAGGGAACCAGGCTGCAGATTTATGTGCCAAAGATGCGGCCGTGTCAGACAACCGCCTGGCATACAACCATTTCCCTCTAAGTTACGCAAGAAGGGTGATACGCCTTGAGTCGGCAGGTACTTGGGATACCGAGTACAGGACTGCCGTCCAAGGCTCAACCACCCGGAAGCACTTACCTACACTACAAGATGTTCGTTTGTTCCGAGGTGCCTTTGATACTTCCTTTGAAATGGCGCAGATATTGACGGATCACTCGTTTGCGCGCGAGTATTTATATAAATTTAAGATCAGTCCTACTGACGTGTGCCCATGCGATTCAGAAAGTGAGCAGATTCTGCAACATTTATTAGTTTATTGTCCTCGCTACATCATTCCTCGCTTTACTTACACTTCTCTCTGCAACTACCATTCTATCCCACCTTTTACTCTTGTCGAAATTTTAAAACATCCTTCTCTAGTAACTTCATTCTCCAATTTCGTTAAACATATTATCTCTACACTAAAACAATTCAATGTGGCTCCCTAAGCTTGCTTAAGGAAGTAATTTCTATCGAAACTTTATCTTATCTTTTATCAAAGTTCTCTTTGATCAGTTCATTTTGACCTAGTTCCCTCAGCTCTTCCATTCCGACCAAGATTATCATGATCGCGTTGTAGATGGGAGGGGGAGCAAACCAACATGAAAAATAACACAATAAATGCACAGATAACACATCGGTGGTTTACCATTGCCTTTCGACAGGAGATGGTCAGAATAAAACTTTTACTGAGCCCGGAGTCGAACCAGGTATTCAGCATTGAGCAAGAAAACCGCACTGGGTCCTTCCGAGGCGTTTAACCGAGGAACATTGTGAAGCGGGAAAGTAAATGGTAAATTTATATGAGTAAAAAAAGAGGATATAATTTTTTGAAGAAATATGAAAACGATTAGGCACCGGACCAAAGACTATCCGAAGTGGAGAGAAATAAAAAACAGGAAAATCCCACAATGGAAATGAACGAAGTAAGAGGAACTGGAGGACAAAATAGAAAACGATGAGAAGACGAAAAGAAGCAACAACATAGTGGTTATGGGCGCCGTTTTCTCCAATGACAGATTGGTAGAGGAACTCTAAGCCTTCACAGAGATGAAATTACAGGTGAAAACTAAAATAATAAAAGCATACACGCTCGGAAGAAAAGAGAACAAGAATGGCTTAAGAAAAAAAATTGAGCAACAAATCAAGATTGGATAGTAAAACGATTTATGTAGATAACGATTTGACGTTGCAGAAGAGGAATATCCAGAGAAAATTGAGGGAAATCGCTAAGAAAAAAAGAGAAGAAGGTAAAATACCAGAAATTTGTAATTAATGGAAAAGTGTGTACCTGGAATAAATGGCAACAAGTCATGGAGCAGAAGAAAGAAGATAAGAATAACGCAAGAAACTAGCAAAACAAAACCTTGTACTTCGGGAAAGAGAAGCAGGGTGGGTTATTTTGTTCAAAAGGAAATGAAATAGAAATAATGCAGTTTGAAGCAATAAATGGAAAATTGGATTACCTTAGAATAAAAGCAAAACCGGTAAATGTGAGCCTGATTAATATATACGTGCCAGTAGAGGAAAAAAGGCGACAACGAGAAGGATGCATTCTACAAGAATTGGAAAGACTGCCAGAAAAGGTACCCAAAAGGGACATTTTGGTTGTGATACGAGATGCAAATGCGCAGATTGGAATATAAGATTACTTGAACGATGTAGCAAGCAGATTCACGATGCACAACATAACAAACGATAATGGACAGAGCTTGAGTAACTTAGGAGCATCACTGGATCTAAAAGTAATAATAAGTAGCACAAAGTTTAATCGTAAGCCATTGTATAAGATCACATGGATGAAACCATGGTCAAATAGTGAAGATGGAAATCAAATAGATCACATATTCGTATAAAAAAAGAGCAGGGACAATAATAGATGTTCGAACTTATCAAGGGGCTAACATGGATTAGGGTCACTTCTTGGTGGTAGCAAAGGTTGTGAAAAAAATGATGTGAGAAGAAAAAAGAGAGATAAGATCAAAAATAGCAATAGAAAAGTTCACTAAATTAGACCTCAAAGCAAAATATGCACAGGAAACGAACAGAATAATTGACAGCATGGAAAAAGGTGAAAATATAAACAATAAATAGGAAAATATAAAAAAAGTCATGCAAACTAGTACGAAGAAAATAATAATACATAAGAGAAGGATGTTAAATAAGAGGTGGTTTGATGAAAAATGCGAACCTTTCGGGTAGGAGGCAGGAGAAAAGCAAGAATAAATGGCTGAAGACGAATAAAGTGGAAGATATGAAAACATGCATCGAAAAAAATAAAGGCAGGATATAAAACATGTAAAGAAAAATAAGAGAGAATGGCTGAACAATATGATGAAGGAAATAAAATATGACAATAAAAAATGCAATTTAAAGACGATTTATAGAACAATTAAACAACAAAAGAGAAAATGTACCTTGAAAATTAGGACGACGAAAGATGAGAAAGGACAAAGTGGCAGTTCCGAAGAGGAAACTAAGGACATATGGAGAAAGCACTTTGAGAATTTGTTAAATGGAGATGAAGAACAAAACAACGAACGAGAAGCCACAAGAGTAAGAAGAGAAGAAAAAGTTCTAAGTGAGCCAACACAGAAGGAAGTTGAAGCAATAGGTAGTGAATAAAATGAAAAATGGTAAAGAAACAAGGTGGAACTCGCTTTAGCGGCAGTTCCTAGGCTTCTATACAGCTACCTTTCTGGTGTGAAAAGTTGTTGTTGCTAGTTATTATTGGTCGACATAATATTTATAATGTAACATCAGATAATCCGATAATCTGCACCAATTAAATTTTTTGTGGTTGGTAATTATATAAGTAATAACAATCAAACTTTTCCATTCCATTCGAAACTTTACTTCTCTGTAATGTACGGTCCATTTTATGAGGTGGACCAATCCTCTCCTTTCTCTTTTATTTACAACTTAACTTCACTAACCACATCAAGCCACTGCTATGGTTAAAATAAATAAATAATTATTTTATCACATCAAAGTAAAATAGAAGCCTTTATTTTAAAGTTTTTTTTCAGAAAAATATCTATATATATAAAATTCAATGTATGTATGTATGTTTTCTATACAATTCTACACCGTTTGACCAATCTCTACCAAATTTGGTGTAGAAGCTATTTACAATGCTACGAAAAACATAGGCTACTTTAGAATCTTGCCGCGAACTTTGGTCAAGCGCTGTATTAGCTTGACCAACGTTAGTGCGGATCAACGGATCAACGTTTCAACGGATAAACGTATTAACGAACGATATCTATATATTATATAAAATTCAATGTATGTATGTATGAATGTTTTCTATACAATTCTACACCGTTTGACCAATCTCTACCAAATTTGGTGTAGAAGCTATTTACAATGCTACGAAAAACATAGGCTACTTTAGAATCTTGCCGCGAACTTTGGTCAAGCGCTGTATTAGCTTGACCAACGTTAGTGCGGATCAACGGATCAACGTATTAACGAACGATATCTATATATATATATTGTAGTGATTCAAAATACCAATAATTTTGAAAGTAAATAAGCATTCTAAAAAAATTACAAATTGCATGAGGTTTTCTAATAACAAACACAGATTCCAACAGGTAATTTGAAAGCTCTGATAAAGTCAGTTTATTAACAAAATAAGTGAGAGGAAGGATTGGTTCAACAATGATATGAAAAAAATTATGAACTACAGATGTTTTTTTTATATTCACAGAAAATTTTGTTTAACGTAAAATTAAGTTAGATTTGTAAAATGTAGGTTAGATTATAAGAAGTGATGTAAATAAACAGGAGATTTACGTAATTTGTTGTGAACAGTAAAGACAGATGCAGCGCCTCGTCATCCGAGAGAAACGTTCACGCGTAGCTGGACCAAACGATGTGTTGTTGTGACAACGCTGAAAACAGAAATGAATATTAATTAAATGACATTCGATTATAAAAAGGCAATATCAAAAAGGCATGATACTTACATTGAAAATTAAATTATCAAAGAGTGACGAAATTATAAATTCGTCAGAACCAAGGTAACGATTTTGAAAAAAATAAAAAACAGAGAATACGTTAACGCGTTGGAAGGAGGAAGTGTTGTAGTCCTCTCGTCCAAAAACGGTAGTAAATTGGATAAAAATCCAACGCAAAGTGTTTAACCTAAAACGAAAGAAGATTGTAGCAGGTTACAAAAAGTTATATACGGTTTTTGCAGAATTGATCTGATAAAAGTAAAAATGGATACTTACCTTAAAAAGTGATAAAGCGGTTGAAGAAAATACTTCAACAAAAGAATTTCTGAAGAAAGAAATTAATTTCACACGTGTCGTTGGCCAAGAAGGATCACGAAACTAAAAATCATTGCAGCCTTGAAAGTACAAAAGAAATTGAAAGAAAGTGTATCGCCATCTGTTTTCGGTAAGAAAAATTTAAATAACTTTTTCGCGGTAATATTGGACGTTTAAAAATTACATTACGAACTACGACGTGTTAAACGGGAACGCATAAAAGTTCGGTTTTTGCGCAGATTTAATATAGTTAATTTGTTTATGTTAAAAATTATCATTTTTAGTTTAAGTTTTTGGGGTTTCTTATTTAATATTATATGTTTATGTTATTGTTCAGAAATAAATGGTTTATATTTTTCATATCCTGTTGAGTATCATTGAGGAACGAATCTTCCTCCACTTAATTTATATTTCAGAAAAAGTAAAGAGTTACCCTCGAGGAATCTACTACTGAGATAAGAGTGTTTCATGCCAAATACAGTGATTACAAAAAAAAGAGAGCTAAACAAAGAAAAATTACTGATAAAAAAGAACAAAAGGAAAAATTTATATTTTTATTATTATTTTTACATGTGTCCCTTCTATAAGAGAAGCGATACATAGTAATATATTGCTGTGAGATTACCCTCGCTAATGTGGTTACACGTTTTATTATTGATGTTTATACGAGTGTACAGAAATGTACCCCGTCAATGGAAATGTATGTGAAATTTAGTAAATACAAATAAATGGAAATAATATGCCTCGGCTTAGCTGGTTCGTAGTGCATGTGTCTTACCTTGTACAGGGTGAGTTCTTTCCGTGACCAATACTGTAAATAAATTTATGGCGCGGAACAGGTCAAAATAAATATCCTTCGTTACAAAAATAATAATGTTTTTATTTAGCACACAAATGTAAATAAAGGTTTTGTTATATTAAAAAGTTCTATTATTAAATCTAATTATCAAAATTCTGAACGTTAAATAAAGAAAAACACGTGTCGTATGGAGTCCGAAAATTTCACTTAGTTATTTTAAAATTGTACTTTAATGTGCACGTTACCTTAGTAAATTCAGGGATCTTTTCGTTACTTGAACTCGAGATGGTACAATTGCGCACCAAAATACACTCGATGGGTTTATTACCATGAAAAAGTTGCCAGCTGCAGTTTGTTAACCTCGTTTTGTCGATTTTTAATTCTTCAGAAATATTCTCAATCCTTTACGTTTTTCAACTTATTTTTAGTTTTACGTAGGTAAGTTATTAATTTCTTGATTTTTACACTCGTATTTTATACTTTCACCAATTATTTTCACTATAAAATTACTTTTATTTAGGACGATTAAAATTCGCCACCATTTACGTGTGAAATCTAACACAAGGACCTCTTCGATTGTTTTTAATTTTTCTATCTCGAAATTCATAGCCATCTCGATGTTTGAGTAGACGCATTTTATTGGTTGATCGGAAAAATCAATATTATTGAAATTTTCAGGTTACAGGTCTGTACTAAGCCAAATGTGACTCGTTGGAATTTTATAAGTAAAATTTTTATATTTTCAGATTGGATTGACTTCTTCCTAAGTGCTTCGTGGTTGAATAAATAAAGATGCTGGACATGAAATTTCCATTCACAGTTCATTAACTTGTGACACGTCGAACTCACGTAATGATTTTCAAAACTTATTTAAATTTAACGCTAACATAAATTTTTACATTAATCAATTAATTAACAAAATTCTAACTTTTGAAATACCTTTCTTATTACTAAACAATCTTTCATTTACTATAATTAAACATTTTCAACAAAGACAATTATTAAAATGATACATTTTAAATTTATTTTATTCAAACCTGCTTTATGTCCTTTTTTACAAATCATTTGACTTTTAACTAAATTTCTTGGTATCGGACGAAGTTTTTCTGATTACTTTGATAAGTCACATGCTTTATTAATAACAAAATTTTCCCGAATCTTAAATAACGTACTTCCATTGACGTGGTATCGCAATATATATATATATAATTCAATGTATGTATGTAAGAAGAACAAGAATTGGCAATATCGCTGCGTGCTTTCGAAAATTCCTTATTAGAAGACGAAGGCGAGGAGGAAAAGGAAGAACACAAAGAACAAGAGTAATTGGCAAAAATAAAATAAAGTAAAATTAGAAATTATTGTGGTTTTTGTGAATACTTAACAGTTTTGTTAAACTTTTTTTTATTAAACCTTGATTTGTATTTTTTATTAATTTATTTATTTAATCCTTTTTTAATACGTTTGGTATTTGCGATGACCAAATAAGTCGCAAGGTCATTATGCGGATTGGATCTAAAAAATACATGTAGGCAAATATTGAAATTTGGGCAGGACAACGTCTGCCGGGTCAGCTAGTAGTAGATAAAATACGAGTATGACAATAAATTTTATCCGTTAATTTGATAACTTAATCCGTTGATCCGTGATCTGATAACTTAATCCGTTGATACCTTGATCCGTTGATACCTTGATCGGTCAGATCGTCGCATTAAGTCTACTATATAGGTTGAAAATTACAATCTTAAAGCACAGAATATTTTTGTAACCTATCTTAATATATAAAAAGGCTTCTTGTTATACTTTGTATAGAAGCCTAAAAAAGTCGATTTTATTATACATACGATGTGTTTACAATCACAATTTCGAGGGTTCTGATTAGATTTGAATTATGTGGACAGACGGACGGACAGACACGGAGCCAGATCATAAGGCTTCTTGTTATACTTTGTATAGAAGCCTAAAAAAATGAAAAACGGTACACCGGAGAATTCATGGGTTGATGGTAGAAATATGGATAAATGAGAGAATTCTACCACCACCATCTTCTTGGAACCATAAGTTGTCGATGATTAACTCTTGGAATTTTGGAAACAAAAATGTATTGAACATGTGTCGATATCTCACACAATTCACCGTAACGGTAGCTCCTTCCTCATTTCGAAAGAAATATGGACCGATGATGCCGTTGGCGCGTATTCCACACCAAACAGTCACTTTTAATGGATACAATAGAGTCTCAAGATAATGTTCCGGATTGGTCGCAGTCCATATACGGCAATTTTGCTTGTTCACATACCCATTCAACCAGAAATGTGCCTCATCACTGAACAAAATTTGCCGGTAAAAAATTGATCCACTCCCAATTGGTTGTGAGCCCAATCTGCGAACGCACGACGCAATCGATGATCATTAGGCTTCAATTCTTGAACCAACTGGATCTTGTAAGGATGTATGTAAACCAAGATCTTGATGTAAAATTTTCCATGTAGTGGACGAACAAAGCCCAAGTTGTTGATTAAGATGGCGAATTGAAATGTTTGGGTTCTCTTGCACACTTTCACTCACAGAAGCGATAGTTTCTTCGGTACGCACATTGCTTTGTCTTGTTGGTGGTCTTACATCATGCAATGAAGATGTGGTACGAAATTTATCCATCGCCGCTCTAATAGCCTGCTCAGAAGGTCGATTATGTCGACCATAAAATGGGCGAAGAGCTCTATAAGTTTCGCGAACGGAACTCTGACTGAAAATAAATTTCCACAATTTGGTAGCATTGTTCAAATGTTAATTTATTCATGATAAATGGCAAACCCTTCTGAACACAAATGTAGAAAAACTGTCACTTTGACAAACTTCATTCAAAAGTTATCCCTATTGAATGATCTCATGCAGCTAAAAAAAAACACCCTATATAATCAAATAATTAATCTCATATTCGGATAATCGGATAATCGGATTAAGAAACTTTATATAACTGAAAATATGAACAGCGCTTTATCATATTATCGACCTTCTCAATTTTAACTATCAAAAATGTCGACTTCACCAGTTTTAAGAAACAAACGTAGTCGTGAAGACTCTTGTTTCCTTCTTAACACTAAAAAAAGAAAAATGAACCTTAATGAACACATGAAATCTTCAGAAGTCTTTCAATTTAAAGGTAATAGTGATATCTCTCAGAAGCCATTAAAATATTGCCAAAAAATTCCATTACGCGAAAATTTCATGAGAAGGAAACGGCATGGTGTTCATGTAATGCGAAAATTACGTGATGAGCGGCAAAGAGAATTCAAAATTAATAGACAAAAATTCGTGAATAAATTTAGGATTATCGAAACCAATTTGCAAGAATCTTCTGATTATCTTGAAGAAGAGCTGGAAGAATATTGTAATTATTATGAAGATAGAAATGGAGATACAAGAAATTTAGAAGGTCAATTTGATGACAATGTTGATGTAAATTTTAGGTTCTGGTCACAGATGTGTGATTTTATTTTTTAATGTTTTAGTTTAACATATAATATAGTTCTCTATTTGACTCTCTTTCGAACACAATGAATAAATTTTATAATAAAATATATTCTTTTTTGATATTTTTTTAAGCCTATGGGGGAGCCCCTTTTCACTTAAAGAGTAAAAACGTGGCAGCCGTCATAGGTTATTAAACGCCCCCCGGAAATGTAGAATATCACCGCTAGGAAGAAACCCTTCGCTTTCCACTTCTTCATTTCAGTCAGTGACGTTGATTTTCTCATGAAGTGCATTAATGTTAATGTTGCACTTTTATCTTCCACAAAGCAATATTTTCCTATCGGGTAGGAGACAAGAAAAAAGCAAGATTAAAATGGCTGAAGACGAATAAAGTAGAAGATATGAAGACATACTACATCGAAAAAAGAAAGGCAGGATATAAAACATGTAAAGAAAAATAAGACAGGATGGCTGAACAATATGATGAAGGAAATAAAATATGACAATAAAAAAAGCAATTCAAAGACGTTTTATAGAACAATTAAACAACAAAAGAGAAAATGTACCTTGAAAATTAGGACGACGAAAGATGAGAAAGTACAAAGTGGCTTTTCCGAGGAGGAAATTAAGGAAATATGAAGAGAGCACTTTGAGAATTTGTTAAATGGAGATGAAGAACAAAACAACGAACGAGAAGCCACAAGAGTAAGAAGGGAAGAAAAAGTTGTAACTGAGCCAACACAGAAGGAAGTTGAAGCTATAGTGAATAAGATGAAAAATGGTAAAGAGAAAATAAGGAGAAAGGGTACACCAGAGAATTCATGAGTTGATATGGTAGAAATATGGAGAAATGAGAGAATTCTACCACCACCATCTTCTTGGAACCATAAGTTGTTGATGATTAACTCTTGGATTTTTGGAAACAAAAATGTATTGAGCATGTGTCGATATCTCACACCATTTACCGTAACGGTAGCTCCTTCCTCATTTCGAAAGAAATATGGATCGATGATGCCGTTGACGTGTATTCAACACCAAACAGTCAATTTTAATGGATGCAATGGAGTTTCAAATAATGTTCCGGATTGGTCTCAGTCCATATACGGCAATTTTGCTTCTTCACATACCCATTCCAGCAGAAATGTCCCTCGTCACTGAACAAAATTTGGCGGTAAAAAAATGGATCCACTTCCAATTGGTTGTGAGCCCAATCTGCGAACGCACGACGCAATCGATGATCATTCGGCTTCATTTCTTGAACGAACTGGATCTTGTAAGGATGTAAACCAAGATCTTGATGTAAAATTTTCCATGTAGTGGACGGACAAAGCCCAAGTTGTTGAGCAGGATGGTGAATTGAAATGTTTGGGTTCTCTTGCACACTTTCACTCACAGAAGCGATATTTTCTTTGGTTCGCACATTTCTTTGTCTTGTTGGTGGTCTTACATCTTGCAATGAAGAAGTGGTACGAAATTTATCCATCACCGCACCAATAGCCTACTCAGAAGGTCGATTATGTCGGGCATAAAATGGGCAAAGAGCTCTATAAGTTTCGCGAACGAAACTCTAGCTTTGAAAATAAATTTCCACAATTTGGTAGCGTTGTTCAAGTGTGAATTTATTCACGATTAAATGGTAAACCTTTCTGAACACAAATGTCAAAGAACTGTCACTTTGACAAACTTCATTCAAAAGTTTTCCCTATTGAAAGATCTTATGCAGCTAAAAAAAACACCCCATACGTATCTATTTCAATAAGTTAAAGTTCCAATTCATAAATATTATTTTTATTGTGTAACATCTCCAATGGAAATTGAATTTCAATCAATCTTGCGGACTTGGAAAAGTTAATAAATAAATGAGTTAGAAATCCCCTTCTTTAACTATTTTTTAATATTTCCTTTCCCTAATAGTGATGTTGAAACTAATATTCAGTGGAGCACTCGTAGATAATACGAACTGATGAGGCTATACTAAATCACTAAAGTTGGCAAGAATCGTTCTTGCTGCAGCAACAGAGACTAGGCTAAAAGATAAACAAAACGAAGAAGTGTGGCTTATATGAAAGGAATATATCTAGATGAAACACAATCGAAAGTTATTTCCACTGCATGCAACGAAGACGTGGCTTATAAAAAGTTCATGACTGAATTTCTTTCTGTTTTAGTGGTATAAAATCTCGTGCATCCACAGTATGCTAATGGCAAACTACGAGAACTCAATTTACAATGCTTTATTGCACTGTAAATTGATTCAAGAGCAATATGGTCCAACCGCGACACTTATGATAATTTTAAACATTTCCTAGCATATCATTGCGCTCTTTTACTTTCTTTGTAATTTTAAAGTTAAAATTTAATATTGTGCTAAAGTTTTGTTAACACACTTATATCGTGATTGCAAATTTACATACGAAGATTGAAATCTTGGATGATCATAATAAACCAATTATCTAGCAAGAAGTTTGTTTTATCCGCCACGTAATAATTTTCGAGTCAAAAGTCACACTTTTTTTTGATAAAAAATTTTAGAATAAATATTTTCATTTATTTTGATGAGAAAATGAAAGTTAACCGCTCGGAAAGTCGACCGTCTCATCCCACAAACACCAATTTTGGTCTAATAGTTTTCCATACTAATAATTTAATTAAGTTCCCAAATCAACAATATAAAATTTTGTTGTAAGATGGGATTGTAATTTACATGAGTTGCACAATGCATGCAGATAGTCGAATTTGCTTATGTAATTCTATGATACGTAATTTTGCTTTATGAATAATTAATGCAAAAGCCAGAAATGGCAGTATCCGACCACAATACAAGTATTTCTATATGCATACACAATAACATAACAATTCGGCAAACATTCTAAATATGTGTGAACCTCAAAACTAAAACCACCCAGCAATAAAAACAAATCGCTACAGTAAAACTTAACTACGACGTTCTGTCGTGCCTCCTAAAACTTCTTTTCCTCCAAAACAGCATACCAAAATTTTGAAATTAGCGCCGTGGTAAAAAAGCGTAAATTGGTTACTTAAAAATCCATTTATGAATCGCGTATTGTTTAATTATCAATTCGGATCGGAAAAATTAATGCTGATGAGTTTTACGTGTTGGACGTTAAGATGAAAAAGCATTTAGCTTAAAAATTGATTAGCGTTTTTCTATTGAAAAATGTGATAACAATTTTTGTTAAAAGCGATTTGGTACATGACCACAATTCAAAAGCAATTTCCTTTGTATTGATTTATAGGAAATAGATATTTATTGTTCGTCCATACGTATGGCTGCTATACGGTTGACAAATTGATTCGCAGACAAGCAAACATTTCGAAACTTTGAGAAACGAGTCATCAGGTGTTTTAATTATACGCTTTTATTTATCGACGAAAAAGATTTAGAAAATTGTGAGGAAAATTGTGCTTGTTGGCGTTATAACATGGGTTTCCAAATCGATCCGATTAATCGGGACTGGAAATTCATAACCTTTTCGATAAATTTTGAACTTTGGCTTAAACTTGACTTAACGTTAAATTTTCACCTATAATATTAATAATAATGATAATAAAGCAAACAAAGCTTAATGACACTCTAAAGTTATACGTAATACAAAGGATGCTGTATGGGTTTATCAGGTAATCAAAATTAATTTCCCAAGACATTAATTTTAAACAGACTCCTTATTTATGACTCGCTTTCTAAACTGTAATTATCTGATCGATAAGTTATATTAGGTAAGTAGCTGACGGATAAACTGTAGCTTAATATCTTTCTGCACTTCCTTTGTTACATAATCATAAGTGCTCACATCCACTTACGGCAGGGTTCCAATCTACATCGCGGATCAGTTCTCTCTATTGGTGACCCCGAAACCAAACAACTTATATTCTAAATTCCAACGCACGTCTAACAACCCATCAGCACGTTACATGTTTGCTTAGGGCCAAATATAAGAGTAGAGCGAAGGTGCGACTACTGCTACAGGTGCCAAATTTTTCTTGTAGCAGAAATAATATTTTTTTTATCGGATTACAATCACGTTCTTTCCATTCGCGATGAAAATTATTTAATGGGACAAAAATATTTAGTAGATTCATCAATAATGTCAATTGAAAGCACCGTCGACGAATATTCGGATTATTATGAACTAATAAAAAATTTTGCAGACGCCAGAAAATAAAGAAGCTAAGTATTTTTTGATTCAATTTTTATTTCTTCTTCTTCGATTACCGTTTCCGTTATCGGAAGTTGCCCATTATTATTTTATCAACAGCAAAACTAAAAAGTTGAATCGTTGTTTTCCCGAACCATTGTCTCAAGTTTTTAAGCCACAATGTTCTCATTCGGCCTGGAAGTTTTCTACCCTGTAAGTTCCCCTGGACGATTAGAATCAATATGCTATGCATCTCTGGGTGTTTCATAACGTGCCCATGGTAAGAAAGTTTTCTGGTCTTGATGGTTTTAATTATTTTCTCGTCCTTACCCATTCCTTCAAGATTTGTTATTATATCTATCCAGACAATTCTCATCACACGTCTGAACACCTACATCTCAAAGGCCTCCAGCTTCTTCAGCTGGAGCTTCAGTTAAGGTCCATGACTCCACCCCATATGGAAAAACGGATACAACATAACACCTGATGTTTCTTCAAGTGCTGTGCCTGAATCCAGGTGTAGGCGACCTACGGAGACTTCTCTTGTGCGTTTGAAGTATTATCACGCATAAAGGGGCCTACTGCTTAACGCGGGTTCCGAACCGCGGGAAGTGTATACCCTTCATCTCCAGAGAGGCTGTACCAGGCAGTTTACACCTTGGTGGTTTGCCATTACCTTCCGAGGGGAGACGATCAGAATAAAATTTTTTAAAAACAAAAGTTTGGAGTCGAACCAGGTTTTCAGTATTAGTAGCAACGCACTTAATCGCTAAGCTAACAACCGTCTCTTATATAACACCGCCTTATTCTAATTTGTAGTTGTCTACTTCAATGACCTGTTCTTTCTTCAAAATCATATACTTCGTTTTTGCATATTATTCAATCTCTAAGGTCGTAGAGCTCTCACACTTTTTGACAATCCAATCAAGCAAAATTTATAATTCCTCCAATTTTCCGGACAAAAAATACCGTGTCATCTGCATATCGTAGGTTGTTTATGAGTACACCATCTATCTTTATGCCACCATGAACCTCGTCGACTGCCTCTCTGAAGACATTCTCGGAGTTAAAATTAAAAATCAATGGAGAGCAAACACATCCCTGTCTATTTCTGTATCATCTATCAAAGCATTTTCGCTGGTTCCAATATAGATTGGCTATACATCTGAGATATTTATTATCTATGCCTGCCGCTTTCATTATTTATATTATTTTCTTAAGCTTTACTTTATCAAATGCTTTCTCAAAATCTATAAATCACATGAAAATATAATGATTGACATTCCTACAACGTGACACTAAAACTTTAATACCAAACGTAGCCTCCCTTGTTCCGATACCCCTGCGAAATCCAAACTGTATCTCTCCAATGTAACTTTATGGTATTTTCTTCAGGACATGCCCCATTAAGCTCATTGTTCTACAGTCATTCCACTTCTTAGGCTTACTCTTTTTTGAATTGTCACAAATATGAATCTCAACCACTCATATCGAATCTCTCCTTTGACATAAATGTCATAAAGTTTAAAAGCCGATATGGTTGTTATATTCCACATTCACCCATAAGTTTTATAATTTCGGCTGGAATTTCATCTGGTCCGACTGATTCTCTCGTTTCAGCTTTCATGATTCCATCGCTTGTTATCAGGGTACATTGCAAATCGGCACTCACTACGTGATGAGTTGTTAAATTATTATTATTACAAAGCTTTAGATTCTATAAAGAATATAGCTATCCCTTTACAGGGATTCACAAATCCGTTTGAAAGGGAGGATTAAGCCCCATATAATACATTGTGTTTTCACTGTTTCTTCCTTTCTATTTTTTCACAACCTTGAATATTTCGCAGCATCACTCACAATCTCTCTCCATTCTAGCCCATCGTAAACCCTTGACATCTTCCGCTTTTTGCTTTAAATACTATGTTGTTCCTTAAAAAAAAATTTTCTTGTTATCAAAAATCCGGTACTGCTTCTTCCCTGTGTCCTTTCACCTGCATAGAACATTGTATATTCCTACTTTTTACCTCATCTTGCCCTTTCCATCTTAGTTCCTGCAAGGCGGTCACCTCAAAGCCGTATCTCATCAGTTTGTTTGCCTCTTCATCCATTTTTCCCGGTCTCTTACTCTCGCTTACTCTTTGTCCTACGCAGATTCGTACTTGTTTCAATCTCTTCTTTCCTTTTACATTGCCTTGTCGTTTTATGTGTCTCTTTTTCGCTATATGGAGTTACCTTCTGAGACAATCCGGTTACTCCGTCTCCTATAATCAGTGTTTTGTTGTCCCAGGAGTTTCTGTTTCCGCCCCCAATTCTTCCTTTATGTTATTCCATACATACATTTTCCCTTCCACCCTTAACTTTCCATATCCAACCCTGACTCCTTTTCCATTCCTGCTCTCCACTCTGGCGAACTCTAAGATCTTATCTTGTATTGATTTTTCACTGTGCGTCAGGTCGTTTTCTATATAAATTTTGGTTCCTTTCAGCTTACTTTTATTCTCCTTACTTTTATCTTTTGGTTGACTCTCGTCATTCAAGCACTCGCTCTATTCGGAATATGGCCATTTCCTTTTTGGCAAGTCGTTTTGATACATTTACAAGGTGAATCACAACCGAGTTTTGAGAAACAACCCTTGCCTGACTGTCCTTAACCACAGAACATCGAAATTTGAAGGATCATTCCCATATATGGCGTACAACATCTTCAATAAACACCTGGAATTATTTTCAACATCTAAAACCAAGGCCACTTTCAAGACCAAATTAGTGGAACATCTACAGAAAGGCTATTGACCCTTCTCAGACGCCCTGGGTACTTATCGAAATCCAGCTCTGCTGAACTTTTACCCTTTTTTTATTGTAATTACCCTTTTTCTTGTAATTTGTTTTTACAATTTAATAAACTATATTATTATTATTATAATCCTCTTTATTTTCACATTCGTTTTTAAAATTTCTCGTGTGATGTAGTTTTATGACTACCTACTTTTTTCCATCTTTGCACCTCTCCCTACAATCGACGATATCCATCTTTTTCAAACCCTTCCTCACCTCATTCAACCATCCTGACTTTGATCTTCTTCTGAGTCTCTCCTCCGAAGGACTCCACTCTGTCAGTTCTTATAGATTCACTCTTTTTCCTTCTCATTATATTCCCCAACCACCCTATTTCCTGTATCCTCGCCTTTAAGTTCATCAAAAATGATGAGGCCATCAAAAATGCAACAAAAACCTCAAGAAATTGTGAAAGTTTTTCGAAGGTGGAAATATTCATCGTAAACCTAGGAACAAAGCGAACTTATACGAGATGGATGTAAATACATACACTGAACAAATTTTAGGTTAACGTCTCTCCAAATACGAAAGTTAATCAATTGACTATTGACTTTTTTAGCACAAATAAACACTCGCTCACTACTAATGAACTGATCTTCCACAGAGTGTAACGAAAGTTTGCATTGCATTGCGATATATACGCTCGGTATATAAGTTTTACTATTGTGTTATCTACTAGGTCACGTGGATAGCGGACATCTTTGATCAATTGATAACATTGGTCAGACGTCAATTTCTACTGGAGTCAATTTTATTTTGTAATAACCCGAATGTTTTGTTCGCGCCTGGCGGATTTTATTTTGGTGACTTAACCTTCACAAAATTATCAACAACGGAATTTAATTTTGTTGTCAGAGCTGTCAACCTTGTATTTTGAAAACACAAAAAATTACCAACCGATATTTGTTGTTTACATTTCAATTTTGGTCAAGAACACGATTTTGTTTTTCAACTTTTGGATGCAAAATATTCAGTCAGGGTGTATCGTGTAGCCATTAAACCTCTTTTCCATCGGTGGCCAGTAGGAGGAGAAAATTGCAACTTCGTTCAATGGGTGTCCTGCAATTCAATCAAAAGAACACGGTATTGCTTGGGAGTACAAAAGGGCATTGTAATAAACCCGAAGAGCTCCCAAGGTGTGTGCCATTATTCAATATTTCTTTTCATTGATGCAGATTGTTGAAGCACCAGAGTTTTTTTAAACAACTGCCTTCAGTGGTTGCAGGATGCGATTGGTACTGGTAAATTCCACTTAAAACATTCAGTTTCACAATTATTTGTGTGATAAACTACCAACTCTTTGCGATTATACGTATTTTTTTATATGAGCGATTACCTCAAGGTTTCCGAACCACGACCTGCCTCACACGTACCGAGAGCTGGTTTATACCATAACATCAGGGTACTTTTTCTCACGGCAAATTTATTGCCAATATTTTATTGGCAGATGTGGCATTTGAAACCGTAGGGTTATATCAGCCACACGGGGAAAATTGTCACAAGCGTTACCATGAATGAGGTAGCAAAAATTATATGCAACCTGAAATCAATAGCTACTGGTGTGGACGACATCAATTCTAGAATGTTAATGCTGGTACTCCCATACTGTCTCATCAGTTTAAGCGACTTCTTCAACTCCTGTCTGGAAAACTCCATGGCTGTGTGAAAAAATTCTTCTATACTTCCCATACCTAAAGTGCCCAATGCAAGTAAGTTTGATTAACTACGTCCTATAATCTTTTTGGTCCTATCGCCATTTTGCCGACCCTCTCCAAAGTGTTACAAAACATCATGCACCAACAAATACTGGAACATGTAACAACGAATAAATTGCTACCAGAGCACCAGTCTGGGTTCCGGAAAAAACATATAGCACTGCCACTGTACTGGGAAAAATAACGATCGACATCTGCATTAATACTGATGTATAAGCAAAATCACAAGTGTATGATTTTTTAAATTAAAATCTCTTTATAGATTCGAAAACCTCTTTCGCTCGGATGTTAAGGGGAACCTTGCAGTAACGCTGGTACTATGCCACATCGACTACTGCATCACTGTTTAGCATGGTTTCCTTCCTGAACAGTTGAATAATAACAGGCTACAGGTTATCCAAAATGCATGTTTTCGATTTGCTCACGCCATCGACTATAGGCAACACATGACACCCTACTATAACTCAAAGGGTGTGTTGAAGATGGAAGCGCGGTTCGAATTGCAGTTTGCTATTTTGCTGTTCTCAACCCAAAATCCACAATAAGAAGGGGTAACACCAGTATCTAAGAAGCAACCTGTGTATGACTGTCCCTATCTACAGAACATAAAAATTTAAAAAAATGGTTCCAATATATGGCCTATACCATCTATAATAAACACCTGGACTTATTCCTAAAGTCAATAACCAAGGTCACTTTCAAGATTAAATTAGTGGAATATCTCCAGGGAGGCTATTGACTTTTCTCCGACGCCCTGGGTATTTGTTGAAAATCAGCCCTGCTGAACTTGTACCTTTTGGATTAATTTCCGTTCCTGTTTTTTCTCACTCTAATTTCTCCATAGTTCACTTTCTTTGGACCCAGTATCGCTCTTATGGTTTTCCTCTGAAAGACTCACAGTATTTCTTCTTCTTTTGTTCGTCAAGCTCGCAGTCTCCGTTGCGTATCAAGCTCTTATTCTTTTCCTTATTTTTCTATTTTTTAAAAGATTCCTATTCGCGTAGAAAGCTCTATTACCAGCCTGAATTGAGCGTTTCCAAATACGTCACAGTGTTTCGTGGCAAGCTGTCAAGCTGCCAACGAACTGATTCAAATTTGTGATAAATCGTGTTTTTTGGTGGTGAAAATTGAATTTTTTTACATTTTATAAACCGTAGAGAGTGTCGTGTAAAATTATTACTGTAAGTACTTCCGTTTATTTTATTTGCCGAATTAATCGTAAACCTAACCTAAGAATTTTACACACATAAAAGTGTTCGTGACGTCACATGGAATTGCTCCATTCTCTATTTCACTTCTGGTGTGAAATAAAAAAACCAAATTGGTTATCTCCGATTATCTTTTCGGTGAATATTTTCATTCTTCCATTTCTTCATGTGGACAGCAATTTGTGTACGATTACTAGCAAAGTTATAACTCTGTAATTTTTGCAAAAGGCATCAGACTTTTTATATATCGGTACTATCTTTCCAATCTGCCACTTTGCAGGCATTTCCTTCTCCTTCCAAATTCTCTTAATTAGATTGTATATTGCCTTGTGCAGTTCTTCTCTTCCAGCCCTTATCATTTCACCATACACTTCGTCCCTTCCCTTCTTTAGTTTTTATATCATTTACAGTACTTCCTGATATGGTGATTCCGTTACTAATATTTCATTTTCTTTATTTCCGGCTTCTTGTGGTGCTTTTGTCTTCTTCGATCTCTGTTCAATAGCTTCTCAAAATCATTATTCCATATTTTTTTAAGTATTTCTTCATTGTCTACCACATTTCCATCCTCGTCTTTTACTGATCTTGCCTTTTTTACAGGGCCTCCTGTGTGTTCTTTTATCTTCATGTATAGCTTTTTCAGATTATTTTCCTTACTCTCATTTTCTATTGCGCCCATCCTCTCCTCCAAGCATTTATTCTTTTTATGTCTTTATAAATAAATTATTATAATATGAAGGCACAAAATAGTCTAACATTTAATGACTGTATACTATTTGAACAAAATATTATATTGATTTGTTTAAAATATTATCCTAATGAATAAGAATAAAAAAGATATAAGGCAGGCTAAACTCCTTTAAAAGTCGTTGACAATGGAAAGTATTAAAGTTTTAGGGTTTTTAAATATTATGGTGACCTGACGAGCCTTAAAGAAGACGAAACAACGTTGTAGTGTACTATATTTAAAATATTTATTGCATATAAGTTAAATTTCATTAACTTGGTTATTAAAAGAAAGTAAATATAAAATTTATAATATATTAACTCCATTTGATTATCTTTTCCTGTATAGCAACAAATTATTATTATTGGCAGATATTAAAGATGGTCATCAGCTTAAGCTTAAGCTATTAAGTGCATTGTTGGTAATGCTGAATGCCTGGTTCGACTACGGGCTTAGGAAAACTTTATTCTGACCATTTCCCCTCGAAAGGCCTCTATATCTAAACTACCGAGTTTGGCATGGATATGCACGTGAAGAAAAAGAGATCAACAATTGGGATATCTCGGTTGTTTAAAATTCCTGCAGTGTTTTTCGTTAAAATTCAAGTGCTTCTTTGATTTTTTATGAAGATGAAAAGTGTTGCGTCTTTTCTGATACTATTGAAACTCTGCACATTCCTGTGAATACCACTCAGCTTTAGCTCTTCAGATTTGTCTTCTTCTTTGTCTTTTATTTAACTATTAAAATACCTAGTTCATTAAAACTTTTTAATTATTTTTTACAGCTTTTAATAATTATGTTTGTAATAGCAGCACCTTTTCAAGAAGTTATAAAAAATGCTGGTACCCATCGCTGTGTTCGTTAATCTTCTTCTTCACTTTTCGTATTAGGCTCTCAGGCCTGTTACGGTGCCCATCTCTTCCTAGGTCATCCGACATTTCTTCTCCCCTCTGGCTTATATCTCCTTACTTGTGCTGGCTTTCTTTCTTCCTTCATTCTGTCCAGATGTTGTGACCATTTCATTTTATTTTCCTTCAGTTTATCTCCAATACTGAAGATTCCCAGCTCTTCTCTAATTGCAATGTTCCTGAATCTATCCTCTCGCGTACACCCCTTAACCGCTCTCAAAAATCTCATTTCCGCCGCCTGGATCTGGCTTTCTTGTCTTTTGTTTGTTACCCAGCATTCGCTTCCATACATTAGTACCGGCACCGCCATAGTCTTATAAAATTTTAATCGAGTGTCTTTTCTTGTCTTGTTCTTGAGGTATCTATTTATCGTTCCACAAATTTGTCCGAATCTTCCGATTTTGTTTGCAATATCTTTGTCGTATCCATAGGATGTTGCAGCCTAAATATTTGAAGTGGCTAACTTGTTCGATCGTCTTATTATTGACCACAATTTTTGCTCTTGTTGGGTCGTTTCCCGTGAACGCCATGACTTTAGTTTTGTTTGTGGATATTTTCATATTATAGGACTTGCAGATCTCGTTAAGCATATAAATTGCTCTTTGTAAATCTATTTCGGTTTCGAAGATAATCGCCAGATCGTCTGCGTATAGAAGTGAGTTGACCCTCGCATCCCCACTAACCTGAATTCCAGAAGAAACTCCAAGTTTCCATTCGTTGATAATGTCGTCTATGTAAATGTTGAAAAGTGTCGGCGATAAGCTAGAGCCCTGCCTGAGCCCTTTATTTGTTGGAATTTCATCTGTCCTTCTACCGTTTATATCTAAAACTATAGTCGTGTCAGTGTATAGCGATTTGATGGCTGTTATTATATGGTACGGGTAACCTTTTTTTATCATTATATTCCATAACTTTTCTCTACTAACATTATCTAAAGCCTTTTCGAAATCTATGAAAGCGATAAAGGTTGGACGGTTGAACCCACGGTGTTTTTCTATAATTTGGAAAATAGTAAAAACGGCATCAGCAGTAGAACGGCCCGTTCTGAATCCCATTTGTTAATACTTATATTACCCCCTCTTTATACTTATTCAGCTATTGTCCTGAGCCTGTTATTTAGTATTCTTGCATAGAACTTATATGAGTTTTCCAGCAAACTGATTCCTCTGTAATTTTCGCATTTGCTTTTGTCGCCCTTCTTGAACAGAGATATTACTTTTGCCTTTCTCCAACTTTCAGGTATGCCTTTATTTTTCCAACACATATTGTAAAGGTGCAGAAGTCGTAATGTTAGCAACAGTCCACCATATTTCAGAAGCTCAGAGTTTATACCGTCCAAGCCAGTGGCCTTCCGGTTTTCCGGAAGGCTGGAAAGTGTTCGTTAATATCTTACATTAATTCTAATTAAGCAACCCTGTCATATCAAATAGTGTGCCCGCACCAATACGTTGAGGTTCGAATGCAGACTGATAATTATCTTTTTAACTAAAAATAAATCGTAAATTAAATATTTTCTTCCATTAATAGATTTTTTTGCTGAAACTTACCCCCTAGTAGCTCTTCCGAGTGGTAACGGATTAAATATGATAAGCTCCCCAACCACCGACTTCAACCGTCTTCTTTAACAGAAATTCTGAAATACGGTACTATTCTGGCACGTACTTTAATAACAATAATTTCAGCAGTTTGTGTTAATTCGTGATGAATAATTGATAATTTTATTTGCTGTCCGTAGACTTAATTATTGCTGTCGCTGGTTTACTTCATCGGGTGGGTGTTTATTTCAAAAGTAACAAAATAAAATTATGTTTTGTTTCATCTTTCAATTTTTATCTCTCTCTAGTCGCATCCTCATGACTGGAGGAATCGTGATCGAAATAGCTCATTCGCAGTTGCCCACTATGCTCTTCCATTCTTGCCGGTCTTCTGCATCTCTTATTGTTGTCTGTAGGGGTCGCTTCGTTATGTGTTTTATTTGATCGATCCATCTACTAGATGATCTACCCCTAGGTCTCCTACCTTTCCCCTTTCCCTGAACCACCATCTTTTCCAAGTTTGGCCCATCTTTGCGCATCACGTGTCCGAAATATTGCAGGATACGTCGTCCGTGCTGTCCTTTATTTTAAACTCCTGAAATATCAACACGTTCGTTCATTTCGCTGTCCAAAGAATTCTCAGCATACATCTCCAGTACCACATCTAGAAGGCGCCAATGCGGCGTCCATCCAACATCCTAATGGTTCATGACTCGACGCCATGCTGGAAAATTGAGAAAATTAAGGTCTTAACAAGATGAATCTTGGTATTCGTGGTGATTTGCTTGTCGATCCACACCTTCTACACGTGCCATTGCAGCGCGTCTCTTGATTCTTTCCGGCCACCAATAAACCGAGGTACAGAAATTCAGTAACTTTCTCCACTTGTGTTATTCGATTTCCGGGTGTTATATTGCCACCTCTATCGATAACCATTAGCTTGGTTTTTTTTAAGTTCATTGTTAAGTCCATGCTTCACTTTCCTTACTGACTAATTGTAGCATCTCAGTGAGTTCGATTTTATTATTATCCAGTAACGTGGTTCGTTATTCTTCTTCCTCCGATCGACAAGCGCTTCTCGTATTCATCTAGATCCCTTCTCATGATATTTTCACTATACACGTTAAACAGCCTAGGGGATAAAATTCATCCTTGTGGCACTCCTTTCTGCACCTTAAAAGGTTTTTATCGGAAAACAACGAGAAAACGATGCGTTCCGAACCTCCGCTCGGGTGAGAAAACGAAGGTTCCCGGGTCTCGACTAAGTGAACGTTCGGCTGACGGAGAAAATGAACGAAGTTCGGCAGGCGGAGAAAGTGAAGCTTTCCGCGCCTCTTCAAAACCCGACAAAAACCGAGCATTTTGACATTTATTTTATTTTTTAATAAAGTAAAATGTAAAGTAAAATGCCTTGGTAACCACATATTTATTTCAAAACATGGTCTCGGATTTTTTTTAAATTTGCAATAACTCGATAACGGCGCTAGATATCGAAAAACTGAGCAAAAAATCCACCCCCCCAACCAACCTTGTCACTACTACCCCCGGTGAATTGTCAGTAGGAAGGCATATACAAAAATTCAGATCGATCGCGCGCAAAAAAAAATTTTTAGGTTACTTTCTAATTTTAATTTAATTTATTTTTTTTAATTGTTTTCGTTTTCTCTATGTTTTCCGATAAAATAGTATACTGACCTCGACGATAAAATTCTTTGTTACTGGACTTACAGCTTTAAAAAGCTCGCTATCGCTCGCTTTACAATATAGCTGTGCGTCCAGTAACGACGAATTTTCTCGCGTCGGACAGTAATATACTATGATTTGCCATTCAGTTTTATGAACGCCTCATTGTTGTTCTTATATAAATTTTGCATTATTGCTATCAGATGATCTGGAACACCCATTTCCTCTAGCGCCCTTCATAGTTTGGTCCAGCATACACATCAGTCAAAAGCTTTCTTGTAATCTATAAAACAAAGGAGTATGGGAGCACTAAACTCACGTGATTTTTCTATAAGTTACGTTTTGAATATTTTTTATCTCTAGTTCCCCTCCCGTTTATGAAACTCGTCTGTTCAGGTGGTATTTGATATTTCAGATATTTCTACAACCTTTGATCGATTATTCGTAGTATTTGCTTGCACGAGACATTAGTGAAATTATTCTATAGTTTTGACACTTTCTTGTAGTCTTTTTTGTGAAGCGGTATATAAACTGAACTCGTCTAGGCTAACTCATAAACGCATGCAATTTTTGTAACGTGAACGAACAAATGATGTATCGCAAGGTAGAGAGACACAAACATTAAACGGTAAGGGACAATTAACAAATGCATGAATATTAATTTATGAATGGCTTTCTAGAAGATTCAAAAGCATTAAACTGGCGAATATTTTGAAAACCAATCAGTCTGGGAAATTTGATATAACTACTTCTTGGTGTAACTCAGCGCGTTCCATTCACCTATGGGCCCAATCTTCGGTTCTATCAAGTATTATTAGCACAGTTTAATGAAGGAATTTAATTTAATAAATAAAAAAAATTAATAAAGGAATAATAAAGCCACTCTTGCAATCCAGTTCTGCTGGCCAATAATGAACACAGCTTCTAACGACTATTGCACCATTAATCCGACTGGAAACCAAGACAATGATTGCTAATGATGTATGAGGAAGAAACGAGAGGAGATACAGTCAGGACAATGCAAAAGGTCAGAACTATAGAAATGAAAATATTAGGATTACATCTTCTAGACCATGAAAGACGTGAAGACAGAAAAAGAAAATGTTGACATACGAAATGTGGTTCATTGGATCAATACCAGAGAAAAGGAGTGAAACAATCATGGGGATGGAATGGGAGAAAAACGACATGCCTGCATTCGTAAAATTGGATGACCTTCGGAAAAGAGACTAGTTGGAAGATCGCCTAGGAGATGGGCACAAAACTGGCAATCCACATCCAACAAGCTCCAGTGAGAGGCAAAGTAACACGAGATAATCATAGCTCAAGAAGAATAATAAAGGAATTCAATTAGACCAGTTCTTACAACGGTCATGGCTTGAATGAAGCGAGATCAACTGCTAATGCAAGGTTTCCCCGTTTGATTCCGAGTAGTCTAAAATTTATCTTCCGTGCTTTAGAGTTTAGAGGGCACATAAAGTCATCAGTTCTCTTGTGTTAATGATTTACCATCATAACAATAAAATACATGGTACAGGCACATCTAGATGCTGACTAGACTAGCAAGCAAGTAAAAACCAAATGCTCATAGAACTAATTTAATAAATTAAAGAACAAGTCGTAAACTTATATTAAAAGGAAGAAGAAATAAGACCAAATCAAATTTGACATCGTTATACGATATAGCTTTCTCAGTATTTGGGTGGCAATAAACCATCCACTCGCCTGCAGAACATGAAGGATTTTGATAGCAACAACAGGGAGACTGACGGCTTTACGTACCTCCAAAGCACGGAGACGGTCAAGAAATTTTAGGTATGCGCGGAGTCGAACCGGGTAACTTTGCATTAGTAGTGATCTCTCTAACATTCAGGCCATGACCGTCATCGAAAAATACAAAAATCTCAAAATAGGAATTAGAATTTATAGTGAAAGTACATCATGGATACAATAAAATCCAAGTATTATAAGGATAAACATAAATATAATATGTATATTAATGTAATAAAATTTTAAAAATTCCATAAATATTTTTATTGGTAAAAACGTAAAAAAATTAAAATAACAATTCAAACCTCAGCGTAGCATTTTCCTAAATCTTCCGATTCGGAAGTCGGCAAATTTTGCCAAAATATTTTCTTTCTTGCAGCCATATGTGGTAACAATTCTTTCAACAGAATTTCTTTCTTTTTAGAATTAAGTCCTCGATGGGATTGCAGTTTTTCTGGTAAACAAAGAAAAAAATTTTTCATCAAAACTGACGATTCACGGAACTCCTCTTGTTCTATTTCCGTTTTAAAAAACATATTTCTGGAACCCTTTCTAAATTGCACCGAGTTTATGTCAGACAATTTAGGCACAACGTTGGTACAACCATTTTGAAACGCTAAAAAATCACCAATTCCGAGTCTTACAACCCTGTTGCACTTATTTGACTTTTCGATTAATTTACGAAAATCTTCAAAATCGACAACTTCTGCAGTTTTTTTCCACCTGGCGCATATTTGACTATGAAGCTCTTCGACTTCCGTGGACATGTGGCCATTTTCGAAGTATTTAAAAGTTATAGTTTCTGGTCCCCAATCTTGATTCACGAAGATTATACAGGAAGTAAAGAGAGTCCAATTTTTATTTTGGGCAGTACAATTGTTTGCCCAAAATATAACATGCTTGGTTTCTTTTTTTAGTCTCACCAAGCAGTTATAATAGGCAGATACGACATCCGCAGCGTTTCTACCCATAATACCTTCGTGCCACAAAATGCATTTATTTTCCCCATTTGTTTGCAAACTTGCAAACGTTTGATGGAGAACTACTAGCCTGCTAATAAAAAATGCTGCTTTCACAGAAAGTTTAGGTAGAATCAGCGCTTCTTCCATTTCGACAGCATAAACTTCGTATTCGCCTTCCCACTGTCTTCCGCCATCATTCCGGTAATCTTCTTTGGCCGTGGTAAATTTTTTTGCATGAATGAGAAGATTATCACACGTCGCACATATTTCATTCTCGCGACCATCGTGAATTTTGTAATGGTCTTTATAAACAGAACAAACAACACATGCGTCTTGCGATAACGATGACGTCGCAAAACCGATGTTCTCCTTGTGCACTACTTTTCTATAGGTTTCGTAAGTTACCTGCTTACCCGTTTCTCTAAAATTATCGTACATTATACGAAGGTTTAAATCGTTTGGCAAGTATTTTTTGTACCGTGCGTATGCCAAGTTATAATGAGATACTTGTGGATGATACAATTCGATGTGTTTCTTGATTTCGTTATAATTTACGAAAGCTAACTCTTTCATGTCGGCACCCCTCTTCTTTCCTCTGTTGTCTTCTAAGTAAGGTAAATCATCAGGGGTATCCTTCAAGAACGATGTTATGATGAAGTCCGTCTTATGTCCAAGAGAGTGCAGGAACATAGTTTTACAAACGGTAACAGCTTCGTCTCGAGAATTAACTGCGCCATCTTCGGCAGCTTTACCAAGCATTGAGGCGAATACCAGTGGGGAATGTCGTGGTAAATGATACGATACTGAATATCTTCTATTTGATGCAGCATGAACCTTGCGATATTTGATACAATTTTTTATTAAATATTTATGCAAAAATAAACGCTTTTCTGCAAATTCCAATTTATTGTAGTAATTAAAAGTTATGGCTCTGTCTTCTTCTTTTACCTTTTGGAAACATTTCAGCCTACAGCTTTCTTTGCAAGGTGGTAAAAGTATGCGCTGTACACTTTTTTTTCTATTGTTTATTGTTTCCTGTTTTGAAGAATTTTCATCCAATACGTCGTAGAGTGGTCGAAATTTTGAATCTATCTGAAACAAAATCATGATATAGAATACAGAAGCTATTGTAAAACATGCAAATGTTAAGAGAAACAGGGAAGTCTGGTAGAAAAATAGAAGAAATTTTAAAAAGTAATGAGCTAAGTTAATAAAACAACCGGCGAAGGCAAGCAAAAAGCTGTCGAAAGCTGTATCATTAATTTGAATTTATTACGCTTACTTAGCTTGATAATTTTTAAAATTGAATTTGTTATGTGCTATGTGTATTCTTAAATACGAATATAGCAACGTAATTTGATTAATAGAATAAAGAATTTTCCAATTAGAAATTAATATTGGTGGTGTCATATTCTGGGTTAATTGACAGGAATTTTAATGTGGAAATAATTGGGAGAAAACTGGAATACGTTTTATTGTCTTTATTTGGCCCTCTAAAAAGATAATCTAATTTTGTACCGTTTACGGTTCAGAGACTCGTTAACAAAATGTTAACTAATTAAAATAAATCATATTAAAATCCATAATTTGACGTTTCAGGGATATTTTCTGATTAACCAACCAGTGTTATAACCAGCTTATAACCAGTGTTACGCTGGAACCCCAACTTAAACAAAACAAAAAAATGTATGGAGAGTTTGTTGATACTTTGTTGCCGCAAGCGCGAATTTGTTGTTCTTACCGTTCTCAAGTTACCATTAAAACTCGCAAACGGACAGCACCCCGAAAATAAACCCCGAAAGACTTCTACTTCTTCTTTTAATAGGGCTGGCTCTAAGTTAATTAACATTGATTGCCTTCCTGTGACTCTGATAACCAGCTGTCTTTCAATTTCTTTGGGGGGTCTTTTAGTGTTTGGTCTTTGCAACATCACTATTTTTTATATTCTCTCATCCTCCAATTTTTTACATGGTCTCGCCAGCATCTTCATCTAGCTTTCGTCCATCTAACGATTTCCCGGATATTGTATAGCTTTTGCGAATTGTTTCGCTTCTAATTATATCCCACAGCGTCAATCCCGCTATTGTCCTCAATAGATCTCGCGGTCTCTTTTATTTTTTCTGTTGCGACCCTTGTGCCTGCTGCGTATGTCAGAACAGAATTTAGTCATATCAATTTGCTTAATGAATTAAAATTGGAACCTGAATAGTTTTAATAATTTAGGAATGAACGAAGAAATTTACAATGAATTGCTTAAAATAATAACCCCGCATATTAAAAAAATTGACACTCGAATAAGAAAAGCAATAACACCTCATGACTACTTTACGTTTTTTAGCAACGGGAAGAAGTTACGAAGATATGAAATATACTTGTGCTATATCAGCACAATCTTTGGGAGATATTATACCAGAAACTTGTGCAGCTATACATGAAGGATTAAAACAAAAATACCTTAAAGTACTTGATGAAATTTTTAAAAAAATAAACCATTTAATAGATAAATGTTTAATTACTAATAAATAAATGAACAAACCAGTACCATAAAATTATAAAGAAAATAAACTAAATAAACAAAAAAAATAATACAGCCTGTTAAATTACATTTTGCACAATTAAAATTACTATTATTGATATCCGGAAAACTAAGAAAAATAATTGGATACGTTTGCATCGGATTGTGGCGTAAACCGAGATTCGTTCACAATTCTTGATTGGGATGTAAGGGCTCCTAGTTGAGCTTGATAAATAGCTTCACTAATTATTTTTTTGCAGTGTACGGCCATCTCTGTTGGAAGTTCTTCAAGCTCTTGGGCTATATGCTTTCCATATGAGGCATATTTCCCCATTTTTTCGGTTTTCTTTTTTCGGGTAGAATTTTGCAATGAATTTGCAATCAATTCCAATACCTCATCGGAACGATCCCTTTTCTTTTTCTTGGAAGTAGTTTTATAAGTATAGTTTGTTAATAATGATTGTGAGCTTTTTCCAGAAGTTGAAGCTTGAGAAATTGAACTTGTGGGTCTCTGCAGTTCATTCAAATCATTATTTTCAACATCGACAAATTCTACTCAGCTCTGAAAAAATATAAAATTATTTTTTTAATTACATACATAATATTATTACAGTTTCCTACAACAGAACAAGAGTGGAATAAAATTGCAAAAAAATTTGAAATCAAATGGCAGTTTCTAAAATGTTTGGGGTGCGTCGATAGGAAACATATCAGGATATCAGCTCAGCCAGGAAGAGGATCATTTTTTTTGGAATTATAAAGGTTATAATAGTTTGGCACTAATGGAAATTTTTCTTGAATGCCATTTAATGGCATTTTTTGTGGAAGATGATGCATTTCCACTAAAGACGTATTTGTTAAAACCTCACAAAAATAATCCTTTGACATAATCCACAGAAAATTTTTAATTCTCGGCTCGCAAGAGCCCGAATAATCGTCGAGAACGCTTTTGGTATCCTAGTAAGTCGCTTCAGAATATTTGAAAAATCCATACCTACAGATGTGACAAGGAGATGTGTCGACAGTGAAAATTTGGATACTGTAGAAATTATAGAGAAAGCATGGAGACGAAAGAATTTAAATTTATTGCTAAGTATGGACCAAAATATAGGTGGTAATCGCTCATCCAGAAAGGCCTGAGAATTAAGAGAAGGATATACGACGTATCTTGCAAATGAAGGTACAGTCTCGTGGTAATCAAGAATGATACATTAGTTGTACCATGGTATATTTGGTACGTATAAAGCAGGGGTGGCCAACCTGCGGCTCGCGAGCCACATGCGGCTCTTTGAAGGATTATTTGTGGCTCTCGATATATGTACCCGAGTTCCCTTTTCATTTTTGTGCTATTATATTTTAAAAAATTATTATCGTTCCGTATGTGTTTCAAATTTTGAAAAATGGCTCGACTATCAAGGAGCTTGGCCACCCCAGGTATAAAGTATCACTTCCACTTTTGAATTTTGTTATCTTTTTCTTCTCCTGATAATAGGTTGATGGAAGTGTTATCTTTCTTTTCGCCTCGAGAACCCCGAAACCAGAAATATGCATATCGTCAACAACTTTCTGGTATGCCGCTTCTCTCGCGTGTTTATTTTTATGTGTAGACGATTTTTGGTTCCATAAACATTCTTAGAATTTAAATTCCTGGATGAATTTTATAGTCGTCTCGAAATTCCACCTTTCCGCCGCCATAACCACAAAATAAACTTAGCAAATATGTAAACAAACCAAAAACAAACATACGTATTTTCACTTGCCGTTCCAATTTGTCACTAAACGCTTGTCATGACTGTTCACACGACTCAGCAAGCGACAAGTGCTTCGTTAAATTTGGTGGGGGTAGTCGACTTGTCGCTAAGTAAATGGATCGGCTTCTACTCACTCGCACTGGCGGTTTTACTAATACGAAGCACCTTTCAGCAAGTTTCCACGCAAGGTATTACTATAAGTGACAAGTACTAAGCATTAGTTACTAAGCTCGTGTAAACTAGGCATTACAGCTTATGTTTGTACAAGAAAAATGCACATAAAGCATATCACGTTTGAGCCAGGATTAATGAAATAATATAAAATTTATGTATTTCTTTTTAATTAAATGCAGGTGTTTCATCATGTAAAATATTCTAGGAGAACGTGATTATGTCCGGAGGCTTCTAAAGATGGATTTCTACCCAATAGGAGTCACAAGCATTCCCTCTCCTTTTATGCATTAGCTAATTCAATCAAGCTTGGGCTTTCGTGAAGTCAAGTACGTTCCGCGTGGAGGGCCATTTTCAGCACCATGCGTAAAAATGGTAACGACAACCCGAATTATGACGCTACCGATTTGTGACGCTCCCGATTTCGACGTTCAAGTTAAGTTTTTGATTTTTTTATCGAATTAGTAAAGTAAACACGGTTACGCTTGGGAAATGTTAGTATTAAAACCACCTGACGGGTTTTCATCTCGTCGATAAATTTATAGTTACGTATCGCGCATCATTTTGCAATTTATGAAAACCCAAGGTTTGGGGAATATCGTTTAATAAAACAGGTTCATTAAAGTCAACGTGTAATTTTACCTGGGGCAGTGTATCCAAAATCTTCCGGTGGAAGGAATTTACGTCTACTCCAATTTGCAATACCAAATCTTACGATTTAATCTAAGGATTCGGCTGAGGGAAAGACACAGCTTGATTGGGGAAACTTGAACACATTTGTAAGTGAACAATTGTTTGTTTGTTTGTTTTACAGTGCATCGGAAATTACCATAATTTTGAGTCAATTATTTTGTTTCGAAATCGACGTATGTCGTTACGTTGTCAAACTAATTTTTACACTTAAGAATTATTTTGAATTAACGTTCAAATATCAGATTTGTCTTTAGTCAACATTTATGTTTGTATTTTAATTTAGCTATTTAATTTTAGTATTAGTAAATTCAAACGTTACCGTTTGTTGCCTTTTTAATATTGGATACATCCCTAGTTTTTAAGTAATACTTTCACATATGTAATTAAGTTAACTACTTGTATTGATTTTAAGCCAATCATTGTATTTATTTTGTCAATCGTCCGTAATATTTTCTTTACTTATTATTTATTATATTCAATTTATTATCTTTAATTGTAGTTTTACTGATTTGTGTGTTTATCAAAATTTTCATGGTAGGTTTTCGCAGCATGTTATCTGCTTAGTAATTTTTAAAGTATCGACTAATAACAATGGCGCCCTTACCTATTTCCGAGTATCAAAGCGGCACGCGCTTAATTTAGAGTTTGAACCACCCCTTCCGCTGCAGCGAGACCGGCACTTATTTTCCGGTATTATTTTCTTTGCTTAGTTTTTTACTGATACAATGGTAAAACAGATAGCAAGACAAAAGTACTGACATTCTAGCGGAGTAGCTTTTTTAACCTATCCAAATATGGACAGTGTGCGCAATAATTATATCAAACCACGCAAAACTAATTCGAAATATCATCAATTTTGATGCACGCAAAGAACAATAATTGTAAAATCGCGAATATAATTAATATCATAACTTTTTGTACATAATAAATTGTATTTCAAGGCACTTGAATCATTAGTGCAAATTTTAAAATATGTTGTGGTTAATCAACGGTGGACGAATTCTTCCATTTTACAAGTTAATTATTGCAATAATTGTGTTTTGATTATTTTTAAATCTGTTATTAACGTCGATTATTGATTAATGGATTTTATAAATAAAAAACCGTCCAAATTTTTTTAAAATCTAATTTATTATAAAAAAAATTTAGATCATTTCAAAGTTTTAGAATCATTGCCTCTTTAACAGTTAAGTAAAAAAAAAGTTTCTACACAATCACAAAAAGCGTTTTTGTTAATCTATCTCTTGAACAAACTTAAATTCTTCCTGTCGATAACAGGAACAAATCAGTGCACTAAAATTTAGCAAAATTATATTTAATACCTAGCTTACGTACTTACTTACTTTAATCAAGCATTTCTTCAATCTCAAAATCTATGCTAGCACCGAACCCATCTACGTCATCATCAAATTCGATAGCTTCAACATTTTGGAGAAACTTGTAGAAATGCTTGGCATCGTTAGGAATGAATTTCAACATTTCTTTTAAATCTTTAATTTTGGCTGCCGACAGAGGTTTACCATTCGGCCAAAGCAATGGAAGTTCTATGCTTTTAATATTATCTATTATACGTCCTTGATATTTTTTTGAAATGTCTAAACTCACAGGATTATCTTCAAAGTTCCTTTTCATAAAAAGTATCAAAGACATATCTTTTCGTAGCTCGATTTCAGATGTATTTTGCCAAGAGATTTTCTCTTTATTGGTTCCCTGGTTTCTTTTAGTGATAGTTTTCAAAATAGGTTCAACGGACAAAAAGTCTTCGGTATTTATTTTATCTATTGAAAATTTGTTTTTTCTCCGACAGGACGTCATTATATTCATATAATCGGCGTCAGTATAAAGTCTGTTGTGCGTTTTAAGAGCATTTTCTACATCTCCGAATTCTAAATCATTCGGTAAACAACAATGCCCTGGTTGTAGAAATCTTAGTATAATTTTTTCCAATTTTTCATGATTCTGAAGAATGTGAATGAGCATAGCAACTAATTTTATACTTCTGTTCTGACCTCCACATGGATCAGCCCAAAGAATTAAGGTAGTAGCTGTAGGTTTCATTTTATTAGAATTTACGAACTTTCTCAAACAAGAACTAATTTCTTGAGTCCCATTTCCAGCTTGGTTTTCTAACCAAAGGTTAAAATAACCTTTATTATTACTCCCACAATGAATTCCAAAATTGTACAGATTTAATTGTCTTTTGTAATAAACTACGCTGGTAGGCAAGCAGGGTAAATGGTGCGTCTTTTGCAAATCAAATGTGAGTGTCTCTATAGAAGGATCCGTTTTCGAAATTTCTAAATCTTGGTTCATTTGTGGAAGTAAAGAAAAACCGTGTTCCAAATGTAAATTCTGTTCTTGTTCGAACTCTAATAGCTCATCACCTTGTGTTCCTTTTTTCTTTATATTCAATGCGTCACACCGTAAACACGTATCCTTTTGGGACTTCTTAAAACGGAGGTTACAATTTTTATAAAAAATATTTTTGAAAGTTGTTTTCCCAACTCCATTTGGATATTCTTCCTTGTAAAGGTCATAAAGCTTTTGTAAATTTAAATTTGGCGACAAAAAATTGGATGTTGTGACATTCCGACAATAATGAGACTTATATCGAGGAAATCGTTTTATAAAATCAATGATCTCATTTAACTTTAATTCCGACAATTTGTTCTTACCACCTGTCGTCAGACCTCTGCCATCATTTAGAGGAGCCTGTGATCTTAATTTAGTTAATGCTACATTAATTCTAGCCTGACTAATCGAAAAAGTATTCAGAAAGGTTTTTTTGCAGATGGATATATTTAAAACACTATATTGTCTTGAAAATTTTCTTTTAGAATTTCGCGAGTAACTTCGTTTTTTTCCCACTTCGCTAACATAACTTTGTAATAAAGCACATCGAGCTTCGTAAGATCCTGCACTCCAATATTTATTAAACTCTGCCTGTCTTTGCTCTACAGACAGTTTTTCCGTACATTTTTTGAGACATTTACAATCAAAATTTTTCCCAGCAAATTCTTTAGCTTCCACTATTTTTCCGGATTTATTTACGTATGCTTGGTTTGCGTTATAGCGTCTCTTCTTGATATCTCTGTTTTGATCGGGGCATTTCCTTTTCCTACCTTTTTTATTAGTGCTTTGGGTTTGTGAATTATTGGTCTGGTTGCTGAGATCCTTACAAGTATCGGTGCTTGATGTTGAAACCGGTATAGAATCATTGTCATGGAATGAATAGGACAAACCGCTAGTTTCAAAAATTTTTTCGTCGACCTCTGCATTTGATTTCTTATGTTTGAAAACTGTAGCTTTAACCTTTGTTGAAGATAACAAATTTGTTTGTGCCGTGTCAAAATTTTGTTCCTTAAGAATCGCCACTTCATTTGAACATAAAGGATCGGTATTTCCTTTTGCGGTTTCAGCATCTGGATTTTCAGATGGCAATAAGTTATCAATAGTTTCTGCCTCCAAAGTAATACAATCATTTTCAGCTTCAGACTGCAAAGGAGACCTTTTGCAAAGTTCTACCAACTTATGTCCTTTTGATGCCATCTTTAGCCGCTGTAAAACAAATTACAAAATTCAATTATTTTGCAATATGTAAAACTGCAACTAAATAGTTTAAAATTTTAATTTTATAGTTATATATTTACATAAGTACTAGCTTTTGTCCGAACATTTGTTTGCGTAGCAGTAGAGATAATGTCAGGATTACCCTCCTTCCTAAAGTTTTTTCTTTACTACTTATCCTGCTGGTAATTCAAAACGATGATTTTCCAAAATTCTATGATATCGTTCAGTGAAAGTCTCATGAAAATAGTTCTCGAATTAAAAGGAAAGGTATTGATTGTACTTACACATACATGAGTGTACTTACAGGGGAGTAATTTTAGTTCAAAACAACATTTTGGGGTTTGTTACCTGGATTTTACGCTCGCGTGCAATGTAAATTTTTGTAGTATGGTTTCGGTAAAATAATAGAAATTATTTTCATCATTGTAAAGTTTTAAAAATCAAATATTAGCAAGTTAATGTAAAGTCAGTTATTTTAAATTAAAATTTATACAATTCAATGTCTTCGTTAAAATTTTATCGTTCGAAAAATATTACCGATCAAGTAGAGGTAGACAATCTAGTTATAAGAATATCAATTTACGTACCATTTAATTTATACATTAGGAAATAACGAAGTCGAGTTTACGTAGCACGAACCTACCAGCAAAATTTTATGCTGACGATGCATTTTAGAATTATAGATTGGTTTTATATTCACGCAGCTAATTTATATGCGCTAATAAAAGTATGAGATATCCACGTACAGACATTTTCACGTGGGATAGAGGTAAACACATATATTGTTGAACACGTGCGCTTGTTGTTCAAATTTTATCGCGCTCCACATGTTTACATGTGTTAAAATCCAACGTTATAGCGTCCTTATATCGCAATTTGCTTGATAAAAAGCAACAAAAACTGTTAAAACTACGGCTGGTTGGGCTGATATCGAATTGACTTTCGAAACAAAAAATAGACACGTTTCTGCATGTCTATACAAATATTGCAGCTTGTCGACCAAAAAGTGGGAATCGAATCCACATTATTTAGAGCCAATGCAATTCGACTGCATTATGCTATCTTTGTTTTCTGTCGAATTTTTGAAGACTACCACCAATCAGCATGTCATTATACCACGTTAGGAGAAATCTTAAGTTCCCCTGATTGTGTCTTTTGGTCAGATTTTTCGGGAGGAATTACATATAAGCGAGTCATCTGAATGCAAAAATCAGAGATCCACCGATCCCCGAACGTGCTACAAGAAACTATGCCCGACAGTGGGTAATCGCTTTTAAAAGCGGAGTTAATAAATTTACCACAGTAAATTAATTTATCGAGTCTTATGTACGGTTAAAACTTAGTGAGTGTTTTGCAGGCAAGTAACACCTGTTATTATTGACATTATGGTACATTTTGTTTGTCGCGTTAAACTAAATATTTTACAAACATTATTTTAAATCATTTTCGAATTAAATATTTTTATGAACATTACCTTAAATCATTATCGTCATTTCAACTGAATAATTGTTGGACTCTAATGTGAATTGTCCATTGTTTAAATTAAACTTTAACGACGCGATATTAAATCACTCTCGTTGTTTAAATATTACTGGCGTAATTTAAGAATCAGTTTCGCAATGTAAATGAAACACGTTAATATTGACATTATTTTAAATCAGTTTCGGGTTTTAAACCAGATGTTTCGTGCAAGATAAAGATTTCGGACCATAATAATAGTAAATTATTCTCGTGACATTTATGAAATGCTTTGTGCCGATTATAAACGAGTCGAATTTGAATTGTTTAAGCATAAACAATTTCATCGAGCATTTTCGAGTAAATTACGTTTTGGTTTGTTTCGTGGTACAATCCATTGAAACTAGATTACGTACGGTTTGCGCGAATTCGATGTCAACAACAGACAGGACCGTCTCGAGTCAGTTTTAAGAATTATGAAGCATTCCATTTTCGTGTTTATTAACGAACACCCATTATCGAAGCATTCCCGATCTACCGAATCTTTTTGTCATCTCAAGTTTTGGAAAGGATTTTTATCTACCGACATTCGTATTCTCACGCTGGACCATATCTAATTGGAAGACCGTTTCTATGATAGAAGCATACCTGTAAAATATTACGTAAGCATTTTATTATTATTATTAAGTGTTATTGTACCTTGTGGTCAGTTTGACCCCCATATTTTTAAAGAACCTTCAGTCCTACCGTGTAAGTCGAATTCGCACTCTTTTGTATTCCGTTTTTTTGTGTATTAGTATTTATTTGGACGTGGTGTAACCACGCATATGTTGTCAATGTTTTAAAGTTGTTTATTGAAGTAACGTAACATTTTGAATTTGTGTTTTATGTCATATTTGAGGTTTAATAAATCAAACCAGTTAGCCTGTTCCATTTTGGTGAACAGCTGTTTAAATTTCAGCATTAATAATTTTATCGTTAACTTTTATGTTATTCAAGTCAGTGTAAATATTTTGTCTTTCAACATTTGTGGTTGTAAATTTGATTATACAATTGTTGTAAAGTGTCAAATGTCCTTGCATATTTCGTTTTTATTATATATGCTTTATTATTTATTTATGTGTTTTATTGTCGTCATGTGTATGTTTTGTTTAGCTATTTTTGTCAAGATAAAACCTATCAGCTGTAAAGGTAATGTAATCCAAAGAGATGTCACCAGTGTGAGAGACAACGCGATTAATCAGAAAGCTGTCGTGAACCAGCTTGGAAGGGTGATTTTTCATCCCCTTCAAATAAACTTCGGTTTAAGTCCACGTGGCGCCCATGTAAATACCCCGTGTGTAAATTTCCCCCCCCCCCCCCCCTGTTAGCGACAACATCCAGAATCACGATTGTGGATCGCCCAATCGTTGATGAGAGACCATCAAATCGCGACGTTTCGTCACAAGCCCTTTTGCTCCTTCAATCGACCCACCCCTTCGCGACTAGAGCTAGTCAACCCTTAATTTTGTACGGAAGGTGTCTTGTTTGCGATTTGTAAGGTTACAGGTTATTTGAAAGAAATTTCCATAATACACTTACCTTTTATTTATACCTAATTTATTAATGTACGCCCGTGTACGCCAATAGGGTAAATGTGTATAAGAGTACGCACTTAGTGAATAAAGTTCAATATCTGATCGATTTTCTATACAAAGGCCGTCTTTTATGTATTATCGTCGAACTTGATCATTGCAGAATATGTTTTCATGGTGTCACATATCCAAATGTTACATAAATATGAAATATTCAAGTTTTTCTGCACATCTGCAAGTGCGTACTCTTATACACTGGTGTGTATAAGAGTACGCGTGATTATGTTTAAAAGTACGCACACTATTACAATACAATATTTCACTAATTTTAAGAATAACAAATAGGAATAATTTTAATAAATAATGGACGGAGCAATAAATTCTTATTATTTTTATTAAACGCATAAGTACTTCTAAAAAACATATCTGAAGCTCAAAAATAAATATTTTTTTGAATATAAAACACTTTTAGAAGGGTTGGTAAGAAGGTACATATTATTTAACGCAACATGAACAAAGTTAACTTTACCCTTAATAAACATAATCTTTGAGAAACACAAAAACTATCAAGTAAATAATCATCCTTTAATTACAAATTCGACGTACCCATATAATTTTTTAGCGTAGGTATTTAACGAAACAACAAAAAGTTATTCTTCACACTCAGAACAAATAAATCCACCTATTATGTAATTTGAGCACGATTCGTGCCACCACTTATTGCATTGAGAGCACATAATCCAGCCTTCCTCAGATTTTGAGTATAAACTTGGGCAACTGACATCCTCATCAGCTTCTGCTCTCTTTTTCTTCTTTTGCTGCTTCCGTAACGTTCCAGACTTTGTACAATTATATAGTTTTCTTTTTGCTGCCCTTGCTCGTTTCGTTTCTTCTTTTTTTCTTGCGCGAGTGCTTCCAATTCATCTTTGAAAGGAGTACTTGAGAATATTTCAGATTTTTGCGATTTACGTTTATTGCGACTGGGTTTTTCTTGTAATTTGGGTAAAGGTAAAAGATCTGAAGCCGACAGATTTACAGGAACTTCATCAACTACTTTCGAAGTGCTTGCTATCACTATTCCGTCCTCACACACTATGTCCAGATTGGTGATGTCTTGGAATACTGGTGGTGGTGTTGCGTCTAGTGGAACTGATGGACTGGCCGGCTCGTCGATTTCCCCAATGGACTGCTTATTGCTTACAGAAATAGCGTCAATTATATTATTCGCTTCTACAGCATCTTGTAGTGTTTCTGTTCGCGAATTGGTATTCATTGGTGTGTCTGTTACGAAGGATGGAGCAAAATCTTCATCTTGAAATTGATCTGGATTATATGGATGGATTCCAGATGCTTTAAATGAATTTTGGGCCTTCTGAATATTAGCAACATTTGCATACGCAGCGTTGAACAACCCGGCAACTTGCATTTGGGTGATGACTTTTCCTGGATTGTTTACCATTCAATGGTCACATTCTCTACTGTAAACTCCCTTTAAAGGTCCAAAGAACCCCACATCAAGAGGTTACATCTTATGGCTTGCATGAGGTGGCAACGACAGTAAATCGATGTGATTATTTCTGCAGTACTTTATAGCTTCTAAATCTCGATGACAGGTATGATTGTCTATAACTAAGAGGACTGGATTATCGGCGGCCGGTTTGCTGTAATTTCTGAAGTGCACGATCCATTGATAAAATAGTTCCGTATTGATTAAAACCCGATTCAGAAATTAATTTTAATGTACCATCTGGAGAGTTTATAAAAAGCTCCTCCTTCATTCTTTTCCTGTGAAATATCAAGGCAGGAGGAATGTATGTACCCGTGGTACTCATACAGCAAACCGCTGTTACTAGCTGTCCTCGGTCCGCACTTGCTACTTTTCCTATAAGTTTCTTGCCTTTTTGGGTCAATACTTTCGGTAGTTTGTTAGGTACTGTAGTAGATAAACCCGTTTCATCCATGTTATAAATTGAACTTGGTAAGTAATTTCTTCTTTTCAATAGAATTTTTAGGTTCTCGTAAAACCTATTTACCTGAATTTTATTGAAACCCATTAAGTACGAAGAAACGAAGAAAAATTTCATCGTTAGCAAAACTCTTGTTTCTTATGGGTTACAAATTTTATTCTTGTTCTTGTAAGTCGTATTGTTCGTTTTTCGAACGTCGTGACCCATCTCTTTCTATACATGTGATATGTGCGTTCTAAGTGTTTTCACATACATAGAGGACCTACTTGTTTAACGTGGGCTCCGAACCACGGGAAGTGTAATACACGTCATGTTGAGATGGGCGCTCTTGGCAAATAACCTCGGTGGTTTGCCATTGCCTTCCGAGGAGAGACGGCCAGAATAAAGTTCTTACCCTGCCCGGATTCAATCCGAGCGTTTCGCATTAGCAGTAGACGCACTTAACTGCCAAAGCTATGACCATCTCTCAATTTTATTACAAGCATTTTATATTACAATTATTATGTGAGATATTATTGAAGTTAGCAGGGGCGGTCATATTTCTAAATTGGAGGGGGGGGCGACAATTTTAAACCCCTTACGCTCGGTATTATCAACGTATTTAAAGAACCCCTTAGTTAACTAGCTAATGTAAAACGTGTATTTTAAATATTTTATATTAGCTAATTAACTAAAGGCCTTTATAAATAAATTAAATATATCGACCTTCATATAGACAGGGCCGGCTTATTAAGAAAGAACTATTTATTGATATTTCATTTAATTTGTTCAAGTGAACGTCCCTGTTTTCCCCTGTCAGTGGAATTTCTGAGCCACTTTCCTATAAGTTCTTAATGTATGCTACATTAGCCATGTTATCCTGTGGGTTAGCTAATATTAGCTTGTTAGAAAATGTTAGCTTGAATGGTATCTTGCTAATGCAAAAGAGAGAGGTGCGGGCGCTGGAAGGACTACCTAGCAGAACACACTGTAGGCCACTATTTCAAGCACTCAAAATAATGACGTTGCCTTCTGCATACATATACACATCCGTGGTGTATATGAAATCAAACACCACAGGTCACGTCACTGCCGGTCACTCCTACAGAACCAGACACAGAGACAAACTACAAACAGCACGACTCAGATTGAAGTGCTCTGAGGGAGAGAACTTACGCATAAAATTATACAATAAGCTGCCTGATGATATCAGGAATCTTCCTCTGATTCAATTTAATAGAAGAACAAAACCTAATTTAGGTATAAACAGTTATAAATTTGTTTAATTTTATTGTAAAAAAGCATTACACACGTTTTTATTGCAACTTTAATAAATTTTTATTTAAAATAATTGATAATGTAATAAATTTTAAAGTACCAAATCAAAATATTTGATTTATATTAATTCAATACTAGGTAATATTTTTAATCTATGAATTGAAATTAAAATTGACCATCAAATAACAAATAATATACATAGTTTATACCGTATATCCCAGGTAGGCAAGTGGATTAAGCGGTTGGCTTTCAAAACCTGGCCTTGGAAAAAAAGTAAGTAAAAATATATCACATTTATTATGTCAATTTTCAGATTCTGGCCCAGATAAACAAAAATATACGAAGGGGAAGCAATTAATTATATAGCAGTAAATTTATAACTAAAATTTAATGTATTGAAGTGAGAATAAATAAATAATTGTATGTAATGTAAAACATATCTAATCTGAATAAAAATATAAATAATTACAGAAATATTTGAAAATCAGAAATTTTTTTTATAACATTTATTTTTTCAATTAAATAATATAATATGTACATTTATGACGGTAAAATGTCACTTGGGATAATTCTACCCATCGAACATTTTTCTGGCTGTCGGAGTGTTATTTTATGTCTCTGACAAAAACCTTTTACCCAAGACTCTCCAGCAATTCTTTTATTTTTGTTGAACCGGTGTTGAATGTTATTTGCTTCAGCAAATCTGTAAACAGCTATTTGTAAATCTTTCTTCGTAATACCGTAAAATCTTTCATCCAAATCTCGTACTTGCTGGGCCAGTTCGGCTTCCAAATTAGCAGGAATATCACTTGTAAACCTACCCAGTGACTGTGGGACGTTTCCACACTTCAATCGTTTCCTCAATGTTGCTTCGTTTATTCCCATTTCCTTGGCTATACTTCTCTTGCTGAAGCCCTCCGCGATTTTGCGTTTTATATCCTGCATGTTTTCTTCCGTAAATACTAGTTTTCTTTGACTTTTTCTTCGGTACCGACTCATTGTCCTGAATAACTAAGAGCAAATAAATAAATTAGTTCCGTGTTTCTCAAAATTCGGTGGTTCGTGTAGGAGTACGCACCGCATACTCTTATGCTGCTAAAATTGCGTACTCTTACACACATACGTGAAAATTAATATTATTGATTATAATTCTGGCAAAAAATAAGTTTTTAACCGTTTTCAGATGGTTGCAGATGAAGTAAATCATGCAGTATCTAAATGCAATATTTGTAAAATCAAAGCAGCAATTCTTACCTTCACAAACACAAAAATTTGAACACAGAAAATTACAGTGCACGGGAACGAAAATTTCTAACCTGTATATCTTTCAAACCACATGGATAATTGCAGATCTCGCACTTGAGTGTGTCATAAGATGCAGTTCCGATTGTAATTAATTCATTTCAATTAACAACAGGTGGTGGCCTAATGAAATATCAGTGGTGCGTACTCTTATACACATTTGCCCTATACCATTTAAATTATCAAACCACTACTTCAGGCCAGCCATATCAGACATTGAACCCTCCATTAGTTTTCCTAGGTTGCAAAAACCACGAATCGCTTTAGTTTGAGTTTCGATAAGTACGATTCATTTTGATTCGAAAAAGTAACGCGGACTAAAAGGTTACTGATAGTCTAAAAAACAAATAACGCGACACTGTTTTTTCCCAAATATCTCGAGACCTAAGCAAAATAAGATACGTGTATTTTTTGTAGACCATAAAATAATCTGTAATAATGATTTAAATAAGAATCTCAAGAACCATTAGATTAAGTAATAAAATCGTCAAGGTACATTAGATTAAATAAGGGGTCCGGATTTTTAACACTGACCAAAAAATTGAAAATTTCCTATAGAAATGGCATAATATTTCGATCAAGAAAATGTTTAGCTTTAAAATAAATAGCGGTTCAACAAGTTTAAATGGCAAAAACTTAGAAATTTTAGATAAAAACATGTATCATGCGCACGAGTGGCTTGTGGCTTAATTTTCGCTCTCTGTTTCTCGATATTGGCTCCGCCCCTAACATGAAATTTAGCAAAATTTTGGGTAATTAACGGCCTTTTTGGGTATGTTTCGGTCCGAATGTGTCACTTTTGTCGTCGCGGAGGTGATCATAAAAAAAATCCGAAAAAAGTGTGAAAATGGGAAAGTTGCATTTGAAGCGGCCACTGACACACCCCGGGTCGATGGCACATCGTTCGCCCGTCGTTCCTTGAAATCGAGTGAAATTTTTTCGCTCCGACTTGAATTTTTCTTTGAAATTCGGATAGGTGGGGGTGTGATTAGTAGATATTAGTAATAAATATTATTAAAACAATGGAAAATAACCCGTGTTTGTCGAAAAAGTGAAAAAATAAAAAAAAATTTTCTTCGATTTTTGGGGTGTGCATTCGATAGGGAGGGTGATCCATCGTCAAAACCTACTCTTCCGGGGCGCCGCTCCGCTCTGCACCCCTCCAGAGCGGTTTTGACTCTGGTTAGGGGACGTCCATAAATCACGTGAGGTGTTTTTTTTTAAATTTTGACCCCCCCTCCCCCTTGGTGAGATTTGGTGAGATGTCGTGGGACTCCCCCCCCCTATCTAAATCTCACGTGAGATTTTCCTTATAATTTTTCAATAATTAATATATGTTATTGTATTTTGCTTTATTATACCACTAATAACTACCTAGGCGTTAATACTGATATCTTCTATGTACTACATTTTTTCTGTGAAATAAGCGGAGAAAAATGATACTACGTTTAAGGTGAACTATATATTTACGTATTTACAAATACGTCTAATGACTGTCTTCCTATATTACTACCAAAAGATGAATGAGTGAGATAACTCACTCCACGGGAATTCATGTGCTTCCTCTATAGTAATGATTGGACACATGACGTCCGTGTCTTTTGGTAGTGATATAGGAAGACAGTCATTATACGTATCTACATCCTCCTCGTACAGCCACTCCAGCCTATCGTCCACGACGCATAGCAGCTCCTCAGCCTGAACGGCAACTACACGCGTTGGTCGAACCCTGACCACAGGTGCTCGCGGGGCTGCATGCAGCGCCGACCCATGCGCCGACCTATGCTTCTGAAGCTTCACACGCGAAGCAAAGTAGATGCCGCACGTCTTGCAGCATCTGTTTTGGATTGTATTTAAAAGAGATGGGCAGTAGAAATCGTACGGCATCTGGGAATAGCCTGCATGTTTGGGATACACCGCGAGCCATTGCCGAAGCAGGCTAAAAATTCGGTCTCTAGTTTTATAATACTAATATATTCGCCGAATTAAAAAGTTGACGTGAGATTTTCTTTGAGCCCCTCCCTTCCCCTTGGTGAGATTTGGTGAGATTTTGCCGGACCGCCCCCTCCCCCATTTTACCTCACGTGATTTATGGACGTCCCCTTACTAGGCTAAACATACTAGAACGCGCCACCCAACAAGAAAATCTGATGCGTGCACGAAACACGGCATTTATCAAGCAGTATTTGTAAATACAGCACGTTTACTATTATTTATACCGTAGATTTTTCTTTATAATCCTTTAATATTATTTTATTTTTATTGCAATCCAAATGATTAATTGTGTCTTTAATTATTATAATATAATTTATATATTGTATGTGAACCGTTTTAATCATGATTAAATAGCTGTCGGCGAGTCCCAAGTTCCAAGCTTACATTTAATGAAATGAGTTAGCTGATCGCAGCTAGAAAGACGCGATTTTTCGGTCAAGTGGCCAAGTGAAAATTGTAAAATTATTAAATTGAACAATGTTGCAAAAGTAATAAATTAAAAATAACAACTTTAAAGCCGCAATCCCAATACAGGTTTTTTCCATTAAAAATAATAAGAAAACGGAACACCCTGTATAGTTAAAAATAGTTATACCTTATACATATTACATTATTATTGTTAAATTAACAATTTAAGCAAACGTAATAAAATTTTAATTGGATTATGTTTTGAGTTTTAAATTTTAATTTAATAATCGTTTTCACAAGCTAATAATTATATTATACAAAAATAGTTGTAAGTTATGCATGTCAAGTAAATATGTAACTAAATATTACTGACACGTCAAAATAGGTCGCTCACCTAATATAAAATCAACAACAAAATAGTAGTAGATAAACAATGTGCGTTCTAAGCAGTTGTTTGAAAACTTTTCTAAGTGCAATTCACACAGATCGTTGTTAGGTTTCTGTCCGTAACCGTTCGATTAACTAAAAAAAAAGTAGAAGATCTTTTCACTAGACAATTTAGTGTACTTTATTTTAAATAATGTAACATTTTGCTCTAAAGTGCACTGAAACCGAGATATTCACGAATATTCGTAAAAATATCATTCCTACGTGGGGTCGAAATTTGGGGTCGCTAGAGGGTGCAAAATTAGTACGTCGTTTTAGAAGTCCTAATAAAGAAAAGAAAATTTATTCCAGCTTGCCCCCTTTTTTTGACTCAATAGCTCTTTTTGAATGCGTTGTCGACTGGCTTATTTTGATTTATTTAAGATTATTATAAATTAAAATAATCCCTTAACCCAAAGATTAGGGCTCTTTCTTGTTTTGCAATCAACGCAGAATCATAACTTTCAAATTTATAGAAAAAAACAACTGATGTTTTCATTGAGCTGAACATTTGACGCTTTTTAAATTTCATTTCGTGCTTTCTAATTTTCATTTGTCGGTTTCTAAATTGAAATTGGCGGCTTATGAATATCAATTAACAAATCTGAATTACGATTGACAATTTCAGAATATCAATTGACAAATCTGAATTTCAAATTTTGAAGAAAATCTTCATTCGCCGATTTTTCAAATAAAAAATTAAAGAATGATCAATATTGCGAAATATTCCCTTAATCCTTCCTTCTCAGTCCTTTTACCCTAATGAGGGTTTGGTGACCCATCTCGTTCTATCATTTTCCATGCATATGATGTGCGTTCAAATTGTTCTCACATACATAGAGGACCTACTTGTTTAACGTGGGCTCCGAACCACGGGAGGTGTACTACACTTCATTTCGAGATGGATTTTCTTGGCAGATTACCTCGGTGGTTTGCCATTGCCTGCCGAGGAGAGACGGTCAGAATAAAGTTCTTACCCTGCCCGGATTCGATCCGAGCGTTTCGCATTAGCAGTAGACGCACTTAACTGCCAAGCTATGACCGCCTCCTTAATATAGGAGACGCTCCTTAATATATAATTCCCTTAATATAACAATAAAATCCAGTTATATTTAAAAGAAAACTTTATTATTAAAATATGAAAATATTTTGAACGTTTAAAACCAACTTGACGTATAATTTTACATAAATTGACTATGTAAATTTACATGATAAAACGCCTTAAAAAATTATTGAAAAAGTATTAAAAAATAAATTTGATGCTGGCCTCCTCTGCAAGGAGATTTTCCTGAAATTAATCATTTTAAAATAATAATAAAATAAACATTACAGCATACCTGGATTATTTATATCTTTTTGTGTATTTATTTTGAACGTAAACCTTAATTTTTAACCAGCATTTATTATGAAGAACTTCGGGATACTGCTGAATCAAATCGTCGCACTCCCATTTCTTAGGGGGCTTTTTACTTTGAATATGCACCTTGAAATAATCCTGCACTATATCGGTCTGTTCGTCTGTCCACGGAATTAATTTTCTTTTTTCTGTCTTTTTAATTTTCTTTAAACCATTGCACTTTTCCCCATTTAAATCATTCCCAGCTTGGCCGCAGATTTCAAATTTCCAATTGCTTTCAAAAAGTTCCCTCATGTCTTTTAGATTGTTTTCTGCTTCTTTGTAATATACGCTACTACATAAATTATTTTTCTTACTAATAACATAACCAAGCGCTACATCACAACATTGTTTTAAGGAGGTCCCAATATTTAGTGCGTAACTAGGCGATTCGAATATATCCTTCACTGAATCATATTTGCCTACCACTTTCGCAGCCTGAATTATGGAATCAAAATATTGCGGCTGCAATGCTTGAAAGAACTTTTTTACCAACGGTTGAACTTTCATAATTTCGATTAACAATTTCGCTAATTCCCTCATTTTTCTTGAAGTAACACTGATAATATGTTCTTTCCTATGTATTTTCATGTATGTGGTTCCAAAAGCACAAATAAGTGGATCCTTTTTTGCGACAAGGGAAATTCGATCTGCCCGCATGTGAGGAAAAACTCCATCCCTTAATTGTTGATCCACTCGTAAATTTTTCAGCAGATAATTTTGTGCGTCACTTTTGGAATTCTTTCCTTTACATCCCGTATTTTCAGAGCAACGCTTTCTATGTCGAAACAGTAGTTTAGAGGAATAAAAACCAAGGCAATATGTACATGGTAACAATTCTGAATTTTTCAAGTTTGGTTTCTTAACTGGCCTAACACATTTTTCTATATTTTTAATGTAATTTCCTTTTTTTCTTAAGGAAGTAAGTAGATTCTTCCTTTCGTTACTTCTCAGGGGCAGCGAAAATATTTTTTTAACTTCTAATTCCAAAAAGTGATTTCTCTTAAGGTGTCGTGAAAAATTTAGCACAAATGATTTGCAATAAAAACAAAAATTCGTATTGTAAATTCGCTTAGAAACAATAACACTACTTTTGTCACTCTTATTAGATGTAGATGGCAGAACAGTGATTTCTTCGTCGGTTTCAGATGTAGACGGAAGAGCCAAATTGTCCGTTGATTCATCAACAATGGGTTTCTGTGAAAGAATAAATGTTTTAAAGTTGTAATCATTCAAGTTCTTCGATGGGTTTTCATTTCATTATGTTGTAGATCCAGCCCACCCTGCATCACAGAAACACAGTCCCAATTTTACCAAAGCTCGAGTTTTAAGTAAATATCAATCTGATGAATAAGGTACAGTGGTTCGCATTGATAATATTGTAGTCTTAAATTGAAAATTTGAATATCTGCTCAAAAGTATTAAATGGTTCTAAATTACGAGGTGAAAGTTTGATATGGTGGCCGTAGGCCGCCCAGTGAGATCGAAGGCCGAACAGCGAGGTTTAATTCTATTGTTTGCGAGGCCGCAGGCCGAATCTATAAGCCGAAAGACGTTTAGAGATGCTGAAAATGTGGTTAGTAGTCGACTAACGAGGTGTGCAACGCTAAAAGTACATTTTTTAAAATTACATGTACTAACGGAAATGCTAATTCGTTTTTATATAAAGCAGTATTACGTTTTTTTTATCTAATTGCCGTGTTGTCAGATTTTGGAGAGTCTAAGGGAGTCAAAATGATAGCGTATTAAAAGACAGATTTGTGTCTAAGAAATCAACCACTAGGATCGCTCCCTGAATCACCACGAACCAGATACATTATATTAAAATGTATGTAAAATTACATCCGTATAAGAAACGCTGAACGACTCACATTACATTTTAAGCAATTAAGTATAGATGCCAAAATAATAGCTAGTATAAATAAAATAATTAAATTTTGCATAGAACTAAAAAGAAGCCGTAGCTGTTTTTTAGATACGCCAGGTGAAAAAGTAATCATTTTTTAATGAAAAAAGTATAATTTTTTAAAAATTAAGCTCCCAAGAACTTCAATTTATAAGTTTTATAAATAGGATTTTCATTTATTTAGCATCTAGGAAAAAATTATTTCAACAAAATTTTACCGGGTTACAACTTTTTTTTTCTCATACTTAAAGTAATGTTGAATTTGCACTTCAGGCACGCAAAAATTACAAAAATGTAAAAAGTTCAAAAACAATCAAATTTAGAAGCTCACAGCTAGAGCCCTAGCAGAGCTACAAGAGGCCCGGACTGGGAATCCAGACGAATTCCCAGGGGAATGGCCCAGTTCGGCGCAAACCCAATTCGGGACAAGTACGTTTCGACACAAACCCGATTAGGAACGAGTCCAGTTCAGCGCAAACACGATTCTACACGAGTCCAGTAGTATTCCATACCCCCCAGTCTTGTAATATCGATTTCCATAGGTAAGAATTTCTGACGATTATAATATATAAAACCAGATCATAAGGCTTCTTGTTATACTTTGTATAGATGCCTAAAATGTACATATTATATTATAATGACATTTTTTATGGTAACGAGACATTTTTACCGATTACCAAACGGTTACTGTAGTAACAACATTTTTTACCAAACCGTTGCTATAGTAACGCAACATTTTCAGTCGTCAACAACAATTTCTAGGAAATGAAGGAAAACAATTACTGTAAAATCAAGGAATAATATAAAATTCTAAATTGTCATGAAATATTTAGGAGTTTGTAAATTTGCAAAAGCGTTACATTTAAACAGTATACGTACTTCGTTCTGGCTTAACCACTCATGGTCTAAGTGGGGGGAGATCTAAATAGTATGCTGAAAAAGTCGTATAAGATCCGATGAATGCTAATTAACCACCATCATACAAATGTAAGTCTAAAATAAACTAAACTCGACAAGACCGGGGGTCTGGAGGGTATGGAATACGCCTCAGCCACAGAAAAATTGCAAGAGCAAAATTACACTCTTAGGTCCCTCTGTATCAAGAAGAACGGAAATTCTAAGGTAATTATGAAAAATAACATGTGCGGATAAAAAAATATGGATGACATGTCCGAGGAATTTCTGAGAAAATCCCTCTAAAATTTTTTTATTGAATTTGTTCAAACTTCAGTGCTCACTGTATGTAAATCTCCTAGAACGGCTTCCTATCAGACCTGAACTGGTAATAATTGAGTTACCGAGCAAATCACCTGAGTAGCACCTGAAATCTTCAAGCAATGTTTACAACAAAAAACAAAATTAACGACTCCGTCAACGACGCGCAAGATTAGATTAACGAGATTTTTAATTTTAGGGTCGTACAGACACGGAGAATAATTTAGTCAAATAGCAAGTTTTAATTATTTTGATGTATTTCGATTAGTATTTAGTAACACTTGCTACTACAGACTTTGCTTGTTATAATATACAAGGTGACTGTTTTTCGACCTTAAGAATAGGGATTTCTGCGTATTTTAAATTTAAGAAATAATCCAAAACGAAATTTAACCCATCATTCTTTATTTTAAAGATATCAATAAAAAATTAAACGAAAAAATTATAAAATCTTTTCTTTAGATAATTTAGTGTACCTAGGGTCGTCCATAAATTACGTCACGGTCCTGGGGGGCGGGGGTAGTTTCAAAAATTGTGACGTCACAAAATATATAGATTAAATATTTTATTATTAGTATTTAAACAAAACTATTTTTTGAGTGACTACGCCACTGGCGTAGCTAGGGGGGGGCGGACCGCCCTTCATAGATGTTTCCTCTGGGGTGCTACCCCTAAAAAAAAAGGTTATCAGCCGAGGTGGGGATGACACCCATGAAATCCGCCCCAGGTTTCTTTTTATTATATAAATTTTAAATTTGAAAAATTTGTGGGTGGGGGGGTTCAAGAATATGTGACGTAATACTTGGAGGGGGGTCTAGGTTTGTGTGACGATCGGGGGTTAAAAATTGTGCGACGTAATTTATGAACGACCCCCTACTTTACTTTCAATAACATTACATTTTGCTCCAAAGTACACTCAAACCGAGATATTCACGAATATTCGTAATAATGAAATTCTTCGCGTGGTTTTTCCTCTGCTATCGGGTGCAAAATTAGTAAATCTTTTTCCAAGTTCTAATGAAGAGAATAATAGTATGTTACACACCTAGTGGTTAAGAGTGCATGTGCAGGGTCGCTGGTCATCGGTAGTAAATTTTAGAATATTTTGTGGAACTTCTTTCTGATATACGCCCAATAAAGTGATTGGCTAACTAATTGATGGGAAATTTAAAAAAAGAATTTATTCCAACGAAAATATTAATTTTTCTGTATTTTTATATGAAAATAGACTTTCAACAATCACATAATTATTATGTAAGTAAGATAAATATTGAAATAAACCAAGGTGCAATCACTAGTATACATGTTTTTCTAAGGTGGAAAGCTTCAAAATTTTTTGATAACGGTTACATAACTTAGAAATATAAATATATAATGGCTACAAAAAAACATCAAATTTCAATTACATTACATTAAGTTTACTATATTAATATCTATTTAAAATTGAAATTTAAACTCGTTAAACCTTAGTCTGAACATTTATTAATTGAAATATTTAAAAATTATATTAAAAAGTAATATAGTTTTGATTTTATCATGTTAATGTTACGGCACTAAAACAACCTATATTTCGCGGGGTATACATGCACTCAAAGCACCACTTGGAGGAGGGGTCTCTATCGCGACCCCACCTCCGCGTGTTCACAATCCGCACGCGAGATTAAATGGCGCTTTAGCCACAAGTTGTGTATACTATTTTATGCAATCCTAATAACTACCGACAAAAAATAGCCGAAAAGAAAAATTGAAATAAACAGGTACAAATTAAATTATAAAAATTGAAGTGCAGTTAAAAAGCGCATTGCAAAAGATAAAAAAAATTGTCTAATAATGTATCCCATTACGGGAGGTTGTAGACTGCGCCCGATGGTTAAAGGGTCTCATAATCTTACATGCAGATTGCGCCGGGTTCGGTTAGGGTAAGTATGTAGATTGCGCCGATGGTCAATTAATAGGTAATCTTTTTGGGTAACGACGGAGTGAAAATCCCATTAGAGGATTAAGGTACTTAATTTATTACAGGAGTACTATACATTATGTGCGATTTTTAATTAGGTTAGTAATTTGACGAGGTTATTTTTAAATAACTGCATTATTTTGATTCTTTCATTATTAAAAACTTTTATAACACAAATTTATAACTACGAGAAATTTGTAATTTCGAGACAATTTGTGCACGATTCTGTTGGTCTATAATTTTTCAATAAAATTTGATTGGTTTCAATTTTATATTTGCGGAATATATTTTAATATTTTTTATTTGGTTAGTTATTTGACGAGGCTTTTTTTCATCTTAATTTTTGGGTTGGTATTTCACATTTACTATATAAGTATAAAAATATTTAGTATGTAGTAAAAATTCAAGAACATATTATTATTATTTATTAGCAATGTCAACGATTACAGAAATGTTAAGTGAGCGCGGAAAAACGTTGTTGGTGCGCGATGGGTACAAATTTTACCAGTACATTGAATTAAAGAATGGAGAAATTAAATGGCGCTGCTGCAATCGAAAATGTTCAGCTAATATGTACACCGTGGGAGAAAAAAATCATAGGACAATAACGAAAGATAATTTGGAACATAATCACGAAATGGATGAGCAAAAACTAAAGCGGCAAATTGTTAGTGGTGAAGCCAAACGAAAAGCGATTGAAGATACTTCGCTAAGACCTTCTGACATTCTTATGGGCGCCATCGCTAAAACGAAAGTTTCTCGGGTTGATATTGATCGCCGTGATGCTGAGATGATCTCTAGAGCTATATATGACGTAAGGCGAAAAGAACAGCCACCATTACCAACCTCGATAATGGATGTTCATTCCGCGTTGGACTCTATAGTAGTTAACACAGAGAATGGCGAAAATTTTCTTTTACCCTTAATTACCCTTAATGACCATCGGCGCAATCTACAGGTTGCCCGTGGTCATTTACCCAAAAAAAAAGGATTAATTTCTGACCATCGGCGCAGTCTACATATGTCCCCCATTACAAATGATAACAGAGGTTGCTATGTAAACTTTGCTGACATGTACCGCCAACGCGTCTGCAATGAGATCACGCATACCTTTGAAGGAACTTATAAATAATGCCTTTGAATAATGCTAACGTAAAAAAATTATTAAAATTTGCAAACTATGAAATTTGCAGTCGTAGCAATGGGAAACCGACAAGATAAATAATACTAACGTAAGATAACCCAGCACGTTGAGATTGATGTGACAAAAAGTAAGTGGTAATATTTATGAGGGACTAAATTAATTAAAATTTAGTCCCGCACCGTTTAACGTGGGACTGAAGAAGGTCATTACGAACCGCAAAAGTAGTAGTAAAAGCACGATAAACACGCAAGGATTGCATAAAATTTATTTCAGCTTGCCCCCATTTTTTTTACACATAATAGCCCTTTTTGAATGCGTTGTCAACTGGCCTATTATGGCACTTGGCGTACTAAGCAAGAAGGTCTTATCTGACATTTCTACAAAAATCTAGTTATCGTATCTACATGAACAACATGAATTTTTCACATGTTTCCCACCAAGTTACAGGATTCTATCTGTAAATTTGGAGACGTTAAAAGCTTGTGAATTTGATGTCGTCTTCTTCTATAGACCGAATGCTATTTTTACAAATAACTCTCGTCCATTCCTTCTGGACTTTAGGTCTCTCCCTCGTTGAGGGGTGGGTTAAGGTAAAACCCTACCACGCTGGCCCAGTGTGGGTTGGTGCAGGAGCAGCAAAAAGCGGAGTTATTTCAATTAGTCACCAGCGGTCATTCATCCAAGTGCATACCGCTAGCAACCTCGCTTGACGTTCCGTAGTGTAACGACCACAGATATTTGCATTGCGCTACGGCGTTGCTCTTATTTTGTCGTAACTACAGAATAATCTATGTAAAATGTACATGAAAAAAAAATCTTATCTGCAAAGTTCTATATCGGGTACACTTTTTTGTAATACTATGCTGATTTTGAGGACCTTTGCTTGAGAAGCAAAATATAAAACCTTCTATTACTCAAAACTGTCAGTTATTCAGTTACGGCCTTCTTGCTTAGCAGGGAACTACAGTCGCCATCATTAACCACATCATGTAATTGAATTATTCGGCTTAAATCACTGGGCCATTCCATTTATTTATTTTAGACTTACTTTTGCATGATGGGCGTTAATCATCATTCCTTGGGTCTTGAACGACTTTTTCGGCATGATATTGAAATCACCACTAGCGACACGTATGAATTGATTACAAATTTGCCCAAATGTTCAACTGAAATAATTGAAAATGCGAGGGGTAAATCACCCAGGTAGTTTGGTGTACAGCTCTTTGGTAGTCCCGGAAAGTTCTAGGTAATCTTTCAAAAGTTTAGGAAAGCCTCAGCTAGTTTTGGGACAGCAGAGTTAATAATGAATCAATCCAAAATAAGAATTTTATCATTTTCATAAAATAAAATAGCTTTCGAGTTATAAGAAGTTAAATATGACCCCAATCATTAAATTTTTAATATATCAAGTGTTAAATATCTTTAAAACAATAAAATGTAGAGGCCCCATAGTCATAACATCGTAACAATTTATAAAATTCGGGCAGAATTACCTATTGTTGGTCACTCCAAATTAAAAAAAAACAACGGCGCTGCAAAGAGGAAGGTTAATATAGTATAATGACATCATTTTCACAAGCGAAGATATAATCAAAATTTCGAGAAAAATCGATTTGAAAAGTAGGGGAAAGTAAGATCGTGACCCCGGCCACGACCACTATCGGGTTACCGGTCCCTTCAAATCGAGTGAAATTTTTTTGCTCCGATTTTAATTTTTCTTTCAAATTCGGGTAGGGGGGGTGCGCTTAGTAGATATTAGTATAAATATTCGCGAAAAAATGGAAAATAAGGCGGTTATTGCCGAAAAAGTGAAAAAATTAAATTTTTTTTGCCTTCGAATTTTAGGGGTGTGCATTCGAAAAGGAGGGTAATCCATCGTCAAATCCTACTCCTCCGGGGCGCCGCTCCGCTCCGCTCCGCTCCGCTCCGCTCTGCACCCCTACGGAGCGGATTTGACTCTGGTTACTAGGCTAAACATACGAGAAGGCGCCACCGATCAAGAACACCGGGATCTATGCAACCGGGATGTGAGAGACCCTCGAAATAGCATTAAAAAGTATAGTCGCGGTATGGGGCAGTAAACTATTTCGTTTCACCCCCAAAAAATCGCGTAAAAACTAAAAATAATCGATGTTGCATGTACGACGCTCGAGGTGCATCTGCTGCTGCGAAATTTTCTAAGTGTAAGAGTATATCTATCTGCACGTACCGTCAACAAAATGCGCGCCGGCCGGGCGAAGCTAGTGGCATCGACCGGTTGTGTGGCACGATCATGCTACTTTTCCGTACTTTTCAAATTGATTTTTCTCAAAATTTTGATTATATCTTCGCTTGTGAAAATTATGTCATTATACTATATTAACCTTCCTCTTTGCGATTGCAAAGTTTCAACTCATTCGGAATGACCAACATTAGGTAATCCTCACCCAAAATTTATTAGTAACTGTTCCATTGTTCTTCATTTACTAATTCGTACGATTTGCAATAGTGCAACGGCATGATCTTGCAATTTCCTTTATTTTATCACCTCTAAATGCAGGTGACACTCCGTGACTCTTATTGTTTATTATAAATTATATGCAATACCAATCTACGATTTCTTGTAATATAATTTCGGTGCCATGGTCATTTAAAGGTTGATATAAAAAATTGCCTTTATGCATTTATAATGCTTTAATGTAAATTTTGCTTGACAGTCTTATAAAATAAATATGGCAGAACTGCATACGTTGGCTGCAGCAGCTGTTATAATAATAAAAAAAGATGAAAAAACAAACAACTAGTAAAAAAATGGTCAAAATAATGGTTATTACACAGGGTAGAATTTAGTCAAATCAATTTGCTGGTCACCTACTGTGACCCATAAATTTTTTCAATTTTTTTTTTATTATTAGGTAGTACTTATTTTTATAGTTTGGGGTCTTGAAAATGTGTCCAAAAAATATTAAAGTAAAATTCATCAAATTACCCGAATTATAACGGATTTTCTGTAATGGAGTTCATTATTAAAACTTTTTAAATCACATTTAAATTTTATTGTAATATACAAAAATAAATTTAACAAATATAACTTGTAGCTGTTTGTAATTGTCTTTAGGAGTCCAAAAAACCAAAAAAATTTTTAAAAATTGTTAAAAAAGAAAATTATTAAAAATCGACGTTTTAGTCCACCGTTAAAATCGAATTGATTGTGAAAAAGGAGCTTAAAAGTTTTTTCTTACCAATTGAAACCCCCCAGGAACATCTGGGGTTGTTAACTAATTTACTGCTATGTTTTTTATGGGTACAGTTACTATACAAGGTTTTCAACTGACACATTTCTTACACAAACAAATAATGTTAGGTACAAAATCCCTAAAATTGTTTGTTTTTTTTTATCTATTTTGACTAATTTATTATGCTAATTTTTATTTTAAAAGTTTTAAAAATAAACTACTTTCAGTAAAACCTGACAAAATAATATGAGTTACAAAAATATGTTGGTTCTTTAATAATAAAAAAGTTTTGATAGGAAAATTTCAGTGAGTTTTGAGCTCCTAAAAAATACACGTCATTTTGTAAATAAAGACGGGATAAAAACCGAGGTATTCGTACATAATATTATGTAAAATTCGGCGAGAAGGCCATATAAGAGAGACGGCGAGCGCATCATACTGTCTAATCACCGAGCGTCTTACTATTCCAAAGAGGCGAGAACTGCCACAAAAGAAGAAATAAGTGCCGAATTTCACTTCTTCGAAGCCGAAGAATGTATTCTGTATTGCCCTAGTATACGCAATTAAGGGCAGGTTACGAATATCAACCACTATCCACCTCATTACAGCACGAAAAAGTTTAAAACGATTTATCTTAAAACTACATTTCTCAAGTCGGGCGCACATTTTCCAAACAAACTACTCGGCGGATTAACTTCATTTTTTTTAAGCATTTAGAATATATTTCAGACTACGGTCAGAACCTAAAATATCCAAAATATATTTAAAATTACCATTTTGCGGGCCGTGAAAAGTAAATATTTTGTTGTAAAAATCCAAGTTTTTTTTTTAAATCCTCGCCATTTTGTCATTTTTTGTTTAAATTAAATTTTCGAGGTACCAACTGGAGCCACATTAATATAGAACAAGAATTTAAAAAATTCATTTATTTCAGATAACTGGATCAGTCGGAAACGATGCGCCCGATGGGACAGTCATTTCAAAACATGAGTAACGCGTCGATCTGTACCTTGTACAATTTTCAATAAAAAGCTTTACAAAAATTTTAGGTGTTAGTTTAAATGTGAATAAATGAGTATCCCAAAATTTAGCTCAATAGCTGTAACGGTTTTCTCAAATTTAATTCCTAAAAATCAGCTTGAAAACGACTGTTCACAGTAGGTAACCCCCTTAAAATACTTGGTGAAATTTTTAAAAAATAAACCATTTAATAGATAACTGTTTAATTACTAATAAATAAATGAACAAACCAGCACAATAAAATTATAAAGAAAATAACGTAAATAAACAAAAAAAATAATACAGCCTGTTAAATTACATTTTGCACAATTAAAATTACTATTATTGATATCCAGAAAACTGAGAACAATAGTTGGAAACGTTTGCATCGGATTGTGGCGTAAACCGAGATTCGTTCACAATTCTTGATTGGGATGTAAGGGCTCCTAGTTGAGCTTGATAAATAGCTTCACCGATTATTTCTTTGCAGTGTACGGCCATCTCTGTTGGAAGTTCTTCAAGCTCTTGCGCTATATGCTTTCCATATGAGGCATATTTCCCAATTTTTTCGGTTTTCTTTATTCGCGTAGAATTTTGCAATGAATTTGCAATCAATTCCAATACCTCATCGGAACGATCCCTTTTCTTTTTCTTGGAAGTAGTTTTATAAGTACAGTTTGTTGATAATGATTGTGAGCTTTTTCCAGAAGTTGAAGCTTGAGAAATTGAACTTGTGGGCCTCTGCAGTTCATTCAAGTCATCATTTTCAACATCAGCAAATTCTACACTCTGAAAAAATATAAAATTATTTTTTTTAATTACATACATAATATTATTATAGTTTCCTACAACAGAACAAGAGTGGAATAATATTGCAAAAGAATTTGCAATCAAATGACTGTTTCCAAATTGTTTGGGGTGAATCAATGGGAAACATATCAGGATATCAGCTCCCCCAGGAAGTGGATCATTTTTTTGGAATTATAAAGGTTATAATAGTTTGGCAGGCAATTCCAAATAATGTAAATTACGAATTGATTTATTGTCATATGGGAACCAATGGACGTGTTTTCCGATGGAGGTGTAATCGAAAACATCAAGTTTTTGAAAAAACTTATCTATAAATAGTTGAATTTACCTCGAGCTACAAAAGTTGCAAATGGACGTTCATATGTTTTTCTTGGAGATGTGGCGTTTTGTATACGCTCGGAATTTTTAAAGCCATTTCCACAAGAAAGTTTAAATAAAGAAAAAAACTTTTTCAATTACCGTTTATCCAGAGCACGCAGAATTATTTAAAATGTATTTGGTATAATGGCTGCACGATTTCGTATTTTACATGTACAGATATTAATTTACGATTAGATCGTATAGATCTTGTTGTTATGACTTGTGCAGTTTTACATAATTTTTTACGTATTAAGTGCAATAAATCATATATTACAACAAAATGTTTAGACGAAGAAGACTGGGAAGAATCTAGAGCAAATATTGGATTGCGAATTGATCCAAATGTTTGTGGAAATAATCGGCATTTTGGACAAGGAACACAAGAATCGCGAAATATTTTCCTTGAATATTTCAATAATGATGGAAAAATTGACTGGCAAGATAAAATGATTTGTTAGAATTTTAAACGTATATTACACGTTGATTCTTCCACTATGTACTACATTTTACAATCATGTAATTTGAAGAGTTAATAAATTTTTTTATTAACAATATGAGTTTATTTCATTTGGATACACATACGTACCTCGGGTAGTACCTCATTAATTGGACTAGCAATTTCAAATTATCCATTCCCTCTTGTCTTGGTCAGTCAAAAAATATAATAAAGCAAAGTACCATAAATTTGACTTAGAAATTTCTTCTATGCCGCTACCAGATTTCATAGAATTTTTATATTTTTTTAATTGCTTTCGGAAAGACGTTCTCGTCGAATTTATCGGAATTAATTGCTTTTAATGTTTCTATTAAAATATTATACGACGCATTATTCTTGTGTTTGTTAGAATAATCTTTACTTATTATTTTCCACAAGCACTCGTTTTGTTTATATAACTCGATGAATTCAGTTAAAAATTCTCGCGATATCAAACGTAAATCACAAAATTAATTTTCTTCAAACAAGATAGTACTTCCTGACGCAATTACCTACAAACAAATGATTTTTTCGATGTGTGTGCAGAGACATAAAATTCCGCTTAATGGCTTAATTAAATTTGAGAAAACTGTTACAGCTATTGAGCTAAAATTTAGGATACTTATTTATTCACATTTAAACTAACACCTAAAATTTTTGTAAATCTTTTTATTGAAAATTGTACAAGGTACAGATCGACGCGTAACTCATGTTTCGAAATGACGCGCCAATCGGGCGCATCGTTTCCGACCGATCCAGTTATCTGAAATAAATGATTTTTTTTAATATTTCTATATGAATGTGGCCCTAGTTGAAACGTCGAAAATTTAATTTAAACAAAAAATGACGAAATGGCGAGGATTTAAAAAAAAATCGATTTTTATAACAAAATATTTACTTTTCACGGCCCGCAAAATGGTAATTTTAAATATATTTTGGATATTTTAGGTTCTGACCGTAGTCTGAAATATATTCTAAATGCTTAAAAAAAATGAAGTTAATCCGCCGAGTAGTTTGTTTGGAAAATGTGCGCCCGACTTGAGAAATGTAGTTTTAAGATAAATCGTTTTAAACTTTTTCGTGCTGTAATGAGGTGGATAGTGGTTGATATTCGTAACCTGCCCTTAATTGCGTATACTAGGGCCATACAGAATACATTCTTCGGCTTCAAAGAAGTGAAATTCGGCACTTATTTCTTCTTTTGTGGCAGTTCTCGCCTCTTTGGAATAGTAAGACGCTCGGTGATTAGACAGTATGATGCGCTCGCCGTCTCTCTTATATGCGTAAATTTTGGCCTTCTCGCCGAATTTTACATACTATTATGTACGAATACCTCGGTTTTTATCCCGTCTTTATTTACAAAAAGACGTGTATTTTTTAGGGGCTCAAAAGGCACTGGAATTTTCCTATCAAAACTTTTTTTTTATTAAAGAACCAACATATTTTTGTAACTCATATTATTTTGTCAGGTTTTACTGAAAGTAGTTTATTTTGAAAACTTTTAAAATAAAAATTAGCATAATAAATTAGTCAAAATAGATTGAAAAAACAAACAATTTAGGGATTTTGTACCTAACATTATTTGTTTGTGTAAGAAATGTGTCACTTGAAAACCTTGTATACAAACTGTACCCATAAAAAATATAGTAGTAAATTAGTTAACAACCCCAGATGTTCCTGGGGGGTTTCATCAATTGGTAAGAAAAAACTTTTAAGCTCCTCTTTCACATCAATTCGATTTTAAGGTTGGACTAAAACGTCGATTTTTAATAATTTTCTTTTTTAAATTTTTTTGTTTTTTTGGACTTCTAAAGACAATTACAAACAGCTACAACTTATATTTGTTAAATTTATTTTTGTATAACGTACAAAAAGTAAGTCCGTTTTAAAATGTAATTATGATTTAAAAAGTTTTAATAATGAACTCCATTACAGAAAATGCGTTATAATTCGGGTAATTTGATGAATTTTACTTTAATATTTTTTGGACACATTTACAAGACCCCAAACTACACGAATATGTAATAAAAAAAAATCGAAAAAATTTATCGGTCACAGTAGGTAATTAAGTTCTAATCGCCAAACAAATACAAAACTGGCGTGAGTCCCTTCACCAATTCAGTACAATTATCCAAAAATTCTTACAAACCTCATAAAAATCAAAAAATATCATGGCAATACATAGAGAACCATTAATTCACAATTTTATGATTTTTTGGCCCTTATTAGGGCAAATTTTTCTGTTCTTAAGGGATTATTTTGCGAATACTAAGCAAAAAATATCCCTAATATTAGTTATTAACAAATTCTGTTTAGAAATAGTTCTTCTAGTTTTAGGACTATGAAAGAACTCACTATAAATGGTCAACCCTGTATATTCTCTCAGAAGCTTTGAATGCCACTTCAAGGTTATTAGAGATTAAAAAGTTACTTCAGAAATTCCCAAAAACAGTAGGGGAGAGGCTGCACCTTTGGTACACGGGGACCTTTGGTACAAGTTCAAATTTCCCTCCATTTTTAAACCTGTGGTTCTTTTACTTACACCAGTACAGTACATGGCTGTAGTGAGTTCTACAGGTGGTGAAAATTTCTTTCAATTTGGTTAATAATTTCTCGAGTTATGCTGTAATTGCTGTTTTGGAGACCCAAAAGTAAGTATTCCAGTTCAACTTTGTAAGCTTCTTATTAGTGTTTAAAATAGATTAAGTAATATAATTTAGTTGTGACTGTTAAGTGATTATATCATACTGTAAATGATTTTTTTTTTTTTCCTGTTTTTCTCTCAAGAGAGAGAGAGTATATTCATGCAATTCGATACAATCTTAACAATAAAAAAACTTAAAACTTAACAATAATTGATTAAACTAAAATGGTGGTGATGAATGTTGGTGAAATTAATGTTGATGAATTAAATATGATAATTAATAACTGGATAAATATTAAATTATAACTAGAAAGACAAACGAGCATTACAACGGCAGCGGGTAAAAGACAAAAATTAAAATTTAAGATAAATTTGAAGTTGTTTGAATTTTAATTTAAATTTAAATTTGAACTGGGTTTGGTTAGTTTAACAGTTTTTTTTTTATTTATGTAACATCAGTGGGGCATAAATCCATTTTAGACAGACTAAGGGGGGGTGTTAAATTGTTTTAGAGTGTTGATAATTGATTTACAGAAAGTTATAAAAATTTGGGTGATGAATTTATTTGATATGATTTCAGAAATTGTAAAAGGTGAAATATTTAAAAAGGAACAATGTGAAGTGTAGGTATGGCGTTGTTGGACGTATTTCGGGCAGGAAGACAATAAATGATGCAGAGTCTGCCTACTTTTTGAATCGCAGGGGCACACGTCAACAGGACTGATCTTGAATCTGTATAGATACTCGCGCGCAAACGAGTGACCCGTCAATACCTGCGTCATTTCAAAGGAGGTATCAACGGCACTTCGGAACAAGCGAACATCATGTAGCGTAGGTAAATGCTGCCGGGTGGTCGAACCTTGGACGGCATTTCTGTACTCGGTATCCCAAGTACATGCCGCCTCAAGACGAATCACCCTTCTTGCATAGCTAAGAGGGAACTGGTTGTATGCCATGCGACTGTGTGAAACAGCCGCATCTTTGGCACATTGGTCTGCAACCTCGTTCCCTTCAATGCCGCAATGAGCCTTTACCCATGCAAACCTGATGATCGTTTGGTCCTTCAGTTTGAGCAGTGAACGATGGATGGAGGTGACCAAAGGTACGGTGCTACTCCTATTAGCGATGGTAACAAGCGAAGAGAGGCTGTCGGAGAAAATACACACTGAGTGTAACCTCCTGGGGGAGATCCAAGTCAGGGCGGCGTCAATCGCATATAACTCGGCTTGAATGATTCACATGGGATTTGTCAAAACCCAACCTCCAAAATAAGATAAAACAAATTAGGTAAACTTGTAGGGTGGTACATATATTTTGGGGACCTTTGGTACAGTGGTAATTTGTACTTCTTGTGAAAGTATTATTCACTACAACTATATTTTAAAGTTGACACTGTTCATAAATTAGTTTTTATGAAATCTAGTACGTACAAGGTTGTTTTTACTTCCAAATATAATAAATAATCTTTTCCTTTTCCGGCATCCTGGGATGTAAAGCAAGAGGCTGGCAAAGAATGGATGAAATCCTTTATGAAGAGACACCCGGCACTGAGTTTACGCAAACCAGAAAACACAAGTCTCTTGAGAGCTACTAGCTTCAACGTTACAAACATTAATGAATTTTTCGAAAATTACGAAAATGTGATTGCCAAGTATAAATTCACCCCTGAGCGAATTTATAATATCGATGATATCTGATTCCGAAGACGAATTGCCATTAATACAACTTGTTACTAAATCTAATGTCTGATGTACCAGAGGACCCCACCTTGGGGACGTTTGGTACAGAATACATCACTTTACTATTTCCTACTTTTACTATATTAAATTGAGTTTATATAGCACTTAACTTTTTTTCTATGTTGGCAACTTAACACAACGTGTAAATAAACAAAAACATCAGTAAAAAGAGTTGTTTTCTTCAAAATATAGACAAAAGTACTAAAAGTGTACCAAAGGTGCAGCCTCTCCCCTACCGGCTTTTATAATTAAATTACTTCATTTTCAAATCAATTACTCTTTAAAAATGTAATTTTGGTTCCCATAAATTTCACCTTCGCATGGTTTCTCACCTGTATGAATTCTAACATACATAAATGCGATTTGCGTGACGCTACATAACCACAAATTTCACAAAAATACAATAATTACCCTGATAAATCCCACATTACAATAATAGCAACAAAATTTAGTTACCTGATGTGATACATCTGAAGTTGTTTTCCGAGCTCGCTTCGTCGCAGTTGCTTCTGGTATGGTGGTTTCCGTTTCACTTAAATCGAGACTTTGTGTTCTTAAGGAATCATCTACTTCTTCTTTAATGACTATAGCATCATACAGCTCCACATTATCATCAAAATCTTCCATTTTAATATCCAAATCGACATCTTCTAAAAAATGAATTTCTTTATTGATAAATTAAACTACTTCAAAAATACCCAGCCAGGTGACCCACACCAACAAATATTTTGTTAGTAAATCTAAAGAGCTACTCAAATATCAAAATTCTACACAACTTCGTCATCACAAACAAAAACAAATGAAAATATAACCCAACTTCTTGGATGTCAAATTTGGAGTAATTCTTACCTGTCTTGATTTGTGTATCTTCTAAAAGTACTGAATTAAAGTCTTTTTCTATTTTAACGTTAATAAGTTCTTCTTCAAACATTTTTATACCAAAAACAGACGAAATAACAAATAAACAATGGAGGGCGCTGCTGTTACCAACACAAAACCGGAACCGCGCAGATTGTACAATTTGTTACTATCATTGCTAACAAAAGGCGTTTCACAACATCCAACATTTATTTTTTGTTTTGTTCATTGTACGTCAAAATTATAACATTTTATAAAACATCATTTGCTCACTTCACACCTTTTCATTTTGTGTAGTCGCGTATTTAATAGTTTAACCTTTACTCGCTACATACCACCACTTGCTTGAATGTCAACTGGTGTACGCAATCGCCCACGCCAAGGATTTTTGTGTCATTTGGCTATGTTTACACCGTAAACTGCTTGGTTCGGTCCGATCGGACTAAGAGGGAGGGGATAGTTCGATGCGACAAAATTACACCGTATAGAGTATAGTGACCGTATACTAGAACCACGATACACTTACAACGGTATGCTCATACGCAGGTTGTGTGACGTCACGTGCGAATTGGAATTGTGATGCGAACCATCTTGCGCTTTTGCGCAAATACACCGGTTATTTTCCATTTTTATACTAATCACACCCCCACCTACCCGAATTTCAAAGAAAAATTCAAATCGGAGCGAAAAAATTTCACTCGATTCTAAGGGAACGTGTGATGCATTTCCCCGCGTCTGCCTTGGGAGCCGCGGCATATTCGATGCTCATTTTCCCTACTTTTAAAAAGTCGATTTTGGGGTTTTTTCAACGGTTCTCGAAAATTTTTGTTTCATAAAACAACATACCATTTTATAGGTTTATTTTATCCTCACGATGACATGCAACAATCCATTTTTTAGAAATGTCTTCAATTTGTGGAAATCGGAAGTATTTGATTTTCGTCCCTTTTGTCGTTTTATTATTATTACCACATTTCGCAACTGCACAACCCGGCATTTTCGAATTTAATAATAGAACTTTCAATTTTCACAAATTCGAATAATTTCAAATAATTTGAATTCGACAGAAGACAGAAACAGTGATAACACGAGTACAGTTCGTACCACGTTCGTACACGATCGTTCGTAATTTAATTCGCACGTGACGTAATGCGCGATAGTAAACGTGTTTGAGAAAAATAATAAGCATACCCATAAGCATACCGTTGTAAGTAGGGGTGCGCGATTATGAAATTTCATAATCGATTATCGATTATAAAAAATAATCGATTTTTTTCCATTAATCGATTATAGAAAATAATCGATTATTCATAATCGATTATGAGTTTACTAGCTGGCACGGGCGGCATTAGGCCCAGAATAGATCCGAGTAGGCCATAGTTGTTCGGCCTTCGGCCTCACAGGGGGAGGACCATAATAGATCCGTGAAGGCCATAGTTGTTCGGCCTTCGGCCTCACAGACCGGACCATAATAGATCCGTGAAGGCCAAAGTTGTTCGGCCTTCGGTCTCACAGGGCGGACAATAATAGATCCGTGAAGGCCATAGTTGTTCGGCCTTCGGCCTCACAGACCGGACCATAATACATCCGTGAAGGCCATAGTTGTTCGGCCTTCGGCCTCACAGACCGGACCATAATAGATCCTTGAAGGCCATAGTTGTTCGGCCTTCGGCCTCACAGACCGGACCATAATAGATCCGTGAACGTCAAAGTTGTTCGGCCTTCGGCCTCACAGACCAGATCATAATAGATCCGTGAAGGCCATAGTTGTTCGGCCTTCGGCCTAACAGCCCGGACCATAATAGATCCGTGAAGACCATAATTGTTCGGCCTTCGGCCTCACAGACCGAACCATAATATATCCGTGAAGGCCATAGTTGTTCGGCCTTCGGCCTCACAGACCGGACCATAATAGATCCATGAAGGCCATAGTTGTTCGGCCTTCGGCCTCACAGACCGAACCATAATAGATCCGTTAAGGTCAATGTTGTTCGGCCTTCGGCCTCACAGGGCGGACAATAATAGATCCGTGAAGGCCATAGTTGTTCGGCCTTTATCTGTCATCTGTCATACATACCAGTGGCGGTTCTACCACGGGAGCTGCAGAGCTGCAGAACCACCAAAAATAACAATAAAAATACCAATACTTGCATAATTAATTATATAATTATAACCTCAATCAGATTTAAATTATTATAAAGAATGGTGCATTATCAGCTTTGCTTTGAAAGCGTGTTTCTTATTTTCGCTAGCATATCAGTTATAATTTAACAGTTAGTCACATAAATAGTGTAATAATAAATACACGTCCAGTCCGCTATCAAAATGTTTGTCTAACTTGAATGCTATACAGTCTATACACTTGTCGGCAACCGAGCCAGTCAGTCAGTCGGCCAAATAAATATGAAAGCATAAATGCAAGACAAGGTATGCTAACAAAATCGTTGACGGACTACGCAGATCTGTGATCCAAAATTCCACTTCGTAACGTTAAAACTTTACGCTTCGTATTCTATCGGATCGACTCGTTGAAAATTTAAAAGCGGTAAAAATACGCAAAAAGAGCTGCATCACTTGCAGCGCTATTCAAAGATAAGGAAACATTTTATTGTGTTTTTATCATTGCAAGTGTTTAGGTACAAAGGTTAAGATATTAACAGTCGCGCAATTTTTTTGTTGTATTTAAAACGTGTAAACTTGCATTAATTGCAATGGATGTTATATTTAAATTAAGCGAAAATAAGTTTTCTAAACTTAATTATCAAGAAAAATTAGCTGTAAAAGAACAGGGGCGTCCTAAACCTGAATTAATTATTGAAGTGGAAGGCAAAAGTCGCGGTAAAACATATAAGAGACAATTTAATAAGGATATTTACTTAAGGAACAATTGGATTTGTGGGTGTAACCTGAAGAATGCCTTTTTCTGTTTTCCATGTGTATTGTTTGATCAGAACCGTAGTGAAAAACTTTGGACGGAAACAGGAGTGCGAGATTTAGTGCATTTAACTGAAAAAATTAGAAAACACGAGAACTCTAAAACTCATATTAGTGCAGAAATACGGTTTGCTTTATTTGGCAAAATCAACATAGAGGCTCAACTTGATTCCGCATATTGGATAAACATAAAAAACATAATGACGAAGTAATGAAAAATAGATATGTTTTATCAAAAATTATAAATTGTATTAAGTTTTGTGGATCATTTGAACTTGCTCTCCGAGGACATGACGAATCTGGAACTGAAAATCCTGGAGTATTTCGCGGATTGATAAATTTTTCGTCGGAACTTGATAAATCTCTTGAGGAACATCTAAAAAATGCAACTATCTTTAAAGGTACCTCAAAAACCATACAAAATGACATTTTAGATTGCATGCTAGAAGTCTGTCATGAAGAGATCGTTCGAGAAATTAAGGAAACACCATTTTTAGCAGTAATGGCTGACGAAACTACAGACGTTTCCGCGAAATTTCAAATGGTTACTATTTTTCGATATGTAACAAAAGATGGGGATCCAGTTGAACGGTTCTGGAATTTTTTGCTTCCGACGAAACATGATGCCGAAATTTTGTCTCAAACTATTTTAAGTGTTATAGACCCGATATTGAAAAATGACAATGATAAACTTATTGCACAAAGTTACGACGGTGCCGCGGTAATGAGTGGAGAACATAGTGGAGTTCAGGCGCGAATTAAACAGAAATATAAAAATGCTCATTTTGTTCATTGTTATGCTCATCAACTGAATTTAGTTATGTTAAGAGCATGTTCTATAAATTCTCAAGTTCGAATTTTTTTTCGGTGATTTACATGATATTCCCGGATTTTTTAGTCATTCACCCCAACGTGTAGCAGTGCTAGATAAAATCGCGGGACGAAATGTACCTCGCTCTGCTCCTACACGATGGAATTTTAATATTCGAACAGTTAATGTTGTATATGAACATAGGAACTCCATTATTGAATGCATGGAACAGTTGGAAGAAGAGTCTAACGCATTGACTAGCAAGCAAGCTTCAGGTATTCGACGAATTCTGCAAGATAAAAATTTTATTTTTTGGTTGACTTTCTTCCATTATATTATGCCACATGTTGATATTCTATATAATCAACTGCAAAAAAGAAATATGGATCCGACAGAAGCTCACAGAGTCATAGGTGTGTTTGAACAAAGTATTAATTGTGTTCGAAGTAAAATAGACTCCATAGTGAATGAAGCATCAAAATTTTATACTGCTTGTGGCGAGACAAAAAGGAAACGCCCAAATGATGATCACCGTATTGCTTGCATAGAGATTTGTGATGTAATTATAAACAATGCAAAAGACCGCTTTGCATTCACAAACCACTTGGTAGCTGCATCACTTTTATTTCCTGAAAAATTTTTAGAATACTTACTTGAACAAATTTCCAGACCAAGAATTAGAGGTTGCTTGCTCAACTTATAATGTGTTGAATAAACCCCGTCTTAAGACAGAGCTTTCGGTATTATATTCTAATGCAGAATGCAGAGATTTACGTGGTGCAGTTCCTTTCCTAAAATTTATAATTTCTAATAATTTGGACGAGACAATGATCGAAACAAAGAAATTGCTGCAAATACTTGTGACAACGCCGATGACTACTGCTGAAGCGGAACGAAGTTTTTCCACCCTAAAGCGGATAAAAACATTTTTAAGGAGCACCATGTGCGAAGATCGATTAACGGCTCTTTCTATGCTGTCAATAGAAAAAAAATTCATCTCCGCCATACCAAATTTTAATGAAAAAGTGATCGATAAGTTTGCTGAAAATAAGGAGCGGCGTATTCCTTTAATAATTAAAAAAATTAATTAATATTTAACAAATTTTGGTAATAAAATATTTTTTCTCAGATTAGAATTTGACTAATAATTTTATAATGCAGAACACCCAAAAATATTTGCCACGAGCCGCCACTGATACATACATACTGTTGTGTCCACAACATATCTTAAGATCCGCGATCAACAACGATCGACACGGACGGGATGTGTTTTCAACATGCCATATTTTAGTTGAGTTATAGTAGTATTGTTTAGATCGTTGCATAGAATTGTATTGTTAAATTTTAAGTTGTTGTTTATTGTTTGGTAGTTATGTTTTTAAGAGACTATGACATGCGCGTTTGGTAATGTTGATTTTAAAATAAAAACAAAAAAAAGGAGGAGATAACCGAGGAGACAAAAAAATAAACAAAAATTCCGAAGTGTGTAGCGTCCAGATAGGACGTATTTTTGGAGTTACAATTATAGTATAGCGTTCAGAGAAGACGTGTCGCGTCGCGAATTGAACCAAAGTAACCATTAATATAGCAGCCAGAGAAAAATTCCAATGTGTGTAACGTCCAGATAGGACGTATTTTTGGAGTTACAATTATAGTATAGCGTTCAGAGAAGACGTGTCGCGTCGCGAATTGAACCAAAGTAACCATTAATATAGCAGCCAGAGAAGACGTGTCGCGTCGCGAATTGAACCTAATCAAGTAATTAAAATTATTTCATCGATAATCGACAATTAATTGAGAGAAGACGGGGTATCGTTTATTCAGAAGCGAGGTGAATCGATCACCCAAGTAAATAAATCAATTTACATTTAATTCGATACGGACGTGTAGCCGATATGCTACAGCATTCCCCACAAAGGGATCATTACGTGTGTGTCCTCTAAGGAGAAAGAATAATAACGGCCAGCATTTGGACTGCAATCGTGACAGGTCTGGAACCAACGAGTATAGGCAACAAATTGGACCAGGCGATCACAAGAAGAAGGAAGAAAGTGAAATAGTGTTGTGCAACGCAAGCCACGCGTTACCACAAGAGGTCATCAAGGTTAGCATTAGTTTGATTAATAATTTTAAGTTTTTATTAGAGTTGATTGTCATTGAGTTGAGTGTTAAATTTCCAATTTTAGTTTTATGTGTTTCATTTTGTTAGTTTTAAGTTTGTTAAATAAAAATGAATTTTGAAATTACATCTTTGTCTGTGTTGTTCTTTGTTCATCGTGACTCTTAAGCAAAATACGGACCCTGAGATTAAGTCAAACAAATAGGTAGGTCTGCTCATATAAAGCGCTTAACGCTACAATACATACTGCTATGTCCTCCTGCCTATAAATGTAGGGTACAGGAAGGTACACACATTATTGCCCCTTCTTACTAAGCTCGCGGGTTGAGTCGTTCAGGGAGTGGGTCCCTTGTGGTTCGAAATAAATTATTAGAGGCGACGTTGCTATGCTCATTGGCTCTCTCAGGATATTTTTAACTTTGCTTTCCTTTTTTAAGTAAAAAAGAAATAAAAAACTTTCATCAACTCCCATACAAATTTTATTATAGTAAAGAAAAGAAAAATTATCAAACTGTCTTTCATGAAAGAACATTAATACTAAATAAATCTTGGATTACAAATCCAAGGTGAATAAACCTTTGAAAATTTTAAAATTAATACAAATAATTGTTCGAAACAAAGAGGTTTCCTCTCTTCGTCCCAAGTTGCTTGATTATTAAGCCAATCAAGACTCTCGCTTTACATTAGCGGGCTTAAATGTTTATAAATTTAAATTTGTTGCTTATTTTAAAGCTTAAAATATTTTTGACGAAAATTGTAAAACTTTTGATTATATTTAACTTATCACTCAGGGTATCAAAGAATACACTCTGTTAGAAGTCTTTTCCTCAAATCCTATTATTAACACGCTGAAGGCAAAATTTTAACAAATTATAGAAATCATAAATTCACTGTACCTGCCTCCTGAACATATCGCAGTTGTTACTTTTTTTAAAAAGGATATCATTTATTCGCTGTTTGTGTGCGCCCTGCTTTAATCTTTACTTGCAAAGATTCAACTTTATTCCACCGGTCATCACTTTGCTTGGTGTCATCTGAAGTGGTACTTTACTTTTTACTAGTGCTGAAATTTGTGCTCGTATTTGCATCCTTCCTATTGAGAATCTCCAAAAATATTGAGGTAAGTTGTTCCATTAATTTGCAATGATTTTCTTGTTATCCAGAAAATTTTTATATGAATAGATTTTTATAAATTACAACATTTCCATTGCATTTGTTTATGTCCTTGACATCTATTTTTAGAATCGACGTTGGACAAACGACTTCTAACCTCTCCGAAGTCAAATGAATTTGTTTAACCTCCAAATTTAGGTAAATAATATTTTTCGGAGAGCATCGAAAAATGCATGCACGCAGCTGAGTTACCAGAGGTGAACTGATTTTTGATCGAAAGTCGATACAATTGGTATTCTTGTTTGAATTTTGTGAGTCAAATCCATGTATTTTTGAATTTATTTCTCTCTAATAAATTATTTTTATTCTAGATTTTTCTTCTGCATCAACCTCGATTTCCTTTGGAACATCTTCCCGAGCAGTTTGATTGGTACATTCCATTTTTATCAATTTTATGGATTGTTGATTGATTCATTTTCGTCTTTCTTGGTTGTTTACAGGGGCGTTACACAAATTTGACCCTTATTAACTAATTTGTTAATTTATCCTTTGAAAATATACACATTAAATGCATGAAACAATTACATAATTTTTGATATGCTTACATTTTTACAGAGAATGTTATTTGCAGAGTAAATTGGTTTACAAATTCTTAAATTTTTTAGGTTATCATGATTAATACATTTTTACAAATTTTGAGCTAATTAAGTTTTTTGTTTCATTTCTGATGTGACAACCATCAGTTTATTTAGATTTAGCAATCTTTGTCATGTTTCATTCATCCTGAGAGACTCAAATAAATTTAGAAAATTGAAATTTTGAAAAATAAAAAATTTCTCGTAGAGCAAATTTTTAAAGTGTCTTTCGACTTAGAATTTTGTGCTTGTTTCGAATATATGATTCATTTTAGCATCGGGAGCCTTTCTTATACATTTTAACACACAGCATAATCCATTTCAAATTGCATCAAAAGATAAATTTAATTTTAGATTGAAGATTCAATTTCAAAAAAATTATGTGTTCAAATGTTATAAAATTTTCTTTTTTCCTCTTAAGTATCTCTCTGATTTTTGATATTTGTGACTGATTGATTTTGATTCCATTTGCCTAAATGTATTTTTCAAGATTGTATGCGTCAATCTCCTCCATTTCAAGTTATACTTGTCTTTTTGTTTGTGCGAATGGCTTTTCACTCTTGTGATATCCTTCAATGACTTTCTTAATTTTTAAATTGTTCCCAAACTTGAGATTATTTTATTTATAATGTGCTTCCTGTAGCTAATTAAATTAAATAAAACGTAATTGTTATTAAATAAATGAAATGTTGTAAATTAAATGTTTGAATTTTATAATGATAAATTTTTATCTTAAATGTTTTTGAAATTATTTCAAATGTCACCTTTCAAATTTACAAATGACTATTTGTTGATTAATTTCTATTAAACTTTTCAAATTTTTACTAATGATTTCCATT